>OY728121.1:2091786130-2096786130 GCA_963277665.1 Viscum album | reverse complement strand
CTTCAACCAAAGAATTAATGAAACCCATGTTAAATTTTCAGAACAATTAACTATCCAAGATTTGTAGTGAAATTGAAATGATCTTCTAATATCATAATAATTAATACACCACCCTTATTTATAAACTATTTAACTCTTTAATTATGTACTTTTCTTAAATCTGTTTTCAAAACCTCCCCCCTCTATGAGTATTTTTTATTAAAAATACATACTCAAAACATATCAATGCTCCTCGAGGGATGACCTAGGGACATCCCTAAAATATAAATCAATATTAAATCATAATCAATTTGATGTGTTATGACAGCGCAGTCACTAGTCCTAGTGGGCCCCGCGCCGCAACTCCCCATGCCTGTCTCCAATAGGCCAGGGGCGGATGGCTAGCACAGAGTAGTCATATTACTGACATGGGTGAAATTTAAAAAGTACCTATACTCAAGCACACATCTCTTATCCCGCAATGTTGAAATATAAAAACCACGAAAGATCAAAATGCATGCATACAACTAAAGAAAACCAATTGAGTGCGCCAAAAAGTAACAGAATGAGTGTAAACGGGGCCAAAATACAAGACCACCCAAAATAAGAGTCTAAAAACATAAAAATACAACTTGTAAACACCAAAAGGTACTAGGAATTATTCTCATATCCATAGGAACAGCTAGGCCAATATAGAACTCAAAAATCATTGTCCTATCCTGGTCCGCTCTGGACTCTATCAAAAGGTTGCTCGTCTGCACAAGACACGACTCGTGCGGGAAATGCTTTTGAAGGGGTGAGTATAATAATACTCAGTAGAGGTCCCCAAAAACCAAAAAGAAATACAAAAAGGAAAGGAACAATCATCTCTAAAAAATATGTCTACTGAACATATAGTAAGAGTAATAGAAAAATATCCAGATATACTAAAATCCCTAACCCATAGTCTTGGGACAAGTCACGAAAAAGCATACCCCAAATTGTTGTTCAGTTCGAAAATTCAACCAAGCACTCGTCTGGTAGAACTCACTCAATGAGTCGGATAGCTCTAATGACATTCATCCGTGAAGTACTATACTTCGGGAAAGGTCAGGAATGATAGACACACTCATTCTGGGAGAACACACTCCTGAGTGGGAAAGATCATAATACACAGATGAGGATCACTGACAGGGCCTTTGAGAATACTGTGACTCATCCGAATTTAACCTGCTAGGTAGAGGATCAACACCCAGTGGAAGTGATAACTTCAATTCCTAACTCCACCTAGGGTCATGAATGAATAGAGGATCTCGCTTCGGGCCTCTTAGAGGGATACCAGACTTTATCTCAGAAAGACCTGTTGAAGGGATCACACTCTTGTAGTATGAAATGATACCTGAGCTTCAGGGGATCGAGAAAAATCGGCACTAACACAAAAGTAACATGTCCAAGATACGGTGGAGAAGAAGATCAAGCCATGTACAGAAAATTCACTACTAAAAAATCGGCCATTAGCGACTGCCAATGGCGGTCGCTATAGGCCTATAGAGACCGCCCACCGAACGCCATTGGCGGTCGCTTTAGCTTCGTCGCTGTAGGCCAATAGCGGTCGCTATAGGTGGTTGAAATGCTGGCCTTAAGCGACCGCTTCACGGTCGCTACCGTGGGAAATATTTTTAAAAAAAAATTCATACTGAAAGAAATAAAAAAAAATATATTAAATAATATATATATATATATGGTAAATAAAATATTTATATATATATTATTAAATAAAATATTTTAAATATATATATATATGAAATATGTTTTAAATATTTTAATATATCAATATATATATATTAAAGAAACATATATATAATATTAAGTAAAATATTTTTCATTTTTTAATGAAATGTATGAATTGTGTTTATTTTCTTCACAGTGAAAAATCAGAGATAAAACAAGGTAAAAAATCATAAAAAATGGAAAACAATTTCAAAAAGCATAAACATCATGATCATCATAAACTATAAATGATAAACATGATTCAACGTTCTGAGCAGGTCCATCCATTTCAATCTTCTCCTTCAATAAACCTATAATAAGACAAAAAAACAACAAAACAAAACAAACGTAAATTGGACATAATTATTCATTTATTATATACATATAATAAAATAAAATCTGACCTCAAATCACGGTGCTATAATAATTTAAAACCAACAATTTAAGAAATTCTATCATTTCAGGTCATTCGGAGCACGTTTCCTCCGAATTCGACCATCTCACGCCGTTTTTTGTGTTTGATGACACCAGAAACGCGTTAACGGTCATCACGGTCAAACGACACCTCCGGTTGACATTCTCACTGCCCTAACATTTCACAAATCAGACAATGACTGTTATCATATGGTTTCATGGCATTCTGAGGTCGTTCGGGTGGTTCTGACCCCCCAACGCTCCATTTTAATGCGTCCCTAGCAGCTGAAAACGACACAATTGTCCGTACCGTGCACACCGCACGTTCGATGGGCATTTTTTCTCCTCCTACACATCCGGAATAATATTCCTAATGTTTTCGTGTGGTTTCAGGTCATTCGGAGCACGTTTGCTCTGAATTTGACCATCTCATGCCGTTTTGGTGTTTTTTGACACCGGAAACACGTTTCCGGTCACCTCGGTCAAACGACACCTCCGATTTATGTGAAGTCTGCCCGAATAATTCACAAATCACACAACGCCTGTTGTCGTACAATTTCATGGTATTCTGAGATCTTTCGGGAGGTTTTGACCCCCCAACCCGCCATTTTAGCGCGCGCCAAGTAGCTTAAAACGAGACAATCGGCCATATCGCATGCACCACAAGTCCGATGGTCCTGTTGTCTTCTCTTATACGTCAAGAATAATGTTTCTAATGTTTTCGTGTGGTTTCAGGTCATTCGTAGCACATTTTCTCGGAATTCGTCCTTCTCATGCCGTTTTTGGTGTTTTGTGACACCGGAAACGCGTTTCCGGTCACCGCGGTCAAACGAAACCTCCGATTGACATGTTGTCTGCCCAACCACTTCAAAAATCACAAATCGGTTGTCGTCATACGGTTTCATGGAATTCCGAGGTCGTTCGGGTGGTTTTAACCCCCCAATGCTCCATTTTAGCCCGCGCCGAGCTGCTGAAAATGACACAATCGGTCGTACCGCGTGCAACACACATCCGATGGGCCTGCCGTATCCTCCTAAACGTCATGAATAATATTCCTATTGTTTTCGTGTGGTTTCAGATCATTCGGAGCACGTTTGCTCTGAAATCGACCGTCTCACGCCGTTTCTGGTGTTTTATGACACCAGAAACGTGTTTCCAGTCAACGCGGTCAAATGACACCTCTGATTGATGTACCGTCTACCTGCCCATTTCAAAAATCACACAACGGTTATTGTCGTACGGTTTCATGGCATTCCAAGGTCGTTCGGGTGGTTTTGACCCCACAACGCGCCATTTTATCGCGCGCCGAGCTGCTCAAAACCACACAATTGGCCGTACCACGCGAACCGCATATCTGATGGGCCTGTTGTCTCCTCCTAAACATCAAGAATAATATTACTAATGTTTTTGTGTGGTTTTAGGTCATTCGGAGCACGTTTGCTCCAAATTCAACCGTCTCACGCCGTTTCTGGTGTTTTATGACACTGGAAATGTGTTTCCTGTCACCGCGGTCAAAAGACACCTCTGATTGACGTGTTGTCTGCCCGACCATTTCACAAATCATCCAAAGGCTATTTCGTAAGGTTTCATGGCATTCCGAGGACGTTCGAGTGGTTTTAACCCCCCAACGCGTCATTTTAGTGCACGCCGAGCTGCTGAAAACGACACAATCGGCCGTACCGCGTGCACCACATGTCCGATGGGGATTTCGTCTCTTCCTACACCTTAAGAATAATATTCCTAATGTTTTCGTGTGGTTTTAGGTCATTTAGAGCATGGTTTCTCTGATTTCGACCGTCTCACGCCGTTTTTGGTGTTTTATGACACCGGAAACGCGTTTCCGGTCACCGGGGTCAAATGACACCTCCGATTGATGTATCGTCTTCCCTAACATTTCAAAAATCAGACAACGACTATTTTCGAATGGTTCAATGGCATTCCGAGGTCGTTCGGGTGGTTTTGACCCCACAACGCGCCATTTTAGCGTGCGCCCAGCTGCTGAAAACCGCACAATCTACCGTACCGCGCGCACCACACGTCTGATGGGCCTACCGTCTCCTCTTACAAGTCACGAATAATAATCCTAATGTTTTTGTGTGGTTTCAGATCATTCGGTGCACTTTTGATCTGAATTCAATCGTCTCACGCCGTTTCTGGTGTTTTGTCACACCGAAATCGCGTTTTCAGTCACCGCGGTCAAAAGACACCTCCGATTGACGTGTCGTCTACCCGACCATTTCTCAAATCACACAATGGCTGTTGTCGTACGGTTTCATGGTATTCTGATGTCTTTTGAGGGGTTTTGACCCCACCAACGTGCCATTTTAGCGTGCACCGAGCTGTTGAAAACAACACAATCAGTCGTACCACGCACACCGCATGTCCAATGGGCCTCTCATCTCCTCCAACATGTCACAAATAATATTTCTAATGTTTTTGTGTGGTTTCAGGTCATTCAGAGCACGTTTGGTCCAAATTTGACCATCTCACGCCGTCTCTGGTGTGTTTTGACACCAGAAACGCGTTTCTGGTCACCGCGGTCAAACGACACCTCGGATTGACGTGATGTCAACCCGGCCATTTCACAAATCACACAACATCTATTTTCGTACGGTTTCATGGTATTTCGTGGTCGTTCGGGTGGTTTTGACCCCCCAACGCTCCATTTTAGCGCGCGTCGAGCTGCTGAAAACCACACAATCGGCTGTACCGCGCACACCGCACATCCGATGGGCCATCCGTCTCCTTCATCACATCACGAATAATATTCCTAATGTTTTCATGTGGTTTCAGGTTATTAGGAGCATGTTTTCTCCGAATTTGACCGTCTCACACCGTTTCTGTTGTTTTATGACACCAGAAACGTGTTTCTGGCCACCGCGGTCACATGACACCTCCCATTGACATGACGTCTGCCCAACCATTTCAAAAATCACAAAAAGGCAATTGTCGTACGGTTTCATGGCATTCTAAGGTCGTTCAGGTGGTTTTGCCCCCGAACGTGCCATTTTAACGCATGTTGAGCTGCTGAAGGCCGCACAATCGGACGTACCATGCGCACCGTACGTTCAATGGGCCTGTCGTCCCCTCCTACACGTCACGAATAATATTACTAATATTTTTGTGTGGTTTCAGGTCATTCGGAGCACGTTTGCTCCAAATTCAACCGTCTCACACCGTTTGTGGTGTTTTATGACACAGGAAACTTGTTTCCAGTCACCGCGGTCAAATGAAACCACCGATTGACGTGACGTCTGACCAAACCTTTCAAAAATCACACAATGGATGTCATTGTACGGTTTCATGGCATTCCGAGGTCATTCAGGTGGTTTTGACCCCCCAACGCGCCATTTTAGCGCGCACCGAGCTGCTGAAAACCGCACAATCGGCCGTACCACGTGCACTGTAGATCCGATGGTCATTTCGTCTCCTCCAACACATCATGAATAATATTCCTAATGTTTTAGTGTGGTTTCAGGTCATTCGGAGCACGTTTTCTCTGAATTCGACCGTCTCACACCGTTTCTGGTGTTTTGTGACACTGGAAACGCGTTTCTGGTCACCGCGGTCAAAGGACTCCTCCGATTGACGTGTCGTCTGCATGAACATTCCACAATTCACACAATGGATATTTTCGTATGGTTTCATTGCATTCTGAGGTGGTTCGTGTGGTTTTGAGCCCCCAACGCGCCATTTTAGCGCGCACCGAGCTGCTGAAAACGACACAATCGGTCGTACCGCGTGCACCGCACGTCCGATGGGCCTGTCGTCTCCTCTTACACATCACGAATAAAATTACTAATGATTTTGTGTGTTTTCAGGTCATTTGAAGCATGTTTTCTATGAATTCGACCGTCTCACACCGTTTTTGGTGTTTTGTGACACTGGAAACGCGTTTCCGGTCACCGCGGTCAAACGACACCTCCGATTGACGTTCCGTCTGCATGACCACTTTAGAATTCACACAACGGATATTTTCGTACGGTTTCATGGCATTACGAGGTCGTTTGGGTGGTTTTGACCACCCAACACGCCATTTTAGTGTGCGCCGAACTGCTGAAAATGACCCAATCGGCCGTACCGCGTTCACGGCACATCCGATGGTCGTGCCGTCTCCTACTAGATGTCAAGAATAATATTACTAATGTTTCATGTGATTTCAGGTCATTCGTGCATGTTGGCTCCGAATTTGACCGTCTCAAGCCGTTTCTGGTGTTTTGTGACACAGGAAACGTGTTTCCGGTTACTGCGGTCAAACCACACCTTCGATTGACGTGATGTCTGCATTACCATTTAACAATTCACACAATGGCTTTTGTCGTATGGTTTCATGGCATACTGAGATCGTTTGGGTGGTTTTGACCCACCAACGCACCATTTTAGCACACACCGAGCTGCAGAAAACGACACAATCGGCCGTACCGCGCGCACCACACGTCTGATGGGCGTGAAGTTTCTTCCTACATGTAATGTATAATATTCCTATGTTTTCGTGTGGTTTTAGGTCATTCAGAGCATGTTTGCTTCGAATTCGACTGTTTCACACCGTTTCTGGTGTTTTCTGACACTAGAATCGCGTTTCCAGTCACCGCAGTCAAACGACACCTCCGATTGACGTGTCTTCTGTCCGACTATTTAACAAATCACACAACGACTGTCAGGGGTGTAGGGAGGGGGGGGGGGGGCTGCCCGGGGTGTGGGGAGGGATTTCCGGGGTGCGGGGAGGGCTGTCTGGGGTGCGGGGGGCCTGTCCGGGGTGCGGGGAGGGCGGCCCGTGGTGCGGGGGGGTGGTCCGGTGTGCGGGCGACCTGTCCGGGGTGCGGGGAGGACTGTCCGGGGTGCGAGGGGCCTGTCCGGGGTGCGGGGATGGCTCTCCGGGGTGCGTGGAGGGCTGTCCAGGGTGCGGGGGGATTGTCCGGGGTGTGGGGGGCCTGTCTGGGGTGTGGGAGGGCTGTCCGGGGTGCGGGGGGCCTATCCGGGGTGTGGGGAGGGCTATCCGGGGTGCGGGGAGGGCTGTCCGGGGTGTTGGGGGGCTGCTCGGGGTGCGGGGGGCATGTCCTGGGTGCGGGGGGAGCTCTCCGGGGTGCCGGGAGGGGCTGTTTAGGGTGCGGGGAGGGGCTGTCCGGGGTATGGGGAGCCTGTACGGGGTGCGGGGAGGGCTATTCGGGGTGCAGGGAGGCTGTCCGGGGTGCGAGGGGGCAGTCCGGGGTGCGGGGAGGGATGTTCGGGGTGCGGGAGGGCTGTCCGGGGTTCCGGGAGGGCTGTCCGGGGTGCCGGGAGGGGCTGTCCAGGGTGCAGGGAGAGGCTGTCCAGGGTGGGGGGAGGGCTGTCTCGGGTGCGGGGAGGCTGTTCCGGGTGCGAGGGGGCTGTTCGGGGTGCGAGGAGGGCTGTACGGGGTGCAGGAGGGCTGTCCGGGGTGCGGGAGGGCTGTCTGGGGTGCGGGGGGCTGTCCGTGGTGCGGGGGGCCTGTCCGGGGTATGTGGAGGACTGCCGGAGTGCGGGGGGCCTGTTAGGGGTGCGATAGGGCTGTCCAGGGGTGCGGGGAGGGCTGTCCAGAGTGCGGGGAGGGATGTACGGAGTGCGGGGACAGCTGTCAGGAGTGCGGGGGGGGGGGAGCTGTCCGGAGTGCGGGGAGGGCTGTCCAGGGTAGGCTGGGGACTAAAAATAGTGAACATAGCTCATTCATCAAAAGCAAGTTTAATGGATTATATTAGGAATCACATGTTTTTTTAAAAAATATTACAGAACATGCAATTCTAATCATTGAAAATTAAATGAACAAAAAAATATCTAAATCATTATGCAGTTTCATGCTTACTTCTCAATTCATGCACACAAACATTGCATGAGGCCAAAACACAAATGATACCCCCAAAACACAGAAAAACTCACTAGAAACCCAACATAAATATCAATAACAACCCCACCATTAAAAGAAGAAACACACCTCGTGAATATGATGTGTCATGCTTGGTCATGACTACTACCTCTCTCAGGTGGGTCAGGGGCCTACAAAAAACATTATGAATATTTTGATAACAAAAAAAAATATAAATTAAATAAATAAATACAGTATAAACTTGTGTTGTCTGATCTGCTGCACCATCACCTGGACGCACATATTACCGTAGTGCTCTAACCTCATCGATCAATTGCGCATTTACCTCCTCGGAAGCGTGAAGCCGTGCCTTGAAATCTGACAACCGTTGGGTCATCTAAGAAATAGTAGGACCGACAACCGCATCGTGTGACAATACAGAACGAGGAATCCATGTTCCATAGGTTAAACTATATCCATGACCTTCCCGAACAATAATGCGATGAAAGATCTCATCCCTTCGAATGGGAAGCTGTCGCTGGTCCTCTGGAAGATGTTCTAATTCAGCTTCAAATTGAGCCTAAGAAATATTTAACTATATATACATATATTAATATACAGATTTTATGTAAGTATTGGTAATGAGTACAGGCACTTACTATCAATGCTGCAGCCTCTGGATCATTGTGACCATGAGTCCTCATCCACACCGACATTTTATCAGTTGGTGCACCTTGCTCCCGCAACTGTATACGAATAGAATATAAACACAAAACCGTATTAATTAATAAAATTAAAAAATGAATAATAAATACCTCATGTCAGAGTTGAGACACGTGACGAGTCCCGAGCATGTGAGGTGGTCCCTACAACGCTCGATTCTCATAATGGCGCGTTTACACCTCCTACATTCAATTCATTCAAATTTCAAACAAAACAAACATTCTTGAAAATATATATACCAAAGTAAATATACAAACCACAACACCGTCAGTAGACCAATATGCAACTAAATCACACCACTGAGCTGGGAGGACACCTCTCGGGACTTTTTCCAGAATCTCGGGGGCACCAACATTTGGTACCCAGTGGTATCTCTTGACTTTGCCATTATAGTCTTTCCATATCTTACGACATTTTCTCATACACGCTGGTCGAAACTCATCGGGACATACATTCAAATTTTGCTATTAAAGAAAAAAATCAGATATGTTATTGTTGGTTATACATAGGGAATAAAGTAAAATGTTCTTCTTACCTGAAGCTCCCCCCAAAGATGATCTAATGTGTCCTGAGGGATAGAAGCCCAGTCACGTGAGGTCAATGGAAATCGATGTGGATCACGTATGATATAACCCAATTGACGAATAAATGCAGGGGAATTCCTTCGCACAGGATCAAATAACTCATCAAATGAATCATAAAAAAGTCATGTCAGAATTCCATGATAAAATGCCATGACCAGGACCTCTCTTGCGAGAGGAAGAAGCAATCGAGTCTGATCCTATTGAAAACAATTTTATATAAAAATTGACAGATGTTATATATATATGTGTGTGTGTGTGTGTGTGTTTGTTTATTAATTACATAAAAAATAGAGAAAATGACATTCCAACATACCTCGACCCTGAGATGTAGATGACTCAGATGGATGATGTGGATCTTCTGCCTCTTCCCCTGACATTCCTTCAGTCATGGAAAAAATTAGTAAGGGGACAATCCAAAGTGTCCAAATGATAAATTGGATTGTTTTTAAAAAAAATCGAACTTTTACAGTTGTTAATCAAACAAAATGGTATTGAAAATAAATACTAATCATTTGTTTATGAACCATTGATAAAATAAAAATGTATGTGAAAGCCCATGACATACCTGATTGCGCTACAAACCTGGAAGGGAGGGGAGACGAATGCGGAATTGCGAGGGAGAGGAGAGGCAACGAAGGGGAGCCGTAGCCAATGGCAGTGCGGCGACGGAGGGGATGGACGGTGGCGGCGGTGGGGAGCTAGAGCATAGGAGGCGGTGAGGGGACGGGGGACAAGCAGTGGGGGGGGGGACTCTCCGGGGTGCGGGGGGGGGGGGGGTGTCCGAGGTGTAGGGGGGGTTGTCTGGTGTGCGGGCGGCTGTCTGGTGTGCGGGCGGCTGTCTGGGGTGCGGGGGGGGGGGGGGGGGCGTTCGGGGTGCGGGGGTGGCTGTCCGAGGTGTGGGGGTTGTCCAAGGTGGGGGGGAGGGCCGGGGGGGCTGAGGGCTGAGGGCGGAGGCCGGAGGGCTGAGGGGTAGGAGACGGAGGGGGCGGAGGATGGAGGGCCGAGTGCGGAGGCTGGAGGGCAGAGGCCAGAGGGAGGAGGGATGCCAGAGGGGAGAGGAGGATGGCTGGAGGGCGGAGTGCGGCTGGAGCGGGAGGGCCGAGGGTAGAGGGCCCGCGGAGGGCGGAGGCCGACGCGAGAGGAGGGTGGAGGGCGGCAACGGGGATGGCGAGGGATGGCGCCCGGAGGGCGAGGCAGGGCGGTGGGGGATGACGCGCGAGGAGGGTGGAGATGGGGCGGGGGGCGATCGAGGGCAACAGGGGGTGGGGGTGCGGGCTAGGTCGAGGGAAAAGGGGGGGGGGGTGCCGAAGCCCTTAATTGTTTTAACAAAGGGCAACGACCCCCTTTGGCAGTCGCTCCTGTTAGGGGGATTCGAAGCCCAATATTCTAGTAGTGAGTACCCAGCCTGTAGAATTCTCACACATTGTGTCTTTTGACTCCAGGTGATGCCCATGTACTACGGCCTGTACCCAAGGCTGGTCATTTAGGAAAGTTAGTACAAGGCATGTAGTACAGATCACACGCCGTGTCTGAGTAACTAGGGTCGGCTCCGTGTACGTAGTTGTGTGTCCCTACACAGATTTATTCCATGTGCACCACCCTATGTAACCGGTACATGGGGTAACCCATGTAGCCAGCCTGGTCTGGCTGTGTGGTGGAGTACACAACTGCGTACTCCATCCGTTTTCCGTGTATCACCCAAGAATCATGCTGAGTCCAGCGTAATGACATGCACACCGTGTTCTATGGAGAACACGCGGTTTCATCGCATCATTCCTTGATAAATCCTATCCTATGCTAACCCAGTACCACACGGTGTGTTCTCCGAGAACACAGGTCGTGTTCTTCATAAATTTCTAGAACCAACGTTCTTCATCGTTGCGCCACGGAGATCCTTTGATCCTCGATTCGGTCATCTGATCTTTGCGAAACTGAAGGATTGAGGTTTCCCTATCCTTATGAAGCTGACTCCATTAGTCTCGGGCCTCTGATTGGCCCCAAAAACGTTTTGTGATCATCCATGAGTAGAACAGTCGACAAAAAATTATTCCAGAACCATGTCGATTCTTCTGTCACCATCGTCGCCGCACCTCCTCTAGGTTTCCATGATGTCTGATCTCCAATTTGTGATCATTGCATCGGAAAACGGATGCGCAATGATCTGTTGTTCGTTGCCCCACGAAGAATGCAAAGAACATGAGAGAAAAGAAGGGAAAATAAATCCAAAAGAGAATCGAGGAATGATCCTCTGTCGTCAATCGTCATGGGGTTGATCCGCTCTCGTTAGTAGGATCAAATAAAGTAGAATCAAAACATTAATCTAACATGGATTATTTCCCCAAGAAAAACCCAATAAAAACCCTCCCACAAAAATGAATTATTCTACGGAAAAAACTATTAATAAGTTGACCTGAGTTCATCGTTTAATCCAAGAAAAAGGGAGAATAATTGAAATAACAACCCCTACCTCGATCCGTTTGAAGAATGATAGTTGTGTCACGTTTGTTGGCGAGGTTCGTCGGATCTGAGATGCATCATCGTCGTCCACCAATAGGTTCTCCCCCAAAGCTCCAAGTTCCTCTCTCTTAATTTTAAGGGTTGGGAGGTTAACCCTATGAATATTCCATTGGCAGGTATTTAAAAAGGGATGACTTAGGTCACTGTGCAAAAAAACATTAAATAAATAAATTTGAATTTTATTTTATTTCCATCTAACATCCAAAAACTAACCCTTGTAGTTGACCTGTTCCAATCAATGTTAGGCCTCTCCAAAGGTAAACTCACTACTTTGAATTCAACGATGCCTTCGTATTTCTGATTCGGGAACCCGATTAAAAGATATTTCACTTTTATTGGAAAACCACACATGCACATAGTTTAATATTTTAATTTATATCAAACATTTATTCTGGGCACTCCAGAACTCTAAATTTCACACCATCTAATGGTATGGTCTTGAAATAATTCCAAATAAAATTTAAAAATAATACACGAGAAATTTGAGGCATTAAAATCTCCCCACCTTTGGGATTTTCATCCTAGAAAATCCAAAATCAAAGGCTACTTAAAAAGAAGTGGGTACTGGGAACAAATGTGAGCCTCCCACTCCCACGATCTCTCTTGAATATTCTCATGCTTCCCCTGGACGTGCACCAGGGGAATTTATTTTCCATGATGGATACTCTCTTTCTGATACTTGATCTCCAACATGTACGTAGAAAAAGTCACTCCATTCTCAATGTCCATCTAACCCCACCAGATGACATGTGATGGGTCATGCACGTACCTCCTTAGCTATTACAGATGGAAGACAACAGGTACTCATTGCCACTAAGGCTATAAAGCTATGTGGTATGCCACCTCTCCATCTCTACGTAATATCTGGAAGTTCCTATTAACCTTGGTGATAACTTGATGCCCATTCCAAATCATTGCAACCCTCCTTGAGGTGAGAACCATTGAAGACGTGGTCTCCCTCCATGAACTCTAGAGGTCTCTATTGTCTATCACCATAAGACTTATTCTAGCTTTGTGAAGTCCTCATTTTTTCCTGGATGATCTTCACCTTCTCGATGGTAGCTTGCACGAACTCTGGACCCATGAGTGCTGACTCTCCGGGGTCAGTTCAGCAAAGCTCTGACCGCAAAGGTCTCCCTTACAAGGCCTAGAACGGATCCATACCAATGGTGGAGTGGTAGCTATTTTTGTACGCAAACTCAACTAATGGTAGGTGGTCCTACCAAATGTGACCGAAGTATAAGATATAGACGCACAACATATCCTCCAAAACCTAGATGGTCCTCTCTATCTAACCATCGGTCTGGGGATGAAATGCCTTTATCAAGCATAGCTAAGTCCCCAAAGCCTCCTGCAATACATTCCCCAACTTGTATATGAATTGGGTGTCTTGATCTGAGACTATTGTCGAAGGGACACCATGAAGCCAAACTATCTCTTGCACATAGTGGAATCCGAATCTCTCTACCAAAATCTGCTCCCTGATATCTAGGAAGTGGGCCGATTTGGTGAGTCATTCAACGATCACCCAGATGGAATAATACCCCTTGGATGTCCGTGATAAGCCTTTCGTGAAGTCCATCGATATTCCATCCCACTTCCACTCTGTAGCTTTCATGGGGGAGCTAATTTCGTTGGAACCTGGTGCTTAGCCTTCACCTTCAGGCATGTAAGGCTTCGAGAAACGAACTCTACTACTTCCTTTTTCATGCCTGACCTCAAAAACATTCATTGGAGATGCTGGTACTTCTCCACCACTCCATGATATACTAATAAAGGGGATGTATAAAACTCCCTCAAGACCTCTTCCCGCAACGCTACTAGTACATAAATACATCCCTTGAAAAGATTTCTGCACTCTCCACCTTGACAATATCCCTCATGAGCATGTCATATGGATAACTGAGCACGTAAAACCTTACAATCAACATCCCCATGCAGTGCCTCCTTAACTCTCTATAAGAGTGGAGGGATGACAACCATCTAATGAAGGTAAGATACATCCTCATAGTCCACGAAGGATAGATGCAACATGGCTAATGAATATATCACCTCACTCAACAGCTATGAGTTTGACATTATTCTAAGAGAATCTTCCCTCTTCTTCCCCTTCCCAAGAGTATAGATGATCTTGAAATCATAATCTTGTAGGAACTCTAGCCAATTCCTCTTCCTCAGATTTTGATCCTTCTCTGTGGAAAAGTACTTGAGGATCTTTTGGTTAGAGTATATGATAAATCTCTTTCTCATAAGGTAGTTTCTCCACATCTTCAACATGAAGACTACCTCTGCCAACTAGAGAAAATGGGTCGCATAGTTAAGCTCATGTGGCCTAATCAGGTGTGAACCATTATCAATCACTGCCTATATATGCATTAGGACACAGCAAATCCCGGTCCCCAATGAATCGGAGAAAATATGTACGTGACACCCTCCTCTGATAATCTCATGATCGGGGTGCTCATCAAACTCTAATTATAAAGCTAGAAAGCCAACTGGATCTTCTCGGTTGATATGAAGGGTTTTCCCTTCCTGGTCAAGGATATCATCATAGTAGATATTCAGAAGAAATCAAGAATGAATCTCTGGTAATATCTTTCCAACCCAAGGAAGCTCTGCATCTCTGTCACACTCTGAGGTGGCTCCAATTCCAAAAATTCCTCCACCTTGGATGGGTCCACAACTACACCATAAGATGAGATGACATGTCCTAGAATGTGGACCTCCAGAATCTAGAACTTGCACATTGAGAGCTTCGAATAAAGATGGTGCCCTTGGAGTACGTCTAGAACCATCCGCATGTGTCTTGTGTGTTCTTCCCCTGATGCTGAGTACACAAGGATATCATCAATGAATACCACTAAGAACAGATCTATGTATGGCTGGAAGATCTGATTCATCAGTCTCAGGAACACTGTGGGGTTGTTTGTCATGTCGTAAGGAATCACCAAGTACTCATAATGACTGTATCAGCATATAAAAGTCACCTTCAGTATATCCTCATCCAGTACTCATAACTGGTGATAGCCAGATCGAAGGTCAACCTTTGATAACCACTTTCCCTCTATTAGCTGATCGAAGAGGTCATCGATTCTTGTCAGTGGATACGGGTTCTTCACTGTTGCCTGATTCAAGCACTGATAATCCATTCACAACCTCAAAATCCCATCTACCTTATTGGATAACAAGACTGGGGCCACCTAGGGTGAAACACTAGGTCTTAAAAACCCTTGCTCTAAAAATCCTCCAACTGCACCCTTAGTGCGTGAAGAACTGTGGGAGTCATCCGATATGCTGGTGAGGAAATCACTGTCTTTCTAGGGTGTAAGTTGATACTGAAGTCAATTTCCATGTGGGGATGTTGTCTTGGAAAATATTTGGTAAAGACATCCACATACACTGCCACTATTATAGGGAACTAGGAGTTCATAACATCAACTTCATCAAGATAAAGTCTAGCCAACTCATGGGTGATCAATTTCACCCTCTTATGCATGATCTCGTTCTATGGTCCTTGAGTCTCCATTTCTTCGACAAAAGAAAACATTATCCCATCACTACGGAAACACCACACTCTTTTCCTAAAACTATCAATATGGGAATGAACCAAAGATATCCAATCCATACTGAGAATGAAATCATAATGCCTCAAAGCTACCACCCAGTGGTTCAAAACAAAACTCTCACCTCCAAAGGTATGATCACGCTATCTACAAAGGTTCGTGATCATCGAGTCTCCTCCTGTAGTTGTCTCCAATTGTAATGATTAGATCAACGACTCTACCTAAATATCATTGTTTCTTACAAGACTTGTGGTGATGAAGGAATGACTATCACATATGTCTATAAGTACGGTAGCTATGGTAGAAGAAACATAGATCGTACCTCAGATCATCCCTGGAGTCCCTGGGCCATACGCCTCTACTGCATGCTGATATGTTTCCTCTGTCCCCTAGCTCCATGAACCTAGTACGGACCTCCAGAGGGTGGTGGAAGATGTAAATTGAAGAATCGTCCACCACCTGCAGCTCTCCCTGCTCCTCTTCCCCCTCCGCCACCTGGAGGGTCTACATACTCTACTCTCAGCCTCTACCTAGGTGGTCCATTCAACTGCCTCCATGTTAGTAGCTCAACGGGTCAGACATCTTCGAGCGATATGTCACCTACCGTCGCACGAGTATCACCGCCTCTCCCTAGGATGACTGGATCTAGCCTGAGAGCCCTAGACTTTCAATCCCCTGTCCTGGGTCCTCCTAGGAAATCTCCCACGTCCTGATCCCTCGGCCTAATTTCACCTCCCTACTGCTAAGGTCTCCGGACCTGTCTTCCTTTGGCTGATATCGTCTGATGTCTCTACCCTGCTTAGAATCTCTCAATCACTAAGGCTTACTGAAGCACTCCAACATAAGTTGAAATGCATAGAGGCACAACACAAGCTCATATGTATCTTCGTTGACCTCACTCGAAGGTCCAAGCTCTTAATTACTAATCCCTGACCACATCCATCAAGTCCATGGAGAGGTTGGTGATCCATGATGAATAGTTATCTACCGTCCAACTATGCTGCTAGAGATGAAGAAGCTTCTGGATGCGCACAACCCTTAGAATAAACGGAGAGAACTCCTCCCTGATGAGTCCTTCAAATCTGTCCACGATAGTGTCTCCTTGTAGTGAGTCTGTTTGGACAGACACCACCATCGTCATGCCGAACCTCCAAGAAGGCTCGATCCTAGGATCACCATGTAGTATGCTGGTGTCCTCATGGGAAGGAAGACTATTGTCATTTCCCCAAGCTAGTTCGTAGCTACCTATGGGTAAGGCTTACCTTGGAACCTGAGGGGTCTCTATCTCTAGAACTCATGGAGCGCACTCAGCCTACGATCCTCATCGGTCGGTACTAGAGGTACCACGGGCTGCTCTACTGGTCATGGTATAGAAAGTGCACCACCTAGTGGCAACGCCTGGGGAACTGGTCCCTGTATCAAAGCCTCGTCACTGAGGGGGTCGTCCTCATAATTGTGATACAGAATCCTAGTGGGTATGCATCACAACGTCATACAGTAACAAAACATGATGTACCATTGTTAAAGAGTTTATCTGGATAGATGAAAAAAATGACAAGGAAAAGACAACCCATTCATATATGATGCATGTATCATTCTTTTATTTCCCTGAAACTCGAGTTTTCATGTACCAAGATGAAAATAATGTTTTTAGAGTCTGGGTGTAGAGATATGTCAGCTACCCGGACCAGTAATGGAGTCTCTTGCATGAATGCCGAGCTCAAAAAACATAACAATGTTTCCCAAAACCAACCTCATAGGCTTGTGGTTCTAAGGTAGAGCAGACAACCTCTGATACAACTCTGTCACAACCCGTCCCAGTGGGGTCTATACTGCGACTTCATAAGACTGTCTCCAATATGCCAGGGGATGGAGGCTAGCATAGAGTAGGCATATTACTATAATTTGAGGCATTGTCTAAGTACCTGTACACATGCACACATATGAAATCCCACAATGAGGAAATTTAAAAACTACTAGGTAAAAAATGCATGCATACAACTAAACCCAACCAACGGAGTACGACATAAAGTAAAGTACTAAAAGGAAACTTGGCCAGCAAACAATCCCACCAAAAAGAAGAGTATGAAAACTACAAAGTCTATCCTGTAAACACAAAGAGGTACTTGGAATACTGCTCAAATCCATAGGAACACCGCGACCTATAGGGAACTCAAAAAACATTAGTCTTATCTTGGTCCTCCCTGGACACTGCCAAAAGGCTGCTCATCTGTAGAAGGCATGACACGTGTGGGTAAAGCCCGTGCAGGGGTGAGTATAACAATACTCAGTGGAGGACCCCGAAAACCAAAAAGTAATAAAAAAATAAAGGAATAGTTAGCTCTAAGAAATATATATATTGAACATATATCAAGAGTTACAGAAACATATCTAGATATACAAAAATCCCAAACCCGTAGTCTAGGGGAAGTTCATGCAACATCGTACCCCCACTAAGAGTTCAATTTGATCATTCCACAAAGCACTTGTCCGAGAGAACACACACCATGAGTCGGATAGCTATGATGACATTTTTTCTAGAAGTATTGTTCGACAAGAAAAGTCACAAGAGATATACCAATTCATTCCAGGAGAACACACTCCTGAGTGGGAAAGATCACGATACACAGATGAGGGTAACTTCCAGGGGCTTTGCGGATACCAAAACTCATCTGGAATTCAATTGCTATGGAGTGGATCGATTCCCTGTGGAAGTGGTCACGTCGATAGCTGACTCCATATAGGGTTATGAATGGATAGAGGATGTAACTCCGGGCCTCTCAGAGGGATACCCGACTCTATCTTGGAAGGTCCTTCTGAAGGGAACATAATTCAATATTATGAAATGATACATGACCTTCAGAGGAAAGAAAAAAATGGTAACAATCCCAAACAAAAAATATCAAAGATACGGTTGACAAGAAGATAAAACCATGTACGGAAAATTACATGACATGTAGAAGTGTCACATGCTGTGTCTTCTGATCCCGGGTGTTGCCTGTGTACTACGGCCCGTGTCTCAAGGTTATTCGTGAAGAAAAGTATATACATGACATGTAGTACAGATCACACAATGTGTCCGAGTAACTGGGGTTGGATCCATGTATGCGGCCATGTGCCCGTACATTGCTTTATCCCTTGTGCACCACCTCGTGTAACCAGTACATGGGGTAACCAATGTAGTTGCCCTGGTCTGGCGGTGTGGTGGAATACATGGCCATGTACTCCATCCCTTGACCATGTACCGCCTGAGATTCATGCCATGTCCCACGTAAGGAGCTGCACATCGTGTTCTTCGGATAACACGCCGTGTCATCGCTTCATGCCTCGAGAAACCCTAGCCATTATTGAGTTGATACCACATAGTGTGCTCATCGATAATTCATACAATGTTCTTCAGAAGTTTCTAGATTCGATGTTCTTCGTCACCATGCCTCGAAGCTCCTTCGATCCTCGATCCGGCCGTCCGATCATCGTGAAACTGAATGGTTGTGGTCCCCTGATCCTTATGAAGCATATTTTATCAGTCTCGGGTCTCCTTCGGCCCTAAAAATGTATTTTTTCATTAGTGTGAAGAATGATCGAATAATGAGTATTCCCAAACCATTTTGTTTCGTCCTCCTCCATCTCTATCGCAACTCCGGTAGGTCGCCATGATGTCGGATCTCTAATTTGGGATTGTTAAATCACAAAACAGTTGTGAAATGATTCATTTTTTGTCTGCCCATGAAAAATGCGAAGAACGCGTGAGGAATGTTAGTGGAAAAAAATCCAAAATAAAATCAAGGAAGGAACCTCCGCCATCGTTCGTCATGGAATTCATCCGCTCTCCTTATTAGGATCAAACAGAGAATAATAAAATCATTAATCTAACATAGATTATTTCCCCAATATTAACCCAATAAAAAACATCCTGCAAAACTTTATGTATCTACGGATCACCCTGTTCATGGGTTGACCCGTGTTTGTCATCTAATCCACAAACGTGGAAGAATTATTGAAAGAAAAATCCCTACCATGATCCGGTTAAAGGCCAATTTCCACATCGCATTCGTTGGAGAGGTTCTTCGGATCAAAGATGTGTCGTCATCATCTACCCACAGGTTCTCCCACAATGCTCCAAGAGCCTCTCTCTCAATTCACAGGGTTATGGGGATAACCCTATGAACCTGTAATACGCTGTTATTTAAAGAGGCAGGTATTAGGTCTTTGTGAAAAAAATTAAGCTTTCAAATAAATTAAAATTTTAATTTATTTTATTTCCATGAAACGTCAAAAAACTAACTCTCGCAGGTGACCCACAATGGTCATTGTTAAGCCTCACATAAGGTAAATTCTTTGCTCTAAACGCAACGGTGCCCTCAGATTTCTGATCCATGCAACCTTTTAAAAGTTATTCCACCATTATAGGAAAACTTCTCACTCATGTAGTTTAAAATATTAATTTATTTCAATCATTTATTTCGGGCACCCCGGGCCTCGGAATCACCCACCGTCGAAAGGTCTTGTCTCAAAATAATTCTATATAATATTTAAAAATAATACAAAGTAAATTTGAGACATTAAAATTATACATTACATAATCCAAATGTTTATTTTAAAAAATAATTTTCATACATTTATGGATTCTTTCCATATTATATTTTAGGAGAATTTATCCATATCATATATATAAAAAAACCAAGAAACACAATTTGGATAATTCCAAATAGTACCAATTTCCCCATAATATAAAACTTTTGAATTAAATAATGATTTATTTTCATGGGAAATATATAGGACATTCAATGTGAATTCATCTTTTCTCTCACCAATCCTTTATCCAAATTAGTATTTTTAATAACAAGGGATTGGAAAAAATTCGTTGTATCGGATTAAAAAAGGAGGCCTTTGGTCAATAAAAACATAGAAACCGATGAAAAATGGACCATTTGATCAATTTCAATAGAAACAATAGAATAAAATATTTTCATAAGAAAACAAACACGTTTTTTTCTCATGGAAATCCCATAGAACACAAAAATGAAATTAAACCATTATTTTGATGAAATAAATCATCATTTTTAAAAAACTATTTCAATAACATTTAAATTGGAATAAACATACTGATGAATACCAATATAATTATTAAAAAATTAATAGAGAGATATAATGTTTCACACCATTCATATATGATATATGAGGTTCATCTGTGTTATATAATTTTTTTGAACCCTTCATTTACACTATATTCGGATCACCTGTTTTTTGTGAGCTATAATGGGGGTCAACATTTCATATAAGTTAAATTGATCTCACCTATGAGGGATAATTTTTCTCAACCCTTCGTATAAGCTCTATCATGATCATTTATTAAAATAATTCTCATGTGACATATCATAAATAAAAAACATTCATCATAAAACCATTTCAAAACCACTTTTATACTTATTTAAAATTAATTTATTAAAATAACATTTTATTTTAAAATCCCATTTGAAATACCAAACATTCATTTTCCTTGAAAAAACATTTTCAATAAATTTATATCAATTTTTTTAATAGATTAAATCATGAAAAAATTAAATAGAAGAAAGAAATCATAAAATGGTCACTATAAAAAATCATTGTCATTGTGCAGAATAATAATTTTTTTTTTCAAAACATTTCCTACAAAACTTATAGAAATATTCATATTTGGATACCATTTTATTAAATTTAACGTTATATAAAATGAACTCTATAAATACATTACGACTATATTAATCATTAATAAACTAATTTTAAACACATTGACATTGGAACATGAAGAGTTTTAATGAAACTCTTTAAAGATGATTTTTAAGAGAAATATCCATTATTACTTTGGGAAGCATTTTGATTATAAATACCATGATATAATAACATTAAACCAAACATTAAATATCATGAGAATAGTTTAGTTCATGATATTATATTTGAAGGGGGATTAGATACACCTAATATAGGAATAAAGCTTATTATCATCAAATTATTCATCAATAAATGGTAATTGAGATTAATCCCATTCCTTGAGTCGGATTCATCATGTGTTTCATCATCTTTATTCTTCAACATTAATTATCTTTGGAGAAATCCTTTGGATTTTCACTCAATGCCTTCCTTATTGTATTTTATCACAAATTAATGCTTCTAGGATGAGGTGTGGAGTGTTTAGAAGTGATTTTGGTATGTATTTACTTAGTAAAGGGTCTTTATAGGTGTGTATAGAGGAGGATAATGGGATTCCTTTTATAAGTGGGGTGAGTGGAAAGATTCTAAATTTTTTAAATTGTGAATTCCAATGACTTTTTTTTCATGTCACCATACCCAAATAATATAAAAAACAAAATACAATAATATATGAGGTTGAAATATTACCATCCAACAAGTGTTAAATATGTTTCTAGGTCATTTTCTGCATTATGATTAATGTTATACCACTATGTAAACATGTTTTTACCATAATCATTGTAATTATGTTTAAATGGTTTCAATGTAAAATATGGTAAAAATATTATTTAAACCTAGTATACATTATAAAACTGATTAAAAATTATTAATAAATTTATCTAAATTCACATCATAGAGGTAGAAAAAATTTATTTGATATTAAACTAGCATACGGGGCGAGATAATAGGTTTTATGAGTTTTTATAGAAAAAAGATTGTATACTCACTCTATTACTAACAATAGTCATTGTATGAATCTCAATTTATTTTTACTGATATATAATATATAAATAAAACTAAAATAATTCAAATTCATTGAATATTTAATTAATTAAAATTATTATACATTATTGAATATAAAATTATTCTAAACAAAAATCAGCATTTTTCACTATTCTCCAAAAATAAATATTTTCCATGAAATCCAAAAAATTCACTCAAAATAAATATAGGTATTCTATTTCCTTAAAATAATTTATTTTTGGTGAAATAAATTTTATAAATATGTAAATATTTTGTTTTAAAATAAGTCTGCTAAAAAGAATGTGACAAAACATCTTTTTTGAAAAATCTATAATTTTAGGCTTGAAATAATATTTATTTTTATGAAGTCTAGAAAACAAATTGGATGAAAGAAAAACATTATATTTAATATATATTATATATTTTTAATTACATTAATACATGAATATTTATTTTTTTCATTTAATTTTATAAAATTCTATTATGCACGTTAAAATTTTTTTTCAGAAAAAGTATTCTTTTCTATTTAGAAAATGTTCTTAGTTTAATTTTAGATATTATGATCAAAAATAAATATTTATAAACCATATTTTAACAATCTAGATAATACTATTCATTTATACAATCCTAATATCTTGTTTATAATGTTAATTTATATCATGGTTTATTTATTTTTGGGGGTTCTGGTTGACAACGCTATCAGACATAAATATTCAAAGGGATTTTTTAATATAAGATAAAATTGGTGTTTTGTGTAACACAAGACTAAAATAGTGTTATGTTTCCATTACACTATCAAATATAATTTTAATTTTTAAAAATATCAATGTGTATCATTATATTTTCAAAAAAATATTTTATTATATTCTTATATGATTTGGGTTTTCAACAATGGTTCCTTAAAACATAAAAAGGATATTGGGAACCTTTTTATCGACAATCAAGTTACTCATTCCCCTTCCTTTTCACCCTTTTTTCTCCATATTGTTCTCAATATCCTATTTTACTTTTTATATGCACCTTAATTATATACATATATATATATATATCTTAATATCCTTATACTATAATGGTAATAAATTTTTAATTTTTTCTTTTATATTCCCATTTTTAAATAACCATAATTTAAAGGAACATCTCTATTATTAATATCATATCAAGAATCACCCCATAAAGTGTTTTTAAGTAATTAATATCTTATAAATAACATAAATTTTTATGAATAATCCTTTTTGAGTAAAATATAATTTTATATAACATGATATGATCTTTTTTCCTTTAAAAATTTCAATTCCATATTTCAAAAGGTTTCTAAAAAGTCACAAAAAAGGAAAATTAGCATTTTTAGAACTAGTAATGTTTTGAAACATCCTAATTTTATTTTTATAATTTTCTAAAAAAATGTATATCAATGATGTGTCACTAATTTAGCGATCATTGTAAACTTCTCAAAAACAATGACTAATTTTTTTTGAAATGTAGATAAATGACTTGTCATTAATAAGTGTTTTTAAAAAATATCAATAATTTTTTAAAAGATATATATTTATTATAATGATAGAATATAATATTTTGTGACCCTTAATATACATTCATTTTTTAGAATATAATATTTATATACCCTTAATATACTCATAAAAAACAAAAAATAAAAACATACAACATACCTCGACCATAGACGCTTCTCGATGCCCACTATCATTCTCAACCCTTATCACTTATTGCACACCATGAAAAACCTGCTACAAACCCTACCCTCTAACCACTCTCATTTCCAAACCTTATCACTTACTACACCACACAAAAAAACCTCCTCCATAGCTTGTAAGCTTCACACACCCTCCCTTAATTAAAAAAAATAAAAAAATACTTCACAACTCCACCATTGTTACTAACCCATGTACACTCTCATTCCCAACCTACATAGCTTAGTACACAACCCATCAAACCCCCTCCACACAATGTATGCCTCCCACATCCCACTTTAATTTCCATCCATTATCAATTGTTTCATGCCCCAAAATACCTCATCCACACCCTTCTCAGTCCCCACATTCATTCCAAACTATTCTTGAATGTTGTACAACTCAAAACATTTCCTACACACCATTCATGCCTCCCACCCTCATTACCCACCCATCTCACTCTCTTCCCACCGCATCAAACCTCATCAAAACCTTATATGATTCCCACCCATCTAACCATTCCTGAAAAAAATATAAAAAAATATCCACTCACCTCATGTGATTTTTATGTGTTTATTGTTTTTCTATAATCTGTTTAGGTAAAAAAAATTAAAACTATATATGAAAGGTTGTAGGGTTCTTAAATATTCTTATCCCCCATTTCCATTACATTATTTCGATGACAATGAAAATTCACGTGGTTTGTGGTCTCATTCAACCTAAATCCATATAGAAATGTTGTAAGGGGTGCACGCCATTCGCCTAATGTAAATGTAACAGGTGTCCTCTCATACCACTATTTATTTTACTCTTTATAAAATTGAACATCTTCCCCTATTCCTCAATTCAATTTTCTAGAATCTCTCTAAATTCTTCATATTATATCATTGTAAGTAGTCATCATCCGACGTGGTGGATCTAATGTTCTAAAATAAGTCATAGTTTTTTGGGTTGATTCATTTTGAGGTTTTTTCTTATTTAATATAATGTTATTTATTTAGTTAATTGAATTATTTTTAGATAGTTTTAAATTTTTTAATTATTATGTTGTTTAGTTAGGTATATATAATTTTAAAAAATATTTATTATTTGTAATGATTATGTACATATTTACTATTGAATAACATAGGATTAATAAGTGATTACATATATTGTTTAATTAATTATAGTTACCTAATGAATAACATATGATTATTTTTTAAGAATAATTAAATAAAATTTATTCAAATTTTGGCAACTGATTATATAATGATTAAATAATTATATAGTAATGATTTGATAATGATTATATATTCATAAATCTATGATTAAATTATGATAATTTAATGACTGAATATTGATTTAGTAATTACTAAATATTGATTGAGTTAAGATTAAATATAGATTATGTAATGAATTACTATTGATTAAGTAAATATTAATAAAACAATTTAGTAATGATTTATAAATAATAATTAATTTTAAAATATTAACTAATCATTTATTAAATAATTATTATGTAATGATTAAAAAAATATTAGGGGATGATTAAATATTTATTAAAGGATGATAAAATAATTTTGAGGGATGATTAAAAAATATTTTGGGATTATTAAATAATGATTATGTTATGATTATAGAATGCCTAATGGATGACTAAGAAATTATTAAGTGGTGATTAAAGAGTGATTATGTAATGATTAACCAATGTTTAACTAGAGGTTCAGTAATGATTATCCAATGTATAACTAATGGTCAAGTAATGAATAGTTTCATTTTTAAGATATAAGAAAATGTTCTAAAAATTTGGGGGCATGAATATGATTTGGTTATCTAATAAATACATATGTTTTATGTATAAAAACAATAGGATGTGCCTCTATAATAGATGTACCTAAGAGTAATAGTTCTAATAAGGTGTCTCGGTCCAGACTTAGGTTTACCTGGTACATAACAACACTCTTTTCCATACACCTCGTTTGAATATCCTAGGGTATATGTTTTAGAGGATTCATATTTTCTATATAAACTTCTAAATTATATTTAGGATTATTAAATAATTACTAAGAAACATTAGTATCATAGTTTAGTATATTTGAATTTGTTATGAAATTTTAGTATCATTACGATTATAAGTTTACCCATTATACTCAATAGAATTCATAGATTGTTTTGGAAACTAAACTTAAAAAAGTGGATAAAAAAATAAATCGATTTAATTATCATTGATAAATGGGAAATTAAGATCATATAAAGTGAAATAGATATGAAAAAAAACATTCAGTAAAACATGAATGACTTAAAACATTTAGGAAATACATTGAACTGTTTTAGTAGAATATAGTTTGGATAATATTAGCATCACATAGGATATGACTGATAAATACATTCAGGGTATTTTATGTATTTTGTAAATAATTCATGTACTATATATTGTGTTGGTTCTTATCCATTTCACATTAAATGATAATAACTGTCATTTTTTACTGATAAATAAACCATTTTGGTGTTTCTTCTTATTTTCACATCATTTTCAAAAATATTATATGACTTATATTCTAATCAACTTGTATATAATGAATCATTAGAATAATATATTAGGGTATACAATATGTTATAAAATTTATGTATAATAAGTATTATAGGATCAACCATCATTTTCGATATTAGTAAAACTATCCAAACATTTATCAAAGAATCATTTTTGATATAGAGAGTCATGTTTTCTTGTGTGTATTTCTACGAGGTTGTTATTCAAACTACATAAGGAGCTTCTGATTGTACACAACCAATAAATGTGGTTTGTAAAACTAATCTTTTAATCCCAAGTGGATTTTATGACAAATTTCATTATTACATAAATCATGGACATGATTAAGAGTTCATGTCTATGAGATGTACACATTTCCTGTAACATCCCAGGTAAATAAAGAATAAAGAATTTTCATATTTATTAATATCTACGAATTAAATATTAATTTTATTTTAAAGGGGTTTCTATGTTCGATAGCGTATCCGATACGCAACGATGAGTTTCTTTGAAACTTACGTAGCACACTAGTAATAAAATAATATTATTTTAACTGTTAGTTAACAAGTAGCCGTTGTACTGGCGGGAATGGATTGAAATAACTAAAATATGATTAGATATGTTTTTAAATGTTTATACATTTACCCAATAAAAGATAAAAGCTTAAAATACGGAAAGAGTTCAATTTTACGGGTATATATACTCTAATTTTCACTAAAGGTTCACTTATCACCTTTTAATGGTGAACCGTCATTAAATATAGTTCTGATCACTCTTATACTTTATTTTGGACCAAATATAACTCTTCTTTAGAATCGGGACATCAAAATTTACTTTTTGTAAATTTTTGGTACCTTTCTGATAAAGTTCATTTTTTTATGAATAATGCAAAATGTTGTATTTTAATTCAAAACCTCTTTTTAATCTAATTTATTTATATGATTAGATTATTATTTTAATTGGTTTTAAAGTGAAATTAGAAAATATTTTTACCAGTTAATCCAATGGTGGTCATTGGAATCAATTTCACTTTGAAATTGGACGTAAACTGGTGTCAATCTTTTGATACTTATTGTTTCGCAAAAACACGCTATTTGTCATGATAGCGGGAATTAATTATTAAATTAATTAATTTGACTTATATGTTTTGAATTTTGTAAAATGGACTTCATTTTTGAATTCGGAATATCAAATATAGCTTAGGGTGAATTTTTGGTAATTTTCTGAAAAACTTCAATTTTTGATGAATAGTGAAACCACTAAGTGGTAATCAAGCAAACTGATTTTTCAGTTAAATGAAAGTTTACCACTAATGTGTATTGAATTTTGAAAATCCGACATACATGGTTGTCATTAAGAAGTAAAATGTGGTTCAATGAGATTAAAATAATTTTTTGGTGAATAGTAACTTTTTTTCATTAATCGCAATTAGAGGTAATTAGTGTAGTTTAAGGTAAAAATGGTATTATAAGAATGTGAAAACACCAGGACACTTGTCCTACACCTATTGGGTGAGTCATGGCCGACCAAGACAAGCCATGGGACAACTTGGGGACCCCATGGAGCTACTTTAGTTGGAAAATGACATTAATATATTTTTATTTAATGTTAAAGTGAAAATGACACTAACATAAATTGTTTTACTAAAATAATTTTTGAGTGGGGTTATACAAGTCCAAATTTTGATTATAAATAGTCATTGGAAAGATAAAAAGATTTCCTACATCATAGTAGTTTTTTTATAATTTTTAGACATTAAATAAATTAACTTATATATGACATAATAATGATGCAGCGATGACATCATTATTTGACGATTTAAATAAAATGGAAAGATAATGAAAAATCTAAAACCTACACATGGCCAAAACCAATTGGATGAGTGGATTTCTAACCCTTATCACCTTATCCACGAATTATACCAATGTGGGACCTTTTAAAACCGAAACACATTTTCAAATAAAGTAATATTTCTTTACTTTCCAAAAGTGCCCCTCCTCTAATCTTATAAAAGGCCCCCACCTCTACCTCATTTCACACACTTCTCAAGCCTTTGGCACGGCCAAACCCTGCCCAATTACTCTCTCCACATCCCTATCCTCATCCTAGAGTATTCCCTTTGGGCATAATCCTTTCAAAGGAAGCCTTTAGGCTCAAATCAAAAGGGAGTAACACTTTTAAAGGTAATTCATTCTCTCTTGTTCATTTGTTTTATTTTGCTTCTCCAACCCTCTAAACTCTTTTTATTTACTTCTTTTGTAACAACACCAGTATCTTAAATATACTAGGATGTTGTTATAATATTTATTTGAGCTACACTCTCACACAACTACATAGAATGGTTAAAGAACATACGGTTTCCGTGGATGGCGAAATTCTGCCTCCCGAAACGATGATTGTTCAGTACTCATTTAACACCTTCAAGGGTGGCCATTATGATGTCACTATTTTTATATATGATATATAATATGTTTATGTTTTCTTTAAGCTTCTGTATTTTTCATTTTTGGCATACCTTTATGGTTTCCATTATGGGTAAACACGATATCTTCATTTAAGGAAGTGCGGACTACCGCCCCCTAAAAGTGATGTGATTCGTTAATGCCATATGTGGGACGTGTAAAGGATGGATTTAAAGTTATTATATATGATGTTATACTAGAATTACAATATACCTCTATATCATTATTATTTCTTTCCATTAATGTATGAGATAGAAATGAAAGTATTGTTCATGCGTACGTACGGCTTACCGTCTCCATGAACGGTGCATTTCATTTCTTATCCCCAAATGTAATGTACTATTAAAAGTACATGTATATAATGGATATATATAATTAATGATATATATAAGTGATGAATATAATTCTGGAATTAAAATATACATACCTCTCATTTAGTTTTAATTCCATTAATATGACAAAGAAATGAAAGTAGCGTTCTTGCGTACGTACGGCTTACCGTCTCCATGAACGGTGCATTTCATTTCTTACCTCTAAATGATTATGTAATATTATAAATACATGTATATGCTGGATATATATGATACATATTATATCCAAATCGTGAATTTCATTCTGGATATAAAGAACTTTTGACCACATGAACAACATGTAATTGTAAGAAGTCAACTTTCGACTTAAGAACCAAATATTGACAAAACAAACATTATTAACATAAATGGTTAAATAATGTTTATAACATGGAAATAAGTTATATAAAAAGAATAATGAACTTTAAAAAGGTTCTTAATCAAGTATAAATTAACTCAAGTTTATTATTCAGGACGTTAAAGAACGATCGAGTCAAGTTGGACCCAAGGTAAGGGACTTAGTCTCAATCTCCTTTCATTGAGGCATATTTCGTTTTATACACCACTTTCTTTTATACGGTATATAAACTCCTTTGACTTTTACTTCTATACAAAAGGAATCTTTTTCTACGAAGCGTTTTACTAAACGACAAAAAGGAATTTTTTTAACGTACGCGGTGACAACGACTTTTTCCACCGCCGCGAGTATTATTTGGTCTTTGGCTTCCTCAACAAGCCGTATTGTTTTTAGAATAAAATAAATATCATATACTCTTTTATGTATTTTGGTATTGAAAATGGTTTTGATAAAGGATTCTATTATGTCAATATATTTATGTTATATTATGATTGAAATGTGCAAATGTTATCATTCCTTTATATTGGTTTTATGTTTTATGATTTTATACTGGTACTTGGAAATTTTAACGGGTGGTTACGTTATAAACCATATGACGGGTGGTGCCGTAAATACCAGGACAGGTGGTTACGTTATAACCTCCAATGCATTGGGTATGGAAGTCGGCCGTATGGCTATTCCATTAAGTATGTATGGAAATTGGCCGTATGGCTATTCCATTAAGTGATATGTGTGGAAGTCAACCGTATGGTTATTCCACTTAAGTATGTTTATGTCCCAAGATACCTTTATATATTATATGTGTTCTTTATATGGGTTTTATGGTAATCCTTTGGTTACAAAAAGGTAAGTAATGATACTTTATTCAGTGAAGTTTTTTTTACTACTTCATGAAGGTGAAGGTATTACTTTGATAGAGTATATATGGTTTACTTGATGTTTGAAAAACTAACAGTTTTCATTCTTTTTGTATCCCTTACTGAGCTTTTTATGCTCACCCCACGTTTTTCGAAATGTTTTTCACAGGACATAAAGTGGAATAAGGCCAAGGATGGGATCAAGGGAAAGTCATGCTATATAAAACATGGAACTAGACACGTTTATTTTTAAGAGTTTTTTTTATTATGGAAACTTAGTAGAAGTGACTACTTTGTAATCTTTTGAGATGTAATAGTTATGTTCTAATTCACTAAAACTCTAAACCTGAAAAGATCCTCAATGTGAATTATTCATTTAATTCAATATTAAGTAAGGTTTAAGGCTGGGGCCTTATTGTTGGTATCAAAGGTCGGTTTAGACAACTTTAGGAGTTAGAAAAGTGTTAAATTATAATATGATTGAAATGATATAGCATTTACGGATTACCATGTTGCTTCGCCTAAGATATTTCTGTGTTCAGAATGGTTTTCCGCAGAGGAAACAAAGCAGCTATGTTGGGAAGACATCAGGAGGAAGACAACCTTCCAAATCAGCAACCTGAGATGGTCGGAATCGGAACTGAACAGTTTGTTGCAGTGATGGCATAGTTGACTCAGGCTATAAATGGTGGTGGTATCCATGCACGAGATCAGCCAGATCAACCGTAGAGGAACATGTCAGTGGTGGAACATTTCATGAGGCAACATCACCCATCATTCAGAGGATCATTTGACCCTGTGCAAGCTGAAGGGTGGATTAAAGCACTGGAGAAGATTTTTGATGTCATCGGGTGTTCAGAACATCAAAAAGTTAGTCTTGCTGTTTACCATTTTGAAGGTGAAGCTGATCAGTGGTGGTCGATGGTGAAAAATATAAGGGATAGTGATGAGATTGAGGATCTTCACTGGGACGAATTCAAAGGTATGTTTCTTGAGAAATATTTTCCTAAGGTGGTTCGTCTTAGGATGGAAAAACAGTTCCTAGAATTGAGTCGGGAGGTTGATTCAGTGGCTGCTTATGAAGAAAAGTTCACTCGATTGGCAAGGTATGCTCCAAACTTCATACGAGATCTTGATAGTAAAATAAACCGTTTTTACTCAGGGTTAAATCCAAAGTATCGAAGGGCTTTAGCTTCTCGTGAGTTCAAAAGTTATGAAAAACTTGTTCGATGTGCGGAGAAGGTGGAAATGGAGTTTGCCGATGATCAGGTGTTCTTTGAAAAACAACAGAATAAGAGGTCTAGTTGGCAGGAAAAGGGGAAGAATTCATCAAAGAAGCAAGGAGGTAAGAAAACCAAATATCCATCCTGTGAGAAGTGTGGTAAAATGAATCCTGGAGAATGTTTATCCAAGTCTGGAAAGTGCTTTCGGTGTAGTAAGTCTGGTCATATTGCTCGTAACTGTAAGGAAGATGATCAAGCAGGAAATGAAAAGCCAACGGTAAGTTGTTTTAAGTGTAATGAAATGGGTCATTATGCAGATGAGTGTCTGACAAGGAGCTTGAGTGATGGGAAGCAGTTAGACTACAAGAAGAAAGGGGTGGTAAAATCCTTTGCAACAACTTCAGCAGATTTTGGGCCATCGAATGAAGTGGTATCAGCTCCAGGGAGCTCAGAATTTTTCGAAGATTGACTTGAGGTCGGGGTACCATCAGTTGAAAGTAAAAGAAGTAGACGTTCCGAAGACTGCGTTCCGTACTAGATATGGCCATTATGAATTTTTAGTTATGCCTTTTGGGTTAACCAATGCACCTGCTATATTCATGGACCTTATGAATAAAATTTTCCATGAGTTCTTGGATAAGTTTGTGTTTGTGTTTTGAGGTTTGGGAAGAGGTTATGTGTGCCTTGTGATTCACAGTTGAAGAATGAGTTGTTATGTGAGGCTCATAGTTCCCCGTTTTCAGTTCATTCTGGCAGTACTAAGATGTACAGAGATCTGCGGGAGTATTACTGGTGGGATGGAATGAAAAGAGACATTGCTGATTTACCTGTGAAGTGTTTGACATGTCAATAGGTTAAAGTAGAGCAGCAGTTACCAAAAGGGATGCTTCAGCCTTTACCAGTGCCAGAGTGGAAATGGGAAAACATATCCATGGACTTTGTTGTGGGATTACCGAGGACATATCGAGGTAATAATGCAATCTGGGTTATTGTTGATCGCTTGACCAAATCTGCTCATTTATTTTCTATACGAGATACTTTCTCTCTAGATCAACATTCCCGTTTGTATCTTAAAGAGATAGTCAGGTTACATGGAGTTCCTCTCTCCATTGTATCGGATTGTGATCCCATGTTTACTTCTAACTTTTGGAAAGGCCTTCATAAGTCGTTGGGTACTGAATTAAATTTTAGTACAGCTTTTCATCCTCAATCAGATGGGAAGTCAGAACAAACAATCCAGACATTGGAGGATATGCTACGAGCTTGTTCTATGGATTATCAGGGAAATTGGGACCAACATCTTTCTTTGGTTGAATTTTCTTATAATAACAGTTTTCATTCCAGTATACAGATGGCACCATTTGAGGCATTATATGGGAAGCGGTGTCGAACTCCAGCATTTTGGGATGAAGTGGGTGAAACGAAACTGATGGGACCAAAATTGGTAGAAGAGATGACAGAAAAAGTTCAGTTGATTCAGAAGCACAGGAGAACAGCTCTGAGCAGGCAGAAGAGTTATGCGGATAACCGGAGGAAGGATCTATCTTTCGAGGTAGGTGATCATGTTTTTCTCAAGTTTTCTCATTTGAAAAGTGTGATGAGATTTGGTAAGAAAGGAAAGTTGAGTCCAAGGTTCGTTGGACCATACGAAATTCTAGAAAGAGTTGGATCAGTTGCATACCGAGTGGCATTACCTCTGAGTTTATCTCAGGTACACAATGTTTTTCACGTTTCGATGTTGAGAAAGTATATGCCAGATCCATCTCATGTTTTGAGCCCAGAGGTAGTTCAGCTAGAAGAGAACCTATCTTATGAGGAACAACCGGTCCAGATTCTTGACCACAGGGAGCAAGTGTTACGGAATAAGGTGATTCATCAGGTAAAGGTTTTGTGGAAAACCCATGTGATTTAAGAGGCAACGTGGGAATCTGAAAATTCTATGAGGGATAAATACCCCCACTTATTTTGATAAGTGAATAAAATTGCGAGGACGCAATTCCCAAAAGGGGGGAAGGATGTAACATCCCAGGTAAATAAGGAATAAAGAATTTTCATATTTATTAATATCTACGAATTAAATATTAATTTTATTTTAAAGGGGTTGCTATGTTCGATAGCGTACCCGATACGCAACGATGAGTTTCTTTGAAACTTACGTAGCACACTAGTAATAAAATAATATTATTTTAACTGTTAGTTAACAAGTAGCCGTTGTACTGGCGGGAATGGATAGAAATAACTAAAATATGATTAGATATGTTTTTAAATGTTTATACATTCACCCAATAAAAGATAAAAGCTTAAAATACGGAAAGAGTTCAATTTTACGGGTATATATACTCTAATTTTCACTAAAGGTTCACTTATCACCTTTTAATGGTGAACCGTCATTAAATATAGTTTTGATCACTCTTATACTTTATTTTGGACAAAATATAACTCTTCTTTAGAATTGGGACATCAAAATTTACTTTTTGTAAATTTTTGGTACCTTTCTGATAAAGTTCATTTTTTTATGAATAGTGTAAAATGTTGTATTTTAATTCAAAACCTCTTTTTAATCTAATTTATTTATATGATTAGATTATTATTTTAATTGGTTTTAAAGTGAAATTAGAAAATATTTTTACCAGTTAATCCAATGGTGGTCATTGGAATCAATTTCACTTTGAAATTGGACTTAAACTGGTGTCAATCTTTTGATACTTATTGTTTCGCAAAAACACGCTATTTGTCATGACAGCGGGAATTAATTATTAAATTAATTAATTTGACTTATATGTTTTGAATTTTGTAAAATGGACTTAATTTTTGTATTCGGAATATCAAATATAGCTTAGGGTGAATTTTTGGTAATTTTCTGAAAAACATCAATTTTTGATGAATAGTGAAACCACTAAGTGGTAATCAAGCAAACTGATTTTTCAGTTAAATGAAAGTTTACCACTAATGTGTATTGAATTTTGAAAATCCGACATACATGGTTGTCATTAAGAAGTAAAATGTGGTTCAATGAGATTAAAATAATTTTTTGGTGAATAGTAACTTTTTTTCATTAATCGCAATTAGAGGTAATTAGTGTATTTTAAGGTAAAAATGGTATTATAAGAATGTGAAAACACCATGACACTTGTCCTATACCTATTGGGTGAGTCATGGCCGACCAAGAAAAGCAATGGGCCAACTTGGGGACCCCATGGAGCTACTTTAGTAGGAAAATGACATTAATATATTTTTATTTAATGTTAAAGTGAAAATGACACTAACATAAATTGTTTTACTAAAATAATTTTTGAGTGGGGTTATACAAGTCCAAATTTTGATTATAAATAGTCATTGGAAAGCTAAAATGCTTTCCTACATCATAGTAGTTTTTTTATATTTTTTAGACATTAAATAATTTAAATTATATATGACATAATAATGATGCAGCGATGACATCATTATTTGACGATTTAAATAAAATGGAAAGATAATGAAAAATCTAAAACCTACACATGGAAAAAACCAATTGGATGAGTGGATTTCGAACCCTTATCACCTTATCCACGAATTATATCAATGTGGGAGCTTTTAAAACCGAAAAACATTTTCAAATAAAGTAATATTACTTTACTTTCCAAAAGTGCCCCTCCTCTCCTCTTATAAAAGGCCCCCACCTCTACCTCATTTCACACACTTCTCAAGCCTTTGGCTCGGCCAACCCCTGCCTAATTACTCTCTACACATCCCTCTACTCATCCTAGAGTATTCCCTTTGGGCATAATCCTTTCAAAGGAAGCCTTTAGGCTCAAATCAAAAGGGAGTTACACTTTTAAAGGTAATTCATTCTCTCTTGTTCATTTGTTTTATTTTGCTTCTCCAACCCTATAAACTCTTTTTATTTACTTCTTTTGTAACAAAACCAGTATATTAAATATACTAGGATGTTGTTATAATATTTATTTGAGCTACACTCTCACACAACTACATCGAATGGTTAAAGAACATACGGTTTCCGTGGATGGTGAAATTCTGCCTCCCGAAACGATGATTGTTCAGTACTCATTTAACACCTTCAAGGTTGGCCATTATGATGTCACTATTTTTATATATGATATATAATATGTTTATGTTTTCTTTAAGCTTCTTTATTTTTCATTTTTGGCATACCTTTATGGTTTCCATTATGGGTAAACACGATATCTTCATTTAAGGAAGTGCGGACTACCGCCCCCTAAAAGTGATGTGATTCGTTAATGCCATATGTGGGACATGTAAAGGATGGATTTAAAGTTATTATATATGATGTTATACTGGAATTATAATATAACTCTATATCATTATTATTTCTTTCCATTAATGTATGAGATAGAAATGAAAGTAGCGTTCATGCATACGTACGACTTACCGTCTCCATGAACGGTGCATTTCATTTCTTATCCCCAAATGTAATGTACTATTAAAGGATCATATATATAATGGATATATATAATTAATGATATATCTAAGTGATGAATATAATTCTTGAATTAAAATATACATACCTCTCATTTATTTTTAATTCCATTAATATGACAAAGAAATGAAAGTAGCGTTCTTGCGTACGTACGGCTTACTGTTCCATGAACGGTGCATTTCATTTCTTACCTCTAAATGATTATGTAATATTATAAATACATGTATATTATGGATATATATGATACATATTATATCCAAATTGGGAATTTCATTCTGGATATAATGAACTTTTGACCACATGAACAACATGTAATTGTAAGAAGTCAACTTTCGACTTAAGAACCAAATATTGACAAAATAAACATTATTAACTTAAATGGTTACATAATGTTTATAACATGGCAATAAGTGATATAAAAAGAATAATGAACTTTAAAAAGGTTCTTAATCAAGTATAAATTAACTCAAGTTTATTATTTAGGGTGTTAAAGAACGATCGAGTCATGTCGGACCCAAGGTAAGGGACTTCGTCTCAATCTCCTTTCATTGAGGCATATTTCGTTTTATACATAACTTTCTTTTATAAGGTCTATAAAATCCTTTGACTTTTACTTTTATACAAAAGGAATCTTTTTCTAAGAAGTGTTTTACTAAACGACAAAAAGGAATGTTTTTTTTAACATACGCGGTGACAACGACTTTTTCTACCGCCGCGAGTATTATTTGGTCTTTGGCTTCCTCAACAAGCCGTATTGTTTTTAGAATAAAATAAATACCATATACTCTTTAATGTATTTTGGTATTGAAAATGGTTTTGATAAAGGATTCTATTATGTCAATATATTTATGTTATATTATGATTGAAATGTGCAAATGTTATCATTCCTTTATATTGGTTTTATGTTTTATGATTTTATACTGGTACTTGGACATTTTAACGGGTGGTTATGTTATAAACCATATGACGGGTGGTTCCGTGAATACCAGGACGGGTGGTTACGTTATAACCTCCAATGCATTGGGTATGGAAGTCGGCCGTATGGCTATTCCATTAAGTATGTATGGAAATTGGCCGTATGGCTATTCCATTAAGTGATATGTGTGGAAGTCAACCGTATGGTTATTCCACTTAAGTATGTTTATGTCCCAAGTTACCTTTATATATTATATGTGTTCTTTATATGGGTTTTATAGTAATCCTTTGGTTACAAAAAGGTAAGTAATGATACTTTATTCAGTGAAGTTTTTTTTACTACTTCATGAAGGTGAAGGTATTACTTTGATAGAGTAAATATGGTTTACTTGATGTTTGAAAAACTAACAGTTTTCATTCTTTTTGTATCCCTTACTGAGCTTTTTATGCTCACCCCAAGTTTTTCGAAATGTTTTTCACAGGACTTAAAGTGGAATAAGGTCAAGGATGGGATCAAGGGAAAGTCATGCTATATAAAACATTGAACTATACATGTTTCTTTTTAAGAGTTTTTTTTATTATAGAAACTTATAAGAAGTGAATACTTTGTAATATTTTGAGATGTAATAGTTATGTTCTAATTCTCTAAAACTCTAAACCTGAAAAGATCCTCAATGTGAATTATTCATTTAATTCAATATTAAGTAAGGTTGAAGGTTGGGGCCTTATATTTCCAATTCTTGGAAGCACAGTGGAATCTAGATTGTCCATTGGTTGCACATGTGTAGCGGGTCCAAGAAATGAATTTTTTTCCCAATGGTCAGATTGTACAATGATTTATTTATATATTGATGTTTCTATTTTACCACAACAACATCCAATTGTATAAATATCTAGAGTCACAAGTGTGGTTGAAGAATTTTTCCCCCATGAAATTCAGGCTATTCTATAAGATGCAAAAGGAGACAACAAAGATGATCTCTAGAATATACATATAAATATGAATTTTGATAAATAATATTGTAATGATGGGATATCCTGAGAACATAGTGCTGATGAGGAGGGATTTTTGGATATTAGGGGGGATGTTTCAAAAAATCCATTTTATTTATAGCAGCCTTAAACTACAATAAATCATCCAACACTATTCTAATATTAGTCAAATGTAATGACATGTTTTTCTTAATTATAAGGTAATGTTCTCACACCTGCAGCCGAGTTTCACAATGTTTTTCATGATAGGTTTAGTGATAATGAAAAAACATTAAAATTTTAAAGGGATTTTCAATGTAAAGATTCATTAGAGACATGGTAATTAGACATGACATTGAGAGGCACCCCTAATATAGAGATCATGAATCAGGCCATAACAAATACCTCATAGGGTGTGACAAATATGGGAATGATTTTAGATTGCACATGAGGGTGATTATAGTCATTTAATTTGGAGGTTGGATAATGTCGATGATTGAGTCTGCTCATACTTGCATTCAGCCAAACATGGAACCATATCACAAATCATTGGATGATGAATTTATGTTATTGATTGTCGTTTTGATGATTAGGACAATCCAATATGTTCCTATAGCCCTAGTTTAATTGAATATACAAAAAATATGTGTTATATGATTTCCTATAATAAGGAATGGATGGATAAATAGATTGTGATGGTATATGGTGATTGGGATGACTCATGTCGAGTGTTTCCCAAATTAGTTTCTATATCAAGACAGATAAATCATGTTTTCTTACATGTTTATATGAAAAAAGATGTATCTCAATATAACTTACATGATCCATCTCATGTTCAATTTCATCAGTTTTTTTCATCATTACTCCAATGTATCTCCTCATTTTGTTTCATAAAATAATTCAAAAAGTTTGATGGAATGTTTATATATGTAAAATACAAGTACGTATTGTTTATTTTTGCAATAAAATATTGATACCATTAATAAAATATTTCTACAATTTGCATTGTTGAGAAAGAATAATATGAATCATTATGTTGGTTTTGGCATGTACCAGCAACCATTTCACTAGAATTTGGGGTGTTTGTTTGAAACCTGAACGGCATTGGGAAATCAATAAGGAAATCAATGGGCACCTTGATACATATAGACCCCCAAATGTATATCATCAATACTATATCAGACCCATTTATAGAAACATTTGGAAAACATTCCATAATGAACCTATACAGAATGAAATCATGAGGCTTGTTATGAAATGTATTTTTTAGTATTTTATTCTTTCAATGTTAAGATAAAATAAATTTATGTGAAATTTGAATATTTTGTGAAGAATATGAGCCAGATAAATGGATGTTTAAAGATCATTTTGAAAAAATATGGGATAATCAAGAAGTTTATGACTATATGATGCAAATTCCAAAAGAAAAATCGACATTGGTATATGAAGGGGGAGATGTATGAACACATGAAGACAAACTTTGTGGACTGCATCAATGGTGTCATTAGGGGGCCTCAGATGTTACCTATAACTTCCCAAATTTAGGAGACATTTTATTATTGTGGGAAGTACATTGTTGATAGAAAAAGACTATCCTTGGAAGGGATTTAGTAGGTGATAAGGTATGGAAGGCGCATTCAATGAAAAATTGAGAAGACCATTGATAAAGACTCTGGTTATCATGTATGCTTTTTTCCATAACAAATTATCTCAATTTTATGTTCAAGATAACTCAAACCCCATCACAAATTGCATCGGTGAAAAAATGGTGGTACTACTGGAAGAGATGAAAAATAAATGTGGAAAATTAAATGCCATATGGTATCCATGAGAACGAACCATCACAACATGTGCCTATGCGAACATATCATGGGATGCATATGTTGATCTAATATACCTGCTAGAAACTATTTCTAAATTTATATTGCACCATGGTTGCGTATTGGTGATTTTTGATATTTACCAATAACTGAAGACCAAAAGACACTGATACCAAACATCAAAAAGTAGCATTATTATGCGATACAGAAGTCCAGTAGGATGCGGAATGAGATGGAATGATCTCAAGAACAAGGGAAATTTTTGATATGATCGATATGTCATAAATAAGGTCATAAATGAAAACAATTACCAAAAATGTTTAGATCGAGTTCACATTCTCAGCTAAAATAAGGTATTGTATCTTCTAAGATCCTCTAATATTTTTAATTATATGGTGTTAATATAAGATATTTCATTTTGAATAATTTCTTGGTGTCTCCAAATACATTACTATAAAATAAAAATAGTCCAATCATGTACACATAAAAATAAATATTATAAGTTAATTTGAGTTAAAATTAATTCATAATATATATATATCAATGGGTGAACCATAAACCTATAATATGAGAAAATAATCATGAAACAAACCATAATGTGGGAAATAATATTTAAAATAAAAAGCACTTTATTTTCTACAATGCAATAGAAAAATAAATATCATTAAATAATGATAGTCATTATTAGTAATTGAATTATTTTTAGTTAGTTTTAAATATGTTATTTATTAAGTAGTTTAATTAGTTGTATGTAGTTTAGAAATAATAGTTATTATTAGTAATAATTATCTATAGATTAACTAAAGAAAAAATTAGTATTAAAAATGATTATATATAATTATTAGATTATAATAATTAAATAATTAATTTAATATAATTAATTATTGATTAAGTATTGATTAATTAATAATGATATAATATTAACTAATGAATAACATAGGATATGATTTTGATTATTCATATTTTTGATACAAACTACTAAAATTCCTAAGAAGATAAAACATAAATTTAGTATATCAGTCAATGATAAAATGATAATAATGATCATATACTAAGAAATAGACAAGGAAAAATATATTAAATAACACATGACTGACTTATAACAAACAATAACTAATATAATGTTATATTTGCACAACTCACTTACTACTTAATTTATTTTTCACATAAGAATGGAGGATAATATATTATTCATCGAGCCTACAATGCATGTTTCCCTTGACATACTAGAGGGACATCTGGTTCCACATTCCGGGGTGTGTCGAGCACACTATTTTCATCACAGGCTAAATCCACCCGCCATTAGACCATACATGCACCATGATGGCTTGTATGCCAATATAGTATCAGATTTTACATTTTTTTGACCATCACCTACTTGCTCACCACCTAGAGATGTGGAGACCACAAACACACAGATTCCACCTTCCTGAGGGAGAGATTACCATCACCCAAGAGGATGTTTTAGTCCATCGTAGTCTACCAATCTAGGGAGAATCCATTATTAGACCCACAAATGCATTCCAGACTGACCATATTTTGATATTTTTCATCATCAACATTTTTTGTGACCAATGGTCTATAGATATTGGGACAATTTCTATGGGCTTTCATGAGAGGCACTATCGACATTTTCCAGATAATGCTGATTAGTATAATCTCATGTGTCATGTTGATGAATATATATTATGTATCATTGGAGGGAACATGTGATTTGATCACCCGATATGCATGTGAACATAATGTATCTTGCCCTACTTGGGTAATTTGATCAGGTTGGAGTGTATAACAAGGATATTTATACTTTGGTTAAACATACAAAGAATTATGAATGTCATGTCCCCCAAACCACACATATCTGGTTTGATACATCATCATTATTCAAATTTGTGCATGGGAGTGCATCCCCTCACTCTACATTCAGATTACTGGTCAACTACATCTTATAGAAGTGATGCATGAGACTATGCATGGATGCTGATAGGACCACTAATCTTTATTGGGTTCTGATGGTAGTATGAATTATTTAATTTAATTTCTTATTATTTATCACTTTATATGTTTTAATTTATAGGTGTACATAGAAATATATCTTCAACAACAATATGACACACCATTTTGTTACATACTATCTCATCTTGGACAGTCTCCTACCCAATGAGTTTAGTATATACAATATATCATTTCCAAAAAAATTAATAATAGAATAAATTTTAGCTTTTAGTAAGAATCATTTTTTAAAAATATCCCATGTCCTCTCAAATTTAATGGATGCAATATTGGGATTTATTGGACTATATTCCAGTATACTGCATTGCAGAAATTCATAATTATATGGGTATTATACCACTCATTTAATTTCATATTATTGAGTGTATGTAACATGATATACGATTGCGCCAATCGGTCTTTTGTTTATCTGATTCCATTTCTAGCAAGAAAGTCATGGAAACTTCAAGACTTGAAGCTGACATGGAGGTCGGATGAGTATTGGTTCTGACAACATGTTGAGTTTCTCGACCTTTGGGAAAGATGAGAAACGAATTGTCTCCAAGGTGTACCTACAATGTGATTACTTCTTTCATATATGGTCAAGAATGAACCATGGTATAGAATGACGTCTATAATATATCACACTCAACATTTAATAGGTAATCTTGATATGGTAAGTCAATAAATTAATATTAGTATTTTTATTATTATGTTTTCTAATTTAGTTTGAATCTCTCTACACTATAATGGATTACAAAAAAACTATATGTTTTATTGAGAAGAGGATGGTGAGATAGTTTTGAAGTGATTCATGCTATAGAGATGTGGTTGGTACCATGTTTTCATGTGATTCACAAGAGAATAATTTGTCTTACACTTTAGAGAGTGAAGTTTCATTTACACGGAGTGGAGGTTACAACATAGAAATCTCCTCCAGTAGGTGTTGATGTCGAGGAGCCGTAATATAAATAATGTTTACAAAGTCATCATGTACATGAGGTCTCACCTAGTCCATAGGTAGTGGTTGACCCTCTAATAAACCAGCCCAAACTAAAGGTGGATGTGCATCTGGTGGCACAAGATCTAGCTTTATTGACAAGATAACCACAATTTTAACCAATATGGGATCCTGATCCCTGACAACCTATATAGTCCCCCAAAGCGATGATGGTGGGTCCTTATATGAAACTAGTGGGAGAAGGATTTTGAGCATAGTTTTACATCTAGTTGAAACCTCCTCCCACTGAAACATAGATACTGCATAGATTGGTTGATGCTCCAATTCCCAATGATCATCCCTCTTTGGGTAATTATACTACACCCCTGCATGGAGATCAGTGATCTAGATATGAGTGTAACATTCATAGACCACCTTGTGGGAAATAATCTCCACACTAGAATTGAATGATATCATTCATGAATTAGGATGTGTTACTATAGGAACTTCCTAAAATTTATTAATTAAATTAGTTAGTATTTTTATATGATTATAATGAGGAAAAAGTATTACTCTTACTAAAAATTCAAAGGGTTTTCAAATAAATTACATAATCAATTTGGAATTGGTATTAAGATTCACAAATCAAATTTTGGTTTTCAATACATGATCTATGAATTCAATGATCATATGAGAGATTGTGGAATTATTTTATAACTCACTAATCATATAAAACAATAATTAAATAGTGTGTCTAATATAATTAATCATACATGATTGGAATGTGATCAAACAATGATGATATATTGTGATCTTATTATTTCATTATGGGGGTATACTATGAAAATAGATAATTTTCTACCAAACTATTGTCTATATAATTTGTTCTAATTACACTCTATGATATATTCACCAGTAAATGTCCCAAAATATCATTTAATAATATTGGGGGTTGTGAATCACTAATATGAAAATTGGTGTCTAATAAACATAACACTAAATTAAAGAAATGATTATTTGTTTTCAATATCAAGGAAAATAAGGGATATGAAATTTATTATCTAACAAAAGATATTTTTAATGAAAAAAATATAATATATTCCTTTATAATTAATATATTAATTGAATTTCTAGTGGGTTGAATGGTGATCTTGGATATGGTAAGGAATAAAAAAAGGATGTGCTCATGATATTGATGTTTGGTAAATTACTTGAAGAGTTGTGAAAGAAGAACCAACCCAAGTTACTCAATAACCTTAATTATCAATTGTGATTCATTAGGATCCTAAGATATTTGAATTAATAATGGAAAATGATAATGAATTACTATTCATATATAAAAAGCCTATTACCTTTTGAGAGTATGCTGAGAGTAATAATTCTTAGAAATGGTTAAAATCCATAGAATATAAAATGGACTCCCTGTACATAAACCATGTCTGAAACATGGTTGATGAATAGTAAGTGTGAAACCCAATTGGTTTAAGTTTGGTTTTCATATAAAAAAAATGGATAGTAGTGTGTCAACCCATAAAAAATATGGTGGAAAATGAAACAAAAAATTAATGGTATTGACTATGAAAAAACATTTTCTACTCTTGCGATGATAAAGTATATTCCATTATTTTCATTATTGATCTAGATCTCATATACATATTATTACATCATATTTATCAAAATATATATATATAATACTCCCAAAAAACAACTGTTCCATCATTTTTGGGAAACAATTACACAATAAAAACTATAACATAGTCGATTATTAACATCTCCATACAATCTCAAAGACCCCACCTTACAGTTACAATATGGATTATCCGGAATAAATACATAAAAAAGGGTGAGCCATAAATCCTGTTAAGTATGTCATAGGACAAAGTTGGATATTATATCATGAGTTAAAAATCATTAAGTGGATACTAATATTGAATGATTATGAAGAATCACATTAAATCCGGGCATAATAGTCAAAAATTATTAGATCGTGGTAAATATTAGAGAGCATAATGAGTGGCAGAAACATAAAACATGTAACATAATTTATATTCTTATTAAGAATTATAACATAATAATTATATAATAATGAATAAATGTTTTATTTAACTAATAAAATGACAAATAACACACTATATAAGTGGTTTTGATATAATATACATTTAAATCAAAATAATCAAACCCATATATATATAATAACATGTATAAATAGTTTTTTGTTAATAGGAGGTAGGCCCCCTACTGCCTTTCAGTTATGTAGAAAGGTAGCAGATGACCATCCAACTTTCACTAACATTAAAAAAATCTATATAGTCAACCAAATAAGAAATCACATAAAAAACACCACACCCACACCTTAAATGAGGACTGTTTCCAACTATCCTTACTACCCTGAATGGCCTGAAGGCCTTTTTTTATTGATTTCTAATAACCCACCTTTCAAGGGATGAGGGGTAACCCTTACAAGGACCATAGGCTTTTGAGATTACAGGACTCGTAGGACTTAGAAATTATATTGACTATACTTGGAACTCCTCCTAATAGCTTCTTCATCATGATATCAGTTATCCACCTTTCACATTGGATGTTGAGCTAGGATTCCCATATAAGAATAGGATGACCCCAATTGCACATCCATACCCTCTCGTTCTGACAATCCTCTTATCTTCTGCTCTGGTCAATGCACCATCTCTGATCCCCATCCAGAGTCAGCTTCTTATAGAGTCTATCTGATTATTAAGCCCAAATTTCAGTTGTCTCGAAGGCCTTGAGGTGGCTGGAAGGCCTTGATGTGGCCTGAAGGCCTTACTGTCTTGAAGACCGTGGGTGGACCGAAGGATTTAAAGGACCCGAGGCCCAAAATAGTGGCCTAAAAGCCCAAAAAGATGAATAGTTTTGGCTACTACAGTACTGCTATAGTAATACTATAGTAACCATGAAATATGTCTCCATTACAGCTACTACAATACTTCTCACTTTTTGTATTCCCCTACAAACCTCCCCCAAAACATGGGTGTTCCCACTTCACACTCTCATTCATGACCCTTCTTACATGATTCATGCCCCCAAAAAACCTCCTCCATGGACTAACATTTTCCCACTCTCATTCACAACAATCAGCACTATATGCAAACCCCAAAAAACCACCTTAACACCCTACCATCCTCCTAGTCTCATTCCCAACACTTCCCACTTTCTGAATTCCCAAAAAAAACCTCCTCCAAAACATAGACACTTCCCACACCCAACCGTTTATGAAAAAATATTCCACACACATCCACCTTGGACGGTGCCTAATACCCACTCTCATTCACAACCCTGATCACATCTTTCATGCCCCAGCAAGCCACTTTCACACCATGGACGAAGACCACCACCCAACCCATCATTATATCTACTTGTTGCACACCCAAATATCTATTCTACCAACCTCTCCCCTTATATTCATGTCTTCTTCATGTCCCCCACACCCTTCCTCCCACAACAAACAAATATTCCCCAACAAGGATTTAAAACAACAATATGGAGATTATATTCAATGACATATCCAAATCACCTATGAAAATTATTAAAAAAGAATTATATAATGTTATATAAATTTTCTGTCACTATCTAAAAAATTAATATATATATATATATATATATGTTTATATTATATACTTTATGTTTATAAAATACATTATATTTTTATAATATATAGATGTCTGTATTATATATATATGTGTGTGTGTGATTATGTGGTAATATATACATATATTATTATTTGTTATGTTTATATATATTTTTATACTATATATATAATGTTTATATTAAATATATATGTTTTTTTGTTTATATATATATATATTTATATATATGTGCATTTTTGTGTATAAATATATCTGTTTGTATACATATATATAAATATATTTATAATTATATGTATCTAATTAGAAATTTCTTAAAATATGGGTAAATATTTCTTTATAATAGTCACGTTTTCATATAAATGATACTAAATTTAAAAAATATATGTGATTTTATATATAAAAATATATTTATATACATATATATATATTTCTGTGTTTTTATATACATAAATATAAATATATTTATATATGTGGTTTTATTAATGTGTTTGTATATATGTTTGTGCATATAAATATTTATGTGTTTGTGTCCACATATATAGTAATATTTATATACATATAAAATCCACCTTTTAAAACACGCTTAATAATTCAACTAAAACAGCCATGTTTTCATAAAAAGGTGACAAAATTTAAAATATATATGTCTTTTTATATATAATTATATGTTTATATATATATATATATATTTATTTATCAATGTTTGTGTGAATTTATATATATATATATAACTATAAATATATATATATATTAATATATATTTATGTCTTAATATATGTGTATGTGTTTATAAATTTTTATATATTTGTGTCAGCATTTAAAAAAATTATTATATATACATATAATTTTATATATTAAAATACATATATTAATACATATATGTTTGTATTTTCTGTTAATATATATTTTTATATTATAGATATATATGTTTTTATATTTTTCTGTGTATAAATATATAAGTCTATGTATGTATATATATATATTTATAATTATATATAAATATATATTTTTCCATGTTTTGATACATCACTAAAAATGTTAAAAAATAGCCATGTTTTCTTCAAAACATAACTACATTTAAAATATATATGTTTATTTTCTATAAATAATCATATATATATTTATATATCTCTGTGTGTGTGTGTGTGTCCGTGTGTGTGTTTATATATATTGCTATATATATATATTATATGTTTATATATATGGGATTGTGTTTATATATATATATTCGATGTTGGGAAATGAGCTCTATAAATATATAAATATTTAGTGACATTTCCAAAAAAACATCTCTAATTTATTCTTCTTTTTGGAAAAACACCATAGATTTAATAGAATCTCTTAATATATATGGCTAATTTAGTTACGTTTCATGAAAATGTCCCTAATTTCGGTAAAAATGTTCTGGAAAATTCATTATTTTGAAGATGATTTCCACTAAATTTCCGTAAAATTGACACTGTTTATCGAAATGTCACAAAAATAATTTTTTATGGTAAATATCACTATATTAGCGATGCTTTTTTAGGAAGTGTCTGTAATTTTGGGATGAATTTCCAGAAACATCACTAAATTTGTAATGTTTTCTAATAAACATTTCTGAAGTAGCAACATTTTGTAGGAAACAAATAAAAATTATCGACTTTTTGCAAGAAATTTCACTAAATTAATGATGTTTTTATGAATCATCGCTAAATTTAAAATGTAGAGATATACTCAAAAAATGTTGATAAATGAATATTGAAAAATTCCAGTTTATTATAATGTTTTTTGAACTATCATTCATACTTTCCAAGATCATTCCAATAAATTTTCGTTATTTAAATCCATATTTGAGACATAATATATTTTTTAAACTATGAATGATAAAAATGTTATAATTGATTCTTCTCTTGTGAATCAATTTGAAATAGTATTATGTTAAGAATTATGACAATATTGTGAAACCCAATTTCTTTTATGGGTTGATCAAGCTTCTAATTTATGTATTATTTTTATATCATTTATTATAATACATAATCAAATATAGATTCTAATATATATTATCCTATATTGTGGTGGTTTGATCTATTATGTCACACTAATGAATTTTGTAATGTTTGTGTCTCAATAGATTCCTTGTATGGTGCATGGGAGAGTACTGTTGTACACTATTCATTGTACACATGTTTCTATCCTTTAATAAATATGTATTAATGGAGAGAAGAAAGATCATCTAATAATTATGGTGGTTTCCAATCTATATTATGATTCCTCAGATGCTAGCCTTGTTATATTTTTATGATTTCATGACTTATGTTATTTCCAAATGATTATAGTTTCATGATTTTTGATATTAGTTCTTTATACCATTTTATCATGATTTTGATCATTCTCCATGAAATTTCATGTTATTCTACTTTTACCTTATCTTATTATTTATATAAATATATTTTCCCTTTTTGGTATTTTTATATCAACCTTTTAATTATGTATTATCTCAATTGTATCTAAAATAATTATTTTTTATATGTAAGTTGATATATTAATGAATTTAACCAACTAATGAAAATATTCATCAATATACCATTACATTTATTGTTGGAGAATTTTGTAATAAATATTCTATTAATGTGGTTTCAAGACTTGTGTCCATATATGAACTATTCCATCCATGATCTATATCTTGAAAAAGTAATGTTTATAGGAATTTTATGTTATTATTAACCCATTAGAGGACACTTTTTTGTTTTAAAAAACCACAAGAACATGGAATATTTTTTATCTCTATGGGATCTAAATTAAATAAACTATAAGTAAAATTAATTTCTCTCATATTATGAGTTTGAGATCTACTAAACTATGGGAATGGGTAATATAGTTGATGTAGAGAGTTATAGGTCCTGAGGTGATGGGACGTGGAATGAATCATGGTTTTGTTAAGGGCATAGGAGATTTTAGTTATGCATATTGATTTCGAGTAAGTACGTGGGGTATTTATTTAGCAGGTATTAGTGCAATAGTCACTATAGTAGTATTTAGAGGAGTATTAGTGGGATGAAATTGAGGCACTGATGATGCACAACTATATTACATATTGGGATGCTGGTGTTAGATGGTCAGAAGATGTTTAGAATTTTTTTTCAAAGTATACAATGTTTTCTATTGACAATGCATGAGGGGGTTCTCCATGAGTTTCATAGATCATCTTTATAATTATATCCTAGAGTATCTAAGATGTTCTATGGCTTATGAATGTGACATTGGTGTTCAGAGATGAACTATTTAGTGGTGGTTTTCATGGGGGTGGGTTTTTAGATATTCAATATATAAAAATCAAGCAGCATGTTCCTTGTGGTCATTGTAGTAATTAGTTTTGCCACATTCGATGTGGTAAGAAACTTTGATTGATATATCCAGTATATTACCTTGAGTTTTGGGAGGATATCATGCATTTTGTGTCATAGTAGGGAGATTGACAAATTCACCTTACATTATGATGATCCATGAATAGGTATTTATAGATTACATGGAATGAAAATTTTTGTATGAGGGGGTAAGGATTCATGAGGTACCAATGGAAATCATTTCTAATTGGGATACTCATTTAACCATTTTGTTATAGAGATTATTAAAGAATTAATATTGCTCACAATAAATTATTATTTCTAGTTTTCATCCCGAGGTAGATGTAAATATAGAGAATACCATCTAAAAACAATGTATATATTGAAATATTGAATCTTTTATTCTGATGGATCATGGGAAAACACCATCCATTGGATGATTTTCCATATTGTAGTGACCAGTTATTTTATCAGATGTAAATCTCTGGAAATCCAAATTTTTATCATTGTTGGATGGTTTTTTTCAAAAATGAGATTCAAAATGGAATTATGAGAGATTCAAAACATCAAAATATTGTTTTTCAATGTGGTTTAATTCTAGTTGGTTCCCTCGGTGTTGAATTATGATTTGGGGGTGTTGAGCTTTGGAACGTCATGTCTGGAGGAGATGACAGGGGTGCATGGTTTGTATGAACCACTGCATCACCCAGTAGAAAAATGTTTGGATGAAATAGGTGACCAGTTGTGAAGAGCATGGGATGAACATAGTTTACTAAAACCATTCACCTATCCCACACAATTAGATTAACTTAGTAAGTAACGTCAAAATATTCAATGCATAGTTTCTACATGGTTTGGATATTTGTACGTCCCAAACCTTGCGAGGTGGGTTCCCAAATATTAGGATCCACATGCCTAGTGGAAATTTTTTGCATACCGTGCATCATAGGTTAAAAGGTGAATTTACCCGTTCCATTAATAAAATCAACAAAAATTTCTTTTATTTTTCCTCTTTTCATCTATATGGATTCTTCTCATCCTTCCATGCATGTTCTCTCATTTCACTTAACCCAGAGATCTCAATTTCTCCTATGTTCAACATCTGAATCATTTACCATCGAATGTAATATAAATCCTTCAGTATTCCATTTGATATGAACCCTTCTATTTCACAGGAATCCCTTACATCAATTTTAAAATTTGCGGGTGAAATTTTTTTCCCTATATTCATGTAATTTTAATTTTTTTTCTTTTTCTTCCATTCAAGGACATGTTGATCCTTTATATTTTTTGAGTGGTACATTACTACGACGAAGTAGGTGGTCTACACTATTTACATTACATTCATCTCATTTTAAATGACTCAGAGATCTTCCATGCATAAGACCATTCCAGTAATGATTTGTTCGTTTATAAAAAATGATTAATATAGTTTTAATGTTCTATGTGACCACTTCTTTAGGTGAAGCTCATTTGTGGTCCATTGTCCTTTTTATTGGACAGCCCTTTGTGTGTTCCCAAAATTTATTTACATTTTTCCAATCCTAGAATGGTCAAATCACCTTGTTTGTGCTTCCCCTATGGTAGCTAACATAATATTTTAAATTAAACTATTGTAAATGGATGGATATGTGATTGGTCCATGAGCTTCATGCATGGGACTTTATAATATAATTTCATATAAATGATTCTTCAACATAGATTCCAAAATTCCCATTTTTGCAGTCTTTTTAAAGGCCCCTTGAAGGGTATTACCTATTCAATTTATATGTTGAGTGAATAATTGATTTGATTTGGGTATTCATCCATGTGTTAAGGTATATGTTCACAACTAAGAGGAAATGGTTGAATTAAATTAATGGTCTATGTGATTATGTTCTTATTCATCATGGCTTGAATGAACCATTAAAAAAGAAATTTCTTCACAAAAATGAATTTCATGTTCTAAAATATTGAAATTATGAAGTGATCCCTATTACATCAATTATTAAAAGTGTATTACTTGTGTAATGGCCTTATCTAAGTGATGAGGTGATACAATGTTTTCTATAATATGGATAAATTGGATGGAATGCCCTTAATTTCTGTTAGAATTTATAATTATTCGTAAACACACTGCGATTTAAAATTTATATTTCTAAGAAGGGTTCTCTTTGAATTATATATTTTTAACTTTACACAAGTTACATTGGATCCCTTAGGAAGATCCCTTGGATAATCTCAAATTAATAATGGTTGTACCATTCCATGAGTGGGACTCATGACCCTTCACTCGATCCTATGTATATAATCATAGAATAATACATGATTGATCTTACCATGTTTGCAGTTACATGAAGGGATTCATCCTTTGGTCACCATGGACAGAATCAATATTAGTGGTTAAAAATTGACCCTCTCAAGAGAAAAATGGAAATCCCTTATATAATTTCCTAATATGGCTCATGGTGTCTCTATATATATTGTAAATTGTTTTTTAAACTGATTAATGAAAAGGATAATAATCATTTTAGAAATGAAAAATTATCCTTCAGTTTTTGAGTCATAGGGACATTTCCTCCTAGCCTAATCACATACTTGGGGACAATCCACCTTCTTATATATTATATCACCTAACATTACACTGTAGGAATTTTTTTATACTCACTAGATTAGGCAAAAGAAGTTGAATGTAATGTATGTCTATGTGGAACATATTCCACTGCATTATTTATTTATTTACTTCTATATTGAATTTATTTCCACAAAACATTGCTTAATATTTATTACACGAAATGGAATGGTCTATAAACCTTGGTTACTAACATACTATGATTGTATCTCACACCCTACACAGGTTCATTTTGTACCATAGTAGACTCCATGCCTACCAGTACTGATAAATATAAGTATCTAACATCCAATAGTTGATTTACATTTCTAGGATGGAGTTAGTGTAGAGGACCGAGTTGGTGGTTGGGATTTTCAAAGAGCTGGTCGTTGATATGTTATTAATTTATTAAATTATATTTCTATTTTTATTTCATTTATATTATACTTTTTTCAGCATATTGAAGATACCTAAATCATTTTATTGTTGGCATAGGAAACTTTTACATTCATTTAGCATAATTATCATAAGGTATTTTTTTTTCATTTAATCAATCCTACTTATGTTGTTGATAATTGAATTACTTATGGTTATAGAGTTGTTTCTCTCAAATATATTTGGTATAGTGTCCTAACCATTCCACCATTATACCCTCACTTTTAGTCAAAAGACTCCTGAATACAGGGATGCACACATGAGGTCATGTGTCAACCATTCCAGATATTGGATTACAGGGTAGTCGAACTGGGATGTTATAATGTGGAATAACAATATTTTTTCCCCTATATTACTAATTTTTTATGGTAGATAAGATATTGGTAATGTGTCAGTCGTTGTTAAATAGTCACTCATGGGAGTGATCAACCGACATATGGTGAAAATTACAACTCTCTAGGGCAGGGTTTTTTGTTTAACATATTGATATTATAGTTGATTATGATTTATCCTTGAGGTACTGGAATAATTTCTGATTCCAAATAGTTTTTTATATTTTGAAATTAATCTTTTTGTAGTACATAATGGAATTATCATTACATGATTTATTATAGTCATTTGGAAATTTTATTTCCATACATATTCCATGCCATGTAGATTTCATTGCTAGGTAGTTTAAAATATAATAATGTTTGTTTCATGTTTTATTAGCATGTTGTTGTGTTTTCTTATTTATATAGCTATTATACAAGATTAATTTTTATGATCTATGAATATTTTATCATTTAAAATTTCTTTCCATGTTCATTTAACATATTTGTGTTCTTTTTTTATTTTTCATTATTTGATGGTTATTTATCATGGTATAAGCATAATAGCTATGATTAAATGGGATACAGCATGAAATCTGTATGAGTTTCATTGCATTATCAATTTTAATGTGATAGACGACATAACATAACCATTTTTTATTCTCCTTTTACACTTGAGGACTGTTATATACATGTTTATGTTATTGAATTTTTCTTTTTACCCAAATAATATGGTTGTGGTTAAATGGGATATAACATCCAACAAGTAATGTGTATGGTCGCATTATGAATTGGAATAAGGAAACCCATATAATCTAACCATTATAAATTAACATTATATACAAAATGTATAGTTCATAAATGATAAGGCCATTGAATTTCCTTTTATTCTGGGTTGAAATATTTGTAGTTTGGTAGGATATTCTTGCATCTTGTAAAGTGTATGGGCACATTATAATTTGAAGGATGGTCACCCATAAAACCGAATGATCTCTTATGATACTCTTATTTAGAAATTTATGTAAATATAAAATTTCTTCCATATTGACCTTAAATCTATTTTATTCCTTTATAAGGGATGTATCTCTTTTATTTTGGAATAATGTCCCAAATATTTAGTGTTTTAAAATTCACAACTAACCTATGTAGGTTATTTGGGGCATGTTGTTAATTAAGATAACTAATATGGGGTTCCATATAAAATATTAGTGTTTAAAATGTTCGAGTATATTTTCATTGAACTCAAAATGGCTAAATGGGACCCTCAGAGGTCACGTTTTTCTTTTGTTGTGCCTTAGTGATTAACCCCATGAGAGTGTTCTGATTCTTTTATAGAGGGACTTTTAAAATTAATCATATACACCTATATGGCATCTCATGTAAAGATAGGGTGTTTTTCTTTTGAATGGTCCCAATTCAACTAATATAATGAAATTTTATAATCATTTATAAGTTATTGTGTGAGGATTTATAATTAAATAAAAGGTGTTTAGAAATAGGTCCGTGATTAAATTAGCAAATTTTAATAGAATTCCAAAAAATAAATAACATTTGAAAAAGGAAGTTCATGTACCATTCCTATTTTACCGCATCACCTTAAACAGACATTGGATTTTTGATCATAGCCACTTTTCCTTTAGAATCTAAACATAGAATATTTAATGCGTTGAATGAGATTTGGGTTTCATCTTTTAAAATAGAAATCTTAGAAGGAGTTCATAGTTCTCAAACCATTTTTTGGGGTACTTGGAATTATTCTTCACATTTTCCTTAAAATATGAACACGAGTGTTTCTATAAGATTATTACTGATTAATAATGAATCTAAATGATTTTCCCTCAGTAATGGTGCGCATATTATCCATCACCCAATTTTGGGTTAATTCTTTTTTGTTTCAATAAAGGGCTAGCCCATAGTATATAGCACACTATAAAATTTTAATGAACATGCTTTTCCTTTCGGTATTTTTTTGATGATATGTGTCTTTAATGTACCAATGGACCCTCTTAGGGAACTTAGTTTCTAGAACAACACAATTTCCTTGACTGGTTGTCTTGTTCTTTTTTTTTACAGTAGGTGAAGTCATTATGAAATTCTCAGTTCAATTGGTTAGAAATTATATGGGCATTGTTAGCTTCATCATTGGTCATGATATCCTTCCTTTCCTTAATTTTTATAGATGTTGGACTTGATAGATGAATAGTCAAAATAATTGTAATTTTAGATTATATGACATCATTATTAATCTTCAATGTTTCCACTCTAATGCTTGAATGTGTATGGTCATTCATGCCAATGGGTAGTGTCATAGTTTTTTTGGTCTATTACTAGAAAATTAGGTTAGTATGCGTTGATTCAAGCAGTACATGTCCTCTTATTTAATATTTCCACAAAATATTTACATATAGTCATGTTCATTTAAGCATCATGTTGTGAAGCTTCATTACAAGTCTTATCTTGGATAGAGTGGCCTGGTTCAAAGGTGTTGAGTTTTCCATGTCATTTGAAAAATGTCATATGAAGTATCAGATGTTGAAACATCAATCATTATAGTTGGGCTTTTATGAAAATGATTCATATCAAGGAACACATTGTAATAACTCTAGTAAAGTGACATGTGTACAACCAATGTAAATATAAAATAGAGCTCTTTTTTGAGGCTACTACATCTCCCTTACTAGATAAACACTCATTAATGTGTATTTTGAGTAACCTATTTTATTCAATAATCATCACGTCATTCGTAATGTGGGGAGAGTTGGGTCGAGTGTGTCATGAATGACCTTACTGGTTGAAAAGAGAAATGTTAGTACCATCTACAAAAAAACAATCTTGTTAGAAATGTAATTGTGGCTTGAAATATTACGTTTTGATTTTGTACTTCCGAGGATGTATGATGTTGAAATGGATTTTATGTGTACGAAACAAGGAAAGCACAATTATTTGGGGATGAACATTGTTTTTTGTGATTTATTTATTGTTTAATACCTCAAATGGTTTGGGACTTTTGATATGTTAATAGCGATGTGTCCACAAGAGAAATAAGATTTTATTGAATAAATCAACTATTACTGGTTTGTACATTCTGTATTTTATATGATTCCGTGGATGTCTTTCTAGACACTTCATATTGACGTATTATATATTTATTGGGTTTTATTTGGAAGAAATTAAAGTCCTCTATGTGTATTATAGACTAGAATCTGAACATGCCCCCTGTCTGGGACTCATATTTGTGCACTTAGAGAGGGAATTGATTTTACTCCATGCTCGTGTTTTAATGGTCGTTGGGTTAGGTTGGGATGTTTTAATTATAATTATCTAGAAAATTTGGTTTTGTTCACGAATATAGTTATTCATGTGAAATACATGGGTTCTCATGTAGGAAATCCAGGGTTATACGTGAGAGGACTATTTTGGGATATACCTGACACTGAGAGGGGGGTCTCAGTGTTGGGGACCTTTTAAACCAATTCCAACGTTTATCCCTATATCTGTTGACCTGTTAAGATCGTCATTCTCTTAATATATTTTCCATGTCTCATGCAATGATAGAAAGAAGTAACAAAATATGAACATGATATTCTGACAAGGATCACCACTCAATAAGAGTAGGTACTCCATTACCATGCATAGATATGACTAGTTCATGGATTCCCCTTTTATGATGTGATATGGTATTATAGTGCAGGGGCTAGGAAAGAAATCCCCTAGCTAGTGTGAGTCCCTACACATTGAATGGGGGTGGTAAGCAATTCTCTTCAATAGACTGGTGATAACCAAGTCCATATTATAGCCTTTAGGTGATTCTTTATGCTGCCTATAGAGATAGTATTTTTCCTTCTTCAAAACATAGGTTCTACTATTTTTCTTCTTGACTGTTATTCACATGATTACATGAAAATTTGTAGGCAATCAATTCTTACTTCTTTCCTTATCTTCTATTCTAGTGCAACACCAACTGCACTAGAAGTCTTCTTTCTTCTTCTTAGTGGAACAACCAACTGCACAAAAACTTATTCTCTCTTCTTGGCTAGAATTACATACACCAATGAGATTATTCAAGAATTGAGGATCAGCTCCCATAGAAACATCTGAATTAAACTACCCTAAATAATTTTTAGGCTTCAGTTGGGAATTATCTATTCTTCTTCTTCTTCTCTTCTTTCTCTTTGACACGGTATAATAAGGAATAGTACTGCAGTGTCTTAATCTCTTTCTTCAATTCTCAATACCAACACCTGATTGTATCAGTATCCTTCCTTCTTCCTTTCATCAGATATGAGTTTATTTTCACATATATATCCCCATCATAGAATCAACAACACCCCTCCTAATAGTGTATATAAATTGTACAAGTAGAGAGCTCTATAGGTCTTCTTCACATAGAGGATGCGTGATTATTCATCACATAACTAGGGATGATTTTGGGATCTGTCTTCTTGAAGAACAACACAGGTGAGTATTCACCAGTTCTGTACTCACGAGATCTCCTTCACAAAACACGACGAGGGATTGAGAAAACTAGCGCTTGTTTGTGCTTTCTTCTTCGCAAAGAGGGTTCAGTTCTTCGTCTTCACAAGACACCTCAAGAGTGCATATAACTTGTTAAAGGCCTGCAGTACCCTCAAATTTTTCGCACACCCATCTAGGTGACTTGGGAATAAAATCCAAACCATTTAGGTAATAACACCTTTTGTCAAGAAAAAGGCTTTTTGTGCAACTCTCCCTTTTTCACGCAGCACTGGCTTTTCGCACAACACTTCACTACTTCGTGAATCACTCTCTTTTTCACACAACACAGGCTTTTTCACACAGCACTCTCTTTTTTGTGCAGCACTGGATTTTTCAAGTACAAATTTCTTCATCGCACACCACATATTCTTTTCATGCAATTCTTAATACTTTAATTTTTTCCACGCGTCAGAGATCTAGATTTGTCTAAGTGTCAAGCCTCAACAAATGAGAGGGGTACACCTCATATTTATAGTCTTTTTTAACCCTGCATGAAAAACACTAATCTGCGCATAAAACCATTTTTTTACACATAAAAACTATTTCAGGCAACATAATATTTCAGGAAATTCTCCAAATTTTCATGCACCTCATGCCTTTGACAATTTTCGTGCTTCAAATCTCGAAACACCTGTTGTGCGAAAAACATCATTCCTATATTTTGTGCACCACTTTAGTTTTCGCACATCCCTTAAATATTTTGTGCACCAAATTATTTTTCACACAGCCCACTAATATTTCATGCAATGCTTTATTTTTTTCACCCCCCACTAATAATTCCCATAGTGCTTTATTTTTATCACACATCGCTAATATTTTTCCCATCTCCTTTTTCCAAAAAAACTGTCTATATTTTCCGATTTTTAGCCCCTAAAATTTGGGAAACACTGGAAATGGGCGCCACCTTAAAATGTAGTTTTGTGCCACCTACAGATTGTCTGTTCATGTGTCATTTCTATTTTCAGTGCTTCCCATAACCATTATTCAGATTTCATCATGAACTCCACTATCATTCGATATATCCTTTGATAGACCAAATTTAGCATCATCAGAATTATAATGGGAAGTAGTAAAACATCGCTATCTTCCAGTAGCATCATTCCTTCCAATCAAAACTGTATATGATTGACATTATCATTTCTCCCACTTTCCATCATGAGGTCTCCATCACAAGTTCATCTAACTTATTATATTTGTGAAATACATATCATCAAAGCATCATCTGGTTATAATCACCATTCTTCACTGTTTTAGACAATGTATCACCTTTGATACACAAACATTGAACTTAGAATCAGTTCAATAATTGTCTAAATTTATATCATATAGAATTTCCCAAGTATGAAATTCAATGATACGATTTTATAATAATTCTCCAAAAAATCCTCACTTCAGCCAATGTCCATTAACATTGGAGTCCATATTCATTTTGATAGACATTGACAACTATTTACAGTAAATACATTCTTCATACCAAAATGGTCCCAACAATACTCATGGATTCCAGTTGTTCCCTTTGACTTGATCCTTGGGAGGATGCCTATTTAAGTTCTATCAAAGATATTCTTTGGTGGAATATCAAATATGTATTGATGACTCTCTTATAAATTATAGTATAGGTGGTCCTTTGGAATATCTCATTGAAACCTATTTCATAATTCAATGTCTCCATATACTTTCCATCAGGCTTTCATGCTTTGGCTCATGTGGTAATCATCCAAGTATTCGTGATCAAGAAAGTTTCAATGTTCTTTCTAGGTCATGATATCTTAGGTGTGGTTATGAGAAAAATATGTCACCAGATACCAGTTACGAACATTGGTGATTATGTTCTGTGTTATCCAAGCTTACCTTCATTTAAAAAAATTGTGTTTATCATTTGATATGTTCCATCATTCTAAGATGAGAATTTCTACAATGGATAGCTACGTGGGGATTGAACTAGCATTGAAAAAGTCTTATAAAAGAGGTTCAGTTTAGAATTGGCCCATTGACAGAACCCTGTATTATGTCTCCTTTCATGAGGGTGATTGGAGGAAAAAAACATGTTTTGAATGACGATTCATATGACAAAGATACCTTGATTCAGTATTTGTCCTTAAATGCTAAAACCTATGATAAAATCACCATAAGATTAATGTTTAATGATATTTTCTGGTGATTATGTCTCTATAATTAATGGTCTTAGGTAAGCTATATCTCGAAACTTTAAATTGGAAATGAGTTTTGTCCTGAGTTTGAAGAGCCCTTGTACAGTTTGTTAATTCGACGTTTCATGTGTATTGGGCTTTGGGATATGAAAAATGGTTGTTTGAATTAGACTTCATGACCTGAGTAGGATGGGTGATGTTCTATTCATGTTCCAATGGATTTGGGAGTAATATTAGTTCTATGGTGGTGAGGTTGTAGGGTGCTTTGTTTTTGGAAAAGATGGAATTCAAAGGAATTTGGAAAATTTATCCTTGGTAGATGGTTTTTTTTTTGTAAACCAAGATTCAAAATGAAATTCCTTGAGTTTCTGAAATTCAATATGTATTTTTTGATATGGTTCAAATCCCCGGGGATTCCTTGGGAGTTAAATTATGTTTTGGGGGTGTTGGGCTGCAAAACATCATGTTTGGAGGGGCTGAAAAGGGTGAACGGTTTGCTTGAAACTGTGCATCCCTCATAAGAAAATTGTGTAGCTACAACTGGACACCAGTTGTGAAGAGACCATGATGCACACATATTACCCAAGAAATGATCATGTCCAATATGGTTAGTTATACATATTAAATATACTCACATTATTTATCGCATGGTTATAGTATGGTTTGTGTAACTGTGCGACACAAACCATCTTAGGTGGGTTTCTAAGTAGTTGGATGCACACAGTTGGCAAATTGTTTTGAAAAACCATTCAGTCCAATTACGAATGTGAATTTACACTTTTTAATTATTTATTTATTTAATCCATTATTCCCCCCCACCCCTCTAATTTAGAGGTAATCATCTCCTCCTATCACACATGATATCTCATATCTCCCCAACTAGGGATCTCAATTGTTCCTCTATTCATCTTCTAAATCCTTCTCCATCAGAAGTAATGGAAATCCCTTTATAAGATCTTTGATCTGCACTCTTCCCTTTTTAAGAACCTCTTATATCTGTTGTGTTATTTTGGTTGGGAATCATTTTCCCTATTTTCATGGAAATTAAAAAAATACTTCATCTTCATCCATTATATTTCAAATCATGCCTCTATAACAAATTAGTGGAGTTCTACTACATTGAGTCTGGTTTTTAAGTATCTTTTCCATCATATCATCTATTTTTAAATGATGTATTATTGTGTCGTGTAGAGACACATTCAGTATATTATTCTTTCTTGTTAAATAATTGACTAAAATCATCTTTAATGATCTATGTAACCACTCCTTCCAATGAATAACATTAGTGGTTTGTTCTCCTGTTCACTGTCTACCCAGTTGGGTGTACCCTTTATTAATTTCTATTTTCCCACTCCATAAATTGTTAAGTCACCATATGTAATTTTCTCCTTTTTTATATTACACAATATTTTAAATTGAATTAATATAATTGGATAGACAAGAGATTAGACCTTGAGATTAATGCCTCAAACATTATAATTTAATTTATTATGAATATGGATTCACGTTAGAAGTCACAATTCCATCCTATTTTTAATACTTAAATGACCCTTGAGTGGTATGTCCTCCTAAATGTATTTCTCAAGTGATTAATTGTTTTGATTTGGTTTTTAATCCATGCGTTAAACCCTCTACCCAAGCCTTAGATGAAATTGTAGAATTAAACCAATGGTCAACGTGCAAAAATTATTATGCCTCATGCAAGGAATGAACAATCAAATTTAAAATTTCATGACTAAAATTACATTAATTTTCTATGTAACTAAATTGATGAATTTATCCCTCTAATATGGATTATTATTAGTTAATTTATTATGTAATAGTTTTTTCTATGTATCAGGGTGACATGTTTTGTTAAAACATAAGGAACCTATAGAAAGACTATCATGCCTTTCTATATGAATTTATAATTCATTTTAAACATTTCGGGAGGGATTCCATATATTCCTAGGATGGGTGTGCCAAACATTATATATTTTTACCTCTATATGAGTGACATAGGCTCCCAAGGGGAGACCACTAGGATGGGATCCAATAAATTATGGTTGTACCATGCCAAGAGTGAGACTCATTCCCATATATGTTATAACAGGTTCATACACGAAGGCCAGTACATGACGGTTCAAAGAATTCATGGAGTGAAATTTTGGAGTTCAAACTTGGGTCACCATGAATAGACTCCATGTAATTGGTTACAAAAATAACCTCTCAAGGGATACATTGAATGTACTTCTTGTTTATTATGAATGGGTATAGGGTGTCTCAATATATCTTGTAAAGTGGTATTCAAACAAAATTATGAAAAGCAAAATGATTATTTTCAAAATTGGAAATGATACTCTGGGTTTAGGGATATATGGAAAAGTCCTCCATGGCCAATCACAAGCTTGGATAAGTCCACCATCTTATATATTATCTCACCCAACATACCATGGTAGGATCTTCTAAATAAATGTCACCAATATAGGATGAAGTAGGTGAATTAAATGTGTGTATAAGTGGATCCTATCCCAATTCAATTTTTATATATTTACATCCGTACTAAATTTACATCTATGACAAACATCTAAATTTATACTACATTCAATGTAATGGTCTAGACAACATATTTGTTGGCCTATTGAGAATGTATCTCACACCCTAATTAGGAACCATTATTACCTGATTAGAATCAATGAATATAGGTATTGATAAAGGTAACCAAATATATTCTTATTCTTTATTTACATTATGTGAATATAGTTGTGGAAAAGTACCGAGCTAGTGATCATGATGCTCACGCCGATAGTCATTGTGTTTTTATTGTTTTGTTAAATTGTACTTCCTATTTTTTTCATTCTTCTTGAATTTGTATCATCATTAGGGATATAAATGCATCATTTCATGGATGACATTTCCACATTTACATGTAGTTTTTATATTTTTCTTTCATGGTTTTTTGATTTTTTTATTCTTACTTCCACTTCTTTCAATTGATTTTGTTATGGTTATACTATTTTGACTATACGATATCAAGTGTATAGTATCTCCATCATCCCACCAATAGCCCCTCTATAATATTGGGAATCCTCAAGTATACAGGTAGGTGTGTTTGAGACTAGGTGGTCACTGGACCAACAACTGGTATAATGGTTAATCAGAGTGGAATATTACATCTATAATAACATCTAACACTCATCAAATTTCATGGATCTATTTAAGTGGTTTCATGTGTGGAATTTTCATTCTATATTATGCTATAATGAGGTTTTGGAGATAGTGCATCACGGTCCTGAGGTAGTTTTTAGATCAACTGAGAAGATTCATAAGGTTTGAATATAGATAATGGTAGAAGAAGACCTTCAGAAGGCAATGTCGATCATAAGGGGAGGTCCCAATGTTTGTTTTGGATATAAGTTTTCTTGGGAGTTTCCCCTTATTAAATAGAGGTTGTGTGTTTTTTTAGTTTGTGGAAGATTTATCAATAGTTTATTAGGCCTTTAATATGTTATGGAATGTTCCCAAGGTCGAATATCAGTTGATTTTTACACAATGGTTAGATATGATTTATTACTTCTTGAATGTTTCTCAGAATAATTGTTGTCATCATGATGGTTCAGAATTATTGACATTGGAGAGTTTGATATCATGTGTGATGAAAAATTTCTAGATTTTCTATTATATAACAAATATCATTGAGATAATGTGTTTCATGGATGAACTTTCCCCTTTGTATTTTTTTAATGTATGAATTCATAGATTATGGTCCTTAGGAACATAAGGTGAAGATGTGTTCCCTTTTCCTAGAGCTTCATTGAGTTTTATTCTTTTTGTTTTTTTATAATTATGTGATACTTCTATTACTATTCGTTTATGATATTTTCCATTTCCCATGATAGCGGTGCCTTATATTGATTAATGTATCTGTAATGGCGAAACCTATTCACATTTAAGACGACTTATATATACGACATGTTTCAAAACTATATTGGAAAGAAAAAGACACCCTGAGTGGACAATATAATGATTTGGAAGGAGGGTTTAAATTATTTCTATGGATTTTTATTATTTTGAGATATTTTTGGTGATTAATGTAATTTGATATATTGGGGTTGAAATAGTTGTGGGTTGTTTATATTGGGGGAAAGTGTATTGTGTCTTGTGTGAAATTGTGAAATGTTTTGACTGGTGAAGGATAGTGATGTAAGGGTATGGTTTTTTGTGTATAAATTTTATTTTTTTGACTGGAAAACATATAATGTGGTAGTGTCTAAGGTATAATTATATCCCTAAAAGGTGTAATTTAGAATGGTTATTTGGACTCCCAAAATTTCTTTTTTGAGTTTTGTTTTGATACATGATAACGACAATCATTTTGGAGGACTATAATTTAATAGAATGTTCCCTCTGGGTCTGTTAAATAGGTGAAATGGTTGATGAAGTCTTATGAGGGAATCTTGGGGAGGGTTTCATAGAGTTTATATATAATATTATTTTGGAGTGTCTTATTCATTATAGGAATATATGTTAATGATATGAATGTGTTTTAATGTCCTAGAGGTAGGCGATTCCTAAAAAAAATTAGAAGAGAAATTTCTCACCTAGTTGTTTCATAGAACAACTGAATTACTCATGAAATAAAAGAATTATAGAATGAGTCATAGTTGGATTTGGTGAATAATTTTCATGTTTCAGGATTTAGGGGTTCATGGATAGAAATATATTCATGACCATAATTTTTTAGAGTCAAAAAAATACTCTGCATGAATTAGTGTTTAACACAATGATCAAATCAAGACCTATCATGTTTATGAATCCCCAGAACACATTGTTTTACTACATTCATATTTAATTCGTCTAAAATTAACGGAAACCTAGTCCTTTTGTGGATATTTAATCTCATTTACTCTAGATTTTATCATTGGAATTTAGATTTTTATCATCACTGATTCTAATTAAAACATCTTTCTTCTACTACGATATATCCTATTCTAATAATAGGGACTTCACAATGGTGGTGTTTTTTTGGAACTAGGTATGATTGGGTTACTATTTTAATGAACTTTTTTGTTTTTTATCTTTATTAGAGGTTTCCTTATGTAATTGTAATAATCCTATTATCCCTTCTTTAGCCAATTGTGAGTGGGGGATAAGAAAGATTATTTGAGGTATGGGATCCCTATTCTCTCCCTAAATTTTTAGGTTTGTAGATTGTATGATTTTGATATGGGTTGTGTAGTAATTTTGGATAATTTTAATAAAAAAATTAATCCATTTTAATAAATATACAATGTGAAGGGGATTATATAATTTCTATCTACATTAGATAGCGTTGTTTGTATATTTATACCTTATTTGTAATGTTTCATAAAATCATTGCTGTTGGGGTCCACGATTATGTTTTAGTAGTGATAACCATGGTTCCCTTATTGTTGTGTTTGTTTGAACTCACCATAAATAAAATGGATAATTATTTATATATGGATAGAGAAATAGTTTCCCATTGATAAATGGAATTGTTTGATATTACCCATATTAAGAAATGATCTAATGTGATGAAATATTTTTTTAAAATATTTAATGTGGTATTGTGAAATATGGATTTATCACTTTGTGTTTATGTACTTGTTGTTAATTTTTAGTGGCTATGTGACCCTTTTCATCGATTGTGTAGTGATGATGGTGACTGGATTGATTATGGAAGGTTTTTGTAAGTGAACTGGTGGTCTTCTTGAATGGTATAAGATGTGGTATGATGGATGGTTATTGGGGTATGATGGTTAATTTTTTGAGATGAATTTCAAGACATTTTGTTATGGTGATGATCAATGTAGTATAGATGAGTTTCTGGTAATATGGTATTTTAGTTACTTGGTTTTCCCCAGAATTAATTTTAATCGAGAAACTGAAAAAATAATGGTTGGTAAATGAATAAGAATCCTAAGAAACAAAATATAAAAATGAAGAAAATTGATGTGTGATAATTGGAATAAATTAAATGCATTATTAATGAATGGGATGAGTTAGTATGAACGAAATTTCTATGAAAATGGGAAACAATGAAAAATAGTTAATTCTGTGAATGGTGGAACTTGTAATTGAAGGTCGATATTATAGGGCTTAGTGTAGAAGTATTGTGGTGTGATACATTTAGTGGTTGAAGTAGTTCTAATAGATGTCGTGAGGTATAGTTGGTGAATCATGTTGTATGATATTGTTGTTTTAGACAAATCAAAGGATGAGTATTTTGATCTATATATCAATCTAATATTTTATTTTATATAATTTGAACCCCACTGATGTTCTATAATATTTCCAATGACAAAACATATTTTTTATTGTGTGTTTTCTCTATCATCATTACTAATGGTGAATCTGATTGCTAGTTACCCACTCTACCACACACTCCCTTTAGTAATATAAATAATGATACATGTTGGTGTTAGAGATAACACAACGTGGTTGGTTTGGTGTTAAATTTCACCCAATGATGATAGTTTGGTGTTGGACATCTTCCATTAGTTTTGAGGATGTGATATGTGGAGGAAGTCATGCATAGTGGTAGGAGGGAATAAATTTTCTTTCCATCACATTCACGATACCCTACTACCCTGGATATTACATGTGATTTTTTTATGTGAATGTGATGTTGATAAATTATATCACTAGATGATTGACCACGAGGGTGTTTTGGATTAGTTTGGATTTATCCTGAAACACATCAATTATGGATAGAAATGTTATGAAATATCCATATAAGGGATGAGGGAATTGTTTACTTGATGTTGGGTCTTATGAGTGGAAAATCAGCAGGGAGGTGGTTATGGGGAACATTTTCATTATATTAAATTGATTCTATGTGACTACACTATATTATTTATTGGGTGAGAATACCATAGTCAGGATGGGATATTTTAGTTGAACTTTTGGGGGTGCATGTTGGATATCTTGTGTATTGCATGGGGTTTTAGTATTCTCTTTTCACTAGTGCATGATAGACCTTGGGTATGATCATATTACACATACATGTTATTCTCAACCTATATTTATATAATTTTTAATGTGTGTCCAAGAAAATTTCAGGGACCAATATGGGACTTACATTACTATATGTTAATGCTGATATTAAGTAACATTTATTTGACATATCTTTTGGGTACATATTCATAGGCATTTTTTTATATTTTATTTATTTTACGTGGTTTTTATGATAGTTTTTCATTAATTAAATGTTATGTAATGGAATATTTTTTTTTGTTTTTTAAACTGATACCCAGATCAAATATTATTATTGAGGCTAATTCATTAATATTTCAGATTATTAAACCCTATGATATAATTATTAACCAAGTTAATACTAAAGGATGTACATGGGATGGGGTAATTATCAGTCTTCCTTTATTTTAGGCCATGGAGGGGTATCATTGGATGGAAAGGGTCATTATTTTTTTAGAGTTTTATTAATTGTAATTATTTTCACATATAGATGGGTTTATGGGATTTTAATTATTTTGTAGGGGTTTTAATGGGATTTCAATTGTTTTATGAGTTTTACAAGACTTTAGAGTGTTTTTTATAGATATTCAAGGGTTTAAAAGGATATTAGGGATTTATATAGTAGTTCATGTTTTTTCATATATTTATATTGTTTTGTTTGTTTTTAATGGTTATTATGTTTATTATTTTATAGGGTTTCCCATAGTATCCTTTGTTTTCTTTGTTTTAAGGGTTTTTAATGTTTTTAGAGATTTCATTATTCATCTATGAAATTCCCGAGTTTAAATGTTTTTTCAAAATAAAACACTGATATTAATTCTTTTTATGGTTTGTAGGATTTCCTAGTGTTTTATTGGTGTCCATTTGTTTTCATTATTTTGTCATTATATTGATTGGTTTTCATGTATTTTTTATTGGTTTATATGTTTCTAATGTTGATCTAATGGTATTACATGGTTATATAAGGGATTCTTGGTTTTTAACATTTTATATATTTTTCAATGATTTCATAATTTCTCATATGTTTGTTGGTTTTTTATTATTTTTAAGAGATTCCAATAGTGTTATCTGTTTTCAATGTTTTGTAGGGTTTTAAAGCGTTACCTAAAGTGGAAAATGTATTTTGAAGATATTTTATAACTATTAATTAATATAAAAATGATCTTCAGTGGTATCCAAGTTAGCTAAAATTTTCTATGTGGTTTTATGTTTCATTGGGGACTCCTGTATTTATAATAATTTTAGATTCTCCCATGTCCTTTTTGAATTTTGTAGGGTTTTAAAGTGTTTTGATTAGTTTTCATGGTTGAATGTATTTTCTAGGTTTTTATGTTGTTTTCTTGATTTTATAGGTATTTTTAAAGCCATCATTGGATTTATGATATCATAATATATTTCATGGGAATTTAAGGTTTTTTTATGGTTTTTCATTTTTTTCCTATTGGATTCCTTATCATTCTAGTGTTTTAGCGTTTTTAAGAAATTATATGGATTTTCATAGATTACCATTCCTTTTTAGGTTTTAATAATCATTTGTTTTTATCAATCTTGTGATGGTTTTTTGAGTGGTTTTTATCGTTTTCCTCTAATGTGTTTCTAGGTTTTTCAAGTGTTTCAATGGTTTTCAGTTATTTCTACTATTTGTGCCATTTTTCAGTTTTTTATTTTTTTGGGGCTTAAAATTTTTTTATATGTACATGACGATATTAAATATTTTATTGGTTTTACGTAATTTTAATATTTTTGTGTGTTTAGAGTGCATTTTATTGTTTTTGTGGCTTTAAGTGGTATCCTAATTGTTTTAGTTTTTCTCATTGTTTTTCATAGGTTTTAAGATATTTTAATTACATTATATGGATTTATCATGTATTCCTGTGTTCTTTATTGTTTTTTATATTTTTTATGTTTTTTTCATGGTTTAAATATTTTCCCGGGATTTCATGTGTATTTAGGGTTTTCCTTGGTTATTCTGAAATCCTTAAATGTATTCAAGGTTTTGTTATGTTATTTTGGTCAATATTATTTTGAAGTGTTTTTAACATTCTATTATATTTTATGATTTTATTTGGATTAATGGGATTTATTTGGTTTTTAGAGGTTATCCATGATTCTATATATTTTTATCATTGTTCATGTCGTCCTAGGTTTTTTTCAAGCCATCTCATGGGTTTTGATGATATTCGTTATTTTATAGGGATTGCATGTTTTTTATATTTTATCATGGTTTATATAGATTTGTGTAATTTCTATGGTTTTAAGATTTTCACTAAATTAAACACACTTTCAACGATTCCTCTATGTTTCTATGGTTTCATATTTTTTGTAGTAATTTAGGTGTTTCTTGATTTCAATAAAATTTTTCATGTTATGTGAACATATTCTGGGGCTCTCAACGCTGTATAAAAAATTTCTAGGTATTTTGAGTATTGAAATGGGTTTAATGTTTTTTAGAATTTCATAACATTTGGAGATTCTTTCGTACATTTTAATGGGGTTTTAGTTTTTTATATGGTTTTACATGGTTTTATTGGATTTCTAGGGGTTTATAGGATTTTAAAATTTGTTTTAATTATATAAGGGGAATATTCTTGGGATTCAATTTTATTGAAGTGTTTTTTGTGTGGATAAATGAATTTAAATAGGTTTTGGAAATTTTTATAGTATGTCACATTTTTATGTATTCAAGGGATTCCAAAAATTTCTCAATAATTTTTCTATTTTTTTACTATATTACATATGTCGTTATGTTTTTGATAGTTTTCTAATTTTTTTGTGTTTTGTTGGGTTTTTTGGTTTATCTTGTCTTTCTATGGTTATCCAAAAAATTTATAATTTTTTGTTTCATCCATGTTATTTCAATTTTTCATGTCTTTTCTATTTCATTTTTGGAGCCCATGGTTTTTCCTGGTTTTCCTAATTTTCATTACTTTTATGTGGGGTTTTTGGTTTTATAATATTTTTAATGGATATGAATTATTTATAGTTTTAAGGGGTTTGTTTAGAGTTTTCAATTGAGTTGAAAGGATTTCATAATCTATTATGATTTTTAGGCATTTCTATAGCTTTTATGTTTTTTTCATGGTTTTCTATGGCTTTTGACAGTTTTGCTGTTTTTATAGTTTTCCCTAAATTATCAGGATTTCCAAGGGATTAGGAATTTTTGGATTTTTATGGGTTTTGACATTATTCATGGTGTTTCCTAATTTTATTCATGGTTTTCAACTATTTTAGGGGATTTAGAGGACTTATTCACATTTCCTTTATTTTACAGGGATTTTAATTAATATTCCATGATTTGAAGGACTAATTTTCCTATTTAGTGATTCCAAATATATTATCTGGGATTTAATAATTTTTTAATATTTATAGGGATGTGTAGTGTTTTTATTTTTGATTTATATTTTTGGTGATTTGTATGTTTTTTCCTGTTTCTAGGTATTATGTGATTTTTATAGGGTCTTCATTTATTGGTAAAAATTTTTTTCTCCATTTTTAAACATTTTCTATGACTTTTATTTATCGTATAGGGTATTTAAAGGATATCAATATATTTTTAATGAATTCAATCATTTTTCATGTGTTTTAAAAGGTTTTACCAAGTTTTTATAATTTTTATATGAATCTCATAGTTTGAATAGTTTCTTGGGTTGTTTGGGACATTGTGAATTTTTAGTAACTCTGTATTGTTTTTCGGTTTTTTTTCAGGTTTTCAAGATTTCTCATGGGTTTACATTTTTTTCATGATTTCTCTTGAATTATATTAGGTTTTTTAGTTCGGATGTTTATAAGGTCTTTATTAGGGTTATGAGGATTTTTATGAAATTTATGGATATTAATATCTTCCAGGAGTTTAGGTTTCTCCTGATAAATATTAGATTTAATGAAATTTTAAGGATTAAATTTGTTTTTCTTCTACAATGGGTTTTCAGGATTTTAATGGGATCTTAAGGTGTTTCTTATTATTTCATAATGTTTATTTTTATTTTAGTGTTTTAGGGTTTTATGAGTTTTCTAAGGTCATATATTGTATTTGAGTTCTTATCATGGGTTTCTGAGGGTTTTCAATATTTATAAGGCGGTGTTTAAATTTGTTTTACAATTTTTTTGGGAAATTCATGGTTTTGAATTTATTTTCTAGTATTTCTTGCCGTATATCACGTTGTCACTATATTCCTATGCTTCCAAAGATTTTTAATGGTTTTATCATTTTATATTAATTTTAATATATTTTAAATGATTTTGATGATAAATTCATCAATTTATTTTCTTTTGAAAGGAGATTTAAGGGATTATAGGTTTTTTGGTTTTCATGACAATAAATGTTGTAAATGGTAATAATTATTTTTCTATAATTTCCATGTTTTTAAAATTTTCATGGATTTATAATGTTTATCATGGCTTTAAATTGATTTTTTTTTGTTTTTAAATTTAATAAATGATTGCCTCAATTTTCAACATTTTTGTCAAATTTTATAATTTATTTGTGTAATTATGATTTTACGATTTTTAACTAGCTTTATAGAGAATTTAATGGTTATATAATGGTTTTAATGATTTTTAGGTATTTCTATGGTTCTATATGTTTTTGTTTGTTTCTTGGGTGTCCCTTTGTTTTCAAGGGGTTTTTTTTAAAATTTTTATGGGTTTTGAATTATAAGGTTTTAGTACGGTGTCCAATGATTTGTATATACTCTCATCTCCGATAAATATTTCTTTTTCCAGATTCCAGAATATTTCCAATAAGGTCCATGTTCATTAGGGGTTTCAATAGTTTGTGTGTTTGTAGAAACGTTTTTAATGGTTGTTCTATGATTATAATTTAATTGATGTTTTCATTGGTTATCCAAGGACATGTTTTTTTCATGGGTTATATAATATTCATAGTGTTTTCCAATTTTTTCATGTTAATGTATTAAATTTTGATGCCTTGCCTTTAATTTTCATTATTTTCAAGGGATTTATAATGGATTTAGGTGTTTCTAGTGTTTTAAATAATTATTGGTTTTCTAGATTTTCATTTTTATCATAGTTTGGTATTATTTTATAAGATTTTACTGCTGTTTTTTTATATATTTTACTTGATTTTTTGTGTTTTGGGGGGCACTATAGAAAAAATGGCTATATGCAACGAGTTATTTGGGAAGGGTAAGGTGTCCGTCACAAATAACCTGTTGAAAGGGGGTTTTTGTGATGAGATTATCTGCCTGTCGCAAATAATAGTATTCTTTTATGGGCGGTAAGGACCTATCACAAAAGGTTAGGTGCGAAATACGGGCCAAACTGTGGGCAAGGGTATTTACAATGGGATCCTATTCCCCTCTCACATATCTAATAGTGGTTTTTAGTATTTGCAACGGGGCCCATCACAAATAACTTTTTAACAGCCCACTATAATTAATGTGGGCAGAGGTCATTTACTACTGGACTTGTCACAAATAGGTCCGTCAAAAATAATCTATCCTAAATATACCATCATTTGTTTTCCACTCATTTCACACTTTTCTCAACTTCTCTCTCTATATGTTGTTGAAAATTTTCTACTAAAATTTTCTTTAGATTAAACTGTTAAATCAGAGCATAATCCGCAATTTTGATACTCTAAAAGTTTCAGTTTCAAGGTATTTACAATTTTTTAATTGTTTAGTTAATTTATTTTATTCTAAATTATTTATAGTTTTACATAATTTGATCTAAATAAATTAAATAAGAATTAGATATTTGTATTTTTGGTATTATTTTTATGAATTGTAATATCTAAGAGTTAATTAGTAATAAACTATAATATTTAATAATAAATTGTAATAATTCTTATTAAATTGTAATAATAAGTAATAAATTGTAATAACTAGGAATAATTTTAAATAATTTTTAATAAATAATAATAAATTGTAATAAAGAGTATTAAATATAAATAAATTTTTATAATAAAAGAAAATAATTAAGAAAAAATTAAGAATAATCTGTATTAATTATTAATAATTAGGAACAATTAATAATAATTAATAATAATTAAAAGTAATATGTAATAATTAGAAATAAATAATGTTAATTTAGATTAATTAGATATAATTAAGATGAATTTGTAATAATTAGGATTAATTAGTATTAATTGGGATTAATTAGTAATAATTAGGAATAATTAGTATTAGTTAGTAATAATTAGTATTAATTAATAATAATTAGTAATATCTAGTAATAATTCATAATAACAAGTATTTATTAGAAACAACTAGTATTAATGAGTAACAAATAGTATTAATTAGTAATAACTAGTATTAATTAGTAACAATTAAGATTAATTAGTAATAATTAGTAATAAAGTGTATTAATTTGTAATTAATTGTAATAATTTGTAATAATTTGTAATAATTATAAAAATAAGTAATAATTAGAAATAATTTTTAATAATTAGTAAAAATTATTAGTATTTAGAAAAAAATTAATAATTTGAAAAAATATGGGATAATTAGAAAAAATCAGTAATAATTATGAATAATTAGTAATAATAAGTAATAATTAAAAGATTTAGTAACAATAAAAAATAATTCGTAATAATTGGAAATAATTATAAATAATTATCAAAATTTTTATAATTATAAATAATTATATATAATTAGAAATAAATTGTCATAATTTCTAATAATTAGTAAAAAACTCTAATAAATAATAATAATTACTAATATTTAATAATTATTATTATCAATAAGAAATAATTAAGATTAATTAATATTAATTATAAATAATTTGTATTAATTAGAAATAAAATATGATAATTATTTATAATTATTAATAATTAGTAATAATTAGTAATAAATAGCAATAATGAGTGATAATTAGTAAGAATTAGGATTAATTATTAGTAATTAGGATTGATTAGTATTAATTAGAATTATTTAGTAATAATTATGATTAATTAGTAGTAATTAGGATTTATTTGTAATAATTAGTAATAATTAGTAATAATTAGTAATAATTACAAATAGTTAGGATTATTTATGAATAATTAGTAGTAATAATTTCTAATTAGGATTAACTACAAATAATTATCAATAATTAGAATCAACTTGTAATAATATGGAATTATTAGTAAGAATTAGGATTAATTAGTTATAATTAGGATTAATTACAAATAATTATAAATAATTAGAATTTATTCGAAATAATTATCAACAATTTGTTTTAATTAGTAAAATTTTGGATTAATTAGTAATAATTAGGATTAATTAATAATAGTTAGGATTAATTAGTAATAATTATGATTAATTTGTAAAAATAAAGATCAATTACAAATATGTTGGATTAATTATCAATACTTAAAAATAATTACTAATAATTATCAATAAATAGTAATAATTATAAATAATTGGGATTAATTAGAAATAATTGTCAATAATTTGGATTATTCAGTAATAAATAGTTAAAATTATAAACACATTGTAATAATTATTAATAATTTGACATCGTTAGTAATAATTATCAATAATTAGATATTGTTAGTAATAATTATAAATAAGTAGTAATATTTTGAATTAATTATCAATAAATAGTATCAATTAAAGACAATTAGTAATAAATATCAATAATTAGGAATAATTAGTAATAAATTTTTATAATTAAAAATAATTAGAAAAAATTAGTAATAATTTGGATTAATTATCAATAATTAGTAATAATTAGTAGCAATTAGGATTAAATATCAAAAAATAGATAAAATTAGGATTAATTAGTAATAACTAGTAAGAATTAGGATTAATAAGAAATAATTAGGATGAATTAGTAATAATTAGACTTAATTTCTAAAAAATATGATTAATAAGTAATAATTTCGATGAATTAGTAAAATATAGGATTAATTAGTAATAATATTGATTATTTATTAATAATTATAATTAATTTGAAAAATTTAGTTATAATTTGGATTAATTAGAAATTAATATAACTATTCAGGAATAATTATGAATAATTATGGTTAATCAATGATAATTAGTAATAATAAGGATTAACATGAAAAAATTAGTAATAAATAATATTAACTAGAAATAATTTGAAATAATTAATAATAATTATTAATAATTAGAAATAATTAGTAAAATTAGTAATAATTAGTAATAATCAGTAATAATTAGTAATAGTTGGTTATAATTAGTAATAGTTTTTAATAGTTATTAAGAATTTGAAAACAATTGTAATAAATGGTAATAAATAGTAATATTTTTTAATAATAGGTAATATTTAGTAATAATTAGTAATAAGTCATAATAAATTCGTGCACATTGTTAAACATGTACAGTTTTTTTCCTATTGGCAGAATTCCTTTATATCGACGCCTTATCTCCATGAAACATTCTCTTGATGAAATCAATATGAAAAGAAGAGGCTCTTTTTCCTGATGACTCATCACCTTGAAACATTTGGAGATGGAAATCACTATGTATAGACTCCTCCAACGAATAAATAGTCATTTTTGGATGCACGAGTGCATGGAGGGAGGCATAGTGAGGAATCCCTCTACTCCATCCTTGGGAATATGAAAATAGATATTCGTATGTTAGAGAAAACATTTAATAGATATTTTATTTGCAAAAAGTTGCAAGGGGATGAGTCATCAGGAAAAAGATATGCAACAAATTTATAGGAAATTGTGCAGCTCGTAATTAAAAAAAATTTGTACAATGTACTTGAAATTAATAATAGTGAGTGGTAATTAATATTATTATTCATAAATGATTGTATATTAGTATAAAATCATATATATAAGTATAAATAACTATAAAAAATATAAATTTTTAAAAATTTATAGAAAAGAGAATTTAATTGTCTTTTCATTTTTGTTTAGTGTTTATCTTATATCTAATTATACAATATAACTAATTATTTCTTTTTTTTTTTTTGAAAAAATGGAATGAGGAAGTCAAGAAAATAATTATTTGATGATCGTACTTGGATAAATCAGTGTTAGTATCCAAATAGTTCTAGTTTTAATCCTGTATTTATTGAGGGTGTTGAAGATATCATTTCATTTTCATTTTTGAAAAAAAAATAATTTTAGAAGGGAAAATTAAGTATCCTTGTAAAAACTGTTCTCTGAGGATGTAAGACATATTTGAAATTGTTGGAGATCAATAATTTATTTTTTTGACTAGATTATGTAGTTTTTTATCAACATGGTGAAAATAGTTCCAGAGAATCTATAAATAATTTGGTTTAGGATCTAGCACAGTTTTTAAATTTGATAAATGACATGTTAGGTCCATCTGTTCAGAAAACTAAAACTTGGTATGACATTGATTTAACTACTGAGTTGCAACCATCTCATTTATACGAGTTCTTGAGGTCTGTCGAGGATTCCCTATATCCTCATTGCAAGATATGAATGATTGAAGTAATATCTAAATTTATGGATATTAAATCAAATAATGGAATGAAAAATAGTTATTTTGATCATATATTATCTTTCTTAAAAACACTACTACCTGAAGGAAATGTGTTGCCTTTAAATTTCTATGATTGCAAGATATCGGTGTAACGACCCGAATTTTCGTGAAAAAACATTTCTTAAATACATGGGAATTTTTCGAGTCTGTGAAAACTGACGACGCATGATTCGGATGCCCAGTGTTCCTGGAATCAATTTCTGATGTTTTTTTCAAGTACGTTCCATAAAAGTACGAGCGAGATTTTATAACTTTTTGAACCGGTGAACGGAATTGAGATATGAGGGCACCTTTGAACTCGCACCACCTGTGATTTCTTAGTGATAAATTCACCTCATTTGTGTTTGGGCGAGAACATAAGTTCATTTTCCTCCCGTACGGGTGTTTTTTGAAAGGGAAGTGAAATAAAAATTAAATTGACAAATTAAATGTTATTTCTGAACTTAAAATCCTTTTGAATTAATGGGGCTCCACTAAACCATACATTAATTCATTCCAAACCATTAATTAATTAAAGACTTCATTGATGATGTCTTTAATGGGGTGACAAAGGGGGAGCCCCATTCTCTTATTTTTGAAGGAGTCTTGGGTTAGCTAGGGGAGGACTGGGTGCATTATTCTTCATCATTTTTTAGTGGAGGAAGCATGGAGGAAGAACCTATTTCCGTCAATGAGAATCTTCCTCTTCATCTTCAATGAACATCAACTGTGCCAAAATAGAAGGAGACGTCCGCGAAGAACATTGTCTTCAACTTCGTCTTCTCAGAACCCTCCATTATCAATGACCACGAGGTAGGGGATTCAAGTTTTGTTTTGTTCCTGTTCTTCATCGTTCAATCATGGTTTACATTTAGCCGATTGTTATCCCCATAACGTGGAGGGTGCGGGATGAACGAACACGATCTGACCCCCCCCCCCCACCTCGGATATTCCTCTCTTGTGAATGATGACGAAGACACCGCCGAAGGAGAGGGCTATGGGCGATGGGACACGGCAGTGCAACGACAGCCGGTGTCAGGCTGGACGTGAAGGAAACTGGCAGCGCAGGGCCACCAGAAGGGCATGGCGCCATCGTGTCGTGCGATAGAACATGCAAAACCATGTGGCTATAGCGGTGCACACATGTAGTTGCTAGGCCTCCGGAGGGGCGTGACACTGTCGTGCCGCACATAGGAAGAATTCACCGACATGGGACGTGGCGGTGGAGCTGAAGCAGCCAGCTGGGCCGGCCGCCGGCGGAGCAGACGCGGTTTTCTGCTCGGCCAACTAGATGAGGCGGGACCCTCTTAGGTCCCGTGGGCTACCAAACCGACGCCATGAGCCATTTCTTTTTGAGAGATGGTGCCCACCCATACGTGGGTAGGGCGGGCCCCATAGAGCACCGCCAGCTGCTTGTCACATAGGCCAGGCGGGCCGCCCCCGTAGGCCCTCACGAGCCGGACCACCAGCACAGGCCATGCAGGTTGAGCCGCCCGATGCGGGTCGGGCTGCTACCGCGGGCCAGATCTGTTCTGGTGGGCCTGGCCGTTTCCGGCGGGACAGGCTGGTCCCGTGGGGCCGTGTCGGACTCGCCGATGAAGTTGGACCCCGGTTTGGACCTGGTCCAGGCAATTCGACCCTAACCGGGTCGGTTCGGCACAGACCTGGTCGGGCCGGGTTGGGCTGACTGGGCCGGACCTGAACCGGACCAGTGTGACCTGATTTCACCTTTTCACACATTATATGTGCTACGGGTGTCTGATTGATGAACCGTCCGTGCAGACGACAATCTTGGAGCGAGATGGTTTCTTTGGCATACCCCACTTGAGGTTTGGATGCAATTGGGGTACATTTTGGGATGGATTGAACCTAAATCCAACCGGGCCCTCAGAACGGAAATGCCAATAACTCTCCGACCAGACGTTTGATTGACACACCATATGTTGTATTGGGTTCCTTATGAAGAGGTGGAACATTGGTATAAATCAACTTGGGACAATGTAGAAATTGATGTATCCACACTTGGCTTGAGAATCAGACTCTCTCGGAATCGAGCATGTTTTGAGCGGGAACCCTAGGGCTAGATGTGGCATGAAGATGCTTGTGACAGATGAGGGTTTACATCGTACGACAGATGAGGGTCGGTAGTGTGAGAGAGATAGGGGTCAGCACCATGTGATAGTTGACACTCAAAACTAGTGACATATGAGGGTCAACAGGGTGCAACAAATGGGGGTCGGCAGCGCGTGACAGGCGATGGTCGGCAGTGTGCGGGAGATCAGGGTCGGCAATGTGCGATAGATGAGATTCATCACTGTGTGACAGATGAGGGTCTGCACTGGAGATAGGGGAGGGTCAGCATCTTGTGGCAGATGAGGGTCATCATCGCCGAAAGACGAGGGTCGACATCGTGTGAAAGATGAGGGTCGACACCGATGACTAATGTGAGTATGTAGTGAAGTTACTCAGACAGGACAATCTAGCCATGCAACTAGACATCCTTATTCTTGTACCCTCAATGTTACTGTTAGAGTGAGATAACACTTTTTACTCTAAGCTTCTTTTCTTGGGACAGATTGAGCCTTATGTTACCTCTTGATTGAGACTATTTTAATATTAACAACATAGGTATATGTATGGGCGTATACCATAGTAGAGTTATTTTGTTGTTCTTCCCTCATGGAATGAGTTGTGTTTTGTGCTTGAGAGTTAGAGCCTTTTGTACATAATAACTTTGGTATATGTATGGGAATATACCTAAGATTGGTTGGATACTACTTTGATATTGTATCTTTTATTCTGTGGATTATCCTTAATGGATTCTGGGAGACCATCAGGGGTCTCGGGGTCCCTACTGAGTATCGTTATACTCACCCCTTCATGGGCTTCGCTCGCACCATGTTGTGTTCTGTGCAGACGAAGGTCAGTAGCGATTGAGGCTGAAGGAGATGGACTGGAGGCTGCTCGGAGCTGGACTAAACATGGTGTACCTCAGAGACTAGTTGTTCGAGATATGTACCTACCCTTTAGGTAGGATTCCCCAATGGACGATCCAGGAGCTATTTTCACTTTTTTATTGTACTTGTACTTCAGTTGAGTTTGTATACTAGCCCATTTAATTTCAACACACTTTTCTATACTATTACATTGTTGATAGCACTAGTTCTGTTAAGACTATGTGTGTTACATTTTTAAAGGAAATGCCTTCCCATTTATCAGGGTTATGCCTTTGGTGCTAGTCTCCAGCCCCTGGCATATGGAAGGCGGGCTGGGGGTAGTCACGACAAGGGCCCCGAGGACGGGTCGTGAAATATTGGTATTAGAGGATTTGGTTCTATAGTATAACTTGGACTTTGATTATTTTAATGGCAATAGTGTTAAGTTTTTTGGGTTTGGATATCAGTTTAGGGACACCGGTGTTGGTGCGGCAACCGACGTATGCATACAGTAGGACTCTGACTTCTGATTTCCGAATTAGTGCACGAAAACATTGATTGCATCTGTGTTTCATTTGAAAAGTTTTCTTTGTGATTAATTTGATTTAGCTCACCAGTTATAACTTTTTGACTGTGGAACACATGTTTCTTTTACGAATGGCCCCACATAGGGAGCCAGACAGGGATCCAGGATGTGTTCCATATAGCAAACCACTGAGGGATGGGACCTCGGTGCAGGGTCCCATCACAAAGGAAGCACCAGCGGTACCACTACCCACTGGGCCATGGATACCACCATCCCCAGGAGTAGAGAGTACATGTCTTCTATGCGTGTTGCATGAGTTCCAGTGCCATAGGCCGCCCAGGTTCAGGGGAGAGATGGATCTTCAGGAATCTAAGGATTGTATGGAGGTTGCAATAAGAGTCTTTAGACTGTTTGGGACACCAGCCGACCATAATGTGATTCTTTCCACCAGTATTTTTCAGGAAGCAGCAGGAAGACGGCGGAGTTTGATTTTCCAGGTGCATGACGAGGCGACACATCATTGGGCGGACTTCAAGAGCCTGTTTCGGGCGCAGATTGTTCCAACCACCCTACGTGCAGTGCAGATTCAGGAGCTACTTCATCTGCACTATGGAAGTGTGATAGTATCCAAGTACTCAACATGGTTTACTGACATGTCACAATACTCCATAGACATGGTATGGGACCCATTATTTAGGGCTCAGACCATTGAGTAGGGGCTCATGTGAGAGATCAGGGATTCGATGATCTCCCTTAGCATCCTGACGAAGGCAGTGGTGCAGGATAAAGCACTCTTAGTAGATAGTTTCCTAGCTGAGAGGACTCCAGCAGCGAGACCCACCACTAGGAATCATGTAGAGGTGTCTTCTACTGCTGGAAATAGGCAGGTTATGCAGGTGATAAAGAGGTCCGGACCTTCAGGAGGTTGGAACGAGGATGGAAGGTCTGGGGTGCGAGGCTCCAGAGGCCGAGGGAGCTATGAATGGATAATGTTATGTTTTTCCTATAAGGGAAGGGGACATAGAGCTCATGATTGTCTGAATCCCCGTGAGGATGATTCGAAGATGATTGAAGAGCCACCAAGGCAGGGACAACAGCTGGAGCTTGAGCGTTAGGCAGGTGGCAGAAGAGGTAGGGGAATAGGACGTGTCACAGTTGGTGGTCGGTAGTTTGATTTTCTACCACCCCCATGTGGTCCACTATGAGATCTGGGCAGAGGTGTACATGAGCATGACTAGCTATAGGCTCAGAGGCCTTTATTTTTTGCTCTTCTTTGGTGGTTTGATGTTGTTGTATATGGTTTCTTTGTGTCATTGTACTTTGAGATAGAGTATAAATAGACACTTGTCTTTGTGACTTTTTATTTCTTGCTTTTTTGTTTTTGATACTTAGAGGTTCCAGTTAAAATCGATGACTTGACCCTCACATTTGAGAATCGTACAGAAAGAGACCTGGTGACCACACACTAATGCTAACTGTGTGACACAACTCTTTGAGGTGAGATTATCGGTTGGGACTCTTGGTAGTAGCGTCGAGGCCTTACGACGTCATCCTTGGCCAGAACTATTTACCGTTCGTGCAAAGATTGACTGTATTAGGCAATGAACATGGTTCATCCAGGGGATGAGACCAGATTACTATTTTTTAGCAAGAGGGAAATCTAAGTAGCTCTTGAAGGACATAGACAAATAATGGTGTAGCCAAATTCTTATAAGTTGGCCAATCAACCTGGATCACCAGAGTCTTAGTTATATCTTCTCTCAAAAGGACCTGAACCTGAGACATCGGAGTTGGCTTGAGTTTCACTAGGACTATGAATTCGAAAAAGTCTATACTCCTGGAACTCAAAATGTTGTAGCAAATGCACTCATATAGAGATCTAGTAATCAGCTACTTGGAGAGGCGACTGAGCAGCTGGCCGCTTCATAGATAACCTATGTGGATTGTGAGGGGCAGCATTTATTACAGTTACTACCCACTCCTTCGGAGGGTTAGGGAGACTCAGCGAGGGGACACTGAATATGAATCTAGACATGCCCAGATGTCCAGAAGACATACATTTTATGGATATTCTGAAGCTGGGGAGCACATCAACCCCTTTAGAGGACGTAATATGGTACGGGCTACCACAGAGAAGGTGCAGATCATCCAATAGTGGGTGGGGACTGTACAGAGTAGGCATAATGCTTATGCAAATAGGAGACGAAGACCTCTAGAGTTCGAGGATGGAGACCACGTCTTCCTACGGGTCCCACATCGATGAGGTTTATGGAGATTTGGCCAAGGCGGGAAGTTATCTCCAAGGTTCATCGAACCCTTCCTGGTTCTCAGCATAGTGGGCTAGGTGGCTTACCGCCTGGCTCTTTCATCTCAATTGCACCAGGTGCATGACATTTTCCACGTATCATAGTTGTGGAGATACATGCATGATCCGACACACATCATAGACTAGGGTGAGCTCAACGTCAACAATGAGGCGACATTCACGGAGGTCCTAGTGGAGATTGAGGATCGAAAAGAGAGGGTCCTTCAAGGATGATATATTTCTATGCTTCGGGTTTGTTGGTAGCACAGAAACCTCTAGGAGAGCACATGGGAGCGGGAGGCACATATTCGTGCTCAGTACCCCCATTTATTCCCTTCGCTAGAGTTGTATCTTATAGGTACATAAAGACCTGAGGTGGGGATAATATAATGACCCAGAATATCTTTGAATTTTTTATTCATAAATACATGGGGATTTATGAGTCCTCAAAAACTGACAACGCATGATTCGGAGGCCCGGTGTGCCCAGAATCAAATTCTGATGTTTTTTTCGGGTATGTTCAGAAAACATATGAGTGGTATTTTATAACATTTGAACCAGAGCTCGGAATTGAGATCTGAGGGCATGGTTGAACTTGCATCTCTAGTGATTTCTATGTGAGGCCATTACCTCAGGTGCATTCGGGGTTAGAATGTAAGTTGAGTTTCCTCCCGTGCGGGTGTTTTTTAAAAGGGAATGGAAAAAAATAAAATCGAAAAACTGAATTTTTTTTTATTTTCAAATCCATTTGAATTAATTTGGGTCCACTAAAAACCACATTAATTCATGAAAAACCCTAAATTCATTAAAATCTTCATTAATTAAGCATTTCATGGTGTGACAAAGGGGGAGCCCCTTTCTCTTCTTTTTGGAGGAGTCTTGGGATGGACATGGGAGGACTGGGAGGATTCTTCTTCTTCATAATTTTTATTGGAGGATTATTGGAGGATGAACCTCCTTCCATCAATGAGAATCATCCTTTTCTTCTTCAAAAAACTTCAACCGTGTCAAAAGAGATGGAGCTGACCACGAAGACCACCATCTTAAACATCATCTTCTCTGAACTCTCCTCTGTCAATGACCATGAGGTAGGGGATTCTGGTTTGATTTTTTTCATGTTCTTCATCATTTAATCTTGGTTTAAATTTAGCCTATTGTTATCACTATAACACGGAGGTTGTGGGCTGACCAAACATGGCCCAACCCCCCTTCTGCTATTCCCTGCTTTTTGACAATGGCGGCGGCGTAACAGCACCTCCAGAGGAGTGGGCCGCGGGCGATGGTCCGTGATGATGAAATGGAAGAAATAGTTGGGATGGATGTGAAGGAAACTAGCGGCGCATGTACTATGGGTCATCAGAAGAGCGCGATGCCATCACATCGCGTGGAAGAACAGGTCACGACCCCTGGCTAAGGCGGTGCACACGGGAGGTCGTCAGGCCGCCGGAGGGGTGCGTCGCTGTCGCGCTGCGCAGTGGAAGAAGTTGTGGACAAGGCGCTGCAAAAGTGGAGCAGAAGCAGCCGGATGGGCCTACCGCTGGTGGAGCAGACAAGGATGGCCGCTCGGCCAGCTGGATGAGGCGGGACCATCTTGGGTCCCGTGGGCTTCCGAACCGACACCTGCCACCAGTTTTGTTTGGGAGACGGGGGGGGCACCCCCACCCCTATGCGGCTAGGGTGGGCCCCGTAGGTTATCTCCAACAGCTGTTCACCCAGGCTAGGTGGGCTGCCCCTGCCGACCCTCTCTTTTTGGGCTGTCAGCATAGGCCACGTGGGCCGCGCTACCCACGGGTCGGGGTGCGACCGTGGGCTGAACCTTTTCTGGTGAGCCGGACTTTTTCGGTCGATCCGGGTCAGTTCTGGTGGGCCGTGTCAGACCAATGGACCATGTTGGACCCAATCCATGTCGAGTCATCCCAAATTGGGTCAAGTCAGCCCAGGATGGGTCGGGTCGGGCCGGTCCGACTCGGTCGGACCTGTTTGACCCGATTTCTCATTTTCACACATAACTTGGGCTACGGGTGTCTAATTGACAAACCGTCTGCGGAGAAGGAAATATTTGCATGAGATGGGTCCTTTAGAATACCCCACATGTGGTTGGGATGCAGTTGGGATATTTTCGGGTTTGTTTAAACCTAAATCCAACCAGGCCCTCAAAATAGAAATGCCAATAACTCTAAGACCGGGCATCCGATCGACGCGCCGTCTATCGCGTTGGGTTACCTATGATGACACGGAACTTCGGGATACATAAACTTGGGGAAACGTGGAATTAGATGAATTGAAACTTGGATTGAGGAGAGAAATCTCCCAGAATCGAGTGTGTTTAGAGCGGGAACCTTGAGGCAATCGGTGGCATGAAGATGCCGATGACAGATGTGGGTTGGCATCATAGGACAGGTGAGGGTTGGCAGCATGCAACAAATGAGGGTCAGCATTGTATGACAGATGAGGGTTGGCACCGTTGAGAGATGAGTGTAGATATCGTGCAACAGATGAGGGTCGGCAGCGAGAGATAGATGAGGGTCGACACCATGTGACAAATGAGGGTCGGCACCGACGACAGATGAGGGTCGACATCGTGTGACAGATGAGGGTCGGAATCGTGCGATAGATGAGGGTAAGCACCAGTGACATGTGAGGCATAGCATCATGCGACACATGAGGGTGGGCAACAGAGACAGATGAGGGTGGGCACCATGTGACAGATGAGGGTCAGCACTGTGACTAATGTGAGTCTGTAGTGATGTTACTCAGATAAGATTGTCTAGACATGTGACTATAATTACTTATTCTTGTTACCTCGAAGTTACAGTTAGAGTGAGCTGACTCTTTTTACTCAAATCTACTTGTCTTGGGACAGATGGAGCCTTATGTTACCTCTTGATTGATGTGGTTTGAATATTAACAACTCAGGTTTTTGTATGGGTTTATACCTAAGTATGTTTTTTTTTGTTCTTCCTTCATGAAATGGGTTGTGTTTTGAGATCAAGAGTTAGAGCCGGTTGTACATAATAAAATAGGTATATGTATGACAATATACCTAAGAATGGTTGGATATTACATTGTGATTGTATATTTTCTTCTGTGGATTATCGTTAACTGATTCTGGGAGACCTTTAGGTGTCTCGGGGTCCCTAATGAGTATCGTTATACTCAACCCTGCATGGGCTTCCCCCGTACTATGTTGTGTTCTGTGTAGATGAAAGTCAGTAGTGATCGTGGTTGAGGGAGATAGACGAGAGGCTGCTCAAATCTGGACTAAACGAGACGTACCTCAAGGATGAGTTGTTCGAGATCTGCACCTACCCTTCAGTTAGGATTCCCTGGTGGACAATCTAGGAACTATTTGTCCTTTTTTAATTGTACTTGTACTTCAGTTGGCTTTTCATACTGGCCCATTTAGTTTTATAATACTTCTCTATACTAGTACATTGTTGTTATCACTACATATGTTCATACTCTGTGTGTTATTGGTTTAAAGGAAATGCCTTCCCTTTTATTAAAGTTACACCTTTGGTGTTAGTCTCCAGCCCCTGGCCTATGGAAGGCGGGTTTGGGTTATTTACGGAACGAGCCCTGAGGACGAGTAGTGACATTCGGTTCATAATCTGGGTATTTATTATCAGAAAATACATGCATGTTCAAATTTCTGCATCAAATATTTTGGTAAAAATGAGTCACTGGATAGTTGTCTGACATGTGGAAAATCAAAGTATAAATAAGATTAACCATGGATGTCTGGATTTTTTCCTGTAAACCAATTTTGATATTTCCCCCTCACACCCATATTTTAAATTCTATTTATGTCTCAAAACACAACATTATTTATGTCATGCCACAAAAACTTCATTTCAACCAGTAAAAGAATAAATCATCCCTATAATGGTGATTCATGAAATCATTATGCATATGTTCTTTCATTGCTTTCCTTTGAAGACAGAAATGTGTGATTGTGTCTTTCTACTAACAATTTTTTTTTCAATTTGATTCTTACGGTAGATAGTATTAATGTTGGTCTATCATTATAACCCTGTATTATTGACCTCCATGGATGTTGATGACAGATCCATATAGCATTCAGATCTTATTAATTCATAGTCATTGGAAAAAGTATATAAATATTTATTTGAAACCATTGATTGATGAGTTGAATTCCCTGTGGTGTAATGGTGTCAGTACATCTGATGGTGCTGTGAAACAAAACATCATACTAAAAGATGCAATGATGTAAACTATTATTGACATAAAATTATATGGAATGTCATCCGGATAGATTATAATTTTTACAAAATCATGTCCAAATTTTATGAGGGAAAACTAAGCATTTATTCACATAAATGAAAAAGAAACATTCTTTTTCAACTCTCATCGTAGATTTCATCCAACAGATCATTCTTTTCAAATAAGCAAATAAAATTTTAGAAATGGAATGATTGAAAATGTTGGGCCTGAAATAATGATCATAGGTACAGAATTAAAATCCAATGTTTCTTTATTACTCCCAATCATATTTGGACCAACAATAAACAAACTAAAATTTGATGGGTTTGGAGAAGAGCACAATTGGATAAAATAGAGCAATTTTTTGGGATTTTCCATATTGGTATGATTTTTTGGTTTGTCACATGTTGGAGGTGATACATATTTAGAAGAAATATTTTATGAATTTATTTCATATAGTTTTTGGATACACCAGATATAACCACTGATAATAGAAAGGCACGATTAGATCTTGGCAAAATTTTGAAGTGACAATAATTTAAAATGCTTGAAAATGTCAGATCACAAATGTTAATGAAAAGAAAAGAAGAATTTACCCAATCCAAAGAGAGTAACTTATTATTTTATTAGTGGATTGATGATTTGAGACTTCCATGTGGTAATTCATTCGATTTAGGCTAATGTATCAAAAAAGGTCATATTACTGAAATGATAAGACATTACTGTCATGTTTTAATGGAAAGACGTTGAAAAATTGGATTAAGTGGATTGTTAAATCCTATGATTCCGGATGCACTAATAGATATATCATTTTTTGATACATGTTTTCATCGACAACAGACAATGATAAAATATGTAAAAAGCAAAAAGATAATGTTTTACATTTATGTAAAGTAGAAAAAATATTCCCTCCTAGTTTTTTTAACTCAATGGAACATTTGATGTTGCATTTTACTCATGAAACCCAATGTGGAGGTCCTGTATGGTTCTGATCGATGTATTATTTTGAGATATGCATACAGAAATTGAGCAACAAAGTACATAAAAAAGCTTCAGTTGAAGGCTCAATTGAAATAGTTCATTTTCAAGAAGAAATTTCTTTTCTTTCTTCTCTCATTTCATTCAATATTGACATCCTTGAAAACAAATTATCTTGATATTTAATGAGGGAAATGTTTATGATGAATTGAGAAATGAATTATCAATTTTCAAAAAGTCTGATCATAGATTCATTGGAGTTCATGAATAATGGCATTTAGAAGATGAACATCAAGAGTCTCATTTATATATTATTCTCAATATTCAAGAAACTACAACATTTGTACTATGATTTATCCCATAAAATATTCAATAATTTTTATAATATTAAATTAATCTTATTTTATTTTTAGGTTATATGATAATCATTTCAACATAAAATTTCCATAAATTGTAGGAGCTGCTCTTAATGAACGTTGTCAGAAAAAAAATTCTTCTATTTTCAAAAACTGGTAACATAAATTATTTTCATCCCTAAAAACATCTTTTTATTATTTTTAAAGATATTTTTTTACAACATCTTATGTATCTCAACATTCTCATAAAATTGATAATTCATTGTTTATATTGAGTAACCCACCATCAAAAATGATTAAATAATATAATGCATTTGTGTTGAATGGTTTTAGATTTCATACATGTGTAAACGGGAAATAAAAAACAATTATTAGTGGTGTTTTCTTAAGAGTATCTCATCATAGATTAACTAATGTTGACTTTTACGACGTGATGGAAGAAATCATTGAAATTTTTTATCTGGTACACCATTAAATTACGATGTTTAAATGATAGTGGTTGGATACTGAGAGAGACTATCATGTTCATGTCATCCATGGAATCATTGATGTTAAATTTAAATGCCTTCACATAGTAAATGAATCGTTTTTACTAGATCATCAGACACATCAAATTTATTATGAATATTAATCAGCTACTTCAAGAGAGTTGGGTGATTGGTGGATAATAATCAAAATTACATCATGAGATAATCCTTTTACTAAATGTGAATGTGGTTCCACTGAAGTGTAATGAATTTAAAATTTTCAAGATACTACTTAGAATCCATTTTTTTCACAAAGACACTTGAATATCAATTATGGAACCCCATGGTTATGGGTAGATAATGACGTTGATTGTCACGAACCAGGTCGGGTCGTCATCCGACCCAACGCCTGACCCAGTCCGCAAAATGGCCCGAAGGGTGTTCCCGATCCCCACGGGATGGCAACTAGTGCTGGGCACAAAACAAACCAGTTGGGAACAGTTTGGCCCATGAAAAAGATAAATAAACATAAACTGAACAAGAAGATGAATAAAGGAGAATAACCTGAACAACGTGGCAGCAGAAAAAGGAATAAACAAAGAAACGTGACATACCTTAGGTGACACCATGGATCACCATAGTACGACAACCACACTCGCTCCCAAAAGCGATCCAAGACTGAAACCTGCAACTGAAAAGTAATTTAGGCGTGAGCACCGAGATGATGAGTAGGAAAGCCAAAATATAACCACGTCCTATGCCTCCGCCTTTATTAAGAAATCCAACAATACCAGTTTGAAAATAAGATATAATAAAATAATGTTTTCCCTTCTTTTCAAATTCAAGTAATGAGTTTTCATTTTAAAACAAAGTATTTCACCCTTACTACATTTTTAAAATAGGTTCCAAAATGAAAAGAAACCAGTTTCGAATAAAATGTGATTTTTACAAACAAGACACCAGGTATGAAACAACTGAAAAAAAGTTACATCACATGCAGCATGTCAAAAATGAGCACTATGGGTAATCCCTATAGGTAGCTTGAACCAGTGGGAACCTAGAGACCTCGTACCTCATTGAAACGTGGCTTAGAAGACCACGACCCTCAGAAAACGTGGCTTAGAAGTCCACGACCCTCAGAAAATGTGTCTTAGAAGAACACGACCCTCAGAAATTCATATGTTTAGTTAGTGTTGTTGTGTCAATCCTGCTAGAAAAACCAGGACGAACCCCTGCCATGTCATCTAGCATACTAGTCCTGGTCACCGACTTAGATACCCGGGTTTCCCATTGTGCTCTATTTCAAAATTGTGGTGAGTTTTCTTTATCAAGCAATCAAACAAGTACATTACACTTTATTTATCAAAAACTCATACAACCTCTCACCACTGTTCTCCCTACTTAAGTGCATTCCCCCTCTTTACATCACACAATCACGCACAAGCCTTTACAATAGGAACATATATCACAGACCGCTCATAAACACTTGCATCACATTTTTTTTTTCAAATTTAGGGGAACGACTCAAAAGGGGTTTTCTATTTTCGCAAACCAAATCTTAAAGTGACAAACGGGCCTCAATAGAGGTTTTTTTCTACTTCATAAAACATTCTTAAGATGCCAAACATACATAATTACATAAAGGGAACACTTTTTACAATCAACCGGCCAAAAGGCCAAAAACTTTTGGAAGTACACCTTACCAATTCAAAATCACTTATGAAATCAATTTTTTTAAGAAAAGTCACTTAAGACCAACGGCTTTGAATTACATTTCAATTTTCCCAATACAAGGCATAATATTTTCTAGCAACCGCAATCAGATTCCGTATCATGTTTATATAGCATAGTGTAAATCATATTTTTAAAACAATCAAGAAATTATGAATTTCTAATTAGAAGCTTAGGCATAGGGGACCTACCTCAACATGTTGCTGCTTGAAGACGAACATTCAAACTGATCCTTGGCACATACACGCACATGCATTTATACATATATATATACACCCCTAGGTTCATTGCACATATTCCCTACCCCATGAGGGAATATGCACAATGAGGGAATATCTATATATATGTCTTATCGTTTGCATGTACATGTAGGGATCCTCGATACCCGCGACCCAAAATCATCGTAGTGAGGTACAACACACTACACATATAATTTAATGAAATAATTCAAACACATAATCAATCATTTGACCAATTTATAAAACATCTCAGCATGCTCAAAGTGGTACATTTTCCATCAAAATTTCTTTTCCAGCACACACGCACCTCATGTACCCACAATAACACATTTTTCACCACTCAAATGATTAATTGAACACTTCCAATGATTGTCACAACAAGGCACACACACATACACACCTCAATGTATACTCGAACCCACATTTGAAAACACTGAAACGAAAACAATATAAAAACATGTTTCACACACTTTACAAGATTTTATAAACCACTTAAAATTTTATAAAACAACTCCAAGTGGTATTACACGACATTGAACACAAAAGCCTACCCCAAAACCTCTTTTAAGGCCAAACACACACCACTCACTTGTTAAAACAGAAAACACAGCCCATGCAAAACATAATAAACCAACTGCACAATTAAGAAAACACTTTTAAAACTCAAAAAAAATATTAAGAAAATTTATTAAAAAGTTTCAAAACATTTCACTTACCTTTGAATACCAAAAGTTCACCCAAAATCTCTTTTATGATAAAATGCATTTTAACGTCGCATCAAAACACAAACCGCATCCCTTGAACATCTTAACAAACTATCAAAACAATTAATTAAACACTAATAAATAGTTCATCATAGGTTTTTCACACATTAACACACTCATATTTCACAAACAGACTACTAACAAAATAAATGCACATCAAAAATCAAATACAACCAATTTCACCCTTTGCGCATTCTAACAAATTAAATACACAATTTATAAAATGCTGATAAACATCTCAACAGGGGTTTGCACCAAAATTTGTACACATGTTTCATCAACATACTATTGAAAAATTAAAAGTATATCAAATCTCAAAAAGAATCAAACTCGCATATTGAAAATAAATAATTAAACAAAATAAATAAATTAAACTCCCAACTTAATGCATCAAATAATGGTTATATGAAGAATCACATACCTAATATGGAGTAATTTCAAATATCAGTGCTAAACATCAATCACCGCATAACTGCACAACACGGTGATCAAAATAATCACTAAAATCAAACAATCAAAACATATACCTCATAAACAAGCTAATCACAAATCCATATCCCCAATGAATATGAAACAAAACCACAAATTGAAGGAGGAGGGTTTACCCGGAGGGATGTAGTGTCGGGGAAGAGAAGCGGGGCACCGGAAAACACGCCAATAAGAGGAGGGGACACCGGTGAGAAGGATCGGCTTTCGAAGGGAGGCATGCGCGTAGGCTGTCCGGTGAGGAATTGGGTGGTGCGGTGCAGTGAGGCTTTCCAGAAAAGGAGGAGGAGGAGGCGTGGGTCGTTGGTATCTAGCCGGTGTGGCCGGAATGGGGAGGCATCGGCAGGGAGAATGGGTCAAAGAGGGGGGTGTGCACCGGCGGTCATGTCCAAGTGAGTGGGGCACGCCGAAGGCAAGCCACAGGAGGGAGGCCGGATGAAGGGGGGTTCGCCGGAGAAAGAGGGGCGTGTCGGCTAGGGTTTTCGAGGGGGGGTAGGGTCGCGAGCCAGGAGAAGAGAGGAGGGGGGTTAGGGATCGGCGCTGGGGGGGAAGTTTAGCGCGAATAGGGAGGGTGAGGGAGAAAGGAAAAAAAGAAAAGGAAAAAGAAAGAAATAAAATAATGAAGGGAGAGGGAAAATGAAAAGTGGGGAAAAAATAAAATAAAATAAAAATAAAGAAATGAAAAAAATAAACTAAAATAAATTAGATTGAATTAAATTAAACTTTAACAAATAATAATAATAATAATAATAATAATAATAACAATAATAACAACAATAATAATAATAATAATAATCAGAATAATGTTAAAAATTTTATAAATATGTTAATAATTTAATATTCTAAGCCTAATTAAAATATTAACTAAAATAATAATAATAAAATTATTAACTAAGTGCGGACACCGCGTACGGTCTCACGCGCGGGGTCGCGTGCATGGTTGCGTGTCTCAAAAACAACACATTCGATAACAAACAATCCCTTAACAAAAATTAAGCGTTGTGCAGGGAGCCTATACACTCGCGCATTCGTATAAAAACAAGATTTTATTTTAATTTAAAACCGGTTGAAAACACAGTTCCAAATCGAGACCCAAAATAATTAAAATGAAATAAAGCATCGGGTCGGGGTGTGACAATTCTCCCCACCATAAATACTTTCTTCCCCCAGAAAGTCACCCAGCCAAACGAGGAATCAATCTCAAGTTTGAAATTGAACGAGGCCAAAAAAACCTTGAACTTGGTATGACTTTTCACTCCATCAGTCACACCCAACCAATTCTGAGGGAAACTGAGAAGAGAAGAATCATCAGGAAAAGAGGAGGGTTCTCCCCACCACAAGAACCCTACTAGCACAACCGACATTGAGGCTCATAGCATGAATTAACTCTGGTACTACAACTTGATCCAAGAGGGAACCGCCACACAGACCAATCCCCAAAAAAGGCATGACAAGATTCATGGTGAGTCTCCGCACCATTTAAGAACCGACTAGCTTAAACCAACCAGTATAAACTGACATGAGAACTTCTGTCCCAAACCAGAAACCACTGCGACATGAGAAAACCCATAGAAAAATTCTACCAAATAACGAATATAACCATGACTCGTCATTTCCACAAGAGGTGAGCATCTCCAAAACAAGCATGCACTAAAACAACACGGGTCAAAATTGAGGAGGCGCAACTACTGGAATTACAAGAAAACAAGATCACCATGCCTTTTTACAACCATAGTGGGGTATTCAAAGAACAAAGACCACAACAAGAAAAAAAACACTTTTCCACCTCTTACAGAAAAAGAGAACCTTCAAAGATGAGGAAGCTTGAACCGAGAAATTTAAACCGCCCCTATTTTAGCGCTCGAGACAAAAGTTAGACCAATGTGACCCACACCCAACGATTCCTGACTGCGCGAAAGGCTTCACTCCAAGACCTATGGCTGGAGATCTGATGTCATGAAGCATCCGTTGCCCCGCAGTCAGGAGCTGACATCCGTCAGTCGAGATTCCATCTAACGATGCCGCTAGCTAAACCTCTCCAGTTATCCTAAATGGACATACTAACAGCAAGCCTTCAGAGGATGATGACAAGGCGACCTAAAGTTCCCAAACCAAGCACACTGGGAGAAAACAAGGGGTGGTCAAACTAATAGAAGATGGAATTGACAAGAAGACTTGTCTGAGATAGGTTCATCCGATTCCCTCTCGTCACAAGATGTGGAACCTTCCTGAGCACCGAAAAGAAACGGTCCTGGAACCCTGGATGAAAACACCACACAAGAGAAAGTTTAACTGATTCCATGACGCTACCTCTGGAGAAAATGGAATCAACCCCTTGGCATGTCCCGCGTCGGCCTTCACAGCTTGTTGGCCTTACTCGACACCCACTAGTTCTGCCACATTCCTCACCTTTACTTCCTTGGGTATAAACAATCGGACGAGTGTCAACTTAAACACCTTCCAAGACACACCATCATGCAACGATGTTGGGATTATTTCCTCCACCAATCCAAAGTTGCAACTTCAAACAGACTCGAACCAACACAGACTCTCATAGCTTTGGGAGTTCCCAATAACCAGAAATCAGCCACAACTTCACCATGACAGTCTACTACCTTCGATAGATCATGATCACCACAGAATATGAACAACAACTGAGAAGAATTCAATTCCACCACCCCACTAAGATTCTGGGTAGAACCAACTACTAGAAGAGGCTCAGTAGAAACTTCTGGGACTTTTCTGGGTAGCATAATAAAAAAAGGCACAAATCCAAATCAAAACTCATCATAAATCAAAATTCCACACCTCAATCACAAACGAAATCTCAAACTCAAATAACTATTCCAACCACAATTCAATACGTCAAAACCAAGAACTCACGAAAAAAATACCCAACGAATTTGAAAAAGTAACTTATCATCAAAGTAATACATTTCCAACTTCCAAAACATATTACAATTCACATTCCAAAAAGTGTTACTGAGATTCCAAAACAACTTCCAAAACACTGCCCATTTTCCATTTTGAAACCACACATTTGTTAAAAGAAAACAATTTCCATTTCAAAACCACTTCAAAATCCACCATTGATATCCCATGAAGTCTCACACATACATATCCCTATGCTAGCTCAAGCACCCATCCACTCACATCACCAATCTCCCCACATTCCAAATGCGCACCTCAATGTATGTGATCACTCATAGGAATACCAAGGGTTAGTTCAAGACACTTCTCATTTCCAAAACAGACCATTAAGCACTAAGCACAAATTCCCAACCAATTGAGAAAGTCACTTATCATTATAGAAACACATTTCAAAATTCCAAAACATATTATATTTCGAAAACCATTTTCCACTCCAACAACCATATTCCCTTTTGAAAACACCTTCACAAAAATCCATTTTCATTTTTGAGATCTACTCACACCAACCAAAATGAAGGTCAATCATAACTCAAATTAAAATTTCCAAAAATAAGGGACTAGTGGCTATGCCAACCCGGTAACATGGCTTAGCAGACCATGCTCCGAGCGGGCATCCACCACAGGAAGTATCTTGAACAGTGCACTCAGGCTGTACATGGGTCGCTACTCCATTCAAGTCTGTCGCGTAACACTGGCCCACTTCCTTTGTCACCCCTCATCCACACATACCAATCCAAAGAAGGAAATTCAAATCCCGAACTACCCCTGGCAACACGAGTCTTGGGACGGGAAAGGGTTCATGACATCCTTACCGAACCTACCTCTCGAGTCCTGACACACTTAATCACCAAGCTACTTGAAACCCCAAATAACAAGGGAACCTCTGATACCATTTTTTTCACGAACCAGGCTGGGTCGTCATCCGACCCAACGCCCGACCCGGTTCACAACATGGTCCGAAGGGCGTTACCAATCCCCATGGGCTAGCACCTAGTGCCGGGCACAAAACAAACCAGTTGGAAACGATTTGGCCCATAACAAAATTAAATAAACATAAACTAAACAAGCATATGAATAAAGGAGAATAACCTGAACAACGTGGTAGCAGAAAAAGGAATAAACAAAGAAACGTGACATACCTCAGGTGACCCCGTGGATCACCATGGTACGACAACCACACTCGCTCCCAAAAGCGATCCAAGACTAAAACCTACAACTAAAAAGTAATGTAGGTGTGAGCACCGAGATACTCAGTTGGAAAGCCAAAATATAACCACGTCATATGCCTTCGCCTTTATTAAGAAATCCAACAATGCCAGTTTGAAAATAAGATAATATAAAATAATGTTTTCTCTTCTTTTCAAATTCAAGTATTGAGTTTTCATTTTAAAATAAAGTATTTCACCCTTACTACATTTTTAAAATAGGTTCCAAAATGAAAAGAAACCAGTTTGGAATAAAAAGTGATTTTTACAAACAAGACACCAGGTATGAAACAACTGAAAAGAAAGTTACATCACAAGTAGCATGTCACAAATGAGCACTATGATTAATCCCTATAGGTAGCTAGAACCAGTGGGAACCTAGAGACCTCGTACCTCTGTGAAACGTGGCTTAGAAGACCATGACCCTCAGAAAACGTGGCTTAGAAGGCCACGACCCTCAGAAAACGTGGCTTAGAAGACCACGACCCTCAGAAATTCATATGTTTAGTTAGTGTTGTTGCGTCAATCCTGCTAGAAAAACCGGGACGAACCCCCGCCGTGTCATCTATCTTAATCGTCCTGGTCACCCACCTAGATACCTAGGGTTCCCATTTTGCTCTATTTCAAAATGGTGGTGATTTTTCTTTATCAAGCAATCAAACAAGTACATTACACTTTCTTTATCTAAAACTCATACAACCTCTCACCACTGTTCTCCCTACTAAAGTGCATTCCCCCTCTTTACATCACATAATCACGCACAAGCCTTTACAATAGGCACATATATCACAAACAGCTCATAAACACTTGCAACACATTTTATTTTCAAATTTAGGGGAAAGACTCAAAAGGTGTTTTCTATTTTCGCAAAACAAATCTTAAAGTGCCAAACGAGCCTCAATAGAGGTTTTTTTCTATTTCATAAAACATTCTTAAGATGCCAAACATGCATAATTATATAAAGGGAACACTTTTTATAATCAACCAGCCAAAAGGCCAAACACCTTTGGAAGTACACCTTACCAATTCCAAACCACTTAAGAAATCAATTTTTTTAAGAAAAGTCACTTAAGACCGACGGTTTTGAAATACATTTCAATTTTCCCAATACAAGGCATAATATTTTCTAGCAACCGCAATCAGATTCCATAGCATGTGTATATTGCATAGTGTAAAACATATTTTTAAAACAATCAAGAAATTATGAATTTCAAATTAAAAGCTTAGGCATAGGGGACCTACCTCAACATGTCGCTGCTTGAAGATGAACATTCAATCTGATCCTTGGCACATACACGCACATGCATTTATACATATATATATACACCTCTAGGTGAGTTTCACATATTCCCTACGCCATGAGGGAATATGCACAATGAGAGAATATCTATATATATGTGTTACCATATGCATGTACATGCAGGGATCCTCGATACCCGCGACCCAAAATAATCACAGTGAGGTACAACACACTACACATATAATTTAATGAATTAATTCAAACACATAATCAAACATTTGACCAATTTATAAAACATCTCAGCATGCTCAAAGTGGTACATTTTCCATCAAAATTTCTTTTCCAGCACACACGCACCCCAAGTACCCACAATAACACATTTTGCACCACTCAAACGATTAATTGAACACTTCCAATGATTGTCACAACAAGGAGCACACACATACACCCCTCTATGTATACTCAAACCCACTTTTGAAAACACTCACACGAAAACCATATAAAAACATGTTTCACACACTTTACAAGGTTTTATAAACCACTTAAAAATTTTATAAAACAACTCCAAGTGGTATTACAAAACATTGAACACAAAAGCCTACCCCAAAACCTCTTATAAGGCCAAAAACACACCACTCACTTGTCAAAACAGAAAACGCAGCACATGTAAAACATAATAAACCAACTGCACAATTAAGAAAACACTTTTAAAACTCAAAAAAAATATTAAGAAAATTTATTAAAATGTTTCAAAACATTTCGCTTAACTTTGAATACCAAAAGTTCACCCAAAATCTCTTTTATGATAAAATGCATTTTAACGTCGCATCAATACACAAACCGCATCCCTTGAACATCTTAACAAACTATCAAAAACAATTAATTAAACACTAATAAATAGTTCATCATAGGTTTTTCGCATATTAACACACTCAAATTTCACAAACAAACTACTAACAAAATAAATGCACATCAAAAATCAAATACAACCAATTTCACACTTTGCGCATTCTAACAAATTAAATACACAATTTATAAAATGCTGATAAACATCTCAACACGGGTTTGAACCAAAATTTGTACACATGTTGCATCAATATACTATTGAAAATTTAAAAGTATATCAAATCTCAAAAAGAATCAAACTCACATCTTGCAAATAAATAAATAAACAAACTAAATTAATTAAACTCCCAACTTAATGCATCAAATAATGGTTATATGCAGAATAACATACCTAATATGGAGTAATTTCAAATATCAGTGCTAAACTTCAATCTCCACATAACTACACCACACGGAGATCAAAATAATCACTAAAATCAAACAATCATAACATATACCTCATAAACAAGCCAAACACAAATCCATATCCCCAATGAATAAGAAACAGAACCAAAAATTGAAGGAGGAGGGTTTACCTGGAGGGAAGTAGTGTCGGGGAAGAGAAGCGAGGCACCGGAAAACGTGCCAGTAAGAGGAGGGGACACCGATGAGAAGGACCGGCTGTCGGAGGGAGGCGTGCGCGTAGCATGTCCGGTGAGGAAGAGGGTGGCGCGGTGCAGTGCGGATTTCCGAAAAAGGAGGAGGAGGCGGCGTGGGTCGTCGGTCGCTAGCCGGTGTGGCCGGAAGGGGGAGGCGTCGGCAGGGAGAGCGGGTCAAGGAGGGGGTGTGCACTGACGGTCTCTTCCAGGTGAGTGGCACATGCTGGAGCCAAGCCGCGGGTGGGAGGCCGGATGACAGGGGGGTTCTCCGGAGGAAGAGGGGCGTGTCGGCTAGGGTTTGCGAGGGGTGGGGGTAGGGTCCCGAGCCGGGAGAAGAGAGGAGGGGGTTAGGGTTCAGCGCTAGGGGGGGGGGGGGAAGTGTAGCGCGATGAGGGAGGGTGAGGGATAAAGGAAAAAAAGAAAAGGTAAAAGAAAGAAATAAAAGAATGAAGGGAGACTGAAATAGAAAAGTGGGGAAAAAATAAAAATAAAGAAATGAAAAAAATAAACTAAAATAAATTAGATTGAATTAAATTAAACTTTAACAAATAATAATAATAATAATAATAATAATAATAATAATAATAACAATAATAACAATAATAATAATAATCATCATCATCATAATAATGTTAACAATTTTAGAATTATGTTAATAATTTAATATTCTAAGCTTAATTAAAATATTAACTAAAATAATAATAATAAAATTATTAACTGAGAGCAGACACTGCGCACGGTCTCACGCGTGGGGTCACGCGCATGGTTGCGTGTCTCAAAAACAACACATTCGATAACAAAAAATCCCTTAACAAAAATTAGGGGCTGTTCAGGGCGCCCATACACTCGCGCGTTCGTAAAAAAACGAGATTTTCTTTTAATTTAAAACTGGTTCAAAACACAGTTCAAAAATGAAACCCAAAATAATTAAAATGAAATAAAGCATCGGGTCGGGGTGTGACAATTCTCCCCACCATAAAATGTTTTTGACCCCAGAAAGTCACCTAGCCAAATGAGGAATCAATCTCGAGTTTGAAATTGAACGAGCCCAACAAAATCAAGAACTTGGTATGACTTTTCACTCCATCAGTCACACCTGACCAACTCTGAGGGAAACCGAGAAGAGAAGAATCATCAAGAAAAAGGGAGGGTTCTCCCCACCACATGAACCCGACTAGCACAACCGACATTGAGGCTCATAGCATGAATTAACTCTGGAACTTCTAACTTGATCCAAGAGGGAACCGCCACACAGACCAATCCTCAAAAAAGTCATGACAAGATTCATGGTGAGTCTCTACACCATTTAAGAACAGACTATCTTAAACCAACCAGTATAAACCGACATGAGAACTTCCGTCCCAAACCAGAAACCACTACGACATGAGAAAACCCATATATGAATTCTACCAAATAATGAACATAACCATGACCCATCATTTCCACAAGAGATGAGTACCTCCAAAACAAGCATGCACTAAAACAAAACGGGTCACACTTCAGGAGGCCCAACTACTGGAATTACAAGAAAACAAGATCACCATGCCTTTTTACAACCATAGTCGGGTATTCAAAGAACAAAGACCACAATGAGAAAAAAAGACTTTTGCACCTCTTACAGAAAAACAGAACCATCAAAGATGAGGAAGCTTGAACCGAGAAATTTAAACCATCCCTATTTTAGCACTGGAGACAGAAGTTAGACCAATGTGACCCACACCCAACGATTCCTGACTGCGTTAAAGGCTTCGCTCCGAGACCTGTGGCTGGAGCTCTGATGTCTTGAAGTATCTGTTTCCCTGCAATCAGGAGCTGACATCCTTCAGTCGAGACTCCAGCTAACGATGCTACTAGCTAAACCTCTCCAATTGTCCCAAATGGCTATACTGACGGCAAGCCTTCGGAGGATGATGACAAGGCGACTTAAAGTACCCTAACCGAGAACACTAGGAGAAAACAAGGGGTGGCCCAACTAATAGAAGATGGAATTGACAAGAAGACTTGTCTAAGACAAGTTACTCCGATTCCCTCTCGTCACAAGATGGGGAACCTTCCTGATCACCTAAAAGAAACGGTCCTGGAACCCTGGACGAAAATCCCACACAAGAGAAACTTTAACAGATTCCACGACGCTACCTCTGGAGAAAATGGAATCAACCCCTTGGCATGTCCCACGTAGGCCTTCACAGCTTGCTGGCCTTACTCAACACCCACTAGTTCTGCCACTTTACTCGCCTTTACTTCCTTGGGTATAAACCATCGGAAGAGTGTTGCCTTAAACACCTTCCAAGACGCACCATCATGCAACGACACTGGTATTATTTCCTCCACCAATCCAAAGTTTCACCTTCAAACGGACCGGAACCAACACGGACTCTCATAGCTTTGGGAGTTCCCAATAACATGAAAACACCCACGACTTCACCATGCCAGTCTACTACCTTCGATAGATCATGATAACCATGGAATATGAACAACAACTGAAAAGAATTCAATTCCACCACCCCGCTAAGAGTCTGGGTAAAACCAACTACTAGAAGAGGCTCACTAGAAACTTTTAGGACTTTTCTGGGCAGCATACTCAAAAACAAAATGCACAAATCCGAATCAAAACTCATCATAAATCAAAATTCCACACCTCAATCACAAATGAAAGCTCAAACCTAAATCACTATTCCAACCACAATTCAATACGTCAAAACCAAGAACTCACGAAAAGAATACCCAACCAATTTGAAAAAGTAACTTATCATCAAAGTAATACATTTCCAACTTCCAAAACATTTTCCAATTCACATTCCAAAAAGTGTTTCTGAGATTCAAAAACAACTTCCAAAACACCTCCCATTTTCCCTTTTGATACCACACATTTGTTAAAAGAAAACAATATCCATTTCAAAACCACTTAAACATCCACCATTGATATCCCATGAAGTCTCACACATACATATCCCTGTTCTAGCTCAAGCACCCATCCACTCACATCACCAATCTCCCCACTTGCCAAATGTGCACCTCAATGTATGTGATCACTCATAGGAGTACCAAGGATCAATTCAAGACACATCTCATTTCCAAAACAGACCATTAAGCACAATGCACAAATTCCCAAACAATTGAGAAAGTCACTTATCATTATAGAAACACATTTTAAAATTCCAAAACATCTTCTATTTCAAAAACCATTTTCCACTCCAACAACCATATTCCCTTTGAAAACACCTTCACAAAAATCCATTTTCATTTCTGAGATCTACTCACACCAACCAAAATGAAGGTCAATCATAACTCACATCAAAATTTCCAAAAATAAGGGACTAGTGGCTATGCCAACCCGGTAACATGGCTTAGCAGACAATGCTCCGAGCAGGCATCCACCACAGGAAGTATCTTGAACAGTGCACTCGGGCAGTACATGGGTCACTACGCCATTCAAGTCTTCCACGTAACACTGGCTCACTTCCTCTGTCACCCCTCATCCATGCATACCAATCCAAAGAAGGAAATTAAAATCCCGAACTACCCCGGGAAACACGAGTCTTGGGACGGGAAAGGTTTCATGACGTCCTTCCCGCACCTATCTCTCGAGTCCCGACACACTTAATCACCAAGCTACTTGACACACCAAATAACAAGGGAACCTCTGATACCATTTTGTCATGAACCAGGCCAGGTCGTCATCCGACCCAACGCCAGACCTGGTCCGCGACATGGCCCGAAGGGCGTTACTGATCCCCACAGGCTGAAAACTAGTGCCGGGCACAAAACAAACCAGTTGGAAACTGTTTGGCCCATGACAAAGTTAAATAAACATAAACTAAACAAGTAGATGAATAAAGGAGAATAACCTGAACAACGTGGCAGCAGAAAAAGGAATAAACAAAGAAACTTGACATACCTCAGGTGACCCCGTGGATCACCATGGTATGACAACCACACTCGCTCCCAAAAGCGATCCAAGACTGAAACCTGCAACTGAAAAGTAATGTAGGCATGAGCACTGAGATGCTCTGTAGGAAATCCATAATATAACCACGTCCTATGCCTCCGCCTTTATTAAGAAATCCAACAATGCCGGTTTGAAAATAAGATATTATAAAATAATGTTTTCCCTTCTTTTCAAATTCAGGTAATGAGTTTGCATTTTCAAATAAAGTATTTCACCCTTACTACATTTTTAAAATAGGTTCCAAAATGAAAAGAAACCAGTTTGGAAAAAAATGTGATTTTTACAAACAAGACACCAGGTATGAAACAACTAAAAAGAAAGTTACATCAGAAGTAGCATGTCAGAAATGAGCACGTTGGGTAATCCCTATAGGTAGCTAGAACCAGTGGGAACCTAGAGACCTCGTAACTCGGTGAAACGTGGCTTAGAATACCACGACCCTCAGAAAATGTGGCTTAGAAGGCCACGACCCTAAGAAAACGTGGCTTAGAAGACCACGACCCTCAGAAATTCATATGTTTAGTTATTGTTGTTGCGTCAATCCAGCTAGACAAATCGGGACGAACCCCTACCATGTCATCTAGCATACTAGTCCTGGTCATCCACCTAGATACCCGGGTTCCCCATTGTTCTCTATTTTAAAATGGTAATGAGTTTTCTTTATCAAGTAATGAAACAAGTACATTACACTTTCTTTATCTAAAACTAATACAACCTCTCACCACCATTCTCCCTACACAAGTGCATTCCCCCTCTTTACATCACACAATCACGAACAAGCCTTTACTCAAGGCACATATATCACAAACCGCTTATAAACACTTGCATCACATTTTATTTTCAAATTTAGGGGAAAGACTCAAAAGGGGTTTTCTATTTTCACAATCCAAATAATAAAGTGCAAAACGGGCCTCAATAGTGGTTTTTTTCTATTTCATAAAACATTCTTCAGATGCCAAACATGCATAATTACAAAAACGGAAATTTTTTTACAATCAACCGACCAAAAGGCCAAACAACTTTGGAAGTACACCTTAACAAATTCAAAACCACTTAAGAAATAATTTTTTTAAGAAAAGTCACTTAAGACCAACGACTTTAAAATACATTTCAATTTTTCCAATACAAGGCATAATAGTTTCTAGCAACCGCAATCAGATTCCATAGCATGTGTATATAGCATAGTGTAAAACATATTTTTAAAATAATCAAGCAATTATGAATTTCAAATTAAAAGATTAGGCATAAGGGACCTACCTCAACATGTGGCTGCTTGAAGACAAACATTCAAACTGATCCTTGGCACATACACGCACATGCATTTATACATATATATATACACCCCTAGGTGAATTTCACATATTCCCTGCGCCATGAGGAATATGCACAATGAGGGAATATCTTTATCTATATCTTACCGTATGTATGTACATGCAGGGATCCTCGATACCCGCGACGCAAAATCATCGTAGCGAGGTACAACACACTACACATATAATTTAATGAAATAATTCAAACACATAATCAAACATTTGACCAATTTATAAAACATCTCAGCATGCTCAAAGTGGTACATTTTCCATCAAAATTGCTTTTCCAGCACACACGCACCTCAAGTACCCACAATAACACATTTCACACCACTAAAATGATTAATTGAACACTTCCAATGATTGTCATAACAAGGTGCACACACATACACCCCTCTATGTATACTCAAACCCACTTTTGAAAATAGTCACATGAAGACAATATAAAAACATGTTTCACACACTTTACAAGATTTTATAAACCACTTATAATTTTTATAAAACAACTCCAAGTGGTATTACAAGACATTAAACAGAAAAGCCTACCCCAAAACCACTTATAAGGCCAAACACACACCACTCACTTGTCAAAATAGAAAACGCAGCCCGTGCAAAACATAATAAAACAACTGCACAATTAAGAAAACACTTTTAAAACTCAAAACCACTATTGGGAAAATTTATTAAAAAGTTTCAAAACATTTCACTTAACTTTGAATACCAAAAGTTCACCCAAAATCTCTTTTATGATAAAATTCATTTTTACATCGCATCAAAACACAAACCACATCCCTTGCACGTCTTATCAAACTATCAAAACAATTAATTAAACACTAATAAATAGTTCATCATAGGTTTTTCACACATTAACACACTCATATTTCACAAACAGACTACTAACAAAATAAATGCACATCAAATATCAAATACAACCAATTTCACCCTTTGCGCATTCTAAAAAATTAAATACATAATTTATAAAATGCTAATAAACATCTTAACACAGGTTTGCACCAAAATTTGTACACATGTTTCATCAACATACTATTGAAAAATTAAAAGTATATCAAATCTCAAAAATTATCAAACTCACATCTTGAAAATAAATAAATAATGAAACTGAATTAATTAAACTCCCAACATAATGCATCAAATAATTGTTATACACAGAATCACATACCTAATATGGAGGAATTTCACATATCAGTGTGAAACTTCAATCACCACATAACTGCACCACACGGTGATCAAAATAATCACTAAAATCAAAAAATCAAAACATATACCTCATAAACAAGACAAACACAAATACATATCCCCAATGAATAAGAAACAAACCCACAAATTGAAGGAGGTGGGTTTACCCAGAGGGAAGTAGTGTCAGGGAAGAGAAGCGGGGCGCCTAAAAACGCGCCAGCAAGAGGAGGGGACGCCGGTGAGAAGGACCGGCTGTCGAAGGGAGGCATGCGCGTAGACTGTATAGCGAGGAAGAGGGGGGCGCGGTGCAGTGCGGATTTCCGAAAAAGGAGGAGGAGGCGGCGTGGGTCGTCAGTCGCTAGCCGGTGTGGCCTAAACAGGGAGGCGTCGGCAGGGAGAGAGGGTCGAGGAGGGGGGTGTGTGTCGGCGGTCTCGTCCAGGTGAGTGGCGCGCGGTAGAGGCAAGCCACGGGAGGGAGGCCGGATGAAGGGGGGGTTCTCTGGAGAAAGAGGTACACGTCCGCTAGGGTTTGCGAGGGGGGGTAGGGTCGCGAGCAGGGAGAAGAGAGGAGGGGGGTTAGGTTTCGGCGCTGGGGGGGAAGTGTAGCGCGACGAGGTATGGTGAGGGAGAAAGGAAAAAAAAGAAAAGGAAAAATAAATAAATAAAAGAATGAAGGGAGAGGGAAAAAGAAAAGTGGGGGAAAAATAAAATAAAATAAAATAAAAATAAAGAAATGAGAAAAATAAACTAAAATAAATTATATTGAATTAAATTAAACTTTAACAAATAATAATAATAATAATAATAATAATAATAATAACATTACTAATAATAATGTTAATAATTTTATAAATATGTTAATAATTTAATATTCTCAGCCTAATTAAAATATTAAATAAAAGAATAATAATAAAATTATTAACTGAGAGCGGACACCGCGCACGGTCTCACGTGCAGGGTCGTGTGCAATGTTGCGTGTCTCAAAAACAACACATTCGATAAAAAAGAATCCCTTAACAAAAATTAGGAGCTGTGCAGGGCGCGTATATGCTCACGCGTTCGTATAAAAATGATATTTTCTTTTAATTTAAAACTGGTTCAAAACACAGTTCAGAAATGAGACCCAAAATAATTAAAATGAAATAAAGCGTCAGGTCGGGGTGTGACATTGATGTTAATGCTGTTACAACTGAATTTGAAATGAAAAGATACGATGAAACTGAAACAATTATGGAAAATGTTGATGCTAAGAAGAACGATGTATAAATTAACGTCGACAACTATGAAGATGAGCATGAAGGTGGACATTGACACAAATAAATGCTAGTAATAATCATATATAATATATATCTATATATAATAGTTGTTTTTAAATATTTTATAACAAAATTAATTTAATTTTTCAGATTGACGATTTTATGTATCTTTTGTTACATGAGGTTGATCTACCTTTGGACGAGAAGGAGGTCACATCTGCCGACACTCAGACTGTTGGCAGTTCTAGGGGCAGTTGGTGGGGGTGTGGTCTTGACCGACTGATGATTCATGATCCAAGCCTTGATCAATGTGGAAATAATGAGTTTGATCCACACACAAAAAAATTAATTTTTACTGATTTATTTCTGTTGGTTTTAATTTATTTTCTTATATTATAATTATTTGATTAATTGTTAGTTTTTTTCCAATGTTCATCATATTGAAATTGGACAGGGGAGTGCTATATTGAGTAATTATTTTTCTGATCAATGGGTGTCATGAGATCTAATTCCCATTGATGTCCAGTACATCATGTTCGAGCAATGACTGGTACATAGATAAATAATATTTATTCTGAAATTAATTTAATTAATAACTTGATATAATAAATTATTTGCAGGGTTTATGGTATACCACTAATGAGAGAATGTGTGAGGTTGTCTAGAAGGTATGGAATGGATTTATGCATCCATGATGCACTCAATTTTCCCACAAGTTGAATATGAATGAAATGGAGAGAATTCCTGAGTAAAGGAGTTTGATGAGATATGTCACATCCTCCAACTTGATAATATTTCATCATAGTTTCGGTATAGATTATATACACACAAGTTTAGTAGGAAAATCCAGAGTAAATCATTAGTAGGATGAAAAAATCGGGGGAGAAATTAGGGGAAAAATTGAGCTTGTAATCGTATATTCATTACGTATATGGAGCATATGGTATGTAAATTTTTTAATTATTGTATATACCATAAAATATAAATTGACTATTTTATATTCATATTGGTATTCACACAACCCGATATTATGAAGTACAAAATTTAATGGAGTATGTACAGTGATCTATCCACTAGGGAAATTAAAGGTGCTCACCATCATGCGATTGTGGTTAATATAAATTATTTTTGAGTTTTAGATTTATTTACGAATAATATTTTAACTATTTTAATTTTATATAGCTATTGAAGGACTCATATGGGGCCGTTATGTCTTAATCAAATGTTGAGAGTCAGGATGAGATCGATGGTCAGACCAGTTCCCCCCAATTTGATGAGATATCATGGATGCAGGTGATTAATTAAAGCTTTGAGAATGGTTGACCTGTTGTTATCAACCCTCGAGTGACAAATTGGGGGGTTTTTAAGAAAACTCTGGGATTTCGTCATCCATCACAAGAGAATCTCACGGAGGGTCAACATCAAATAATTAACAATATCAGGAGCTGTAGTGAGCTTTGTGTGAGATTGTAGAGACTATACGTAGGGAACAGGAGGAGATGAGTAAGTGGAAACAACAATAGTAGGAACAGTTCCCATGACACTAGCAGTAGCTGCTGCAGCAGGAGATGCAAGATGAGATGTGTAATTGGTGGTAGTAGCAGGAGTAGAAGAATATAGAGTACATTCGATGTCTGACTCCCACATAAGGGATGAGGTTCCCTCCACCATCTTCTCGAGCTCCACTAGATAACCCACCCCCTTAATGATTATTTTTTATTTTATAATAAAACATTTGAATATTTTTTTTGTAATATTAAATATTAAATATTTTCAATAATATGTTTTTTATTATCTATTAAATTTTAAATTATAAATTTTTTATTTAATTTTTTTATATTTATTATTTTATTAATTAATATATATTTATATTTTTGTGAATAGACAAGTTATTAATATATATTAATTATTAATAATATTATTTCATTAATATTAATAATAATATTATTATATTAATTATTTATTTTATAGTTAATTTTATTTTATTTTATGAATATTATTATATTATTACTATTATTTTATAAATAGTTTTATTCTATTTAAATTTATATTTGGATTATATATATATTAATACAAATGTATTATTAATATAGCTTTATTTAATTAATTTACTTTAATTTCTCAACTATTTGCGATAGGCTCGTCAAAAATACTAATTGCAACGGTCCGTCACAAAAAATGTAAAAAAATGAGAAACTATATGCGACGGGTGGTTAGGCCATCACAATAGAGTTTTTAAAAAATAGCTAAATCTTTTTTGAAATTGTGCTATTGTGCATCCCAAATATTAATATTTTTCCATAGTCCATCACATAATGTAATATTTGCGATGCTGTTTTTTTTCAACAAGCCATTTGAGTTTGGACCCCACCATAAATGACCAATCGCAATAATCCATTTGTCTGTTATAGGTGGATTTTATTGTTGTTCACTATTTTAGGGTATTTAAATTTTTAGGATTTTTAGGGGTTTATGTTGTTTCAGTTTTTTTCACTATTATCTTGAGGTTTTTAGTGTTTTGATTCGATTTTAGAGTTTACCATGATTTTTGATTATTATATAATCATTTTATGATTTTATATTATTTTTATGGATTCAAAATTTTCTCAAATGTTTTTCATGGATATTTAGGGTTTCTAAGGGTTTTCCCATGTTTTTCTTGGATTTGATTTATATTCCAATATCTATAGAGGTCTCAAGTGTTTTTTTAATGTTTTTATGTTTTTTATTTGGATTTATAGAATTTCTCTTGAATTTCAATATTGTTTTTTAGAATTTCTAATTTTTCCTAATATTTATTATTTTATTCATGGATTATTTGGGTTTTATGCTGGCTTAGATGAATTTGACATACTTTTCCCATTCTAAAGAGTTTTTCAAGTATTTTCAATCCTTTTAGTATGATATTATGTTATTTTGGTTTTAATATTGTTTTTTCCATAGTAATCTTGTTCCATTAAAATAATTTAACATTTCCCATATTTTTTACCATTCAATTTTGTCAATGGTTTTGCCGAGATTTCACCTATTTTATTTGTTTCTATGGTATTATAGTAATATTTGGGTTCTATTGTTCTGATGTAGTTTGTACTATTTTTTATGGATTTAATACAATTTCAATGATTACAAGGTTTTAAATGGATTTTATGGTTTTCTAGGATTTTTCATGCTATTTTTAATGGATTTAATTTCATTCCATGGTTTTTTGGTTTTCTATGTGTTTCTAGGGTTTCACAAATTTTATTATTTGTTCATGTTATGTAATTTTTTGTGTCATTATTGGTTTTTATGGTTTTCAATAATGTCACTATAAATTCAGGTATGACACAAGGGATTCCACGGATTTTCAATAGGTTTCATTTTTTTATTTTATTTATATGGGTTATAGATGATCATCATGGTTTTTAATTTTTTATCTAGTTTTTCTAGGTTTTCATGGTTTAATATGTTTTTCTACGGTATTTTATTTCTCTCTAGATTTTTTTTTCCAGTTTTTGAAGGCCTTCCAAGATTTTATGTTATTTTCTGAAATTTACATAGTATTCTACTGGGTTTGAGGGGTTTCAAAACAAATCAGTATTATATAGAACTTCTTTGTTAGTGTGCATTTTAATCATGATTTGAAATGGTTTAAATGTTTTCTTTTGGTTTTATATGATTTCCAATGGGTTCTATGGTGTTTTATGGGGTATTATAAAATTGAATATCTTTTAATTATTTTCATTATTTTAAACGGTTTATGTGGTTATATATATATTTGCTGTTTTATATGGTTTTACTATTTAATATTTCGATGTTTCTAGATTTTCAATAATTTATAGGTTTTTCTATTTGTAAATGATTTCTAATTATTTCATAAAATATTTCGAGGATGCAAAAAATTTTTATGGGGTTTCAAAAATTTTAGTGTTTTATGAATTTTTATTGTTTATTTTGTTTTCCCTATGGTTTTTAGTTTATTTAAGCTAATATTTTTGTTTTACTATTTTAAATATATTTGAATAAACTACCATTGTTTTCCATATTTTATGTAATGCCCTGACCCCAGTTACCCAGAGTCGGTCCATTATTACATAACATTGTCATGATCACAAGAATGATCAAGTCTCGAAAGACCGATTAGTTTAGTAGCCTTGGAAACACTAGATATATTCATAATGTTCTACATTACATAATAAAATGAAAACTACAACAATATAGTCTCTATAGTCCACACTCTTATCCCCTCATACTATCCCTGCAAGTTATTCATAAATTACTTCGTCACATCCTGGGAAAAATAAAACATAGAAAAGGGGTGAGATCAAATGCCTAGTAAGGATAACAATAAAGAGGAAGCATTCATAAATAAGAATAAACATTTAAGGCAATGTATAACTAAAACAAAAGCCTTTTAAACATGAACATCAAAATTGTATTGCAAAAATAAAATGAAATATTTCCATTAACTTATTCACATGGATTTTCTACTAATCAATTAATAACATGTAATATCAATAACCACTTTCATAATGATGGAATGCATAATGCCAGACTATCATAACCACATAGCCAAGGCCTTTTGCCAAGACTACAAATAAGATTTTGTCAAGGGCTTGTGCCAAGACACTAGTTTGTCTCATGAGACCTACCAATGCATCGAGGAGGTATAGCGGGCTCCCCCCGTCACATATTAAGTCCAATTCATTCCTCATATGAACAGGTTTAAACATAACATAAACATTCGTATTAAAACTAGCATACGAAATGTCAATTTTTTCTTCATAAACCATGAATGGTATAAAAATAGCCCATCCATAATCAAACATATCACAAAACCATCAATAAAATATGGAAGTTCTGTATCATAATTAATCAACTTCAATTAAGCTTAAAATATATCAAAGGATGTTGAAATAGATGAAATCAAAACTCTTTTTAGATAAATATCTCTTTCTATTTTGAAATCCTTTAAGAGTCATATATTTATAAAATAAAAAATTTTCTTTGAAAATATTCTTATTATCTTTTAAGGGATGCTTCAATGATTTTATAACGGCGGAAAATAGCCGCACCCGCCGTTTAAGGTAAAAAAACATTCTTACCATAATTCTATCAAAAAGGTTAAAAATGACCTTATTTGGAAAATGATGGAAATATTCCTTTATAAACAACTTATAAAAGTCAACAAGGGTATAATCGACTATCACCCATATTCTAGTAAATAGTAAAAAATGTTTTGAAATACATTTTTAAGACACATAGATGTGGATGATAAGGAGATACTAGTAGATTATTACGTATAAACAACCTCAGATAATGAAGAGATTATGAAATAAACCCTTACCTTGTACTTTTACTTGGTTGGGTTAGGTTAAACTCATGTATAATGGTGAAGTAATTGTTATTATATTATACAAGAATCATATATGTTAATATGATATCATATATGATGTTTTAACATTGCTTTGATAATAATATTTCAGAATTATCGTTGTGTCACGTGTTAACTTATTCATTTTCTTTTATATGTTTTGTTATGTAAGCCATGATTGTTATGGATAGGTTTCATCTTATTCATATCCAGAATGATATTAAGTCATAAAACAATATTATTAATCTTAAAATGAGAATTAGACTTGAATGGATACGATGGAGAATGAATCTCATCGCGTTCGTGGAGACGGTAGTCCGTACGTACGCACAAGCGGCAATATCATTCTTTTGATATTAAAATAATATTTAATTGGATATAATATCATATATACAGAATAATTATCATGTTATATTTATTATTTAAAAGAATTACAGAACATTATTATAGCCATCCAAATAATAATTTATTGAATAACAATTACACCACGACGTGGAGACGGTAAGCCATACGTACGCACGTATGGTGACATGTTATTCAAAGGATTTTTAGAATAATGAATATGGTTGTACCATATTTATAATAAAATCACAGTATATATAATATACTGGGGTTATTTTTTTAGAATGGTAATAACAAATAAAGAAGAAGTGGAAGAAGAAAGGAACTTGAAAAGGGGTGGTGAAATCATTACCTCTTTTCAGGTTCTTCCTTTTGATTTGATCAAAAGGGCTCCATAGGATGGATTTAGGACTAAAGGACTCTCAGATGATGTGAGGGAAGTTGAGAGAGTATTTGGGTAGGGGTTTTCTGAACCAAAAGGCTTTGAAGGTGTGCATTAATGAGAAGGGGGGGGGGGGGTTCCCTTTTATAAGAGGGGTGAGGGGCACCTTTGGAAAAGCTAGAAATATTATTTTATAATAAATTAATATTCTTTTTATAATGGCTCCAAAGTGGATTATTTAAATTCTAAGGTGGGTATTGGTCTCAAACCACTCAACCAATATATTTTATACTGGTTTGGGTTATTATATTAACCTTATCTTTTAGTTTTAACTCTTAGTTAATTAGTTTGATACTTACCATGTCACTTTGTATTTTTATATTATATAGTTAAAAAACGTACTATATACCTCCAAGAGTCCCCCAAGTGGTCCATTAATGATGAACCTATCATTATATAAGTCTCTTGTCCGATCCTTATATTTTTTGGAATTTAATATCAATTAATAATATAATATTTTTTTTAAAAAACTCTTTTTTGTCAATTTTGACACCATTTGGAAAATTGATTTTTTTGAAAATCATAAAAGAATGATTACTTCAAAAAAATTTAGTTTAATCCTTCCTAACATGTCATATTATCCTTGAAAATTATTGTAAATCAAAAAAAGTCTCAATTTTTTTTTATTTTGGTATTTATAATATCAATTATTTTAATTTTTTAATATTATGGTAATTACTGAATCATCATTGTGTCATAAATAAATTAAATTATTTAATATCTAAAAATTATAAATAAAATATAATTATGTAAGAAATATTTTTAGCTTTCTAATAAAAATTTATAATCAAATTTATCTTATGTATAACACTATATTAAAAATGATTTAGTAAATAAACTTTGATTTTAACTCTTTTGACTCTTCTTTGAATTAAATAATAATAAATGTCCTAATCTAATCCAAGTGGACCTAAATGATAATATTTTATTCCAAAGGTTGTTTTTGGTCTAATTAAGCTTATCTAATAGAATTAGGACATGTGTTATGGTAATATTAATATCATTTTTACCCTTAATTACCCTATTTACTTTTAACCATGGTAAATAAAACTAAAAAGATTCTATTGACCAAAATTATTTTCATCTCAATGAACCAAATTTTAGTCCTTGATATTAACCATGTCTCTCAGATTTTTGAAATTCCACTCACAAAAGTGGTAAAATTATGTTTTATGAAAAATTCAGTTTTTTAACTACCACTTAGTGGATTAACTATTCATCAAAAATGATGTTTTTTAGAAAAATAACAAAAATTCACCCTAGAATAATTTTGATATTATGAATCCAAAAATGAGGTCCATTTTGACAAATAAAATTTATAAATTTCAAAAAGTGGGTATTAGTATTCATAACGGCTAGTTTGATATTTAGTGGTGTGTTAGAACTCGATGTTGCGTACAACACACGCAATTGCATTATTCAAAAAGAATCGTACCGTAGAAGCTTGTGGTGTTACATTCTCCCCTCCCTCAAATAATTTCGTCCTCGAAATTTCTAGAATACTACTGCAAGAAAAGACTCGTGTGGTTCTTCATCATAAGTTCCTCGGGTTCCCACGTTGCCTCTTCCATCTTATGGTTTCTCCACAAGACTTTTACCAGACGAGTCATCTAGTTTCTCAATTCTTGTTCTCTCGTATCAAGAATATTGACGGGCTCTTCGCAATAAGACAGATCAGGTTCTAGTTCTAATGCCTCATAGGTGAGTACATGTGTTGGGTCAGGCATGTATTTCCTTAACAGGGATACATGGAACACATCATGAACATTGGAGAGACTTGGCGACATTGCCAATCGGTAAGCTACAACCCCAATTCGTTCTAGAATTTCGAAAGGTCCGATGTACGTAGGACTCAATTTACCTTTCTTACCTAAATGTATGACTCCCTTCCATGGATATACCTTCAGGAAAACATGATCACCGACATGAAATTCCAAATCCTTACTTCGATTATCGGCATAGCTCTTCTACCTAATTTGAGATTCTTTGATATAGTTTTGGATTACCTTCACATTTTCCATCGTTTCCTCCACCAGTTCTGGGCCTACAAGTTTTCTTTCACCAATGTCATCCCAACAGGTTGGTGTGCAACATCGCTTTCCGTATAACACTTCATATTGTGCCATTTCTAAACAATGGCATAAACTAGATCAGTTTATGAATCAAAATACATAATTCCATACTTATAAAACACTTAACATAAATTGAACTATTTATGGATATAATCCATAATCATAAAAATGTTTTCTTTGAGAAAGTATATACTCATAAACCCTTCATAAATATTTGTAAATAAAATGAGAGTTATCATAAGCATATCCCCCGGGAGTGTCGTAACCAAGAGTGCAACAAGGCCCGTTATCGTGCATCAGTTCCCGTTCGAGTCTAGCTCAAAGTGGTGTTTTCGGGTTTTCCCCTAGGTAAATCGGTGCCAGATCCGTCTCTACCTGCTCGTATCCAGATATGGATGTATTTCTCAGAAAAATCACAAAATCTCTACAATACCAAAATTCTAGGATGTTCTTATACACTAATCCTCAAAATCCATCTTATGTCTATGTGCTCTAATAATATTTTATCTAAATCTAGCATCCAAGATTTGTACTAAACTTCTCTGATACTAGCTATAACACCCCGAACCCAGTTATCCATAGTCGGTGCATTATTACATAACATTGGCATGATCACAAGAAAGATCAAGTCTTGAAAGACCGATTAGTTTAGTAGCCCTGGAAACACTAGATATATTAATAATGATTTACATTACATCATAAAATGAAAACTAAAATAATATAGTCTCCATAGTCCACACTCTTATCCCCTCATACTATCCGTACAGGTCATTCATAAATTACTTTTTCACATCCTGGGAAAAATAAAACATAGAAAAGGGGTGAACTCAAATGCCCAGTAAGGATAACAATATAGATGAAACTTTCATGAATATGATTAAACATTAAAGGCAATGTATAACTAAAACAAAATCCTTTTAAACATGAAATTTATCATGGTATGGAAAAAATAAAATGAAATAATGTCATTTACTTATTCACATGGATATTCTACTAATTGAATAATCACATGCACTATCAATAACCAATTTCATAATGATGGAATGCATAATTCCAGACTATCATAACCACATAGCCAAGGCCTCGTGCCAAGACTACAAATAAGATTTTGTTAAGGAATTGTTCCATGACACTAGTTTGTCTCATGAGACCTACCGATGCATCGAGGAGCTATAGTAGGCTCCACCTGTCACATATTAAGTCCAATGCATTCCTCATATGAATAGGTTTAAACATAACATAAACATTCGTATTAAAACTAGCATAAAAAATTTCAATACTTTCTTCATAAACCATGAATGGTATAAAAATAGCACATCCATAGTAAAACATATCATAAAACCATCAATAAAATATGGAAGTTTTGTATCATAATAAATCAACTTCAAATAAGCTTAAAATCGATCAAAGGTTGTTGACATAGATGAAATCAAAACTCTTTTTAGAGAAATATCTCTTTCTATTTTTAAATCATTTAAGAGTCATATATTTATAAAATAAAACATTTTATTTGAAAATATTCTTATAAGCTTGTAAGGGAAGCTTCGACGATTTTATAATGGCGGAAAATAACCACACCCGCCGTATAAGTTAAAAAAACATTCTTACCTTAATTCTGTCCAAAGGGTTAAAAAGGACCTTATTTGGAAAATGATGGAAAGATTCATTTATAAACCACTTATAAAAGTCAAAATGGGTATAAATGACTTTAACCCATATTCTAGTAATTAGTAAAAAATGCTTTCAAATACATTTTTAACAGACATGGATGTGGATGATAAAGAGATCCTAGTAGATTAATATGCATAAACAACCTCAGATAATGAAGAGATTGCGAAATAAAACCTTACCTTGTACTTTTCCTTGGTTGGGGTAGGTTAAAATCCTGTATAATTGTGAAATAATTGTTATTAAATTATACAATAATCATATATATTAATATGATATCATATATGATCTTTTAACATTACTTTGTTAACAATATTTTAGAATTATCGTCGTTTCAGGTGTTAACTTACTCATTTTATTTTATATGTTTTGTTATGTAAGCCATGTTTTTTATGGATAGGTTGTATATTATTCATATAGAAAATTATATTAAGTCCTTAAACATAATTATTAATCTTCAAATGAGAATTATACTTGAATGGATATGATGGAGAATGAATCTCATCGCGTTCGTGGAGACGGTGGTCCGTACGTACGCACGAGCGACAATATCATTTTTTTGAAATTAATGTAATATTTAATTGGATGTTATATCAATATAAAGAATAATTATCATGTTATATTTATTATTTACATGAATTAAACATCATTATTATAGCCATCCAAATAATAATTTATTAAATAACAATTACACCACAACGTGGAGACGGTAAGCCGTACGTGCGCACGTATGGTGACATGTTATTCAAAGGATAGATAGAATACTGAATATGGTTGTACCATATTTATAATAACATCATAGTATATATAAGATACTGGAGTTATTATTTTAGAATGTTAATAACAAAGAAAGAAGAAGTGGAAGAAAAAGGAACTTGAAAAGGGGTGGTGAAATCATTACCTCTTCTTTCGAGTTCTTCCTTTTGATTTGATCAAAAGGGCTCCTTAGGTGGGCTTTCTGACTAAAGGAATGCCTTTAGGATGAATTGATGGAAGTTTATAGAGTATTTTGGCCGTGTTTGGTGGAACCAAAAGGATTTTATTGTGTGAATTAATGAGAAGTGGGGTGCCCTTTTATAAGAGGTGTGAGGGGCACCTTCGGAAAATCTAGAAATATTATTTTATAATAAATTCATATTCGGTTTATAATGGATAAAAATTGTATTATTTTAACTTTAAGGTGGGGATGGGGCTAAAAAAATTCAACAGGTAGAATTTTGACAGGTTTGGGTTATTATATTAAACTTATCTTTTAGTTTTAACTCTTAGTTAATTAGTTTGACACTTACCATGTCACATTGTATTTTTATATTATATATTTAATAAAATTACTATATACCTCCAAGAGACCCCCAAGTGGACTATTAATGAATCAAATATCATGATATAAGTCTCTTGGCCGAATCTTAGATTTTTAGGAATTGATTATCAATTAATAATATAATATTTGTTTTAAAAACTCTTTTTTGTCAATTTTGACACTATTTGGAAAATTTATTTTTGTGAAAATAATAACAGAATGATTACTTCGAAAAAAGTTAATTAAATCATTACTAACATGTCATATTAACCTATAAAATTTGTGTAATTCCTAAAAAGTCTCAAATTATATTTATTTGGGTATTTATAATATATATTATTTTAATTTTTCACTATTATGGTAATTACTGCATCATTATTGTGTCACAAATAAATTAAATTATTTAATGTATAAAAATTATAAATAAAATATAATTATGTAGAAAATATTTTTATCTTTCTAATTAATTTTTATAATCGAATTTATCTTATGTATGACACTATATTAAAAATGATTTAGTAAACAAAATTTGATTTTAACTCTTTTGACTCTTCTTTAAATTAAATAATAATAAATGTCCTAATATAATAAAATTTGACATAAATGATAATATTTTATTCCTAATTTTGTTTTTGGTCGAATTAATCTTATCCAATAAAATTAAGACATGTTTTAGTGTAATATTAATATCATTTTTACCCTTAATTACCCTATTACTTTTAATCGTGGTAAATAAAAGTAAAAAGTTACTATTCACCAAAAACTATTCTCATCTCAATGTACCACATTTTATTCTTTGATATTAACCGTGTCTCTCATATTTTTGAAATTCCACTCACAGAAGCGGAAAAATTAAGTTTTATGAAAAATTCATTTTTTTAAAAACCACTTAGTGATTTCATTATTCATCAAAAAATGATGTTTTTTTTCAGAAAAATACCAAAAAATCCCCCTAGGCTAATTTCGATTTTCCGAGTCAAAAAATGAAGTCCATTTTGAAACATAAAATTTATAAATTTCAAAAATTGGGTATTACTATTCATAACGGCTAGTTTGATATGTTGTGGTGTGTTAGAACTCGATGTTGCGTACAACACACGCTATTGCATTATTCAAAGAGAAGCATACCGTAGAAGTTTGGGGTGTTACATTTTATATAGGTTTAAGGTATTTTTTCATGAATGTATAGATTTTAAAATGCTTTTAATATTTTTAAATTATTTAAATTACGTTTAAGGGATTCTATGTAGTTTGTAATAATAATGATTTTCTAGGATTTTTTTAGTTTATATGATTTTTAAATAATTTAAATTATTTTTTTAAAAAAATTGGTATTTTCATGGTTTATATAAAATTCATATATTTTTAAGTGTTTAATTATATTTTATATTTTCATTATGATTTTATATGATTTTTTAACTTTTCATGGGATTTCATGGTGTTTATATTATTTTAGTACATTATATTTTTTAGGGTTTTCGGAGAATATTTATGATTTTAAAAGAATTTTTTATTCAGCCATATTTTCCATATATTACAATGGTTTCAAATGGTTATTCCTTGTATATTATATTTCTCAATTGTTTTCTTGTGTTTTATGGGTAATAAAGCATTTTTAGGTGTTCTAATTTATTTTTAGGGTTCCCCATTTTATTTGTGTTTTCTAATGTTATATTTGGTTATTAATATTTCGCAGTGGTGTTGATGGGTTTTTCCTATTATTATATGGGATTCATGATTTACAATAGTTTTTAATGTATTCATTATTTTTAATGTTTTCTAATGGTTTTCATTATTTTTATGTGTTTTTAGGGTTTATTGGGAGTTTTTATAGTACTTTTATGCTCGACAACACATTTTTTTTATTTTCAATATTTATCAACGAATTCATAAATTATCTGGTTTTTTCATGGAATCCAATCTTTTTTATCCAATATATTATATATTTACATTATTTTATTATTCTAGAATATTTAATATGAATTTCACAGAAATATGTTACCTTACATTTATTTTAGCATCTTTTAATTTCATATTATTATTCTTAAGCTTTCAGATAATCCTTTAGGGTTTCCTATAATTTTATGTTATCTACAATTTCATATGATTCTTCAAGATTTCATGTTTTTTCTTTGTAGTCATATAGTTTTCAAGACTTATTTATGTTTTTTTATATTTAATTTATTTTTATTGGTATTCATTATTTTCATGATAATAAATGGTTATTTTGGATTTTTCATGGTTTTATTGGTCTTTTAGGGTTCATCAATGATTTCATTTGCCACATTATTTTTTAAAAAAAATCCCTAATATATCAAGTGGATTATAGAATGTCATCTATTATAAAAAATTTACATGGTTTTTTATTATTTGGGTTTTAATTAGTAATTTATTTTTAATAGTTTTTTAAGGGATATTAAATGTTTTAATGTGGTTTCTACGACACAAATTTATTTGTAGTTTTTAATATTTATTTCAATTTTCTCTAGGGTTAGTTAATTTTTTTCTTTTTCTGTGTTTTCCATGTATTTTGACATGTTTAGCACTATCTTTATTTAATGGGTTTTCAATTTTTTTAATCTTATCATTATTAATAAGGGTATGCGGTATTTTTTCCTAATTTAATTGTTTATATAGGATTTCAAGATCTTCCATGTTTTTCTATTTTTTGGGTTTCATGAGTTTTTTTCAATGCAATCAAAGGTTTCAAAATTTTTTTAGGGTGTATAGGCTTTTCCAGGGGATTCATGAATTTTGGGAATTTTTTAATGATTGTTTTATACATTCAAGGGTTATTATTTTTTTCAATGGGATTTTGATGTTTTCATTGGTTGTCAATGTATTTGTGTGTTCATTCATTTCTAGGGAGTTTTAAGAATTTATAGTATTTTATTTTCTTTTTAGGATTTCATAAATTGTTTTTATGTTTATCCCTACTATAAACATAGCCTTTAACAATGGTTTCAAACTAATGGTAAAGTCCATACAACTGTTGGTATAAACTATTCCAACAGTTATCCAAACAATTGGATGTTGAGACGTGGATATAGACATATCACAACTGTTCTATGAGAACCATTGGGATATGGGTATTTAATGGATTATATACCAATTATTACAAGAAAATGTTTGTATAAATGTTTACCAACAGTTTAAATCCATTGGAAATAAAAATATCTAGGTTTATACCAAATGTTGTCCAAACCATTGGTATATACATTTAAAAACAGTTCCTCACAAACTAATGGGAAAAGTCAGGTACAAAATCTATACCAATGGGTTTTAAACTATTGGTATATACATATGAAAACAATTTACATGAAGTTAGTGGTATATGGTTTCTTTTAAAAACATATTCCAATGGTAGTAAATGGTTGGAATAGCCGTGATGCACTTGCAGTAGCTGTATGCCTGCCTCCCCTATGTAGCTGCAGCAATGTACGCCCACCAGTTCTCAATACACCCATACCATACTGGTAGATCTGTTTTTAATTACACCATACACACATACAGATTTAACACATAATTCATAAGGTTATTCCAGCAAGTGTACACATACCACAATTATACCCATACTTCCTTAACACATAATTCATATTTTAATAAAATCCAAAATGAATTCAAATCATAATTCAAATCTATTACCCTATTCCATATAGAATTCTCAATTGAATTAATAAAATATTGAATTCACTATAACACATATAGAATTAAATTATAATTCAGAATGTTATAAAATCTATATAAGTAAATAATGTTTCAGGTTTTGAATATGGCATTGTTGTTCAGATGCATGGCAGAATTCAGATGAAATTTGAGAATTTAGATAATGTGGTATGCCTTGTTGTGGTAAGTGGTAATGTGACATAGGGTAGAGGCTCTACTAGTTTATACATGTCTAATGGTGTTGGGGTGTTTAGGGGTGAGGGCTATCTAGGCGGTGGGTGTAGTCCCAGGGGTGGGGGCAGTCCCAAGGGTTGGGGGTGTCTAGTGGGGTGTGGTAGGGGATTGTTTGGGTGTGGGGGGGGGGGGGTCTTTCCAAGGGTTGGGAGCTGTCCAAGGGGGTAGGGGTGTCCAGGGGGTGGGGGTGGGTAGACTGGGGTATGGGGGGCTGTCCATGGGGGTGGGGTGTCCATGGGTGGGGGTATCCAAAGGGTGGGGGATGTCCAGGGGGTTGGGCTGTCCAAGGGGGTTGGGGTGTACAGGGGGTGGGGAGGGGATATTGAGGGGGTGGGGGCAGTCCATGTGGTTGGGGAGTCAGGGGGTGGGGGCTATCCAGGGGGTTGTGGGCTATCTAAGGGGGTGGGTGTGTCAAGGTGGTGGGGTTTTCTAGGTGGTGGTGTGGAGTCTAGGGGGTGGTTGGATTTATTGAGGGTGGGGGGCTATCCATGGGGTGGGTGTGTCTAGGGGGTCTGGGTGGGGGCGTACCGGGCATTGGGGGGGATTTACAATGGGGTATGTGTGTAGAAGGGGGTGCCCGGGGGGGGGGAGGAGGAAGTCACGGGGTGGGCGGAAATACTTGGGGGTGGGGTGTCTAGGGGGTGTCCAAGTGGTGGGGTGGTGTCCACGGGGTGGGGCTGTCTAGGGGGGGACTACTCAAGGGGGTAGAGGGTTTCTAGGGGTGGGGGTGTCCATTGGTAGTGGGGGCTATCCAGGGTGGTGGGGGTGTCCATGTGGTTGGGGGCTATCCACGGGGGTAGGGTGTATCTCGGGCGTGCAGGTGTCCATGGGGGTGGGGGCTGTTCAGGGGGGTGGGGACTATCCATGGGTTTCGGGGGGCTTTCCAGGGGGTGGGGGCTGTCCAAGGGGGTGGGGGTGTCCAGGGGGATTGGGTGTCCAAGTGGCGGGGTGGTGTCCAGGGGGTGGGTTCTATCCAGGGGGTTTGGGGCTCTCCAATGTGGTAGGGGTGTCCATGGGGTGGGGTGTCCAGGGGGTGGCAGTGTACTTGGGGGGGGGGTGTCCATGGGGGTGGGGTTGTCAAGGGGGTGGTGGTATCTAGTAGGTAGGGTGGTGTTCAGGGGGTGGGGAATATTATGAGGGTGGGGGTGTCATTGTTGGGTGGGGGTGTCCAGGAGGTGGGGTGGTGTCCAGAGGGGTGGGGGCTCTCTAGGCGGTCCGAGGGGGTGGGGGGGATGTGGGTCTGTCCAAAAGGGGCAGGGTGTCTATGGGTGGGGGTGTCCAGCTAGTGGGGGTTGGGGGTGGGGGGGGGGTCAATGGGGTGGGGATGGGGGGACTCTAGGAGGTGGGGTGGTTTCCATGTGGGTGGAGGGATGTCCATGGTGGGGGGGCTGTCCATGGGGGTGGGGGTGTTTGGGGGCTTGGGGTCTATCTAAGGGGGTGGGGGTTGTCCACGATGGTGGGGGTTTTCCAAATTGTGTGGTGGTCTCCAGGGGGTGGGGTGTTGTCCAGGGGGGTTGTGGTTGTCCATGTGGGTGGGGTGTCTAGGGGGGTCTTGGGGTGTCCAGGTTGCGGGTGGTGTCATGGGGGGTGGGGGCAGTCTAGGAGGTTGGGGCTATCCAAGGGAGTAGGGGGATTTCTAAGGTGGTTGGAGATGTCCATGTTGTTGTGTGGTGTCAAGGGTGGGTGGTGTTGTCTAGGGGGGTGGAGGCTATCCATTGTCGTAGGGGTGTCCGGGGGTATGATGTACTCAGGTGGGGGATGTCCAAGGGGGTGGGGGTGTCCAGGGGAGTGGGGAATTAGTCATAGAAAATAGTCATGTCATGTTTTATTAATTATAGAAAAATAAATAAATATAATGTGACCTACCTAAACACACATAAATTAAGGCACAACTAATCATCAAACATCAAATGTCAAAAATATCGATTAAAAATGTAACAGATCAATCTATCCCTCATTACCATCACTCTCATCACCATCATCATCGACCTCACCCTCATCCTTATCATCATCCACACCCTTCTCAATTCCCTCTTCCTCGCCCTCATACTCCTCCTCAGCCTCCTCTTCGCCCTCTGTCTCTGCCTCGGTCGTTGCCTCAACCTCCTCCTCCACCTCAGCCTCCTCCTCCACCTTAGCCTCCTCCTCATCGTCGTCTCGACCACCGCTATAAATTCCACTTAGTGCACCATATCTAGAACGCAAAGAAAAAATATATTCATCCCAAGTTGTTCTAGAATCTGGTGGATGTGTTGGACGTAAAACATCTATCAGTTTCAAAAATGTATTGTTTACCCTAGAAGACATTATGCCATCTCTATGGCCGTTTTTTGAGCCTGTTCTACCTACACCTTAAGCTTCTTTAACTTGGTTACGCTACAAATCATATCTGAGGTGGGTCAAAACAATGTTGAGACTATATTCTTTCCAGGTCGGCAACATACTCACCTAGGGTGCTCATCTCCCCACACCTGATGTAAGTGATTGTTTGGCCAAAAATTGTTAGGTTCCTAAACATCAAGGGCCACTAAAGAAGCCTTTTAAAATTATAAATAGATTATAAATTTACAAAAAATATAATAAAATTTTAAATAAATAATGTGAAACAAATAATCTTCTATAGAGTCGGTTCATTTACCACACTTCAATATTTCTTCCTTCGACTCGAGAAAAATTGTATTTCTCAATGCACCCATGCTTCAACAACAAATTATTCCTTCTACAATAACATTGAATTTAATATAAAATAATTAAAAACATGTTACTAATAATTAATTTCAAAACTAAATTTATATAACAACTTTAGAAATCAGATAAATTATAGAAGAAAAATATAATGTTCATGTCATAAATAAAATTTATAAACAACGGTCATACCAGCATACTTTCATGATTTGGCATTATAGTACGTCAGAATGTGTTGAGGAATTTTTAATCATCAATGTTTTTTTATTTCTTATATATTATTCCTAAATAAAAATCAATAATATAAAAGATATTATTAATGGGAAAACCGATTTTTTTTACATAAATACCTCAAATTTAATTAATACCTTACACTGAGTAGTTATCCAATGAGTAATCATCTTCAAACAATATTCTTTCATATTTTCATTGATGAAAGTGAATTCCTCTAACTCTATGCCAACTCTAGAATGCTAGGAAATATATAGCTCGTGAAAATAGATTATCTAAATCTCCAAAAAATCATTTAGACGTTTTTCTTGTGCACCCTCACCATCGAGGAAATTAAACCGAAGTTGACACCAAAATATTAATTCATATAAATACAAAAAATAATATATTTCATTAAATACAATATAATTTTTACCCATATCTCTGCCCAAGAATTATCCTTGACCTAATTTGGACACAATCTCCATAAGAGCAGGCTGACAGGAATGATTTCGGGTTATTTGAAAAGCGTCGCCAAAATACTCTAACATTTCATCCTTGAATTTTCAATCATTTTACTATCATCATTGTAGTCCACAATCAACTATGTGCAGCAATTACACACCATACACATGCGTGTAAACCCCCTCCCCACCTCCAATCAGATTATTTATCTGTTATGAAAGAAAAACAACTAATTTAGAAATAACTTTTATAATTATATAGATAATGGTATAAAAATTGGTTAGGGTTTTGTAAATATACCTGTAGCAGTCTGATCAATGGGAACCACTAGATCCACAGAAACTAAAGGAAGACCCTATGTAGGTGGAGTGGGTCCCAATGTATGCTCCACAGGGATATACTCTTGCAGAGGGGGAGTCAAAGAAAATGGAATATAGAATCTCAAAGACATGGAAGTAAAAGTAAAAGAAGATGGAATAGATTACATGCCAAATGATGGATAGGGAGTAAGAATCATCGTCGGATATGGTAAAGATAGTTTAGGATACTCAGATGTAATGGGTGTTGAAAACATGGGAGGCCTAAATATCTTATGTGTCCCTAATGATATATCGGGATCGTTATGTGGGATAGATGTAATGTCAGTGGTAGGGGTTGGGTCTAATCGGGTATGTCAACCAGATTGGATTGCTCTTGTACGACCCCCTTGTACAAACACCCTGAGTACTGGGACCACTACTAGAATTCTCATCAAATAATTGTTTCGTAAGAGGTGTATCCTAAATAAATGCTTAATAATAATTAATCACATGACATTAAATATTTTTTAAATATATATATTTGAAATAAAATACTCACTAAAGGCACTAGTGGTGGAATTCCCATCTCAAAAATGTGTCGATTGTTGTCCATCATCTTTTCATGTCACCTCACAATAATTGGTTTTATTTCCTGAATTTGAAAACAAATATGGAAGTAATTAAAAAATAATAACTAATGTGTTACCCAAAAAACTAAATAAATCAGATGGAATAGGGGGATTCATGGATAATTTAACTATCCATTATTTTAGGTGTGCATGAATAGATATGTAATGAAATCAATAAATCGTACAAGATGTAATAAAATATTTTATTTTTATTCAGAAGGTTATTAAGAAGAAAAACAATCATGTTCATAAGGGGTAAAACAAATGTAAAAAATAATGAAAAATTTAATTTCATTAGCCCAAGAAAATAATGTATGTTTCTATAAGTGTTTTTTAGAAGAAGAAAAACCATCATGTTTAGTATCTTCTGATATGTTAATGGGAGGTCATAGTGTTATACTAATATGATACATGGTTAATAAAGCATAGAAATGTTAATAATGAAATGAATATTAGTTTAGTAGGATGGAATACATTTATATTACAAATTAGAAAATGTAATTCCAATAAAATTGAAACCAATAAAAATTGAAAATTCACATAAGAGTCAAGTAGGAAACAATATATTGGTAATCAATATTAAATAAACTTGAATAGTTCCAACCTTAACAACACAATATGAGCTATAAAAAAATAATTGAGAATATGGGTGGATGATTTTATATATTTCCCACCACAACATCAGGTTCATATTCAACTTTAACTATTGAGCTATTGGATCATAAAAAGTAATATATGGATCTTTACCAATTATAGTACAGATGGTTTCAATTTCATCATCGCAATCATCAAAAATATTTCATGTAATTAATTCAATAATTATATCAAATTCATGTTGATGATGGTTTTTTCCATAAAAACATATTTCTCCATTGATGTTAATACACATGGTTCATGGTAGCAAGAGTGTGAGTCATATAAATTACATGAAATCCACAATCACCAATAAATGTGACATAACTCATCATCAAATCAAACTACTAGAATTTCATCATCGTGACTCATCCATGAGAATAATAAACCAATGTTATTATTTTTTCAACAACCCCATAATAACATTCATTTTCAATCCACGATCTACAATCTGATGTATTGGCATAACTGTCTATTATGGAAGTAAAAATAACAACATCATGTTGTGTTCTCATGTTCTTTTCTTGATCAGTGACAATAAAACTCTACTCATTGATAAAAATTTATTTACAGTCAAGAACCATGGTATTGTGACCAAAATCCAAAGCTATTATTTCCTCAGAGACTAGGTCAGCAGGAAAACTCAATAAAAAATATAAAATTGAATATTAAAATTAATTAAATATTGATTTAATTATTTTAAGCTGTAATATTTGTACATTAAATTTTAACCAAGAAGAAAAAACAGTTCTATAGAATGTCTTCATCCTTCCCAAAGATAAAGAACAATGATTTCTAATTATCATTTCTTTATAATCCCTTTAGATTAAAATAGGAATAGATTCATAAATATATATATATATATATGATATACATGTATTCAATTTACTTACCTATTGTATTAAATGTACTAATTACAGTTGAACAAATATGTGCGACGTTCCATCTCATAATCTTATTGTCTTAATATATTCAATGTATAAGATCCAGGGATTCCTTCTTTTTGTAGAAGTGATGGAAAACTGGGTTCAATTTTCTCATGTTGTTCTTCTCATTTCTCATTGGTCTATTCATTCTTGTAGTATTTTCAAATAGATTCATAGAGAATAAATCCATATATTCTTGATCTATATAACCATTCACGATTGAAACTTTAGGTTGATTTCTACTTAGGACATAATAATTTATTGTGTACATATTTCATTCAGTTGGATACTTCAAATGAAAAGAAATTTGTCCTCCAAGATGTATTTCAGTTTTGATATGGACTGTCAGATGTAGCATGCATGTGAAAAATGATGGAAGAAATATTATCTCTAAATCACAAATAACTAATGGAGAATGTGCCAACATTTTTGGCAAGAAATACTTGGACATCTTATTAGCACAAAGTTTTCAAAAAAATGGAACAACTAAATAACATCCACCGTTATATTATTGGACAAAAGTTGAAAAATTTCTATTGGAATATACTCATGCAGAATGATGTGATAATCATGAGTCTTCAATGATTTTAGATTAAACTCTCTTCTATTGACCCATTTAGATATGTTTCTTGAATATCCATCATGAACATTAATAGTCTCTAGTACTTTCAGAAATATATTTTTTTATAGGTGCCATTACGTAAGAAGCACGTGGAATTTGCCGTTTATTTTCATTGATACACACATGATGCAATTTTGTTTTGACGCCCCAATCCACCATGTCATTCCGAGACCATATATAATCTTTTGTTTTACCTAAAAATTTAGAGGAAAAGAAAGCTATATTTTACTTATATTATCATCAATGAGAATTACATCTATGAAATTATGTAACAAAATGGTTGACTAATATGGAAAATCAATGAAGATGGTTCCATTCAACCAATTGTAATAGGTTTCAGTGGAAACATTCTTTCCCATTCCAGATTTCATTTGACCCATACAAAATGAAAAAATGAAATCATTTAATTCATTAATTACAACAGTTACAAACATTTTCTGAGGTGGATCATGAGTCTTCAATGTGTTGTCAAATATTTGACGATTATTTCTATATGGATTGTCAATTGGAACGAATCATCTATGTCCCATCAATCTAAATCTAGAATGATGTTTCAGTATTTATGACCATGTATTCTTCATTAAAATAGGATATGATAGTTCTCCCATTGTGCTCCATCAAAACATCATTGTATAAGAAGGAAAATCATTGATCATCCACATACGCACAACACGCATCAGAAATATGCCTTTCAAACATGCATCATATATGCACACACCCACATCTTAAAGATGTTTCAACTATTTTATTAAAGATTGGATGTATATGTATATATTATTGCCGAGATCAGAAGGGCCATATATGAGTATACTCATGAAAGTGAAACGTTTTTTCATACACAACAACGTGGGAAGGTAATAATAGTGTATAAAAATATGACATGTGTTGTGTGGAGTAAACATCGGTCCAAACCGATTAAAACCATCACATAAAAGTCCCAACCCAACATTACACATTTCAAATGAAAAATATATATATCACATATCAATTCTCTACCATTCAAATCCATCTTCGTGGTGAATTAACTCATCATTAGTTTTCTTTCTCTCGATATCATGCCATGACATTTTTATGGATATTTTTCTATCATGAAATGATTAAGAAGTCTGGGAATCAATGGAAAGTTCCACATTACATTATTTGGTACATGGGATGGCGTTCCATCATCTTTTTTCAACCATCGGGATGAGAAATATTTTATACAATCATTTCGTTCACCAGTTTCCTCCTAGAATAAACTAAAATCTTTCAAGAAAACATGAATTTTGTTTCTTGAAAATCAATGTTCCTAAACTAACAACCCTTCCATAGAGTGGTTTGAGAGAATATCTAAATAAACTCTAAGTAATTCCTTCATGATGTTATGAATGTAATAGATGGAAGTATTGGAAACCCCATACATAGTTTTCCCATGAAATAATACGATTAAAAATTCTACCTTTTTCATTTTACCTCATTGTAGATATACTGGAGTCATGGTAGAATAATTCAAATTTTTCACCCTGACAACATCATCAATTATGTAGAAGCAGTATGTGTGACAATATAGAAGTCTTCATGGGTTGGAATCCTTTCTTTTTAATGATGATAAATAAACCAAAAATCGATCGTATAAGAAATTCTTTAATCCATTCCTTTCATTTGGATCATCAACAATACGAAATTTTATTATCTTCTTATTATTATACAACAGATAGTTGTTTTCATGAAAAAACATATTTTGATATGTGGTAGCTTACTTCTTCATGGATTAACTACGGTCTTCAAACATAGTTGTAACATGTTCAGTTCATGTAACCACTATCTAAAGCATTTTGAAATAAAAAATCCCAAAATATATCCAAATTGTTTTGAATATCTCATGTGATCAGATTAGTTTCATACATAAAACGTCTATTTATTTTATAAATAAAATTTTGTTATTTTTTATGTGTTCAGAATCAATTCAGTAAGAATGAAGTATCATTGAAAATATTTTTAAGTAAACAAGAATTTTTCACATTATATGAAACCATAACTGACACACTACTCTATAAGAGAATCATAATATAAAAGAAAAAAAATAATATATTGATAACAAAATATCTTGGAAGAATTATATATTAGTGTACAATATCATGTACACTTGTGGAAGAGAATTATTCCGGAGTTGAGTAAATATTAGATCAATGAAATTTTATATTTTAGTAAATTATTTGAGTGACAACATACACTGCCTGAGGGGGTGGGGGTCCATGGGTTGGGGGTCTCTCCTGGGTGGTTGGGGGGGCTGTCTAGATGGTGGGGGTGTCCTGTGGGTGGGGGTGTCGAGGGAAGTGGACATCCCCCAGACAACCCACCCAACCCCCACCTGTACAATCAAACCCCACCCCCACCTAGACACCCCCACCCCACTTAGACTCTCACCACCTGGAAAACCCACCACACCACAATTAGATATCCCCCCACACCTGGATAGAAAACCTCCACCCCATGGATAGCCTACACATGCACTTCCACTATGATATCCCACCCCCAACCACTAGATAACCCACCCCCCTGAACAGACCACACCCCATCCATAGATAGCCAACCCCCTAGATATCCCACTCCCCAATAAAGCCCTCCCACACCACTGTACATCCCACCCTGACTCCCCATGATATCCCACAACCCTCCTTGGACCGCCTACACCCCCTCCTCCACACCCCTACAACCGCCCACTCCCCTACAGCCCCCTACCCCAAGGACAACCCACCCCCACCTGAACAGTCCCCCCGCCCACATGGACAGAATCCTAGGTTGGGAGTGCCCAGGTGGTAGGGGTGTCTAGGGGGTGGGGGCTGTCTTGGGGGGGGAGGGGTGTTGTCCAGGCTTGGGGGGTGTCCACGGGGGTGGGGTGTCCAGGGGGTTGGGGGTTTTCCTGGGGGTTTTGTGGAATGGGGGTGATTTCCATGGGGTGGGGGTGTCTAGGGGGTGGGGTGGTGTCAAGGGGGTGGGGGTGTCCATGGGGGCTAGGGGAGTCCATGGTGGTGGGGGTTTCTAGGGGGTTGGTTTTCCAGAGGGTAGGGGGTGTCCCGAGGTGTGGGAGTGTCCATGGGGAAGGGGTTGTTCTATGGGGTGGGGTGGGGGGGTTTCCAAGGGGGTGGGGTGCCCAAGGGGGTGGGGTTTTCTAAGGGATGGTGTTACAAGGAGGTGTGGGTGTCTAGGAGGGTGGTAAATGTTTCACCCAATTACACAGTAGCCCACATCCCCTATTTGTGCAATTGTAGGCCCCAATCCGAACCACTCCTGATGATCTCGCATTAACCTATGGCGTGAAACTCCTTCCACCATATAGATACATCTTTAATCAAGAAATTTTAATTTCTAAACTTCTAAGTATTAAGTGATATCTTAGTTTTAATATTCAACATCTAGTTTTTTGTTTTCTATACTAATTTGACCTCAACTAGAGTTTTGTGCATTCTATGGAATGATATTATATGGGTGTTTCCTCCCCTAAACATCCAACATCCCCACCACCCAAAAAAACCTCATTGGATAGCCCCTCGCCCCATTGGACACCCCCAGACACCCCTCACACCCAAGAAACCCCCACCACATGGACACCACCACCTCCTTGGAGAGAAGTTCATTTAGTAATTTAGCATAATCTATAATTTTATCAATGGATTTAGAAAATGGTATATTGATATGAAATTTCATAAACATCACTATGAGTGTTGTATTCATTGTTTTTCATGATTCTATTCTTGGATTTATTATAATTTTATTAATTTAATTTATAGAATTTTTTTGTGTTATGAGATTCAATTTCATTGTTTGGGAGTGTTATATTCATTGGTTTCCATGATCAGTTTACTTTTGCATAGGTATGGAAGATCATATAAAATGGAAATAATTAAGGAGAATTGAAATTATATTTTAGTAATGAAAATATATATTATTAAATGATATTATATATATATATATTTTCATGTATTTGGATTATTCATTAGAAGGATCAATATTGATAATAGTTTATATTATTTTAGTAGTTTTTCAATTGCCACAAACTTGTTTTGTGTTATTAATTAATATTATGTATATATATTAATTCCAAAATAATAAATATCATATAACATGAATAATAATTTTTAACCAAAATTATGGTTTTATAACAGCCATTCAAGGGGGTAATGAAAATCAAAGTCGCATCATCCTCAATGGCGGTAAATCAGGACATCAAAGACAATGTTTTCATTTTAGGGTAAATGGGTGGCGGAGAAGTGGTTGTATGATGGATCTTATATTAACATAATAAAATTTTTATAAATAAAATATAATGGAGTTATCTTTAATTTTTGGTCCTAATATGTGGGGATAGAATAATAAAAAAAGAAATTAACAACAATGAAAGATAATGAAGAAGGATTTAATCTTGAAATCTTCTCATTGAGAAATCGCTTAAGGCACATTTAAATAGTATTTTAGGGACATAATGAATACAATAACATGGTGTAGATGATTGGAAGAGGTGATTTAATGAATATAAGAATTCATAAAATTATTTTATGTGTAAGGATAGATGTAGTGAGTTGCGGTATTTATATTGGAATATATGGGCATTTTTTAATATTTTATTCCTTATATTACTATTGTTCATCAAGAATATGAATAATTTGAGCATTATCTTAAAATATATTACAATAATGAGTTACTATTATATAATAAGGTCTAAAATAATCCATACATCATGTATTACTAAATAATTTATATATTTATTAAATACCATAAAATATTGCATTTCACTATTCACTGAAAAATGAAGTATTTTTGAAAAACCAAAAAAATTACCCCTACCTATTTTTTAATGTGTATAATTAAAAATGTGGTCCATTTTATGAAAATAATATTATAATTATGAATATTTAATTTCTAATGAAAATCATCATTTAGTATTTAAATTTTGAATCAAATATTATAACTATTTTCTTACACTTTCAAAATATTATTCAGGTCTCATAAAATTATCTTGTAATAATATAACAAAAAAATATTAATTTATTTGTTTATTTTATGGAAATAAATTTTATAGAAAATAATTATATTTCTTATAAAATTATAATTAAATATTTATGATTTCAAAAAATAAAAACACATGAGTTATCATTTTTAAATGAATTATTTATATATTTCATGATATAAATTAATCTCATTTTCACTTATAAGATACATAAATTTTATTTATAGATTAATTTGTGAATATACTATTCTCTTGGTCATATTACTATTCTTAATGATCACATTAAAATTACAATGATCATATTTAATAACATGTTACGGTTTTAAAATCTATGTTATGGGAAGCATAAACTATCGAAGATTCTTAATTTTAAAAGAGAAATACTATAAGATTTTAGGGTAATACAACATCTATGTTTTAATTTTGTTCACTAAATAAACTCTATTGATTTTTTTATCATGAGGGGTTGTGTGTTGATGATTATTCCTAGTTCACATGTGGAAATGTTGAGGTATTGGTGTCTTGTTTTTTTAATTATTTCTAATGTATCAATAAACACATATTACATTTATTATAATATATTTGATTAATTATATAGGGATAATATATTCAAAATATTATAAAAAAATTAATCATTACAAAGTAAATACACTATAAAATTCAATGTACCATTCTTTAAAGAGATACAATAATATTTGATCTTCTTCTTCAAATTTATATGATAACGAGAACGTAGCCCTAAATAAATGGATCATATATCAATGTTGACTCAATGGGACTATCTAAATTAAATTTCATACTAGATGTATTCTATTTTCTCCCATAATGTTCTAGAATATCAGCCATGAAAGGATGATGTAGAATAAAGACATGGATTTATAATAGGTTTGGATAATAAATATATAAGCACTAAAATATACATAACATTAAAGTAATTTATATTAGAAATTAATGATATTCCAAGAATACCTTACGATTAATTAAAGGGGTCACATTAGAGAATAAATGTAGTGTATGAATAATGAATCATATTAATTTACTTCACATCATTTGATCTTGTGAAAAGGATTATTAATTACACTCTTTTTAAGAGAATGAATAATTGAAAACAATTTACCATTGTAACATAATTGTAATTTTTATTTCCACAAAAATCCCAATTTTCATGAAATACCATATTTATTATATATATATATATCACACATAAATAATAATTTAGGGTATATTCTCATAAATATCCCACAATAACTAAATACAAAAATAATTTTCACCATTTCACTTTATATTATATGTAAAAGAATAACTTCTGAGACCATATCGAAAGTTCCATTTGGATATTATCCAAATCACTTTTAAAATATATCATTAACATCGCCATCTATCACATAAAATCAATACCTTATGAACACCTAGCCAAAAAAAATTGTATTAATAGTATGAAAATATTAGTGTGGATCTTTATCTAAAACTAAATACAAATTCAGTCATCCATATTTTTTGACCCCAATGGTGAGTATATAATTCAATAAAAATTATAATATCTATTTAAATATATGTATAAATTGTTTAGACTTTTTTAATGAATAAATTCTTTTAATGATATAATATGAATGACATAGATCACCATTAGTCACATTTATCTTTATACCTATATCAAACAATTTTTATGAAATGAAAATATATATACTCATATCATACATTTTCAAAGGCATCAGGTGATTATAGTACATGGATCAAGTCTGAACAATATAGCCAAATAATCTATTCTCAATTATCCAATTTTACAGTGGTATTATCAATGAATGAATCACATGTTATACATCATTATAGAAAATATCATTTCATGTCCCTTATAATTATATATCTATATATATAATATCTAAATATTGGCTAAATCTGACCTGGAATATAACAAATTTGGGGCCTAATTTCATGCCCATAATAAGAGAGGGAAAAATGTAATCTTGTTTATGCTACAACTGATTAAATGATAGAAAAATAATTATCCACCAACTTATTAGCTTAGTCGATATATAGACATTCATAAGTAAGGTATTGAAGTGTCAAGGTTCTCATTCTAGGTATCTCACAATCCAAATCTAGCGGGGGATCAAATTTGATCCATGTACTCTCATATATCAAACACATTTATATGGGACTCAATATAGAATGGTTAGTGGGACGTCCAGTGAAAAGAAAAAATCATAATCTTAGTATTATACCTCATAATAATATTTGATGTCCCTATAAAAGTATCATAATCATAGTAAAAATTATATTTTATCAGAACCTATATTACCCTATGAAGAATATAGATAAGGAATAAAATCATATTCATATTTTGAGTGTTAAATTATCATTACACTTCATTGAATATTTCTATATGTATCGTATATGAATTAATGATTCTATAGTGGTTTCATCTAATTTGATACATTTTAATATTCATAATGTCGTTACGAATATTTAACAAAACCAACATAATCATCATTTTATCATATCATATATGATAAACTTCATGAAAATCCATTGGTTTTATATACCATATTGTTTCTAACACATTACATTTTATTCAATTTATGTCACAAATCTATAAGAACATATGATAAATTCCTCCCACTATACACTATTATTTGAATCATATATCATGGAATCTAGTTTGAATTAATTTGTGAGTAAGAAATTATTTACCTAATATTTTATCTTCTTGAACACATTGAATATTATTAACATCAAAACAATAAAATTTTATTATTTAAAATTCTATTTTCTATATAGAACTCTTATTTAATATATAATGATCTTCCTTGAGACCCTATTCTCTCCAAAATGTTTCTGGATAATATGTAACTTCACACATTATTGATTAATAAGACATCCTAAAACTATTATGATATTAGGAAAAATTAAATTTTAACATATTGAAGTTAATTATTTGTTTTTACCTTTGAATGACATATGTCTATATTAAATACCACATTCTTCTTAGATATTATATCCCCCTCAGAATATCTTCCTAGGATATAAAAATCCATATATATTATGAAATAAAATCTATTTCAACTGAGTAGAAATATTTATAAAATAAAAAATGTCTTATATAAAATTTTATAATTTTAGAACCATTACATTTAAAAAATATGACTTTATTAAAATATCTCTTCGATTAGTGGTGTAATCAAATTCCAATATTTATTAAAAATAGTCAGATATAGAAATTTATCCTAGATAAAACCATTATATCTATATATACTTTTTGGAAACTATTATAGAGTTTAATTAATCAATAAACATGATTATACTATTAATCATCTCATGTTGGTTGTAACGCCTAGACCCTAGTGACCCAGAGACAGTGCATTATTTTAATACATTGGCATGATTACAAGAAATCAAGTACTAAAGGACCAATTAGTTTAGCAGTCTTGGAAAATAGAATACATACATGAATGTTGGATTATAATTTATAACATAAAATAAAAAATAAATAATCCTTTGATAAAAAAATTATTACCTTATCATGACCCTTCATATCAATTATAATACACTTCTTAGAATCCTAGGAAAATAAAAGATAAGAAATGGGAGAGCTCAGATGCTCAGTAAGGGTAAATTATTTAGAAAAAGCTATAAACTTTTAAGGCTAGATGTGTAATAAAAAACAACAGACTTTTAAACATAAAAATGAAGATAAGATAGAGGAAGTATATCAAACATTTAGATATAAAAATAAGCATGGAAATTCTACTAGTCGAATAATCACATGTAATAATTAATTTCATAATGAGGAAATTCCAAACGCCGGGCATCATTACCACCTAGTCGAGGAATCATGAAAAGACTAAAAATAAAATTGTTTTCAAGGACTTGTTCCAATACAACAATTTGTCTCTTGATACCTACTGATGCATCATGGTGCTATAGCGGGCCCCACCTGTCAATTATTAAGACCAATGTATTCCTTAGATGAAAATTATGATGAACCGAATATGGTCTCCATCGAAACCGGCACCCGGCCCGGCCTGTGAGAAGGACCGAAGGGTGTTCCCAATCCCCACGGGCTGGAACATGTTCCCGGGTATCATAAAATGAAAATTGGGAATGATTTACCCATGTTTATAAACATAAAACAACAAAAGAATCCAATGAAACAAATCTGGATTTTTCAAACCAAACAACGATTTAAAAAAATTCAGAACTGAATTACATATTATAAAACAACTCTCCAGGTCTATAACAAAGGTACAAAACCAAAAAAAGGAATGGCCCAAGAAAATCAACATGGAAAGAGGAATCACCCTCAAGCCATCTCCACAACAACACATCATGAATGACCGGTGGAAACCCGAACTGTTGGCACAAAAGTTGTACCCAAACCTGCGACAAAAAAAATAACCATGTCTACTTACACCCAAGGGTTTAAGTAGGGTGTGAGCCAGTGCCCAGTATGATACCACCACTCAAAGGTTCAATTTTATAATCATTCAATGATGAAAAACATGCATGTTTTCAAAAACATGTAATTTCTAGTTACAATTTCTAAAGGATTCAACATAAAAAAACAATTTTCAAGTGGTCTAATTTAAATAATAAAAACTTTTAAAATAAATTCAAAAGCTACTGAATTTTCCGTCCAAATATACTATATTCCGACGGTAAGTATAAAGGATCTAATTAGCACAAGCAAATGGAAATAACCCCTAGGCACTAGCTAGATGTGGGTCCTAGGTACCTCATATCTCTGTGAGAGTAACCACAAAAATATTTGTTCTCGTGCACGAGGCACTAGTAGGTAACATAACCATAACCTAGTGGTCCCCAATCATCATCATAATTGTTTAGTTAGAGTTGTAAGCGTCAATCTTGCTAAGTGAAACTGAGGCCAAACCCCATAGATTCACTAGCATACTAGTACATGTCCACCCACCTAGATACCCGGGTTTTCCCTTTGTGCTCAAACAGGTTCAACAAGCCAAGAAATATAGTTTTCACATGAAAATATCACTTACACATCCAACATTAACCAAACATCCCCATGTACATCACACAAGTCACAAATTCCACTTTTCATTCAAATGCATTTTGAAATCAAACTCATACAAAAATAGCCCACAACACTTTTTTCATAACATTCACAATCCAACACATTCTTTAACAATTTTATGAAGTCTCTAAAAATAAGATAAACATCACATAACATCCCACTCACATGTTTCATAAACCACTCTTTATAAATAAAATCCATTTTTTACATCGCACTCACACAAACAACCCACATCACATTCACACCTCTTTCACATTTCAGTAAATCCATTAAAAATTTTTATAAAACATTTCCAATAGGATACACATCACATGAAAGAAATATTCACATTTAAAATGGTTCATTTGAAATCATAAACAATCCAAAATAGTTTTCCAATATGGTTTCACCTCTTACATAAATCATTAAACCACTCAAAACTTTCATAAAACAATTTTAAATAGTGTACCAAAGCTTTTCACATAAAACCCATTTCAAAACCATATTTCAAGGAAAAAATCACACCAATAAAAATTCAAATCATAATTTTCAGCCCCAAAACATTTATTAAACTACCACCAAGTGTTATACAAGGACCTCAAACAATACCAGAAAAGATCCACATGAAAAGCACACATTTTCCAAATAACTTTCAAGAAGTACAATATGGTTTTAGACCTAAAACCCTTAAAAAACTCTTTAAGACCTAGTGTCACACCAATACCCCCACCAAATCATAATTTTCATCCCAAAAAAGATTTATTAAATCACATTCGTATTTTATAAAACACACCCGATCAATACCCAAAGGGTTGCACATGAAAAACAAAGTATTTTAAGCTAAAATGAAACTATAAAAACAAATGCTTTACCAAATAAAACATAAACAAATCATGCACCACACACATCATATTAGGAAAATGAATAATAAGTAATTCAAGAAAACTAACTCATCTAGATATGTTTACACATGGAATCACCAACCTTTTATGACGAAACCCTCAAAACATGGTGCAAAACATCAACCGCACCACTGCCGCACTTCAAGGAAGATAAATCCAGACCTAGACCACAATATTTGACCAAAAAGACCCCAAATCAAACCCTAGGTTTGAACCTCAACTTCTGGACATGAGTAACTTCATGAAAGGGTGAACGAATCCCAAAGGATGGGGTAGAAATCAAGGAAAGATACACTTACTAGAAACATCATGAATCAAACAAACCAAATATACCATAATTTGAATCTTCTAGCAACCTAACCTGATATGGAGTCTCTAATGATGAAGAGAAGGTCATGTGGGGATTGAAATGGGGGAAATAGAGTGAAAATTAAAATATTTATGAAATAATCAACTTACCTTCTCAAATCTGGATGATTTGAGGAACCCTAAGATGTTCGTCCCTCAATCGCGATCCCTAAGAGGTCCAAAGAGGGGGGGGGACATTTAAGAGTTGGAATGAGTAAAAAATATTAAATAATGAAAAACTTATAAAAGAAATAAATATTATTTTTAATTCTGGAATTGGGCTCACAGTTTTCCCCAATTCATGAAAACTCACATATTCTCCATAAAACCTTTGGAAACCCCCAAATCACAGAATTAATGGAAATTATGATAAAAATACATTTAAAATAAGGTATGTATGTGACAAAAATTATGAAACAAAACATAAACAGTCGAATTAAAACTAGCATATGAAATGTCAATATTTCAAACATAAACCATGAAGGGTATAAAAATAGCAGATCCACAGTCCAACATATCATAACTCATAAAATACAATATGGGAGATTGAATTCTACTAAATAAACATTAATAATGAATAATATCTAGTAAATAATTTTTATATAGTTGAAAATGATTAGTAAAACATTTTTAGTGAAATATCCCTTTTTGTTATATTGTTGAAAAGTCCAACATTGATAAAGTAAGTAATATAAATGATAATTTTTAATCAATGTTTCCCAAACCACTTTGAATATTTTGAACGAGATAAAAATTTTACAAAAATCATTTCTATATAAATAAATCCTTAAAACCATTTTAAAAACATGGATTTTATTGAGAACGATATAGAAGAATAAATATTTAAAACATTTAAAATGTTGTTTTAGTTAAGGAGTACCATAAAAGAATAATTTTGAAAATCATTTTATTAAACATGGACATGTATAATAAATATGTACATGAAAATAAATCCACATAAACAATGTTGGATAATAATGATATTGAGGAATTAACACATACCTTGTACTTTCCTCTGGTTGAAGGTATGTTTAACCTCCTGGATAATGACCGTAGAATGTTATTAAATTATACCAGAACCATATTCATATTTATTATATCATACATGATTCATTTATGACTTTATACTACACATTTAATAATTATTCTCATGTTAAATTAACATTTCGGTTAATAATATCATTCTTTATTGTACATGTTTAAACTTTTATTTTTGATCATATCAATTAAATCATGATTTAAATACTTCCAAAATATAAAAAATGATTTATATATCATATATATTTAGAATATAAATATTTATAACAATTAGATATATGAAATGGAAATCCCCATTTATGGAGACGCTAGGTCGTACGTATGCATAAACAATGTTTCCGTTTTCATATCGTATTAAACAGAAGTAAGTGAATAAGTTATATGTATATACATGCATACATGAATATATACATACACACATATATATATATCTAGTATAATTATTATTTCATATATTACATAATTTTTAATAATATATATTTTTATAATCATCATCGAATAGTGAACCTAGAAATAAAACTCATCGCGTCGTGGTGACGGTAAGCCATACGTACGCACACGTTGTGACAATATCATTCATATGATGGATTAAATAGTGTATACAATTGTACCATATTTACATTTAAATCAAATTATATAGAAGGTATTGGTCTTATTATTTGTGTATGGAAATAACAATGAAAAAGAAAATGGATGAATAAAAGAACATTGAAAGAGGTGATAAAATAATTACCTCTTCTTTGAGTGTTTCCTTTTGATTTGAAACAATGCCCCATAGGTCAGCTTTCTGCTCAAGAACAGGCCTCTAGGATGATGTGAGGTATGTTGGTTGGAGATTTGGGTAGGGTTTCACTTATCCAAATGTTTTTGGTGGAGTGATTTTGAGAGAAGGGGAAGTACTCTATTATAAGAGATGTGAGGTTCACTTTAGGAAATGTTTGACGTATTATTTTATTATAAAATCATTTTTAGTTTTTAAGGCTCAAAATTTATTTATTATGAAGATATGGTGGGTATGGGTGTAAATTATTTCCACAAATATGTTTTAGACAAGTTTAGGTAACCATTTTAACCTTATATTTTAGATTTTACTCTTAGTTATATATTTTATCTTTTACCATGTCCTCTTGTATTATTATAATAAATGGATAATAATCAAACTATAAAAATCCGAGAGAACCCGAAGAGGATCATTACTGATATATATAACCTTATATATGTCCTTTGGCTGATCCTTTGATTTTTAGAAATTTTATATCAATGAATAACATAACATTTGTTTTAAAAACTCATTTATGTCACTTTTGACACTATTTGGTATTTTGTATTTTTAAAGTCATAATAAGATTATCACTTGAAAAAATTTATCAACCCAATAATTTCATATTAACCTAGAAAATTCTTGGATGGCATCAAAACCTTTAATTCACATTTATTTTTATATTTATAAAATAAATTATTTTAATCATTAATTGATAATGTAGTCACTCCATCATCATTATGTCAAAAATAAATTTAATTATTTAATCCATAAAAATTATAAATAAAATACAATTATATTGGAAATATTTTTATATTTTTAATCAATATTTATATTCGAATTTATATTATGTAAAACTGAAAATTAAAAAACGTTTATTTATTAAATATTGAATTTAACCCTTTTAACGCTTCTTTAAATAAAATAATAATAAATGTCCTCATCTAATCAAAGTGAACCAAAATTTTCATATTTTATTCAATGGTAGGATTTGGTCAAAATACACTTATCCATTATAATTAATACATGTGTCATGGTAATTATAATATCATTGTTACCTTTAATTACCCTATTTACTTTTAACTGTTGTAAATAAAAGTCAAAAGTTATGATTCACCAAAAATCATTTTCATCTTATTGAACCAAATTTTACTTAAATATGTCAACCGTGTCTCTTAAATGTTTTAAATTCAATTCACAGAAGTGGTAAAATTACGTTTTATGAAAATTTTCAAATGTGCCTAGAATGTGGGTAAAAGACGTTCAAGAGATCAATAAGATTTTATACATCTAATTTTTTTATAAAACGAATTCAATAAATTACATTTAACTTATATATGTATTATATATCTATTTCGACATAAAATAATTTTAAATAAAAGAAATTATTATTTAAATTAAATTCCTATTTTAAATAATAACATGGTGCTTTTCACTATTCATAAAAAATTGAATGTTTTTAGAAAATTGTCAAAAATTTACCCTATGATAATTTTGATATTCCGAATTCAAAAATGATTTATATTTAACAAATTAAAAACTTATAATTTTAATTAATTAATATAAAAATAATCCCCATTGTCAAAACCAAAAAATAGTGTTTTTTAAAAAAGTAAAAATAATCAAAATATTTACATGTGTTTAAGTAAAATTACATATAATGAACTACATTGTATTAAATGATATAAATATAATATATCTATATTTCCAAACCATCCAAATGAATAATTTAACACTATAAATTATTTTGATTAAATAAGTTGTTTTCAAATAAAATTGTGTATTTTTTACTATTCATCAAAAAATGAAAGTTATCGTAAAAGAACCACAAATTTATCCAAACTAAATTTTTAGGTAAATATTATAATGAAGAATTTAATTTCATTAAATTTAATATATAAAAGTGTCCAATATTTCTTTTAAAACGGGTTCACCATTAAAAGGTGGTAAAATTGAATTATTTGAAGATACTTCTTTTATCCAAAAAAATGAATTTGTTATTATATTATGACTAAGAAACACACAATATAGATTTCAAAATTACAAGGATTATATAAAATTCAATATATAGTTAATATTATTCATAACTACTTTTTGAAAAGCTAGATTGGTATGTCGTGGTGCACTCGTACTCATTGTTGCGTGTAGCGTATGTTATTGAAATATTTTGAAGAGACAACATACTATGAAATATTGGACTATTACATTCTCCCCTCCTTCAATAAATTGAGTTCTCAAAATTTGAATTTTTTCTTTGAAATAAATGGATAAAAATAGAAAAATACGTTTGTGGAAAACCCACATCCAAAATTTGGTTAATTAAAGTAAGTTTTAATAAGAGGGAATGGGAAATGAAAAATTCACCTCCTAATTATGATATTGATTAGGAGAGCATTATTGAAAATTAGAGACACATAATTGGATGAAAATTTTAAATATTTATTGGGAGTAATTGAGGGCATTAATCACACACACATGTAAAATTGAGGTCCTCAAAGCCACCAATCTATATTGATTTAAAATATAATCAGGTCAATAAATTATAAGGTATTATGATGACACATTTTTGGTTTGAAGATTCCATTCCTAATTTTTAAGAATTAATTAATTCATACCACAATCATATCATTCACACCAAAAGATAATAGAATATAAAAATTTTCTATTTTTACTAAGTGTATCAGTTTCCAAAAATAAGGAATTTATAATTAATTTTACAGAATATTTAGTAAAAACTACATTAAATAAACTAGGAAATCACATAGGAAAGTTTTATCTAATGCACCCTTATCGCCCTTTAGTTGCGGGTTCAAGTCTCGCAACCTTTCTGGACACGAAGAGTTGCCACCCAAACTCTGGGTTCTCCTTTTTATTAAAATCCAAAACCAATATTAATAATTTAATTAACATTAACAAGAGTATTCAATGTCAAATATAATCCATTCCAACCTTTAAACATTTCCTAAATACTTCTGTGCAGTCTCACAGTCCAAAATTTATAAACAAGGTAAACACGATGAAGATCTTTTCTTCCACATAATAACATGTGAATACATTCATCACGTATTCTTTTAAAACACAATAACAACCTGAATTACCATAAAATTTTATTGATTACATTCATTCTCCCTTATTCCTTATATAATACTGGATACAATCCTTATATCCAAAAATGGTTTAATATCCAAAAATAAGGGAATAAAAAACAATTAATTAGTTTCCAAGTAGTCAAGAATAATGAATATAATTTATCAAAATAAATCATATATTATTCCAAAATCACTACCTTAGTATCAAAACCATATTAAGGATTATCATTCCTCAAGCCAAGTAATTTCCAAAATGTTTAACTTACTATTGTGTCGCATTTCTTAGAACCATATATTCTCAAATCCTCAATTAAATAGTACGTCAGCACAATCCATATTTATTTCCATAATTCATATAACTAGTACATCATTGATACAACACTAAAATGAAATAATTAGTTAATAAAAACATAATAGCACTAGTCATTCCTCTTCATCTATCATAGTATCATAACTCTATTATTATCCAATAGCATCATTTGGGTTATACTCGGATGATTTGGACATTGATTTTCTTTGTGTCCCAACACCTTGGAGATGAAGCATTGTACAATTTAAACCATTTTCTTACCCATGCAATCACATTCTTGGTTTCCTTTTTCACCACACTTATAATAAACTCCCATTCCATTCAAGCATTTACCAATGTGAATCTTTTCATAGTTATCACATAAGGGAAAATAATTCAATCCCCTCTTGGCTTAATCCATCATTCTCTCTACCAGCCTTTTCTCCTCTTTCTTCCCTTCAATGCCATAGGACTCGAAAAATTCTTAACATATGTTCTTAACACATGATACTATTTCTTCATATGATGAGAATACATTAGAGACTATTTCCCTTCTACTTGTGGGATTAATACCATAAAAGATCTGATCTTTTTTACTATATGGATCATGCGTTTTGTAGGAGTTCTCATTAAATATATTGGGCACCTTTTCTAAACAATGGAAAACACTAGGTTAGTTTATGAATCCTAATAAATAATTACAAACCTGTAGAATACCTAACGTAAATTGTAATAAATATGAAAATATTCTATAATCATAAAAAATGTTTTCTTTGAGGAGTTATTTACTCCCTAATCCTTTATAATGGCTTGTAAAGAACATATGAATTGTCCTATGCATATATTCCAGGAGTGTCGTAACTTGGAGTGAAGCATGGCCCATTGTTGTGTACCAGGATACCCATGTTCAGGCCTGAATATTGCTGTCTTAGTTTTCACTCCTAGGTACATCTGTGCCAGAGTTGCATCTACCAACTCGTATCCAGACAGGGATGTACTACTTGGAAAATAAACAAAATCTCATCATTACCAAAATTCATAGAAGTTCCTCTATAGTAATGATCAAAGTCAGTCATTGAATAATGATCTGTAATCTGAGTTTTTCTAAATATAGTTTCAGAAGTTTTTACTAAACTTTCTCAGATACCAAATTCAACACATAGACCCCTGTTACCCAGAGTTGGTGCATTATTTTAATACATTGGCATGATTACAGGTAATCATGTCCTATAGGACCTATCATTTTAGCAGTTTGGAAAATAGATTACATACATGAATGTTACATTACACTTTATAACATACAACACAACAAAAATAATCCTTTGAGAACTCAATTATTCACATAGCTTAACACAATATATCAATAATTATACACTTCTTAGAATCCTAGTAAAATAAAACATTTTAATGTGGTGAGCTTAGATGCTCATTAAGGGTAAATAATTTATTTGGAGCAATAAAATTTTAAGGAAATATATCTAATAAAAAACAACATCATTTTAAACATAAACATGAAAATTATATGAAGAAAAAATATAAAACATTACCACATAAAAATGAACATAATATATTTTACTAGTCGAATAATCACATGTAATAATTAATTTTATAATGAGGGAATGCCTAATACCATACATCATTACCACATAGTCCAGGCCTCATGCCAAGACTACAAACAAATTTTTTATCAATAAATAGTTTAAAGACAATAGTTTGTCTCATGATACCTACTGATGCATTGAGGGGATATAACATATCCCACCCATAACGTACTGAGTCCACTGCATTCCTCATATGAAAATTTTGAAAATAATATAAATATTCGTAGTATAACTTGCCTTCAAAATGTCAATACATCAACTATAAAACATGATGTGTATAAAAATTGCATATCCATAGTCAAACATATCATAACTCATTAAATAAAATATGTAAGATTGTATTATAATAAATCAACACTAATCAATAATAATATCCTATAAATAATGTTGACATAGTTGAAAAGGATCAGTAAAACATTTTGAGTAAAATATCCCTTTTGTGAAATCATTTAAAAGTCACATATTTATAAAGTAAGTAATTGAAAATTTATTTTTGAATCAATGATCCCCATAACAATTTGATACTATGGAAAGGAATTAAAATTTTAAAACTGTAATATTCATATAAATAAAAATTTAAAACAATTTTTAATACATGGACATTAATGATAAAGATTTAGAAAATATATATTTAAAACATTTAATATGATTTTTTTGTCAAATAGTACCTTGAAAGAATGATTTTTAATTTATTTTATGAAACATGGACATGGATAATAAATTTTTCCAAGAAAACACTTACATATAACCAATCCATGATTATAGTGTGATTGAGGAATTTACCCTTACCTTGTACATTCCTTTGGTCAATGGTACATTTAAACTCATATATAATTACCGTTGTATGTTATTAAATTATAAAAAAACCATATTCATATTTATTATATCATACAAGAATTATTTATGACTTTAAACTACCCATTTAATATTTATTTCCATGTTAAATTAACATTTCGGGTAATAATCGTTTTCTTTATCATACGTGTTTTAGCTTCTTATTTTGATCGTATCATTATGATCATGATTTAAATAAATACATAATATAAAAATTGATTTATATATCATATATATTTAAAATATAAATATATATAATAGATCGATATAACAAATGGAAGACACCGTTTATTGAGATGGTATTCCATACGTATGCATAAACATTGTTTCGGTTTTTAATATCGTATTGAACGGAAGTAAGTCAATAAGATATATGAAATTAAATAAATAAATATATATATATTTCTAGTAGAATAATTATTTTATATATTACATTCTTATTATTATAATATATTTTTATAATCATCATTGAATTGTGAACCTGGAAATTAATCACATGTTCTCATAGAGGTGGTAAACCGAACGTACGCATGCATGGTGACATTATCATTAATAGGATGGAAAGAATAATGAACATGGTTGTAACATATTTAAAATAACATCACTAATTTTAGAATGTTTTGGATTTGTTTTTTAGGTATGAAAATAACAATGAATGTGAATGTGGAAGAAGAAAAGAACTTTGAAAGGGGGGATGAAATTTTTATCTCTTTTTTTGGTGTTTTCTTTTGATTTGAAATAAAGGGATCCTTTGGATATTTTTCTGCTCAAGATAAGGCCACTTGGTTTAAGTGAATTATGTTCGGAGGAGATTTGGTAAGGGTTTGGCCGAGCCAAATGGCTATGGAGGTTTTATTTTGAGAGAAGGTGAAGTGCCCTTTTATAATAGAGGTGTGGGTAACTTCAGGAAAAGATTGAAATGTTATTTTATTATAAAATAATTTTCGGTTTCTAATGTCACCAAATTGATTTACTTCGATTATAAGGTGGTGATTGGTTGAAATCATCTCAATAAATAGGTTTTTGATGAGTTTAGTTCACCAGATTAATTATATCTTTTAGATTTAACTCTTAGTTAAATATTTTAACTTTTACCATGTCCACTCATATTATTATAATAAATGGTTAATAAACATACTATAAAATGAAATTCAAACCCAATGTGGTTTATTATTGATATATATATATCCTTATATATGTGATTTGGAAAAAATACAGATTTTTAGAAATATTATATCAATTAATAATATAATATTTGTTTTGGAAAACTCATTTATGTCAATTTTTACACGGTTTGGTAATTTTTAAGTCATAACACCATTATCAAATCAAAAAAAATTATTTAATCAACCTTAACATGTCATATATGAATGAAAAATTCCTAGATGGCATAAAAAGCCTCAATTTATATTTCATTTTATATTCATTATTTCAATTATTTTAATCATTCATTGATAATGTAATTACTGCAACAACATTTTGTAATAAATAAATATAATTATATAATCTCTAAAAATTATATATTAAATTCCATTATATAGGAAATTATTTTATCTTTAAAATGATTTTTTATAGTCAAATTTATCTTATGTATAACCCTATATTAAATATGATTTAGTTATTAAATGTTGAATTTAATACTTTTAACTCTTTTTAAATAAAATAATAATACATTTCTTAATCTAATCCAAGTGGAACAAAAGGATCATATTTTATTCTTATGGTTTTTGGGGTCAAAATAAATTTCTCTAATAGAATTATGAAATCTTTTGGGGTAATCATAATATCATTTTTACTTTTAATTACCCCATTTTCTTTTAATCGTGCTCAAAAAAGTAAAAAATTACTATTCACCAAAACTATATATTATTTTTATTGAACAACCTATTTTTACTGAGGTAAATCATGTATCTATGTTTTTTGAAATTCAATTCAGTGAAGCGGTAAAATTACGTGTTATTCAAAATTGAAAATATTCCAAGAAGTCTGGTAAAAGACGTTAGAACGTCAATAAAATTTTATACATCTAATTTTAATATAAAATCAATCCAATGAATTAAGTTGAACTTATTTATGTACTATATATCTATTATTACTTAACATAAATTTAAATAAAATAAATAATTATTTAAATAAAAATTCCATTTTAAACAATAACGCAGTGTTTTTCAATATTCATCAAAAATTGAATGTTTTTAGAAAAATACCAAAAAATCACCTTAAGCTAATTTTTATAATTTGAATTAAAAAAATTAATTCTATTTTACTGAATTATAAAATATATGTTTCATTAATTTGTTTAAAATTTACTCCCATTGTCAAAACCAAAAAGTGGTTTTTTAAAAAAAGTAAAAACTATCAAAATATTGACATGTGTTTATGTCAAATTTAAATGTGAAATAAATTATAATGACCTAAATTGTATTAAATGATAAAAAACAATCTAACTATACATACAAATTATTCAAATTCAAAATTTAACAGTATAAATTATTTCGATTAAAAATGTTGTTTTCAATAAAAATATATTATTTTTGTTAACTCTCAGATTTTTCCTTGTAATTTTTTAAATAAATGAAATTATTACTACACTGAAAAAATTGACGGCACATGATTCTGAGGAATGGAGTTCCTAGAAGGAACTTTCGAACATTTTTTTGGGTACGCTCAGTAAATGCTTCAGCAGTGTTTCCTAAGTTTTGAAATGTTGAACGAATTAGAAATCCGAGGGCACCATTGAATCCGTAGTGACATGATTCACGTAAGGGAGGATATTTCTTGACCATAGTAGGTCCAGAGAAAAAATTAATTTTGTGGACTTTTTAAATGAAAATAAATAATATAATTTTGTTATTTTATTTCATATCCTCCAATGAACAAGTAAAGGGGGTGGGTCAGGCGATGTGTCAAGCAAATAAATGGCTTGACCTGCAAACCCTAATTAATGACGTTGTTGGAGAATTATGAAGATTTATAATTGACGAGCCTCATTAAACTCCAATGAAGTTACATACCCTCCCCTTCATCTATATATATGGTACTTGGGGAGGGGTATCGATATAGCTTCGATGAGCAATGAAGTGCTGAAGGAGCGCTGCAACGCCGGACCATAAGAAAACATAGCCGACCCAGCGGGTGGTCACAGATGACACCAAACCACGAACCGATGGGCGATGTATGAGTGGCGTCTTTGGGATCTGGTTGCGGGAAGGAATAACATGATCATCCTTCATGTGTGGTAATTTTTCCCCGATGTTTCGAGGTGTGGGTTTATTCGTTTACATTTCCACGAAAGATTCCCACTTCCCCGTTCTTGAAAATTATATGAAGAACGCAGATCTAAAAACTAATGGGTTGATCCATGAATCATTCGTTTTGTGGGAGGTTGTTATGGGGTATCCATATGGGGTTTTGTTTTTTGTTTAATACAAAAATTGGTGAAACCATTTTATCCTCCCTTTGATCACGAGCTAACGTAGAGGGAAAAGACCTAAAGAACACGGGCGTAACCCTCCGCAACTTTGTTATCCTTATGCCTTCTATGGAAGACCACCGACCACACAACTCCAACCAATTACGAAGGAGGCGACATGTCAACGCATGCCTCCAGAGGAGTCCATGGCACGATGCTGTGGCAGACAAGGGAGAGGCTGGCACTGGCCGACCACAGAGGAGGTGAAGCATGTTGTCGTGCACTGCTGGTGTGCAAAGGGGCCGTGGCTCATCAGCTGCTTAAGACAGGGAAGGTGGTCGACTCATCGTCCAACTGCAGAGGGGAAGGGCAGCACACCATCACGCGCCGCTGGTGAGAAGGGGACCATGATAAAAGCCACAATGGAGGATGTGGAACCCATGCCTCCAGTGGGTTTTACAGTGTCCGGGCGGAGCCCATGTGGCATCGCCGTTTCAAAGGCCGAACGGCCTTTACCCATTCGGGATCTCAGGGGACTAGCACCCCAGAGCCTCCTAGTGGAAGCATTGTGGGCCACACCCTTCGTAGTCAGGTCGCCCTTCCGTGGGCCACCGCCTGCGGTCTAGGCTACCTGCCAAGCAGGCCCCCCCCAGCGTGTCAGGCCGCCTTCCCAGCATGTCGCATCACATAATGTCGGGCCGCCCATTTGCGGGCCCCACCCTACATGGACTCGACCGCTATAGAAGGACGCCCCTTTTTCATACTCGACCGAACCTCAGCCTAGCCTGTCGAGTCCTCCATAGCCCAACCTAGACTGGGTCAGGCCGGGTCAGTCCGATCGAGTCAGACCTAACCCAGGCCCAACCATCCCCAAAAACACTTAAAGGTCGTTATCTCAAGAACCGGGCGTCCGATTAATGACTTTTCTATGTCATTGGGATCATTTTAGTGATACGTTCCTTTTGAATTACTCCATGATTGTTTTGGATAAATTTTTAGTACGGTTGGGTTCGATCGCACCTGAATCTAACTGGGCCCTAGGAACTAAAATGCAAATAATGCACAGACCGGGCGTCTGGTTGAAGCACTGTCTATTGCATTGGATGCCTTGTGATATGAAAGATCATTAGGTATCATCTTTTTGACACTACGGGGTGTTCAAAATATGACCAATGGATTGGGAGTGGTTCTCCCATGTGCGCTGTATACAGAACCCTACGATAGGTTGAGACATGACGACTATTGAATTTTCGACTAGGATTGACTCGACAGCCACAATATGCGGTGGGGAGAAGTACCTCAGTAGGCCACGGTGGGGAGCAGTTACAATATGCGATAGGGAAGAGTAAATTAGCAGGCCATGGTGGGGAGCAGCTTTGTGTGACATGGAAGACCCACAATACGCGATGGGGAGGAGTACCTCAACAGTTCAATGATAGTGGGAAGTTCCTCTGTGTGAGTCGGTAGAGTCACAACCCCCTTCCCACAAAGTGGACCCCTCCTAGGCCAGAAATGTGAGAAGGGAGATAATGACCCTAGTGTCCCACCTCTAGTAGGCCCCGGATTGGCGAATAGCACCGAGGGTATAATGAATACTCAAATGAGAGTTATTACCCTCTAAGAGAACACATGTAGAAGAGAGAGATGAGATAGACACAAATAAACTCCAAATCAGACTGAAATATAAATGAGAAACCAAGTACAGATATGAGATTCCATGAAAAAGTACTAAAACTGAAAGGAAAAAACTACAAGTACCCAAAAGAAGGTAAAAACAGCAGCAACCACAAGCCTGAACAACTCCTGCAACCCCAAGCTAGTAGAAATCAGCTTGATCTCCAACCTGCTCCAAGTGACTTGAAAAACAGTTTCTATATATGTAGGGTGAGTATAACAGTATATTCAGTAGGATCATCTCTAATTCCTCTCACACAAAAGTAAATAAAGCATGCTAAAGCACATTGATCTACAAGTGAAACTAACTCGTCACCTAAACATGTATACTATGTTCCCAACCTCACCATGTCTACTCTCACCAAGTAATGCATACAAGAATATATTATATAATAAAGATTATCAATGGAACCCCACTACTACTTCCCCACTGGTTTGCTACTTTTCCCCATTATCACACGTCATATGCATCTCTATCCAAAAATGCTTGCCCAAGACACCTAGGTGAAACACCAAAATTTTCACCTCGTGCACCACAAACGCATTCCCGTAGACACTTGGGTGAATAACCACACCATCTTCAAAACCAAAAGTAACCAGGATGTTTTCGGGAGCCACCACTGCTTGAAAAACATGTATCATACATCGGGTATTATACCTCAAGCCATTACAGCCCATACACCGAGTAAGGGTCCCAAAGCCATCACATCCAATACACGTTACACCTATAGTAGTCCATAAGAAACTATATCCAGAATATATGTGTCTGAATAACCACAAGCCATTATAGCCCTCTACACACATATATGGGAAAAACTAACCAATGTTCCTGTCATCACAAGTAACTACCAAGAGAAGAGAGCGGGGCCAAAGGGGGTAGTCAGACATTCATCCTCCCACTGGAATGTTGGGGAAAACACCCCCTCAAGGTTCAGAATCCTTGGGGGTGTCATTTTCCCTTACTGACAGGGTGGAGTAGTGTATAGAAACACAAAAATTATAGGATATATCTTATCTCAAAACCACACTATGGGAATTACCTAGTAATAGACACAACTACATATAACCTCTCTCAGACTCCGGGATGCTACTTCTAAGACTAGGTATCCTATAAGCACACAACTATTTGAAGAGCTATATAGAATACATCATTCCCTTATTATCAGTTCCATTGTATGTTAATTAATTATTTAACATTAATTAACCATGAAAAATTACACATTAAGTTCCATTAGCATCACACCCAATGTCAACTGTCCCTTCAAAATTACAACCTCATCATTATGTTCCATCAAATTCCAACACCACGAGTTAACACCATTTATTAAAATATTCATTACAGACATACTTTCCCATATTCCCATAATTTCTAGAAAAACATCCAATGCTACTAACACAAAGAGGCTCAACACTGTGAGTAGATGTACTACCCGTTGAGTCTTTTCCGCTTATAGAAAGAGCATATACCCATCCTTACTTGAGAATCTAAACACAGAAAGTACGTGGAATACCCCGTGTGTCTTTGCCTCTTTTGGAAGAAGTGTAAGTAAGACAAGATGCCTTGAGCAGTGGGAAAAAGTAAATCATATAAACATCCAAAGAGAATTAGCAAGCATCCAAGAATCAAAACTACCCCATTCCATCATCCCTGGTGTCCTATTCAACACCCACATGCATAAACCGATGAATCTCGCCACTCTAGGCATCATCTGCTACCACAAACAAATGTCTCAATGCCTTCACATATCACAACAACCATCTAGGATCACGTCACAGCACAGGAAGCAGGAAAACATACATCACATCAATGGGCTCATGACCCTTTAACAATCAAGAGGGTAACTCAGAACCCTTTTAGAAATTATCAAATAATCAGTTTTTTAATCCATCGTGAATTACCATATTTATTAAACGTAGGTTCCAAGTTCGGGAAACCTAATTAGTAAGCTATCAAAAATAAATAATCATGCTTACTACACTAATTTTATTAACATAAAATTACAACAAGAACCAAATTCATTTAGATTAATCTTTATCTTTATCCAAGAATTATAAATTAATACCAATTTACGTTCTTCACTAATTTCCATCAAGAACGAACATCTAATCAAATCAAGCGTAGATATCACATTATCTAGTAAAACATGAGGAAATAACATACGATTGATATCAATTTATTTATCCAGTGAAAATATTTTAATGTCAATTACATTGTGATCCACTGGGATAAAACATGATAACGATACAGTTGCACATAAGAGGAAAGAGAAGCAATGAATCCCCTACCTCAAACAGTTCCTCTCGTTCTTTATCCACACAATGGGTCACGATCGATTCCTCTCGTGACAACTACATCCACCCGAGGATAACATGATATGACCGCACCAACCAAAACCCAAGAAACCTCCATTATAATCATGGAGATTACAAAATTTAATATTGAAAGGAGAAGCAAGAGAAGATTATCCCCGAAGTAACGATTATAAAACATACCATATATCGAAGAATGATTGACACAGATTGGTTGCATCAAAACTGAGCGGAAATGATCCGAGGAGTAAAGTTTGATTGTGAAACTCTTACGGGAATGATTGAATGGTTCTAGATTCTCATAGTCATGAACAAATATGAAGAACAAGGGAGGATGATATCTTATACCTTTTTAATATTTAATGGGCCGACAGTTTAAGATACGCTTACTTCCCCATTAAAAGTAGATCACATTATCCAACATGGTTTGACAAAGTAAAAACATTTCGAGACATATGAATAATTAATATAGGATTTATGGCCTTTGAATCGACATTAAGATTCCTTAAAATAAGTCTTTAAATGCATTTTACATCGAAGGAAGTGTCAAAAGGGGAAAAACTATACGAAGCTGGAAACACAGTTCACCTACCGTTACTATACACCTACAGATCTGTGAAACCAATACGTGAAACCAATCCATGAAACCGATCTCTAAAACTGATCTGTGAAACCGAAATGTGAAACCGAAATGTGAAACTGATCTTTGAAACCAATATGTGAAACCGTTCCGTGAAACCAATCTGTGAAACCGATCTGTGAAACAGATATGTGAAACGGATCTGTGAAACCGACCAGTGAAACTGATATGTGAAATGGATCTGTGAAACCGATCTATGAAACCGATTAGTGAAACCGATCTGTGAAATTGATCTGTGAAACTGATCTGTGAAACCAATCTGTGAAACCGATCTGTGAAATGGATCTATTAAACCGATCTGTGAAACTGAACTGTGAAACTGAAATGTGAAACTGATCTCTGAAACTGATCTATGAAACTGATCTGTGAAACCGATTTGTAAAACACTGTGAACCTACCATTACTATACACCTACCATTACTGTACACCTACCGATAGAACAAATCATAAAACTGGAAACACTGGTCGTAGAAATGAAAATTTGGCAAAGTGATGGGGATAAGTCACCTTGAACTCCCAGAAAACCTCCAACACCAAATTTTCACAAAGTAATGGACCGGAGAGGTCCATTCCATTACAGGTAGGCCCACTGTACTCGATATAGGAGGTGTTCTCTAGTAGTTGTGGTGTTCGGCGTAGTGACTTGGAATGTTACTTGTTCCAATGCCTAGAGAGTTTGTGGTAGGCTATCAACACATATAGCAATCCTATGTCGGTCAGCATTATAATTTGGTTTCTCTAAGATGCATACCCAGTTTGAGATAAAACATTAATTGATCCATGTCAATTTCTTTATGCTTTGTGATTGAGATCATGCCTTGTGGTTTTACTTGTAAAATTCAATGAGACATTCAGGGGGCTCGGGGACCCTACTAAGCATCATTATAATCCACCCTACACAGGCTTCACCTGCACTTTGTTGTGTTTTGTGAAGACGACGAGCAGCTGGGGTGAGGTTTGAGGGAGCCAGGAGTAGGTGGTACACAAAAGAGACATGCCGACTTGGAGTGCTGAGATAACAATCTGTACCTACCCTTCAGGTAGGATCCCTGAAGGATGACTCAGAATCTGTTTCCCATTTTTCAGTTTTATTGTTCCTTTGAGTTCTATTTTTACATTCATTTTTACTCATACCATTATTTGGGCTTGTATTCCGGACCCTTTTACATTGAGAATTCCTTTTTTACTACTGCAGTTTACTTCACAGTTTCTTCTTCTTGTTTTCTCAGACCGTGTATTTGTATAGGATTAAAGGAAACACAATCCCTATTTAGGGAATACACCTTTCGGTGCTAGATGGAAGCCCTTTGGCCTTTGGAAGGCGGGCTAGGGGTATTCAATACAAGGGCCTCGGGGGACGGGTCTTTACAAATTTTTATCAGAGGAGTTCAGTTTTACCCAAGAAATAGGGCTCTGATCTTTTTTGTGAAGAAATATTGTTAACTATTATGGGTGTGGTTTTCAGTTTGGGGAATCCAGTGTTTGTGAGGTGGCCAATGTATCCATACACTAAGACCCTGAATTATAATTTCTGACACAGCTCACAAAAACACTAATTGCATGTGTTTTGAAATGTTTTCATTTTGACCTCTTGGGTTAGCTCAACATGTATAACTTGTTGACCATGGCACACCTATCTTCTTTCAGGATGCCACCACATAGATAGATAGCTAGGATTCTCAAAAGAGTACGTGATGATGACCCACTGAGTGATGAGGCCTTAGTGAAAGGCCCTTTTATAGAGTTAGCACCATTGGGTGGTGTACCAGCAACACCACTACCCATAGGGAAGATATTACCACCAGATCCACCAGTTGATGATGCACACTGACTGAGCGAGTTTCACGAGTTCTAGCAGTAGATGCCTCTATGGTTATGAGCCAAGAGAGACCCGCATGTCGCTGTGGACTAGCTGCAGTCTATGGAAAGTGTTTTCATCTTGGTTGGGACACTATCAGATTTTATTGTGATCCTAGAAGACATCCATTTTCATTCAGTAGCAGGGAGATTGTGGAGCCTGATTCTCTAGATACATTATGAGGTGACCCTCATCTGGTCAGACATTGAGGGCCTTTTCAATGTATATTTCATCCCAGCAACCTTATGATCTAGGCGTATACAAGATATGATGCACTTATAGCAGGGGAACATGACAGTGGTGCAGTAGCCGGCGAGGTTTATTGATGTCTCTCGCTACTCCACCAACATTTTGTGCAACCCTTTCATCAAGGCATGTACCATTGAGAAGGGACTCCTATGTGATATAAGATCATCGATGGTATCACTCAGCATACCAACTTAGGTTGGGGAGCTAGAGTGAGCGCTTTTGGTGGACAACATCCTAGTTGAGCAGCCACCTACATCGAGAGCCACCACAAGATGTCAGGTAGCCGAGTTGTCTATAGCAGGTTGTAGGCAGATGACACAATGTTCCCAAAAGGCTAGACCTTCTGGTGGATGACTTTGGGATGCAAGGTCAGAAGTGTGAGGCTCGCAAGGAAGGGGAAGATAGGAAATGGACATGCAGTGTTTCACTTGAGGTGGGCAGGGACATTTGGCTCGCAACTGCCTGACCCACTGTACAGACGACCATCAGACAGTGGAGGGTCCGCTGGGGTAGAGGCATAGGTTTGAGCGAGGAGGTCCATAGGGTGGAATATGTGGATGAGGAGTGGGTTGTGTTGTAGGTGGTGGGAGGTGTTTCGAGTGTCTACCACCACCGCCTCCAGGTTGTCCACCCTCACCATAGGGAGTAGAAGGATAGGGACGAGCTCCACTCCAGGCAGTAGAGGTCTACATCAACAACACTCTAGAGATTATTAGAGGTATGATCTATGTCTACTTCTCCATAGCTGCATTACTTATAGACATAGGTTCCATTTACTCTTTAATTTCCATGACCCTCGTTCGGAGCTCGGAGATTCTGGTGGAGTCGTTGGCTTGATCCTTACAGATAGAGACTCCTACAAGGGAAGATTCAATGATTAAAAACTGGGGCTAGAAGGGTGATATTACTCTAGGAGGCGAGAGCATTGGCTGAGATATTCTAGTAGCGTCGTTGAGGCCTTTCTATGTCATCTTGGGTACAGACTTATTATCCATAGTCCATGATCAGATTGATTGTATTAGGCACAAAGTGTGGTGTTTCAGCATGGATGGTACCAGGTTTTCCTTCACCGGCGAGAAGGGAACCTTGGAAGCACATGATGGACATATGAATAAGTGGTTAAAACTGATTACTCATCAGTTTTCTAGACTTACCCTTAGAGTATCTTATGTTGAGAGTCCGAGCAATCCTGTAGTGGTGGACTGGTATGACAATGTCTTTCCTGATGATGTTCTGGGACAAAATCCATGTAGATAGGTAAGATTTTACATTGAATTGTATCCTAGGATGAAACTGATATCTACACCAGCATATCGGATGGATCCCACAGAGCTTCATGAGTTACAGGTACAGTTGGAGGACTTGTAGGGAAAGGGTTTCATAAGACCCGGTGTTTCTCCATGGGCAGCCCTGATTCTGTTTTCCATGAAGGTAGATGAGAGTTTGAGACTCTTTGTAGACTTCCGGTGCCTGAACCAAGTGACTATTAAGAACAAGTATTCACTTCTGAGGATTGATGATCTTTTAGACACCTGATGGGAGGTCATTGGTTTTCGAAGATATACCTCAGATCAGGTTATCATCATCATAGGATATGATATGAGGATGTGAAGAAGATGACCTTAAGATGTTGGTATAGCCATTAAGAGTTCTTGGTTATGCCTTTCAGCTTGAAAAATACACCACCAGTGTTCAAGGGACTATTGAAAATGATCTTTCATCCATACATCGATCGCATAATGCTGGTGTTCATCGATGAAATCTTGGTGTACTTGGAGATGGAGGATGAGCATGCCTATCATTTGTAGATAGTTCTGGATACACTCACAGAGAACCGACATTAATTTAAACTCTCATACTGTCAATTCTAGATTTGAGAGGTACAATTTCTGGGACATGATATCTCAGAGGAAAGAGTTGTAGTGGATCCAGTGAATATAGATGTTCTTCTTGATTTGGAGCCACCCTGGAGCGTGAAGGAGGTGCGATGTTTCCTAGGGCTGGCTCGGTACTACTAGAGGTTTCACTGAATTTTTCCAGAGTTTCAGCACCCTTGTCAGCGTTGACGAGGAAGGGGAAACCCTTTGTATGGATGGATAGATGACATCATGGTTTCACGTTGTAGAGGCTGTGACTGACAAGTGCCCCCATCTTGAGGCTACCAAAAGAAGGTGTTGGGTATGTAGTCTACTGTGATGCATTAGGGACTAAGAATAGGTGTGTCCTAATGTAGGAGCAAGAAGTGATTTCTTATGGCTCATGATAGATGAGAACTAATGAGCAGAACTATTCCTCCCATGACATGTAGTTAACAGCTGTGGTCTTTTCCCTGATGATGTGGCGACATTACAGGAAGGGAAAATGTTTTACATTCCACTCTAATAATAAGAGCCTCACATATATCTTCTCTCAAAAAGACCTAAACCTGATACAACGTCAATGGATAGAGTTTCTTCACGACTATTACATCGAGATAGTCTATAGTCTTTGAAAGGGGAATGTAGTAGCAGATGCACTCAGCAGGAGGTCTGGTCAGTAGTTGATGAGTGAGGCAATAGAGCAGCTAGCCACGTTGCAGATATACTTCAAGGATAGAGATGGATCATTGTACCTCAAGTATATGACAATCACTCCCCCACTCCTTCAGTGAGTCTTGGGGGCATAGCTTGGGGAATGTTATTTTGAGGCTCGACGTGCTCAGATAACCATAGGTCAGGAACCCAATGGATTTTCTGAAGGTGGGGAGCAAGTCATTCTTTTCATAGGACGTACCATTGTATCAGTGGTGCTACAAGAGGATGTGTAGAGGGAGTTCCATAGGTCCCTTCTAGTGGTACATCCTTGTGTGGAAAAGATGTACCATGACCTTAGACGTCAGCACTGGTGGCCTAGGATAGAGAAGGTAGTAGGAGAGTTTGTCTCAAGATTCTTTACTTGTCCGCAAGTGAAGGCAGAGCATCAGGATCCTGTAGGCTTGCTATGCCACTAGAGGAGACAGATTGGAAGTGGGATGGGATATCCATTGACTTTGAGATAGGGCTTCCATGAATGTCAACGCCTCCAGCAGGTTCTACAGTGATTAAGCAGTGCCCATGTGGTGTTGCCACTTTAAGGGCCGAATGACCTTTAGCCGTTCGAGATCTTGGGCTAGCGGCTCCCTTGAGCTGCATAGCGGAAGCACTGTGGGATGTAGCTTTCGGGGCCAAGACACCCTCCTACTGGTCTCCACCAGCGTGTCAAGCTGCCTTCCAAGCGAGATGTCACCAGGGAGTCGGGTCGCCTACCCTGCATGCCGCCGCCAGCGGTCCGGGCCGCTTGCCCAACGCACTGACGCCAGCGGTCCAGGCTACCTGCCTAGCGATACGCTACCCGGTGGGCCGGAATAGACATCATCCCAGTGGGTTGAGTCCACCACGGACCATCCCAGTCTTGGTCGGGCGGGGTCTGTCCGACCGGGTCACAATGGACCCAAGACCAACCAGGCCCAAAAACACTTAAAGAGACTTATCTCAACAACCGAACATCTGTTTGACGAGCCATCTGCAGCATTGGGATCCTTGGAGAGAGACAATCCATTAGACATACCCAATGAGTGTTTTGGAGAAACCTGGTGTATGGACAGTTTGGATCGCACCCAAATCCAACTGGGCCCTCCGAATAGAAATGCCAATAATGCACAGACCGAGCGTCCAGTTGACGCGCCATCTATTACATTGGATCCCATGTGACATGAAAGATCATCGGGTTACTGTTTTTGAGACTTCGTTCTGGTTGAAATATGACTGATGGATTGGGGACCGGTTCTTCCAAGTATGCTAGGTACGGAACCCTACGACTGGCATAGACCTGACGAATGTGGACTTTTGGACTTGAGGTTACTCGACTGCTATGGAATGCAATGGGGAGTAGTACCTCTGTAGGCCACGGTGGGGAGCGGCCACCATATGTGCTGGGGAGGAGTACCTCAGCATGACATGGTGGGGAGAAGATCTGTGTGACCCTGTAGAACCATGGAATGTGATGTAGAGTGTACCTCAGTAGTTCAAGGATAGTGGGAAGATCCTTTCTGTGATGCAGTAGGCCCACTGTATACGATTGAGGAAGAGTTCTCCAGTAGCTGAGGTGTTCGACTTTGTGACTGGAAATGTTACTTGTTCGTAGTCCTAGAGAACTCGTGGTTGGATATCTACATATATTGAGAACCTATGTGGGTCAACATCATAATCATGTTTCTATGAATTGTATATATGGTTTGAGCTATGACTCTAATTGAGCAAGGTCTATTGTTTTACGCTATGTAATTGAGATCATGCCTTGTGGTTTTCCTTGTGGAATTATGAGAGACCTTCATGGGTCTCAGGGTCTATACTATGTATTGTTATACTCATTCCTTCACAAGATTCACCCACACCTTGTTGTGTCTTGTGCAGATGGTGAGCAGTTGGGTTGAGGTTTGAGGGAGCCAGGACTTGGCGGTACACAGAGGAGACATGCTGACATGGAGAGATGAGGATGTGATCTGTACCAACCCATCATGTAGGATCCTCGAAGGATGACTCAGTAGTTGTTTTCCTTTTTCAGTTGTATTGTTCCTTTCAATTATATTAGTACTTTATGTTGTACTCGTACTTTCAGTTGGCCTTGTATTCTGACCCCTTTCACTTTCAACACTAAATTTTTACTACAGCAGTTTACTTCACAGATGATTCTTGTTGTGTTCTCGAAAGGTCTGTTTATACAGGTTTAAAGGAAACACCATCCCATTTTGGGGAATACGCCTTTAGATGTTAGTAGCTATCCCCTGGCCTATGGAAGGAATGCTGGGGGTAGTCACGGCATGGGCCATGGGGGACGAGTCGTGACAATTTTTCAATATGAATCAATATATGAATGTTGTCACAAAAGAACCAAAAATTTATACAAACAAAATTTTTATGTAATTCTTATAAAGAATAATTTATTTTCATTAAATTTAATATATAAAATTTATCAACATTTCTTTTAAAAAGGGATCTCCAATAAAAGGCATTAAAATTTCATTTTTTAAGAAATACTTAATTTATCTGAAAAAAATTGAATTTGTTATTATATAATGTCTAATAAACACATAATATGGATTTGAAATTTATATGGAGTATATAAATTTTAAAAATCAGTTAATATTATTCATAAATGCTTTTTGAACGGCATGTTTGTTAATTTGTGGTGCACTCAAACTTTGTGTTGCATGTAGCACAAGTTATTTAATTACTTTGAAGTGGTAATGTACTGTGAAATCATGTGGTGTTACACTAGTTCATAACCACTCTTCATAGTAATTAAATATTTATTAGAACAAAATGTAAATAAGATGAAAATACAATTATATTATTTAGAACCATTCAAGAATGATAAAATACTCTACATTAAAATTCATGATGGATTAATTATTTAATAAATATCATGAATATAAACTGAATGATCATTAAATTATTCCATTGATTATGAATAATGTTTATTTAGAAAACTGTGTAAATTATATATTCAGTATCCTACATATTTTAATATTGGAGAATTAATTTCATTGACATCCCAATATGACATAGACAATATTCATTTGATTTTGACTTCCTGTATAATTACGAAAATTTATAAAATATAAATTAATTGTAACATACATTTAAAAAATGATGAATTAAATTTTAAAACATCCATACATGATAATTTGAAATCAATGGAGTTTTTGAAACTCCATTAGTTATTCTGGATAATCCCAATACACAGAATTATTATTCCTTCTTCCTGACTACCCAGGGTTTCCATGACCATAATTAACTTTTTGAGGTTTTATTGTTATTAAAACATATGTGACTTCTTCTAGATTTAATTTTTTTTACTATTACTCTCCCTAAAAGAACCAAAATCTCGATACCATATTCCTAATTTTTCAAATCTCATCACATTCTTTATATGGGGTAAAAATTTCATGTATTCATTCATATTTATGGAACATTCCCATAAAAGTCAACTGGATATATTTTTTAACCATTACAATCTATTTTTCATCAACATCTCTTAAAACCTTGAAATAATAAATCAATACATACATAAGAACATAGATTCATTTTATAGAAATATAAATACTAGGTTACCTACGATGAAACTATTGTGAATCACTAAAAATTACTTATGAAATTTTATTAAATCAAAAATATTTATTATGAACTTTTCATATGTTACAAATATTAAGATATACAGACATTAAATTTCTTTTTTTCAAGGATTAATTAAAAATAGTACCATGGTGATGATGGTAATGACATTATCTATAACAAAATCATTAATTCAATGAGCATCATCATTTAAAATAAATTTTATATAGACTTTTATTTAATGTGATCCCACTAAAATGATGTCCTACTTTAAATATCTTATATACTTTAGTGGTCCATGATTTATATTTCACTATGTAACTAGCCTTATATAAAAATTTTCTCGCTAAATTGTTACTTAGGTATAAAATAATAACAATATAATTATATATGACTTTTGTATAGTTAGTAAAATTAACATTCTCCAATCCATCATATGGATAAACACAAATATTTTCTTACAGAAACCTATTTCTATTTGGGTCTATTGGATGGTTTATCCTAAAAAATACCTGAAATAGTTTATCAAAAGATAATTGAGGGTATCACAGCTCTGTAATGTCTTACCCATAATGATAAAAAGTCAACCACCCATTCTTCCCTCACACAAGATAATCGAAGTGAACCTAACTATGACATGGCCTACTTGTTTAGATGATCATAGTCATAAAAAGTTCTAATTTAGAAGAAATATCACCCTTGAATTGGAATTGATTTAAATCTAACCACCTTATCTCTTGGTATTAACATTTATGTGTTCATTGTTATATAAATCTATATTAGAATCATATGCACTCCACCAAATAAATATGTTTGAAACCTATTGATGTGTATCCCTTAATGCAAATCACATTTTTATGTTACTCACCTAATAAAGAACTTATTCCTTGAAATAAAAACTGATCATATGCCTGGAGTACATGAACAATTAAGGAAAAGGAAAATAGTTTTATGAAATTGAAAATCTACAAATGAGTAAGCTCAATGAAATATACAGAAAATCTCCTCCAATAAGTAGGTAGTCCAACATGAAGACCTCTACACTAGGAGATATTACTATTGATAAAATTCAATTCTTCGTAACAATAACACTAAAAAGAATGTAACTATATCCATTGTATCTTCAATTATACATTTTGGTCATCAAATATTAAAAACTAAGTCCATTTTTATACCTTTCATGTGATGCAAAAATCTATTTAGAAGTAGGTTAAAAAATAAACTAAATATTCACTATATATAATATAAAAAAAATCAATCTATAAAAATCCTAGAATAACCTTATAAATATATTTACAATTTTCATATTTAATCCCAAGAAAAAAATTTAAAATAAAATTCATAAATAAAATGAAATTATAGTCACATTATAATTTTTTATTAAACATTAAAAAAATTCCATATTTTTAACTAGAATTGTTTTCATGTGAATTTTAATTCATTCATATTTATCATTATAATTCATTCCTAATATATATATATGTTATTAAATAAATTATTAATAATTTATAATTAAATTTCAATTATATAAATATTTTATATAATATAAATTTCATATAATTAATTATTGTATAAAAAATTTGCATAACATTAGAAATGTTTTTATATTGTTTTAATAGTATTCTAAATGGTCCCCATTTTATATAGATTCTTTAAAAATAAATAATTATTAATAATTAATAATTTAAATATAAGTATTTATATTTTAGAATCATTTGATAATTTTTAATAAACTTTTAATTATCATATATGATTTATATCTAAAAACGTTAATTTCTAGACCATAATTTATGCAGTATAACTTGTAAAAGGATTATTTAACATGTTAATATTTTCAATTATGGAATAATTATCTTTATAAATAAATATATAATTATTTATTAATAATTTATATTAAATTAATATATTATTAAACCGATTATAAATTAAATATTCTAAAATTAACTTTCACAACAATTTATATACATTTTATATAAAAAGAAAACTATTTTATTTGTTAAGAAACTAAAATAACATTTTTTTGTTACCTGATTAGCTGAAATTGTATATATATTTTGTTTACAATCCATTAATGTTTATTAATGATTTATTAATTAATGAACTGGGTTTTTCTTTATTTATATATTAATTAGTAATTATAGAATTAAAAGAATAAATGTTGAAAAACAGAAAAAACAACCTTTACACTCCACGTATCATAGACATGACATGTAGAATCCACTCACACCAATCATGAAGAATCAAAGGTCATCTTGTTAAGATTATATATAATGTGAAGATATTACACAAGGTGTAAATCGTGTACACCGCGTGCAACCTCCAATATCCAGATCTCTGCCAAAAATGAAATTCATACATATTGATGTGAAGATATATGGACCTAAATAATGTAAACCAGTACACAAAATTTAGAACATGAAATTTTTTTTTCTTCTCGTGGCTATTAATATTTTTCAGCACCTCCATGCTCCAAACAATTCAGAAACCTTTTCTTAATCTATAGTTCATTTCAACCATTTTAATATTTTATTTTCCAAAAACAGACATCCGTAATTTAATTTTTTGTTTTATTGAATCTAATATAATTTTTAATTATTAAATAATCTCTCTTCATATGGTGCAATACCACTTTTGATTCTGACATCCTATTTTAACACCGCACTATTTTCTCCATTAACACACATATGTAACTTCTTCCATTCTTCATTGACAACAATATTTGGAATTTTTTCGTTGTTTTATTTTAGGTCACTCATTATTCATTGTTTTATTATGAATATCAAGTTTCTTCTTAGATTGTAATATCATCAAGTTTATTGATATTTATTCTTGTTTTCTTATTCGTAGAATGCATAATACATTAGTGTTTTTATGATAAATTCCATGTGCGTCTAATCTTCATTGGGATATAGGTAATATGTTGGGTTGTTATTAATGATATTTAATATATATATTGAAACATGGTAACTCTATAGCTGGTAATTTGTTTAATAATAATTTTTTTCTCATTCATTCACACAAACTTGACCATGGGATGTGTGATTCAATGAACCCGGCCTAGTCAAAATTGAGTTGGACTATAAAAATTGGCCTATGATGATTTATATATAGAATCCATTAATAATACACTTTGGATGTTGGTTATACCATGACCATGAGATAGTTTTATCGTAGTTTGGTCTCATTTGATTGAAAAAAATAGTCTGCGACTTTGCCTCCTCTTCTCAGCCTAATCCATAAGACTATTCCTTGTTAAATCATGGAATATATTTTTGTCAATATCCCAAAAATTGACCTCAATACCATTTTTATTAATTTTTATTAATCATTAAAATACCATGTTTTATTAAGCACCCAACCAGAAGAGTACATGTTTAGAATTAAATCACCAATTTTGATAGAGTGGTTGCTGACCAACCAATAAACTTTATGGGATCAACCAAATACTACCACATAGCTCACCCTAATAGTATGTTTAGTTTGGGAGTATAAATTATTCTCTGACCAAAGCTTTCATGAGTTCATTGACACATGCGGGAGAGTCAAATTTTGTTTTGGTTTCATGGAAATACTATTTCTTAAGAACATTGACCTTTGGATAGAATTTGGATTACCTCACCCTGCCCCATTTATCTTTTCTTCCCATTATATTTTTACCATTTTTCTTCTTTGGGAACAACTGAATCCTCTCTCTCATTAATTATCTATTATCTTTTTTTCAAGTTCATGATCTAGGGGCCCTTGACTCTCTCAATGAACGAGTATACACAATAATAATTTTTTTGATCACAAAATCGATAGAAACATCTCTAGATACTGCTGATTCTCAATGGTTGAGCATAAAAATCATGAACCACTCTATTATAATGACCATAATTATGAACCCATGGTCAATCAGGGTGAGGGACCAGTGAAACATGATAATAATGTTATGGACTATGGTTTTACATCCATTAGTGGTATTTTTTTAGGCATTGTGCATCCACCAATTTAGCTAAACATGTTTGAAATTAAACCTGGACACATTCATATTATCCATAATATTGGGAAGTTTAGTTGATATCAAACCAAAGACCCCAATGAATGGATCTCAGACATTATATGGATAGAAATTCCATCTCATGAGTCAATAATTATGTGGAATGAACTTCAATACATATTTCTAGACTTGTAATTTCCACCAATCTAGACATGTAATCATTATGATGAATGTAATAGAAAATCCCTGGATGTTAGATAAATAGAATTGGAATCATAAGATATATTCATTGAGTTGCCCCAAAAATCCACATATTAAGGACATGTTGTGTGGATTCAATTATAAATGTTTATCTTGGAACCCATCCTTCTAAATAAATTGTGTTAGATGCCACCACTGATGGACAACACATGTTTATGATGTTAGAAGTCGTCCAGGAAATAATCAATGAAGTCTCTCAAAATTCTTTTTTGTGAAAAGAGGTCTAGGACCACTTGGTGAAGAATTAATATGGTTAAACATACAACTCACATTGGTTCTCATGTTATGGAACTTACCAAAAAGATAGATTCACTATAGTTACTAGCTATGCCACCAAAAAAAACATCGGTTATAGAAATATGGTTTAAAAAGATGCATAGAGGCCCTCATTCATAGAAATATTTTAGGGTACACACATATGATCTTCAAACACATGATTATAATTTTATGAATTACAATCATTAAAGATTCAAAAAACATAATAAATAATAATTTAAACAGTACAAAATTTACAAGAATATCAATGATCAATAGAGACCACACAATGTAAACATTTCTATCAACACTGGAGTAGACACATACCCCACTGAAATCAGGGACCACCTGGGTACCCCTAATAAGGTCTAGCTTATTCACCAAAAAAGGAATTCCAACAAACTACCCTTAAATCTTAGAAACATATTCTACCAATACTACCGCAAATCTAGAATGCACCACAAAGAACACCAAAACATGTCCAACCCCAACATGATAATCATCAAAACTATATATTTTCCTTCATGAATAATGAAGGCCAAAGAATTATAAATTCAAAAATTGAGATAACAATGAAAAGAAAACCCATTTTCATTGTAAATAAATAAATGGGTGAAATTTTAACAACCTAATCAGAACAAATACATGTTAACTCTATAATTCACCCAACGGAAGAAGAAAATGGAGTTCTTATTAGGAGTGATAAAATACATACATTTCAAAAACCATGAAAAGTGGATTTATAGAAACGTGATGAACCCAAGAAACAGAAAACTGTCATTAAAGAAGATGATTATCATAAAACAAAGGAAAAAAATAATGAAGTGAGTCTAGAATCATGAAAAAGTACAAGAACCCAAACAAAATATAATCTCAAAAGGGAAGAAGATTATATAAGACCCCCATTATAGAAACATCATTGGACCTTACAAAAAACAATTAGCTAAGTCTAGTTAAAAGAACAAAAGAAAATGTTTCTAGTGATGTTCAGGAACTTGAATATCAATATACCATTTTCGTAATCAATTGAAAAAATTATGGATTATTCTAAATAACTAAATAAACATCTCTCTAAGAAGAGAAATATGGAATACATGGGATTAATCTCCCTAGATGAGTAAAACTCTGTAGTTTTTCATCATTGTATTTCATTTGTTCTCATGTTCTTCATGAATTATATCATTTGGTATGGTATTTAATATATTTATATGTTTTTCTATGTTTCTAGGTTTTTCTAAAGGATTGTAATGTTAAAAATTGATATCATAGGTTGTCATGGGTTTTTATAATTTTTTAATGTTTTATGGGATTTCATAGGTATTTCTGGGTGGTTTTAGTCTTTTTATGCTGTTTTAAAAGAGTTTTAATTTTTTGGTGGTTTTAAAGAAGTGTTTATTATTCATTTACTGCATTTGAGGATTTTTAATTAGATTTCACATAATCATTACTTATTAGTATTTTCAATGGTTTTTTTGGTTGCTTGGGAATTTATGGGGTTCATATAGTGTTTCAAGGATGGTGTGTGTCTTATTATGTTTTAGTGTATTTATATGGTTCAGATATATCATCAGGGGTTTTCTATATTTTTATTATTTATTATAACATTGAATGGTTTTTCCACATTCATAAAATAGTATCCATAATGTTAGATGGGTTTTATAAGATTTTATATTTGTTTATAAATTCTATGGACCTAATGCATTTTGTCTATTTTCTATATTTTTTGGTTTTTCATATTTTCAAACTCTTCATGATTATTCATTATATCTGTAGTTTACATAAGATTTTTTTATAATTACATTTTTTCTAGAAGATTCCCGTTTTTTCATTATTTTAATGGAATATAGAAAGATTTATGGTTTTTGGGATCTTATGTGATTTTCATGGAATATTATGGGTTTGTGTTTTATTAAAAATTTTGATTGGGTTTTCATAATTATATTGTATTATACATTTTTTTTCAAACATTCTCCAATGTTTCATAGTTTTTATGTCCATTTTATCATTTTATTATTTTTAATGATTTCTATTATTATTAAGGGATTTAAATGAAGTATTTATTAGTTTGTTAGTGTTTTAATGGGAATTCATGTTTTTTAGTATTATATGGGGTTCATTATCATAACGGAGGGGATGTCAGGTTTTTTCATAGTTTTTCATGGTTATAAAGGAATTATTATATTTTAAATAGTTTTCCATGGTTTTCAATGGATTTTTCATATTTATACTGATTTACAATAATTTCTAATGTTTATTTTTATTTTTATTTTTCAATGCGTTTTAGTAGTATTTCTTTTTTATTATGATGTTTTCTTAATTTTCCTAGAAATCTATTGTTTTGGATGTTTTTGGGTTATCATGAGTTATTATGTGTTTTAGAGTTTTTAATTAATTTTAATTTTCTCTAGATTAATCACATTATTTTATATTTTAAGGGCTTTTTTATTATTTGAATGTTGCATCATAGTTTTCCATAATTGTTTTGGATTTATTTGTATTTTCACTAATTTACATTGGTTTTAATGGATATTTTTATTTTTCCAAGGTTTCTAATAATCTTTATTTTTTATATGGCAAAAAAAATGTTTTTATTATTTCCTAGAGTTTTAATTGTTTTTTTGGATTTCATGTTTTTTATTTTTTTAATATTTTTCATGGTTATTCAAGGAGTTTCATGTTTTTTACAATTATTTAAGTTTTTTAATATTACAAATGTGTCAAAAATATTTTATTTATTTTAATGTGTTCTTTAATTTTTTTTGTATGATTATCATGGGTTTTTTCACATTATTTATTATTTTAGAGGGTTTTCAGGATTATTAAAAATATTTCATATTTTTTCATTAGTTTTTTAGGTTTTCATATTATTTCATTTTAATTAACGGATTATAGTATATTGGAGTAGTTTCATATCATTTTAATAGCAATATATCAAAAAATTTCATGGATTTATCTATATTCACAAAATTTTTTAATATTCTATTTTAAAGGGTTTTAAATATATTTATTGTTTTTCCATATACTCCGTACAAATTTTTACTAGTTTTAAGGGATTTAATGAATTCTGAATAATGTTATTTTTTATCATGGACTATAATTATATTTCATAAATTATTAGGGGTTACAATATGTTCTAGTGTTTTCTAGGTTGTTCCATTTTTTTCAATATTTTTAATGTTTTATCAAATTTTTCTTTAGTATTTAATGGTTTCCAATGATGGATTTCTAGTTATTTTAATAGATTATCTTGGTTTTTTAGTAATTAGTAGGTTATATTAGTAAAATAAAAACAATTAAGTATTTTTGATTATTTATCATTATTTTATTTTATGATAATATATATATATTTTTCTTCAAGTGGTTTTAATGGTAATTTAAGTTTATTTAACATTTTCTATATTTTTTTCAATAGTTTAGTGGATGTTCATAGGGTCTGTCATTATTTCTTATTATTTTTAATGATTCTCTGTTCCGTAAAAATATATTGTTTTAAAAATATTTTCTTTATCAAACATGGCATTCCAAGGTTAATCTATGTTTTTATGGAAAATTTATATGTTCAAAATATTTTTAATGATTTCATGAGTATTCATGGTTTCTAAAGCGTTATCATGGACTCTCATAGTCCATATATTTTTCATGTTTCATTAATATTTTTCACAATTAATGAGGGATCAGATAAATTTATATATTTTTAGGAAATTCAATGATTCTATAGGGGGTTTTAATTTTTTTCAATATTCATATACATTTCTCAACATTTTATTTAATTTCAAGGAATAAAAAGTATTTTAAATAGTTTTTGGGGTTTTATGTGGTTCATTATTCTTATAATGTTCAGTATTATTTTAATATTTTTACAAGGTGGTTTAATATTTTATGGTTTTTCATGTTTATAAAATTATTATGGATGAGTTTTAATTTCTATTTCCGATTTTAATGTTCTTCAAGGGTTTTTATGGATTTTGATTAATTTCAATGTTTTCTGTATTTTGAAAAGGATATCTGGGGGATTCAATCAATTTTTCATTATATACAATTTTATTGAGTTTTTATGGTTATAAGGGTTTTGAAGAGCATTATAGAGTGTTCCAAAGTATTCTATGGGTTTAAAATGATTTACAATGATTTTTATTAATTTCATAGTATTCTTAAGTATTCAATTTTTTAGTGTTTTTTGAAAGGCTTAACATGATTTTCATATAGGTTTTCATTGGGTTTTCATTAATTTTTTAATTTTATATCATTTAAATAAGATTTCATGGATTTTTACCAGATATTAATTATTAATTTTGTTTTATTGGGTTCATAATTTTTATTTATTTTTTTTCATCATATTGTAGTGGTTTTTAATAAATCATGTCTGAAGGGGATTCCTTTTATTTTAGTATTTTCCTTGGTTTTTTTGAAATTTTAATGTTTTTTTTTCAATTTTCAATCACTTAAGGATTTTACATAGTTTTATCATGGATTTACGATGTTTATAATGATTTTCATGTTTTTTTATTTCCATGGTTTTTAATAATTTTTTAATATTTTGAAATGTTTTTCATCATTGTTCATTTCTTTTAGGGGTTATCATATTTTAAAGAGTTTTAATGATTTTTGTTTGTTTGTAATTTATTTTATTAATTCTCATGGATATCAATGTGTCATTATGGGTTTTTTTAAGATGATATAAGTGGTTTTAATTATTTTTATATGTAATTTTAATAATATTTTATTATTTTTTCACTTTTCCCAAATAATTTATATGGGTAAAATAGGTTTTTGTGTTTTTTAATTATCATACATATTTTTTCAAAGATTTATATGGTAACTAATTATTTTTACTCTTCTGTTGAGTTTTATGTTTTATTTGGTTTTATTTACATTAATCAATTTTCATCATTTTACAGTATCTTCTGTCTGTTTAGAGGTTTTAGGTATGTTTCGTGTTTAAAATTTTTGGAATTTATTTATATTTTTTTGTAGTGGTTCAATAATTTTTAGTTTTTTATGGGTTTCATTGTGATTTCCTATGGTTTATAATGTTTTTTCAATTTTTTAAGTTTTTATAGAATTTTTTTAAATATTTTCCTGCTATTTCAATTTTTTTAAGTTTTAATTAATTTCATGGGATTTTTTATGCTTTCTATGGTTGCTTTTATTTTCTATGGAATTCAATTTCTTTAATAGGATTTATTTGTAAAATTCCATGACTATTAGTGATTTTAATTCTTTGTCACAATTTTTTTTGTTTTCATGGTTCTCCTATGACTTCATAATTTTTTTCAATTCTGTAAACATTTCAATGATTTTCAAATGTTTTATATATTTTAATATTATTATATTATATTTTATTATCTGTATAATGATTTCAAAAATTCACTAATATATTCATAATATTTCTTGAATAAGAAGCTTTGATATTTTTTATTCTTCTTCGGAATTTTGATAATGTTTAAAATATTTCACGGGTTTCCTAAATATTAGAATGTTATCTTGGGTTTTTAGGATATTCTATGTTTCCACTATTTTCTTGGAGGCTTCAAAAGGTTTTTAGGTTTTTTGATATTTTTTATCAGGGATCATGTTTTTTATATTTATTCAATTTTGTATTCCAAGTTCTCGAATTTTATAATATTTTATATAGTGATTTATTTTTTTAATGCTTTCCATATTTCCTTTTATTTTTAATTATTTTCACTATTCTTAATTTTTTTATAATTTTTATAGTGTTTTTATATTTTGGGGTCATATGGGTTTTTATATGCTCTTAGGATATTCTAGGGGTTTTATGGATTTTGGAGTTTTTTTGAATATTTGAAGGGTGTTTTTGGATTTCCCCTACATTGAAGACATTTAATTAATTCTCAGTGAAAAAAATGGTTTTCCATAAATTTCCATGGGTTTCAAGTATTTTTATGAGTTTTAATTAATTTTTTTATATTTTTAAAAGAAATTCCAGTGGAATCTTGGATATCTTATAAGCATAATGGAAATTTAATTTTTTTTATTTTATATTATTTCATAGTATTTTTAGATTTTATTAATTTCTATACATTTATTATTTCCATGGTTTTTACTAGTCTTTTATGATTTCCTATGACATCCATGGTTTTCAAGTGGTTTTTAGTTTTTGTTCAATAATTTTAATGATTTTCAATGGATTAATGGGATTCATATAATTTTCATGGAAATTAGTGGGTTTTCTGTGCTTTCTATGGTATTTAAGGTTGCACCATGGTTTTAAAAATTTTAGGGGTCGTTCAGTGTTTTTAATAGTTTTGATCGACTCCTATCTATTATATTTTTTATGTTTTCCAATTATTTCAATGTTCATCATGGTTTCATATTATATTTTGTATTTATTAATATTTCTTAATGATTTTGACTAATCATTTTTATTTTAAGTTCTTTTATGTGATTTTATAGAGTTAATAATTTTATAGGATTTCAAATTTTTATTTTTTTCTATATTTGTCAATCGATATAGGTTTTTGGATTTTTTTGAAACTATTATATTGTTTATGAATGTTTAATTGGATATCAATTATTTTGGAATTGTTTTTATGGGTTGTTATTACTTTCAATATTTTTATGGGTTTTAATGCTTTTGATGGGGTTCTAGATGTTTTAGAAGATTAATTTTGTTTTTGTGTTTTAAATGGGATTTATGGAGTTTTCGTGTTTTTCGACTTTATTAATGGATTTCATAATTATTCATGGGTATTTAGGGGGTTTCATTATCTTCCGAGGCCTTATATGATTATCACTTTTTTTATTTAATTTCTATGTTTTCTTGGTGATTTCACAATTTGTTATAATTTTATATGTTTTTCATGGTAATAAATATTTTTTATAGGTTTTTATATTTTTAATTTTTATTGGTTTTCGTGGTTTTGAGATGTTTCCAAATCATTTTTTATTTATAAATTTCTTGGGGTTTTTAGTGTTTTATATAGTTTATATGTTTTTTTGTTTCTATAATGTCCAGATCTTCCATTAATTTATATTTTTTGTGATTTATATGTCACATAGAAGTTTTAGATGATTTTGGACTAGATGGAGAAGAGATTTCATTTTGGGAAATAGAATGTGTTGTTGAGAATTGAATTCTATCAAAGAGATATTTTGAATGTTTTATTGATACCCTATATAAGGGTCACTCATTATGACCAATTATTATGAATATATATTTTTATAAATTCTATTTTCTTTTGCGATGTATAAATTTTCTATTATGGTGAATTGTGACATTGATAATGTTATATCCCATGATAAAGGCATATCATGATTCCTTTTGTCATTGAGTAGGTGGTGTAATGAGTCTAGCATCTCAATGTTCATAGAGGTGGCTGAGGCATGGTAATGTGTAAGAGGATTGTTTATAATGTTGTTTAGTTAAGATACATCAAAGACTTTCAAATGTATATTTTAATTATATATTTAGTATTGGGGGTGTATGCATGGTTGTTTTTGGGTTTCACTAGGACTTTACCCTAACAATATAGGATTTGGCCACATACAATGGCATATATTTCCATGGGGTGTTTGAAAGGGGTAAACTGTGGCATAACACATTAGCATTTATCATGGGATGGGTATAATCATATTCACTATGTTTTAGTTAGAAATGGGGAACTATATTCCAATTAATAAACTATTGGGTTATAAATTATATAACCCATCAAAATATCATCACAGATCAGTCCATTATATTGAATCTATCGAATCCTATGTAAGTACATGGGGGGAAATTAAACCCAATTTCAAGTAAATTTACTCACAATATTAATAGATTGATCTTAATGTTCAAATGTGATTCCCCCTTATGTTTCTCATATTTTCTAAAATATTCCTTTAATAAATATGAAATTGTTCATTGGAATGGTTTTTCTAGGTGATGTTGTAGAAATATATATATAAATGTTTCTATGGGATATCATTTAAATTATTACATCTTTTTTTATTTCATAAATTATACACAATGATTAAAAAAGCCATAATTTTTTATAGAACCGAAAATCTCTCTATATTTTTTTTTCCAATTGTGAAATTAACATGTTATTTTCTTCCATTGAGATGATGAAAATGAGAAACTAAACAAGATAATGAACTAGACGATATGAAATGTAAGGTAAATTTTCAATTCCCTTGTTATTACCAGTTTTATGTTATTTTTATTTTATCTATATTATAAACAAGGAGAACTATTATTATGTCTGAGTTGTAGATAATGTTAATTTCAAACCCTTGTGGTGGTTGATTATTTTAATTTTCCATTAAAAAATGGATAATAACATTAATATATATTAAAACTAGTTACATGTAAATCAATAATTTATTAAGGATACCAAGAAAAAGATGTTGAAATGTTGTGAACTCGCTATTTAAATTCAAATAATGAAAATAATTGGGGCTGAAATCTATTTATATTATGTCCTAAACCATAGTAGCGTAGATTATGCACCTGAATTTATTAAATTTGTTCAATAAAAAAGAGAATGATTCCCAATGTAATGATTATTTTAGTATATTTGGAATACAAGATAGAAAATAGTTACATAACAATTTTATAATAAATCAAATATAACTCTCCATTGAAAGCACCCATACACTACAATATTATCCTTATATGTTATTCGTAATACACATCTTTGCATCTTGGGGAAAAAATAAAAGATAATAAAATGGTGATATCAGATTCTTAGTAAGAGTATTCAGTACATACAAAGCTAATATAAATAATAAGACATGGTGAATAACTAAAAATTCATTATACTAGAACATAATCTTGGGCATAATGTGATCGAAATAAAAGACGAATAATCAATTGAATATAAAAACTGAAATGACTATAAAACCTAACAATGGGTATTATAATAGTTAAACGATCACACATATTATAAATTAAGAATATCATAATTAATTAATGCATAATTATAGATATTATAAACATACTATTTATTCCTCAACCGATCTATCTAATAATATATTGTTAAGGCCTTAGCAAAATCCCATTCCATTTTTCCGTATGATACCTACTGATACATCAAGGGGATATAGTAGGATTCAATGGACATGTACTATGTAAATTTAATTCCTCATATTAATTTGGTTAATACTAAACAACATATTCATTTGAAATTTAAAAAACATTCCCAAACTAGTAAACATAACAAATAAAATTTATGAGTAATATGGTGAATGGTATCAAGGTAGAACATTTATAATCATGCAAATCACAAACTATTTAATAAAATATGGTAGATGATTTCATAAAAGATGAATCCCATTTTAGAATAATTTTTAATATAGAGTGTTTCAATATGGAAAAATAATCATATATGATCATCGAGAAAATATAATGAGAAAAATGCTTTTTCCATTGTAAATTATATTTCTTTTGGGAAGAACATTGTTTTTATAATGAAAAAAAATTGTATATCATAGAATAGAAAAGTGATGGAAAATTAAATTATATTTTGGGAAGAAATTATTTCCAAATGATGTGAAAGTTTGTAAAAAACATTTAGGTTTCATAGAAATGTGCCACTTTAGTATGGTTTATATGAAAATACTATAGAGACATTAAAGAAGAAAAAGTATCAATTTTTACAAAAAACCTGAGATGATCTAAGATAGTTTTCCATTTTAAAATAAATGATTTTAGAAAAATAATTTTTTCATAAAAATTATCACGGACTGTACATGAAAATGTGTAAAAAAGTAGGAAATTCCCTTTAATTGGGAATTTTCATCAAGAGTACTTGAAAATGGAACCAAATTAAAAAATGTATTTTACCAATAAAAGAAAGATTAAATGATTCTCATACATGATTTTAGAATATATTAATATAATTTATAATAATTATATCTAACTAGATAATAATTATATTGTGTTAAAATCAAATAATGTGGAACTTGAATGGAAAATGGAGGTTCGAGGAGAATCCCTTACCTTATTCTTGAATGTGTTCTTCATGTGTACAAGATGTCATGGTAAATGAAATTATATTAATTAATAAATTAATTAAGAACCTATGATACATTTCTTTGATTTATTATAACTTTAATAATATGATTTTTTTTATTTTTCGTGAGTTTTGAGATTCACTTTCATCTAACAAGAGTGTTCTATTCCTTGGTTTTCATGATCTATATACTTTCTTAACCAATATGATTGATCATTTAAAATTGATATAATTATACTGAAATGAAAATATATGTTATTAATAAAGATAATTAAAATTTATTGGTTTTATTTTTTTTATATGAGGTAGATTAATTAGATATAATATTAATAATAGTCATTTTGATTATTTTGGAGGTTTATAAATATGCACGAACTTGTTTTGTCTTATTAATTAATATCATGTATATATAATATCTCTATTGTAGTAAATAACTTATAATAAGTATTATAAAATAATTTTTATCCATAATTATGGTTATACAATCAACCTTTAATGCATTATTTGAATATAAAGTCACATCACCCATAATGGCAGTAAATCAGCTCATCACGAACAATGTTTTAATTTTTGGAATAAAATGGGGAAGGAGAATGGCTCTGATGATGTATCATACATTTAAAAAATAAAATTAAAATAAATAAAATAAAATTTAGATATAATTAATGTTTCAAAAGAATATGTAAGAATAGAATAATAATAAATGAAATTAAATGAAATAGAAAAAGAATGAAAAATGATTTACCTATTGAAATCATCTTCTTGAGAAATTCCATAAGGATATTTGAAATAGACTGTTGTTAAGTACTAAAAGACCATAACATTAGGGTGAGGTTTGGGATAGGAAATGGGTATAATATAATAATGATTCATGGCTTTTTAAGTATGAGTAGAATAGGTGGTTAGAGGTGGTATTTTTTATGGAGGAGGGGTGTGTGTTTTGAAAATATTATTCCATAGATTATTATTTTTCCTCAATACAATGAATCATTTTAGAATTATTACTAAATATATTAAAATATGGAAGGATATTATGATATTATGGGAAAAAATAAGACTTCAATCATCTTTTACTCAATAATTACTGTATTTGTTAAACACAAAAAATTGTCGTATATCATTGTTCACAAAAAATTCAAGTTTTTTTTTAAAAATCCCTCTAACTCTCCCAGACCATTTATTGAAAACATGAATTAAAAATGAAATTTATTTTATGATTTTATTCTAAATATCATAAATATAAGTTTTAAATAAAATTATCATTTACTACCAATGATTTTTTTTTTATTATAACTATTTTTAGGACATTGTCAAAATTTAATTATGGTCTCATAATAATATCTTATAATAATAATAATTAAAAAATATATTAATTTATGAGTCTATTTTATTAAAATATATTACGTATAAAATAAATATAATAATTATAAGATTGTAATAAAATATTTATCAATTAGAAACATATGAACTATTAATTTATAATTTTTAAGAATTTATTTACTTATTTGGTTATATAAATATACCATATTTTCATTTATAAGATTCTAAAATTTTATTTAAACATTAACAAGTTAATTTACTATTGTATTGGTAATATTTACCTTCCAAATGGTCACTTTAAAATTCAAAACTTCATATTTAATTGTATATTATGGTTTTATTCTCAATGTTGTGTAAACAATAAAATATCGAAAATACTAAACTATAAAACCTTGACACCATTAGATAATGGTGTATTAAACTCTCCCATCGTAAAAAAATTTTATCCAGGAAATTTCCAGAAAGTCTTCTCATAAAATGATTTGGGTAGTTACGTATCATAAATTCTTCTAGATCCCACATCACCTCTTCAATTTTACGATTTTTTCAATATACCATTATCGGCCAAGTCATCCCATTCCTCAACACCTACCTTCTAGTGTCAAGAATCTAGAAAGTCTCTTTATAGTAAGATAAATAATTTTACAATTGTGTTTCAATATAACTGAGTACTTGAATTGAATGTAACATGTACTTCCAAGAAAAAAAGATTTATAACAGAGTGTGTACATTAGAAAGGCTAGTTGGTGATTTCAAATTAAATTTAATAGCTCCAATTCACTTATGGATTTAAAAAGGAACAACATTCATGGGTGTTATATTCCCTTAAATTTCAAATATTATAACAACCTTACTTTTAGACACTTACATGAAATCATGATCTCCGCAGATGAAATTGTAATACCTTCTTTTGACTATCATCATAGCTATTTTCCCTACATTGTGCTTCTAGGATATGTGTTGGAATAGTATTTATCTTTTCTCTTTCTTCCACTAAACGTTTTGGGACTACATGATTTTTTCATCAACATCATTCAATGATATTGGTGTAAGACATAACTTTCCATACAATGCTTCATATGGTGCCATTTTAATCTTTAAATAGAAATAATTATTTTAGGAAAACTAAACCATATGTAAATAATGATCCTACATGACTTGAAAGTCATGTCATAAAGATATCAATATGATTTATGATGTTTTTATTCTTCTTTCTGATTTCTCTTTAGTTTGAGAGCTATAAGAAGAAGTTATATGACGTTTAGTATCCAAATATTTTTAATGAAGGTTCCATAATTTTTATCTAAATTGTGGATCATTGTCAAAAAAAATTTAAAGAGGTTCTCTATGAATTATTGAAACATCATTAATATATACTATTTTAATTCACTCTAGTGGAAAAAACTATTTTATAGTGATGAAAAGTGTATATTTTTTAAGTCAATTAACAATTAAACATATTACATCATGCATTAATGGAGTTTTTCATAATCCAATGACTCAATAAATAGTAATTTCATCCCATTTCCATGTAGGAAAAGGAATATTTTGTATGACATATTTAGGATGTTGTCTTTCAAAATTCACTTTTTGACATACTAAACATGTTTTTAAATAATCAGAAATTCCCCCTTCATATTATACCAACAGAATTTATCCTTAAAATCTATATACATCTTACTGATAGGAGAGTGTAGTGATATATTTGAGCTATGAGAATCATGAAGTGATTATATTTGATGCTCTGGTATAGAGGGAAAACAAAAAATCTATAAAAAATTCAGAATTCCATTCTTATACATGATGTTCATAAACTCCCCATCCTTTATTGCATTAATTTTCCTTTGAAAAGTCTCATCAGTAGTATGAGAAATTTTAATCCATTATAATAAATATGGTTTTAAATAGAATTAAAAATGTAATTATGCTTCACCTTCCTTGATAATTACTGTATCCATATTTTCAATATCCATGTACATATTGTCTTTGACAATACTCATCTTATTTTGAACTCTGTGATCCTTCCTACTCAGTGAAAATGATACCTTATTCAGAATACATGGGTGGTAGTGTTTTAACCCATTATAAATCTTGATTATCTTGATCATTTTTCTTTTCCTCATTTTGGGTTCTTCATGTGAAAATACAAATTTCAAACTATTATGATATGTATATATCTCACATGTTTAACAATAGAGATAATGTCTCTATATTTTTAGAGAAATGATTACAAATGCTATCTAAATATCCTGAGTTGGATAGTCTTGATCATGATTTTTTAAATGACTTAATGTATAATGAATAACTTTATCTGTCTACATAAGGACACAACTATGTACTTTCATTTTTTCATCACAATATATCACAAATCCACTATCTATCTATGATATATTTAGGATTATATAATTCATTAATAACCTCTTAAATTCATTGATTCATTATAAGCATTCATTTTTTCTATATAAATGTAAAACCATTACAAGTAATCTTGGTGAACATATTAGCTAATCTGGAAATATTCCGGAAAAACCACCAATATTAACCAATAAATACAATGAAAATACATAACATGGATATATTCATTGGATTAATACATTCATTTATTTATTTAGTATTTATGTGATAGAATGTGATTCAAACCATAGAGACAACATAGACACGAAATGAAACTTTTTAAATCCATAATTCTCACACTCTAATATTCCTATATTACTATATTCTTTTATGTGTCTATGAAAAAACACAAAATTAGTTATCTTGGCCCTAATTTATTTTGGAAAAAATCAAGTTATAATTAATAAATACCATAACAAAATTTTAAATATATTTTATGAAAAATATTTTTATTAAATCCCTAAAAATAAAGTTTGAATTAATCAGACCAAATGGAATTGTTGTAAACATGTAATTTCCATACCTGATTTGAAATTTTATCATTGAAATATATTACTTCCTTGCACAAAAATGATGATATCCATATTAAAGGTCAATAATTGAAAAAAATTATTCTTCATGATGTTCATGAAACAAATCATCTATGTGATGTAGTGGATAAATGTTCTTTAATTTAATTACATTGATTTCTCTAAAATAAATTCACATCCTCATGGATCCAACTTTATTCATGGAAAGGAGAATACAGTATCCCCATGGAGAAACAATAGGGAGAATATAATCCTTACTACACAATTATGGTATTTATTCATTCAGCTATAATAATATTATGGGGTCCATTCTATAAGGTCTCTTTGATAAATGTCTTTTATGAGGAATTATATCAATATAGAAATCAACATACCGTTCTGGAGGATTTATAATTAAATACATTGTAAATAAATCAACATATTAATTCAAAATAGGTGCATGTTAAATTTTAATATTTCTTTCCCCATCCATAGATGATGTTTTCTCTTCCAAGAAAAGAATATCATTTAGAAGTTCTACTAGTGGTGGATGCAGATATGACATTGATGATGAGGTATTCCCATTGAAGCTGAGAAATTATATACCTTTATCAAGAATAATAATTTACTTCTCTTTTCAATAAATAATTTATTTATATTTTAACTCCACTCCATACCAAGTATAATTTCAATATCTTCCATAGGGATGATTACAAAATGTGAAATTTAGGGAACATTAATGTGTCAGAATAGTAACTGATCATAACATTATTATTCCCATCAGGATTCCATTTAGATTACTTATTGATAATTAAAATTTCATGGTTAATTAGAAGTATCAAATTATAAAATAAAATTTGTAATAAATAAGGGGAAAAATAATCTATATTTAAATAAATATTTTAAAAAAATTTAGGAGATGATTAATGTACCATCCACCACCTCCTTAGGAACTTCAAACTCTACAGTAGCGATTACCTAATCATGGACTTGTTACCTTGTCCATTTATAGATAATGTTTTCTTGATGTTTAGGAAAAACATTTTCATAATGCCTTGTCTCATTACTAATGGTTTAGTGAACATTGGTATATTTATTATTTCCCTTGTAGTAATGATCTTTGTGGCCTTTTTATCCACACTTCTAACAAATTCCTTTTCCAATCTATCATGCACCAGAGTGTGTCTATCCAAAATTACATCATGATTGAAAATTTAATTTATTTATTAATCCCATAATAAAATCATTTCTCCACCACCCTCTTCGTAGCATTTTTCCCTTAAATTTATATGACATAGAGAATTTTTTCCCTTCCTTAATAGCACCTGGGACTTTATATTCATATGATAAAACTTTTTGGGAGATCAGTTCCCTTCAGATTAATGGTTTTGAAACATAAAAAATAAATAAATCATTTTCCATGGATAATGTATACAGTCTATTACATTACTTTCAATCTTTGTAATGTTCGGTTAATTCTTCACTACATTTTTATCCTCTTTTTGTTTCATTCACAAGATTTCCCCCTCCATATCTGCTAATTATGCGTGAGGGAAATATTTTTCTACCAAATTTCTATAAAATATTCTCATTCCATATTTTCTATTTCTTTTACCTCTTTTATGTTTTTAATAAACTCTAAAAATTTATCACTATCTCACGAGAAATGATAAAAAACCATGATAACCTCCCAGTTTCTTTACACCCCAAAGTCTGAAATTTATACTATAAGAAACACATCCACTACTCCACTAAAAATTGGTTTGTATTCCATTGAATAATAGAGGATATTATAAGATAATGACTTCAAATATTTCTCCTCTATATTATGGATTACAATGCTTCCTATGGTTTAGGATATCATTCATAACCCGAGTCAGCTATCCTATTATAGTTCTATGGTTATAAGCACTAGCTTCATAGTTGTCTCCAACATCATTATATTGCATATAATGGAAATATCTACATGGGATATTCTCATTGATATAGTTCCGATTCATTCCACTAGGAACAATTTCTATACAATAGAATACACTAAATATTATTATTAACGATAATGGATAAATTTGAAAAAATAACACTTAACATAAATTGAAAATCATATGAATAGTCAACCTCTTAATCATAAAAATATGGCTTCTATGGGGACATATTCACTTTTAAATACTTTATAATGTTTTCTAATGAAAATGTGAATTATTATATAAATATCCCTAATAGTGTTAGACCAGGTTCATTGTAAGGCTCGTTGTCATGTACCGGGATATGTCGAGTCAGTCCCTATGCACCTTGTTGGAGTTATTAGCCCAAGGTACATTTGTTTTAGAATCATGTCCACTTTTAGTATTGAGAAAGGTATGTAGTTCTAGAAAGTCCAACATAATCTCTATCATAGAAAAATTATTTTTTCATTTATTCTTATGCTCAATGTCATATTAGTATTTTTACGCAAATATATGTTTTATGAATCTATTTTCAATGGATTTTAATAAACATCCACTGATACCAACTGTGAAGACCCCGACCCTCATAGCTTAGAGTTGACGTCCGAAATGAATACATTGGTACAATGAAAAAGAGATTACTTCCCAAAGGACTGAATAATTTATTGGATTTGAATGAAACATATAAAAATCGAATATTTATATTATAACATGAAAGGGAAAACAATATATTAGCTTCATTTTGGAAACGTATATCTCTTAGATTATCACTATATGTTATTCATAATACATATCTTCTTAACATGAGGAAAAATAAAACATAAGAAATGTGTGGGATCGTATTATCAGTAAGATTAATAAATACAATGGATAATAACATAAATAATAATTCATATTGAATGAATAAAAATGCATTCCACTAAAAAAATATCAAGAATAATGTGGATGTAATAAAATCTAAATAAATAATTCCATATAAATAATAAAATGAGGTTGAAACATAACAATGTGTATGATATTAGTCGAACTATCACATGGATAATATCTCAATAATATCATAATTAGAGAATTCATATTACTGGACACCATAAACATACCATTGATTCCTAGACCAAGGAATTAGAAAGTAAATGGTTAAGGACTCATCCAAATACATTTAGGTTTCGTCTCATTAGACCTATTAATGGATTGAGGGGGTATAACAGGACCCATCCATCATTGAATTAGTCAAATTTATTGAATTAGTCAAATACATTAAATATTTGAATGGTGTTAAACAAAAAAACAATATATATGAAATTTAAATAATATTCCCCAACAAGTAAACATAATCACTAACCATTATGAGTAGCATGGTGAGTGGAATCAATGTAGCACATCCACAGTCAATGTGATCCAAAAAAATTTAATAAAATATAGTTAATTATTTCATGATTGATCAATCCCAATTTATAATAATATTGAATAGTGTATTTCGAAATAGGATAAACGAATCTGATAAAATCATGAGGGAATTATTAAGAGATATTTTTCATTAGAAAGAAGAGTTATTTTGGAAAATCATTGGTATTTGTTGGAAAATTAGTCTGTAAGCATGCGTATAATAGAAAAGAAAAAGGAGTAACAATGAAATTTTATTTGGGGAACAAATGATTTCCCACTAATGTGGAAATATGTAAAAATTATATTTAAGAGTCTTATAAACAAACCACTAAGGAGTGCCTTAAGGGAAAATAATAAAGAGTTTTCAATACGGAAAAATTATTATTTATTTACATAGAACCAGAAATAGATCAAAGATAGCTTGTCATTATAAAAATTGGTATTTTATAAAAAAACATGCTCTTAAATAAATTTATTTAGTGTACTTGAAATTGGGTATGAAATTGGGAAGATCCCATTAATCAGGCATGCTCATCAAGAGGAATTGAAATGGGACTATTATAAAATACGCATTCCCCCTTCAATGAAATATGAAATAATCTGGAAGCATGGTTTTTAAATATATATATAATTAAGAAGAATTATAAAATAATAATTAATAATTAAATTTGATTAAAGAGAGCAAAATTTTAGACCAAATGTAAAATTTTTGGTTGGGGAGAATCCCTTACCTTTATTTGAATGTTATCATCACATGTACGTAGTTTATTGGATAATGAAATTTTACAAATTAATAAATTAAATCAGATCCTATTAAACATATATTTTATATATTATAATTTTATTTAGATAATTTATGGAATTTTGGCTGAGTTATGAGATTCAATTTCGTCTTTTGGGAGTGTTATATTCATTGGTTTTTGAGATCAGTTTACTTTTATAGATCTATAGAAGATCATGTGAAATAAAAAATATTATGTAGAATTGAAATTATATTTTTTTATTGAAAATAAATAATATTAAATGATCTTAAATATTATTTTTTCCATGAATTTGGACGATTCATTAGATATATCTTTAATGATAGCGTTTATATTATTTTAGCAGATTTTCAATGCTCAAAAACCAGTTTTGTCGTATTAATTAATATTATGTATATATACTAATTAAAAAATACTAAATAACATATAAGTTCAGTAATAAAATATATTTTTCCAAAATTATATTTTTATAGCCACCATTTAACGGAGAAATGAAAAATAAAGTTGCATAGACCTCGATGGCAGTAAATAAAGACATCACAGAAAATGTTTTAATTTTTTGGGTAAAAATGGGGTGAAGACAGGGTTTTGATGATGGATCTTACATTAACTTAATAAAATTAGACTAAATAAAAAATAATGGAGTTATATTTCATATTTGGTCATAATATGTAAAGATATAATATTAAAAAATAAATTAAAAACAAATAAAGATAGTGAAAAAGGATTTATTTCTTAAATTCATCTCATTGATAACTTCCACATGGAACATTAAAATATTTTTTTAGGGACACAGTGAATACAATAACATAGTGAAATGTTAATGAAGAGTATATTTAATGAATAAAATAATTCATAAATTCTTTGGATGTGGGAGTACATAGGTGGTGAGTTGTTGTATTTTTTGTGGCGAAGCTGGGAATTTTTTAATATTTTATTACTTAGTTTACAATTTTGCATCAGGAATATGAATAGTTTGAGAATTATCATTAAATATACTACAATAATTAGTTACTATTATTTATTAGGGTCTTAAGAAATCCATACATCTTTTATTACTCAATAATTTATATATTTATTAAATACCATATAATATTATACTTCACTATTCACAAAAAATTTATGTATTTTATAAATAACACAAAAAATTCACCTTAACTGTTTTTCAATGCAGAGAATTAAATAAAGTACTACATTTTATGAAATAATTTTATAATTATAAATAATTTAATTTTTTAAGAAAATATCCATTTAGGTAAAAAAATATTGAATCAAATATTGTAACTATTTTTGGACACTTTCAAAAATTAATACTTGTCTCATAAAATTATCTTCTAATAATAACAAAAAAAATATTAATTTACATGTATATTTTATGTAAATAAATTTATTATAACTGAATTATATTAATTATTAAATTATAAATAAATATTTATTATTTCAAAATACGAAAACACTTAAGTTATAATTTTTTTTAAAAATTATTTACAACATTTCATCATATTAATTTACCTTATATTAATTTATATTATACCAAAATTTTATTTCTGTATTAATTAGAGAATTTATTATTCTCTTGGTCATGTTACTATTTCTTGTGGTCACATTAAATTTACAAAATTCAAATTTAATTATATATTAAGGTTTTTAAATCGGTGTTATGCGAATCATAAAGTATAGTAGATGCTTCATTTTAAAAGAGACATACCATAAGATTTTAGGGTGTGGAAACTTATATGTTTTAATATTGTGTATTCAATGTAATCTACTATTTTTTTTTGGTCATGAGGGGTTGTGTGGTTATATCTGTGGACAGGTTATCTCTGGAAATGTTGTGGTTTTAATGTTGTGATTGTTCTTAAGGATTTCTTATGAATCAAATTACACATCATAGATTTATTAGAACAAATTAGAAAAAAATACAAGGATCATATATTAAAAATATTACAAAAAATATCTTTAAACAATGAAAATTAAATACACTATATTATTTAGTGTACCATTCTCCAAAGAGATATTGAATACTTGACAACAACATACCATTGTAACATAATTGTAATTTTTATGACCACACAAATCATAATTTTCATGAAATAACATATTTATTACATATATCTCAACTATAAATAATGATTTAGGGTATATTTTCATTAATATACAACTTTCACTAAATAATAAAAAACATTCACCATTTCACCTTATAATATATCTCAAAAAACAACTTGTGAGTCCATATCTCAATGTCCATATGGATATTTTCCATATCACTTTTGAAAATATATCATTATCATCACCTTCTATCACATAAAATCAGTACCATATGAACAACAATGGAAAACAAATTTGGATTAATAGTATGAAAATATTACTGTGGATCTTTATGTAAAACAAAATACCTACACAGTCAACCATATTGTTTGACCACTATGGCATGTATAAAATTGACAAAAAATTATAACAGCTATTTCAATATATGTATGAAATGTGCAACCTTTTATAATGTATAAATTCTACTTATTATATAATATGAGATGGTCTAATCACCATCAAACCCATGTATCATTATACGTATATCAAACAAAATTTATGAATTGAAAATATATATACTCATATGATCCATTTTTTATGACATCATGTGATTACAGTACATGGATCTTGTCTTTCCCATATAGCGCAATCTTTTATTCTCAATTATCCAATTTTATTGTGATCATATTGATGAATTCATCACGTGTCATTCATCATTATTGTAAATATCATTTCATTACCCTTATCATTAAATATATATATATATATATATAATCTCTATGCGGACTAAATCTCACAAGGACGATATTAATTTTGGGGCCTAATTTAATACCCATAATACGAGAGGAATATGTCATCTTGGTTATGCTCCAACCAATGAAATAATAGAATAATACATATCCACCCATTTATAATCTAAGTCAATAAATAGATAGTCATAAGTAAGATATTTAAGTGTGAAGGTTCTCATTCTAGGTATATCAGAATCCTAATGTAGTGGGGGTTCAAATTTGACCATGTACTATCTTATATCAAAAACATTTATATGGAACTCTATATAGAATACATAGTGGGCCATCTAGTTAAATAAAATAATCATAATCTCAGTATTATACATCATTATAACATTAGATATCCCTATAAAAGTATCATACACATGATAACCTTACAATTTTATCATAACCTATATTACCCTATGAAAATTATCTATTTGGAATAAAATCATATTCGTATTTTTAAGGATAAATTATCATTATACTTCATAGAAATTTTTTATATGTATCCTATAGGAATGAATGAATCAATTTAGGTTTCATTTAATATGAAACTTTTTAATATTGATAATGTCATTAAAAATATTTAACAAAACCTACATAAGAACCATTTTATCATATCATATATGATAAAAATAAAAATAATACCTAGGTATTATATTCTTTATTTTATTAACACATTAAATTTTATGTAATTCAATTCACTTCTCAATATGAACATATGATAAAATACTCCCACTAAACACTGTAGTGAGAATCATCTAGGATGGTATCTAGTTTGAATAATTTTATGAGTAAGAAGTCATTTTCATAACAGATAATATTCTTCCACACTTGAAAATTATTAACTTCACAACATCAAATTTTATTATTTCAACATCAATTAACTACTTAGAACTCTTCATTACTATGTAATCATCTTCTTTGGGACCTTATTCTCTCAAAATTGTTTCATGTCAAAATGTAATTACACTCATTATTGATTAACAGTACATCCTAAAACGATTATGATATTACATTAAATTAAATTTAATCAAAAAGAAGTAAATTATTTTTTTACCTTTGAATGCCTTAGGTCCATACAAAATACCACTGGTATCATAAATATTATATTCCCCTTAGAATATCTTCCTGAGATATAAAAATCCATTTCAATTATGAAATGAAATCTATTTCAATTCAGTAGGAATATTTATCAAATAAACTATGTCATATATAAAATTTTACAATTTTAGTACCATTATATTTGAAAATAGCTCTTTATTAAAATATCTCATCGATTTGTGCTGTAATAAAATTCCGATGTTTTTTAAAAAATAGTCTGAAAAATAAATTTATCCTAGATAAAACCCTTATGTCTATATATAATTTTTTAAACCTATTATATAAATTGAGGAATCAAAAACCATGATTATACTATTAATCTTCTCATGTTGGTTCATAAAAAATCATCATAGTCAATAATGTTTTATTATCACATAGTGGAAATAAGATGACTATACACATATATAATTTTGAACCATTCAACAATGATAAAATACTCTACATTCAAATCCATGATGTAGTAATTATTTAATAAATCTCATGAATATAATCTACATGATCATTCAATTATTAAATTTATTCTGAATACTATATATATACTACACTATGTAAATTATATATTTAGTATCCTACATCTATAAATATATGAGAATTAATTTATTAACATCCCCACATGACATAGACATTATCCCTTTGATTTCGAGTTCATGTATAATTACTAAAATTTATTTAATATAAATTAATTATCACATACCATTCAAAAATGATGAATTAAATTTTGTAGCATCCATATATAATAAAGGGAAATCTATGGAGTTTTCGAAATTCCATTAGCTATTCTAAATAATCCCATCATACAGAATTATTATTCCTTTGTCCCGACTACCAATGATTTCCATGAACGTGATTATTTTGATGATGATTTATTTAATTTTTTAAACATATGCGTCTTCATCGATATATAATTTTTTCTAACCGTTACTCTCCATAAGGAACCAAAATATAGACACCATATTCCTAATTCAACAAATCTCATCACATTGAGAATATGGTGTATGAATTTCATGAATTTATTTGTTTTTTTGGATCATTTCAAAATATTTCAAATGGATAAATTCACTAACCATAACAATATTATTTTTATATACTTTATTAAAACATTTAAATAATAACTATATACATCCATATGAACCAATATTGAATTTCAAAAAAATATAAACACTAGGTTAACTATGATGAAACTATTATTAATCACTAAAAATTCAATATGGAGTATTATTAAATTAACAATATTTTTATGAGAATTTCATATGTTATATATATTATGATATACTGACATTTAATTTCTATTCTTCAAGGATTAATTAAAAATAGTATCACGGTGATGATGGTAATGACATTATATTTAACAAAATAATTAATTTGATGAGTATCATGATTTATAATAATTCTATACAGATTTTATTTAATGTGATCCCACTAAAATGAGGTCCCAATTAAAATCTCTCATATCCATTAGAAGTCAAAGATTTATAGTTTACTAAGAAACTAGTCCTATATAAAATTGGTTTCACCAACTTGTTACATTGGTATAAAATATTAATAATGATATTATATTTTAATTTTTTATAGTCAATAAGATAAATCATTTTCTATTCCATCATATGGATAAGGTCAAATTCATTCCTTAAGACCCCTTTTTTATTAGGTTTTATTGGTTGGTGTATCCAAAAAAATCCCTTGAAATTGTTTATCAAACGAAAATTGAGGGTTACATAGCTGTGGATATTCGTACACATAATGATCAAATTTCACCCATCATTTCATTCCTCACACTTGAAAATCATAGGGAACCTAAATATGGCATGTTCTACCTAGTTAGATAATCATTTTCTTAAAAATTTCTCATTTTGAAAAAATATCAGCCTAGAATTTGAACATATTTTAATCTCACCATCGTATATCTTGGTATTAACTTTTATGTGTGCATTGTTATAGAAATTTATATTGTAATTATATCCACTCCAACAAATAAATATGTTCAAAACATATTAATGTGTATCCCTTTATGAAAATAACATGTTTATGTTACTCTGTTAATAAAGAATCAAATTCCTTGAAATCTAAATTGGTCATATGCATAAAGTAAAAGAACAATTCCAAAAATGGAAAATATTAATATGATATTGAAAATCTATACATTAGTAATCTCAAAGTGATATATAGCAAACCCCCTCCAGGTAAGTTGGTAGTCCAACACGAAGTCCCTCTACACTGAGATATGTTACTATAGATAAAATTCAATTATTCAAAACTATAACACCAAATAGAAAGTAACAGTATTCAATGTATCTTCAATTATAAATTATTGTAATAAAAAATGTAAAACTATATTCATTTTCATACCTTTCATGTGATGAAAATTCTATTTAGAAGTAGTTTAACAAACAAAATAAATATACACCATATTTAATATAAATCAATTCAAAATATAAAAATCATGGAATAACCTTTTAAATATATTTAAAATTGTTATAATTAATCCTGAAAAAAACTTTTACAAAAATTTCATAAATAAAATCAAATTTTCGTCACGTAATAATTTTTTCTTTAACATTATTTAAATTCTATATTTTTAAATATTATTATTTTTTCTTCATTTAAATTTGAATTTATTCATTTGTATCGTTATAATTCATTCATATTATATATATATATATATTATAATTTGAATTATTAATAATTTATAATTTAATTCCTGTTATGTAAATATTTTATATAATATAAATTTGATATAATTACTTATTATATAAATAAGATTACATATCAGTAACCAATTTTTTATATTGTTTTAATTTTATTCAAACTGTTACCCATTTTACATTGATTTTTCAAAATAATTTATTATTAATAATTCATAATTTAAATATAAATATTTATATTTTGGAATTATTTGATAATTTTTTATCAAGTGATAATTATCAAATATGATTTCTATCTAAACACTTTAATTTTTAGATCATAATTTATGCAGTATAACTTGTAAAATGATTATTTAAAATGTTAATATTTTTCAATTAGGGAAAAATTACAATTCTAAAATTTATAGAATTAATTATTAATAAATTATATATAATTAACTGATTATTAAACAGGTTATAAATTAAATATTACTAATTAAATCTTCACAATAATTTATATTCATTTTATAAACAATTTTTTTAATTTCTTAAGAAACTAAAATATCAATTTTTCCAGTAACCTGATTAGGTGAAATTGTATGTTCATTTTTGATACATTTCATTAATTTTCATTAATGAATTATTAGACAAAGCACTAGGTTTTGAATTGTTTCTACACTAATTAGTAATTATTGACCTAAAATAATAAATGCATAAAAAGTAAAAAAACAGCATTTACACTCCATGAATCATTGACAAGACTTGTACAATCCGTTCACACCATGCTTAACGAATCACAAGACATCTTGTGAAGATTATATATAATGTGAAGATATTGCATAAGGTGTAAATCGTGTACACGACGTTCAAAATTGAACATCCAGATATCTTCACAAACTGAAATTCATAGATGATGATGTCATAATATATGGACCTAAATAATGTAAACCAAAACAAAAATTTTAGTAAATGAATGTTTTTTACATCATGGGTATATTAATAGTTTTCAGAAACTCTATGCACCAGATATTTTAGAAAACTTTTCATATTCTCCCATTTATTTCAAACATTTTTATATGTTCTTATCCTAAAATAGACTTCGTTAATTATAATTTTTTGTTTTATTAAATAAACATATGTTTTTAATTATTATATCATCGTTCTTTATTTTTTTCAATAACAATTTTTATTTTTACATTTTATTTCAATATTGCACTATGTTCTCCATCAACACAAACTTGTATCTTCATCAATTCTTTATTAACAATTTTTTTTTGATTTTATTGTTTTTTATTGTAGATCAGTCATTATTAATTATTTCATTATGAACAAGTAGTTTCTTCGTAGATAGTAATTTATTCAAATTCATTGATATTGATTCCTGTTTTCTTATTCCTATAATTCATAATTCATTAGTGATTTTATCATCATTTCAATTTGTAGTAAATCTGCATAGGGTTATGGGTAATGAGTGGGGATGTTTTTAATAATAGTAAAAATATATTGAAACTTGGTAACTCTATAGTTGGTAATTTGAATAATAATTTATTTTCATCACATTCTTTCAGACAACCATGACTATGGGATGTGAGATTCAATGATTCTGACCTGGTCAGATTTGACTGGGACTGTGACCATATTCCTATGAAGCTTTATGTATATAATCCATCTATAATCCACATAAGATGTAGGTTATACCTTGAACAAGGGATAATTGAATCATAGTTTGATCTAATTTTATTAAAAAAAATAGTTTGTGACTTCCCACCTGTTCTTTCCCCAATCCATATGACTATTCCATGTCAAATTATGGATTATATTTTGTCAATCGCCAAAAAGTTGACCTCGATCACTTCATTGTTAATTTAATGTTTTAAAAAAACAACCTAGTCTTATTAAAGAACCAACCAGAAGAGTAAGAGTTGGAATAAATTATTGGATTTTGATCGAGTTGTTACTAACATGCAAATAGACATTATGGGATCTACCCAATACTACCACTTTACTCACCCTAGTAGTAAGTTTAGTTTGGGAGTATAAATTTTTCTTTGATCAAATATTTATTGAGTTAATTGACACATGTGGGAGAGTCAAATTTTCACTCAGATTCCTGGGACAAGTGTTTCTCAAGATCATTGAACATTAGATAGAACCTGGATTACCTCACCCTCCCCTATTCATATTTTCCTTCCCATTTTATATTTATAATTTTTCTTCTTTGGGCACACCAGAATCATCTCTCTCATTCGTTCTCAATTTTCCTTTTGTCTAGTCCAAGCTCCACGGGACCTTGACTCTCTCAATGAGAAATGATACATAAGAATAAAACTTTTTCGATCAAAATATCAATAGAAACATTACTAGATACTGCTTATTTTCAATGGTTGAGAATAAAATTCGCGAACCTCTATATCATCATGACCCCAATTATGAACAACTTGTAAATTTGGGTGAGAGACCCGAGCTACATGATAATAATGTTATAGACTATGGTTTACCATGCATTAGTGTTATTGTGTCATGCACTATGTATCTTCCAATATAGATGAAATTGTTTGAAATTAAACTTGGACACTGTCATATGATCCGAAATATGGGTCAGTTCAGTAGAGATCAAATCGAAGATCCCGTGAACCGATATCAAACTTTATTTAGGTTTTAGATATCATTCTCAACCATGGTGTATCTCCATATTCCATTTTATGAGTATTCCCTTTATCTTAACAAGATATAACCACTTACTAGCAAGAAAGTCAATATAACAAGTCATTAATTACTTGTCATGAATTGGAATGGATGTTTCGAGACAAGTAATTCCCAATAATCCAAAGATGTAATCTTTGTAATGAATGTAAATGAAACTCCCCGGAATATGGATAATTACGATGGGAATCCTGAGATATATTCATTGAGATACCCCAAAAATACTCACACTAAGGAGGAGTTGTGTGTATTTAATTACAATTGTCTATCTAGGACTCCTTCCTACTAAAAAAAGGTATAGTGGCCACCACTGATGGAAAACACATGTTCATGATTCTAGAATTCGACTAGGAAATAATCAACGAAGTATCTCAAAATTCAATTTTGGGAAAAGATTTCAAGGACCACCTAGGTGAAGAATTTATATGGATGAAGATACCACTGTCTTTGTTGATCATGTTGAGGCACATACTAAGAAGATAGATTCATTATAGTTACTAGTTATGCCACCACCACATCCATCTATTATATAAATATAGTCCTACAGGATGTGTGGAATCGCTCCTTAAAAAAAATTAGGGTAGTCACAAAATCTCTTCAAACTCATGATTATAACTATATCAATTACAATATTCATGGATAGAAGGACCTGAATCAATAATAAAATAAAATGTAGGAAATTTACTTGAAAAGAAATGATCTACCTAAACAACAAAAAGTACATTTCTCTATCAACAGTGGACGAGACACATAACCATATGAAATCAAGTACCACCTAGGGACCCCAATAAGGTCTATCTCATTGACCATAACATAAATTCCCACAAACATTCGTTAAATATCATAAGTATATTCTAGCACCCCATCCACAAATCTAGAAAGCTCATCTAAGACCACCACCAAATGTCCAACCCCAAAAAGATTTTCATCAAATCGTACTCGTTTCCATCATGATGAAAGATGACCGAAGGATTATAAATTTATAAATAGAGATGAGAAACAAAATCCAACCATTCGAAATGTAAATAACTAAAAGGGTGAAATTTCAACAACCCAATCAGGATAACTACTGGTTAACACTATAATTCACATAAGGGATGAAGAAAATGGAGTTATTATTTGGAGTTCTAAAATACCTGGATTTCAGAAATCATTAAAATTGTATTTATAGAAACATGATGAACCCAAGACATATAAAAATGTCATTAAGGAAGATAAAAATCATAATAAAAATTAAGAAATTAATGAAATGAGTCTAGAATCAGAAGAAACTGCAAAAACACATAACAAAATAGAATCCTGAAAATGAATAAGATTATATTGGACTACCATGATAGAATCATCATATTCCATTCCCAAAAATAATGAGGTAAGTCATGAAAAATGGAAAAAATAAATGTATTCAACTGATGTTTATGAAATTTCATATGAATATACCATTTTCTAAATCCATTGAAAAGATTTTGGACTATTCTAAATTACTAAATGAACATATCTATAACAAGAAAAATATAGAAGACTTGGGAATCATATCCCTAGATGAGTAAGGATCTTCAGTTGTTCTTCATATCATTTTACCAAAGATGCGAGAACCTGGATGTTTCCCAATACCTTTTAGTATAGGGGCATGCAATTACTGGAGGGATTTTTCAGCCCTATAATGGATAATCAATCAAATGACTATGAGTGTTTTCACAAATCTCAGTCTCAAAGAATTATTTCCAAAAATTTTGGAAAATTGACTGGATAACCACTCATTGAAGAACCATCAGGGAATTATAAAGGATATATTGGTTATGGTTAGAAATTTTATCATTCATGCAGATTTAATGTTATTGGATATAGAATAAGAAGAAGAAGTTCCAATTATTCATTGATGAAAATTTCTAGCAATGGGAAATTATTTAATAGAAATTAACCAAGGGAGATTGATATTTAGAGTGGGATATGAAAACGTTGTGTTAAATTTTACAAAGGATGCCATGAACGGTAGAAATTCATTTACTATTTATCCATCTTTAAAACTGATGAACAAGATGAGTTTATAGCCATTGAATATTATATGGAGGCCTTTCCCCTTAATGAAGGCTATGTAAGTGATCATGATATTGAATATTATTTTAAACCATTAAATAGTGAAACTATCCCACCATCCATAACTTTAATCATTACATCACCATAATTGGAAATAATTAAAATTTTCATGCACAATAATGTACTCATTATTTAAGACTAAAATAACATTTAAAATCATTTTGATCTCAAACTCACCCAAAAAAAGGATGAAAATTTTATTGAATGGAATAAATGAATAAAAATTCAATATCCAAAGCAGTGGATGAAATTAAGAGGATCAAACCCAAGATCATCTTCAATGATTTTACTTCAAAAAAATGTTCTAAAGCCAAAAACAAACCATAGAGTTGACTCAGTCAACAAATTAAAGATGTTTTCATAAAATATGTTCTAAAACTTCTAGATGGTAGAATATTTTTTAATGTCTTATTTTGAATGGGTGAGTCCACTACATTTCTTTCAAATTAAGGATATCATAACTATTGTAAAATTTTTTGAAAATGAGATGATCTATACATTAATGATCACCGGTTGGAGAGTATGAATCAATTATATTAATCTGAATACAGAACCATTAAAAACTAATTTTAAAATACCCATAATGGATAAATAATTTGAACATTATCTAGGAAAAAATTATATATATTCATTGATGGATATTTATAATATAATCAAATTGAAATTGATACATATGGGCAATCTAATGATTTTTTCACTTTTCCTTTCAGAAAATTTTCTTACTGATGAATTTTAGGTGGTCTGTCAAACACACCATCAAATTTTCTATTGTTTATGAAATAAAATTTCCATGATATATAATGGGAATTCATGTAGATCTTATTATATGAATTTTCACTGTTTTGATGGTCCCTTGAGGAATTTTTGCGTAACATTGATGTAGTCTTACAATGCCGTGAAGAAAATTTCTCATAATATAATGGAAAAACATTTATTTCATGGTCTATGATATAATAGTACTGAACTGTAAAATCTAAGAAAAATCATGGAATTTGATCAATAAAAAGTCAATGTGATAGAAGAATCAGCAGATACTGCTATAGTTAAATGGATAAGGAGATTTTTAGGCCATGTAATATTGTATCATCGCATTTTTGTAAAATTTACTTTTGTATCCTACCCCTTAACACACATATTTTCAAAACAACCCAATTTTTATTATTTTAAAGAGTGTCAATGGGAATTTCTTACAATAAATTATAGTATGATAGCTACACCCATCATAATTTCTCCAAATTGGGGAAATGATTTTGAATTGATGTTCAATGAAAGAGAACTTGTTGTTAGTGCAGTCCTAGGAAAGAATGTTGTGTATATATGTCTCCCCATTTACTATTCTAATTACACACTATATGACAATATTTTATGTTATATGTAAAATTAAAATGAACCACTTATAGTCATATTTTCATTTGAAAATTATCATCCATACCTTGTTATATCGAATATTGTAGTATACAATGACTATGGAACACTTCAATATCTACTAAACTGAAAATATTTTAAAACATGTCTGATACATCAGATCATACTGATGTTATTTTTTGTTATAATAATAAAGGAAACAAAAGCATATGAGAACTTCATCACAAAGTATTTACTGAGACCTCCAATGCCCCAGATCAATAAGGATGATAATATTGAAATCAAGGATGACTTACTCAATGATATCATTCTCTTAGTAAATACAGAATCATGACTATTTTTTGGGATACTATATATAATCTGACCATTAGATCACTCTACCATAAATTTATCATTCAATAGAGTAATATATTTATTGAAGATACATCACATTACAGCTATTATGAGATGAATGTTTTTAAGTTCCTTACGGATTGATTAATATGATGTTTCATCCATGAACACAAACAACCTAGTGTTATCAAATTGTTTCATACGTAACTAGTGGGTGGGAATCATGTTCTTGACATTATCATGGTAACAATTCTTTAAAGTGGGCTATTCTGGTATATTGTAATTCAATATACAATGAACTTTTTCAATATTGTTATCGATACCAATGAATAGGGACCACTTGAATAGGAATAAAATTCTTCAAAACAAAATCTTAGAAGTTGAAGTCTTATGTATTTGTGGAATTTAATTTATTGGACCATTTCCTAGTTATCATGGTTTTTTTACATACTAGTAATTTTTTCTATAGAAAAAACTTGGTCAAATCCAAAGCCATAACTAATGACATGGAAAAATTGGTAATTAAATATTTAATTGAAAATATCATTTTGTTATTCAGATTCCTAGGATTACTCATTAGTGATCCGGTAACTCATTTCACCAACACCACTATGAATTGACTTCAAGAAAAGTATGGAATTAAATATAACACAATTACTTTAACCTCCCTAAAAAATAGTAAAATTTTAATGTGCAAACATGGAAATAATGAAAACATGCATAAGTCATTTAATACTCATAAAAAGGATTAGAGTTTCAAACAAGATAACACACTTTGTTAATATGGCATGAACTAAAAATAGTCTTTAGGCCGAATCCATTCGCACTAGTGTTTGATAATACATGCAACCTTCCATTAAAAATGAGACAACATATATTTTTAGGTGACAAAATAATTGAATGAGGATTCTTAGAATGATAGTGTGTTCTTAATGATCCTAATATTTGAGACAGAAAAAATCCTTAAAGATGCATATGAATATATTCAATAATTTTTAACAAATTCAAAATGAAGTGGGATTATAACTAAATCATGAGGAAAATAATAACTCTTAGGAATAATGTTCTTTTATTAAATTATCAATTAAAATTATTTCCTAGAAATATGGAATCATAATGGAAGGGTCCCCACAATGTCATTAAATTGTTCCCTTATGGTTACATATGTTCAGAATATATTGTCTCAAAACTACTCAATAATTTATGATGATTTTTATAATCACAAAAAAACCTTGTTTGTTTTCTAATGAATATTTGTTAAGTGAGTTATTAGGAATTTTTATCTAGGTTACGGAAATTTAACATTACAAAAATTACTCTAGAAACACTATTTCAATCCCTATGTTTGGTAATTGAAATTATGGTTCATCATCATTGTGTTATGATGGAAATGTAAAATGCATGTGTATTGTGTCAACCGTATGTTATGATAAACAATATGTGTTTTGATCAGAATCCATACATTTGGATAATCGTTAAACATATGGATCATCAAACCTATATTGGTTTCTAGAAATAATATTTATACCCTATTTTCGGAATATTTTAACATATGTTTAATCAATTATATTTTCATTTTATTAATCTAATATGTGAACATATATATTGTAATCTCTATGCTTTCTTGATCCCCAAATTATAAAAATATGAAAGTATGTCTAAGGAACTATATGATTGTAGTAACCTGACATTATGCAAAGGAACCCTACCCAATGTGACGAAACCCTACGATATGGGAAGAAACCCTAAGAAACGCAGTTCAACAGTACATTGTGAATTCAACAGTGTTGTTTTTTAGTCATGTTCTCAATCCATGATTGATTCAATGGTCGAGTCAAGATTGAAGATAGATTAAAGGATTATTATGAATTTTTCATTGAACCATTTTCATTGGATAAAATCCCCCATGTTTATAAGGGATGTTTAGACTCTAATGGTTAATTGAAATTTGAATTTTTACTACCAATTTGGATATTCCTTTGGATATGGAATATCGAAAGGTATATGTTCTATATATCCATTTATAGTATCTCTTCAAAAATATGGGCAAAACTTGATTCACATATGAAACTCCTTTATTGAAATTTTATTTCCTATTGCTACTCCATCAAAAAATAAAATATAAATTATTTTCAAAATATGATACTCTTTGAAAGTTAAATATATTAAAATATATACTTACTACATCTGAATATTTTCTACCTTACTGAATATCATTTTACAATGAGGGTCACTTGAGGCTAATTCATTCTTGATGTTTTTATTCTGATGAAGAAGATCCATCATATGTCATTTACTACTACTTTAGTTGTGAAGAACAACCCAAATCAATAAATAAAACTCTTTTGATTTAATGGAGTGTGAATTTATCATACTCAATTTGGGTGGATTATAATCTTCTTGATCTATGTTGTTGATAACTGGTTCTATGTTATTGATCCAGAAAGAATTTTTATTTGTCTGATTGTAAATGTGTAAAAATCCATCACTTAGTTGTATATTTATCGTACTGTGATTAGAGAAATATACTAGTGAAATTTACCAGGATTGAAAAGGGATTAATTATAATAGTGGACTAGGGGATCATTATACCCCATATAACTATAAAATTTCGTGGTCATTATTTATATTTATCTACTAAATTCTCTTTTCATATAGAAGAAAACACATCTTAATAGCATAAAACATAGTGGTAGTCAAAATGCAGAATTGGAGAAGACTATTCATTGAAACAAGTCATCCACTCTTTTTTTACATTTTATATTTTTACATAACAACGTGGATCATAGGATTGACTTTTTAATAATGTTATAGCAAGGTAATAGAATAAGGTCTATATGAAGATAAAAATGGTAGATCCAAGAGAATGAATGTATATGGTACATGCTAGAAACAATAATGGTGGATGTTAGGGGTTATAAAAATCACTAATGTTTGTCTACGTGAATGATCATAGATTCAATGTCTAGTCACATATCATTAATCCTAATAAAATTTCTATGAAACCATAAACATGGACTGGTAAAGCAGAATCTGAGAATGATATCAATTATAAAGAGATGAATGATATTATTTTTGTTCAAGGACCAGATGAATTTAATCATTTATCAAAATATCCATCAACTATGAAATACATATAACTATAGAAATTGAATATGATGGAACATACAATATCGTACATATGACGTACATTAAAACTAATCTAATAAACAAAACATTTAGAATGATTGATTGTAAAAGTGTAACATAGATGAATTTAAGGATTATAGAAATTATTCTCATTATTAAGGACATAGGTGAACTCATAAAACATTATAATGAAACATTTTTAGTACTTAGAGTAATACCTTTTAAAAGTAATGACATGTCAACTGTTATTTTCCAATCATCTCCTATTGAGGATCTTATAATGAATAAGCTAATTGGAACACTAATGATATATGAATCCTAGATGAAAGATGTATATGAAGATCATAGGATTATATTAAATATGGATAATACTTCACTAAAGGTGACATCTCATAATAATTATGTATGAACAAAGTAAGAAGTTAATGAATAGAAAAATTTAGATTCCTTGTATTTAGAAATGATTGTAGTTCTGTTATCCATAATGTTCAAAAAAAAATTACAAGAAGAATAGAGAATTCAAAAAATCAATTTGTAAGGATGATAAAGAACCATGAAATGTTCGATTATATGAATTCAATAAATTGGGTCATGTAAGACCTAGTTTCCCTCAACTAAATTATAAATGAAAACGGTAAGGAAATACATATCAAAAGAATGTGGATTTTGACATTAACGGATAATGAACAATGAAATCTACATATATTGTATCTGAAGACTCAATAATCTCTTCAATGTTTGATTTAGACAAATTGAAAACCAATCTCAAATCCAATATTTTCTTATTAGAAAATATGAAAAGGTTCAATTTTATTATATTTCTGATTTTGATTATAGAAGTTTCTAATATAAGAATTTTTATGCTACTATTATATACTAAATGAAAACATGAATCTTTATTAAAGATACAAAAATCCTCAAAAAACAATCATAATTTTGTTTTAGGAGAAAGAGATACCATGTTAAAACAACATTAACAGTTACCTGACAAATTCAATTCTTATGGATAAAATAGTATCAATCATTAAATGAAAAAATGAATTTTTGGATGATGTAAAATCCTATAAGAGTTATTATATTATTTTTACTTGTAGAGAAAATATCATAAATGATATTATCATTAATAATGTCATGAATTGGGAATTTTTTGGATTCAGAATTAATGGTGATAAATCATAATTATTAATAATTTATTTTGTTCCTAATTTTAATAATGATACCTATATTCATTGTGGAACAAAAATCCATGTCACGAAAATATTATATTTAAAATATGTTTTAAATTTGTGTTATTAAAAGAGATTTAATTTTAAAAATTGTTCTAAAGAAATTTATATGATTTATGGAAAATTAAATGTTAACTAGGTTCCTAGATCGTTTCTTACTAACATTGTTAGAGCCAAAGAAGATATGGGTACCCAAAAAAAATTTAAATAATTAAAGTTGTAGGAAATGGGCCATTGAAAAATAAATTACATATGGTATATTGCTATTAGATATTATATGAATATATGAAGAGACTAAAAAACATTCATACACTGAATCAGATGGATAAAAGAGTAGTCATTTTTTGTGATTGTGTGAAATGAAAAATTATTGGAGTTAGAACTCTTGGAGATCCAATGACTATCCCAATAAAAAATTATTATATGTTAAAGGGATAAACAATAATCCGATAAGTATCTCTCCACTTGGTAATTATTATTTTTTTGTATATATTTCTAAAAATTACTCATATGCCACAAAAAATAAATTGTTAAAATATAGAGCACTTATAACTGAAATTGTTTATACTTTTGATATAAATTAATTGTGTAAATAGATTGTTAATTGTTTAAAATATAAGATAAATTAATCATGTATTTGGTAGAGAAGACTTGGACATTGTAATATATATGATATAGATAAATTACCTTTGAAATTGTTAGTTTCATATTTTCCTAGTCTTAAGATGGGAAATGGAACATTCTATGGTAAATTCCAAAATGGAAAGCATTACAATTCATCTTTAATTTCAATTATCAAAATTTTAACATGTAATCAGTTCGAATATATCCATAGGGACTATTTTGGATAATCCATAGTAGCACGTTTGGCTGGTAAACTGTACGTTTATGTATTAGTATATGATTATTCTAGATTTACTTTGGATTACTTTCTAAAACTCAAAAGTGAAGTATTCACACTTTTTTAATGAATATTTATATTTTGGGAAAAGTAAATATGTTTTAATATAATTCCATTGAGAATTTTTTAGTGTGGATTATTATAGAATACAAAATAAATTAATTTAGGTCAAATATAGGTACTAAACACACCTTCTTTGCACCAAAAACACCTCATAAAAATAGATCAATCGATGGAAGAAATAGAAATATTAAATAAATGGTATGGGATATGCTGAATAAATACAATATTCATACCTATATTTGGATAGAAGATCTATTCACCGCCTGATATATGATGAATTGATTTTTATAAGGCCAATTTACAAAAAGAAATACTATGATCATAGGAAAAATATAAACCTAATGTAATGTAATTTAATTTTTTTTGATGCAAGATTTATATCATGAATACTAAGGGAAACCCTGGAATGTTCGATCCAATATCTAATAAAGGAATTTTTTGGGATATTTTTCTTTGTCTATCTCTTATAGAGTGTTTAATAAAAAGTCATGGATTGTTGTGGAATTAGTTCATTTGATATTTTATGAAACCAACCCTTTTATTATTGAGAGTGATCAATAAGATTAAGTCATTGTATCTTATTAAAACATGGGACTTGAAACCAATAATAATGATTTTAAGATAAAAATAATGAAATTTAGTTCAGTTCAGAATAACATGATACTGATGTTCCTGGATTATTCATTCCTTAAAAAATAAATAACATTAACGAAACATCCAATAGAAACTATTATTAGAGACCTAGACAAAGGAATTTTAACAAGTCAAAATTTAGGAATCCAAGTAGAAGATTCAACCATTCTATCTCAGTTTCAACCTAATAAAATTTAAACACACTTAGAAGCTGAGAATGTGATTCTAGAAATTCCAAAAGAGATAAACCAATTCCAAAGGAATGAATTTTGGGAACTAGTATAAAGACCGACCAATTATCCAATTATAGGAATTAAGTGGGACCTAATAAATAAACATGATGATCTAGGGATCATAACTAGAAATGATTCTTAATTAGTAGCCAAATGATATATTTAGGAACAAAATATAGATAATGAAGAGATATTTTTGCTTGTAGCTTGAATATAATCCATAAGAATCATTTACCTTATGAATACCATATAAAGAGTAAATTATATTATTTGGATGTCAATCCTACACATATAAATGGTAATTTAATAGAGAAATAGTATGTTTACAAACCCCATGGTTTTGAAAATCCTAAAAAAACAAACTCTATTTTTAAACATAACAAATATATATATGGCCTTAAACAGTAACATAGTTATTTGTTTTAAGGATTGAGTTCATTTCACTTGAAAGATGTACTTACTATTGGATTGGAAGTTCCAAAACATTTAAATAATACCATTTTTTCTAATATTTTATAACATTGAATTTATTTTGATGATGTTATTTTTAGATCAATGAAGAAAAATATTTTTAATGAATTTTAATATTAATGGAAAAAGTAGGTTATGAGTGTAATGAGATAGATGTATTTCTTTTTAATATTTCTTCTTTACTAATAATATTAGGAAATTTTTTTAAACCAATGTAAATATATTATGGATTTTTGGAAACATTTTGGTCTTGAAAACCAAAACACATATTCAACTCTCAAGTGTACCAATATAAAATTATATTTGGATGAAGACAGAAAACCAGTAGACAACATGTTATAGCGATGTATGATCGGAAGTCTGTTATATCTTTCTTCGACAAGACCAACAATTATGTTTTCTATATTTCTTTGTTCTAGATTTATATCAAATCCAAATGGGTCTCATATTACTGTTATTAATAGAATATATTATATATTTAAAATTAACTTTTTTTCTATCTCTTCATTACCCCAATACTTCGCATTTTAATTTAATTTCATATTTAGATTATGATCTTGTAGTTGTAGAGTAGATACAATAATTAAATTAGGAACCAGTCTCTATTTAGGTTAATATTTAGTATCATGGTCTAGTAAAAAATAACACTCTGTTTCCCTATCAACGGTTGAGGTAGAATATGTGCCTAAAGAAAGTTGATGTACACATGTAGTGTAGATGAAAACACCCTAATGTCCTTTGGAATAAATTTTAATAGTATTCCTCATTTATGATATAATACTAGGGCAATAAACATTTAAAAAATCCTATAAGTCATTTTAAGATATTGAAAATTGATATAGGGAATCAATTTCTTTGAGATCATGTCCTTTAAATAGATATATCATTAGAATTTTTTAATACTAAATATCAAGTAGCAGATATTTTCTCTAAACCACTTCCCAGTGCATGTTGTAATTCTAATAAGGGGAAGTTTGGATTATTTAATTTTTAAATGAATGATTTATATAATTTATATTACATTAATATATATTAATATGTTTTCAGTACTTTATATAATGTATATGAACATTTATCATTATTTATTTTATTTATTTACATGTTATATATATTTTTAAAAAATATTATTTTGTTGTTCTTTTAAAATTACACATTTAATGAGTACATTCTTAGTCGGCATGAGAAAACCATTTTCCTTTTTCACCATTTTGCTCATCACCTACACATACCTTTAGTTTATAGAGAATTTCCCTCTCTCTTTTCATTCCCATTTGTTGAAAACCATAACCTCTAATATCTTCAATCGTAAAACCTTCAGTTATAGTAACCTCTCGAAGATCATATGATGATGATTTGGATGTGGCTACTTATCCATTAGGGGATGATCGCAATGTGATCAATGCAATGGTAATCATTTTTTGTTATATATATTCTATAAATATTATTCTTAAGGAAGATATAATATTTCAAGTCCTGGATTATGCTTTTATATAGGATAACATGTATGTAGTATATGACATTAAAGTAATTTTTTATGTTAAAATGCATCATTTGGTCTCGGAATCGACTAATATACTATAGTCTATTTGATTGATGATTCTGAGTTTTATTTTTATTCAATATAAATGGATGAGTTGTTACATTTTCCTCATTAGGGGTAGTTTTTGTTTAATTTTAGGAATATATGTAATGGAAAACATTTTTTAGAGGACATTATGTTTTCATTTTTTTGAACATTAACTATGAACAATGTAATAAAAAAACTACTTACTCCTGACTACCGGGTAATGATGTAATTCATTCAATCTATTATTTTTCCAATGACTGGTGATCTAGAGAATGTCCCATATCCATACATGTAAGTGATGTTTCTATTTATAATCACATCAAGTTCAATTTCTATTTATTTATGTTAAGTTAACTAAAACATTCCTGCTAAAAATATTCTATGATGGTTTTTTATCCACGTGGAAGTATTATTTCCTTTTTTCTATGAAAAAGGAAAAATTGTGAATATTTTTTGTAAAATAACATGTCATCCCAGCTTTTTTTAAATGTTGGGGTTGTTAAAAAGATTGGATTGGTTTTGAATTTTTTTTTCAAAAGAAACATTCTTATTTGTATAGATAAATAGCAGAAGCTTATCACAACTGCTCAATGGGATCAAAGGATGATTCCATTGATTGGCCATGTCAAATAGAGACCCGATGATGGGGAAGAATCAAGGCCATATAGTAATCTTGTTTAGAGCATATGTATTATAGTTTATATTCCATAGACTATGGATGAACCACCAGGAGATGTTTTTCTTGAGGATGTGATAAAATATAAGGTCAAGAAAGAGGTTCATAGAAATGAACATCATAGGGAATATGATTCTAATCATACAACTCTATCTATTATGGTTTCTGATTCTGAAACTGGGGGAGAATCTACCTTAATAGACAGTTCAGATGGTAATGAAGACCATTTTTGGCCTTGGTAGAAGTTCATACGAGGGAAGATATCTATAACCCTAGGACACATTATGTTATATCTTCTGATTCTCATGATGAATCCATAGTCATAAAGTAAAATTGGTTGGAGGATCAGAATAGGTTTATACAAAAAATTTATGATACAAAGTAAGTATGTAGATTTCAAATATTTTATATTTCCAATATCAAAGTTTTAGTATCATAATCTCCATCTACAACAATTCAAATACAATCTTATATATGTTGGAGACATTAAAGAGTTTATTAGAAAATTGTCTCGAGAGTTCAATTTGTTAAAATATGAATCTCTTATGATGTTAGGTTTTCATGAGATTAAGTTGACGATGGGGAAATAATATCAATATCATAGAGAAACCAATCGAGCATCAACCTCCTCTCAATAGATACCTCCTGACCTGGTTAGAATATTGGAACCAATTTCCCCAGTGTTGGATGATTCCAATGTTTTTATGGACACACTTTTTTGTGCCAATAGTCCTTTAATTTTTATTTTAGAAAATCAAAGAAATCGGGTTAATGAACTACCTTCCAATGAATCCTTGTTTGTATTAGTTCTTAATCATGTTAAGGATAATTTTACTTCATTAATTTTCTCATATGATGTTGTGAATAAGTTTTTTATGTTTAATTTTATTTAGAATATAAAATATGGCAAATATTCAAAGACTCTTCTATAAAGGTGGCCATAAGTTGCAAAAAACCATTTCTAGTGAATTCTAAAGATGATTATTGACATTAATGGTGATTTTGAATTCATTACTCATTCCTTTTCTTTCATTACCTCTCATGATTCTGAACATATCCCCTAATTTTGGAAACCCTTTCTTGACTCAATATTGTACAGGATTTATCAATAAAATTGATTGTCATTAATTTTAATTTAATTTTTTATTTAGTTTTATATTATTTTCTTTATTTTCAATAGAAAACCTTTAATCTTAAATTTATTTCTATTCTTCGTTTTTTATGTATTCATTAATAGATATGTGCTTCATTAACTATGGTTTAAAAAATTTATTCATTCAAACCATCCTTTTGAAAACAAAAAATGGAGGAGAATATTTGTAAGATATAGAATAATAACTATGGTGGAGAAAATTTTCAAATCACAACATTTCATTATATAAAATATTTAATTTACATGTATCTATTCTCCTTTAAACAAATAATATTGTGAAATCAAAATTTCAAAATATTTTATAAATCTACGTCTGTATGTTTACAAATCCCGTATTTTTTTAAATATTTTTATCAATTTTGTTTTAGGTTATGTTATTCTTAAGAAGGGGTAGATTATTGGTCAGGTTTTTTCTCCACAATACTATACAATTTATGATTATTTTGATACTCACAAATACCTTTTTTGTATTCAAATGATGTTATCTAGAATGAGCATTTTGGGATTTATTTCAAGGATATGTAAATATAAAGTCACATAAATTACACTAGAATCACTATTTCAAAACCTAAATTTGGTAAATAATTGTATGTATCATCATTCATATGTTAGGTTGGATATATTAAATGAATGTGTATGGTATGAGCCCTATGTTATGCTAAATTGTCTACATTTGGATCGACCTACTTACATTGAAGATATTATTTTCTATAGAAGATCCATCATATGTATGTATCTTCAAAAAAAATATAAAGAACAACCTAAATCAAAAAAATAAAACTCTTTTGATTTATTAGACTTTCAACTATTCGTACTTAGTTGTGGTGGAGTATCATATTCTCTATCTAATATGTGTATAACCAGTGCTCTGTTATAGAACTAGGATGATTTTTTATTAGTCTTGTTGTGAATGTATCAACATCTTGCACTCAGTTGTAGATTTATGGTCTTATGATAAGAGGACCATTTTATTAAAATTTACCAAGCTTGTAGTGATATTAATTGGTAGAGTGGACTATGTGAACTTTTTTCCATACACCACTATAAAAAGATATGTTATTTATTTCTATTTATCCACTATATATTATTTTCATATAGAAGAATACAATACTGATCTACATAAATCATTGTGGGTGTTAAAAGTATATTTGATGGAGGTTTTTGATAGATAAAATTCTCCCACTCTTTTGTTACATTTTATATTCCGTCCTAACAACATATATATTCCAAAAAGAGAAAAACCACCATTCATGGATAATGGGAAATGAGTGAAAACTAATTTCAATCATTTCATGAATGGTGATTCATCACTCTCATATTCACTTGAACAAAAATGAGTCTAGATAATGACAACCTTGTTAACAATTTATGAGGTACAACCCATATTTGATATTCATTATTTATTTTCATTACTATACAATGGATTATTTATTTCATTTTATTATCATTTTTTCGTATATCATTTGTGAAATTTATTGTATCTATAAATATAAATTTATTTGAGATTCTTTTCAATAATATCCACTATGTGTACCTACCAATTTCAATGATTTAAAAATGTCTAAACCTTGTGGACTAGTTTTTAATCTAGTACATGAGAATTCTTTCTAAAACATCATGGAGGTATCCCAATTTTAAATCATCAGCCACTAAGTTACCCTATAGAATGACACTTATATAGGCATAAATTAGTTCCCTAAAATCGATTTCATTGTTTCCATTTAATTATTTTCTGTCCTTTATCTGTGATATCTCACCCATAGTAATTTATAGGATATTACAAAAATTGTATCATTTTAAGTGAGGGGGAGTATTTCAAGATATTTACATTTAATACACTTGGATTTGTTTTTATTTTCATTTATCTAGGACTATTTATTACTAAATAATTCTTCAAACCTAAAAACTCACTGTATCCATCAAAATAAAAGAAATATATAGGTTTGAAATTATTGAAATCCAAGTTTTGATCGCCATTTTATTTTTGGAATTATAGTAGAGATTAAGGATTTATTTCAATTTCAATATTTTTGAAATATTTTTTATGTAATTATTTAATAATTTATTTACCATGACTGTTTTCATGTATTTTTTAATACACCCATTCCAAATAGGATTATAAACCCACAATATCATATTCTCTTTTGTTAATATTTCTTCAGATACCCATTGGGAATGTAAACTTATAACAATTTTTATTAATATCTTATTGATACAATGGGTGAATACATACAATTTTAATATGATTGATGAAATATTGGTTGAGTTAAATTTTCGAGATTCCTGAAATAAAACATCATTCCTTAGCCCACATCTTCCATTGATGACCTGGATAGGAAGTAGAAATTTTATGACGATTATCCCTTTATACCATGTTCTAGGTATTAAGCATGGTTATCCTTGGAACAACTGTTAGAAAATTTTCATATGATGTACACCAATTGGTATGATTGTAGAGATGTATTTTGACATTTCCTCTAGACATATATGGTGTGATCATTTATTATTCTGGGCACATTAGAACTACCCTATTCCAATGAAAAAATAAAAAAGGAGTGAGGGTTGGGTATTATCAGTGTCAGAAATCAATATTTTCATATTAAGGAATCACATTGTGGATAATATGTGTTTAGGGGATTATAGTTCTATCTAGATTAATCATTAATTTGGAAAATTATATAAATAAATTAAAAAGAAAAGAACATGGTTCATTCTTACTAGTTATTTGATACCCTCAGGGATCCACATAAAATGATTGTAGAATAAAAAATTTGTTATCCTAGAGGGTCTATTTAATTGAATCATTTACATTCATAATGCATTATTAATAGAGATTACACTCCTTATTGAGTATGATTTTCACATTATACACTGCATCCCTCAGACTATGAATCATTTATAACATTTTTTTACAGAATCTCCCATGATGTATTTTTTCACTTCATTTATAATGTGGAGAATATATAGCCATTGAATTCCTATGTTTGTAAATATTTATTCAGGATATGATCATTACTCATGTTAAATTTCAGCATGTGTGATAATAGAATTTTTTTGTGAGGTAAATTTAAAAAAGGATATATAATTTAAGGAATAGTTATAAAATTGGAATTAAAATAATAATAATCTGGATAGTGAACTGAATAATGTGGCATGTGTAATTTTATATGTAGGATTTATTATATAGGACTAACTATTTTTTCATACACATTGGTTTATTTTCCTTGTTTCAATGCATGTTACGTTTATTAAAAAACATTCTGTGGAAATCCCTATTGAAATTGTGTTTTCATTAGTACTAAAAGTTTTACTTGTGTGGGGGAATTTGACTAGATGAAACTATATATATATTTTTAGATATATTTTTTTATTTTTCATTAATGGATAATTATAATATTCCTTAGTTATAGGTTTCTTTTTTTAAATTATAAATTCTGTACATAAAATAAAAAATAATTAAAATCAGCAAATAAAGCCTTTAAGTTTCATGTTTCACATACATGACATGTAGATTCCATTCACATCATTACCAAAATTATTTATCACCAACCCATGAAGATTCTTCAAAACATAGTGATAGTACCCATCATGTAAATCATTTACATGACATAAAACTTTTAAAAGTAAGATCCCAACCATATGTGAAATTCATACAAAATGTGAAGAGATTTCATGAGGTGAAAACGAAAAATTCTCTACCAATAAAATAATTTATAGAATAGTTAAAATGAATAGAGGATCTCAGTTACACAACTCATGACTAGATTATCTTACATATAGATATCAGGACCAGATAGTTAAACTAAGACACAGTGATAAAGGCTTCCAAACTTTGTAGTTCTTATGCCTATTAATATTTTTCTACCACTCTGCATTACAAATACTTTAGATGAATTTTATTTCTCTCTAATTTTTTCATTAGTTTTATTATGTTCTCTTCCTAAACATGTTTTCTTTCATTAAATTCATTGTTTCATTTAAATAGAGTCAGTTTTCAATCATTACATCATTATTATTCATTTTTTTCAACATTACATTTGTTTCTATCATTCATTGTCAATGATTTTCTCTATTCATCATCAACAAAATATTCTTTCTTCAACCATTCTTTATTCGGAATATGTTTGTGATTGTTTTTTAACTATTTTTATTGTATATTTATTATTATTTATTCTTTCATCATGTGAAGCTTGTTTCTTCATAGATCTTCGTTAATTAAAATTTATTGATATTAATTCTTAATTTCTAAATCCTAGACTGGTTCTTTTTCAATTGTTTAAGGATTATACAATGAATAATTAATTATTATTATTTTATGATCACCACAACAATGCATGAATAATATATTTGGGATTATGGATCAACAGTATGGGTTTTCAAAAACCTAATTAAACTTTATATTGAACCTTCATAACTAAACAGATTGTAATTTGGTTAGTAATAATTTATTTTCACATTCTTTCACAAAACATTGACCATGGGATGTGGGATTGACATTAAATGACATGTTTGGAGTTGAACATGACTATAAACATTATCCAATGATTCTCTCATCATAAAATCAAATCATAATGAATGTATGCTGTCGGTTATAACCATACAATGGTATAGTTATAGCATTGGTGAATCCAATTGATTTGAAAAAAAACAATTGGTGACTTTTTCACCACTTCAAAATATGTGAAATAAGGATATTCCAAGTTATATCTAGGATTATCTTTATTCATGAAACCTAAAACTATCCTAAATAGCTTATTAATTAATCTATTGATGACAAAAAATAACCTAGTCTTAATAAACAACCAACCATAACTGTAAGTGTGACAGAACCTTCCAATGGATATTTTTCAATTGGATACTAATGTGCCCATATTCTTTTTGGGATCGATGTACTACATACAGGTTAAAACAAACTAGTAATAAGTATATTTGGTTCTACAAATTATAATAAGTTCTTAGCCTGTGAAAATTCAATCATGCATACAAGTGAGTCTTTACCCATACATAGGATATCATTCCCACATAATGGTCCCATTCATTACACATACCAAATCACTCTTTCTAAGGTTAAAATTATTTTTTATCCCATACGCAATGTTAAGTAACTCCTTAACCTTATGTAGCTCAATTTTAAAATGCTATGAAATGATACCACAATTTTTACATTTTTTTAGTCACAACTCATGTAAGGTTATGTGGGTAGTATCCTTTATGAGACACATTAAAAACAACATTCACTTTTACTGGGTCCTGAAAATTTTCCCAACGAAATAAAATACTCCCACAATCAATTTATAGAGGAAGCATTTATTCTTACATGTATAAAAATTTTAATGGAATCAAATTGAGCTACAATATTATAATGAAAATTTAAGGAATTCAAGTTTTTCAAAAGATTTTATGTGGCCCATGTTCCATCACCGAGAAGGGTTAGCAGACCGCCCAGATCATGAACCACAGGTATGTGGAATGACCCACAATGCATAGGCTCATAGAGAGATGGCCCTCAAACCCAGCCGATCATGAACCGCTTCACTAAAGGACTCATGCATTTTAAGGATGTCCTCATACCTTCTCCTGAACACAACTGTGCATGGACAATGTAAACCTGTAATGTTCCACAAACCATGATCATGAAATGAAACCTCCACAAACCCCAGTTTGCTGAGTCTTCAATGGGTGAGATATTTGTTCATGTGATTCATCAAATGGTGTCACATTCCCTGTATATAAAATTACCCCAAAACACTATAAAAAGAGCATATATGGAATTGGGGTGAATAGACAATGAATTTTCAAAGGGGACCCTAGAGGATAGAAGAATGAACTTGGGGAAGATTCCCACATCAGTATTGAATCATTGGCGAAGACTGAATTGTAAACCACACTCTCCATGGGAACAACCAGCTATGAACCATAAAATGTGGTAACATAATAATAATAAAATAATAGAAACCATGAGTTTTGAAACTACGAATGACATATTTTTCATGAATGAACTCCCTGTAAACAATAATCACCCAAAACCCCCTTGAAAATGGTGGTCCTCATAGTGTATCACTACATAGATTTATCATGTCATCACATAATACATCAGTACGTGGATGAAACCTAATGCGGTGTGACAGACCATGTAGCAAAATGGTGTACAATGGTCTATACCCATTCCCATGTACCACATCAGTACATGGACAACCCCTCTGCTCACATACCTCTATGGTATGCAGAGCTTCCCCCATCACATATAAGATACTAGTAGATGGAATGAATTGTTTTTAGGTATTATTTCCTACAGTTTCAATATGTCCTTTTCTTTACCATCTTGTCCTCCATAATTCCTCGGTGAATTAGTCCCCCGACATCAGGCCAAAGCCTCCTCAAAAGAAACCAAACACGTAAGATCTGGCCATTGGGTGCATCAACATGCCCCTTTGAGTGTATATACACATGGAAAACGGGCCCACAAAGTTTCTCTCCCCCCAATAGTTTGGGCTCAAGGGATGTCTGTGGCACTACATTCCCATGGTAAACTGTAGTCCAACTTTAGGATTCCAACATGAACCTATCCGTTGTAGGGATTAAGGGCGATCACATTCTTTTCCATTCAATGAGAAATGGTGATCTGTCAAAGGATTTATATTCACTTCCCCTTGTGATGAGTATGGCACTCATCCCTTTCCTAGAATGCATTCTAGGGCCCTCTCACTAAGGTAAATCCGTAATATTCTATGGTTTAGTCGCATGACCTTTAATGTCATTTCACCTAGAAAGGTTAATTGCTCTACGCCCTCTCCCACTGTCACCTCGGCCTTGTCTGCCATAGGCTCACCCTCTCCCTCCTGCGGGAGAGGAAGCATTTGGTTAGTGGGATATCTCAATACACTTTTTTCTCTCACTAAGCATTACTCACGCTGGCTTATCAATTTTTGACGATTACAAAAATGGTATAGTTTTGATCTAGAAGAAATCTGATTCTTGATCAAACCCGGATACATAGGTTGCCTACGTGAGGGAATGGTCTCAAAAGGGATCCTTTTCAAATAGACTCACCAAATAATGTCCCTCCAAAAGGGAAGAATCCATGCATAAGCCCCAAACATTAAGAAATACATGTGTTCTGATTCCTCTCCCAATAATACATAGGAATATCATATTAGGGGTACAATACCAACATCAGGTGAAATTCCATCACCCTTGGATGAAGAAAAACCCCAGAGCACCTTATTCTATGGATTAAGTTTGCATTGCCTCTGTAGCATCAAATGCATATATTCCAGTGATGATCCTGCAAACCAGGGGTAGCCCATAGACACACTCTTTTGGAATTAACCAAGGATTAGTGTACATATGAACATGACATAAATCTATATGAAAGTCCTAGAATATGGAATATTCATCCCCCAAAAGGGTAGGGTGAGCCCAACATCCCATTCTCTCAACCAATTGAGTCCTTAAGTGTAGTCTGAAAAATAATTTTCCAATGAGTACTTACCTATGGGATGCCAGTCCATGAATCATGGATTCTAGGGAGTTTTGGTGTTTCTTTCTCCACAAATAAACTTGTTGGAGACTATTTGAGGGAGTTATATCCATGAAGGACAGATTTCAAATATACAAGAACATATGAAATCTCCCGTTGGGACCATATGACTATTGGATATCTTTCGCATTATATAATGGGTAAAATTACCTAGTCCCATAGGGTTCATCCAACCCTCCATTAAGGGATAATGGAATAGAATGGGTTGAAAAAAAATAAATGGTTATCTTGACCAGAACTATTCTTTATATAAAAGAGGAAGTCGTTGATTCTAATAAGACCATTTCATTGTCACACAGAATATGCCACCTTGGAGGCAAAGATAAAATGGTGAACTTGATGTGAATCCTTAAACAAGGTGGAGGTTTTACCCTAATGATAATAAAAACAAATTGATATTGCACGTTAGACCATTTTGTTCACCCCTGTACGCGTAGAACGTGCCACCTATGAGGAGAAACAAAAATTCTAAACCCAATGCGAATATCTAACAAAGGTGGCCATCTAACCCCACTCAAGCCCCTTTGGACAACACCAGCAAAAGGATAGGGGAAGGGGGTGTATCATAAAATATGAACATGTCTATAATAATGCAAGATTGATGTGGTTTTGTGGTCGGTATGTCATATATTTATGTTGAAGGTTCCTTCAGAGTAACTTTCAATCCAAATTAATTCATGATGACTGATACAGACACACACATTGGAGATCCCGCCGGTGGCTAGGGCCCCAAACAAGAGATGCACCCCCTCACCAACCCAACTTCTTAAACTCTGGGTATCTGACACACTAATAAAATAGTAAGACTGAAATGGTACTCTCCCAATGGTGGAGGCCATGAGATAAGAACTCTAGTCCACAATGAATCGTCTGCCTCCTCCTCCGCCATGACTGGTACTCCAGCACAAGGCTACCCCAATGGTCTTCTCAAACAGATTCAAGATCCTGTCCCCAGAAAGTGACAACGAGTGCCTCCCTTATCTTTGGGAAGTAGATGATGTCGATGCTAACAGCTTCATCTAAACTGCATGGGGGTCCTACTCACAGGCCCCTTTCAGAGAGTGTCACCATTGACACCAGACGACCCAACCACCTACTACTGAAGAGGACTGTATGCTGAGGGCACCTACTGAAGTCCCAGAGACCTGAGTCCCTCAGGCTGACCACCAAGGGAGGTTAATATATAATCAATAACATGCTATAACCCTTGTTCATAAGGAGAAAATTTTTCATACTAACACATAGGCAATCAATGGGTAGGCATATGACTCTTCCCCATCTACTCAACACCACCACAAAAATTATGGTGGATCAATATGAGAATGTGCACAGTCCTGCAAGTTCTCACAGGTCCTACTCTGTAGAAAGAGGGTAAAAATATAAGTAGATGTATATATGTTCCAATGAACAAAAAGCATGTGAACCAAATAGGATAGAAGCCAGCTTTATGTTGGCACCAATACCTGCTGACACGTATCAATCCTGCCACCAAAATTTGATAACAATCATAATTGAGATGATTTAAATTCCTGTAGATTCATTCAAATCTTGTGAGTTAAATATAGCAACAAGTGAGAAGATAAAAATCCCCACTCGTAAATATGAATCCCAGAAGTCAAATATAGTGGAAACCAGTGAAGGAAACATGTGGCATACTCGTTCCTCTACCCAGGCATTTGAGAACTTCTAGTATTTACTGGAAACTCATAGAGGACCAGAGCATCCACAAACATCTTCTCTGATATTAAATTGGCCACCATACTAGTTCCATCCAAATATGTATCCCATGTAATTATGGAAATGATGAAAGACCAGACATCAATCCTAGACCATATCATCTAAACATGACAAGATATTATTACATCCGCAGAAAAGGCAAGAAACCAGGCCCACGAACTGGTTTTCTTGAACAAAATGAGTTAATTGAAAAATGGGTCAGTCTCTCTAGGGAATCTATGCATACCTACTCTATTCCAGAAGGGTTGATGGAAACATCCTACAATACATGGAAAACCAGATTTGGAACAAATACCTGTTCTAACTGGGGGACGCCGGTCCAACGTGGTGACCACTCTAGGGTAGGCATATATACATGACAAAACTCAAGATGTCTGTTGGCATATCCTAGTGGCATCATGGGGCCAAACAAGATATGGACCCATATATTAATTCCATTACCAACTGTAGATGGCTCTGATTACCCACAAGACATTACTCAAAAATAAAATGCTCCAAAGGAAATAGAAAAATGAATAAGGAATACATATTCCCGAACTCCTAAAAGTTGGGGTTCTTGATGCACTAAAACATATATAAATAAAGGATCAAGACCCTATCATTACATTACCAAATTATAGAGGTGGAAGTAGTTGTGAAGGCCCTCCCAGAATTGTCGCTACCACCAGCCCCGAAGGTCCTCCCCAATGCACCCATGGGGGCTCACACTGTGGACCCAGAATGGACGATCATGAGTGCCTATCTTTTGAGGTGCATCAGGGCATCCCTACCCACAGCCTGAGGATTAGACAACAAGATGGTCCTCCCCTTTCTACCATCTGCCCTAATTGTCCTACCTAGGATATACGATGCAGATATGATTCTACTTGTATTCAGACATCAAGTCATTATGGTAGTCCTTTCCAGGATTAAATTCATTGTGAATGCCCTCATATCAATTGAATTTGTTGTGGTGGCCCTCCACATAGTTACGTTAAGAAAAGATATGGTCCTCCCCACATTGCAGTATATTTGGATGGCCTTCCCCATGATGTGGACTGCCTAAATTCTCCATACATCCATCTATCATGCTCTAATAGTAGTCCTCACCGTAGTATCTGACTTTTAGAATGTCCTCCCCTTAGTGAAATCAAGAAACAAGAAGGTCTAACCTTCACTATAGCTCCCACTAAAGGTCATCTGCATGGTATACACTGTGAAGACATTTTCTGTGGTCGGGCCTCATATTAAATAAGTAGCCATCACCAATTACAACACCAATTGTGATGGTCCTCCTAGAAACCAAAATTCATAACGGGGAGAAGGACCTACCCTTTCCGGACAATAATGAGAAATCCCTCTAATTATGAGGTTCTCAGTAAGAAAGAGTCATACATATCTGGCACTCCGTATATAACGATTGATATCTTTTTTTAACCCGAGGATGGCTTGGGACCACACACACCTTCTGAGACACCCCCATTCTATTCGTATATCTATGAGGATACCACCATATCGTTGCATGGAATGAAATTATTATGAATCTATCAAGATGGGACTATCAAGAATAGGATCTCCCGGATGAATAATAACATGTTATTTTTCTTGTGAGAAGACAAATAGCTAAGGATAATATAACTGTGATGTATTTATCAACGACCAACTCTCAATTTTACATACTTTGAGAGTTTTCTGTTGAATGTATGAATGACATTCACATTAATATATGGACGAACCTTCCCCAGTAGAAAAAAAATTCCTACCATACAAAGGGTATGTGGACCATGTCCCCACATTTGGGGAGAATTTCTATCTAATCGATCTGGAATCCATCCTATACGCACGACAACCACAATTTGAAAAGTTAAAGAAAAACCTTGAACTGGAATTCCTCTATAGAGTGCACAAGTTGTGTTGCCTCATTGGAGATGCCTCGACTGGAGATCATATTAACGGATGGGGAGAACATTGAGCTCTTCCTTTCACCGAACATCCCGACCAGCAAACCTCAGAGGAAATTACATCATTCAATTTCATCACCCAATGTAATCAATCAAATGAAACCCGTACTCTAGAAAGAAGGGATACTCAAAAAACCCATCCCAGAGTATGTCTCATATGCATAAGGACCGAGGAGGTAGAGACATAAAAACTCTTCTGATTCATGCAACAAAGATCATCTAGGAGGATTCCAACCAAGGGAAGGAACCGTTCAAGTAGGGAACACATCATTAAAATAACATAGAATCCATTCAGGAATAATTCCATACACGGATCACACCCACACATGTGTTAGTAAAATCAAAAAGGTTGTAATAGCGGTGGCTACCGGTGTGATGCAGGAACAACCCCAACCCACAGAGTTGGGGAAATTTTTAAATCGAAATCCCCCCACAAGACAAAAAAGTCCAATATGTATAGCATCAATGGAAGAAATGGAGAACCCCCACCTTATGTGCTGGGGTCATTTTTACATCAAGTCCCTAAATCGTAGATGTCTGTCTTCTCCCGTCTAGGAAGAATGGTGGGAAGAGGACTCACCCATTCCACCGCTTCTCATGGATCGCACCATCCAAGACAATGCCACATTACAAGGTCAGATCAAGGATCCCATTAAATCAATCATCATAATCAAACCTGATGAATTATTTGGAATGAATGGGGAAAATCCAACAAAGGGATCTGAAATCATTCCTATCATTTGGCATTGGTTTTACCACCCCCAATGCAGTATGCATCAATGAACGTGGATAACATCAACACAATGGATATCACAAGAAATGATACAAAGGGCGAGTAAAAAAGGGATGATGGTTCCCTCCTAGTGGTATCCCCCAATGATCCCGATGGTTTGCATACCCGAAAATATAGAGAGATCCTAAATTTGGGTTTCCGCTTAGTTAATCTGACACTACCTCACATTCGAAACCACAATAAGGAGAATAATAAATCCAAGGATGTCTATGACCCTTCTCCTTAATCCCATAATAATGTTTCCCTCACTCTCAAGAAAATATTCACCAAGTATGAAGATGAAATGAAAGAGATAAATAGAATTAATGATTAGATATGTTGAGGGAGATACCTCTGCCGATGTGTTCCCACATTGGAGCATCAGTAGGTAATCCAAAATGATGTCCCCTTTCCACATGCACTCACCCTGGTGAATGAAATCCAAACTTGGAGGCCCATCCAATCCGGCATCAATACCATGAACCTACATAAACCCGGCCATGGAAGTACATCAAGACTAACCCCCACCGGGAAGGAATCTAGAATATATTTAGGTAAACCCCCAATGGAGACCCCCCAAATTGTTATCCACCTAGAATTTTAAGAGCACCAGTACACCTAGATGTGTCCACTACTGCACCAGCCCAAGATCAAGTCTGACAGGATATGCATCAAGGGTTTTTGATCACCATCGAGAAAAGAATTTCTTGACTAGAAGACATGGAGGGGAAGTGAATTCTGATACAACGACAACACAAACCCTAACCCGATTGGGTGTGATATTTTCCCCAACCTAAAAATTTAGAAAATCCTTGTTCCCAATATTCAATAGCTCGGGGGACCCAGAAGAGAATTTAATGCATTGCGCCTCTTATAAGGACCCCATGATCGGTACTCTGGAGCAGAAAGAATAAAAAAAACATAATTGCTTCATGAGAACCATATTATGATATAGCATTGTATGGTATAATATCATTACAACAATATCAATCACAGGATGGGAGGACCTCCTGTGACAGTTTCCCTTCTGATTAACTTCAACACTAAATAAGACGATGGTCAGTGATCTCATGAACTGCAAGCAGCGATAGTACAAAAGGGTCACAAACTTCATTTCAAGATGGAAAGGCCTGACTTATTCCCTGAACCAGCCACTCCCCCAGGATGAAATTCTTTCTATGTGCATAGTGAGTCTTGTTGATGAATTAAAAACACCGCTCATCCTAGAGACGTATAATAGTGTGTTCTAAGAATTCTTTTCAATTAAAAAAAATATTAGAAGACTCCATATAATGAACCAACCTTAAGCCCCAAGTGTCCCCATAAGCCCTAGAAAAAATAGGGTTAAAGGCTGAAGTGGCTTCTATCATGCTTATGCCACCCCCAGCACCAGCTCCAGTTCTGAGGCCCCCATAGAACCATGAATTACCCCTGGATGCCAACAGACACCCCCACCATAGTACAAATAGAAATGGGGTGATAAATGAAATCCATTCAAAAAAATGATATAAATCCTACTATTTTTGCGATGACCAGGTCTGCAAATACATCATAGACATCCTGAATTGCATCTTACTCCAACTACTGGTGCAAGAGAGAGTGGATAATGTGGGTCTCGATGACCGTCCTAATTATTGTCCATATCACCAGATACTGGTACACAACATCCAAAAATGATTCATTTTAAAGGATGTCCTACAAATGATGGTGGATTTTGGGAATGTAATGTTGGGCCCACTCCAGCATAGGTGGAATATGTTTCCACATCCGATTCATGATAAGATGATGAATAGAAAAGAGTTTCCAGAAATAAGGAGAAAAATTTGAGAATTGGATTACCTGGTAGACAGTCAACCAAGTCCATGGTATCTGCTAGGCATAGATTAAACATACAACCATACCCCCAAAAGATCGCGATACAACATAGACACCCTCCTACACCCCACAATCCCCTATAACCCAAAAGGTGGAATATAGGAGCAAGATTATTGGCAAACACCATATCTGAAGTTAGTGTTGACACATGCAGATTTCATACCTACAGACTCGGTACGATGGGAATCACCCCAACAATTTGGGAAAAGGGAATCTCCCTTCTAAAGAACATAACAGGCACTAACCCGCAAAAGAGAAAAATGGGAACCACCCTGCAAAACAGTACCATCATATTGAGATAGTCAGACAAAAAAATTATCATATCAATAACTGAACTTTGGCTCCATTATTTTCATTCACTTAATGAACCCATTTTCTGATGGAGACTATGGAAATGAACTAGAATTCCCCACAACCATCCAGAGGGTGGGAGGAAGAGGACTTAGAGTCCATAGGATTCATGTATGTCACAATTATTTTAAGAGTTATATTCCTGGACACACCATAACACAAACTATTTACTTTGTAGAAACTCACGGAAGGACTGTTTGACAAACATAGTGGGAACCAGAATTCTCCTCTGCCCCCACTGGAGGAAATTGAAGACCAATTATATTATATTATCCATCAGATAAAGAAAAATATCAAATCTATGATGGCATATGGATGGAACACTTCCTCCAATCCCGGATAGGACCTCAACACCACCAGCCCTTGTCACTAATGCTGAACCATCCACGTCCAATGCCTAAGCCCCTAATGTTCTATGATTGAGAATCCTCAATCCATTATGTGAAAACCATTAGAATAAGAACAAGATATTTTAAGGAAGATTCCACTAGTACCAGTAAATCTATCAATCCTAGATGCATTATGTCTCTCCATATATCTTAACAATGTGCTAATCGAAGCCCTACTATGTCCTTAGGAGTTTGAGGCTCAAGTAGCTGTAACTAAAGTCTTTCAGAAAGAGAATGATACCAAATAATGTCACACTGTCGTCTCCTTCATAGATAGAGATGAATATGACATCATGAAAGGGAATATAAAACCCTTATATGTGGTTGGAATGATAAATGGAATTGATTTCAGGAGGATTTTCATTGACAACGACTCTGGAGTCATCATCCTCCCACTATGAATGCTTCGTTGATTCTATAAGAAGAATAAATCATGAGACCCTGCACCACAATTCTTCTAGGGTATGACAAAATAAAGGAGATTTTGTTGGGACAAATCAAGCATAAAACATGGATTGAAGACCTCGTGTTAGATTCTGATTTGCTAGTAGTGTAATAAATTATGTCCTACAACATCATTTTGGGGAGGTATTGGCTGTATCAACACGCTGCAATTCCATCATCATACCATGAATGTGTAAAATATTTTACTAATTAAAAAACCAGAAATATCACGTCGATAAATCCTCATATGATTCCTATGAGTCGCATTATATTGACACAAGGTTATTTAATTAAAAAGAAAAACATAATTCGACTAATGAATTTGATTATTTTACTTCCCCAAATGGATTGGAAACTTCTCCCACCGACCCCCTCTAGAAACATGGAGAAGAGTATGTATAACCCATATACCATGTTGAATGAACAAGTGGATGTATTTATAGAGACCCAATTTTCTTCATTATCTCCACTATGACCACTAATTCCAATGGCACGGGAGATCGAGCTGACTTCTATGATGAATGGAAAAACCCTACCAAAGTTGCTCCTGACCCATCCACAGGACCCCAAACAGACATCACCTTACTCGCTATGGGTAAAGAAGATTTCTATCACAAAATTTGATAGTACTTTTTGATAATCCTCTCTCTATTAGATGTTGAAGAAGAAGATAATGATAAGGGAGAAGAAGAATAATATGACCTCATAGATTCCCCCCACAGTCGAAGAAGGTGTATCCACCACAATCGATGAACATTATGAGATAATAATGGGCACCAAAAATGACTGGTGGAGCACACTAATTAGTGTGGCTATGTCTATCAAGGATCATTAAACATATACCTCTTTCAAAAAAATTGAGAATTGTTTTCTAGGAATTGCATTGAAATTCCAGGCCTTGATCCTGAGGTCACCACTCATCATCTGGGCTTACAAGAAGATCACAAGGTCAATAAGAATGAATCAATAAGAACCCACCTGATGTATGTTGTCAGAATAGAGGAAAATGATGGAGATATGATCAAAGAAAACTTATATAGAAATTATAATACCTAATCTGGTTGGGGAACGTAGTCCCTATCAAAAATAAGAACACACATATTGGAATCTGCATTGACTTTTGGGACCTCAATCGTTATTGTTGGAAAGACGATTTTCTATCCTGATCAATGAATTATTGATCAAGAGAACCACCATATATGATCCCCTCTCTTTTATGGATGGCTATTCTGGATACAACCAGATCCAAATGGCCTAGGGGATGAAGAAACATCTTATTTTAGGGCCCATTAGGGAGTGTTCTACTATATTGTGATTCACTTTGGTCTAAAAAATGTCTACGCCACATATCAGCATGCCATGCATCTCATCATTAAGGCCTTTTGTAGAAAATTCATTGAGTGTTTTATCAACGATCTAGAGTTTAAATCATGACAACACTCAAACAACTTTGTAGATCTTGAAGCATCCCTCAACAAACTACGACAACAAAATTTATAGATGAATCCCCAAAAGTGCACCTTTGGAATTACCTCTAGAAAATTACATTTATTCATAATTTACCATCACGGAAACAATGTTGGCCCTGATAATACAATATCCATCTTTGAAATTTCCCCACCTCACAACCTCACAGAGTTGATAGGTCTCTAAGGGCACTAGGCCAATGGCACTTTATATCCAACTTGGATGGTAAATGTTTACCTTTCACCAGTTTAATGAATAAAAGTATTTTTTGTGAGTGGGAGAATGATTTCTAGGATGTGTTAGGCAATATAGAAAAATATCTCCTGATACCACTAGTGCTGATGCAGAAAGTTGATGGGATACCACTCTATTACTATATAACTGCCATAGAATGGTCATTTGGCACCATACTCATGTAGAATAATCATGTCTGTAGCGAGAATATCCTCTATTACCTCAGTCAAAAAATGATTGATTCTTAAACTCGGTATTCAAAAATAGAAATACACTATATAGCCCTAATATTCATGGTTAATAAACTCATGAATTACCTGAAGAAACCTATGGTCCACCTGGTCTCCAACTGCAACCCAATCGAATATATGCACATACTTCCCATGCTAAATGGATGCATATCAATATTGGAAGTCATCCTACAATACATAAACGTACAACACATAACACAAAAGTACATCAATGATCATGTGTTATTAGACTTCCTAGTAGAGCACCCCTCATAAGAAAAAACAATGTTGGATGCCAAAATTCTAGATGACAATGTGTTATCCATCCATGAGGACCCTTGGACATGAGAAAAGTTATTTGATGGTTCTTCTAGAAGAATGATAGGGAAAAGGATAGAGGATCCCATGCTCAACAATGTGGGGTTGGTATATATACTAGTATCCCCTGAAAAGGGCATCTTTCTTTACTCATTCATGCTTTCAGAAGGGTGTAAAAATAATGTAGTAGAATATCAGGCCCTCATTCCGGGTCTGGAACTAGCACGTCATGTGAAATCAAAAAACCTAATGATAAAGTTTTATTTAGAACTAGTCATCAAATAGTTCTATGGTGACTATGGCATTAAGAATAAAGTATTGGCCTCTTTGATGAACCATGCTCGAGAACTAATGTAAGAATTACCATCAGAAGCAACGTTGGACGATGTCCCCGATCTCAAAATGCTCAAGATGATGCTTTAGTAAATGTAGACACACCATTGGATGATCTATACCTGGATGAAAAAGTCATTATAATTTCTCACCATTGGATAGTATTTTTCTTTATCCAAAATAGTCCAAGTGAGATCGATGAATTAACCATATTATTGAGCATCATAGTCACACCACTAGCTAGAATACGCCCATTGTAAATTACGTTTTGAATGGGAAACTTCCATCAGATAGGCCATGAATGGAATATGTCGGAAGATGGGAAGCCTATATTTCCATGTATATTGGGGTAAACTAAGTGAATATTATCACAAAATGTTGCCTTGATGGAGTCCATATCATGTTCATTGATTGAGAAGATAATTATGTCATCATGAAAGAAGTGCACACTTATGCATATTGATTGAACCAATAAGAAACCAATATCTCTCACCGAATATGAACTCTTGAGTATTACTATCCCACTATGATATGTTATTATGCCATATTCACCATGAAGTTCCATTCACGCCATGTTCATGCCAATTTTATAGACCATCCCTAGGAAATAATTCATACCACTATGTACTCATGCCCATTTTCAGCCTAGGGGATGCTGGTTGTGGGATCATATCCTCCTTCCACAGCCAGACAATTCATGTTTCTACTCACAGTGACTTACGTTTTTTCAAAATGGACCCAAGCCGTAACCCATAATGAAGTCAAGGTAAAAAGTATTGATAGATTTATTAAGTCCAACATCCCTACCAGATTTTGGGTCCCAAATACAATATTGATAGACAACAGAACCAAATTATATGTTGCTATGTTGGTGAAGTTATACTAGGAGTATGGAATCAAAGACAACTATTCATACAACTACCACACAGAGGCCAAGCAGAAGGGATAGGATTTCAAAAATATTCTTCCCAACATACTCCAAAGATGGTAGATAAGGATAAAAAAATTGCCTCTAGTAATGCCCCTTCATGCATTTTGCGTTTACCTAACTATGACCCGCACTTCCACCTAGTAGACCCCGTACTCACTAGTATAAGGGACAGATGCAGTTTTTCCTAGTGAAACCTAACTGACATCAAATAGTGTGTAAATTTGTGATCAACTATCCATGGAAGTGAAATTTGAGAGACAGTTTGAGGAGTTTGAGTTGCTAGATGAGAAAAGGCATCACACTTTACACCATTTGGAAATTTATAAAAATAGGATCGCATGTGCCTTCAACAAAAAGTTTTTTCTTCAGTATTTCATCAATGGAGAAGTTGCGTTAGTTCATTGAACCCTGATGATACATGTGAAGAATCCCCCAAAGATTGAACCAAAGTGGGAAGTTCCATATGTCACATATATGGTCTATTCCAATGTAGCAAACTCCCTGATATCAAAGGATAGACAACTCATCACATCTTCCATAAATGAAATGTTTCTGAATAAAAATTTCGTGTAATAGAAATGCCCAGTCATAGTCAAAACTCTATGAACCAAACCTATGAGTTTTAGTACTGTGAAGTCACAAACCAAACTCTATGACCCTAAACTATGAGTTGAAGTACTGGGATGTCATGATCCAAACTCTATGACTCTAAAATATGAATTATAGTACCGTGATGTCATGATACAAACTTTATGACCCTAAACCTTGAGTTGTAGTCTTGTTATGTCACCATCCAATCTGTATGACCCTAAACTATGTGTTTTAGTACCGTAATGTCAGGGTCCAAACCCTATGACCCTAGACTATGAGTTGTATTACCTTGATGTCACAGTCAGAAATTTATGACCATAAACTACGAGTTGAAGTACCGTGATGTCATGTTACAAAATCTTTGACCATAAACTATGATTTTCAGTTCCTCCATGTCATGGTCCAAACACAATGACCATAAACTATGAGTAATAGTCTTATCCACATGATGTTAAACTATTGGGAACTCATTCATAGAACATGGCATTAAACAAGGACTCATGACCTTGCTGTTTGATGTTAAACATTATGGAACAAAGCATCCTAATCTCTTGACTATTAAGTACAAGATCCTTCATATAACTATTAATAACTTGATTCCTACCATTTCAGGATATGTTGCGACACCTCGATCCCCAATCTTGGCCCATCCCCCACAAAAAAATTAAAAAAATACATCCATCATATCATCAAACTCCCCACACTTACAAAAGAATCACATGTCACTCTTTTTCTCACATCGAGTATAACTCACATGATCTTTGGATCAAGTTTATGGATTGTCTAATGCAGACAAATTATAGTGAAATATGGTAGACCTCACAACCTATGTAATGAAAAAAAATGTTCCTACCCCTAGGTCCTAGCCAGATCGGTAAAGGGTACATTCAGAACTTGGTATGGGATAATTCCTACCTTTTCAGGATACGTAGTGACACCCTGATTTGGAATCCTGGCCCAACCATTAAAAAAATTATCTCACATGACATTACACATCGAGAAAACAGTTAGAGGGAATGTTCAAAACATTATACTGCTTGATTTCTTCCCTTGCAGAATATGCAGTGAAGCCAGAATTTGGCATCCTAGCCCAGCCACAATAAAAAAATGACCCTTTCCTTGTGCATAATCCAGACTTGTTATAGGAGTCCATGAAAAGTTCTAACCACATGACAGTAAACTGTGAGATTTTCATGAGTAACGTGTGGACCAATTCTCATATATTATGAGACCCCACACATCCCTCCACTCATTTCAAGTCAAAAAAAATCTCTTCCCCTTACCCATATGATTCTAATCTACACAAAAGCTCCTTCATTTAAGGATTAATCATGGTATGGGTATTTCCTGCATTCATAGACACATATTTCCTATTTTTCAAACTCCATATTCTAGGAATGCATGGATCCTAATAATCATTAAATTTCATATTATATGGAAGGCTAGAGTCTTGTGTAAACCATTGTTTGGATATACACATCATGCCCCATGGGCACTGCAAATTTCTCCTACAAAGCGACTATCAATCAAAGTCAAATGCTTCCCCAGGAGAGTACTCTCCAATCTCGGTACGCCTAATGTCTTCCAAGAACCATGTCATAACTCTAGTTTTATGTTGTCCTAGGGACTATGGTTTACACCTACTATCATCACTTACGTCTAAGGAATCCCAGAACTTTCTATTTACGATTATCTCAAAGATATTAATGATATTTATGGATGTGTAATTTTCCTCACTGTATTATTCTAAACAACACAACATCATGTCTTCACCTGAAGACATTAAATGGAAAGTCCAAAATCTTACTTGTTGTGCAATGTAAACCTATGTAGAAATGGTTTAAGACTAATTTCCTCTTGTAAGAATATCTTTTCATTATTATGTTGTGATCTGGAACCGTCATAATCTATTGTTTCTCTGATCAAGAATAGCTCACCTGAAATTAAAAATCTTAGACAGAGATCCCCTGAGATATTATAGTAAAAATGTAAAGATAGTTAGCCCTAGAAGAAGGACCCTAAAAGGAATTTCATGGTTTCCTTTTACATCTTGAATCCCATTTCCTATCCATATGAAAATAAATGGTAGGGTACGCCAATGATGGGATGAACTAATCACCCTAGATGTGAGTTAGATCAACGTAATGGAGTCCAAATACGATGAGTATATCATAGGCCAAATCTTTCCAATATATCCATATACACTCCATCCATACCTAAAACTCTATACTCTAAGCGATCATGAATCCCCATAATAATCCCTGGCCCTTTGAGAAGGAAGGCTAGTGTCCTATGGACACCTTTTTCATACTATTCACATAATTCCCAATTGAATCTGCATATGTCACCAACAAAACAGCCATCGATCAAAGTAAACTACATCCCCCAGGACTGTCCTATCCTATCTCAGTATGCCCAATGGATTTGAAGACCCATAACATCCATCTTGATTCAAGGTCTCTCAATGAAATTGTTAGTATTCTCCCTCCTAGACACATCCTGGATATATCAGAATATGTGGTCCCGATCAATCTATGGTCACTTTTGAGGATTCTATAAAAAAATGATACCACATCCATATGCGTGAAGTGTATTTGCAGGACAAATAAGAATTCCCCCACTAATTTCCAGGGTTCATGAAGACTTTTAGATTAAAGAAATGTACCTTTTCTTGTTTAGGTTCACCCCTTATAAAATATCACATACCGTGTTCTGAAAGTTCCCAATCTACATAATCATTTATAGCCATCAGAAATGGGGGGCTAGTCATCTACAAATACCTTTGTTTGTATATTCACATCACACCTCGATGGCTCTGCATATATCGCCTACCAAAATAAAGTTAATCAATGGAAAATTTGTTCTCAAGAGAGTCCTTTCTAGTTTATGTATATTCAAATGACATCCATGTCCTGTCACACCCCCAAATTTGGAAAACACCTTGACAACAACATACATACCTTCCTCATTACATATTCCCCTTACATAAATAATATTTCTAATTGAACTAAACATTCACCACCTCTCTTATTTGAATATAATAACCATGCGAGAATATTTTCTCACTCAAAGTCGATATGAATGTCCTAAACATTGTCAGAAAATGTCACATAGATCGGACACCCATTGTGGCTCACATCATCTAAATAAATTCATTGTGTTGAAAATCATACCAGGCCATTAGATATGAAAGGCCAGCATCCTATGGACATCTTGGGTAGGATATTCTCATCATTCCCAAGTGTCTTTGCAAATACTTCTTACAAAATGAATACTAATCAAAGCCTGATTCATCCTTAGGAGAGTCCTTTCATATATTTTTATGCCTAAAATGGATTTTGACCATCATTCATGTCTTGAATATTCAAATTTAGGTCAACAAAATCCATATTCATTGTCTAAAAGATATTAGAACATTTCTGCATGATGAATCTGGAATTGGGTCCCCTTCCCCGTTATGTTTGGTCAAAGATGTTTGAGCTAATACATCTGTAATATGTTCGATTGATAGGACTTTGAAATTCTAGAAAAAAATGAACCAAATAAGCCAAAGGGAAAATCCATAGAAGGACCCTTTATAAAAAATTCTATTATCATTTCATTAAAACAACACCATGTATGGTCTTGAAAAAAATGTTGATCCATCAAAATAGACGCAATGTTTGTTTGGTCAAAAACCCACAAAGGGAGGCTTACAAAAAAGTCATTTTATGCCTGATAAACTTGTGTCAAGCATGATTAGGCGAAAAATGGCATAATAATGAAAAATACAAAAAGGTATATGAGGTTGTTCCATAAAACCTCAATAATAGTAGAATTACACTCACTGAGTCTCATGGTTATGGCATAAATAAGACCTTTATTTGATTATTTCAATATTTAGGTTTTGAATCCTGGTTTATAATTAATACCTGATCGAAATACTATTTTTATGATTCATTGTGATCGATTGAAATGATAGAAAAAGACAAAGAAGATGTGTTCAAAGGAAAATTGGTTCCATTATATTTCATATGTATATATGGTGGGCATCCATATTTGGAACATCTCCTGGTATGAACGTTATGATCTTTATAAGAGACATTCAACAGAGTAATAGAGTTGCATCATTGATTGATGAAACTCCTCAATGTATTGGTAAAGCTTCAATAAATTCATAGTCTCGGCCTTCATGCTCCCCCATAACGCTTCCTCATCCCTTACGGCTCGAAGGCTGGTCCTTTCTCTTTGAATTTGCCATTGACCCTCTTTGATAGAAACAACGACCCAGGCCCACTCCTATTTACGTTGCTCTAGTTTTTTGTTTTTTTTTCTCCACTTCATAATCGATTTGTTCTATAAATGAATCTTTCTTTTGGATTTTTTTTTTGCAACCATGAAACTACTCCAACATGAGTGGTAGAATCATCAATAAGAATTTTCCATCTAATTGCAAGATAAGCCTTGAATATGTTGTGGAAAGATGAGATTCAAGCATACCTGTTGCTTCCCAAGTAGCAAGAACCTACCTAACTATATTATTAATACAACAATATTCAAATACACAATAACCCAGGGAAAAAAACTTGTAGTTTAACAATTTCATTTTCAATGGAATCTCAGCCAATAGAGGATAGGAAATTAATATCTAAATGTTCCTCAATCCCTTTTGTCAAAGGGGAAGAAGATCGACTAGCCATTCCTGATTAGTCTCAGAGTCACTCCCTGACAATGAAATATAACTAGGAAAGATTTTTACCAGATAGGTACATTAATCTATAGCTACCATGCACCTCAACCCTGCAACAGCCTCATCTATTGTATATACAGTGGAGGACAGAGTGGGTACCTCTGTCACTCTTACTAGGGAAAGTGCTTATCCTTAAAAGGATATGGATCTGATGTCATTAGAACCTTCTAACCCCTTAGTAATACAATTATATAAAACAGGTTGTTCTACATTATCAATAATCAGTTGCGATCCATCGTTGCTCGAGAATACTGAAATCCTAGGGCCATATTCATCCAAAATAATATCCCTCGAGGTAGACTGCATAAGGTTGCTTAATAATATAAGGCATGAAGGGATAGACATTCCGAATAAGGGTATTGGTCTTGATATCCTAGGGGCTGAAAACATAACTTCCCGTAGAACTGGAAAAAGGGATTGATAGTCCACTCAACGTTTTCAGGGGTCGGAACATCAGCTTCCCCAATTGGGACATCCCTAAATCCACCATGAGAAAGAGAAATATCAATATTTGGAGTGAATCCCTCTATATGGGAAAATTCCATTTGATCAAGATTGATTGGCTCATCAATATTTCAGGCACCTCCATGATCCAGTAGGGATTGGGGCACCCTTCTAAACTCACCCCTACTATAAATACTAACATGTCTCTCTCCATGAGTGTCAGCTCGACATGCTCAAGTGAACCCCCATATTCTGGATTTCTTCCTATTATGTGGCTAGATATCATTCGTGCAAGATTAGGACAGCCTGTGGGGTCATCAATATCCTTGGTCAATTCAGATTTCAATTTTTCCCTATTTCAGCCAGCCACAAAAGATGGTGACCCTTCCTCTGCCCTAATGGGGAATGGGGCTAGATATTATAGAGCAGTCATCATCCAGTTACAAATAGGCCCTGTGTCAAACTACATTAATGTACCAAAGAGTCGACAAGTTATTGGTACATGGTTTAGTCACCATGTGAGTAGAAAATTACTAGTGACTCCCCTCTAAAAGCAATTTGAAAGTCTGGTGGCCTTCTTATGTATCATTGATTGTCAGGGGGATGGATCCTGAACAAGGGAAACAAGTGGAGCCAGAGGGGAAAATTCCTTTCAAGGGTCTGCAATAAATGATTCCATGTGTTCTTGGGCTCTAGGGGATCATTCAGTATTACCCCTATCATAGATCGGGCACACTCTCTAGCTGCAGTACCTCCATGAGAATAAATTGTGAAAACATATGTTTCCCATGATCCTTAAATATCCTACAATATTAAAGGGGAGGGGGAACCTTTCTCATTTCAACATCAAAATAATTTTAGGATAGAGGTTGTAGATAAAACCTCTATCATCAGTTAAAAGACTTCTACCATCAAGGTCACGTAGTCTGACTTGTAATTCATGTTTTCAGGAGCATAGAGACACTTTTCCATTTTATTCAAGTAGGAATCCACTATCTTAGGCTCTTCGTCAGCAGAAATTATGGTTAGAGAAATGGATCCCCAAAAACCTAGAAGGTCAAAACTCCCCACCCCCTGAAGAAGTCACCAAATGTCTTTATTTGAAGATTTGGCCATTAGTTCATCCCAAACTCTCCTGGAATCGGGAAATGCATACCTAACATGGATGACCAGTTCTTGTATGTTAGTGTATGGGAGCAGATCATGTTTTGACAATCCCAATTGTTTCCTAGGTGTATATGAAAACTACAGACCTCAAGATGATGAACATTTATGATATGTTGAGAGCATGTTAGAAGCTTTTACTTTGCCAGTTGGAAAAGGTGAGCCAATGATTATGTCATCCTCATCAATGGTTTATGGTAACAATATGGAATGTACGTAATGTGTGTATTTGTAGAGACCACATTAAGAATGGATGAGAGTCTCATGGTCTTTATGGTTTGAACCCGCTCTCTATGGATCCTCATCAAAAGAAATGTCAGCAGGTGCTGACACATATCCAATGATATTAATAGAATCATCTCATGTTTGGAGGATATTTCATATATAAAAATGGGAATGTTCATGAGTAGATGGATGAACATTCAGAAGGTCGCATTTCATCTAGGACACTGAAAAATAATACTCATGGGGAATGGATGGTGAACTCTTGGCAGCATCATCATCATGTTGTTCATATGCCCATGAGGTCATGACCCTATCATTCACAACTCTCCTCAGGGGGGATCCAAGAAGTATTTTGAGGAAGTTTCCCAGTCAAGAGTATTAAAAAACTCTGTTTTTATTCTTCTTTCAATTTTCCATAGATGCCTCGGAAGTTTTGATGATAGGATCTGAGGTGGCTAATTGGCCAGTAGGATATGATTTAACTAAGGCCACAATATATTTTTTTGGTAATGAAGGGCATGGAATCCCAAGGATCTGGAAGTCTATCATGGTAATGGGTATACTCCATGGTGAACATTATCTATAGTTGACGGGCTATCATCATATTCTTCTCTGGAAGAGCACTGTTGATAGTAGGAGGAAACATCTTCTGGACATAGTTAAATTAATGACTAAATCTTCATGGTGCATATCCCCCTCAAATAATCTCCCCTCTGATACAGGAAACTAGGATGCCTTCTCTCGATGAAACGATGTAGCCTTGATTGAAAGAGGCTTCAAATTCATTATTTGTAATAGTACCACTATGTGAATCATAAAATTGATAAGAAAAACCCTCATTATTGTTGATATAATCCATTAAGTCTTTCTTGTTCTTTTTTAGTTTTCTCGTCTTGAATATCCTTTAAAGCCCAAGTCGCTAGAATGACCCCTATGGTTCTCTAAAGACATAGTTAGATGTTGTAATATGTAATTGGTAAGTAATTTCTGATAGAATAACCTCTTATGGGGGCTCCCATCCATCCCTAATGAATTTAGATGGGTCCAGCGATCCGATAAGGTGGCCCCCTTGCTAATTCGACCTAGTAGGTGCTAAATTGCAGCCAACACATGAATAACTAAATTAATACATCTCTTGGTGGCTAGCTGAGAGGCCATGATAAAATTTGAGGCTCTTAAACCAGCATATTCCTAAACTAGGTAGAGTCACACACATAGAAACATGGCCAAGAAATCCACCAGTCAAAATAATCTATCAACATCGAGGATGATCCCCCATCCCCATTTGTGAAATTTCCCCTTTTCCAAGGTGGTCCAGTAAGTACCCACTCACCTTCAGTTGGTTGTTTAGAACATTCCATAGGTCTCTAGAAATTATCCCATCGAACAGTTTGATTATCAAATGTTCCAAACCATTCAGAAAAAGGAACATCCTACAATAGAAAGGGATCAATTTCCTTCAAAATATTCTTCAATTGAATGATGAGTTTCCAAGGTTAAATATGATTTCTTTCCACTTCATCACAAAAAGAGGAGGATGTAATTCAACACGGATGTCCCCAATGATAGAAATTCCCCTGATAAGATGGATTTTCAAAATACTAATGTTGAGATCCCTGTGGGTCCAATAAAAGGTATTGGTGTGTGGACTTCAACTACCTAAGAGATGTGAAATAAAGGAAGTAAGATGGTGGGTGTATGTCTGAGAAATTCTAATAGCCTCATATAGTCCCACAGTCTCCAACCTAGTTTGAAATTCTTCGCAACTCTGGATAAACAAAAAAGGCCACCCACAGTCCAAGCCGAAGGAGCCTCCAGAGCGATGATCCTTCCAGGATGACCATCATTGATGCTTACTTGTTGTTTCTTTCCTCACAATGCTCTGGTAGCATTGGGTCATCTGGTCGGGCTTCTGTTGAACTTCATCTAATGTTCAAGGCAGATAGTTCAGAAAAGACATAGAGGAAATATCCCATTGAAGGTACCACCCCTTGGAAGAAATAATTTCCTTCAGAATAGGGGTGTTAATTATCCCTACACTAGGTCGATCGTCCATATTTGGAATTGGGATTGATGCGTCATATAATATACCAACCCCATATGTTGGAAGCCTATCTAAATATAGTTACTCCCATTAAATTGATGTAATCAGTTTCGCCAGATTTTATTTTAATGGAGTGACCAGAATATTTTCATCATTAATGTTTCCATGTTCATTGATCTTTCATCTGCATAAAAAAGTGGGACAATAGTAGTATCCATAGAAGAAGAAGCGACGTCAGTGGAATCTTGTGAAATAACCATGGTAACCTGCATCAAAAAATCCAAATGCTAATAAAAAGTCAGTCCAATAAAATTTGTTGGATAAAGGCCACATAAGAATGGATAAAGGACTTGAAAAATATATGTCTGCATAGGGATCTTCATTCTATTCCCAGAAATAGTATTCGACAGGAATATCTCTTGTATTGCACGATGTGTTGATGTATCTTCCGTATACTGCTATGGTAAATGGAATAATCACACCACTTACACCTGTGGTATGCGAAGAAATAGTGAGGCGTTGGCCCATGGAGCATTGGCCGTCTAACATAAGGGTTCACGGAAGGTGTATACCATGAACCTAGGCCTCATTTAGTTCATTTTAATATATTTTGTAATAAACTTTTATGTTTAGATTATTATGTCTTAAAGTTCGGTTTTCCGATTGATGCTCGATATGTGGACACAAAATCAGTGTAGCATTCTTTTATTTGGAATCTGGATTTTAATTTTAAAATTACACAATGATGTCTGTGAATTTCAATATTCGGTTTTTAGGTTGATAAATGGTGAAACGTTTAGATCATTTCATATACAAAGCAGTTCATGAAATGAATTTTCGCAAGAGGAATAGTACACAAATGCCGAGAAAGATGGGGGAGTAGAGAAAACTTTTCACTGTGAGAAACTGTAAAAGACAAGTGACATGGGCCCTTATATATAGGTGTGGTCCCCTATAATTGTTCCTAACTTTTCTTCCACAAACTATTTCAGTTCAGGAATACTTCAACATAGTAATAGTCCCTTGTTCGTTCCGAATGGACCCCATTCCGATGAGGCATTTTTAGGGTCAAGAAAATTTGACCAAGGGAAGAAAATACTCCCAAAATCACTCTATAAAAGGAATAATGTATTCCTACCACTCTAAAATGGTGAATGGACTCAAATTGAGATACAAAATTTGGAAGATAGATGAAAGAATTCATGTTTTTCAAAATATTTTATGTGGCCCACCTAACATCACCAGAAAGGGTTTGCGGACTGCCTGGATCGCGAACCACTGGAATGTTGAATGATCAAAGAAGCGAAGGCCGACAGAGAAATTTCCAGGGAACACAGTTAGTCAAGAACCAAATTTCCGAAGGACTCATTCAGGTGGAGGCCATCCGCATAGCATCATTCAAACATTGTAGTGCACAAATGAAGAGAACCCATTAGGTTCTTGCGAACCATGATCGCGAACCACAACCTCTGCAAACACCAGTTCACTGAGTCTTCTGCGGGTTAGGATATATCTTCATGGGCCTCCGAAAATGGTGTCACATTCCTAACAGATACAATTACCCCAATGCTATATAAATTTATCACATATGGAATTGGGGGGGGGGATGATAAAATCTCAAAGGGGACACTAGAGGTTACAAAAAATAACTTAGGGAAGATTCCAACTTCAGTCTTGAATCATCGACGATGATTAAATTGTAAACCACGCTCTCTGTAGGAACATACATCCGTGAACCATAAAATAGAGGAATTTAATAATAATAATAATAATAATAATAATAATAACAGTAATATAATGGTGAACATGGTTGGTGAAACCACGAACCACATATTTCTCACATATGAACTCCTCGGGAAGGATAATCCAATAGACCCCATTCAATATAGTGTTCCACGTATTTTATCGCTACATGGATTTAACTCAGCTCTTTGTACTACATCAATACGCGGATGGAACCCCATGTGGAATGACATACCATGTACCACTATGGTGAATGATGGTCTATACCCATGACCATGTACCACATTGGTATGCGGACGACCCCTCTACCCACATATATCAACAGTATACAGAGCTTCCCCCATCCAGCATAAAAATTTATTACCCAGAATGGAATGTATTTGGGTATTATTTCTACATGTTTCAATCTATCCACATTGTTTCTGTCCATTCCTCCATAATCCCTCTGCAATCCAGTCCCTAATCAATAGGACAAAGCCTCCTCCAAAGCCACCAAACCCATATGATCAGGATACTAGGTGCATCAGCGCGCCCCTTTAAGTCTTAATACCCATGGTAAACGGAGTCACGAAGGCTCTCCACACAACAGATCAGGATCCTACGATTTCTGTGGGCCTACATTAACATAGTAACCTAGATTCTATCCTTGGGATGAAAACATGATCCTCCACATTCTCGGGATTAAAGGTGATCACCTACTTTTCCATTCAATGAGGAATGGTGATCAGTTAATGGTGTTGTGTTTGCTTACCCTTGTGATGGGGAAAACACTCCTCCCCTTACCATAATGAATTTTGAGGAACATTCATTTAAGGTAAGTCCCAAATCTCTTTAGGCTAAGTCACATAACCTTTATTGTTATTTCACTTTTAAAGGTTCATCATTACACACCCTCACAAACCGTGTCCCAGACCTTGTCTTCTGTAGGCTCACCCTCTCCCACAAACAGTAGATGAATCATGTGGTTGGTTTGATCTCTCACATCCTATTTTCTCAAAATGAGTATGACTCATGTTGTCTTAGGGGTTTTTGATGATTATAAAATCCCCAAAATTCTGAACTATGAGAAATCGTATTCCTGATCAAACCAGGATATGTAAGATGCCTACATGAAGGAATGGACTCTAAAGGGTTTCCATTGAAAAGGGATCACCCAATAATTTTCCACCAAAGGGAATCATCCATGTGTAATCCCAAACCCTTCAGAAATACATGGGTTCGGATTCCTCTACTGAGGATACATAGAAAATATATCATTGGGTCCTATACCAAAATAAAGTCACCTTATGTCCCTCCAGGATGACGATAAACTCAAGACCGCCTTACTACATGGCTTATGTCATCATTTCCACAACAACAACAACTCTGTATATGCCTATGACGATCCTACAATCCAGGAGTTGCCCAGGGACATGCTCTTAGGGAATGAACCAAGGATTCATGAGAATATGATCACGATATACATTTATAAGAGAGTCTCTGAATAGCCAATAATTCTCCTCCAAAAGGGATCGGTTAGCACGAATTTCCATGCTCACGACCAATAGAGTCATTATTTTTCATAGGCCAAATCATTGTCCAACGAGCACCTTGGATTGGAAAGATGGTCCCTGAATCATGGATATCAGGGCCATCAGGTGTTTCAAGCTCCATGAATTAATCCATTGGAGACCATTTGAGGAAGTTATATCCTAGGAGAACAGATTTCACAAGTACACGACCATATGCAATCACCAACTGGGTCCATCTGAATCTATCATCTCCTTCACAGTATAGAAGGGGTAAAATTACCTAGTCCACATGGGGTTAATAAAACCCTCCTTTATGGGATAATGACAATGAATAGGTTGAAAAAAAATAAATGGTGAACTGGAAAAGAAACCGTCTCTATAAAAACAATGTGGGTGATGATTCATGTCAGACAATTTCATCATCACCGGGAAGGAACCACCTCGGAGGTGAAACATCATTAAAAATCATAATTTTTATATGAGTACATCAATTTTAATAATTAAAAAAAATTGGGAGATCAATGATTACCCTTATGTTCAATCATTTCACATAGGATATAAATCATGTATCCTTCACTGAAAACAACAATCTATGTATGTGGAGTGGTTGATATCCCTTATGCATTCCACTATTAAAACTATTAATTCCTTGGTCACCCTTATGCATATTATATGTTTAAATTTAAGGACTTTGTTACATTTTCCTAAACTAGTTGCATAACGATAATCCATTTATAAAAATTCCTGAATATTACATGGAGATATGTTTTGTGATTTCTTCTTCATTAATATGAATTATTTAACAAATATTGTGTATAAACATATTCAAATACAAATGTAAGTTATCTTATGAATCAAATAAAATATATTACATTCAAAATAAAAAATTAAGAAAATATAATATGAGGATATTCTACAAAAAATAATATAAAACATGTGTATAAACTCCCAAAATGAATGATTATCTAAAAATATAATATTGTTTTTCAAAGAGCCACAAAAACAACTAATAATTGTCTTGTTATTCTTCTAGTAATTATCCCATAGTAGAGGACACAAGATTTCCACCAATATACTATATACATGGTACAATCAATATATTATTTCATATATATGGGATTCTCTTAGAATCTTAGCATGTAAAGGATGGAGAAAGGATACCTCGTAGTATATGAGTTTCAGGAATGAAACATGCAACCACCAACACTATCATCGCATGATTGTTATTAATATATTAAATAAATGAAATTAAATTATTATACATTCATTTATTCAATTAATGAAACATATGAATAAATACTATCATTGATGAAAACAATATATGAATTTTCTCTTATAGTTTCTTCTCATGAAATAGTATATTAATGACAGTCCTTTTGGCTGAATTAATAGATGATAACAATAAATTACTTTCCCATAAAATAAATTTCATGGGTTGAAAATATAATTTTTCTCATAATATGATATTAGTTATATATATATATAAATCATTAGGTCATATTCCAATTAGATTTGACATGTTGAATGGGTAGAAGTGTGGTTTGTAGTTGTTGATAGATGGTTTTTATTCTTTGATGGTTAGCCATTGATGAAGGATTATGACATCACCCAACTCATAAAGGCCAACTTTTATGATGGAATTATAATATTTCCACCCCAATATGACATTTAATATTCCATTAAATGACAATTTTCACCGAGTACACATATCAAATAGATGAGAGTCCTTAACATAATGTACATGTAAACAATCACAAATATCTATGAACATAATAGTTATTTATACCAAAACATCACATGTAAACTAAATTATTTAGATTATACAACATCTAAAAATCGATAATGACAATATATAACAAATGTAAATAGTAAAAAAATTACAACCCCATAACATAAATATAAGTGGATATTGTAAAAATGTTAGAATAAATTCCTACAATGAAACTTCCAGATTGACCACATTTCTTCTACCACATGTTACAAGAACTACTTTACACAACCTTCATGAGGTCAACCAAGATACCAGTTAAATATATTATTTTATTCTTAAAATATGAAATGTGATGGAAAATACATGGAATGGTTGTTTGTATACAAATCAACCATAACATCATGAAATCCTCATGATGTAAAGGCTCAAAATAGAGATATCTGAAAACAACAAACCACAGGGTATAGAATGGGGATCTAATTCCTGGTCATTGAAGGTTAAAAGTATTATAGTTAGGTATAAAATGAAATAACCAGTCAAAAAATCAATAATCATCATGACCCTAGATAAATCTATAACAGTGGGAATGTGACCCATGATATCCCTTATAAAATTCATAGTTGAAAGTCACACCTCGCATTATGACATCTTATATGAAAACATTCTAGTCATAGATTGAGGATTACTCCCTATATCACATGTATATACTAAAATACATTTATATTTTCCCATATAGGGCGATCGTAATCCCTAAATTAATGTAACATAATACCTATCCCTAATATCAAAAAATTAATTGAGTATCTTGTCCTTGAGCCCCATGGTAAACACCTGACTTAGTCATTGACCAACCCATAGAAATGTGATTATGCACACATAGTTGTTGGGTATGAAACATGACCCAATATAGGTGGATTAGAGATGACCTCATCTGGTTTTGTATGGAAAATAACCCCAAAAGTTAATCATGAAGGGAAAAATCACAGTAAAATTGATTGTACACATTTTTTCTAAGGGAAACATACAATGTGGCCTTGAGTTGACAAACTAGTATTATACTACTAATCAACATGGATTTTAAAATTAAATAATGATTGTGTGTAAGACTATATTAATTACATGGATGTCTAGAATCAATGCTTAGTATGTCTTTCACCGCTTGATCCATGTTCCCCTATGGCTATAATGAGTATATTCCCTCCACATGGCATGGGAAAAATTTTAGGTTCCAAGGAATGTAAACATTGTACATGTTAGGCTAGTCATAAAGGGATACAAAGATTGTGGATCCAACCACAAGACTATGTGATATTTTTTCATATTTCAAAACCCTATCATCTCATCAATAGGACACATTGAATGTGTTATACTTAATTACACACTGTGTAGTTTGGGATTCACCTAAAACCCTACACTAAGACCAAACAACTAATATCTCCCCCATTAATTAGATTATTCCACACATAAATACCAAACCTATTCAAACCACATTTTACCAATCTCCAATATCATAAAAAATACATTTATATCCTTTGAACACTGGAATTATTATCTCCCTTCCATATTTCCCTCCCTTTTTTTCTCAAACTATGAAAACTTATGTCCCCCTTCTTCTCTAGGAATACCTATTGGAATTAATGACTCTTCATAAAACCGTTGTCCACAAATATAAATACATAGAATATATTAATGAAACAAATAGTTGATTTGAAATTATATTTGTTTGTGGGGAAATGTCAAACTCTTTTACAGAAAATATACTATAGAAGAATTCATTAATAATGAGTAGATACATCTAAAACCCAAAAATATAGGGAACCAAAAATGACCATATGCAATCGACCATCACATATGGTTGAGAAATTTAAAAAAAAATATAGAATACTAATGAATCTATGATTTCAGAATCATAGGTTTAATATAAATATAAATTAACATGGAATGAAATAGAAGATCATGGAATAAAAATATGGTCAACCATACATTTTATAAATATAATTCATATATTATTATAAGAATATTCAAAACATAACATAAAAATTCGCGATAGAATATTATTGTTCTATATTATTTGGAATAATTGATAACTAATCCACATGTTCACAAGTTCGCTACACCATCTCCCAAAAAATAATTATAACTTGCATATTTCTTAGACATTACATATTTAGCACCTATATTCATTACTTGAGAAAAAAAGAAATATTATATATGGTGATATTAAGTGATATATAATGGTGAACATGGGAGATATCAATAATAATTTTTTCATAAATTGAGTACAATGGTATGTGTTTATGAGCATAATATTTGAAAATCATATTCAACATATCATAGTTAAAAATATTGGGTCATGGAATAATGATTTTAATTTCATAAAATAAAAATATTTTAGGAATTAATGAACATGATTCGTGAGTGAATATAATTAACATATATCAGAAAATTCTAGAATACTTGTCAATATTGAAAAGGATTTCAACAGTATTAAATTATTACTACCAATAATACCATAGTAGGTAGGTTTCACACAATAAATCATCATAGCGGTCAAGGATCACTATCAAGACTATCATAGTGGATATAGTCCCTTAGTGAATTGGATTAACTCTCCATCAATGTCCAAATCATCTCATGAGATATCTAACATTATGAAATTTACTTGAGAGATATATAATTACATAACTACACTCAATATAATGAGAATCATAAATATGTGATCCACATGATTATAAAATATTTATCATATCATTACCAATGAAATGAAATAGGAATCATAAACATTTCATAATTTCATCATAGAATTGGCAATGGAAATGGTAAGAGCTTCATAGACATTATATCACCATAAAATTTAAAAATCTTAAGAGATAATAAGGTTATTAACCTTGTAACAGATCCCAAGTAAAACGAAAGTGAAATCAGGTATTTTCTTCTTCGAGGAATAGAAAAAAAATTACTAAATCATTAAAATATTCATGAGGAAAATATATATTCAACATTGAAAATTAAATTCTAAAAACCAAAAATTCACTAAATATTATGAAAATAATGTTCCTTTTAAAAATAAAAGGAACATATAATGAAATATTTACAACATTATGACATTATATTTGTAGTAATTTATATAATTTATATATAAGTTAAAAAAACATTTCTTTCAAATTTGTGAAAAAGCACAAAAATTAACTCATTAAGATAATGAGTAAAATACCCATTAGTAACATTTTTATGAAAAATTTTAAATGGATAATTATGAATTTTAAAAATCATGAGAAAATTTAAAAAAATCATGGAATTTCTTTAACCAAACATGGAAATTGATGTGAATGATTCCAAACCATATTGTAAGTAATTTTATGTTTTCTTAATGAAAGAATTTCTATCCTATCATTTTATATAGTTGAAAATGAATGGAAAAAATAAAATTTAAAAAAATAAATTGAATATTATATGATATATGAGTTTCATGAGTGGTATATAATATAACTTCATCATAAAAACATTATCATAAACAATCCTATTAGAAAATTAAAGTTCAATGTAAATCTATTACCATTTTGGAATCATTTTAATCGTAAAAATGATAAAATAAATCAAATAAAACATTAAATATAATGATAAAATGGATAATAATGATATATAATTTCAAAGGGTAATATTTATAGATCCCAAAAGATGATAAGTTTATGAAGTAACATATGCCTTAAAGAAGAAAATATTGTATGATTAACACATTCATCATGTTTCAATTTCTTGGAAAGCACTCTAACATCATGAATAAAAAATTAAAATATATTTTAATTATATACTAAAATAATTCAAATAATTATAAAATCATATATTTTATATTTATAATAAATCTATATCCATTCATTAATAATTTCTCATTAAAATCATTATTTAATGGAGTCAACTATTTATTTTACGATAATTATAAATAAAGAGTTTTAGTTCTTTTAAATTGATCATAGTTCCATCATTTTAGAAAAATAATAATAATTTAAATATCATATATATTAAATATATAAATATATATATAATTAATGTCGTACATATAATTTTTAAATAGATAATATATTTACACATTCATGGAGATAGGAGGTCATACGTACTCAATGAATGTTATTTTTACTTTTTGAAAGATAGAATGAACAGGAGGAACATTATAATTATAATTTCTATAATAATAATAATTTCATATAAATCATGTATATTTATTAAATGAATTGTTATATTCATCATTTTTAATGGAAAATGAAAAAAATCACATTGCATCATGGAGGTGGTAGTCCATGCGTACACGCAAGGAATGCTATTCTGTTTCCGTGGATTGTAAGGAAGAAGGTTGATATTATATTGCAATTATATAAGTATACGTATTTCATAAGAATTATATAAATTCATTAAATCCAAAATAATAACCATTGATGAAATTTGTGTTAAAAAATGAATTATATCTCTATATGGAGATAAAAATTTGAATATATGCACGTGGGAAGATTTCATATCAGTTTTGATGGTAAAGAGGGCGGATAATGGTGAATTATTAATCACAATCATATTTCACAAAATATCGGATTCTAACTCATAATAATATATTAAATACCATATATTTATAAGTCGAAAAGAATATTTGAAAACAATTATCCATATTTCTATTACCTATTTTTAAAATAATCTCCTTTTTAAATCATATTTTAGATTTAATGGGTTATCCTTCATGAATAAAAAACCCTATATAATGTGAATATGGTGTTTGCAAATAAATGTTATTAGGGTTTGGTTAATCTATATGGGTCAAAGTATAATAATTAAGAACAGTGATGTGTTTCATATTAAAATTTAGAGAGTGGTTACAAATTGAATTACATAAAATATTATGATATAACAAATGAATTATAAAGAATAAAAGAATAAATAAGGCCATTAATTCAATGAATAAGTTTCCAGTGTTGAAATAACAACAACCAATGATATTAAATATTTTTTTATTTTAGGCATTCTTGTTTTGATTAACACCCTTTATTAATAATTTTTTACCATAACAATCATAAAAACTATTTTACCTATAAAAGTTCAATAATTTTATCATAAATAGAAAAGTGACTCATAAATAAAACATAGGTGTTTTCTTAAACAATATTCCATTCACATTTCTAGGGATAAATGTTTATGAATTTTAAATTATTTAATAAAATATTATTTATTATAAAATACTATTAATGTCAATTTTTGAATGATTTATTTAATTTTATGATAATATCACAAAGCTAAATATTATATTTTAATATAAAACATTTATACAAAACTATTTTGTTTTTTTATTGAAATAATTTTTTGATCACTATATCTCACTCATATTTTATTACATTTAATACATTTAAAATCATTTATTATATTTTTTATTTATTATATAATTATTCTATTAGTGTTGCATTATAATTTAAAGTAATTATTAAATAAAAAAATAATTGAATATCTATCATGAACATATGATCATTATTAATAATATATAATTTTAAAAAAAAAATTAAAATTCTTTTTCTCCTATGTGAACACATATGTGATATTTCAAAATAAAAGAGTGAATTTTTGAGACATTATATTCATTAAATATGATATATATAAATTTTATGGAAAAGTGTCTCTTAAATAAATATATTTCTAGAATATGGTGATAAATGTAAAATTTTATTCATCTAATATGAATAGAAAGGGTTGATAAATTTTAAAACCATTACTATTAAAAATTCTTAAAATGAGAAAACCATATATATATAATTTGGAACTATAGATTCTAAATATGGAATATATTTTTTAAATTCTATTTCTATAAGTGGGTGAAATTTATTTTTAATAAATTCATAAAACAATAAGAAAATGAATTATATGAAAAATAACATTCTAGAAGGAAGATATTTATTCTTATCGCTTTCCTAGAAAAAATATTATATGAATGCTAAAAAATTATATCATATATAATAAAACATTTCAGTGAAATAATTCACTATTTTAGATTAATTTAATTTTGTAATATAAAATATCATTGTGCATATAAAAGTATTTTTCTAAAAAACTATATTTATGTTTCAAAAATTTTATTTTCATATATATTAATTTTAAAACAAATTCATTCAATTTATATAAATTTTTTAAAAAATATCTCATAATTTAGTTATTCATATTCATAACCTCAAATCCTACTTATATGAGATAACTATCCCATAAAAATATTTCAATAGAATATTATAGTTTATTTTAAATCAGTGTTGTCACTAAAAACGTCATTCAAAAAAAGAAATATTTTTAAAGAGAAATATAATCTAAATTATCATGGTGTTATTATATACCCAATTAAAAAGGATTCCTCCCAATATATTCCATTACACTAGTAAAAAAAATGAGGGCTTCTGTCTTTTTCAAAATCCTCATGTTTCTATGTCGCTTTTTCAAATTAAAAATTTATCTTGGGAATACGAACCAAGTGATTAGTCTTGTTCAATATAACATTATGTCAGGAATATATTATTTCTATCAGTTATATCATTCATGGAGGGGATAGATAGAATATCCTTGTTATATTCTATATTCAAAAAAAAAATCTTGAATATTAAAAGAGGAAAAAAACCTAGGCCTTATATGTACATTGTTTCAATGACTACAAAATTCATACATTGAAAAAAATTTGGTATAAAAACTTCACCAAATATACATTACAATTCACACTAATGATTTTTAGTCTAACATTTCTGGAAACACTGAGCTACCGTATTGTGTTTTTGAATGGATATAGCTTTCTCTACCATTTCCCTCTATAGATCATGTCCCAATAGGTATATTTCCCTATATTCTTCTTAACGTGTTGTACTTATAGACATTATTCATATAGTATATTATAAAGAGCCATAATAATTCCTTATTGTAAACTATTTTTGTTTGAAAAATTGAACAGTTGAAGGTGTGATCCCACCCACATTTTAATTCCATAGAAAAAGATCTCAAAATAAACATTACAGTTTTAATGGTTATCATTGTTTTAATATATGACTGAGAACTATATGATATACTAAAACTCAAAATTCATGAAGTTATTTTTGAATAAATCACCATAAAATCAAGGAAAAATTTAGACATTGAACAGATATAATATTTTCTGTACTCCATAATATATTATCACATTATTATTTTTTTATTTTGAAAATACTATTAAGATGAGTGTATATTTTGATTTTAATTATGTTATTTGAATATAAGGTGATCAAATACTAACCAAAAATCATTATGGACCATAAAGAATTTGGGGAACCTAAAGAAAAAAATGCATGGTGTGCTTTTCCCATTTTTATTCATGTATTTTTAAGGGATATAACAACACATTTGAATATTTTCTCTCCGAATTATCTTACTAAGATACTAAGAAACATGATACATACATTAAAATAACCGTATTTATAACTTTTACTCTAGAAATACTCTTTTATATAACTATATATCTTCATACACATATGATGAATATAAAATTCTCAATAACTATCTGTATCAAACATCCATATATTCAAATATGCTATGGACTGAACACACACTACTAAAATATATAATTATATAAAATTAAATGTAAATTTTAGTGTCCTTTATCCTCTTTATATATATATATACATCATCCTCTTTTACCTATTTGATCTTCACATGGATATATGATGGAAAATTTATTTGTGAGGGATGTTATTTCTCCCATTCTTTTAAGAATTGAAGATCTATATATTCCAAACCATGAAATATTAGATAGTTTTAATCCATATCATAGATAATCCTGACTATTATTTTTTCATTATAAATTCTACAGCCATATTTTTTCCCCATGGTGGTAATTTATTGATTTTTAATAATATATATTTATCTCTTACCACATTATCTATCTCATACTCAACACTTTAAATGTAAAAATACACTCTAAAAATTTATAACTGTATTTATATAAAACCAGTATATGTAAAAATAATGCCTCCATTTATATAATTCAAAATTTACTACAACTAATTTGAAATCATGAGTTATTTAAATTTTCACATAGTTCAACCATTGTAATGAGGCATATGAATTAACCATATTATTCTAAAATATAATTCTTTACAGAGACTTCATCGATGATCCAATATAGATTAGAAATCCCTATCCACTGTAGGGTAAAGGGACCTATGAGTAATTCATAACCATATATTTATTTCATTATAATTTTATTTCCCGTCTGATTTAAATATTAAATATATCCAATTTGATTTATCCTGGGGATTAAATTATACAATTGTGAGAATTTTTCAAAAATGATCCAATATTATATTGTTAAACTAAGATAACAATGGATCCCAGTCACAATATTTTATCTAATAAACATTGAATAAATTGTATATTTGAAGTATTTACTAACAAACATAAATATTAGAATATATAGCCCTTGAAAGAATCTCTCATAACACAATGTTCCCACTATGTAAATTTTTTAATAAATTTTATCCTTCAATAGAGTCATAAGAGAAGTTATAATATTATATTCATGATATTCCTTTCTCATTGAATATATAAAAATATAATCAATAAATATTTCCACAAACTGATCAAAGGAATTTATAAATACTACATTCATTAAATTCAAGAATATTTTTTGGGAACTAGTAAGACCAAATGGAATCACGATAAATTCAAAATGTCCATAACATGTGAGGAATTCATTCATTGATACATCCTATTTCATGTCCCTAAATTGATGATATCAAGAATGTTGTTCAATCATATAGATATTTTTTTATTTTGATAATATAATTCATCAATATGATATAGATGATACTTTTTCTTGATTTTGGTCTAGTTACATTTCTATGAAATAATATAGATTAATATTGATCTATCTTTGTTCTTGGGAAATTAAACAGGTGAATCCCAAGGTGGCATAAATGGATAAGAGAATCCATTTCTATGATTCACATAGTGTTAATTTTTCAATTCCAATATCTGAAAAAAATTATTTTATATGGAAACATTGAAAAAAAATATAGAACCAGGAATGAATACTTTCGATAAAAAATGTTCATGTTTCAGTGGATGTACAAACAATTATTATAGAATGACATAAAAAATCCTTGAAATAAACATATCATTGATGTTTAATTTCTCCAAAACCATATTAGATGAGAAAATATTTTATTTAGGAATCAACACATAAATAATTTAAGTGATTTCCATTTAATGATCCCATTTTTTAGACCTAGATATATGATAAATGGATTTATTATAATATTTAATGTGTCCCCCTTCCTTAGAAATGTATTTCAGACTAATGTAAAAAATCAATTCCAAGAAAAAAATAACATCAAATTCAACTATTTAGAGATTAAAGATATTTAGTATAAGAACATTCAAGGAAACATTAATTGAATAAGAATCATTGATATGAGACCCACAATTCACACTATTAGGGATTTTGATAACTAATTAAACATTTAATATTTGAGGATATGAATGAATATTCCTTGATATGTTTTTAATATTATTGAATTAAAATAACTATGTTCCAATATAGTAATTAAATATTTTTTCCTACATAATACCACCTCAGTATAATCATTCTATCATCAATCACTTGGTTAAAATTTTCTGGTCATGACATTCATGAACCATTGACTAGAGGGATCAATCATGAAATATAAGTCATAAGATATCTAAATCCAGACGCCTTCTTTTCAATATAATAAACAATATTATTATCCTAGTACATCCATGAACATCATTTATTCGAATACATTTTTATTTTTAATAAATACAATATATAATGACCTCGGTATATACCATGGTTTTTTCAAATAATGTTCCTAGTAAGGGTGACATCATAATACACCATATTAATGGATGAAATATACCCTAACAAATATTTCATTTAGAAGTTAACCTTATATTCATATATTCAAAAATCAATATCCATATTTATAATCCATAAATAATAATTTTTTCTTGAAAACCTACACTTCATTATTTACAATAACATATGATATTCTCCGATAAAAAGGATTATATGAAGGTTTCACACTAATGTTTTCTCACCATAGATTATTATTGCTAAATAATGACTATAATCATAAAAAATAGAGAGAGATATTATTTTCACACCTTGATAATACATATTTTTTGATGTATTGTTGTTATAAAACTTAACAATTCTTTCCAAAATCATATATATCTAGTTTCTTTGGATATATAGTACATATTCAACAAGTTAATAACTATAATACAAAATATCCCACAAAAATATTCAAAAATATCTTTATTTATAGACATATATTAGCTAATTACAATCTTCATAACATGGGGAAAATGAAACACATAAATTAGTGATATTATGTTTTTATTAAGAGTGAAAAAGGGAGATATCAATTATCACTTTATCATGACATGAGAATAATATTTAGATATAAAACTCTCTTTATCATAGATCATAATCCCAGGTTATTAAATATATCACTGTAGTTCATAAGAGATGATTATACAAAGAATCAATTAAAATTAGCCATTACCACATAACATTGGCATATGACAAGGAATTATAGCATACACATATGAAAAGAAATTCATTTCCATAGTAGTTTAGTACTACTTCCATGACACTAATTGTGGATTTGGTTCAATCCATAAACAATTGTAATGTTATGGTTCCAACCCAATACTATCACAGGGGAAAATGTCACTTGCTAAATAGTGTTTAATCCCATACTATATTAATTTTTTTCACATTAGATATCTATTGTTACACAAAGCATTTTAGGTTTATAAAATTCTGGTCCCGATAAAAAGATAATGAAAATTATACATATGTGTGGAGCTAGATTGTCACGACCCGTCCTCGGGGCCCGTGCCGTGACTACCCCAAGCCCGCCTTCCATAGGCCAGGGGCTGGCGACTAGCACCAAGGCGTAAAATCCCAGTAAACAGGGAAGGCATTGCCTTTATAAGTAACAACCACACAGAGTCAGCAAGCGGAAAGTAAAGTGCAGAAAGTAAAAGGGGCCGGAAATACAAGCCCAACTGTAAAGTACAACTGAAAAGTAAAGTACAGCAACTGAAGAAAAGACGGCGGCCTCGTGTCGTCCACTGGAAATCCCACCTGAAGGGTGGGTACAGATAGCCTCCAGGCTCCTCGGGTCCCACGTCCGCTCCGAGCACGTCCCGCCCAGTGGTCCACCTCCAGGTACCGTCCTACTCCACGCCCCAACCGCGATCAGCGCTGTCCGTCGTCTGCAACCAACACCACGAAGTGCGGGCATAGCCCGTGCAGGGGTGAGTACAACTACTCAGTAAGGACCCCGAGACCCCCGAAGGTCTCCCGAAATCCACAAAGGATATAGCACAAAGAAAGATGCAATCACGAAGTAACATCTGACTCGACTTAGGTATATGCCCATACATATACCTAAGTCCCCAATTCTAGCTCTGCTCACGAGCTCAAGAACAACTCAATCCACAAAGGAAAGCAAGACTCAAATCCACAAGGAGAGTAAACAGTAAATCCACAAAGGATAGTTCAACACAATCCACAAAGGAGAGTAACATAAGATTCAGCTCAACCAGGTATACTTTTTCAGAAGACGTCAAAGATGATCACTGATCCATCTAAGTCGTCGGACCCACGAAGGATCGATAGGTACTAACCCCCGCAGTAGACCCACACAGGATCGGGCTCACACAGAACCTGTAGGCAGTGGCTCACACAGAACCGGTAGGCAGTGGCTCACACAGAACCGGTAGTAGGACCCACATAGGATCGGGCACTGATCCGCGTAGGATCGCTGAGTGCAGTAGTCGACGCAGTCCACTGAGGTCCCTGCACAGTCGTTGCCGCAGTCCACGAAGGATCTCTGCTCTGCCGTCGTCGCAGTCCACGGAGGATCTCTGCTCTGCCGTCGTCGCAGTCCACGGAGGATCTCTGCTCTGCCGTCGTCGCAGTCCACGGAGGATCTCTGCTCTGCCGTCGTCGCAGTCCACGGAGGATCTCTGCTCTGTCGTCGAGGTCACAGCCAGCGCTAGGGTTCCCGCACGTAGCGAGCTCGTTCAGGAGGGTCCGCTCCACGAGCCGAGGGGCTGATACATCAACTGACACGTAGTCCGAAGTTGATGTATCCAAAAGTTCCGTATCGACAACAGGATCTCAACGCGACAGACGGCGCGTCAATCGGACGCCCGGTCTGAGAGTTATTGGCATTTTCGTCCCAGGGGCCCGGTTGGTTTTTAGGGCAAAACCAACCCGACCGTACTCCGCCTGTATCCGATCCTCGGGCGGAGTATGCCAAAAGTTCCGTCTCACTTAGAGGAAACTACCACAGCTGACGGTACGTCGTTCGGACGTCCGTAGCTCAAGTTATGAGCGTTTCCGCTCCGAGGGCCCGGTTGGCTTCGTGTACGAACCAACCCGGCCGAACCCAAAGTCTTCCGAAACCTTGAGTATAATATACCGAAACGACCGTCTCGATCCAAGTATCGCGTAGCCGCTGACGGTTCGCCAATCGGAGGTCCCAGGCCCAAGATATGGGCGAAAGACCGTAGAGGGCCCGAAACGGGGGTACTGGGCCCGGGGCGACCCGGCCCGAACCCCCCCCTGGGGTCGGCCGAACCGGGTCGGCCCGAACCGGGTCGGCCCGACCCGGCCCGAACCGGCTCGGCCGGGTCCGGTCCGGCCTGGGCGCGGCCCGGCCGACCGGACCGGCTCGGCTTCGGCCGAGCGGCCGAAGCGCTGCCGCCGCGGGTCGAACCCGCGGCTTTGGAGAAAACGCGGCCCGCGCGGGCCGCGTGCTGGAAGGCCGGACCGCGGACGCGGTCCGGCGGCTCGCCGCCGCCGCGGCTCGGCCGCGGCGGACTCCTCCGGCGGCGCGCCGGGCGCCGCCGCCCCCGGTCGCCGGCGCCGCCGCGCCGGCGACCCGCGCCGCCGCCTCCTTCCGCGGGCCGCCGGAGATGCTCCGGTGGCCCGATTTGCCTCCCGTCTGCGCCGTTGTTCCTCCCGGGATGCGTCCTCCACTGCGGAATCAACATATGGCCCTTGCGTCGTGCTTTTGCCGTCGCTCGCCAAATCCGCACACAAAGGAAGATCGACGGAGGGTTGCCGGGTCTTGTTCGTTAGACCCGCACCCTCCGCGTTAGTCATAATCAACGGGAGAAACAGGAAAGAAACCAATCAACAATTTTAAATAAATTAAAATTGTTTCGTGATCGGGTTCTATATTTCAAAAGAATAAACACGGGATTTTAAAAAAGAATTCCAACATCCCTTACCTTGTCGTTGCCGAACGGGGGATCGTCGCGGGATTTGCTCGTCGCGGAAGATGGAGATCGCCGCGTCGTCGCGGAATCGCTCGTCGCGTCGCCAATCTCCGGATCAAGATCAACGGATTTAATTAGTTTAAATCCGTTGATATTGAAATTAAAAAAAGGAGAAGAAAAGATCCGATTCTCACCCTTGTTGCCGAACGAGGATCGGCCGCGGAAGAAAGACGTCGCCGAAGAACGTCGCGGGTAGATCTCGTCGACGTCGCAGATCTTGGTGTGCGTCGTCGAATTCCGTTCGCCGGAGTTCTTCGCGTTCTTCGCGTTCTTCGCGTTCTTCGCGTTCTTCGCGTTCTTCGCGGAGAGGGTGGAGGAACGAAGATTCTCTCAAATCCTTTCCAAGGATTTTTATGTTGGTCTTATTTTATAAACATGCCAACACGAAACCGGTTAAGAAACGATCCATCAATTCGTTGAATTAATTCAACGAAAGAAACGACCCATTTAATTCACGAAGAAACAGTCCATTTAATTCACGAAATAAACCGCCCAATTAAATGGTCTGTTAAGAATTAAAGAAAACGCGTCGGTTGACTTTTCAGTTACTTTGACGGGTTTTCGCGGGTGCGTTACTTAGCGAAAGAAACGGCGGGGCTCGTGCGGGTCCCACCGCACAAATATCCTACCAAGGGGGGTAGGATATTTCTGGATAGCATCCTATCCAGTTCAACTCAGTTCAAGCCGTCTTTAAGTGACTTCAAGTGGCTTCCAAGCAGCTTAAGTGAAATAAAATAAAGTTGTCGCACAAACTTTATTTTATTTCTGACTTAAAGCCGTAAAATTTAAAAACCACGTCTGAGCAAACGCAACTCCGGAAGAGGCGTTTCTAAGCAAAAACCGGCGCTGCGATTTCATCGGTGCCCTCAGAATTTGATTCCGGGCACCGGTTCAAAAGATAGAAAAACCCGCTCGTCCGTTCACTGAACGTACCCGAGCCAAACTTCGGAAATTGATTCCGGGCACACCGGGCCTCGGAATCAGGTGCCGTCTGAAGCTGCGTTCTTGTAAAATTCCAAAGAAAATTAAGAAAAAAATTTCCTTGAAATTTGCGGGTCTTTACATTACTCCCACCTCAGGGCTTTACGTCCCCGTAAAGATACATCAAAAACTAGGGGAACAAATGGGGGTACTGAGCACGAATCTGAGCCTCCCGCTCCCAAGTGCTCTCCTGGAGGTTCCCGTGCTGCCACCTGACGCGCACAAGAGGAATCGCCCGCCCACGTAGGACCCGCTCCTGCCGATCCTCGATCTCCACTGGAACCTCCGCAAAGGTCGCCCCATCGTCCACGTCCAGCTCCCCAAAGTCGATGATGTGCGTCGGGTCGTGCACGTATCTCCTCAGCTGAGACACGTGGAAGACGTCGTGCACCCGGTGCAACTGAGGTGGTAGAGCCAGGCGATAAGCCACCTCTCCTATCCTGCTGAGGACCTGGAAAGGCCCGATGAAGCGGGGAGACAGCTTGCCGCCTCGGCCAAATCTCCGTAAACCACGTCGAGGTGAGACACGCAAAAAGACGTGGTCGCCATCCTCGAACTCTAGTGGCCTCCGCCTCCTGTCAGCATATGACTTCTGCCGGCTCTGAGCTGTCCTCATCCTCTCCTGGATGATCTGGACCTTCTCTGTCGTGGCTCGGACCATCTCTGGTCCCACGAGTGCTGACTCCCCAGGGTCTGTCCAGCACAACGGTGATCTGCAGGGTCTGCCGTACAACGCCTCGTATGGTGCCATCCCGATGGTGGAGTGGTAGCTGTTGTTGTACGCGAACTCCACCAAGGGTAGGTGGTCCTCCCAGCTGCGACCAAAGTCGAGAACACATGCACGGAGCATGTCCTCGAGTGTCTGTATGGTCCTCTCCGTCTGACCATCCGTCTGAGGGTGGAAGGCTGTGCTCAGATGGAGCCGCGTCCCGAACGCCTCCTGCAACCCCTTCCAAAGCCGGGAAGTGAAACGAGCATCTCGATCGGAGACGATAGACGATGGCACACCGTGAAGCCGCACGATCTCCTGGACGTAAAGACGTCCCAAGCTCTCTACTGAGCCCTGCTCTCTGATGGGTAAGAAGTGTGCCGACTTGGTGAGTCGGTCGACAATCACCCAAATGGAGTCGTGACCTCTGGAAGTGCGTGGAAGTCCAGTCACGAAGTCCATAGATATGCCGTCCCACTTCCACTCCGGGACCTCCAAGGGCTGTACCAAACCTGCTGGTACCTGGTGCTCTGCCTTCACCTGCTGGCAGGTGAGGCATCGTGAAACGAACTCTGCCACAGCTTTCTTCATACCCGGCCACCAGTGCTGTCGCCTGAGATCCTGGTACATCTTCGCCACTCCGGGATGTACCGCCAAGGGAGAAGTGTGAAACTCTCTCAGCACCTCCTCTCGTAAAGCGACTGGTACGAAGGTACGTCCTCTGAAAAGGATGTCGTGCTCTGCTCCAAGGGAGAAACCATCAGGCGCCTGACCTGAGGATATCAGTGCACGCCGGGTCTCACAGTCAGCGTCCCCACGCTGAGCCTCTCTGACCCGCTGTAGAAGTGGAGGAGAGACTGTGAGAGACTGAAGAAAGGCTGTTCCGTCTCTATCCACGAAGGATATCTGCAAGGAGGCTAGCTGCTCCGTCGCCTCCTCAAGCAGCTGAATGCCCGTCCTCCTGCTGAGGGCATCGGCTACCACGTTCCCCTTCCCAGGAGTATAGACTATCTCAAAGTCATAGTCCTGGAGGAACTCGAGCCATCTCCGCTGTCTCAGGTTCAGGTCCTTCTGAGAGAAGATATACCTGAGACTCTGGTGGTCAGAAAAGACTGTGAAGCGCTCGCCCATCAGATAGTGCCGCCAAGTCTTCAGAGCGAAGACCACTGCTGCTAACTCCAGGTCATGAGTGGCGTAGTTCTGCTCATGCGGCCTCAACTGACGTGATCCGTAGGCGATCACGGCCCGCTCCTGCATCAGGACACACCCGAGTCCAGTCCCTGATGCATCGCAGTAAACTACGTATCCCACTCCCTCCTCAGGCAACCTCAAGATAGGTGCGCTGGTCAATCTCTGTCTCAGCTCCTGGAAGCTCTGCTGACATCTGTCTGACCACACGAAGGGTTTCCCCTTCTTCGTCAAGGCTGAGAGTGGTGCCGCAACTCTGGAGAAGTTCGGCACAAATCTCCGATAGTATCCCGCTAGGCCCAAGAAGCTCCGCACCTCAGTCACGCTCCTGGGTGGCTCCCAAGCTAGCACTGCCTCGATCTTCGCGGGATCCACTGCAACTCCCGCCTCAGAAATGACGTGCCCCAAGAAATGGACCTCACGTAACCAGAACTGGCATTTTGAGAGCTTGCCATAAAGCTGGTGCTCTCGGAGTGTGTCTAGCACAACTCGCAGGTGGTAGGCATGCTCCTCCTCAGTCGTCGAGTATACCAAAATGTCGTCAATGAAGACAACGACAAATCGGTCGAGGTATGGCTGGAAGATCCTGTTCATGAGGCTCATGAACACTGCTGGAGCATTGGTTACGCCGAACGGCATAACCAAGAACTCATAATGGCCATACCGACACCTGAAGGCCGTCTTCTGCACGTCCTCGTCTCGAACTCTGAGCTGATGATAGCCTGACCGGAGGTCTATCTTCGAGAACCACCGCGCTCCCTTGAGCTGATCGAAGAGGTCATCAATCCGTGGCAGCGGATACTTATTCCTCACTGTCACCTGGTTCAGGCGACGATAGTCGACACAAAGTCGCAAGCTCCCGTCCGCCTTCTTGGCGAACAAAATCGGGGAAGCCCAGGGTGAAACACTGGGTCGGATAAACCCCTTGCTCTGCAAGTCTTCCAACTGTACCCGCAGCTCTCGAAGCTCGGCGGGGGCCATCCGATATGCTGGAGTAGATATCGGGGCTGTCCCGGGGTACAAGTCGATGTAAAAGTCTACCTCTCTACGAGGAGGTAGCCCTGGAACGTCGTCGGGAAAGACGTCCACGTACTGGTCCACCACTGCAGGAAAAGCCGGACTCCGCACGTCCACTGCTCCTAGGATGAGGCTAGCCAACTGATGTGAGATGGGCTGCACTCTCCTCCGCGGAAGTCCATCCTGTGCTGCAAAGGTTCCCTTCTCGCCGGTGAAGGTAAACCTGCTCCCGTCGGTACGAACACATCGTACCTTGCGCCTAAAACAGTCGATCTGGGCATGAACCGTGGATAGCCAATCCATGCCCAAGATGACGTCGTAAGGCCTCGACGCCGCTACAAGGAGATCCCAGCCGAAGCTCTCGCCTCCTAGAGTAAGCTCACACTGCCGGCACCAGTGCGTAATCGTCGAGTCTGCTCCCGTAGGAGTCTCTAGCCGTAAGGATCGAGCCAACGGCTCAGTCGGAATCTCCGAGCTCCGAACAAGGGCAGAGGCTATGAAAGAGTGACTCGCTCCTGTGTCTATAAGTACTGCAGCAAGGGTGGAATAGACACAGATCGTACCTCGAATCATCTCTGGCATGTCGGGGTCGTAGGCCTCCACTGCCTGGAGCTGGGCCTGTCCCTGCCCGCCGGCTCCCTGTGGTCGAGGTGGCCCTCCTGGTGGTGGTGGGGGTAGAGCCTGAAAGCGTCGCCCACCACCCGCTGCTCGGCCAGCTCCTCTGCCTCGTCCGCCTCCTCCCTGCGGACCGCCACGGTCGACCCTCTGCCTCTGCCTGGGTGGCCCCTCCACCGTCTGCTGCTCCTCTGGTCGGCGAGTCGGGCAGTCACGAGCCATGTGACCCTGCCCGCCGCAAGAGTAGCACAGCCTGCCTCTCGAAAGGCTGGCACTCCGCTGTGTGCCTCGTACTGCTGAGCCGGTGTCCTGAGGCCGTCTGCGTGGGGGTCTGGTCTGCCTGGACCCGTGAGTCATCCGTCGGCTACCTGCTGCCGAAGACTCAGCTACCTGCCGCCCTGCGCTAGGTCTCGCCACTGAAGAAGGCTCTGCCAGGAAGCTCTCGATCAGGAGGGCTCGCTCCAGTACTCCCGCCTGGGTCGGAATGCTGAGGGAGATCAGCGACGCCCGAATCTCCTGTCGCAAGCCCTGCTCGAAGGTCCGGGCCCGGAAGAAGGGGTCCCGTACCATGTCGGTCGAGTAGCGAGATAGGTCCGTGAACCTCGCCGCGTACTGAGCGACCGTCATGCTGCCCTGGCGCAGCTGGAGAAGCTCCTGGATGCGCACCGCTCGGAGGGTGGCCGGGACGAACTCAGAGCGGAAGAGGCTCTCGAAGTCCGCCCAGAGCAAGGATGCCTCATCGTGAACCTGGAGCATCAGGCTCCACCATCGTCCTGCCGCCGCCTGCAGGAGGCTCGCTGCGAGGATCACCATGAGATCCGCTGGTGTCCTCACTAGCCTGAAGATCCGTACCACCGCCTCTAGCCAGTCCTCGGCGGCCTGGGGGTCCGCCTCACCGCGAAACCTGGGCGGTCGCTGGCCCTGAAACTCGTGCAGTGCCCTGAGGCGACGTGCATCGTCGGCGTCTGGTACTGGAAGCATCGGTGGCTCGGCGGGTAAGGCTACCGCCGGTGCCACTGCTGGCAAAGGGCCCTGCACCGAGGCCTCGTCGCTCGGTGGGCTGCCGTCGCGCCCTACACTCGGAACCCTAGCTGGCAATCGTCGCGGGGCCATCCTGAAAAGGAGAACAAGAGCACCACAGTCAGAACAGTATACCTGGTGAGCTGGCACAAGTAATCACAAGGAAAACTTGAGACTTTCATAAAGCAGATCAGTATACCCGGTGAGCTGACACAAGCAATCACAAAGAAAACTTGAAACACACACGCAATCAATGTTTTCATGCATTAAGTCGGAAATCAGGAGTCAGGGTCCTGGTGTACGGATACGTCGGCCGCCGCACCAACACTGGGCTCCCTGAACTGATAACCACACTCAATACACTAAACACTATTGCTTCACATAGAAAGAAAGGACGATCAGAGTCTGCGGTAGAACCGACCGCCTCTGATACCAATTTGTCACGACCCGTCCTCGGGGCCCGTGCCGTGACTACCCCAAGCCCGCCTTCCATAGGCCAGGGGCTGGCGACTAGCACCAAGGCGTAAAATCCCAGTAAACAGGGAAGGCATTGCCTTTATAAGTAACAACCACACAGAGTCAGCAAGCGGAAAGTAAAGTGCAGAAAGTAAAAGGGGCCGGAAATACAAGCCCAACTGTAAAGTACAACTGAAAAGTAAAGTACAGCAACTGAAGAAAAGACGGCGGCCTCGTGTCGTCCACTGGAAATCCCACCTGAAGGGTGGGTACAGATAGCCTCCAGGCTCCTCGGGTCCCACGTCCGCTCCGAGCACGTCCCGCCCAGTGGTCCACCTCCAGGTACCGTCCTACTCCACGCCCCAACCGCGATCAGCGCTGTCCGTCGTCTGCAACCAACACCACGAAGTGCGGGCATAGCCCGTGCAGGGGTGAGTACAACTACTCAGTAAGGACCCCGAGACCCCCGAAGGTCTCCCGAAATCCACAAAGGATATAGCACAAAGAAAGATGCAATCACGAAGTAACATCTGACTCGACTTAGGTATATGCCCATACATATACCTAAGTCCCCAATTCTAGCTCTGCTCACGAGCTCAAGAACAACTCAATCCACAAAGGAAAGCAAGACTCAAATCCACAAGGAGAGTAAACAGTAAATCCACAAAGGATAGTTCAACACAATCCACAAAGGAGAGTAACATAAGATTCAGCTCAACCAGGTATACTTTTTCAGAAGACGTCAAAGATGATCACTGATCCATCTAAGTCGTCGGACCCACGAAGGATCGATAGGTACTAACCCCCGCAGTAGACCCACACAGGATCGGGCTCACACAGAACCTGTAGGCAGTGGCTCACACAGAACCGGTAGGCAGTGGCTCACACAGAACCGGTAGTAGGACCCACATAGGATCGGGCACTGATCCGCGTAGGATCGCTGAGTGCAGTAGTCGACGCAGTCCACTGAGGTCCCTGCACAGTCGTTGCCGCAGTCCACGAAGGATCTCTGCTCTGCCGTCGTCGCAGTCCACGGAGGATCTCTGCTCTGCCGTCGTCGCAGTCCACGGAGGATCTCTGCTCTGCCGTCGTCGCAGTCCACGGAGGATCTCTGCTCTGCCGTCGTCGCAGTCCACGGAGGATCTCTGCTCTGTCGTCGAGGTCACAGCCAGCGCTAGGGTTCCCGCACGTAGCGAGCTCGTTCAGGAGGGTCCGCTCCACGAGCCGAGGGGCTGATACATCAACTGACACGTAGTCCGAAGTTGATGTATCCAAAAGTTCCGTATCGACAACAGGATCTCAACGCGACAGACGGCGCGTCAATCGGACGCCCGGTCTGAGAGTTATTGGCATTTTCGTCCCAGGGGCCCGGTTGGTTTTTAGGGCAAAACCAACCCGACCGTACTCCGCCTGTATCCGATCCTCGGGCGGAGTATGCCAAAAGTTCCGTCTCACTTAGAGGAAACTACCACAGCTGACGGTACGTCGTTCGGACGTCCGTAGCTCAAGTTATGAGCGTTTCCGCTCCGAGGGCCCGGTTGGCTTCGTGTACGAACCAACCCGGCCGAACCCAAAGTCTTCCGAAACCTTGAGTATAATATACCGAAACGACCGTCTCGATCCAAGGATCGCGTAGCCGCTGACGGTTCGCCAATCGGAGGTCCCAGGCCCAAGATATGGGCGAAAGACCGTAGAGGGCCCGAAACGGGGGTACTGGGCCCGGGGCGACCCGGCCCGAACCCCCCCCTGGGGTCGGCCGAACCGGGTCGGCCCGAACCGGGTCGGCCCGACCCGGCCCGAACCGGCTCGGCCGGGTCCGGTCCGGCCTGGGCGCGGCCCGGCCGACCGGACCGGCTCGGCTTCGGCCGAGCGGCCGAAGCGCTGCCGCCGCGGGTCGAACCCGCGGCTTTGGAGAAAACGCGGCCCGCGCGGGCCGCGTGCTGGAAGGCCGGACCGCGGACGCGGTCCGGCGGCTCGCCGCCGCCGCGGCTCGGCCGCGGCGGACTCCTCCGGCGGCGCGCCGGGCGCCGCCGCCCCCGGTCGCCGGCGCCGCCGCGCCGGCGACCCGCGCCGCCGCCTCCTTCCGCGGGCCGCCGGAGATGCTCCGGTGGCCCGATTTGCCTCCCGTCTGCGCCGTTGTTCCTCCCGGGATGCGTCCTCCACTGCGGAATCAACATATGGCCCTTGCGTCGTGCTTTTGCCGTCGCTCGCCAAATCCGCACACAAAGGAAGATCGACGGAGGGTTGCCGGGTCTTGTTCGTTAGACCCGCACCCTCCGCGTTAGTCATAATCAACGGGAGAAACAGGAAAGAAACCAATCAACAATTTTAAATAAATTAAAATTGTTTCGTGATCGGGTTCTATATTTCAAAAGAATAAACACGGGATTTTAAAAAAGAATTCCAACATCCCTTACCTTGTCGTTGCCGAACGGGGGATCGTCGCGGGATTTGCTCGTCGCGGAAGATGGAGATCGCCGCGTCGTCGCGGAATCGCTCGTCGCGTCGCCAATCTCCGGATCAAGATCAACGGATTTAATTAGTTTAAATCCGTTGATATTGAAATTAAAAAAAGGAGAAGAAAAGATCCGATTCTCACCCTTGTTGCCGAACGAGGATCGGCCGCGGAAGAAAGACGTCGCCGAAGAACGTCGCGGGTAGATCTCGTCGACGTCGCAGATCTTGGTGTGCGTCGTCGAATTCCGTTCGCCGGAGTTCTTCGCGTTCTTCGCGTTCTTCGCGTTCTTCGCGTTCTTCGCGTTCTTCGCGGAGAGGGTGGAGGAACGAAGATTCTCTCAAATCCTTTCCAAGGATTTTTATGTTGGTCTTATTTTATAAACATGCCAACACGAAACCGGTTAAGAAACGATCCATCAATTCGTTGAATTAATTCAACGAAAGAAACGACCCATTTAATTCACGAAGAAACAGTCCATTTAATTCACGAAATAAACCGCCCAATTAAATGGTCTGTTAAGAATTAAAGAAAACGCGTCGGTTGACTTTTCAGTTACTTTGACGGGTTTTCGCGGGTGCGTTACTTAGCGAAAGAAACGGCGGGGCTCGTGCGGGTCCCACCGCACAAATATCCTACCAAGGGGGGTAGGATATTTCTGGATAGCATCCTATCCAGTTCAACTCAGTTCAAGCCGTCTTTAAGTGACTTCAAGTGGCTTCCAAGCAGCTTAAGTGAAATAAAATAAAGTTGTCGCACAAACTTTATTTTATTTCTGACTTAAAGCCGTAAAATTTAAAAACCACGTCTGAGCAAACGCAACTCCGGAAGAGGCGTTTCTAAGCAAAAACCGGCGCTGCGATTTCATCGGTGCCCTCAGAATTTGATTCCGGGCACCGGTTCAAAAGATAGAAAAACCCGCTCGTCCGTTCACTGAACGTACCCGAGCCAAACTTCGGAAATTGATTCCGGGCACACCGGGCCTCGGAATCAGGTGCCGTCTGAAGCTGCGTTCTTGTAAAATTCCAAAGAAAATTAAGAAAAAAATTTCCTTGAAATTTGCGGGTCTTTACATAGATAATGAATAATTTTTTGTATTAGGACAATGAAATGAAATTGGGTTCATAATCATTTCATCATTTACTCATATCGTGACCCATTATAAAATAAGTGGTTCCATAAAATTGAGTATATGATTAAAATAAACTATCCTGATAAAAAATAAGGATGTACCCTTCAATCATATACAAAATAAATAATATGTGATTTTTTTTTAATTTTTCAAATATAAATGAAATTATAATATCATTAAATCATTATCGAGGAAAGTATCCTTCAAAAATTGAATAAAATTTTAAAAAAATAAAATTATATAATATTTTCAAAATTATTTTTAATGAATATATAGTTGAAAAAATATAAACAATGGTCTTCAAGACTGATCAATAACGATGATGGGAGATTTCATACATTCTGTACAAGTTAAAATAAATCTTTCCTTACACAATTTTTTTAAAAAAATTTAAAATATAGATCATTTTTAAAAATAAAATATGTTCCCATTGGTAAATTTTTATGATGATTTTAACGTGTTTAAAAATTACATAGAAAATTCAAATGATAATTATAAAAAAGTAATGTTACAATTTTTTAGAAAACATTGGAAATAAATATATTTATTCCCAACTATAGAGTGAAATATATTCTATGTTTTGTAAAAAAAATTATATTTACGTATTATATTCATGATGAGTTTAAAGGAAAAGGAATAATATAATTTTTAAAAATTTTACTTAAGGATAAAAAAATTCATGAAATTTTTTATTCGTAGATAAAAATATTTTAACATAAAAAACATGATCATAAAAAATCTAGACAAATAAATAGATTTTAACATTACAACGCTTACCACATTGGTAACATTTGATTCCTAGGATCCATGAAATAATATCATTAAATGAAACATTATATAACTTTTTCATAATGAAAACCATGATATAAAATTTAAATGGGTAGTATATGCACCAAAAAGTATTGATATTATCACGGTATAACATAATTCCCAAAAAAACATAATTTGAGACGATAAAACATTACCTTCAGTAGCACATTCTTTGAGAGAATTGTAACATAATATATAATAAATTTAAATTTATTTGGATTTTATTTCATAATCATTTAGGTAATTATATTAACATATATAGAATCTTTAAAACATTTTGTCACCCATTTATCAATAAATTCTATTTAAATTCATTATTTCTTTGTGGTAACTGTTTAATTCATCATGAGTATTTCAGTTCAGTAGTTTTGTGTCTTATACATTGATCGTTGTTTCATTATCTATAAATTGTTAATAAGGATTGAAATATCATATATATTCATTATATATATATATATATATTCAACCATATAATTTAGAGAATGAAAAATTAATTACACCATTCAAGAATACCTAAGTCTGTATGTACGCATGAATGTTGTTTGGACTTTTCCCCAAATTGAATTAAAGAAAGTTAAATAGTAAATAACATTTATATAATAATATTTATATCATATATATCATTTATATTAATTAAATATATATTTATTATCATCCCTTTAAAGTGGAACTAAAAAACACATCGCTTCATAGAGGTAGGAGTCCACATGTATGCCCGAGCGATGTTACTATTCTGTAACTGATTGTAAGTTATGAAGGTTAGTGAAATATTATATATATTTAATTATATTTATTTGTTAATTATTATATATAGTATTTTTTCCTATATTAATAACCATAATTCAAATATGGTTTTGGAAAATCAATTGTATCGTTATATGTAGATAGTATCTGTACATATGAATAAGAAATAGATTTACTTCACATTTGATAGTATAGTGGGTGGGTAATGGATATATTAGAAAAATAATCACATTTCAGTACATTTAAGAAATATATATTATTATTTATTGATATACTACATAGATTTAAGTGTGGAAATGATGTAGTAAAAATTATGTGATCAACTAAGGAGATAAAATTTTAATTGGAAGAACTCTATTAGATATTTTATAAAGGATACATGGATTTGTCTTTTGGGAATAATAAATCCTCTAGAATGTGGATAAGATATTTGAGAGGATATTTTGGAATGTTATAGTAATTTTATATTTCTAAATTTGCAATAAGGTATTGAAATTAGGGGTGTCTTTTATAATAGAGGGAGGGGAATACCATAAAATTTATTAAAATATTAAAATATATTTAAGTTGATAGGAAAAAAAATATTCAAATGTATAAAAATTAAATAAAAATGTGATAGTGTGAATTAAAATCAATGAAATAATTTTAGGTGGGTCTTAGCATCATTTTCATCAATATGTTTTCTTATTCCTTTTATTAGTTATTTTTAATGTTAATCATAATAACAAATATTTTATCTATAATGGTTTATTAATTTTATAATAAATGGAAAATAGATTCAAAGATAGAATCTAGAAGATGTTATCAAACAATATTAAATTCATAAGGTTAAATTTGATCTTTTTATTAATATTAATTCAATTCATGAATTATAATTTACTTTCAATTTAATTTAATTTTAATTCTGAAAATATTTTGTTACTTTGACCTTAATTAATATAGAAAAAAATATTAAATTATTATATAATTAATTTAAACATACCTAATTTGTTATATTTATCTTTAAAATTCATCTCCCAATAAAAATAACTCAAATAAAGTTGTTTTTAATATTGGTAAAATAATTTATCATATTTTATATCAATAGAAAATATATTTGTGTAATTTCATAAGAATTTAATGTAATTTTATAATTCAAAAATTATAAATAAAGTTTTATCTTGAAAATTAAATAATTATTATAAAATTTTATATTTATATTCATTCATAAAGATCTTTTCTACTAATGTGATCTCATATGATATCGTTAGCACTATTTGAGTTCTTTTTTGTAACATTCTTCACCTTAAATATTAAATAGTAAATGTTTAAGGGAAATTTTCTATTAAATAATTAATTAATTTCCATATGGTGATAAGGGTGAAATTTGATTCATCTAATACTAATTAGATGAACTTCAGTGTACTTAAAACCTTATTTCAACAAATATTATCATGTATTTCACTGTAATAAGGAGATAAATATTACCATCGTTATTATACATAATTATTCATAATATAAATAACCTATTTAACAAATATAAACATAAAAATTCCAAATATTAAATCTATTTTAAAAATTCCATTCCAATTAGTGGAATAATTTTTTATTAAAAATAATTCAAATGCCATGACGAAAATAAATTTATATAAAAATATTTTAACAAAAAAAGTGTTTTTTTCATATAACATTAATATAATAAATATTAGATAATTGACAAAAATTTTGACAGGATACATAATATAAAAATTTATTCAAAATCAGTAAAAAATAGTGATTTAATTAATTTATTATGATAAAAAATACATTTCATCCATAAAAGAATTTTTCTAGAAAGACATATATTTAAAATTAAGATTATATTATTATTGTTTATAGTCAAGTCATAAGAAATAATTTTTTTCTATACATATATATATCATTTTTATAACATTATTTATTTATCCCTATTCATACCATCTTATCTAATGGATATGTGATATCTATTAAATGATAAATATTTTATTATTATATCCTTATTTTTATAAACATGGTGTTGAGTATAGCATAAGATATCAATTAAATTAAATTATTTAAATAGATTATATTATAAAATATGGGGGATTTAAAAAATTAAATTTTGATTGATCCATAGTCATAAAGATTTCAAGAATATAAAAATTACACTAAAATAAAGTTTCATTCCATAGAATTGGGTCAACCACTAATGGAGAAGATTCTTGCAGCTTTTTTATCAATGTTATGGGTGATATTTGATGTGTATGTGATCAATAATAAATTCCATTCGGATAAAAAAATATTATCCACTGTGAATCTCTACTCAAGAAGATGTCATGTTTATAGGTAAAATATTCAATGAGTCTCTAATGAAGGATTTAATAGATTATATATTGGGTTAATTAAAAAATAAAAAAAATATTTATTAATTTAATCCCTTATTTAATTATCCCTATAACGTAGAGTGTTATGGAATTCATTTATAATGAAACATATGTCATAACAATGGTACAATATAAATTCTAGATTCAATAGATGTTTATGTTTTCCCTTCTGAGACCATATTTTGGATGAAAATAAATATTTTCAAAAATATTTGTGTTCAAAAAATTATATTATTATTATCTTAGTATCAAAATTTTGTAATTTAAAAAACAAAATTATACCTCTTTGAATAGATCAACAAATAATATATCAAATATTCAAAACATGTTTTTAAAACATTAGCAGTTATATTATCACCGCATTCATGGTTTTTTATCCCACAAATTTGGGCCTACTCTAATTAACATGGATAATGTGCCCTAATATTCAACTATCACAAACCTTATCTCTCCTAATGATTCACAAACATACAGAGAAAAAGTACATGGGGATCCATTCTCCTAGTAATGATATTTTCTGGATGATTCTTTACTTCTATTAGGTACTCAGAAGGGGTGGTTTGGATTTCGAGGTCAAAATAACACAAGTCAATACTGTGATAGACCATTCATATATATTGTTAATAGTGTTATTTTGAAGAGCTCATAAACTCAATATAACTATAGGGGTAATTCCAGAAATTATTATACCTGGATAATATTATGTAGGACCTAAAATTGTCTAATATATTTTAAATATAAATTTCGACACCAGAAAAATCTATTAACCATGGTATGGTGAGGCCATCAGAAAAACATTATATCCCTAACTAAAATAAGAAGGTCTTTAATATTCATTAGTGTCAGATATTTGAAAAATAAAGGACACCATCGTTCACCTATGGATGATCTAATCAATCATTATCATTTCTTGTACTATCTTTGTCACTATTACTAAGGATTCAACCAACTCTGATAACAAGATTGGTGATCGGTAAAAAAACAATAATGTTTGAAATATGATGATATTAAAGTACAAGAAAGAAAATTTTTGTTTCATGGGGACACTATTTAGTGTTATGATCCTCCCATAATAATAAATGTCATTCATGAAAGTTCAAAAAATTTCCCCCTAGACTATAATTGTCTACTTGGTCTAACTGCACCTGTGGGGATATAGTGTCATTAATATCAATAATTGGGTCACAAATTCCTCTTGAAAACCTCAACCCAACTAAAATATTAAATGAATATAATTGTCCAATATGGTCATTAAAGGAACACCATGAATAAAATTGATCTCATTCATATACAAGCATCCAATAACTTCTATATAATGTTTATCCTTGATAGCAAGAAAATGGGCCAATATAGTGATCCAGTCCTAAATCACCCTAATAACATAATTTTCTCCAAACATATATAGATGTATCCTCATAAAAACCATGGGAATACCATATTAAATCCATGTTGGTACCACAAGGTGTAGGGAAAATCCCACATTATCCTTATTCGTGACATTCTCCTACTATATTTGAATCTTTGAGAGATAAAATATAAAACACACTCTATAATCCATTTCCTCCAAAACAACATCCAAAGATCTCAGTACATATTTTCTATTCCAATATTTACCAAAAAGTGTGAACTTAAGAATTATATCCACACCTTCTCTCGAATAAAACTTGTAATAACTATCCTTACTTATAGGAGTATGACATTATCCACACTTGAAAAATTAATGTTATGTGCACATCCTATGAAAATATGATTTTGTAAGACCTAAAAATAATCATTTTGAAGTCATTATCCTTAAATCAGTGAATTATATGAGGGATTAGAACCATAAAATAGAGGAATGTTTTTCATTCCTAATCCACTAAGTATAACTCCAATGATTCCAACTACTCTTATTTCATCCCTAGAAATCAGAAATGAGATTTTTATACAATGAGATTCTACCACCACTCTCTATTTGACCATATTAATGAATATCTTGAAGTAATAGTCCTATAGTAACTCCAAATAGTAAATTTTTCTCAGGTTGATATTCCCCAGAGTCAATAGTAACTATATATTTTTATGATTATAATAAATGAGAAACCACTCACTATGATGGTAGGTTCAAAAATTATTTTGCGTAAACACCACAATTTCATTATTTAATTCATGGGTTATATTTTTTTTATTATATTGTATCATAGATATAGCAAATAATCTATCACATAATTAAAATACATAAAAAATGGTGTAGTATGGCTTAGGAGGAAAGTTAGTAAACTAGGTACTCAACCCCTTCGTCAGAAAACCTCAGAATGAGAGTTCATATCATCTTATTCCACAAATCCAAAAAGGTATTTTGGAACCTTTTATACAATATAATTGGATTCCCCTTTTAGTTTATATAAATTATGATATTTTAAACCATCAATAAGTCATAATGTAATTATTGGTAATTTCAACTAATATAAAAAATTTCTCAAGCCTTCGTTATGATGTTTCATGGATCCCAATAAATCACTTCCTCGATCATTGTTGGGTGAAAAATTACTCATTCCAATATGATAACATGTTCTATAAGTTCATTCGGTCTAATTAAAAAATAAAAATATTAGAGTTTACCATATATATGATACTCTATATTTACATCTTTTACCGTCCATAAATATTATAAATGCTCAACCTATGACACCAAGAAAATGATGATGTTGTTGATAAATACCACAACAAACCCTTTTTGGAAAGGATGAAAGAACTAGTTATTCACTCCTGCAAAGACCCTTATGGGATTAACTACACCGTGAGAAATGACCCGTAATCCTAATGACTATAAATATTTTGCTTTTTCATCATTAATTTTCCCACCTTTCATACTATTAGATAGATAAATCATGTTCTATGGTCAATATTGAAGAACCTCTTTCCCCCACTCTTCTAATCAAACTGGTCATTGATTCTCATTAATAGGTGATTTTTTAGGTGGTCACTCAGTACGTGTGATAAAAATATGTACATAAAATTAGGCTCAAACCTACATTCTCGTTGAATAATATATGATCCTCCATGGGTAGAAATTTGGAATATTAATGAATTTACATTATAGTTTATGAAATATTATCCTTAGCTTTTGTAACATAGTGGGGTCTATATGATATGATAATAATTATCTTGGATCAGTCCTAAAATATAGTTATATTTTTATGTTGACCCCTCGATGAGGATGTAAAAAAAGTAATATATATTCCAAATACATTGAGGTAATTCATTACCACTTTAGGAGACTAAAACCCCACTATGTTTACTATAAAAAAATCCAAGCTACCCAATTATTAAGAAGTATGATGTATTATATTTCACATTTTTCCTTACTACTCATTGAATAATTAATTTTTACCAGTGAATAATAATCATTTCATATTATTCCGAGTACACTACATCCTCTTTTATAAATTATCAAAATATTTATAGATAGTAGATAGTTGGACCATAAGAGATAAAATAATAAGGTCCAATGAAAAATATATCGATATTTGATGATAATTTATCCCTTACTTGAACTATGTAACCATAAGAATAGATGAGTTTGATTATAGAATAATGTAAATAAATTTTGTATAACCATAGGATTATATTTGTAGTAGTCGATGGAATCTCAGGTTCCCAAAGAAGGGATAGGGATATGATTCAATGGATATCAATTATGTCAACCGAATCTAATTATATGGTTTAAATGAAAAACATTAGATGTAAAATAAAATATAGATTCCATGTATTATTGGAATGAACTTATTGAATATTTCCATCCACTAGAACAGTATCCCACTAACCCTAGGATTGTCAAACTTGAGGTGGTGGATGTGGATTGAGATAAAAATTTCAACCACTTCTTGAATATCTTCTACCATGATCACATCCTTGAGAATATCCTTTAATGGCCATGGGATACCCCTAGCTCCACCATAACCACAGAAATATTAGCTTATCCACTACATATCCACCATATAATATTCAATATATGGTATTTCCTGATAAATATGTCATCTCCCATCATAAGAAAAAGAATGAATTTCCACAATGTGGAATAGATTTATACTTCATACCCTAATCAATAGATGATTTGATCTGAGACTGCACATATGAGAATCTTATGAATCATGGTTGTTATTCCCTCTACATTCCACCTATTAAAAGGGTCTCTATATATGAAACCATATTTTAAATGTGTTATGAAACATTTTATTTTTTTCTTGTTCCTAAATTTTACCTTATTTTGAATTCCTAACATGGTCACTGGTGTTATGAGGGTGCATATGGCTTGTTCTGAGCCCAGACCCTAAATTATTGAGAAGCATGGGACACATGTTTGTTAGAAACCACACCACCCTGTTTTCATAGATTTATCCAACCATGTGGTATTTTCTAGAGTATATTCATGGGAATCAAGGTTTGATGAAAACATGGAACCCAGTCAAAATAACCTTGTTATTATTTCATACTTTTAACAGTTGAAGAATTCATGGCCAACAAAAAAAATTTGAACTATTTACCACCATAGTGTGAGAAGGGGTGCTTGGGTCGTGATAAATCTACTGTTTCTGAATGGTAGTGACCATTTAATGACGGGAAAATGGAAACTCTGACCATAAAATATTTAAGTGTTATAACCCTCTCCCCATTTAATATATGTCTAGTTGTAGCCACCCCATTTTCTTGTTTTGAGATCCCTCATGGATTCACTCCATTATTTTGGATATCTCACCCAACTGAACATCAATTTAACAACTATCAGTGTTATTAGATTGACACCAATAACATCTCCATTTCATTCACTACATTCATCATTCTTCTACTTATTGATGATTCTATTTTGGTGGAAGCTATTATTCAAATATTTTTATGGTGTTGAATTATTCTTCTCTTTTTATCTGATCGAGACCAAACAAGATGATGATACATTATGATTCATCTTATATAGGAATATGCAATGATTTTTGTATATTTTCACAGAACGGTTTTTTGTTCATTCTATATTTCAATTATTCCCCATGTATTGTGTTTTTGGTGTTTTGTTCAAAATTAGTAAACAAATATATCTTGGGTAACTTTATTTTTTATGATATTTCATGAGACCTTTATTCTAGGTTGGAGGTTGTTGAACTCAACCAAAACTCACCAATTGGTGGGTTCTTCCCTTTATCCCAATAAATGTCACCCTCTGGGTGAGTTTACCTCTCCATTATATATGGGTATTGAATGTGGTAATAATGTGGATAGTTAATGGTTATAAGATCATTAAAAACCTATATATTTTGTATATGAATGGTATGGAATGGATAATCCAATGTATTTTATATTATTATGAATGGAATAATTAAATGATTAATTATTTTATATGAAATTATAAAGGAATTGTGGATAATGAAAATAGAGGGTTCATGGTATGGAACTGACAACCCACTAGGTTCCAATAGAAATTTCATCTCCTCAGATCCAGATTAGATGGATTCTATGTCCATTTCTACTACATGGATCCAGATTACACAGATATCATAGACATTTCTACTCCTTTAATCTGATCCATTTAGATTTTGTGGTTTTCACACCTAGGATCTTGCCTTATTAGGCTAGTATGGAAATTTTATTTGGGCTCTAAATAAGTTTTTACCGAGTTTTCAATTGATGTAATACATGAAAACAAAGAGGATTCCCTAGTCATAGACCATGAATCCTATCCCACGATGATCCAACACTTGATTATTCAGTGTATCCCATTAATGACAATATACCATATTTCCCATATATCCATTATAAAATGGATTCTTGATCTGACTGAGCAATGGTAGAATAGAGAGTATCAATATAATTTTATCACTTCTATTCCTATCATATATGACCACAAATTCAGCTTATATGCACCACCATGAAAGGTTAAAAACACCAATGATGGTGGAATTCTATTTTGGCTCACGCCTAATCAGGTTTTCATTTTGTATCTAGATAGAATTCATAGAATTAGGTATGGATAGGTTAAATTTCCTAAATTCGGATTCTACATTGATTATTTGATAGGAGAAGTTGAGACCATGAATGGGCTACCGATCATGATGCTATTTAGAGATAATTCCTTTCTGAACATTTTGTAAATTTAATACCAAAATTTTAATTGAGGCATATTTATATTTATTTATTGTCTTTGTATATCTCTATGGCATATACATCATTTTATATATGATACTTACCTTGGAATTGATTATTATTGTTTCTATCTGTCTTATTTATCATATTTTACTAGTTAATATTATGCTACCAATTTGTAATCATTTTTGACAATATTGTGTTAATATTATTATTATTGAATCAACTCTCTATCATACCATCACAGACCATTAATTCTAGTATATATGATCTAGTTTACTGGTAGTCATGCTTGAGGCTATATTCCCCCACTAACTTGTGGAACCATTTGGTGGATCCTAGGATGACATGTTATTAATTTGTATAATAGGTGGTTTTTATTATTTTCTCATATCATATATGAATGTTAAATATGATATTAGGACTGTGTTAGATTTTGTAAATGAGTCTATTTTGGAATGTGGCTACCCCACATATAGTGAAAAATAATAATACATGTCATGGATATGATGATTTTGATTATGCCTTCTATAGTATATTTGATTCCAACATTCAGTGAGACACATAATATGTGATATTATTATTATTGCGATGTTTGATTAAATTTTTTCCTCATCATACTATTAAAATAATGAATTTATTAGAAATCAATTTAGTTATTTTGGTAGTTCATATTCTATTCACATGCCATGCGTTGCCATATAGGATGCATTTCTTGACTGCATGAAATTTATTATATGTCTCATGTGAGATATTATTATTATTCCCCAAATGTTTAATATAAAGAACAAAGAAGGATAATTGGTTTATCAGTATTACTAAAATAATGTAATACTTTTTTTTTGCATAGATTGATACAGACACCTTAAAAATTCAATTATGACAGGTAGACTCTTGGACCATTAGTCGCATGTGTTATAACGTGCTATGGTTGTGATGAAATTTATGACATAGTTCAATTTGTACATGATAGTGTATTTTATAAATTGGATATATAAATATATATAATTCATCTATTTAAGAAGTCATGTAATATAAATAATAGTGAATTCAAATGAAATTACACTCTTCAAGGAAAATATTGTCATTAAATGGAGATGCCAATGGAAATATAAATATTTTTTCCGGTAGGTATTGAAATTTAAATTCAATATTCCGGGTCACTTGGCTTATATCATAGAACGTGAACATAGACCAACCTTAGTGGTGGGAGGTTGATAGTGTCTGTTGTGTTTTAATCATCCTAGGTTCACTTAGCCCAGGGTTTATAAGAATATATATGGGATGTGACTCAAAAATTGGAAGGATTTGAACATGTATTATTCATATGTATATGACCTTTTTAGTGAAAAATATTTTCTAGATTTTTTCATAGTATTTTTAGAGATATAAATACACGCGTCTTCTAGTTGTGCCCCAGGATGGTGGTGACGATCCAACTCTAGAGTTAGTGGTCCCCAGTCCACCAAAATAACCTCACATAGTACCACATTATGAATAACCATTTATACCAAATATGGGAGATGATTACTAGATTTGATAAGGTTTTCTATAGTTTATAAATACTGTTACGAGAGCTCTATAACCATCATAAACTATGGAAGAGTTGACATGTTACTTTCTGTAGTATCATACACCAAAATTCTCAGTGTATCGTGGTCCCCATATATAAGGGATTTTGATTGAGGTGTTTTTTATATATTGGAGCTCTTAGATATGTCAATATAAAGTTGTGTAAATCTCATGAAATATTTTATTCAGGGATCCACCATGAATTAGAAAGATTATTTGAACTAGTTAGATATTCATCGATTTTAGGATTTGATGTATTTCTGAACTATTAATTATGTCTAATTTTTCAAAGAGACATTGAAGGTTGAACTGGCCCTAGAGATTATCCATATACAGTCAGTTGTCGTTTCTATTATGGAATGTTGGGCTTTTTTTACAGAGCATTATCACTTTGTACCTATAAATTGGTCAATCTTGGGAAGGAATACTTGTGGAAGGGATCAAGAATACCATTTGATCTCATGTGAACATATTTAGGTAGACTATAATATTTGAAATAGAATAAAAGGTCCTTATTTTTTAGTGTAACATAAGGAATGTTTGCGGTGCAGAGAAATATAGTTCAACTTCTCAGCATAGCAGTGCAATACTAGAATGCATGGAGTGTCTTCATGAGAACTCTCGATAGGGGAATACACACAAGAGAATAAGTATTGGTAGATATATTTTTGGTCACAAATAAAGGATATGGGTTCTCATGAGGATGAAATGAGATATAAAACGTATTGATTATTGAACATATTGTATGATATTCTATATATATTAGATTTGTTTTGGCGATTTTACACCAATATCCAGTGAGAGAGGGTCATCACTGAATCCATATTCCTGAGTGGGTTCATTTTCTTCTCATTATATAAGGAGCAGGAGTGTAATTAGTAGATTTAGATAAAGACTTTGTCACAATCAACATAGACCAACACAATGTTAATAGAGAGATGAAAAAAATCCTGATCATCGTATTAATTTTTTTTCTCAGGGTTGCGGATCGGGCCAGATATATTTGTAGTGAAACCGACACCTAAGGACTATAACACCTGGATGATTATAAGAATAGGATCTATTCATTGAACTTCTACATCAGCAAATCATTTTTTCCTTTTTTGAAGTCCGGTTTAAAGGGGGACCGGTACCCCAACTTACAAACTGCATACAAAAAATAAGAAACATATACGGTACATAACATCACAGTATTACACATCATAATAGCCGTAATCATACCCCAAACCCATGCAGGATTCCTCCTCTCCCGTAGCAGACTCCCACTCTGGATGCCTCCAAAAATTTTAAATTTGAACCCGAATTCTATGCTACTCCAGTGTAGGCCGCTGAGGTGAAGCATCATTGGAAACCCTTCACTTTTTGAAAGCAAGAACCACTTCTCCATTCCACTTAGAGGCAGATCTAGTCCTCAACGGCAGTGGAAGGTGAGAATAATCCTTTCGCGCTCTTCTTCTTGTTTTTGTAGACAAAGGATCTCCACTTGTAGCCATCCTCTATTTTCCACTATTAACATTATCACTGAATGAAAGGCCAGTTGGACCACTCACAGCTTCTTTTGCTCCCCCGGAATTCTCCCTTCCTTTACCATGATGTTCCATCCAAACTAACACCGGGTATTCTGGCTAATTACCCAACCTCTGATCTTGAGTGATGATATCCACTAAAGGGAGACCCCATCTTCGGTCAGAGCTTCTTCCACATCCTTGGACAAGGCATCATTCCATTTATTATCCTTGCACTTGATCTTACCCCTCCTTCCCTTGGTCGAAGAATTACTTACTGCCGAGCACAACTCCTTGGCGACCTCCCCATGTCCCAGATACTGAGAGAATTATCCTCTCTAGTTTCTCCCATACCCTCCTCCCCACATCCTATAACAATACTCAAAACATGTTCAACACTACCAGTACCAAGGAATTCAAACCTATTGTATAAAGCAGCAAAAGATTGGGCCGCTGAATCGATGCCTCTAGCCCCCTCTATACGAGAAACATACATAAATGGACTGTTACTCGCATCCCCCATGGCCTGAACCAAGTCAGGGCTCTCTCTAGCATGAAACCTATCACCACGAGCCTTAGCACCTTGAACGTCCTCCTCCAGTACCATATTGACCTCCACCAGCGGCCCATCCACCACCGGAACCTGAGAACATCTATATTTTCTTCTATTTCTTTTTCCTCAGTAGCAGGAGAAAGACCCTCCTCTACTGTCTCCTTGGAGGCCTCAACAAGTTGATTGGCCGCTCCTGTAGGATGGGATCCCTCCTCTTCACTAACAGGTCCAGGCTCCTTCTACTCACATCCCATCCTCAAATAAAAATCTGCTAATCTTCCCCTTGCATCTCCATCTCTTTGGCTGGGAACTTGTAACCGATCCTTTAAGCCTCCACTTCTACGGCAGAACTCCACTTCATGTCCCAGATGGTGACAAGAAGAACAGAAACCCATCCAGTTTTCATATATCACCTGTTTTCTACAACTGTACTCTTCCCCTATCGTAATCCACACAAAATCAAACAGCTTTCGAGAGGAATCCATTTCCACACAAATCTGAGGGTTAACCGGATGGAATACAACATTTGTACGACTATCGGAACACAAATACCATCCTACGTGGTTTCCAAGCATTCGAATAATAGCAGGGTTCTTGAAGGGAAGAAGCAAATTTGGGAAACATACCCAGACCTCTGCCGACGGCGAATCACGCATCATGTGAAAGTCAAAAGACCAGGGTAAGAGAAGGAAGCAGAACCCTTTGAAACTGTGTGGAGCCCTCGACCAAGTAGTAATGAGATCTTCCTCAGATTCGAACCGAATCATCATGTGGTTCCTATCCACGAGGCCGACAATTTCTCTTTCCTAGAGATCCCATGAGTCGAAGATAAATCTTTCGAAAGCATCAACCGAAGGACTTTTATTCCTAAAACGTGAAATCAAGGTAAGATTCTGGAGCGCTGAAGATTCTGAAAACTTTAAAGTTGAATGTTGAAGATTAGGTCACCCATCGATCAGATCAGATGCCTTGGGGCTCAATGAGACATTCGGGAAAGGAGGAAGGAAGTCTGGATTTGAGAAAGGTTAGAAACTGGATAGTCTCTCACTGATCAACAAATCTATCCCCCCCAATGGGGGGAGGGCCGGCGCCATCGTCGTCGTCACCGCTCGCCCAAGAGAATCACCAGGGTATTGCTCGTCGCCCTCCATCAAGGTCGGTCTTCAATTCATGGAACGTCTACATTAATATCATCTGTTTTCAATACTAGTGCTTCTCATTCCTTCTTATATGTTCCTTTTTTGAGAGCATTATGATTGATTTTATGTATACCTATGGTATGATTAAAATCGATACACTCTTGGAAATTTGATCATAGAGTGCACACTAGTTCATGGAGTACCCCCTAATGATATGTTGGTGTTACTTTCTGTGAGACCTATTTATCATCGATAGGACATGGTTTGACATCATTCATGACATGGAATGGTTGGTTCCCTATTCTAATTATTCTGACCATTATCTCATAAAGGTGTCTTTCATATCACCATAGGGTGGTGTTTCAATACACAAGGGGGAATTGGATGTCTAGGTGAGTCGAGATGGACCTGAGCACTTTAGGTTGGACAGTGTGATTTACTGGTGTACTAGATTATGTCTAGATAATTTGGGAAAGTGATATACTAATTTCCCTCCTATAAAATATTGTTTTTTTTAATGTTTTACAACTTGAATTTTTTAAGAGACCATTATATAGAGAGGTAGAGATTTCAATCAAGATAGTTCCATGAGCTGCACCGATATTAATTAATCCTAATAGGAAAGTCACAACATAGTTGTAGTAGCTCAAGATGCAGCCAGAGGTTTTGGAAGAAATGTCTACAATAAGAACCATTAGGTTTTCATGGATTTCACTAGTATATTCCTCTAGTAATGTGGATATAAACCTTAGTTTATGTGTTGATTACTACAAAATTGAATTAGTTTGTGGTTAGGAATCAATTTCCATTGCACGATATAGACAACCACATTGATCATATTTGAAGACCAAGGGTTTACAAAAATATTTATTTGATACCAAGTTATCCTCAAGAACATGTTCTTCCATCATACATTCCTCATTGAGAAAACCATAATCGGTATAGTTTTCTTACATATCTAGTTATTCTATTTTGTATCATGAATGTGATGTCCATTTTCATAGACCTGATGAATCATATTTTCCACCCATATCTATATTTATTCATAGTAATTCTTGTGGAAAAAATCATGGTGTATTATCATACTTGATATGATCATTCAAAACCACATGACATTGTTCTGATTACACAAAGGGATAATAGGTTATATTCTATGCTTTCAAAAATATTTATTCTCGATGCATAATTTTCACTTGTTAGGTTTCATCATCTCTGAGATAAGAGTATTTGTGTATGAAAAAAAGCTGATTACTATGGTTTCCAAGGATAATCCCAAGAAATTTATTGACATTTTGGGTTTATTAGGATTTGAAGATTATTTCATACACTTCATCCAATACATTTCTGGACTTTGTGTGCCTCTCATAGGATATGCCAAAAATGATTTGAAATTTATATAGTCTAATGAATGTCAAAAGGTCTTTTATGAGTTAATGGGAACATAGAGTTTAGTGCTTATGCCATTTTTTCCATATTGTGGAAGAAGATATATAGGTTTTTATGATTCATTATTAATCTAGATGCGTGTTTCCCTAATGCATTGGAAATGAGAAATTGTGTACGAGATTATATTTTTGATACCACATGGTTGAAATTATCTAACCCAAGATCTTATGTTACATGTATTTTTTCACACCAAAAATCGTTGGAGGCACTATTTTCTAGGAGATTATTTCTTCTAATCACAAACAACAAAAGAATCAAATACAAAGTTATACAACCTGCCATTAATATTAAAAAGCATTTTTGGATAGAGTATCACTGTTATATTGATTTTGAGTTGGTCTATACTTTGGTAAAGTTACTGTAGTAGATAATGTTCAAGGTTTTGAGGTCTTGCCCCAGGACGTATGGGAGGCCATTAGTGAATTGAAAATAATGGCCTTGTTATCTGATATTCACTAGGATATGAAGGAAAACCATGGTATGAATATTCTCTCATCATCATTAGATACTTAATCACTTTTAGATATATTGAGTATGAGATACTTATCCGACCATGAAGGCTTAGTCATAAGGGAAATCATGAAATGTTAGAAAATTCCCCCTATTTGGCTTATTTTTTAGTATTAAATTATACATATTAATTTTCATGTTTGGGTTCCTACTGTTATAAAAGAATATCTAATTTGAGGGGCTCATACCTCAACATAAACAGTACATCTCGATCTAACAAATATGTTTCAGGATTTATGACGCATGTATTGGTTACCTGGTATAAAGTGGTAGATAACTGGTTTTATTCCATGGTTTCCCCATCTATCAATAGTTGAAGGAATAACACCATCAAACATCATATATTTTTTATAAGTTTCCCATTCAATAGTGGGAATGGAAAAATTTCACCATGGATTTTGTGAATGGGATACCGTGGTTACCTTGAGGTTGTGAAGCTTTATGGGTTGGTGTGGATAAGCTGATGGAGATCTCAAATTTACTTCCTATAAGGGATAACTTCACAATAAATGAGATTGGGGAACTATATATCCTTGATATTGTTTCCTTCATGAGGTTCCTCATACCATTATATCAGATAGAGAGACCCATTTCAATTCTCAATTTTGTGAAGGTTAACAGAGGGGATTGGGTTCACTAGTGCTTATAAGAACAATATACAACCTTAAAAAATGGGATATCAAATCTCATAAAACATGTTCTAGAGGATTTTTCATTGATTTTTGGTTCATTTTTGGGGTTCTATGGAGTGACATAAACCCCTGGTTGACTTCACCAACAAAAATTTTTATTATGTGAATATATATATAGAACCCTATGAATACTTTTATGTTTGGCCATGCTAATAAACTCCATGCTGGCTAGAGACAAGGGATAAAACCCTAATCAGGCCTCTTCTAGTTTATAATACATATGTGTATGTGTATTTTATCATGAAATAGATGTCTCTAACACAATATATAGAAAACTTATGTGTTTATTTCCACCAACGACCTCTGTAGTTTGAGGTTGGGTATTATATTTTCTACATATCTCATCGAGGTTGTGGTATATATGGATTCATATACAGGTTAATATTTCACAATGTTATGTATTCCATTTTATATTTTGGAGAGAGTCTGGTCGGTATCATATGGGAGGCAGTTACTATTAAGGCATTGATCCATGAAAAAAATATATTCCATATAACATTGATATGGAATTATCAATTAAAATCATATCACAATCCTAATCAATATGTGGATGAGTTATTGGTAGATGAATCATATGAAAAGATATATAACTTTAATATGGATTGATAATGACAGTTTTATGAGTCATGTTATATCAGATGGTATGGTTGCTATGGTAGTTTGACTAGGTAATGGATGAGATATGGTAGTGTGAGGACAATATACATTCCCAATGGGCAGAGATATTGTTTGAAAATGAGACACATGGACAAGGCTGAAAGGATGGTCAGGATATCTCGTATTGTGCTTCAACGGGCGACTCCAAACCCTAACCCTTGTCGCTGAATCTTGCTACTTCTGATGGCTGGTTTTGATCCAGAATGGGAACTTGTTCCCCATTTGGCCCCTACTTCTGTTGATTCTGTCTCTACAAACATTGAAGTTGGAAATTTCCAAATCCCACTTCGCAATATCCTTGTCTCCTTCCACGATGCGCTAAAAGGTTCTGATCTCAGTAGCGGGAAGGATCACAAGAAACCTCTATTCGGAAAACTAGATGATGGTGGTTTTATGGTTGATGCTGATCTGGAAGCTTTGAAATGGAGGGGGCAATTGTTTAGGTATTCGGTCCTTGGTCGAATTTCTTACAACATAGGTGATAAACCTTGGCCTATCTCTGATTTAAATAATAGGATTGCTCATTGTTGGAGCTCTTCAAGCTGGAAGACGGTTCCCTTAGGTAAGGGATACTACCACATTCTCTTTAGCTCACAAAGTGATCTTGAACAGATTTGGAAGATTGGAAATTTACATCTAAAGCCTGGTTTTTTTAGAATCTCATATTAGGACCCCACTTTTAATCCTTACACACATAAAAATCATTTGTCTCATGTTTGGGTTAGAATTCATAGGCTTAATTGGTTCTTTTGTCATCTGAAGATTTTAAATGATATTGCTTCTTGTTTAGGATCCCCTATTAAAATTGATCATAGATCCTTGAATAGGGATCTAGGTTTATATGACAGAGTCATGGTGGAGATTAACTTAGCTAGTCCTTTACCATCTACCATAGTTTTTAATTCCCCTGATCATAGGGTAGAGCTTAGTATTGAATATGAAAACAAACCACCCTTCTGTAAAGTATGAAAACTGATTGGACATAATTTTTCCAGCTGTAGGGTTGCTAGGAAGCAACTGGATCCCTCAAATAGAAATGATTGGGAAGAGGTTAAACATATCAAAAAAAGGAAAAATGTTGCGGACAAATCTGACCCATCTAAGAATGATAAGTGGGTCAATAAATCCACCCCCTCATCAACCTTAGAAGGAAACTCTTGGGATATTTTGGTCGAGGAAGAGGAGGATTCTCAAAACAGGATAAACCCACTGGTTCAAAAGGATTAATTGATGACTGTAACATAGAATGTTCTGACAAGAGCATCACTACCCCTATTTCTAATTTTGTTAATAATGCTTCTTCCTCTAGAATTTCATGGTTAAAGGAGAATTTTTGTAGGGACCTGGGGGACTAAGTACCTCCCCTCAAGGAAAATGTGGTCGCTTCCAACATGATTCATTCTGACAATGCGATCTCTGCAGACTCAGGTTTCACTGTGCTTATTAATTCTGATGTTAAAAGTGTCCCTATTGCTTATGCAGTTCCTTCAATTAAATCTTCTGATTCTGGTAATATTGTGTCTTCCTATTCTGATGTTAAAAATGCCCCTACTATTACTGCAGCTCCTGTAATTAAGTCTCAGTCTGATATTGTAACTCCTGAATCACTGTTGACCCCACTTCATCACACACTCCTGATCCTACTTTGATTTTACAAACTAAGGAGGGGTCTAATCCTCTAACTGACATACAGATTTCTGATCCTATGCAGGAACAGTTAGATAATTTGAGTACTATTATTGCTGAAAATATTGATAGTATTGCTAGTAAACCTGTCACACATGCTAATAATGATGTTATGTTTCACTCTCATTTTACTCGCAATTCTCCACATACCTCCCTGACTATTTCTGTATCTGCTCAAGACCATGCTTTATGTCTGGATAACAGCATGGTTTCTAACCCTCCTAATGAGAATCAGAACAATGATCATAACATGCTTCCTGTATCTGAGCATTTCAATCATGCTGGTCTTGAATCTGTCCAGATTGAGACTGAGTCACTTCCTCATCCTGAGCAACCTTCTCATGATGTCATTTCTGAGTCCAATCAGACTAGTTCACCTTTACCTCCTGGTCTTGAAAAGTCTTCTGCTCATAGAGCAGAACAGTCTCACACTCTGGATAATTCTACTTCATTGTGTACCTCAAACCCTACTACTATTCAAAATGCTAATATGAAATCTGATTCCTCTCAAAGATCTGAAACTGATGAGAGTCAGCATAATTTATCTTCTTCCTCAATTGTTACAAGATCTAAAAAAAGAAGGGTTCTTGTAAATCAAAAAAAGAAGGGTTCTAACCCAAGACACAAGTGGAAATGAATATTCTCTTCTAGAATTGTCAAGGGGTGGCCAATAATGACACCTCCACTACTCTTTGGAGGTTTTTAAATACTCATAAACCTTACCTTTTTGCCATTGCTGAACCTAAAGTCAATTTTAAAATAAACTTTATGAGATTTGGTGCTCTTAATTACGGTTTTCTAGGATCTTGTAAAAACAGTCCTCATGTTGACTCCATGTAGATTTTTTGTCATAATACATTAAAAAATATCAACATTATTAAAATTTCTAACCAGAAGTTTACTTGTGATTTCATATGGAATGGTCATCATATCTATTGTACTACGTTTTATGCCAAAATAGGTATCAGGATAAGAGATTATTATGGCTTGAACTCCTTGATATTGCTAAACATGTTCAATATCCTTGGATTGTTTTGGGAGATTTCAATGCCATTGTGACCCCATCTGAAAAAATTGGTCCCTCTCATCTCTCCATTTCCTCTAGAGAGTTTAAATATACTATTGATGATTGTAACCTCTTTGAGGTTAGTCTTATCAGTGCCAAATACACCCGGTACAGAAAGCATTACAATAAAAACGTTGCTATTAAACTTGATAGAGCCTTTGTTAACATGAAGGCTCTTGATACTTGGGATAAAATATCTAGTGTTACTCTCCCTAGAATTAACTTTGACCATCATCCTATCCTTGTAATTCTTACTATGAATGATCAAAAATCTACCTTTCCATGTAAATTTAACAATGCTTGGTCTTCGAACCCTGACTGTGTCACTTTTATTTTTAACACTTGGAACTCCATGAAGCATCATAAAGATGATTTTGCTTGTTTATATAAACTGAAAGTTCTTAAGAAGGCTCTGAATGGTTGGTGTAAAAATTCAAACATACAAATTGATCATGACATCTCATACTTGGAAGATGAGATCAGTCACTTTCAATCTCAGAACACTCATTCTGACTTTGACTTAGATCCTCAGGTGGAAGCTAATATCTCTTCAAAACATTATTCCTTACTTACTTTTAATGACAATATTCGTAAACAGATGTTTAGAACCAAATGGCTTACTGATAGTGATCGCAATACTGAATTTTATAACAGTATTCAAAGAATTAGAAAGGCCAGTCATCCTCTTTCTCTGCTCATTCATAATGACTTGGTCTTAGACTCTGAAAAGTCCATTACAGATCATGTTACCACGTATTTTTATAACATATTAAATGGTCCGGACAGAATGATGATCTTAAACCTGACAATATTCCTTTACTGGTTGATGAAGGTGATAATAAGTCCCTTTTAAGCACTCCTCTTGATCATGAAATTGAAGACATTGTTTTTGGGATAAACCCAGATAGTGCTCCTAGTCTGGATGGTTTCAATAATGGTTTTTTCCAAAAACATTGGGATATAATTCAAAATGATGTTTCTAAGCTCGTTAAGAACTTCTTCGCTCATGGATATTTACCTCATGGAATCAATGATAAATTTGTAACATTAATTCCAAAGTTGAGAATGCTGCTGAGATCCATCAATTTAGACCTATAGCATTGATTATCACTATCTATAAAATCATCACTAAAACTATTTCAAATAGACTTGCTCATATCTGCAATAGAATTGTCTCTTGGAACCAATTTGGTTTTATCAAGGGAAGATTCATTCAAGACTGCATTTGTCTTGCATCTGAGTGCACGAATTCCTTAACTAAAAAATCTAGAGGTGGTTGTGTGGCCATCAAACTGGATATTAGAAAGGCCTTTGACACTATTGATTGGATTTTTATTTACAATGTTCTTAAAAACATTGGTTTTAATGATTCCTTAATTGATAGAATCAAGACCCTCTTTCACTCAGCTCATATCTCCATCCTGATTAATGGCACCCCTCGTGGATTTTTCAAATGCACTAAAGGTGTTAGAAAGGGGGATCCTCTCTCTACCATTCTATTTGTTATTGCTGAAGATTACCTTAGCAGACTCATAAACTACCATGTTGAACATAATTTGATCAAACCTATTCAGGTTTCCAGAATCTTAAATGCCCCTACCCACCTCTTATATGCAGATGATATTATCATATTCATAAAAGGGGATCAAAGAAGTATTCATGCGCTCAAGCAAACTATATCTCACTATGAGGATGTCTCTGGTCAAGCTATTTCCTGGAAGAAATCTTACATCTATTTTGGCAAGAATTTTCCTTTCAGAAGGAAATCTGGTATTATAAATTACCTGGGTATTAAAGAGGGTCTTTTACCTTTCACTTATCTGGGTGTACCTCTTTTTTGGGGTCGTCCCAAAGCTACCTATTTTTCTAATATTCTTTCTCATATCACAAGTCAGCTAGCTAATTGTAAAGGGAAGTCTCTCTCCATGGCTGGGAGAATTTGTTTGGTGAAATCGACCATTGTTTCTAAAATGGTCCATTCTCTTATGGTCTATAAATGGCCCATTGGTATTTTTAAAAAAATTAACACTTTTATTAAAAACTTTATCTGGTCTGGAAGCATTTTTGAAAAGAATCTTGTTACTATTCCTTGGATTACTTGTTGTAAACCCATTGCTAATGGTGGAATCGACATTAAAAATTTAAAGCTGTTCAATGATGCTTTGCAGGCCTGCCTTATATGCGTATCATTAACTCCACTTCTAAATCTACTAATTTTCTAAAACTTTGGTTTTTCTCTAAGCTTTCAAAAGGTAAGAATAACTTCATTAACTCTTCTATATGACCTTCCATTCGGGACTCTTTCTACAAAATCATACAAAATTCTAGATGGATTGTCAGTGCTGACTCTTCCATTAATTTCTTGTGTGGTAAATGGTGTGGTAACCCTCTGATCTCTTTGTTACCTCCGGATTATCTTCCTAAAGATACCCATCAGTCTATAAAGGAGGTCTTACAATCCTCTGACTGGGATTTCCCTGTTATTATTATGCAAGCTATTGATAATTATTCATTTTCTTCTGCTGGTGATTTCCTTGTTTGGGAGCCCTCTCCCAATGGCATCCTAGATTCTAAAAACTATTATAAGCATAATTTCTCTGACCCTGAATCTAATTATTCTTGGGTGAATCAATTTAACAAACCCTAGATTAAACCTTCCAGACTTACCCTTATTTGGCGCATTGCGCACAATAGATTACCCATGGAAACTTGTCTCCAAACATTTGGCATTTCTCTTTGTTCTAAATGTCGTCTGTGTAACCAACATAGGGAAGATTCCAATCATCTTTTTCTATCTTGTGTGATGTCCTCTGCCATTTGGAATTACATATTTGATCTTTTTAATTGCAGAAAGCCCATTAACGACTCAATTTACATGTTTTTAAAGAATTGTACTAGACACGATGCCTCTCTGCAGGTTAAAAATCTTTTTCTGGCGGTAGTGGCGGAACTTATGCATGAACTCTGGTATGTTAGAAATGAACTTATTCACAATAATTACTCATTCAATCTTAATGAAGGGATGTCCCGAATTCTCCTTGCGATTCATGAAGCAGTCTCAATTCAAAAAGACTGTTTCAACAACTCAATTGGTGACATTATGGTCCTCCGCCATCTTCATGTACCTGGCATCTTCCCAAAGCCAAAATTCCCCTTTGAAGTTTTTTGGAAATCTCCGATGCTAGGATGGATCAAAGTGAATGTTGACGGTGCTTCCAAAGGAAACCATTGTCCTGCCAGTTGTGGTGCTATCTTCAAGGACTCAACTGGTCAATGTCAAGGTTGTTTCTTTGTTGGTTGTGGTCACTATTCATCTCTGGAGGCGGAAATTCTTGGAGTTATTCATGCTGTTGATTTTTCTCTTCAAAGAGGTTGAAGAAAACTTTGGATTGAAAGTGATTCAACCACCATCATACATGCCATCTGGAATGGCAACATCCATCTAGCCTGGTATCTCACTGCTCGTTGGATGAACTGCCTTAATTTGCTCTATGGGATTGATTTTATAGCTACTCATTCCTATCGTGAAGCTGATGTCGTTGCGGTTGCTCTAGTCAACAAAGGTGTCCATCAATGCATGAATTGGATGGACTCTATTCCTCATGATTTATTTTATCTTTTGGATAGATATTGTAAAAAAATCCCTTCCTTTCTCTTCTTGTAATACCTCTTTTGCTTATCAATAAATTATGCTTTGGCCTTTGACCAAAGCATCACCCGCTTAAAAAATATTTTTTGAAAATGATTTTCCACCCTTGAAAGTTAAATTTTATAGAAAAATTCATTTTTGGGGATATGATTTCAATAACCCTAATTTTATGTGAGGTATTGTACCTTTAAGTTTTTGTTCAATTCCCCAAATTAATTATATTTTGAATTCCAATAAAGTTCATGGTTTTAATGAAGGTTCCCATAGATTGTATAGATCCAATAGAGAATGAATTTAAAAAAATCTAGGATGTATGATTTTTTGAAACTGTTCACCCCATTCTACACGATTATATCTAACTATGCAGGGTGGTCTGGTGCACTAATAGGGGACACATGGTTTGAAGAAATTGTTCAAACATGGATGCACTCTTGTGAATTTTCTACAAAATTCTTCGCAGAATAATGATACATTTTTGGCAGATATTTTTTCTAACAGTCCTCTATTATTGAATGAGGATTGGTTCTTGGATAGTGAGCATTGAAATGATCATATATTGTTTGGACAACCATGTGGCCAATTTATAATACCCATTATTGATGGGTAAATTGTTTTTTAAGGTATTTGAGTGTTTAAACAACTCCCCCATTTTCTTATTTCCCCTAGAAATGGCCACCCCTTTTACTAATTTGGATCTTCCTCATGAAATCATTATAGTATTGGTGATATCTAACCAGTCCAAAATCATATTCAGGGTAATTTACTCTCATTAGATATCAAATAGTATACTCTCTATTCCTTAGCGAAATTCCCTCATTCATCTTCCAATAATTGATGATATTTTTTATATGATATCAAATATTAAATTTCATGGGTGTTTACACATTCTTCCATTTTCATCCTATCTAGGACAAAATAATGGTTTAAATAATTTGAGGAATCTGTTACAGTCATAAGGAAAGTGTTTTTACCTTTTACATCATTTTGTTGTTGTTAATACCGTATTCTCATTTTGCCACATCATGAACCTTCAAGTAATTTCTTTCAAAATTACTAAACCCCAATATCAAATGCTAAAGTCTATATTAATCCCTTCTAAAATATAATTATATAGTGATGGAGGTATTTTACATCTAATCAAACCACTAGTGGGGTGGGCTCTTCAATTTGTATATAGAAAATTCCCCATTTGTAATGCCCTGACCCGAGTTACCCAGAGTCGGTGCATTATTTTAATACATTGGCATCATTACAAGGAATCAATTCCCAAAGGACCGATCAGTTTAGCTGTCTTGGAAAATAGATTAGATACATTAACTTTTCTAAGAACCCGGACCATTATTTCAGGTATGTTTTTCATTTTTTTGGAGTTTTTGAGAATAGAGGAGTTTCTGGAAATTTTTAAGTACACGCCGTGCACATTGTTGCCACTTGAGGCCATGTGATGGCCATGTCATGGCAACACACGGCCATGTACGGGTGATGTGGAGGCCGCTAAAAGCGGAGTACGGAAAATCCCAGTACACTCTGTGTACTACAAAATTATAGGTCGTGTACTTTCTTTCTTTTTTCATTAAATGGACTGGGGCCGTGTCTTATCCCTAGAACCATCTTCTTCTCCAGCTTCTTCGACCGAGAGACACCATACAGCCATAAAACTTCTATGAGCTCCCGAACCTCCATCCGTTCTCTGAATCGATTGTCGTCGATTGCGTTGGAACCGCAACGGTAATCTCTACCTTCTTCTAGAGCATTTTTTTTCCAATTCCTCCTCTTTTTCAAGTTATCGTGGGTTGAAATTTTTTTGCTTTTTTGAATATCTACAACATTATAAGGAGATTCAATCCTTGTGGCTCAAGTATATCAATATCCTAGCATCAAGGTATGTGGTTTTTGACTTTCCGTTCAAATTATTTGAGTTTTATGTGAAATTTACACCAATACCTGTGAATGAGGTTTTGCGTGTTTACTGTTTAGCCCATATTATTTTTCTACCTCACTTGTGTGATAGTGTATAGGTATTTTTGCGGTGTATATGGATAATTTATAATCTTGGATGTTTTTCCCATGCCTTGTTTATTTATGACCTTTTGGTCTTGTTCAGCCTATTGGTCTTTATACTTATTTTCCATGCCTTGTGACCGTAGGATGGACTGTTGTTCCTTGACATTGCTTTTCATGTTGTAAAATGGTTTTCCAAGTTGCTCTATAGGTTTAATTTGGACTTATAGTATTATAATTCACTGACTGGAATGAGGACGAGAGAACCTAGTGCTATAGACTATAATGGGATAGACCGAGTGAGCTTCCGCATAGAGTCTTTGACTTTATATAGTATAGGGGATAGACAGAGTGAGCTTCCCAGAGAGTCTTGGATATTATAGACTACTGGAGGGTAGACCGAGTGAGTTTCCTCAGAGAGTCTTTTTATTATTACACTACATTTTGATAGACAGAGTGAGATGCCTTAGAGTGTCTTTGTTTTGTTTGGTTTTTTCCTTAAACCATTACAGGCTATATGAGGAATTGACCGAGTGAGCTTCCTCAGAGAGTTTGTGATATACTTGAGGCTATAGGAGGAATTGAACCAGTGAGCTTCCTCAGAGAGTCTCTAGAACTTGGGGCGATAAGGTGATTGGACTGCATGATCTACCTCAGAGAGTCCCTGACTACCCTAGACTATAAGGGGAATTGGCTGAGCGTGCTTCCTCAGAGATTCTTATAATTCTTTATTACCAAAACAGAGGGATTCAGTTGAGTGTATGACCTAGGGGGTTGTTGGTACTTTTTGGATAGGACTATAGGGGATGGCTGTGAGTACTTCCCAGAGGGTTTCCTGTTTGTGGTTATCTTTTTTTGCTTCACTGCTGCTTGTGGATTTTGTGGACTGTTTACTGTTGTGTATTTCTGGTTACTACTTACTGTTTATGGTTTACTGTACATTACCTACCATGTACTAATTGACTGTTGGGCACAGATCTTCTTGTGTTTTCCCACTGGTATTTAGCCTCACACCCACTTTGGGTCATGCTTTTGGGTCCAAATAGATTTTATTGTTGCAGGTATAGACAAGGGCAAGCACCCTTATACTTCAGGTACTCGACTTGCATTGGAGAAGGAGAGCATTGGACCAAGCTAAGGTTTGCGATGCTGAGGAGTGGTTTTCTATGTTTTTCTTTTGTACTTTATTTTAGTACTGTATTCAGCATTGTGACATGTTTGGATGCTTTCCTAGACATATGTATCATGCATCATTTCATATATATATGTGCTCCAATTGTTTATTGTTTTAGTCTTCCAAAGTTCACTTGTGTATGGATTTTTTACTGCTTCCGTTATTGTTTATTATTTCTCCTTTCCGCCATGCACTCTGCCAATGAGAGAATAGTTTCGCCATTATCACACCCAAGGCCCTCACTGCTAGTTGGCTACCTCTGGCGTTTGGGGAAATGCTGTTGAGCCCATGTGACCAATCGGGTATGGGGCACCTCTGGGTGGCTTCTGGAACCGGGACGTTACAAAGTGGTATCATAGGAATTATTTTCTCTTGACTTACTATTTGGAAACTATTTTCAGGGATAGGATAGAATTGGTTCTTGGTAATAAGTTATGCCTGGGATTAGCTAACCCATGTACGGTGAAAATCCATAATAGCTCGTTTATTGCAGTTTTACTAGTACACACTATTATAGTTGATTTGATTTAACTGTTGGGTGATTCATTTTTGTGTGCTATTATCGTTGTTGTTATTTCGATTCTATTTCTGTTGCAACACGATGAGATGAGGATATTCAATCTCATTCATTATATAGGTACATGTTAGAAATCGCATGACATGCATTCTTGTCACGCCATGTAGGATGCATTAACGATTGCATGTTGTTGTGATAAACGTTGGTAAAGTACACATGCTGTTGTGATAGATGTTTTGGTAGAATCTTTGATGTTTGATAGAGAATTTGTTTATGTAGAGATTTACTGGAATGAACACAAAATTTTGATTCTTGAGGTGATATGGGACCTCTTGAATCGAAACGTGGTGGATCATTGACTTGTTTCCCTTGTATATGTTATGAAGGAAATTTCAAGCATTGATTCACTGGGAGTATGGGCCCTCATGGATCAGAATTTTTCACCTTAATGATAGATTTCTATGTTTATCTGGGCTTTGAAGTAGTTCTAAGATAGTGCCAGGAAAAATCTAGAATACACAGTGTGTACATATGAATACATGCCGTGTAGTTTCCAAATAGTGTTGCTGACTATGTGGTCAGAAAAATGGGGTAGTGAAAATCTTCAAGAACACACCATGTATGGTAGGTACACGCCTTGTTGTAGAGACCGTGTGTCTACCCGTGTGACTAATGACATAGATGGATGAAACATTGACTTTACATGCCATGTCCTGTTTTCTCATGTTGTTCCATGTAACCTAAGTACTCTGCTATGTCACGAACAACACGGGTTAGGGAAAAACTTCAGGTACATGCCGTTTTCTCAGGGATCATGCTGTTTAGAGTGAACAGTGTCGTCGGTCATGTAACTAACAACATGGATCACTGAATCCTTGTCTACTACACACTGTTTGGAGGCCATACACGCCATGGAGTCTCAGAATAAGAGGACCATGTGTGTTAGCAATGTAAGGTGACTCAGGCATGGGAATATAGTTCATGTACACACTGTGTGAGGGGGATAACATGCCATGTGGGTTGGGAATCACATGGCCATTATTGGAAGAATTAAACACCCATGTGAATGGCTTAAGAGAACACCTCATGTAGTCAGGTTTTGTAAAACCTGAATCTTTCATCCTCCTGTTTCACTCCTGTACTCTTGTGTTCTGTCTTCGATAATCCTGTTCTGAGGCATGATTTTGACAGTTCAAAGTTATGCCACTAAGACGTCTTGCAGTTGTATGCCAACTGCAAGAGAGTGATCAGACACCAGATATGGCCGACCAGGGACCTCCTATAGATCCTTCTGCTATGCCAGTCGTGGCACCAGTTGTTATTCTAGTTGCAGACACTAAGGCACAGTTTAGGGATGATTTTATAAGGATGATGCAGACCTTCCAGGGAGCACCTTCTCCGGCCTGTCGATGAAAGATTTGACACAAGATTTTTAGCAGTAGTATCCTCCCACCTTCATAGGGGAAGGAGGACCTGAGGCTGCAAAGTCATGGATAGAGGCCATGCTCACAATTTTTGAGCTTCTGGAGATACCTCTAGAGAAGAGGGTGAAGCTCGTGACCTATATTCTTCGAGACTCCGCATAGAGGTGGTGGGAGGTGATCTCACAGTCAAGACGCCAGCATGGTATGACTTGGGAAAAGTTTCATCCCATATTCTATGAATAAATCAACCCATATACCTTGAGGGACGATCGAGCCTGTGATTTTATGAGTCTGGAGCAGGGTACTCATTTGGTTATGGGGTACTCATCTCACATTACTGAGATGTAGCGTTTCACGCCAATCCCAGTAGGTGATGAGTTGTTACTGGATAGGAAGCTTAAGGATGATCTCAGGCAGGAGATCCGTTCTCAGGTAAATATCGTCAGGTTGAATTTGATATCCTCTACGTCAACTAGGCACTGATAATTGAGTGAAATCTGTGGGATTCTGGAGAATTGTGCTGGGGTAGTTCGACATCCTAAGTCTGTGTTCCTCCTACTAATAGTAGGAAGTGCCGTAGGGATTCTGCTCGAGGAGACCAGAGTAGGTGTAATGTATATTCGGGTAGCCAGGTAGAATGCTACCAATGCGGGAGGAGTGGGAATACTAGGCCTCAGTGCCAGAGAGACCCGATGGAGTGTCGATATTGTGGAAAGATGCACCATCATCAGTGTTTTTGTCAGATCTTCTCTCCTATAGTAGGTGGTAGGGGTTCTTCTATGAGCCCGCGTACAGGAGATTCATTGTGAGTTTCTCACCAGTCTGGGAACTGGAGTTATTCCGGCCTTTCGGGCTGAGGTGGTGGTCGTGGCCGTGGTGGTCAGACACTAGGATACCAGAGACAGTAGAGTGGATCAGCTCAGAGTGGCCAGGTAGGGTCGTAGGGCTATTGTACAGGCCAAACTTTTGTAGTGGAGCAGACCCATCATGAGCAGGATCCCGACCCATCTATAGTTCGAGGTACGATCTTAGTTGCCTCAGTTTTATCATCATCTCTTTTTGATACTGGTTTTACGCATAGCTTTATCTCTGTTGTTGTTGTGTAGAGCCTTGGGCTCTGCATCTTTTCCTCTGTCGATACTTTGACGGTAGACATGACGTTGGGTGCCAAATCGGTTAGTGTACGTTAGTGCAGAGAGTGCCCTCTTGATGTTGCAGGGTGTGACTATTTATAGGACCTCTATGTCCTAGGTATGACAAGCTATGATGACATTCTTATAATTGACTGGATAGTTCCCTTCAAGGATATCATTGACTGTCATCACCACATGGTGAGTTTCGTATCACCTGAGGGTGGATCCTTTCTTTATAGAGGTGAGTGGGATGTCCATGAATGTTGAGGAGGACCCGAGCATCATAGTCAAGGAGGAGTTACAACCGAAATTTCCAGTCTATATCCGGATTACCAAGGGACTTCACAGTTTGACTTTCCTCCATTAGTAGATAATTTCAGAGATTTCTATCCAGATGAATTTTCAGGTTTTCCTCTATAGCGTGAGGTATAATTCTCAATTGAGCTCGTGCCCAGAGTGGCACTGGTGTCTGCTCCTCCTTATAGGATGTCTACACCTAAGTTACAGGATCTCAAGAAGTAGTTGGAGGAGTTACAGGAATAGGATTTCATCTGACCTAGTACAACTCTTTGGGGTTCGCCCGTACTTCTTGTGAAGAAGGTAGATGGTACCCTCACGCTTTGTGTGGATTATCGAAAGCTGAACCAATTGATGGTCATGAACCAATATCCCATTCCTAGGATCAAGGACCTCTTGGATCATCATCAAGGAGCCCGAGTTTTCTAGAAGATCGATTTGAGGTCCAGTTATCATCAGTTGCACATTAGACCATCTGATATACCTCTTACAGCTTTTAGGAGAAGTTATGGTCTATATGAGTATATGGTTATGCCGTTAGGTCTCACAAACGTGCATGCCGTTTTCATGGCACTGATGTACCGAGTGTTCCATCCATACTTGGATTTCTTCTTGGTGGTTTTCATGGATGATATCTTGGTGTACTCTCACACTCAACACGACCATGCTACCCATGTTGAGAATGTTTTGAGTACACTAAAAGAGCATCAGTTATATGCTATGCTCTTGAAATTTTACTTTTGGATGGATCAGATTCACTTCTTGGGTATTGTTATCTCAGCGATAAGATTATCAGTAGAACCAGATAAATGGAGAGAAATAGTTTCCTGGGAGCAACGGAAGAATGTATTTATGGTGCGGAGTTTTCAAGGGATGGCTGGATACTACAGGAATTTTATAAAAAATATCACCCATACCTGCACCACTGATAGGTCTGACTAAGAACATGGAGATGTTCTTCTAGTCAGACTCTTGTGATTCAGCCTTTCAGGATCTGAAAGGGAGGTTGACATCAGCATTGATACTAGTCTTACAAGATCCAGGCAATATCTATATTTTTTACTGCGATTCTTCAGTTATAAGGCTAGGAGCTTCACTTATGAAGGGATATGGAGTCATTGTGTATGGGTCTTGACAGTTGAGTCCACACAAGTAGAATTACCCGATGCACAATCTAGAGTTTCCAGCGGTTGTTCCGACCTTACACTATTGTAGAAATTATCTTCTGGGAGAGAAATTTGTGATGTTCAATGACCAAAACAGTCTCAAGTACATCCTTACTCAGCGTGATCTAAATCTGAGACATTGTAGGTGGGTCGAGTATTATTAATCCTTTGACATTGATCTTGCCTATACACATGGGAAGGGAAACACAGTGGCTGAAACATTGAGCATGAGAACTCAGAAACAAGATGTTCAGGAGGCCAACCGTGAGTGGATGCTTATGGGTCTGTTATCTGAGATGCATTTGGAGGTGCATAACCGATAGGGACATACTTTCATGTCATCTGTAGCTGTTACCTCTACTCTTCTCAATCAAGTACAGATGAGGAAGCTATCAGACAGATAAGGCCTAGTCTTACAGGAGAGTGTGTCTGGAGAGGACCCTCTTCCTAGAGGGATAGTGGGTGAGGATGAGATCTATCATTTCCATGGATGCATATGGGTGCCAGCAGACATACGCGAGGAGCTAATGTGAGATTTTCATTCCTAAGTTTGGGTAGTTAATCTAAGCGTCACCAAGATCTATCATGATCTACACCATCATTATTGGTGGACAGGTATAATGATAGATGTTGCTTTTTTTGTCATGAGGTGTTCCACTTGTCATTAGGTGAAAGCGGAGTACCAACGACCATCAGTCCTTCTACAGTTGTTACCCATTCCAGAGTAGAAGTGGAATGATGTAGTGATGGACTTCGTGACTGGTTTTCCGAGGTCACATCAAGGTAATGATGCTATTTGGGTTATCATCTTCAGGATAATGAAGGTTGCAAACTTCTTTATGATCATGGATACCTTCAGTGTTGATGAGATAGGGCGGTTGTAAATCCGAGATATTGTACTTCTACATGAAGTTCCACACTCCATTTTTTCAGACATAGATGCACGTTTTACTTCTCGGTTCTGGTAGGGGCTTTAGAAGGCTTTGGGTACATATATACTTTTGAGTACAACATACCATCCCCAGACAGATGGCTAGTCCAAGAGAACAATTAAAGTGATTGAGGATATGATTAGAGAATGCAATCTAGACTTTGGAGGTTCATGGGAGAAGCATATACCTCTTGTGGAGTTCCCCTACAATAACAGTTTCTAGGAAACTATTCCGATGGCACCTTATGTGGCATTGACCGGTAGGCCATGAAGAACACCATTTTATTGACTGGAGGTAGGATAGTAATCTTTTCTAGGACCTTGTCTTGTTTAGGAGACCTCAGAGCAGATAGAGTTGATTCAGAAAAGGATGGCTATAGAACAGTCTCGACAAAAGTCTTATGTTGATCAGTGGATATGACCTATGGAGTTCGAGGTTTGGGATCATGTTTTCCTGCATGTCGCACTGAGGATAGGACACAAGAGGAATCAGAGACAGGGTAAGCTTTCACCACAGAACGTCGAACCATTTGAGGTATTGGAGAGAGTCGGGCCGGTTGCCTATCGGTTTCTGTTACCTCACAGGTACCGGTATATGCATGATTTCTTCCACTTTTCTCACCTATGATGTTACTTTTCAGACCCTTCTCATGTCCATCAACATAAGGTAGTTGTGCTCAAAGAGGAATCATCGTTTGAGGAGAATCCTATCCGGATTATCGATCGCAGTACAAAGGTTTCCTATGGTTGGTCTGTTCCTATGGTATGGGTGCTATGGAAGCATAGGCGAGTACAGGATGAGACCTGGGAGTGGGAGGGTGATGTACGATTGCAGTGGAAAGAGTTGTTTGGGTTTTGTTCTTCTACCCCTCACTAGAGAAATTCAGGGAGGAATTTCATTAGGGGGGGAGTTTGCAAGAACTAGGACCTTTGTTTCAGGTATGTTTTTCCTTTTTCTGTAGTTTTTGAGAAAAAAGGAGTTTCTAGAAATTTTTTAAGTACAAACCATGTTCATTATAAGTACATGCCATGTACTTTTTTGTTGCTCGAGGCCGTGTGTTGGCCATGTCCTGGCCACACACACGACCATATAGGGGTGATGTGGTGGCCGCTTAAAGTGGAGTACGGAAAAGCCCAGTACATGCCAAGTAATCTAAAAGTACTGGCCGCGTACTTTCCTTTTTTCATTAAATGGGCCGGGGTCATGTATTAACCCCAGAACCGTCTTCTTATCCAGCTTCTTCGACCAAGATACATTGTATAATTATGAAACATTTCTGAGCCCTCGATCGTTCGTCCATTCTCCAAATCGACCGTCTACGATTGCGTTGGAACCGTAGAGATAACCTCTTCCTTCTTCTAGAGCATCGTTTTCCAATTCCTCATATTTTTCATGTTATCATGGGTTGAACATTTTGTGTGTTTTCATAGATCTATGACATTCTATAGAGATTTAGGCTTCGTAGTTCAATTATATAAATCTAATATCATCATGTTAGGTTTTTTTTCTTTTCCGTTCAATGTCTTTGAGTTTTGTGTGAAATTTCCACCAATACCCGTGAATGAGGTATTGCGTGTTTACTGGTTTTCCCATGTTTTTTTCTGGCCTAGATTTTTTGCTTGTTTAGAGGTATTTTTGTGGTGTATATGGATAATATCTATGCATTATTTTTTCCCATGCCTTGTTATATTTAAGACGTTTTGGTCTTATTCATCCTATTGGCTATTATACCTATTTTCCAATCCTTGAGACCATAGGATGGACATCTATTCCTTGACATTTCTTGTTATGCTGTAGACTAGTTAGCCATGTAGTTCTGTACGTTTACTTTTTTCCTTATAGTATTTTAATGCACTGAATGGCATGGGGATGAGAGAACCTGGTCCTATAGACTATAAGGGGATAGACTGAGTGAGCTTCCTAAGAGAGTCGTGGACTTTATAGACTATAGGGGATAGACCGAGTGAGCTTCCAAGAGAGTATTCGATATTAGAGACTACAGGAGGGTAGACCGAGTGAGGTCCCTTAGAGAGTCTTGATCTTATTATTCTACAGGAGGATAGGCCAAGTGAGATGTCTTCGAGATTCTTCGTTTTGTTTGATTTTTCCTTAAACCATTCCAGGCTATAGGAGGAATTGACCAAGTGGGCTTCCTCAGAGAGTCTGTGATAAACCTGAGCCTATAGGAGGAATTGACCGAGTGAGATTTCTCAGAGAGTCTCTAGAACGTGGGGATATACGGTCATGAGACCGCGTGATCTTCCTCAGAGAGTCCCTGACTACCCTAGACTATAAGGGGAATTGACTGAGCGTGCTTCCTTAGAGAGTATTCAAATTTCTTATGATGAAACCAGAGGGGTTAGGCTGAGTGTACTACCCAGGGGATGTTGGTAATTTCTGGATAGGACCAGAGGGGATGGCTCTGAGTACTTCCCAGAGGGTTCCTTATTTGTGGTTAGCTATTTGCATCACTGCTGCTTGTTGATTTTTTGGATTGTTTACTGCCGTGTATTACTAGTTACTACATACTGTTAACTGTTTATTGTACTTTACCTGTCATATACTCACTGACTATTTGGCACAGATCTTTGGGTGGTTGACTTCTGGGATTTAGCCTCACACCCTGTTTGGGTCATGCTTTTGGGGCCAAACCAATTATATTGTTATAGGTATAGTCAATGGAAAGTGACTTTATACTTCAGGTACTTGACTTTCATTGGATTAGGAGAGCATGGGACCAAGCCAAGGCTTGCAATGCTGATGAGTTGATTTCTATTTTTTTCATTTTTACTTTGGTTTAGTAATGTATTCAGCATTGTGACTTTTTTGGCTTCCTTCCTAGACATATGTATCACGCATCATTTCATATATATATTTTCTCTAGTTGTTTTTTGTTTTAGTCTTATGATGTTCACTTGTGTAAGGATTGTTTACTGCTTCCGTTATTGTTTATTAGTCCTCTTTTACGCTGTGTACTCTGCCAATGAGGGAATTGTTTCCCTATAACCACACCCAAGGCCCTCTCTACTAGTCGTTAGCCTCTCGCATTCGGGGAAATGTGCATGAGGCCCTGTGACCAACTGGGTACGGGGCACCTCCGGGTGGCTTTCGAAACTGGGACATTACAACTTTACATTACAATTTCAAACATAAAACAGAACATAGATAGTTCTTTGATAAGGCCATTATTCCCTTTATCTTAACCCTACATATCAATCAAAATACAATTCTTGGAATCCTGGGAAAATAAAACATAATAAAGGGGTGAGCTCAGATTCCCAGTAAGGGTAATCAATTTAGCAGAAGCTATAAACATTTAATGTATGATGTGTGATAAACACAACAATAATTTTAAACCAAAACATGAACTTAATTTTGAAAAAATAAATCATACATTACCATATAAACATGCACATGGATATTATTATATTCTAATAATCACATGTAATAACTAATTTCATAATGAGATAATGTCTAGTTCCATACATCATTACAACATAGTCATGGCCTTGTGCCAAGACTACAAAAAAAATTTAAGGCCTTGTTCCAAGACACTAGTTTGTCTAATGAGACCTACCAATGCATCGAGTTTCTATAGCGGGATCCCCCCATAAAATACTATGTCCACATCATTCCTCATATGAAAATGTTGAAACATAACATAAACATTTGTATTAAAACTATCATGCGAAATGTCAATACATTAACCATAAACCATGAATGGTATAAAAAGAGAACATTCATAGTTAAACATATCACATCTCATTCAATACAATATTTAAGATTTTATTTATAATAAATCAACCTCAATGAAGAATAATATCCAAAAATGATGTTGACATAGTATAAAATAATCAATTAAACCCATAAAGAAAAATATCATTTTTTGTGATATCATTTAAATGTAACGCATTTACAAAGGAAGTAATTTAAAAGAGATTATTGAATCAAAGTGTCCCATGACACTTTGAAACTTTTGAAAGTAATTATTATTTCAAAACATTCATGTGAATATAAATAAATACCAAAAACCATTTTGAAAACATGGAAATTAATTAAAAATATTTAGAATGATAAATCTTTAAAAAATTTAAAATTCCAATCGTGATAAAGAGTACCTTTCACAAATCCTTAAAATATTCATTTTGCAATAATTTTTATGAAAAATTGACATGGATGATAAAAATTTCCCAGTAAATACTTACACAAAATAATATAAGATAATAATGAGATTGAGCAATTAACCCTTACCTTGCACTTTCCTTTAGTCGAGGGTACGTTTAAGGCAATGTATAAGACTAAAAAAAGCCTTTCAAACTTAAACTTCAGCATAATATGACAATGATACAATAAAATAATGCCATTTACTTATTAACATGGATATTATACTAGTCGAATAATCACATGAAATATCTATAGCCACTTTTATAATTATAGAATGCACAATGTCAGACTTCATAACCACATAGTCAAGGCCATGTGCTAAGACTACAAATAAGAATACATCAAGGCATTATGCCAAGACAGTAGTTTGTCTCATGAGACCAACCAATGCATCGAGGAGCTATATAGGGCTCCACCGATCACTTACTATGTCCAATGCATTCCTCATATGAAAAGGATTAAACATAACATAAACATTTGTATTAAAACTAGCATACGAAATGTCAATACTTTATCTATAAACCATGAATGGTATAAAAATAACACATCCATTTTCAAACATATCACAAAACCTTCAATTCAATATGGATATTTTATATCAAAATAAATAAACATCAAATAATCTTAAAATCCATCTAAGATGTTGACAAAGATTAAATCAAAACCTTTTTAGAGAAATATCTCTTTCAATTTTGAAATATTTTAAAATTCATATAATTATTAACGAAGAAATTTATTTTGGGAATATTATTATAGTCTTTTAAGGTAATATTTGATGATTTAATCATAGTGGAAAATAGACGGACCCACCGAATAAGTTAAAAAAAATACACTCTTACCTTAATTTTGTTGAAAAGTTTATAAAGGACCTTGTTTGGAAAATGGCGGAAAGATTCCTTTATAAAAATCTTATAAAAAGTCAAATAAGGGTATAAATGACTCTAACAAATAGTCTATAAAATATTAATAATGTTTTGAAATTAATTTTTAAGAAACATGGATGTGGATGATAAAGAGGTCCTAGTAGATACTTACGTAAAAACAACCTCAGATAATAAAGAGATTGTGAAATTAACCCTTACCTTGCACTTTCCATTAGTTGAAGATATGTTTAACCTCCTGTATAAAGACCGTAGTATTTTATTAAATTATACCAGAACCATATTAATATATATGATATCACACATGATTCGTTTATGTCTTTATACTATAAATTTAATAATAATTTCCATGTTAAATTAACATTTTGGGTAATAATCACTTTCTTTTTCGTACGTGTTTTAACTTGTTAATCTTGATTGTATCACATAGATCATGATATAAATACTTCCATAATATAAAACATGGTTTATATATATATAATAGAAATATATATATGAAATGGAAAACATCGTTTATAGAGATGGTAGCTGTACGTACGCATAAACGATGTTTCCGTTTTCATATCGTATTGAACGAAACTAATTGAATAAGATATTTGTAAGTACCTAAATATATATAAATATATCGTATCATTATTATGTAAAATATTACATAATTATTTGTGATATATATTTTATAATCATTTTTTAATGGTAAACGTGGAAATTAATCTCATCGTGTCGTGGAGATGATAATCCGTACGTACGCATGAGCAATAATATCATTATATCGATTGAGAAATCATATGTAATTGGACAGTATATCATATATAAAAAATCATTATCATGTCATATTTATTATTTAAATTAGTTATACTCTTTATTATACCCATCCAAATAATTAAGTGTTTGAATAACAAACTACACCACGACGTGCAGACGGTAATCCGTACATATGCAGGCATGCTGACTTTCTCATTTATCGGATGGATAGAATAATGAATATGGTTGTACCATTTTTATAATAAAATCACAATATATATAATATACTGGATTTAATATTTTAGAATGGAAAAAACAAAGAAAGAGGAAGTGGAAGAAGAAATGAACTTGAAAGAGGTGATGACATACATACATCTTCTTCATGTTCTTCCTTTTTATTTGACCAAAAGGGATACTTAGGATGGCTTTCTGACCAAAGGAAGGCATATAGGAGTAAATTTGGAAGTTTGGGAGGATATATGGGCAGGTTTTGGCCGAGACAAATGGCATTGGAGATGTGAAATTAAGATAAGGGGATGTTCCCATTTATAATAGAGGTGAGGGTCACTTTAAGAAAAGCTTGAAATATTATTTTAAAATAAAATCTTTTTCGGTTTCCAATTGCTCCAAAATTATTTATTTGGAGGCTAAGAAGGGGATGGGTCACAAAACTCTTAACCAATAGGTTTTATACTGGTTTAAGAATCCATATTAACCTTATATTTACGATTTAACTCGCAGTTAAATAGTATGACATTTATCATGTCTCTATGTATTTTTATAAAATATGGTTAATACACTTTTTTATAAAATTCCAATCAAACCTAGATTGGTTAATTAATGTAATATATATTATTATATAATTGTTTTGGCCAAATGATAGATATTTAAGACTATTATATCAATTAATAATATAATAATTGTTTTAAAAACTATTTAATGTCAATTTTGACACTATTGGTATTAGTTTTTTTGTTAAAATCATAACAACATTATTACATAGAAATAAATTGACTGAATCAACCCTAACATGTCATATTAACCGATAAAATTAGTCTAATTTATCATAAGTCTCAAATTACACTTATTTGGGTATTTATAATATCAATTATTTTAATCTTTTATTATTAAGGTAATTACTACATCATCATTGTGTCATAAATAAATTGAAATATTTAATTTCTAAAAATTATAAATAAAATACCATTGTGTAGTAAATCATTTTATATTTATAATTAATATTTATAGTCGAATTTAACTTATGTATATCATTATATTAAAATGTTTTAGTTATGAAAACATGAATTTAACACTTTTAACTATTCTTTAATTTAAATAAAAATAAATGTACTAATCTAATCCAAGTTGACCTAATGGATCATATTTTAATCCTAATTTTGTTTTTGGTCAAATTACACTTATCCAATAGAATTCAGACATGTTTTAGGGTAATAATAATATAATTTTTACCTTTAATTGCCCTATTTACTTTTAACCGTGGTAAATAGAAGTACAAAGTTACTATTCACCAAATATTATTTTCATCTTATTGAATGACATTTTACATTCTGATATCAGTCTTGTCTCTCATATTTTTGAAATTCAATTCACAGAAGCGGTAAAATTATGTTTTATGAAAATTTGCAAATGCTCCTAGGAGGTGGGTAAAAGACGGTAAAATGTTCCATAAATTTTTTATATATCTAAAGTATTTATAAAAATACTCCAATGAATTAAATTGAACATATATAAGAATTATTTATCTATTTTAAACTAAAATAAATAATTATTTATATAAAAAGTCGGTTTTAAACAATAACTCAGTGTTTTTCACTATTCATAAAATATGGAATGTTTTCAGAAAAATACCAAACATTCACCCTAAGCTAATTTTGATATTAAAAATGAAAAAATGAATTCTATTTTAAAAAATTAAAAACATATAGGTTTCATTTATTATTTTAAAATTAACTCATATTGTCAAAACCAAAAGGTGATTTTTTAAGAAATAATAACTATCCAAAGATTGAAACTTGTTTATGTCCAATTTCAAAGTGAAATTAATTACAATTACCAGCACATGATTAAATGGTTAAAATATAAACTATTTATACTTAAAAGCCTTTAAAATTTATAATTTAACACTGAAAATTATTTCGAATAAAAAATATGTTTTCAGTTAAAATATAAAATTTTTCACTCTTCACCCAAATATAAAAGTTTTCAGAAAAAGCACCAAAATTTTAGTAAAACTAAATTCTTGTTTACTAATTCAAAAAAAGAATATTATTTTGTGAGATTCATATATAAAAGTTTCAAATATTGTATTTGAAAAGGTTTCACCATTAAAATACGGTAAAAGTGCATTTTTTTTTAAAATTACTTCTTTTATCTAAACAAAATAATGAATTTTTTCTTAAATTATGTCTAAGAAACTAATATTATGGATTATAAAATTATAATGATTATATAATGTTCAAAATTAAGTTAGTACTAGTCATAACCTCTTTTGAACGGCTAGTTTGGTAAGTCATTGTGTGCTTGAACTCGGTGTTGCGTGTAGTGCAAGTTATTGAATTACATTGATGAAATAACGTACTATGAAATCATGGGGTGGTACATTATTCCTTCTATTAAGAAATTGCGTCCTTACAATTTCGAATTTTTCTTCAAAAATAAAAGTCTAAAAATAGTAAATACCTTTGTGGGAAAACCCACATCAGAAATTGGGTTAATAAAATTTAGTGTTAATAAGAGGGAATGGGAAATGAAAAAGTCCCCACCAAATTATGATCTCGAATAAGAGAACATTAGTTGAAATTAGAGACACATAATTGGAGGAAAATGTAAATATTTATAAGAAGTGATTGAGGTCATCAATAAAAAACAAATGGAAAATTGTGGTCCTCAAATCCATCAATCTATGATGATTTAAAAAATCACCAGTTAAACAAAATATAAGGTATTTGGATAACCCAATTTTATTTTTAAGATCCCATCCTAAATGCTAATGAATTAATTTATTCATATAATACGTTGATATATATATATATATACTTGACAAATAGGTTATCGTCCTTTAATTAATTACTACCACATACTCATCTTTCACTCTAAAAGATAATAGAATTCAAAAATATTCAATTTATCATAATAGTATAGAGTTCCAAAAATAATGAATTTATAATTATTCTATTTGAACATTTAAAAAAACTTCATTATATAATCTAATGCATCATGTAGGCCAGTGGTAGGTGATGCACCCTTGTCGCCCTTCGGTTGCTGGTTCAAGTCACACAGCCTTGCATGACGTGACGGGTTGTCACCGGGCCTCTGAGTTGTCTTTATTATGACAATCCAAAAATAACCTTAACAATTATATCCAATTTCCAACTTAATCCATTTCAAACTTTATACTAATCCAAAATACTTCAATCCATAATCACCGTAAAAAATCTATAAGAATGTTAAACACAATGAATATCCTTTTTGCCACGGAATAACATTTGAACACCTTCATCGGGTATTCTTTTAAAACACGATAACACCTTGAATTACCATAAAACATTATTGATTACATCCATGCACACTTATTCATTATAGAATACTGGATATATTCCTTATATCCCAAAATATTTAATATTCCAATGATGAAATATTATTAATCAGTTCTAATGAAGTCAAGAATATCCAATATAATTTATCCAAATCAACCATCTCTTATTCCAAAATCACTACCTCATTATCAAGACCATATTAAGGATTACCTTTCATTAAACCATGTATTTTTATAAAAGTGTATCTTACTATTAAGTCAATTTTAATAAAACCATATAATCTTGAATCGTTAATAAAATAGTACTGCATTACAATCCTTATTTATCTCTATAATTCATATAACCAGTATATTGTTGATACAACACTCAAATGAAAAAATTATATAATAACAACATTAGAACACGAGTCATTCGTCTTCATTTTAGATAGTATCATAACTATATTATTATCCAATATCATCATTTGAGGTATACTCTTAGGTCTGGGACATTGATTCTCATAGTGTCCCAACGCCTTGCAGATGGAAAATTATACATTCGAAACCTTTTTCTTACCCTTCAAATCACGTAGATGGTGTCCTTTTTTTCTCCTCACATATAAAAAACTCCCATTACCTTCAAGCATTTACCAAGGTGATTATTTCCACATTTATCACATATGGGAAGTCCTTAATTCCCCTCATCACATTATCCATCTTTCTCTATGCCATCCTTTTTTATCTCTCTCTTCCCCTCAAAGCCATAAGACTCAAAGGATTCTTTACTTATATTATCAACACATGATAATATTTCTTCATATGTTGTGAATACATGGGATACTATTTCCCTTATAAATGTTGGATTAATACCATTAATGATATGATCCTTATTACTCATTGGATCATACGTATTTCTAGAGTTCTCATTCCTTCTACTGGGCACCATTTCTATACAATGACATACACTAGTTCAGTTTATGAGTCACAATGAATTATTCCAAACATGTAAAATAAATAACACAAATTGAATAGTTTATGGATATAATAAATAATAATAAAAATATTTTCATTGAGGAGGAATATACTCATAAATCCTTCATAATGATTTGTAAATAAAATGAGAGTTATCCAAAGAATATTCCCCAGGAGTATTTTAACCAAGAGTGTAGTAAGGCGCATTGTTGTGCACTAGTTTCTGATTGATTCCAGCACCAAGCATTGTTTTCATGTTTTAACCCTAGGTATATATGTGCCAGAGCGACCTCTACCTGCCTATATCTAGACAGAGATTTATTTGCGTGGAAAGCTCACAAAATCTCTACATTACCAAAATTCTAGAAATTTATTATATACTAATCCTCAAAGTCTATATTAGGGTAATGTGCACTACATAGAGTTTATCTAAATATAGTTTCAAAGGTTATTTATAAACTTCTTCTAATACCATCTATAACGCCCCGACCCCAATTACCCAGAGCCGATGCATTATTCTAATACATTGGTATTATTGCAAGGAATCAATTCCCAAAGTACTGATCAGTTTAGCTGTCTTGGAAAATAGATTACATACATTAACATTATATTATAATTTAAAACATAAAACACAACATTGATATTTCGTTGAGAACACCATTATTCCCTTTTTCTTAACCCTGCATATCAATCATAATACACTTCCGGGAATCCTGGCAAAATAAAACATAAGAAAGGGGTGAGATCAGATGCCCAGTAAGGGTAAATAAATTAACTGAAGCTATAATATTTTAAGGAATTATGTGTGATAAAAACAACATCATTTCTAAAGATAAACTTGAACGTAATATAGAAAAAATAAATCAAAAATTACCATATAAACATGCAAATGGATATTCTAATAGTCTAATAATAACTTTTAATAACTTATTTCATAATGAGGGAATGCTTAACGCCGAACATCCTTACCACATATTCAAGGCCCCATGCCAAGACATCAAATAAACTTTTTTTCAAGGCCATGTTCCAAGACACTAGTTTTTCTCATGAGACCTACCGATGCATCAAAGAGCTATAGCGGTCTCCACCCGTCACTTACTAATTCCACTTCATTCCTCATATAAAAATGTTGAAACATAACAGAAACATTTGTATTAAGAATTGCATATGAAATGTCAATACAATAACCATAAACAATTAATGGTATAAAAATAATAAATTCACTGTCTAACATATCATAGATCATTAAATACAATATTGATGATTTTATTTATAATAAAACAAACTCAATCAAGAATAATATCCAAAAAGGATGTTGACATATTTGAAAATAATCATTAAAACCCCATGAGAAAAATATCCTTTTTTAAAATTATTTTAATGTAAAGCTTTTATAAAGGAAGTAATTTAAAACATATTTTTGAATCAATGTGCCCCATACCACATTGAATCTTTTGAAAATAATTATTATTTCAAAACATTTATATCCATATAAATAAATACATAAAACCATTTTGAAAACATGGTCATTAATTACAAATATTTAGAAAGATAAATCATTAAGTAATTTAAGATTATGATCTTGATAAAGAGTACCTTTCCAAAATCCTTATAATATTCATTTTGAAATCAGTTTTATGAAAAATGGACATGGATGATAACATTTTCCCAGTAAATACTTACACATAAACAATCTCAGATAATAATGATATTGAAGAATAAACCCTTACCTTGAACATTCCTTAAGTCGAGGGTACATTTAAGGCAATGTATAAGTCTAAAACAAAAGCCTTTGAAACATAAATATCCATATAATATGGAAATGATACAATAAAATAATTTCATTAACTTATTAACATTGATATTGTAATTGTGAAATAATCACATGCAATATCAATAGCCACTTTCATAATGATGGAATGCATAATGCTAGACTTCAAAGCCACAAAGTCAAGGCCTTGTACCATGAATACTAAAAATATTTTGTCAAGGACTTATGCATAGACCCTAGTTTTTATAATGAGACCAACATATGCATCGAGGAGCTATAACGGGCTCCAACTGTCAAGTATTAACTCCAATGCATTCCTCATATGAAAAGGTTTAAACATAACATAGACATTCGTATTAAAACTAGTATATGAATTATAAATACTCTATCCATAAACCACGAATTGTATAAAAATAACACTTACACAATCAAACATATCAAAAAACCATCAATACAATATGGATGTTTTGTATCATAATTAATCAACTTCAATTAAACGTAATATCCATCAAACGATGTTGACATAGATGAAATCAAAACCTTTTTAGGGAAATACCTCTTTCTGTTTTGAAATCATTTAAAATTCATATAATTATAAAAGAAAACATTTATTTTTGAAATAATCTTATAATCTTGTAATGTAATATTTGATGATGTTATAATGGTGGAAAATAGCGGCACCTGCCATATAAGTTAAAAAAGACAATCTTACTTTAATTGTGTCGAAACGTTTATAAAGGACTTTGTTTGGAGAACGGCGGAAATATTCCTTTATAAACATCTAATAAAAAGTCAAAAAAAGGTATAAATGACTTTAAACCATATTCTATAAAATAGTAAGAATGTTTTGAAATTCATTTTTCAGAAACATGGATGTGGATGATAAAGGGGTCCCAGTAGATACTTACGTAAAAACAACCTTCGATAATAAAAATATTGTGAAATTAACCCTTACCTTGCACATTCCTTTTGTTGAGGGTATATTTATCCTCCTGTATAAATACCATAGTATGTTTTAAAAAAATACCGAAACCATATTAATATATATGATATCATAAATGGTTCATTTTGGACATTATACTACCCATTTAATAATAATTTCCTTGTTAAATTAACATTTCTTGTAACAATCACTTTCTTTATCGTACGTGTCTTAACATTTTACTCTTGATTGAATCACATAGATAATTATTTAAATAATTGTATAATATAAAACCTGATTTATATATATTTATAACATACGTATATATTGGAAATGGAAAACACCATTTATGGAGACGGTAGGCCGTATGTACGCATAAACGTTGTTTCCCTTTTCATATCGTACTGAACGAAACTAAGTGAATAAGATATTTGTAAGTATATATATATATTTAGTATCATTATTATGTAATATATTAGATAATTATTAATTATATATATTTTATAATCATCGTTGAATGGTGAATGTGGAAATTAATCTCATCACGCTGTGGAGACGGTAATCCGTATGTACGCACAAGCGACAATATCATTACATTTATGGAGAAATCGTATATAATTGGATGGTATGTCATATATAAATAATAATTAAAATGTTATATTTAATATTTACATTAGTGAAACTCATTATAATACCCATCCAAATAATGAAGTTTTTGAATAACAAACTACAACACGACGTGGAGATGGTAATGTATATGTACGCACCTATGGTGACTTTGTCATTTATAGGATGGATAGAGTAATGAATATGGTTGTACCATTATTATAATAAAATCACAGTATATAGAAGATACTGGAGTTATTATTTAATAATGTAAACAACATAGAAAGTGGAAGTGGAAGAAGAAATGAACTTGAAAGAGGTGATGAAATATTTACCTCTTCTTCGGGTTCATCCTTTTGATTTGATCAAAAGGGACCCTTAGGTTGGCTTTCTGACCAAATTAAGGACTCTTGGATGAAAGGAGGAGATTTCTAATGATATATTTCATGGGTTGTCCGAGCCAAAAGGCTTTGGAGGTGTGAAATTAAGAGAAGGGGATGTTCCCTTTTATAAGAGAGGTGAGGGACACTTTAGGAAAATCGTGAAATATTATTTTATAACAAAATAATTTTCTGTTTCTAATGGATCAAAAATTAATTATATAGATTCTAAGGTTTTTATAGCTATAAAACCTATATTTAAATAGGTTTTAGATAGGTTTAGGTCACTATATTAACCTTAACATTTAGATTTAACTCTTAATTAAATAGTTGGACATTTACCATATCTCTTTTTTGATTTTTCTATTATATGGTTAATAAACTGACAATAAATTATCAATAGAACAGAAATTAATTCATTAATGTAATATATATTATTATTTAAGTTACTTGGCCAAGCCGTTGATTTTTAGGACTATTATATCAATTAATAATATAATATTTGTTTTAAAAACTATTTTATGTCAAATTTGACACTATTTGGTAATTGTTTTTTTGTTTAAATCATAACAACATGATTAATTTTAAAGAAATTTGATTAAATCAACCCTAACATGTCAAATTAACCTATAACATTAGTTTAATTCTTCATAAGTCTCAAATTACATTTATTTCAATATTTATAATATCACTTATTTAAATATTATAATAATAAGGTAATTACAACATAATCATTTTTCATAAATAAATTTAATTATTTAATGTCTAAAAAATATAAATAAAATACCATTATGTAGGAAATATTTTTATCTTAGTAATGAATATTTATAGTCAAATTTATCTTATGTATAACCCTATATTAAAAATGTTTTAGTTATGAAAACTTGAATTTAACAATTTTAACTTTTATTTAAATTAAATAATAATAAATGTCCTAAGCTAATCCAAGTGGACCTAAAGGATAATATTTTATTCCTAAGGTTGTTGTTTGTTGAATTACACTTATCAAATAGAATTAGGACATGTGTTACGGTTATAATAATATCATTTTTACCTTTAATTACCATATTTAGTTTTTAAACGTGGTAAATAAAAGTAAAATGTTACTATTCACCAAAATATATTTTCATCTCATTGAACCAAATTTTACATACTGATACCGACTATGTCTCTCTGATTTTTGAAAGTCAAATCACAAAAGTGGTAAAATTATGTTTTATGCAAATATGCAAATGCTCCTAGGAGGTGGATAAAAGACAGCAAAAAGTTCAATAAAATTTTTATATATCTAAACTTATTATAAAATGAATCAAATGAATTACATTGAACATATATAATAATTATGTATCTATTTTTACCTAAAATAAATTTTAATTAAATAAATAATTATTTTAAAAAAAGTCTGTTTAAAACAACAATTTAGTGTTTTTCACTATTTATTAAAAATGGAAGGTTTATAGAAAAATACCAAAAATTCACCCTAACCTAGTTTTGATATTAAAAATTAAAAAATGAAGGCTATTATTTGAAATTAGAAAAATATAAGTTTCATTTTTTTATTTTATAATTAATTACAATTTTCAAAACCAAAATGCGTATTTTTAAGAAATAATAACTATCAAAAGATTGACACTTGTTTATGTCCAATTTCGATATGAAATTACTTACAATGACCAACATTGGATTAAATGGGAAATGTATAATATTTTTATACTTCGGAACCACTAAAATTTATAATTTAACACTATAGATTATTTTGATTAAAAAAGTTGTTCTCATTTAAAATATAATATTTTTCACTATTCACCCAAATATGAGAGTTATCAGAAAAAAAACAAATATTTATTGAAACCAAATTATTATATCCCAATTCAAAAAAAAAACATTTTTATTCTCTCTGATTGAATATATAAATGTTTCAAATATTGTATTTAAAAAGGGTTCATCATTAAAAGGAGGTAAAAGATCATTTTTTGAAAAATAATTCTTTTATCTGAAAAAAATAATAAATTTGTTCTTACATAAAGTCTAATAAACTCATAATATGGATTCTAAAATTATAAGGATTATATAAAGTTAAAAATTCAATTAATACTATTCATAACCACATTTGGACGGCTATATTGGTAAGTCGTGGTGCACTTGAACTCGGTGTAGCGTGAAGTGCATGTTATTGAATTACTTTGAAAAATAACGTACTATGAAATATTGAGGTGTTACACCATTGGGAGAGTTGATTTTTTCATTCAGTTTTGGGAGTTTATTGGCTAATAAAGTGGATTGTTAAAGGTTATAGGTACCTTAAATCACCAATTCATATATTTATGAAAAATATGAAATGGTTAATCCATGGGATTGTATGTGATTAATAATGGATTTGTTAAATGATTAATAAAACAGTTTCTGAATTGTGAATGTGTTTTTTATGATGACAAAGGTGGTTTTTTAGTATAATATCTATAACCCACAATGATTCCTTTGACATTTCTACTCTTTTATGGATTACATGTATGAATTGGACATTTATACTCCATTAATCTTACTAACATGGATACCTTATACATTTCTAAACCATGGATCAAATCTATTTGAATGCCTAGGTTTTCAAACAATAGATAAAAATGGATTAGATGGTCATGGACATGATCCATGGAATCCAAAAAATTCATTGCATACTTTACTATGTATATGATCCTCAGACATGTATTGGATTCCCTAGTCATGGAACATGGATCCTATAATATGTAGTTCTGAATATATTTTACTCTATGTAGGAAGGTGTTGATGCTTTACAATTCTTTACAGATATCCCTATTGATATGGTTTGCTGGACCCAATGAGATATTGTATCCTATTAAATATCACTTTACATTTATCACCATCCTTTCTATTATATATCCATACACTATCAAATTTTATAAATATAATGGACTTGTTATAGACACCACTGGTGTTTTAATAAAAAGTGTTCTTTCACTCTTTGTTTGGGATTTCATTTGGTTCCCAAATTTACATCATGAATCCTGTTAGTGAGAAATACCAGTTCCCACTTTGTGATTGAGGATAAATTATTTCATATGGGAAGTGGACAACAATGTTTAGATATGGACCATGATTCTATATATATATATAGTTCCATTTTGGTCTTTTTGTACATCAGATTCGTGGATTTGGTTGGATGCCTATTTCTATTTATGGCGTTTATTTATTATTTCTCTATGACATAATCATCATCGTATATATGAATATACCCTTCACATTGATTTTTTTTCTTATAATTATTTTCTTGATGATCTATCTTCTTCTTCATGTTTATATTATTCTACAACATTGTATTCATTTATGATCCTAATTTTATACTCGAATTATGATTGTATAGTTTTCCCACCATACTATCAAAAAACCTCATTTCTTGTTGGAAGCCTCTGGCATATGGTGTGGGGAATTTTAGGATTTGTGACCCACTATCTCAAGGACATGTTTAGTGGATCTAGGGTCAGGATATTAGACCCTACACAAGGATGGAAAATACCAACACTTGCTTATCGAAAAGTATATACTAGAAATTATTGTACCGCACATTAATTAACTACTTCTATAACTTATTTTTCATTTCATTGATGCACCACTCCATCTTAAAAATCTCAATGATTTTTCCTCTTGAACATATATGGTCACATTTTCCCATACAAAACCTATCTTGAAATTACATTGTGAGGTATGTGAACCTCAATACATACTTAGTCACAAAACTTATTCAATATCATACCTATTTGACCTACATGATGTGTACCAAATGCAATATGACTAGAATTTACCCCCTGATGTTTCATAGGAACTCATTCGAATGAAGATTACTCTCACAATGATTCAATGTCACTAAAATCCATCAATTACCTATATTTTTATAGATAATGTGATACAAAATCACCAATACCTTGTTTATAGGGGTGAAAAAAGATAGAATCATTGACCATCGAATCAATATTTTTCTATAATACACGTTGCATAGTCCCATGTCAGAACATGAGAACCCTCTATCAACGAATCTCATAAAGGGAGAGTTAAAAAGCACATCCCCATCATGTATAATTTTAATGATCTAATTTTCAGTGAGAGGACTATATTTTTCCACAACTACAAGTTGTTGTTCCCTTTACTACTCAATTGGTGGATGTACCGATCATAGTTTATCCATAGGAAAAAGCACAAGAATATGCCATTGAATTAAATCCCCACAAATACTTTAGCCATCATTGAGATCCCATCAATTACTCCAATCCAACTATGTACATGGATGTATCCTCCAATAGCTAATATGTACAATAATAAAATAAACCAGTCTAGGGAGATGACACCCCAAGGACATGAATCCATAATGCTTTGTAAAATGAAAAATTCACTATTTTCCCCTTTTACTTGTGTCTTTAATGTTCTATTAAAAAAACATATTTTCATAATTCTACTAAATAGATATGATGTATACAACACCATTAAAATGCCATATATCTTAATAGTCAAACAAAAGTGACATTACCACTATTCCTCTAAATATTTATCTAATAATCTCAACTAATATATCTATAAACATATAGAAATATCAACCAAGTCTCTGATAAAACTATCTAATGACCAGTCCCATTGATTTATATGTAGAAAATGGTTAGTTGGGAGTTCCACCCTGAAACTCTCTTATGATATTCCATGTGTTGGTAACTAGCACTATTTTGAAATATCCAACAAATAGGAGATCATAAACTTATATTCCAAAAAAAATCATGAATCTAAATCCATAACATAGTTTTGAAAAATTGTAAAAAAATTTAATAATAATAGGAAGAAAAATATTAAATATCACACCATATTATAAAATTTTATATAACCGATGTCAATATTAAAAAATACTTACCGGACAACCTGAATGTCATTCCAACCAAACAAATAGTGATAATATTACCTCAACATGAGACATTCAATCTGACCATAGTCTAGCTGTCAAATACCTCATGAACAACTCTGTACTACCCCCAACAGGTCCCCCAAGATCCCATTTTAATAACAATTCGTCTTTATAATAAATGATACATATATGAATATCAAATAATAGGGTGGGTATATACATACAGTGCAGGATTCCCTAAATTCATGAAGAAGTAATTCATCAAAATAATGATATCATTAAACCATAAAAGAGTTTTAAAGGATAACTCAAATATTCGCATTGAATGATACAAGTCAACATGTAATGTTGAAAACCTTATACCAAGTAAAATGATAAACATTATTCATTTGGCTATACGATTTCATATTTTAAACATATAACCACTTGAAAATTCCCTATTGTAATACAAACCACATTTAATGAAACCACTAATAAAAAAATTCAACTCTCTAATATATATTCATTCCTTAGGACCCGCATGTAGTTCAATCGATTTATGATGTCCCATTGGGGGCAATCACACAAACCTGCTGAATGTGTCCAGATACATGACACATCCTAGGGACTATGTAATAGAGATTCATAGATCTAGGATCTACATAAGGATACTTAAAACAATCCATGATAAAATTTTAGAAATATAATCACTTAGGGAAGGTAGAAGGGATTCATAATAAAACATTCCTAGGGTTATTATCATCGCATTTCATATGTAAAACTACTAAAAAGGACATCATGAATGTCATAATATAAATGAATAAAAAAACACAATGTGTTCTTGGGGGTACATGGGGTGTCACTTGATGTAGAATTTTTTAATTATTCTACTCAAAATTTCATTTTGAAGACCATCTTCATTGAATATGAGACAAGAAACATGGGGTGTAGTTCATGGTTTGACTCTATGTGGGTGGTTCAATTATACTATCATGTTATGAAAAGGTAATACAATGTGTGTCCCTATGAAAGGGAATGTGATTTCATATACGTCATAGAGTATGAACTTTATGTAAACACATGGATAATTATCTAGGGTCACATAGAGTGTGATAACAAAATCAAGACCATGTATTATTTTTCTCATTTTGAAACAGTAGTATAAAGTCATTGAGATATATTTTGTGTGCTATTTGGATCTATTAACCGTGTATTCCAATTTTATATGAAAATTTCATAGATCCATCACATCACTAGATATCTAAAAATAACATTTTGTTCCTCAAAAAATAATGTACATAAATATAACAACATTTTTATAATGGATAATATGTATTCCAATATTACTTATCTACCATAAATTATTATAATCCTTATATCTCATGAATTCAAATAATTTGTATGTCCTTAGAAAGAAAAATAAATTAGTATATTCCTCTATGAAATTATTTTTACAATAAAAAATAATTAATCTTACTATAATCCAAAAATAGTAATCCATATAATAAATCTATGAAATGTATAATTGGTTCAACAATGTATTGTTCAATGGGGAAAAGTTGAATGATTATCCAAATAGAAAACCATTAACGAACACATTAATAAAGGATGGGGAAATCCATAAAACAAAAAAATTGAGAACTAACAAAGACCATGCATGTTCATTCATCATCTACATTTAGGAAATATAAGGAATTAAATAAACATTGAACAATCTAGAATCAACATATCCAAAATCAAAGGATCAATTGAAATATAAATTAACTGGGAATACAATGGTCAACCACAAATTCAATTCTATAGGTATCGATAAATGATAATAATTATATAAAAATTATTATTAAACTACTATAAAACACTCTACCTCAATATTTTATTGATCACTTCCAAATAAGATGATTTTATAATTTTTTTAAGTTATGAGTGATATTTTTAAATTTTTTGAACAATCCTCGTGCCCATTGGTCATCTTCTAGTATTCACCATCACAAATCTCCTCTAAAGAGTCATTATTGGTTTTTCATATAAACCAATTGGATACTATAATTGTGGATTAAATAGATATTTTCTATTGTTAAAAATATAATTTTGAAATTTATTATAATTATTATTAATCCTCAATTTAATCTTTTTTACACTACACACTTATCAATTTAATATTTTGATGTTCCTAGGTAAAACCCCATGTATTAGTTTCTATGGGTATAATGGGTTCTGTATATGAGTGTCTTTTTTAGGAAAACCAATTATTTTAAAAATTGTGCATGCGTGTGAGTAACTTGATTAATATTATGAATATATCAATATCAAGACTATAAAAATAAAAAAATTCCATGATACATCCTGTACTAGATTGAAAAATGTTATATAAAATATTAAAAAATTATAGACACAAAAACTGGAGTTGTAATATATTTTGTATATTATGTGGTGGATGTTATTGGATAGAGGATGGGATTTTGTTTTTTAGAAATTTTATAATGTCTAAATTGTTACATAATAAAATTATAAATGAAGTAATATGAATGTAGTGAGATATAATATAAAAAGTTGACTGAATTAAATCATTGGATATAATGAATATGAAATTAGATGGATTCTTAATTAATTGGAATTATAGGTATTTATTTATAAATATTTGAATTAATGGTAATTATTATTATTGATATGTATTTATGTGGATATATTGTTTATAATTAAAATTTCATTTGAGGATTTTCTTAAAATGGGTTCTCATTAAATATGGAATTGGTTAGATAAATAAATGATACATGGTTAGAAACTAGTAAATATGGAAATGGGTGGATGTGTGAATAAATAGAAGAACTATGGAATGTTCTATGATAACTTTTTTTAGTATCATATTTTTTGTGGTTGTAGTGGGTGGATAATATAAAGAGGAGATGATATAGTATCATCGTGAGGATAAGGATTTTTATGTAAACCCTTATGATGGTATAGTTTGAGAAGATCTATTTGTGTATTTTCATGTTATTCTTAAATACAGTTAAATGATGGATTTCCAAAACAACACCTAAATACCATTAAGTTAGATTGTTTTCATCAATATATATGATTTGGAGGGTAGATTAATAACTTCCACGCCTCTTAACAATCTCATCATCTGATATAAAATGTTAGGACTAGTTAGTTGGTGGTGGTGTATAGTGATAAAAGCCTAAATTCTATTTATTCGTACTGATGGCGATGTAGTAGTTGGGGACTCCTGTAAATGACAACATGGTTTTTTGGATATTTTTAGTGATGATGTGTTACATAGTAGTTCTAGAGTTCAATGGGATGTGTTTTATGATTATTTATAGTAGGATGAGAGAATGTGGTTAGTCCATATTATATTCCTCATACAATGCTACAATTAATTTGAGTATTGTCGATTATGATGATGTCATAGATGTATAATAAGTGGAAATTAATGTGCATGAGTTGTAGGATGTCCAATATTTGGGTTTTATAGTGTATAAGGTTTGGTTAAGTGGTTACAATGTGCCTTTACTATATTATTTGTGCATTATTTTTTATAGGGATGAGATACTTGGTTTTTAGGATTTAATGAGGCATGAATTGTGTAGTTAAATTGCTAGGTGCATGTTGGTTTGACTATTTACTCACTGGATATTTAGTATCGTATTGTCAGATTTTCATGAGGTATATTCTATAGGATATTATAAAATTTAAATGTAATGTTGTATTTGCATTAAATTTTAGGTTATAAGGAGGGATATAATGACCAATATCGTCTCTTTCAGAATACAGTTTTAATTTTCATTAGATATGTGTCCTTGTTTTATATTGGAATTTTATTTTGAAGGCACATATGATTGTCATATCATGAATTATGGGATTTTATTATAAAGGGTTATTGATATTTTTTATACTGTATATTTGATAAGTTTTTTTTATATAATTTTAATTTCATAATATATTTTACAAGGTAATTCTAACCATTATGTTTTATACCATTGGGGATATTATCGAACCCAAGGCCTATTATTTGAAGGATTTAGTTTCAGCTCCTCCACTTCATTACTAGATTAAGTGGGGTACAAATGGGGTGGGGGTCATGATATGGATGTTTTAACGATGATGGTTGAGAAATTTGTTATATATTACAGTTATCCACTATAAGGATTTCATGGGTATATAGGTGAAATTTTATGTTCCTATTAATATGTGACATAGGTGAGGGATCACTTTAAGGACCTGAGATTTTCATTTACCTTATAAACTATTCTAGTGAATTTGAGTCAACTAATTGACCAATAAATGTAGTTCTTATATTATTATTGATACCTATTAAAGGTAGATATATGATAAACATATCCCCTTTTTGTTAGATTATGTGATTTTGGGAATTTAACAAACCAAGGTAAATACAGTTCAATGAATTACATACTATGGTAATTATATTTTTCTCTTGGGTTATTAAAATATGTTATAACATAATGTATATGAAGAATGGGGAAACTTACCCTATTAAGGCATGTTATTAAAAAAAATCAAAAACATTTTTCAGAGCTAGGGATACCAAAATTAGATTATATTTTAGTTTTATAAATTGGTTCCCCTGATTTCTATAATAAATAAGATTTTTTTTTGTCCTTTTTTACTTCACGTATTTTTTTGGAATACAATTTTTTTTATATTCAATACATTGATAGGAATTGGTATTTTTATATAGTTAATGGTAAGTTTATATTTTTAATAAATTAATATTTATATAGGTGTGTTCCAGAAAATTGATTATTTTTTATCAATCCAAGAGGAGTTAACACGTAATGATGTAAATTGTTTCAACCACAAGATTTATAAATAATTTTATGTGGTAATTTTTTTTCTCATGTTTCCAAGATAGTCATATTTATTCTATCATAACAAAGTGCATTATAAGTCTCCATTAGATTTGTTATAAAATAATTATAAAATATTATATAATTGTTTGAAGTAGTAATGATTAAAAAATTTAATACCATACATAGAAAGATAATTTAACATAGTATAAATATTTATTAATGACTATAGGACATGATTCAATCAATGATTGGATATTTTTCAAAAAAAATTTATATTTTCATCAAATAATGGTTATAATTATTTTTAGGAGTGAACATGAAAATGGATTAGATTACTTTCTTAAAATATTTTGTTATCCTTAAGAATTGAATAAATGATAATATTTTATATTAATTTCATTTCATGATTTTATTTTAAAAAATATATTACTATATAATAGTGATTTATTTGAGAATTATTATACGCATGGGTTTCATGAAAGTGTATACATTACAATAAATGTAATAAATCATTTATTTTTTTAATTAATATTCCTTTCTGTGAGTAAAAGTATCTCTCATTAATTATGATATTCCATTAAGGGTTCATTGATATGTTTTATAATTTCATTTATGATTTGTTTTGTGAATATTCATATAGTTATTAATTTTGAAAACATATATAAACATAATGTGGTATTTATAATTTTATTTCACTCTATTTAAATTTATTCATACTAGCTGATGCTTGTTAATCTTCTGCTCCTAAAATTATTGATCTCCTAATATGAAAAACCAAATCATTTATACAATTTATTTCACTAATTATTACTCATATATACACATAATAAAATACCAAAAAATTTATATTCATAATGAAATTTTGATGTCAGATATATAAGGAAAAAAATAAACATGGTTTAAATTCCATTATTTTAAAAAACAATTTAATGTTCCATTTAAATTCCTTGTAACTTCTAATATTTCCTAGAAATACCTAGTTACATACAAAATAAAGGGTTCAAATTTAAATACTTGGAAGGGAATAATTTTTAGATAATAATATTTAATGTAGTATATGTGAGTCACAAGCCATACCATGGTGACATTGTGAGGTGATAATTAATATCAGAGAATGATTAAAGATCATAAAATAAAACCATCACTGGATGCTTAAAACAATATTAAACTAGACATAATAATTCCATGTAAAGGATAAAAACTCCATAAAAATAACAGTGTGTTATTATGCTGAGCTCGCATTCCCCATACATAGTTTCTAACTATGTGAAAATCAAACAATATTTATTGGGGGGATATATAATATCTGGGCCACCCATAATATTCATAACAAGTAAATTCATTTGTGTTCTACATTGATCATACAACATAAGAACCTTGTCCATCACTTCTATTCCCATGATTATAATGTGAGGGATAGATACATGGATTACCCGATTCAATAAAGGTTATGAATAACTTGGGGAATAAAATTGGGTGAAAATGAGAAGGGGAGTTAACAAAACAAATATTTGACATGGAAAATCGTGGGATAATTCGAGAAGAATAACAGTTGTATCTAATATTTCATAGAAGGGATTACTAAGAGTAAAAGGTGGTATATCATTAATTGGGAATCATAATGGATATAATGGGTTGTGTAAAAACATTTGTTAACCAAAATAATTGAAAATTAAAAGATATTAAAATAAATAAACTACTATAATTGAAAATATGAGAGAATAATATCCCTTACATCATCATAGTTATGGATTATGTGAAGGGTTTAAGGAGATATGATATATAATTCCCATAGATTAGATTTCAGTCACATGAATGAGATGGGTCTCCAAAAAATCATTAGTGAGGATCCAATTATTCCAATTTATTCTGAATATAATTTTTTTTCTTATAACAATATTATGGAGAATGTACGCTTTGGTCTAAAATAAAATTAAAAAAACAAATATTAAAAAAAAAAGGTTCAATCAACACTAGTATATAAGAAGGGAAATTATAAAAATAATAAAATATATTCCAACCACATAGATTCATACTGAATGTACCAAAAAATTGAATGAAAGATATCTGTTAATGAATGAATAAAAAAAGACTCCCTAAACCAGTTCGAAACCCTTTGCAAGTTATCATACATATGCTCTATTTCCTGCTATACAAACTAATAAATCCTGTATACAGATACCTTATCTTGTCTACTCCAGTATCTAAGAAGATTGATCATGTACCAAAGTACAAACCAAAAAAAGGTTATTAGACATTATTGACAATTCACTAAATGTGGTGTAAAAAATAAATTATGATCCCAAGTGAATGAATTATTTCACTAAACGTAATAATTATTTAAAAATTTAATAAATAATATTCTAATTAATATATAGACCCTTGAACTCCTGGATAACACTGGGGGTCTTCTATACATACTTTAAATCTTTTTTTTCATATGTCTACCCAATCATAAAAATGTGATTAGTCACCATGCCCAAAATATCCATATATGATATCTCTTTCCACAAAAAACTGAAGATGGAATCACATTCCATAGGATAATTTCATATTCGAGTCACAAAAAACCAAAATAGAATTTGCATTATAGGGGATATTTAAATATTCATTTTATAATTCATAAATTGAAATTTTTAATGCCTTTGATAATTGATTATTAAACTCATAATAAGTTTATAGTTCTAGGTAGGGTACTTGTACTTATAATAACTACACCAACTTATCAAATCAATCATTTAGAATTATTGCGGTACTACCCCTTCTACTAACAAACTAGTGGTACTGTAGTAGTCAATTTTCTACACCCTACTACTACCATTGGTATTTAAACTCCTACCAGTAGGTGAAAATATCATAAAACCCTTTTTAATAAAGTATAAATGGATGATTATATAAATAAAATAATAATATCAAGACTAAATGAGATACATGATAAGATAATGTATGGGGTCATATATGAAAAATAAACACATATTGTTAGAAAATAAATTCAATAATAAAATGATATTTATAATCAAATGAAAAATAATCAATTGAGATTCAAAATGACAAATATAAATGAATAACTTGAAAATAGTGGAAGTGGAAGAGAATCAGATAATTAATATTTCTTTTCTAAATGATTTATATGAGCTTATTAAATTATTGGGAATAATGATAACACCTTGAGGTGGATTTAAAGATTGATATATGCGGAATATTCATGATTATTGTATTTAGAGCTAATAGGAAAGGTAAGTTTGGTGGGTTTTTATAAAATATAGTTTTGAATTTTAAGATAATGTGTTTGAACACTATTTTATAAAATATATAAAACCAAAATCCATGCCTTGGTTATTAACATTATATATATAAATGATAATTATAATCAAATATTATATTTATAAAAGGATTTAAATAATTAAAACAGTACCATTAATGTTTTCTAAGTGAGTAATTTTTTATTGAAATTGTATTCAATAATATAAAATATAATATAGGCATTTGAGGATTAATTATGGGTTTTCAATATTAAAACAGTAGAATTATACAAAAATTCTGTTAAATTGGAATACATTTTTTTCTTATAGATTGATTTTATAGTATTTTTGACATAACTCTTATACCATTATAAATTCTTAATACATAAGGTGTAGTTATTTCATATTTAAATATTTAACCAAAAAATCACCTATGAAAAAATTAGGAAAAGGTCACCATTAGATTATCTCATTGTGTTGATATAAAAATGATATTTAATTTAAAATAAAATAATTTGATAAAAATAATAATTCCAACATTTTAATAGATATATTTTTTGTATTAGGATATATATTATATTTTACAATATAAATATCTTCTTGAACCAAATAAAAATATCATTCGAATTTATTAAATTGTTTTACCATTTGTTTTTAAAAAATATTATTTAATAATAACATTCATAAAAATAACATGTTTTCAAAATTATTAGATTTTTCAAAAAAGTGTGTATTAATTGAAACAATATATTTCCCAAAAAGTCAAATTTGGTTTATATAAAAGAAAATATATATTTTCAATAATATTTATTTGTTTTCATATCAAGAATCACTATAAAAAAATCCACAATATCGGTCTTTATTTTATCACTCCGGATTTTTTCTACTCATATATATACATATTATGATTTCTTGATGAATAGATATGAATTGTGACTACCAAAAAACAGAATTTATATCATTGGTTTTGTTTTTGATGATACAAATACTCATCTTCCAAACATTATCACTACATATTTACCAATTTTAAATTTTGAAATATCATATACCATTCTTTTTATCACCTAAAAAACTTTTTTGGGCCTCATTAATCCTCTCATGAATGGATAGTTGATATTTTATTTGTGATTGGTAGGATTATATCCTTTTATAAATTTCAAACCATTCCTTTTTATGTCCATGAATATTATATTCTAATCAATCATCATTAGGAATAAGGATATGCGTACATCGAACATCATCCCCTTTAATAAAAATTCACGATTGATAATGGATTGAATAGTGAAAATCATTAATTAAATCTAATGAACATTATTGGAATATATAGATAGACTTATTTAAGAATAAATACATTAGGATCATCTGATATATATATATATGTGTGTGTGTGTGTGTGTGTCCCACTTCTCTATGTACTGATAATTTCTCTAGATCGTTAATGTGAATATCACTATAGTTAATTTTGAATCCTCAATTTGGTAGGTCAATTCCTGGATTTATATCCTAGATATTTTCCAATGATGTCCTTCCATTGCCTCTACCAACAATGAATCCATATATATCCGTTTATAGAAATTACATACCCCTAAAATGTTACTTTCACAATAAAGAACACATATATACTATAGTAAATAAATAACTTTTCCATTAAAAAGTTTTCCATTATAGTATTAAAATGTTAAATATATTCCTACCTAATATTATTGTAAATTAGAATATCATCTATAAATACTACCCTACAAATTGTGAAGTTAAACCATAAAACAATATTTATTAAATATATGATGATTTCTGGATCATTAATCAGTTTAAATGGAATCACTATAAACTCAGAGTGTTTATGCCTTGAATTTTCATGAACCTCCATCTCCATGATAAATGAGAGATAATTACCCCCATTTCATGCCTTTAATATTCCCTGGAGTGGAAACAAGCACCAAGGGTATGAAATCTCACGTAAAATGGAAGGAATTACAATATTATAGTACAAGTTCATGAGATAAGATAGTGAATCCCCAAACACTCCCAATAATGAATGTAAAAGTAAATCCATGAATCCATTCCCATATTCACGTTCAAAAATGAAGTGATATAATGTATAAGAAAACTCTGTAGGAATGTACCAAATGATTGAAAACCAGCAACCACAACTACCACGATGCCTGAGCCAGTAAGGTTCAACACAATCATCAAAGACCTCCTAGAATCCTAAAATTAGTTTTTATAAGTAGGTAGATTATATAGGTATACTTATTAAGTAAACCAAATTCTCTCATGCATAAGTGTGGAGACATTCTTATTCCCCATGAGAAATAGAGTTAACCAAAACAATAGCTTAGAAAAATATCTACATACCCTCACTATGGATCTCTCCCTGTTAAAACAAATATTAATAGCACAAAAATCTTTGGGTACCCTATACCGATATTCCACTAGTAATTTTTAACACCCTACACATCAGTCATGACCCACAAATCCCAATGCAGTCCTACTACCACCCCTAACAACAACCATATGGAAATGCTAATTGTACGTTTATCTCATGCAAGAGAGCATGGGCCACCACTACCACACATACCACATTCACACACCTAAGACACCACTATCACACATCTTACCAACAAAGACATGGGCCTCATTCCAAAGAAACTTTGGAAACAAACCTGCCCTCACACATCTGGGCCAAACCACCACCACACACCCTACATGAAGATTCTAGAACGATAATAAACTTCATATTGTCACCACCTACCTGAAGAGGCTTCGACTAAATGGGAGAGGGATCAGAATATAGCTAATAACCATCCACTCGTAGGAATGTTGGAAAGAACACCCTCCCCCATGAAATGTGGTTGTTTGGAATGATGATCTCATCATGAGTGGGGTTGGTACAAGAAACAAAAAACTAGATTTTATACATATAGGTAATCAAGAACCCATCCCAACCTTAGTGTCCCAAAACCAACAACCAGCCCACACAAAACAACTGTTTCTGCTGCCCCTACATCCACTAGAACACCATATCCACAACCAGAGCACAACCCAATCCTAGAAAAAATTTCCCCATTTTAATTATTCTTGTTATCAAGTTAAATATATTCCCTTTATATAATCATTCACTACACTGAAACTAATTGGCATAATGAAAAGACAAAAAATCACTGAAAGAAAAAAACAAAGAAGTTGTTTAAGAATTCACTGCCAATTCCATTGTAAATAAAAATATCATAATGGACTCTCATGAGATCCCTCAATGTACTGGAACCAAAAAAATCCCCAACATAGAGGTTCCCAACCATTTTACACCACCTCTACATGACCTCAGATTCCCAAACCTATAACCTCTCAACAAGAGATTCCATTCCCTTCTACATCACCCCAAAAACATGAAATAGAACAACAATTCATATCATCCTAACAGAGCAAGGATGTTTTCATATTTATCCAACACTATTCATTGTGTTCCTTATTTTTGTTTGGTTAACCGGGGTCAACACATGAGGGTTACTATTCAGAAGGATTCTATTTAATCATCCAAGAATGCATGATTAAACTGTTTCTATATTACATTAATTCAATAAGATGTTTTTCCAAAAAACAAAGCCTCATTAGTGTACAATAAAGGACCACCAACGACCACATTTTTCAGTGGCAATGAGAACATATAATTCACCAAATAAAAATGAAATAAAATGAAACCACACCATTATATTCCCCACCCCATAATTCATTAAATTTTGTTTATTATCTTCATTAATGTTGGTATCATCGACATCCCAATAGAACATCACTATACCCACCCCAAATGATACATAGTAAATAGTGACGAAGGAAGAACCCACAATTGGATGATCAATGATCGATGTTTTCTCATTGATAAAAGAATTGGGGGTGACACAAATTGTAAGAATAACACCAAGGATGAGTTGAAAGGGATCTAGAACAGACACACAATTCATCTCATGGGGATATATTGAGGGTCACTTATAGAAAGTAAAAGGATGAAGGAAGAGAGTATATCTTCATTAGAGGATACAAAATCCAAAAATCAGGGAGACCATTTTAGAGTAATTAAATGTCGGTTCATGTCTTGACCGTGTGGCATAATAGTTTCTTCATTGAGATTAATTGAGATTTAGTAATTCTCTCTATAAATGGGGGAGATAAACAAGTTGACAACTGTCAGTTGATATATTAACATTAAATGGAGAAAAGCTTGTAATAGTAGTAAAACTAGAAAAATTGGTAAAAATTGGAACATCCAGAAAAGGGCGTGATACCGATAAATAGGACACATGTTTTGGAAGATCAAGGGACACATAACTCTTAATGGATTTGAATTATCATGTATGGGATTTAAAATAGACATTAATCAATTTAAAAGAGTTATTAAAACACTTTCACAATAAAAGATACGTTAATGGAGTTAAATAGTAAAGCCCTAGAGAAACTGGAAATGACTCACCAATTGTTGAGTCACAGACACCCTAACACCAATTCTCTATGACCAGTCGGTGTGGAATCACTGCCAATTGGTTCCTTCAGTGGACAATCGGTTCCAGTGATGACCATTAGTTCCACAGATGCCCATAGGTGCCACCGATGTTGATGAGTGCCATCGTTCCTTCAACATGAAATTGGGAAAACTCCCCAATAAGTCATCTATGGTCCGCAGGATACATAAAAAATTATGATTTGGAAATATAATGGACTAGGAAGATCTAAAACATTATATCAAATAACTATCAAACTATTCTCCCCTCATGAATTCAAGATTAAACCTGATGAAAAGAGGGGTGTCCTAACAACCACCTCATAAGATACCTCTCAGGATGCATCACCCTACAGTTGTTTGAAATCTGGAATAAAACCATGAAATTTGGGAACATTTCTCTCACATCTATCTCCTAAAAAACTAAAGAAACACTACCACCCCCTCTCCATCAAGTAACCACACAATCACAAAAAAAAAGTTCACCCCGTTCATACACATGGATTAGGCATATCCTTCCTCATTTTCAAGATATTATCCTCTTTTGGTGGCAATGAATCATCCTCACAAGTTCAATCACATCCACAATAATATGTATTGATTATGGATTAGTTTCTCCCCTCCCTATAGTCAGGACTATTCACACAAAATAGAGAACATGGAAACAACTTAACATACAGTAAGCTTGTTTAAATGTTTCATTATATGCAAGGTATAATGAAAAGACAAGATCAAAAAATAGAATAGATCTGGGTACTGGGCACACATCTATGCATTCTTTTACTAGGTACACTCCTCGAGGGAACTATGACACCATAACACTTGAACCAATGTAATGGTCTATCCACAAAGCACCTTCCCCTTAAGATCATCTATTATCACTGATCGCTCCACGAATGTCACATCGTCCCCAATATCCAACTCTCCCCAGTTGAGGATATGAGAGTTATCGTGTAGATTCTGATGTAGATAAGAGACGTGGAAGAATTTGTGGATCCTCTCCAACTTTGGGGGTATCACTAGCTGATAATCAACCTCACCAATTGATCCCAACAATTCAAAGGGTTTGATAAACTAGGGTGAAAGATTACTCATGCTTCTAAACCTCCACTATCCACATTGAGGGGAGACCTTAAAGAACAAATGGTCCCTAACATCGAAATCCAAGGGTCTACACCTATTATCTCCCTAAAATTTATACTAGTCATGGGCTACCTTCATCCTTTCACAGAAAAGATGAACCTTTTATGACATTATCTACACTACCTCTGGGATAAGAACAACTACCTCCCCAACCTATACCCAACATACATGTGAATGAAATGGTATTCCATTCAAGGATTCTATTGCTTACATTACATTTTTGGAGTGATAGCTATTATTGTAGGAAAATCCACCATGGAAAATTTTCATACCCATCATCCTATAATGAATGGAACAGATGCTCACAGCATATCCTCCAATGTCTGGATGTTCCCCTCTATCTTCCCAGATTTCTGAGAGTTGAAAGAAGTTGTAAGGAATAGGTGGGTGCTGAAATAATATTTTAATCCATTCTTGACTCGTGAAGTAATGCATGTATCCCATTTTGAAATGATATCAACTATGTGAAGCTGCATAACATCACCCACATACCTATATGGAAAGGCATCCCCTATGATCAAATCCTTACCCACTAAGAAGTGAGCTGATTTCATAAATTGTTTCACCACTAACAAGATGGAATCATAGTCTCCCTCATCCTTAGGTTTTATTGTGATGAAATCTATCAAGATTTTATCCCAATTCCACTCGGGAATGTATAAGGGTTGTAACAGACCACTGGGAACACGATGTTCATCCTTCACGTGCTGACACATTAGGTACGTTGGCACAAACTATGAAACTGCCTGATTTACTATGAGCCACCAAATATAACCTCTCATGCTCCATTACATATTGGAGACTTCTCGGTGTACTGCAAGGGGTGAGTTATGAAACTCACCGAGAAATCCTACACACATCATGTTTGGGACAGACAACTTCCCACGGAAAATAATACGATTCTCACCATCCTCCAACCATTCATCCCGAGAATCACCTTGTATAACATGATCAAACATCACTTTAGCCTATGAGTATCCCCACTTAGACTCCTCCACCTTTTTTATGATGGATGACTACATTGTCATCTGTAACAGACTGCCTTCACCACCCACCTCTCTCTGTACCAGATGTAATAAAGCCAAATCCTCAATTTCCTTCCATCTTTCTACTAACTCCCAAACCACATATTTATATGACATCCTTCCCGAGGCACCATCAACCATGTTCCCATTTATGGTGGTGTAGGAGAGATTGAATTCATATTCCTAATTAAACTACATCCACCTTCATTGTCAGAAGATCATGTCTCACTAGGAGATTTTGTGATCTGTGAAGACCACAACACATTCCCTGATTATGTAATTCTGCCACAACTTTAGCGCAAACACAATCAAAATAGGTTCATGGTCATTAGTGGTATATTTATGTTTGTGAAGGTGTAACTGCCTAGTCTAAAAAGCAATCACCCAATGAATAGATTGGAAGCAACATAGAACACCTCAAACGTTACCCCTTCCTCTAGAATCCTCAGCATACGGGAATTGGCCAACTTCCCATTTATATAACTGAATGATTCCTTACAATACTCACTACATAAGAAGGACATTTATTTTCTTCTCAAGGCTTTCAAAGGCAATGCAACTCAATAGAAGTCGGGTATGAACCGCTGATAGTAATCTGCCAGACCAAGGAAACTATAAAACTCTTCAAAATTTTATGGTGATGCCCAAGAAACATCCATTTAGACCACTGATGGTTCCACCACTATTCCCTACTGGGACACCTCTTGTCTACTGAAGTTCCACTCCCATGTATAGAACATGCACTTAGACAACTTCTGGAAGAGATGGTTGTGTTGGAGGACCTCCAAAAATGTCTTTAGATTCTCGACATGATCCTCTATTGATTCTGAGTAGATCAGGATGTCGATGATAAACACGACCATGAAAATGACCTGATACTCATGGAAAATAGAGTTCATGATACTAATAATCACAGATGGTGCATTTGTATCACCAAAAGACCTGACCATGAACTCGATGTGACCATATCTGAAACCCAAAAGGAGACTTTGCGATGTCACCCTCCTTCACCCTCAACTAGTGACATCCAGAGCGCAATTTTATCATAGAGAACCAATGTGATCCCTTCATCTAGTTAAAATGTTCATCGAGTCATGGGAGGTGGTAATTGTTCATGACCATCAACTGATTTAGTATTTGGTATTCTATGCATAGCCTGAGACGACTATCTTCCTTCTCTATGAAAAAGACTGTAGCACCCTATGGAGACGCTCAGGGATGGATGAAAACCTTCTTTATCAGGTCATTAACCTGAATCCACAAATACCAAATTTCATAAGGTGTCATCCGATATGGAGCCATAAAAATCAAATGGGTGCTGGGTGGTAAGTCTATCCCAAACTCGACATCACATCGAGGGGGTAGATTCAGAACCTATTCCAGGAAGATGTCCAGGAACTCACTGGAAATCCTTTGAACTTCCACCATCAATATGTCTATTAATTCCACAAATAGGTCAGATAACAAGAAAATATGGGGCCCTATATAGTTGGTTACCTCCTATAAAACCCTCTCACCAATGAAATATAAACTATGGGCGTCCATATCTGAGAATAAAACCCCTCCCGGAAACTAGTAGATAACATTGTTCATGGAAAATTGAAATTGATGCCTAGGAGGACATTGTACAACTACAGTCTTAGTAGAAAAAGAACCCCACTAGAATGATACGACCCCAACATCAGTTTAAATCCTTAGAAAACATAAAATAAGCTTGTCTGACATCCAACTGGTATACTCAACAGCAATGGAACAGAATTTTCCTCTATGTCTATACCCAAGGAATAGCCTACACTGGGTGAATCAAAGGAATGTGAAGCTACTGAATAAAACAAGGCACATGAATGAGTACTAAATAAACTAATCATACCTCAAACGACATCTAGCCTTACTTAAGTTGCAGCCTTTTCACAGTGCAACTACCCACACCCAAATCCTCTTCCACTCAGTTGTCAGCCGCCTCCCCGACCATGACCTAGTCGAGGTAAATAATGATCGCCTCATGGTCAGCCTCTTCATGAAAAATATACTCTATGAGGGGCATGGGCATGCTGCTGCTGATGAGGTCTAGATGAAATCTACTACAACTGAGGTGCATGTTGAACCTGCCCACCCCAACTGTACTGAGATCGACCTGGGCACTGACTCTGGATGGGTCCAAAACCTCCACAAAAAAGAACATCGGTCTAGGTCCCATTAAGAAAGGGAGAGGACTGGGAGACCAGAACTGGAACTACTGTGGCCTACTCCTAACCAACAAAAACATGGAAGGCCCAGATGATGGAGGCATGTAGTTTACGACCTTCCCCTTTGAAGAACTCCACTAGCTCCCCTCTCAAAACTCACCTCCCATCGTTTGAATCCTATCCACAACATCATCCTTCTTATGAAACTCCTAGAATGTCGGTAGTGTTATGGGAGAAACAACATACTGATGAGATGGTCATAGTGTCTACTCTACGAATCTTTCTCACTACGCCTCATCCAGGAAGATGTCTGAATTAAAAATAAGGAGGAACTTGTACTTGATCCCCATATCCCATACTGACATACTCCCTTGCGGAAGGTTGTGTATCTCTGATCTCTTTTCATCCTTCATCATGAATAAAAATAATTTCACACAGAACTCCTTATCAATGTCAGTCCATGTAACCTTAGCTTCCTTCTTCTCACTGAGATAAATCACCCACCACGGACGCTCCACCCCTCGCATATGGATCCCTTCTATAGGTACCCAGTACTAATTCAAATACCGGATCATACTCAAATAAATCACCGGCTCTTCGAGCCATCACTATGTCTCCATGACTAAGATGCATCCCTCATTCTTTCTGATATTCTATTTCTTGATTGAACAAAGAGTTTTATACCACTAGTCTGCTTCCTCCTCTCAATTATCCCATTTCTGATCGACCAGATCAACCTACAATGCCTTGAATACCTACACATATAATGGATGATGTATGGTGACATTTCTAAAAAAAGAAACTACTAATTCCTAAGCATGAGATATGTAGAAGAATACATAAAAATTATACTTTTCATTTATTTTAGACTACCAAAACATCCAAAAAACAAAATAACACAAGTCATTATGATTCATGTACATTTTCATGGGTATCAACCCAGAAAAATGTGTATCCTCGCTTGGTCATTCAGTTGGTCATGAGTATTTGCATCAAATCACTAGGGCCCCGAAAATCTCGTGCCCCTGCTGGTCTTCCAAGGCATATTTCATGAACAGTGATTTCCTAACACTATTTCCCTACCATACCGTGGAATCCTCATGATTCCTTACCCTAAACTCTATCATTTACCCTAACAACTACCCTCTTATACCATTCGGTCAGGACCCAACTTCTCCCAGATAAAGGAGAGGTAATGAACAACAAGTCTCACCTTGATAGGCCCTGGAGTGGTGACTACTACCAATGGTTTATAATATCAAGTAAAATGTACAAAATTACACTTTTTATATAATGATATCGAGTGATAAGAAGGTGAGTCCCAAAAAACTACAAATATCGAATGTAAAAGTAATGTCAAGAATCCATTCCCAAATGAATGTTCAAAATGAATTAATACAAAGTACAAGAAAAATGATTAGGAAAGTGAAAAAAGAATGAAAAGATTCAATGAAAAATGTTTGGATGCCCATGCTAGTAAGTTATGCCCTGGTCTAAAAAGTCATCATTGAGTCATGAAAATAGTTTTATATATGATGGGTTAGTATACATGTATACTCAATATGGAAACAAAAACCTCTTAGGCACAAGTGGGGAGACGTTCGAATTAGCTATGAGAAATAGTGGTAACCAAAACACATAACAATGAAAAAAATCTACCCACCCTCACCACGCCACACTCCCATAATAATGAAAGTAAAGAAAAAATAATAGTAATAGAACATCGATATTTTCATACCTCACAACGCTTTACAACTAGTTATTTAGAACATCCTATGGATCAGACCTCTACAAAATAATCCCACAGTAGTACCACTACCGCCCCCAACAACAACTATACGAGTTATCTAAACCACAGATTTATCCCACCCGCAAACACCTAGGCCACTAGAACCACACATCCCCCCCCCCAACACATGGGCCACGACATCCACACTTCCTTCCCACAGACACATGTGCCTTTTCTCGAAGTCACTTGAGAAATAATCCTTCCTGCACACAGTTGGGCCAACCCACCAAAACACACCCTACCAAAAGAGTCTTGGGCTCTAATAAACCATAGACCATCATAGATTACCTGATGATCCTTGGGCTACCTTAGAGAGGTATAAGAAAGGAGATATTAACTTTCCACACATAGATATGTTGGGGAAAAATACCCTCCCCTATGAAATTGGAGTGTTGGGCACAAAGTGCACAATATGGGTGTGGTACATACAAGAAAGAAAAGAACTAGATTATATATATATATATATATATATATATATCTGTGTGTGTGTGTGTGTAGTGAAGCACCCATCCCAACCTCAGGGTCCCTAAACTAACAACCATCCCACACACAACCACTCTTGCTGCTACCCCTATAATCACAACTACACAACAACAACAACTAGAGAATAACCCATTATTGAAAAATAGTTCCCCATTGTACCCACTCACATTATCATGTCTGATCAATTCCATTTAAATAATCCTTAACTATTAGAAAACTAACATGCATAACCACAAGCCAAAAAATAAAATGAATGCAAATCACCAATAAGGCGTCTAAACATTCACTCCTGGGAACCTTGTAAATAACAATATCAAAAAGGGATCAGGTTAGATCCCTCGAAGAACTTGAACCAAAAGAAGCCCCAGATTACAGCGTCTATAATATTTTTCGTCGTATCCACATAGCCTAAGATTCAAAAAATAACTTCTCAATGAGTGATTCAATTCCCCTATACATCACCCAAAAAACATAAAAGAGAACAACCACACATATCACTAGAAGAGAGAAGAAAAGTTTTCATATTTAGCCAACTCCATCCATTGGATTCATTCTTTCTATTTGTTTAACTAGGGTGATCACAAGAGGGATCATATTCATTGTCCATCGATTTAATCAACCATGTTTATGAGATTAATTTGTTTCCATGTTACAGTTATTCAATCACATGATCATCCCGAAAATATAGCTTTATTAGTGCCCTAGAAAGGAAGACTCACAGACACAATTTTTAGTCGGCATGATCCCATACAATTCAAAATAGAAAAATAAAATTAAAAAGAAACAAAATCATAATCTTCCCCACCCCGTCATTCTCTAATGTCAGATTATTAACTTCGTTAAAATTGGTTTCATCTTGGTACCGAGGGAACATCATCATAACCACCCCTCTTGATGAACAATAAATAGAGATGAAGGAAGAAACCCCACATAGATGTTTAAGGATCAATGTTTTCTTGATTAAAAAAGAATAGGGGATGAATAGACTTATATGAAAAACTCCAAGAATGAGTAGAAAGGGCTCCAGCATGGGCGCAAAATTCCTCTTGGGAGGATGTATCAAGGTGCACATAAAGAAACAAAAAGGGATAATGAATAGAGGATCTCAGAATTAGAAGAGGCCTGATCCTAAAATCATGGAGACCATTTTGAAGTCAATAAAAGTGTATTATAGCCTGACCACACAACATGGTGGTTTCACACATTGGGATTAACTCAGATCTCATGATTCTCATCAAAAATGGTGGCGACAGAACAAAATATGGCTATGAGTATATATATTAACCTTAAATGGATAAAAACACATAACATGGGTGAAACTAGAAAAAAGGGAAAAAATGGAACATGTGGAAAATGATGTGATACCGAAAAAAAGGCCACATGTTTTGGTAAATCGAGGGTCTCTCGAGACATAAGGGATTTAATGTTTCATTTAAGTTATTTGAAATGGCCTTAAATAACATTTAAAGAGTTATTAAAACAACTTCACATTAAAATAAATGTTAAATGAGTGAAACTAGAAAGCCTTAATGAAATAGGAAATGACTCACTGATGGTTGAGTCACTGACCCCCTGACATCAATACTTTGCTAGTGGTGGATGTGGCACCACTGCTGATCGGTGCCACCAGTGGCCGATCGGTGCCACAAATGGCTGATTGGTGCCACTGTTGACAATCCATGCCACCGACGGTGATTGGTGCCACCAATTCCAATCGGTGCAACCAATGGCTGATCAATTCCACCTATGCTGATCAGTTCCACTTTTTGCTCAACCAGAAATTTGGGAATCTCCTCAACGAGTCACTGATGGTCTAATGTATACCTATAAAATCCTGATTTCAAAAATTAATGTACCAGGAGGGTCTGGGCCATTACATGAATGAGGGAAATCAATTTAATATTCTAATTATTCTCAATTACATGAAAATATCCTAACTATGTATCCACCAAAGGGAAGTATCAAGATCTATGTATATGATCAAACATGTCATCAATTTGAATTATAGAATTCTGATTCATTTTTTTTTATAATCTTAATCTCATAATAATAATTTTCTAGGTGAAATTAGCAATCCATCATCTGGATGAAAAGGACTGGTTCACACTGTGGTGTTGAAAAAGTTCAAAAATCCCTTTATCAAAATTATATTATAATTTTTTTCTTTTTCTCATAAAATTCAATAGTGTATAATCTATTTATGTTATATTATATTTAAAAATATCTATTAATATGATTTATTGGTAACTCTATCTCTTAGTTTTGAGGTAGAGTAAAAACAATTTAGGGTACTAATCCGCATAATCTCTTTCAATGTTCAGGTCATCATGGATGATATTTTTCTTATTCTAATTAATTTGAAATATAGAATAATTCTCTTAAAAAAGTAATATCAATTTTTGAGATGTTTATTCAAAATGAGATTATTCCACCTCTTAAAGCATGTATAGAATTAGAGGGGGATTCATGATAAATAGGTTGATTTCCTTCTACTTGATATTTGTGTTTCCATTATATGATGAATGACATTCCATACTGATTATTTTATAGAATTCGTCTTAAGAATGTATTTCTCGGTATATTTCCAAATTCATCCCAATAATTATGAAAATAGTGTATTTATATACATGGGATTAAATAATTGACCAATTATTCATTTTTTCTGATATATCCACATCATTTTTAAGGTGGTGTTTTAATAGTTCTACTAAAGTGTATGGTATGAAAGAATTAATAGGAACACAATAATATATAAAAATTTAAGTTCATAAATTGATAATAAGCACATTGTAAACTATTTTATTTATTCTTAATTATTTACTTTTTCAAAAATATACATATGGTTGATAATTTTTCAATTATTAAACATGTGAATAGAAACTATGATCCTTTGGGGGATAACCTACATGTGACATGTATTTCATAACCAATGGATTTATAGGTTTTAATATAATTTATCCACTATCTAATCCATAACGTAAAATTTTATTGTCAATTTTTACATTAATAACAGTTACTATAAATCACATTAATTAACTAATAATAATCTCAATTTGTGTCTAGACACATTTATTATTTGTGGAATCTATTTTATCCACCATGAATATCTTAATTTAATACCCAAATATCACCTTAATAATTATTATTATAAAATCCTAGAACCTAGTATACCAACATATATGTATACATTACAATATAGGAACTATATAAAATAAGTAAAATTTGACATGACAAATAGTATAATAGTTTTGGGAAACCAAACACACATCTCTATCATATTTTATATTGGGAATGAAATACAAATCAAAGAGAGATTAATTGTTCTGTATCTATGAACACATTCAATGATTCCTATAACATATCCTATATAATGAAAAAATAATGGGTGAACACTAATTCTCATTAAGGGATACCTAATGTAGAAGTGAACATTAATAAATATTGAATAATATATATGAAAAAGTTAATAACTGAAAACACATTCCATGTAATCAATATCTTGAGCAAATGATGTGTCCAAGGATATTATCAATTCATTAATCTCATGGATAATAATAACTAAATTCTTAGTAAAGTAAATGATTATTGCTCAACATCATGATCTCAAACATAATGATATCTTCAACATCAAGTCCATGTTTGAAGATATATTAATTGATGATAATGTATAATGTAAAAACCTATGTATTAATTCTATCCAACATATTGGTATCATAAAAATATTAATGCATCGATGAAATATTTATAACCAGTCCCAAACTATATCATTTAATGACTAATTAATTACACAGATATAGAATGATATATATAATTCATAACCGGCACGACATATAAAAAATATATGTATTCTGTATTGAAAATAGATTATAATGATTTCTAAATTCAATTAATTAACTTTTATTATAAAAAAAAATATATAGAATATATATATAGTTTAGGGAATAAATATAGAAATGAAAATAATAATATCAATATTTTAGAGAATTATATTCTCTAGTGAAAATGATAATATAAAGTGAATTTTTTAAGTGAATGTTTATAACAAAATATTTAATAAGAAATTAAATATGGTCATTAATCAATCAAAATCAAATTTTTTTTATATAAAATCGCTTATTTTAGAGATGTAAAGAAAATGGATGTAACATATTAAAATAAGAATTGATGTTAAATATTTCTTTGGAAAACCATTGAAAATAAATTTTTGAATCTAAATATAACAGAACTGATTTCATAGTGGGGAAGTCAAGGAAGAAAGTATATGTTAAATATAAATCATAATTTTTAATTTTTATAATGAAACTAAAAAAATGAATTTTTTAGAAAAAAACAAATATTAGTTTAAAAAATTAAAAAAAGAAACATATAACAAAAAATTTCTTTAATAAATCCTTTTTTCTAAAAAATATAGGATTTAGAAAAATAATGACATTGAAAAAACTACCAATTAAAATAGAAATAATATCTTCTTATCATTTAAAAACTTATTCACATGATTCATGTTAAAAAGTGATTAAAATTGTATAAAAACAATGGTAACTCTTAAAATATCCTAATGATATTAATACATATGGATTTTATGAAAGGAAAATTATTATACAATATCTATGAAAATAAATGAAATCCCAAAAATTAGACTAAAATAAATTAATTCCACTTTACGAACAATCAAATTATAACCCCATGCTCAATAAAAATTTATTAAAACATTAATCATAATTTATAAATGGATATTCATGTTAATTATATCATAGGGTTCATATATACATGTAATAAAAATAAATAGTTTCATAATGACAAATATATCTCAATAGACAGGAAATTTAGATGAAATCCCACACAATGATTATAACATTCTACATAGAAGTAACAAATGAAATTTGTAAGTGTATCAAATGTAATTCATGTTGATTTAAGTAGAAATAAAAAATAATTCATTCGAATGTAATTTTAGACATAATCTCTATATAATATAATCAATGAATAGATTATTTATCCAATTGAAGTGAGATGAGATATGAAACCCCATACCATGTGTTAATAATTCCAAGTTATGGATTTTATCTTCAAGTATAATAAAATTAAATTTACTATAATTAAATATAATAAACATAAAAACAAAAAATATCATATATTTTCCACTTATATATTCAATTCAACCATTTTTCAATAATATACTTTTTATTTTTATTGTTTTAGTTGTTAACAACTTTTTTTCATGTGAATTTGGACTCATTTGTTCTGGTCATTATAGTTTGATTATTATTCCATCACATCCAGAATATTAATTTTGATATAAATAAAATATATATTCATTATATATATAATTATATCCATACACAATATGTGGAGATAGATAAATGAATTACATCATTCATGGATTTTGTAGTATGTACATATAGATAAGTATTTTTTCTATTTTTTGAAGAATGTGAGAATGATAGTTATATTTGAATTCAACATTATGGAATATTAATTAAATAATATATGTAATGTATATTCATTAAATTCATACTTAATAAAGTTAATGTAAATTGAAAATGTTAAATAAATAACATAACATGGTGGAGGTGGCAGTCCACATGATTTCCGTTGCAATGATATAATTTTCTAAAGGAAGAGTAGGTAAGAAGTTATATATCATACTATAATTAAAGAATAATAATTAGTTCATAATTATTATATATATTCATTATTTGCATATTTATAACCATTCATGTAATGTGGAAATAAAAAATTAATTGTACTGCTACGTGAGGATAGTATTTTATACATACGCATAATCAATTTTTTCACATTTCATAGGATAAAAATACAAAGTGAATGGTAGTCACATAATAAAAATAACATCTAATATTATTTATTTTACTATATTTATTATTTTAGGATGAGTATACTAGATTTTTATTAAGTATAAGTCGAAATTAATTTGAACGAGTTGGTAAGTTGAACTACTTCTTCTTTGGTAATTTCATTTACATGCACACATAAGGACCATTAGAATGTACTATTAAAATGAAAAAAACATTAATTAATGTTTATATTAGCTAATAATATAATTATATATGTTTTCAATGATACAAATGTATCAATAGATGTGATGAAGTGGATAGAGGGTGTTATCTTTTATATATGTGGGGATTAGCACTGTTATTTTTAAATAAGTTATTAAATTAATATAAATTAATTTTCTTAGAAAAATGTCTCCCTATTTATATAATTTTAATTTTAAAGTATTCTTATTATAAATACTTTAATACAATACATGTATTTAATGTTTTCTTATGTTTTCACCCATATGTCATAGTTGTAAACCCCTAATGACTATTTTAATGATTACTGTGATAACAATGTTTATTACTCTTTATATATAAAGAATGTTTTTAAAAAAGGGAATTTGGACCTTAAATATTCCATGCCTCATACTCTATAAAATGTTTTATTGACAAGAAATATTCATCTTTTTAACTATAAATTATAAAATAAAACATTGTTTATTATAACATATCAATAATGTAATTTTTGTAAATACCAAAAATATTATAATTAAAACTATTTCTAATTCATTTCAAATGGTTCAAAATTTAAATGTATTCTACGATAATTTATATTTTTTAATATAGTCATTAAATCACATTCTTACGGGTTTAGATATCATTTAAACAATATATTTTGATATAACACCAGGGTTAATAAATTTTAACCATTTCAAGGGTAATTACTTCTTTAATTTTAAAGGGTTATAATTTTATATATATGTGGATAAATGGATCATAAATTTATAAAATGATATTTTGATCCTTTTAAAATAAATAATATCCTCTTTCAATATTATGATAAACTATAAATATTTTAATAAAATATACCTAACATGAAATATTATTAATATAATTTTATTAAATATTCTAATAATTTGTCTTTGAAAACATAATGAAATTAATGGAATTAAAATATGAAAATTTATCACCATTATGATATATTATATTTATATTATAATTTTTTAGGAAAACAAAAAACAGACAACAAATGTATGTTTTATTGGTTTCAAAATAAATTACATGATTTTTATATTACCTGCACAAGTATAGTGTCAATTTTTCTTATGAATTTATAATACTTAAATAATCAAGATAAATTAAAAATAAATGAAATTCGATCTAAATGAATTTTTTTATTCTTAAAATATGTATATTTAATCACATATATGTCATGAAAAATTATCGAGTATGTTAATTTTAATTTCTCCCAGGTGAAAATATTACATAAGAATTTAAAAAATGCATATGTTATATGACTCAAAATCTCATATCCAACCCTAAATATATACAATATTACATTAAATTAATTAAAAAAATTATATATAGGGATTCTCAATGAATATATTTTATCTACAAGAAAATATATTTTACTTTTCAAGAGTCATGCAAGCACTGCATCATCACTACAATGAGATTTCATATTTAACAAGAAATATAATAAAATATATTTTTTTCGACAAACATATTGTATGAATTTTTTATATTTTCATAAATGGTTCTTCTAATAACATTCATAAATTTTTATATCAAATTTATATCCTTGAAATATAATTAATTATACTATATATCATTAAAACAAATCATTTCATTATTCACTTAATAATCAATCTTTTTAGAAAAATCCAAATATTTCTTCTTAAAATAATTTTTATATACATAAATAAAAAAATTATATACACCATATTAAATAAAATTTAAAAAGGCTTCAATAATTTTATATTTCATTCTCATAATAAAATCAATAATAACCATTTTATAAGAAAACATATTTAGAAAAAATAACTTTACAAAAAACTGAGTGAATATTTATTAATAAATGAAGAATAATTTTGTATTTAGTAGGATCAATTTAAATTTATTTTACAATTTTTTACTCATATTAATTCTTATAAATTTAATTTCTATGATATAATAGTAACATTTAAATAATATTATTCTTATAATATATCTCAATTTTGTTAATGATCATTTTTTCATTTTTACAAAGAGACCGAGTATATTATTATTTTAAAAGAATTTTTAACGGTCTTTCATCCTACTACAAATATATAAATTTCACCTATGTAATGTTATCTTATAAATCAATTGATTAAATTATATTGGAAACTCACATATTATATATGGATAATAGAAAATCTTTTGAAAACAGAATGTAGGAAACCTACAGGTTACTACATTTTAAAATACATAGGTTCCCCTATAAAGAGAAAATTGGTTTTTAAAAAAATATACATCAAATAGAAAAATAATTTCCCAGGAATAATAGACTGTGTTATGGAACATCTTCATAAGAAAGTAAATAACTACAAAACAACGAATCAGAGATGGGTAAAAGAACAATAAATACAGAAGAAATTAATGTACAAGGGTAACACTTTTATTTAATTATATTGTTCCTAAATATTATTGGTTTCACTATCAAAATTGAGACACATATAATTTTACATACTGGATTTCATTTAATTTTATAAGTATAATTTAGTCTTATTAATGTAATTTAATCAATTATAAATTATATATTTCTATATTAAATTATTTATAAAGATGAATTTGTTAGTCTTGATGTAAGAAAATGGCCAATCACCTAATAATAAGATCCATAAAATAATGGAAATTCTTTTCTTATTTCTCTAAAAAAATAAAAAGGATTTCATAGGTTATCATGTATGTTTTAATATTACACCATAAACTCTAAAAAATCATATGACGCCCCAAGTTTTAAACATAATCCATTCCATAAATTGGTTACTCTTTAAATCATTAGAAATATGTTTCACAATGTTTGAGACCTAGAAATCAATAATATATGATTAATATATTGTCCCTAGAAAACATATGTATGATCATAATTTAAAAATGAAACAATTGAATACCCTGATCATGTAGTATATTATTATGTAATAATAAATTGATTACCCAAAAAAATTCATCAAGAATTAATATTATCCATATTCCTCATATAAAAAAAATAAACTATTGAAAAAATTCAACAAATCTCAAAAATATGTAGAAAATTGTTTCCTCAAATATCTATTCAATATAATTCCCCTTAATTCTATCTAATTAACATACTTAATTTTAATAATCTCTTTATACCAAATGAAAATTATTAACCTGATATCAGTAACATAATAATGGTTATTTCCCCGTCAATCATTAGGTTTAAATAAAATATGACATTATTGAAAATTTATTTTCTAGGTTGACTTTACCATTAATCATATTATTTAAAATCAATAAATTAACATTTAGTCATAACTAGATTTATATGTTTCTTGATTCTTATAAATATAATATAATTGAAATAACACATTAGGGACATAATTACTCTATCCCAATTTGCAAACAATTCATTCCTTTCACATTAGTTATTTTTATAAAATATTCCAATATATGATATATGAATTATCCATTAGAATAAGAAATTAAATTTGATAATGAAAATGTTCCTCAAACATGTGATATTTTATTATAAATAGTACCATATGATATAATATATATCTCCCAACAAAAATATTCATTTGAATTTGAATTTTCATAAAATATCATCTTATTTTCACAAATAAAACCTCATCTTGATCCATTGATACATTTAAATTTTTTCTTGAACCCATATTATTGACAATTAGAAAACTAATTTTTCTTCTATCTATAGATTTCAAGGATAACAATATTTCTATTATTATGTTTTTACGTTAACTCATTCATGTTGATAATGTCACTCATATAAGGAGATAAATGATTAGGAATAATCACAATGTTTGTTCTTCCATCTCCCATTTCATATAGTTTCTCATATATAAAATCTTTCAATTATATCTAACATTAAGCAATAATATTACTACTCATGATTATTTCCATTGATTAAAATCAATAATAATATTGTAATAAAAAATAATAATAGTTATAAATCATGAAAAATAATATATAGAATGTGTAAATCTGGACACCTTAGGTTTATCCTTGTATATAAATTATCATAATCTATTAAAATATATCATAATGTTTCTTAAATAAAAACTGAATCATCTGAATATTATTTATTAGGAGTTCAAAATAGGATAATAATACAAGTACACTCATTGTGACTTAAAATGATACTTGACAAATACTAGATTAACTATTTTTATTTTTTTACATATAGATGAATCTAGTCCAAAATGGAATATACTTGTAGAATCTATATGGAGATATTTTAATATGAAAAACACAAAATATAAACCTTAACAAAAACATTTTGAATTTATTCAACTAAAAAACATATACTGAAATTAAATTATTGGATAATGTTCCAGAATATATGATTTCCAAAATCTCTTTCAAGTGGTCTTTACAAAATTTTTGATGATATCGATAGTAGAATCCTCGATCCTAGTAGCACAAATTCGACGTATACATTTTTTTATTTTCACTAGATATACGTGATCACTTCCCAATATATTGAATAGTTTTGTATTCAAGGAAAAATTTATATATACATTATTTCTATATTAACATCACAATGAAAAAAACATAGAGACATAAATTATTCAATACACATTGAATCATTCAAATATACGTTCTCTATATCTGAGGGAATTGAAAAAATAATAGGGTAGCTCAGATGTTGATTACGATTTATGTGAAACATAATGTATCATGAATAAATATGGCATACTTAATAAAGGAATGTAAATAACAGAAAAATGTTTCATTTAATCAATAATTTGAGAAAGAAATGAATCCATGGATAATATCAATAAAAATAATATCACTTGTAATTATGAAAAAAATTTCAAAAAAAGAAAAATATTAATGTATTAACTAAATATCTCATATATCATGATTTCATTACCATCTTGGCCATATATGAAATCAACATAATCATTGTGTTGATATACACCAAAACTAGATTTCGTAATTCAGTGAAAAATGTTTGTCTTAGGAGCTGTATCGATGCCTCGAGGGGACATCTATAAATGGGACCCATAAGTAATTTTATGTACAATGTATTTGTTTTATATTTAATGATCAATTAAATTCATAAAAATAATATTCTTTGTTAAAAATTATTCATATTGATTATTTAATGTGAAATGTTTTTTCCCTAGTTAATCAATGAAGATTTACAGTAAAACACTTTATATATATTTGGTATAAAATTTAAGAAATAATCATACGCTTTCTATAATGAATATGGATATTTAAGAGGAATATAATTTAAAAAGACAACTAATAAAATTAATTCTATTGTTTCAAGATAAGTTTTCCATTGAAAAAATTAATATGTGATAAAAGATGATCATTACTCTATGATAAATATATGTTTTTTAAAAGTTTCATGTATTTTTGAAAATTTATTAAAATTAGATAGAATTATTAAAATAATAATTGATTAATTTTTTAATTATAAATCCATTGGAAACATAGAGAAGAAGTAAAATTGAGTAAATGGTAATAGCGGTAGATGAATATGTTAGCAATGTATACAAAGAAAAAAACCATTACTTTTTATATTTTTATTGTGAAATATAAATTTTACAATTTTGAAAATAATTTTAATGAATCATCTTAAATTTATTTATTTTTATAATTAAACATAAATGTACTGATTAAATATTTTCTATTCATAAATAGGAACTTCTTAAAACATCTTTTAAAAAGAAGATCATTGAAGATGAAAAATCCAATCAAAAGGGGAATAAAATATGGTTTTCTTTTAGAATTTTATTTTCTTGATTAAAAATAACAAGATAGTAAGGGTATGATGAAAATAAAAAAATACTTAAATATCTAGAGTATATTAAATTATAAGAATTTATAAAGGAAATATAATAATACTCACCTAATAAAAATTATATAAACTGGTACAAAATTGTGAATTTAAATTATCATACTATATCAATGATACTATTAAAAATTTTACCTCGTGGAAGCATAAAATTGAGGACAAAAACTAATAATCATGAATAAATATGTATTCATGGTTAATTCATGAATGTTTTTGTATAAAACACACAAAAAAATTATTTGGTGAATAATAATATATGTATTATTAGAGTGGAAATTTAAATGAAATCCATAACATTGGACATAATTTTAAAGTGAAAATTAATAAATAAATAGATTATGGGAATAAATTGTAAATTCAAAAAATTAAATGTGTTAATATAACATAACTAAATATAAATTTTTTTAAACATAATCAAGAAATTTTATTGTTAGAAAAGAATATATTTAGTCAAATGAATAAATATTGAGTTACGAAACCAGTTACATCAAGATAAAATTTCGTTGTATGTGATTCTAACCTATAATATGATAATTTTATATTTATTATAAATATATTAAATAACTATATACATATCTATAATATCATATATGATCTATTTATAATATTTGACTACAAATTTATACATAATCTTTAATTATTTCATTATCTCGGTTGTTAACTGCTAATTTTTTCATTTGAATTTTTCTTCTATAGTTCTAGTCCATTTATTTTGATTATGTTCATATCATATAAAAAATTTAAATTACTATATTTATATCCTATATATTAATTTTATATATGATCATTCATCTATTAAAAGTATATATTGATAAATTAATTACAATATTCATGGAGATTGTAGGACGTATGTATGCCTGAAGGATGATTACACTTTTTAACGAATGAAATGAATGAAATTTAAATAATAATAATATTTAAATAATTATTATTATATCAAATATAATCATTTAATATAATCATTTTTCCATCAATGTAAAGTATAAATGAAAAATAAGTTACATTGTTTCAAGGAGGAGGTAGACCTCACATATACATGATTGAAACTATTATAATCAAATGTATTGGAAGGTAAGAAGATTGAGATAATATTTTAATTCTGTAAGAATAATTATTTCTTAAATATCATAAGTATTCATTAGTTCTAAATTTATAGCCAGCCATAAAATTCTGTGATGAAGAACAAAATACACAACTCTATGGAGTTTAAATGACGTACATACGATCAATCAATATTTTGAATTTTCATTTGATAAAAAAGAGATTGAATATTATCACCCCATAAACATAATAAAATTATCGTATATTTATTATATTTTAGTTGTTATTATATTCTGTGTTAAATATTTTTTGAGGACGTAGATGAATAATGAAATCCAAAAGTTGTAGAAAAATGAAATAACCTGTTATTTGTAGACTTTCTTCAAATACCATTCCAAGGACAAAGGAAATGGAATTTAAAATGTCCATTTACCATAATTCCTTGTTAGAGTAGTTTTATAAGGAACTGCGTAGGGTTTAAATGACCCAAATGGATTAATAGTTTTCAATAAAATTGGAGATTATTTTCATTTTATATTTTAAGGGTGAGAAAATTTCCGAATTACATAAATTTTTAAATAAATATAAACTACATTCTGTAGAAAAATATATCCTATTTTAAAAAATTATAATATAATATTAGTATGATTTAAATTATTCTCATTATATAATATTTGGACACTTTTTCTTTATTATTTTACACTTATATCTTAGTTTTAACCCCCCCATATTGACCCTTTTTGTGATTACTATGATATCAATGTTTTTACTCTTTAGTGGTAGATAATGTTATAGTAAAAGGTAATGTAATCCATATATAGACTATGGATGATATTATCGACCAACTACTATTAATTTTTTTGGAGTAACAATTTTATATTATTATAAATTACATATACAGAAATTATTTATTATAAAATATCATTAATGACATATTTGGATACGTATAAAATCTTATAACATAATATGTCTCCAACTAATTTAAAATGTTTTGAATTGAACAATGATGCTAAAATATATAAAATATGATCTTAATATATTCATTAAACAAAAATTTAAAGGATAATATTTTAAATAAAATATTATCTATTGGATTAGTGCCTTTCTTATCCAATTTTCTCCTCAATCTTGGAAATAAAATTTTCATTAGTAATGGGTTATAATATTACCATTAAAAAGAAAATTTCCTCAAAAATGATCAGGGGATGACATTGTACACCATTTAACATCCTTATTTTCCTTTATCAAACTGTTTATGGGTTTTGTATAATTTTATAAATATATTTAACATAAAGTAATATAAATATATTTTTAAGAACTATCCATAATTATTTACTTAGAATACTATGTGAAAAAAATTGAATTTAAATATTACACCTTAAAACATATATAATTTTTTATATTTATCTATGTAATTCATATGAATATATAACTCACATAAAAATATAAGTTTTTGAGTTCTTATACTAAACTACTTTATTTTTCTTCATCTTGTACAAGTACAATGTCATGGTTACCAATTAATTCCCAATTATTTTTTCATTACAAAAAATTAAAATGAAAATCAAATCATAAAAATAGATAAAATATGGTCATAATAAACATTTTTATTTGTTCTATATTCTTATTTCTTCACATCCATGTTATGAATAATTATTAAACATGTTATTTTGAATTTTGTTAACCTTGCAGAAGCATTACAAGATGAATTGGATATAGGATTTTTTAAATACCGCCCAAATTCATATATATATATATATTCTAACAAATAATAACTAATAAATACTATTTTATAACTATGTTTATTAAAGTTTTCCTCCTATAATAGTATTTTTTCAGCATCAAATTTTTCATCTCGAGGGATGCAAAAACATTATGTCAGTAGTTAAAATGATTTGAAAATTTATCATAAAATAAATTAAAATTTATATGATTTGAATTTTTTGTATTATATTTATATAATATTATTTAAAATTAGAATTTATATACATTTAAAAATTATTTATATCATATTTATTTTTTTGGAAACATCTTAAATGATAATATATATAAATGAAATTTCATTTTTTCTTTATTCACAGAAAAAACATCTTCATGAAGAATACTAAAAATATTCCATTAAGTAATTGTGATTTGATGATTTAAAAATTAATTAGATTAATATAAAATATAATTTCCCAAATTTTTATAAATTGATTATATCATTCTTTCACAAAAATCAAAGAATCCAATTTTTGGAAAAACATATTTTTTATCAAATAAATTTATATAAAAATAAATAATTAAATAATAATTTTCATTTAATATTTAAATTTTTATTAATTTTGTCCATTATTAATTTATTTAATATTATTTTTTACTAATATTTATATCACATTATTCAATTTTTTGGTAAAAATGGTTATATTTAAATATTAATATTTTTATGTTATATCTTTATTTACTTAAATCGCAATGTTACACATTTAGTGAGATATGTAGATTATTTTTCGTTTAAACTAAATTTATAGGGTGTCACAATTACAGCATGATTCATCTATTTTACAGTTATATCCACATTCTATTATCCAGATAGAGATGTTTTTTTGAAATGAATGAACTATATACTTTACCACATTTAGCGATATATTGCAATGTTTTGTATTATCGGTAATGTTTTCACAATTTTTTATACCAATTGAAAAAATAAATACACCATGAATTGAAACAAACAATGAAATAACATATATTTTACAAAAAATATTTCATGAAATATTTATTTGTTATACAAAAAATAAAGTCCCATAAAATCAAGACGCCAATTGTCATTGTATAGTTAGATTCATAGCACAATTATTATGAATTGGAATGAAACTAAATTACTTAAAGAAACAATAACATCATAATAAGACTAAATTGTTCTTATATTATTTAATTGGACATCCAAAGGACATACACAAGAAATAGGTGATCTATAAATCAAAAAAGTTAAAAATAAATAAAATTCCCAAAAGTAATTTTGTACATTTGAGTGAAGAGGCATAATGATGTGACATAGAGTGGTATGTATCCAAATCAAAGAATGACATAAGATTATAACATCACGGTATCATATAAATATTTTAACAACATAAAACCTTACATAATAAGAATATGTAATGATGATCCTCCATCAAATCAAGACATAGTGTACTCCCCAGTTAGGATGCCACAAAACGAGATACCCGATATTTTTTCCACATAAGCTAAAGTGTTACTCCTTGTACACTAGATGCGACTAATAAGAAGTGGGTTTCAAAGAGGAATTTTGAGAAGTCTATACCTTCATGTCAGAGTATAAAACTAGATTAAAATAACTAAATATCATATATATAATAATGATATGAAATTATAAATAAACTAAAATAAGACCCCATTATAACAAAATGAATTATAGTAATGGCACAAAAAAACATGGCATATATAAAAAACCACCCACTAGGCCATTAAAATGACATTACAAAACTAAAATAAACTATAAAAGGAATCATACCATCATTGAGATGATCCCACCCATTCACATGAATCTATTTGAGGTATCATTCCAGGCCATGACAATATTAACACAGGCCTCATAAAAAATCTTCTAAAATACCATGTGAGAGATGATAGTTTACCCCTGTCCAGTTGATGATTTTTAAGGGTGTGATTACAACTCAAAAGGTCACCACCAATGGGTATTGAATAAAACTGTTGTATAAACATCATTTTATGAAAATGTATGAGTAAATCGTAAACATGAACGTATATAAAATATTATACATTTTGAAACAATATTGGAATTAGCAACATTTTTTCATGGTTCTATATAGTACCCATACCAATCAAACATGCTATGGACCATTAAGGTCATCTGAAACATTTATCATAAGGGTGATCATTTAGAAAAAATGTATAATTGGTATGTGTATCCAATAGGGATTTTAAACATCATTTCTAATCAACCCAACCATATATAATAGGGTTTAAATGTCATACACGGGGAAAATAAGACCATGTACCCAATTAGGATTTATAATTCAATGTATGACCCTCCTAAACATGTTTTGAAATGTTATTTCCATCATCACAAAACATGATATTAATCTACATCTCCATACCCTTGGAGTTCATTTCATGAGTCCATTTTATGAATCTACCGTGCACCAGGTCACCTGTAGCATTATTCTTCCTTGCCCAAGGGAGTAAAGGATTAACACAACATCCCACCAACCATATATAAAAAAATTGGATCCTAGAGCATCAGTATGCTTCATAATCCTTGTATAATGAATTCCATGTCCAACATCCTAAACCATTACATTATTAATAAATTTATTTATTCATTGTTTGACGTACCTAACCATATTACTAAATTAACTCCAATTGTGAACCATATTTAATTTATCAATATTCTAGACCAATAATTGATTAATAATTTATAAAATTTGAAAATTGTATTAAAAACATAAAAATGACCAAGAAAACCACAATCATTTTCAAATTTCATTGAATTTTCGATGTCAATTATACTCATTAATGATTATTAAAATCAAATCTTTTAAAAATTGGCCTTTCCCTTTTAAAAACAAGCATGGCCCACGAAGTTCATTTTCCATCAAAACAATTAGAAGATCCATTGTGTAATTTTATACCAAGGTGTTGTTGAGTCAATATGGTTTCCTTATGACATTTCCATTACTTCTTGTTTTGAAAATCCCAAAAACCCTATCCTAAGGCAAATTTCATTTTACCTATATTTAACTTTCATAAAGAAACATTCCTTCCCCGAGAAAATTTATCCTTATAATGTTTTTCACTGTTCATTTTATTTCTAAGTGTGAAATTCAGTTTCGTATCCAAAACCTCAGAATCTTATAAATACATAGATATAAAGCATTCTGTTTTAGGATCCAAATTCAGGTTCTGAATTTTTTTGAGTCCAGACTCTGAATTCTAATGAATTCAGACTTCGAACATTGTATGTTCTGACTCTGAATTATAATGAATTCAAACTCCGAACATCATATGTTCAGACTCCAAATTCTTATGAATTCAGTCTCTGAACATTGTAAGTTAAGTCTCTGAATTCTAATGAATTCAGACTCGGAAGTTTGTAAGTTCAGACTCCGAATTATTTTGAATTCAGACTCCAAATTCAACTGAATTCAGACACTGAATTTATTTGAAATTCAGACTCTTGAATTCAATAGAATTCAGGTTCTTAATTCTTCTAAATACAGAATCTGAATATTCACATAATATAAACACCGAATGGGTTTTTGGTTATACTGTGAACATTTATTTATATACACTCCTAAAATGGATTTTTGTTAAGAAATCATATTTTTTCTTACTCATGTTTTGGTTACAAAATGATTTCGTACATTCTGTTACTAACTAACTGTTTTTTGAGTGAGACGTGTACAGGTCCCTCCGAAAATTCAATGAAATATATGATCATTAGTGGAGGGAGCCGACCATTGAAGCTGTTCCTATAAATAAGAGCTCATTTGAAAGAGCTCATAATAAGTTGATTAATCTAGAGATTACATGCTGCAGAAGTTATTTCGACTGAGAGATACTATAATTTATTGTGCATACTGATCTTCTTGTTCAAAATTACATTGTGCAACTCTAAATGTTTCTGAGTACACAGTAAATATAGAAGACCTTAGTAGCCGAGACCTACCTTTCCTTAGTGAAATGAAAGATCAATATTGGTTGTGGCATAGAAGGTAATGACACTATTACCATATGAACCTATGAAAACTCTCTAAGAAAATACTAGTTAAGGATCTACTAGAGATAAGATTTTATTCTTCAAAAGTCTGTGATCCTTGTCAAAATGGAAAGAAACAAAAATCATGTCTTCAATAACTTGCTGATGTCTCAACCACTAATGCATTATATTTAGTGCATGTGGAACTTTTTGGCCCAACAAAAACCGAAAGCATTGGTGGAAAATATTATGTATTTTTCCTAGTTGATGATTACACTATATTTATGTGGACCTATTTTATAGAAAAGAAATCTGAAGCTTTTTCTTATTTCAAAAGTTATTGAGCCCAAGTTAATAACGTGAAAAATATTCTTTTGATAACTATTAATAGTGATCATTGGGGGAATTCCTAAATTTCATTTTGAAATGTTTTTTTAGTAGAAAAGGATTTACTCATAACTTCTCATCACCAAGAATACCTCAACAAAATGGTGTTGTTAGAAGAAGAAATACAATTATTCCAGAGATAACAAGAACCATGTTGAGTGAATATTCTGTAGCCAATCATCTTTGGGCTGAAGCTGCAAGTACAACTTGTTATACTAAAAATCATGTTTTGATTAGGCCTTTTTGTAATAATACTCCTTATGAGTTATGGAATTGTAAAAAACCTAGGCATTCATACTTAATGGTTTTTTTTGCATGGTAGTCATTTTTAATACTAAACATAATCTACACAAATTTTCTAAAAAATTGAATGAAGAAATTTTCTTAGGATACTACTTAACATCTAAGGCTTATAAAGTTTTCAATAAAAACATGTGTACTGTTGAGGAGACAGTACATGTTAAATTTGATGAAACATATCCTTCTGTTTTTAAACAACCTCAACCTACATCTTCGGATGTGTTTTTAAAAACTGATTATCAACCTTTTTTAGAAGATCCTTCTGATAAGGAAAATGTTCTAGAAAAAGTTTCTGAAGTATTTACCCAAGATTATTTCCAATATTTTGTGGATGAAAAGGTTTTACAATACCCAAATCATTTTCTTCTAAAGAATCATACCAGTGATACTATCATTTGTGTTGTAAATCAACCTGTATGGACTAGAAGTTCCTTATGTAATGATGTAGAACATCTAATATACCTTTTCCAATTAGAACCAAAAAAGAATTGATGAAGCTTTAGGTGATGATGATTGGATAAAAGCTATGCAAGATGAACTAAATGTATTTGAAAGGAATAAAGTCTGGATATTGGTTTAATAAACTAAGGAAACTTCTGTTATTGTAGTTAAAAGGGTCTTCATAAATAAATGTGATGAAAATGGAATCATAGTATGAAAAAAATCTAGATTTTTTGCTAAAGGATATAATCAACAAGAAGGAATAGAAAATGAAGTAACTTATCTCCTGTATCTATAATTTAATATATTTGTATTCTACTTACCTTTGTAGCATTATTCAATTTCAATCATTTTCAAATGGATGTGAAATGTGATTTCCTTAATGGATTTTTAAAAGAGGACGTTTTTCTAATAACCTCTTGGTTTTGAAGATACAAAACATCCTAAATATGTTTACAAACATACCTAATCATTGTATAGACTTAAGCAATCCCCATGATCTTGGTATGATTGACTTATAGGTTTTTTATGAAATATAATTTTGTGAAGGTAAATGCTAATCCAACCCTTTTTATAAATAATGATAAGAAAAATGTTTTTATTGTTCAAATTTAGGTTGATGACATTATATTTGGTCCAACTCAGCAATCATTAACTGATTCCTTTGTAGATCTAATGAAATATGAGTTTGAAATGAGTATGATGGGTGAGTTAACATTTTTCTGTGGTTATCAAATTTCTCAAACCCAAGAAGGTATCTATATATCCCAACGTAAGTATATTAAAGATCTTCTTAAAAAGTATGGATATGACAACACTAAGAGTATATGTACTCCCATTGGTACCTAAAATTCACTTGATCTAGATGATGCTGGGAAACTAGTAGATCAAACATATTTTAGAGGTATGAGAGGAAGTATACTTTACTAAACACCTATTCATCCAGGCTTAATGTTCTCATTATGCTAATGTTCAAGATATCAATCTAGTGTAATGGAATATCATTTAAATGAAGTGAAAAGGATTTTTCACTACATAAAGGGAATCATGGATCTATGACTCGTTCATACATCTAGAAATGATTTTGTTTTAAAATGTTTTTCAGATGAGGAATTTGATGGTTGTGGAATGGATAAGAAAATTACAATCGAAACTTGTCATTTTTTAGGAGATTTATTAGTTTCTTGGTCATGAAAGAAGCTACACTCAGTAGCACTTTCCACTACTGAAGCTGAATATGTAGTAGTTGGAAGTTGTTTTTCTCATTTTTTGTGGATGAAACACGGACTCACAGAATATGGAATTTGTTTTAACAAAAAAAAATTGTTTGATAATAATAGTTCCATTACATTATGTAAAAACCCTGAACATCACTCTCATGAAAACACATAGTTTTTAGGCATCACTCTCCTAGCTATCACAAAAAAAATGAGATATCATTCCTCAATTTATCGAAATGCAAGATCAATTTGCTGATATTTTCAAAAAGCCTTTACCATCCGATAGATATTAATACATTAATCAAAAGACAGGAATGATAACCGAAAGGTAATCATCCTTATTAACTTCTTTTTAAACATATCTCTTTATAGTAAGGAAATCATTATCATAGGGGGAGTACATTTGATTGTTAGTTTTTAAATTTTTTCATTTTCCATATTTTTCATAATAAAAATTTTCATAGTCAGTTTTTCTAAATTTTTCATAATTAAAATTTTCATAGTCAGTTTTTCTAATTTTTTCGTAATGAAATTTTTCGTAGTCATTCTTTATAATAATTTTCGAAGTCAGTTTTTCTAAAAAAATTCATAGTTTTAAATTTTGGTAATGAAAATTTTTGTACATAAAATTTTCGTAATGAATATTTTTGTAATTAAAATTTTATTAATTGAGATTTTCATACTGAAACATTTCATAATCAAATTTTTCAGAATCTAAAGTTCTTCAAGATGATTTTTCCTTAATATTAATTATCTTCCTAAGATATATGAAAGGTATGTTTCCTTTCTTAAATTTTCATAATCATCTTTCACGTTTTGGTATTCTTATCTGTTTTTTGTATTCACATTTCCATAAATATGAATATTTAATGAAAAAACACAAAAGATCAGATTTTATCAAAATTTCCTTCCAGCTATCATCTCAACAATCAGATATGAGAAGATGCTTTTTCAACCATTGGATTGAGTATGGAATCGAAACTATCTCCCCAATCTCCTAAACAAAGGACCCCTTATGGTTGTCCCACATTGAAACTAAAGCACTCAAATACTGAAGCTCTTCCCTCCTACATAATCTCATTCTGAACTTCTCAAATCGTTCTTACATCCGAATATCTATTGAAGTCTCCTCTCAAAAATATATTTCAACTATCAAGCCAATATTGGAATGGTATATATATAGGGAAAGGTCAGTTGATCTCATGTTTTTCTCAATGTATGATTCTATAATCTCAAAGAATATCAAGATGAATGAATGGGAGAGTGTCTGATTATCCAAACCAAAGGAATATGATCCGGTGTATCCGGACTTGTTGGTTGAGTTATATGAGTCATCATTCTTTTTCAAGGAAGAAGGAAAATAAATGATTTCTTTCATGAGCAATGGGAAGAAGTAGACTCTTCCTTACACCAAGGCCGTAAGCATGGTTGGTATTCCCTCTGAGGATGAGGCACAGTTCTTCTCACATAAGCTTCCTAATGTAAAATTATCATTTTTGAAGGATATGGCCATAGCTTGCCTTGGTCTCTCATATGTTAAGACTCCAAAGATTCTTCACATGTCCATAAATTTTTAGATTTTTGAATTTTGGGTTCAAGGATTCATCATTCCGAGAAAAGGGTACAAGGATACGTTGAAGAAAAGTGACAACTACATCCAAGGTTTTTTAGTGAATCTAAGAAATCTTATCCTCGTTAAGTATATTCTGATTAAAATTGAGTATATAATGAATGGAAATATGAGGCTTAGATTATTATGTATCCATAAATTCTCTCAATTTTGATTATTTGGTGTTTAAATTCCTTCAAAATACCTTGTAGTTCTAAGCTAATAAATTGCAATGTTATACTGGTATGTGATGATTCTCTGAAGAGAATGAATGATTGATTTTCTAAGGAATCTAAAGAATTCATTGACATTTCTGAAGAAGAACCCGAATCTATTTAAATGAAATAGGAGGCGCCTGAACCTTCAAAAAAGGGAGAAAGGGAGAGGAAGTTGAAAGATGGGGAATAGAAAGAGAAACCACTAGTGGCTATGGAAACCCAATCTGAAACACCAAATCCTAAAAGAAAAAATCATATCCGGATTAGCTAGTAGAAAAATGGAGGGAAGACAAGGATAAAAAGAAAGCATGGGAGCTTAGTTTGTGTTTGGATCCTGCTGAAGAATAAGATCTAAAAGAAAAGACTACTGATGAGCTTGAGAAGAAAGAGAAAGAAATGAATCAAAAGAAGAAGTTGTCTAAGGCAGAGTTATTACAATCACTTTTAAAGGCCGCAAAAAAAGCATCCTTAAAAATTCTGGTACCAGAATCCTTTCTGATTGAACTTTTTCTAGAGACTCCGTGAATGAAATTTCATACTTCGGAAAAAGTCAATGAAAATGTTGAAGAGAATGAATTAGAATAAGAAGAAGAAGGTATAGGGGTTACCAAAGATCCCATAAAAAATTGTAGGACTTTCATGAGAACAAAAACTTTTCTTTGAAGTTGTCATTCCGAACCTCCAAAGACGAATCATCAAAGCTTGCTACTCTTGGGAGGGATGAAGAGATGGCTGAAGACGAAGTTGACAACCAATCTGGAGAGGAAATCATCAACCATGATTTCATTCACCCAGAGGATGTTGAGGTAAGATCTTAGAATGAAGAGATAGCTGAAGATAAAATTGTTCAGTTGTCTGATACTGAACACAAATCACATGATCAAGTGGAAGTCATTCCGAATGATGATAAAGGAAAAAGGTGGGTTTTGATACAACTACCAATGATTTTGTAAAGAAGAAATGTGTTGGTGTATCTTCAAAGAGGAATCTTGCTGAGATAGAAAAATAATCCTCACAAAGCAAAATTTTTTATTCGGAATCATCCTCCCATGGATATGATTTTTTGGTCCAATATTTGAAGAATCTTATTGGAACTGTTCCTATTTCCATGCATAGACTTGAGATGTAAAATGATTCAACACACCTTGAATCAGATATCGGATTTAGTATCCATAGTGATGGATAAGTGTTTCAAACTCGAAGCATATTTCATTAATTTTCTTAATAAATACGAAGAACATAAATGATCTTGTAAAAAGACGACAAGCTGGTCAAGGATGACAGTAGAAGATATGTGAATTATTTATGAGTTCCAAGAATATGTCAAGGATTCATTTGACACCGAAGATGTGGATATCAAGGATCTCACAAATACTTTTGAAGAAAAGCTGATTCTGGAATAAAATTCCTGAATTTAAGAAGTGAAATATCATAATGGAAAGTGGTATTTAGTTGCTCAATGTTGGAAGAGATAAAGAGATCTCAGGATAGAGATTGGGGAGAATCATTGAAAGAAGGAATAAGCCTTGAAGGATCATGCAGATATTCTTAATGCTAAGGAAGAAAAAATCAAAGCCTTACTAAAGAAAACAGTGGATTAGTATCATCTTATCAAATAAGAAGAGGATGATCACAAGGATTTTAAAAAGCTGAAGTCCATAGACAAGAAGTTGATTCCAAAGGAAAAGGAAGGATGACCTTGTTCAATTCTGATCTTTTTTTGTATTCCTTTCCAGGCGTAAATTTTTCCAATCATAATGAAATATTTTGGGTTCTATTAATATATTTTTGGTTGTCTTGTTATAATATTTCAGGTACCATATTTACATTTCCATTCCCTGTATTCTTTTTCAAAAATCAGATAGGGGGAGAAAAGAAAAAATAATACTTAGTAAAAATTCCCTAAGTGAAGGGGAGTTCATTTAAGGGGGAGTTCTTATCCAAGTAGATTTTGTTATGCAATAAAATGCTATGACTCATTCCAGAATTCAAGAATATGATCCATGGTGTTTCCAAATCCTAATGGGGAGTTATTTGTAATTATCTTTTCCCATGTGTAAAGGGAGATAAGTTTTACTTTCAATGTCCAAGAATTTTATTTATATATCCTTATATTCGTTTTTGTGAGGATGTTTGTGATTTACAAAATGGGGGATATTGTTCATTAAATAAGGATTCCTTATGACTTTTCCATTCCATCTTGTTTTGAAAATCACAATGACCTTATCCTAAGGAAAATTTCATTTACCCTAGATTTATCTTTCATAAGGAAACATTCCTTCCCCCAAGAAATTTTTCCTTACTATGTTTTTCATTGTTCATTTTATTTCTAAGTGTAGAATTAGGTTTCGTATCCAAAACCTCAGAATCCTTTAAATACAATGATATATAGCATTTTGTTTTAGGATCCGAATTTAGGTTACAATTTTTTTTGAGTTCAGACTATGTGTTCTAATGAATTCAGACTCTGAATATTATAATTTCAGACTCCAGATGCTTATAAATTCAGACTCCAAACATTATAAGTTTAGACTCCGAATTTTAATGAATTCAGACTCCAAACATTGTATGCACAGAATTCGATTTCTTAGGAATTCTAACTCCATATTCTACTGAATTCAGACTCTGAATTTCCTTAAAATTTAGACTCCAGAACTCTATATAATTCACGGTCCGAATTCTTTTGAAGACAGAATTCTAATATTTACGTATTATAAACACTGAATGGTTTTTTACTTAGACACTGAACTTTTATTTCCTTACCCTCCAAAAAATAATTTTTGTTAAGCATCCATATTTTTTATTACTCATGTTTTGGTTATAAAACGATGTCATACATTGAGATACTAACTAACCGTTGTTTGAGTGACACGTGTATAAGTCCCTCTGAAATTCAAGGAAAAATATTACTATTGGAGGAGGGATCTGACCATTGAAGTTGTGCCTATAAATAGAATATCATTACAATGAGCTGATAATATTTTGGTCAATCTAGAGATTACATTCTTCTTAAGTGATTTCTAGTGATAGAGAGACTAATTATTTGTGTATAAGAACATCTTGTTCATAATTTCTTTGTGTGACTTCGAATGTTGCTGAGTACATTCGAGAGCTTCCGAGGATTGGATGATAGAGGTTTCGACTGCCTTTAATTTCATGGAATTTATTTGTGAGGAAGATAGAGGTGCCGACTACGTTTAAGTTGAGGGCTTGTGGGGATCGTAAGACAGACTCTAATCTTTGTATCGAGGGCTTACCCTGGTGTGGGTAAGACAAAAATTAATGAATATATAAATCAAGGGACCATTATCCATGGTTGTTAGATACCCTTCTCTATGGGTTAATAGATTTACTACTTGTTACTTGCATTTTTTCATGTTTTCCGCTACATTTTGGTTGTTGAAGAAAGTAAAACAATCTTATACATGATTATACCTATATACTCTAATTAAGTAAGATTTTATATTCTTTAAGATAGAATCTTTATCTTATTAAACATTTTTATGTTTCATTTCTTGAATCACTTTTATAGAATTACATTCTTGGAATCATATTTCAAGAATCAAGCATGTTTTTAGAACTAGAGGTTTTGTGAATTGACATTTTTTATCTTTGTTAAACATCACCATATTTAAAAGTTCTAATGGATTTTTTCTAAAAGTATACAATTCACCCCCTCTTGTATATTGATCAGCTACATCGTTAGATACTACAATTAGTATCATTCATTATTTCGATCCAATAGGCTACTACAAAATCATTTCAATATACCCTTGAAAACCAATTAAACCGCTATCAAATGAGCTTGAGTTGAATACCACATATCAAAAAAACATCATTTTTAGGAAATATTTTTCCCATATAGAAACATGGAATTGAATAATTTTCCAATGAACATGATTTAGACATTTTAAAAAGTCTTATTGGATTTTTATAAAACTCTAAATCTAATGCCTAAATTTTTTAAAAGGATCCACACCCCATGGGTGGATGTATGTCTAGCCTCACAAAACTCAAGATCAAAAAAAATCTATGGAAGGTGTAAGAAATAAAAATAAATCTCTATGACAAGAACAAAATGAATGGGGAAAATAATCTAAAACAAGTGAAATAAGGAATATACCACACAAACATGAAAACAATTATCAACACTATGGTCTAATTCCATAGACCACCTACCTCATATGTGAATCCTAACATAACATTTAAAATACATGAAGGTATTTAGATATAATTTCAAAGTCCTTTTTGACCTCTTTAAAATCTAATTGTGCTACCTTTGAAAAACCATGATCAATCCTAACACAAAGAATAAACCAAAAATTAATTAAAAAAATTCTAAATATATTCATTGAACCTAAACACATAATATTGATGGATAACTCACTACTTTATAAAAACGAATCCAACCTCAAATATACCTCAATAAAATTTCCACAAAGTAATCTCAACATTTTTCCTGGGAAAATCAATAAGAGAAAATCCCATTTAATGAAAAAATTAAATTTATTTGACCCGAAGATGAAAAAAATGCACAATTGATTCATTAATTTTCAAAACACCACACATTTATGTGGATAAATCATATCATGATCTCATATCTATATGAAAACTAAAATCATTATGAGAAATAGAAACTTCTACTATGATCTAGTGGCATCATAAAAAAACATAAATTTAAGACCTCCAAAAAAGATATATGAATGAATTAGAAGGATGTATGTCACTAATGCTCAATTAAAATCATTAAATTCAAAAGGAACCCAAACATAATAAGTCATTATTGGGTTTTAATGAAGGAAATATGGGACATCCAACACTTAACCAGGTCATGCATTCAATAGGTAGAGAAATTTTAGAGATGAGTTATACACATATAAGGGAAAATGGTAAAATAAAAATTTTAATGAGATTATGGATAGCCACATTGTTTTTCCAAACCATGTGGTTAGAAAATCCCATGTCAAACCCCCATAATGTTTAGGAAACATAGTTATCCAAACCATGTGCCAATCTTGCATGCCCCACTAGAGAGAATTTTCATCTAAGTTCACATTTTATCAAAAACCATGTTTTGGTCATTCACCCTATCTCATACCCTCTATATCCTCACACAGATTCCCCTTGGACCCTATATGTAATTTCTATAACTTTCCAATAATCATTCAACAAAACCCCGACTAGTTTAAAATTATATAAAAACTTTAAAATCATGGTGTAACATTAATTTTTCTATATTGTGAACAAGAAAACCATTCACCCATTGTATAAAATGAAAAAACTACAAAAACATAACCTAAAGTCTCCAATACTCATTTGAACACCCAATTTACATCTCTAGAATCATTAATCTTCTAAAAAAATATCTATTAATTCTAAATCTCAGTTTCCATTTTGAGTATTGATTCTAAATTCAACCCGCCTAGTAATGAAATATGAAATTCCTTCCAAAATATTCAACATGAACAAAAACTAGTTCTTAAAATATACCCAATATAATATTAATCATCCCTGATAAGTTCTATTGGTCATTAATCTGCACCTCTCATCCTATTTTAGTCACCAATTATACCCGAAAACCTCATTCCATTGATAAAATCTAGAAAGTCATACCACAACCTGCAGCACAAAGCACTCAACATGATAATACTCAATCCAATTCCCTTTTCCAAAACCGAGACACTGAGATATGTCTTATACAATTCCATATTATTTCTACACCAACATTTTATTACTAAATAAATTATAATATATATGGATCTCCCTATAATATGACTCAACATATCACTAACAACATCCTATGATAAACAACAATGATGTTTCAATGTCCCCCAATGAAACCCAAAGTTGTCCTCCTACAATATAATCAGTATTGTTTCCAACATACCATGATCATAAGTTCATGATAATACCAATCAACATCACCACCCCATCCTCATCATCTAAAACAACCCAACGAAGACACATACCTTTTGTCCTTCAATAAATTAATAGTATACAATATTTTCTTTAAAATCCCATCTCAAACCCCAAACTCTTTCATAATTCCCAAGATGAAATTTTAGACATGTCATTATACCATATTCACCAAATAATTCACTATTAAAATAATTGTAATAATAATTCGACTCATCACCAATGTTCTAGGCTACAACAATAGGCATGTTCCCTTCTCGCATCAACATAGTGCCTTTAATACAAGGGAAATTAAAAAAAAACTCAATAAATACCAATAGAGTCAATACACACCCCTCTATGAGATTATGTAGTGATATCCTCTAATGACTCAAAAATGTAGTCATCTCCTTCCGCACACATCACCATCTCCATCACAGAAAGATCAAATTAAATTTTAATACCACTTTGAGACTAATGATGATGTTCAGCTCGACCATCCACTATAACTAATTTCCCATTTTCATTCCATAAAAAATTATCAATTACATCTAAATGGTTGGTCACTGTACAAATATAACTACCAAAACTATTCCATTTACAAAACTAAAAAATATAACCCCTCCCTTATAATGGTCGCATCCCAATGAAGGATATTCCATACCACAAAATATGAGTGTCATTGTGATATCCTCATGTATGAAAATCCAACAACCATGTCCTACACTCTATCCAGTACTTTCTATAAAATGGACATGGTCGTCAAACTATAGAAAGAGTCGAAATAACATCAAAACTATCATTGATTGTTAACATATTTGAATGTTAGTCATGGTATTCCCCAATATCCCATCCATCATAAAGAACTACTAACAAACTGCTGTTGGAAAACCTCTACCATATGATTTCACATACACATCTCTATGAGATCCACCACCAATGAGTCCCTCCCTCAAACCAATGACAACAACAATTTAGATATTTGTATAACCATTTCAGTCAAATAATTCTCATGATTATGAAAATATATTTTGAATGATCATCTGTATGATACAGAATATAAAATAATATGATCAATGAATACCACCATCAATCATCCATTTTCAATGTAACCTCTATATAAAGGGACATGTCAAATCCATCCAAATTTCCTAGGCATCCATGCCATAATTTTCATATCACACCCAATTCGTTTCTTAGCCTACTCCTGGCTTCATTATTAATCAAAGAATATATGCACAGGCTCCTGCATCATTTTATCCACTAGTCAATGACACAATACGTCTCCCTCTCTTGAGAATCCAAAATCCAAGTAACACAAAGACACTAAATTATCTTATATATCCCATCCACAATAGCAGTTTATAACATCATTGAGTCACTTCTCCAAAAAAGTGGCCTCAAGAGACTTATCTAATGGACATGGCCACCCCGCATTCCCATCTATCCAATATAAGGTCATCATTGGTTTTTTTTTTCAGAAACCTAAGTAAAATCACCAATCCCAAATAATAATCAAAAACCACTTACACCATGATCAAATCTGGAAAAATAAAATGACTATAATTTACCCACACATAATTTTCCTAATTAACCATCCATAACTACCTAGGACATGCCCCCAACAAGTCCTACCCTTAGAAAATTCAACCTCTGTAGAAAAATCTATATATCTTGTGATTTCCACCCGAAGGAAACCAGAATCCTTTGGGTGTATCATGTGGTAAACATTTAATTTAAATATCACTTATATACACCCCACCTAATAAAAACCAACACCTTTTGTCTATATCAAATACACTAGGGAAATCCTACCTAAACAAAAATAACCCATGCTAGGCACACATACATGATTACCCCTCTAGAAACCAACCATAAAGTTAAAACACTATAACTATTGTTATCATTCTCAAAAAAAATGTATCCCCTATGCAAAAACGATATATTAGGCTTCACATTTTTTGCACTATTTTCGAAATTCCAGAACATCAATCATTATCTCGTATACCCAAATTAACATTTAACCAGACATAAAACATTCTCGAGTCCCCATAGAAAGCCACAAAGAACCACTCCCAATATAGGAGTCATATCCAAAGGTCACTATGACCAACCCTACAAGGTCTACATTAAATAACGGAAGGGAAAATATCATGGTGCGTCAATCTTGAACCCATATCATTATCAAATGAAATCGTCTTGTAAAAACATCATCCTCATTGGTCTTACAGAATAATGGTGTAATTTACCAATTATTTATCAACAACCGGGGTGCCCATCCTCTCATATAATCTACATAACATACCACAACTTAGAGGAATCCAACAAAAAACTGACCCCATTAATTAACATCCCAATTTGGTTCTAATGATCTAATATATATACCATGGGGATCCACCAGGGTCACTACACAAAACATTCAGGGGGACCACACTAACATCCTCCATGATGAGAACCTCGAAAAAGATCCACTTCACCAACAATCAAATGAAAATAATTCAAATCATATAATAATAGGGCTATAACTTATGAATCTTACATGCCTATCATTATTCATGAGATGTCTCTTACCTCTGAAGTATTAGAGAAAAAACCAAATAATCATCTTCCAGACAAGGGTACAATATCGCTAAAAAAATAATTTTTCTTGAAATCCATACAATATTTTATCAATCGAAATGAAAATAATATAAAATTTCCCAATCCCTAATCTAGAACATCAATCAAATCTGATGAAAAAATTTACATCCTATTGGGATTGATGTTCATAACACATCATCCTTATATCCTTCACAGGAATTGAAACATTCCTATATCATTAGTTTACCAAACCCCAAATAATAAAATCATATGAAATTAACATCTATAATACTACTTTGTAATTACCTATCCCAGATTCCAGTATTTGGTTCCCCAATCCAGTGTTCCACCTGACCTCAAGGTCACCACCCAATATGCCAGAGGATGTTAATTTGTAGATCAAATCTAATGTACAATTAATAGGAGATAATAACCCCATATCATAGTACACGACCATAAGTAAATAATTGAATATCTTACAAATCAGAGTTATAGTAATAATTAAATACACTGAAATAAGATCATTTTGAAATAAAATGAAATATATTAATATCCTAATAAACCATGTAGACCATATAACTGAATGATAATTGAGCTAAATACACGAAATACCAAGAATAAAATAAACCAAAAAAATGCTCCACAAGATCTCTATAATGAGCTAGTCCAGTTACAATAATCTATGTGATCTATCATGCATGACCATGAGAAACTCAACACAATATTCAATATAATACTATGCATGTAATAACAATGTAAGAGTTGTTTGTGTATACATTTGTAGTGGAGGCCCATGTTGGGTGCTAGTAAAAATTAGTAGGTCACCACCAAATCTATTTTAAGACTGTACCAATTTCCATATTTGTGAATATAGAAGTATGATTAACCCATAAAAAAGGTAAATATTTTTTTTAGATTTTTATCAATATTAAAAATAAGCACATTTTTCCTCACTTACATGTGGTACCCATACCCATCAAACCTTATTTTGAACATGTCGTCTTTCTGAACCATTTATCATAATTGTAATAGTTCTCAAACATGGTCAATTAGTCCAACTGTCAAACCAATATTTAAAACAAAATTTCTAACTATACCAACAATATATTATAGGGGTCATAGGGTGTAAAACAAAGAAAATATATTTTTTTATACAACTAGTATTCCGAATCCATTATACCATCACACCAATAATGATTTGGAATTCCATGCCCATCATCCTAAATAATGATATTAAACTCCATTTCCATATCATTGGAGTATTGATAATCTTTCCTTCATATGAAAAAATAATATAGTGGGGTTATGAAAGCATTACTCTATCCCGTAGAAGGGAGGGTAGGATTAGTCCAACATCTGACCAACCATAATAATATTAGTGATGCATAGAGCCCCAATCTATCACATAATCCATGAATTTTAATCTCCATGTACAACATCCAAAATAATTACATTACGAATCTATTCCACTATTATTTTTTAAATATACATAAACTTTTTTACATATTAAAATCAATGGTGCACTACCATTAATTTAAAAATATTCCTTACCTTTTACTGATTCATCATTTACCAAGGTCACAATGGGCCATTACATGGGAGGACCACAATGGGATCTTGAAACCATTTTGAGAAAAATCAGAAAGATGTGACATTATTTAGAAACATGTCTAAATTAGTTTAGCGAGGAAAAAATATAATAAATTAAACATGGTTTCATACCTTATCTAAAATCCATGCAATGACATCTAAAATTAATCAATATTATCCTCTATGTATGAAAACAAAAAGACCCTTATAATGGAATATTTAACCATGGAATGGTGTAATAATACACAAAACATTTTAGGTCTAAAATTGGCCTATATAACCAAAGTGGGTGGGGGTTAATCATGGTATGAAAGATCTTTTCTAAATTCTTCTTCCCCGACTTGATCCTGGACTCATTATTATAAGGGTCACATTGTTTGAACAATAGTATTTATATTTATCTTATACTTTCCAAAAATATGTAATATTCACGAATAGAAATTAATGAAAGAAAGAAAACAATAGGGAAAATTTATTTCTACATGGTTCACAATCACTAGGCAAAGAATGAGGAGAATTCAAAGACAATATTCAGATATTCCAGGACCACTAAATTCTCGCACACATAGTTTATGGGCATATAAGTCCCATTATGTTCATGATCGCACACATCCATAACTATTGATAGATTCACTATAACATTCAATCACTCACCTGCAAATGAAATACACATTTATATGTTCTATTGGTTTGAAAAAATTACTTTTGTAAACTATTGTAGTGCATGTGAAAGATTCCATGAATCTATATATAACATATTTTCTTCCATCATGAACATCATTACACTTCATTTAATGAGTGATTTTTGGATCACCTCTTCCTCTGCAGATATTCCATGCTTCCACATACTTCCTCTCTTCCATGGGATACCACTTTTTTGATGTCACTTCTTCCCCCATACATTCCTTTTCTATTGTGGTCTATAGAGCCCCAGGAACATCTTTTTCCAACTATTCTTGTGAAACTCTTTCCCCTTCATGGAATACTCCCTCACAATATCTTCACCATCATAGAATTTATTCCTTATCAAATCTTTTAGACTTCAGTGAATTATTTTTGGGTGAGGAAGATTTATAATGAAATTCTCTCCACCTAATGATCTGATTAGTGGTTCTTATAAAGGAAAATAGAACCCAAAATCCTGATAATATGAATCACCCAAACCATAGATGCACTATATCCTTCACCACATAATGTTCTATGTAATCCCATAGTAAATTGAACAACTATGTTTGATGATGTCTTATGCAAATGAATCACCACCTCTCAACCAAATATGATGGCCTTCCAAGAAATAATAATCCTCTTTCAAACTACGAGCCACCCATCAATTGATTTCATATGTGGTCCACATAGCACGCTTTGTAGAGCATGACTCACGATTTTAATAGAACTTTAATTCTATATTAATTCATTATATATTTTTTCATTTCCATTCCATAACCATCCTTTTCATTCTATAACTATGCGTCCCGATCTATGAAATTTGAACACCTTTTGGGAAAACCATCATTTTCCAAAAACAAAACTCCATATTTTGATGCTTAAACATTTGGAAAACACCAGGCAATCTCACCACCATAAAAACATACTTTGGTAACAAAAACCATTTTATTTTCCAATCATCTTGATTTCTCAACAAACACCAACACCCCAAAAATACTAAAATGATTCATTGGTGGATTTTTTACCCCCAATATTCCCTTAGGGTTATATCATTACACTTGAAAATTTGATACATCATTTTGGATTCTTCCCTTATCATCCAGAACTCTCTTTTCATGATAAACATAGCGATTAAAAAATTTCTCAACACACACTCCACACCCAAAAAAATCCGTGATTGGAATGAGAATAAATGGTGTAATTAAAAGATCATCGATGATTCACGTCATTCCAAAAAAAAAACTCAAACTCTTTCATAAAAAAATTATCGTGATCTATAATGATTGATCGACCAAAATTAGAATCTTCATATTTAACACTCCCTTGAAATCAATCCTCCACATATCAGCTTCTCCCATATCTTCATTACAAAATTTTGATTGCCACAAATTCTACCACTTTTTCAATAAACCTAATGTTCAGTCCATTGTGGTCCGAATAATGGTAAAGAACACAAATAATTACTTTCAGAATGAACACATTATATCTCAGGGATATGGGTACCCATTTATAAAATGTTTCACGTGCAAGGAGTCAACTGAATTCACATAGAAAGTTGAAAATGTTAAAATTATTCATCGGGTATGTCCTTTTTCCAAAGTGTCTATAACTTGTAGTAATATAGGAACATAATCTAAATTCAGAAGCACTTTCTCTAGCTTCTCGTTGATTAAATGATAATTTATTTCAATCTTCATTGTCCTTTGGTAATGGATTTAAATTTTTCTTAGATTTATAGATCATTATTTATTACAATGGATTCTAATCCGAGACTTCATTTCAACTCCTATACCATCAGGCTCCTACATCTATAATAACTGCATCCAGGCTTGAGTTTCCAAAATATATTTAAATTATGTTTTGATTAACGAAATTCCACCATATTTATTTCTTATCCATGAAATAGGCATCCCCACAACATGGAATAGACCTCTTAACATTGTTTTCCAGTAATCCTACAATCCATCACAATCTGTATTTGTATATCCTAATAAAATTTGCATACATCTTTCATTGTACTGAAAATTGAAATCCACCAGGCTCCTAATATATTTAAGTATTATTTTAAGTATCATATTGTGTATTTAATTGGGATTTATTTTATATCCCACCTATTGGCATGTGGAAAATAATGTATCAGGTCTTTTAGTTGTCATATACAATAGACATCCAATTATTTTCCAGTATTCTGTGACATTTATTATATTTTCTTCACCATACCTTTGAAATAGTCATTAGTATAGCCACTAGATTCTAAATTTCCATAGAATTACCCATTGAAATTATTCTCAGAACCTCCATGTTATATTTTGATTCATAAATTAATGTGCCATTATTTCCATATGTCACATGTAAACTAATGAAAACAATTAATTCACTAATCATCGACATTTGAAATTAACTTTTTATGAATTCTATGAATGTATTTAAAAGAGTTTCATTTGATTGACCAAATATTTTTTCATCAACATATACCATCACCATAATCATTTAGATTCTATCACAGTTGACATAGATATTGTAATAAAATTCACCATGCTGAAATCCATGATTTTTAAAAAATGATCTAGCCTTTAATACCTAATCTTGATGTTTGAGTCAACCCATATAACACCTTATGTAGATGAAAATTTTTGTTTTGATATTAATGAATGATAAAACCATCATTCTTATTAATAAAATATTCTTCTTTTATAACCCCATTCATAAATTCTTACAAGACATCCATCTGGAAAACATTAATCAATATATTCACTTCTATGTCTAAGAATAAACTAATTTTTTCTAGAATTAAAACATGTGAAAATGATTCATCAAAATTGATTCCCTCAATCTAGGTGTACCCTATTAATTCAAGTAAATCATTGTTTGAATTAGTAACCCTTATTTATTTAACTTATTGTGAAATACCCTTTATTTATGTTGACATTCTTATTGATTTGCCTCAAAATAATCTTCCATGTCTGATTCATTGGTAAATTTTTTAATTCATACCCAAGGGATAGTTTTTATAACACATCAGGCTTCAAGGGTACTGTTTATTTTTAAATAATTAAATAGCTTCTGTAGTACACAACTCCGAGTTCTAGCACACCAAAACCAATCAAACATGTTATTTAAAAATCAGTTAATAATATTAATACCTACTTTTTGAAATTTTATAAATTTAATTTTTGAAACTTGACTTCATTTTTCATTTAATAATATCAATATTTTCTTAGGATATATTTTTTGTATCTTTCTGAAAACATTCAACTTTTGATGAACAGTGATAAACATTGCATTATTGTATAAAACAGACTTTTTATTTAAATAATTGTTTTCAATTTAAATTTATTTTAAATTAAAATTATATACATAATATATATATTAGTATAATTTAATTCATTGGAGCCATTTTATAATACGATTAGATATATAATGTTTTATTGAAATTTTTAACGTCTTTTACCCACCTTCTTGTTACATTGGAAAATTTTCATAAAATGTGCATTTACCAGTTCTGTCAATTGAATTCCAAAAATCTGACAGAGTTGATTGTCTTTAATATATATATTGTTCTTGAATAGGATTAAAATAATTTTTTTCTAAATAATTACTTTTTAATTTTCTTTACCATGGTAAAAAGTAAATATGATAATTATTGGTAATAATAATAATATAACAATATAAAATTACACCCACATGTGTTCTAATTATATTTAATTATTGTTTTTCTAGAAAAATAATCATCCTTAGGAAAAAACATTGACCCTTTTCGGATTCACTAGGGTTAGATTTGGACATTTATATTATTTTATATAAATAATAGTAAAAAATATTAAATTAAAATTTAGATAACTAAACAATCTTTTGTTTAGGTTTATACATAAGATAAATTCCACTATAAATATAAAATTTTGATATAAAAAGTTTTCCTATATAATTTTATTTTATTTTCAATTTTTATAGATCTAATATTTAATTTATTTATGATACAATGATGATGCATTAATTACCTTAATAATAAATGATTAAACTAAATTATATTTTAAGTATTATAATAATCGTAAATTGAACCTTTTAATGCCATCAGAAAATTTTCTAAGTGAGTATGACATGTTAGGTATGATTAAATATATATTTTTAATGAATCAAGTTGTTTTGACTTTAACAAAAATCAATTGCTAATTACCATCAAAATTGAAATAAATGATATTTTAAAACAAATACTATTTTTTAAAATGATATAAAAATCAGGAAAATCCATGATTCGGCCAACTGACTTATTTAGTGTTAAAAATATCATTAATGATCATCTTGATATTTTTTTGTCATTTTATCATCACAAAAATAATCATTTAGTATAAAAATACAACAAGACATGGTACGTGTTAAAAAATTAAACAAAGGGTTAATTCCAAAAGAAAAGGATACTTTTATATCCTAATCATGTCTAAAAACAGTTGTATGAGATGATTTGTACCCATACTCATCATAGACTCTAAATAAATAAATTTTTATCAATTAAAAACCGAAAATAATTTTAAAATAATTAATATTTCAAGCTTTTCTTAATGTTATCCTCAACAATCATATAAAATGGAACTTCCCCTACTCTTTATACCACAACTCGAAATCCCATTGGCTCGGCCAAAACTAGTCCAAATATCCTCCCAGCATCATTCACGTCATCTAGAGGGAAAACATTGGGCATAACTCCAACTCATGGAGTCATTTTTTCAAAAACAATCGAGACACCTGAAGAAGATGTAATCATTTTATCCATTCTTTAAACATTTATTTTTTTTCATTATACATCCCCTTATTAAGATGTTTCAATAATAAAATAATAAATTCAGTATATAATATTTGTTTATATGTTGTTAAAATCATGGGAAAAACAGTTTCCTCTTTTTACCCATCTTGTGATAAAAATACCACCATTCATGTGTACGTACGGCTTACCATCTCCATGTTGTGGTGTAAATTGTTTTTCATGTACACAACATTTCTATATATATAATGATGAATATAATTAAGTTATATAATAAATATGACATGATATTGTTTTAATTAAAATTAATATTCCATCCAATCTCATACCACTTATACATTATGAAAATGATATTATCAATCGTGCGTACATACAGCTTACCGCCTCCATGACGTGATGAGACTCTTCTTCCATGTTCACCATACACGAATGATTATAATAACAAAATTAATAATTTTTATGAAATATATGATGTTTTAATTCTACTAGGAAGATATATATATTCCATTCACATCCTTCCATATGATAAGAAAATGGAAACAGTTTTCCTGCATACGTACGGCCTACCCTCTCCATGAACGATGTATTCCATTTCATATATATATTAATTATATATATTTATATCATTGATATATAAATCATATTATAAATTTTGGATGTACGTAAGTCATTGTCAATGTAATATTGTCAAGAATATCAAGTAATAACATGTATGTTAAACAAAGTGATTATTACCCGAAATCATATGTTAACATTGAATTGTTAATAAACGGTGAGTATATAGTTATAAAATAATCATATATGTTATCATAATGATTATAATATAAGTTAATAATATATTTAAACACATTATACACTAGTTTAGGTAATATACAGAGAGTATTAGACCTTAAGTAAGGTTTAATTCCTCAATCTTATTACTTTATGAGATTGTTTATGTTCTAGTATTTATTAGGACACATTTGTCATCCATGTCCATGATTCATTAAATTTTTTAAAAATGAATATTTTATGTTTTTATAGAAGGGTATATTTAAATAAATCACCACTTTAAATGTTTTAATGAAGTTTTTCTAAATAAATTTAATTAATTTCCATTTTCTCAAAATGATTTTCAGGATTTATTCATATGGACATGATTGGTTTTAAAAGTTTACTCCATTCAAATGTTTTAAATGGGTATGTGACACTATAATTCAAAAATATCATTTAGATGACTTCTTATATGAATATTGTGACTTTTAAATGATTTCATGAAAGGGTGATATTTCTCTCAAAGAGATTTACTGATCATTTTCAACTTTTTCGACATCCTTTACTTGATATTATTCTTGATTGAGGTTCATTTATAACAATAAAATCATCCATATTGTATTTAATGATTTATGATATGTTTGAATGTGGATTTTATATTCTTATACCATTCATGGTATATGATTAATGTGAAAAAATTTCATATTCTAGTTTTAATATGAATATTTATGTTATGTTTCAACCTTTTCATATTAGGAATGCATTGGACATATTTTGGGATGATAAAGGCCAGCTATTACCCCTCAATGTATCCTTAGGTATCATGAGAAAAACTAGTGTCTTGGAAGAAGGCCTCGACATAATATTTGTGAATGTGCATGGCACAAGGCCTTGATGTAGTAATTATTATGTCTTGAATTATAAATTCCATCATTATGATATTAGTAATTACATGTGATTATTAGACTAATAAAATTTTCTTGTCCTTCTTTATATGGAAATGATTGTTTTATTTTTATCATATTTTGTTCAAGTATGTTTTTAAAAGTCTGTTTTGTATTATATTTCTTGCCTTCATGTTTATAAGTTCCTCTGTATTATTTAACATTACTGAGCGTCTGATCTCACCCCTTTCTTATGTTTTATTTTCCACTCATGAAAAGACGTGTATTATGATTGATATTCAAGGTTAAGGTAAGTGAATAATGGAAATATCAATGGATTATTCATGTTGTGTTTTTTGTCATAATGTGTAATGTTAAGTTAATGTGTTTAATCTATTTTCCAATTCTATAAAACTAATAGGTCCTTAGGGACTTAATTTCTTGTAATCATTCCATTTTATTAAAATAATGTCCCATATCTGGGTAACTAGGGAAAGGGTGCTATAGTTTTTATCAAAGAAATTTTAGCAACAACCTTGTAAATTTATTTATAAAATTAAGATTATAGATCATAACTCTAAGATAGAATTTGAGTATAAGTATTAAATAGAATCCTAGAATTTTAAAATATAGGTTATGTGGGTATTCATAAAAAACATCTATGTCTAGATACTATAAGTAGATGTGGTTCTAGAATAGATGTACCTAGGGGTCCAAATTCCAACAATGTGTTCCGATGTTTACTCAGGACAACCCGGTACAAGAAAATAGGACTTACAAAACACCTGGTTTGACACCACAGTGATATATTCTTAGAATAAGTAATTTTCTCTTTACAACCAACAATGAAGTATTTATGAGAAAATATTTCCAAAAATGAACCATATTTTGGATTGTGGAATAGATATGCTTAAAATTTTCAATTTTTGTTAAGTATTTTACTAGTTTGGAATTATGAATTATCATTCATAACCTAATCCAGTGTATGCCATTGTTTAGAAATGGTTCATAGTGGATGAAATGGGAATCGTATCAACACATTTAATCCATATATGGATTTCCCTCCTGTGAAAGATAATGATAGTGGAGCTGGTGACACAAGTTGTACTAAACTACTTATAACCATACTGGGATAGCTAAGTCTAGTTATGAATAATAACAATAACCATATGGAGCCTCCCAATCCACAATGAGGATGATCATTTTTGGATAGCTTCATGAGACAACAACCTCTAATATTCAATGGAACTAAAATTCATTTTGTAGATAGAAGTGGATACATTTCATAGAGAAAACATTTTTTTCCTTGTGAGGTAACAAAAAAGAGAAGTTTTTCATGGAATTTTATTATATCTTAGGAGATTCAGATTAATGGAGGTCATTAATTAAAAACATGAAATAGGATGAAGAAGCAGCAAATATTTAATATAGGGAGTTTAAATATCCTTTCCTAGAGAAGTAAATTCCTCGTGAACAATGAGATGATACAGAAAGGTATTTTCTGTGCTTGAGGCAAAAGGAGGACGAGAACGTGGAAATGCATGAGGCTCACTACACAAGGTTAGAAAGGAATGATGAATACTACATACGTAACCCAAGAGGAAAGATTGAGCGATTCATTGATGGGTTAAAACCCTTCCTGTGACAGGCATTTGCCTTATAATATTTCTCATCATACTAAGATACAGTCTTGCGTGCTATAAAGATGGAAAAGTAATTCTATATGTCTTATGACACTAAATCAAATTAAGATAAGAAGATAATGGTGGAGAAAGATAAATATTAAGGGAAAAATAAGAATGAAGGATTTTCACTTATGTGAAAATTATAGGAAGAAACACCCTGGTATTTGCCTCAAAGGAATGGGAGATTGTTAAAAATGTGAGAAAAATGCCACTAAGATCATGATTACAAGCGGAAAAAGAGGATGTAAAATATCATTGCTATAATTCAAAATAAATAGGACATTATGAAAATCATTTCCCAAAGAATCAATAAAATATATCTTAGAAAAATCAAATGGATCATGGTTAAGCTTATATTGTTACTACTGTTGATGTTGAAAATTAATGTATTTTTTTGGATTCAAGAATTATATTCCGTTTAAAAGAGGAATGTGATATTTAAATTTATGGATTTTAATATAGTAATTTTTTTTAATTATGGTTTAATATGATAAAGGTAATCACATATTAATTATGTGATAATAAGAGAAACATTATGTTGTTTTGGAAATTTGATGATACAATTGATTTTGGAAATATAGAGGCATTTTAGACAGAGATTGGATAGATGTATTTTGGATAACTCTCAATGTTTTAATGGATTATGTTGAATATTGGATAGTATTACTTAATTTTTACATATTTATTAATATTATTTTTGGAATTTTGTAATACTGTATTTTTAGAAAAAGAAAATCGTTTAGGTCAGGTGATAACCCATCACATCAGGAAAATTTGTGGAAATCGATCCCACAAATAAAGTGTGATACGGCTTTATCTCCTACCACTACCCTAGAATAAGCACCAGGTAATTATAAAATATTTAGTTGTTTCATTTAAATGTTATATTTTAATATTTGTAATCTTATACAATACGGTTAAATAAATTACTATTTATTTTTATCATTTGAATAGAAATATGATTTTGTGGTAGGAATTAGTAAAACGATGAAACGTTACATGTAAATTAATGATTATACATTGTTTTTTTTGTCTATGAATTAAATTAATTAAACAATAATAGGTAATTTATCATAAAACCAAAAAAAAAATTCTTAGAAATGTTTTTTTGATTAATCAAATGGTCCATTTGATCATTGTTGAGTTATAACTATCTTGTTGTTAACTTTATCCTAATAATATTCTCTATCACTCTCTATCAGAACATGATGGTTAGTTTTCAAATCAATATCCATGTATTCCTACATGGAACCCCTGTGTGTGTTATTTAGGATAACCTTCGTATGTACCTTTCCTTATTTTAAAATAGAGGCTGCATTAATCAATTTTTCGATGGGGGACATCAACTAAGATACTTTTAAATGTCAAACCCCTAGCTTTAAATCTAAAGATTAAATTACGAGGACACAATTATATGATAGATGGGATAATTTACCACTTCAAACTTTCACCATAAATTTATTTTGTAAATAATTAAATAGCTTGTGTTGTAGGCAGTTTTGAGTTCTAACATACCAAGACCAATAAAACTAGTTGTTTTAAAAATAGTTATGAATTATAATACCCACATTATGAATTCTTAAAATTTTTATTTTCCAAAATGGAATTTATTATTGCATTCAGAAGCTAAAAATTATCTTAGAGTGAATTTCTGGTATATTTCTAAAAAAATAAAAAAAATTAATTAATAGTAAAAACCCCTGAGTTATTATTTAAAACAGACATTTTATTTAAATAATTATTTTAAATTTAAAATTATCTTAATGTTAAAATAGATATATGATACCTCTATTAGTCCAATGTAATTTTTTGGAGACATTTTATAATAACAATACATATTTAAAATTTTATTTATCTTTTTGAAGTCTTTTACCCACCTTTTTGGTACATTTTCAAATTTTCATAAAACGTAATTTTATAGCTTATGTAAACTGAATTTAAAAAATCAAATATGAAAGATTTTCATCAGTAAGTAAGATTTTGTTAAATAGCATGATATATTTTTTGTGAATAGTAAATTTTGAATTTTATTTACCACTGGTAAAAGTGAATATGGTAATTAAAATAAAAAAATAATATTTCATAATATATTACACCATTAGATATCTTAATTCTATTGAATATGTGTTTTTCGACCAAAATCAACCATATGTGAAAAATATGATCCTTTTTTGATCCACTGGGGTTCGATTATGACATTTATTAAATTTTAATTAAAGAACAGTTAAAAGTGTTATATTTAACTTTTAATGAATAAACCATTTTTAATATAGATTTATAAATAAGATAAATTCGACTATAAATATTAATTATTATACTAAAAATATTTCAAACATCATGGTATTTTATTATTAAATTTTAGTCATCAAATAATTAAATTTATTTATGACATAATGATGATGAAGTAATTACATTATTAATGAATGATTAAAATAAGTGATATTATAAATATTAAAATAAATTTAAATTGAAACTTTTGAATCCATCAAAGAATTTTATTTCAGGAATAAGTCACGTAAAGTTTGATTTAGTGAATTTTTTCAAAGGAATCACGTTTTTATGACTATAAAAATCTTTTACTTAATAGGGTAAACAATCAAAATAAATTATTTTTTAAAAAAAATACTATATTATTAAATGATATAAAAATCCTAAATATCTAAGATTTATCCAAATAGCTTATTTAAGGTTACAAATGACATTAATGATCCACTTGATGTATCCTTATAATTTTAATGTTACTAAATTAATCATATGGAATAGAAAGACAAGAGGTCATGGTAAAAGTTTAAATGTTTAATTAATGGTTAATCCCAAAGGATAAGGATACTTTTATGACATAAACATGTCTAAAACCTATTGAATGATAGGATTACAACCCCTTCTAATATAATCCTATATGTAAATCAATTTTTTAGATATTAGGAGCTGAAATTAATTTTATAATAAAATAAATTTGAAGCTTTTCTAAAACTGCCCTTCACCTCTCTTATAAAAGGGAACTTCCCCTTCTCTTTGATTCACACCTCCAAATCCCTTTTTCTAGGACAACCCCTTCCCCAATATACTCCCAGCCTCACTCAAATAATACTAGGGGAAAAATATGTGATGAAAGTAAACATAAGGAGTACTTTTGTTAAAATCAAAAGAAGACACTCGAAGAAGAGGTAATCAATTTTCCCTTCATCCAATGTTCATTTCTTCATATACTTATTCATACTAAGTTGCTTCCATACTAAAACAATTAATCCATAATATAATAAATGATAATATATTTTAATGATTATGGGAAAACCATTTTCCTCTTTTTAACTTTCCAATGATCAACAATACCACCAATTGTGTATTTGTACGACTTACCGTCTACAAATCTTGGTGTAAATTGTTATTCATGTACCCTTTATTTATATTGGTATAACTATAAATTTAATGGATTTAAATAATAAATATAACATGATATTGTTTCCTTTAAAATTCTTATTTTATCCAATTCAATACCATTTAACCATTATGGAAATGATATAATCGTTCGTGTGTACGTACCACTTACCGCCTCAATGACACGATGAGACTCATATTCCAAGTTCACCATACATGAATGATTATAATAATAAATATTACTAATAATTTTGAAATATATTAAATGATAATTGAACTAGGATGATATATATATATATATATAAATTTCATTCATTTACATCCATATGATATAAAAATGGAAACAACGTTCATGCATATGTACGGCCTACCGTGTGCGTGAATGGGGTATTCCATTTCATATATATATTTGTGATATATATTTATATTTATTATATAATAATAATATTATCCATTTTGGATATATGAAAATCATGATCTCTTTATTACGAACAATAATTACAAGTGAAAACACTAATGATAAATAATGTGATTATTACCGAAAATGATTCATTAACATTGAGTTGTTAATATAAGAGTAATATAGTCAAAAGAGAATCATATATGATATCATAAAAATTAATATTATTCTGATATAATTTAATAATAAGCTTACACACATTATACAGGTGTTTCAGAAAAGTATGGAGAGTATGGGACCTAAGGTAAGGGTTAATTCCTCAATCTCATTATTATCTGAGATTGTTTATGAGTAAGGATTTATTGGGACATATTTATCAACCATGTACATTATTCATAAAAATGTTTTCAAAATGAATATATTAAGGTTTTATGTATGTTTATCTTTAATTATATAAAATTTTAAAATTTTTAATGATTTGTTTTTCTAAAACAATTTAATTAATGTCCATATTTGAAAAATGATTTTAGGATTTAATTATATAGACATGACTGTTTTAAAATGATAATTCCACTCAAAAGATTTACATTTATATGAGACAATTTGAATCACAAAAATATTTTAAATTAATTCCATTACAAAATGCATGTCTTTTAAATAATTTCTAGAAAATTTTTATTTTTTAAATGAGTTTTACTGATCATTTTTTACTATATCAACATCCTATTCAAGGTATTATTGTTTATTGAAGTTGATTTGTTATAATAAAATTGTCCATATTGTATTGATTGTGTTATGGTATGTTTGAATTTGGATGTGCTATTTTTATACCATTAATGGTTTATGTTTGAATTATTAACATTTTTAATGATAGTTTTAATAGAATTTTTTATGTTATGTTTTATCCTTTTCATATGAGGAATTTATTATACATTGTAAGTATAATGAGAAAAAATAGGGTCTTCGCATAAGGCCTCTATAGAATATTAATGACTGGTCATGGCACAATTCCTTGACGTATTAGTTATCATGTCTGACATTATGTATTCCATCATTATGAGATTAGTTATTACATGTGATTATTCGACCTGTAGAATACCGATGTTCATGTTTATATGGTAATTTTTTAATTATTTTTACCATATTATGTTCAATTTTTTTTATTAGACAATTGTTTTTAATATAAAAAATTCTTTAATGTTTATAGCTTCTACTGAATTATTTACCCATACTAAGAATCATAGCTAAACCCATTCGTATGTCTGATTTTCCCTCGATGCCAATAAGTGTATTTTGATTGATATGAAGGGTTATGATATGGTAATAATGGAATTCTAAAAGGATTATTTATGTTTTGTTTTATGTTATAAAGTGTAATGCAATATTTATGAATGTAATCTATTTTCCAATACTGCTAAACTGATAGGTCCTTAGGGACATGATTTCATGTAATAATTACAATTTATTAAAATAATGAATCATCTCTTAGTAATTAGGGCCAAGGCATTACTATTTTCATGTCAAGTTTCATCTTCAAAACAATTATTCTCTTCCTATGAGAATAATTAATCTTGACATAGAGTGTTCATTATCATTGTATGCACTAGAATTCCCTGATCACCAATGTGGTTCATTCTATCTAATTCAGGTTGGATCATTATCCTTCTTGCAGATATAGATTTGAAAAACACTTTTCAATCTTTTGTATATTCTTCAAAAAAAATATTTTCCACTTTTTCTCATGCGTTTTCTCTTACCTCTTCATCATATTCATTAGATTGAATATTATTTTCATTTCCTACTAAAGGATATCATTTCTTTCAACAACATTCCCTGGATTTATTTGATATAATTTTAATATTCTATATAATCTTTACATTATCCTAGAAATAGTCATAGATACCTTATTTTTTGAACAAAATAGTTAATCATCAAATATAAGAGTGTTTCTGCATCTCCAGAAATCAGAATTCTCTCGTCAGATAAGAAACACCTAAACATGATTATTAAACCTATTTTTATATATTTAGAGAATTATGGAACCACTATATCATACTTGTATAGTTTTGAAATATCTTTAGTTTTAAATTAGACTCATTATCATACAATCTCATTTTTCCACAACACTCAGCCTCCTGATACAGATTTGAAAAATAGAATAGTTGGGTAAAAACAATTGTTCAACAAGATATCATATGTGATTTCAATTGTTTTGATTATTTTATTAGCATGAATTTCTATTAAAGTTATTCACTTGTTTCCGTTTAGAACACGCACCAATTTGATCAAATATCCCGAATATTGTTAAAAAAATCTAGTGGATTTCATGAAAATTTAAAATTTATGTAGAGGGGAACCTTTGGAATACTAAAAAAGATGATTGCAGTCTATCCTGATGGATTAAAACCTTGATACTTTCTTAAAAATAACTATATTATTTTTGTTCTTGTTCAAACTTCCCATCCAACATCATATCTTTGGGCCATATGGATAAAAAATTTTACCCATATGATGATACTTATATTTCTATTTAGGTTCTGTACGATTGGCCTTTTATAGATATTGGGCATTACCACGATTAGTTTTAATTTTATTTTTTGAGGATCCATAAATATGCCAATTTTCAGTACACTGTATTTGAATAGAAATATCTCATCTAGAATACCTATCTTTATTCTTCCTCTATTAGAGGGGTATTTCTATTTACATAACTTATTTTTATGATTCATGAAATGTGTGTTTTTATAGAGAATCATTATTTTGTTTTCTTTTATCACCTCTCTGAGTCTCTATATTTCTTCTTTCCATTGTTTGGTCATTCCCTAATTATACATTATTTTTTCTCACAACTATAGTAATTTCTCCCTCTTTCTTCCAGATTTTTTTATATTCATTCCAATATTTTTTTGATGGTAATATATGAGTTGAGTGATACACCCTTTTTTGAGATTATTGTGTTTCTCATTTATCTATAAACATGTTTTTCATTATAATATGTTTTCTTCTCATATAGTATTTCTCATTATAAACCTCTAGAGTTTGGGATCTCCTTTTGATTTTTTTTTTACTTCCCAATATTATTCCATCTAAAATATCATACAAAATTCATCTGATTAGAACACATAAATCATCTGTTGTTAGAAACATAACTTTTATGATAATTTTTCAGTTGGGATGTTGATACGTCATGAGTTTTTATTCTAACATTGATCTCATGGGATTATTTAAACATACTCATGGTAAGTCTTATTTTCCCACAATATTATCTTTTCATAGATACATTCTTCTGATAGAATCTTCATTCAGATTTCTCATAATGCTGCTTCTTATTTCAAAATTTATAAATATATCAATATTCACATCCTAAAAAATATTCCATATCCTTATAAAAAACATGAAATAGGACCATTAATCCCAAAAAAAATATCATATGATGTCACTACATCAGGTAAAATTCTTTTTGAGTGATTATTTAAAACCAATAGAAGTTTTTTTATTTATATAACTATTCACAACTCTTTTCCTATCATCCATGGGAGATAGATAATCATACCCGATACAAATTTTTTCCAAACTAGATATCCTTTATGATTAGACAATCCCCTATTGTTCCTCCCCTAATTTAGGGTATTTTATTTTCATTCCATTATCAAATAGCATAGGTTAATAAAATAATAAATGAAAATCATTCTTTAATTTTGTGATGCCTTATTAATTACATTCATCCACTTCTATATTCAATGATTATATCTCTTCTCCAAAATATTGAATCTTTATATCGATTGATTCCTAATTAGAATTATATTATCTTTGCATATTATTTTTAATAATCCTCTCATCCCACCATTCTATAATTAGATTATCCACCTTTCCACTTTTCTCTTTAATTTTAAATTTTCCTAGAGTAAATGATAATGAAAACATGTATTATCCTCCATTAGCCTTTTATTCACCCATACAAGTTCAGATAATTGTGTAGCACGATCATCATTTATGTCTTTTACATTCTGAAATCCTTTTTAGTTTATATTCATTCCCTTGTCATCAGTATTATGGTTTGCTATATTTTTAGACATATTTCATAGTTCATAATATTTTTAACCATTCTTCTCATATAGATCCTTCGATACACCTAGAAATTTTTTATTTAATAATTTAAACATGATGACTTCAATAGAATTCACATTGATCCATATATATTTTGATTTATCTTCTTCAAAATGATTATGATCCAATTCAATTATTTTGGGGTAAACATCTAGTATTGGTATTCATTTAATTTTTAATCATCATTAGTACCAAAATAACTTGAAATATCATTATCTTTAGTCATTAATTCAGCATCATTGAATGGGTATATATTTTCACATTTGGATTAATCCAAACCATTCTTTAGTAAACTATTTATGTCCTTTAATTGAATCAAACATTTTCTAATTAAGCTTCCACATTGTGGAAAAAAACAAACCACATTATTATTCATTGAAGATCATCCCTTATCCCAGGAACACTGAGATAAGATAAAACTAAAAAAATTTAAATAAACTACAAAACCAAGGAAGAGAAAAATAATATATGATATGAAAAATGACTATGATACTAATTGTTAGTTCCCAAAGTGGCCATGATTCACCGAGAATGGGTAGAATCAGGTTATGTATAATATTTTTCAAATTCATCCATTCTGTAACACCCCAAGATTTCATAGTGTGTTATTTCATTAAAATAACACAATAACATGCACTACACGCAACACCGAGTTCAAGCACACCATGAATTACCAAACAAGCCGTTCAAAAGAGGTTATGAATAGTATTAACTAAATTTTAATCTTTATATAATCGTTATAATTTTAGAATCCATATTATGAGTTTCTTAGACATAATACAAGAACAGATTCATTTTCAGTATTGCACTTTTATCAACTTTTAATAGTGAAACCTTTTTAAAAACAATATTTTAAACTTTTTGACTAAATGGGGACATCAAAAAAATTTAAAATGAAACATCCCAAGCTTCCACGGTACGCTTTCCTTTGAATAATACAGTAGCGTGTGTTGTACGCAACTTCGAGTTCTAACACACCACAACCAATCAAACTAGCCGTTATGAATAGTAATAACTACTTTTGAAATTATATATATTTTATATTTTAGAATGGACTTCATTTTTGGATTCGGAATATCGAATTTAGCCTAAGGTGAAATTTTGGTACATTTCGGATAACTTTCATATTTTGATGAATAGTGAAAATTACTAAATTTTAATTAAAAACAACTTTTTTAATCAAAATAATTAATAGTGATAAATTCTGAATTTAAGTGGTTTTAAAGTATATTTAGAATATATTTTTACCATTTAATATAATTTTGGTCATTGGACATAATTTTACAATTAAACTGAACATAAACAGGTGTCAATCTTTTGAGAGTTATTATCTCTTAAAAACACGCTTTTTGTTTTGACAGCGGGAATTAATTTTAAATTAATTTCTGCCACTTCTGTGTTTTGAATTTAGAAAAATGGATTCCATATTTGTAATCAAGATGTTCAAATTGTGTAAATAGGTAACTTTTATTTTTAGAAATTTTGAATAATTACTGCGGTAAAAATTTTATTTACCATGGTTAAGGGTAAATCTAGTAAATAAGGGTTAAAGAAAAATATTATAAAAATACTAAATTACCCTAAAACGTGTCCTAACCTTATTGGTTGATAAATGTTCGACCATAGGCATCTTTGGGTCGATTTTGGGACCCCATGGATCCACTTGTAAGTGATAATGACACTTTATTTTAATTAAGTTAAAATGAATACAAAAATGACACAAGCATATATCTTTTAGAAAAACAATTGTTACATAGTGTTATATATGTTGGATTTTAGATTATAAATATTCATTAGAAAGATAAAACGATTTACTACATAATGATATCTTATTTATAATTTTTAGACATTAAATAATTTATTTTATTTATGACACAATGATGATGCAGTAATTACTATAATAGTGAAAAATTAAAATAATTGATATTATAAATACCAAAATAAATATAATATTAAACTTTTAATGAATTAAAATAATTTTATAGGATAATATGATATATTAGGATTGATTTAATTGACTTTGTTGGAAGTAATCAATCTGTTATGAGTTTCACAAAAATCAACTATTGAATAGAGTCAAAATTGACATAAAAGAGTTCTTAAAACAAATATTATATTATTAATTAATATTAAATTCCTCAAAATCTAAGTTTCGGCCAAGAGACTAATATCATGATATTTTCATCATTAATGGACCACTTGGGTGTCTCTTTGATGTATGTAGTAAGTTTATTAACCATATTATATAAAAATACAAAGAGACATTGTAAAAGTGAAACTAATTAAATTAGAGTTAAAACTTAAAGATAAGGTTAATATAAGTACCCAAACCTGTCTAAATTCTATTGGTTGAGTTGTTTTCGACCCATCCCCAACTTAAACTTTGAATAATCAACTTTGGATCCATTAGAAACCGAATATGAATTTATTATAAATTAATATTTCTAGCTTTTCCAAAGGTGCCCCTCACCCCTCTTATAAAAGGGAACTCCTCCTCATTTCTTCACACCTTCAAAGCCTTTTGGTTCGGCCAAAATCTGCCCAAATACTCTCAAAACTTCCCTCAATACAACCTAGGGGCCTTAGTTTGATCAGAAAGCCAACCTAAGGAACCCTTTTGATCAAATCCAAAGGAAGAACCCGAAGAAGAGGTAATGATTTCACCACCCTTTTCTAAGTTCATTTCTTCTTCCACTTCTTCTCCCTTTGTTGTTACCATTCTAAAATAATAAATCCAGTATCATATATATATTGTGATGTTATTATAAATATGGTACAAACATATTCAGTATTCTATCCACCCTTTGAATAACATGTCACCATACGTGCGTACGTACGACTTACCGTCTCCACGTCGTGGTGTAATTGTTATTCAATATAATATTATTTGGATGGGTATAATAAATATGTGTAACTCATGTAAATAATAAATATAACATGTTAATTATTCTGTATATATGATATACCATCCATTTATATATTATTTTAATATCAAAAGAATGATATTGTCGCTCGTGCGTACGTACGGACTACTGTCTCCACGAACGCGATGAGATTCATTCTCCATCGTATCCATTCAAGTATAATTATCATTTGATGATTTAAAAAATGATTTTTAAGGACTTGATATCATTCTGGATATGAATAATATAAAACCTATCCTTTACAAACATGTCTTACGTAACAAAACATATAAAAGAAAACAAGTAAGCTAACACCCGAAACAACGATAATACTAAGATATTATTATCAAATCAATATTAAAAGATCATATATGATATCATATTAATATATATGATTCTTGTATAATTTAATAACAATTATTTCAATATTATACAGGAGGTTAACCTACCCCAACCAAGTAAAAGTACAAGGTAAGGTATTTTCTTATCTCACATTCAATTCCGTGATATTTACATTATTCGCCACTAAATTATTGAAAGTGGTGTTTTGTGTACAGGAATTTGATATATATTATCATGATTATCTTTATATTCATGTTATTCTGTAAATAATTTCTTGTTTATTAACTTTTGGCCATATGACTCAGTTGATTAACATGGTAAGGGGTTTTCATCTCACTCTTTATTTCGGTGAGATTCATGCCATATTTCCACTATTATCTTTTGTGTGGTGTATGTACTGCCCATAATTGTATTCTTTGTGTAATACACTTTTCCTTATGTGTATTTACATTTTCATTGTATGATAACTCTTTCATGGGTTGTATGTTTCATAAGTTACCAAATTGATAAGGGTTTACTTCACAATCTCTTTAATATCCGAGGTTGTCTTTATGTAAGTATCTACAGGGACATATTTACTATCCATGTCCATATTTCATAAAAGAGTTTTCAAAGGGATTATTTCTAAGGGAACTTTTACTAAAACATCATTTTAAATGTTTTAAATATTTATTCTTCTAAATCATCCTCATTTGTGTCCACGTTTTCAAAATGGGTTGTAAGGATTTATTTATATGAAAATGAATGTTTTAAAAGTGTTAATTCCATTCAAAAGTTTCAAAGTGGTATGAGACACTTTGATCCAAAAATGTATTTAAATGCCTTACTTTCTAAATTGTGTAACATTAAAATGTTTTCATGAAAAAGGGATATTTCTCTCAATAATTTTTTAAAAAACATTTTCATCTATGTCAACATCCTTTGATGGATTTTAAGATTATTTGAAGTTGATTTATTATGATATAAAACTTCCATATTGTAATGAATTTTTGTTATATGTTTAACTATAGATGTGTCATTCGTGGTTTATGAGTAAATTATTGACATTTCGTATGCTAGTTCCAATAATAATGTTTATGTTATATTTCAACCTTTCATTCAGATGAATGTGTTAGACAAGTATGTTCTGGGTTGGGGACCGGTAAAATTAAGCCCTCCGGTTTGGTCTCTGGTTATTAGAGGAACTCCGGTTTGGTCTCCGGTTATTAGAGGCACTCCGGGTTGGTGTCCGGTTATTAGAGGCACTCCGGGTTGGTGTCCGGTTATTAGAGGCACTCCGGGTTGGGTTCCGGTTACAGTTAGCCCCAAGGTCTTGGGACGAGGCCTTGAAAAGAAATTAATGTTTAGCATTATGCATTCCATCATTATGAAAGTGGTTATTGATTTTGCATGTGATTATTCGATTAGTAGAATATCCATGTGAATAAGTAAATGGCATTATTTCATTTTACTTTTGCCATACTATGTTGAAGATCAAGTTTAAAAGGCTTTTGTTTTAGTAATACATTGCCTTAAATGTTTATGCTTATTTTGAATGTTCCGCTATATTGTTATCCTTACTGGGCATTTGAGCTCACCCCTTTTCTATGTTTATTTTCCCCAGGATGTGAAGAAGTAAGTTATGAATGACCTACAGGGATATTATGAGGGGATAATAGTGTGGACTGTGGATATATTATGTTGTTGTAGTAGTTTTTCATTTTATGATGTAATGTAAAACTTATGAATATATCTAGTTTTTCCAAGGCTACTAAACCAATCGGTATTTCTAGATCTGATCTTTCTTGTGATCATGCCAATGTAATGTAATAATGCACCGACTCTAGGTAATTGGGGTCGGGGCATTACAGTTGGTATCAGAGGAAGTTTAGTACAAACCTTGGAAGCTAGATTTAGATAAACTCTGATTAGAGAACGTAGACCTAAGATGAACTTTGAGGATTAGTATAGAAGAACTTCCTAAAATTTTGGTATTGTAGAGATTTTGTGAGTTTTATGAGCAATACATCCCTGTCTGGATACAAGCAGGTAGAGGTGGCTCTGGCACAGATGTACCTAGGGGTAAAACCCGAAAACACCGCTTTGAGCTAGACTCGAACGGGAACTGGTGCACAACAACGGGCCTTGCTACACTCTTGGTTACGACACTCCCGGGGGATATGCTTAGGATAACTCTCATTTTCTTTACAAATCATTGTGAAGGGTTTATGAGTATATACTTTCTCAATGGAGACATTTTTATGATTATGGATTATATCCATAAACTATTTAATTTATGTTATGTGTTTTAAAAGTTTGGGATTGGGTATTGTTATTCATAAACTAATCTAGTGTATGCCAATGTTTAGAAATGGCGCCTAGTAGAAGGAATGAGTACTCCAGCAATGCACATGATACAAAGAGAAAGAAGGATCATATATTTTATGGTCTTAAGCCAGAATTTACAAGAGAAATAGTCTCGCATGTATTAACATCATATGAAGAAATAATATCATGTGTTGATAAGATAAGTAAAGAGTTTACTGAGTCCTATGGCTTTGAAGGGAAGCAATAGAAGAAAATGGTGGAAGAGAGAATGATGGATAATGGGAAGAGGAAAAAGAATAATTTTCCCATATGTGGTAACTGTGGAAAGAAACACCCTATAACTTGCCTGAAAGGAATGGGAGTTTGTTATAAGTGTAGAGGAAAAGGGAAGAAAGTACGTGACTGCAAGGGTAAGAAAATGGTTTCAAATGTACAATGCATCATTTGCAAGGAGTTTTGACACTATGCGAACCTATTTCCCAGTCATCAGAATATGCCGCAAATGATGTTATTGGATAATAATCAAGTTATGATACTACCACAGATGAAGATGAATGATTAGAGTTCATATGTTGATTATGTCAATTGAGTGTTGTATCAACAATGTACTTGTTATAATAATTATGGAGTATATAAGGATTGTACTGTAGTACTATTTCATTAAGGACTTGAGATTGTGTGGAATAAAGAATGGTGACTCAACAGCAGGATAAATTTTTGGAAAATATATGGTTGAGAGAATGATAAACCATAATATAGTTCTGATACCGAGTTAGTGATTTTGGAATAATACATGATTGTTTTGGATAAATTATATTGGATATTATTGACTACCTTGGAACTGATTAATGATCTGTATATTCCATTATTGTTGGGGTTTAAAACATTTTTGGATTGATGAGGTATATCCAGCATTCTATATGGAATAAGGGAGCATGAATGTAATCAATAAGGAATATGGTAATTCAGGATGTTTCAGTGTATTAAAAGAATACATGATGAAGGTATTCATATGCTATTACGTGGTAAAAAGGATCTACATTATGTTTAACTTCCGTATAAATGTTGGACTGTGAGTTTGGTCAGAAATATTCTGGATAAATTCTAATTTGAGATTAATTTTGGATTGCCATAAAAGGAGAACCCGGAGGTCGGGCGACAACCCGTCGCTTCCGGCAAGGCCGCGAGACTTGAACCCGCAACCGAAGGGCGAAAAGGGTGTATCACCTACCACTGGCCCAAGAGATGTCCTGGATTAAATAATGTAGTTTTTTAAAACAATCTGGTAGATGAATTATAAATTCGTTTATTTTGGAACCCTGTATGAATAGTATAAATAGAATTTTTTTTACGAGTGAAAGATGAGTTTGTGGTAGAAATTTATTAATGGAAAAAACTCTAATTATAAAGTAAGTATATCTCCTTATGATCTTATCCAATCTCATAAATAAATTCTTCAACATTAAGAAAAGGAACTTAGAAAAAAAATGTTGTCCTAGATGGTACCTTAAATCATCACTAATTTATGGCTTTGGGATTGTTGGCCTTTTCATAGCCATGTTCTCTACCACTCTCTATCAGATAATTGATGGTTAGATTTCTCTTCCATATCCATATTTTCCTACATGGAAACCTAGTATGTGTTATTTTCTGTAATCTTCATACTTTCCACTCTTTATTTTAAATAGAGGCCTCATTAATTCATTTTTCGATGTGAGATTTCAACTAAGATATTTTGAAATGTCAAAAATGTGTTATCCTAATACCCTATATTTTGTTAAACCGATGGTATTTCAAATCATCATAGATTGATGAGTTTAAGGACCTCAATTTTGTACTTGTTTGTGATTGATGACCTCAATCACTACCTATAAATATTTACATTTTTTCCTCCAATTATATGTCTCTAATTGCCACCAATGTTCTCCTAATCGAGATCATAATTTGGTGGTGACCCTTTCATTTCTCATTTCCTCATATTAAGACTAAATTTTAGTAACCCAAATTCCGATGAGGGTTTTCCCATAAAGATATTTTTTATTTTCAACCTTTTATTTTCGAAGAACAATTTCAAATTGCGAGGACGCAATTTATTGAAGGAGGGGAGAATGTAACACCCCAAGATTTCATAGTGTGTTATTTCATTAAAATAATACAATAACATGAACTACACGCAACACCGAGTTCAAGCACACCATGAATTACAAAACAAGCCGTTCAAAAGAGGTTATGAATAGTATTAACTAAATTTTAAACTTTATATAATCCTTATAATTTTAGAATCTATATTATGAGTTTCTTAGACATAATACAAGAACAGATTCATTTTCAGTATTGCACTTTTATCAACTTTTAATAGTGAAACCTTTTTAAATAAAATATTTTAAACTTTTTGACTAAATGGGGACATCAAAAAAATTTAAAATGAAACATCCCAAGCTTCCACGGTACGCTTTCCTTTGAATAATACAGTAGCATGTGTTGTACGCAACTTCGAGTTCTAACACACCACAACCAATCAAACTAGCCGTTATGAATAGTAATACCTAATTTTTGAAATTATATATATTTTATATTTTATAATGGACATCATTTTTGGATTCGGAATATCGAATTTAGCCTAAGGTGAAATTTTGGTACATTTCGGATAACTTTCATATTTTGATGAATAGTGAAAATTACTAAATTTTAATTAAAAACAACTTTTTTAATCAAAATAATTAATAGTGATAAATTATTAATTTAAGTGGTTTTAAAGTATATTTAGAATATATTTTTACCATTTAATATAATTTTGGTCATTGGACATAATTTTACAATTAAACCGAACATAAACAGGTGTCAATCTTTTGAAAGTTTTTATCTCTTAAAAACACGCTTTTTGGTTTGACAGCGGGAATTAATTTTAAATTAATTTCTGTCACTTCTGTGTTTTGAATTTAGAAAAATGGCTTCCATATTTTTAATCAGGATGTTCAAATTTTGTAAATAGTTAACTTTTATTTTTAGACATTTTGAATAATTATTGCGGTAAAAATTTTATTTACCATGGTTAAGGGTAAATCTGGTAAATAAGGGTTAAAGAATAATATTATTATAATACTAAATTACCCTAAAACGTGTCCTAACATTATTGGTTGATACATGTTCGACCATAGGAATCTTTGGGACGATTTTGGGACCCCATGGATCCACTTGTAAGTGATAATGACACTTTATTTTAATTAAGTTAAAATGAATACAAAAATGACACAAGCATATATCTTTTAGACAAACAATTGTTTCATAGGGTTATATATGTTGGATTTTAGATTATAAATATTCATTAGAAAGATAAAAAGATTTCCTACATAATTATATTTTATTTATAATTTTTAGACATTATATAATGTATTTTATTTATGACACAATGATGATGCAATAATTACTATAATAGTGAAAAATTAAACTAATTGATATTATAAATACCGAAATAAATATAATATGAAACTTTTAATGAATTACACTAATTTTCTAGGATAATATGATATATTAGGATTGATTTAATTGACTTTTTTCGAAGTAATAAATCTGTTATTAGTTTCACAAAAATCAACTATTGAATAGAGTCAAAATTGACATAAAAGAGTTCTTAAAACAAATATTATCTTATTAATTGATATTAAATTCCTAAAAATCTAAGATTCGGCCAAGAGACTTATATCATGATAGGTTCATCATTAATGGACCACTTTGGGGTCGATTGGATGTATTTAGTAAGTTTATTAACCATATTATATAAAAATACAAAGAGACATTGTAAAAGTGAAACTAATTAACTTAGAGTTAAAACTTAATGATAAGGTTAATATAAGTACCCAAACCTGTCTAAATTCTATTGGTTGAGTTGTTTTCGACCCATCCCCACCTTAACCTTTGAGTAATCAACTTTGGATCCATTAGAAACCGAATATGAATTTATTATAAATTAATATTTCTAGCTTTTCCAAAGGTGCCCCTCACCCCTCTTATAAAAGGGAACTCCTCCTTCTCATTTCTTCACACCTTCAAAGCCTTTTGGTTCGGCCAAACTCTGCCCAAATACTCTCCCAAATTCCCTCACTACAACATAGGGGCCTTAGTTTGATCAGAAAGCCAACCTAAGGAACCCTTTTGATCAAATCAAAAGGAAGAACCCGAAGAAGAGGTAATGATTTCACCACCATTTTCTAAGTTCATTTCTTCTTCCACTTCTTCTTCCTTTGTTTTTACCATTCTAAAATAATAAATCCAGTATCATATATATACTGTGATGTTATTATAAATATGGTACAACCATATTCAGTATTCTATCCACCCTTTGAATAACATGTCACCATACGTGCGTACGTACGGCTTACCGTCTCCACGTCGTGGTGTAATTGTTATTCAATATAATATTATTTGGATGGATATAATAAATATGTGTAACTCATGTAAATAATAAATATAACATGTTAATGATTCTGTATATATGATATACCATCCATTTATATGTTATTTTAATATCAAAAGAATGATATTGTCGCTCGTGCGTACGTACGGACTACCGTCTCCACGAACACGATGAGATTCATTCTCCATCATACCCATTCAAGTATAATTATCATTTGATGATTTAAAAAATGATTTTTAAGGACTTGATATCATTCTGGATATGAATAATATAAAACCTATCCTTTACAAACATGTCTTACGTAACAAAACATATAAAAGAAAACATGTAAGCTAACACCCAAAACAATGATAATACTAAGATATTATTATCAAATCAATATTAAAAGATCATATATGATATCATATTAATATATATGATTCTTTTATAACATAATAACAATTATTTCAATATTATACAGGAGGTTAACCTACCCCAACCAAGTAAAATTACAAGGTAAGGGATTTTCTTATCTCACATTCAATTCCGTGAGATTTCCATTATTCGCCACTAAATTATTGAAAGTGGTGTTTTGTGTACTGGAATTTGATATATATTATCATGATTATCTTTATATTCATGTTATTCTGTAAATAATTTGGTGGTTATTAACTTTTGTCCATACGACTCAGTTGATTAACATGGTAAGGGGTTTTCATCTCACTCTTTATTTTCGTGAGATTCATGCCATATTTCCACTATTATCTTTTTTGTGGTGTATGTACTGCCCATAATTGTATTCTTTGTGTAATACACTTTACCTTATATGTATTTACATTTTCATTATATGATACCTCTTTCATGGGTTGTATGTTTCATAAGTTACCAAATTGATAAGGGTTTACTTCACAATCTCATTAATATCTGAGGTTGTCTTTACGTAAGTATCTATAGGGACATATTTATTATCCATGTCCATATTTCATAAAAGAGTTTTCAAAGGGATTATTTCTAAGGGAACTTTTACTAAAACATCATTTTAAATGTTTTAAATATTTATTCTTCTAAATCATCCTCATTTATGTCCACGTTTTCAAAATGGTTTGTAAGGATTTATTTATATGAAAATGAATGTTTTAAAAGTGTTAATTCCATTCAAAAGTTTCAAAGTGGTATGGGACACTTTGATCCAAAGATGTATTTAAATTCCTTACTTTCTAAATTGTGTAACATTAAAATGTTTTCATGAAAAAGGGATATTTCTCTCAATAATTGTTAAGAAAACTTTTTCATCTATGTCAACATCCTTTGATGGATTTTAAGATTATTTGAAGTTGATTTATTATGATATAAAACTTCCATATTGTAATGAATTTTTGGGATATGTTTAACTATAGATGTGTCATTCATGGTTTATGAGTAAAGTATTGACATTTCGTATGCTAGTTCCAATAAGAATGATTATGTTATATTTCAACCTTTCATTCAGATGAATGAGTTAGACAAGTATGTTCCGGGTTGGGGATCGGTAAAATTAAGCCCTCCGGTTTGGTCTTCGGTTATTAGAGGAACTCCGGTTTGGTCTCCGGTTACTAGAGGCACTCCGGGTTGGTGTCTGTTTATTAGAGGCACTCCGTGTTGGTGTCCGGTTATTAGAGGCACTCCGGGTTGGGTTCCAGTTACAGTTAGCCCCAAGGTCTTGGGACGAGGCCTTGAAAAGAAATTAAAGTTTAGAATTATGCATTCCATCATTATGAAAGTGGTTATTGATTTTGCATGTGATTATTCGATTAGTAGAATATCCATGTGAATAAGTAAATGGAATTATTTCATTTTACTTTTACCATACTATGTTGAAGTTCAAGTTTAAAAGGCTTTTGTTTTAGTAATGCATTGCCTTAAATGTTTATGCTTATTTTGAATGTTCCGCTATATTGTTATCCTTACTGGGAATTTGAGCTCACCCCTTTTCTATGTTAATTTTCCCCAGGATGTGAAGAAGTAAGTTATGAATGACCTGCAGGGATATTATGAGGGGATAATAGTGTGTACTGTGGAGATATTATGTTGTTGTAGTAGTTTTTCATTTTATGATGTAATGTTAAACTTATGAATATATCTAGTGTTTCCAAGGCTACTAAACCAATCGGTCTTTCGAGATTTGATCTTTCTTGTGATCATGCCAATGTAATGTAATAATGCACCGACTCTAGGTAACTGGCGTCGGGGCGTTACACATTCCCACAAGATATTCTCCTCATTATGATAAGGTTCACTATTACAACAATTTAGTATATATATATATATATATATATATATATTATCCTTTACAACATTATATAACAATCACTCAAATAAAGTAAATAATGAAAACACAAGGGCAGAATGATTATCACATGGTTCAAGCCTTACAAGGATACATCCAAGGAGAATAAAATGGTGATGTACTTATGTACCAAATTTTTACCACCCTAATATTTTTTATATTACTTCTTCAGAATTAAATTAATCAACTTCTTATTTCATATTTCTTGTAAAATTGAAAATACTGTAAATTAAAGCACTATTTTTTCGTACATAAACTATTGAAAAAAATAAAATTTAATCATTCTATACCCAGAAAAGTTAGGTTACCTTTTTTTATATGGAACAATGACTTCCCTTGATGGCTTGTGTAAAACACAGGCTTGAGGAATAACAAATAATAATATATTATTAAAATATTGTGTAACCAGGCTATCAAATTATCTTTTATGAGTATTTTTTACAAAAATATATAAATATATGGTTTTCAAAAAATATAAAATTAAATAATTACTTACAAATTAATAAAAAATGAATATTTTAACTAAATTATTATAAATAGAGTATTATTATAAGAAACTATTATTATGTTTAAAAGTTTTTTTAATAAAAAAATTAAATTAATTAAAATTAGTAAGTAATTTTAATGTAATATATATTTTACATATAAAATTATATATTTTTGATATCCATCCAATAGATTTTATAGGAATAATATAAGAATAAAACCAATTTAATAGATAAAACCATAATTTCTTTAAGGTATATTTAACACCACTTAATGGAGAACACATTTAAAATAAACCATTTTAGTCCTTTATAGATATAGGATGTAAAAATAAACATTTTATTTTAAATAAAAACATATATATTATGTTAGGGTAAATTATTTTTATTTTTCCTTCTGTTTTACTTTTCAATCAATAGTTAGAAATCGTAGATTTTAATTTAAAACTACATTTTTCAACTAATTTATTTATTAGTTTAAATTATATTTTTATTTTGTACTAAGGTTTTACTAGAAAATATTTTTTCAATAAAAAAAATTTATTTCACTCTAATAAATATTAAATTTAAATTAGATATAAAAATTTTCAAACATTTGAATGTTTCACTTTAAAAACCCTCCTATTCATTTTGTCTACAGAATCAATTTTAATAATAAATTTGATAATTATGTAAATTGAATTAGATGAAAATTATTCCATATTTTCAATCAGAGTGTCCAAATTATGTTATATGGTCAATATCATTTTATTGTACAAAAAAAATACCCTATTAAAAAATTATTTGTGGTTTTATTCATAAAATTGTGACAAGGATAAATATTAAAAGGTAAAAGCTAAACATATCTAATAATTTAAAAATTTAATGGTTAGTTGATCTATGTCCTGACACTAACTGTCTTATCCAAAATTAATTAAAATCCAAATTCATGGAATTTAATTCCACCTATTTATGGATAGCATTTAATATAAATTAATCAAAAAATTAATCACTAGAAGCCACCTCCCCTCAAGTCTAAATACCACACCAATCCTCCCCATTTCGACCCAAAAATCCTTTTACATCCTCAAATATCTACCCAAACTAGTAATACATATAATACAAAATTATATGTGCTTTAGGTATCTCCAACGACCAAATATAAGGACCATATGTGTCTTTTAATGAGGTGTTGTTCAAGAGGTAATTTTCCCAAATTACCTTGTTAATTTAATTTATTTTTCAACATTACAGTCTCATAATTCATTTATAAATGCATGGTTACTCCAAAACCATATATTTATTATAGTTTTTTGTTTATAATTGAATATCACGTATCAATGTATCTTCTCACATCCTCTTATTCAATGAAACCAAATTGATGTCCATATTCTGCCAGTTAATCGACTATGTAAAGAATGTTTTTGATATTTTTCTATTTCCGTATCCATTTCTAGTCATAAATATATATTTGTGGATAAATAATATTGTAATAAGTATATTATAGAATATTTAATATTCTTGTAATGTTATATTAAACATAACTTCTTGATTTCCTTGTTTTGTTAATACAATAATTTCATTTCTAAAAGTACAGACTTCTATGCCCTCAAAGTGATGTGATTCATTTATAAACTACATGAAAAGTATTAAGGATGGATTTACTATATAAATATTATATATATGACATAATAAATCTACATTAATAATTATATAAATACATATATTTTTATTACACTTTATTTTGTTCAACCTGATAGTTAAACTAAAAGAGTGTTCATGTGTATATACATCTCACCATATCAATGAATAGTATATTTTGTTTCATACTTATTTATTCTAAGGTTTATTATAATTAAAATATAATATATATATATATATATGATATTTATATAATGTTTTACATTCTGGTATCATGATATATGTATTAAGAAAAATGATATAAAAATTTAAGACACATGCGAAGTACAAAGTGTATATTTTCTGAGTGAAACCCTACCATAGGATGTTTAAAAAGTGAGTAATATAAGGTAATAATAAACCATTATTTTGTAATAGATAAAATAATATGACTCTGTAAAAGATTTATAATAAATTTTAATTATTATAATGGTGGATAGAATGAGTATGACGAGACTCAAGACTCAAGGTAAAGCAATTACATCTCACTTTTAATTTTCATGATATATAAGATATTTTCACCACCTATTTCTTATGTCTGCAATATGTTATGGCCCTATTATATTTCAAATTATAAATAAATTTATCTCCATTGTATTTAAATATTAATTTAATGAAATCATGCTAATTATTTATATGTTAAATGTGGCATGGGACGCTTTGAATCCTTAAATAATTAATCATTTATCCATTTAAAAATTCTAGATATTGTTTTACCTAACTATTAATATGGATATACATAGATTATAAAATACATTTTAGGACTATTTTTAATTTTATAAAAAAAATTAAGGAATATTTTTATTGTTAGATGTAAGGGATTCTTTTGAAATTTTATATGTGATTGGTTATATACAAGAATTTACTAGGGTTTATTTATCACCAATGTCCATGTTTTATAAAAATGTTTCTATAAAATGTTTTACTATTCGACAATGGATTTATAATTTCAAATTTTTCAATATTTTATTTTTAATAAATTTTTTAAATGAATATTTCATTTCATTTCCAAAAAGTCAATTTTTGATTTTTATGAGAAAAGTACATGAATAATGAATTTTTTAAACTTATACAGTGTCAATGGATTTCTAGAAATCCATGACGCATTATTTCTATGAATATTCCCTTACAAGATTTCCTGGTTATCTTCAATGAAAATCTTTTCTTTTTAAATTTAACTGTTATTTAAGAAAAAAAATGTTTTGGAAGAATAAGGGATATTTTCTTCAAGAATCAATTTCAATTGTAAATTCAAAATTATTCGATATCAAAGATGGAATTACTATGTAATTTCCATATTATTTTTATGTTTTGATTGTGTTTATGATTTTATGAAATCCATTTGTTTGACCTTGATTATTTTATGATGGAATGATGATTTATAAACAAATTTAATCCCTTAGGTCATGGTTTGATGAAATGAGTATGGGATTATATATTTTATCACAGGTTATGAAACTATTACATTTTTATGATACCAATTTAATTTCCGGGGGAATGGTATGATTTTTTTGTGATTTTTTTGAACATTATTGTATGATTTCATTATGATATGTGTAAGACCTATATCTTTATCCGATTCATTTGGTGGTGATTTAGATCTCATGAGATATACTAAGATGGTATTGGGAGTTACCCATAACTTTCATGTGGGTGTGAGGAGTGAACTCATGTTACTAAATGGCCATGGGTGGGAACCGTGACTACCAACATGGTATGGGGAGTGAATACTCACTTTTAATATGGTCATGAAATCAATGTATTGGATACTATGGATATCATATTATATGATTTTTTGTTTACCACAATTACATGTTTTCCCTATGTATTGTTTTCATGGATTATGTTCTTTATTTCGATATGATTCATGTCTAATGAAATGACAATATTTATGCCCGGATTTATTTTTATGATATTTCATGTATAGTGTATAATCTATTAATGTTTTTATCATGTTCTCTTACTCTTATTCACATGTTTATGATTAAATATATCCCTTATTTTAACTTACTAAGCATCTGATCTCACCCATTTTTTAGTTCTGTTCCCCATGATTTTAATAAGGGTATTACATAAGATGTTTTAAAAGGGGGTCTAGTTAAGAAGGATAAATAAGGAGATGATGTATATGTTTTATGAACTAGTTTTTTATGCTTCCCAATTTCAATATGTAGTAACAAATAATGTTCATTGGGGGTCTATTTGTTTAATGTATTAACTAATATACGAAATTAATTTAATGTCCATGTATTCTATGATTGGTGTCATTAATGTAGCTATTAGAGTGATAGTTTAGTTATCCTTTAGACACTAGGATGGGAAAACTATTGGTATATCCATAGGGATATTTATAATGATATTTATATAGATTTCTCTAAAGATAATCCTACGGGGTCCTAAAATGGTGTCCAAATTTCAAAATCATACATGTGATCATCCAGGATTACATAGTTTTCCTCTATATTAAGTGTTTCTCACATTTTTTCCATTTTTAGTCAGTGGAGGGAACCAGGAGGAGATGGGTTAACATTGAATGTGATGGAGAAATTTGTGTCTCTGAGAAACACAATTTGGTAATGAAAATATAGAATGATTATTTCATTATTCCAAAGCAACTATCATGACATCTGATTATTAATGTGAACAATGGTGGTATTCATAAGACATTAAATAAGAGGAAGATGGACATCTATGAATGATCACATAGTGAGAAATAAAGAGGAAAGAAGATTTGAATGCATTCATGTCAATAAGTGAAGAAGAACCTTGGTTAATACCTTAAATGGAGGAGAATATGTTATCTATGTGGGAAAAGGGTCACATAGTAAAGAACCATCATAGAGTTTAATGTATAATCAATGTAGATTATGGGGATTACCCAACATAATGACCTGACTTAAGAACTCACATCAAAAACCAAATAATTAACTATTCCATGCCAATTATTGTAGATGAAGGATTGAAGTGTTTATGTATTTGGATTCTTGTATTAAGAAATATATAAGAATTTTTCAGTTTCTAGTTTTATTTCTTAGGATTTACAAGTAATGTGATTGAATGGATAAGTGATATTTTTACTAAGGAAATGTAACCCATAATATGTTCCTTTTGTTACGAATACTTTGTTTTTATAAATATATGTTGGATATGAACATGTATATTGGATGGTATCGATTACCTTAGAACTAATAATGGGTCAATTTAAAATTTAGTATATGGATGATGTTTTAACTACTTGGATTTAAGGAATATATCCTGTAATCTATTGAATAAGGAATAATTCATGTTTTCCAAAAGTGATTATGGTAATTTATGTTATTGAAAATTTTTAGGAGAATATACATTGATGGTATTCACATGTTTGGGATGTGATCAATAAGAAATATATTTTCATATATGAGAGATTAATGTTAAATCAATTTAGTTCACCTCATTATATAACTCTTTATTTAAAGTTTGTTGGACATATAGTTTTATATTTATGTAAATTATAAATAAATATTCGGAACAAGTTTCTTAGATTTAATTATTATCTCACTATAGGTGTATATATGCATATTTGATAACATGTGATAACCTTTTCTATGTGATAATGACTGATTGAATGACCTATCATTTTATTTATGGATAACATGATCTGCTATCTCTTTAGGAATGAAAAATTCAACATTATCTTATTGAATATGTTTTTGACAGGGTAATTTTCCAAGGAAAAACTAAAGGTTACATTGTATCGAAAACTAGTATATATATCTTCTCAAGAAAATTCTCCAACAATAGGAAAAATGATCATGATGTAAAAGGGTGTCTTATTATCATCATTTTTGATGATATCAAACACCACAATCTCACTTAATGATATTATGGTTTTGTGATTGTTAACTATATGTAGATCGCTCACATTGTTATGATTAGTTATATGTATCAATCTATATGATTATTTATTGGTTTCCCTTTAACACAAATATTCACTTATGTTCTTTTACCGATAAAATAAGCCATTATTTACTTTTGAAAACCGTTATTTTCAAAAAAAATTCAAAGGAAGTTTTAGTGTTTATTTTTATGATGTGGGTTTTTATAAATTAAACATATAAATTATTAAAGTATGGACAACATAAATGAATTTAGATGGAGAAATTAATTTTAATGTGGGTATAATATAACACCCCACGATTTTGAGAATTGTTGTTTTCAAATTAATTTAACCTCTTTGATATTTATCATTTATTATATCTATGAAAATAGTCTTAATTTATGAACTGTGTTTGGATTAAATAAACTAATTAAAACCTAAATTTTATCATTCTCTACCTTGAACACTGAGGATATCATGCGATACACACAACAAATAATTTCCCTGATTGCTTGCATAACATGCATGATAAAGGCTTACAGAAAAATTAATTATTATTAAAATATCATTTAACCAAACCATTCAATTAGATGTTATGAATATTAGTAATTAAAACATTTATATATATGGTTTTGAAAAAATATAAAATGAATTAATTAGTTTAAAATTATTTAATATTGAATATAATAACCAAATGAATATAAATAGTGTATTTTTATATAAAACTATTATTATTATTATCACATGTTATTTTAATGATAATGAATTTAATTAATGGAAAATATTAAGTAATTTTAATTTGATATGTATGTTACATATCCTTGTAAATAATTTTTATTTTCATCAAATAGTTATTATATGCATAAGATAATAATAAAACCAATTTAACACATAAAACCTAATATTTTTTTAATGTAATTTTACCATATTTTAATGGAGAGCCCTTTTTAAAACCAAATTTTGACACCTTTTTAAATTCTATATGATAAAATAATCATCATATTAAAAAAATAAGTCATATGTTTTGATAAATTATTGGTATTTTTTGTATGGTTTAATTTTTATTCAATAGTTAAAAATCGTTGATATTAATTCGAAAAATGATTTCATATAAATTTTTAATAAGGATAAATTATATTTTTAATTGGTTTAAAATTTTAATTAGATGATATTTTTTAAATATATTCAATTTAGGACTTTGGAATCAATTTCAAATTGAAATTAGACATTAAAACATTTCAAAAATTTGAATGTTTAACTTTTAAAACACTATTTTTCATTTTGTAAGTGGAATTAATTTTAAAGATACTTTTACAAATTATATGGGTTGAATTAGGTGATAAGGATTCCATATTTGGATAAAAGGGTCCAAATTATCTTATAAGGTTAATTTCATTTTTATCTATAAAAAATCTACCATGGTTATAAATTATTTACCATTGTATAGGTAAAATTTTGACAAGGGATAATGTTAAAAGGTAAATGGTTAACATACAAAAAATTTGGAACATTTAATTGGTTTTTGAAGTGATTCTTCACCCTAACCATGAAATAAAACCTTAATTAAATTACTATATAGTTTAATTTAATTCCACTTATATATGGGTATCTTATAATATAAAATAGTCAATAAATTATTCACTTAACCTATCTTCTACTCAAGTATAAATACCACACCTCAACAACCCATTTAGAATCAACGCCTTCAAGCCCCTAAAATGTTTGAAAAATCCTCTCCTACTCACTCACCCCATGAACAATTTCTTCTGGTCTCATAGAAACAACAAATACAAGGTCTTCATGTTTGTTTCAAAGAGGTGTTAATCAAGAGGTAATTCTCTCAAAGTACCAATTTTAGATTTTTTTCGTTTTCACCATTTTTATCTCATCCTTCATCCATCAATGCATGATAACTCCTGAATCAAGTTTATACTGTAGTTTTATCTGTATAATTAAATATCTAATATCCATGTCATTTATCATGTCCATTTATTTAAATAAATCAAATTGTCTTCCAAGTAGTTCCACTTATTCAACTCCGTAAAATCCTTTGTTGTTCTTTTTCCATTACCATCATCATGAATAGTCGTAAAAATATTTTCATGGTAACAATGTATTTAAATATGTATATTATAACATATTTTATATTTTTAAAATTTTATACTAAACATGTCTCCATTCTTTATATTTTCTGTTAATTCGCTAATTTCATTTGTGGAAGTGCAGACAAGTGCCCTTCAAAGCGATGTGTTCATTTATACACTAAATAAAATGAATAAATGATGGATTTAATGAATATATAGGTTATATATGATATTATAAATATAATTTAATAATTATATATATATAAGTATTTTACATTCATTCCATCATACAAGAAATTAAACGTAAATAGCGTTCATGCATACGTACATGATTCTATCTCAATGAACGATGTGTTCCATTTCAGACATATATATTATAAGGATCATTATAATACACATATACTAGATATACTTGATATTTACACTATTTTTTAAATTCCAATATCATTATATTAGTATAATTAACAGTGATATAAAAAATTATGACACATGCGAAGAAAAAATGAATATTATCAGATGTGAAACCTTAACATAGGATCGTTAAAATGTTTGTAATATGAGGTCATAATAAAACATTATTCATTATTAAATATAAGTGTATTGTTCTGTAAAATATGTATAAAAATTTATATGTATTATATATGGGGTTTGAATGAGTTTGATGAGACTCTAGACTCAAGGTAAGGGGATTTTGTTTCACTTTTAATTTTTAGGAGATATAAGCCATGTTCACAAGCTTTTTCCAACTTGTGGTGTATGTTCTTCCCATATTAAATATCATATCATGAATAAATTTAAATTCATTTTATTTAGATACTCATGGGGATATATCAATATTATTATTTAAATGATTAATGTTGTATGGTACATTTTGAATGATTAAACAATTAATCATTTTCCCATTTCGATGATCTTGATATTATGTTACATAACTATTTATATGGATATAATGATATTATAAAAGAAATTTTATCTCTATTTTTAATATCAATAAAAAAATTTAAAAGAGGAATTTTTTCATTATCCACAAATGGATAATTTTTCAATCTATTCTGAGATTGTTTATATGTTTTTATTGACTTGTTTATTTATCATCCATGTACATGTTTTTCTAAAAATGGTTTCATAAAATGTCTTAAAATTTTATTATTGATGTTTAATTTCATATTTACCCATTTTGAATTCTAATTACATGTTTTGAAAGGAATCATTATTTCTTTTTCCCAACAATGCACTTTTTCAGGTTTCAGACAAATGTATGAGAATAATGTATTATTTTAACTTTTACAACAAGAACACATTTTTACAGTTTCATGACACATTATTTCCATGATAATTACCTTTTGTGTATTCATTGTTTTCATTAATGAATTGGTTTTTTAATTTTTTTTGTGGTTTTATGGAAAAACAATTGATGAAGAAATGTTATTTTCCAAAGGAATCAATTTTTTTTGTTTCATCAAAAAAATCCATGAATGATGACATTCCTTTGTAACATCCCTATTATTATTATGTTTTGATTATGTTTATTATATTTATAAAATCTAAATTTTTACCATAAATTATATTATGTTGGAATGAATTTTTAAAACCCAATTTTATCCCTTGGGTAAAGAAATGATGAAATGATAATGGGATTTTATTTTTTCCACATGTTATGACATGAATTCATGTTTATGAGACCGATTTCATTTCATGGTATATGATATTACTGTTTATAATTGTGTTATAAATGTATATATGATTTCATTATGAGATGAGTGGGACCTAAATCACTCTCCAATACATTGGGTAATGATTTATATCTTATGAGATAGTCTTAGACTGTCTTTGGAGTGAACCTTGACTACCCATATAGTATTAGGAGTGAGATCATGCAACTAAGATGGCCATGGTAGTAAACCATAAATAGAAAGATTGTATGGAGTGTTTACTTATACTACTAAGATTGTCCTGGAAGAAATTTCATGACTACTATGGATATCATTTTTTATACTTATGTGTTTGACACAATTCAGAACTTTATTCCTATATAATGACTTCAGAGATTATGTTCCTTGTTTAATTATTACTCATGTATAATTTTCAATCATGTGCAATTCCATGATTTTATTTTATGATCGTTTATATGTAGTGTATGAACTATTAATGTTATGATCATGTCCTCATTTACCAATTGTCAGGTTTATGTTTAATATTACGTTTTTTAACCCTTACTATGAATCTGAGATCATAATTTTTATGTTTCTTTTACACAAGATTTGATAGAGTGTATTAAGTAATATTTTCCCAAAGGAAGATTTATTTATTATGTAAAAGGATAGTTATGATGTGGATGTTTTATAAAACACGTTTTATATTTCTTAGATTCTAAACACACTAAACTCATATGGTCATTGGACCTCTATTTTTTTTAATTTATTAAGTATTATGAAAAATTAATGTAATTTTCATGTATGCCATGTTTTTTGTTATTAAAATATCATATTGGTATCACTACCAAACTACATGAATTGGGAAGGTTCACTTTTATTCCTAGGATCATTACCTTTTCAATGATTAGGTTTATCCCACTACATTTCCTAGGGTCACTCCCTCTATTCAATAATTTTGATTGCCACTAGTGGAAAGGATCATCATCTTCCTCTTCCTTTTCTCATAGATTTGGAATTTCTCTGCACATATTTTATAAGAATGTATCTCCCCACATTTTCATGAATGCAAACTTTCTAAAATGTTGAAATATGTTATCTGAAGTCCCCTTTTCCCTGGTAGATTAAATCCTCTTTTCCACATATTGTTAGTTTTTAGAAATTAATTTCGTGGATTATTTTATTCATAGGAATGATTTATTTAATCCTCTGTGAAAATCCCTCTCACCTCCACTAACGGTGTTTCACCATATGGTTCATGTTCTTCAAGGATCACCTCATCCTCCACAGATCATCCCTTCTAACATAGACCACATATCTTCCACGGGCCACCACTTTTCCCACAGAAAAATATTCCTCTATGAATTCTATTTCCTTTTCAGGATATTGATTATGAAAAAATTAATTTGTGAACTATTCATGTGAACCACTTCAACGTTCACAACATCCTCCCTTGGGAACTCTTATCTTTTGTGAAATTTATTCCCCAAAAAATCATTTGGAATTTTCATAATTGAACAAGGGGGATGATGTTTTCTAATGAACTTATCTCTTCAAAATGATCGAATTATATTTCCTTATATAAGAAAACTAGATCGGAAAATCCTACAAATCCAAATAACCCAAATATTCAATATTGAAGAACCTTCACCGTGTACTGTGTGATGCAATTCACATAACACATTTATATTCTTTAGAGGATGATTTATTCTACAAATGAATGACTTCCACTCAACCAATAATGAAAAGCATTCCATAAAAAATCCTCCCACAAACTAAGAGTCACCCACAAACTAGTTCCCTATGTGTTCTGGATTACGTAGATCATAGTATGATTTGATGCTTTAAGGGAATTTTACCAACAAAACCTAAACCAATAACCTCTAATAATAGAGAGAAACATAAAAAGGAAGACATAAAGTCACTATACAGAGAATAATACCTCAAAAAAAAATACCATGACCACATCCTTGATGAGGTATAATGAAGGGAGGAAGGGAGTAGTTGTCACCCCCTATGATTGTACACAAATGGGGAAGAGAAAGGGTGTGGGTTTTTTAAAATAATGGAGGAAAATGGTAAAATCTCTATTTTAATTATTTTTTAGAATTTTTCATAATTTTTACACATGGTTTCCCAAAACTAGCATCAATCATGCATTTGAAACTATGAAATACATACCACTTTTATGTGTTTACCACACAGTTCTCTAAACCAAACTCCAACCACGCAAACCCCCATTATTATACATCTTAAATTAGTCTCCCAGTTTATTTAAAAATGTGGAAAAAAATTTCACCCTATCCCTCACCCTTCTCATCCTACAACATTTTCCCCTCAAAAAACACACAGTCTTTCATTAATCATATGTTAACGAAGAAAAAAACCATGATCTATTTAAAATGATTTAAAAAATTCCCGAGCATTATGGTTTCTCAAGGATTCACATAATGTTTTCACACAAAAGAGTGTATCCTTTCTAAAAAAGTACAATTCTCAAAAGAATAACATGAACACTTCCAAAATCATCTGAACACCTCATATACCTCCAGGTAATCATTTGTTATCATAAAAAACATTCACTCATTCCAACTCTTATATTTCTATTTTGATTATTGATTAATAATTTTACTTATCTAGTAATGAATATTCAAACTCATTCCCAAATATTCAAGTCACACTAACACATTATCTTAAATATAGTGTTCATAGGATAACCATATATGCACTATATATGGTATTTAATAATATGAAAACATTATTCCATCCATTATAGGGATTTATAATTCTAGGAAAACCCATTATATTCATCTCATTAAAATGATTTTAGGTTTCCCATTAATCATTTAATATATTAAAACCATTCATTAATTTTAATCAAACGACTAATGAGTGTGGGTTTTATTCATGGAATTAACTATCCAATAGAGTATAGTTATAGATGTTTAATAAACTTCAGATATGTTTGTTATAGAAATTAAAAATAGAATTTTTATTCATGGAACACCAAAAGATTATTTCAGTGTTTAAATATATATAGATAAATCATCCTGGAAGGGTATAATGAAATTAAAATGTGTTATCTAATTAATTTGGAATCATTAAGGCAGTAAAATTATGTTTGAATAAATATTTAATCAACAACAACAATCAATAAAAGGGATCCATTTAATGGTATTTTATGATAGGTAATGTAGGGAGTGATATCCCTTACACTGATGTAGTAATGGATTTGGTAATGGTAATAATGTTATATGAAAAATAAACTATTTTTTATATAATGTAAATTTCAAATTATGTGAATATTTATAAAAACATAAATAAATAAAAAATATTAATCAAATCAAAATATCCAATTTAATTAATTGAATGAATGAGAATTTGAATAAAATATGCTACATGGGAAATTGCTTCTGGAAGCATGGGTATAAAATCATAAGATCATTGGGTTCTAAGGAACACATTGTGAAGACATTACATTGAGATAAAGAGATGTTAAATTTCATCAACATATCATTCAATTGAAAAAAAGGATTAATGGTTGGGTGTTGACCTTAAAATAAATATGAATTCTATAACAATTTTTAAACAATTATTTTTCATTTTGAGCAATAACATAATAAAAATAGAAAAAATCTCATATATTTTTCCATAGTTTCTATAGAGAACAAGTTTTTTCCATATAAGACATTGGAATATTTCAATATCTATTTATATATATATATATTTCTAGAGCTATTCACTGATAGGAAATTCGATTCTGAGGCCCTGTGTTTCAATATATATATTTATAACAATATTAAATATATTTAATATTCCATGGAAATTGTTTCATAGATATGTCGGCACAACACATACTCAAAACCTTAGATCTGAAATATGACACCATTGTTGAGTCTAGAATGTGTTTTATTCCATTTTGGAAACATTGAACAGGATGTTGTGGGGCATTTGAGGATATCCATGATTATATGTATGTTTAGTAGATTAATTAATTAATTAAAGTTAATTAATTATTTCATTTTACCGAAATGAAATGTCATGAAATGAATCCACATGGAGATTCCTGATGGTATATTTGTTTGTTCCATGTGAGGATTCCATATCATCTTCCCCTCCTTTAATTGGGAAATTATATCATATGATGATGATACTCCTGTATGAGAGTAGATTAGGAAGAAGTGAATTAAAATTATTTCTTTGGCCATTGTAATGTGTTTTCATCTATGATTAATGATATAATATATAGTTTTAAGTAATTAGTTTGTTTTTTATTCCCCAATTGATTAAATTGTTCTGGAAGAATCATCTCATTTATGATATGTGCTTATTTAATTGATTATTTCATTGGTAATCTTACAATTGGAATCCATATTAATGATTGTTGGCTCAGAACATTATGAAAAGATCTCTTTACCTTTTTTCATGTCATTTCCCCCCTTAAATTATATGTGTTCTTCACCAGTTGAAACATGATATCTAGTTTTGATGTTTTCCTACAGTACTGAGCCTGATCAGAGCCCAGGATCACAATAGATTCATGAGTGATGGTTAGATAGATGGACATCAAATAAATATAGGATAACTGAGGATTTTTTATATCAATTTAAATTATTGATGTTCAAATCATTAATGAAGGAATATGATGCAGCTTACGCGGTGCGAGGATGTTTGTGTAAGGAATATGGAATTTAGTTTTTAGCCTTAGGGGGTGGGGAATCTATAATGTAACACAAGAGGAAAAGATTAATGGATGAATCGTGGATAAAATATGTGGAAAATTTTTTATTCAGTTTTTGCTTCATTATTATTGAAAATTGTGAAAACCCTAACTAAAAGTCATGTACTGTGACAAAAATATGACGTGTAGCACCTTGGCTATACAAATATAGTTAAAAAAAATTTATAAGGATGGAATTGTTTGTATCTCTACTTACATGATCTGTACCACATTCTAGGTGGGTCTAATTAATTTAAAATAGAAAATAGCCAAGCACACACCATGTTCTCAAGAACACAGAGACAAGTAGAATGAAACAACCTAGGCCTATATAGTTTCAATATTCTATGTAGTCCACATAGATGACATGTGCTTCTACAAGAATTGAGGGTTAATTTTTGTCCAAGTGCTTGGAATGGTGTAATAGTGGGACCATACACCATCTAGGTCTCCTCACACTCCATGTACCACATGATTCCTTTCTGTAAAACATCCTGGTTATGTATCTCATTAATTTTTACATTGATTTTGGCTTGTGAGTAGCCTATCTTTAGTTTTTTACATACATAACACAATAGTATTATTTTTTGGGGATTTCGATATATAATGTTTAATTTTTCAGGAATGACTCTTGGTATAGTGATTCTCATTGATTATTGTGATCAGGTGGGATCACCTGAGGCTCCATGGAGAGTAGTAACAACATGTTCTTGGGAATTGGTCCTATAAAGATAAATTTCAAGTGGAACCTCGTATAGAATATGGATTTGGTCCTCAATGACTTCAATAGAACCTAATATTAGACCAAGGTGTGGGACCTCATCCTTTAGAGTGGAACTAGCATCTTCATGGGTGTTGGTAGATTACCGTTCTTTGTAAAACCCCATATGAGATAGGGTGTGGGTCCTTCATAACATGAGTGGAACATACCATCTCCTCAGAACATAGCTCCTCGACATTTTTAGTGGAACCCCAATAATCATGGGCACGTGTCCTCTTCCATTCCAAGTGGAACCCCCAATCAGATAGGCCATAAATCCTCAAAGTCCACAGTTGATCCCCCTTATCACAACATGGAATGTGCCCTCTAAGAATACATATAGAGTGGAACCCCATGAATATACTAGGTTGTGGGTCCTCTACATAGAGTATGTTAAACCTTGACTATGAAGCACAATGTCAAGGCATTGATTGACGTGGACGATTACTTCTACGATGATGCGTGAGATGGTGAGAATTATTGATGGAATTTTTGAACTATTGGAAACATTTCATTCTATGATAATGTTTGAGATGGATATTCCATTAATCACAATTTGGGATTCTCTTATTTATCATATATATACACCTTCAATATACATTAACTTTTTAATTAGTTATTCTCTTCCCATGATATGCGAAGATGTGTGGGGCATGCCATGTTCTTTTCATCTTGAGATTCTTATTGATGGGTGATCTTACTCTAATAATATAGTTGTAAATGAATCAGTGGGTAATTCATTTAAACCGCAAGTTGATAATCTTATGTAGTTATAAGGTTACATACATTCTTGGATTAGGTTGACCTTTTCTTTTTCAGAACATCCATTTTACTATCTACTATATTTCTTGTCCTATGGTATCTCATACTCCTCCCATATCATATTTCATTGAGTCCTACTTGGTAATTATACATTCATACCTATATGGTATTTTCCTGAACAATAAATATCTTACAAAGATGATGAACATGTCGATAGTTACTATAGATGAGATTAGTGAAACATGGTGCATTGGAATGAGTACATTAGTAACTAATTTGAGATCAAGAGTAGGAATCTCATAGTGTTTTACTTTATATTTTATTCAGATTTGGTATATTTTTTTGTTTGGGTCTTTATTTTTCACATAAACATTCAATGAACACTAGCATACGGTTTTATATCCTAGAGGTTTTAAATGCATGGTTGGTCCCAGAGTAGTTTACATATTTTTATTGTCTCTAATATTTTATGTCAAGATGGTCATTTGTGTACATAAAATAACATAATTAAAGGAATCCATGTCTTATTTATGACTTTCATGTTGTCTCCATCCCTTAGCATATGGAGGTGGGAATGTGGTGTTTTTTCCTAGAGCCCTGACTTTGGTTAGGTCTTGATAGTTTTCTATTAGAACTGTTCATTACATTATATGTTGATTTGAGTAGTCCCCATACATGGAATTGGTTGGGATTTGGTAAATAGTGTCAAAGTGTATCGAGGGTGGATCATGGGATAGGGAATATAGTTCTGGTATGGGAGGTCAACATATTCATTCACCAGGACCTGTCTACCTTCTTGTCAATTAACCATATCAAGACATTGGTTATAGGGATCAATGATAGATGCATCATATTTTCTTGATTCATTGACTATCCTTCATGACTTATCTCCCAATTATTTGTATCAATATATATATATATATATTCTCATATGATTGTGGTATATGTTGATTAAATTTCAGGATGCCTCTATGATGAGAGCAAGGATGGACAGTAGTTTCTGATTATGATGATGATCTAATGAGTGACGAGGCCTCAATTCAAGGTCCAACCTGAATTTTTTTTTCCTCTAGGTCAGTAGGTAGTATTTCCTACACATGTAAATGAATATATCTTCTAGGAAAAGAATAATGAGGATGCACATAGGATTATCATGCGCAGTGAGTCCCTACACTAGAGGCCACCAAGGTTCTACAATGTGAAAAATACCCATGCATCAGAGGATTGTCTAGAGATAGTGGGACATGTCTTCAAGAACATATGGAAACTAATGTATCATGTGGTTCAACTAGTAGCTATCCTTTTTATAGACCATTTACTCCATATTTGAATATTTGTATCTAGATGCATGACGATTCAACACTCTCATAGCCCGAATTCTAGTAGTAGTTTCCTGAGGTGTACTACCTCTCTTACTTTCACTCAGTTTTTCTTCAGAAGATTTTGGAGCTATATAAGGGAGGAATAACATTGGATGTGTAAAAAGTATGGTCCATGTACCATACATAGTACACTCTTTACATGATCTTTCATGGTTACATCCAAGCACATATGCATCAGAATGGACACTATAGAGATATTCATTCCAAAATTGTTCCCATGTAAAACCCCACCTATGATGCATTGTTATAGTGAAAATTTTGGTAAATAGTTTTATATCATATGGAATCCTGTAAAATATATCTAGTAGTTGGGATCAAAAATCTGATTCATTTTCACCCCGAGCATGCACCAGATGACAATGTATTGGTGTAGGAGACCTCCCTGTGTTCAGACTCAAGAACATGGTTAGGGGAAATGTGGAGTGTTTTGGTTTCATTGAGTGGGAAAATATTTTCTTGTTATTGATGAGGTCACATAGCATGATACTACCTGACCATATGTTATGAGACACACAAGAAGGTAGCTGACAGACCACCATGGAAAAGTCAGCTCTCTGATCAGGATCTCCTAGGCAAGGGTTGGTTGACACAACAAAGTTGGACTTGGCATAGTAGGAGAAGATGTGGGAGGTGGGACATTATATGATATCATTATATTACTACCATTAGGTGGCCTACTTCATGCTCATGGATCTAGCTTCTAGGTATGTTAATAATTGTAGGAATTGGAGGTATACGACACACTACAATCAAGATGATTTGAGATATGATTGGTGTGTTTTATGATCTTTCATCTGTATCAGTAGACACATGTTCAAGTTATTCATTCATCTCTATATATTTTGTTAAAATTATATATATCTCTATTATCTTTCGATCCCATAAACATTTTTTTTAGGTTCTTATAGGGAACACTTCTTATGTATCTTATATCTTTTGAATGTTCATGTTGGTTCTTAGTGGAGAGAGGTTCACGTGGGATGTTTTGTTCATCATGATGTAACTATGTTATTTTATCTTAGGTATGGATTAATTGTCCATAGTAATATCATAGATTGATTATTAACACATATGAGTAAGATTCCATGACAATGGTGGTACGAGATTCAACTTTATTTGTGAGAGATATCTCATGGAAGGATATGTGACTAATCAGGCGAGAAGGAAGATACAAATAATCCCACATCATTTATAAGTACAGAAATTTGAGAAAATTGATCTTTAGTATTCTATTTTCCTTAATTTTTGGAGTATTATATAAATTTATTCCCTAAGGGTGTTCTGAGATTACCTCTAAGGTGGAGGATGGATTTTTTAATTGACATGCTTCTAGATACCTCACAATAATAATTCGGGAGCTGCAATTGAAGTCAGAGGACCTTAAATAGAATAGATATTCTATGCCTACTGTTTCAACTTAGTCTCCTCTTGTGTTGTTTGTGAAAAAGGCATAAGGGGGTTTGGGGATTTGAGTGGATTAATATCACCTGAATAATTCCATGATAATGAACAAGTTCCCAGTGCCATGGAATGACATGCCCATTTAGCAGTTGTGAGGAGAAAGTTGGTTCTCAAAAAATTATCATACATATTGATAACACCAATAGAGGGTTTGTGATGAAATATGTTCCAAATATATCAATCCAAGTCATTATAGGCACTATGAGTAATGCTGAATCTCTTTGGTGTTATTAATTCCTCCATCATGATTATGGATTTGATGGACCAGGTTTTCTATCCATTCATGGACCAGTTCATGGTTGTCTTCATCAATTACATACTCATAAAATCTACATCATATGAGTTCATGTAGATCACTTGATGGTGGTTCTATATTTTCATTGATAGCATCAACCTTATGGAAAATCTCAAAGTGGTGTTCTAGATTAACGAGGATCAGTTTCTAGGGCTTTCATTTCAGAGCTTGGTTAATTCATAGACCTTGTAATGATCGATGTAGTTATAGCATGTGATCCCCCTGAATGTGATTCATATGCGCATAGAATTTATAGTAGGTAAGGGTACTCTAGTAGGCTTTTAGAACACTTCTCCTGAATTTCATCCACTTTGACCACACTGATGTGGATTGGGAATTAGTTTACTTGTCCTAAGTAGTTACAGAGGCTTTTCATGGAGTTGAGGGTGAGTTTGAGGAGTGACAATGTATTTATACAAATAAAGGAGTTCATGGACTCAGTATTCAATTGAAATAGAAAAGGATTTGGGCTCGTCTATGTGTTGATTCAGCAGTAGATATTTATAGCATATGGGTCGAAGAAGTTGAGACCCAATGAGACATGACTCACGAACTAGAGAATTAAGATGTATCTTTTTCCTAGAGGATGTGGAATAACTATAATTGTTTGGAGTAATTTTTGGATTACTAATACCATCATAGTCTCAGGTACATCTTTACTTAGAATGATTCAAACATGAAACAACAGTGTAGGTTGGAGTTCCTATGGAACAAGGACTTAGGGTTATTCAATTCTAATTGGAAGGGATACCTTGCTATATATCACCTTAAAATAAAGTCTTATGATAAATTAGTGATGGTGGATTCACAGTTTTTTTCTCCCCTACTACTTCCCCTACTGGAGAAGGAGGGTATATATTTTCTACTATATATGGTCTTGACTCACCCACTTCTCGAGTGTATGAGAGACTCCCAGCTAGGAGACATAGAATATTAGGTATTAAATTACCATATATCTATTGTTTAATAACCATATGTATTTTAAATAGGGTTCAATCATTTTTTCTTTTTCCAGGGGAAGACATAGGTTCCAATAATTACACGGGAGGAGGTGATGAAAGAGTTCCACACTTCTCACCTTGTTGTACATCCCTATGTCGAGAAGATGAATACGGTTATAATGAAGTTAATTTTTTTCTATAAATAGAGAGCAAGAATATTTGAGTTTTTCTATTTATGCCTTACCAATTAGTAAACAAAGGATAATAAACCTTTCCTTACATGATTTTTGTAGCAACTTGAGATCTTAGAGTGGATGTGGGAAAACAAATCTAGGGACTTTGTGATCGGTATTCCATGGACAACGAAGGAAAATAACTCCCTCTTAGTGATATATAACCAACTCACGATTTAATAAAACATCCATGCTATCATTGATGACTATTTGGTGGATATTTTGGGGATGTTGTTTGTATGTGAGGTTTTTCGCCTTCATGAGGTCACGTCCATTATTATCTCTGATCGTGACGCATGGTATAAGTCATGATTGTGGAGAGGCCTACATGATGAATTTGAGGCTTAAATGAGGATGAATACAATAATTATCCCATATATATTTGGGTAGAATGAGAATACTATACATGTGTTGGAGATATGCAGATATAGTATAATATGAAGCACATGCCTTGTGATCATAAACAGGGACACAAGCATTAGGACACATCCTCGTCCTAGATAGTTTGGAGACATTCTATATTCCACCTAAACAAAATGTTCTTTTACATGGATATGGTTAGAGGGATTATAAATGGGCATAAAAATGTAGTGGAGATAGAACACATGTACTGTGGGTCCCCACACATGCAATGTACCACCTGGATCCTTTCGGGGAAACATTATGGTTCTGTATCTCATTAATTTGGACAGAGATTCTAGCCTGTGAGTAGCCAATTTTCAGTGTCTCTCCTTGTAGAATGTTATTGTGCACTCATTTTATTATTTTGAGACATGATGTTGAATGTTATGGGAATAAAACATGGTTAGTCAATGATCATTGATGGAAATTATAAGGTTGGATCACCATAGTATCCCTATAGATTGGAAACCCCATCAGAATGGGCACATGTCCTTAATAGCTACATTCAAAGTGGAACTCTTATATGAGGGGGATGGAGTCCCTGAATGTCAGAGTGAACCCCCTTCATCACACCATGATGCAGGTCATAGACCATTAGAGTGGAACCCCCATCTACATGGGAACGAGTCCTATGCCTTTTGAGTGTAACCCCTTAAAAGATAAGCTGAAACTCCTTGATGTCTATAGTTAAACCCCCTATCACACCACAGTGAGGGTCCTCATACTTTAGAGTGGACTCCCACCCCCACCCACCCTCCCATATGCTTTAATGTGGGTCCCCTACCATTCTGAGTGGACCCCGTTTCAGATTGGGCATGGTCCTCGATCACTAGAGTGGAACCCATATCACTCCAGTGTGAATGTATTCTACAAATACGAATATAGTGGAACACCCTGATATACCAGGGTAAAAGTCCTCTACTTGGATCTTGTGGCCCCTTGACCGTGCAACACTATTATGAGGCATTGTTTGACTTGGATGGTTATTTTCTAGCACACTGGAGAGATGTTGGGAACCATTGATGGACTATTAAAACTATTAGTGACTCTTCTTCCTATTATAAGATGTGATATGGGGATCCCATTACTCTTATTTTTGGACTTCTTTGACTGAGACTATATATATATATATCCCTTATATATATATATTAACTATATATTTAGTTATACACTTCCCATTGTATATGATGATGAATGGGGTATTTTACATTCTCTCTGTGTTTATATTCTCATGGATGGATGAGTTTACACTCATACTATAGATGGAAATGTATCAACATTTTGTTCGTCTACATATAGTATTGATCCCCCTATGTTTGGATGAGGTTACTTCCACACTTGGTTTGGGTTGGGTTGTTTTTTTCTACATCATGTTTACTATCCACTCTCATTATGTAAATATTATATCTCTTATTTCATGCCCTTCACCTTATAGGGTTTCATAGTGAGTATGTTTATATTAAACCCCACTTGGAATTAATCTAAACGTGCCATGTCTTATGTGGTTGATAGAAAAGGAATTGGTAATTATAAAGGATCTTAGTGAAACTTGTTACATTAGACCACATACGGTGGTAACAACTTAGTGATTAAGAGAAGTTATCTATCCCCATTTTATAGTCATGTTTTTCAATTTGGGGTATATTTCTATTTTAGAATTTATTTTCCCCTTTATTTTCAATTTACACTACCACACACCTCTAATGTCTAATGGTTTTACATGAATGGTTATTCCCCAATAATTTTTAATTATTTAATTTCTTTTTCACCTTTTTATCGAGATGGTTGTGTGTGTGAAAATAAGTATAGTGGAAAAGTCCTCTCCCAGTTATTTATTCCTTCGGGACTAGTTTACTACCCCTTGACCATAGAGGCATGCATCAGGTAGTTGTTGATTGGACCCTGAATTGGATTTGGTAGTGAATTTTTTTTTTTCCAAATAAGATATGTTTCCTATATTTTATTATTTTAGTATCTCAAATAAAGAAATTAACACTAGAAATGATGTTTAATTGAGAAATGTTCTGAAATAATTTTTTTCGAAAACCTTAAAATATTTTAAATGTTTTAAGGAAATCATTATTGGATTGTAAAAGTTATTAAATAACAATAAAAATACAGAATACTATACGAAATCCTTATTTTTTAATGTTTATTTCCATTATAATATTTATAACACAACTTTTATGCCATTATGATTTCATAATACTCACTGGATATTTATATCATAATTAATTTCTTCCAAAAAATTCAACGGTCGTAGAAAATTATAAATAATTAACCATTAGATAATTTCAACATGATGATTTCAAATGTGATATATTTAACTGAAATAGTTTTCTAAATATATGTACTTCCACTTCTAAAAAAAATATTTTTTATTTAAAAATTCATTTTTATGGCATAATAAACATTCTAACACTTAATAAAATCACATGGGACTTAATTAATTCATCAAATCATTTGTATTTAAATTAATTTTATTTAATAATTGAATTTAATGAAAATATCATTTATTAAAAATTTATAGGATTATTAAAAAGGGTGTTTCAAGTGAAAGTATTTATTTCCCAATAATAGATTTCTAGTTTATTGGTATCAATTTATAATTATATGAAATATTAAATTTAATATCGTGTATATGTATAATATAATAATTAAAATGGATAAATATATTTTTTATTTTATTACTATAACAAATTTATATAAATTCATACTACTAGGTTCATGATACATATCCTCTTATAACACCATCATACACAAAATGTTTAGTGTTTAATGTATTAGTACATTCCTAGGGTTGTTTAGTGGAAAAGGTTTGGGTGGTAATCTCTATAATTATTATTCTCTCCCGTAATCAATTTCCATTTAGTTGAATTTTCTCAATATAATCTTATGATCTTCCATAGATAATCCCAAGGATTCCATCTCCATTTGAATATTTGAAACATGTAATTCATTGGGTATTATTCTACTGGTCTACATTATTCCTTCTTCAATATATATAAATTCAATTTTATTATAACCCTTAATATTTATTAATAATAATAGTCACGATAAAATGTATATATCAACAACTATATTGATCATTAATAGTTTTTATTCAAATCATTCAAATTATTGATAAATATTATTAGAGTCCAAAATAATGAATGGGATATAGTTCACTTTCTTTTAATATCAATATTACATATTAAGGATTTTATTAATTAAAATGTTTTTTTATTTATAATTTTAATGATCATCACTTGTAGTAACCCGACATGAATATTCTGTTAAAATAACTACATTTTTGACATATACATTTGGTTTAACTTGTAATGATATGTTTGTGTAATTTTTTCCTGCATGTGTGAATGATGAACATTAGAACATTTTAATGTTTTGAAAAAATACATTAAATATTTTTTAGTAATTATTCAATGGATTATTTAAATTATTATGTTTCTTTTAGTAAGAATAGTCCCTAACATGAGAAAAAATATTACTCAAATGGGATTTTTAATGAAGTTTTTTGATGTAATATTAGAATGGTTTCAAATATAGGGACCTTGTGGAAATATGATTTAATTCAAAAATAATGATTGATTCAAAAAAATATCAAGTATTCAATTTTTTTTCATATTTTAAAATCTAACATCTCTAATTTGAAAATTTTCACCTTATGTAAAATATAAATAGTAAACCAAAAGTCATCTTTAATTTTAATTAGAATTTTAGATCATTGAAATTAAATGTTTTCCATTGTTATGTGTCATTTACCTTATATGACATGATGACAATTTTTAATGAGTCATATTTCTTTCCTATAAGTTGTCTCAAAATTTTTGAAAATGAAAAATATAAACAGATATTCAATCATGATATTAAATGAACTATAATGATCATTCCATATCAATCATTATAATATATCAATATTCAAAATATAATTTTATTCATGATTTTTTTTCATATGATTTGAATAAATTTATATCATGAAAATTAAACACGTAGAAATTTTTTAATAAATTAAATGTTTAGAAACAATTTAATATGAAATATAACATGTTTAAAGTAATATAATCCTATAATTATAAGAATATGAAATTTTACAAGAAATAGACATGAAATGAGATAGGGGAACCTCCCATGAGATGTTGTTATAATGTTTGGTATCCAATGATAACACTATTTTTTCCATAACATGTTCTTCTTACATTGATTTCCAAAATTATTTCTAATATTTGTAAACTATTTATCTTATGACATGATATTAATAGATTCTTATTGTGTCTATATTGTGTAATTTAATGAGAGTTTATTAAATAATATACTTAATATGTATTACAGGTTACTATAATAATATTATTTATTTTGGTTCCACTATTAGATGCATCCTTATTATTGTTCAATTATTTATGATATGGGTTAGACCCAACTCATGATATTTTATATAGATGTTTCAATTAAATTTTATGATGTTGGATTTTTTACAATTTCTCCAATAGTTATTTAAATGATTATATTATTATTAATGTTAAGCAATGAAAAATTTAGAGAATTTCAGAAAAGTTGATAAACAAGATCTAGGGTATGGAATAGATGGCTTGTAAAAGATCAATACTATTCAGCCCATAATTCCACCCAAATTAGGTTTTCAGAAGGATTGAATCATGTTCCCAATAACCATGTGATAATGAAAAGCACCATGGTAACATGAAATGAAAATTTGGATTAATTCACCATCTAAAATACATAAGACCAAATAGAAGAAATCAATACATCACAATAGATATAAAAAATACAACTTTTGTCAAAATAAAAAAACCATATAATAAATTTACAATTATTTTATAATAAGGACTATTTGAAAATACTAAAATATAATCAACATGGGACCAAAATAAAATCATGGTTCTATATCCATGTCAATGTATATCATTTCAATCCCAAAAAATTTGAAAGAAAAACAATAAATGAGTTTATTACTGTACACACAACTACTCCAAATATTTATTCACTGCAAAACATTGTTTAAAAATCCATAATAGATAATATAGGGAATTGAAAATAATGATTATTATGATACCCCCAAGGAATCCACACAATTTATATCCACATGAATATATTACTTATTGTAAAAAATATATATAAAAAATAAAAATAATTTTCTATATAAAGTCAACTACTATTTTAGTTAAAAAAGATGGTATGTTAAATTATAAAGGTAATAATAATTTCAAAAATATAGATGTGGTAGAATTTTATAAATATTGTAGGGTTTCAAGCATAAATACTGATATCTTATATGAAAATAATTATATCATATAAAAAACATATAACGTATCCACGAAACATTAAATGGTAGTTAATGATAAGAGGATGTACAACATATAGTCACATTAAGAACAAATAGATGATAAGAGAAAATACTAATATTTGGGAACATATTTCCCCCAGTAATGATACCCATGAGAAACTTTTGAATTACATTAACCTAACATATTGATTATATACTCTTCTATTTTTTTTCTAGGTTTTTTTCCAATACCACATTATCCTCCAATGTTCTATATAAGATCTTTATTTTAATGAAAACTAATAATTCATTTCATAAAAAAAATTCTACAGTCATTCCTTACCACTTCTTTTCCTGGAAAATAATTTACATTTCACATCATTCATTGGGAAATGATTTCAAATGTACTATATATATATCATTAATTTTTCATTAAAATAAAATTTTGAAAATAGTTTTTTATCTTCACAAAATATCAAGGGAGTAACTCATGAATATAAAAAACTAAATTTCATATATGAAACCCAATGGATATCATCAAAAAATTACATGAATATCAAGGGATTTACTGTAGGGAAGAGGAACATTCCAAAAGAACAATAAATACTACACTATCTCTATAATTGGTGGTGGGGGTGGAAGCGTTTAGATTATAGAGAACCTATATCAATGTAGAAAACTTAAATTTTTCACATCCTAATAGATATATTTATCTATTAACACAATTTATATTACTCCTTGAGAATAAAGGGAAGAAAAAAATGATAATAAAACAATCTCACTAGGTTATAATAAACGAATCTCATAGCATTAAATGGATATAATGATCCACCATTGGGAAAAGGGATATGGAAAAAATAATCATTAAGAACCATCTAAAAAATATTGAAATAATTTTAGTTTAATGGGTCATATTAGAGGATTTAGATTTACATTTAGGTCCAAAATCGTATTTAGGTTTTTTCATAACTGTAACCCAAAAAATTCACCGATGATCCACTTGGCACCCACCATATTTACAATGGTTACCAGATAGTCATAATAATAAAAAAATAATTGGTAAAATTGATAACAATATCTACATATGTCCAAGTAGGTGTCTGAATGCTAGATGACAGAACTTATATACCGTAATATTTTATTCCAACAAAACTAGTTACATGGTGTCTATTAATAGGATGGTCAATAGGATGAAACCACAAGTAGATTCCAAACTATCTTTTCCTCACTTTATGTTGACTTGGAAATCAAAAAGAAGAGGAAAAAATAGAATTTATGCCTAATTCAATACTCTAAGCATTGAGAATTATCCTAATTAAAAAAATATTATATTCCATAAAAATGTTTATCTTCGTGAAACAAAAAGATATGATGAAATTGTTTCATCATCAAGGCCTCATGGTCCTATGTCTAATGTTTTTCCCTACCCAACTTCCTTCACACTCATACTAATTTTGAAATCTTTCAATTAAATGCCCTATCATTTCAGTTCACTATCTAAATAGTCCAATCAATAAATAAGATGTAATGTTGAATTTTAATATCTTCCAACTCAATCATATAAGAACGATTTGATAGTTTCTTCATTAGTTAGAAACATGAAACAAATAATGGATTAAATAAAAGTGATCTGGTACGTATATTTGATAATAATTCTTCTCACGTTTGTAGAAAATATCAAACGGTCTACATAATGAGGTTATAACTAACCTTTACTCCCTAAATGTATAGGTCCCATCCATGGAAAAACATTGAGAAAAATCCCATCACAAACATCAAATCCCAATGGAGGATGATGTTAATCAATAAATATTGTTTAGAGACTCTAATAAATAAAAAACAAACTGCATATCAATTTCAAAATATTTTCATCTCTTTAATGGTACCCAGTCTAAGTAAGGACCATTCCCTAATAAGTTGCCAAAAATTATGTGATCTTCAGATCCACCAATATTATTTTCCAAATGCATCCATCCTGTTCATATCTTTTTGACTATTTTTATATGAAAACTCTAGTTAGGGAGGAACATTCTACCTTGAAAAATTAAATGATAAGAACCCATTCACCAAGCATGTTTTGAATAATCTAGATGTATCACTCAATATATCAATCCATTTAGGAATGATATTTCATTATCAATTTTTATCAAGAACCCATAAATGACTCAATTCTACTCCAAAACATGTATGTTATGTGAGGGTCACTATATGAAATGAAAATTGATTGTAAAATAGGGATTTTGATAATACCCCCCACATAGAAGTTCCCAATAACATATTCCTTTGATGAATCCTCAATGGTATAGATTTTTACTAATTTTGGGATTTGATATACAATATCCCATATCACATTCATACCTACTGGAGTTTTAGGTATCCTAATAATGATGTTCAGGGAAATATCACCCCATATCATTTGAATAGTTAATGGATAGAGAAAATAGCATACACATGCTGTCAGGGTTTTATTTTTTATAATGTATGTCACTAAGTCACAAATTCAAAAATCGATCATCTCATTCCAGATCACATGTCGAGACATCTTAGATCATAATATATCTTGGTAGTTTCCAAGATTATAGAATAATTATATTACTATCCATTATCTATATATTACTATAATAGGTTCATCATCAATCATACCATGGAAGTAAAAAACTAAATTGGTAGACTGAGGCCAGTACCCCAAGGTCTCCCAATCATAAATAATTCAATTACTGTTTTGACACAACACATTCCCTGCATATCCATGTAAAAAATGGCCTTTGATAGACAATAAAGGATGATACAAATCTACGAATATTCATCATGTATATATAAATTCATCCCAGAAAATCATAAAAAATAAATCCCATCAAGCACCACTCTTCATCTAATCTATTCAAAATATAAGTTATTAATTTTACAATCAAGACATTTTCAATCACGTCTTATTTTTTCTGGGTGTATGAAATTATAAAATCAAATGATTAATGGTAATATACCAAAAATAACATTATCATATTTTGGTACCATTGAATAAATATATTATTTATACTATTATGGTCTCAATACACTTTAAATCACTCCTTAATGAGTTTTTGGTTCTATTTATTAGGATCATACATCACTTCTTCCATTCCATGTTCTTGAATGGGGTAGTATATCTCATGAGGTATTAATTCCACATAAATATAAGCTAAAAATTATCCTCAATTCATTAGAAACTAATGAACAACTTTTCCTAAGGCATCATAGAAAAAACATGTCATAAACCCAAATTTAGAAGGATCAAGAATGGAGATAATGTAAATCTCACCTCCAACTCCTCAAATATCTATATTACGGATCTCTCCAAAAAAACAAGACACTCATGTAGGTTAAATTTATAAAAGGATATTAAATTTGGAAAATATTTAAAAATAATAATATCATGTAATAACTAGATAATCCCATGAATCTATATATCTGTAGAGAATTTAGGAGATACTCCCAAGGCATCACAACTGGAATCGTATGAATATCTTATAAGACACCAATCCATGATATCAAATCACCTATAAATTTCACCGCTTGATTATCTAATTAAAATTTGGATAGATTCTCAAGATGTAAATTTTCTTTCTAGATCTGAATAATGATATTGAAATGGTTAGAACAATCATACATTAATCTGATATAAAAAGTAAAATAATCCTAGAAAATGAACGAGTCAATTTTTTTTAAAATATATGATAAAAAATCAATGAAATCAATTTTATCATTTGTAATTAAAATTATCATGACCAATACTAATAATTTCCTTACATTCTCCTGAACACTTTCTTAGGAATATCTTCCCCTAATACACTAGTATGATTTTACATCGATGTGAGACCAGTTTTAAAAAATAACATAATACCCTTCAGTTGATCAAGAAATTCATTTGTCCTACTAAAGGGATATTTTTTCTTAACTCTCACTTGATTGGGTTTCTATTAACCAATAAATAGTCAAAGACTACATTCATACTTCATTGAAAAAGTACTTGTGATTCCTGTGATAAAATTCATCGATGTATAATTTTTATTACATCAAGATCCTCCATTATGTATTTTGATGTAATGTGTTCCATTTGGTATGAAGGTAATAAAATAATCCACAACCCCATATAAAATTCTATTGTTATATAAAATTCCATGTGAGGTGGTAATCATTAAAAAGTGAAAAAATAAGGATACCCACTCAACACTATATGAATAAGGACACTATGATGAAGATCCACAACATTGAGAAATGTCTCTGGATATTGGAATCAGATAATCTCATCACTAAAAAAACCTATTTACCTTGATCTAGGATCCCACTCAATTTAAAATACATGATTTTCTCAATATAAATAATGAAACTAGACCCAATGAAGAAAATAATCACTATGAGATTTTTATGTAATATTCCAATCCATGATAATGATGAGATAAATGATTTTATGAACAACAGCCTGAATAAATGTAATAATTTTGTGGACAACAATCATGACCTGAAAATTTTTAAATCTAATCAACTACACTAACATATTCTCCAAAGGAGATGGGTGATTCATTATAAGTGTAATATGGATTGAATTCAAATCCAATTAACCAATATTATTATAAAATTTTATTAAATGATTTTTCAATGTATAAAATAATTGAATAACTACATATGATTTAATTTTCATTGAAGCTCTCCCAGTAATTAGTCCTGGTTCTTGATCATCAAGTATACACACCACAAAATATATATATGTAACATCATTCTACCACTTAATAATTACCAATAACCATTTCATGAGGCTGATATCCCCCACTATTTCTATATTACATTGAAATTGACATCCCATATTAATGAAATATACAGATTTACTAGCCTAGGATATTGTTTAATTGAAAATTTGAATATGAACACATTTCCCAAAAACATTATAATCATTGTGTTATACCTTGAACCTAGTCCATATGTGATATTAATAAAAATATTCTAATAAAATTTATTCCATCCACATCCTTTCAAAAACCAAATAAATAAAAAAGGGAATATCATCCATGTTTTCTCCTAGAGTTTCAATAAACATTCATTTCTTATCAATCATCTCAGTAAAAAAATCATATTTTGGTGGTCCCTTATAACATTAAATGAATGAATTGATTATATTATTGAATTATACTGTATGGTCCACCTTAAATTCCAATTAAATACTGGATACTTGGCCCTCATAATGGACAATTCCTACTAAATTTTCTAAAAATAATGATAAACCCAGATGATATTACTTTGGGTCTCACTTGGATGCTTCTTTTATAGCATTAAATGATGGCCTTCAAAGTGGATCCATTTTCAATAAGACAATTATATCATAAACCATCATGAAAAAAAATTGACAACTTCATCCTAAAATTAATATTATATGGTGGAATAAAATTGTATAACTTTATAAAAAGGATACTAGAAAACTCGAAACATCCCACTGTAACTCGTGGTTCTTCATAAAATTTAGTCTTTCAATAACACTCCCACACCATCCCTTTTGTTTAAATGTTCCTACCTTCAATCTATCAAACCCCCCAAAATATAAAATAATGTTACAAAATAATTAGATAATCATTTATTGAAAAATTTAGTATCTGAAATAAATTTGATAAATACATGCATATTGTAATATAAAATTTCACCAGATTTGAATTTCCATTGGACAATACGTACATTACAAATTTCAATGGGATAGAAAAAAGAAACAATATATATTAAAAAAATATGATTTTTATTTCAATCATTAAAATCCATATAATCATTGAGATGAAAATATATTATCAAAGTAGATATGTGAAATGAATCCTATATAATATAAACAAAACCATAGTGAAAACCTCAAAAAACGAGTTTACAATCACTATATATACAAACTAAAATCCAATCAATATAGAACCTAATGTACCCCTTGGTTCCATATCCATGTAACTGTAAGCCACAAACATCACAACCCATTGGAAGGAAACATGTTATTATAGAAAAAATATCAATATAATGATCTTTCCAATACCTTTATCAAGTATGAATTAGTCTATAAACATCCAATAAAAAATCTAGGCTGGGGGATCTGTGGATTAGTATAATACGAACAATAAATCCATAAAATGTTAATCGACATTAACCCGTTAGTTATTTAATAATACAAATTTAAAATACTCTTCAAATTAAATAATTTTTCAATATAAATTCATCCTTTATTTTTATTTTATGAAAATATCATATTCTATTAATCTAGGAAATATAACATTACATATATCCCTGAGGAATTAGTAGAAAAATAAACTATGTTTTCATGCATCAATATACCAAATAATTTTGACAATAATAATATCAAATAAACATTCATATAACATATGAAAAATTAATATGGGAAGTCCAAAACATGGGGGACCACACAAAAAAATACACAAACGTACACCAGTTGGAAATTCAAATTCAAAAAGTATGGGAACCTTAGACCCCATATAAGGCTTCCAAGAAGAAATAATATATTCTTGAATACTAATTTACTAATAGATTACTCCACAATGGTTCATATATGATTATATTTCCCTTATACCCCATGGTCTTCATATGTGTTATATATTACCATTTCATTTCAAGAAAACCAATCCCAGAATTTGTTAAAAATATTCCAAATAGACTGCACACTTCATTCAAGAATAAAAATATATTTCTATTTCAAAAAAATATTTGATTAATTTAATTAAATGAATTTTGTATATAAAATATTGTTTTCATTGTATTACAAATTTTAAAATACATTCCATTTTATGAATATTCCATTGATATAACTCAATAATAAAAAAATAAATTTTATAATTCTAAACAAAATTACAGTATAATAATAACATAGTCACTTCATTATATAAATCATAATATTGAGACATCGAACATAAGAATATGGAATACCTCAACGCCTCTAAGAATGATGATAGGTGAGGATGATATATGGTCTTAAAGAGCATATATATAATGGAAATAATGATAATTTATTATATTCATTATCTATCTATCAATTTAGTAATATAAATACCCAAGCACGTGGAAATGAATACGAAGAAATAAATTTTTATGGATCTAACATAGATGGTTACAGTCAAAATAAATCCATGATTTCAATCATCATGGTGATCTAATAAATTAGAGAGTAATATAGAAACAATATTCATAAAGGAGCCTCGGATACCAAGGGGTTTCAATTAGGTTTGAGAGGGGTTTTGTATATGAGATAAATTTGTAATTGAGAAAAAAATTTCATTTTTCCTTTACAAAACCTCACGGCTACTGGTATCACTAGTGTGCCACTGTAAATCCTTTGACTAATTGGTGGGTACAAGAAGTGGTCATGTACCTAGAGGTACTGACTAGAATGATAGTGGGAGTCAATTGGATTAATGTCGGAACCATTATGATAGAACGTGTTCTTTAAAATTGTCACTGGATATCCAGTGGCCCTTGATCAACTATCATATATCATCCTGCTACTACAAACCAATAACTACTCTACTTATCACTATCAGAAAACCTATAAAGAAAAAAGTAAAAAAACGATTCTCTATAACTGATTTCATATGTCATGGAATTTTGTTTTTTATTATGCTATTTAATCCTAATGCTACTTAATATTTATGTGGTTTATTTTTAGGAAAATATAATACATTTTTTTCCTATCATGCCCTTTGGAAATCCATTCAAACCAAACCATTGATGAAAATTAATGATTTCTTAAATATAACAAGGACGAATGATTCATTAGTATTTTATTATTTGTATAGTTTTTAATTGAACCATGTCAAGAATGATACATGAGGATACATCATGTATGATGTTTTCTTTTGATATCCTGCTTGCATAATGTCATTTTAGTTTCTTATATAATGTCTTATTTTATAATAATTTTTTATATTGATAATTATCCTTGATGTATTTCATAATTATTTATTTCATGTATATTTAATATGTTTTTAGAAATATCTAATATCAACCATAAATGGCCATAGGAAATGATAAATTAAATTAATTATTTAATTAATAATGTTTATTTTTGGAATCTATATTCATTATTTTTTTAAAAAATATGGATTGAATGATTTAAGAATATGTTCCCCACATTAGTATTTAATATTCTACTATGATCGGGTTGATGAAAATACCATAAAAATAATAATAAAAAATGTTTCCATTGAAATTAACTTCAATAATTTTTTTAGTCAAGAAGTTGTAACTCAAATAACAGAAACCTCATAAGTGATGATACAAAAAAGGTAGTTTATTTTTTAAATTATTTATTATAATTATTATGGATTTACATATCAATTATTTTTTCCATTTATATGGCCTTAATTGTAACATTGCTATTTTTTTGAATAATGATGTGTTTGGATGTGAGGTTTTGACAATATGACATTGGGATATGAATTATATAACCATATAATGATTTATTGAAAATTTATTGTATCATTTAAAAAAAATGTGTCATTGATAACCAATTTTTATCATTATTTCAATATTGTTTTACAGTATTTTAATATGTATCTTCCAATATTGTATTATTTTTTAAATGGGGTTTTTATGTGTTAAAAACAAAATCCTTTTTTCTCTTAGGTGTCATTTAGTAGTGTCAAGAATGATGAGTAGTTTCTCATTGTATAAATATTAATACCATCATCTTCTCTCCTAGTTTTTGAATTTTTTGATACATGAGGATGTGAATTTTTATGCGGTATTAAATCTAAGGGCTTGGATCATCTGACCAATTATAAAGTTTTTTTTGGTTGATGGAGGTTCCAAATGAAGTTTGAGGAGATTCTAGAAGAATTAGAGCAATGATTCTACTTGGGGGAATAAATTTTTAGGATAGATTATTAGGTTGTTCCATAAGGGTTATGTAAATGGTAATCATATATTTATAAATGGGTCACTATGATTCACCTATTATCCAAATGGGTATGTTTTAATTGTGGTATTTTATCTTGTAGTATAGTTGTCTTATGTATGTAGGATTTGATTAATTCATATTCGTAAATCCCATAAAAAATATAACATAGATCCTTGCAATGTTTTTAGGAGAGATGTAATAGAATTTTTTCATGTTTCTCCTCAGGGGTGGCTTTAGTATGGAGATAATAATAAATGTGAGGATAGTTATGTAGTGTTTGGATTCAAAATTGAGGTCAGATATGTTTTGGTGTCCTAATGAGGTAATTTATAAGGGGAATGCAATTTAGGGGATGCTTAATAACGGTGGATAGGTAATTTAATAAATGTACCACAACAATTTATGATCTAGCCATTAAAAACAACTTGTATTTTGGAGGAGAAATTGAGTGGGTGTCAATTATGATATACCACATTGTCTCGTATCATTAGTTTGAATTAACCTATATTTATTTTATCATTGTTCATTATATGGCTATGTGGCCCAATTAATAATATTCTTGATATATGTTATAAAACCCCCAAAAAACACCATCACTATCCCATACTTTCCCCCAAATCATAGGAATCATCAGTTCATCCTTAAAAGATATTCCAACTAATATTTAGGGTCTTTTACTTCACATATGAATAGATTTATTCATAGAGATATAATGTGATTTTCATTGTATTATATTACTATATTCTGAGGATATCATTTTGGTGAGAAGGTATCATTCCTGAGAATGATTCAATTGGGTGATGTTGTTGTAAGATATTCAAGGAGGTGGATATAGTTATTCATTTCGTAATGGTTTTAGTTTAACGTTTTTCACATTGAATTCCCTTAATCTTTCTTGGATCATGTGATTCAATTATAAAATCATTTATTAAAAAAATGTATCTCATATATCTCCTTATTTTTGTGTTTCTATGAAATTATAATTCATTGTTATTCCATTTTTTGGATTAAAAGAACTAACTAAATATGAAATTTTAATTGATCAAATAAAATTGAAGGGGAAGGGTGATTTCACATGTGTTTACCAATTTAATATTATTGTAATTATTTTTATTTTCAATGAAGAGGTCGAACTATTATGATATCTGATTTCAAGAAAGTTTAAATTATGAATAATTTAAAGTATTACTTTATTTGAAATAAATATTCATATAAGGATAAAGGCATAAAATTAGATACCAACTGGGTTTTTTTAAATCAAGAAATTATGTGAAATATAACATCTATGAGATAATTAAATGTTGTGAGAAAACTAATTAAGTTGAAATTTTGTGTGTTTTCATGTATTTGGTTTTAGCCATGATAGTTGACAAAAATGTTGAGTCCATGGGGTTATGATTGAATTAGAATGTAGAATGTGCTGAAGGATATTTTTGGGGATTTTAGATTGACTTTTTTGTTGTGTGATAGTCAGTACTTTTGAAATTTGGAATTGGATGGGATAGAGGATATTTTTAGGTGGTTGCGATATTATATGTTGGTTTTTCAATAGTTTCATATTCCATATGGAATGATATTGTTAATTATGGAAACTAAATGGAATAGTAATGAATTAAATAATTTTTCCCAAAGATAAATGTGTGAAAACATTGAATTTAAAATTTCATGTGTAATGATGGAAATATAATAAATGTTAATGATATATAATAGAATATAAATTTATAGTACTGATATGTAATATATTTAATAAATGTTTAATGGTTGAATTTAATTCATGGTATTGTTGAGAGTGGGTTATCCTCAAATACTTAATTGGGTGGGAAAATTTATACATCATGGTTGGTTTCTAGTAAATTGGAAAATTATAAAATTTGTGAATAAAGAATCTAATTTTTGGAATTTATGTAGCTATTTTGTTTGGTGTGTTCTATTTTTATGTGTTATTAGTTTGTGGAAGATTTCATGAGGAGATCTGGACGTATTATGGTGAGAATATGGTAATCAATATAAACAACTAAACATAACATGGTCTGAAACTATCTAATATTGTTTTTTCATGAGATTTATATATATACCCCCACACAATTTTGATATCCTTACTAACTGCCAAATGGGTTAGGATCCATGTTTTTTACTTAACATCATAATTAATGAGGGTGGCTAGTTTCCATCAACCCTCCCCTGCTATCTCTTAAGTTTCAGTGAAAGTTAATAATGAATTAGTTAGTGGATATATGTGGGGATGGTAGATTAGTTAGTGGAAATCCCCCTTGATGATGGCCTTGTTAGTGGGGATTCAGAGAGATGACCACCATGATGGATTTGATTCCTAGTTTATATGGATTATAGGTTTTTTGTAGACATTATTGTGACATGTGGGTGGGATCATGCATGGTATGGGGATGGAATGATATTGATTTCCTACATGTTCATTATACCTTGATGCCCTGGATATGAGATGCAATGAAGATGATGATGTTGTGGTTATATGGATAGTTTTAAAATATGCTGTTGAAGTGTATATTGTTACAAGATGGGTTGTGATAGTATAAAATTAATGAAGAAATTGTTTCATGTAACCATGAATATTAGTTTTGATATTATTTTATTATACATTAATGAAATAAATGGACAATGGTCCTTGTTAATACTGGGAATTTGTAGATAACATATTATGTGTGTGTCATCTAGAGTCATTATTAACTAGATAATTATTATGCTTTTCAAACATTTTTAAGAGAAGTACAAAGAAGGATCTTTAGAGTACACATATTCTGTTAAACCTATTAATATTTTTGTTAAAAAGTGGGAATTGAGAACCATGTTCGACAAAACTAGATTCAAGTGGATATGAATCATTTAATCAACATCCATAGTGAATTTTCATATTTATTTTTAGAGATTCATATATATATTATTTCATGAAGTGTTGTATTATATTATATTAGATCTTTCAAATTTTATATATAGTGTTGTTGACCCATTTTTTTCCTATTATATTTTTTATTAACATATATTATAATATAAATTCATTTTATCGTATGCTTCATAACCCTAGTTCTAGTCTCCATCCTTATGAATATTTGACGTAGACATCATGGGTTATAATTTCTCTTCATTTCTAGATAATATGGTGTAAAAGTGGGGAGGGTGTTATAAAAAATTATATATAATTTCCCCAGTAATTTAAAATTATTTATTAGTTTTTATGGGATTTCAATAAGTTTGAAAAACCCATTATTTATCAAATTTTGATGATAAGAATTGTTATTTTTTTAGGAGGATTTAATATTTTTTTAGGTTTCTTTAACATTTTCATGGATTAATAAAATGTTTTATAGGGTTTTATGTTTTTTGGGGTTTCATACATTTTTAGTAATTTTCATAGTTTTTTATTAGAATTCAATATTATTAGTGGATTTTAATGGTTTTTTTTATTTTAGAAGATTTTAGTGTTCTAAATAGGGTTTTTTTTTAATTTTTCAATATCTTTTATGAATCCATTATCAGTTTTTTAATTTTTCTTATACTGTTTAAATATTTTCAATGTTCATGGGGGATATATCACTATTTTTCATTGTTTCCTAGGAATATATAGGGTTTTCTTCTGTATTTATATGATTTATCACATTTCCAATGTTTTTATTGCTTTTATCGTACTTCATAGATCTATTTGTGTTTTAAATTATTAAAATATTAATATAGTATGTTGATATTAGACTCGTGTTTTTAACAATTTTATGGTCTTTTCAAGTGCACCATAATGATTTTAAGAGATTTCAAATGTTTTCTGGAATATTAAGCTCCATTAAAAAAGTATTTGGTTTTTAAAGTATTTTTATTAACTTTACATAATTTTTAAAAATAATTTCTCTTGAGATAATCATGGGTTTCTGAAATATTCTCATCATTTTCATCTGTTTTTAGAAAATTTTGCAATTTTCCTGGGGTGTTTTTAATTTTTTCAATCGTATTCTATGTTTCTATAATATTTTTGGGTTATCCATAGTTTTTATATGTTTATAGTATTTTTATAAATTTTTATAAGTAATTTTTTTGATTTTAATTTTTTTTAGAAAATTTAATATTTTATAAGGCTTTTCAATATTTTACAAGGTCATATAGGGATAAAGAAGGTTTTCTATGTGTTTTATCATTTTTCTAGGTTTTAATGGGTTTTTAGGATCTTTAATTATATAAGTGGTTGTAGAGATATCATTATTCAACATGGGATTTATGGGGTTTTTGATAATTTCTATGGGATTTATATGTATTTCCATATTTTCATTGTTTTACAAATATATTTATGGTTTTTAGGTTCTCTAGAGGATTTATCAATTTTATAGGTATTCTTTGATTTTTAATATATATTATAGTATCTTTTATATTTTTTCAAACTATATATGGGTTTTAAATGGTTTTTTGTGGTATTTATTGTTTTCTAGTGTTTCATAATTTTTTTATTATATTCATAGGATTTTAAATGTTTTTATATTTTGTTAACATTTTATTGATTTTTCATTGTTTCTGGTATTTAATAGGTTTTCTCATTTTTCTTGAAGATTCATAAGGGCATATATGGATTTATGATTTTTTTAATGCAGTTGGTTTAGTTGACATTATCTACGGTTCTTTTTAATTTTGATCATTTTTATAGGTTTTATTGGTTTCCACTATTAGAAATTATTTTTTTGGATTTTGATGGTTCAATAGGTTTTAAATATTTTAGGAGGGTTTTATGAACATCCAAGGTTATGTGTTGGTTTTATGTATTTAAGGGTTTTTTTCAGTGTTATAATTCTTCATAGATTTCCAATTTTTTTATTAGTGGATTTCAAAGAAAATTCAATGATATAAGATATTTTTTTAACTTCTCCATGATTTTATGGAATTTTTAGTATATTTTAAAATTTTTTGTTCTTTCTTTATATTATAGTTTATAGGGTTATAAATTTTTCATAGTAGTTTTAATGGATTTATTTAGTTAATAATTCTTTTAATGGTATCTAATGTTTTAAAATATTATCCACAATTCTATATATTATTTCATTTTATTTATGTGATTTCAGGTATTTTCAATACTTTTAGGTATTTTAGGTTTTCATAGTTATTTCCTGGTGTTTCCATAAAAATAATGTTTCAATGATTTATACATTTTCTCATAATTTCACACAATTTTTCATGTGGTTTTAGGGGTATTTAGATGATTGTTTGAATTTAGTGTTTACACTAGTTTCTAGAGTGTTTCAATGTTATCATGTTGCATGATGAATTATAAGGTTTTTTCATTTTTATTTATTTTCTAGATGAGTTATTTTAGGTTCCTAAATGTTTATTCATTTTATGGGATTTCAATTTTTATCTACTTTGTATGGATTTCCATTATCTTTCATTTTTTAGGTGTATTTCCTTTTTCAAAGTTTTTCCCCAATTTTAAATTTTTTAAATGGGTATAACTATTTTTCTGAGTTATTTGTGTTTTCTCAGGAAATTTTGGATGTTATATATTATTATTAATTTTTAATTTCATAAATATTTTCATTATATTATGAGTTTTAGAAATTTTTTCAGGAAATTATAACAATTTTAAATAGATTTCAAGGATTTCATAATTTTTTAGGTATTTGGGAATTTAATTGGCTTTTCTGTGATTGTTATTTTTGTTCTAATTTTAATGGAATTCCCATGTGTTTTTGGCTATTTTTAATATTTCTCAATATTTTCTTTTAATATTTAGGGTTTTTGAGTTTTTAATGTTTTTGTATAATTTAGAGGATTTTATAAGGTTTCTTATATTATTTATAATATGTCAAATATATTCATTACTATTATGGAATCCCATTTTTACCATTTTAGAGGTTTTCATGATTTTTCATGACTTATTAATGTATTTCAATTTTTTCATTTGTATAAAGGATTTTTAATGGATTTTATTTGGTTTGTAAAATTTTATGGGCTTAGATTTCTCCTCATGTACTTCTTTATTAAAAATGGTTTTCCAAAGATTTTTCAAATTACTTATTGGGGAATAGTAATTGTTATGGATTTTAATGTATTCCTTAGTTTACTAGTATTTTATATAATTTTATAGTGTTTTTCATGATCTTCCACATACTTCAATGTTTGTTCAATTTTATTAGTTTTTCTAATTTTCTATAGCTTTTAAATGCGTTTGTAAAATGAACCATTTATTTTGGGAGTTATGTTATTTATATTGATTTATAGGGTTTTATAAGACATCAAATGAGTTTCTAAGTCGTCTCTTTATTCTATTTTTTCGCATTTTTTTAATTTGTTTCATGTTTAAAAATGGGGGTTTCTAGATTTTTTATTTTTTCTCATGTTTTTTACTAGGTTTGAAGATTGTGTTCTCGGATTCTCAAGGAATTTCTTATATATTAATAGGTTTTACAATTTTACAAAAAAAATAAATATTTTTTCTCATTTCAATAAAATCCACATTATTTGTTGGGTTTATATTGTTTTTCAATTATTTACCTCATAATTAAAGGATTTTGTGCCTTTTAAATGTTTTGACATATTCAAAGAGTTTTATAGGTTTCATGGATTTGTACAAATTTTTTCTTTTCATGTTTTTCATGATTTTTTTAAGTCAGGGGTTTTAGTAATTTCCCAAAATTGATCATTTGTATTTTTATTATATTCATGTTTTTTTAATTTTTTAAGGTTTTCAGTAAGATATCTTGTTTTACCTGGTTTTTAAATGTTTTTATGGTTTTTTGGGTTACACAAAATTATCATGTAAATTTTGATTTTTAATGGATCTTCTTGATTTTTAATTACTTTCCTAGATATTATATATATATATATATATTTGATTTTCTACAGTTTTAATTTATATTTATTGGTTTTTAATTATATTTTGTATTTTTAATTCTTTTACCATTTTAAACAAATTCAAGGTTTCTTAACATTTAATGAACTTTCATGGATTATTCAGGGCTTATCATGAATTTCTAATGTATTTAGGGAATATCCAAGGTATTATAATAATAAAAATTGTATTTTTGGTCTATTATAATGTTTATGGGGATGTGTTTTGGGTATGTTTGTTCCATTAATATTAATGTTTTTCGATATTCGTTATAATTTTCCCTTATTCTTCAATGTTTTTCTATTATTTCAAGTGATTTTCGATTGTTTAGGATTTTCAATATTTTTTTATAAATATCTGATTATTCTTTGGTTTTATGATTTTAAATATTTTTTCAGGATTTTGAATGTTCTCAATGTTTTTCATAAGTTTCCAGGGTTTTTATAGTTTTTATTATTTTTAACATTTTCTTCTTTTTCAAGATTTATTTTGACATTATTTATGTTTTCTGTGATATGTTTTTGTAGATCTCAATAATTTTAATAATTTTCAACGGGATCATATGGTTTTAGTTCTATATTTCAGTTTCCTATGGTTTTATACAATTTTAAAATAATTTCCATCATTTGTATGTTTTTTATATTTTTATAGATATACAAATGTTTTTTATTATTTAGAAGGGGTTGAAAATATGTATTTTCATCGTTTTATTGGGTAATTAGCTTGTTAAGGTGTATTTTATTTTTTAGGGGGTTCATTTTTTTAATATTACTTATGTTTTGAATGGGTTTTCATTATTCGTTTAAATTCTTACGGATTTCAGTGTTTTAATTTTTTTTCATTTTTTCCCATTTTAGTAAATCCATGTTTTTCTATCATTTTAAATGGGATTCTATGTTTTTATGAAATATTTTAGGATTTATAAATTTTCCAATATTTTTAATTGTTTTAAATTATTTTAACTTTTTGATTTGGATGTTTCTTTTCTGAAATTTTTATTGTCAAATGGATTTGTCCAATGTTCATAATGTATTCTCCATATTTTATGGGGTTTTTTGTTTATTATTGGGGTTATGTAGGGTTTTAATTATTTAAAGTGTTACCTAGATATATAATGTTTTATGGGATTATATAGTTTTTATATTTTAGGGATAATATTGGGGTCTTTCTAGGATATCAAGGATTATTTTTAGTTTTCTTGGTATTTTTTTTAAAAAATATAAGAATTTTAATATTTTTCAATATTAGTTTTAAATTTTCAATATTCAGCAATACTTTTAAGCTATTTTCATGGTTATAGAGAGTTATATTGGAATTTTTCCAATTTTAATGTTATTTGAGGGGTTTTATATATTTGAGGTAATGTGCATGTCTATTATAACTTCACCCAATGGATTTATATAATGAACATAATTATATTATATTGGGATTTAATATGTGAACTATCCTTCCCCAATGCTTCTTTATAATCCATTAATTTATATTGTTTAGGATAATTTATATTGCTTAGGATATTTTATATAGTTAACACAGTGAAAAAAACGTTTTCTATCCACATTTACCCAATGATAATCCATGATGTATCTCAAATCCCATTCATAAAAAGACATTTCACTAACCACTACATAATTAGAAAAGGGAACGTTGGTCAAACACACCTAAAACAGATTTTTTAGTCACAATATATTCACCTGACAATTCTTCAATCAAATAAAAGAACAATAAATATGAAATAAATTGACACCACTATGATTTCCTCCACAAGAATGATGAATAAGGAGAGAATTATAAAAACATTGAGAGGAAATATAAATAAATTATAAAGATTTACTCTATTAAGTTAGATAATAAAATAAAAAATTATGATCAATGATATCCATGGATAGGAAAATTGGAACCTAGGGTTTCATAATGGTCATATGATTTGAAAGGAATATGATTTTGAACTATAATTTAATGATTTAACAAATAAAACATCTTCTTGGAGTGGAAATTTTTGTCATTGAATAATAAAGGTATGATAAAAAACTCAAGTATAATCACACTAAATAAATTTGAGAAATCTGTTTATTAATTAATTTAAATAATGATTGTTATGTCATAAAGGGGTATATCACACCACAACCCTTAATCCCCAATGATTCATATTCTATTTTATTGTTTCGACATAAAACATGATAAAAAATTTACAACCATGCTATAAGAATGTCTATTATTGTGTGACAATGAAAAAATATTTTTAACTAATAAATATTAAGATTAAGATGGCCATGGAACATTTCTTAAACCAATAGCACAACAACCCCATTCCATTCTAGACCGAGTTCCATACATTGATGCCATGTTCTGGTTCACCGTATGACCTCAAGAATGACTCCCCGTAAACTAGAGGCTTCTAACTAGTAGTAAGGGTATGATAAGTCGATCATAGGGATACAATACATTATTTATTTGTATTAAAACACAATCAGAAATAATTAATAAATAGAGGAATCTTTTATAACCATAGAAAATACCAATAACTGAAAAAAAATTAGAAAACCCAATATCCATCAAATGAAGAAGAACATGTCATGATACTATATATGACATGTTTTTTAAAATAAACTCAAAAAAAATACAATAAAGAATCCCAAGAGGGTCAAAAATCACTTCTGTTTCCCTCAATCTTGGTCCCTCCAAACTCACCCATCTAACACGGGGCACTTTCACATAACATATAGTGCATCAATGAAATCTATTTAGGTCATGATTAAGAAGCCATAGTATGATGTGATTACATCTCAGTAGACCACTTCCAACTCTATCTAAAACAATCCTTGTCAGTTAAATGTGTATGCATTTGTATAAAAAAATAGTTACAATGCATAATTAAACAATAACCAAATTGTCAATAAATCCTTATTAATCACACCGACTTGAAATTTTACAATGTCACATATGAAATTCCCAATTTATTTATATTTATAATTGGGGATGAACACCATCTCTATCACACCAAATTCATGTCTTTTAAATTATTTATTAGAATAAAATAAAATTTATTACACCCCAAAACCCTGTAGGTGTAGAACACCATGTTTAATGCCCCAAAATCTCATTGATGTATATCTCCATGTATAACACCAAAAAATATCCACAATACTGTTATATCTATCATTGGTGTAAAATTCTATGTCTAACCACCAAAATCACATTTGGTGTAGAACACTATGTCTAACAACTGAAAATCCCACTTTGTGTAGAACACCATGCCTAACACCCTTAAATATGAACCATTTCTTTATACTGTTATTATCGTTGTAGACCATCATGTATAAAAATACATTTCTCATGAATTATTAAAGAACACTAACACTATTATCATTATTATACACCACTACTTCCTTAAATAATTCATAATTTAATTAATTCTCATCATTAATTTATACCACAATCAATTAACCTTTTTCGCAATTTAAACATCTAATAATTAATTAACAAATTATGTTTTCTAAATAAAGAATTAACAAAATATAAAATAACCTCAATATTTAAGTATCTCTATTTCACAATTATTACATTGATAATTAATTCACCAATTAAATTTTCTTAATTATAAGCAATCACCCAATTCAACCATCTCAATTTAATTATAACTAATTATCATAATTGATTATCAATGAAAAATTGAAATATCTCAAAGTTAATTCACCAATTAATATTCTTGTTCAATAATTTCAAAATCTCGCAATTTCAAAAATATTGGAATAAATTAATTAACCATAGTAATTAAATCAATTTAGGTTTTTTAATTTCTAAACCAAATCATGAAATTATAATACATACATATAAAAAATATTTTCATGAATATAATAATTGATAATTACATCACATACCTCAATTCATTGATGAATAAAATTCCAATTTAAAAATAGCCAAAATCGAGTAGCACAATGACACAGATCAAAACTAGGTTCTAAAATCTAATATCCCAATTAAAGAAATAAAAATACTTAGAAATTATGTATATATATATAATCCTATATCAATATCTCACTAAATAGGTTATGATATAAAAATATTGTGGATAACCACCATCAAATGAACTACATGTTAAAGGATGATGAACATGAAGTCATTGGGATGAGATCTTATTAAAGGGAGAGGATAATATATTTTATTCGTGATTTTAATCACAACGATCTAGGGGCATACGACCATTTAATACCTACATAAATCTATGAAATTTTTCAAAATAATAACAGTCTATGTTTTATTTGAATATGATATGTTTTGCGGGTTTTTGGGATTGAAAAAATATCAAATTAATAATACCGGTTATGGATTCTTTAGTAGCACCAAAAAAATTTCCCTACTCGTTCGCCAACTGTAAACCTATTATAATTTATGGTGAATGGTTTTTTTATTAAGGACATAGTTTGGAAAAATATGCACCAACCATATAGACCATCACCTTTAAAGGTTACACATTTTCCATATATAGGAACACCATTTTTTTAAACGTGTGCTAGTCGTGTGAATCCCCTCTACATGTATTCACCCATTTAGCTGGTTTAAGAAAACAATTTTACCTTTACTAAACAAAAAAATTTCACAACCCTTATTTCATACATTTTTTTATCAAAAAATACACCAAAAATACCAATTCATATCCCACACATAATGTACTTAAATAAAAACAAAATGTACCTAAAATCAAGCTTTATTCATCTATAGAAAAGTTTGGGATCATAAAATCTACCCAAATTATGACAGATCATACATGAGTTGTACTCCCATGATTATCTATGATTTTGATCCTCAAATATTGGGCCAATGAACACTCATATCTTCATCCCTTCACCATGTTTCTTGATTCACATTCTTATACTTCCATAATAGACTTACAATCAGTACGTTCTTTCCCGATAACACATTAGTATTACAATCCAAAACATGTCTCTAATGATTCTCAAAGGTTTTATTTATCTTAAGGTTAAACTCATCAACATATATCAGATGATATAGGTTTGGATGATACACCATTGTCTTGATAGATATAAAACATCATGAATAAAACTATATTTCTATATAAGATCCAATTGATACAACACCTTCTCAATTCCCCCCAAAAACTCAAAAGGTCCAACAAAATAGAGTTTCGAAATGCAACTTACCTCTATAATGTAGTGAACCTGGAATGGTGGAAGTTCAATGAAAAAAGGCAACATTTTAAAATCTTGGGTTCATATATGCCTTTTATTATATGACTTTTTCCTACTCTGATTGGTAGAAATATGTTTTCTTATCAACTCTACGCGTTCTAACGTTTCATATATGAGACTCATTTCCAACTACCCTTACTCACCTTCATCCATATAAAAATAATAGTGATCCTCATAGATGACCATAAAAATATATATATGTTTGCATTTATATATTTTCTTTATAAATGTTTTTATAAGAAAACTACACTAATGAAAAGTGTTTCTCCCAATATTTGCTGAATTCATGAAAACATGTCCCCATAATATCTTCATGCACCAGTATACTATGATTTTTATACAAATATTTCTATGTGTGGATGTATGTACTGAATAATACTTGAATACTAAACACATTCTATAATCCCTTATAGAATCATGAAGTAAAACACGAGTCACAATTTGAAACTATTGTCCATAAAACCCCATTTAGATAAACTATCTATTAAACATAAAATGTTCGCATCTTATCCAAAGATAAATTAACCTATATAGGAAATAAATGTTATACATTAATCTGTGAATTCATAATAACCTATATAGAACAATTCTCCCTTGGATTCTTTGATAGATCAGCCAAAAAATCTATTGTCAGATCATCCAACTTCTACTTTGTAATGGGAAATGAGTGAAGCAAACCTGAAAGTCATTAATTCGATATCTTTTACTACTGATAGGTGTAACATGGTATCACAAATCATATTATCACCTTCATTGTGCCCGACCAAAAAAGTTACACTGTTAGTCACATTAAATTTTTTCCACACCGAGACGTACCATCAAAATCAAGGCATAAAATTTCAGCGTAATTTCTTCTCAGATTCTTGTAAGCACAACAAATATATTCATGACATAGATAATATGAAACTCATTTATTCTCTAATCAGGAGGTAACTCCTCAAATTCAATTATTTATCTCGTTGTAAATCATTCTAGATCCCTACACTTCACGTCTTAGATACATCTAAAAATATTAGATTCCATGAAACCCGAAATGATAGTTGTTTTCTATTGGCTCTCCTAAACCACTACAGGCATTTTATCTAGTAAATCCATCTTCTAGCACTCATAAAATGATTAATGAGACATATGAGTCTATTTTTCTAGATTAAGGAATCAACTAAAAAATTTCATTTCCTAGGCATATATGCTCGATCAAAATCAAATGAATCCATATACGCAAAAAAATTACCTAATTGAATATTTATATCACTCAGTGTGATGATGTACCATAGGATCTTATGAATCATATAAATTTTAATCTCACCCAATCTATTGTTTCATATAAAATTCATATCATAAATGAATATTTCTAGATCAAGTTCTTGTGTAGTGTAGTTCGATTCATTTTATCTCAAAATTAGAGACACATATGCCCTAACTTGACATACTTTCATACAACATAGCTTTTTATTAGATCCAATAACTATCATAGTACACTATTTACTCCTCACATGGAATTGGTAGGATCAGGATTGTTGAGATATACAAACACTTATTCAACACTAGGATGGAATTATTGTAATAATATGTCCATTCAAACGTTACCCGCTTCTTGGTAAAGCCTTAAAGATCTGATGGAAAATGGAATAAAACCTAGATAATCCTCTAATAATAACCATATAAATCAAGAAAGATGTTGATATAAATCCCACTCTTGGGATTATATGAAAAAAACCACTTCAAAAAACTTTTATTTGTCCACTAACACACATTATATTGATATTAGGTTCCCAAAGAAGGGTAACAGGTCAATCAAAAATTGACACTTAGATAGCTTGGTGTATTGTTGATGATCTCTCACTGTACTCAGATTGATGTCCAGATATTGGGACTAATTTTCCAGAGTCTTGGAGTACACTATGATGGCATCCAAAATTACCACCACAGATAGATCCAAGTATCAATGTATGATTTTGTTTATTAAGACCATATGAATTTCTAGTATTTTTATCTAACCAAATAGAATTATTAAGAACACATATAGTTCATAGCTTCTTTTTAAAGTAGTCCTTAATATTTCAAATGTATACACTCTTAGATAATGATACCATGATCTCAATTCCATCCTAGTGAACATGAAATTCCAATTTAATATTTCAAAATGTTCATCAATATGTGGAATACGATATTAGTTATTTACATTAATCTTTTTTAATATATGGTAATCGACACAAAATTGAAAACTCTTATTATCATTCATCGTGATCAAAGTAGGTGACCACCAAGGTGATGTACTTAGATAGATAATCATCTTATCCTCCATCTCTTTTGGTGTGTTCTTCATCCATTGAAGATATGTAGGTTCTATTCGATATGATAAAATGGAAACTTTCTTAGACCAAGGAATGATCTCAATATTGTTATATATATATATATGTCACGTGATAGCCCTAATAAGTCATCTTAAAGAATATCATAAAACTACTCCACCCCGGGTTGAAGTAAATCAGCCTTAACTCCTCAATCATCTTAAAATAACCTAAAAAATTGGTTTGTTAGTTCTAATTGTTTATGAGTAATTGGACCTACTCAGCCTTCTCGAGTATCCCAATCCCTATGTTGAACATACTAGTTTTCATATAATATGTAAAATTTACTCTCCTTGAGTAACATTCTATGTTAACATTGAATAAAACTATCTTGTCCAAACATATAAATAGCTCTGATCCTAACATGTCAAGGATATTGAGATAATAAAATGATACTCCCAAACATTGAGAGAACATCCCTTGAACTAATAGATTTCTGTAGACCGGACGCCCAAGGGGGTATCTATATTCATTCCCCTCATAAAAAACATCACCACCATGCTAAAATGACATGTTTTGTTGATATAATTGAATGAGAGGAAAAATTATCAAATAAATAAATATATAAAGTGTAATATACTCTTATAGTATCTCTAAATATTGATGTCCCATCCACACTGTTCTTATATGTAGGCTGTATTTCATAAAACATCCTTATCCCACTTCGTTGATATTTCATATGACTACCTTGAGTAAAAAAACCTTTAATAACTGAGCCCTTTCCCCGAAGAACCACATCCACTACCTCTACCACCTTGGCTAGTAAAACTCAAGATTCTAGACTGATATGGTGTAGAAGACCCTCTTCTTGCACCCTATTTATTTCTAGGTCCTCCATCACTATCGTTCATTCTTGGGTTCCTATAGAACCTATGTTGTTGAACCATCTCTCCACAGGATCATTACACCACTGGTTATTGGGGAAAAAGTTTATGAAAGTGCCCTATCCTACCACACAAGGGAAAAATAACATGTTTAAGATCCTGAGTAACACCTCCCCCATTACTGGCTATGTTGATTCCCATTTCTCTGACTATAATTCAAATTATGACGCTTTCTTCTCTTAGAAGAAGTGCATCTAGATCATCGAGAGTAAAATAGATGTTCATAATTAGAAGCCTCTTTCAAGTTCCCTTTTGAGAAGAAATATTTATTAACCACTTATGAAATCTTTTTTCGTTTGAATATATTCAACTAAAATTTAATCTCACACAGTAGTCTATCCTGAAGTCGTCTAACTGAATATTCCTTATATAAGACCAACACAGGTTCAATGTGCTACAAATATGAGGAGAATCATTCATAATACATCATACACATTCTCACATAAGTCAAATATATGAAATCTACGTCTCTCTCATGTCTCAGCCTCACTAGGTAAAAGTGTTCCAGGAACATTTCTATGTAGTCAGTCCATGGCATACCATCAAACTATTTTGTAATTATTCGAACTTATCACTATCTATTATCTAATATACAATGAAAATAATAATATAACACTACAAATATATTATCAATTGTATTTATATGGTCATGTATCTTCTTGATCACTCATCCTAAAACTCATCTCCCTCTGGTCCACCTACTCCAGTAAATGTCAAATGATATCAGAACTAAAACTCCCTTTTCAGGTAAGATATTCTCCTCTCAAACCACCCTATCTATCTTCAACTCACATAGAACAAATGAGAAATGTAAACTGAAAAATACTTCCCATCTTCCTACCCCGACACTATCAGTGCCTTAGGTTCCACCATTGGAGGATCCTCACATCCTTGTCCACCAGTCTTCCTTTCAATAACCATCATCATATAGGTACAAATATACAATTCTATACACATGTCTTGGGATTCGTAACATAACTTTTTTTTGATCTTCATTATAAAAAAATTAATATATGACACAATAAGGCATTTCCCTAAGCCTCTCCTTGCGTTCATAATAGAGGATCTATAACTACAAATAACCACCCTACATAAAGGTCCTAGTTAACATGGGTAAACATTTTCTCATATTTATTTTTTCTCATTTAGATACAAATTAATTCAAAATATTTCGTCATTTAACCTCATGAAATTTCAAATTAGGATCCTTTTATTAATTCAATTTCATAAGTCAATAAAAATATTTATGATAGACAACATACCAATAATTTATTTTCCCATATGTGCTTCAAATGATGCATGTAACAAAATAATTACAAGTTTCTAAAATGAACCATGAAAACTCAACTATCATTCTCTTTAGGATCATGATTCAATATCAATAAATCTAAAAAAATATCACATCTAACAAAAAGTGAGTCACCAAAGCTGAAATGACATTGAACTGTAACAAATAAGAGTAATAACAACCTTCCAACCCTTTGAACTTTCAATCTCCCCTGTGCTTGTGGTATCTATTCCAATGAACCATCAGCTGTACAATACCTAAATTATACATTTATCTAGCGCACATTTCCCAAACCCTAATAAAATAGATGAAGAAATGAAAAAAAAAACACATAATATAAATTTTACATCATGGAATTTGTACCACACACAAGTGCCCCATGCCGATTCAACACATGAACTCAGACACCCCTCCCCATAATCTATAGGCTACTGACTAGTGTTGCAGGTATAATAATTCAACCATGGGGGGACAATAATGTCTTTTATTAGAGTAAAATACTAATGGAAACAAATAATCAATTTAAGAATCATATATTACCCTGGACAATACCAATAGCTCAAAATAGATGATTGATTCAATAATATATCCAAAACACGAAGATGGACATGTCATGAAAATGTATGATTCAGGATTATAAAATAAATGTTAAAGGAAATACAATGACAACTCCAAAGAGGGTCCCTAACCATTTCAGGTTCTTTCAATCATGCTCTGTCACATCTCATCCATGTAAAACATGGCCCTTTCTCGTAACATGTACTACATATTGAGATCTATTTATGTACCGATTAGGCATCCCGAGTAGGGTGTGAGTACAATCTAGTAGACCACCACCAATGATGTCAAAATAAAATCCAATCAATAAAAAATCATTGTAGTATTATAATAAAATATATAATTCATAATTAAATAGTTTCCAAATTATCAATTATTATATATTATCCACACATAGGCCAGAGATATAACCATTTAAAATATTTAATTCACAATTCATTTACATTTATCATTGATCTACAACTAAATTTACAGCACCCCATATCTAAGCCATTTATATTATTCATTGGCACGTAAAACCTTTTCTAACACCCAAAAATCCCATTGTTTAAGAATGCCATGTCTAACACCCCAAAATCCAAAAGATGTAGAACACCATTTCTAATACCCCAGAACAACAACATTACGGAGAGATCTATATTTCTGTAGATCTCCTTATCTAACACCAAAAAATAGTTTTTGTGTAGAACACCATATCGAACACCCAAAAATACTATTTGATGTAGAACTCTAGGACTAACCACCCAAAATATCTGTCATTTATTAATATCATAAAAATTTTGGATAACCATCATGTATTACACCCCATTCCCCAAAAATGATTAAAAAATTAAACAAGTTATCATAATTATCCACTAAAACATCCTTTAATTAATTACTAAATTCTGTAATAATGATTGTTAATTAACTCAAAAATCAATTAAATAATAAAAAATTTAAATATCCAATAACTAATTCAACAATTAATTATTCGAAAACAAGAATCATAAATTTTATATTTAACTAACCAATTAATATATATTGATTTCCCAAGCATTTCATTGATAGTTACTTCTAAAATTAATTATCTTTATTTCACATTCAATTACACAATTTAACCATATCAATTTAATTTTAATTATTTAAAAATATTAAATATCTAGAATAAATATCAATATCCTATAATTAAATCACAAATTAAGTACCCTTTTCGACAATCCCAAAATATCTCAATTTCACAAATCTCACAATAAATTAATTTACTATTACAATTAATTCAACCCAACGATTTCAATTTCTAAACCTGATCTATAAATTCTAAATCATTAAAATATAAAATTAAATGACAAATATGGGATTATAAAATTATCACACCTACCTCATTTCATTAATGGAAAAACCTAATGGAAATATCCCAATAATCAAGTAAAACAATAACATTGATCAATGTTAAGATTTGGAATCCTAAATTAATATTAACGATATAAAGATCATCATAATCTTGGCCTAGGTCTAATATCAATGATCTAGATATCACTAAATATTGTTATATCTATAAAAATAGTTAATAATATCCATGAAAAGTGACATTGAAGAAAGGAGGAAGAACGACCAGGCATCGGGATGATATCCACATATCAAGAGAAGAGAGGATCCTTGAATCAGGATTTGAATTGCAAAAATAGATATTAGATGAACTTTTAATCCCATCCGAAAACACTAAAATAGTCCATGTTTGTAATGTCTTAGGTATAGGTCGAATTGGAAATGTTTCTGGGGTTTGGGGTTATTTAAAACCAATTTTCAGCTATATAAAAACAAACCACATTGTTTCATGGGAAAAGGTAAATCGTTTCCCTTTACCATGTTCCAATCATGAACATATTATATTTTTGTATAAGTGGTTTGGAAAACTGTGCACCACCTATGGGGACCCTCACTATCTGGGGAAACATATTTTCCTATGCTGCGACATATATTTTTTCAAACTATGTGATTCTTATGTAAATCCCCACTAACTAGATTCACATGGATAGCCAGGTTGGGCCCTCAATTTCCCCAAAAAATGCACTCACATTCCATAGCCCCCATTTCTTACATTTTAATAGAAAATCAACCCAAGCACATATAAAGTCATATTTGAACACAATGGAACATTATAAAAACGAAAAGTACTTAAAATAAAGCCCGAGTCACCTCTAAAAAAAGTTGGAATATTACAAACCCATAGATAATATTAACTCTTGTATATTCAATTCATGTCCAAACTCATCACAATAATATATTCTTAACTTTTATAAATGGAACAAAAAATTCATATTTGGTAACCCTTACATTATAATTTTAGAATCATAGTACTCCCCCAGTGATCATGTTAGATAAAAACAGATCATTAAAATTCACCCATTATATTAAAATTTCCTTGTTACATTAATCATGGTCAACGAATCATCAATGTTAAAAAGATAAAAATTAAATAAAAACACCTCCCTTTCTCCACAAAAATCAACTAAAACACAGCTATGTATCCACATAGAAACCCCATAATCCAATGTTTAGTAAATATATATATTTTGAATTATTTTTCCATTGAAATAATGCACATGATTTGTAGATTTAAATTTTATATATAAACCTTGTGGAATATTCCTTACATCTTATTTATTATGATATACACGAATATGTTGTGGAAATAATGGAGAAAAATATATCGATAATTAATATGTTTTGTAATTCATTCATTATTTTGTTTAATATAATAAAATTTATTGATCAAAATTTTGATATATGTATTTTATTATTTATCTACTAATATTTTGTGGTATCCTTCCCTCTAAAATCCATATATGGAATTAGCAAAAATTCCTATCAATATTATAGTTTTAATCCACAATGAATGATGAAATTTGATAAAAAATTCCCAGTATCATGATAATTTTCATTTCAACCAAATTTTTACCTCATGTTTATGAAATTACATGGATTAAAAATCATTTAAATTTGAATATACATATAAAATATATTAAAACATTCAGTAGTTCTTGGATATTTAATAAATATTATTTAAAAACAATAGAGAATAATTTTCATTAAATAATATTGTTTTTTTAGGATCACCATTATTTATTGTTTTCAACATAATTAAATACATAGACATGCATTGAAAATAATAAAAGAATGAGAATATGTAAAAAAACATTCATGGTTGGTGTATAATGATATTCCAAAAACCCCTCCATTATATATCCTAGGACACCACGTGACAAATATCCTCAAAACAGTACACCAAAAATATCAAGGATGATCTGAAATTACATTGATAAAATTGATTCCCATCTAAAAAATATTCTATTTAAAACTGGTTAACGTAAAAATATAATGGATAAACAATAAGATTATTATTTTTTCACAGATTGTTATATGAAAAGTTTACTATAGTGGAAAGTACTGTTATATGGTAGGTGGCCGAAGCATGATGAGTATTAATGATTAACTGATTTTTCTCAAATTCGCAATATATGTGTATTGAGTGATTTAAACAGAATAAATATAATATTGATAGATTTTATATCGGTAAAATTTACTTTTAGATTTTTTAAAATACAGATATATATAGAAATTATTATATTTATCTATGATTATATCATAAATATACATAAATTACTATATTTTTGCACTTATTTAAAAAAATTATTTTGGAAAATAATTGCCTATTTTATGAAATGATTATTTTTTTATAATAAATGTATTCATAAATGACACACATTTTTAATTTTTCATGTATTTCATATTAAAGAAATATAAATGATAATATAAAATTTTCATATTTTATGAATATGATTTAGTTGTGTTTATCTTTGGAAAAATAATAATGTGTTTGTAATTTTACAATTAAATTAATCATAATTTATTACATATTTTCAAAATTTATGTATTTTTTTTTATTTTTAATTACATCCATATTATTATTTATTAATATATATGCCAAATTGTTAATGGAAACCTTTAATTTAGTTTAAACTTATTTAACTGCTTCATCAAAATATCATATGTTTTGTTAAATAAAAGCATGATAGGTATTACAGTTGATTTAGTTTTATTCTACAAGGAATTTGGAGTATATTTGGTTTTCAAAATTATTTAATAATATAATTAATATATATATATATATATATATATTCAATTTTGAATCTATGATGGATTTTTAGTATATATTTAGAAATTAAATTTGTGTTTGACCGCTCTCAAAATGGAGTCATATTCGTTATTTTGAAATATAGTGTTTGGTACATTATTTCTCTATGATTACTATTACGGATATCAGTTATTTCATAAATTTTTAATCCATTATATTAAAGGTATTTAAATATATTATTCATGGTAGTGATTAATAAATATATCTGTATAGTTTCATTCTAATTTTTGTTAGTAATCGATGTTATGATTTTTTTAACTAGTTAAAAATAATTATTTTCTAAACATACTGATTTAGAGGAATAAATAATTCTTCTAAATAAAATAAATTAAAGATTAGAATAATATAAATGGAATTAATTTGTCAATATGTAATAATTTAAAACCCATATTTAAAATATTAAGACTTACCTTCTTTCAAAATAATATAATTTTTAAGAGGTTGATCCTCAAACAAGGTAGCTTTAAGAAAACATTTTATGCCCCTAGATTATCATATGTATAGAGATAATTTTTCCAGTGATCCTAAGTGTTTGGGTACCATATTTATTTTTTAATTTTTGTTACATATATAAGGGGAACCAATTAAATAACACATAATAGAAACCCATTTAATTTATTACATTAGAAGGATTAGTAATACTTTTTCCAGTCAACTATCTATGCATCATATTTGATATGATTGTTAATAGAATTTTTAAAAAGTTATGAAATTATATGTATACTAATGTTGCCACATAATGTAGTGAATTATGGTCGATATTTTTCTAATGGATATTATATAAATTAAAGGGTTTATCATTTTACTAGTATAATATTTATTATAAGTCATTAATAAATGAATTTCGAATATAAAAATAATATAATAAATCATTATATTATAGATAAATTTGAATCATCATCACCATTAATTAGGAAAAAATGATCATTCATATAAATGTATACAGTTATTGTATAAGAATTTGATGAACGATATGGAATAATAAGAATAATTATTTATTAAGAAGGTATTGAAAACATTTTAATTGAATCTTTTCATAAGATGTTGATTGTTGAAGGTGTAAAAAATATAATAATGTGATAATAATAATTATAAAAAGTATTTATTATAATTATCAAATCCTATGTGTGTATTCATTGTGTCTATATTTCAAAAAATACTGGAAAAAATGATGTGTTCAATTAAATCAATATGCCTAAAATGATTTATTATGATTATTCATGTAATTACTAGTTTGGGGATTAAAGTTTACTATCGATATACATTATTATGAAGGGATATTTACCCTCTACACAAGGAATCAAAATGATTGTGTACACAAATGACCTAATGTGAATATTATATCCATTGAGGTTTGATTTGTCTATATAATTTATTTTATAATCCTAAGAAATATATTTTAGATTCTTTTTATAATATACATCATTTTTGAGTTCAATAAATATTTACCTAAACTCCACAATATGTTCATTATTTCTCTATAAAATTATTGTTAAGGATATAGATTTATGATTAATGTAAAATATGGTAAATTTATAATACTGAAAAGTAATATTTTATCATCCAATATAAATTTAGAGTTATTGGGAATTTTTAAAGGAGTTACAAGGGAGGATCACTACTGCATTGTGGCGTGCATGGTCACCGACGTAGGACCTATCCAAAATATATAAATGGTTGTATAAAATTCCATTGATATTCCATATCCAATATTAATGTTTTATAAATTAGTTTCTAAATTTTAAATGTTATATGATAATAAATGTGGATAAAATATTTTATTTTTTAATAGACAATTTTCTACATAATTATTGAGGAAATTCAACATATGTTGGAGTGTTGGGTAGGGAAAGAACCATACACCTGAAATAGAAATTGAATATTATTTCCTTGAATTTTTTTATATAATAATGAATTTAGGGATTGGGGGGTATCATATCAAATTATACTATTTTGTGATGACATTAAATGTTAGAAAGGTTACTTTTCATATGTTAAATGTTATTTAAAAATCATTTTTATAGAGTAAAGAGTTGGATAAATGGGAAGATTAATTAATTTAGAATAAATAAAATTTAAAAATATTTGTATGAGTAATTTATGATCCATATGTGGACTATTAGTAATGAGGGATTCGAAATTTAGTGAATAAGTTCAAATGAATTACATTTTTAGAAAGATTATGTGAATCCAAAATGAGAGGTAGTTCATATTTTAGTAATTACTCTAAATTATTTAGTTATGACACAATACCATGTGATCATAAGAAGAGGTCTATGTTTGTTAAATATTTCACTACCACAATTTTATTTTTTTTAGAAACAAATGATTAGATTTGTAGTGTGTTTTATCCTATTTGAATGAATTGGGGAATTTGGAATTTAGGATGATATTTGGATTGGTTCGTAACTATTGAGATAAAATGTGATAATAAAATGAATTCACCTTGATTTCTTATGAAATAAAATTTTCATTGAGACCCCCATTATGTAATAAAGTTTTATCTTTTTAGTATTATAAGAAAATTACAAAGAAATGACATTTTTAAGGATAGATCAGAACAATGTATAGTTTCCTATTGTATTTCTATAGATATTTGATGACCTTATATATACTATCAAGTAACAGTAAAGATCAATTCAATATTTTATAATTACCTTCACAAAAAATAATATGTATGTATAGTAAAATTGTAAGGATACGTATGTTGTATAAATGGATGATATAAAAACATTATAATTACTAATTTTATTCGTATGGATCAATTATTACATTGTAAGGGTGATATAATACTTTATAAAAACCATTTTTTCTAAAAAATTTAATTATGAGGTGAAATTTTAAAGTTTCATAGAGCCATTCAATGATTATATGATTCATCAAGTGATATTGATGGTGATAATATGGATAATCCATGACATCAGAACACTGAAAGAACACATTATATGAGTAATTAATGATTTCATAGGATTTAGTTCCATCATTATATGATTAAATTTATGACTTGTTATTTTATTATGAAATTGATTTAATGGTTTATAATAATTATTTAATTACTTTTTAGTAGTATTTATGACGCCGTAAGTGTAACCAATCCAAGAAAATTGATAGATGAAAAATAATTTCTATCATTTATGACTCCAGAAGAGTTACTGAAAACATTTAATTCGTTCAAACAAGATTGATATAGGAACTATAATTTTTTCTAAGGGTTTCCTCTAGTTTTGCAAGAGTGAGCCCCTTTCTGATATCACGAGTTTAGTGAACCATAACAAAAATCATATATTTCCATAACTAAAGATTCCACAGATAGTAAATAACATGATGCATAATCTTTTCATTCAAATATCGAAACACATGATAACCTTTTAATAGGTGATTTATGAATTTAGTCTAATTTTATTTAATGTGAGGAATATTAAGAGATAATTGTACTATTAATCAAGCCATAAAAATGTGTTATTTTGAAAATAAACATTTTTATATAATTTTAGGAATGTTTTTGGAGATTAAATATATTGATTTTTTTAAATTTATTCATTGATTTAAATATATAAAATAAACTCTTATACAATGTGTGAATGTAAACATGAAGATCAAGTAGACATTCTATGTGATGCTTCTATATTCAATCTTTAGTTCATAATACTTTCATAGAATCACTCAAAAATTAATGTGATTTAATTTTTATTAAATGTTACTACTATGAATTTTCATATTGATGTCATGTATTAATAAATGAATATATTTATTAAAAATAATTGAGAATAATATTATAATCCAAATTTGATGATTAAAGTATATATAACATAAATTGAGATAATATTAAGATTAAATAATATAAGGTTATTTTTGATTTTTGACTATGGATATTATGTTAATGAAAAATGGAAGAAATGTGATCATGAGAGAAATAACCTATAAAAATAGAGAGAAAGAAACAAATATCGTAATAACAAGATAAAATGGATATATTGAAGGAAGTGAATTGAAGGATCATAAATCTAATTTTTTTGAGTAATTTCTCCATCAAATATATAGAGAATATATTATATCATCATATTATATAAAAGATGATGAATATGAATGTGAAACTATATAGAATAAATTATGTATTTAACTACTTCATTGTACATGAAAATATATCTTGTAGATTGGAATAGAAAATTATATAGTGTTAATTAATAAAATATATATATGTGAATTGAACAAGATTAAGATGATGTAATGGTTATCATAAACAAATCTTAATCTTCAATTTATAATGATAATTAGATTAATTAGAATACCTATGATACTCTTTATTAAATAATACTAAAATAGAAATAGGAAAATAATTTGTAAAAAATTAATAATTTCAAAAGAATTTTTTTGATGAAAATAAAAATATTGATGTGTTTCAGATTTATTAGTATCATAGGATCCTTAGTTTTTCAGAACCAAGGATTGCAATTTTGAAAATAATTTATGAACTATGATTATCTAGGATTTTTTTATCCTAATAATATTAATAATGATTTGGTGTAAATAAAAAAATCTATATTATGGAAGGAAAATAGGACATTTTCATGTAATGGCATCTTATGATTTGTGAGGATATACATAACTATTAAAGGAACTTTTGATAACTATATATATCTATTAAAAAGATCATATGTTAAGTGGGAAATATTGACTCATTTAATTTGGTGAATATGTTTATTATAGTAGATTTCAAAACCTAGATGTAATTCACTTTATAATATAGTAAATAATCTATATACGAGGACAAAAATCATCAATTACATGGAGTGGTTTTCCATAATTGGGATAGACCTTCTAAATGAACATTATATTTCACTATGATTATGATATATACCACATAAAAGATTTATCCTCTTGGATAAATGATTAATCGTTCTTGTTTTCATAACCAACAGTAGGGTATCAGATAACAATTGGGGTAAAATGAAGATATGAGTAATTAAGATTAAATAAATGATGACAAAACACAAATTCTAACCCCAATGTATCTGTGCACAAATCCTCGTGAATATACAACTAGTATTAGTGTAATGGATCCCTTTGTTAGGTTCTAAACATTACCTTTCCCATATATTTTTAGAGGAATTCTATATGTATATAAATAATGATATTCAAAAATATCATTACATAGAGAAGTCCTTTTATGTCCATGATAATGAAAATATAAAAATTTCAATGAAGTCTTTGAAGAATATAAATAAATTTTAGGTAAAAAATAATAGGAAGGATTCCAACATCCAATAAGTTAAAATACTAACTAGAGGTAATATGAGTGTTTTGTGAGAATATATATATACAGAAAATAATTTCATTGATGAATTAATTACCTACTATTTTGAATATTAAGAGTGAATATATAATGAAGCACTTTGTGATATATATTTTAATGTAAAATTTTATATTGACTTGAATTATGACTAATTTTTTCTAATATATTCATGAACATATCATGGTAGTATAATATGAAGATCCATAGATTGAATGTGCATATAATTCAATGGAAAATACATTAGATAAATTGTTTGGTATAAGTGACCATCCCACAAAAATCATTGAGTCAATGGAATAATCTTAAAAGCATTGAAATGAAATATATTTACTAGTTGATAAAAAATATATATGGTATGTATGTGAAAACATTGTGTTGGGGGTGGTTTTCAAGGATTTGATCCACGCATTACAGAAACTACATAAAGGAACAATGAATTTATAGGATGACCATATATATGATAATGAAATGGAGATAATGTATTTTTACATTATCTATAATAAAATGCAATTATATATGTCTATATGATAAAAAATTTGAAATTTGATTGCGAAGAAAGGGTTAAATTAATGTAATAATAGAAATTCATTCTTAAAAAAACATTTATAAAATTGGATGTGGATTAAATAATATTGAAAACCGCTATGTTGAGACATAAAAATCTATTAAAATTAAAATAATCTAAACATAAACATAATGAAAGTGTCCAGATACAATGAATAATCAAATTTGTGGAAAAATAATCGTGATATCTTCTAAATATAGATCCAGAGTACACTCATAGAGAATATTAACAAGTGATAAAATTATTTTGTATTGTATGAATTCTTTTTTTATGGATTACGAAATATTAAAATTAAATATATAGATATATGGCTGAATTAGAATGTTATTAAACCCTTAAATGTGTTTATGATGGATATAATAATTCCTAATAATAGAAGAGTCCAAAAAAGACACCCAGAGAGTGGTGAATATACTTTGATAAAATATGAAACTCAATCTACTGAAATAGCTATTAAATATAAAAAATGAATTTTTCCACAATTTGTTCACTTGAAGATTCAAGAACATGTAAATTGATTATTGGAACAATATTTTTGTAAATATAGTCTATATAAGTCTCTAGTTTATGGAGATCAAAACTGAAACTATATCAAAACCTTATCGTTAGATGTATAGTTCATATAACTTGAGGAATTTGATAAATATAATCAAATTATATTTATTTGTATACTTCTAGTATTTTTGTAAAAAATTGGTTATTTATATGAAATGTAATTACTAGTACTAACCAAAAAACACATAGTGTTCTACAAATAAATGGTTATAACATATAATAATGTTTCTATGGAAAGAACAAAATTCATCATTATTATATAAAAACAAAGAATACACTTGAATATTGTGAACAGAAAAAGGATTTTATGATAATAATTAATCAACAGAGAGATTCATTTATTATGGTATGAAATGATTAATAATGTACCACTATAAACATGACATTATCATAGTCAATGGAGTTATAAGTCAAGAATAATATAAAATATATCAACCCGTGATAGAGATTGTGGGATTGATTCAGTTTCTTGAATTTCTAAAAAAGCATTATATTATTCCTAAGAAGGGTTACCCTAGGACTACAAAAAAAATATATTAAATGTGTAAATATTTTGTTATGAATTACCTAAGTACAATGACAAAAATCTAGAATAAGAAAAATTATTGAATATTAAGTGGAAGTAATATATGAATCGTGTTACAAAAGATGCTACTAATAAAAATTAGTCTATTAACAAGAAGATGGATGAACATGTATATATAAATGTTTTCACTATTTTTCCAAAAAAAATATGAACTTTCATAAAATGTGGGGGAAGTTGAAAACATATTGATATTTTCTTGGTGATCTATATAATGTGATTTAAAAAATGTAATTGGTGAATATGAAAAGTAAATATTACATTAAGAAGCTGAATTGTGATAAAAATTTAGGGGTTACAAATTCATGAACACTTATTGACATTTTAGATATATATAAAATAGTGTTTATTAGTTTTGAAATAACCCTCTGATCTATCACTAAAATGAGGATGAAATAAAAAATGAAAACATTTGTATATGTATCAATTTGTTTCAATTTAATATGAAATGAAGTTGGTTCCAATAAGATTATTTGTGTACACTATTATTCTAAAACATTATGAATAAAAAAAATCATTGAAAAATGAAATTTCATATTTTTGATTGAAAGAAACCATGGTGATTTTTATTAAATAACATCTCTTATGGGGTAGCCTATAAGAGAATTTTTTTAGAGAGTAATTATTTCAAATAAAATATAAATATTATCAACCACATTCAAAATATAAATTTGAGTCATGATCCAAACCATCCAAATTTATAGTTATTTTAAAATTAATTTGGATAGTAAGGGTGATTCTTAACGAACACAATATAAAACAAAATGGGGGAGAGGGATTCAATTAAATGTAATTGTTGTTTTTCATTATTGATTAATTGTTCATGAAATTAATAAAATCCAAATTAACCATCCCCTATAAAGTAAATTATAATTTGATTTCTATTTTATCATTAAAAATTGATAGATTATTATCTAAATAGATTATAGTTATTTCTTAAAAACAATTAACCCATGTAGACATATAGTTTATTTATTTATTATAAATTACTAAGAAGAATGTGGAATTAACTTTCTCAAATATGTAATTGAGTATTTCTATTGAAGAGGGTAGGGAAAAGATTCGTGTAATAAGTGGGTAGTTTTTTTATATTCAAACTCTGAAATGTCTATATCATGAAAAAATTTATTAAATGTTGGGGGATGTATAACATTGATTGTATGAGGGAATTTATATTAATAAAAAATAAAAATTGGTAGGAATGAATTCTAATATGGATTGAATGATTTGATATTTTATTTTATATAAATATATTGAAAATAGAGTTTTAGAGGAAATTCAATGACTACAATAGTGTAAGTTTATTGATGTAGGATACAAGTAATGAAGAAGTTTCATATTTTTCCTACACAAATAGGAAAATAATAATAAATATACTTCTTAGTGAGAAGATTATCCAATTTGAAAATTATTTACATGATGTTCAAAGAATATTAAATTTCTATTTGTTTGATGAAAATATTTTGATGAATCTTAAGTATTAATTATTAATTTTCCATTCATATAGTTTTAGAAATCACACACAATTTCATAAACCATGTTTAGAAGAACTTTATTTCATATGTGATTTAGTATGTTTTTTAAAAATCATTTCCATTTACGTTTTATAAGAAATTCATAATGTGTTATTAATATAAAATTTTCATTCTACATTATGATCATCAGTCTGAGTTTGAGTCTGATACATCAGAATTCCCATTGATCAGACCGTGATTTATAATTTTGTCTTGACTATGAGGATGAAAAAAGTAATGGTCATCAGACTGACTATGGAAACTATACATCAAAATAATTATCATATTAATTTTTATATTGAAAATTGAAAAGGTAGTACATTGGATAAACCAATTTTTAAAATCAGAATATTGATGTATTAGTTCAATAATATGTTATAATTTTAACACTGTAATGGTGTTAAAAATAAATGATGTCAAAAATTTATTTATTAATGATCATTATAAGCTCTCAATATTTATCTATTTGAGTCCATTGCAACAAACTAAAAAATAAGAACATTAGAGAATTGTCTATAAATATCTCATAATTTGAATAGTTTGGAGTGTGCTGATTTCATTCATATCTCAAGTCATCTGGAGACTAAATTGTGTGAACTACTTATTCTTAGTAATTGTATTTCCATAGGGAGTTTTAGTTGTTCAATGGAATCCTTTTCAAGGTGGTTTCCTTATTAATATTTTATTTTGTAAACACATCTGATCCTTTTTATGATCATGGGATTGTAGGGATAAGAATATAGTCAATATGATCTATCATATTTAGTGTTTCCATGGATACAATGATATACATCGATCATCATATTGTGTAATTATAGGGATATAAGGAAAAATCCACTTTGGTCACCTTTATGATGGAGTTCCCGATTTAGAAATATAGAAATTATAGTAAGTATAAAATCATGGTTGACTTTAGTGGAGGTTATTGACTATTATACTCTTAAAGATAAAATAGGTAAATGTTTTATTAATATCTTATATTTGATTTGTACTTTTTTATTACATTTTTATTCCTTGTTTTTATAAGTTTCTATTTCATTTTGCTTGTAATATAGTGTTATTCAACAAACCAATAGTTCACTTCAATTTTTTAACAGCATAACTGTGAATGTGAAAATAATAGTACATTGGTATTAATCAGATCCATTTTGATTTTGATTTGTTACATTGATATAATTAGATGATTTATGGTTCAAATTTATAACATTGATAATTGCGTAGATTTTGAGTCCGATAAATTTATTTTATATGAATTTTTTTGTTCATAGTTTAATGTTTTATTAAAAAAAATTTACTAAATTCCACCCACTCTTGTAAATATAATCATATAATATAATATTAAAATAATATAGTTGGAATCGGTGTTCATTTATACTACTCATATACATTCAGAAATTTTTACATTCTTTATTTAATTGGATTGTTTATTTTAAGATATTTTCATTTTTATTATAATATTTTTTACACTGAAATGATCCTAAGTAATTCATTTTCAATTTTTCTTAAGCTTTTAATTATGAGTGTTGTTTCTATTGACCATATGATTTATAGATGACCACATATCATTGATAGGAATTAACATTAATATTGGATAGACTGAATTAATATGTTTGTGACTAACATTAGAGTGTATAACATTTTGATTCCAACTTGAAAATTAAAGATTCATGATAGGGATGTTTTTACATTTAAAAATAATGATAATTGGGAATATAAATTGAATTAAAAATTAATAAATAATTTAATAAGTTCTATATAAATTAATTTATATTGTCAGATATCAATTTTTAATGTTGAAAATAGTATGTAGATTAAATTAGATGTTATTCATTTTTCGGAATCTAATGTTATGAACACAAGAAGAGTTATTCCTAGAGCTTCTTAGCAAGCCTTGTATTTTCATCCTAGATAGTTAGTTTCTAAGATTCATCTAATATTCATGAATTTTATAAATAGTTTATGGTTTATTGGTTAAAAATTTATAGATGGTTAAATTTCCATGAGAGAATTTATTTTATTATACAAAATGATGGATAATAAAAAGGATAATTTTTTATGATTCATAGAATTTGAATAATCTTACTCTTGAATATTTCTTTGGAACCCTTATGAATTGTGAGGTAAGAACTAAAAGATATGATGAGAATGATAAAAATATAAATGGGGTGTTTGTTGTACCTTCAATAGATCTGTCTACTAATAAAAGCTTATAATAAAAAAGTTAGAATAATTTCTGTTTTCAAACAGAATCTAGTTAATTAGAAATTTTATTTAATATGAATGTTAATATAATTACCAGAATGAAAAGTTAGTTTAAATGAAATATTTCCAATACCTATATATGAAAAGTTATAATTATATAGTTTAAAAAATGAATCTTAGGTCACTTACTTTGAATGTAATAATGTTGGGCATATCTGACCTAATTGTCTATAGTTAAAAAGGAAAGACATGAAAGAAAAAAATTCTAATAGAAATACTATGATTCACTCTAAAACCAAATGAAATAATATTGTAAATTATTCTGAAATAGTGAGGGATAATCGTAGATATTCTTCTGTTAATTCTTCAGATAATGAATGTTCTAGTTAGAGGATCATTGGTCTCTTTTCAAATATACCCATGATAAATCATTATCTAATTACAAAAGAATATACATTAGAGTATATTACAAATATTATATTAAATAAAAATTATGATTATTAGAAAAATTATATTTCTTGTGATTTATAATATTCCTCATCATAAGATTAATATTTACTTAGTTTGGATGAGGTTTCTATATTTTCAAAACTATTATAAAATTTGAATATTTTTATTTTCAAAATACAGTATAATGATAAGTCAAATATTTATATGATATATTTGGGAGTTTATTTTCAAAATAAATTATATATCATCTATTTCTGATCATATTGATAAAAATATTTTTAAAGAAGATACTATTTCAAAAGATTTTAAAAAATTTATTTTAGAGGAAAAATATTTAAAAAAATATTGTCTAAAACCAATAGCACTGAGGATAATAGGGAAATTATCACACTAATATAAGAAATTTGACATGTAAAGAAATATTTATTATAATTTACTCTAAGTAAAGAAAACAGTGACATGATTAATAAACAATTTAAACCTCTTAATAATATTATTGAAATTAGTTTAACAAATTCATAACATGTTTAGTATCAACTATATTATTCCTAAAAGTGAAACATTTTTCAATTAGTACCAAGCTAGTGGGAAATAAGAGATGAATGTTTCCCTAAATAATATAAAATAACTACGACTTCATAAATATTTTTTAGTTGGAAATGACAATTTATTGAAATCATATTGGTCAAATTCAGTTACGCAATATTTTTTTTACAATACATGAAAAAAGAAGAATAGGGTTATAAAAAACTAATATTTTTTCTTTTTTGGTAAATATAGATAAAACAGTCAATTAAAAAATATGGTATAGTGATAAAGGATGTTCTATTAACCTAAATGGAAATAAATATTTCCTTAATAAGATAATGAACTTTAAATGTTTATTCTAAAATTATGAGATAATCCCCATAGATAGATTATCAGAAACGTTACATTTTTATTCTTGTAAAATAAGATATTTCAAAGGTTTTATTTGTTATAGAACAAAAGATAAAACATATTAAAATAATAAAATTATATGATGATGTCTTCTATTTGATAATTAGGAATGAAAAATTCATATGACAGACTTCTGAGGGACAATTTATTCTTTCTTCCATCTGAAATGAAAATATATATAAGCGAAACATAGAAGTTACTAGGAGACAAAAATTACATCGACATAGTAAAACCGAAGATAGTTCATGGTTAGAGAATAGAAGTATATATTATTTTAACAACATAATATTAACAAAATTGAATACACAATGATTATTTAAGGATCAATCAGAATATATGTTTGATATTTCTAAATTTCATAACCCTTATTTATACAATAAGAATCATAATTCATGAATAAAATATATTAATAAAATCTTATCATCCAATGATTAACAATTATAGGACATGGAATTATTTGGTGGTTCAAAAACTATATTTATTGGTAGAAAATTATATTCATGTGTCTTAGTATTTGATAATATTAAATATACTTCTTTCAAATTTAATTCAAAGAAATATAAAGCCATTAGTTATTTTAATGATTTTTAAACCATAGTGAAAAATGAGAATAACCTATCATTTATAACTATTTGTAGTGATCATGGTATGAAATTTGAAAATTATTATTTTAAAACATGTTGTAGTACTAAATGATTTGAAAAAAACTTTTCAGTACCAAGAAACCCCCATTGAAATGATTTAGTTAGATGAATAAAGGGAATTGTTTAGGATATTAAAAGAACCATATTATGTGAATACTATGTTTCTAAATAATTTTCAGATGAAGTATTCAGTACTTCCCATAAAAATATATATCAATTTTTGAATAAAATAATTCTTAACAAAACACATAATATGTTATATTAAGAAATAAAATAGATAGTTTACTCCTTAAATGTTTTAGTTACAAATTATTCATTCATAGTTCTAAAGACAACGGAGATTAATTTTCACGCAAATGTGATAAATGAGTATTTTTTGATTACTTACATACTTATAAGGCTTATGGTGTTTTTAATAAAATTTATTATAATATTGAGGTAAGATTTAGTGTTATATTTGATGTAATTTATAACTTTTCCCAAAAAAATCGACCTAAATACATAAATGGTATTTCTAACATTTAATTTCAACTAATTTTTGATGGTTTTTCACATAAGAAAATATATCATGAATTGGTATAATAATTTATTCCATAGGATGATTTTATACATATTTTTTGAAGAACAGACTTTTGAAAACCCAATATTGTAGTTTTTTCTTTGGAATCATAATAGTTAATGAGTAATTGGAGACGTTTAATGACCAGTTAAGAGTAAAATTTCTTTAACATATAATATTTAAAATATATCATGCTTAACCAATTTTTAACCAATGAATATGGATTATGATATATGTGATGAGGATTAGATTATTGTAATCCAATATGAACTCAAAAAATTTGAAAAGAAAAATTATATATATTAGTTGAATGACCTATAGAAACATATAAAGTTTGAGTAAAATGAGTATTAAAATTTAAAGTGATTAAAAAAATATAGTTGTTAAAAATATATATTTATTTGTTACAAAGGTATATAATTAAAAAAGGAGAATACATTTTGAATAAACTTATGCTTTGGTACCCATACGTGAAGCTATTCAAATACTTCTCGTCTGTGGAACATTATATAATTTTAATCTATTTCAATTGGAAGTAATGATATATATTTTTAATGAATATGTTAATAAGGATGTTTATGTAGAAAAACCACATAGTTATGAAAAATAACTAAAAATTTGTCTACAAACATTCCAATGTTTAATATGGTCTTGAACAATACCCAAGATATTGGTATGATAGATGAACTGGACTTTTGTTAAAAAAACATTAAGTGAGTTATGGACTGGAAAGATTTTATAAAATAAGTGAGTCCATATATTATGATTTTAGAAATTTATGTTGATGAAATAATATTTAGCTTAACTCAAATGCCATTAACTAGTTCATTTTCTGATCATATTATGTTTGAGTATAAATTGAGTTTGATAGATGAGTTAACATATTTCTATACTTTTCAAATTTGAATAAAAAATATGGAACATATATATCTAAAAATAAGTATATATAAAATATTATATAAAAACATCGATACAACAATACATAAATTATTATAACTCTAATCGTATATCCAATATATTAGATCATTATGATTTTAGGAAAATCATAGATAGGAACATTTTTTAGGCTATGATAAGATGCTTACATTCATAGACATCTAGTCATCAGAATTTAATGAATTTTCTATGGAAATATTCTAGATATAAATCCAATAAAAAAGAATCAGATTTATCTTATTTAAAATTAAATTTTCATTATCTTAAGGAAACGATGGATTTAGTCCAGTTATATTATTCTAGAGTTTTTTTAACAAAAATGTTTTGTGGATGGTAACTTGTGTGGTTAGATAATGGATAGAAAATGTACAAATTAAACCTTTCATTTCATATGTGATTATTTAGTTTTATGTTCATCTATGAAACAACCATCATTATCAATTTCCACTACTGAAGACAAAAATGTGGAAACTACATGTTTTTCCCTCAAGTTTTGTTGATGAAACACACACGTAATGGCTGTGGCATGAGTTTACTAAAACTCAAATAATTTTTGATAATATAAGTACCATTTCATAATGTGAAACCCCATCACATAAACCATGTTTTAAAAAATATATATATGAGACCATTACCTTTGGGAGAACACACTCTAATGAGATACAATTTTACAATTCCGTGAAATGTAAGAACAACATGCAAATATTTTAATAAATTCCTTAGTTATGATAAAATTTAATATATTAAACAGAATCTAGGAATGATTAATTTTATATAATCATTTAGGAAATATTCTTATTGAACTATCTCCTTATATTAATAAACATATTTTCATTGGGGGATTATATATTTTTTCAAGAAAATTCTTTTTTAAAAAAATATTTTCTACATCTATGTTGTAAATATTTCCAAATCATATATTGTAATGATTTCTGTGAAATAAAACACATTATAAACATGTTTGATTCATAATAATTATTATTTTCAAAAATATAAAACAATATAAATATCAATACTCATTTTATGAAATAATATTTTCTAGATATAAAAGTCTTCATAATAAAAAATATTAAATTAACAAATTTTGTTTTAAATTTTTTTAAATACTATTGTAATTAGTTTCCATAATTAGAATATCATACTCTTAAATTATTTCAAAACAATCATAATTTATTTTAAAAAACCTGGAAGAACTGGTTAATCATACAGATAACACATTAAAATCCAAAAGATAAACTTCTATTCATTTATTTTTTTAACAACTTAATATATTTATTTAATAATTTTTATTACTTTAATAATTATATATTTATAAATGATTTTATTTTTTTTCAAAAAATTGCAATAAAAATCATAATCTGAATTATCCTCACTCAGATAAAACATTAATACATTTATAGGTCAAAAATAATTTAAAAAATATTTAATAAAATAATTTTTGTCAGGTAAGAATGGGTTTCACCTCAAGTATCAATTATAATATAGAAGAAGAACCTTTTAACCCAAAACCTACATAAGTATGGGTCACCTCGTGTCCCACATCATTTATCCAATGTGTTTTCTCCAAGTTTATACACCTTTCATTGTTTTCATTAAAAAAAATTAATTTCATTCATTCAAAAGTTTTAGAATCTTGATATGATGGAATCCAAATAAGATTATGATAAATGGTTCATGTTCAGTGAAATGTTCATGGAATGGTTGTGGAATAAAAAATTTAATTCTATATTCAATAACACCATTTTATATCAAGGTTGGGAGTCAGTAATTCTAAATAATCCAGAAAACTAATTTGATTATCATTATGCCGTGGAAGTATTTAAATTTTATTCATCCATTCAATTTATAAAATAAAATGATAAAGAAAAGGTTTAATTCACAATTTTTGGGAGGTGGAATATGTTTTCATGTAGAATATTTACATAATAAGATGTATTTTTTCAAAATTAGAAGTGTATTTTCCTTCTCACAAACTTTATAACAGTCTCAAAAACATTTAACAAGAAAATGTTGAGGACTCTCTGTTCTCAGAATTTGTGAATGTAGGAAAATTCTCTAACCTGACTATAGAAAATAAATTCATTTCATTATTGATGAATGTTATTTTAATTTAATGTATAGAATATATATTTACCTTTAAGGTTTCATATATTTTTATATATGATATTTATGTTAATATGTGTAAATATACATAGTAATTTTATATTCATTATAATAGTGCACATAATAAATTCAACAATTAATTTAAAAATTATAACATTCATAAACATCATTAGAAAAATCATTATAAAATGTATTGAACTATTCATGGTGGAAAACACTTCATACCCCATTTAGAAAATATTTATTTTATTAGTGATGATGTCATTTCCATGATAAAATTAGTTTTTAATTCTAAATCAATATTTTTTTTGGAAAAAGTATAGGTTTCTACATTATAGGAACAAACATCAATAATATGATGATTTTTAGAAGAGGAGTAATAATTATAAAACCTCTACACCAATAATGAAAGAAACAAAAATCTTGCGTGATGTTTTTGAGGAAATGAGGAATCATAATATTAAGAATATGATAGGGGATATAGATATTAATATCTACTTATAAGAAGTTAAAGTATAAAATAATTATACTGTTAAAGAATTTTATGGATAATGAAAAAATAAAGAAGCAATTTATAATATTATTATACTAATGTTTAGTTGAATGTATCTTGAATGATGTAGAAAGGGTTTCTAAAAATCAATCCCTTATGACATCCCATACTAATCAATTTATAATCAACTATTTTTTATTTTTTTAAGAAAAATCTACAGTTCCTTTTGAAGTATATTATATCTATTGATAAAGGAAAGTGAAAATTTGATGTTGAATAATTGGTCCCAAATGTTCTAGAGAAAAAAATTAAAAATATAGTTAGTTAGAAAATAATAATTGAAAATTGAATGTTAGAAGAAGAATGTAAAAAAGTATTTGATTTGGATGTAAGTGAATAATTTCATGAAAATAAAAATAATAAAAAGAAGTACATGAATAAGGATATTAAATAATTAGAAGATAAAGTTAATGATGAAGAAGAGTAATAAGTGATATGGTAAAACAATTAAGATGGTTTTGATTGTGAAACTAACTCCGATAAGGAATCATTAGAATTATCTCTATCCCCATAATATTTATCGTACAAGACTAGTAAAGAAGTAAAGTATTAATGTTATCAAGAGGAAAAATCATCATCAGAAAAAGAAGAAAAAACTTCCCAAAAAAAATTGAATACCAATATTCAAGGAAATATTTTAATGAAAAAGTATAATATAATAAGGATGTTGAAATTATAAAACTCTCTTCTAAGATGAAAATTAAAAATAATGATAAAATTAATGGGATATAATTTTGTTTCTAAACATGTTGAAAAAAAGTCCTTGGGTTCAGGGAAATTAATTAGGCTCAAAGGAAATGATAACTCAGTTTTTTTTGGTTTTATATTCTATTTATGAGGACAGTAGAAGGAAAAATTCCATATATTAATAACTATTAATCAAGGTGTAAACTTAATTAGAATATTCTTATTGAAAAATAGATGTCAAATTTTTTTAATAGATTCCTTGATTTATATTGAAGGTGAATTTAAAAAAATTCATGAAAAATCACGTACTCACAAAATATAATGTAATCATATGATAGAATGGTCCTACCATATCTATATCTATTTTTTAATGCAAGGTAAACTTTATTAGATTTTAATACACTTTTTAAGAAAATGTAAATCCTTTAAAATTTTATCCTGAGAAATGAATGATGAATTTAAGTTTCTTAATCAATACAATGATGTTATGAATAAAAAAATGAGGATTCCAGTGTTCTAAAACAAAATAGTATAAATATGACTTATAAAATAAGAGACTCAAATCCTATGAATATCATTAGATAATAATTATTTATCATAATAAAAAGTTATCAAATGATGTCATATAGAAATATACATAGGACAAAATTCTTGAAGAAAGGATTGAAAAGATAAAAAACTATTGTCATGAGTTTAAAAAGATAAAAAGAAATTGAAAAAACATTTTGAAGAGAGAATAATATTCTTTTATTTTTAATTAATCATGTACATTTTTAAAACATTTGTTTCAATACTGAATTATTTTTCATCAAAATCCTATTTTATTTAATGTTTTCTAATTCCGGTGAGTTTTTTGTTCATTCATTATTAAATAGATGAATAGATAGCTCAGTATTGATTCATATATTATAATTTTTAATATTTCCGGAAACATAACATCCTTCACATTAAATTTTAGTATCATAAAGGGGGAGAATTATATATTAAAAAATAGAAAATATTTGCAATGGGATATAGCTTTTCCATTCTGTAGAATGACATATTAATGTGGGGATTTTTTAAAATGGTTGATATTGTCCTGAGGTTGAGTATGTTTCATATAGAGGGGGGAAATTATGTGTGGAAGGCTTTTCAAAATACTATCTGTTATATTATAATTTATTAAAAAAGATTGGAATTATGATTTAAATAATAAACTTTTTGTTATTAAAGGAAAAAAGAGATATGCTTTAAGTCATTTTTTATATCCACTTCATTGTCTACGCTTTCCAAAAAAATGTAGATTGTTGAGTTAGAAGAATTACATATTAATTTCCAATTCGTTAGTTTTAGAATCTGCAAACACATTCTTAATACATGTTTACTAAATTTTAATATCCTAATTGTTTTACTCTGTTTTTGTAGAAAACATTATATATTACAATACATTCAAAAATATATAATGTATTATGAATATAAACATTTAATTCTTCATTATAATCATCAAAATGAAAATGTGTCCGATTCAGTGAAATTACCATTAATTAGAATCGGATTTTGAAATTTTTATTTAATATAATACTAATAAATGTTAAGATCATTGGGAATAATATGGTATAAATACATCATTTTGATTCTCATATAGATTATTTTATAGAAAATTGGTATGGAAGTCTATCATACTAGTCAAAATGTCCAGAAGCAAGTCAGACCCGCTCGTATGAAATTTTAATAAAAAATAATGAACACAGTCAGAACATCAAAATGAAGATTTAAAAATCCAATTGAAAGACTTACCACTTGCATCAGCCTCAACAAAAGGCACACAACAATCAAGAGCCATAAAAGACCACTCAGAGCTTGAATCCACAATAGGAGCGGGTCATTGTAAGAATTCATGTCCATCTATCCAATTACTTTTCAAAAAACACATAATTTTGACTGTCATACCTTCTTTTATAAATAAACAGTCATTTGAATTGATTGGAGAGTGATGATTTTATTTTCAACACCAGTTTTCTAATGATTCCATACCATGAACTACTCATTATTATCCTTTTTTATTCATTAGAGTCTGGTAGTTTTTCTATGGAATCCTTGTTAGGGATTCTTCCATACAAAATTATTCTTTTATAATTGTGTCTAACCTTTTTTATGATCAAGAGATTCAATGGATTGGTTGATTGTGAATCTGATCATATAGATCATTGTATTTCGGGGCTAAGGGATAGACACTAATTATCTTACCGATGGCATATGAGAATATGATGATATATGTAGTCTTATCTTTGTATCAAGGGATTATCTAATAAACAATGTCATACATTACAATAATTATAACACAATGTATACATATATCCAAGGTTATTTACTACCCTACTCTTATGTTTAAAAGGGATAAATATTTATATAATTTCTTGTAACTCACTCTTCTTGTAAAATAGTTGTTTTATTGATTTTTTATATGTTTTATTTATGTTGTGCCTATAATAGGTTGTTTTTAATCATATATAGCGTTATATACAATTGGTTTTTTGTTATAATTTTGAATATAATAAAATTAATAATATGATGTTAATCATATCCATTATTATTATTATTTTTTTTCACTCTAATATAATCATAATTTTTTATGTATTTATTTGCTACTCTGATAATCAGATCGTTCTTGAGTACGACAAACTTAATTTAAGAAGATTTGTGTATTTTCTAGATTAATGTTATTAAACTAAGTATTTAAAAATTAATTCACCACATCTTTTAAGAATAAAAATCTAAGAATATTTTATGACCTTATAATTGGTATCATTGTAGGATTCTAATAATCATATACATCCTTATTTTTTACTTCATTTCATTAATGAATTTTTTATGTTTTCTTATAAACATTTTGATTATAAATATAGATACTCTAAAGTGTACTTAGGGAACATATATTCAATTTTTATATGAAAATAGGTATGAATGTTGGTTCTCATAAAAATCTAAATCTTATTAGGGCACTTATCATTTATGGTAAAGACTATGAATTATTTCGAGATGAAATGAAATCTTTTTTGATAACCACTATCGTTGGTTGATTTTTATTTCTTATTATAAAATCTAAAATTCCTGATAAAGAAGATTATTGTATTACAAATACTAAATATATGGAATATTTGTTGAATTAAAATGTAATAAATTCATTACTGGGTTTCAGTAAATAGAATATCTATAGTCAGATATCATGGCAAGGGAACCGGAAATATCATATGGAGTAAAGTGGTAGTTTCACATATTGGTATATCCAATTATATTGAAATTTGAAGATATATTCTTGGAGATAATTAACAAGGAATTTATATTATAACTAGAGATTTAGTTTCCAATATCCATAAAAATTCATGACTATTATAAAAAGTTTAAAATCTTTTAGAGAAAATGTTTTGATGGTGAAATTATTATTGGAAAATTTATACACATTATGAAAAATGAGTTGGAAATAAGAAAACATTATTGATGATATAAAGAAGTCAAATAATATTAATATTGAATATTTTATTGGTTCCATTATTATTTGTGGGGTAAGTACTAAAATAGATTCTAGTAATGGTAAAAAAATTGTGTTGTTTCATTTTCTACAACATTAACTTTACCTTTAAGGGTTCAATTAGATGAGAATGATTGTAAATATTCTATGAAAGAGAATTTTTTTCTGAAAAATTTTGGTATATCAAAAAAAATTGAAAATTATTTCTCTAATGTTTCTCGAAGGATGAATAAGAATGTATGAAGGAATTATATTTAATACTAATGTATAAAATTTCAAAAGGATAAAGGTGAAAATAACAATTCTGGGGTCACTTGCTATGATCATTAGAAAGGTGGTCATATCTAACATGATTATCTAAATCTGAAAATGAATGATAGAAAATATAAATTTTCTAATATAAATGATAATAAATATTATAATTAAAAAGACAATGATGTTTTGAAATCTTCAGACACATAGAGTTCTAATGGTGGATATTCTTCTGAAAATTCTTCTGATAAGGAATGTTCTAGTCAGTGGAACATTAGTATTTTTCAAAATCAATCCATATTAAATCATTTTCTAATGTAAATGTTAAATATTAATTAATAAAATAAAAATATCCATTTAAATTAAAATTATCCAAATTATAAAAAATCATAAATCTTCTCATGGAGAATCATCCTCAATAGAAGATAATTCTTTACACGTTATGATGAGGTATCCAAATTTTCAAAACCAATATAAAATGAGAATAGTAATATTTTAAAAAAATAGGATAATGGGAAGGTTAAACATGATAAGTCAAATTTGAGAATATATATTTAGGAAAATTAAATATTATATTTCAGTAATGATCTTGATAAAACTATTTTGGAAAATTAAACTATTTTAAACGAATATCGAATGTTACTTCTTTGAGAAAATGTTAAAAAAAGATGTTCTAAAACTAATAATAATATAGGAAAAAATTATGTTGTCAAAATAATATATGATATTTATAGTTTAACTAATATTTTACCAAATATTACCATTAGTAAGATTTTTTTTTCAATATTTCTAAAAAAATAACACATGGTTATAGTTCCATAATGGGTTTTATAAATAAATACATAGTTTATAATAAAAATTACGTTATTATTATTGGTGAACCATTTTTCACTAAGTAATAATGTGGTGGGAACTAGAATACTATTTTTCCTTCAACAGAGTATAATCATTATTATTTCATAAATATTTTTTATAAGGAAATAAATTATCACCAAAAATATTTGGAAAATTTGTTTTCACTCAATATTTTTTCTGAAAATACTAGACCCAAGAAGGTTTGGCTTCTAAAAAACTAAAATTTTCTTTTTAGAAAAATAATTATAATGAAATATAAATAATAGTACAAGGATAGTGGATGTTATAAGTACATGAGTTGAAACAAATATCTCTTCCAAAATATATTCAAGATGAAAGATGGAAAAGTAAAGTTCATAGATAATTTCCAAGGAGAGATTTTCTAAATATGTAAAATTTTTCTTTTGAACAAGATCTTATTTAAAATGAGTTTTTATGGTTTAAAATATTAACCTCATATGAATAAGTCAATTATGAAATAATTTTTACCATTTTATCTTTCGAAATGATAAATGTTCAGTACTTATTTCCCTGGGTGATTTTATTATTTCTGTTAATTGGAATGAGAATGTTTATACACTAAACAGTGAATACCTTAGGATCTATGAAATATTTCTCCTTATTGAAATTTAATAACAATCTTGGTTATGAAATATAAGGATAGGACACTTTAACATTATAAATTTATTTAAACTTGATATAAATGGCTTATTAAGGATCCACCTGAACATAGGATTGATGCTTCAAAAGTGTGTGTCCCATATTCATATGGTAATCAACATTAGTCAAATATTAAATCTATTAGTGATGTCTCAACTTATGATACATTATAGTTAATGAATATAGAATTATTTGGTCAAATAAAAACTGGATGTATTGGTTGGAATTTTTGGTATGTGTCTTAGTTGATTATTACACTTCATGTAAATTGGACTATTTTCTTTCAGAAAAATATTATTCCTTTAAATAATTTAATTTTATTATATCCAAAAATAATTATTAGGAAAACCAATCCATGGTAACTATTTATGATTATCATGGCGGGGAATTTGATAAATATGTTTTTAATTGTTTTTTATTAATAATTATATAGAAAAAAACATTCCTTCATATAGAAACCCCAAAAAATATTGTATTTAAACGAAGAAATAGAATTATTTAGGAGATTTCTAGAACCATGCTAAGTATATACTTAGTTAGTTATCATTTGTATGATGAAATGGTTTGTACTTCTTACAACAAAGTAAATAATGTTATGATTGGTCCTTTTATTAATAAAAATACATTTGAGATTTTGATGGGAAGAAACCCAAAGGTTTCATTCATAAATGTTTTTTATCACAATGTATTCATCCTCAAAAATAAAGATGACTTAAAAATAATTCTCCCAAATACGATGATGGAATATTTTTAGAATATTGCACTACATCTATGGATTATAGTGTTTTTAACAAAATTGCATATACTTTTGAGGAAACAATGAACAATAGTATTAATGAAACAAATCTATTTTTTGGAAACAACATCAATATACTGCATCAAATTTTATTTGAGAAACTGATTTTCAACCATTGTTAGAGAGTTATTTTCATAAAAAACTAATTGAAAATTAGTTTCAGAAGTTATAAATAGGTAATATATTCTACATATTATTTAAGAACAAACTTTTGAAAACCAAATAAGTCTATTATTTATTTGGAATCATTATACAAAATGTATCATTGGTGATGTAGATATTCCAGATCATAGTAGAAATTCATTAAGAAATCAAATTTAAAACCAAATATTTCAATCCAAAATTTATCCTTAGAATCCTAATGCGGATTTATTTGATGATAAATGAATTAATTCAATGCATTATGAAATCAGTGAATTTGAATGGAAAAATGTTCTATAATTTAATTGAATGTCCTATAGAAACATCAATACTTGGTGTAAAATGGGGTTTTTTAGAATTAATGTGATGAAAATGGCCTAATTTGTATAAATAAATATACATTTATTTCATTGTGATATTATAAATTATATATAATTGATTATGGAGAATCTTATACTTTTATAGAGTGACTTGAATTTATTCAAATATATCTATCGATTGTTTCATAATTTCGAACAATTTTAAATGGATGTGATGTGTTCTTTTTTAATGGATATTTTGATGAGGAAGTTTATTTTGAATAACCACATGGTATTTAGAATAAAAAACATCCAATATATGTCATAACATTAATAAAAATATTTATAAATAATTAAATGATCACATAGAGCGGTGTATGAAATATTATCTTGATATTATAGGAAAAATATTCAATAATTAAGATGCAGATATAATTGTATTTATGAAATAATTTAATAAAAATACAATTATTAATCAAATTTTTGATATTGGAATTATATTTAGTTAAACTAAAAATATATTTAATGGATTTATTTTTTTAATCTTATGTTCTATAAGATTGAAATGTGTATGATGGGGGTGTTAATGTATTTCTTTGGTTTCAAAATTTCAAAAAAACTAGGAGGAACACATATATCACATCATAAATATATAAATGTTATTATTAATATATTTGGATATTACAATATTTCATGTATTAGTACTCCAATAGGTACCTCCAATACATTAGTTCATTATGAGGCTTGGAAACTAGTTGATCAAAATATTTTATTGGTATGATTGAATTTTAAAATACAAAACTGATACTCATATAGATTTAATTTTTTTAGTTGGAATATATTATAGATATCAACCAAATCCAATAGGATCTCATTTAAAATATGTACAATTAATTTTTTGTTATCATAAGAGAATTAAGGGTTTACTAATTTTGTATTATTCAGAATTTTTTTTGAACTAAAACATTAATTCAATGTCGTCATTTGTTGGTGTGGAATTGAAAGAAAAAGTACATCCAAAACCTGTAATTTTCTATGATATTTTTTAGTTTCTTGGTCATGTATTTATAAATACTCAGTAAAACATTTCACTTCTAAATCAGAATATGTGGCAGTTGGTAGTTGTTCTGCTAAATTATTGTGGATGGAACAGATAGCCTCATTCTATGGATTGATTTTTACTAAGACTAAAAATTCTTTTTGATAATAGATAGTCCGCTGATTTTTTGTATAAACCTAGAACACCACTCTCACATGAAGCACATATACAAAAGACACCATTTACGTCAATATCACACACTCTAAGGAAGTATAATGTTTTAATTATATAGGACACATGAAAATCATTTTGAAATGTCTATTAATCCCCTCGGTTGTGATATATTTGAATGTATAAAATATAATCTAGGAATGATTAATTTTAAATATCCATTAATATATACAACTTTTTTCCAATATTATTATATTAATTTACTTCTTTTTATAGGGGGAGTACATTTGTATTTCAAAAACCTTCTATTTTGATTAAATATTTTATACATAAAAATTGTTATTTTTTTGAATGTATTATCATAATAAGTTTTCATGAATCAAAATCATTATAAACATTTTAGATTCAGAATTCATAAAAGAAATTATACTCAAAAAAGTACTAAATTTCCAACCAGATTCTTTTGGTGCAATGTTATTTGGATTTAGAATATATCTTAACAATTTCATTAACAAAACTATAATATATTATTTTTTGGATACTATCATAATTAGTTTTCAAAATGAAAATTATTTAATTGCACATAATTTCAAAACTATCATCCTATTTTTTTTAATACCATGTAGAATAATTTAATCACAACGATGAGAATTACAACTCTAAAAGGTACTCTTCTATTATGTAACATTTTCACTATTTCATTACATTAGATTTTTTTTTATTCTTTTAGGTTTATAAATATTTTTGTTTATTTTAAAAAAATATTAAAACATTTCTTAATTGGAATTATCCTCAATCTAATAAAATTAGTTTAACCTATATAATTCAAATACACCTTTAAAACATTCCTTATTCAAATAATAGACATATTAGTTGTAACAATTTTCATATTAACCATTTTTTATATTATAAATGTTGAATCATCACCCCCAACACATATATATATATGGGTCACCCTACGTACCACATCTTTTATCCATTGTTTTTCCCACGAGTTGATGCACCCACCTTTGTTTTTAATCCAAATGATTTTATTTTCATCCATTCACTTGTTTCAGAATCAGTATTCAATGGTATCCAATGATTACTATTCAAAGTATTCTATGTTTATCAAATGGGCAATTTAATGGTATTGGAATGAAAAAATTTGATTTTACACTCAATAAGATCATTTCATTCAATGGTTCGGAGTCATTAAGAATTAAAAATATGAAAAATGTCTTTGATATTCACTATCCATTGGTAGGATTTGAATTTTATGAATATATTAAATTTTCAAAAGAGAATGATAATTAAAACGATTCATTAAATATGTTTTTCAATAGGTATAAGTTGTATTATATAATAGATAATGATTTAGTTAGGGTTCCTTCAAAAAGAGATACGTATTTACATTCGCAAAATCATCCATATTATCTCAGATCATTTAACATAAAAAAGTTAAGGAATATCTGTTATCAGAATATGAGAAGTTAGAAAATTCTCTCACCTATATCTAGATAATAATGTCAGTTCTTTATGGATTCATTGTTTTGTGGTTATATGGAATGGAGATTAAGGTAACATAAAGGTTTAATAAATTTTAATTCTATATTTTATTGTTAATATGAGTAAGATTTACCTTCTAATGTTTATCTTCAATTAAGTGGAGAATATAATTTTTTCATCAATTAATTAAAATATAATAATGTTCTTATCCTTCACTAGAAAATGACTAAATATTGTACGGAGTTTTTTATGTGGTAAAACACATCATACCCAATCCAAGAAAGTATTTCTTTTATCATTAAGGACAAAATGTGTATAATGAATATATTTTTTGAAGATAATTCAATAATTTTTTTGGATAAAGTTGATGGTTCTTCTTCATATTGAGGGACATCAAGAAAATATGTGGAAGATAATATGAATACAATAATTTAAGATAGATCACCACCTCAAAAGAAGAAGAAGGAAATTGAAAATATTGGTAATTTTTTTTGAGGATATCATGAAATATAAATCTTAGGAGAAGCAAGGGATTACGAAGCGTGGAATTAACTCCATAGAAACAAAAGTTGTAATGATTTGGACTAAAGAACAGTGTGAAGAAGAATAAAATATATATAAGAAAAATAAAATATTAGATGGAGAAATAATATCTGAAATTAGCTTGAAATGTATAAGAAGATATTTTAAAGACTATTTCTCCTTGCATATTATACTCATCCAGTTATAATAAAAGATAGTTTTTTTATGAAACATATGTACTACCTTCTGAGATACTTTATGTTTCTGATAAGGAAATGTGAAAGGATGATGCCAAATAATTGGTCCCAAATGTTCTATAGAATCAATCAGAACCGGAGTTATCCATGAATGGATATTTGAGAACAACATATGAGTGAGATAAATTAAATAATAAATAATTATATAACAATGCCTATGAAGATGATAATGGAAATTAACAATAAGTAAAAGAATGAGATGAAGATTAATATATTGAAGTAGATGAAGATTTCTAAGTAGAATAAGAAAATTTTGATTATTAAGATAATGAAAAATACGAGGATAAGGAAACTCACACCAATTAAGAATCATTAGAATCATTCTCATCGACATCATATTTAACCTCCATGACTATTAAGGATAAGAAATATGAAATTTATAAAGAGAAAGCAATGTCATCAAAAAAAATAAGAAAAATCATCCTCAAATAAAGAAAAGAAAGGCCAACATTCGAAGACAAAATTTGATGAAAAATCCAAATATGATAAGGATGGGGAAATATTTAACTCATCAATTAGTAGAATGTATCTACCAAATATAGAAAAATGTAAAATAAGTTGATGTTGGGACCAGAAGAACAAAACCTCCCCATAATGCCCCTGATCAATCATACTCAAATGAAATGATAGATTAAAATGGTTTGGATAATACTTTAAATGACATGAATATATTAGGAGGTATAATTATGTACCTTATAAACTATTAAATTGTTTTAGCTCATTCCGAAAATTCATATTGAGTATTTAATTAAATAATTTTTTTAAAAGAATCATTGATTCAGATTGACGTAGATTTGATAACATTTCATGAAAATTTACGTAATCAAAAATGATCATTCAATCAGATGGTAATATGGTCCAAAAAGTTCAATTATGATATTCTCTTGAATGATGAATATTTTTATAAATTAAAAAAACTCTTATAGAAATTATATGAATCCTTTAACGTATTATCACAAGATGTGGATTATAGAGTTATGTTTGTTGAATAATTCATTGATTTTAGAGATGAACATAAAATGGATTTAAATATTTTGAAATAAATGATCCAATATAATGATATTAAAATTAGAAGACTCAAAGCATGTGAATATTATAAAATTATAATGTTGGATCAAGAAAATATTTATCTGGTGATGCCAAAAGGCAGAAGACTCAAAACCATATGCAAGAAGAATGGATTACAAATCTTCCCAAAGGTTTCAATGAGTTCAAGTATATAAAAATACATTTTTAAAAATTAGATAAATAAATAATTGTTTTTATTTCTTTTTTAACTCTTCATATATTTTAGCTAAAATAGGTAATTGATAATGAATTAAATTTCCCCGAAATACTATTTGATTGAATTTTTTAAAATTCGAAATAGTTATATGTTCCTTTATTTTTATATGGATGACTAATTAGTTCATTATTGTTTCATATGTTATATTTCAAAACAATTTTAGGAGAATTCATATCCAATCCATTCGATTATGAAATTCAAAAATGGGGAGAATGATATATTAAAGGTGAGAAAATAATTATAATGGGGGAATGTTTTAAAGAACTGAATATTGATATATTAAAAGGGATAATTTTTTTAAAAGGGAGATACTATCTTATAGGGGAATCTATTTCATAAAAGAAGAAAATTATTCTCTAAGGAAGACATCTCCTAACACTCTCCATAATATTCAGAAGAGTTACAAACTCATAGCAGTTAAGATGTAAAGAGTTACATAATTGTTATTATAATAATAAAGGGTTTTATATTTTAATTTTATTTATAATTTATTTACTTTGGTTTGTGATTTTAGAGGGGGTATATTTTAGTGAGAACTATTACTTATTACTTTTCCATTCCTCAAGTTTTGGATATCACAAACACTTTCATAAAAAATGATTATTATCTTTTTATGATTGATGTTTTTAGCATGTTTTTTAGAAAACAATTTCTTTAACCATAATTTAAAAATTTTATACTATAATAAAAATAAAAAAATTTAATTTATAATTATGATCATCAGATAAAATATGTGTCTGATACATCAGAAAAACCATTAATCAAAACAGGAAGTACAATTTTATCTTGTCTATCATACTGTGATATTTGATGATTATAGGTCTAGCTATGTTACTAATACATCAAACTAGTTTTAATAAGGATTATAATATTGAAAACTCATTAGGTATTATATCATATGATCCTATTTTTAAAATCTGATTCTTGAATAATTTATTCTATCATAAGGAATACATTTAACATTATATAGGTGTTAAAAAATATTGGAAATTCTGTTGTGCCAGAGAATTGTGAGCTATGAAGATCTAATTATCCATGTCCACTGAAAAAAACAGAAATATGACTATTGGAGATTCTCCTATAAATAGTTAGACATTTAATGAGCTTGTACCTTTATAATTACATTCACAACTCAATTCATCTTAAGAATTAATAGAATGACCAACTCTTTCATAGTATTGTAAATTCATTATAATTTTTTTCTAGTACTAGTTTATCCATTTAATGGTTGTTTCCCTATCAATATTTTCCATTTTTAATCATCTCTAATCAATTTTATGATAGTGTATTTCAATGGATAGATAGTCGTTGAAGCAGATCCATTGGATCAATGGCTTCTTTTGCTTGGAAGAAAGACACCAACCACTATATGGAGGGATTTCAGGGATATGATCAGCAAGCTATTATGATCATTGTATGAATTTCTTTCCATGTAAATAATGATATAAATTTCAGTATGTGTAATACATTGGATAACTTTAGTTAAGGTTATTTACTACATTACACTCAATGTTAAAATAGTAAAATATTTTAATAATATCTTGTATATAATTCTTACATTTATATATATATTGCCTATTTTTAAAAGATCACATTACATGGTTCGTTCAAAAAAAGATAGTGATCATACTAATATTTCAATAAAATTAGTTTCATTAGTAAAACAACAAATAAAATAAAAATAATACCTTTCTATTACATAAATCAATGGTGATTCTGCTTTTTTATTCTGATATAGTCAAATGCTTGTGGGTTTTGATTTGTTACTCCATGAATCATAATTATTGTCAATCTGATAAATTAACATTATTGTTTTTTTAGTTTTACACGATTATGGTATTTAATGAACAATTAGCCCCCTTATTTTATGTATAGACATCTATTGTAATCTTATCATCCTACCGTTGTCTACCACAATGTCATATTGTGAATAACATGAAAAAATAGGGAAAATCAATAATTTATATTAAAATGACATAATATGATAGCTGTTGTTATTAAAGAACAATCTGTGAAGAATGGAACATACTTGATACTGAATTAATTGAGGAAATACACATGGCTATTGTTTTAGAGAATGTTCATTTGAAGTATAAATGAAAATGTTTTACATATTTAAAAAAGCACTCTAAATGGTGTGTGTGAACAACATTTCACTTGGTTTTATTCTGAATACGTATAGAAAAGTTTGATATATTTAGAAAACATAAAATAATTTTTTGATAAATGATTTATTATATTTTAGAAACCGATCAATTTATTTAATGGATTAAGGAGTGTTGTATTAAATATGATATTTTTATATGTCGAGAAATGAATAGATTCAATTTTAATATGGATTAAAGAATATATTTATAAATTATGATTTGAAAAATTATTTGGATCCATCAAACTTTATATTGTTAATTTTTGGAAAATATAATGAAAAATCTGAAGGTATTATCTTCATTATGATTGAAATTAATTTTTTAAATATGACTACTAACTTAAAAATGATATGGGTTGACATAAAAATAATAATCTAGAGTAAATTAAGATAAATTTTGGAATTCAAAAGGATCGTCATTATCATTATATGGATGATAAATAATATCTTATAGATAAAAATAAATATAATAAGGATTGTTTTACGACATATTATTGACGGATAATGTTTTTATGTCTTATTTGTTAATTTTTTTGGATAAATGCCTACATTGTAAGGATAATTTTTAAATAAAAAATAACATTTGAAGCTAAATATAACAAATCCTGAGATACATCATTAATTTAAAAGATTCAAAAATATAGGTGAAGTTATATTTATAAAAAATGAATGACATCATAGGAGTCATGAAACACTTTATAATAGTATTTATTTTCTTTGGAAGAATAAGATACTAATGAATATGATTAAATTTATAACACCATAAGATTAATTTGAAACTAACTTGTTTTTTTATAAGATTCATTTAATTAAATTTTATGTGAACTATGGAATTTAGAATGATTACCTGTTTATAGAAAATGTGAATGTTATATTTTTAAAGGGTCTATGATGATATCAGAAGAATCACTTACTAGTTCAAAAGTTGAAACTGATTTTCAAAAAAGTAAATATCATAATTTTTATGGGTAGCTATTGGTATTGTAATAAAAATTCCTATTATAAAATTATTTGTTTTTCAAGAAAATAAAAATTAAATATTTTTATGTATAAATCTATTTAGGAAAATAATTTATATGTTATTAGTTTTATTACTTAAGGTTCAATAGATCATAATTATTTCCATGAGATGATTCAAGGTATGATTTGATGATGGTAAAATGAGAAAAAGATTAAAATTTCACATTAAAATTTATCAATTATTTTCAAATATATAAATTTAAATATCAATATTGGTGACCAAGGTTGTAGATGTTTTCTGATAATAAATAATTTAATGAATGGTTTATAAATTAATGTTTTAAATTTTACACATTAATTGAAATTCATGATGGTAATTAGAATAAAGTTATTAATATGATATATTGGATAATTTTTATATGTTCAATATGATGTATGTCCTTATTATCTCAAGGTACCCATGTATAATGGAAAATTCCATTTTTTAATTAGTTACATCTATGTATTTTCATGTGTAAATAAAGAATAATAAATTGAATATATTTCTAGATTACATTTGAGATGTGCAATATATTTTTTTGAAGAATAATGTTGATACATAATTAGTTGATAAAATGGGGAATATTTATGGGTATTTTTTGAATTATATATTGAAAATAAATCAATAAAAATTTGACATTTGTGATCATGGGGGACCACACAGATAAAATTTCAACAAAAAGAAATAAATATACAGGAAAAAGACACAAATATTTTTTATTGAATTTATGATGATGATAATAGTACTAATATGAAATTTATTTTCTAAATAAAATATGGATATAATATATTCTACTATATAAGGATATAAAATATAATGATGAATAATGATATAATTCATAGATGTGTAGAAATAGATAATTTATAAATAACCTCATGAGAGAAATTATCAAGATCTATGAAAGAATAAAAGTGAACATGATATATTTTTGAAGGAACATTTTATTAGGTATTGAAGAAGAATAATAATTAGAAAAAGATATAATGATATTATCTGTTTATTTAATGTAGAATGAGATGGAGAAAAATAAGGATAAGTGGAATTTTGGTACTTATTATTAGAAATGTATTATAAAAAGAGATAAAAATAATGCACTACACTAATACTGGTTTTATTTACCCATATACTGATACTCTTGAAAATATTGGCATGTTTTTTAGTTTTTAACATCATAGGGGCTCTAGTGTGGGAGAAGCTAATAAGTGGATTAAAAATGATATTATAAGTGAAATATTGTTCATTGAAAATGTTGCATACTACTATAAAAAAATAATTTGTACACTATGATTATATATTAAGAAATGATAGAAACCATGAAGATTAAAAAAAATTGTTTCATTAAGTATGTCTGAAAGTTATTAAAACACTACATACTAGTTTTACATTCTATTATTCATTATATATTGGTGAATTTCACTATAATAAATTTTTTATAAATCCAGTTATCATAATTGTAAACATTTTTATATATACCAAAGTGGGAAACAAAAATGAACAATTAATTATAATTTGTAAATACATAACAAACACCTTATTCACCCAACCTCTAATGTATCTATTTATATATCCTCTATGAATATTGAATGTGCGCATTAAATAATTATTATCAATGTTAATGTAGGTTAAAAATTAAAATAGAATTTACAATTAGAAGATAATATATAAATTCAAATGTCGAATAAATAGGTTTATACATCACGAAGTTGGATATTGGGGATTAGACAAAAAATATACTATATTAGGATAGTGATTTTATATTTTTATCCTATTTTTCATGTCATAGGAAAATAATTTTCATTATATATAAATAATTGTTATAAAAAACAATTATGGTGTTAACATACAAAGAATTGTGGGCTATCATACTTACTAACATAGTTGAATAAAATATTATTATAATTAGACTTTTATCTAGGATTATAAGTGTTTATTAAATATATTTATCAAAATTTACAGAAAAGAGTTTCCACCTCGATCTATGAAATAATTATAACAATAATGAATTTTTTTCAAAATAGTAACTAAACATATAAGACATCATATTAAATATTCTCTATAATTTTTTAGTTGAAAAATAATCCCACTTTTTTTGAAAAAAGATTTATTTCTTTAACCAAATGTAATTTTTATATTTTGTCTAATTATTATCTTGAAAAAAGAGTTTCTAAGAGGATATTGTCAGTATTTGTTCACAAATATAAGTTAATATTTTATCAAATTAAAGATTAATATATTTTTTTTTATTATGAGTTCCTATTAAAAACATACAATTATGTAGGGTTCACTACTAAATAAAATTAAATAGTGCAATATATACATTCCATTATAACATGAATGTCAGAATATGTCTAATAGGTTTTTTTATTGTAATGAATATATTATATAGTAATACTAGTTAAAAATTAATCTCCATTTAAAGACTTAATTGAAATATTCCAACATAATGTTCTAAAATATTGAAATGAAGTCAAAATATGATATTAAAATCACATCATTTGATGTGACTAAATAGAGAAAGCACGGTACAATGTTCAAAGAGTGGAACATTAGGAATAAAATTCGACGTCCCTTCATTATTAAAATTGAAATTAATTTTAGTTGTTTCAAATCAAATATGTACAGTGAGAGGAATTTATTAGATCGTCATATAAAGAAATTGTATGGATAACCAATAGAAATAATATATTTAACAAAAACATAATAGTGAATTAAACTTATGATCCCCCTCATATGGGTATCCATCTATATTCTATTTTTTATAGGTTTTTTCTAATGATTTTATTGTTTATAGGTATTCATTGAAATTATATTATTATAAAATATTTTGAAATTTTATCTATTGGTTTTATGGTCTAAGTTGAGTTTTTTTATTCTCTTTAGTTTTAAATGTTTTAATTATTTTTCAAAGTTTTCATAGGTCTTAATTTTTTGATTTATATTATATTTATGATTTGTAATTTTTTGATCACTTAATAGGATATTATAATTATTTCATCATTTGTTTTAAATTTTTATGGGATTCTATGGGTTTTCATAGTTTTTTTATTTTTATTTTATTTTTATAATTTTTAGGGAACCTCATGGATTTTCATGTGTTTTAACATTTATTCAATATTTTCATGTTTTTTATTGTTTTTAGTGAGTTTCATAGTATTTCATGGTTTTGATAGTTTTATATGGTTTGTAATAATTTGTAATGATTTAAATAGTTTTTTGATGCATCCCAAGGGTTTAAAATGTTTCCATAGGTTTTTGTAGTTTTATATGGTTTTATAATGCTTTTCACTGATTCATATTATTTTTATAGTTTTAGTGTCTTAATTGTTTATTATGTCATTGGCTGTCTTCCAAGGGTCTGCATGATATTTTTTTTTCATTTTTTAGAGTTTTGATGGATTTAATTTATTTTTCATGGCTTTTGATATTCTTCAAAGATTTTAATGGTTTCCAAGGGTTCTTCATGGTCTTTATATTTTTTATCATATTTAAGGGTTCTAAATTTATTCAATTATTTTCTATGATGGTTTTCAATATTGTTTAAGGTTTATTTTTATTTTCCATGTTATAAAGTGTTTTTAGTGTCTTAGATGTACATTCCCCATTTTTTAGATTATTATATTGTTTTCTAAAGATTTACATGGTTTCTTATTGGTATAGAGTTTTCACAGTTGTTCATGTGTTTAGCGTTTTCATAAATTTTTAATAGTTTACATGATTTTTATTATTTTTAAAACGTTTTCAAGGAATTTCATTTATTTTAAGTGTTTTTACGGTCTCTCATTTATTATTTATTTTCTGTATTAGTAGAGTATTTTTAGAGACCCTAATCATAACGTACATGGACATTACATTACATTTGCGGAATTCTTAGTACATAACAAAAACACACACATAAGGACCGTAATAGTTTAGTGTCTATGGAAACTCAGAATATAATCTTCTAATCGTGGTAAAATATCTTCAACATCTCCCATGAAGATCTTCTTTTTTTCTAAACCTAAATCCTTTAATTATGTCCTGGGGAAAAGAAAACATAAAAGGGTGAGGTCAAATGCTCAGTAAGGGTAAACAAATGAAATATCAATCACGTCATATTCATAAGAACATATCTTTTAGAAATCATAACCTTCAAAACAGATCATAATTTCATAACATGGGATAAATCATAGTAGTGAAATGTAATCCCAATAATCTTAACTTAAAACATGAAACATTGTGGCATACACACAAAATCATAGATAATCATTTCATATTAGTCAAGACTCATTACCAAGACTATCTTAGTGGACAAAGTCCCTTTCTGAACCGAGTTCACTCCTCGTTTCAGTCCTATTTCACTGAACCGGTTTAACCTGCCATTCCAGCCATGTCTATCTCATGAGATATAAAATCATTACCCAATTAATTGGAGGGAGATATATTTCCCACCCATCTCATAATTATACCATTCTTATGTGTGCCACAAAATTAGAAAACCATACATCATAGCATAACCCATGTAATAAAAATGGGGATCTTAAACATTGTGACGTCATAAAATAATTCATATAAGATAAAGGAATTCATAAAAATATAATTCCATCACAACATAATCAAATCATTGTAATAATTGGGATAAAAACAGAACCCTTTATTATCTTAGATGGAAAATAATTTTGATAAAACACTTGAACTCCATTCTTGAGGAAAATATCCTTTCTACTTCAAAAACACTTTTACATTCTTAACATGTCATACAATTATAAACTAAAATAAGTTGATTAAAAATAAACATGAAAACTTGTAAATGATGCTTCTTGGAAATATTGTTTTAAAAATACATTCATGCCGTATAAGTTAAAAAAACATTCTTCGTACTTTTGTCAGAAAAGTCAAAAAGTACCTCGTACGAAAAACGATAAAAGATTTCTTTTATATCCTTTACTAAAAACTCACCGAAGGGTAAAATTGGATTTAAACATTTTTAGGCGGATGGAAATAATATTACATATTGAGGAAACATGGATGTGGATGATAAAATAGAACCCAGTAAATGCCAAAGTATAAACAATCTCGGATAAAAATGAGATTGTGATATTTTCCCTTACTTTAGGTCCAATTTGCTTCGTAAGTGTCCGAAACTCCTGTATAATGATTTAAATAATGTCATTGACTTATTCCAGAATCATACTCATTGTTATTATATCATATATGGTTCACTAATGACTTTATATTACCCGTTCTTTTGTAAATTCCATGTTAAAGAGCGTTTTGGGTAAAATCATTTCATTTTTCGTCCGTGTTTTGACTTGTAATTATTAATATGATTACTTAGATCATGATTACTTAATTCCAGAATATAAAACATGATTTATATATAATATATATTCATAATATACATATATATAATAGATTAGTAAATTTAAAGAAATACACTGTTCATGGAGACGGTAGGCCGTACGTACGCATGAACGTTGTTTTCGTTTCCTTATTGAGTTGAATGGAATTAAGTGGATGACATACATATATATACAAATAAATCCAGTATCATTATTATGTCATATATTTCATAAATCCTTATTATATATACTTTATAATAATTCATGAATGGTTAACGTGGAGAATATATCTCATCGTATCGTGGAGACGGTAGTCCGTACGTACGCACGAGCGATGATATCGTTCTCATGATCGCGGAATTGTATTTAAGTGTATGTATACTATTTCAGAATCAATATAACTTTACAATAATCATATATAGTTATTATTTACACCATTATACCCGTCCAAGTAAGGTGGTGGTGGAAAATAGATTACACCACGGCGTGGAGACGGTATTCCGTACGTACGCACGCGCGATGATTTCGTTTTCCGTAGGATGGATAGATGGTGAAATAGGGTTGTTTCGTACTTATAATAACATATCAGTATATTATTGATACTGATGTTATTATTTCATAATAAAACAACTAAATAATAAGAAGTGGAAGAAAAAATAAAGATGAAAGAATCGGTAACGGACATTACCTCTTCTTTGAAGTGCTTCTTTGAGACCTCATTTTGGGGCATAAAATAGGTCTTTTAAGATAACTAGAATCTCTAGGTTGATTCTAGGGAAGTGGAGAGGAGAAATTGGCAGGAGTTGGCCAAGATTGAAGTCTCAAATTGGTGTGAGGAAGAGGGGGAGGAGGTGCCCTTTTATAAGGGAGGAGAGGGGCACCTTTGGAATAACAAAAAATATTATTTTATTATAAAGTCAAATTCGGTTTTTAATAGCTCCAAATTGATATATATCGAAGATAAGGTGGGTATGGGTCGAAATCCTCTCATCCAATAAAATTTAGACAAGATTAGGTTCCTATTTTAACCTTATCATTTAGATTTAACATTAAGTAAAATAATTTTACTTTTACTGTGTCTTCTTGTGTTCTTATACTATAAGGTTAATAAACTTACTATAAGTAGCCAAACGAACCCCAAGTTGTTTATTATTAATATATATAACATTATCTAAGTCATTGTTACAAACCTTATATTATTAGGAATAAAATAACAATTATTATTATAATATTTGTTTTAAAAACTATTTTATGTCAATTTTAAAACTATTTAGTAATTGATATTTGTGAAAATTATAACAAAATGTTTAGATCAATGAAAGTTAATTAAATAAATAATAACATATAATATTAACCTAGAAAATTAGTTTAATTCATAAAAAGTCTCAAATTACATTTATTTGGGTATTTATAACATCAATTATGTCAATATTACATTAATAAGATAATTATCGTATCATCGTTGTGTCATAAATAAATTAAATTATTTAATGTCTAAAAATTAAAAATAAAATACCATTATGTAGGAAATCATTTTATCGTTTTAATGAATAGTTATAGTCGAATTTATTCTATGTATAACCCCATATTAAAAATGATTTACTTATTAAACATTGATTTTAACTATTTTAACCCTTCTATAAATAAATTAATAATAAATAACCTAATCTAATCCAAGTGGGCATAAATGGTCATATTTTATTCTTGAGTTTGTTTTTGGTCGAATTACACTTTTCCAATAGAATTAGGACATGTGTTAGGGTAATGATAATATCATTTTTACCTATAATTACCCTATTTACTTTTAACCGTGGTAAAAAAAGTAAAAAGTTATTATTCACCAAAAATTATTTTCATCTCATTAAACCACATTTTACTTACTAACATCAACTGTGTCTCTCGGATTTTTGAAATTCCACTCATAGATGCGGTAAAATTATATTTTATGAAAAATTCATTTTTTAACTAACACTTAGTGGTTTCACTATTCATCAAAAAATGAAAGTTTCCAGAAAAATACCAAAAATTAGGCCTAAGCTATATTTGATATTATGAATTAAAAAATGATGTCTATTTTACCAAATTAAAAACATATCAGTTGCATTAATTAATTTAAAAATTAATTCCCGTCGTCAAAACAAATAGCGTGTTCTTAAGAGATAATAACTATCAAAAGATTGACAGTTGTTTATGTCTGGTTTAAATGTGAAATTACATCCAATAACAAATATTGTATTAAATTGTAAAAATATATTCTAAATAAAATTTAAAACCAATCAAATTAGTAATTTATCACTATTAATTATTTCTATTAAAAAGTTTGTTTTTAATTAAAATTTAGTAATTTTCACTATTCATCGGAAAATGAAAGTTATCCGAAAAGTACCAAGATTTCACCCTAAGCTAATTTTGATATTCCGAATCCAGAAATTAAGTCCATTTTGAAAAATAAAATATAAAAAATTACAAAAAATGGTTATTACTATTCATAATGGCTAGTTTTAATAATATTTTAATAGCATATCGTTGTTTAGTGAAACTCGGTATTGCGTACTACACATGCTATCGAGGAAGGTCGCGATTGCATGTAATGAAAGGAAAGTCAAGGATGCATGTTGTGCAAGATCCATTTGGTGTGGCGTACAACAAAAGACATTAATGAAATTAAAAAGATTATTTTTCATAAAAACTCGGGGTGTTACATTCTACCCCCCATAAAATGAATTTCGCCCTTGAAATTCGTCTGGGTTATAAATGGTTTACTACTAGAAAGTTTGTTTAATAGAAACCCCCATCGTAAAAAGGAATACACAAACTTGGATTTAAAAACTAATGTATGAAATGTAACGGTTACCCAAATTAACTCATCACTGGGTTTCCACGTAGGAGAACATAGGTGAAAATATGGATATGGAAGAAAAATCTAACCATCCAGTTCTGATGGAGAGTGGTACAGAACATGGCTATGAAATATCCAAAAATCACAAAGCCATATATTTGCGATGATCTAAGGTATCATCTGATTCATCAGATATAAGGGCACTAGGACAACATTTTTGGTTTTCAAGATCATTTCCCTAAAGTTGATGAAAATGGAATTAGAGGAAATACTTTCGTGATTTTGGTATAGTCTCACCATTTGTCGTTCTTTGGACATTTTCCACTTCATCTCTTAAAGAAATGAAGTTGAATTTGTCATTCGTGATGTGTTAGCAGATCATGTGATAGAATGATGGGTCATTCCATCTGTCTCAAACAAAAGGTTAGAAAAGTTATCAAAAAATACATAAGTCCATCTATAGTGAGATTAATCATATATGGTTCCTAAAATGGACTTATACTTCATATATCATACTTCTTAATATAATAAAACTAGTTTCTACTAAACAGGGTCTTCCTGTAGGCCAGTGGTAGGCGATAATGGTCAGTCACACTTCGGTTGTGGGTTCGATTCCCACAGCCTTGTCCGACGCAATGGGCTGTCGCCCGTCCTGCAGGTTGTCCTTTTTCTAAAGCTATATTACTATAACATCCCATCAATAATATCAAAAAAAATTATCCTTAAACAATACTATCTTATTTCCAACATAATCCATTCCAATCTCAAAGCTTGTCTAAAATACTTCGGTCCAAGTTCATAGTATAAAGAAAATGATCACGTGAATGCCATCTTTTATCCCCCATATATCATAAGATATATCTTGTTGGTCAAATTAAAAATATGTGAATACCTTAATCATGTATTCTCTTAAATAATGAATATCCATTGAACCTTAGTGAAAACATGAATGCAGTTAAAAGTTAAAACTTTCCACATACAAAAATCCTCAAAATTCTATATCCTCAAACCATGATATCACTTAGTCCTTATATCAATCATGAGCTCATGAATACTGTCAAACATATTAGATTCTCTTTATCCCTTCATTATGTGCATATCATCTGTTTTCCAAAAAAAATTCAATCACTTTTCATGGTTACTGATGCCATAAAATTATTGAAAACCACAATACACCAAAACATAAACATTCCAATATTCCACGATACTATATACAACATTATTCTAAAACACTTAATAATTCCACCACATCGTTGTCATATTCAACATCGCCAATGGTGATCGCATTTTACTTCCCTTTGTCCTTTTCCTTAAGTGGTTGCTCACGTCGATCATCATTAACCCTTGGATTAGGGCATTTATTGTCATAATTCAACATTTCCTTGCACTTGAAGCACTGAAGTGTTGTTGGTGCGTTCTCTATAGTCTTTTCTTTATTGAAATCCTTAGAAACCATTTTTCCATTACTTCGAAACTTAGCTGCTCGATGACCTTCTTTTCCACACTTAAAACATTTTCTAGTCGCTTTAAGACAATCTCCACCATGATTCTTTCCACACATTGAACATAAGGAAACATTCATCTTCTTTTCACCATTATTCTGAGATTTCACCTTGAACTCCATCTTTCATTTTTTTTCAAAACTATGAGATGGATAAGTAACACCAACTTCCATTTCTACCTTGATAGCACAACGCACAATTTATTCATAGCTACTGAAGTCTCTTGTAGCTAATGCCCTTCGAAGATTTGGTTTTAAGCCATTGAAGAATCAATCAACTTTACTTTCAGGTTGGATATTAAATACAGATGCATACCTTGCAAGCCTTGTAAAATTCGCTTCGTATATACCAACTAAATCATCATCCTTTTTCTTTAGTTCAAGAAACTCCTTCTCCATCTTTGTTCGAAGAATACGAGGGAAGTACTTATTGAAAAATATGTTCTTGAACTCATCCCATTCCATGGACTCAATTTCATATCTTGGCCTCGTATTCTTGATAAGATTCCACCATTGATCAGCATAACCTTCCAAATGATACTCTGCTAAGATGACTTTATCATGTTCAGAACATTGAAGAACTGAAAATATCTTTTCAGTAGTACTGATCCATTGTTCAGCAACAAGTGGATCAGAAGACCCACTGAAAGAAGGTGGACGTTGCCTCATGAAGGACTCAATAGAATATTGTTCCCTTTTCGTCTCATTTGGATGTCCAGAATGATTCATAGCTTGTGTAAGTTTAGCAATAAGATTTTGCACTCCATCTCTCATAACATTTGTTTGTTCAGGAGGACAATCATTGCATTGTCCTTTGCATTGATCAACACGGTTCCTTCGGGTTCCAGCCATCGTCTAAAACCCAAAAAGAATAGTGTGAGAGGCAAAAATAATTCTAGGGAAAACAAATAATAAAGGGGGATTATCCTCAATATCTAACATATTAGGTTAAATTCTATGATCGTTACCGTAGTTCTACGACTGTATCCTATACGTATACTTATCTTTAGGGACATCCCGAGACATACCTTAGAAATATCTCTAGGGATCTCAGTAACATTTTCGCATCCTAGTTTCCAAAGTTTGACTAAACCTTTCCTCTGATACCAACTGTAGAGACCCTAAGCTTAACGTACATGTACATTACATTACTTTTTCGGAATACTTAGTACATAACAAAAACACACACACAAGGACCGTAATAGTTTAGTGTCTTTGGAAACTCGGAATATAATCTTCTAATCGTGGTGAAAGATCTTCAACATCTCCCATAAAGATCTTCTTTTTTTCTAAACCAAAATCCTTTCTTTATGTCCTGGGGAAAAGAAAACATAAAAGGGTGAGCTCAAATGCTCAGTAAGCGTAAACAAAAGAAATATCAATCACGTCATATTCATAAGAACATATCTTTTAGAAATCTTAACCTGCAAAAGAGAACATAATTTCATAACATGGGATAAATCATAGTAGTGAAATGTAATCCCAATTATCATAACATAAAACATGAAACTTTGTGGAATACACATATAATCATAGAGAATCGTTTCTTATTAGTCAAGACTCATTGCCAAGACTATCTTAGTGGACAAAGTCCCTTTCAAACCAAGTTCACTCTTCGTTTTAGTCCTGTTTCACTGAACCAGTTTAACCTTCCGTTCCAGCCATGTCTATCTCATAAGATATAAAATCTTTACCCAATGCATTGGAGGGAGATATAGGTCCACCCATCCCATAATGATACCATTCATATGTGTTCCACAGAATCAGAAAACCATACATCATAGCATAACCCATGTAATAAAAATGGGAATCTTAAACATGGTGACATCATAAAACAATTCATATAAGATAAAGTAATTCATAAAAATATAATTCCATCACAACATAATCAAATCAGTGTAATGATAGGGATAAAAACAGAACCCTTTATTATCTTAGATGGAAAATAATATTGATAAAACACTTGAACTCCATTCTTGAGGAAAATATCCTTTCTGCTTCAGAAACACTTTTCCTTTCTTAACATGTAATACAATTATAAACTAAAAGAAGTTGATTAAAAATAAACTTGAAAACATGTAAAGGAAGCTTCTTGGAAATAATGTTTTAAAAATCCATTCATTCTATATAGGTTAAAAAAACATTCTTCGTACTTTTGTCGAAAAAGTCAAAAAGTTCCTCGTACGAAAAACGACAAAAGATTCCTTTCATATCCTTTACTAAAAACTAAACGAAGGGTAAAATTGGATTTAAAAATTTGTAGGGGATGGAAATAATATTACATATTGAGGAAATATGGATGTGGATGATAAAATACACCCCAGTACATGCCAAAGTATAAACAATCTTGGATAAAAATGAGATTGTGATATTTTCCCTTACCTTAGGTCCGATTTGCTTCGTAAGTGTCTCAACCTCCTGTATAATGATTTAAATAATGTCCTTGACTTATTCCAGAATCATACGCATTGTTATGATATCATATATGGTTCACTTATGACTTTATATTACCCGTTCTTTAGTAAATTCCATGTTAAAGAGCGTTTTGGGTAAAATCGTTTCATTTTTCGTCCGTGTTTTGACTTGTAATTATTCAAATGATTACATATATCATGATTTCTTAATTCCATAATATAAAACATGATTTATATATAATATATATTCAGAATATACATATATATAATAGATTAGTAAATGGAAAGAAATACACTGTTCATGGAGACGGTAGGTCGTACGTACGCATGAACGCTGTTTTCGTTTCCTTATTGAGTTGAATGGAATTAAGTAGATGACATAAATATATATAAACTTTAATCCAATATCATTATTATGTCATATATTTCATGATTACTTATTATATATACTTTATAATCATTCATGAATGGTTAACGTGGAGAATGTATCTCATCACGTCGTGGAGATGGTAGTCCGTACGTACGCACGAGCGATGATATCATTCTCATGATCGTGTAATTGTATTGGAGTGTATGTATACTATTTCAAAATCAATATCAATTTACAATAATCATATATAGTTATTATTTACACCATTATACACATCCAAGTAAGGTGGTGGTGGAAAATAGATTACACCACGACGTGGAGATGGTATTCCGTACGTAGGCACGCGTGGTGATTTCGTTTTCTGTAGGATGGATAGATGGTGAAATAGGGTTGTTTCATACATATAATAACATATCAGTACATGAGGGATACTTATTTTATTACTTCATAATGAAACAACTAATGAAGAAGAAGTGGAAGAAGAAATAAAGATGAAAGAATCGGTAACGGACATTACCTCTTCTTTGAAGTGCTTCTTTGAGACCTCCTTTTAGGGCCCCAAAATAGGTCTTTGAAGAAGACCAGAACCTCTAGGATGTTTCTAGGGAAGTGGAGAGGAGAACTTGGCAGGGGTTGGCCGAGCATGAAGGCTCAAAGTGGTGTGAGGAAGAGGGGGAGGAGATTCCCTTTTATAAGGGAGGAGAGGGGCACCTTTGGAATAACAAAAAATATTATTTTATTATAAAGTCAAATTCAGTTTTTAATAGCTCCAAATTGATATATCTATATGATAATGTGGGTATGGGTCGGAATACTCTCATCCAATATAATTTAGACAAGTTTAGGTTCCTATTTTAACCTTATCATTTAGATTTAACAATAAGTAAAATAATTTTACTTTTACCGTGTCTTCTTGTGTTCTTATACTATAATGTTAATAAACATACTATAAGTAGCCAAATGAACCCCAAGTTGTTTATTGTTAATATATATAAACTTATCTATTTCATTCCGATGAACCTTAGATTTTTAGGAATAAAATAACAATTACTAATATAATATTTGTTTTAAAAACTATTTTATGTCAATTTCGAAACTATTTAGTAATTGATTTTTGTAAAAATCATAACAGAATGGTTAGTTCTAAAAAAGTTAATTAAACCACTACTAACATGTCATATTAACCTAGAAAATTATTGGAATTCATAAAAAGTCTCAAATTACATTTATTTGGGTATTTATAACATCAATTAGGTCAATATTTCATTAATAAGATAATTACTGCATCATCGTTGTGTCATAAATAAATTAAATTATTTAACGTCTAAAAATTACAAATAAAATACCATTATGTAGGAAATATTTTTATCTTTCTAATTAATATTAATAGTCGAATTTATCTTATGTATAACCCCATATTAAAAATAATTTACTTATTAAACATTTATTTTAACTATTTTAACCCTTCTTTAAATAAATTAATAATAAAAGTCCTAATCCAATCCAAGTGGGCCTAAATGGTCATATTTTATTCGTAATACTTTTTTGGTGGAATTACACTTTTCCAATAGAATTAGGACATGTGTTATGGTAATAGTAATATTATTTTTACCCTTAATTACCCTATTTACTTTTAACCGTGGTAAAAAAAAGTAAAAAGTTACTATTCACCAAAATTATTTTCATCCCATTGAACCACATATTACTTACTGACATCAACCGTGTCTCTTGGATTTTTGAAATTCCACTCACAGAAGCGGTAAAATTATGTTATATGAAAAATTCATTTTTTCAACTACCACTTAGTGGTTTCACTATTCATCAAAAAATGAAAGTTTCCAGAAAAATACCAAAAATTAGGCCTAAGCAATATTTGATATTATGAATTAAAAAATGATGTCTATTTTACCGAATTCAAAACATATCAGTTTCATTAATTAATTTAAAAATTAATTCACGTCGTCAAAACAAATAGCGTGTTCTTAAGAGATAATAACTATCAAAAGATTGACAGTTGTTTATGTCTGGTTTAAATGTGAAATTACATCCAATAACCAACATTGTATTAAATTGTAAAAATATATTCTAAATATAAATTAAAACCAATCAAATTAATAATTTATCACTATTAATTATTTCTATTAAAAAAAAATTTTTTAATTAAAATTTAGTAATTTTCACTATTCATCAGAAAATGAAATTTATCCAAAAAGTACCAAAATTTCACCCTAAGCTAATTTCGATATTCCGAATCCAGAAATGAAGTCCATTTTGAAAAATAAAATTTACAAAATTTCAAAAAGTGGTTATTACATTTCATAACAGATAGTTTTAATACTATTTTAATAGCATATCGTTGTTTAGTGAAACTCGGTATTGCGTACTACACACGCTATCGAGGAAGGTCGCGATTGCGTGTAATGCATGGCATGTCAAGGATGCATGTTGTGCAATATCCTTTTGGTGTGGCGTACAACACAAGACATTAATGAAATTAAAAAGAATATTTTTCATAAAATCTCAGGGTGTTACAGTTTTAATCTTGATACGAAAATTTTATATTCTTTTTCAAGGTTCAATAAATGTTTTTTTGGGTTTTCCATGGGTCTCTTACTTTTATGGGATTTTGATGGTTGTAGGGTTTTAATTTTTTTCAGGTTTTCTGATATATTTCTTGATTCTTGAGATGTTTTAGGTATTTTTTTATAGATTTATGGGTTTTATGGTTTCATTAGTTTTTCAAGGTGATCCAAAAATTTCATGAGTTTTCTTATATTTCCATGTTTTTATATAGTTTCTACAGTTTTTTTGATTTTCAAAAGTTATTACTATTATTAATCATTTAATTAATCAATCGCTAATTTTTAGATATTTTTTATTTTGTAGGTATTTTTGAGGTTTTAAATAATTTCAATGGGTTTGGATTTTTTTGAATATTTTTGACATATAATTATTTTTTCATTATCTTCAAGGTATTTATGTTATTCTATAATTTATAATGGGTTATCATTGTTTTTTAGGTTTTTCAAACTATAATGATGGTCTTATAAGGACGTAAAAGTATAATTTATGTAATTCGGTATTCTATAGTTATTATCAAACTTTTGTAGTTTTCTTCAATTTTATTTGTGGAATTTCATGTTTTATTATTTTTTGATGATTTTATATTTTTCAAGGATTAAATATATTTCTCTAGTATTAGATGGTTTCTATTGGGTGTCCAAATTTTCATTTGGTTTTACTATGATATAGAGTGTTTATTATATTTTAATTATATAAAATATTTTTTAAGGATTCCTTGGATTTCTTAGGATTCAATGATTTTTCAATGTTTTTCATGTGTTTAAAATACACACTATAATGATTAAATTTCTAGTCTCTCAAAGTTTCATAAAAATTTTCATTAATTTTTAGGGGTTATCATGTTTTTTAAAGGGATCCCTGTATTTTAAGAGGATTTTTGGATTTTGTCATTTTATCAAGATTTAAATGCATTTACAGTGTTCTTTATTTAGGCCATAAATAATCAATGGTTTTCACGGATTTTCATTCTTTTAATAGTACATAATGGATATTTTAGAGATGTCAATTGTATTCCAAGGATATTTATATGATTATATGTTTTTAGAGGTTATTAATGTGGTTTTTATTGGTTCTTAGGTCTTTTATGGGTTAAAAATGACTTATAACTCAGCACTTTATAATATTTTTATTGTATATTAGAGTCATTGATGATTTTATTGCGGTTTCAATCATTTTTCATTGGGTTTTTAATTTTTCTGTTTTTTGTGATTTACAGGTTTTTTAGATTCCTTATGGATTTTTAAAAGTTTGATAGATATTTCAAGGAATTTTTTTTAATCAATTGTATTTTTTAAATGTTAGTAGTTTTTTTCATATACATTATTTATTTTTCATAATGTTCATAGTTTTTATGAGCATAATAATATTTTTTGAGGTTTAAGAGAGTATATTCACATGTTATCATGTTTTAATAGGGTTATTATTATAACGACCCATACTTTACATACATTGTTATTACATCAGAATTGAAGCACACTTATTACAACATATTACAAAACCAAGAAAGGACCGTATAGGTATAGTGTCTTTAGAAACTGGGAAACATAAACAACTGGTTCATAAAGCATCTACTTTGCCTCCCATTTATTTCATCATATCTAGAGTCCCTTTTGGAATATTCTACTTAATAACCTTCTTCCTGACTTGGGGAAATAAAACATACAAAAGGGTGAGCTCAAATGCTCAGTAAGGGTAAACAAAAGAAATATCAATCACATCATATACATAAGAACATAACTTTTGGAAATCTTAACCTGCAAAAGTGATCATAATATCATAACATGGGATTAATCATTGAAGTTAAATGTAATCCCAATAATCATAACTTAAAACATGAAACTTTGTGGCATACACACATAATGATAGAGAATCATTTCTTATTAGTCAAGACTCATTGCCAAGACTATCTTAGTGGACAAAGTCCATTTCTGAACCGAGTCACCCTCGTTTCAGTCCTGTTTCACTGAACCGGTATAACCTACCATTCCATCCATGTCTATCTAATGAGATATAATATCTTTACCCAATTCATTGGAGGGAGATATAGGTCCCACCCATCTCATAATGATACCATTCTTATGTGTGCCACAAAATATTAAATCACACATCATTGCATAACCCATGTAATAAAAATGGGAATATTAAACATCGTGACATCATAAAACAACTCATATAAGATAAACGAATTCATAAGAATAATTCCATCACAACATAATCAAATCAATGTAAAAATAGGGATAGAAACATAACCCTTTATTATCTTAGATGGAAAATAATTTTGATAAAACACTTGAACTCCATTCTTGAAGAAAACATCCTTTCTGCTTCAAAAACATTTTCCTTTCTTAACATGTAATACAAACTAAAAGAAGTTTATTGAAAATAAACTTGAAAACTTGTAATGTAAGCTTCTTGGAAATAATGTTTTAAAAATCCATTCATTCTATATAAGTTAAATAAAACATTCTTCTCATACCTTTGTCGGAAAAGTCAAAAAGTACCTCATACGAAAAACGAAAAAAGATTCCATTCATATCCTTTACTATAAACTCGCCGAAGGGTAAAATTGAATTTAAAAAATTGTAGGTGGATGGAAATAATATTACATATTGAGGAAACATGGATGTGGATGATAAAATACACCTCAGTAAATACCAAAGTATAAACAATCTCAGACAAAAATGAGATTGTGATATTTCCCTTACCTTATGTCCGATATGATTTGTACGTGTCCGAACCTCCTGTATAATGATTTACATAATGTTATTGACTTATTACAGAATCATACTTATTTTTATGATATCATATATGGTCATATTTTTGCTTCTAAGTAGTAATATTTCATTGCTACTTGTTGTTCGGGTGTTTATAACCTTTTGTTCTTATGTGTGTTTTGTCGAATAAATTCTTATTCTTCTCTTTAGGTTATAGATAACTCATTTACAGAATGGTAATAGTGTAATATATATCATATTAATTCATTCAATTCATTTATATAATCATTATGAAATGAAGATCATGTAGAACGAGTTGCATCACATCATGGATACGGTATTCCGTACGTACGCACGAGTGATGATATCATTCCTTTGATCGTGGAATTGTATTGAAGTGTATGTATACTATTTCTGAATTATTATTGCTTTATAATATTCATATATATTCATTATTTACACCATTATACCCATCCATGTAAGGTGGTGGTGGAAAATAGATTACACCACGGCGTGGAGACGGTATTCCGTACGTACGCACGCGTGGTGATTTCTTTTTCCGTAGGATGGTTAGATGGTGAAAAAGGGTTGTTTAATACTTATAATAACATATCAGTATATGTGTGATACTGATTCTATTACTTAATAATGAAACAACTAAAACAGAAGAAGTGGAAGAAGAAATAAGATGAAAGAATCGGTAACGAACATTACCTCTTCTCTGAAGTGCTTCATTGAGACCTCCTTTTAGGGCACTAAAATAGGTCTTTGAAGAAGACCAGAACCTTTAGGATGTTTCTAGGGAAGTTTAGAGAAGAAATTGGCAGGGTTTGGCCAAGATTGAAGGCTCAAAGTGGTGTGTGGAAGAGAGGGAGGAGGTGCCCTTTTATAAGGGAGGAGAGGGGCACCTTTGGAATAACAAAAAATATTATTTTATTATAAAGTCAAGTTCGGTTTTAAATAGCTCCAAATTGGTTTATTTAAAAGATAATGTGGGGATGGGTCGAAATCCTCTCATACAATAGAATTTAGACAAGTTTAGGTCATTATATTAACCTTATCTTTTAGTTTTAAGTCTTAGTTAATTAGATTGACATTTACCATGTCACTTTGTATTTTTATATTATATAGGTAATAAACTTACCATATACATCCAAGAGACCCCCAAGTTGTGTTTTATTAATATATATAACCTTATCTAAGTCATTTGGCCGAACCTTATATTTTTAGGAATAAAATAACAATTACTAATATAATATTTGTTTTATAAACTATATTATGTCAATTTTTACACTATTTAGTAATTAATTTTTGTGAAACTCATAACAGAATGATTAGTTCGAAAAAATTTAATTAAATAAATACTAACATGTCATATTAATCTATAAAAATAGTGTAATTCCTAAAAAGTGTCAAATTACATTTATTTTTGTGTTTATAACATCAATTATGTCAATATTTCATTAATAAGATAATTACTGCACCATATTTGTGTCATAAATAAATTAAATTATTTAATGTATAAAAATTAAAAATAAAATACCATTATGTAGGAAATCATTTTATATTTCTAATGAATATTTATAGTCCAATTTATCTTATGAATAACCCCATATTAAAAATGATTTACTTATTAAACTTTGATTTTAACTATTTTAACCCTTTCTTTAAATAAATTAATAATAAATGTCCTAATCTAATCCAAGTGGCCCTAAATGGTCATATTTTATTACTAAGTTTGATTATGGTCGAATTACACTTATCCAATAGAATTAGGACATGTTTTAGGGTAATAATAGTATCATTTTTACCCTTAATTACCCTATTTTCTTTTAACCGTGGTAAAAAAAAGTAAAAAGTTACTATTCAACAAAAAATTATTTTCATCTCATTGACCACATTTTACTTGCTGATATCAACCGTGTCTCTAGGATTTTTGAAATTCCACTCACAGAAGTGGTAAAATTAAGTTTTATGAAAAATTCAGTTTTTTAACTACCACTTAGTGGTTTCACTATTCATCAAAAATTGAAAGTTTTCAGAAAAATATCAAAATTTCACCCTAGGCTAATTTCGATATTCCGAATTCAAAAATGAAGTCCGTTTTTAAAAATAAAATTTATAAAATTTCAAAAAGTTGTTATTACTATTCATAACGGCTAGTTTTAATAATATTTTAATAGCAAATCATTTTTTAGTGAAACTCGGTATTGCGTACGACGCAAGCTATCGAGGAAGGTTGTGATTTCGTGTAAAACAAGCCAAGAAAGTGTTTTGTGTAGAAAAAGATTCCTATAATGATTTATATAACATAAAAGTCTCAGGTGTTACATTCTACCCCCCTTAAAATAAATTTCGCCCTCGAAATTTGTCACTTTGTAACAAACAGATGAGGATACCTCTCCCTCATCATATCCTCAAGCTCCCATGTAGCTTCTTCTAATTGGTGGTACCTCCATAAAACTTTCACCAATCGAGTGGTCTTGTTTCTTAGGAATTTTTTGCTATGATCCAGAATCTCTATCGGTTGTTCTTCATAAGAAAGATCTTGCTCCAGCGGTACAATTTCTGAGCTGAGTACATGTGAAGGATCAGGTATGTACTTTTTCAGGAGAGATACATGGAACACATCATGAACTTGAGAGAGATTCGGTGGAAGTGCCAATCGGTAAGCTACCTTCCCAACACGATCGAGTATTTCGAACGGACCGATATATCTAGGGCTCAACTTCCCCTTCTTTCCAAATCTCATAACCCTCTTCCAGGGAGATATTCGTAAGAACACTTCATCACCCACTTCAAATTCTAGGTCTTTTCATCGGTTTTCGTCATAACTTTTTTGTCGATTCTTAGCTTCTCTTATGTGTTGTTGAATAGATCTGACCTTTTCTTCCATTTCATCAATGAGATCAGGTCCTAATACCATTTTTCCCCAACTTCATCCTAGCAAGTTGGAGTCCTGCATTTCTTTCCATAGAGAGCTTCATAAGGAGCCATCTGAATACTGGAGTGAAAGCTATTATTATAAGAAAATTCCACCCAAGGTAGGTGTTGATCCCAACCACCATTGAAATCCATAGAGAAAGCTCTCAACATATCTTCTAGAGTTTGAATTGTTATCTCAGACTGACCGTCTGTCTAAGGATGATAAGCAGTGCTAAAACTCAACTCTGTATCCAGAGTATGCTGAAGACTTCGCCAGAACGTCGAGGTAAATCTCAGATCCCGATCAGATATAATAGAAAGTGGTACTCCATGCAATCTTACCACTTCCTTTACATATATCTTGGCAAGCTGATCCAGAGAGAAATCCTCTCTAATAGCAATGACGTGTGCAGACTTTGTAAGACGATCAACTATGACCCAGATAGCATTATTGCCTTTGGATGTTTTAGGAAGTCCTGTGACAAAGTCTATATTGATGTTTTCCCATTTCCATTCGGGTATGGGTAATGGTTGTAACATCCACTTAGACTTCTGTCTCTCAGCTTTAACTTGTTGACAAACCAAGCATCGAGAGACATATTCAGCAACATCTCTTTTCATTCCATCCCACCAGAAGTACTCTTTCAGGTCTCTATACATTTTCGTGCTTCCAGGATGAATAGAGAATGATGAACTCTGAGCCTCATCCAGCAGCTCCTTCTTTAATTCGGGGATGGGAGGAACACAAACCCGATTCCTGAACATTATTATCCCATCACAATCAAGGTTGAATTCAGGAACATTTCTCACCTTCTTTTGTAACTCGACATCTTCTTTCTGTGCCTCTTTAATCTTCACATGTATAGATGGTTGAACATTAATTTGAGAAAGATACAATTTTTCCCCTTTCATTTTAATTCCAAGATCCATCCTTCATAAATCCATAAATATTGGATCTTTTGTGATCCCCATCATGGATAAACTAGTATGGCCTTGTCGACTTAATTCATATTCCACCTTGTTTTCTTTCCCAAGGTGGTAATGGATTGAGCAGTTGTAATCCTTAATCAGCTCCAACCATCTTCTTTGGCACATATTCAGCTCCTTTTTTGTGAAAATATACTTTATAATTTTATGATCAGTATAAATGTCACACCCTTATCCATAAAGATAATGCCTCCAAATATTTAATGCAAAGATTACCGCAGCTAACTCCGAATCATGAGTTGGGTAATTTTTCTCATGTATTTTCAACTGTCGTGAGGCATAATCTATCACCATATCATTTTGCATAAGAACACACCCCAATCCCTTCTTGGATGCATCACTGTAGATCACAAACCTTTCTCCACTACAAAGCAGTGTGATCATAGGTGCACTGGATAACTTTCTTTTCAACTCCTTGAAATTCTCTTCACATTCCTCCGTCCAAAAAAACATAACTCATTTCCGAGTCAACTTGGTTAGTGGATTATATAATCATGAAAAATCATTCACAAAACGTCGATAATATCTAGCTAAACCAAGAAAACATCGGATCTCAGTTATTGTTGTTGGTCTCGACCATCTTTCGATAACCTCTGTTTTTTCTGGATCCACAGATATCCCCTCCATTGAGATTATGTGACGCAAAAATGCAACTTTTTGAAGCCAAAATTCACAGTTGGTAAATTTTCCATAAATCTTCTCCTTTCTCAGGGTCTTCAATATAATTCTCAAGTGATATTCATGTTCTTCCTTGCTCTTTGAATAGACAAGAATATCATCTATAAAGACTACCACAAACTGATCAAGATAGTCTCTAAAGACTCTTTTCATTAGATCCTTGAAGATAGCAGGGGCATTAGTAAGACCAAATGGCATCACTATAAATTCATAGTGTCCATACCTTGTACGGAAAGTCGTCTTTGGTATGTCCTCCCTTTTGACCCTTAATTGATGATACCATGATCGAAGATCACTCTTAGAAAAGTATTGAGCTCCGCATAGTTGGTCAAATAGGTCATCAATTCGCGGGAGAGGATATTTTTTCTTGATAGTAATCTTGTTAAGTTCTCGATAATCAATGCAGAGTCCCATTGATCCATCTTTCTTCTTAACAAACAGAATAGGTGCTCCCCAAGGTGACGCACTAGGGAGTATGAACCCCTTATCAAGATTCTCTTGGAGTTGCTTCTTCAATTCCTACAACTCAATTGGGGCCATTCTATAAGGTGTCCTTGAAATAGGCAAAGAACCCAGTATGAGTTCTATTGAAAACTCAACTTCACGATTTGTTGGAAGACCCAGTAATTCATCCAGAAAGACATCATCAAACTCTTGTAAAATGGACATATTCTTAATCATGAGTTTCTCATCAACCATTTGAGATAAATAAACATCATTTAGTGGAATCAATACCCATAAAATGGAAGAAATTTCCACTGGAAGGTTATGTTCATGCATGCATCGATAGACGATCATAGATTGATCTGGAGTATGAAATGTGACTTCCCTTATTTGGAAATTGATATGTGCTCCATGTAGAGAAAGCCAATCCATGACAAAAATCACATCAAATTCCACTATAGGAAGGATCACAAGATTTGCAGGAAGAGCTTTCCCACAAACATCAATCGGAGAAGAATTATAAACTTTTGATGCGACTGTTGTGCCATTATGTGTTGTCATAGCTAACTCAACATCTAATTGTTGAGGTAATATGGTGATACCCTTAGAAAATTCATCAGAAATAAAGGAGTGGGTGGATCCAGAATCAAATAAAACGTTTTCTACTTTAGAGTGGATGGTAAGTGTACCTTTCACCACATCATTATCGTACTCCACATCGCTGATAGAAATTTCATGTGACTTTACTTTTTCTTTAGCCTTAAGAGTTTGTTGACGTCGAACATTATCATCAACCCTTGGATTAGGGAATTTATTGGCATAATGTCCCATCTCCTTGCACTTGAAGCATTGAAGTGTAGTAGGTTCATTATGTGTATCCCTTCCTTTGTTTGCATCATTAGACATCTTCTTCCCATCATAACGACATTCAAATGCCCGATGACCTTCCTTTCCACATTTGAGACATTTACTTCTCCCTTTAAGACAACTCCCTCCATATTTCATTCCACACTTTGAGCATAAGGGAAATCTCATCTTCTTTTCAATGTACACTTTAGACTTTCTTTTGAATTCCATTTTCCTCTTCTTATCAAGCCCATATGACTGATGGGTTACTCCAATCTCCATCTCAGCTTTGAGAGCACATCGAACGATTTCCTCGTAGCTATTGAAGTCCCTTATGGCTAAGGCCCTTCGAAGAATTGGTTTTAAGCCACTAAAGAATCAATCGATCTTACTCTCAGGTTGGATAATAATACCAGAAGCGTACCTTGCAAGTCTTGTAAAATTTGCTTCATAGGTACCAACAGATTCATCATACTTTTGCTTCAGTTCAAGAAACTATTTCTCCATCTTTCATCAGAGAATACGAGGGATGTACTTATTGAAAAATAAGTTCTTGAACTCGTCCCATTCCATGGACTCAATTTCATCCCTTTGCCTCATATTCTTAATAATATTCCACCATTGATCAGCATCACCCTCTAAAAGATACACTGCTAAGAAGAAATTATCATGCTCAGAACATTGAAGAACTGAAATTATCTTTTCAGTAGTACTAATCAATTGTTCAGCAACTAATGGATCAGTAGACCCGCTGAATGAAGGTGGACGCTGTCTCATGAAGGATTCAACAGAATGTTGCTCCTTCCTTTGCTCGTTTGGAAGTCTTGCATGATTAATAGCTTGAGAAAGTTGTGTGAGCATGGCTACATGATTTTTCATTCCAGCTCCCATAACGTTTGGTTGCTCAGGGGGACAATCATTGCATTGCCCGTCGCATTCCGCATTAACACGGTTCCTTCGGGTTCCAGCCATTGACTAAAACCAAGAAGAATAGTCTGAGAAACACTAATTATAATAGGAAAACCACATAATCAAGAATAAAATTTCACACTTAAGGTCTTATCCTAGGTTATTCATGGACATTTCTAAAACACTATGATTTTGTTCTATGCTTAGACTTATCCTTAGGGTTCTTACTAAGTCTTTCGCATCCTAGTTTCCAAAGGTTGACTATACCTTTCCTCTGATATCAACTATAACGACCCATACATTAAATACATTGTTATTACTTCAGAATTGAAGCACACTTATTACAACATATAACAAAACCAAGAAAGGACCGTATAGGTAAAGTGTCTTTAGAAACTGGGAAACATAAACAACTGGTTCATAAAGAATCTACTTTTCCTCCCATTTATTTCATAATATCTAGAGTCCCTTTTGGCATATTATACTTAATAACCTTCTTTCTGACCTGGGGAAATAAAACATACAAAAGGGTGAGCTCAAATGCTCAGTAAGGGTAAGAAAAAGAAACATCAATAACATCATATACATAAGAACATAACTTTTGGAAATCTTAACCTGCAAAAGAGATCATAATATTATAACATGGGATAAATCATAGAAGTGAAATATAATCCCAATAATCATAACATAAAACATGAAACTTTGTGGCATACACACATAATCATAGAGAATCATTTATTATTAGTCAAGGCTCATTGCCAATACTATCTTAGTGGAAAAAGTCCATTTCTGAACCGAGTCACCCTCGTTTCAGTACTGTTTCACTGAACCGGTATAACCTACCATTCCAGACATGTCAATCTCATGAGAAATAAAATCTTTACCCAATGCATTAGAGGGAGATATAGGTCCCACCCATCTCATAATGATACCATTCTTATGTGTGCCACAAAATATTAAATCATACATCATTGCATAACCCATGTAATAAAAATGGGAATCTTAAACATCGTGATATCCTAAAACAATTCATATAAGATAAAGGAATTCATAAGAATAATTCCATAAAAACATAATCAAATCAATGTAAAAATAGGGATAGAAACAGAACCCTTTATTATCTTAGATGGAAAATAATTTTGATAAAACACTTGAACTCCATTCTTGAGAAAAATATCCTTTCTGCTTAAAAAACATTTTCCTTTCTTAACATTTCATTAAAACTAAAAGAATTTGATTAAAAATAAACTTGAAAACTTGTAAAGTATGCTTCTTGGAAATACTATTTTAAAAATCCATTCATTCCGTATAAGTTAAAAAAACATTCTTCTCGTACCTTTGTCGGAAAAGTCAAAAAGTACCTCGTACGAAAAACGACAAAAAATTCCTTTCATATCCTTTACTAAAAACTCACTGAAGGGTAAAATTGGAATTAAAAAATTGTAGGTGGATGGAAATAATATTACATATTGAGGAAACATGGATGTGGATGATAAAATACACCCCAGTAAATACCAATGTATAAACAATCTCGGATAAAAAATGATACTGTGATATTTCCCTTAACATAGGTATGATATGCTTTGTACGTGTCCGAACCTCCTGTATAATGATTTAAATAATGTTATTGACTTATTACAGAATCATAATTATTTTTATGATATCATATATGGTCATATTCTTAGCTTCTTAGTAGTAATATTTCATTGCTACTTGTTGTTTAGGTGTTTATAACTTTTTGTTCTTATGCGTGTTTTGTCAAATAAATTCTTATTCTTCACTTTAGGTAATAGATACCTCATTTAAAGAATGGTATTAGTGTAATATATATCATATTCATTCATTCAATTCATTTATACAATCATTATGAAATGAAGATCATGTAGAATGAGTCACATCACATCGTGGAGACGGTAATCCGTACGTACGCACGAGTGATGATATCGTTCCAATGATCGTGGAATTGTATTGGAGTGTATGTATACTATTTCAGAATTAATATTAATTTATAACAGTCATATAAAGTCATTATTTACACCATTATACCCATCCAAGTAAGGTGGTGGTGGAAAATAGATTACACCACGGCGTGGAGACGGTATTCCGTACGTACGCACGCGCGGTGATTTCTTTTTCCGTAGGATGGATAGATGGTGAAATAAGGTTGTTTCATAATTATAATAACATATCAGTATATGTGTGATACGGATGTTATTACTTCATAATGAAACAACAAAAGAAGAAGAAGTATAATAAGAAATAATATGAATGAATCGGTAACAGACATTACCTCTTCTTTGAAATGCTTCTTTGATACCTCCTTTTAGGGCACTAAAATATGTCTTTGAAGAAGACCAGAACGTCAAGGATGTTTCTAGGGAAGTGGAGAGAAGAAATTGGTAGGGGTTTGCCGAGCTTGAATGATCAAAGTGTTGTGTGGAAGAGAGGGAGGAGGTGCCCTTTTTTAAGGGAGGAGAGGGGCACCTTTGGAATAACTAAAAATATTATTTTATTATAAAGTCAAGTTCGGTTTTAAATAGCTCCAAATTGAGTTATTTCGACGATAAGGTGGGGATGGGTCAAAATAATCTCATACAATATAATTTAGACAGGTTTAGGATATTATATTAACCTTATCTTTTAGTTTTAACTCTTAGTTAATTAGATTGACATTTACCATGTCACTTTGTATTTTTATATTATATAGTTAATAAACTTACCATATACATCCAAGAGACCCCCAAGTTGTGTTTTATTAATATATATAACCTTTTCTAAGTCATTTTTCCGAACCTTAGATTTTTAGGAATAAAATAACTATTACTAATATAATATTTGTTTTAAAAACTATTTTATGTCAATTTTGACCCTATTTAGTAATTAATTTTTGTGAAACTCATAACAGAATGATTAGTTCGAAAAAATTTAATTAAATAAATACTAACATGTCATATTAATCTATAAAAATAGTGTAATTCCTAAAAAGTGTCAAATTACATTTATTTTTGTGTTTATAACATCAATTATGTCAATATTTCATTAATAAGATAATTACTGCATTATCTTTGTGTCATAAATAAATTAAATTATTTAATGTCTAAAAATTAAAAATAAAATACCATTATGTATGAAATCGTTTTATCTTTCTAATTAATATTTATAGTCGAATTTATCTCATGTATAACCCCATATTAAAAATGATTTACTTATTAAACTTTGATTTTAACTATTTTAACCCTTCTTTAAATAAATTAATAATAAATGTCCTAATCTAATCCAAGTGGGCCTAAATGGTCATATTTTATTCCTAAATTTATTTTTGGTCTAATTACACTTATCCAATAGAATTAGTACATGTGTTAGGGTAATAATAATATCATTTTTACCCTTAATTACCCTATTTTCATTTAACCGTGGTAAGAAAAGTAAAAATTTACTATTCACCAAAAAATTATTTTCATCTCATTGAACCACATTTTACATACTGACATCAACCGTGTCTCTCGGATTTTCGAAATTCCACTCACAAAAGCGGTAAAATTATGTTTTATGAAAAATTCAGTTTTTTAACTATCACTTAGTTGTTTCACTATTCATCAAAAATTGAAAGTTTTCAGAAAAATACCAAAATATCACCCTAGGCTAATTTCGATATTCCGAATTCAAAAATGAATCCATTTTGAAAAATAAAATTTATAAAATTTCAAAAAGTGGTTATTACTATTCATAATGGCTAGTTTTAATAATATTTTAAAATCATATCATTGTTTAGTGAAACTCGGTATTGCGTACGACGCAAGTTATCGAGGAAGGTCGCAATTTCATGTAAAGCAAGCCAATAAAGTGTTGTGTGTAGAAAAAGATTTCTTTAATGATTTATATAACATAAAAGTCTCGGGTGTTGCAATTATAAGTTAATTTTTTTATATTATGGATTCAATGTTATTATTGGGTTTTCAGTTGCTATATAAATTAATTATCTAAGAAGGTTTAATCGTTTTCGTGGTGTTTTAGTGTTTTCCATTATTTTATATAGTATTCATGATATTAGGTTATTCACTTGTTTTTTGGGATTCGATTGGGTTTTCATTTTTTAATGCACTCTTTAACATTTCATGATTAAGTAGGGTTACATTAGACATTTTATCGATTTTAAAGAGTTTTATGAGTTTTTTGGGATTTAGAAGTTTTATGGTTTCAAATTTTTTTATGACTTTTCAAATTTTCTCACAAAGGTGTCAAAAATAAATTCTATATTCTTATGTTATTATAGAATTTTCAATTTCTCTAGTGGAATTGATTTTTATTTCTGTATTTTTATTATTTGTAATTATTAAATTACTATCAATGATATTCTATTTTTCCAATTTTTTCATTTTTGTACAAATTTTATCAATTTTTTTATTTATTATTAAAATTTGACCACGATTTGATTCTATTTTCGATGGTTTTTATAATTTTTATTGTTTTTTTCATGAATTTTCATGTGGTTGTTAGGATTATATGTTTTTATATTCTAGGTTTCTTTAAAGTTTTCCTTAAAAGTATCTTATTGCTTCAATTTTTAACGTTGATCATTATTTTGCTTAATTATTCATGGTTTCAAGGTGATTTATGTTTCCCATGATATTTTAATTTTTCTAAGCATTTGTTACTATTTTATATAATTTTTTAGGGGGTTCAATGTTTTTAATGGATTTCAAGCTTTACCAATGCCTTATATGGATTTATATGATTTTTATATCTTTCATGATTTTTAGTATTCCATAGAATTCTCAAGGTTTTTCATGGTTTTCAAATACTTTCATGGTTATGGACATTTTATGAATGGTTTTGAAGGTTATTTAATTTTTTTATATTTTCCTAGGGTTTAATTGGATTCATGGGTTATATATGGTTTTAGAGGTTTCCATAGTTCTTAATGTTGTAAAAATATAATTATTCCATCAAAATTTACGTATTTTTCAAGGATTTCATGAGATTCTAATGAAATATTATGGATTTTTATTTTTATGGGTTATATAGTGTTTATTATAGTTTTTTCAAATTTTTTGGTTTTTTATTATTTTTAAGTGTTTTCATGTGTTTTCATGTTTTTTAATATTATTTTGGAAAATTAAAGTTAATAAATGGGTATTAGGTATTCTGACTAATTCTCTTATTTTTAATTGATTTTATTGGGTTTTAATATGTTTTCAATAGTATTATATATTTTTTCATAGTTTTTATTTTTTTATAGGGTTTTTTGGGTATCATGCAGATTTTTTATTGTTTTCTACAGGTTAAAATATTTTCTTGTGTATTCATTGAATTTGAAATTATACAGGGGTTTTATATTTTTTCAATGTTTTTAGGGATTTCTGATATTACTATGTTTTTCTAGGGTTTTTGATGAATTATATTATTTTACGGAATCTAAAATATTTATTTCATTTTTTATATTATTTATGGTTTTATAATTTTTTAATGATTTTATAATTTTTTGGCTTTCCAGACAGTTTTTCAAGGGTTTTGTGATATTATATATTTTCAAGTATTTATATATATATTCATGTTTTTTACAAAATATTTATAAATCTATATGATATTTATAGTTTTGTATATTTTTTTAAATGTTTATTAGGGTCATTCAAAATATTTTTGGAATTTAGGGTTTTCCATTATATTTTGTGTCTTCTCATCGATTCAAAGGGTTTAATATGTTTTTTAATTGTATATAAATGTTTTATACAATTTCAAAATTTTCAAGTATTTTCATTATATTTTTTGGATTTTAATGGATTCACTTGATTTTAGAAGGTTTTTCGGTATTTTCCATGAGTTTTATGATCTCCCCTATTTTTTCACATATTATATTAGTTTTAGGGGTTTTCTTTGTTTTCTTTGTTTTTTAGATATTTCATTGTTTTTTGTGAGTTTTTATGTGTTTTTATTATTTTCATGTGGTTTTTTTGTATTCATTGTATTTTCAATGGTTTTCATGGATATTATGTGATGTTAAATATTTTACTCTAGTTGTTTGTTTTCTAGTGGTTTTCAAAGATTAACTATGGTTATCCATGGGTTTTCATTTTTATCTAGTTTTTTCAGGATTTTAATATTATTAGGTTTTATAGGATTTTGATGAATTCTTATGGTTGTTTAGGTGTTTAGTAGTGTTTCAAGGTGTTTGGTTCTTTTAATGGGGTTTTTATAAATATTTAGTGATTCTCAACCTATTTAATGTTTTATCATATATTTTGTTTATTTTTCATGGTCTTACATATATTTTCATTGTTTTTAATATTATTGTTTCACTAAAATACATTGACAATATTTTGGGGATTTTTATTACTTTTATTAACATGTTGTAATATTCATTTGTTTGTGTATTTTTTATGGTTTATCATTTTAATGAATTCTTAAAATTATTGATGTTCTTTATAGTTTATTATTGTTTTTTGAAGGATTTCAGGTTTGTTTCAATTTATTATATGGTTATTTAATAATATTTTTTATAATTATGGACATTTCATTATTTTTAGGGTGTTTCATGACTTATCTAGTTATTTTTATGTTTTTAATGGGTTTTAATTATTTCACAAATTTTTATGGTGGATTTATATTTTTTATGTTGTTGAAATATATATAAACCAATAACTAGTTTTCATTATGTTTTTAAATTTTTTAGAGTTTATTGGATTCATTATATTTTAAATATATTTCTATGTATTTATATGTTATAATGGTTTACATGTTATTCTATATTTTCTATGGTTTTGGACACTTTTTTGTAGTTTTCTAATAATTTCTATGATATTTTAGGTTTTTGATGTATTTTTATTGATATGTAGGGTTTTTCTATATCTTTGGTTGTATATTTATGATTCTTGAATATTTCTATAAGTATCTAGTTATTTCAAATTTTTTTAAATTATTTTACACTTTTATTCAGTTCATAAATTTTTTCTAGAGGTTTCTATAATGTTTCGTTTTATGAGGGTTGGAATGGGATTTTCGGTTTTAATACTTTTTAAAAGAAACTTTTCATGGATTTCATTTTTTTTAATTTATCCTGGGTTTTAGAGGATTCTTTTCATTCCAATAATTTCATAGGATTTTGATAGTTTTCAATTTATTTACAATGGTCTAGGGTGATTTAACAAATTTTTTGGTATTTTAATTTTTTACGATTTTGACTATTTTTTTTTAAATTTTATTGTATTTTTTCATGGTTTATATGGTTAATTTTGTTTTTAATGATTTTATATCAATTATATGGTTTTATATAGAATTCTAGTTTTAAAAAAAATCTTTGATTTTAAATAATTTATCTATGTTTATGTGGGACTCCAAATGTTTCCCATGATAATAATGGATTTTTTAATATTTTTATACTTTTATTATTTTTCACAGTATTCCAAGTATTTTTATTTTTTATGGGTTTATATGGTGTTATTTATATTACACTAACTATTGTGGATTTCGTGGGTTTTAATGGGTTTTCAACTTATATTGTTTTTAGTTCATCATATTATAATGTAGATAGAGAATTCTAGGGTTTTAATGGATTTTATGGGGGTTTGTGGGATATTCTATGTTTTTCAATTTTTTCAATATTTAATATTATTATATAATGTCTATATTATTTTTATTATTTTTAACTCTTCTTTATGTTCTTGATTGATTTATAGTGTTTAAGAATTTTTCATATATTCTCAACGTATTTCATGATATATCATGGTTTTATTTGGTTTCAAATAGTTTTCTTGATTTCTTGATTCTTTCATAATTTATTATAATTTATTCTATTCCTATATTACAATGTTAATTTTTTGGTTTGTTTTTTTGATGTCCTTTTTTTGGTTTTTTTTGGAATATTTTGATATTCAAAATTCATCATGATTTTTTGACATTTATTTTGGGTTTTATCGTTTCTAGTTAGTTTTGAGGGTTTGATACATTTTAATAGTTTATATAAAGATTTACATAAATTTTAATGAATTTTTAGGGATTTTAATTGTTTGTGGTTTGACTGGGCATTACGGTGATTAATGGTTTTAATGGTTTTCCTCATATTTTTAGTGATTTTTGGTTTTAGATTATATTCATGGTTGTTAAAGGGTTTTCGGTTTTCTTATTGTTTTCAAAGATTTTGAAGGATTTAATTGTATTCATGTGTTTTCAATGACTTTTCATTAATATAATGTAAATTTATTTTTATGATGGTTTATTTTATTTTCAATTTATTTTGTTTTTTCTATAAATTTTCTACAACTTTTAGTGTTCTTCATTAGTTTTTTGGATTTCCACATGTTTTTAAAGTATCTATGTATTTAATTATATTATTGATTTTTATGTTTTCCGATTAATATTAATGGTTTTCAATTTTTTATAAAAAAATCCTGGATTTTCATGTTTCTATAGAGCCATATATATTTCAAAAAAAAATTAATATTATTATAATTTTTTTGGTTTTAGTTAATTTTCAAGGGCTTTTGGAGTCCATCATGTTTCTATATTGTTATATAAGTATTTTAAATTAATTTAAGCGTTTTTATAATTTTAAAAAATGTATTTCACTATATTCATGTTGTGACATTGTTAATTGTGTTCTTAAAGGATTTTTCTGAATGGCAGGGGTTTTATAATATTATTATTATTTTTGAATGTTTTTAGTAATTTATAATGTTTTTCCAATTTTAACTAGGGTTTTCAATTTTTTTATTCTGTATTTTTCAAATTTTTAATAGTTTTTGGGATTTTATAGTTGTTTTAAATGGTATTATGATTTTTTGGAATTCATTTTTTTATAATTTTTTCGAGATTTTTTTAGTTTTTTATCTTTCTTAGATTTTATTGGTTTTTTTTGTTTTCTAGTTGTTTTAAAAAGACCTCTATGGTTTTATAGTATTTTTTACGGCCTTCTATTGTGAATAGGGTTTTCTAGGGTTTTTTATTGACATTTTTTTTTCAGGGTTTTTTTAGGTTAATAGGTTTCCCTTTATTTTGCACTATTCTCAAGGGTTTCCATGTGTTCTCAATAAATTCAAGTTTTTAATTTTTTTTTATTATTTTCAATTTTTTCAATTGTTTTCCCAAATTATTTATTTATTTCAGTGTTTGATGGGAATCTCATTATGTTTTAATTTTTTTCAGTGTAATCACGTGTATTTTTTAAATTATGGGGTTTCCTTGATTTTCTAGTGTTATAAATATTTTCATAGATTTTAATGTGTTTTCATAGTTTACCCTGAGGTTTTATGGAATTCCAATATTTTGAAAAGGAATTTTTAGGTTTTCAATATTTCTTATGTTTTCAGGGATTTTTATTTTTATTTTTTAGGTTATCAATATGTTTCATTATTTTTTTAATATTTTTTTCTATTTTGGGGATTTCCTTATTTTTCAGGGTTTTAAATGTATTCCGACTTTTTTTAGTTTTTGTTAGTATTCCATGTTCTTAGTACATTAAAAACTTTTTCATGATTTTGAGGATTTATGTTGATTTTTTAACAAATTTCATTGTTTTCATGTATTTTCAAGGATTTTTCTTCTTTTATCATAGAATTTATGTGCTCATTGATTTAGGATTAGTTACAGTGTTTTACATATGTTGTAAAAATTTTTAGTTCTATTATTTTTCTGGGGTCATCATCGTTTTCATGGGATTTAAATTGTTATCTATTGTTTTGTAGGGGCTCTGATTATTTTTATGTTTTTATAGTGTTTTTATAATTATAAAGGTAATTCAATTGTTTTTTGAGTTTTATAGGGTTTTGTAGATATTTTTAATGGATTTTTATTCTTTTCATTGTCTTTAAATGTTTTATAGTTGTTTAGAGGGTTATTTAATATACTATAGAGATTTTAAATATTTTTACTCATTTTTATTATATTTCAATTGGTTCATAGTGTATATTATGGTTTTTATTATATTTCTACAATTTCAAAGTTCTAAAATATTAATATTTACTTTTTTGAGTTTTGGATGAGTTTTATTGGGATTTTAGGAATTTATTTCTTTTTTATTTTTATTTTTGTATTTATTGTATTCAAACTATTGATTTTTTATTATAATGATTTTCCATGGCGTTCTAGGGTTTCCCATGGTTTTATAATGATTTTAATGTTTCATTGGGTTTTAAAAAAAAGTCGGTTATAATGTATTCAAAACATTTATGTGTTATACATGGTATTCATTCTATAATTTTGGATTTACTTAATGAAATAAGGAATTTTCAGGGTTTTTAAGGTATTCAAGCAATTCCATATGTTGGTTAGAGTTAGACACTCATGTGGGGGTGAATTGAGTTCCTATAACATTTCATCTAAAACCAATATTTAAATTAATCCTCTAATTCAAAAAATTGTTTTAATCAAAGTAGTATATTTATAATAGTTTTACAATAAAATTAACTTCTTATGAGATTGATAACTTCTTAGTTATATCAACCTGAAATGTTAAAATAACATTTGAAAAACATTAACAAAACCTACATATTTATAAATACTATACCAGACTATATATCATAGTAAAACATAGTTTTCTAAAATATGAGTTAAAAAATTATTATAAATTTGAAAACATATTGGATTTAAAAGATAGTGGTTCAGCCTCAAACCAATAATTATTTCACTGCACTTGGTGATCACATTCCACTAAAAAAATTATATAGATCATTGATCCACACCCTAGAGTGGGGTTTAGAAGTCATTATAAAAATTTTCTAGGCCACAATACCTCTACAACAATTCTATGTGTGGACTAAAATAGCCATGTCACATAGGACCTCTACCATAACTCTCTATAGGATATAATAGGTCTAAGACGATGTTTCTGTGAGGATATATTGTATCCTCTTGTCTAGTATAGGATATGTCGTGTGACAAAAAAATAGATATGTCCATTACTTCAAATATAGTAAAAATGCACATAATAGAGAATGGAACAAAGAGATAGTGTTTAGAAGATTTTGTGTGTTGTGAAATTTAGAACTGGACTCTTTTAAGGTAGAATATGTGATTTTTTGCATCATCTTCTAGAAACAGACCATGAAACATAGTGTTTTTAGAGATTTGAGTTCTTGTTTCCCAGAATATGGGATTCTTATTTTTAGTTTTTTTCCATCATTGATGATTTAAGAATTCATGTAATTCAATCCTCCTTTAGTTCATAGATAAATTTAATGAGAGTTATTCATGTTTTCTTTTAATTTGTATAGTGTTTCTGCTTGTATATTCCATTTTTGTTATGATCTCCTTCTTTGAAGCTTGTACAACATGATTTTTTTTTTGGTGTCTTGTGTTGGATGACCACAATCATGTGGAGGTACCTTATACCTCATACTGTCAGCTGACATTGCCCTTAATGTTGTATGGAAAAATAATTAATTAAATCATTATAATTTAAAAAATAAATTATGATAGTGAGAGATAATTTCTAATAAAAGAAAATTTAAAAAGTATGTCGGCGACTCTTCTGCCGGTAAGTCATTCTGTTAGTGACTACTTCGATCGATTATTCTTTCTCTTAGTAATGGTGACTCATTCTATCCGGGAGTCATTCTATTAGTATCTCCATGTATTGTTCACTTAATGCTTTAGTGGCTCATTTTGTTCTGTCGGTGAGTCATTCCTTATATAGTAGTCTCATTTTTTCCATAGACGAGTTGTCTATTGCGGAGTAAGATTGTAATGTCGATGAGACATTCTTTTTATCAGTGTGAATTTTAAATTTTTAGTGAGACATTAACTCTTTCATTGTCTCAGTTGAACTATCAGAGACACGTTTAATTTGTCATTGAGACATTTTCACTGTCAGTGATCCAGACTTATCATTCAGTGATCCATTTTTTCTGTTTGTGTTAGTGACTCATACATAGCCAATTTTCTTTTTAACTTTATTATAACATTAATATACAAGGAATGTGTTAATTTCATATTTGATCTTAGAAAATAATAATCAAACGAATTAAAACACACACAAATAGGATTTAAATTATTTCACATTATTTAACATGATTTGTGATTATTAGAACCATTAAAATCAATGAGGGACCAAATGCCAGCAGTGTTACAACAATCTACCCCATTTTGATGGTAAATGATCTTGGCATTATATTGTACAATTATTTGATGATTAAAATAATAATTCCACATACTATCTTCTATTACTAATTTTTTAAAAAAAATTCACAAAAAAAGACATATGGGTCCGTGGTAAAATTAATAATGCCTTACTATCTCCCCCATTATCTATTCTCCCCTTTTATATTAGTGAGATGTAAAGAATAATAATAAAAATTTCTTTATTTTTCACCAAATTTTAGGATTATCAAAATGAATAATGAGAGGAATGTCTAGAAATCAATTAAGACAATGAAAAAACACACATATAGTATTTCAAGATCAATGAATTTCATAAACATTTTTAATGTACTATACAGTGGAATACCAATAACATTCAATCAATCACCCCTATCAAAAAGTGAACCAAACAAACCCTTTGGATCCAGTTTTTCTTTTACCATGTGATAAGGATAAATTTTAGGTTTAGTGGAGGGAGGTTGAGTGCTTGGAGGGTCTGAGTGAATTATGAAGGGGTGATGTATAGTGTCTTTAGGAACCCAAGGGACAAGGGAATGTTTGGTTGAACCACGAGGTGGGATATGTTATGTGATGATATGCTGGAACTGGCTCTAGGATTGAGAAACTAATATAGACTAAGGTTGAGGTGAAAAATAGGTACTATGAGAGGATGAAGAGGTCAGAGGTAGTATGAGAGATGCATTATCTATAACCATTCTGGCATCACTCTAATAATTTAGATATGTCTTCAAAATATTTATGAAATATGTGTATTTTTAGAATAAAATTTCCCATAATATATGTGATTCCATTAAATTTTGGAACTCGAACTTTTAAAGATTCAGTAACTATGGGCTTCTTCAGATTATCCACCAAATGTCTAAAATTACTTGCCTGCTGATTTTTTGAATAAATACAAATGATGTAATATTTCACATTCTATGTGATCTAGCCATTGGATATTTTATCACTCTTGGAGTATAACCTAGGAATATCATGCACACGATACATGTTCTTAAAAAAATTCAAGGTTTTCTAGACCAGAAGAACCAAACAATGATTGAAGCTCTTCTCGAACTAAAAATATAATCATTTAACTATCCAAATTTTCATATGATTGAGCAGAGGCAGGGGAACAACAATGGCTGAGGTGTATTCCTTAATATCATTATGAACTATCTCCAAACATCCTTTATAATAATATTTTAACCCATTTATGACAGAAACTAGTTTTCGCATCTCATTCCCGAACATGGTATTGTTTGAAAAATTCCTTTCAGTAATTACAATTATATTTGGTTAAATATTAGCTATAACATTCTCTAAAACATTGATTACATCGTTCCTAGTTACACCAACTTCCAAAACAAGTGTAAAAGAAGCATGCATAGACTATCTTATCAATTTAATAATATTCTTTAAAGGGTTTTCCACATCACAGGGAGTAGGCATGGACACACCATCAATGTTGATAGATTCCATGATAGTTGAACACATTTCTTCTTTAAGCCTCTTAATGTTAGATTTAGTTATACTGTAACATAGATGTGTTTGAGCCACTAAATATCTCAGAAAAGGCACAAACACCTCATCATCTGAAGCTTTATAGTCCAAACTAATAGCTCAAAATCTAGCATTCCAAGCCCATTCAATCACAAAATACTCCTATTGATGTGTGAGAGTTTCTAGTCTCACTCATCCAACATGGTTCTCCCCCATATCTTAATCTCTCATTTTATGATGATCCCCATGAGCGTAAGGTCTTCTGAGAGTGTACACTATCTTTAGTGTATTGAATTAATAAGAATTCATTATATCAGCTACATGAACTATTTTTTCTTCTTCCCTTTAAAAATTTTCTACCTGACTAGAAGGGTCCACATTATTTCATTGGTCCATATGAACATTTACTTCTATGGTTTCATATTGATCATCACCTGGTTGATTAGATCAATTTTCACTTCCAATTCCATCACCTCTTTCATCATATGCATTATCACCCTCTTCTTCACTTATAGAGCCATTGTCTCTTTATTTTTATTTAGTACCTGAGACGCTTTATCCTGTAGCTTATATTTTTTATTCTTTTTCATCTTCTTCTAAATCCTCTTCAAAACCACCATACATTATCTCATACTCCACAATTCATGACACTTATTTCTACCCATCACCATTGTCTCAAATAGTTGGTTCATCAAAATGTAAAGCTATAGGTGGACTAGAAGTTCCATATGACATTATTTGTGGAGCTTTAGATGTATATAGGTCACACATATTGCCAATATAAGACCCTTATTCTATAACTAGAGTAGCTACTTATTTTTCATCTGAATAAACTGGCTCATCATCTTCTAGCCATAGAACAAGATCCACTAAATCTCTCTGTATAATATGATAGTCCACTGAGATGAATTTATTTTAAATATTATCCCAATCATCAACCCATTCCTTTTTCTTGTGTTCCAATGGACTTTCATCCTCTTACATTTCACCTTACTCATGAAAATTACACTATCACCTGAAATAATTTATTAACCTTCGTCAATACATTCTTTCACTAGATATATGGATGAGATCATCCTGGAGTATAATACGAAATTTATCTTATAGTAGGGCTTAATCATTTCATGGATATAAAATATAAGGTATCTGTATATATTTAATTTGATTACTTTCTTCAGCTGGTAGACTGGGTACACATCATGGAACATCAATGATACAATGTCCCCCTTGCGGAGACAAAGATGGTGTTGAATGATTTTAAATAGTTCCATACATTCACCTTGTATCCCTATAGGTATTGGTATTCCTCTCTCTTCAATCCCATTGAGCACCTTCTAAGCTGTCTCATAGAAAAATTTGTCACTTCAATGTGGATATGTTCCATGGTAGATATCATACACACCATTAGGTGGAACATTATGGAATTATGCCCAATTCTTAGATGAAAACAAAATTATTCTTCCGTTAACTATACATTTGATCTAACATAATTCACTTCCTTCTAAAAGAAACTCAACAATTTTGTAGAACTCATGCACGAGAATAGGATAGAATAGACTTTCAATATTTGAAAACCAGTCTGGTAATCCTTATGTTTGAAACACAATTCACAGAAGATACTCTCTATCATCCGTTCTTTAATGAATTCATTATCTCTTGTTACCAAAAAATTCACAAGTGAATGATTGACCAGATAATACTTAATATATTCTACCATATTCTTCTTAGCAGGTTTTGATTCATCTCCAGATCAACCATCGAGTGTGTGATTCATCAACACCATTTCAGATGGTTTGGTTGAATGTTATAAACTGAATGGTAGAGGGTGAGGGGAAATAAAATAAGGTTGTAATGGTTAATGTGTGAGGTTCATTAGTAGTGTGGATCAACACTAATTTATATCATTTATGGAAACATAGATCATAAATTATTGGGGTAGGTTTAAATAAATTAATGTAATAGCCTAGTTTTGGATAAAACAACGAATAGATAAATAAAATTGTTCAATCAGTGTCTGAATGACAATATTAGCATAACAATATTTGTGTTAGAATGAATATATCTCATGACACTATCAATGTCAGCATTGCAGTGTTGGAGGGACATTTTCGACTTGATACTATCAGTGTCGGAATGATATTATTAGTTGTGGCTTGACATTGTTAGTTTCATCAGACATATACACTAATTTTTTCACAAAGAGCTATCAGAATTAGGTCCTCAAAAATTAATCATCCCAATTTTTTGTTCTATGTGATTCATTCTTTTAGAGTTTTTTAGATTTGTGAATATTACAACAAGCTGATGATCAATTCCAATAAAATATATTGTTGTATCACATTTTTATTATGATATTTAAAAAATCCATTTCTTACATCAATATATTTTGTTCTATAATGAAAATAATTATTTTTCAAAATTTTGAGTAGCACTTATATTATCGAAATTTATAGGGTTGTGTCTGAATTTATATCCATAGACTTGTGAACTGTATTTTAACCTCTAAATCTGAGAACAAAAAATAGAAGTAGCTATGTATTCAAATTCAGTAGAAGATAATGAAACATAATTTTCCATCATACTACACCATGACATTATAGACATTCCCAAAATGTGACATGTTCTATATGTTCTCTATCTATCTAAGATACAACTACCAAAATCAGTATCTGAATTACTCAGTAAATCCAAATGTTGTCTTCCAGGATAGAACAATACTTCGTGGGTAATTTTTTGAGGTATTTGAAAATCATTATAAATGGATTTAGATGATTTTATTTAGGGTTATCATAAAAATGGGAAGACATTAACACACTAAACATAAATTTAGGCCTACTTGTGATTTAGTAGAGAAAACACCCACTCATTCCTATGTATATGGTTTGATCAATAAATTTACCATTTTCATCAAAATTTAACTTACAGGTGGTACTCAATGAAGTTTCACAAACTTTATATACCATAAAATCCATTCTTTTTAAAATTTATTTTTTTATATTCAAATCAATTGAAAATCATACTTTCTTTATTTTGAATGATCTAAAATCCAAGAATGAATTTTATCTCCCCCTTTAAACTCATTTCAAATTCATTCTGCTTCATTTTTGAAAAATCAATACATAAATAATTTTTTTAAGATCCAAATATAATATCATATATATAGATTTGAACTACTAACACATCCTTATAAATTATTTTCATATTGATATTTAGATTATCTATACACTTTATAAAAACGTTGGGAATAAAAAAAACTAATAAACCCATGCCCTTGGGGATTTCATTAAACAATATAATGATTTTGTTTATTCGAAAAATGATTTGAAAAGGGGGGTTCATAAAACTAGGGGTTGTTCAATAAAAACATCCTCAACTGTATTCCCATTTTGGAATGCACTCTTAACATCAATTTGATAATGTTTGAAATTACGATGTGCTACATATGAAGGAAATATTTTATAGGCTTAATGTCTAGAAACTGGTGAAAATGTTTCCACATAGTCAATCAATTATTCTTGACTATAAAATTTTGCAACCAATAAATCTTTATTTTTTACAATATTACCAGATTCATCTATTTTATATCAAAAGACTGATTTAGTGCCTATGTTCAAGGTTTCATTGGGAATGTTTATAAGTTCCCAGATATTATTTCCTTTAAATTGATTTAATTATTCTTTTATATCCATTACAAAAAATTAATCTCTAAATTCTTCATTAATTACATTAGGTTCAAGAAGTGTCCAAAAGTCATGATGTTCAAACTAATTTCTAAGAGAATCTCTATTCTTTTCCTTTTATTTAGGTCTCCAACAACTACATCTAATCGATTTTCTATTAGAGATCTTATGGGTCTTGAGAAAGAAAGGCTAGTTATTTTAGGTTCAATAGTATGTTCGGGTTCACCAAGACCAGAGCCTAGAGAATTTCCAAAATTATATGATTAAACATGTTTATTAATAGAAATGTCATATGATTTTTTATTTTTTTCCCAGATCTAACAACTCATTCTCATATTTTTCGGTGGTCATGGGTTAATGTGGGTCTATTTCATCAAATTTGACATGTATAGATTCTTCCACCCAATCAGTTTTTTATTAAATAATTTATAAGCATCAATATATATCGAATAACCTAGAATTATTCCTTCATCACGTTTGGATGCAAATTTGTCGATATTTCACTTTTATTAAGGGTAAATACCATGAAAAGAAACATTGAAGTAACTATAATTTTGTTTTATAGGTTACATAACCCTTTTTGAGTTTTCTTATGAATTCGTATAATTAATACTCTGCTAATAATATAACTAGATGTATTGAAATATTCATCCCAAAAATGGATGGATATGTCCTATTCGGAAAGCATAGTTCATGCTATCTCTAATTTGGTTATAATTCTTCTTTCTGTAACACTATTTTTTGGAGGTATCCTAGGTGAATTGAAGTTATTAATATAACCATTATTTGAGAAAAATGATTGAGACTCATAGTTTTCAAACACATGGACATGGTCACTTCATAATGATTTCATTATAAGGACACTTTATTTTTCTTCTATTCTAGAATATATTGAGAAATGAGGACAAGATTCAATTTTGTTAGCAGGAATGAAATCCTAGGTATATCAATAATAGTCATCTATAAGGACACAGACATAGTGATTCCCAAGATGACATGATACTCTAGATGGTCCAAAAAAATCCATGTGAACCAACACTAGAGGTTGAAAAGATAAAACATATTTATTTGGTTTCAATAATATTTCCTGTTATTTTTCCTTTTGATAAGGATTATAGACATTGACATTTAGAAACTCATGTTTGGGTAGATCCATAAGAATTCCTTTCCTAGTAAGCTATCTAAGTGAATAAATATTAAAATTTCATATTCTCATTTTCAATAGCCAATACACTTTATAAAAGGAACATAAGATTGAAACATTTTATGATACAATGGATTCTATGTTTAAAACATAAAGATTTTAATTTCTAAAGGCTGTAAATACTAACTCATTTTTAGAATTAAAAACAATGCATTAACTGTTTTAAAATTTAATATTGAAACCGTCATCACACAATAGAGAGATACATAGAATATTATTATTTAATCTATCAACAAAAGTACATTAGTCATTAAAACTGAATTAATGTTACCAATTTGGATAAGTGAAATTATATTCCCTTCAGCATTGTCACAAAATGCTATATGACCACTAACTATATTTATGAGATTTTTAAAGCATGAGTAATCAACTTTCATGTGTCTTAAATATACACTATCCATGTACCATCAAATTCTACCAGAGTTCTTCAATCAACATTTCTAAAAAAATAAATTACACTAGAAAATATGTTGGTATGCAGAATTTTTTGGGTCCAATAATATTAGAAATAAGATATTGGTGAAACCATATTTGTTTCATGGGTATCAGATTCATATTTAATACAGTATTAGAAAAATAAATATTATTTGGGATATAAAAACAAAAAAAATTATAATAAATTTAGGACTATAACATTTTTTTTCAGAACTACTAACAAAACTAGATTTTCTATATTTAGATATAAAATCTGTGTGAAAATATTTATTTGACCAGGTTGAAAGACAATAACACTAGTGTATTTTGGTGAAAATATTTTACCATTCATTTGATCTAATATATATTTTCAATTGTAAAACATTTCTAAATCCTTTTTCAATTGCTAAGTAGACAATTTATGGTCATTGTTTTTGTTACGAAATTTAGCATTTCATTTTCTTTTTTTTATTATCAGATTTTATAGTAGAGGTAAGAGAATGATATTTTTTTAAGGTATTCCATTTAACATTTCATTCAATTCATATATCTTCAATAATTTAGAAAGATTCATACATTTCCACAATAGACATATTTTAGAATAACATTAATCTCCAGAATAATAAAAATTTTGAACAAGTGAGTCAACAGTTATCTTAGATGTGTTTTTCATTAATCACAAGTTTACCTAGTATGTTTTATAATCAAGTGATCATTCTACCTCACATTTAATATCTTTAGAATAACTCCATGTGGACTTTATTTCCTATTTGTATATTTTATCATTGTCCTCATATATCTTCTTATATTTTAACTTAGTATAGTCAGCCTTTACATGTCTTCTTCTCTTATATTCATAATAAAATATTTCATTTGGGTCTAATTATTTTTAAAATCCTTTTTCCAGTTTTCCTTATTATCATATTTACCTTTTAAATTGGGATTCCTAAAAACATATTAATTTGATAAATTTTTTAAACCATCTTTGTAACTGAGCCATTTCATCATCAATATCTAATTGGGAATCATTATTATTTGTTCTGACAGAATGAGTATGAATCAATTTTTTTATATAGTGGATTTTAAATCCAATAACAATTACAATGGTTCATCCTCCTCTTCTTTTTTTACTTTAATTATTCATCATACATCATCTGACATCCTATCATCTCCTTGACTAAAATTATACTAATATCATAGGAATCTCTTATTTAGATTGTTGTTCCTCTCAATCTATAGGGTAGAAACTGTAGAAATATCATGATTTTCTCCTTAGTAGAAACTTTATTTACAAGATAACTCATATTAATTAGAATTTAAATGATCCTAATGTAAATATTAGAAATAGGTTCATGAGGAATCTTATTAATGTTATCATATTAAATAGTATATGTATTATGCCTCATTTATAAGAAATTAGTGGTTTCTTCTTGTGAAACAACTTGAGTATCCCAAATTTCCCTGGTTGTTTTATATTCAAAACTTCTATTGAATTATTAATGTCCTAAAAAATATAATGAATTAATTCCATTGTATTTATTATCATAATAAGTCTAGGTTTGTCCATCCCATGTATTTTTTGTACTAGCAGGAATCATATATTCATCTATAATGGAAACTAAATTTCAAATCATATACTTTATAAATGCATTTTAATCTTACTTTTCCACTATAAATAATTAGTTCATTAAAAAGTGACGTATGATGGTAGTATCACATTCCAACATATTATCCATAATAAATGATAAATACTAGTATTTAAAAAGTTAAATGTTTGGAAATAATATAAATTTTGAGATCATTAAAAAACAAATAAAATAACATTTGAAAAGATTTGAAAATAGCTAGTAAAATCCTTTTATAAAAAAATTTGGTCATATAAGGACAGTAAAGGGGGGTGGGGGATTGAGTTCCTTTTTAAATTTATATTATAAAAATTATTTGAATGAATTCCCCAGTTTGTTTTAAAAAAAATAGCTAGTTAATCAAAGTATGAATTTATGATACTTTGACTATTTAATTAATTTCTCAAGATATTGATTACCTCTCAGATATATCAAGTTGAAAGAATAAAATAACTATTGAAACAAATTTACTAAATCAAAATAGTAAAAAATATTTTCCAAAGATATTGATTACCTCTCAGATATATCATGTTGAAAGAATAAAATAACTTTTGAAACAAATTTACTAAATCAAAATAGTAAAAAATATTGTCCAATACTAAATATAAAATTAGAACTTATAAATCTCAAATATGAGTTAAAAAAGAGTAAACTAAATTTGAAAACACATAGGATTAAAATAAGAGGTTAAGTCTCATGTTGAGACTCAGTCCCCTCTACACAGTGATTGTCATCCCTCAATAAATATATATAATTATTTTACTCACACCCAGGACAAGGGTTTACATGAAATTATACAAACATTACATGTTCCAAGACCTCTACCATAGTTCAATGTGTGATCTAAAATTTACAGGTCACACATGACCTCTATGAAAGATCTACATGGGATAAAAATGTAAAAAGGGGGTTTGTGTGAGGATATATTGTATCCTCAAGTTTAGTGAAGTAGATAATGTGTGTTTAATAGATAGATACAAACACCACACTAAATGTAGTAAAAATAAACAAAAAAGGGTTGGGAATACAAGGATTGAATTTTTAAGGCTCTGTGTGTTGTCAAATGATGTTATGGACTCTTCAGATGTACTAAATGTAAATTTTGAGTCATATTCTATAAAAAACATTCAAATAGAGTGTCGTTGGTGATTTTTTTTCGTTTCTAGGAAATTGGGATACTCTTCCATAGTTTTTGTTTGATGTAAGTATGATTGATGGTTTGATGGAAAAATCATCCATTACTTCACAGATACTAGAGATGAGTGTTCTTCATGTGTTCTTCTGATTAGTCTAGAATCTCTACTACTATATTCTATTCTATTATGATATCCTGCTTTAGTCCTGGTACCCCATGATTTTATATTATTTTAGGTTTCATGTGTTGTGGAACTAGAAGCATGTGGAGGTACCTCGTACCTTGTATTGTCCACTAACATAGTCATCAGTGTTGTCTATAAAAAGAATTAATTAAATCAGTAGCATTGAATCACTCAAATATGACCGTTAGAGATAACTGTGAATAAAATAAAATTTAAAATTTCTATTAATGACTATTCATTCTGTAATTCATTCTCTTAGTGAATCCATCTATCGAAAAGTTCTTCAATTGGTATCAGAGACTCATTTTATCAGCATATCATTTTGTAGGTATCTCCATATATATGTGACTCAATGCCAGAGTTACTCATTTTTTCTATCAATGATTAATTCCTTATACAATTGTCTCATTTGAATTTTCATTGAGTCTTATATCGATGAGTCAGTTTGCACTATCGGTGAAAAATTCCTTCTGTTTGTGTGATATCTGAACTTTTCGTGAGATATTTACTCTATCAGCGTCTTATTTGAACTGTCAGTGAGAAATTTTCACTATTTGTGTGATAGACTTAACTGTGGCTGAGTTATTTTTTCTATATGTGTTAGTGACTCAAAATTCCAATTTTCTAATTTAATTATCTTATAACAAGTATATACCAAAAATGTGTTAAATACAATGTTGATTATAATTAATCATAATTAAAATTTTTAAAACATAAATAAACATGATTGAGATGATAAGATATGTTTTTAAATGGTTTTTGATTATTAAAACCTTAAAAACCAAAGAGGGGCCAAGAGTCTCCTATGGGCCAACACCATATTTTTAGTTTTTTATTCATTTTCATTATTTTTATGATTTTTTCATTTTTACTATTTTTTAGTCTTCTTCTTAATTTTTTATGGGGTTCTATGATTTTCTAGAAAAAAATCATCCATTTATTATTTTTCTATCCATTTCAAATATTTAGAGGTATATTTCGTTGGGTATTGATTTTTTTAAAATTTTCCTTAGTGTATATGGTGTACTAGCAGTTTTAGCGTATTTTTGGTTTTCTAGTGGTTTTAAGGGTCACCTAGGTCTCTATTGAATTTTATTTTTTTTGTAGGTTTTTAGGAATTTGGGCGCTTTTAATTTATAAAAGTGGATTTATGGTCTCTAAAACATTCTATTTTTTTAAGGGATATCAAAAAATTATTCTCTTTTTTGTAGATTACTTGTTTTTATTGGGTTTTTAATAATTTTCAAGGATATTATAAGGATTTTAATTGGTTTTATATATTATCATTGGCACAAAAAAAATTTATGACTTTCCATGCATTAGTGTGTTTATATTGTGTTGTGTGATTATTTTGAGTTTTCCTATGGTCTATATGGGGTCCATAGTTTTTTAACAATACTTCATTGTTTTAATTTGGTTATATCATATATATTTGTTCTTAAAGGTTTTTGATTGTCTATGATTTTTATAGTGTCTTTAGGTTTTCTAAGCTTTATCATGGGTTTTAGAATTTTTATTTTATTTCTGGGTTTTGATGGGTTTTTAATTTTTTATAGGATAATAAGGGTTTCCAAGTGTATTTCCTTATTTATAATGGTTTTAAATTGTTTTATTACGCAATATATAGTTTTCTTAGGATTTAAAATTATTGTAGTGTTCTTGATAAATTTAATGGTTTTTTTTAGTCATTTCAGTTATTTTCTATTATTTTCCTGATATTTTAGTATTCTAAGGATTTTTATGATTTAAATATTTTTCTTGTCTTTTATATTTTTCAATGTTTACTGTGTGTTTCTATTATTTTTATGGATTGGAAGAGTTTAACATGGTTTTAGAAATTGTTAATGGATTTTAATATATTTTATATGTTCTCATTGGTTTATTTTTTATTTTCATATGTTTTTATGAAATATCATTATTATTCATGTTCTTAATGAGAATTATACTTTTAGAATTTTTATGAAGTCCTTTGTACATTATAATAGTTTTATGGGATCTATTTCATCTTAAATTGGTTTTTAGTTTAAATAACAATTTTCAAGGATTATGGATATTTTAAGTGCTTCTAATGATTTTATTATTTTTTTCATTGGATTTCAGGATTTATCTTTTATAACTATTTTCTTGTATTTTTATAATTATTTTAATTATTTTATTGTTTTAAATTTTTTTTATTTTTTCAGGGGTTTCACAGGCTTCACAATGAATAATGTTTACCATTTTTAGTGGGGTTTTCAAATATAATACATAATTTTCCTATTTTTTACTATTCATTGTGCGATTATATGTTTGGAAATGGATTTATAATTTTTTAATGAATATCTTAAATTTTTAGGGATTTTATTATGGTTTTGACAATATAATCTTTTTATTATGTTTTTTTATATTGATATTATGTTTATAGTCTTTAGTGATTTAAATATTGGGTATTGGGTTTATTTCCAATTCTTTCTCTTTTTCATCATAACTTATAATTTTTTACATATATTCCTAGAGTAGTCTTTTTTCATGGTTTTTTAGGATTTTAATGTATATTTGTTTTGTAATTTTTCTCAGTATTTTCATTGTATTTAATGATTTTTTGTTATTGTATTATTTTAGTGTTTTATAGGATTATTAGGGGATTTCAGTGGTTTTTAGATATTTTCTAAGGTCAACACATTTTTAATAGTTTTTTTATTTTTTGTTTTACATGTTCTTTCTCTTGTATTTCTATGAAATTTCTTCGTTTTTATAGTTTTCCTGCAACTCAAGGGTTTTGGTTTGTTTTTATTAGGTAACCTAATTTTTTCATCTAATTAACTCTCTATATTTTCGTCAGTTATTTGGAAAGTCCCTTTGGATTTAATGGATTTTCATTATTTTATGGTATTTTTGGCCACCTTGGTTTTTGGGTTATTTATTATTATTCATGAGTTTTAATTATTTCACTGGTTTTATTTTTTATGGTTTGTAAAAGTTTTATAATTTTTTTATGATTTTCATTTATTTTAATTGGTTTTCTGAATTTTTTGGTGGTTTAAGGTTATCCATTACTATCAATAGTTTCCATGATTTTTTATGGATATATAGGTTTTTTATAGCCTTTCAATGTTTTTAAATGGTTTAATGAATTTTTCGTGTCTTTATCATGTTTCTCTGTGATTTTCATAAGGTTTTGAGGAAATTTTTGTTTCATTTTGTTCATCAGGGTTACATGGTTATCTATGTATTTTAATAATTTTTCAAGATATGTATTGGTTTTTGGTGGTTTTTTATGTATGTGGCAAGTTATTCCTAGAACATACATTTATGTTCTCTAATATATAATTTTTTTGAGAGGATGATTGGTGGTTTCTTATAGCCATGATTTCATTTTTACATTAAAATTTCCAAAAGGAATGACTTTTATGTTGTGGTGGAGGTCAATTAAAATTTATGTCCATTGGTGTTAGACACAATGCGGTGTGGTGATCCCATTGTGGTACACAGACAATGAGTTTCATGTGTTAAAATATTTTTTACACTATTCATTATGGCTAGTCCGTGAAGATTAGTATATATCAGTTTTTTGTTATGTGGAATAGTATGGTACTTTTTTGTAGTCAGAGTATATGTAGAATCCATGTGATTTTATTACGTTATATGTGGAGGGTAAAAATTATCATTTTAAATGGTTTTATGTTGTGGTTAGTTTTAAATTGTCTCATATAATGTCAGTAGTCACACTAGGATCATAATGTTATGGGTAACTAACTATATCACTATCATTATATATAGAAAGATTTATTGAGGTATATCGAGATGAAAATAATGTATAGTATATGGTCATGGTGGTGTTTAATGGAATAGGGGTCGTGCTACATATAATTATGGAAAATAACGAGGGAGGATTTCAACACCATGGTTTATTCCATGGTTATTTATTACTAAATATTGGAAATCATCCTTTCCATGGTGGGAATCTAAGGGAAGACATGGACAATAATACCATGTCCATGTTTGGTTCTACCACTCCAATGTCATGTTTTTCTTTAATATAATTTCTTGTTTTCTAGTTTATTAATTTTACTCCATCTCCTATGATTGTAGGTTTACTACCTTCCATGAATTAAATATTTTTTTTCTCGATCTTCAAAACACTATGGATTCCACCTTTTTATAATCAAATTTGGTGTGGGTATATGGGTATTCAATCCAATATATTCTAATAATAAGAAAATATTCCTTATTCCTCTATCATTTATATCCTAAAGAGAAGAGAACCCCTCAAGTGATATTAAAGAAACCATGACCTTGATTTATACATTCTCATATGTGATACTAGAATCTTCTGATAACCACTTCTGCATATAATATGTGAACTCATGTTGAGAATTTATATTCATTGATTTATCTATTGAGATCTATATTACTTCAGGTGTAGTGATTAATTATAATATAAACTAATTTAACTACATTATAACTCCAAATGTCAACCAATATAATTTTTTTAATAGAAATATTATTATTTATTTTTTATCGTCCATTCAAAATGAGAAATGGGTGAAATTTTAAGTAAATATGATTTTAACCTACTATAATATCATACAATGTGAGACATACTATTTCACCCCAAAAATTTATTAAAAACCTTATCACCATCTGAGAAAACATTGATAGTGTACAAATGTATAACATAATTTTACATAACCAATACCCATGTACTCACAGAGGGATGGATAGATCCAATATAACCTGGCGAACTGATGAGGGTTTCATCTCTGACTTGGGTTTTCCTTTGCCTATTTATTCATAATAATGCAAGGTCCTTCACATTGAGTTCCTCAAATTTTATATTTTCAATAATATCACAAGATTCTACATCTCTCTTATTAGGTTTTCATTAATTCTCTATCTTTAATCCAATTTGGTAAGGCTCTATGGGGCCCATTCTTTGAATTTCGCTAATATTTTCAATGGTTTGGGGGACTTATGCATCCACTCTCTAAGATCTACCCAAATTTGAGTCCTCTGGTGGGGATTGATGGTTGCATGTTAGTGTTTCATCTTGTGACCATGCTAGTGGCGCAGAAGATTGGACTTCGCTTGTGGATTCATTGGGATTTCACTTCCCCATTTTTTCTCCATCTGGGAATCTCTTGTTGAATCGACCCTTGATTAAGGGGTGCAATAATGATCTGTTTTAGGTGGTTTTCAATCATCATGGGTTACTTGTTTGGATACTTCTAGGAGCTATGAAGATGGTTTCATGGTGATGGTTTGGATCCTTCTTGCGGTGTTGAAAGTATCATTTTGTTTCTTTATGAATGCCCTGTATTTATTCTATGAGCGACAATTTTTGGACATTTAATAGATTCTTGAAGGTCAACATGGTATTGGTTGATGTATGTGGAAGTTATTTAATGATTTTTCATGAGGGGTATGGATTTTTTTGTTCATTTTTGTTTTCATATCTTATTTCTATATATTTTTTTGGTTGATTGATTGTAGATGCCTCTAAGGGTATGGAATTATAATTCATTACATTAGGTTGCAATGTTGCTTTTTTCTTTTTCTTTAGGTATAGTGGCCTTGACAAAGGGATGTGTGTGTTGACACCCATTATCCAATCAAATGTCCTTTTTCGATATATGGGTGTTTTTTTTTTGATTTTCTGTAGTGTTTTTTATCTTGATTTGTGTTTAATATTATTGAATTTTTGTGATATCTACACTAGATTTGTTGGGTGGGTGGTAGGAAAGAGAGATATATGTGATGTAATATATCTTCCAGTTCTCCCACTTCATTTTTCTGTGTGTTAGAGGAGTGTTATTCCTCATTGTGCATCCAACATATTAAAACCACTTTGATGGGGGAGAAAATATTTTTGGCCAATCACAATGATATATTTTCATTCAAGGGGCAATGATATTTTCTCATACATTTCATTTCATTTTCTATTTTATGATCACTTTTTACATCCTCTATGTCTTTTATTAGCATCTTCGATTCTGATTATAATGGGTTACCTCTCACCCCATTTTCAAAAAAGGATTTCATTTTTGAATTTTAATAAAGGGTGATCGACCAACATCAGTTTCAAAAAAAACAAATCCAATACCCCTTAAATTATAAAATCCTATTTATTATACTTTTGTAATTAATTATTTTAAAGTTCAAGTTAGTTAAAATTAAAATTACAAAATAAATTTTGTTTCCTCTATATTTTTTCAATTGAAATTTTCATTAACTAATCAATATGTGAAAAATATTGACATAAATACATTGTAAATTTTGGAATTTTAAGATAATTTTCCCAAAATTGATTGAGATATATGCTGCAAAACGTTCATACTATAGTAGGTTATTAAAATATTTCATGAAATACATCATATGTTCACTCATTAAAATATAAAATATGTTAGATAAATTAAAAAAATACAAGTATCAGTGTCTATATCATGAACCCTGATTTAAGAGAAATCATTAGATTTTATTTGACAGGAACATGAGTGCTTCACCTTGACTACAGTTACCATCTGATATATTTCTGTTTGACACTAAATTTTTTTCGTTAGAGTATACTGAGGCTTTCTATGTGAATCTTGTTTAAATTTTTACACCTTATAATAAATGAGGGGTTAGCCTTTTATTATACCACATATATGATATAAAACTTGTAGTCTTCTTAGACTATTTCTAGGCATAGAAAATTCTTCCTGTTTGAACTAGTTGAGTTGGGTAAGACTCATTAACAATGTGTGGAATCTCCAAGTAGATTGGTGGTTTTCTTGTATGTTGAACATATTTTTAGGTATTTTTATATATCGATACCACCGAGTAATAGCTATTTATACCTTTAATTATTGTTATTACCATATAATATGAACTACCTTTTTTGGATTTCTGGTTCTGATTAGGTCCCACATGCTGATGGCATCTGATGATATAATTATGACTATATTAATATATTGTGACTCCTAAAGTTCAAGGATTCATTACTTGTTTTATTTTTGCCCCTTCTAAAACATGTTATATTAATTTGTTTGATAGTGTGTAAATAATTCCCAGGAATTGAACATAGTCATCATGCTATAGACATTAGGGTTTTGTGGAAGGACCTTGATTCCCCCATATTGACTGATGCACTAATCGGATTGTTTCATTGAATTTATTGAGAGAAAAAATGTTAGATAGGATGCCCCATGGTTTATGAATTCCATAATGTCAATGACCATTGATTTATGGTCAGTACAAGACCAATGGATAGAAATTTATAATGTTTTGTAATATAACCATGTTGATTCTGTTACCACTACGTCGAACTTTTCAATATGAATATCAAAATTTTCTTAGATGGAAATGACTATTCGGGTGCCTAACCCAGTTGACTAGTCCTTTTACTATTTATGTGTTCCTTTCAGAAATTACACCATAAGATCGGTATCCATTCATAAAATCATGGAACATGTTATACTCCATACTTTGAAGAGGAGTTCCTAGGGAACTCATAAAGTATACAAATGAAGAATTTCTATGTAGAATAGTTAGTTTGACCATGTTGATAGATTATATACACTACATGAGTCGAGTATAGAATTTTTTGTTCTGGGATGTACATACTTCAACATTGATAAGTTAGTTATCAATGATTTCTTAAGAAAACTATTAAAAATTGAACATAGGTTAATTGATGGATGAGATCCATGATCTAATGGTTTATAATATGTTATTCTTACATTAATGGTGACCCAAAAAACTATTTATTACTAAAAACATATGCTCAATTTAATGGAAAATTGATGAATAGATCTCAAATCAGAAGATGTTTGACCTATATCCGGGTCGTGACACACATGGATAAAAGTTTTAGTGTCATTAAATAAATGAATAAAATTATAGAAATTTTTAAATATGGGCATGTATAAGTATTGCAAATACATCTATATATATAATATCAAAGTAAACATTGATAGATATGTTTCTTTAACTAATCCTGACATCACCCTATGTATGATGAAAGAGCCTCAACTATAAACTGATCTTTGAAATTATCTTCATGTGTCTGAAAATTGAATCCTTGAGATTTTCAATCATGTTATGGTTTATAGGAATTCCACTTTATGTGGGGTACAAAATTTTATTTTTAATGGTGAAAACCCGCAATTTATATTTTTTTTGAAAAAACATAATAAGAAATGTTCTTTGAAAGAGGGAACATGTGATGGAAGATGGTACATATCACTTTGGTATTCCCATGATATTGGCGATACTATTTATATTTCCATTAAATACCAAGAATTCACTGAGGCAATCAGTTTCTCTGTTATTATAATGATGGTGTAAAAATAAACTCCTATGGTTTGGAGTGGTACATCAGTCACTATTGGAGGCACTCAATTGAGAAGGGTCTTGGGACACTTATACCTATCAGTGGATGGTATTTATAGACATCGACATATTGATAAATAAACAGGACCACAAATGTCTATAATCCAATATAAAATCATTTTATGAGATAGATTAGGGATTTGGGTGAAATCCATACTTGTGCATTACACTCGGTGTATCTTATGTTGATCATTGGATGTAGAATCAAGATAGTGTCAGTGATGGTGAAAAATCATGATAAAGTTTATTAATCCGGATACATTTTGTCTGGGAGACATCAGCAGTTCCAGGTATAGGTTTTAGTGACTATTATTAGAGTAATATCAATATAGATTTGGATCATGCTTCAAATTCTAGTTTTTATGACATTTTTTTCATCAGAGCTAGTCTTATTCCAAATCTTCAACAATATGAGGTTAAAATTGTTTCCTCTCAATTATTTGGATGTGTTTGGTGAGTAAATAACATTGGAAATTTCATCAAGTTATGATGGTGGCATCTTAAACACTCAATCAATGATTTCAATCTAAAATACACTATGACCAGTTTGATATCGGTTGATTGGAGTTTGATAATATTGGTCATATTGATTACTAAGGTTAGTTTCATTGATTGTTGTTCGATAGACGTTCTGTTAGTCCCTCCAAAATTTATCATATATTTATCAGTATGAAATTCTGATGGTGGGAGTACTCTGACTCGTAATTGGCTATTTTAAACATCAACCATTAATGGGAAACACTATATGCGAAATGATATGTGATATGATGATGTGAATGTATATTTAGTAAGATGGGATCGATTATATTTTGACTCAATTTTTCTACTATGGTTTTGAGTATTGGATTGTGTCTTAATGGGTGAAGTTAGATATTCTAGAAATGAATCTTACTAGTGTGTTAGGAATTTTTGAATGAACCGATGCCTGTTGAGTGATATTTATTTACCTGTGTAGGATTAGTGTTGATTTTTTTATTTCCACAATACTTTTTGGGGGCGATGAATTCTAAGGTTACAAAAAAATTTATATCCCATTTTTTACATGTGTAAATACTCAGGGGAAATTTTTTTAAGGTAGTTGAATAGGAAAAATAATTAATTGATCTGTGAAAGGTAAATATGAAACTTATAATGCTTGAAAATAAGGGTTTTAATGTGGTTTAAGGATTTTGAGGTATCATATATATTTGGAGGTGTTTTGGGAGCATCAATCTCTGAAATAACCCATTCTAGGAGAAATTTTAAGGGCACGTGATTTTTTTAAACCATGAGTCCCCTTAGAAGAAATCATTCATCCCTATATGGTCTGTCACATAGTTTACTAAACCATTAATAGTGGTGTATGGATATAAACAAGTACATTAGTAATTTTTATAGGTGGGTGCATATGTTTTTAATGGTTTGGAACACCACGAACCATGATTCATGTTAAGTGCCACATAACCTGTATCAATACACATTTTCTGTTTGGTTGACAAAAAATATGACGCAAAACTATGTAGGGTAAGAATTTTTGGTAGTTTGATCTAAATATTTTCTACATATTGAGTCAAATAATGTATAAGAAATAGTCACATAATTTTAAAACTAAAATGACACATTTAAGCCTTTGACCCTTAATGGGGTTTCACCCCTTTTCCAACACCATTTCTCTTACTGGTCCCTTGCATGTACTTACCACCATATATCATCCTCCATGATGAACCTCCAACATTATTAGTTTGATTCAAGAATAATCGATTAAATTGTAACCTTGTAGGTTATTCCAAATCTCAAATTTATTTTTCCCTAGGGTATATTTCCCTAATGAACGCCAAATCTGTTTGAGTGATTTTCCATATTCTCATAAATTTTAGAGGTTATTATTATTTCTCTAATTATTAATGAATTTAATGGTTGATGGTGGATGAGTGAGGCATCCAAATCATGATATATGTGTTTCATACACTTTTCCACTAACGTTTCTTTATTTTTTAATATTACATCTGTTCTTGACATTATAATTTTTGATTGTCATTCCAAAATAATGTGATAAATAAATTTAATTTATTATCCTTATTTATATATAATTGTTGTGTGCCATTGACATTTATGTGATTATGAAATAAATTTTTATCATCCCATTATTGTTCCCCTTACAATCCCATGATAAATAATGTATGTAATTGCCCAAAACACCACTAACGTTGTTTTCATTTTCCTTTAAACAAAAGTCATCAAATAATTTAAAAAAAAATTGGTTGAATTAAAATCTAGATTATAGTATACTAGGCCCATGAGAAATTATGATGTATTCTCATGGAATATAGTGGGTTTGAATGAGATGTAATACTTGCATAATATAATTTGTATGATGAACTAGGGGTTTTTGTTACCAAACAAAAACATGAGATGTGGTGGCATAATTTTATATTAAAAATGAATAGATGAACTAGATATGGGAGATTTGTTATATCCACACTATTTTGGCCATTATTAATTGTTATCGTTGTTATTATTGTATGATTATTAAATTTTTCATGTATTTATTAATGAAATGCCCTTTTATGCCAATAAATATTTTGGGAAGTTAATGGATTAATTGTGGGACATATATTATAGAATAGGGGTTCACTATATCCCAATTTCATTTTCATTTAAAAGGTTTTCTCCTTGAAATAATTTACCACAAATTATTATAGGGAGGCGTGGGGTCCTTATGGATAGTGACTCATACATTATGATACTCAGGTATGGAACTACAAGGCATGACATCCCTTACATTATGATACTATGTCTTGTAATACCTAGGCATTACATCCCATAAGAAAATATAAATGATCATGGAATCCCTAGACATTTCATCCATTATGATCATTATACTCGTAAATAAAATCCATTGTCATGGGATCCCATATAATTTTGAACATCATGATTAGAATCCACCACTACTATATGAAATTCAGGTGACATTGCAGGGATGCTAGAGTTACACCATGTTTCCTGTCTTATAATACATTTTTAAATATAGATGGGTATATACATTCCTTTGTATAGTGTTCACATATATTAGTATACATATATATATATATATGTATATGTATATATAAAATCATATGTATGATGTTGTTATATATATATATATATTCATGTGTTGTTCTCTAGGTGTCTTTGAGGAACCTATTCCAACCTAATTTTATTTATATTTTCTGGACTATATTACATTTTAAATAGCAAAAAATGCATTTTTTATTCACGCAGATTGGATTATGATTTATAAACTGAGGGTGGTGGTCAATTAAATATATCTCACACACTATTTGGGATGCAATTTCGTACCCCTGAATATATCATCCAGTTTTATATTATGGACCTTGGTTTATTATTTTTTCTTATATGGTTTTCCATTAAATTTTAATAGTTCAAGACTGAGCCAAAGATTTAGATTATTTTCATGAGGGCCTAGGGTGATTTTTACATTGCCTTGTATATTGTTTATCTATTACCTACATTATGTCTATTTTTTGTCAGTTATATCTTTTTCAGGCCTGGTAATTATTCAACTATTATTGATGGTCACTTGTTATTATATATTTTAATTAATTTTTCATCTGCTATATATTTTAATAATACAGACGGAATAGACTTCCAACTATACATCTAATATACACTCACTGCTAGTCGAAATCCACTGGTGTGTGGAAAGGCACTCTTGAGGCTCATTAGACAACTAGCTTAGAGATCCATTTCCATGGATTTGGAGTTGGGATTATATATATATAATAATTTTTTCAATGTGGAAGGAAATTAAATGATATATTTGATTTGTCAAAATATGATTCTCCATAATAAATTAGATGAATTAGGGATAAGAGAATGAGTATAGGAACATTGATTGGAAATTAAAAATTAATGTCGAATATAATTTACCACATTATGTAATTTTTTATTACATATTGAATACATATTGTAAATTGATGATGAAATCCCCTAAGGAATATTAATATTTCTCAAATGGAAATGTGAATAGAACCAAGAATGATAATATAGAACATTGTAAGAAGAAATATTATAAGATAAGATTTTATTTATCATAATTTTATTTATAATTACATAATAAATTCGTACTACTACAATAAAATTCCATTGATTCTATTTATAACATGTTATGCCTTTATTTTCGTATGCTACAATTGCTCAGTGTTTTTCAGTCTTATTTTTCTTTGAATTAGGATGGAATTGGTGAGAGTTTTTTTCATGTTATGTCAGGTGGCGTCTGGAAAGAGAGAAGGGTGTGCTGGAACCTATCATCCAGCTCTCCATTACATTTTTATACTGGATTTAGAGGTCCTCTGCCATGGTATTCCTCCAGAATTGCATAACCTTTTGGTAGAGGGGGTGACACGCTATTCTGATTGATCTCAATAGTTCACTCTCTTGCTCGGGGGGAGATGAGATTTTCTGGTGTTTCCTTGGGTGTTTATTTTATTTGTACATTTAGGATATTTATGACATGTTCCTTTTAGATTTCATCCTTTACTATAATGGGTTTCCACTTTCCTAGTTGTAATAGATGATATAACATTCTCATGTTCAATATTTTGGGAACTACCATCAACAATTTATAAAAACCAATGGAATAATGTTTAATCATTTTTTATGTGAGTATGAATTATATTGCGGTAATTAATCGGGTTTAATGATTTGAATTTTTCACGAAAATCATGTTTATTATTAGATTTATTAATAATAACATGTTGGAATAGGTTTTATGCCACTCATTTAGGATTGATTTCTAAAATATGATTAATATTTTTAATTAATTAGTATAAATTATTAAATAACAAATTCACATAAGGATACAATTAAATTCTATATGTGGGGGTTTTCTGTTATTTATAATTTAGTAATTTGTTAGTGTCTACATAGGATGGATACATGAGAGGATATAATCTTTTATTGTTTCATACAGTATTAGGTAAAGCGAATTAATAATTGAATGATATAGAGTATCGAAATAATTAATCATAAATAAATGTAAATATTAATTTATAATTTATTTATATAATACTAAAATGAATATTCCTACAGGGGATTTTTAATTTATTAGAAATTATATTTATAATTAATTTAAATACATGTTTTGATGTTGAATTTTCATTTTTTGTATTTGATTGTGTGTTTGAATGAATTCATTTTTTATTTTTTGTTAATACATTATTGTATTTTATACTATATTAATCCATTTTATTTATTTAAATATATAACCTATATATGTTTTTGGAATGTTATTATGGATATGCATTATTCCATTTTTTGAGCTATATCAAATCATTCTTATAGTATGAGCCATTGAGGAAATTATGAGTAGATATTAGGATGGTTGGGACATTATAAGACATAAAATTTATTATTCTTCCTTATTAGGATGATGATATTGATTTTGTAATTATTTTCTTAGGTTGAATACAATAAATTACTATTTTTCCTACTGGTTATGATGATGTGATTATATTGGGATGGTGAGCCTAGGTTGAAAGTTGGGATTTACTACTTTACCCTCTTGAAAAAATAATAATGATATGGGTATGAATAGAATAATAGGATAGCTAGTCTTACGTTTTATTTTTATAAGATTTTATGGTTACGGTGGTGTGGAGGTATTTATGATGAAAACATTACAGCAATCATATGGTGATATTTTTATTTTGATTGATGTTGTTATAATTTTTAAATTACTCTCTTTTATATTAATCACCTGTAAATCTAAATTATTGTAAAAAACATTTTATTTAATTGAATCATTGAACCAAAATTATAAATTATGTAAAATTTCTTTGATGTAAATGATATTAGACTCTATGATATATGTATTATTTTTCCAATAATGCTTACTTTTGTTTGACATATTATTTAATAACAATTTTCCATTCCAATAAGCATCATTGAGGTCTACCCCAATGCATCTATTTTATATAGATATATAAATTCTTCCAAATTATGATCCTAATTATTAATAATACACTCTCACCACCTTAAAAGTTTCATTAGATGTTTTACAAGACATTTTGGTCAATATTGGGGATTCTATTATTTTACAAATTGTAGAAGAGTCTACAAATGATATTTCATAATATATTTCATTATAATAATGTTTTACAAAATTATATTATGGTTTTGGGTAATTTTATCACATTATTTTGTTTATTTCAAGTTTAATGGTCCATGTTTGGACTTTATTATGAATTATTGATGTAATGATTCCCTTTATAATAAAATATTACATTGGTGCTATTAAATAACCAATGGAAAATTATAGGTGAGTCATGAGGGTCACAATATTATAAAATAATAAAATTTGTTAGGTTATAGATATGAATTTTTTGAAAAAAAAAGTGGTTTCAAATCTTATGGATAAATGATACAATGGAGTTTTGAGTTGGTCATAAGTTTTCATTACATTGGTTCTGTAACTAACCCAAAAAATTTAGTGTAGTGCCTTTGGTTTCTATATTATAGTGGTGAAATATATAAGGGATATCACAACCCAATATGAAATAGTTATGTGTATTTATAAATCAAGATACATTATTAAATTTTACATGAAAATTAAAAAAGTAAAATTCAACATATTAATATATTTAGAAAATTTATTATTCTCTCCACTGTATGCTTATATATCAATATTAGTAAACATCTTAGAATCATATAAAAAATATATGGGTGATCTATAATGCATATAAAGGTTCCGTGCACATTAAAATAATCATATAATAAATAATGAATTAATTATACAGAACTAATAACTCATGATGAAATAATTTTTAAAAAATAATAATATGAACATGAATCATATACCTTTATAATATGAATTTTCAAATAGTCACATGGATATCAAAAAATGATTTCATAATGATAGAATATATAATTCTGTACATCTTAATCGTATCATCAAGGCCCCATTCAATGACATACTGCATACATTGGTAAGTCCTTGGAAAAATACATAACCTTTTAATATGACCTACCATTTAATAAATGGTATATGTAATTATAGGGTCCCCGCATCAATTAATATGTAAAATTTCGTTCAAATTTTTAAAAACATAATCAACATGAATTAATAATAAAAAATTATCTCAATTGGAATGAATAGTATAGGGAAATTCAATACATTCCCATTTAAAAATGAGAGTAAGGAATTTATAAACATAAAGTGGGTAATATTATTAGAGTATAAACATATAAAACAATAATATTAATTAAGGTATATTGATATATATGTAAGAAAATTGAATATATCAGTAAAAAATTTGTTAAAGGAAATTTTATTTCATTTTTCAAATTGCTTATTTAAAATCTAATAATATTATAACATTATGGAAAAACCCATTATTCATAAATAAAAAACTCAAAAAATGTAATACATTCTTTAGATGAAACAGTAATAATGAATTTAGAAAAATAGACTCTTTCATTAAGTGATTAAATTATTATTTTATTCACAAAATCCTTTAAAAGATCCTTGTTCACAATAATGAATGATGATTATTTTTACAACATTTTATTGAAATTAAAAAAAATATTATAAATTAAATAAATTTCTTATTATAGGATATCATGAATATTATTCAAAACCATTTAATGAAAATAAATACGAGGACGAAAAAGATACCAAGCCAAATTGGAAAACATAGTCGATTCAACATTGAAGTATTCCTCTAGTCTTTTTTAGTTAAAATGGTAACAAAAATAAAATAATAAATAAAATGGTCTTAAAATATACATAATAGAATAAAATTTATAAGGTTTAATTTTGAATAAAATATTATTAACCAAATTCAAAAATATAATTAAATAATTTTGAGTAGTTATGAAATTATAAAATAAATCATTACCACTTATTAACTTTTGAATCATTACCCTACTAAAATAAATAAGAAAAATTGAAACATTAAGAACCATGCATATAATTTTATTACTGAATAAAAATATCATGGGTAAATTTAAGAAACATGGTGTGAAAGTGGAATATATATTATATAAAAAATTATATGAGAAACCATTACAAATATCATAACATTGTAAATTGAATTAATCAATGATGTGATTATGAGTAACAAATGTAGATCGACATGAAATTTCATTACATAAAACATAAAATAATCATAGGTAATTATATATATAATCATTGTATAATACACACAATGAATAATAAATATAACACAATAAAATAACTGAGTTATAAATCCCATTACATCGAGTATGATTCATGACTTACATATATTTTATCCAGTATAGTAAATATATCTTCATATTATTTTTGATTAGTAGTTCTGTAGCTATATGATTATCATATTAACTATTTTATTTCATTTTTATGTAAAATATATATTAATTAAAATAGTTATGTTCATGTTTTATGTTTTGAGGAAAACATGTTCATAATTGTAGAACAATATTGGTAAGAATACAATTTATAAATTGGTCATAATTACATCATATGAAAATATTTATAATTAAATACATATCATTATAGATATTAGTTAATGTTTTAGGAACATACATTAAAGGAAGATAATAAAAATTAACATCAAATCATTGATTTGGTAGTCCACATGTAAGAAAGAGAGACGTTATAATTTATTTTAATTGGTGGAATTAACTAAATGTAAGTATTATATTATATTTAATGATTATTAATTTTATTATTAAAATATTTTTTATTAATTAAATCTAGTATAATAACCATCCATGGATTATGGTGAGAAAAAAAAAATTCACTACTTCTTGGGTATGAATGGCAGTATGTAATCATGAGAGATGTGTTCATTCTCTATAAAATGGAAATGAAATGAAGATATTTTTTTCCATGATCATAAACAAATAATATATACGTATGATAACAATGTTTTTATATAAGGAAGGTAATAGAAAATTTTATGGAGTAATAGGGGGAATAAAATGCAAACACTTTATTAAAATACATATCTATTGTTAAAGAAACCATTAGATTACTCATTAAGAATTTAAGGTCGACCATTGGATGATAGAATAGAATCCTGGTCAATCAGAAGAATTTTGTTAAGTTATTTGGGTTGGGATTGGCCAAGATACATGTCTCAGTAAGTGCTAGGATAGGAGGAGTGGTGGTGTCCTTATATAAGAGTATGTGGGGTACCGTTGAAATAACATAAAGTATTAAATTAATATAAATTAATTTCTATTTTCAAAAGAAACAAAAATTGAAAAAAAATTTCTCTAGAGTGAATATATGATGAAATAATGTGATAAATTAAAATTTTAAAATGTTTTCAAGAAATTTTAGAAAAATATACCATTGTTTATCCACTAATTATCCATTTTATCCTTTTATATGGTTACAACTTTATCAACAATAATGATTAATAAATTTATATATATGGTATAAATTCATTAGAGAAATATCAACATAATTTTGTTGACTATATCCTACCCCCTTGACATATTTTATCTTTTTAAAAAAATTTGAATAATTTAACATTATATTATTTAACATAAAATACATTTAAAGTCATATTAAAAAAATCACATATTTTGACAATATATGAAACAATAAAATTACTAAAATATATTATATGATGGTTAAAAATAAAATGTAATTTATTAATAACTACAAATATCATGTTGAATACTAATTAAATATAAAAATAACTCTTTTTGTTTTTTCAATATATTTTAATTTTATTATTCAACTTCTTTCACAAGAAATGTGTAGTGTTGTATTATTATTTAATTTAATTATAAAACTACTAAAAAATAAAATTGTCATCTTAAAAAAAGATTTTTTTTTCAAAATTAGCTTTTATAATCTCTCATTAAACATTATATACAAGTGTTAACATAAAAGTTGAATTAAAAATAAAAGAGTGAAATTCTGAAATTTTTCTTTACATTAAATAATATAAAAATCATCATCAAATAAAAATTGGAACCGAAATCACATATCATCAAATATTTTTAGGGTTTGATGAATTTTTCTCAAAAAATTATATTTGGTGTATGGGTGTATATGAAACAAAATTCTATTGTTTTAACCTTTTATCATATTTTTTCCTTTATCAATGTGTTAAAATCTATAGTGGTTACTATTAATAATTCATGATAAATAAAAGTGGAATATTATATGAATTTGAAACCCATCAATTAAAATATGGAATATATTTTTATGAAACAAATTACATTAATTGAATTAGTTTTTTTTTACATAAGTGATGAACCATATAATTTTTTTTTTGAAATTTCACTTTTAGTTGATAAACCAACATCTTACGAAATAAATTATATTGTGAAATTATTTAGAATTTTATATATTATGAGGAATAAAAATGATCTTATATTAAATTGAAACTATATATTAAAAAATATATTTTTGATCTAGTTTATTTAAATATAAGAAATGAATGTTTTAAAAATATTATTACTTTTCATTATTCATTGAAAAATAATTTGTTTTAGAAAAAACTCAAAAAATAATCCTCAGGTAATTTGAAATGATGATTTTAAAAATGATATTCATTTTTTAAAATAATATTTAAATTTTTTAGAATCTATTTATAAAATATGTTCAATAATATAAATAAAATCCACTTTTGATAAAAATTTATTTTTAAGATAAAAATCACTTTAATGTAAATTTATTAATAATTCATTATGATTCAATCCATTCGATTTATTTATTAATATATTGTTTTGAAAATTTATCATAATTTTATTATTACTATTTATATATGCTTATTTGATGGAATGGTTATAATAGTTCAATTTAAGAAAAATTAAATTATTGTATAACATTGTTTTCTTAGGGAATATTTTTTTTTGTAAACAGTGTTACAAATTCTATAATTATTTTAAACAGAATTTTAAAATTGTAACATTCATTCCACATTAAATAATTTACATCCTCCCAATATTTTTCTATGTATGAAATTGTTAAATAATAGATAAAACTTTTTTTTGAATATATACATCGTAAAAATATATTATAAAATTTCCTTTTGAAAATCGGATAACGAAAATAAAATCACAATATAGAATTACAAACAATCTAGTTCCACATAAGGAGAACATTAGTGTGATGTGAAAATATTGACAAGGAGCATTAAAATAATCTTTTGGGAATATCATATAGGTATAAATAACATGATCTCAAGAATGTTAATTTCCACAAAACTGTAATTCACTAATTGATAAAGAAGACCACCGATTGATCAAAAATAATGGTAATGTGATAACATTATTATTCCTAGATTCTTTTCTTAGAATATTGGGATTATTTTCCCATCAACACCATTATAATTAAAAAATATAAATACATGATTTATTTCTATTTAATATAAACAATTTCAATTTTTTGGTTGTGCATCAATCAATTCCCACTTATATCATAACTCTTAATTTCTTAAATTATTATCAAGGAATAAATTTTCATACCTAATAGAGGAAAACTATTTTTTATTTGATAATTCTTTCATAGAAAAGGATTTATAATTATTCCTATAATTTCATTCCATTAACTAAATCTCAAATAGTTAACATTGTAATGTCTTGTGCTTTAAACCGAATAAAATAATATGGAATTTTAACTCTACAGTAATAGAATATGACTTTTTAAAAGAACATGATTCAGATCATATTTTCAAGAGTTATAATGCTTCAATGAGTTGTTTTTTAGACTTGGTTCAAGGCCTAATAATTTTCCTTTGTCTTGCAATTATTTTTGGGAGCAACCAGCCCATAAAACCAACATTGGATTATCCTACAAAGGGAGGATGGTTTGTCTGAAACCGTGAATCCTAAAGTAGAAATCTTTAAGACCTTATCAATGTGGAAAGTAGTTTTTGCAAAGGTTGTGAATAGTCTCCAAAACCATTCTCCCTAAACACAAGTTTAGTGGAAGAGTTAGTACACAAGAATTATACACTACACAGTTAGTGCACAGTTTCCAAATCGTGCGGCTAGCTAATGCGGTTGGTACACAGTTTGATAAACCATACACACCAAACTGTGCATCATGTCCCTCCTTAAACAATGAGATCAAATAATTGACATAAAAATTAATGTAATTTAAATGACAGTGAATTCTAGATTAAAATAAATGTTTTAATAATAATAATGACATTATTATTATTAAAAAAATGGTTATTATTATTCATAATATTATTATTTTGGATTATGTTTTAAAAACCTAGAGATGGATCTTGTTCCCCCCGTACCTCAATCTCAGGACACACCCCAACAGGCTACCCTTTGAGCTGTGCACAACCCCCCACTGGATCCATCTCCAATAGTCAATTTCACAATGATCCTTTATGGTACCTCTTCGATCCATCTAGGTAGGGTCTCATTTTCCTTTTATTCCATCTCATAGGCCGTTTCTTTGTTTCCACATTTCTCAGTGATGAGTGGAAGAATCTAGGGTTCGAGGATTACCTGACTTTTTCAGTTTTTTCTTTAATGTTAGGGTATGGGAAGGGTTTCTCAAGGCCCCATCCTGTGTGTTTCGGCATCCACCACTAAAGGTGATATAGTTTATTTTTTTGGTTTTCCCATAATGCTTTGAGGTATGAATTTTCATAATTATTCTTTTTAACAAGATTTATATTTGGTTGTGTCATTGTTTATGAGTTATTGGTAGTTTATTTTGAGTTTTTGAACATTCCAATGGGGGTTTTTAGTACATGAAAGTTATTTATAGAATTTGATGGATCCAGGAGGTCATGCAATCATATACATGGGTATATATATGTGTTTGTGTGTGTGTATCTCTTAAATTTACATATTACCTCATGGATCAGGTAATATATACATTTTATTAAGGTATATATATATAATAATGTATGTATGAGCATGTGTGGAGAAACTTCTAGTTTAAATTATCAAGTGTAGAGTGTTCAGATTGGCTTAGTCAATCTCATGAGGAATGATACCTTTCCTTTCCATTTAATTTTATGTACACATTAATTTATTTAATATTACACCATTATAATATTTTAATTAATTCTTATGGTTTTTAGACTAAATGCTTACTTTGATAAATTTAATTAAATGGTAAATATTATAAATGGAGTGATTGAAGAGAAATAACTTATTTTTATAATAAAACCCCTCCAACACAGGTGCACTAACATTAAAAACAAAACATATTCATAGTTATTTATATCATGGTTTCCTTTGGTTTGTGATTTCCATATGCCTTTTATTGAGGATTATTTTTTGGGAAACATAGATATTCCTCATTGAATAATATAAATGAAGTTGTCATGGTAAACTCATTTAAATGATATTTCTTGATTGTTCTTATGAACAAGTACTTTATTTGACATTGCTCTAGAATGCATATGTCATGACCATGACACTTCCCATTTGACCCTTTGAGTCTTATAAATAAAGTTTATATTTCTTGGACCAGTGAAAGAATTGGTAAATGGATTTTAAAGGGTTGCTTAAGGAAGATACCAATTTCCTTCTTAATGCAATGACTATGACACATTATAATAGACATGTAGAGGTTTATGTGTTGGAATCCATGTTTTAATGAAATGTGATTTCTTAATAGATTTGGATTTCTTTATAAATGGTAATAGACTGTGTAGGGAAGTTCCTTTTTTCCAATGACACCATATATATGTTGATTGAAACTTATAAATGGATCTTCCATGTCAAAGTGAAATTGATCATGTTAAATTAAATAAAATGGATTTCACATGATGGTTTATTTTTTAAAATGGTTGAAACAAAAACTCTTGACACATATATAATGGTTAAAAATACATTCTTCTTCTACTATATAAAATGCCTTCTATTAATGGGAATGTTTTAAAAATGAATTGAAGACATTTACTTCTATGCATGAGAGGCCATTTCCTCTTGTAATGAATTGAATATTACAATTAAATTTATTGAATTATATTTCTATTAAATCTTGTTAGCTTTTTTTTAGATTTAATTTATGACATATGGTTAAAATATTATTTATTACATATTCCAATGGTTTCTTTGCATTTCATAACGGTAATTCCTTATAATTAAAGGCTCTCAATAATGCATTGGTTTCTATTAATTAGTTAATAATTTATTTAAAAATTATTGCACTATGCTTTTCTTTTTTGAATACATTTTATAGCAAGAGAGTTTTCCACGAAGATATTATTTAAATGGCTTGAAATTATAAGTTCTTACATTGTGACATATTCCTTTCTGGATTTGGATCTCTTGGATACAAACCATGAGAGAACATTGGTTCAATATTTTTGTAACATGGATAGACTCCCATGCTTGGGTGGTTATACCATGATGCATTGAGTGTGATGCTTTGGATTTCCTAGTGGGGGCTTCCCATGTAGTTTATTATACTCTTGATTGACATAGATTCACTAGGAACGCCACTGTGGACAAATGTTTTAGAATTATGGGTACACCATGCCTTGGAGGAATCTAGGTCTCCTATGTGAGATACCTTGGATAAACTCCAAAGATACCATGACTCTAACTAATATAATGGATTCTATTGGATTTCCTTGTATGGACATGGTGGTAATATATTACTTGATGTTCATGTTGGGATACATAGGGTAAATTTATATCACCATAGATGGGCATGTAACTCCACCTATGGTTTTATTAGATTTTCAGAATAGATTTTTTATTCATTTGATATTCATATCCTTCATTATTATTATGATATTTCATATGCACATCAAATTATTCTCCTTCATTTACATGAACATTTGAATAACGACCAGGGAATTTGATGGCATGAAGAAGCATAAGATTGGGTTTTGTACCTCTTCCTAGGTTTTCTTGATCACATATCCTTTTTTATAAAAATTATGTATTTCACATTTACCCTATTAAAACATCCATCTTAGGTGGAAGCAGGTGATAAGGGACTATTGTCTACTTGTAAAAATAGACCATGTTTCTATTATTTAATATGTTTACTACTCCGCATTGCTACAAATTACAACCCTTTTTTATTTAATAACTCCTTGAAATGTTTTGGCCTAGGGACCATTGCTTCTAGATTACATAGATATATATCTCTATCCTGGATTTGGTTCTATTTCACACCAAAGTAAATATTCTTTCTCACAGGTCTATGGATTTATTTCTTGAAATGTGTTGTGTACATGAGATCTAGGGTGAAAGGACTTCACTTGGATTAATGATGTACAAGGAGTTTTCTATTTTATTATTTATTCCATTTTGTTATATTGTACTCTCCATACATTATAGTAACACCTAACATTACATTCATCATTATATGGAGTTGGTGTTGGAAACATTCTATTCATTTGATACATTTATTATCCCATTGTTATTCTATTTTGTTCTCAATTTCTATTATTTATAATTTTTTACCTATTATTCTACCATTTCCTACCAATTTTCACTACTTATACCATTATTCATTCTCTAATCTATGATGGAATAGTCTCCTCACAAAAACAATCGTGTCCCTTTTTTCTATTCAGCATCCTCGGTCATTTAGGGAGACACACTAGAGGTATTGTAGCATTGGGTTTATCTACAGGTTTTTGGGGAATTCGGGCTACGACATTACAAAGTATTGTCATATGAGGTTTTTAGATTGTATTACTATTTTTGGCTACTAGATTAAAGACTATGAATGTCCTGATGCTTGGAAAATAGAGGTAGTTTGGAATGATCTCCCCACATATAGGAAAAGACCAAGTGGTCAGGGATTGAAATTGTTTTTTAATTTGTTCGATATTACAGTTGACTTGATTTTAACTCTTGTGAATGTTTTACATTCAACTACTTTTGATTTCGGGGATTTATTGAAATTTTCCCTTGGCATGGAATGGTATGGATGAAGTATCAAATGAATCATATCAGGCACATAGATATTTACATTCCTTTAATATGCCATGACAGTTAGATGAATTTATAGTTTTTATATTGATTAGGCGTGTGACGTTATTAATATACCTTGATTTGGTTTTTATTAGTGTACCTATTTGGGTAATTAATTAGCAGGTATGATTGTATAACATGTTTAGCTGTTTATATTCTATGTTCCTTAACTTCTTAGCATTCTTTTCCTGTTTAGTATTCTATGCTTCATGCATATTCTGTATATCTTAACTTTTATCATGACTTGAGATTATGAATATTAATTTTTGTTTAATATTTATGATGGAACAATTATCATTATGTATATATGATTTGAGCATTGGATGATGAGATAGGGGTTGTGAATGAAGAGGAACCATTTTTCGATTGTAAGTTGTATGGGCGCCTTATAACTGGGAAAGGATAATATTTATATTCAAACCATCTTGTTAATTTAATATATAAATCTTTAGGACTTATTAAAATGTAATGGATACATAAGTGAAAATTTTATATTGTATTTGTTTCATTTTATTGGATGCATAATTCCATACTACAATGTGTATGGATGCTTTATAGGTTGGATGATGGACAACCATATAAATGGACAATTGAATATGATATTTTTATAATTTGAAATTTAATTTGGTTTTGATAAATGGGATAATATTTTAAACATATAGAGTGTATGACTATTTCATGAATTTGGAAATAGAAACCCATATTAAATGTAATTAACATATTATATTTTATATTGTTATAAATGTTAATGCTATTTTTTTTTAAAATGAAACGGTTAGATTCTTACATTAATAAATAGACACATGTGTGTCAGTTAGAGGAATTATTCTTATGAGATGTCCAGGTATGGGTTTTTGGAATTTGAAAAAATTTGTATCTTATATCAAGTGGCATTTTAATGGACCTAGTTTTGTAATAATGGGACACTTATAGGTTTCCATATCTGTTAACCGGATTTTATTTGCTCAATATTTTTAATTATGATGTAATTTATCGAATTATAAAAAGACTAAAAAAGGATGTATGTTATACCTTCATTCTTTTCCTAGATATTTTAGTTGATTCTTTTAATTGGTTAAAGGTTAAAATTGATTTAAATGAAAGGTAATAGGAAATTGAACCTGTAGTTATTTCTACATTCTAAAATCCATTGTGTAAGGGTTAGTTGAGTATCCCATTATGTTTCCTTGGAATAGAAGTATGAGAGTTTTCTATAGGAGTTATTTTCATTAGAATTGGTTTAATAACCGGCTCCTGGGACTAGTGATGTTTGTTTGAGTGTCCTAGTAATAGGGTCACATTTGTTCTTTGTAAGGGGAAATCCCATGGTTGGTATCATCCATATAACTCTAAATATTTCCTAGTGTTGTCATATTTCTACTGTTTGGTGTCGTTCGAGTGACGATGTACCTCATAGGAATAATTCCACTTATAAAAAACACATGTTTAAATGGTTGTTCATAGTTTTATGACTATTTTTAAAAGAATAAGAATTGATTAATGATCACTTTCATCTTGTTGGACTTTCCTCGGGGATAGTTGTCTACTTCATAGATCTAAGGACATTGTATTCTTTCAAGGGATACTGAAGAAGACATATTTAATTTTATGGTCTTATGGTGAAATAAGTCTCTAGAATAATCTGCATGTGTAGTATATACAATACATGAATACATAAGGATGATAGGTACATTGGTAGTAATTATGATGTTCCATTTTCTCATATAACCACAGGGTAGAGTGCATTGATACATGTGGTACCATTAAGGGTTTGGTGTAGAAACAAACTTATTACGTTTCGTGAATTCTATGAGCCTTGTTCTTTTAGTAGGATATTGGATTATGTTTGTAGTAGAGTGTCCTATGAGTTAAATAATTAAAATTTTCCCAACACATTGGTGGTCTTCTATTTTAGTTGGGTGTTTTGACCCACACATCTATTATTTATGAATCTTATATAAAATTCTATGATGTATGCTAGTGCAACATAGAGGACCACCATGTGCATATTAAGATGATCATGTATCTAGTGTACTTATGCGTTATTGGTATATCATTTTCTTCGATGGATATGACATACACACGTTTTGTAGAATTCCATAAGTTTTGATAAATGTGCCCCTCCACATATATGGAGCATAAATGAGAAGAACCATTTGAAAATTATTTAACGTTCTTAAATTACATTGTGTCTTCCTGGTGTCAACTAGTGTCCATGACTGCTCATAAACTCAAATTTTATCTGGTTTGAGGTTTATCCTCCCCATGGGAAGCCCCATCTATCTTGGATGGATATTGGTGGTATGCTGATTGATCACAGAATTCCATGGATATAGATGTCATGTGTTAAGTCAATGTTAGTTTTCTGGATGGTTAATTCAAGTTTCCTTCAAAGGAAGTTGATGAGTAACGGTTTCACTTATCTTATGGAAATTATTGTTCACCTATTAGTGTAATATTCTAAGTGATGAGAATGTAATCTATATTGACCTAGTCCTAGATACTCTATGATATCATAGATCTTACATTGTGCTAATACTTTAAAATATATTGATCATGTTCGGTGGTCCCCTTTCATAGTTTCCCGGTGGATGTGTGGTTTCCTTCATTTCTTGATCATGAACATAACCTAAATTATGGTGTGTACATTGGGGGACATGTTCGTGTTGAATTTTAGGTTCCATGGATGGAAGCATCATAGTTGTTATTGTAAAACACCAACCTTATTATCTGAGTGACTTCTTGAAATTCCAGTAGTTGATTCTTGACTTGTCATCCTTTTTCACAATGTAATGATCAGTGAATGACCATATTTGAGCACAACATCATGTGGAGATGTGTGTGGATTGGTTCAACCTTGTATATTCATGATAATATACCTCATCATGGGATTTTAGGTAGATGAGAGTCATCCATTTGAGCGTTTCATAATCATTACACGAGCATCACCAAGATGCACAAAGGAATGCTTTGAAAGGAAAATACATTAGTGGTGATTTAATAACATGGAATTATCCTTTTTAATGTGTAGATACATTGTTAGTAATTAGCTTTATATAGATTATTTACAAGATGATGACTTTATTGTGTATCCAGATAAATTATCTCAGTTATGTGTTGTCTCTATGTTTTGGTTGAAAAAATGAGCATTGGATTTAGTTTTAATGGAATAATTTCAATATACATAAATGAATGATCCTATGTGTGTTGCACCTATGGGAATACAATGATACCATTTGGATGAGGCTTCACATACCCTGTTGGACAAGATATGTTTATATTTGTATTAATGGATTCTTTGGTATAAGAAATTCTATAGTGGTAATTTTCTAATGTCATGTGATTTAAATAGGATGAAAATAAAAAGAATTTTAACATTTAGTTTAAAGGATTGGATATTTTCAAAAAAAATCATCGAAAAATAATTTATATAGTTGTATTTCATCAAAAAGTTCTTTTTGGACAATGGTTATGTCCAGATATGATTATCAGGTGTCTCGTGGAATTTTAGGAGCACCAGGCCATGGAAACCAACTTTTAATGGACCATTAGAGGACACATCATTTGTTTGAAACTTTAGAGCCATTACATAAAACCATGAAGCCTTATTCAAGTGGAAAGAGGCTATTGGTTAGGCTACTCATGGTCTCCCAAATTGTGTACCCAAATCACATGGTTAGTGGTAGAGGTAATATTGATGCACTATTCAACGAACGATTTTTGTTCATTTTCAAAATAGTGTGTCCAGCTGATGCAGGGTTGCTCAGGTGCCTAGTAAAGGGAACACAATTGACACATGATATGATAAACTATCTGTAGTGTCCCTACATTAAACATGAGGTTAATTGATTAAAATTTATATATCATAAATTAAATATTTTCAAATGGAAAATATAAATAAATTATATATTAAAAATAATATTATTATATTTATTATTATTATTATATAGGTTTATCTTGCAATAACTCAGAGAGGGATCACCCTCTCCACATACCTCCTACTCATGACGCAGCCCCTATGACCCCCCTTTAATCCATGCAAACCCCCCCCCCCATCTCAATCTTTGTTAATCGATTTTTCAGTAATCCAACACGATTCCTCTTTTATCCATATCAGTAAGTTCTCATATCCCTTTTACTCCATCGATTTGGATAGTTTTTTGTCTCCCTATCACCTGGGGAGGTGTGGCTAGAACTAGGGTTAGAGGCTAAGACATTTTTTCAATTTTCCATCAGTGTTAGGTTATTCAATGGGTCTCTCAGGAAACCTTCATGTGCATTCCTACATCCTTCACCAAAGGCAAGGCTTAATAGTTCTTTTGGTTTCTCTTCCAATAGACCGAGGTATAATTTTAAATCGTCATATTTTGTTTCTTGATTTATATTTGGGATTTTCATAGTTTATGAGTTTTAGGATGTTACAATTTAGTGCATTGAACCATGTTGTGGTGTTTTTGAGGTCCAAATAGTTTTTTTAATGAATTTGAATACTTTGTGGGGGTTTTAAATATTTAAAATAAGCATTTCTATGTGTGTATATATATATATTCCTTTTATATATTCGCTCATGGTAAGGGGAATATAAACATTGGATTATGGGGGATATATATAATATTGTATGTGGTTTAATGTGTGGAGAAACATCATGTTAAAATTTTCATCTATTAAGTGATCATCTTTTCATGGTATACATGTTGAGGTAAGACCCATTTCCTTTCCCTTTAATTTTATTAACACGTTATTTTATTACTTATCCCATAATTATTTATTTTATTTAATGTATTTGTTTTTACAATTAAATGCCTAATTTGATAAATCGAATGAAATACTAAATATGATAAATGAGTTATTTGAAGTGAAATATCAGGGTTTTATAATAAAACTCCTCCAATGGAGGTGTAATAAATTCAATACCAAAATATAGTAAGATTTATTTATATTATGCTTATAATTGGATTGAGTTTTATATATTCCACTTAGTGATTAGTCATTTTTAGTAAGATATATTTTTCCCCATTCAATAATATGAATGGAATTTCCATTTTTGATTAGTTTAGCTAAAATTTCATGAGTTGGATTGTGTTTGATTTGATTAAATGACATTTCATGCGAAGGCACATGCCATGACCATGACACTTTGAATTTTTCCCTTTGAGTCTTACAAATGAATTATCCAAGTTTTGGAAAAGTGAATGAATTTTAAATTGGATTGTGTAGGGTGGATTAAGTAAGATAATAGATTCCATCATATTGTAATTACTGAGACAAATTAAAATGTCGATATGGTGCATTATGATTTATTTTCCATGTTTTAATGAAATGTGGGTACTTAATGGTTTTTTCTAGCCTTGTAAATGGGAATTGACTGTGTAGGAAATTTCATTTTTTTCAATGATTCCTTTTATGTGTTCATTAGCACTTATAAAAGGATTTTTGATCTCATAATGAAATAGACTGGGTTTAATTAAATAAAATGGCTTGGAAACGATGGTTTCTTCTTTTAATTGGATTAATCAAAAGGCATTGAAACATATAAGATTGTTTAATTATACCTTCTACTTATGATTTTTCAAATTCATTATATCAATTGTAATGTTTCAAAAAAAATTAATATGACTAATGTTTTGAATTATAGGTCTTTTCCCCATTTTAGGAATTGATTACAACCATGTATTTTATTGAAATCTATGGTGGGACAATCTTGTTAGCATAATTTTTTGAGATTTCATTAATGGCATATGGTTAGAGGTATGATAATTCCATGTTCCAATGGTTTCATTCCATTGCATAAATATTTTAACATGTAAATAATTGATCTTTCTAATGCACTACTATCTTTTAATTTACAATACATTCTATAAAACAATTTCTATTGTATTATAATTATTTGGATAACTTGTATTTATTTATAGAATTTGGAAAGAGTATGTTGTTTAAATGAATTGAAATTATATGTTCATGACTTGTTGTTATGCCTTTCTGGATATGAATAACATTGAAATGGGCTAGTAGAGAACATTGGTTCATTATTACGGATTCGTGGATGGACTCTTATGATCGGGTTATAACACCATTATGCATCCAATGATTCTATGGATTTTGTGGAAATGGCTTCCCAGATATTTTATTATACTCCTGAGTGATACTAATTCCATAGTTGTTGAATCATGGATGGAGATTTTGGATATGTGTATACACCATGCCTTGGGTGATACATGGTCCCTAATGTGAGATAACTAGGATGGACTCAGAAGATACCAGCGACTCTATTTGGGTTTTCTATGATGGATTCAGCAGTATTGGATTATTGGATGTTCTCACTATGATATTTGGGATTCTTTTAGATCTGTATTGATAGTCCCATGACTCCAACTATTGTTTTGTGAGAATGTCTAATTGAATTTTTATTTCACATGAGTGGCAAATCCTTCATTTTTATTAAGATATTTATTAATTATGTGGGGTGATTCTAATTGATTTGGTAGGTCTTTTCAATTATTTAATATGAAATAGACCCCATGACTGAGCACAATCTTATGGTTGTACCTCTTCAGGGGATTCCATGATCACATTGTCACATTTCTTAATATTGTTTATTTCATAGGAACTGTAAAGACACTGAAATTCTGTGGAAGATTTTTCCTTAAATAGATGGGATTTTTATGAGTCCGTAAAAATTTGTGGCACTTGATTCCGAGGCCCAGTGTGCCCGGAATCAATTTCTGATGATTTGTTCAGGTACGTTCAGTAAACGTTTCAGAAGGATTTTATAACTGTTGAACCGGTTCTCAGAACTGAAATCTGAGGACACTGTTGAACTCGTATCGCCAGTATTCACTTAAGAAAACTTTCGCATCAATGGCAGTGGGTCGAATTTGAAAGATTGTTTTTGGGTTTTATAATCAAATTAATAAAATAATGTGAGCCAACGCTTTATTTTATTCTGAGCCACTGTTTAGAGTGAGGTGTTTAAATACTCCTCATGGATTTTGGAAGTGGGGCCACCACACCTTAACCTCCAATGAGAGGTTATGGTGGTGGGGCCCACCTGAGCATAAACTCCCACGAGAGGTTACAATGTGTGGACCACCCGATCCCTATTAATGGGAGGAGAGTATAACCTCTCAAATCTCCATCACTAATGAGGGAGAGCCTCTCCACCTTCCCCTTTAATTAAATGGAGCCAACCCTATTTATTTAATCTGCCAACCTCTTGAATTAAATTGGAGGAGCCTCTTTAATTTTTTTTCATCCTTTTTGAATTACGTGCCAACATTAAAATAAATAACAACCTATTATTTCATGGGCATATTGTTGGAAGTGGTGGATTAAAGGATTATTGGAGAAATATTCCAAGGAAGAACCATCCTCCCAACAAAGAACAAGATTAATTATGGAGATGATTCTTCCTTCGTCTTCAACCCTGAACACCTTTCGACGTAGAGCATCTTCCCTCCTCATCATCATCAACGAACCGACGCACGAGCTTGGATTGGAAGTGTGCGGAAGACACGATGAACGATGATCTTATTTGTCTTCCTCCCATGACTTTTCCAATGAGCGATGAATAAGAGGTAGGGGTTTGTTTCCTTTTTACACCATGTTCTTCCTTTCTTTAAAAATGAAGAATGAGGTTACGACTCTATTGCTGGTGAGTAGTTATGAATTGTTCTTAAGAACCTTTTGCTATCACCCTAATTGCGGAGGGTGCCGGTCAAACTAACATGGAAGGACTCCCTCCTTTGAACGACTACCTTTTGATAAACATCGGCATAGAGATGAGGTGACGAAGATGGCAACGATAAAGGCTGCGCTACCCCCGGCCTCTGTGAACCGTGTCGCCCCCGCGACGCACTGATGCATCTAGCCAAACACCGCCAGCCTGAGCGGCACCTGGCCCACATACCTGCGGCCTCGCAGCACCCTTCTCGGCGCGCGGGCCACCTTCCCATGGCCTCTCGGTGCCCTTCCTGGCATGCGTCTCACCTTCCAGCGCCCCTGAGGCCCGCCCGGCCTTACCGCGACCTGCCTGGTGTAGCGGCGGCCAGCCCGCGCTCCATGCGGCCTACCCGCAGGTCTCCCGACCACCCTGGGTGAGTCACCCAAGCTGCTCACCTCATTGAGCTAGCCAAACCGGCCCCTACATTCGGGCCGAGTCACCTATGTGGCGACCTCCGGGCTTAACCGCCCTCACAGTCCGCTAGGCTGGGCCCATCAGACCAGGCCAAAACTAAGCTGGCTGACCCACCCAACGGGCCGAGTCAGACCCAGCGAGTCTGTCCGGATTGACTGAGACTGGGTCTGCACAGACTGGGTTGGGCTGAGTCAGTCTGACCAGGTTGGACCATGCGTAGGCCCATTACTGACCCATTACATTCCTGGGCCATATCCTTGGCACTAGACATCCGTTTGAGGATCCGTCATCTGTGCTGGAATTATTGGAGCGAATCCATCCCTTTGATAATTCCCCACTGGATCTCGGGGTATAGTTGATATATGGTCAGGTTGGATCGTACATGAATCCATCCGGGCCACCAGGACTAAAAGGCTAATAACTACCAGACCGGGCATCCGATTGATGCGTTGTCTTTTGCATTAACACCCCTATGACCAGTCAGACATTCTAGATACTTCTACATGGGACATTGTGATAGTATAAGTACTGACTAGTAGCTTGTGGAGTAGATCTTCTAGAGACGAGCAGACATTTGTGTGGGAACCTAATAGGTGGCTGAGACTTGACGACTAATGACCGATTACACTCTGAGTGATTTGACTAGCCCCTTGGGGAGTGCCTCTATGTGAGCATGGCAGAACCCTGGTGGGGAGCGCCTCTGTGTGAGTGCGGCAGACCCATGGTACTTGACACGTGCAGTACCTCAGCTGGCTACCAGGGGAGCACCTCTGTGCGAGCGTAGCAGGCCCATGATGGGGAGCGCATCTGTGTGAGGAAAATAGGTCCACGATAGTCCACAGGAGGAGTACCTCAGCAGACCATGTTAGTGGGAAGCACTTCTGTGTGATGCGGTAGGCCCACCATACTTGATATAGAAGGAGTTCTCCTACAGCCGAGGGTTCAGATTAATAAAAGTCCTGGTTTGAGATAATTCAATGACTTTTTTGTTTTCCTCAGGATTTAGATGGGTTACAAGATAACTTAGGTTTATGTGTGGGCATATACCTAAGTAATTTTTATCTGTTGAATTCATATTTTGTGTTGTATCCTAGTTGGATTTAGTGAGACCTTAAGGGTGTTGGGGGCCCTACTAAGTATCATTATTCTCACCCATGCATGGGCTATGCCCGCACCTCATTTTGTTGGTGGCAGACAATGGACAACACTGACTGAGGCAGAAAGTAGCAGGACTGGATGGTACCCGGAGGAGGATCACTCGGTATGATGGTTCATAGAGGAGTTGGACGGACCTTGAGTGCGGAGGAGGCCATCTGTACCTACACATTAGGTAGTCACCCCGGAGGACGACCCAATAGCTTCTTTACTTTTCTTCATTTGTACTTGCTTTCATTTGTACTTGTACTTCCCAGTTGGGCATGAATTTCCAGCCCCTTTTACATTCCAGAAATTCTTTTGTATACATTTTTACTTAGTTCTTTTATTTCAGTTGTGTACTCGGATGTGTTTGTTTACAGTTAAAAAGTCAATGCCTTCCCAGTTTAGGGATTTATGCCTTTGGTTCTAGCTGTCAACCCGTGGCCTATGGAAGGTGCTTTTAAATTAGTCACGATATGTGCCCCGAGGGACTGGTCATTACAAATTGGTATCAGAGGAGTCAGTTCTACTACAGAAAATAGTAATTTGATCTTTCTTTTCTATGAAACAACAATGTTAAGGTTACTAAGTGTGGTTTTCATTTCAGGGAGTCCAGTGTTGGTGCGGGTGGCCGACGTATCCATACACAAGTTCCATGACTTCTAATTTCCGACTTAGTGCACGAAAAAACTTATTACGTTCGTGTTTTCAAAAGTTTTATCTAAGTCATCTCAACCATGTCAGCTCACCAGGTATAATCATTTGACCGTGACGCATCTGTTTCTTTCTGTATTCCTCTCCACAGAAGACTAGTTAGAGCCCCGAGAGTCATATGTACTGACATCCCACCGAGTGACGAGGCCTTGTTGTAGGGCCCTTTACCAGTAGAGGAACCAACGGTACTACATTTAGTTGGTCCACTGATGCCACAATCCCTAGCAGAAAACGATGCACGCTTCTTGAGTGTGTTACACGAGTTCAAACACTAGAGGCCACCCAGGTTCAGGGGATAGATGGACCCAAAGGCGGGTGAGGATAGGCTGGATATTGTTGTGAGAGTCTTCCGCTAGTAGTGACACCGACAGACTTCATTGTGATCCTTGTCGCGAGTCTCCTTTAGGCAGCAGCAGGCATATGGTGGATCCTGACTCTCTAGGTTCATGATGAGGTGACCCTGCTCTGGGCAGACTTCAAGATCCTATTCCAAGAAGTGTTTTTACTAGCCACCATTCGTACGGTGGAGATATAAGAGCTACTGCATCTACAGCAGGGTAACATGATGGTGGCGCAGTACTCAGTGAGGTTCACCGACCTATCACAATACTCTATAGATATGGTTCAGGACCCATTCTTTAGGGATCAGACATTCGAACAAGGTCTCAGATGAGAGATCAGAACTTAGATGATCTCACTTAGCATCCCTAGGCAGATGGGGGTGCTAGAGAGAGCCCTCATGGTGTAGATTTTCCTTGTTGAGCAGTCTCCATCAGCGAGAACCACCACTAGTAGACACGTAGTGGAGTATTATGTAACTGGCACTAGAAAAATGTTTCTAAGGTCCAAGAGGACCAGACTTATAGGTGGATGAACGTACGACTCACGATCGGCTGTGCGGGGCACCCATAGTGGAGACAGAGCAACACATGCTAGTAGAAGGCAGTTTTACTCATGCGGCGGGCATGGTCACATGGATCATGACTGTCTGACCCACTGTTCAGATGATCATAAGACGGTTGAAGGACCTCCCTGGTAGATACATAGATTCAATCGATGTGTTCGGAAGGGAGCAGGTGGACGTGGAAGAGGAGCAGGTCATGCAACTGGTGGTGGATGAAGTTTCGAGGTGTTACTGCCACCACCATTAGGTGGTCCACCCCGACTGCAGGGAGCAGGTGGAAAGGTGAGGGCTCGTCTTCAGGTAGCTGAAGCGTAGGACTATGTCACTCCGGAGATGATTCTAGGTATGATCTGTGTATACTCCACCATAACAGAAGTTCTTATAGACACAGGTGCCAGTCAATCTTTCATTGCCCACTGCCCTCGTTCAGAGCTCGGAGATTCTAACAGAGCCATTTTCTTGATCCTTACAGCTAGAGACTCATATAGCAGCAGAATCGACAATTACACACTAGTTCCAGCAGTGTGATCATACTCTAGGATGAGAGAGCTTTGGCTGGGATCACCTTATAGCAGCATCGAGGCCTTATGATGTCATCTGGGGGATGGAATGGTTATCTACAGTCAATGCTCAGATCGATTGTATTAGTCACAAAGTGTGGTGTGTCTGCACGGATGGGACCAGGTTTACCATCACCATTGAGAAGGGAACCTTTGTTGCATTGGATGGACATACCAGAAGGATGGTGCAGCCGATCACTCATCTGTCGGACTATCTCACCCTCAGAGCAGTTTACGTGGAGAGTCTGAGCTATCCTGTAGTGGCAGACCAGTACGTGAATGTTTTCCCTGAAAATTTTCCAGGACTACCTCCATGCAGAGAGGTGGTCTTCAACATTGACATGTACCCCGAGATGACACTGATATCTACTCCAGCATATCGGATGGCTCCTGCTGAGCTTTGTGACCCGCAGGTACAGCTGCAGGACATGCAGGGCAAGGGATTCATCCGGCCCAGTGTTCCTCCCTAGGCAGCCCCAATTTTGTTCTCCAAGAAGGTGGACGGGATCTTGAGGCTTTATGTTGACTCCGGTCAACTGGACCAGGTGACTGTGAAAAACATGTACCCACTCTCAAGGATTGATGACTTCTTTGACCAGCTAAAGGGAGCACGATGGATCTCGAAGATAGACCTCAGAACAAGCTATCACCATCTCAGAGTTCGAGACGAGGATGTGCAGAAGATGACCTTCAGGTGTCATTACAGCCACTACGAGTTATTGGTTATCCCCTTCCGCATAACCAATGATCCAGCTGTGTTCATGAGTCTCTTGAACAGGATCTTCTAGCCTTACCTCGATCGCTTTGTCGTAGTCTTCATCGACGACATTCTGATCTACTCGACTATATTAGAGGAGCATGCCTACCATTTTCAGATAGTACTGTACACACACTAAGAGAACCAGCTTTATGGTAAGCTCTCGAAGTTCCAATTTTGGATTCAAGAGGTTATCCTCATTATACATGTCATTAAGAAGGCTGGATTTGCAGTGGATCCAGTGATGATCGAGGCGGTACATGATTGGGATCCATAGAGGAGTGTGAAGGAGGTATGGAGTTTCCTGGGTTTGGATGGGTACTATCTGAGGATCGTTACAAACTTCTCTAGAGTTGCAGCACCACTATCATCCTTGATGAAGAAGGGGAAACCCTTCGTGTGGTTGGGGAGATTCCATCAGATCTTTCTGGAGCTGAGGAAGTGACTGAATAGTGCCCCCCATCTTGAGGCTTCCAGAGGAAGGTGTAGGGTACATAGTATACTGCGACGCATTAGGGACCAGACTCGGGTGTGTACTGATGCCGGAGCATTCAGTGATTTCTTATGGTTCTCAACAGCTAATAAATCATGTGTAGAACTACACTACCCATGACCTGGAGTTAGCAATAGTGGTCTTCACCTTGATGATGTGGTGGCACTATCTGATGGGCGAGAATTTTACCATGTACTTTGATCCCAAGAGTCTCAGGTATATCTTCTCTCAGAAGGACCTGAACCTGAGAACTAATCGTTTTCTTGAGTTCCTCTCAGAATATGATTTCGACATAGTATATACTCCTGGGAAGGGGAAAGTTGTTGTGGATTCTCTCAGTAGGATATCTAGTATAAAGATTCTAGGTGAGGCGACAGAGTAGCTAGATGCTTTACAGATAACATTTGTGGATAGAGATGGATCATCATTCGTTCAATCTCTTACTGTGACTCACCCACTCCTTCATCGAGTCAGAGAGGCACAGCATGGAGACACTGACTGCGAGACGTGACGTGCTCAGTCATCCACAGGGCAGACACCTGATAGATTTTCTGAGGGTGGGAAGCACGTCATCCTCTTTAGAGGACGTACCTTGGTACCAGTTGAACTTCAGGAGGAGGTGTTGAGGGAGTTTCACACTTCCGCTCTAGTAGTACATCCAGGAGTGGTGAGGATGTAACAGGACCTCAGACGACAACACTGGGGGCCAGGTATGAAGAAGGTAGTAGCAGAGTTCATCTCACGGTGCCTCGATTATCTGCAAGTGAAGGCAGAGCATCAGGTACCAGCAGACTTGGTACAACCTTACAGGGTCCTAGAGTGGAAGTGGGATGAGATATCCAATGACTTTGTGACAGGTCTTCCACGTACATCCATGAGTCATGACTCGATTTGGGTGATCGTCGACCGACTCACCATGTGGGACCATTTCCTACTGATCATAGAGTAGGTTTCAGTAGAGAGCATGTGATGCCTCTATGTTCAAGAGATTATGCGACTACATGGAGTACCTTACTCTATTGTATCCAAACGTGACACATGGTTTAAATCTCGGTGATGGAAGGGTTTGTATGTGTCTTTTGGGACACAGCATCACTTGAGCAGCACCTTCAATCCTCAGACAGATGGTCAGACTGAGTAGACCATTTAGACCCTTGAGGACATGCTCTGTGCACGTGTCCTCGACTTCAGTCTCTACTAGGAGGATCACTTTCCTTCGGTGGAGTTCTCTTACAACAACAGCTATCACTCCACCATAGGGATGTCCCCTTTTGAGGCCTTGTATGAGCGACCTTGCAGATCAACCTTGTGTTGGACTAGCCCTAGGGAGTCAGCACTAGTTGGACAAGAGATGGTGTGATCTACAATGTAGAAGGTGCAGATCATCGTAGAGAGGATGAAGACTGCACAGAGCAGGATGAATTCTTATGCTGACAGAAGATGGAGACCTCTGGAGTTCGAGGATGCCGACCACGTCTTTCTACGGGTCTCACCTCGATGCGGTCTACGGAGAATTCACCATGGAGGAAAGTTGTCTCCATGATTCATCAGACCATTCTAGGTCCTCATAAGAGTACGTGAGGTGGATTACCACTTAGCTCTTCCACCTCAGTTGCATAGGGTGCATGACGTCTTCCACATATCTCAGCTGAGGGGATACGTGTGTGACCCTTCCCACATCATCGACCGTGGAGAGATAGACATGAACGATGGGGAAAATTTTACGGAGGTTCTAGTGGATATTGTGGATCGATAGGAGAGGGTCCTTCGTGGATGGTCTATACCTATAGTGCATGTTCGCTGGAAGCACGAGAACCTCCAGGAGAGCACATGAGAACGAGAGGTTCAGTTGCGTTCTCAATACCCCCATTTGTTCCCATAGTTCAAGTTATATCATACTGGGTCATACAAACCTAAGGTGGGGAGAATTTAAAGACCGAGAAATTCAGTGGAAATTTGTTTCTTAAATACTTGGTATTTTTAAGAGTCTGCGAAAATTTGCGGAACTCGATTCTGAGGCCTAGTTTACCCAAAATTAATTTATGAAGTTTTGTTCAGGTACGTTCAGTAAACGTATAAGGGGGATTTTATAAATTTTGAACCGGTCATCGAAACAAAAATCAGGGGGCACCATTGAACTCGCAGCACCAGTATTTGGTTAATAAGACATTCACTTCGACGGCAGCAGTTCGAATTTGAATGATAGTTTTTGGGTTTTATAAAAATATTAATAAAATAATGTGAGCCAACAAATTATTTTATTTTGAGCCACCGTTGATAGTTAGGTGGTTAAAACTTTCTCGTGGAGGTGGGAGGTGGGGGCACCACACCTTAACCTCCCATGAGAGGTTATGGTGGTGGGTCCCACTCGAACATAACCTCTGGTGAGATGTTACGCCGTGGGGACCACCCGAACCCTATTAATGGGAGGAGAGTATAACCTCTCAACTCTCCCTCATTAAAGAGGGAGAGTCTCTCCACCTTCCCCTTTAATTAAATGGAGCCAACTCTCATTAATTAATGTTTTCGCCTCTTGAATTAAATTGGAGGAGCCACTTTAATTTATTTCTTCCTTTTTGAATTAAGTGATAAAATTAAAATAATAGACAAGCTATTGTTTTGTGGGAATGTTGTTGGAAGAGGAGGATTAGAGGATTATTATAGAAAGCTTCCAATGAAGAAACATCCTCCCAACGAAGAATGCAAAGAACGCCAGTGAAGCTTCTTCCTCGGTCTTCTACCCTGAAGGCCTTCTGACGTAGAGCATCTTCCCTCCTCATCGTCATTAATGTACCGATGCATGAGCTTGGATTGGAAGTGTGAGGGAGATGTGATGAATGATGGTCTTCATTTTCTTCCTCCTGAGACTCCACCAATGATCGACGAACAAGAGGTAGGGGTTTTCTTCCTTTTTGCACCATGTTCTTCATTTCATTAAAAACAAAGAATGTGGTTACGATTCTATCGTGGTTGAGTTGTTATGATTTGTTATTAAGAACCCTCTATTATCACCCTAATTGTGGAGGGTGCGGTTCAAGCTAACATGGTCTGACTCCCTCCGTAGATCTTCTTCCTTATGATAAACTTTGGCACGGAAATGAGGTGACGAAGGCAGCAACGACAAAGGTCGCTCCTCCTGTGGCCTCTGCAAACTACGCCGCCCCCACGATGCACCAATGCTTCCGACTGAATTCTGATGGCCTGAGCGACGCCCGACCCGCTTAACTGCAGCCTCTTGGTGCCCTTCCCGGCGCGCGGCCAACATGCGTGTGGTCTCCCGATGCCCTCGCGCCCAACCTAATGCCCTTCTGGCGCCCCCGTGGCTTGCACGGCTTCAAGCATGGCCTTCCCAGTGCCCTTACACCCTATTCGGTGACCTCTCAGCCTACTCATCCCCTACTGTATCCTCCTGATGCCCTCGCGCCCTGCCCGGCGCCCCCGAGGTCTACCTGGCCCCTTATACGGCCTTCTGATGCCCCTACGGCCTGCCTGGCCCCTGTTGTGGCCTGCCCGGCCTCCCGCAGCCAGCCCGATGGTCTCCCGACCTCCCGGGCTAAGTTGCCAGTGCTGCACCCCTTGCGGTGCTGGCTGAACCAGCCCTGACCATCAGGATGAGTCGCCTACGTGGCGACCTCCGGGCCAAAATGCCCTCATAGTCTGCTGGGTCGGGCCCTGCGGATCGGGCCAAAACATTGTGGGCTGACCAGGTCGACCCAGACCGGGTCTGACTTGACTTGTATGGGTCGAGTCGGTCCAACCAGGTTGGACCAGACCCGTGCCCCTTACTGTTCCATTACCTTCTTGTGCCATATCTTTAGCACCAGACGTCCGTTTGAGATCAGTCAACAATTCCATTATTCATGTAACGAAGCCATCCCATTCAAGATACCCCATTGGAGTTCAGGGTATAGTAGAGAAACGGTCAGGTTGGATTGTACACGAATCGAACAGGGCCCCCAGGTGTAAAAGCCTAATAACTAACAGATAGGGCGTCTGATTGATGCGCCATATGTTGCGTTGAGATCCCTATGACATGGTGGACCTTACATATACTTCTACGTGGGACTTCATGACAGTATGAGTATCGACTAGTAGGTTGTGGAGAAGATCTTCTAGAGACGATAAGTCATTTGTGTGGGAACCTAGTAGCTTGCTTGAGACTTGATGACTGCTAACCAATTCGACTCTGAGTGATTTGACAAGCCCAGTGGGTAGCGCCTCTATGTGAATGTGGTAGACCCAAGGTGGGGAGCACCTCTATGAGAGTGCGGCAGACCCATGGTACTCGACACGTGGAGTACCTCAGCAGGCAACCAAGTGAGCACCTCTGTGTGAGAGCAGCAGACACAGGGTAGGGAGTGCCTCTATTTAAGTGTCGCAGATTCATGGTACTCAATAGTAGGAGTACCTCAACAGTCCAAGTTATGGGGAAGAACCTCTGTGTGATGAAGAAGGCCCACTGTAATCGATAGAGAAGGAGTTTTCCAGTAGCCGAGGGTTCAGATTAATAAATATCATGGTTTGAACTCATTCAATGACTTTTGTGTTTTCCTCGTGATTGAGATGGGTTACTAGATAACTTAGGTATGTGTATGGGAATATACCTAAGTAATGATTATCCATTTATTTTATAATTTTAGGTTTATGCATGTTGGATTTAGTGAGACCTTGAGGAAATTGGGGTCCCTACTGAGTATCGTTACACTCACTCGTGCACGGGCTATGCCCACACCTTGTTGTGTTGGTTGCAGATGACAGACAGCACCGACTGAGGCAGAGAGTAGCAGGACTGGGCAGTACCCGGAGGTGGATCACTTGGTTTGAATGTGTACAGAGGAGATGGATGGACGTGGAGTGCTGAGGAGGCCATCTGTACCTAACCTCCATGTAGGATCCCAGGAGGAAGACCCAGTTGCTACTTTAGTTTTCTTCAGTTGTAATTTCTTTCAGTTGTACTTGTACTTTCTAGTTGAGCTTCTATTTCTGGCCCATTATACTTTCCAGCACGTCTTTTTTATACATTTTTACATAGTTCATTGCCTCTAGTTGTGTAATCTGATGTGTTTGTTTGAAGTTATTTAGGGAATGTCGTTCGAGTTTAGCGATTTACGCCTTTAGAGCTAGTCTCCAGCCCCTGGCCTTTGGAAGGAGGGCTTAGGGTAGTCACGATACGAGCCCCAGGGGATGGGTTGTGACAAGAACCCTATTCAAAATTTCATATTTGGATAAATTTGGTGATAAGGGAAGATTGTAAATTTGGGAACTCAGAAAAAGTTGTTAGTATTTATTTTTTTACTACTCTACATCAATACATATTAGCTCATTCTTTATTTGTTTATTGCATGATATGGTTTTTCATAGACACCATGTGGCCCTGACTGTAGAGATTTATATATCACAGCCTTCTTGAGCACTATTTCGTACCCTAGTAGATATTCTTGCTTGTAGGGCTCTATATTCAGTTCATGATTACTTATGTGTACATGGGAGTTAGGGATTCCATGACTAAGATCATGCTCATGATGCTCAATTAAATGTCATTTTGACTTTTTCTTAACTTTGGTTATATTTTATTTTATTCCCTTATAGTAATACCTAACATATCATTCATCATTATATGGAATTGTTATCAGTCACATTTTATTCAGTTGTTAAATATATTCTTCCACAATTATTCTCATTTGTTCCTACATTATGTTTTTATTCATTTATTACATAAGATTCAACCATTACATAATAATTCACATCAATTATATTGTTGTGAATTCTATTATCTATGATGGAATTTTCTCCCCAAGGATATACCATATTCACCCACTAAAACTTTTTATCCTATTGAATTTGGGGATATGCGCTTGAGGTCACGTGGAAATTGGTCTGTCTACCAATTTAGTTATCACTCAAACCATGATGTTACAAGCATAATTTGGGATGGAATATAGTTTGAATAATCCTTCGTAAGGGGAAATACCACAGTAATATCCAAATCCTAAATAACAACACAAAATTTTGAACTTAAATTTATTCTTAAATAATTTTCCTTATAAATCATAAATATATACCTTACCATTTTAAAAAACATATATTGGAAAGATTTGATAATGTGTTATTCCAAAATAAACATTACATTTATCACCAAAAACTGTTAATAAATACCAAAATGTATATACCCTATTAATATATTCTAAAAAATATTACAATTCTTTCTATAAATAACATGGATTTCCAAAAACCCATGATAAAATCTTATATGACACCAAAAGATAACTAAACAATTATTGTGGAAATAATAACACATCTTTGGAAAAAAATTCTTTAATTTTCCTTAATCATATAATGTTCCTAACATAACGAAGATCATAAAAAACAAAACCAATCAATTTTTTCACAAAATTATTTTATAATCCCATAGTTATTTATATGTTATAACATTTATTTCTATAAATTAAATATCCATTTACCCTAATTTAATAATTAACATCAAATTTAATAATAAAACTAAAGTATATAAACACTATTAATCTTATTATATCAAAATATAAAATAATTCATTCTCAATTTACCATTTCACTAAAATAGATACAAAACCAATTGTTGTATTCTATTAAATATATCCCAGCATATCCAAATAATATGAAATTATCTTTGAGGAAATCCAAATATAGTGGAATCCATTACCTTAAACATCTTATCAACAATTAAAGTATATACTGATATCAATTTTTTTATCTCGCATCACATTGTAACATCAAAGATTTCAATAGTTTCTATCCTCCAATTCGTCACAATGTTTTATAAATACATTTAATTCAACTAAGTATATCCCATTTATGTCTCAATCTAGGTCCTAAATATTACTCTCAATAATCATGAACAAGTGATGGTTAATTTTATTAAAACACAGCCCATTAAGAGTTGTTAATCGTATGTGCATCTATGTCGTGTCTGCATCTATATTCATGTATCCATACTCTGATATATTTTCAAGGTAGACCACAAAATCACTATATTAAAGAATAATTATGATATTATATTGTAATTAATAAAATTATAGAGACCATACTTTTTATAACATGGCTATTACATCATTTTAATTATAAACAACCTTACAATATTAAAAATATAGGATAAAACTTTTTAGTGTCTTCAGAAAATTTGTTTAGCAAATAAATTTTATATAATAAACAATAAAAATTATTTAATTAGTTATTATCTAAATTACTATTTTCGCTCACATTCTCTATAGTTCAATTAATCACCTAAGGATACATATCAATGAAATAGGTCAGCTAAAATACTAGAAAGAGGGTGAATAAGGGAAATGAAAAAAATACAATAATGGGGATCATAAAAATAATAATCATCACGAAGTAAGCTTATTATTATCATAAATATCATAAGGTAAACAATCTATAATTTAATTTAAGGTTGAAATTAATTAAAATTATACATCAAGTCTTTATGGTCAAATACGGCACATAGTTATGAACAAAGCTAGAATCATATCCATGAATAACATATCTGTAGAATCATAACATCATAATTGTAAAAAAGGATAGAATTGTTTTGATGATATTTCAAATTATCATATGAGATAAATCATTTTAAAAAATCTATTAGAGGGATATATAATTAAATGCCCACCCATCAGATCATAACATTACACAAGCAGGTATTCCACATAGAATGTATAATAATCGTAGTCATAACCAAACCCATGGAATGAAATTTATTCAAAAAAATTTCCTAAATAATATATTCATGTATAAAATTTAGGGTTCCCAATATAATAATTTAAAAACATTATTCATATAAAAATCATCAACTTTGAGGGAAGAATAACCAATCATAAGACGAAACAATATGTGTTTTGAAAAAATAGTCCATTTGAAAAAATCATTATATTTGTCATAAATCCATGTTAGAAACATGTATATCCTAGAAAATAATAATAAATAACAGTGAAATTATATTTAAGTTACATTAATGGAATACCCACACTTATATTTGGCATTAGGTAGATATAACCCAATGAAAGGGAGTTGGGTTTGGGGATCACAATACCTAAATTCTTGTTTTATATAATTATGTTTGGACCTATTGGGAAATGATCTTATATTTTTTTCATTATTGATATATAATTGAATTTTATTCATTTATAAAACTATTTATAAATTATAATCGTTTTATTATATTAATTAATTTCCATTAGTGAAATTAAAGTGTTTTGATATCATGTTTATCATAAAAAGTTATGGTTTTATTTAATATCTATATTTTCCTAAAGGTGTTATATACATTAGTATATTCAATTAAATATGTTTATAATTAATATATTTACAAGTTTATATATTATATATAGTTTATAATAATGAACCATGATAATTTTTATATTATTTTCATGACAATTTCCATTTAAGTGGTTAACCAACCATTGACAGGACATTATCAGGAGTGTTTGGAGGAGAGGTTTAAAATTTATATATATAGTTGTATGATATTTAAATTAGGTTATAATAATTTTAATAATGTTCAATTACAAAAATAAATTATTAATTTATGGTTTGGATTTGAATGGGATTTTTGGAATAGAATGATAAGTGGAAGGAAAAATATGTAAGAAAGAGAAGTGGTTCAGAACATACTTAATCCTCCTTGTAAATTAATTTATAAGACACTGTAAATCCTTGGTTATTGGAGTGGGATTTCATTATAATATTCATGAGAAATATATGGGGATTTAGAAGCATTATTTTATAATATTCTAGGATTTTAAAAGGATTAGAGTAGTGGGTTTCCAAGGGGAGGGAGAGGGGTTATTTTTTCCTGTAGAGAGGGGTATTTTTAGAATAAAATATTGAATAAAATATTATATTGAATGTAAAATAAGTAACATTGAGTTTTCGAAATTATAAATCAAATATTAATATAATATAATGGGGTTAAGACTTTAAATCCGATTTACAATTCTAATATATAATATTATTAAACTATAAAATGGAAAAAATGAAACATTGTTATTTTAAGGAATAAGTTTTGACATTAAATTTTGGAAAGTTCATTTATGTGTTGTAAATTAAGATAATTATATTTTAATGAATAATTTATGAAATAAAATATAGCATTTTTGGAACTCATGTTATTGAATTTTTATTGTCTTTATTACAAAATTAATGATGTAATACACTTGTTATGTTAACAACTATATTTTTACTATTCCTAAAAAATTTAAGGAATATCATAAAATTTATAAAAAAACACAATTGTAAAATAACCATGTGTTGGATTAAAAATAAATATTTCACCAAAATAAATTTCTATAATAATTAATTTTAAATTTTGTTTAAAAAATATTTTTTTCCCAACAACTCTAAAATATAGTTTATTAAAAATGTTCTTATATTTTCATTGAGTTTTTTAGTCATGATATTTATTTTTTGGAGTTATAATATTTTTATAGTGAAATTATTTTTGATAAATATTATTTATATCAAAATTTATTATTATTATGTAAAATAATTATTCCAATGGCCAGGATACTATTCTGAACAGTTGAGTCAGAATTATAATGGTAACATTACTATCTCAATGGTCATAATACAGGCTATTTATAGAACACCATTCTTTCAGTCAATAGTTAAATCAATATTTCTCAATTATCTATATTCCAATTATCTATAATTTTCATTTGTTTACTAATATTTTTATTATTCTCTATATTGATAGTAGTGGGGGTGATGATTCATGTAGATTAGGGAAATCCATATTCTCCTATACTAGATTTTGTAATTTTATTTGTTGAAATTTTTAGAATTTTAATTTGTTTCACGATAAATACATTTAATAGTATTTAGTAATGAAGATTATTTTTTTTATCTCGATAATTTTTATTTGTAATATATTATATTATATAATACAACACAAATTTGTCAATGAAACAAATAATACTAGTAAAAATTTTGTCGTTACGTTCTTCTCCCCTTAAGAAATTTCATCCATGAAATTTCAACTCATATTCTCAATTGAGAATAAGTGAGGGTACTTCTATTCCATTGTTTCCTCTAGTTCCCAAGTCGCATCTTCATACTTATGGTTCCTCCATAACACTTTGACAATGTGAGTTTTATTTTCACATATAAATTTGCCTCTATTTTCAAAAAACATCATCAACTATTATTGGTTTGAGATTTAATTATCTAATTGTATAACAATAAGATTCATTATATTTGAGGGGTTAAGTATGAACATACGTGTGAGATATACATGGAATATGTCTTGAACTTGAGCAATTTTTGGTGGAATTGAAAGCTGATAGGACATTTCTCAACGACGATCAATGATCCCAAAGTGGCCAATATACCTTCTGCAAAGTTTCCATTTCATTCCAAATCGTTTGAAACTCTTACATGGTGATATTAAATGGAAAATATTTTCCCCAACAACAAACTCCATGTCCCTTCATTGGTTCTTATCATTTCTCTTTCTCTGATTTGAGGATATTTTATATTTGTTTTGATGGATTTAAAACTCTCTATCATCTCATACACAAGATCATTTCCATTTAGCATTTGTTAATGAACATCATCCCAAAAAATTGGAATTTTATATATCCTCACATATAGAGATTCATATGGATCAATTTTAATACTTTATTTGAAGTTGTTTTTTATGAGAACCCTAATAATTGAATATTCTAATCCCATAATTTATAAAATATTATTGGGTAGGCTCAAATAATATCCTCAATAATATGAACAGTCTTTTTTAAAATACCATTACATTGGGGGATTTTCTAGAATAAAATTTAGTACACAAAGCATATTTAGGATTTCTCAAAAATTTAGATGTGAAAAATGGATCATTTTTAGAGATGATCAAATCTGTACCCAATACAACCATACAACTACCTTCAAATATACAATGAATTTTTGTTCAAGTGAAAAATATTCATGAATACTGAAAAAGTGGTATGTCTTTGTAACTCCGTGATATTTTATGAGAAATATATTTTTTTATGTCTTATGTTATACACAACATCAAATAAATCTTTCACTAAATAGAACACTAGCTTGGTGTGCGTTATACACAAGAGAAACCTTCCTCAATTGTGTGTGTTGTACGCAATATCGAGTTTCACAAAACAATGATATATTGATATAATATTATTATGGACTAGAAGTTATGAATAGTATTAACTAAATTTTGAATTTTATAACATTATTATTCATCTTACACATTTTCTAAAACATGGTATGTGAACAAAATAAATTTTTTGGGTAAAATAAGTTTTTTTCAAAAAATACAGTTTTTCCGCCTTTCAATGGCGCACCACATTAAATATAGTTTTTGACATGTTTATAAGTTCAATTTGAAAAAATATAATTATTCATTGGAATCAGGATATAAAAATTTTCTTTGGATAAATTTTTCATATTATTCTAATAACTTCCATATTTTAATGAATAGTTTAAACACACTATATATTAATTAAAAATAACTTTTATCATCGCAATAATTTATATGGTTGAATTATAATATTAAATGGTATTAAATTATAAATAGAAAATATTTTTACCATTTAATATAATGTATGTCATTTCCATTAATTTTACATTGAATTCATAGGTAAAAACATTTCAATCTTTGGCAATGTTTTAACTTTTTAACCTCATTTTCTTAACAATGGGATTAATTTTTAAATTATTTACAGAAAATTCTGTTCTATGAAATTTGAAAAATTGATTCCATATTTGTATTCATTGGGTCCAAATTATGTTAATAGGTTACTTTTGTTTTTTTATATTATGAATAGTAACTACGATAATTTTTATTTACTGTAGTTAAAGGTAAATCGGGTAATTAAGGGTAAAAATAAGATTATAAAATTTCCCTTACACCAGAAAAAACTTTATTAGATGTCTAAAAGTCTACCCTTATCACATAAGGGTCTTAATAGATTCATTTTATGTACTTTTGACCTTGAAAATAATTTAATTATTATTAAAACCAAAGAAAGTGACAACATGTCACTTTCTTAAATCTTATAAATATAATAATTTTAATTTACTGATAAAATTTAGGAAACTTCGAACAAGTATAGTCTCCAATAATCCAATAAAATTATCAACATCATGTGAATTTATTTGGAATTTTTAGAGATTAAATTATTATCATTAACTATGACACAATAGTGATGTTGAAATTATTTTATGATTTTAAAAGTATTAAAATAAATATTATATGAACTATTTAATGTGCTCCACAAATTTTCTAGATAAATATGACATGTTATTAATCTATTAAATCTTATATTTCGAATATATCTTCTGTGAATATTTTATTTAAAATCAAATAAATGACTAGTGTCAAAATTGAAACTATTGTTATTTTATAAAAATTACATATGACAAATTTGATTAAAAATCACAAAAATATTCAAAAAATATAAATTAAAATTTATATGGTCAAAAATGTAATAATGTATACAATTATGGACAATTCAAAACATATAATTAATTATTTATAATGATTTAAAATATAGAATATTATTACCACAAATAAAATTAAATAGATTATAAAAGGATAAATCAAGTTGATAATGTTTAAAATAAATTCCCAACATGCATAAATTTTATTGGTTTATGAGATTACAACCCTATATAATCTAATATTTGGATTTGAGTTATTTTTGGATGTTTTTATGTTGGGTTGTAATTTATTATAAATTAATATTTCTTATAATTCCAAAGGTGCCCCTCTCCTCCCTTATAAAAGGGCACCTCCTCCCTCTTCTCCTCACACCATATTGAGAATTCAAGCTCGGACAACACCTACCAATATCTCTTCTCCACTTACCTAGAAACAGTCTAGAGGTGCATGTCTTCTTCAAAAAAAAACTTTAGTTCCCTAAGAGGAGGTTAAGAAGAGGCGCGTCAAAGAAGAGGTAATATCCTTTACCGATTCATTCCATTTTAATTCTTCTTCTACTTCATCTTATTTATTGGTTTCATCATAATTTAATAACATCATTATCACTCATATACTGATATTTTAATATATATATGAAACAACCCTATTTCACCTTCTATCCATCCTACGAAAAATGAAATCACCGCGTGTGCGTACGTACGGAATATTGTCTCAACGCCTTGGTGTAATTGTTTTTCCACCACCACCTAAAATGGATGGGTGTAATGGTGTAAATAATAACTATATATGATTATTATAACATGATTCTAATTCTGATTGATTCCATCTTCCACTCCAATACCATTCAATAGATATGCTAATGATATCATCGCTCGTGCGTACGTACGACCTACCGTCTCCACGATGTGATGCGACTCATTCTACAAGATCTTCATGAATAATGATTATATAAATGAATTGAATGAATAAATTTGACATATATTTCACTAATACCATTCTGTAAATAAGGTATCTATAACATAAAAAGAGGAATATGAATTTATTCAACAAGACATGCATAAGAATATAAAGCAATGAACATCCGAATAACAAGGAGCAATGAAATATTACTAATAAGAAGATACGAATATGACCATGTATGATATAATAACAATTAATATAATTCTTTAATAAGTCAATGACATTATTTATATCATTATATAGTAGTTTCGGATATGTATGAACCAGATCGGACCTATGGTAAGGGAAAATCTCGCAATCTCATTTTTATCCGAGATTGATTATACTTTAAAATTTACTGGGAAATATTTATCATCCACATCCATGTTTACTCAATATGTAATATTATTTCTATCCTCCTATAATTGATTAAATCTAATTTTACCTATTGGTTAATGTTTTATCAAAAGATATGAAAAAAATATTTTGTCATTTTTAGTACGAGATACTTTTTGACTTTTTTCAGGCAAAGTACTAGAAGAATGATTTTTTAACTTATACGGCATGAATGGATTTTTATTATTCCATAGAACATTATTTCCATTAATCTTCCTTTAAAAATTTTCTTGTTTATTTTTAATTAACTTCATTTAGTTTCAAATTTTATGACATGTTAAGAAAGGAAAAATGTTTTTGAAGTAGAAATGATATCTTCCTAAAGAATGGCGTTCAACTATTTTATCAAAATTATTTTCCATCTAAGATAATATAGGGTTCTATTTCAATCCCTATTATTATATTGTTTTTATTATGTTGTGATGGTATAATTTTTATGAAGTCCTTTAACTTATATGAATTTTTTTTTGATGTAACGATGTTAAAGAATCCCATTTTTATTACATGGGTTATACTATGATGTAATATTTATGATTTTGTGTCACACATAAGAATGGTTTCATTATGAGATGGTGAGACCTATATCTCCCTCTAATGCATTGGGTGAAGATTTATATCTCCTGAGATAGAAATGGCTGGAATGGCAGGTTAATCCTGTTCAGTGATACATTACTTGAATGAGGACTGAACTCGGTTCAGTAATGGACTTTCTCTGCTATGATAGTCTTGGAAATTAGTCTTGACTAAAATGAAATGATTTTCTATGATTATGTGTGTATTCCACCAAGCTTCATGTTTTATGTTATGATTATTGGGATTATATTTCACTACTATTATTTATCCCATGTAATGATATTATGATCTCTTTTGCAAGTTAAGACATTCAAAATGTTATGTTCTTATGAATATGATATGATTGATTTTTATTTTTTTTTACCCTTACTGAGAATTTGATCTCACGCTTTTGTATGTTTTCTTTCCCCAGGCCAAGATGAAGCGTATTGAGTAGGATATACCAAAAAGGGACTCTAGATATGTTGAAAAAAATATGAGACAATGTAGATGCTTTATGGACCAGTTTTTTATATTTCCCAGTTTCTAAAGACACTATACCTATAAGGTCCTATTGGTGTTTTGATATATGTTGTCATAATTATGCATCAATTCTGAAGTAATAAAAATGTGTTTAAATTATGGGTCGTTATAGTTGGTATCAGAGGAAAGGTATAGTCAACCTTTGGAAACCAGAATGTGAAAACCATAGTAAGAACACTGAGGACATCTCTAATCATATTAAATTATCTTAGTATTTTAGAAATGGCCATGAATAACCTATGATACAACTTAATGTGTGAAATTTTATTACTGATTATGTTGTTTTCCTATTGTAATTAGTGTTTCTCATACTATGCTTCTTGGTTTTATTCAATGGATGTAACCCAAAGGAACCGTGTTAATGCTGAATGCGACAGACATTGCAATGACTATCCCCTTGAGAAACCAAATGTTATAGGAGATGGAATGAAAAATATTATAGCCATGATCACCAAACTTTCTCATGTTATGAATCATGTAGGACTTCCAAAAAAGCAATAGAAGGAGTATCATTCTATTTAATCCTTCATGAGGAAGTGTCCACCTTCATTCAGAAAGCCTTCTGATTCATTAGTGGCTGAACAATGGTTCAGTACCACTGAAAAAATATTTTCAACTCTATAATGTTCTGAACATGACAAAGTCATCTTAACAGTGTATTGTTTGGAAGGTGAATCTGATCAGTTGAGGAATCTTATCAGGAATACGAGGAAAAGGGATGTAATTGAGTCCATGGAATGGGACGAGTTCGAGAACTTATTTTTCAATAAGTAATTCCTTCATATTCATCGAACAAATATGTGGAAGGAGTTTCTTGAACTAAATAAAATGGAAGATGAATCGGTTGGTACCAACGAAGAAAATTTTACAAGACATGCAAGGTATGCTTCTGGAATTATTGTCCAACCTCAATGTATGATATATCGATTATTTAATTGCCTAAAACCATTTCTTCGAAGGGAGTTATCCATAAGGGACTTCAATAGCTATGAGGAAGTTTGTTGATGTGCGCTCAAGGTTGATATGGAGATTGTAGTAACCCATCAATCATATCGATTGGATAAGAAGAGGAAAATGGAATTCAAAGGAAAATCTAAAGACCACACAAAAAATAAGATGATTTTTCCTTTATGCTCAAATTGTGAATGAAACATGGAGGGAATTGTATTAAAGGGACAAGGAAATGTTTTATGTGTGGAAATGAAGGTCATCAGGCAATTGAATGTCGAAATAATGGGAAGAAGATGTCTAATGATGCGAACAAAGAAAGGGATACATAGAATTCACCACCAACACTTCTATGATTAATGTTCAAGGATATGGGGAATTATGAAAATAAATGCCAAATCCAAGGGTTGCGGATGATGATTGACGTCACCAAACTCTTAAGGACAAAGACAAAGGAATATCACATGCAATTACATTCTGCGACATGGAGTACGATAACGAAGTGGTGAAAGGTACACTTACCATCCAACCTAATGTAGAAAATGTTTTATTTGATTCTAGATCCACCCACTCATTTGTTTATGAATAATTTTCTATGGGTATCATTGTATTACCTTGACAATTAGACGTTGAGTTAACTGTGAAAACTCATAATGGCACAACGGTCGCATCAACATTTTACAATTCTTCTCCGATTGAAGTTCGTGGGAAAGTGAATCCTGAAAATCCTGTGATCCTTACTATAGTGTAATTTCATGTGATTCTTGTCACGGATTAGATTTCCTTATAGAGAGCTCATATCAATTTCCAAATATGGGAAATCCCATTAAATATTCCTGATCAATCTACGATCATCTATCGATGCAAGGATGAATATAACCTTCCTGTGGAAATTTCATTCATCGTATGGACTTGATTCCAAAAAATGAAAGTTATTTATCTCAAATGGTTGGTGAGAAACTCACGATTATGAATATAACCATTTTACGGGAGTTTGGTGATGTCTTTCTGGAGGAATTTCTAGGTCTCCCACCAAATCATGAAGTTGAGTTTTCAATAGAACTCATACTGGGTTCTATGCCTATTTCAAAGACACATTATAGAATGGACCCAATTGAGTGGTAGGAATTGAAGAAGCAACTCCAAGAGAATCTTGATAATGGATTCATACACCATATTGCATCACCTTGGGGAGAACCTATTCTATTTTTTAAGAAGAAAGATGGATCAATGAGACTCTAAATTGATTATCGAGAACTTAACAAGATCACTATCAAGAACAAATACCCTCTCCCACGCATTGATGACTTATTCGACCAACTATGAGGAGCTCAATACTTTTCCCAGATTGATCTTCGTTCAGGGTATCATCAATTAAGGGTCAAAAGGGAGGATATACCAAATACTGCTTTCTATACAAGGTATGGACACTATGAATTTATAGTGATGGCATTTGGTCTTACTAATGCCCCTGTTATCTTCATGGATCTAATGAATAGAGTATTTAGAGACTATCTTGATTAGTTTTTGGTAGTCTTTATAGACGATATTCTTGTTGATTCAAAGAACATTGAAGAACATGAAGATCACTTGAGAATTGTATTAAAGACCCTATGAAAGGAGAATCTTTATGCCAAATTTACCAAGTGTGAATTTTGGCTTCAAAAAGTTTCATTTTTGGGTCACATAATCTTAAAGGAGGGGATATTTGTGGATCTAGAAAAAATAGAGGTTATCGAAAGATGGTCGAGACCAACAACAATAACTGAGATCCAAAGTTTTCTTGGCTTGGCGTGATATTATCGAAATTTTGTGAAAGTTTTTTCAAGGTTATATAATCCAATCACCGGGTTGAATCGAAAAGGAGTTAAGTTTGTTTAGATGGAGGAGTGTGAAGAAAATTTAATGGAGTTAAAATGAATTTTATCAAGTGCACCTGTGCTCACACTACAATGTAGTGGAGAAAGGATTGCGTTCTAAAGTGATTCATCCAAGAAGGGATAGGGGTGTGTTCTCATGCAAAATTATATGGTGATAGCTTATGCCTCATGAGAGTTGAAAATACATGAGAAAAATTACCCAACTCATGATTTCATGTTAGCTGCAGTAATCTTTGCATTAATGATTTGGAGGCATTACATTTATGCTCAAAGTTGTGATATTTATACTAATCATAAAATATTAAAGTATATTTTTATGCAAATGGAGCTGAATATGCGCCAATGAAGATGGTAGGAGATGATTAAGGATTACGACAGTTCAATTTATTTTCACCCTGGGAAAGAAAAAAAGGTGGCGGATGTATTAAGTCAACAAGACCATGCAAGATTATCCATAATGTGCACCACAAAAGATCCAATATTTATGGATTTACAAAGGATGGATCTTGGAATTATAAAGGAAGGGGAAAAATCTTATCTTTCTCAAATGAATGTTCAACCATCTATACATATGAAGATTAAGGAGGCACATAAAAAATATGTAGAGTTAAAAAATATGGTGAGAAATGTTCCTGAATTTCACATTGATTTTGATGAAATAACAAGGTTCAGGAATCGGGTTTCGGTTCCTCCCATCCCAGAATTAAAGAAGGAGCTACTGGATGAATCTCATAGTTCATCTTTCTCTATTCATCCTAGAATAATGAAGATGAATAGGGACTTGAAAGAGTTCTTCTGGTGGGATGGCATGAAAAGAGATGTTGCTGAATATGTCTCTCAATGCTTGGTTTGTTAGCAAGTTAAAGCTGAGAGACAGAAGTCTAAGGGGATGTTACAACCATTACCCATACCTAAATGGAAATGGGAAAACATCACTATGGACTTTGTCACCGGACTTCCTAAAACATACAATGTCAACAATGCTATTTGGGTCATAGTTGATAGTCTTATAAAGTCAGAACACTTCATTGCTATTAGATAAGATTTCTCTATGGATCATCTTTCCAGGATATTTGTAATGGAATTGGTAATATTTCATGGAGTAAAAATTTCCGTTATATCTGAACTAGATCTAAGGTTTACCTTGATGTTATGGAGAAGTCTTCAGCATACTCTATATACAGAGATGAGTTTCAGCACAGCTTATCATCCTCAGATAGATGTTCAGTCTAAGAGAACAACTCAAACTCTAGAATACATGTTAAGAGTTTTCTCAATGGATTTCAAAGGTGGTTGGGATCAACACCTACCTTTGGTGGAGTTTTCTTATAATAATATATTTCACTCCAGCATTCAGATGGCTCATTTTGAAGCTCTCTATGGAAAGAAATGCCGAACTCCAACTTGCTGGGATGAAGTTGGGGAAAGAAAGCTATTAGGACCTGATCATGTTGATGAGATGGTAGAAAAGGTCTAATCTATTCAACAACACATAAGATCAGCTCAGAGTCGACAAAAAAGATATGCTGACAACCGAATAAAAGACCTACAGTTTGAAGTGGGTGATAAAGTGTTCTTATGAATATCTCCTTCGAAGAGAGTAATGAGATTTGGAAAGAAAGGAAAGTTGAGCCCTAGGTATATTGGTCCTTTGGAAATACTAGATCATGTTGGGAAGTTAGCTTACCGATTGGCACTTCCACCAGATATCTCTCAAGTTCATGATGTGTTCCATGTATCTCTGCTAAAAAAGTACATACCCGATCCTTCACATGTACTATGCTCAGAAGTTGTACTGCTGGAGCAAGATCTTTCCTATGAAGAACAGCCGATAGAGATTCTTGATCATAGAGAAAAAGTTTTACGGAACAAGACCAATCGATTTGTGAATGTTTTATGGAGGAACCACTAATTATAATAAGCTACATGGGAGCTTGAAGATATGATGAGGAAGAGGTATCCTCATCAGTTTGTTACGAAGTGGAGAATTTTGAGGGCGAAATTCATTATAAGGGGGGGTAGAACATAACACCCTGATATTTTATGAGAAATATTTTTTTTATGTCTTATGTTTTACGCAACATCAAAGTAATCTTTCACAACACACAAAACTAGCTTGGCTTGTGTTATACGTAAGAGCAACCTTCCTCAATTGCGTGTGTTGTACGCAATATCGAGTTTCACTAAACAATGATATATTGTTATAATATTATTATGTACTATCCATTATGAATAGTATTAACTAAATTTTGAATTTTATTACATTATTATTAATCTTACACATTTTATAAAACATGGTATGTGAGGAAAAGAAAATTTTCGGGTAAAATAAGTATTTTAAAAAAAATACAGTTTTGTCGCCTTTTGATTGAGATCTAACTTTAAATCCTGTTTTTGACATGTTTATAAGTTCAATTTGAAAAAATAAAATTCTTCATTGGAATTAGGACATAAAAATTTACTTTGGATAAATGTTTCATATTATTCTGATAACTTCCATATTTTAATGAATAGTAAAAACATGATATATTTTAATTAAAAACACTTTCTTCATCGCAATAATTTATATGGTAAATTAATAATATTTAATGGTTTTAAAGTATAAATAGAATATAATTTTACCATTTAATATATTTTATTCCATAACCATTAATTTTACATTGAATTCATAGGTAATAACATTTCAATCTTTGGGAATGTTTTAAATTTTAAAACATGTTTTCTTAACAACGGGATTAATTTCAAAATTAATTACTGCAACTTCTGTGTTTTGAATTTTGAAAAATGGATTCCATATTTGGATTTAGTGGGTCCAATTTATGTTAATAGGTTACATTTATTTGTTTTGATATTAATAATAGTAACTACGGTAAATTTGTTTTACTGTAGTTAAAGGTAAATCAGGTAATTAAGGGTAAGAATAAGATTATAAAATTACCCTAACACCTGCCAAAATTCTATTGGATGACTAAAAGTCGACCCTTATCACCTAAGAGTCGGAATAGATTCATTTTATAGACCTTTGACCATGAAAATAGTTTAATTATTATTAAATCCAATGAAAGTGACAACATCTCACTCTCTTAAATCTTATAAGTATAATAATTTTAATTTTCTGATAATCTTCATGAACCATCGAACAATAATAGTCTCCAGAAATATAATAAAATTATCTACATCATGTAAAATTATTTATAATTTTTACAGATTAAATAATTATCATTAATTATGTCACAATAGTGATTTTGAAATTATTTTATGATTTTAAAAGTAACTAAATAAATATTATATGAACTATTTAATGTGCTCCACTAAGTTTCTAGATAAATATGACATGTCATAAATCTATTAAATCTTTTAGTTCAAACATATCTTCTGTGTATATTTTATTTAAATTCAAATAAATGGCTAGTGTCAAAATTGAGACTATTGTTATTTTATAAGAATTACATATTACAAAATTGTTTAAAAATCACAAAAAAAATTAAAAATTAAAAATTATAATTTATATGGTCGACAATGTAATGAAATATATAATTATGTACAATACATAAAATATAATTAATTATTTGTAAGTATTTAAAATTTATAATATTATTACCAAAAAATAAAATTAAATAGATTATATAATGATAAATCATGTTGAGAATGTTTAAAATAAATTCCCAACATGTCTAAATTTTATTGGTTGATGAGATTAAAACCTTATCTCATATAATCATCATATTGGAGTCATTTTGGGGAATTTTATGTGGGTTTGGATTTTATAATAAATTAATATTTCTTATAATTCAAAAGGTGTCCCTCTCCTCCCTTATTTAAGGGACCTCCTCCCTCTCCTCCTCACACCACATTGAGCCTTCATTCTCTGCCAAACCCTACCAATTTCTCTTATCCACTTCCCTAGAAACAAACTAGTGGTCCTAGTATTCTTCAATGACCCACTTTTGTGCCCTAAGATGAGGATAAGAAGAGGCGCGTCAAAGAAGAGGTAATTTCCATTACCGATTCATTCCATTTTATTTCTTCTTCTACTTATTCTTCGTTATTTGTTTCATCATAAATTAATAACATACGTATCACTCATATAATGATATGTTATTTTAAATATGATATAACCCTATTTAACCTTCTATCCATCCTTAAAAAAATGAAATCATCGCACGTGCGTACATAGGGAATACCGTCTCCACGCCGTGGTGTAATCTGTTTTCCACCACCACCTTACATGGATGGGTATAATGGTGTTAAGAATAACTATATATTATTATTATAACATTATTATAATTATGAGACATTTTATCTTCCTCTCTATTACCACTCAATATTTATGGGAATGATATCATCGCTCGTGCGTATGTACGACCTACCGTCTCCACGATGTGATGTAACTCGTTCTACATGATCTTCAATGAATAATGATTATATCAATTAATTTAATGAATAAATATGATATATATTACACTAATTCCATTTTGTAAATATGGTGTCTATAACCTAAAAATAGTAATAAGAATTTATTCGACAAGACATGCGTAAGAACATAATGCAATGAACACCCAAATAACAAATAGCTATGAAATATTACTAATAAGAAGATAAGAATATGAGCATGTATGATATCATAACAATTAATATGATTATCTAAAAAGTCAAAGACATTATTTAAATCATTATACAGGAGGTTGGGATACATACAAAGCATATCAGACCTATGGTAAGGGAAAATCTCATAATATCATTTTTATCTGAGATTGTTTATACTTTAGAATTTACTGGGGAATATTTATCACCCACAAACAAGTTTCCTCCATATGTAATATTATTTCTATCCTCCTAAAAATTTTCAAATCTAATATTATCTATTGGTGAATTTTTATTAAAATGTATGAAAGGAATGTTATTTCATTTTCAGTATAAGATACTATTTGACTTTTTCGGCCAAAGTACGAGAAGAATGTTTTTTATCTTATACGGCATTAATGGATTTTAATGATTCCATATAAAATTATTTCCATGAAGCTTACTTTAAAAATATTCAAGTATATTTTTAATTAACTTATTTTAGTTTAAAATTTTATGACATGTTAAGAAAAGAAAAAAAAATTGAAATAGAAAGGATATTTTCCTCAACAATGGATTTCAAGTGTTTTATCAAAATTATTTCCCATCTAAGATAATATAGGGTTCTGTTTATATCCCTATTATTACATTTATTTGATTATGTTGTGATGGAATTTTTTTTATAAAGTCATTTTTCTTATATAAATTTTTTTATGATGTCATGTGTTTTAAGAATCCCATTTTTAATACATGGGTTATGCTATGATGTATGATTTATGATTTTGTGGCACACATAAGAATGGTTTCATTATGAGATGGGTGGGACATATATCTCCAACCAATGCATTGGGTAAAGATTAATATCTCATGAGATAGATATGGCTAGAAAGGCAGGTTAATCTGGTTCAGTGATACATGACTGGAATGAAGAGTGAACTCAGTTCAGTAATGGACTTTTCACGCTATGATAGTCTTTTAAATGAGTCTTGACAAAAATTAAATGATTTCCTATGATTATGTGTGTATGAAACAAACTTTCATGTTTTATGTTATGATTATTGGGATTACAATTCACTATTACAATTTATCCCATGTTATGCTTTTATTATCTCTTTTGCAGGTTATGATATTCAAAATGTTATGTTCTTATGAATATGATATGATTGATATTTCTTTTGTTTACCCTTACCGGGCATTTGATCTCACCCTTTTGTATGTTTTCTTTCCCCAGGTCAGGAAAAAGGTTATTAAGTAGGATATTACAAAAAGCGACTATAGATATGATGAAATAAACAGGAGACAATGTAGATGATTTATGAACCAGTTGTTTATGTGTTCCAGTTTCTCAAGACACTATACCTATACGGTCCTATCAAGGTCTTGTTATATGTTGTAATAAGTATGCTTACATTCTGAATTAATAACAGTGTATGTAAAGTATGAGTCGTTATAGTCTTGGTGACTTGATCGACCATAACCCATAAAAAATTGTTTCTATTGGATTTTATTGGCAGACTAATGTCAAAGTGCATAGTGACATTCTCCCATATCCATGTGGGTATAGGAAATGGATGTTTCCTCCCTTTGGACTTATTTTTCTCTAATTGAACATGTTGATATACCATTAAAATTTATATTTACATAGAAATATCCTTCATTAGGTATTCCCCCTAGAATTTTTCTAAAATATTAAAATTCATCTTGGTACTTTGGTGATGGATGAAGAATGTTGATCTATTTTCATTATCAAATAGATCATTGTTTATCAAATGGGATGAAGTAATATACACAGTCGTTCTAAAAAAATACCATCACCATCAATGGTAATGTCTTTTAGATACCCATTCATTAGGGATTTTACCTTCTTTTTCTATCCAGATCATTCATTTGTGCATCATTGATCTTGTCTTGGATAAATGGTTGGGAAATTATTTGGTTATGGTAGGATGTATTTCCTTCAATTTTTTTTTAAAATTTATTCAATTGATTATCCATTAAGATAAATACATTCTTAATATGAATCATGGATAGAGTGGAAGATAATTTTATACGATGAGAAGTAAATACCTTTTTCACATTTCCGAGAAGTTAATTAATATAACAATATTATACCTTCATTACCTCTAACAATATTATTTTATACATATTGAGATCCTTTTCAGTGAATATATACTTTATAATCTTGTGATCAGTATATATATCACACTTCCTACTATTTTGGTAGAACTACTAAATCATTAGATCAAATATCATATCTGATAACACAATATCATGCATTCAGTAGTTCTTCTCCTCAATCTTCAACTGTCATTGGGAACATGCTGTCACGTTGTCTTTCTTTATAAGTACAAAACCCAAACCATTCAAACAAAAATCATTCTATATCAAAAAATATTCTCCAGTTTTTTGTAGTTTGATAACAAATCTAGTGATTAGCCTCATTATAATATCCTTAAAGAATTCATTAGGTTCTTCCATCAAGACATACACTACCCATTTCCATTTAAACTTATTTTGATGGCTAGAAAATTAGGAGAAATTCATCACAAGATATAAGTATTACCCCATTAATCCATGAAAAATAAATATTTATATGAAACAAGATGGTTAGTGATATTCCAAAATTTCCTTTTTTATAATGGTCCACAATAATTCCCCCACATGCGATCACCTTCCCAAATAATGTGATGTGCTACATCCAAAAGTTAACCTTTCTGAAAATAGTGTACATTCTCTCCATCCTTAATGTGACTAGAAAAATACTTTTATTATATTAATGATTCTTCTTATTTTTGGAGTAAATGAGGATATAGTGGATAAACACAACCAAAAATTCATTGAGGTATTATCTAAATTATGTGCTCATAAAATCCATTTAAAATTTAGGGGATTTAGTATGTACAATAGGAATCACTATGAACTCATAGTTCCCATAAATTATACAAATTTATTTATTCTAAATACACTCTCTTTTATGCTCTAGTTGATGATATCAAAAATGATGATCTTCCTTTGAGAATTACTCAGCTCCTAATAGTTGATTCAATAAGTCATAAATCCTTGGAATACAATACTTGTTCATTATATTAATCCTGGAGATCTCAAAATAATTGATAAAGAACTACACTGATATATTTTTATTCTTGATATAGTTCATTAGTACACCACAAGATTATACACTATAGAATACAAACACTTGTTTTAAATGCTCATACAACTAAATTATTAACTCATCAAATTCGATTGCAGCCATCCTATTGGGAAATTTTAAGATAGGACTGGATTTGAGTTTTAGATATTCTGTGAACTTTACCATATTATTTGGGGGGAGTAATGGAAACTCAATGAGAAATACATATTTGTATTACCAAACAACATGCACTTCCTCTAGGTTGATACCATCCAATGACTCATCCAGTTGGGGAATGTATGCTACTTCATAGGGTATCAACACCACTACATTGAGGTATTTTATAATGTATATTCATCCTCATCTATGAATTTTTAGAGGAGAATTATATAGTTTTGAATATGAAAATAGATTACCTTTCTCTGATAATGTTTGAGTTATTTATAAAATGAGATCTAATCAATGCCCAATATTGCATTGACTTCCAGAAAGGGAAGAATTATATGTTTTTTCAAAATGAGTCTTACAAGATATAGAAATAGGAATTGATCCCAAAAGTTGTACTACAATTATTTCACCAGTTGGTATTTTATGGATAACTCTATTTGAAGGTAATAGGGATTAAATTAAATAGTTATATCAATATTTCAGGATAAAAAGGATTGTGTATTTCCAGAATCATATAATTCAATTTCTCTTAATGAGTGTATAGTAAGGGAACCATGTATGACACCATTTTAAAGATCCACATTAGTTGTAATGATGGAATATGATTTACCATTATCCTATGGATTTGGATGTTACTAAAACTGATTACCCCTAATGGAACTTGGATTACTACTTTTTCTTTCATAGTGAATAGTATCCATACAATTGAGGCATTGAACAACATGTGGTTGATTCAGAGGTTACCTCATTTCCTTTATCCTATTGGCTAGTTTCTGTATATATATTAAAAAGTCATCAGCTTGTTGGCTTTGTCTTCCGCACCTGAAGTGTTTCTCCATCCCTTTGAAGAAATATACAGAATGTTTCTTACAAAATTATTGATATTTTTTTTGTTGGAATATCTCTACTCCTTTTACATTTGACCCACTATCTAAAAACACAATTCACATTTTTTATCTTCATAACCAAGGGACAATTCTAAAAAATCTATATATACATTGAGAGCACATCAAACTACTTATTCATAATACCACAAGTCTGAAATTTCATGACACTTTTTAGGTGTATTTTTAAACAAATAATGTAGAAATATATTTTTATATCAATGTTTATAATAAATATTGAGGTGTTTCTTGCAATCCAAGTGAAATTTTCCTCATTATCAGTGATACATTCACCATCCTTTTTCACTACCTCTATAGATTATGTATACATATTCTTTTGAATATATTGTGGTAAATATGTGGAATGAAATATTTTACTAATGTTTTCCATACATATATACCATTTCTTACTTTTATATGGTATTATTATTCAACAAACATCATTGATCATATCATCCATCTAAAAAACATATGACCTTTGTCACTTTATCCTTCTCAGAACACTAGATCAAGGAAAATTTATTCTTCATTGGGTTTACCCACCATTCCATGACAAGTGGATATAATGTTCCACTGCACAATAGTGGTCATTTCTGAATAAATGACTCAACAGATCGTTTATCTTTCTTCTATAAAGGTGGAAATTCCAAAAGATTAAAATTATTATTCATATCTTGATATAGCTGGTAAATCACTGCAATATTGTTTTTAATTCCTCCTTGCAAGGCATTAGGGGTTCCATTTGTAAAATCATTTCACTTTCCCTTATATAGGTTATTTTTTGGGTTTCTCAAGGATCCCAACACATTGAAAAATATAATTTTTTTATAAAAACAAAAGTCAAAAAAACATAAATTCATAACTTATCATTTTTTTCAGTTAACTAAAAATTCATATTTATGGGAACAATACGTTTATCCATTTCTAAAAAGGTTATTCTTGGATTTTTTCCCTATTCATAGAATAATACTTCTGGTATCACTCTTTATTTTTCAAATCATAACTCGCAAATGAAATAACCTATTCTTTGATAACAACTATATTGATCCACAAGTTTCATACTTGGAAATTACATCATATTAAAGATAAAAATAATAATATGATTACAAATCACGGATCTCATGGTTTAGTGTCATAGGAAAATTAGGATTATACGTAAAATTAAATAATAATAAAATCGTTATTTACATCCTTCTTATATATCTTTTGAATGGAACTTATATTATATTTTGAAATAGTTTTCATCTGAGGACATACATCAATTAATAGGGTCACCTAAAATCCCCTTAATATGAAGAATAAGGGATGTAAAACAATATAACATATTTGGGAATAAACAACATGATCATCCCAACATATTAAAATTAAGATCATCAAATTTATGAGGGATAGAATGGTTAAATTCTTTGAATTTTGAAATTCATAAAGAAACCTCATGTCTTAGTTTCACAATTCCACAAATAGTTGTGAACAATGATATCATAATTTTTATACATAACATATGTGAAAAAGAATAACATCACCATTGAGAAAAAAATAGAATCATTTTCATTCATATTTAAAATTATCTCATGAGATACATCATATTAACCAATTAATTTTTGGTATATATAATTTTTGTTCCACCTATCACGTCATGAAATTACATAATCATTCATACTTCATCGATCATATGAAAATCATAGTCATAAAATTACTCTTGGAATGGAGTTGGTTTCATAAGAATTTCATAAATAATTCATTCCTAAATAAATGTTTGAGTTCCCAATAGAAAATGGTAAAAATTAATTAGTATAACTATCATCATTCTTGAGTGAAGAATCAACAATCTCGAGAGGTGCCATGATATGTTTTGTAAAGAATAGCTATTATTGAAAAATTATCATATTCATTGTAAAAATAACTTAGAAATATGTATATCCTAATAAATATTATAGAAGAATGGTGAAATTGTATTTAATGAACACAAATAGAATACCCATACTAATATTTTCCATAAAAGGGGTATAACAAAAATAATGGGACTTAGTTTTGAGAATCCCATTAATTTTATTCTTGCTTTATTTTTCCAATTTTTTGTATCATTATTAATGAATGTATATTTATTAAAACATTTTCCCAAAGTGAATTATATTCATATATATAACTATTTATAAACTATAATAATTTTTTTATATATATTAATTTATTTAAATGATGATGTAGAAATTTGATATGCATTTTTTCTTAATCATTTTCCATTTTAATTTGATTTATCTATTTTCCTAAATAAAATTTATGCAATATTATAATTAATTTCTCAATCTTATAGTGAAAATAATGAAATTTTTATATATTACATATAGTGGATAATATCCATCTATGATGATGTTCATATGTTTTGGAATGGAAATGTCTTTGTAGGTGGTTAAATAACTTTTGATGGGACATTGTCATGAGAGTAGGAAGAAGATGTTTAAAATGAATATATATAGTAGAATGATTAATGCAGTATAATTACATGATTATTATAATGTAAAATCACTTAATGATTAATTATTTTAAGGTATTTTTGTGAAATTGTTTTTGGAAAAAAAATGTGAAGTGGAAGTTGGAATAGAAAATATAGAGGAGTGGATTGGATCATGCTTAATCCTCGTTGTATGTTCTCTTGTACCAAATAGTAACTCCTTCAGGATTTGTTTTGGACTACACAAGAATGTTCCTAAGGATTATATATGTATATAAAATGAGTATTCAAAGAGAAAATGGGTTTTATAATGGATATTATTAATGGTTTTCCATTGGTATATAGAGGTCTTGTTTGTACTATAGAAGAGGGGTCTTTTTAGAATAAAATATTGAATAAAATAATATATCGAATGTAAAACATTTAATAGTGAATTATTTAAATTATAAATAATGTATTAAAATTAAATGATGATTCAAATAGATTAAATTCACTTTATTAATATGTTTAATTAGTTTATAAAAAATGAATGTGGAACAAAAAAAATTAATATTTTATTGAATCACTTTTGTCTTTAGATTTTGGAAAGTTCAATTGAGGATGGAAAATTAGGTTTATAATATTTTAATGACTCCTTTATGAAATAAATTCTAACATAAAAAAACATATTGAATAAATTATAACTTCATTATTACGTCATGAATGAGGTAATTTATGATACACTAATTATGTGAAAATTTAAATCTTACTATTCACCCAAAAATTGATGCAATTTAGAGAATTACAAAAAAAATTACCAGTGGAAAATTTCAATGTGGTGATATAAAAAATGATATTCATTTATAAAAAATTTTCTAAAATAAGTACCTTAAATTTTTTACATAAAAATAATAATTTTTATAAAATACATTGAAATAATGTTTTTTATAAATGCACTTATATATTATTTGAGTTTTTTAATCATGGTATTTATTAATTTTAGTATTATATTTTTTAAATAAATATATACTGATAATAATTATTTATATTGACATTTATTATTTTTGTGGTAAATTAATATTATAACAGATGGGTCACTATTCCAATAGGTTATGTTTCTATTCCATTTATAACATTATTATTCCAATAGTCACATTACTATTCCAACCATCTCATTACCTCCAATTTAAACCACTCAATTATTTCACTCAATATTCAACTCAATTTCTCTCGGGGTTTTATGTTTCAATTTTCTAAAATTTTCTTTGGTTTACTAATAATTTTCCTTTTCTCTATAGTTTTTGAAGGGGGAGAAGAATCCATTATATTGGGGTTAAACATATTTTCTCATTTCACCAATTCTATTTTATGTTTTATATATAATATTAATATTTGTAATTTAAATTATTTTTTTTTCATCAATAATGTAATTGTATTTTTTAATTTTGAAATTTCATTTTTCAAAATCACAATTATTTGTATGTTTTTACTATTATATAATATAATACAACACCCATTGATTCAGGAAACAAATATTATTAATAAACATTGGGTTGTTAAACTTATCCTTAGTGTACATTATGGGGTCATGTTATCTAATCAAAATTATCCTAAATATAATTTTAATGGTCAATAATAACCATTTTTTGAGTCCAACTATAATAACCCTTAACATAGTATCGTGGATCATATGGTAAATTTATTACATTTACAAATTATATAATGAATCATTCCACCCATGATCAAAGTTTATTTGTAGTGTTAGAAAACTAGATACATTCATAGGTCTCACATTAAAAATAAAATAATAAAATATAACATTGTATTTTCTTTTAGAAATCTATTACTCCCTTAAGAATATCATTTCATATCAATCATATTACAAAATCTAGAATCATTTGAAAATGAAAAAAATAAATTGGTGATCAAAGATTCCATGTAAGGGAACTTATATTATAGATGTTATCATATAATAAATAAGTCACAGATAATATGAATGAAATAATTAATGATAAAAAATTTCCATTTAAATAATCACATTTAATAGATTCTTATCCATTGAGAATATAGTTTTACTAATAATCACATAGACATTAGAAGTCGATTCAATAATAATGGAATACATAATTTTAGGCATCATAAACATATGGTCGATGCCTCTTTCCAGGACATATAAAAAATATTTGTTTCCTTTTCCAAATACAAAATATGTTGTGACTCTTCAGTTCCTCTAATGATTTTATGGGCTATGTAATTTCACCCCCTCTAATCAGTTAATATATCTAATTAATTATTCATATCAATAAACTATAAAAAATAATCAATCTAAAATAATAATCTTTAAAAATCCATTCTTGACTAATTAAAATATGAATGTCAACACATTCCCCAATAAATTTTTTTGTAAGACATCTATAGTATAACGAATTAGCATAGTTTAGCCTAGAACATCATGCATCACCAGATATAGATTAAAATGATAAAAAATGGTCTCATGAATAACTAAATTTTTTGATAAACTAGCAGAGTATAACATTAATTAAATAGAAACATCTTAGAGAAGTAAAAAAGTCAATACATAAGTATAATCCCAAATAAAATATTGTAAAATTCCAAAATCCAAGTCTTCATGCAACTATCTATCAGCAAAAAACTATACCAAAACCATTGAAAGAACAACCCAAAGAATTCACAGAACAATATAATATTGTTCCTAATACATGAGTTATGAAAAAAACACTTCTACAATCATAAAAAGGAATAATTACTCTCTAGGGACATAGCCATGTAATATTCCACCAAATAATTTGTAATGAATTCAACTCCATGAAAATGACATTTCTATATTAAAAAAAGTAAAAAATTATTTTCCTTGAGAATATTTTTTAAAAACACATTGGTTATTAATAAATTAATTTTGAGTTCACATTTGAATGGAATTTCTAAAATAAATATTGAATCATGAATGTATTAGAAAAAATTACAATGGAAAAATCATTAGATGAACTACTGAGAATGAAAACATGAAATATACCATCTTATGTCAAACCAATCATAGAAAACAAGATTCATTACTAGCCTATGGGAATGCACAATTAGACAAAAGACAAACACAATGAAATTCATCATGTGAATCTGAATAATATAAAGACATATAATGGAATTTCAATATCAAACATCTAGTGTTATAACAAAGACTATAATTTCAATTCCATTTCCCAAGTTACCCAAGGTCCCTAATGATCCATTAATTTCAAAAAAATTGAAATCCACCCTCACAACTTGTAAAAATATCATTATAATACATCACTATTCCTATTTCTGAAATTGCATTCTATAATCAAAACCACATTTAATGATGATCCTTGAACACATAGTGTGAAAAAATATTTTTAATGAAAACACCAAACTAAAAACATGAAAATCATTAATTATTAAAAAAAATTGAAAAACAAATTCTTGTATAAGAAACCAAATATATTTAAAATTAATTTATGTAATTTCCGAGTTATAACCATAATATAGAGACACCAACCTCATGAATTGATGAAAACAAAACACAACTAAAAATCAAGATTTTGACTGAGTAGATCATGTTTTTATAATCCTGTATCCATAGGAAACATCATAAATCCTTTTTCAAACCCCATAGTTAGGTAATCCACAACCAATTCAGGTTCCAATGATATAAGAGGAAAATAGAAGAATCAAGGATCCTAGAAGATGATAATGAACTAGATGAAAGAGGGAGATAACAAGATGATATTCAAAATAAGAAAGGAAAAACATCATGAAACTTAAGACAAAATACACAAGATAACTAGTAATTTTTTAGTTTAATCGGAATAATTATTAACTCATTATTATACATAATAATGATCACAGGTAATAGTGTAATTTAATTTATTTTATAGGTTTGGATCATAACACAAATTTTGTATAAATGGTTTATAAAACCGTAGGTTAAATAAGCATGGTATATTTGCCTTGAAAAATTGGTCACAATGCCTCCATGGTATGAGTTCCACTGTTTGGCAAAACTACACTCAAACAATATGAAACTCTTGTAACTCCTTAACAACCAGCACAGTCTTTGTGGAAATATGAAAGGTTTTAATTATCAAGTTCAATCCATAAATAACATCATTATAACCTATCAAATCCATTCTTGAAAGTTACAATATCGTTATTACTAACCACACAAAAATCTATTTTCTCAGTTTTTTTTCTGAGAAAATATATTTTTCAAATACCTAATATTGGAAACCTCATGATTGACCCAAATAATAAACTACACTAAAACAATAGAATAATTATGACCTTGATTATATCACAATTATCATCACCATATAAGATATATATAAATATATACTCATATAGTTATCTTGATTTTATGACCAAAAAACTATAAACTAAATAATACCACTTCAAAAATTCCCACTCCCACATCTTCTTTCCCTGAATCAACTACCATTGTACATAGGATAGGGGAACAATTTAACCACCCTATACATAATCCCAGTGATCCATAATCTAAAATGGTTTCCTAACAACAATAGATTCATTATTATGAACTATTTCTTTTATTTCAGTCACTTGGGAGGGGTTTAGTTGATACCTCCTCACATGGGAAACATGATACAATTCATGAATCAATGAAAATGATATGAAATTTTAAAATCATACTCCAATGTTACAAGTCACTACGTCATCACAAAGGGGATAAAAACCATGGTAGAAACATACATTTCTTACTTAACCAATGGTGTCCCATGTGAGGTTATACTATGAGAAAAATCACATCATGAAGTTCATCCTCTAGTAGCTAATGACCATTGTCCACATAGTATTTATAATCAAATTATGTTGTGACCAATCTATTTCTGATCAAATTCTCCATTTATGTCATCTCCTGAAAAATTCATGAGACTATCAATTAACTCTCTAACAATACTTTTATTTATAAGGGATATCTACATGAAAACTAATACAATTGTTTGATGCAATTTATCTTAATCGATGTTTCATAAATATATTTAAACAAATTCCACCATAAGAAATTCATTATCGCATGGACCACCAAACTCAATAACACATGTGTGGAGAATATCCTTACATTTCTTAATATCTCACTCAATTGATCCATCTATGTACGAGTGGTATGTAGTGATTAATTTCAACTCAAAACACATCACATCTTCAAAACCCTTTCAATACCATGATGTTAGTTAGGGATCCATATATTAAATATCACATAGGGAACCCCATATAGTCTCATAACCTTTAATACATAAAAGTTCCCATGATAGTACACGTTTATTGTCTCATTCATCATAAAGAAGTTAGCCAATATTGTAAGCTGGTCAATGATCTTCCAAATAACATTTTTTTCAATAGGAGGACTTGGTAAACTAGTGATTAAATCCATAGTGATATTATCCCACTTATATATAATAGAGGGAATTGTTTTCAAAAACTAGTAGGTCTTTATATTTCTACAATAATCCCCTTACCAGCATGTTACTATGTCATAAAATCAACAATTTAACTTCTAATTCTTAAAACACTATAATGACATCTTAGATAATGATACATCATGGAAGAATAAGGGTGTATAAACTAACATAATGGTTTCTTGTATCGATCAATTAATGATCCAGAGATATTGAAAATAAAATTAACACATAAACACAATAGCTAATTCTAGAATGAGACCGATCAATCAACATATCCCCACTACTTAAGATTTTAATAAACCACTTGATATCTATTTCCAATTACCTACTCAATCTTAATAAAACTATAAAATGAGTAGTCATACATTATAGAAACCAAAAACACATTCCCACAATCCTCTTCACATTAAATGTCTTCTTAGTAGAAAAACTCATCACATTCTATTCATCCATGGATTCCTACAAACCTTGACCCACTAATTTTATGCATATGGAATCGGCCACAACATTCCATTTCTTATGAGTGTAATAAATATCAAAATAATATTTCAGATGATAATAAAAAATTTGTTTTAGTCACATGTTCATGTATCTCATATTATAAATATAATCAACCAACTTATGATTATTATATTTAATGGCCTTCTCCCTAATGAGTTAGTGGAAAAACATTTTGAGTGTATGCATAACATCTCCCAACTCACTAATATTGGGTCCGATATTTCATCTCATGAGAGTGTAATTGGATAGATAAATAGCCCAGTGCATGATTTACCTTTATCAAGACACACACCAACCCCATAGATAAATCATTAAACAATACATCATATCCAAAACTAAAATTAGGAAGAATAAAAAAATGGAGTCAAATCACCATCTTATTAAACTCCTTAAATGATATATAATTTTTTCATTATCTACAAGTTAAATACTTTTTGGGTTGATGTTTTCATCAGTTATGGATACTTGACGATGTCTTCGAATAACTGACTATATAAATTAGAAAAGAATAAGAAACTCATTATATGACACACATTTCTAGGACTCAGACAAGACATTACAACACTCATATTTGTATGATATACTAATATTTCCCTATCACAAATAATAGTTTAGAGAAACATCATATTATATATCCAAAATTCATATGTGGATATCTTACATAAATATGATATTCTATAAATATTTCATTGAAGATATAAAAATTATCCACATATGCGTCCTCTTACATAGTGTTTACTAAAATATAATTCATGATTAGATCCATGAAAGTAGTCAAAAACTGATGAAATATGATGTTAATAAATTCCATAAATACTATTGAATCATATGTGAGACCGAATGGAAAAACCCAAAACACTATATTCATATATTTAATCCAAAATGATATCTTAGTTATAACCTATTCTTGGAATCATAACTTATGGTACCCAGATCAAAGGTTAACCATGGAGAACCAACACAACCATATGAGTTTATCAAAGAAATAAAAAGTATTTTCAAAGGATACATGTTCTTAAAAGTCCCATGATTTTTCATTTAATAATTAGTGCATCATCAAAGTCTATTATATTCCATATTAGAAAACATGTTAAGTGAATCCCTAGGTGACATATTTGGACATATTAATCCATTATCATCAACATATGCAAGGTGGAATCTATAATACATTAACTTGTATTTTCCATGTTTTATTATGGAATATATAGGAATCACACCAGAGAAAATGTCAATAGTAATATTAAACTATCTATATGTGGGTGAACCAGAAAATTCAATAGGATATACCAAGATGTATGAAACCACCAATATAAGGACTATGATATTCAAGCGAGAGTCATTGTAATCTAGGAACATTACTAAAAACTCTATTGATATCGTTGAACCATAAGGAAAAAAAGGCCCCACTCTCCTAGATCTATAATCTAATTCACCCTGAAAAAAATGACATGAAATATAAGGGGTTATGAACTAAAATCTACAATTATAATAGTACATATGGGTCTTAACACAAATAATTTTATGCATTCCAAAAAACCTGGTCAAATATATTAACATAAAGAACAATTAAATCTTACCCTATATAATTGTTAGCTGTCATCCCAAGACACATGGGACATCAAAAATCATTCCTATATATCTCCCAATATTTCATGGAAATATCAAAAAATTATAGAATTTTCTCCAAACATAATCCCAACATGTTAATTATATTTGATGTTATGAAATAATGAGTATCACTTATATAAAATAAATATAGTACTGTAGAGAAAACAATATACAATGTACAACATAAAATAATGGGCACTACCTAATACTTATCTATTGTATACTCCATTGAAGAAGGATTTCTAATCTTCACTCCCCCTAATCCTTTTTAGTCACATGAATTTCCCATAAGGAAAAGGATAATACCCACCCCCATTGATTAATTTGATCAAAAAGGTGATCTCTTGGTGTGATAGGATCCATCCTTCATACCATGTGGCATCCTTCAACAAAAATTACTATGATGAATTGATAGTCACAAATGGTGCAATTTTGGGGGAGATTCTATAACATTTTCCAAAAATGACTTTCCCTCCACAATAATTTGAGGCCACTTATTGTGTCCTTGAAATATCCCCTAAAACAACATCCAAAAAAAACATGATAACCTTTTTCAAACTTTTATAGCTACAAAATAAACAATAGTTATCCCCTACAACAATTGAAGCTCCACTTAAACCCATCCTCAAATATATTTTTCCCTCATTAATAAATCTTTTCCCATAACCTTAAATAATGTTATATAAGTGTATTAGAAATATAATTGGCTCAATATGGACCTTTAGTCTGATATCAGAACTCTAATATTTAATATAATCATTTGTAGTAGAATCAGGTCCTAGATGAACCATCTCAGTAAAATTGGTTAAAAGTTTAAAATTAAAATTCCCTCTAATCTCTATAGTCTGATATAATAGGGCATCTTCCATAAACATCACCAAGTTTTAAAAATATTTGTTCATGATTTCATTTAAATAAGTTTAGTTATGATCATATTGGAATTTATCTTTCATGATATATTCCCACAATAACGTTAATAGACCATCAAGAATATAATAGGACAAATCCAAAATAGAGCCTATAATAGTTTTGAAAAAGTTTAAGATCCCCTTGAACATATATTTATAATTATCATATTCCAAGTGACCTTTTTTCCTAAGTTACATGGGTTTTTTATTCTTAGTAAATTTTAATCTATGACCCACCCCTCATCATAGGTTTATAACACACACATAACCTAGAGACCCAATAGTGTTGATAAATTCTTTCACTTGAGAAGTGTTCACTAAAGGACTCTCCATATGAACTTTTCGGAAAGATTCCTCTCTTAGATTAAGATAATATATTCTATGAAAGATTGTCTAACAAAAACATATAAAATAAGAAATATATTTAGGAGAACATATAGTATCATAGGAAAACATTTATACTATGTATCAATACCTTCAAAAAATTAATTTAGAGAAATAATGGATTATATAAATCATGGAAAATCTATTAAAAATGAATATTATCATTTATAAAATCTCGAATTTAAATTCATTAATATAAACATAAATATTATTACTAATTATTGAAAAAATTTCTAAACCACCCAGGGTAGCTCTAATTTAAACATGGAAGTGAGCTATCTCGACACCCTCCTGCTCTTACTACTAAAAATTAGAATGTAAACACTTTATTAGACTAATGTACAGGATTAAAACCCAGGTAGATCCAAGAAACCTATGCCTAGGTAATGTATTTCATTCCATTTTTAAGGGAACTACCCCAGGATAATGAGAGACACCACCGATGTTGTCTATTCATAAGGACCAGAACCATTGGAGAAACACAATTCTCATAAATAAAAAGTAAAATGATAACCTAAAATAATACATTTCATAATAAAGGTAATAATCCATGAGACATATAAGTACAAGATATATGTCCAATAATGTACATTTTCATAAACTATTTGAAAAATAATTAATTAAATCACTTATTTAAAAATGTATATCTAGTTTGTAGGGAGTCAAACTATATGATATGGAGTCATGTTTGGAGTAAAATTGGAACATATATGAATTTTTTTATCAACTTAATTTCAGAAAAAATAATTAATATAGTAGAATTATTTTTTCAAAATGTAATGGTGAGTGATGAAATTGATATAAAATAGTTAAACCAATGAGATAAAATAATTATGACGGTTGGTATCTCAATTGTCCTATTTAATAAATTTAACTTCATTCATACTGGAAAATCATTGGCCTAACACTATATTTTATGGTGTTCAAATTACCATATCAACATTTCAACATAACTATTCATAAAATTGATTAAATATTTCTTCAACATGACCTATTTTTTCACTTACTCTTTTTCATGAAACTCTTACAAACAATATCAGGTCAGATGATTGAAAATGACGATGACGTTTATGAATTAATTAAATAAAAAATCATTAATTATTGAAGTAATAGAATATATAGCACTTGGATAATTGTTGAAATACAGAGAATAAATCTCGGACGAAAGTTTTTATGAAAAAATGAAGTAATATTTAACAATTTAATATTGTTCCCATTTGAATATTGAGATATTAAAAAATGTTTCTATTTTCAATTTAAAAAGACATCATAACAGATATAAAAGAAATTAATGAAAAAGAAATATTGAAATCTTCTCTATCAGGGATATCACACCCAATCTTATGTCAATGTCCTACTTCCTTCTTCTTGCTTTGTAGATCAAGATTTGGAAATCACCATTTGAATCATTGTTTCCTATCAAAATGTTTCACGTAATACCTCAAAATTGTTCAGAATATATCTTATGTTCTGTTTTTTTTGTTTTCCACAAACTTCATTCAATGATTCAACTCCGTATTCAATCCAAACTAACATGAGTCAAGTTTCATTGTTTTTTAATAAAAATCACATTATATAAGAATTCCACATCTATAAAATATGCTTGAACCATGTGCCCTTTATTTTAGATAAAAAAGGATTCTTTTCCATCTCGATATATTCTTCATTGATTTCACCACCACCACTCATCATGTGACATTAAATTAGTTTTGTTCTTTTTCATTAAATATTATGACCCATTAGTGGTTGCAATAGTTGTCCATCAATTAAAAATTCATGTTTGGTCTTTATCTCCATTGAAACCTCGTCATAAATGAATGTATGTTGGAAATTATTTGGAGATTTATTTCATCCACAATGGGTTTATAATTCACAAATATAATTTCTATGAAATGTTTTTATTTCTATGCCCATTTAACTGTATTTTCCATTAGAGCCTATAAGAAATTCTCAATAAAAAAACTCACATTAACATGTTGATTCATTATTTTGAACTCCCTTATTCTATATATCCCAAAATTATATTGAAATAATATCCCAAAAAAACAATCATGTAATAAAAATCATATTTTATAAAAAAACAATGATTTACATAGTCTGTGTCCCTAAAAAAAATTCATTAATATTTTTGACATGCTATTTTTATTAATCTGAATCTAGGCATCAATAAAACCTTTTTTATAAAACATTGTATAATCATGATATAATTAATATTAACTCATATTTTTATCCATGGTTCGTCCTATTACATGTTTCTATTTTACGTGATCTTCTTAAATAATTTAGATAATCAAGAAGGACACTCAATGGGAACTCAAATAAACTCTCCCATGACTAATTCAGATAAAAATGATTCAACATAGATTTGATTTATTTTTCTTCGTACATCATTATAGTTTCCCTATAACATTCAAATAAAAAATGAAAAAGGAACCCTCGACCATGGAACATTCATACAACATAAAAAATTATGGGTGAACAAGAATTCCACATTATGAATTGAAAAATTCATATTCATTGAAGACCATAGCTTTGATGGAATCTCAGATCCTCTAAAGGTAATATATTTTTAGTTGGGTTTATCAACCCATCAAATTATTTTATTTAGAATTAGGTTCAGTGAACTTAGTAAAAATGGTGTCATCTCAAATCAGTATCTGGTTCAATAGTATGTGTTTTCATCTATAGGATTACTTCATCCAGAATCGTGAACTCATCATTGTATCTAAATTGAAATCATGGTACATGTCCATCTTCAATTTATTATTCGTAGATAAGGAAATTATGTTTCATTAGATACAATAGAAAAATATTTCTTCTTTTTCAATGTATTTTAATGTTGATTCAAGAAGATTCAAACAATGGACTCATCTCAAATACACAATCATTTGATTTAAAAACATGGTCAATGGAATGGGGTGTCGCACGATGGATTATTTAAAGTGCATTCAATTTAACAACCATTTTCATTCTATCAGCTTATAGTCAGTTTATGTTTTTTTACTTTGAAAATTTTTAGAGAGAACCTCACTATAGAAAGTTTGGATTTCCTATAGTCACTCTATTCCTTTTTATAATTCATATTTTGTATAAAATATTTCAAAAATATGATCAGAATAGAAAATACAAGTGGTTGATTCTATAAATATCCAAAACCATAACTAGATGATCAATAGTTCATATAAACACACAGAAATTATAATAGAATCCTGGAACAAATTAAATTTAAATATAAGTATTTCAAATTTAAATTACAAATAAAATATAATGATTTTAAAATAATTTACTACATAATAAAAATAATTATAGAATTGAATGAAATATATAATATTTTATTAATTAAATTATTTAAACACTAAATTTATAATGATATTAATTTTTTATTTATTATTTAATATATTAATTAAATAAAATCAAGAGAATATTATTAATTTTATTTGACACATGATCAAAACCATAATAATAATTATTATAAATTGAAATGAAATTTATGAAATAATATAGAAGGAAATAATTAAATGAATAAAAATAGAAAAATATAAACATGAATACCTAGTGTAAAAATAGATTATTCATTAATAATACATTTTAACATAAATTACTATTATATAAGAAAAATAAAAATATAATATAATCTAGAAATAAAACAGAATGAAAAAATTATTTATAAAACCCAACAAATTAAATTCAAAATAAAATCATTCAACAAATTATAAATTTTTATCATAATTCAACAATTTTGGAAAATTTATCTGAATAAAATAATTAAAAAATAGAAAACATGATTTTCCAAAAAGATTTAGCCCTTAAATTAATTATTTCCTTTAGGAACATTGATGTTGGAAGAGTGATTTTCTCTTCTCAAAGCAATCTATTTATTCAATTCTCAATTTTGGTTATAGAAAATGAATGATATTTAAATCCTTTAACGTGTTTAAATAATCATCACTATTAATTTATCTAGTGATTCCAAACAACTCATTTCCATTCTAATAACATAGAAAAAAAATTAAAAGGAATATTAAATAGACTATTTGTTTATATGTTCATTATTAATAATTTCGAGAGAAATAATTAACCAATCCAACTTTATAATGAATAATATAAGGAATGAATAAAATAAATTTCACCCAAAATTGATTACCATTATTTTAATAGAAGAATTAAATTCATATATTTAGAGTTTAATAAAATAATCAAAAGATAGAGAAACAAAATTGATTTTAAATCCAACTTTAATTGCATGAAAAAAATTGAAATTATCCATAGATAATGAAAATTATATACCCTATTAAATATATATGAGACCATAAAATTATAACTGCCATGTTGTGTAAATTCAAATCTAAAATATTCATGGAACAATTATATAATAAATTTGAAATTTTACCCCTAAAAATATAGCGTTTTAAACAAATAGTGGTTTTTTGAAGGGTTGGCATTAAATTATAGTTATGCATAATAATTAAGTCCCTCTCCCACAGAAGTAAAACCTATAATTTTCCTCAAAGTTTAATTAAAATTTAAAAGGAAATAATATTAAATTATGATAAAAAAATATTAATACTTCAATAGATCAAATGAAATTCTTGACTCCTACTGATGTTCATAAACATGTTTTCCGAAACTCATAGAAAAATTCTAAAAATAAATTTAAGTATTAAATAATTTGATATTAAAAAGATACAACATTTATAGTTTAAATTATTTGCAATGAGTTTTAATGATATCTAATTATTTCATCTAGCTAGTATAGTTATTAATAAATAATAGAATTTTCATTGAGCAGTTAATGTATAATAAGATTAATAACAATAAAACTTTCAATAGAATGTCACAATGCCCTGTGAGTTTGTCCAGCATATAATTTCAAGTAATATGATGTAATAACAAATTATTTTGTATGTATGTAATAGTAATAATAACTCCACTATTAATATAATATGATCACATTTTTTTAAATTTACTCTCCAATTATGACATGAATGTAGTTTAATCGATATAAAAGTTACAAGTCCTGGAGGATAAAAACATCAACATTAGTTTTATGAATAATTAATTTAATAATTTAATTAAATGAAAATATTTTTTTTGAATAAAATCATGTATGATCAAGAACATTTCTCCTCAAAGCATTAAAATATAGTTTTAAGATCAACTAAAATACCTCTATTTCTTCTCAAACTTCAATTACAAACAAAAAAAATTCAAAAACATAATATAGTTTTTAAAAGATCATAATACATAGTGAAAATAGAACAATTAAGAAGAAGTAACAGATCAATAAAGTATTTTTATTAAGGTTGATGTGGTTATGGGTTTACTTTAATGATGGACGGAGTTTTTGTCCTCAGTTAGACTCTTTGTATTGTTATTCTTCATGAATAAAGATAGAATCCATGCCTTTTGACCCCCCCCCCCCCCCCCCTCAGTGCACTATTCAACTCTTTTATTATTGACCAAGAATTTCATATTCACCATTTTAAATAATTAAAAATTATAATTCACAATAACTCTTATGACATTAATGGTGCCAGAACACCAATATTTAGTTTCCAAGGGAAACAAATAATGAATTAAAAATTAATATTCATTGCCAAACCATAATGTTCCTATTTTGAATAATGGAGTAATTAAAATAATATATTCATTATTTATAAATTATATAATTCTCATATGAATTTCATGAAATTTTTAATATAGAAAATACACTGACGACCACTTATCTCATGAAAAAATGAAATAATTATTCAGGTGTTTCACTTCCAAAATATATTATTATGGAAGTCAATTGGAAAATGAAATTTATTACCAACTAAAATTATATAATGAAAAATAAATAAGGTAAATAAATATGATGTCTTTAATGTTTATAATTATTCATCCAACCTTGAAGAACAATTATTTATTGAGCATCTAAATGTTTTCTCAAGAATATTTTTCAGTTATCTACTCATGAAATATATAGTCCCATTAAACTATGCATTCTATAATGTACAAGTTTTATTTATACAACAATATTTTTACATTAACGATTTAAATTTAATGTTATTAAAATTTTTACCATTATCTATAACAAATATTTTCTATATATGATTTATATAGAATATATTCTTATTAATGAAACACAACACATTACTGGTATTATTTTTTGTAAAATCTACTACCTCAAAAAACATAGATAGAAATCCTATAATGGAATATATGTGTGGTCTAAAAGAAGATGACAAAAGTGGTCCTAGGAAATCTAACCATCAAACACCATCGACTTCATCTTCTAGAATCCCCTAATGTTGAAAGTCATGTTTTCACGACCTGTCCTCGGGACCCATGCCATGACTACCCCAAGCCCGCCTTCTATAGGCCAGGGGCTGGCGAATAGCACCAAAATGCGTAATCCTGACAAAAAGGGGAAGGAATTGCCTTTATAAAGTAAACAAACACCACATAATAAGCCAGCAGAAGTAAACACTAAGTAACTGAGTACAATAATAAGTGAGGAAAAGTAAGTGGGCAAGAATACAAACCCAAACTGAAGTAAAGTACAACTAGAAAGGAAGTACAACAACTGAAAAGTAAAGCAGCAACGTCGAGCCGTCCACTAGAATCCCACCTGAAAGGTGGGTACACATAGCCTCCTCAGCTCCTCGGGTCCTGCCGTTCGCCCCGTGTATGTCCCGCCCAATGGTCCACCTCCAGGTACCGATTCGTCGTAAAATCCACCTCCTGGCACCTACTCATCGTGAGTTCCTCCCCCGGGAACCGTCCATCTCTACAAGTCTCAACCTTGATCAGTGATGCCCGTCGTCTGCAACCAACACAACGTAGTGTGGGCGAAGCCCGTGAAAGGGTTAGTATACGATACTCAGTAGGGACCCCAAGACCCCTGAAGGTCTCCCTGAATCCAAAAAAGATAAACCACAATGAAAAGATACAATCACGGAGTCTCATCCAACACTACTTAGGGATATTCCCATACATATACCCAAGTCATCAAATCCAGTTCATCTTTAACTCATGAGCTCAAGTACAATCACATCGACACAGGATAGTACAACCCAATCCACGCAGGAAAAAACAACCCAATCCACACAGGAAAGCAAGTCGTTCATATCAAAGATAATGATTGAAGGTCAAGACTCAGCTCAAACAGGTATACATCATTTGTAATGGAAAATAATATGATCAGATGTAGCCACTGATTCATTTAAGCTGGGACCCACGTAGGATAAAAGTATTGTATTCATCACCGCCGAACCTACAGAGGATTCCAGTATGGTTTTCGTCGTCGTTGAACCCACGAAGGATTCCAGTACGATAGTCTTTACCGACGAACCCACAGAGGATTCCAGTATGATAGTCTTCACCGTCGAACCCATGGAGGATTCCAGTAAGATAGTCTTCACCGACGAACCCATAGCTGCTAGATAACTCCTCCTATATCAAGTACAGTGGGCCTGCCACTACAACCATGTGATTCCCATTAACCTTGGACAACTATATTACTCCACCTGTGGAGTAATGTGGGCCTGCTGCTACAACCAAGTGCTTCCCACCATGGGTATGCAGCTACAACCAAGCACTCCCCCTCATAGCTTACAGTGGTACTCCTTCTGTTGAGTACCGCAGTTCTGCCACTACAACCAAGCGCTCTTCCTCCGTGGGTCTGCCGCTACAACCACATGCTCCCAACTGGGCTATCGAAACACTCTGAGTCGATTGATCAGCAGTCGTCAAGTCTCAGCCAGCTCTAGGGTTTCCGCACATAGCACGCTCGTTCCGGGGGGTTCCAATCCACAATCCAAGAGGTCGATACATCAACTATCACATAGACCAGAGTTAATATATCGCAATATTCTGTCACATCAATAGGAACACAACGCGACAGAGGATTCGTCAATCGAACGCCCATTCTGAGAGTTATTGGCTTTTTCGTTGCAGGGGCCCGGTTGGTTTTTAAATCAAAACCCACCCGAACACACTCCCACTACGTCCAAACCTTGAGTATATTAATCCAAAATGTCCTTCTCACGAAGAGGAATCCAACAAAGTTGATGTCACATCAATTGGACGTCCGGAGCTCAAGTTATAAGTGTTTCTCCTCTGAGGTCCTGGTTGGTTTCATGTTCGAACCAACCTTGTCGTACCCAAAGTTCTTCGAAACCTTGAGTGTAATATACCAAATCGATCCAAGGAACCCATTTCAACTGACGGTGCATCGATCGGAGGTCTGTAGCCCAAGATATGGGAAAATGACTGAAAACAGTCCGAAATGGGGGGTCTGGGCCCGGTCCGGCCCAATAGGGCACAGCCTGGCCTTGTACGGTCGTTCCGGCATGGGCAGCTGGTTGTCCTGGTGCGGGCACGGCCCGTGTGGCCCGTCACCTCGGCCATTATGGCCTAGCAGGAAATGGAAAGGGGGGGTGCTGCCCCCATGTTTGGAAACCTTGGCCCCCACATGGGGGGCCGCTCCCTTGCTAGCCAGGGGTTACGACCCCCGGCTCCTCTGATTGGCCAGCCTGGATGGCTGGCTGGTGCCGCTACCGTGGGACCCCACGGTCCTGCTCCAATGAGGCACCAGCGGCCAGCAGTTTCGGTCGCCGCTTCCTGCTCCGCCGTGACCAAAGGCCGTGGAATTGGTCCGATTGGCATGGCACGATGGCTCCGCGCCCCTCCGCCGCGGCCCCGCTCCGACGGCAGTGTCTTCGTGGTTCTCCGGCATGGCGGGACGGCGCCGCGCCCCTTCGCTGCATCTTGACTCCGGCCACAGGTTCGTTTGGCCTCAACGGTGCGGTGCGACAGTGCCACGCTTCTTCGCCGTGATTCTCTATGTTCGCGCGCAGTGACGTTACACCGCGCTGCCTTTGTTCGTCCCACAACAAGAACAAAAACAAAGAAGGAGGGGGGTCGGCCATGTTCATGCGGTCCGACCTCCTCTCGTTATAATGATAATAGGCAGCCCAAAAAGAATAAAAACCCTCATCAAGAAAGCGCAAAAATTAATCCATAATATTTGAACTCAAACCCCTACCTGGAAGAAGTCGTCGTATGAGGATCGTCACAGAGAAACGACTTCGTGGAAAATGGCGTCACGGAAAGAGGCTTTGTACATCGTCGGTGCACGCCCGGTGAAAGATGAGGCGCCTCGCTTTCTTCGACATGGGAAGAAGGTTAAAATATGTGACGATGTTATTCGTTGAAGCTTAAGTGTTCTTCACGTTCTTCAAGAAGGAAGAAGAAAATCACTGAGGGTTCTCTCCTCTATATAGCGAATCACACCCAATAAAATAAGAAATTGTCTTATTTAATTTACACACACACATGCTATCATTAATTTTAAATTCGAAATGAACTCACCAAATTAATTAACACGCTTTATCCAATTTATTAGGCATTTTATTGGCAGGTATTTAATGTGGTAGAAAAACCGCTTGAGTTGACTTTACATTAAAATGGTGGAGGTGCGGGTATGTTACACAATTTAAAAGTGATTGGGTGATTAATGAGGAGTTAGATAATTGAATGGTGGGGGATCATGTGGGCCCCACCCCAACTCCCACACATGGATGTTATCCACAAAGCAGAGAGAAATTAAGTTGTGACATAAGATAATTTCCCTTAAAATGATTAGTAAAGAAATAAAAATAAAACAATTATATTTTTATTCCCCACTTTTTTTAAACAACACCACCCAAGAAAATTCACCTTCGGATAAGGTGTTCGAAAGAAATTACCGGCACTGCGGTTTCATCGGATCCCTCTGATTTAGATTCTGAGTACCGGTTCAAAAGTTAGGAAAACCCTCTTGTTCGTTCACTGAACGTAACTGATCTAAGATTCAGAAATTGATTATGGGCACACTGGGCCTCGGAATCAGGTGCCGTCAGAAACTGCGCAACCGTAAAATCCCAAAGAAAATTAAGAAAAAATTTCCCTTGAATTTTACAGGTCTTTACATTACTCCCACCTCAGGGCTTTACGTCCCTGTAAAGATATAACACAATCTAGGGAAGCAAAAGTGGTACTAAGCATGCAACTGAGCCTCCTGCTCCCATGTTCTCTCCTGGAGGTTCCCATGCTTCCATATGATGCGCACTAGAGGAATCGACTGCCCATGTAGGACCCTCTTCTGTTGATCCTCAATCTTCAACAGAACCTCCACAAAAGTCACCCCCTCATCAAAGATATGAGTTGGGACACGCACGTATCTCCTCAGCTAAGATACGTGGAAGTCTTCGTGCACCTGGTGCAATTGAGGTGGATGGGTCAAGCGGTAAACCACCTCACCTACCCCGTTGAAGACCAAGAAGGGTCCGATGAAGCGCGGAGATATCTTGACGCCCCAGCCCAAACTATGTAATCCATGTCGAGGTGAGAACTGTAAGAAAACTTGGTCACCATCCTCAAACTATAGAGTTCCCCGCCTCTGGTCAGCAAAAAGACTTTTGTCAGCTATGAGCTATCCTCATCCGCTCTTGGATGACCTGGACCTTCTCTGGTCCTAAAAGCACTTCTAATATTTCATCTTTGCTGATAAGAGAAATCTGGTCTCATCCTCAGGTTGAACCACATTCATTGCCTAATACAGTCAATCCTGACATGGATGATACTAATATATATGAATGATGACGTCTTAAGGCCTCGACTCTACTACCAAGAGATCACCCCGTTACTCTCACCTCCAAGGGTTTAGTTACACTGTCTGCATCAGTGTGTGGTCACTGGGTCTCCTCCAGTAGGTATCTCAGAAGTGAGGGTCAAGTAAACGATATTTTTTTTAAACTGGAACCTCTTAGTAAAAAAATAAAGAGAGGAAAGGAAAGTAAATGCCACAAAGAAAGTTGACTTTTATCACTGAAGCTCAACGTACAAAAACACAAACAACCACAACATCAACAAAAAGAAATCTAGAAGCACCAACAACAAGGCCTCCATGCCTAGAATTAGTTTCTCTCCTGTCCGCCTGCTTCCAGAGATCCATAGTCAAATGCCTCAGCTGCCTGAAGCTGAGCTCTCCCATGTCCACCTATTCCCTGCAGTCGGGGTGGACCTCCTAGTGGTGGTGGTGGCAACACCTCGAAGCGTCGTCCACCTCCAGCTGCACAGATAGCTCCCCTGCCTTGGTCTCCTGCTTCTTGCCATCTGCCCCGATCGAACCTCTGCCTCTACCTAGGAGGTCCTTCATTTATCCATTGGTCATTTGTATGGCGGGACGGACAGTCACGTACTAGGTGACCAACTCCACCGTAGGAGTAACACTGTCCGCTCTTGGTAAGTCATTCTCCACCCCGGGTGCCTCGCACACACGATCCAGTGTCATGCGGTCGATCACATATAGGTCTGGTCCTCTTGGACCTCTGAATCATCTGTCTACTACCCACTACGGAAGACTCTGCCACATGCCGGCTAGTGGTGGGTCCTACTGCTGGAGACTGCTCAGTAAGGAAACTCTCCACTAAGAGGGCTCGCTCCAACACCCCTATCTACGTCGGGATGCTGTGAGAAACAACGAAGCTCTAATCTCTCTCCTGAGCCCCTGCTCAAAGGTTCAGGCCCTGAACAACGGGTCCCGTACCATATCTGTAGAGTAACGCGAGAGATCGGCGAACCTTGCTGAATATTGAGATATTGTCATGCTGCCCTGCCGCAGCTGTAGTAGCTCCTGTATGCGCACCGCTTGAAGGGTGGCTGGTACAAACTCTACCCGAAACAGGCTCATGAAGTCTTCCCACCGAAGGATTTCCTGATCATGCACCTGGAGCATCAAGCTCCACCATCTGCCTACTTCCACGTGCAGGAGGCTCGCTGAAAGGATCACCATGAGGTCAGTTGTTATCCCCACTAACCTGAAAACTCGAACTACTGCCTCCAGCCAATACTCGGCTGCCAAAGGGTCCGTCTCCCCATAGAACCTGGGTGGTCTCTGACACTGAAACTCGTGCAGTGCACTAAGGAGACGTGCACTCTCAGCGGCTGGGGCGGGTGGCATCGGTGGCTCGGCATGTAGAGGTGCCACCAGTGCCTCCACTGTAAAAGGGCCCTACACCGAGGCCTCATTGCTCGGTGGGCTTTCGTCTCACACAAATCTCTGACCCCTATCTGGATGCTATCGTGAGGCCATCCTAGAAAGAAATAGGTGCACCATTGTCAAAAGAGTATACTTGGTGAGCTGACACAAAGTAATCACAAAGAAAACTTTTAAAACACACATGCAATCAATGTTTTCTTGCATTGAGTCGAAAATCAGAAGGCAGGGTGCTGGTGTACAGATACGTCAGCCGCCGCACCAACACTAGACTCCTTGGATTGATAACCACACTCAATACCCTTAACAATGTTTCTTTACATAGAAGAAAGATCAGAGTCTTGAGTTCTGCGGTAGAACCGAACTCCTTTGATACCAATTTCTCACGAACCGTCCTCGGGACTCATGTCGTGACTACCCCAAGCCCGCCTTCCATAGGCCAGGGGATGGAGACTAGCAGCTAAAGGCGTAATCCCAAAAAAAGGGGAAGACATTACCTTTATAAGATGAATCCAACAAATTTGATAGCATGTCAATCGGACATCCGGAGCTCAAGTTATAAGCGTTTCTGCTCCGAGGGCATGGTTGTTTTCGTGTTCGAACCAACCCGGCCATACACATATTCTTCCGAAACCTTGAGTGTAATATACCAAATCTACCTTCTCGACCCAAGGATCTTATCTCAACTGACGGTGCATAAATCGGAGGTCCGTAGCCCTTGATATGGACAAATGACTGAAAACAGTCCGAAATGCGGGGTTTGGGCCGGGCCCGGCACGGTCCGTCCACCCTAGGTGGGACCGAACCGGGTCCAGGACTGGCCCAATAGGGTGCGGCCTGGACGGGTGGGCACGGACAGGCCCCTCCGGTGTGGCCCGACCCCGCCTGGGTGGCCGGTTGGCCTGGCGTTGGCGTGGCCCACGCGGCCAATCAGATCGGCCATTATGGACGAGTGGGAAACGGAAGGGGGGGGCGCTACCCCACTATTTGGAAACCGCGGCCCCCGCGTGGGGGCCACTCACTTGACATCCGGGGGTTACGACCCCTGGCTCCTCCGAAGGGCCGGCCGGTGCCGCCGCCGCGGGACTCCGCGGTCCGGCTCCTTCGAGGCACCGGCAGCCGGCGGTTCTGGCTGCCACTCCCTGCTCCGCCGCTTCCAAAGGCCACGGCCTTGGTCCAATCTGCGGGGCGCGATGGCGCCACGTCCCTCCACCGTGGCCCTGCTCTGGACGTGGTGTCTTCATGGTTCTTCGGCATGGAGTGACGGCGTCGCGCCCCTTCGCCGCAGCCCGACTCCGGCGGCTGGTTCGTTCGGCCTCAACGGCACGGCGCGACGACACCTCGCTTCTTCATCGTGATTCTCCATGTTCCCGCGCGGTGCTGTTGCACCGCGCTACCTTTGTTCGTGCCGCAACAAGAACAACAACAAAGAGGGAGGAGGGTCGGCCATGTTCGTGTGGTCTGACCTCCTCCCGTTATAACGATAACAAGCGACCCCAAAAGAATAAAAACCCTCCTCAAACAAGTGCAAAAATTAATCCATAATATTTGAACTCAAACCCCTACCTGGATGAAGTCATCGTACGAGGATCGTCACAGAGAAACGGCGTCGCGGAAAACGGCGTCGCGAAAAGAGGCTCTGTAAGTCGTCGGTGCACGCACTGTAACATCCCAGGTAAATAAAGAATAAATAATTTTCATATTTATTAATATTTATGAATTAAATATCAATTTTAATTAAAAGGGGTTTCTACGTTCGATAGCGTACTCGGTACGCAACGATGAGTTTCTTTGAAAACTTACGTTGAACACAAGTAATAAAATAATATTATTTTAAATGTTAGTTAACGAGTAGCCGTTGTACTGGCGGGAATGGATAGAAATAACTAAAATATTATTATATATGTTTTTAAATGTTTTTACATTTACCCAATAAAAGATAAAGTCTTAAAATACGAAAAGAGTTCAATTTTAGGCATTTATACCCTAATTTTCACGAAAGGTCCACTTATCAACTTTTGACGGAGAACCGTCATTAAATATAGTTTTGATTGATCTTATAAATTCTATTGGACCAAATATAACTCTTCTATAGAATCGGGACATCAATATTTACTTTGTGTAAATTTTTGGTACCTTTCTGATAAAGTTCATTTTTTTAATGAATAGTGTAAACTGTTGTATTTTAATTCAAAACCACTTTTTAATCTAATTTATATGATTATATTATCTTTTTAATTGGGTTTAAAGTGAAATTAGAAAATATTTTTACCATTAAATCCAATAGTGGTTGTTGGAATTAATTTCACTTTGAAATCGGACTTAAACTAGTGTCAATATTTTGATACTTATTGTTTCATAAAAACACGCTATTTGCTCTGACAACGGGAATTAATTATTAAATTAATTAATCTGACTTATATGTTTTGAATTTTGTAAAATAGACTTCATTTTTGAATTCGTAATATCAAATATATCTTAGGGTGAATTTTTGGTAATTTTCTGAAAAACATCAATTATTGATGAATAGTGATACCACTAAGTGGTACTTAGAAAAACTGATTTTCCATTTAAATGAAATTTTTCCATCATTGTTTTTGATTTTCAAAAATCCGACATACATGGTTATCATTAAGAAGTAAAATTTGGTTCAATGAGATTAAAATAAATTTTTGGTGAATAGTAACTTATTATGTTTTTAATCGTGATTAGTGGTAATTAGTGTAGTTTAAGGTAAAAATAATGCTTTAATAAATTAAGATGAGCTTGAAACATGTCCTACCCTCATTGGTTGTGTCATGTCCGACCAAGACAAGCCATGGGTCAACTTGGGGACCTCGTGGAGCCACTTTGGTTGGGAAATGATATAAATAACTTTTTATTTAATGTAAATGTAAAAATGACACAAAAATTATATGTTTTACAAAAACAATTTTTACATGGAGTTATAAAGATCCGATTTTTGATTATAAATAGTCATTGGAAAGCTAAAAATATTTCCTACATCATAGTAGTTTTCTTATAATTTTTAGACATTAAATAAATTAAATTATTTATGACATAATAATGATGCAGCGATGACATCATTATTTGACGATTTAAATAAAATGGAAAGATAATGTAAAATCTATGAACTAAACATGTCCAAAAATTATTTGATGGGTGGATTTCGAACCCTTATCACCTTATACACGAAATATATCAATGTGGGACCTTTTAAAACCGAAACACATTTTCAAATAAAGTAATATTTCTTTACTTTCCAAAAGTGCCCCTCCTCTCCTCTTATAAAAGGGCCCCACCTCTACCTCATTTCACACACATTTTGAGCCTTTGGCTCGGCCAACCCCAGCCCATTTACTCTCTCCACATCTCTCTACTAATCCTAGAGGATTCACTTTGGGATGAATCTTTTCAAAGGAAGCCTTTAGGCTCAAATCAAAAAGAGTTACACTTTTAAAGGTAATTCATTCTCTCATGTTCATTTGTTTTATTTTGCTTCTCCAACCCCCTAAACTCTTTTTATTTACTTATTTTGTAACAAAACCAGTATCTTCAATATACTAGGATGTTTTTATAAGATTTATTTGAGCTTCACTCTCACACAACTACATGAAATGGTTAAAGAACATACGGTTTCCGTGGATGGCGAAATTCTGCCTCCCGAAACGATGATTGTTCAATACTCATTTAACACCTTCAAAGGTGGCCATTATGATGTCACTATTTTTATATAAGATATATAATATGTTTATGTTTTCCTTAAGCTTCTGTTTTTTTCATTTTGGGCAAACATTTATGGTTTCCAGTATGGGTAAACATGATATCTTCATTTTTGGAAGTGCGGACTACCGCCCCCTGAAAGTGATTTGATTCGTTAATACCATATGTGGGATGTGCAAAGGATAAAGTTAATGATATTATATATGTTATTATACTGGAATTATAATATACTCTTATATAATTATGATTTCATTCCAGAAATACGAAATAGAAATGGAAGTAGCGTTCATGCGTACGTACGGCTTACTGTCTCCATGAACGGTGCATTTCATTTTGTACCTCTAAATGTGATGTAATATTATAAATACATGTATATGCTGAATATATATGATATATATGTTATCCAAGTCATTAATATCATTCTGGATATAATGAACCTTTGACCAAATTAACAACATGTTAGTGTAAGAAGTCTATTTTTGACATAAGAACCAAATACCAACAAAATGAACATTATTAACTTAAATGATTACATGATGTTCATAACATGGTATAAAAGGAATAATGAACTTGAAAAAGATTCATAAGCAAGTAGAGATTGACTCAATTTTATTATTCAGTAGATTAAATAACGGTCGGGTCATGTCGGATACGAGGTATGGGACTTCGTCTCAATCTCCTTTAATTGAGGCATATTTTATTTTATACACAACATTCATTTATACGGTGTATAAACCCCTTTGACTTTTATGTTTATTCAAAAGGAATATTTTTTTATACGAAGAGTTTACTAAACGAGAAAAGGGAAGGTTTTTGTTGTACGTATGTGGCGACAACGACTTCTTCGCCGTCGTGACCGTTATTTGAGTTTAGGCTTCCTCTACAAGCCATACCTTCTTTTTAAAAGAAAAATAAATTCCATGTTTTACTATTATTTTATTTTGGTATTGAAAATGGATTTCACAATGTTTTTTTTGTGTTGTATTGATATCTTGTGATTGAAATATGGAAATGTTATGTTTCCTTTATACATGTTTTATGTGATACGATTATGTTATGGTTCTTGGGCATTATTATGAAGACGGGTGGATCCGTGATAAACTAAGGGCGGGTGAGCCCGATATAGCTCCCCAATGCATTGGGTAACGCGAAGGAGTGAAACGTTAAGGTTTCTCCGAAGAGATTTTAGGGAATATACTGTGATGGGTATTCCAAACGTAACCAAGAGGGTTACTCCCTACGTAAGAATGTTATGAATGCCTCAAGTTACCTTTATGTCTTATGATTTCTATGATTTATTCATGATTTTATGAGGTATGTTAAAGTGCCTATATTTTATCGGTAAATTATGATTTCATTCTTATGTATATATGAACTCATGTTTCCTTTCCATGTTTTTATAACCCATACTGATCTTTTTATGCTCATCCCAAGTTTTTTTGAAATGTTTTTCACAGGTCAAGGGAAAGGTACATGATATGATGATAGTGTCAAGGAAGTGTCAAGAAATAATCCATGTTTTATTTTAAATGTGTTTCCATTGATGGGATTGAAGAATACTATCTTTATGTAACCACTTTGTTTATATGTGGAATGTAATGGAAGTTTTATGATCTAATTCTCTAAAACTCTAAACCCGAAAAGATCCTCAATGTGTAATCTTGTAATAACTCAAAATTAAGTAAGGTTTAAGGCTGAGGCCTTATAGTTGGTATCATAGGTCGGTTTAGACAACTTTAGAAGTTAGAAAAGTGTTAAATTATAATATGATTGAAATGATATAGCATTTACGGATTACCATTTTGCTTCTCCAAAGATATTTCTTTGTTCGGAATGGTTTTCCGCAGAGGAAACAAAGCAGCTATGTTGGGACGACATCAGGAGGAAGATAACCTTCCAAATCAGCAACCTGAGATGGTCGGAATCGGAACTGAATAGTTTGTTGCAGTGATGGAACAGTTGACTCAGGCTATAAATGGTGGTGGTATCCATGCACGAGATCAGCCAGATCAACCGCAGAGGAACATGTCAGTGGTGGAACATTTCATGAGGCAACATCCCCCATAATTCAGAGGATCATATGACCCGGTGCAAGATGAAGGTTGGATTAATGCACTGGAGAAGATTTTTGATGTCATGGGGTGTTCAGAACATCAAAATATTAGTCTTGTTGTTTACCGTTTTGAAGGTGAATCTGATCAGTGGTGGTCAATGGTGAAAAATATAAGGGATAGTGATGAGATTGAGGATCTTCACTGGGATGAATTCAAAGGTATGTTTCTTGAGAAATATTTTCCTAAGGTGGTTCGTCTGAGGATAGAGAAACATTTCCTAGAATTGAGGCAGGAGGATGATTCAGTGGCTGATTATGATGAAAAGTTCACTCGATTGGCAAGGTATACTCCAAACTTCATACGAGATCTTGATAGTAAAATAAACCATTTTTACTCAGAGTTAAAGCCAATGTATCGAAGGGATTTAGCTTCTCGTGAGATCAAAAGTTATGAAAACCAGTTTGATGTGCGGAGAAGGTGGAAATGGAGTTTGCTGATGATCAGGTGTTCTTTGACAAAAAACAGAATAAGAGGTCTAGTTGGTAGGCAAAAGGGGAAGAATTCATCAAAGAAGCAAGGAGATAAGAAAACCAAATATCCATCCTGTGAGAAGTGTGGTAAAATGCATCCTGGAGAATGTTTATCCAAGTCTGGTAAGTTCTTTTAGTGTGGTAAGTCTGGTCATATTGCTCGTAACTGTAAGGAAGATGATCAAGCAGGAAATGAAAAGCCAACGGTAAGATGTTTTAAGTGTAATGAAATGGGTCATTATGCAAACGAGTGTCCAACGAAGAACTCAACTGGGGGAATGCAGCCAGACTACAAGCAGAAAGGGGTGGTGAAATCCTTTGCAACAACTTCAGCAGATGTTGGGCCATCAAATGAAGTGGTATCAGCTCTAGGGAGATCAGTATTTTTCGAAGATTGACTTGAGGTCGGGGTACCATCAGTTGAAAGTAAAAGAAGCAGACGTTCCAAAGACTGTGTTCCGTACTAGATATGGCCATTATGAATTTGTAGTTATGCCTTTTGGGTTAACCAATGCACCTACTGTATTCATGGACCTTATGAATAAAATTTTCCATGAGTTCTTGGATAAGTTTGTGTTTGTGTTCTGAGGTTTGGGAAGAGATTGTGTGTGTCTTGTGATTCACAGTTGAATAGAGAGTTGTTATGTGAAGCTCATAGTTCTTCGTTTTTAGTTCATCCTGACAGTACTAAGATATATAGAGATCTGCGGGAGTATTACTGGTGGGATGGAATGAAAAGAGATATTGCTGATTTTACTGTGAAGTGTTTGACATGTCAACAGGTTAAAGTAGAGCGGCAGTTACCGAAAGGGATGCTTCAGCCTTTACCAGTGCCAGAGTGGAAATGGGAGAATATATCCATGGACTTTGTTGTGGTATTACCGAAGACATCTCAAGGTAATAATGCAATCTGGGTTATTGTTGATCGCTTGACCAAATCTGCTCATTTCCTTGCTATATGAGATACTTTCTCTCTTTATCAACATTCCCGTTTGTATCTTAAAGAGATAGTCAGGTTACATGGAGTTCCTCTCTCTATTGTATCGGATCATGATCCCAGGTTTACTTCTAACTTTTGGAAAGGCCTTCAGAAGTCGTTGGGTACTGAATTAAATTTTAGTACAGCTTTTCATCCTCAATCAGATGGGCAGTCAGAACGAACAATCCATACATTGGAGGATATGCTACGAGCTTGTTCTATGGATTATCAGGGAAGTTGGGACCAACATCTTTCTTTGGTTGAGTTTCCTTATAATAACATATTTCATTCCAATATACATATGGAACCATTTGAGGCATTATATGGGAAGCGGTGTCGAACTCCGTCATTTTGGGATGAAGTGGGTGAAAGGAAGCTGATGAGACCAGAATTGGTAGAAGAGGTGGCAGAAAAAGTTCAGTTGATTCAGAAGCACATGAGAACAGCTCAGAGAAGGTATAAGAGTTATGCGGATAACCGGAGGAAGAATCTATCTTTAGAGGTAGGTGATCATGTTTTTCTCAAAGATTCTCCATGGAAAAGTGTGATGAGATTTGGTAAGAAAGGAAAGTTGAGTCCAAGGTTTATTGGACCATATGAAATTATGGAGAGAGTTGGATCAGTTGCATACCGAGTGGATTTACCTCCGAGTTTATCTCAGGTACACAATGTTTTTCATGTTTCAATGTCGAGAAATTATATGCCAGATCTATCTCATGTTTTGAGTCCAGAGGTAGTTCAGCTGGAAGAGAACCTATCTTATGAGGAACAACCGGTCCAGATTCTTGACCACAGGGAGCAGGTGTTACAGAATAAGGTGATTCATCAGGTAAAGGTTTTGTGGAGAAACCATGTGATTGAAGAGGCAACGTGGGAATCTGAAAATGCTATGAGGGATAAATACCCCAACTTATTTTGATAAGTGAATAAAATTGCGAGGACGCAATTCCCAAAAGGGGGGAAGGATGTAACATCTTAGGTAAATAAAGAATAAAGAATTTTCATATTTATTAATATTTACTAATTAAATATTAATTTTAATTAAAAGGGGTTTCTATGTTCGATAGCGTACTCGATACGCAACGATGAGTTTCTTTGAAAACTTACGTTGCACACAAGTAATAAAATAATATTATTTTAAATGTTAGTTAACGAGTAGCTGTTGTACTGGCGGGAATGGATAGAAATAACTAAAATATGATTATATATGTTTTTAAATGTTTTTACATTTTCCCAATAAAAGATAAAGACTTAAAATACGGAAAGAGTTCAATTTTATGCATTTATACCCTAATTTTCACGAAAGGTCCACTTATCACCTTTTGACGGAGAACCGACATTAAATATAGTTTTGATCGATCTTATAAATTCTATTGGACCAAATATAACTCTTCTTTAGAATCGGGACATCAAAATTTACTTTGTGTAAATTTTTGGTACCTTTCTGATAAAGTTCATTTTTTTAATGAATAGTGTAAAATGTTGTATTTTAATTCGAAACCTATTTTTAATCTAATTTATTTATATGATTAGATTATCTTTTGAATTGGTTTTAAAGTGAAATTAGAAAATATTTTTACCATTAAATCCAATAGTGGTCGTTGGAATTAATTTCACTTTGAAATCGGACTTAAACTAGTGTCAATCTTTTGATACTTATTGTTTCATAAAAACACGCTATTTGCTCTGACTGCGGGAATTAATTATTAAATTAATTAATGTGACTTATATGTTTTGAATTTTGTAAAATAGACTTCATTTTTGAATTCGTAATATCAAATATAGCTTAGGGTGAATTTTTGGTAATTTTCTGAAAAACTTCAATTTTTGATGAATAGTGAAACCACTAAGTGGTACTTATAAAAACTGATTTTCAGTTTAAATGAAATTTTGCCATCATTGTGTTTTGATTTTCAAAAATCCGACATACATGGTTGTCATTAAAAAGTAAAATGTGGTTCAATGAGATTAAAATAATTTTTTGGTGAATAGTAACTTATTAAGTTTTTAATCGTGATTAGTGGTAATTAGTGTAGTTTAAGGTAAAAATAATGCTCTAATAAAATAAGATGAGCATGACACATGTCATACCCTCATTGGTTGTGTCATGGCCGACCAAGACAAGCCATGGGTCAACTTGGGGACCCCATGGAGCCACTTTGGTTGGGAAATGACATAAATAACTTTTTATTTAATGTAAAAGTAAAAATGACACAAACATAATATGTTTTACAAAAACAATTTTTACATAGAGTTATAAAGATCAGAATTTTGATTATAAATAGTCATTGGAAAGATATAAGGTTTCCTACATCATAGTATTTTTTTTATAATTTTTAGACATTAAATAAATTAAATTATTTATGACTTAATAATGATGCAGCGATGACATCTTTATTTGAGGATTTAAATAAAATGGAAAGATAATGTAAAATCTATGAACTAAACATGTCCAAAACTTATTGGATTGGTGGATTTAGAACCCTTATCACCTTTTACACGTATTATATCAATGTGGGACCTTTTAAAACCGAAACAAATTTTCAAATAAAGTAATATTTCTTTACTTTCCAAAAGTGCCCCACCTCTCCTCTTATAAAAGGCCCCCAACTCTACCTCATTTCACACACTCATCAAGCCTTTGGCTCGGCCAACCCCTGTCCATTTACTCTCTCCACATACCTATCCTCATCCTAGAGGATTCCCTTTGGGAATTATCCTTTAAAAGGAAGCCTTTAGGCTCAAATCAAAAAGAGTTACACTTTTAAAGGTAATTCATTCTCTCATGTTCATTTTTTTTATTTTGCTTCTCCAACCCACTAAAATCTTTTTATTTACTTCTTTTGTAACAACACCAGTATCTTCAATATACTAGGATGTTGTTATTAGATTTATTTGAGCTACACTCTCACACAACTACATCAAATGGTTAAAGAACATACGGTTTCCGTGGATGGAGAAATTCTGCCTCCCGAAACGATGATTGTTCAATACTCATTTAACACCTTCAAAGGTGGCCATTATGATGTCATTATTTTTATATATGATATATAATATGTTTATGTTTTTCTTAAGCTTCTGTTTTTTTTTCATTTTGGGCATACCTTTATGGTTTCCATTATGGGTAAACACGATATCTTCATTTTAGGAAGTGCGGACTACCGCCCCCTGAAAGTGATTTGATTCGTTAATAACATATGTGGGATGTGTAAAGGATAAAGTTAATGATATTATATATGTTATTATACTGGAATTATAATATACTCTTATATAATTATGATTCCATTCCAGAAATACGAAATATAAATTGAAGTAGCGTTCATGCGTATGTACGGCTTACTGTCTCCATGAACGGTGCATTTCATTTCTTACCTCTAAATGTGATGTAATATTATAAATACATGTATATGCTGAATATATATGATATATATGTTATCCAAATCATTAATATCATTCTGGATATAATGAACCTTTGACCAAATTAACAACATGTAAGTGTAAGAAGTCTATTTTTGACTTAAGAACCAAATACCAACAAAATGAACATTATTAACATAAATGATTACATGATGTTCATAACATGGTATAAAAAGAATAATGAACTTGAAAAATATTCATAAGAAAGTAGAGATTAACTCAAGTTTATTATTCAGGAGATTAAAGAACGGTCGTGTCAAGTCGGATACGAGGTATGGGACTTCGTCTCAATCTTCTTTCATTGAGGCATATTTTATTTTATACACAACTTTCTTTTATACGGTGTATAAACCCCTTTGACTTTTACGTTTATTCAAAAGATATCTTTTTTATACGAAGCGTTTACTAAACGACAAAAGGGAATGTTTTTGTCGTACGTATGCGGCGACAACGACTTCTCCGCCGTCGTGCCCGTTATTTGAGTTTCGGCTTCCTCTACAAGCCATACATTCTTTATAAAAGAAAAATAAATACCATGTTTTACTTTTCTTTTATTTTGGTATTGAAAATGATTTTCACAATGTTTTTTTGTGTTGTATTGATATCTTGTGATTGAAATATGGAAATGTTATGTTTCCTTTATGTATGTTTTATGTGATACGATTATGTTATGGTTCTTTGGTATTATTATGAAGACGGGTGGTTCCATGATAAACTAAGGGCGGGTGAGCCCGATATAGCACTCCAATGCATTGGGTAACGCGAAGGAGTGAAGCGTTAAGGTTTCTCCAAAGAGATTTTAGGGAATATACTGTGATGGGTATTCCAAATGTAACCAAGAGGGTTACTCCCTACATAAGAATGTTATGAATGCCTCAAGTTACCTTTAGGTCTTATGATTTCTATGATTTATTCATGATTTTATGAGGTATGTTAAAGTGCCTATGTTTTATGGGTAATGTATGATTTAATTATTATGTATATATGAACTCAAGTTCCCTTTCCATGTTATTATAACCCATACTGAGCTTTTTATGCTCATCCCAAGTTTTTTTGAAATGTTTTTCACAGGTCAAGGGAAAGGTACATGATACGATGATAGTGTCAAGGAAGTGTCAAGAAATTATCCATGTTTTATTTTAAATGTGTTTCCATTGATGGGAATTAAGAATACCATCTTTATGTAACCACTTTGTTTATATGTGTAATGTAATGAATGTTTTATGATCTAATTCTCTAAAACTCTAAACCCGAAAAGATTCTCATAGTGTAATCATGTAATAACTCAAAATTAAGTATGGTTTAAGGCTGGGGCCTTATACGCACGGTGAAAAATGTGGAATCTGGCTTTCTTCGACATGGGAAGAAGGTGTAAAGATGAGACGACGTTCTTCGTTGAAGGTTTGGTGCTCTTCGCGTTCTTCAAGAAGGAAGACGAAAATCTCTGAGGGTTATCTCCTTTACACCGCGAATCCCCCCCAATAAAATAAGATGTTGTCTTATTTAATTTACACACACACGAGCCATAATTAATTTGAAATTAAAAATGAATTCAGAAAATTAATTAATGCACGTTATCCAATTAATTAGGCTTTTTATTGGTAGGTTTTTTATGATGAAGAAATACTTCTTGAGTTGACTTTACATTAAAACGGGGGAGGTGCGGGTGTGTTACAAAATTTAAAAGTGATAGGGTCATTAATGAGGAGTTAGAGAATTGAAAGGTGGGGGCTTGTGTGGGCCCCACCCCACCTCCCAGACATGGATGTTATCCACAAAGCAGAGAGAAATTAAGTTGTGAAATAACTTAATTTCACATAAACCCCTTAGTAAAGAAATAAAAATAAAATAATTATATTTTTATTCCTCACTTTTTTTAAGAACACCACCCGAGAAAATGCACCTTTGGATAAGGTGTTCTTAACTAATTACAGGCACTGCGGTTTCATCGGTGCCCTAGGATTTCAATTTCGAGTACCAGTTCAAATGTTAGGAAAACCCACTCGTTCGTTCACTGAACGTACCCGAGCTAAGCTTCAGAAATTGATTCTGGGCACACCGGGCCTCGGAATCAGGTGCCGTCATAAACAGCACAACCGCAAAATCCCAAAAAAATTAAGAAAAAATTTCCCTTGAAATTTACGGGTCTTTACACACGTTTCCTACCAAAATTATGCATTCTTTGAATTTTATCTTATATTATAACTAGACTTCATAATTTAATGGATATTGTAGTCCACTAAAAATGTTTTTGGTGATTGTCTCGGGTTTATTCTATCCACCATGTTATGAATCCCATCTATAATATGGATAACATTCTGAAATTAGTAAAATTTCCTCTCTAGGAACATGCCTCCAAAATATTCATTGATCGTACATAAAAAAGAGAAATGGATAATTCCAAAAGTAATATATAACCTTAATAATGAACCACCTCATTTTTTTAATTAAATTTTGAATGACATCAACATATAATAATATTACTAAACCAAATAAAAAATAGATTATTTCACAGAAACAGTAAATAATTTCTAATCTAGAAAAGATATATTTATTTCAGTAGGTACACATTTTAAAATTTCGGTTGTGGGTAACCTTGAAAATTTCTCGACAAAAACATATTTGGTTCCATTATTATCATTATTGTCTAAATCAAACTTTTTCAACATTGAATTCCACCAAATAATCCATAGTTTAGATTTCCAATTATATATTAGGTATTTAATAGTTGAACGATCATTGAAAATTATAACCATTGAATCTAATGTGGTATTACCTAAAATGTCATAATAAAAATATTACAACAATAAACTATTTCATAGTAGTAGAAAATTTCATCTTAGAATCATTTGGAAATTTTCCTGAATATTAAATCATATATAACCTCTTCACTTTCTATATAAAAAATCTACCCCTACTATCCAACCATGTTAATCATATATAACCTCTAAATAATTTTTCAGATATGGGATGCTTTTTTTGTTCCATATGTTAGCATTTCGTTGTGTATATTTAATTACTCTCAACACTTTAAATAAAATATGAAAGTATTTTCATTAACTAACTCCATGCAAAGATACGTAATAATTTTATAATAGTATTAGATGAATCCTCAATAAAATACAGCTTTCCCTGGGGTAATTATACTCCATTTCACATATATATGAGGTTGAACCATTTGAAAACATTAAATATTACCATTTCCATTTTATTTCTCCTATAAGAAAAATTATGGTCGATCAGAATTCCATTACAAAAATTGAATTGAAATTTATCCAAAATTAATTCTAGGGTTGTCTACTCACAACACATCGAATTAGATTCTAAATTTTCTGAAAATATATATAAATTATAACAATATATATATAATTCATCCATCAAAATTTCTATAATTATCTCAATAATATTGGTATATAGAACAATCATACTCTTTGAAAGGTTTCAAGGTCACCACACAATCCAAATGGAATCGTCCAATTGTCAAATGTCCCAACTGATCATGTAAAGGTTGGTTTTCCTAGTATTATGCGTCTTCGAGAATAATGTTATAACAATATTAGAAATCAATAAAATATAAAACCACATTTCATTCCTACCTCTCAAGTATCTGATCATGAAATGTAATTAAAAAAATATTCTTTTCTATGGGAAGAGTTTAGATTTATAATATAAATGAACACTAACAACTTTGTTTCTTTCCCAATATGAATTTTATCCATTTTATCATTTTTTAATATAGTGAAACTGATCTTATAACTGATAAATTAGACAACAAAACCCATTGACTTCTTATTATAGGAAAATATATTCTATCATCAAGTAGCATCAGTGAACCCTCTCTAACCAACTCTTTTATTTACTGATTTATTATTCTATAACCTCTAAGTGAGAATTAAGATGGGGATACATTATTATATTATAAATTATATAATATGGAATTATTATCATAATACGTATTATATACCTTTAATGAATATATATGAAATTCCATACGATAGAGAGTAAACACTATTCTTGACTCCCAGCTAACTCTGTGAGAAAATTAAATTTACGGTAGAACAATCACTTTGAAAATATTACTTGGGATTGGAAGGAAGGGGAATCTACACTAATATGGTTTGTTTTATATGATATTGAATACACATGTTTATAAGAGGTACAATTACTCAATATACTTCCTAAAAATGAATTATATCTAATGAAACTGTCATCCTTACTACTCTCCAAATTTAATAATTATTCAAAACTAGTTTCCAATATTTGTTCTAAAATGTTATTTATAGAAATTTTATTATAATTTTATTAAAACACACCATTAGATGAATCACATGGATCTAAATAATTACTTGAATAAATCCACATGAAAACCTCATTTGTTTTTTTGTGGAGATTTATTTTGTTATAATGTTTCAAAATTATTCTACTTCATCATTAAAAGGTTATACACATCCATACAGTGTATCACTAGAATCTTTTACACATTATGGTGAAACCCTGAACATTTAAAAAACAATTAACTCTTTATATTTCTCTACCTAATTTTAAATAAATTTCCATTTATCCACAATTATTATAAAACCTATATAGTAATTTATTGACTTGAACGAATGATAAATAATTCCTTGTCAAACTCCATAAGTAGTATACATAAACTAGCATGTAGAAAATATTTACCATACCCTAATATCAAATCATAAAATCTTCTTATTGTGTAGGAGATTTTATGGCCCTTTAATCACAAGAAAATAGTGGTGTAAAATTGATCTACCTATCACAACTACCTAAGATGTGATGGTTAAAACTTGATCTTAGTTAATAGAGGTAGTTATCTAATGCACCATTTACAAAGGTATAGGAAATCAAAAAACTACTAGGATATTTGATCTTATGGGGTGTATTTTATAAAATACAACCCTAAAATCATTATATAAAATGTACATGGAATATTCCTCAAGGGTTTTCTTGTTTGCATTTTCCTTATAATGATCAAATATGAAGGAACATAATCTAAATGTTTTAGGAATTGGATATTAATGTGATTATTTTTAGACAATCCATGAAATTTGATAATATCATGTTTTGTATTATTCTTCTCAATTATATGAGGAAAATGAATATTTTGATCTAAATTCTCCATATTTGTACGTATCGATTTTGGTTATTTTTATTTCCATCATTTTCCTTTATTTTACATGATTATATTACCATTATCATCACTCTAAACAGGGGGAATATAATGTATTATTGAAATTCTTATGTGGATATCAATATTTCTGGTTTCCATGATTCAATTGGTATAGTAAATATTTTCTTCAACATTGTTAGATTTATTACGTTTAGAATCCCTATGGATTTCATAGCGAGTCTAAAGACCACACCCTGTAGTGATGTACGTGATATTCTCCCTTTGATTTAAATTAGTATTACTAGTTAATTTCCCATTTCCTTTAAAAAAAATTCCCCATTCAAGGTGGGCCATTAGGTATTCAAAAACATTATTTCATGAATTTTTTTATTTTTATTAGATTCATATATGGATTTTTTTTAAAAAAAATTGATTCTTGAAATTTTCATCTTCAGAATACGTTGAATACATAATGTGATCCATTTTAGAAATATTTAACCATATTTTTCCTTTTAGAATTATAAAACTCTACCCTTAGTTTTTTTGTGGCATGCTATGATGATTTAAGAATCCTTTGGAATCAAAATGTCTGAAAACCCCCAAATCCCTTTTCGAATGGAAAAAAATATTTCTATATGATTTATTTTAAATATTTGAAAAACAATAATCTCTTGGAAATATCCTAGGTGTATAACAAACATAAATCGAATATCCAGGTGTTTGGTCTTTCATATCAATGTATGAAAAGAAATATTTTTAATAACCGTACAATCCATTGTGGTGGGAATTCTCTATAATTGAGTTTTGATCATCCTCATTATAATACCCAATACCATTGAATTCAACAAGTTTAGTAGTGTCAACATCTTTTATAACTATTATTCTCCTTTTAGAACACATATATTGATAATTATGTACACATGTGTTAAATATTTTCTTTATTAATTCAGTAGTTGTATTACAAAAATCCCCACCATAATATAAATATAGAATTGTTTTGTTTGTAAGGGGTGAGACTTTTTTAGTAGGTGTTTATGCTAAACTGTAGTATAAAATATTGATTTCAATATTATCTAATAGTTACCCAAATTTAATCCTACTCCTCATGTAATATCTCACCATCATCTTCAAATAATATAGAAGTTTTAACTTGTATTTTAAATTTTTTTTCTCCAAGGATAAAATTTTATTTGAATGGAATTTAAAAGAAATATATTGTTACAACCTATGATTTTGTAAATTATTTTTTTCAAATCAGTTTAGTTTCGTTGACATTTATCATTTCACAATATATTGAAAATGTTTTATTATATATTAAATAAAAATATTATTCTTTCAATATACATAAACCCATGTTAATTGTGCACTACACACCACATACATTTTAATTTTCTCTAAAGAGAGCGTCGATGCTACCTTGCATTTCACGCAATAGTGAATTTCATCGATTTCATGCGTAACAAGAATGATTGAGGGTTACCAAACAATAATATATTATTAAAATCTGATTATTTAATACAATAAGATATAAAATAGATGTTAAATTAGATGTTATGAGTATTATTTAGTAATTTATTTAAATATATGTAATAAAAAATATAATATGAATTCTTAAGTTTCTAATTAATTAAAAATTAATATGGATACTGATTGAATATAAAATGAAATATTATTATTGATATGGTGATAATACTATTTTAAAATAATAAATGAAATTATATATAATTACTAGGTGGTATTAAGTTAATATATATGTTTGATAATCAATAAAATATTTTTTATATTCCTTCAGAAGATTTGATAGAAACAATATAGGTATAAACACAATTTAAGGCTTAAAACATATATATTTATAAATTATAATTTTCCTTACTCTCAATGGAATATACATTTTAAATAACTAAAATGGAACTTTTCTATTCTCAATTTTTCAATATAATCTTCAACTTTAAATAAAAACATAAAAATTACCTTATGATATTTTTTCAATTTTTCTATATGGTTTCATTTTTTAATGATTAGTTAAAAATAATAAATTTCAGTTCATGATTGCTATTTCATCTATTTTTTTATAAGAATAAATAATATTTTCAATTGTTTTAAAATTATTCTTATATAATTTATTTATCAATAACATAATTTAGTTCATTGATTTCAGTTTTACTATTAAATTGTATATTAAAACACAACAATATTTTTAATATTTATACTTTAAAACATTGCATTTTCGGAAAGACTATAGGACTAATTTTAATTAATTTCTGCCACTTATTGGATTAGAATTTGGAATATTTTAATTTTTATTTGGAATCATATTAATTTTCAATTTCTAATATCATAACATAGTTTTTTTACCAAAAATATTACTTAATGTAATTAAAAATAATTACATCATTAACGATTAAATTAATCATAATTAAGGACTAAACGTTAAATTAAATAATAATATCTACATAGACACTATTAAAACTCCCATTTTAATTAAATTATTAAAAAAAATCCTTTTTTATTTTGGTAGGTTTCTATGACTTTTTTTTGTAGAAACGTGGCTACATCTTATTTTATTTTAAGAAAACCATTTGAGTATGTACCAATCCCTGTAAAAGGATACCAACTATAACATATCTTTACACCACTTAAAAAACAATGGATAGGAAAATATAGTAACAATAAAATTTCCAACATTGTTTCATTCCACCTTCAAGCCTTATTTTGGATAGATTTTCTTCGATGAAGGCCTTTTCAAACAAACCAAATAGAGTTTCCTGACTTAGAGGTAAGACATTTTCTTAAAATCCTTTCCTTTATTTTCCATCTCAAGACACACCACGAACACTATTAAATGAGGGAATAAAAACACCAATATCTTAAATATAAAATTATTTTGTTATTGTATGGGTTCAACATAAGCATAAATACATCTCTATCTAATGGGTAAAGAATATATTTCTTACTTGTTCGGTGAACTAATGCCTTACTAAAGGATGATTATTCCATTTTTACATCATCACCAATGATGGTGGATATTATTATGGAAAATATATTTAATTTTTTATAAATTATAATAATTATGTCCTCAGGATTCTTAATTAATTTTAATGCACATGAATTTTTTATTTTCCATTTGGTGTTAATATGATAATTTGGTTTGGGGATGTGTGGAGCACCGCCTCCTTAAAGGGAAATGATTAATTCATAAAGAACATAAATAGTGATATGTATGGGTTTAGTGAATATATATTTTTTATATGATATAATAAATTTAATTTAATAAATATAAAAATATGTAAATATATATATATCATTTTATTTCTCTCATTGAATATGAAAATAAAAATAGAACGAACATTCTTGCACACATATGGCTTACCATCTACATGATCAGGGTATTACATTTTGAACATATATATTTCATAGATTACATAACACACATATAAATGATATAATTTTTTTTATATCATGGATTACATTATGTAATCATCATATAGTAATAAGGTATAAACAAATAACAAACTCAGACACAAGCAAAATTCAAAGTGAATATTAGCCAATGTGAATCATTAACATGGGAAGATTAATAAGAGGGTAATATAAGGTCATAATGAAACCATATATGGAATTAGATATAGTAATATGGTTTTCAAAAAGAGGAATAATAAATTTATATATATTATATTTTTGGTTTTAATGAGTCTGATGATAGTTAAGATACAAAGTACGGGGATTCCATCTCACTTTTTTCCATTAGATACATCTTATGTTCTCCAGTTTTTCCATTTATATGGGTTATGTACTAACCATGATGGTATTATATTTATCATATACATAAATTTATGTGTATCAACATATACTTATTATTATCTTCAATTCAACGGGTGTAATTTTCAAAATTTACCAAATTGGTGAAATAATTTTGTCAAAATATTTCTTCTTTAAGACTCGTGTTTTCTTATGGACCTAAATTCTCATTCAACGTGTATGTATCTCCATTTTACATGTCATATAATGAATTTCATTATTTCCATTACTTTTTATGTTTCATATAATTTCTTTTTCATACATGTATATTATGATCCCAAATTACGATGTTATATGAATTTTTTTGAGATAATAACATTTATATTTATTTTTATTTATATGCATGATTCCATGGATGAAAATTATGATCCATCTCCCAATACATTAATAAATTTCCATGTACGATTTTCATTCATGATATATTAAATGAATTTATCTATTTTTAAACTAGTTTTTACATAAGATAGCTAAGAATGCGTTTTTATGAAATCCCAACATCACCCTATATTCGGTATGAAATTTATTTCTTTCAAAACAGTGGTTTCTAAAAATGGATTCTAAAAACAATATACTGTTATAATAAAATCATTAAAATAAATTTCTTACCATTTTTTTATTCTACAAGTCTCTTTAAATGTATCTTATTCACAAATTCTGAATAAGGATTTTTATAAACTTTTTACCATGAAAATTGAATGTTATTTTTACATTTTATGACATGTATGCATTTACCCACCCTCATATAATTGATGATTCCTTTTAATTTAAGAAATTTTTTTAAAATTAATTTGACGTAAAATTGTTTTGAAATTGTTTTCTTTCCTTAATTAAAATTTTACATGTTATTTTAAATGAAATGGTTTTCAAAACATTTTAAATTTTCATTCATATGATTTCAAGTAAAAAGGTTTTCATATAATTTTCATGATATAAATATATGTGTTCAATGAATTTTCTAATAAATGGATTTTCAATTATTTTCATGATTATTTCATATTTTCTCATGTAAAAACTTCTTTAAAAAAATTTCAATATTTATGTATAAGCTTTCAAAGTGTTTTCAACAAAAATGTTTTCTAAAATGTTGTAATGTTTATTATATAAGTTATAAGGAAAAATGGTTTTTAAAATGATTTGAAGTATTCTATATTTCTTTCATGTTATTTTATAAAAATATTATTTTCATAAGAATTTATGTATTAATAAATAAAATTAATTAATAATGGATACTATCATAAAAAAAGTTTTTGAATTATATTTCACAATTATATTCCATCATATATGAGATTTGTGGATGTTACTCAATCTCTTCTAAGTAATGATATAACAGACCCATTCGTATTATTTATATGAAAGGGTTATTCTTAATATCATGGTAGTTATGAAATCAATTTCACTTTCATATTTTATTCTTTTGATGAAATGATTATTAAAGTTGAATCTTTTTTCCCATGGTTATGATATGTTTAAATTTTTATGATATCCATTTCATTACATAGGTTATGATGTTGTAATTTATAATATTGTGTCAAATGTATGTATGATTTTATTATGATATGGGTGTGACCTATATCTCCTTTAAATTCATTAGGTAATTATTTATATCTCATGAGATAGACTTAGATGTTCTCGGGAATGAACCTTGTATACTATGATGGTCATGGGAGTGATCCATGACTACTAATTTGATCTGAGGAGTGAACTCATGATACTAAAATGGACATGTGAGTGATCCTTGAATACCAAGATGATATGGGGTGTGAACCCATACTGAAAATATGTTCCTGGCACTGATGCCTTGGCCAATATGGAAATACTATTATAGGATTTTGTGACTGCTAAAATTCCATGTTTTATTCTTATATTATGATTTCATTGGTTAGGTTATTTATTTCCTTATGATACATGTCTTATGAAATTCCATGATCTATGAAATAATTCATGTATATGACACTTGATAAGAAGTTTATAGTCATGTATTTTCCTGACCATGTTCACATAACCATATGCTCATAATAATGTTTACAAATATACTTTATTTACCCTTAATGAGAATTTTAGAATACCCAATTCTTATGTTTCCTTTCCTCATGTTACAAAGAACAGTTTTATATAGAATAACTAATGGTGGATATCTTTATAGGAGATGTTTGAAATCATTAACCATGAGAGATGATTTTTTTCCATGTTTCAAAAAATGTAAAACTATAATGGCCATCAAACAAGTATTTTTTCAATGTACTGAATATTCATATTAAATGATGTAATGTCCATGTTTGTTAATTCTGGGTCATTATTTATGTAATAAAATGAATCATTTATTAATCCTTTTGAAACTTGGATGATAATTTTTTTTGTTATTCCTAGGAATGTTTATAAGGATATGTATAGGAATGCCTCTAAGGATATGTATAATGATATGTCTATGTTTAAGATAGTATCCGAGAATTTTCATGAAGAATAGAGTGAGCGGTTTCCTAGAAATAGACATAGTTCTGGATACTAAATGTGGATTTGTCTCTGTTATAGATGCAGCTAGGGGTAACAAAGCTAACAAGATGTCTTATGCCTGACTTGGGGTAATTATTTCCATGACAACGGGCATTACTGCACACCTAGTTTGGCACTCCTGGGGGATATGATTTGGAAATTACAAAATTCATCATTAATAATTTTGAAGGATTTTAATGGAATATTCCTTTGAATATATTAGGATAAAAATATAGTGTAATAGATTAAAATGTTGGTGTCATTATTTAGACATTTTATAAGTAATTTTTCATGATTATGTGTCCTTTTTATAAGATATGTGTTTCTCACCCCATGATCAATAGTTTTTGTCAATGGATAAAACTATAAGGATCACTGTTAAAATGAGTGATCTATATGGGGAATGTGTGGGAATTATGAAAATAAATTTCTCATTTTTAAATGATGTGATGGGAATCATGAAGTTGGTATGAGTATTTCTTATACTTATAGAGATCATGACTCCCCAAATGACATGTGAATGATATGTGATGTTCGTCTAGTATTATATACATTGATCATTAGAAAAATTATTAGATTTAGTTTGAGGATCCATCACACATGATTTGTATTTAATAGTATAGTAAAAAGTTGTTAATAAAAAATTTAATGATATATGATTAATGGTTTAAGAATAATTTTGGATTAATGATGTATTTATGCTTTAGAATTAAATGATTATGTTATTTGAATAATGAAATGTATAGTTACATTCAATAAATGATTTCATTAAGGATTTAAAAGAACATGTAGCTTGGTGAAGAAGACATAGAAAAGTTATTTCATTTGAAGATGATACATTTATTAAGGGAAGGTAACCCGTAATTAATGTCTAAAATAGAAAAATCAATATTTGGATAATGATATATTTGATATGAAAAAATATATTGGACGATACGAATTTTCTTCAAACTGATTATTGAAAAAATGATCTATGTTATCACAGATGAAGTTTATAAATTATTGTATTTAAATAATAAATCATGAAATCATTGAAATAATGATGAATTCATGTGTTCCAAAGGGATTTATGGTAATTATGGTTATTACCATGTTTTAAGAGAATATACAATGAGGTTTTTTACATATTTGTAATGTGGCAACCATGCTGTACTTTGTGATATATATGGGATCAATATTAAGCGTATTTAATGAATTTATTTCTAAATATTTGAATTTTATTATTTTTTAAGAGTTATGAGGTATAAACACTATGACAATACGAATTTAATCTTTTGATGATGTTTGAAATTATAAATTATTATATTACGACATGTGGATTTAGGAATATTGGATAACCTAATATAAAAATGTGGGGTTGATGATAACTGATGACCAATGGGATGGAATATCATGGATCTCATGAACCATTACTAATTTGGTAATGAATATGGAAACTGAGTGAAATAAAAAAGAAAATAATGTCATTTATACATTCTCAAAGAAATTTTACCATAAAAAATTAAATTAAATACATTTAATGAGTGATATTAATGTAATATATATGTTTTATATTCATTAAAATATTGTAGATATACATTCAATATATTTTATAGAAATAAAATTGGAACAAACCCAATTTTATTCTTAAAAACATATATTTTTATAAATATTTTTTTCCCACCATTTAATGGAGAACCCATTTTAAATCCCAGTTTTTGAACATTTGTATCCATAACATTTCTAAATAACATTCAGCATTTAAAGAGAAACATAAAATTTAGGTTATTAATTTTTGGGTATTTTTCTTTAAGGTTTGATTTTTTAATAAATATTTAATATACAAATTTTTTGGTCTAATTTTTTTCCTCTATTTTATTTATAAGGATAAATTATATTTTATGTTTGGTTTAAAGTTCGATGACATAATATTTTTTTCAATTAATAAAATTTGGGTCATTGATATCAATTTAGTACGTTTTAATTTTTTATGAATTAATATTTTATGTATGATTAAAACATTGCAATGATTTTACATTAGAAACCCACATTGTCGACCCGACCACAAGATTAATTTTAATCAATTTATGCTACTTAAGTAAAATTAATTTGGAAAACGATAATAAATATGTGGAATAAGAATAATTTTTAATGTATAATAAGGACTTAATTGTTTTTTTACCAAAATTATTAGTGAATGGAATTAAATCTAATAACATTGATTAAATTAAAATTAAGTATGACTAAAGACTAAACATTAAATTTAATATCCAAAGAGACTTAGACACTTTTCTAACTCCAATTTTATAAAAATTATTTGGTAATTATCCCTTCACTATTGAGTTTTTTATATTTGTTATGCCATTTCTTAGGCATATATATGGGTACACCTAACTTGTTTTTAAAAATACCTAGTGAGTCATGTCCCATCCATATAAAATGCCACCACCTATATATATTTTTAACACATCTCAAACCCCTTATTATTAGAAAATATATACACAATAAATATCCAAACATCCATCCATTAATTCTTGAAACCACACATTTGGCATAATTTATTCCATGGAATCCTTTTGTCACACAGAAAAAATGAGTTACCCAAATAAGCCTAAACACCTTCTCCCAAGCGCCTTTCTTTTTTTCCTTATCTACGCTCCCCCTCTCTATTTACTAAATGATGTTATTAAAAACTATTATATATAATATACTAGGATGTTTTTATTCTATGGGTTAAATATACACTTATAGACAACTCTATCAAATGGGTAACGAAAATATTGTTTATCTGTATGATGAACTACCACCTAACTAAATGATGATTATTAATTTTTACATTACAACTTATTATGGTGATAATTAGGAACAGAAATATTTTTTAATATTTTAAATATAATATTTATTATTTATTTACTATTCTATATTTCTTTTAAAAAACCTAACTTTTCTACTTTCCATTGTTATAAATACGATAATTCTGATTAATGAAGTGTGGACTACCACCACCTCAAAGGGATATGATTCCTTCATACACTAATTGGAACATATTAAATAATGGATTATTCAATTTATATGATATATATTGTATAACAAAGGTAAATTAATTATGATATACATATATAAATATATTTCATTTTATTTTTTTCTTTTAACACGAAAATAAATACCGAAACAACATTCATGCATACGTATAACTCCCCATCTCCATTAATGGTGTATTACATTTTTACATATATATTCTAAAGAATATTATAATAATAATTTTTTGTATATAAATTTTATTTATATCATGGTTCAGTTTATCAAAACCTAGTATAATTATAGTGACCAACGTTTTAAAAAATTATGAGTCATGTGAAAAATAGGAAAAATATTATCTGAAATAAAACCTTAACATTAGATTATTATTAATAGGGAAATATAAGGTCATATAAAAACATATTTGGTATTATTTATAAGAATATGGTAACATAAAATATATTTAATAATTTTATATTTATTATAATGGTGGCTTGAATGGGTGTGACGAGAGTCAAGATTCAAGGTAAGAGTATTTCATCTTACATTTTATTTCCAAGATATACTTTTTAGATTCAAAAATATTTAATTTTATGTGGTTTATGTATATAATATTATTGTATTATATACATCTTATACATGAATTTATATATATTACCTTATCAATTTTTATGATCGTTCATCAATGGGTTTTGAGATTGAAAAGTTACAAAATTAGTGAAACAGTTTTGTGTAAATTTTTCTTCTTTAAGACTCTGGTTTAGTTATGCACCTAATTTATCCTTCAAGGTTCATATACATCCACTATACATATAATATCTAGAATTTAATTATTTTGGTGATATTTTATGTTTCATATAATTTACATTTCTTCATGGAATATATGATCCCACGTTATCATGTTATAATATTTTATTGAGACAGTCTCAATGGTTTTCATAATAGTTTATGTTTATTCACACATTGATGAAATTTTACTACCCGTAACCCAAAAACATTAATGAATGTATTTATCCTATATTTATTCATGATATATTCATGTATAGGTAAAATATTTATACACTTTGGTATATAATATAGTCATTAATGTTATTTTTAAGTTATGCTAACAATACTCTCTCTTTAGTCGGAAATATGTGTTCCACAAAAATAGTGTTTTCTAAAAAAAATTTACATGAATTTTATACCATTATCTCATAGTATTTAAAATAAGTTTTTTACCTTTTTTCTCCAATCTCATTAGGGGAATATTATTTCCCCATTCTGAAAAAGGTATTTTTTTAGAATTTTTAACATTCAAATTGAATATTATTTTTTCTTCTCAATAATAGTATGAATTTACCATCCGTCATTTATTTTAGGATATAATTGAATTGTTAAAAGGTTAATTTTTAGAAAAAGGATTAGTAATTCTAATTATTTTAAAATTAGTTTATATATGTTTTCTAGCCCTAATACTACGTTTTCAATGTATATTCATATAAATGGGTTTAAAAAAAATATCAAGATTCTTTTATATGTTTACAAGAAATAAGATTTTCCAATAATTTTCAGGATTTCTTTATAAGATTTAAATGTATATTCAATGGATTTTTGTTTCATAAAAAGCCAATCTTGTTTCATTTTTTTCAATTAAAATTGTTTTCAAAATATTTTCATGATTTATTTAAATGTTTTAAAACTATATTCATGAAATTTTTAAAAAAAATATTATGATGTATATTTTATAATTATTCAATTATAGTGGTTTTAAAATTGATTTCTAGTCTCCATTACATATTTTTGAGGTATTTTCTATGATTATTATTTTCAAAATATTTTTACCATTAAAAACAATTCTCAAATATGAATGTTTATTTTCATCAATAAACATTTTTTTATATATTTAAAAATTATTATCCGTCTTTGATGACATCCATTGATGTTACTCATACCCTTCTAGGAAATTATCCAATGGATCCATTAAAATTCAATATATTAATGGGGTATTGTTAATGTCATGGTATTTATGAAATATGTTTTTCTTTCATGGGTAATGATTTTGAGGGAATGATTATGAAACCTATTACATTGTCTATAAGTTAAAATAGATTTACATGTTTATGATACCCATTTCATTATATGGGTTATGATATTATTATTTATTATCTTGAGGATTATTTAGGAATGATTTCATTATAATATGAGTGTGACCTATATCTCCCACAAATTAATTGGGTAGAGAATTATATCTCATTAGGTAAACTAAAATGGTCTTCAAAATGTACAATGACTTCTTAGATTCCCATTGTTGTGAACCCTAACTACCAGGTTGGTATGAGTAGTGAACTCATGTTACTAATATGGCCATGGTAGTGAACCATGACTACCAAGATGGTCTAGGGATTGAACCCATACTAACAAGATGGTATTGGATGTGATGACTTGGATAATATTGGAATTATATTATATTATTATTGTCTTCCATAATTCCATTTTTTAATCTACAGAAATGATTTCATGGATTTTGTTATTCAATTCTTTATTATTATGGTCTTATGAAAATCCATTCGTCATTCCATAATTCTTGTATAGCATTGTTGATATGTAGTGTATGATCTTCTATTTTCATTATCATTTACCCATACCCTTATACTCATAATTATTCTTACATATCTCCCTTAGTTATCCTTACTGAGCATTTGAGATAACCAATTTCTTGTGTTTCCTTTCACCAGGTAATGAGGAATGGTTTTAGGTAGAAGTACTAAATCTAAAGATTTTTGTGGGAGATGTTGAAGATCATTAACTAGGATAGATGATTTTATTTCATTATTTAAATGATACTAAACAATTACGGTCCTCAGAAATATATATTTTTAATGTAATGAATATTCATAAAAAATGATGTAATATCCATGTTTGTTAATCATTGGTGATTATTGATCCCATGTACCAAAAATAACTCCCTCTAATAGTTGAAACAATATCATAGAATATCCCTTTAGATATAATTATATATATACATGTTTCTCCTCTTCACAAAATGATTATCTTGTAGGAAATTCGTGCACCACGTAGTTGATGAATCTAGTGATATTTAATGTGTCTTAATTAGGAATTCCATTATATAATAGTATCCTAGAGTAATATTATTTCATAATTTCATAATTTTTCTTTGGGGTGTTACTAATATATGATGGATTACATAAAATATTATGAACTTGAAATTCCTTAAGGACAACTCTCTCATAATACTCATTCCTAAGTGAATGTGGATTATAATCTTGATCATTAATATTATTTTGATTTTCCATATTCTATTTCGATTTGGATTTTATATTAATTCAAATAGTAGTACAATGCCTCTTGATTTCTATAATTATGCAATAAAAATTTTATTAACTGATCGGTTGTACATAAACATATGGGTTTATTATTATTAAAAAATAATTGTTTTAGTTTATAAATTTGTAGTTCCTTGTTCTCATATTTTCTTAAAATCTTATTTGTATTTTATTCATTTTTTATATTATTTTTCTGTTAAAATGCATTCCTTATGAAAAAATTAGGGTGATATTTGAGATTTTTTTCATTGAAAAAATGAATATTATTAAATTAATTACTATATTTAATGTACTATCACTATTTTTTTTGGGTTTCAACCACAGAAAAGGTAGTTGTCTGTGGATTGAACAAGAAATATACAAGAAAAACACTCAAAACTAAGTCAATTGAAATTAAAAAAATCTATAGGAGTGAAAATATTAAATGAAATAGTTTAATAAAGGGTACATGATAATTAAAATGGAAGGGAACTAAATTGGTTAGCTTAATATGTTTTCCATCACTCATGTACAAAATAATTTCTTTGGAACTATATTTTAAATCTTACAACTAGCCTTATTGACATTCCAAACTTTGATCAATTAAAATTGTCTAGTTTATTAACTAAATTTATAATCATTCAGATATTTGGTAAATACTGTTTTCAAAATTATCAATTTTGACATTTAATCCTAATTTTTCACTCTAAATAATATCGTCCATTCAATTTATAGGAAAAAAATCTTTTTATTAATGATGTAAATATAAAACAATTTTAATTATTTCTAAATATAAGAAAATTTTTTATTCATAATGAATTAAAGGATGATATATAGGATATCCATGTTGAAATTATTTTTGATTAAAATAAGTATGATTTTACTATTCAATATTGGTTACACAACATTTTTTAGGCAGATAACTCCTTTAGATATTCGTTTACAAAATAATACATAAAAGCAATAATATAATGAAAATATAAAGATGAAGTAAAAAATTATCTACCCAAGATCTATTCCTATATATTAATATTTCATTCTATTGGTTTTTTATCTCATAGTAGCTACCATTATATAAATATCGAGTTGAAATATGATCTCCCTTAGGAATGTGTCTGGTCCTCCCTCAGAATCATTCAGAATTTATTTACCATTCATTTTTGGGTTTTCACCATCATCATTCTTTTACTAAACTCAGTGTATACTACTCTCAAACATACGTTTCATATCACATAATCATAATAAAAAATGCATGACATAAAAATACCGTTCCAATAAATTTGAAATACCCATATGTAGTCTAATTTATATATAACATGATTCTTCTCTATCTTAGAACACACTTCATTGAATTCACTACAACCACTCAAAATGTGATATTAAATTAGTGAAATGATTTCTCATGAAATAGTCCCTTGTCTTATAGGGTAGGTACAGTGTTTAATATTAGGTAAATTATTTCCATGTTTTCAATGGACATATTATCATTCATCCATGGACTGATGAACATTGACAAACTTCAGTTCCTCCTTCCTTATAACATCATTTCAAGCATGATTGGATTACAATTTGTTGATGTAATAGCTGAAAATATGATTATATCAATATCCAATTACACATTATATCAATTTTAACATATAATAAAAAAAATTAAAAATTAAAAATCACTTTAAAATGTTTATTCCATATTTTAAACTCAATCTTTTGACCGATCGTGAAAGAACCTTGGACTCGGATACCAACCAAACGATCTCAACAAAAAATTCATATTTTCTCTTCAATCCAATCTTCAAAATGTTCAGACCTCTTAAAATATTGTTTCTCCGTCAAAATTTTTGACCTATTTATTTTCTTCACCGAAAATTAGGAAAACATTCAAAATGTCTTCAGCTAGTTTTGTATCCTCAAGCTTAAATTCCTAGTACATCTAAATTTAATTATTTATTATTCCAGTTACATGTTTCAATTTTGGTCCATCTTCTTCAATGAATTATACAATCCAGAATTTTATAAAATGGGAACTCGAATTGATTCTCCCTAGACTGATTCTTGTAATAAAAATTGAACTTGGGGTTTCCTTCTTAACTGTTGTCTATGTTTTCTGCTACCTAATAACTACTAAATAAATAAAATATGACACCATAGATCACTAAAAATTCATATAGAATCATATGTGACAACTGGAATTCGATTCATCATTAAAAATTTTCTAAATATACTTCATCAATTACATCATATTATATAGATGCTTTGATACTCAAGGGGAAACTTCCAAAAAGTATGTTCATTAAATCAATCTAGTGATTTCTTTTAGGTTTGTGTTCAGATAGCGTGGAACAAAAAGTGCCTGCTATAATCATCATTTTGATCAGTGGAATGAGTTTTTATCAATAAGAACACTTCACCTAAAATATTCAACTCAACTATGATATAAAATAAAAACCATGATCATGGTACTTCTGTCACTTGTTATTTATCAATATGGAAATATGGTTTCTTTCACATAAAAAACATTGTATTTATTGTTTTTAATGTGATGTCCTTATAATAAGTAGAAGTAATTTTAAATTTTCATTTATTAGTGTGAAATTAATAGTCAATAGGCTAGACTTCATAAGGCCGCTATTTTACTTTGAATATATTCATGTTTCCATCAGATGATTCCAAACATTATATTGGTATAAAAAAACATAGAAGTCATTCTGTACTTTTCTCAAATATCAACCAGATGATCAACCGTCCATATAAATACACAATAAAATATATTTTTCTCTTGAAAAAAATTAAATTAAATATAAAATATTTAAATATAAGATTAATAATTAAATTAAATTATTTTAACATTATTGGATAATCAATTAGCAAATAAGGAGTGAAAAAATTTAAAGGATTATATATTCTTTAATTAATTCGTCTACTAATTCTTCAACTTTTCAATTAATGTAATCTTATTATTTAATAATTTGAATATTAATAACAGAAATAGAATAAATCATTATTTTTAATAATGGTCAAAGAGAAAAACTAATATAATGTGATTTAAATATAAAAAAATCAATAAAAATAATTTAAAGAAAAATAATTGAATATCATAAACACGAATAATAAAACAAAAATCATTATTTTAATTTATTAATTATTTTAACACAAAATAAAAATTATATTATAAATAACCAACGGAAATATAAATCATGATATGAAATTCTAAGAATACACAAAGAAAATGTAGAAACCCAATGAATTAAATGTCAGTTACCTAATCTAGAAGATAAAACATGATAAGGACAAAAATAAGTCAATTATTTCACCATCCATCATCACTAAACCATCCGTCTATGATGGTAGTGAAAACCAAGAGAATTAAAAAAACCCAGGACTCTATCTTTAAATGATTCTTGATAACCACAACTTCAACTACATTTGGGTAAAATTAGGGAATGAGAATAAAGACCAATAGGATTTCATAAATGATTCTATAGAAATACTAATACCATTAAAATTGAAACTCTTTCTCTAAAACAAAATCATTTTATAATGAATTTTTGAAGTTAATAATTTTATAAAACCCACATTTCGTTATTTCATAAATACCTCTCATATTTACTCAATAATTTAATATGGTAAAATTATAAATAATATTGAAAATATAATAAAAACAATGGATACATCATGAAATGTTCTAGTGAGATTGATACCCTGAAAAATACAATCCCGTGTAAAACCAACCATAAATGAAAATTCTTAATATTCGGATCGAGCCTATGTAAAAATGTAATTAAATATATAATAATAAAAACACTATGATATATATTATATGAATCCAGTCGATATAGAGTTCCATAAGAGTCTATCAATATTAAATTTGTAGAGCTATTCCAAATACTAATGTGAAAATTCATGTTCCCAATTCCCCCAAGATACAAAAACTTTTATGATTTCGAAAACCATTTGAATACCATGATCATAATTTATGAAGCATTTTTACAATGAATAGTACTTACATCCATTATTGAAACCCAATTTTAGAACCAAAACATCTTTATTTCACTTTCTCAAAGACATTGTGTGATATAATATTCTCATAGAGGAAACACCCTTTAAAAATATAAATATCTATAAAAAATAAACTTTGATATAATATCCTGTATATTCATACAAAAAATAATTTATAATAACAATAAGTAGTTCATAATTTAGAACCTTTTAATAGAGACGTTAGGCTCAAGAATAGTGGAAAACTAGTTTGCATTGAATTCAAATTATGGTATAGAGTGGATTAGGTCCTCACAAGAATAAATCCATAACAAACCAAGTCAAACCTCTATCAAACCCCTTAGATTGAGAATCCAAACACCATTCATTTTTCAAAGAGACACGGGGATAATATATCAAAAAGGATCTAAGAAGTGGTGATAAAACTAGTTTATTAACATTACATAAATTTATGATATCATTCCAAAATGAATGAGGACCATAGAAAATCTAATGTGATAAGCCTATATAATAGAGGGTTTGGTTTAAATTTCCAATAATGATGAATATGTAGATATTAGAAATAAAAATATCCAGGTTTTAATGGGTAGTTTATATACATTTTTATGTTCGGATCAGGGTGCACAAGTATGACACACTATTTAGAGAACCGACTGCTATAGGGAGTATTATTTTCTAAATATGGGATGCACCATTTTTACAATCCAGGCTTAAGTATTATGAAAACCATTGGAAACCATACTAAAACCCACATATTACCCTAGTCTTACCATACAGTTTAAATACACATGGTCAATAAAAACAAAATGTAATTGGAATATTATATAGACATATAACATGATTACAATATGGTTAGTACAAATAGGGTCCCCAAACCTTGTTCACGATTAGTTTCCTCTATAAAATCCCTTTTTTCTAAACACACACCCACTCAAACACTAGAATTTCCTAAACTATAAAACAATATCAAATTAAAGAAAACTTTGTTATAGAGAGCATCACAAAGGTAGGTATGTTAGATGATATCATTGTATTATATCCTAATTAAATAATAATATTTATAAATGTCTGTTAACATTAATTAAAATTCCATTAAAATATGAATAATAAATTTTCTAGAGGGAAATTCAATTTTTTTGAAATTTATTATTTTAAATATAAAATTTTTCAAATATTAATGAAAAGATGTTATTTGTAATGAAATATACAACATATATTGAAATATTAGACAAAAATAGCAATATTGAATAAGGGAATATATATGGAATCGTTAAGCATTAAAATATAGATTTCGTTCAATTATATGGTTATAAGATCCCTGTTTTGAAAAGGACATGAATATTTCATTTAAAAATATATATAAACAGAAAAAATGGTTAAAAAAATATTTTAATCATTTATTAAAAGTTATTTATAAATCTAATTAAAACAATAAAAAAAATATCTACATCAAAGAAAAATATTTCAGAATAAATTGAAAAACCATGTCTGTTTTCCATTAAATCATTATTTTGTTGTGTTTGAGTAAAAAATTAAAAATGGGAATAATACATGAATAACCCTTAAATTTCTATGGAAGAAGAATACTTGAGTTCTTTTGGAAATATGGATTATATAATTCCCCCAAGGGAAAAAATAAACAGAAAAAATCCAGAGTAATAATGAAATTAAGAAATAAACTATTACAACTTTTGAAACATCTCAGTCATATTCACCATGAAAAAATAACATCAAATGAAACAATAAGTACAATTAATATAGATTTATTCATTAAATAATTATAAAAAATTTAATATTTTATCCCCACATAAATGTATCATTGGTTGAATATAGAATATGTATTACAAAAGAAACAGTTAAATGGGAAACCCTTAAAATGTTCATAATATTGAAGTGGAAGTTATCCAATGAAATGATTTTCTATATCAAAATTATATACACAAACAGAAAATATAAATTAAACATAATATAATTATATTTCATTAAATAATCAATAATTTAATAACACACATTATTAATAAGTAATATGACCAAATAAAAATAAATTGAATTATTAAACACCTAACTTTGAGCCAAACTTAACAAGTACCATATTTAAATATGATAAAATAAATTTATATTAATTTTTACATCTAGATCACACATATTTAGTTTCCATGACTTTTATTATCAATTTTATTTCATTTATTATAATTACATTTATATTTATTAAATTAGTTAATTTCATGTAATAATTTCTATGGTTTTCTGTTCATAATCACCAAACAACTTCGGTAGGCTGAAAATAGTAAATGTGGACTTGGTTTCATCAAATCAAGAGTTTTAATCATGAAATAATTATATTATTTAAACATTAAATAAAAATTTATAATCATCCCTGAATGGTATAATGGAAAAAATAATCACATCACCTCATGCATGTGGTAATCCACGTATACACAAGAGTGAGGTTTTCTTTTTATAATCCGTAGAATCATATGAAGGTAAGTAATATATTATATTTATAAAATTATAATTAATTATTATATATATTATCTTTATATTTATACCATCATAATAATTTTCCATGAAATATTGATATTAAAAATGAATTATACTACTACATGGAGATGTTAAGCTATATATACAAACAAGTTGTTCGTTGATTTTCCTTAGGATAGATAGTATATGAATATGGATTATTCTACCATCATAATAATTTTTTTAATATGTATGATAATGATTTTGTTATATGCTAAAGTTTTTTTAATTTATGAATGATGTTGAATATAAAATAATATGAAAATACTCGATTATATGTGGTACTTATTCATTAAAAACAATAGTTGGATTATGGCTTATGCCTTCTAGGATTTCCCATTAGTGGGAAAAGAGGATCTAGGTCAAGGATAGGAAGGTTGGTAATGGATTTATATTTGTAATGGTCATTAAATATTCATCGTGAAGTGTGATGATGGGAGGAGATCTGGTTTCCTAACATAAGATAGAAAAAAGGAACCCTTGGAATAATATTATATATATAATTTATATAAATTAAATATTTTGTCAATGATTTTCTAAATTGATATGTTTAATTAATTCTTGGAAAAAAATCTAAATTTTCTCATCTAATAAAATTTGTTTTTATTTTTACATTTTAGCCCTTATCAATTGGTTTATCCCCCCTCATAAAACATTTTCTCATTAAATGTGGTAACAACATTTAAATACTAATTGGTGATAAATACACTTATATTTTATCAATTGGAAAATGAGGGCTCAATATATTAAATTTTATTCTGTATATTATCTATTTTTCTTTTTTCATGATTAATATTATTTTTAAATCATTTAATAATATAATATTTAACATAAAATGCCACAAAAGTAATGTTATGAACTAGTCACACAATTTTAAATTATTGATATGTAGAAGGGTATGTAATTATAAAATATTATAATAAAAAAAATATGTTATGCATTATTATTAATGTTAATATTATAGTAACAATAAAATTCATCCCAAAAATATAACATTTCTTTTAAATCATTAACATTGTTTTTTTAACTTCCAGAAAAAGCACTCTATCAGCATTTTGTAAAAATTTATAGTAAATAAATCATCAATAATAAGAATTAATATAATTAAAAATATATTAACTATATTTAAAAAAATTTGTTCATTTTAATTTTTATCTAATTCCTTTATGAACATATATGTGGAATTAAAATAAAAATGGTGTCATTTTGGGACTTCCATTTACAAAAAAATATATTCTAAAGTTGATTATCATTGAAAATTCACCTCAAAATTAAATATTTTTTAATATATAAAGTTATCTATAGAATTAAACTCATACTATTAAATGTATGATTGTTTACAGACGTTTTAGAAATGTTATTATAGTGTTTTAACCATGTTTGTCACATTTTTTCCACTATTAATGTGATAAAATTTACCACATTTAATACTCAAAATGCCTAAAAATAAAATGGGCCGATTTACCAAATTTGAACCTCATGATTTAAAATATGTAATATATTTTTCATGGTTACTGTTATATAAGTGGAAAAATAAATTTCAAAAAAAACATTGTGTAAATAAACCAATATTATCTTTTACAAAAATAATTTTTTTATTAAAAAAATGTACATATACTAAAATCAATTGTAATATTTCTTTTTATGTATTTATTTATATCATGCTTATGAAAATTAATTATTGTTTCCATTAAAAATAAATCCAATACATAATATGCCTTTCAAATTACTTAATTTAATTAAATGAATTGAATGTTTTACAAAAATCATAACTCTTCACTAGTCACTATGAAATTAATAATATTATACAAATTAAAAAATATAAAATAATATAATAATTTAATAAGGATTTCAAAAATTAAAGAATTTTTTCAAAACAATTTATATAAATGTGTGATAAATTGTTCATAATTTCCACCAACAAAATTCTATAAACCAAATTGGTGGGAAAGAATATTTGTTAAGCATAAAATTACATTTCTGTAAATTGATTACATATTTATTATGAATTAATATATAAAATTGAATTATTTATAAAATTTATATATTTTTGTAACTGTTTGATTATAATTAATATATTCTAATATCATGGAATGGATACAATGGACACAATTGAATAATAACCAAAGTATAAAATATCATAGTTTTCATAATGCTCTATTTTGTGTGCTAAAAAATCTACCAATTATATTACCCTTTAAAATTAATTTTATGGGGTTTCAAGGCCTTTTAGGGACATAATTTTATCTTAAAAAAATGAATGAAGCTATCTATAATGAACAGTAAAATTATTCCCCCACATGAATGATTCTAAAACTCTTAATATTAATAAGACATGATAGGATCCCAGAATTATAAAAATTATATTATGATGTAAGGAATATCATTGATAACTATTTTTTTAGCTAAAAATTTAGTGAATCCCAGGTTGAAATATTTTTTTATAATTTTAGACACAATTTTTTTGGTATCATTTATTTAAACCATTAAAATGATTTATGATTGTGTATTTATTCCTGATATTTTATAATGTATTTTTTTTCTCTAAAAAATTATTATTCAATAAATAATAGTAAATAGATTTATTTATGGAATTTTTTCTTAAAACCCATGACATGATGGGATGATTAATTTACAATATTATGTCAACTTAATATTAATTCTTTAAACACTCACACATATTATGTCACAAAAATAAAATCATGTTTTAACATAAAATCTAAGTTAAAAATGTAATATACTTATATGTTTTAATGGGATGTGAGGAATGTCAATAAATAAGATTTATATAAATTTATCTGTAAATTATTTTGTATTTTAACACCATTAAAAACAATTGAATAGTCCATAATTTTTTGAATGGAATGTTTTTATTTGTACATTAATGTCTAAAATTTCGAAAATTTTTATTTTATTTCATGTGATAAACCATATTGGTCATTTATAAATTCTATTTTTGATAATTGTTATAAAACAATATGATTTTATGTAATATATTGATATTCTTGTTTCATCATTTCTATAATTCAATTAAAGGTTTCCAAGAATTCCTAGTATGTGTATTTCTTTTTTGGAATTAATTGAACATAATTCAAATTTAAAACTAATGTTACATTGACAAATTTATTATTGTATAAAATATTCCATAAATTTATAAATGTAATGAACATATTATTTAATCATTCCTGATAAAAAATATTGTATAAGAAAATCAATTTTTATTCCATGTTGTGAAATATAATATTCTAATATTGAAACAAGATTTATAATTATACAAGATTTTTCTTTTAATTATTTGATTATGTATAAATAATTTACAATATATATGATGAAATTTAGAGAGGAATTTAAATAATATAGAATAGTTAATGGATTATAAAAATTAATGTATTTTGGATTAGGTATTTTATTAATTTATGTAATTTTGATTTCAATATGTTATGTGAAAAAACCATGAATCACTATTTATAATGATAGATGAAAATCCTATGAGGATATATTTGTCCTCTAATTTTATGTTGGTATGTAATGGAAATTTTATTCTTTATAAATACTGAGATTGATTATATATTATTTTAATTATTATAAAACATAAATGATAAATAAATATAATAATTTGTACTTTTCAGATATATTTGGAAAATTTTGACAGGATTTATTTTGGTTGATAGTTGATAGGGGATGAATGATATATAAATTTAATTTATTAAAACAAGGATGTTTTTTGGATGAAGGAATCTTTTATATCCAATAATATATTTTATTATATCAATTGATTATTTTTCTTTTGGTCAGTAAATTATTCCATCTTGACTATTGTTTAATTTTTTTATAACATTTGTTGGTTTCTTTTCATATGATACATTATTATATATTAGTCATTAGTTGGGTATATGATAATTATTTATTGAAAAGTTTATTAATATAATATATAACCACATTTTACATAATTAATTTATAATAATTTATACATTAGTAGAATCTATAATTAGTTTTTTATATAAACATTCCCATTTTTGATTAAAAAATTTATAATAAAAATAAACGTTAAATGACAAAATAATTAAATGTGGAGAATGGTTTTTTCAATCATGGTAGCTTTAATATGACATACAATGAAGGTTAATTTTTCATCAATTCAAATTTTTCGTGTTATTAATAATAGGAAACCATATATTTTATGATATATTGAAATTCATTGATCTAAATAAGAAATAAAATTTTGTACAAGTGGAAGAAAAGTAATTATTTTCATATACCTGATGAGATTCATGAATTATGCAAAAAAATTAATATATTCCTTGATAATTTATTTGAAATGTTTGATAATATAACAATTCTACAATGATTATTCTTATATATAAATTCCTAAAACACATTTTATGTACTATTTTTATTTTTAACATTAGAGCATTATTTTGTTGAAAATTTATATGTGGTAACATTGTAATATTTAATTAGTTATTTGTGGTTTTGGTTTGAGTTTTTTGATTACATTGTAAAACTAATCCATTCCTTAAATAATATAAATTATAATTTTTTAATCTGAATGAGGAACAATATTTTTCAAAAAAAAATGTATTTTCAAAACATCTATCCTACTATATATAATTCCAAGGAAATAAAGGATTTTAAAATGATATAATTTTTATATTTATTGATTTTAGAAAATTAAAATAATATACAAAATAGATAATTGTTTTGAAACATTTCATAACATCTTGATTTATAAAAAGTCATGAATTTTGATTAATATTAAATAAATGATTCAATTTCATACAAAGAATACATGTTAGTAAGTTAGAAGTTTTAAGGTTATTTGATTTCAATAACATTTAATAATTTCCATTGATTTTTGAATTATTTTACATAAGAACATTTGATTTCAAACATAGATAAAATGAACTGAGAAGTTAGCGGGATATAAATTATTAGTTTGGCTAGTTGTTACCAAATTTTTTATTTTCTTACTGTACAATTACATTTTTGAGTGGTGTTTCATTAGGATATATGGTTTATAGATGTTTTATTTTTTATGTGAGCAATATTCAAACCTAATGTATTTAATTATTAAGTTTTAATAAAATAATTTCTCTTTTTGAGAGGTATCACCCCTAGCTATTATGGATTGATATTTATTTTTAGTTATGCTTATAATATCTTTTTTTTCTTTTTGGTTTTTAGTATAAGAGAATTATATGAGATGTATTCTATATAAATTATGTTCATTTAATAAACCCTTTCATTTTATTCTCTATGGTTTTATTTTTTATGTGTTTCATATGCATTTTGGATTTTTAAAGTTGAGTTTTCGCACCAAATATTCAAAAAAACATATAGTGTGTAGTGTAGTGGAGTGAATATTAGACTTGTTCTGTTGGGGTTTGTTGATTTGGTTCATGGTAAAACCAATTATTAAAAAATACTTATTTGATTCCCATAATGTACGGTATTATATGTTATTTTTTTTATGGATATTAGTTTTTTACTGCTCGATATAATTTTTTGTTATCGACAGAGAGTGAGAAACATTTATATTTTTGTTGCTTTGGGAGTACTATTGATTTACATGTGTAACCAATGGATGTTAATTACACCAAATTTATATGGAATTAATTCTATTGGATAATTTATGTGTATCCGATAATGTCATATTCTATTTGACAATTATCATGTTTCATTGAATGTCACATTTCATGGGTGTGGAATTTGGAGAATTTACATTAACAAATAGGGATTGCTAATATTGTTGATAGGTATATTAGTTGTAATTATGATGATTATGGTTCATGTTGTGAATGAGAGTTTGGAACATTGAGAGATTATCTCAGACATCGTATCCCAATTCTTAGGGAATTGGAAACCATAATGGGAAATCCATTATATCGTTGTGGGATTCCAAAAGCAACCAAGGTCAGGGGTGCCTTATTCAGGTTTCATTACAACCCTTCCTAGAGGTAGATTTATTTAATATGATGTTTTGGGGCTTTGTAAAACTATTTTTTTTTCATTCACCTATACAGGTATCTTCCATACCTACCATCATTTACTTATTGTTCAATAGTTTATTAAAACACCAAAACCTCCACCTTACAAGGGGAGAATTAGGTGGTGGTTGATGGGTTCTATCTTAGGTATATTTTATTTCTTTAGAAAATATTTTTTGATGTGTTGTGATTTTATAACATGATTCATATGGAAAAATCTATTACCCTTGACCCAATCAGTCCCTCAACATCATCATTTTAAATTTGTAGATCGATTCCATCATAACATCTCTACTCTATTGTAGCTAGGAATTCAAGTTGGGGATTTCAAAGGATTCAATATTATAAATATATATATAGAGAGATGTGTACTGAGACCATGTAATGAATTCCCATAAAAACAACATTCCTCTTTATTTTTTTCTTCAAGAATTGAATGACTAGAAATATAATTCCTTATATCCCCTTACTTGTCCCAATCGAATTCAGTAAGGGACACATAAGAATTAGTATTTATTTAAGCACTTTCATCATATCATATTGGATGAGAATACTAGTATCACTACAAAATATTCTATCTACCATGGAAAACCCCAATGGACAAGGAAAATTAAATCTCCCTCCTTTGGTTTAGTAGGTACAGTTGGTTTAAAGGGAAGGTTTGTGAATAACATTCCCATTTAATTCTTATCCTATACCCTATATATTAGTGTTTATGATCTGGTTTGTAGGGATCAGTTTTTATTTATAATTAATTATAGTATTTTTCATTTATATAGTTCTTGGTTATGAAATTTTTTCTTCGTGTATGGGAAATTATTTTTCCCCTCTTATTAAATTATTCATTGTTAATTTCTCATGACTTATCGATAGATTCATTATTTATTTTGATTATTATATTAAAATATTATGTTTTAATTATGAAAACCAATTAAGAACTTTTTTGAAACATCTGAGATGATATTGTGTAATTACTCATGATAAATTTTAATATTTTTAAATATGAGAATGAGAAATGAAAAAATATAATTAAAATAAATAAATAAAGTTGAATATTTTTCTTTATTTTTGAACATTCTTGATTATAAATTAGATTTATAATACGAATTATTTGTTACATCCCATAAAAAATGGTAGATATTAAGGAAATGGGAATGTTGTGGGATCCAATAATGAAAATGTAGAATGTATGAAGAAGAAATATTGTGTGAATTGATATTATTTAGTAAAGAGTAATTTATAATTATTCATTAAAAATATACTACTAAATCAAAAAAAATCTACTACAGAATAGAACATAATACTAATGGAATATTTATATTGGTTTGTTGATTTGATGAAATTATACAAAATTCCATATTTTTATTATATTACATTAATTTTATGATTCTTTTTTAATATTTTCATTAGTAATGGAATTTATAATAGAAATATAACTGATGAATAAATCTAAAATCGAATCATTAAGGATAGAGGTTTTCTGTAGATTAAAAATAACATATAAATTGATATAAGTATCCAAAAAAGAGTAGAAATTATAAATCCATGTATGGTTTGTATTTTTCTGTGAGTAAGGTTTATAGATAACTAATTTATGTGTTTTAATGAAAGGATTTGTTTCTTAATATTAGTGGACTCATGGTATTAGAAGTATTTTCATCTTGGATCAAAATGTAAGTAATTAAACATTATTGTAATAATGTTGGATAAAATATTAAATTTTAATGTCTTGAAATATTTTCGGTATACTCTAGATGTCTGGATGGTCATTTGGGTAAGTTTTTTATAATTGGAAAACATTATACTAGGATTTTTATTTTATATATTTATGATTATATAGTGTCACAATGTTTTATAACATTAAACTAGATTATTGAGTGATTTAGAGCGATTGAATAATTAATTTAAGATAAATCTTAATATGTATTTCATATTATATTTAAAATATATATATATATTGAAGTATTTTTCAATGTATTTTTAAATTATACGTTATGTATTTATTTATTCATTTTATTATAAATATTGTCATATTTCATTTACATTTATAAATTTTGATTGATTGTATTACTAATTTAATTTATGATAGGTTGTTATTAATTTCAATTATGTGACTGATATAATATATTCATGTCATAATGGAATTAGTTTCCAATATTTAAACATTTACCATTTGTTCTGATGGATAATGGTTATGCCATGTTTTTAGTTGTGAAGGAACCGAAACGTACCAGGAGTCGTTGAGGTGTTAATGTGATAATATTAAGATAGTTGGTAATGGTTAGGAGTTTTGTGTTCTTATTTTTCCTTACTACGATGACAAAAATGATATAGTGATGATTATAAATGTTTGAAATCTACACTTTCATCATTATAAAATATTAAATATGATGTAATGATATTGGGTGGTTGGAATCGGTTGAGAATACTTTTTTCTTTTAATCCTACTAGAGATAATGATTATTTTTATTCTAATTTTCAAAATTTCAATGAAGGGGTTTCCTAAAATTACATATTTTTTATGGTTATAGTGATGTGGTTGTATTTTTTATGAGGATGTTATGGAAAAAATATTTTAAAATGGTAATTTATATGGTTCATGTTATAATATTTGGATACCAAATTTATTATTCCAATAAAATTCAATTCTTATCACTTAATTTAGTTATATCATATCATAGATATAATTTTATAAATTAATAAGATGTTTTTTGAAACAAGAAATACATGTATCGAAAATACCAGAGGTGTTTTTTAAATTTTTAATAAATTTGTAGCCTATATTATTAATTACCTCTACTCTTATCTTATCTGATTCACACTAGTCTATTCAGGTATATCTACTAATCCGGTATATAGAACAACATTTAATCTTGGTCCTTACAAGTTATAAAAAGTTCCCATTCCTTTTCTTTTTAATTGTGTTGTATTTTATGAAAGAATGATAGATACCATGGATGTTTTTGATTCTGTAATTCAAATGATATCCCTAAGGTCATCATGAATTGTCTCTTATTGTATAATAGACGTGTCATGATGTTATTGTTTTTAAATTTTAAATGATTTTGATATAGTTTAATTATTTAGAGTCTTTTCATAGAGGTTTAAACATTATTAATAATGTATGATGGTGATGGCACTCATTTGACAAATAAATACATTTTATTATTGTAAAAAACACAATGTATATTATAAGAAGTCTTCAAGAGTCACTCTCATTTCTTATGGTGACCTAGGTGGGGTTTTAGTGGGGTCGTTATATGATAAACTAAAAATTTAAAATTTCAATGGGTTTCATAAGGTTATTCTAAATTTTTAATAGTTTTCAGAACGTTTCTATGTGTTTATGGTTTCCCATATGGTTATCTATAATTTTAAAACATTTTTAAAATTTACCATTTTAGGGTTCCATGGTTGTTTAATGTTTTATATTTATTTATTATATTTTGAGGATTTTCAAAGTATTTCTAGGAATTACTTTTTATTAAGAGGGTTCTTATAAATTTACGTTTTTTTCATGACTATCCAAGGGGTTCTAGGTTGTTATTATTTTCATGTGTTTTTTATAGATTACAATATTTTTTCCTAATTTTTAGGGATTCAAATTTTTTTATAGTGTCTTTAATGGTTCTTATTATTTTTCCATTTTTTATTTTGTTTATAGTGATATTATAATGTATACATATGTAGAAAATGGAATTTTAATATATTTTAGGTTTGTTATTTTTTAATAGGATACTTGGTTTTTTCAGGTTGATTTTATTTTATTTGATTTTCAAGTGTTGTATAAAATTTCTTGAGTGATTTTTAGGGAGTTATAACCACCAAAATACTTTTTCATTTTTTTATATCTCCGGGTAGTTGATTATTTTATCAATTGTTATTGTTAATGTGGAAATAGTAACATTATTCAGTTTTTACATTGTTTTTTATGGGTTTAAGGTATTATAGCACATTAAGTGTTGTATAAGGATTATATTGTTTTTTATAATTATACTTGTTTTTAATTATTTTTATGGTTTTATATATTTTCCTTTAGAAACTAATCTTATAATTGGGTTTCTAGATGTTTACTATCATTTTTAATGTTTTCCAATGTTTTGAGTGTTTTAAATGGTTATAAAAGATTTTCATGTGTTTTTGTGATCTACATAGGGGTGTTCTAGGATATCCCATGTTTCATAATCTCTGTAGGGTTTTTATGTTGTCTAGTGTGTTAATTCTCTTTCATGTACTTTCCTATCTTTCTCGGATTTCTATATATTTTATTTTTTAAAATGGTTCTTGAATTTTTCTAAGTGTTCTATCTTTTTTATGGGGATTTAAGCATTTCTAGGGTTTTCTATGAATTTACATTGGTTATTATGTATTATAATGAATAATGTTTCATAGTTATGTAGGTTTTCATGTTTTTCTCAGGATTTCATTTGATTTCATAGTATTGAAGCTGTTTTAACGTTTTTATTGTGGTTTTGATGGTTTCCATAATCTCTATAATATTTTACAATGTTTTTCATTATCTTTCTTGATTATTGAGTTTTTAGGGGTTTTATTATTTATTTATATTATTTTATTGTTTTAGTGACATTTAGAATTTTATATAGTTCTGTAGGGATATCGTAGTTATTATGTGTTTTTAGGGTTTTTAATGGATTTCAATCAATTATAGTGTTTTTGTGGTTTTCAATGTAATGTAGAATTATGATTATTTTTATATATTAATAAGTGTTTCTAAGGATTTCATGTGATTCCATATGATTTTTAGTAATTTCTATTTGTTTCAAATTTATTATAGTTTTTTAGGGGTTATCATGTTTTATATTTTTTTTTTGGTTTATTAAGGGTTTTGGGGTTTTCATGGCTTTTGAGAATTCCAATGGTTTTTAGGAACTTCTATTACTATTAAATGTATTTTCTTAGTTCATCATGACACTATAATGATTTCCAGTTTTATTGTAATATTTTTAGAGTTTTGAGGGTTTATATGTTTTTTTGAATAATTTAAAAGGGTATTTTCAGAGTTTTTACTATTTTCATTATTATTGATGTTCTTCATGGTTTTACAAGTTATTCATGTTTTTTCATAGTTTTTTAGGCTATATGAGATTATTTAGAGTTTTCGAGATTTTTAATTTTTTTTAGTTTGTTTCATGGTTCTAAATTGTATTATTTTTTCTAAAGGGTTTCAAGGGTTATTATTTTTTTAATTATTCTATGGTTTTCATGGATATTCACAATTTTCTTGGCATTAAATTGTTTAGGTAATTCATATTTTTTTCAAGGATAGTCATCATTACTGATTTTTTTTTATATTTTCCTAGGTTTTTAAGAGTGGTTTCATTGGTATTATTAGGTTTCCATCGATGAATATGAGGTTTTATGGAATTTTTGGTTTTCGGTGGGTTTTATTGGTTTCATAATATTATTTTATAGTTTGATTATTTTTTGTGTTTTTTATGATTGCAGGGTATTTAAGGGTTTATCACACTTTATTAAAGTTTTCAATATCACAATGATTAATAAGACCTTTCTAATGTTTTAGGGATTATTTAATGGTGTTGAGTAATTTTTATGGGTTTCTAGGTGATTCTACATTATTCTAGGGTTTCCCAGATTTTGGAAGGATTTTGTTGATTTTCTGTTAGTTTAATGGTTTTTGGAAACATTATGGTATTCGATTACTTTTGGGTTTTCCATGGATTTTTTGTATTATTAAGGATTTATAAAATTTTAATGTTTTTAGGGTTTCTTGGGTTATGATGAATGGAATAAATTTTCATTGTTTATAAGGGGTTTTAATAGATTTCATATATTTTATTGGGTTTTTTGTGTCATCCCTAGATTATAGGTTTCTCAAATATTTTTCAGTTTTCTCAATGTTTCTCAATATTTCTCATAATTAATAGAATATGTCGTGATTTTTTTAAAATTATTCATCTTTATCATTTTTTTTCTACGTTAATGTCTATTACTGGATACATTCTATATGTTCCACTGGCCTTTATGGGTTCTTAGGGTTTTATTTTATTTTATAATTTCATCATTGTTATTCTAGGGGTTTTGTGGAGTTTCATGGGTTTTCTTGGGTATTATTGGGGATCTATGTACATAGGGGTTTAAAATGTTCATCAAACTTTGTCGTGAATTATTATATGTGTAGATGGCCTTTTAGGGGATTTCAATGTCTTAATATTTTATAAGGGTGGTTAATGTATTTCTATATTTTTAACAATTTCTTAGGGTTTACTGGGATTTTAATGAATTTTCAAATGTGTTCTAAGGGAACCCCATGATTTTAGGGTTTTAAATTCATAAAAAAAGTCTTCACTGAAATTTCATACTATTTAAAATTTATTTTTCATTCCATACTTTTATCGTTGATTTTCATTTTTTTCATGATTATCATGGAATTTACAACATTTTAATAGGGTATAAATTTTGTTCAATGATTTTTTTGTTATCTAGTGTTTTACAAAGATTCTGAGTATATACATAGTTTATAGAATTTCTAAAATTTTCCATTGTTTCTATCGTGTTGTAATGATTTCGTGATTCTTTCATGGATTTATCACATTCTCCATTATTTATTTTTTTATTGATGATTTTTAACAAATTTTTTTGTTTCTTAAGATATTAAATAATTTTCTATGGGGTTCTATGTTTTATAAAAAAAAATTGACATGTTTTTATATCTTTTTAAATTTGTTGTTTTGAAGCATTTATAAAGGAAATGTGGATTAATCAAGTGTATCAAGGTATTTTAAGGGTTTACAAATATATTTCATGTTTCATTATTATTTCAATATTTATTATGGATTTTAGATTATTATTCTGGGGTTTTTAAGGTTTTACATGGATTTTAAATGGTTTTACAAGGATTCTATTATTTATCCATATTTTATGGGTTATCATAGTTTTTCAAAAAAAATATTTTTAAATTGTTTTTAGTTTTTTAGTGTTCTGATGGTTTTTTAGATTTATCATTCTTTTATAGTTATTTTCTTAATTTTAAAACAACATTCAATTTCTTTTATAATTTCAATGATATTCCATGTTTTTTATATCCTCTTCATATTTGGGGTACCGACCTTGGTTTTGTCATTGTTTTATAGTTTTTCTCATCTAATTATTATGTATCACTAGATTTTCTAAAGTTTACTATGGGTTTTCATGATTTTTATAATGTTTTTAATTATTTTTATGTTTTTAATTTATTCCTCATTTTACATTATTTTTTATAGAGTCCTCCAAGGGATTAGTAAATTTTCAAAATGTGCGATGATTTTTCAATGTTTTCATCTATTTTGACTATTATAATGGTTTAATGGTTTATATTGTTCTATAATTCCTTAATGTTTCTCCAGGGGTTTTCACGTTATTTGATGTTTTAGTGTTCTGTAGTGTTTTTTAGATTATTGAGTTGGTTTCAGGGGGATTTCAGGGTTTTCGAGTATTTATGTGGGTTTTAAATTTTTCTAGGATTTATTATGTTTTTAATGTTTTCCAAGCTTCTTAAATTATTTTTAAGGTTAATCGTGTAACTCTATTGTTTAGGTATTCTCAAATATATATAATAGTTTTTATTTTTAAGGTGATTTTCATTATTTTTCTACATTTTCTAATTTTTTTAATGTTTTCTAAGGTTTTCTATGTTTTTAGTCCAAATTTTATCATTTTTCATGGGGTTTTATTGGGTATCATAATTTTTAAGATATTCCGTTGGGTTTAATTTTTTTCTCCACTGTCTTGTATTTTATATGTTTTCAAAGGGATTTTATAGTTTCGAAAGGTTTTTTGTATTTATTCACAGAAGTTAAACATTTATTTTGATTTTATGGTGTTATTATTTATAATGAACACCCTACCACTGGTACCCCACATTGAACAACAATAAAAATAGTATGGCTCTAAAATCTTGTATCTAATATTACACCTGTTGGATATTGTCAATGAGCGTGTAAATTAAAAAATGGGATACATTACCCTTAATTTTTCCATCAAAATTTTAAACATCCTCAAATAAAATTAATATTATAAATAATAACCACATCCCAAAACATGTAATTTTAAACAATGAGAAAATGTTAATGTAACATAAGAAATCCAATGTATCAACCATTAATAGTGAATGCCCTTAGAAAATCTCTTTCAAATTTTAATGGCTAGCTCGATCACCTATTGACTATTACAGACCAGAAAAAATATTTCCATATCGAGTTGAATATACTTGTACTCCTAGTTGGATCCTCCTCAAAACGACTCATGAAATTGTGAATAACATATTTTGAGGAATTTTTCATAAATAGTGGAAATTAACTCATTAAATAAATCCACTAAAATACATAACAACAACACCATGTTAAATTAAAAAATAATGCATAGAAATATGTCACATAATATCAAACTAATATTTGTATTTAAGGAACACATTATTAACATTACCAAAAAAATATTTTCCCTTTCCCCTACATTATACTACATATGAAATATATCCCCTTTATATATCATCCTTCTAATCCAGGTAAAAAGATCCCATTTATAACATCATCTCGTTATTTATCCTTTGTATTTCATCATAGAAACTTCATAAACACATCCCATATCAATATTTTAATTAAAATATCAATTATTGATAATGTATTTGTCCATATTTATTGCTCCATTTCATCAAATTCATGTACATCTATATTTAATATTTGAAATAACTTTTAGAATTAATTTATATTCTATAACCACAACCTAAAGGATTTTAAACATACAGGTATGGTGAAACTATGATTCATTATTGAATTTTTGAGAATATAACATATACCGTAATCTAATATAGCTCAGTTATAAGTATGTAATATCAATATATGGAATATAGGTAAGTTAGATAAATTAGTTATCATGTCTTATCGTTGACATCATAGTAGTTTGGAAATCACCAGTAACCCAAATACATAATTGTGTTTTTTTTATCTCAACTCATATATTAATGAGTATGAAATCATCGAACATATAGATATATTTTTACAAAACCATCCCATGTGAAAATATCATAACAAAGAATCAAATTTATATAATATATTTCATGAAATCCTACATCCCATATCAAGTTCTATAACGTTAGTCGTTAAATAAGCCTAGAAAAATCCATGTTCATTGTTATTAATAAATTTAGATTTTAACAGTTCCACATTTTATTATCATTCTTATTTAAAAAAATTGTTTAATAATTATCAGTAATTATCCTTCCGTAATGATTCTATATTCATAATTTTAATTCTATATTTTCATCCCATGATCTTGGATAATATTTCTATCGATATCATGTTTTACAGGTTAATTTTCCATTATCATCATCAACACTCATTCCTCATTAATTATCACCATTTATTATCATTCAGTAATCTCGGTATTATATAACTAAACATAAACTCCTATAAATAGAATGAACATATAATGAATACGATAACTCCAAGATAATGTTTTTAATCTCATCTACCATCAATAAACAAGATTCTAGTAAATAAAAAACATTATTTAGAAGATTAACTATATGTTATAAAAACATAACAACTAACAAGAAAGTATCCTTAACACATTCATCATGACATATTGAGACCCAACCCTAAACATGTTCCATATATCCCTTCTCCATCAATATTGAACCACGTATTCATGAAAGGATCCTAGTTAAGCCCTCACATTTTGTCCCTAAACAATTTCGATTATCAAATGAATATATCTAGGGATCTAAAATCATATAAAATAAGAATGATGGAATAGAAATTAATAGTTTAATTTCAATGGGAAACCACGTTTCTTAGAATAAAATAATATTATTATAAATGGATGGGCAATGAATTATCCACACACAGTTTAAATTATTAAGAATTATGACCCATTACCATTATAAATTCATAGAATATTTATGTTATAATTTAAAATCAATATTGTACCACATTATATGTATAACACTATCAGGGTATCAATTGTATACAATCTTCATGAAAACAATTCATTATTAAATTAATTAATAGAATATTTTTTATTAAATTTATATAAATCATCAATTATAAACATAATATTACCATTTTTTTGTTTAAATAAATTTAGAAATATCATTCATGTTATGGAAAAATAATAACCATAGAAAAGGGAATCATGCAATCTTAATAATTTCAACAATAATCCGCCCTAAAATAATTAATCCTCTAAAATCAAAAAAACACATAAAATTATTAAAAATTTTAATTCTATGTTTATTAGGATAATTAATGTGGATTGGTGATTTAACATGAACTATAAGCATGGTACTTCTACACCAACTCATAAAGATGGTGTCGTAATGAAAAGAAAACCTCAATACAAATTATTCATCATTTCTTGAATAAGAACAGAATAATATATATAGATTTACACATAAAATATCCTATAAGTAACCAATGATCATGTCATGAACCGTCCTAGTAGGTCCCACATCGTGACCCCCCATGACTGCCTCCAATAGGCCAGGTGATGGTGACTAGCACTGAGTAGGCATAATACTAACATGGGAGGCATTACCAAAATACTCGTACACATGCACACATCTCCAAGCCCACATATGATTAAATGAAAAAACCAATAATGAAAAAAAATGCGTGCATAAAATTAATCCCAACCAACAATGTACAATGAATGTAATGTTTGGAAAGTATACTGGACCAGAATACAAGCCCGAAAATATAAGAGACTTCAAACTATAAAGTCTAACCTGTAAGAACAATGAGGTTCTGAGATTGCTTCTCATAGTCATAGGAACGCCTCAGCCTGTAGGGAACTCAGAAAGTCTGTTCCTTGCCTAGTCTTCCCTAGACTCCATCAAAAGGCCACCCATCTACACAAGACACGAAACATGTCGGAAAAGACCATGCAGGGGTGAGTATAAAAATGCTCAGTAGGGGAACCCGAGAACCAGAAAGCAACACACAAAGTAAAGGTATAGTTAGCTCTACATAGTATATGTCTACAGAACATATAATTGGATCACACATTCCAGATATACTCAAAACACGTACCCATAGTCTAGATACAAGTCACACAATCACATACCTATGCTAGGGATTTTGTTCGAAGAATCCACAAAGCACTCATCCGGTAGAACACACTCAATGAATCTAATATATTTGATTTAATATGTTCGAGAAGTATTTTTGTCTGGTAAAATAAAAGTGGGATAGATACACTCATTCCAGGAGGAAACAGTCCTAGTTGGGGAAGGATCATGATACATAGATGAGGATCACTGCCTATGCCTTTGCAGATACTGCGACTCATCTGGATTCACTTGTTAGGTAGAGGATCGGTACCATGTGGGGATATTCACATCGATACCTAACTCTAACATGGGCCAGGAATGGATAGAGGATCTCGCTCCAGGCCTCTTGGAGGGATACTTGAATCTATCTCAGGAAGTCTTGCTGAAGGGATCATAGTTCTGTAAATGGAAATGATACCCAACCTTCAGGGGAATGAGAAAAAAAGGAACCAACACAAATTAATCATGTCTATCATACGGTGGAAAGGATGATCAAACCATGTACTGAAAAGTACACTGCATGTAGGATTGTAACACTTCATGTATTCAGACACTGGGTACTTCCCATGTAAAGTGGCCTATGTCATAAGGAATTTTATGAAAAAAGGTACATGCATGGAGAGAAGGCCGGACCACACGCCGTGTCTGAGTAACCAGGGGTCCCTCCGTGTACGCGGTTGTGTTCCCATACACAGTTTCAACCCATGTGGTCTATACCGTCTAACCAATACATGGGGTAACCCGCATAAACGGCCAGCTCAGGCCGTGTGGTGGAGTACATGGTCATTTACTCCACCACGTGTCTGTGTATCCCATGGATACACACTTTGTCCCACGTAGTTACCTCTACCATTCCGTATAGGGTATACTCTCAGTTTTCTGTAGAGAACACATTGTGTCATCACTTCATGAATCATAGAACCCTAGCCTACATTGAGTCTATCCCACACAGAATGTTCTTCGGAATACACGTCGTGTTATTCAAAAATTTCTAGAAACGTTGTTCTTCATCGGCGAGCCACCCGTAATGCTCCGTTCTTCAATCTGTTCTCCTGATTTCTATGAAACTCAAGGGCCTAAGTCTTCCTGATATCACAAAGCTAATTTTTTCAGTTTTGGGAATCCAATTTGCCTCGGAAACACGTTCTGATTCACCCTCACAAATAATTCTCTAAGAACAAGAACTCTCGAATTGTTTTGATTCGTCCACCACTTTCGCCGTCACACCATTGTTGGGTTATCAAGATGTCAGATCTTAATTATGGGATCATTGCATCGAAAAATGGATGTGCAACGATCCATTGTTCATATCCTCAAGATGAATGTGAAGAATGCGGGGTTGAAGGGGATAAAGAAAAACAATAAACAAAGGCGGAACACACCTCCTCTTTCATTTTTCACAGTGTTGATCCGCTCCCATTAATAGGTTTAACTGGTGACTCAAAATGAAAAACCATGATTATCATAAAATCATTTCCCAAATAAAAACCCCAAAATGAAAGGTACTTGACACCCTATTGTAAGAATGCCCAATCCGCAGATCACCCTGGTGGTGGGTTGATCAAATTTCATTGTTTAATCTATGAACGTGGAAGAGATGAATTGACACCCTGTTTGTTGAATTCAGGATGTGTCGATTGACCACATCGTCATCGACCACCAATGAGTTCTTCTCCAATTATGCGATGGAAAATATAAAAAATGTTATGGTTATACGAATAAACCCATGAACTTTCTATAAGCATGTACTTATAGGGGATGTTTAGGTTTCTGTTTAAAAAAGAAACATTTTAAATAAAATAAATTATTAATTTATATTATTTCCATTAAAACGTCCAAAAACTAACACTTGCAGCTCACCGGCGATAATTTATGTTAGGCCCCACCTTAGGTAAAGTCGCTACTATGAATTAAACATACCCTTATATTTCTAATCTGGGAACCCTTTTAAATGTTATTCTACATTTATAGAAAAACTGCTCATGCACGCTGTTTAAAATTTTAATTTTTTTCAAACCATCATTCCAGGCCCTCCGTGCCACTGAATCCCACACCGTCGAATGGTCTGTGTAACACCCAGACCCCACTTACCCAGAGTTGGTGCATTATTACATAACATTGGCATGATACATGTAATCATTTCCGGAAATAATTATTAGTTTAGTAGCCGTGGAAATACTAGATACATTCATAATTTTTACATTGCATTATAAAATGAAAAACTACAACAAAATAATCTCCATAGGCCACACTCATATCCCTTATACTATCCCTGTAGGTCAGTAATAATATACTTCTTCGAATCGTGGATAAAATAAAACATAGAATGGGGAGCTCAGATGCTCAGAAAATATAACAATATAGCGGAATCTTTCATAAATAAGCATAATCCTTTAAGGCAATGTATAAGACTAAAACAAAAGCCTTTTAAACATGAACTTCAGTATAATATGGAAAAGATAAAATAAAATAATTCCATTTACTTATTCATGTGGATATTCTACTAGTCGAATACTCACATGAAATATCAATAGCCACTTTCATAATGATGGAATGCACAATGCCAGACTTCATAACCACATAGTCAAGGCCTTATGCCAAGACTACAAAAAAGATTATGTCATGGACTTATGCCAAGACACTAGTTTTTCTCCAAAGACCTACCAATGCATCGAGGAGCTATAGCGTGATCCACCCCTCACTTACTAACTCCAATGCATTCCTCCTATGAAAAGGTTTAAATATAACATAAACATTCGTATTACAACTAGCATATGAAATGTAAATACATTATCCATAAGCCATGAATGGTTTAAAAATAACACATCAACTGTCAAACAAATCACATAACTATCAATTCAATATAAAAGTTTTGTATCATAATAAATCAACTTCAAACAAGCTTAAAATCCATCAATGAATGTTGACATAGATGAAATTAATTTTTTTTTGAAAAATATCTCTTTCTATTTGGAAATCATTTAAAAGGCATATAATTTTAAAAGAAAAAATTTATATAGAAAATATTCTTATATGCTTGTATGAGAAGCTTTGTATATGATATAATGACGAAAAATAGATGCACCCGCTGTATATGTTAAAAAAGTCATTCTTACCTTAATTTTGTAGAAAAGGTCATAATGTATGTTGTTTGGAAAATGAAAAAAAGATTACTTTCAAAACATATATGGTAAAATACAGGTATAAATGATTTTAACCCATAGTACAACAAATAGTAAAAAAATTGAATTAAGTTTTTCAGAAAACATAGATGTGGATGATAAAGCGGTCACATTAGATATTTACATAAAAACAAACTCAAATATTAAAGAGATTGTGAAATTAACCCTAACCTTGTAATTTTCCTTGGTTGTGGGTAGGTTAAACTCTTTTATAATAGTGAAATAATCATTGATAAATTATAAAAGAACCATATACATTAATATGATATCATATATGATCTTATAATATTTCTTTGTTAATGATATTTCACTTTTAACATCGTTTTGGGTGTTAACAGGTTCATTTTCCATTATATGCTTTGTTTTGTAAATAATTTTTGTTATGGATAGGATGTATCTTATTCATATTCATAATTATATTAAGTCTTTAAATATTTTTTTAATCATCAAATGAATTTTTTTTAATGGATATGATGGGGAATGAATCTCATTGCGTTTGTGGAGACGGTAATCCGTACGTACGAATGAGCAACAATATAAGTATTTTGATATTAAAATCGTATATAATTGGATGGTATATCATATATACACAAATATTATCATTTTGTATTTATTATTTACAATAATTTATACTCATCATTATACCAATTCAAATGATTAAGTGTTTGAATAACAAACTACACCATGACATGGAGACGGTAATCAGTACGTACGCACGTATGGTCACTTTTTCATTTATAGGATGGATAGAATATTTAATATGGTTGTACAATTTTTATTATAGACTCAAATTATGTAGAAGATACTGGATTTATTATTTTATAATGAAAAAAACAAAGAAAGAGGATGTGTAAAGAAGAAGAGAACTTGATAGAGGTGATGAAATATTTACCTCTTCTTCGGGTTCTTCCTTTTGATCTGACCAAAAAGGCACCTTAGGTTGGCTTTATGATTGGTCAGTTGAGAGGATATTTGGGAAGGGTTTGGACAAGACAAATGGTGTTGATGGTGTGAATTTTAGAGAAGGGGAAGTCCCCTTTTATAAGAGGGGTGAGGGGCACCTTAGGAAAAGATTGAAATATTATTTTATAAAAAAATCATTTTCTATTTCTAATGGCGCCAAAATGATTTATTTCATGGGTAAGGTAGGTATGGTTTGTGAAAAACTCATCCAATAGTTTTTAGATAGGTTTGGGTTACTATATTAACCTTTTGTTGTAGATTTTACTCTAAGTTAAATTGTTTGACATTTACCATGTCTTTTTGTATTCTTATAAGATATGGTTAATAAACTTAAAATAAACTTCCAAGAGAAACTCAAGTGGTTCATTTATGAAATCTATAATATTATTTCATCCCTTTGTCCAAACCATGTATTTTTAGGATTATAATATAAATTAATAATGTAATATTTGTTTTAAAAACTCTTTTATGTCAATTTTGACACTATTTTTTATTTTTTATTTTATTCATAACAGCAGTATTAATTCCAAAAAGATTCATTTTATCAACCATAAAATGTCATATTAACTGAGAAAATTATTGTAATTAATTAAAATAATCATATTATATTTATTTGGATATTTATAATAACAATTATTTTAATCATTCATTAATAAATTAATTATTGCATCATCGTTGTGTCGTAAGTAAATTTAATTATTTAATGTCTAAAATTTATAAATAAAATACCATTATATAGGAAATCATTTCAGATTTATATTGAATATTTATAGTAGAATTTATCTTATTTATAACCCATTATTAAAAATATTTTAGCTATTATACATTGATTTTCACTCTTTTAACTATTCTTTAAATAAAATAATATTAAATGTCCTAATCTAAACCAAGTGGACTAAAGAGGATCATATTATATATATAATGTTTTTTTTGATGGAATTATATATATCAAATAGAATTAGGACATGTTTTAGGGTAATTATGATATCATTTTTACCCTTAATTACCCTATTTACTTTTAACCGTAGTAAATAAAAATCAAAAGTTACTATTCACCAAATATTATTTTTATCTTATTAAACCACATTTTAAATACTAATATTAACTGTGTCTCTCAGATTTTTGAAATTAAACTCAAAAAGAGGTAAAATTATGTTTTAAACAAAATTGGAAATACTCCTAGGAGGTGGGTAAAAGATGGTAAAAAGTTTGATAAAATTTTATATATCTAAACTTATTATAAAATGACTCAAATTAATTATGTTGAACATATATAGGTATTATGTATCCAATTTGAACTAAAATAAATTAAAATAAAATAATTAATTATTTAAATAGAAATTTTGTTTTAACCATTAATTGAGTGTATTTTTCACTATTCATAAAAAATATAATGTTTTCAGAAAAAAAAATCACCCTATGTTAATTTTGATATTCTTAATCCAAAAATGAAGTCAATTTTGAAATAAAAAATTTATAAAATTTCAAAAGGAGGTTATTTCTATTCATGAAAGATAGTTTTATTGGTTGTGGTGTGTTTGAACTTGATATTTCTTACAACACAAGCCATTGTATTATTCAATGAGAAGCATACCTTGGAAAATTGGGGTGTCACATTCTCCCCTATTTCAAATAATTTCATCCTCGAAATTTATAAAATATTTCTGTATAAAATGATTCTGGTGGTTATTCATCATATGTTCCATGGGTTCCCACATTGCCTCTTCCATCTTATGGTTTGTCCAATGAACTTTTACTAGGTGAGTTGTCCGATTTCTCAACACTTGTTATCTTGTATCAAAAATCTTCACAGGCTCTTCGCAATAAGACTGATCGTGGTCCAGTTCTAATTCCTCGTAGTTGAGTACGTGCATTGGGTCAGGAATGTATTTTCTCAAAAGTGATACATGGAACACATCATGAACTTTAGAGAGACTTGGCGGCATTTCCAAATGATAAGCTAAATCCCCAATTCATTCTAGAATTTCGAATGGTCCGATGTACTTGGGACTCAAGTTACCCTTCTTACCAAATCCTATGATTCCCTTCCATGGATATACCTTCAAGAATAAATTATCTCCAACCTAAAATTCCAAATCCTTCCTTCCGTTATTGGCACAACTCGTCTGCCTACATTGAGATGCTTTGATGTGGGTTTGGACTACCTTCACCTTTTACATTGTTTCCTCAACAGGTTCTGGGCCTACAAGTTTTCATTCACCAACATCATCCCATTATGTTGGTGGGTGACATATCTTTCAATATAACACTTCATATGGTGCCATTTTAATACTTTAATGGAAGCTATTGATATAGGAAAAATCAAACAGAGGTAAATATTGTTCCCACATACCTTGAAAGTCCAGTGACCAAGATCTCAATGTGTTTTCTAGTGATTGAATAGTCCATTCTGATTGTCCATCAGTTTGAGTGTGGTAGGAAGTGCTCAAAGAAAGTTTAGTATCTAGGTATTTATGAAGACTTTTCCAAAATCATGATGTAAAATAGGGATCACGATGAGAAACAATCGATAGGAGTATTCTATGAAGTCTTACCACTTCATTAATATACATTCATGATAAACGTTCAAGTGGTAAATCTTCTCTTATAGCATGAAAATGTGTGAACATGGTTAGATGATCAAAAATGACTCATATTGCATCATTCCTTCTAGGTTTATTTTTTAGTCCCATGAAAAAGTCCATTTTAATATTATCCCATTTCCACTCAGGTATGGGGAGAGGTTGAGTGACTCCTCCAGGTAGTTTCCTTCCAGGCAGTTGCCTTCCAGCTTTCACTTGTTGCAAAACCATACATCTTGACACAAAATCAAAAATACCCCTCTTCATGTTGTCCCAACAAAAATGTTCCATCAAATATCAATACATCTTAGTACTCCCAGGGTGTATAGAGAAATTGGAGCTATGATCATCATCCAACAATTCCATTTTTAGATCAGGTATGTTAGGAACACAAAATCTCCCCCCAAATTTTAAAATTCCATCTTCATATACGAAGTCGATCAATCACCCATCTTTCACATATTTAATCTTCTTTTATAATTCCTCATCATTAGTTTGAGAAATTTTTATCATTTATAGTAAATATAGTTTGGAAACCATTTGAAAAATCAATTATGTTTCATCTTCCATGATTATTCCCATATCCATTTTCACTAGATACATGAAAATATAATCCCTTTTAAATATCAACTTGTTCAGAACTCCCTGATCCTTTCTACTCAAAGTATTTGCGGCCTTATTTTCCTTCCCCAGGTGGTACTATATTATGGCATCATAATCTTTGAGTAGTTAAATCCATCTCCTTTGCCTCATGTTGAGTTCTTTCTATGAGAAAATATTCTTCAAACTCTTCTTATTGGTATAAATCTTACATTTTTCACCATGCTGATAATTTCTCCATAACTTCAAAGAAAATATTGCATCTGGTAACTCAATATCATGAGTTGTATAGTTTTTCTCATGAATTTTTAGCTTCCGTGAGGCATATGTAATAACAATCTCATTCTGCATAAGGAAACAACCAAGTCCTTTCTTTGATGCATCACTATAAATAAAAAACCATGCATTCCCCGATGGTAGTTTCATGATAGGAGAATTGACTAATCTTTTATTCAATTTTTCAAAACATTCTTCACACTCTTTTTTCCAGACAAAAATAACCCCTTTACATGTGAGCTTTGATAATGGGTTAGCCAAACGGGCATAATTCTGGAAAAATGCTAATAATTACTTAACAAACCAACAATACTTCATAACTCAGTTATACTCATTGGTGTTGGCCATTCTTGGATTGTCATTGTGTTAGAAGGATCAACGGAGATTCCATCCATTGAGACAGTATGACCAAGAAAATAAATCTCCGGAATCTAGAATTCAAACTTTCTAAACTTCTTGTTGGATCGAATAAGTAAATTTATACAAATATTAGATGGAACAATACAAGTGGGGGGGTGAATTATAGGTTTAAAAACCTTTAAGTTTTAGCACTTAAGAGATTAGTTTAAAAAGTCTTAAACTAATACTAGTAAAAACACCCTCAATTATATTGAATATAAAAGGATGTAATGTAATACTAATGTAATGTAAAACAATTGTATTCAAGATGAACACAATAATCAGAGTAATACAAAGATGAATGATTCTACCTTAAAGCGTATAGAATCAATCAATACAAAATGTAATAGAATGATTGTAATTGAAACAATTACAATTGAATATGTAAAGAAGAAAGGAAACAATACAAATTCCTTTCTAATACAAGTAACAGCGGAAATGTAAAAGTATTACAATTCTTTTGACCCAAAGAGAAGGGTTATCCTTTCACCTAGGATAAAAGGTCTGTCTCACCAACACCCTGGTGAGCCCTCGATACGATGATCGGCACGTCTGTCTGCCTATCCCCGGCAGCCCTCGATACGATGATCGGCACGTCTCTCTGCCTATCCCCGGCAGCCCTCCATACGATGATCGGCACGTCTGTCTGCCTATCCCCGGTAGCCCTCGATTTTATAGGTAATCGGCACCTATATCTTTCAATCACTTGAAAGCCCTCGATACGATGATTGGATGCACAAGGCAGATGAGAGAAGTCATTGTGTCTCTCTCTAGAATCATGATAGTTCACGAAGTCTCTTAATTCATTTCTCATACCCTCAGCTTCAAATGACCTCTTATTTATAGGCCTCGGGTTCCAACGGCCATATTGCCTCCAATGGTCATATTGAAACAGAAAGCACGACATCGTTTTGATTAGATTGTAACTAACTCAACAACATCGTTTTTGTTAGGAAATAAGATATATAGAAGAGAAAAACATGAGTTCGATTTTTATGCAATAAGTGTTTTTGACTAAGTATTGATACAAGAATGTAATAAAAGTTATGAGTAACAGAGTCAATAAAATTTACATATTCAGTATGATCAGCTTTGTATGATTGGCATGGTAAGTACGATCAGTATTGTATGATACGATATGGTCAGTACGATCAGTATGATCAGTACGATCAGCATTGTCAGTACGATCAGCATGATCAGTACGATCAGCATGGTCAGTACGATCAGTATGATCAGTACGATCAGCATGATCAGTACGATCAGCATGGTCAGTACGATCAGTATGATCAGTACGATACGATAAACCTGATAAAAGACAATTGTAATTTCCAGAATATGATAGAATACATTTGTGATTTCCAAAACATGATATAGAAGTCAAAAGAGGACTTTTGACTCAACAATCTCCCCCTTTTTGACTCAACAATCTCCCTTTGTAAAACATTATCCCCTTTTGTGAAACATTCTCCCCTTTTATAACATTCTCCCCCTTTTATAATATTCTCCCCCTTTTATAATATTCTCCCCCTTTGTGGTTTACTAAAATAATGGGGTTACTTTGATATGCCTGAAAGAGTTAGAGAGAAAAAAATGCAGGACAAAAGAAAAGAGTTATAACAATTATTAAAAAACAAAGACATGCTCCAAAAGAAAACAAATATAACAATCATTTGATTTCTCTTTCCTTCTCCTTCTTTATATGCTCATGAAGAACAACTTTAAACTTCTTGATCTCCTTATTGTCTTCAGAAATTGAGTCACCCTGAGTTCTGAGAAGCTCTTGTTGATCCGCAAAAATATGATCTTGATTCTTGATAGTTTCCTCCTCGACTCTGATTACTTCTTCAAGGGTATCAATTCTGTCATGAAGATTCTTGTTATCTTTGGATAACACAGAATTTTGATTCTTCAACAAAAGAATTTCATCCTTGAAAGATGAAACCTTTGAGAATTCATATTGGAAATCATTCATTATCTCTTGAAAATATTTCACTGAAGGAACATCAGCTCTTTGAGAAGACAAAAGATTCAACCTTTCAACCATTTCTCTATCATGATTATTGAAAGAAATTGAAAGCTCATTTGACAACCTCCTTTTATCTTCAATTGATATCACATGTTCATTGATTGAGCTCTCTATTTTGTACGACCACTTGGTCATCTTGTTGTAGGACTTCTTATGAGCAACCAAACTTTCTGAAAGAACTTTCAAATCTGCTTCAACTGACAAAACATTCTTTCTTAATTATTTTACTAAGCCAAACTTCTTATTTTGATTGTTAGTAATAAAATCAATCTTCCCTTTCTGCCTTGGGAAATATGGAATGGTCTTCTCAACCCTTCTTAAAACATGAACAATGTAATCACTCTTCTTGAGAGATATTGTATGTTTTGAATCAGTATCTTCATCGTACGATGCTAGTTCATATGATCGGCTTGAGTCAACAACTGGATGTTTTCCTTTTTCTTTTTCTTTCTGCTTTCTTTCTTCTTCCACTTTGTCACTAATTACTTCATCTTTATCTATGTGAGAGGATTGAGCTCCTTGCTTTTCATTAGATGACATTCTGTCTGGAGTTTGTGCTTGATCGGCATGAAGAGTTTGTTGAACACCTTCACTCATCTTTTGAACTGATTCCTCTTTACTCTTCTTTGAACTTTGAGGAAATTCTAAAAGAAAATATCCTTCTTCTTCTTCAATTTCTTCTATCTCTTCCATCACTTGTTTTTGTTTTCCTTTCTCAGGAAGGTTCTGTATGATGGGTTCTTGATGCACTTCTTTTGTCAGTTGAGCACTAGCTTCCTCTACTGCTTTCAAGACTTTAGAGACATCAATGTCATGATCCTTTATTTTCAAAAGAACCTTCTTCTTCTTTTCAGCCTGAAGGGTTTCTTCTACCCTTATTCTTTCTACAAAAGCCTCAGCCGGTTCAAGACCGAAATTTGGATCACCTTCATTTCTCTGTTCTTTATCCCTTCTCCATTTAGCTACAACGTCCTTTCTGTACTTTGTCTTCTTCTTAGGCTTTGAACTAGTTTGCGGATCAGACTTTTGAGTAACACCAGTAGATCGAATTTCTTTGGCTGGCATAGGTATTGATTAATTCTTAGCCAATTCAGCTTCTACATCTCTGACAAAAAGTTTTGAATTTTGATCAAAACAAACATTCAACATCTTCATAGTACTTTTGCTAATCCAAGAAGGCTTTAAATCTATGGGGTTTCCTTTCAAAGGAATGTTACAAAACTTCATACTCTCAAGAGTGAACTTCGTAAGGATGTATAGATACATAATCATTTGGTACTTAATCCCTCCTATCTTGACATTCTTAAGGGTTTCAAAAACATACCCCATGAGATTTACTTTTCTCATGTTTACAAGATAGTCAAGCATAAATTTATCAGAAACTTTCAGAGTTTCTCTATCCCCTTTCCTTGTAATAAGAAAACCTTGCATCCATAAAGTGACAAACCGATATTCCGGAGAAAGATGAGACACTTTTCTCTTTTCTTCATTAATAACAAACAAAGACTTTTCAGCGCTTTCTCTATTAAACGTACCAACTACTTCTGGTAGTTTATGATATGGACATAAAGAATCCCCTTCTGTTCGGACATTCAGAAAATGAGCCGCTTGTTTTACAGACATAGACAACTATCTATCGTACAAAGAAAAATTGATAGTCATCTATTTGTCGAAAGATACAGTTTTATAAAATTGACTGACTTCATCAAAAAGAACCGGATCTTGAGAATCAGGCTTTTCAACACACAGATGTTCCCACCCTTGAAACAAAATGATCCTCCTGATTGTGGAATCATACGTATCGAAAAAATCCCAAGATACTAACCTTTTTCTGTTAAAGTCTTTCTCTGTAAAATTCTTTGAAGACATTTCGGCGGGAGTGTTAGCAGAGGATTGAGACATATAGGTTCTACCGATGAGAAGATCGTACGATGATTTATAACTGGTAGTGTAAAGACCCATAAATTTCAAGGAAATTTTTTTTTCTTAATTTTCTTTGGAATTTTACAAGAACGCAGTTTCTGACAGCACCTGATTCCGAGGCCCGGTGTGCCCGGAATCATTTTCCGAAGTTTTGGCTCGGGTACGTTCAGTGAACGGACGAGTGGGTTTTTCTAACTTTTGAACCGGTGCCCGGAATCAAATTCTGAGGGCACCGATGAAATCGCAGCGCTGGTATTCGCTTAGAAACGCCTCTTCCGGAGTTGCGTTTGCTCGGGTGTGGTTTTTAAAATTTTGGGCTTTAAGTCAGAAATAAAATAAAGGTTGTGCGACAACTTTATTTTATTTTAATTAAGCCACTTGGAAGTCACTTGAAAGCCACTTGAGCTGAGTTAAAGCGGATAGGGTGCTATCCGGAAATATCCTACCCTTTTGGTAGGATATTTGTGTGGTGGGGCCCGCACGAGCCCCGCCGTTTCTTCCGCTAAGTAACGCACCCGCGAAAACCCGTCAAAGTAACTGAAAAGTCAACCGACGCGTTTTCTTAAATTCTTAACAGACCATTTAATTGATCGGTTTATTTCGTGAATTAAATGGGTTGTTTCGTTCGTTGAATTAATTCAACGAACTGATGGGTCGTTACTTACGCATTTGCGTTTGTTGGCAAAATAATAAAATAGACCAACGTGTCTATTTTGGAGGATTACTCTTTATTCTCTGGGCCTCCACCCTCCCCGCGAAGAACACGAAGAACGCGAAGAACGCGAAGAACGCGAAGAACACGAAGAACGCCGGAACCAAAATTCGACGACGCACACCGTGATCCGCGACGTCGACAAACTTTTTCCGCAACCTTCTTCTTCTTCTTCGGCGCTTCTTCTTCCGCGGCGAACCTACGATCGGCGGTTAAAGGTGAGAATCGAATCTTCTAAATTCTCCCTTTTTATACTTCGATATCAACGGATTTAAATTAATTAAATCCGTTTGATCTTGATCCGGAGATCGTCGGCGCGACTCCTTCCCGCGGTGCGATGAGCGTCTCTTCCGCGACGATCACCAAATCCGCGACGACCTCTCGTCCGACGACGATGACAAGGTAGGGATTTAATTCTTGATGATTCATTCCCGTGTTTTTATTTCTTTTTGAATAAAGAACCGGTATGAATATTTTCAATTAATTAAAATTGAATTGTCGTTTAAAAGAAAAAGAAGTGAACAATTTTTATCTTGATAAAAAATTGTTGTAGCCCCTTTCTCCCGTTGTTTATGACTAACACGAAGGGTGCGGGTCTAACGAACAAGACCCGACAACCCTCCGCTGATCCTTTTCGTGTGCGGTCTTGGCAAGCGACGACGAACCGTGCGGCAAGGGCGATCCGTTGATCCCGCAGTGAAGATCGGCCCCCGGGTGGAGCAACGGCGCAGACGGGAGAGGAATCGGGCCACCGGAGCAACTCCGGCGGCCCGCGGAAGGCGGCGGCGGCGCCCGGCGCGCCGCCGGAGGATCCGCCGCGGTCCGGCCACCCAACACGCGGGCCGCGTTCCACCTATGCCGCGGGTCAAACCCGCGGCGCCCCTTGGCCGCTCGGCCGAGGTCGAGCCGGCCGGTCCGGTCGGCTGGGCCGCGCCCAGGCCGGACCGGACCCGGCCCAACCGGGGCGGGCCGGGTCGGGTCGACCCGGTTCGGCCGACCCCCAGGGGGGGGGGGGGGTTCGGGCCGGGTCGCCCCGGGCCCAGAACCCCCGTTTTCGGGCCCTCTTCGGTCTTTTGCCCATATCTTGGGCCTAGGACCTCCGATTGACGAACCGTGTGCGGCTACGCGATCCTTGGATCGATACGGTCGTTTCGGTATATCGCACTCAAGGTTTCAGATTACTTTGAGTTCGGCCGGGTTGGTTCGTTCACGGAACCAACCGGGCCTTCGGAGCGGAAACGCTCATATCTTGAGCTACGGATGTCCGATTGACGTGCCGTCAGCCGTGTTGTGTTTATCTTAGTGAGACGGATCTTTTGGAATACTCCGCCCGAGGTTTGGACGTAGGTGGAGTACGGTCGGGTTGGATTTTCCTTAAAAATCAACCGGGCCCCGGAGACGAAAATGCCAATAACTCTCAGACCGGGCGTCCGATCGACGCACCGTCTGTTGCGTTGATTTCCTGTTGACGATATGGAACTTTTGGCATCCTTCGCCCGAGTTTTGGATACAGTTAATAGTGGCCGGGTTGGATCGCACCCGAAATCCAACCAGGCCCCTGGAACGGGAAAGCTGATATCTTTCAGACAGGACGTCCGTTTGACGAACCGTCAGCGGCGTTGGTGATTACGTTGAGTAACGGTCCCTATGAGTATACCCTATGGGAGTTCGGGGTATAGTTGAGATACGGCCGGGATTGGTTTGCTCACAAAACCAACCGGGCCCCTGGGACGAAAAGGATAATAACTCACAGACCGGGCGTCCGATCGACGCGCCGTCTGTTGCGTTGAGACCCCTGTGACGAGGTGGTCCTTTGAGATACTTCTTCGTGGGACCTTGAGATACTTGGAGTATCGACCAGTAGCTCGTGGAGCGGACCCTCCCGGAGACGAGCATGCAGAGTACGGAGACCGTGTAGCCGACTGAGACCTGACGACTGCTTGACCGACTCGACTTGGAGTGAGTCGACTAGCCCAGTGGACGGAGCGCACGGTATTTGGCGGTAGACCCACGGCGGACGGAGCGCCTGGTAGTTGGCAGCAAACCCGCGGTACTCAACAGGAGGAGTACCTCAGTAGGCTATTTGGGTGAGCGCCCGGTATTTGGCGACAGACCCTCAGCGGACGGAGCGCACGGTAGTTGGCCGCAAACCCGCAGTACTCGACAGGAGGAGTACCTCAGCAGTCTTAGGTTAGTGAGCAGTACCTCGGAGTCGTGACAGGACCACTGTACACTCCAGAGACGGAGCTCTTCAGCAGCTACGGTTTCGATAATGAAAATCCTGGTTTGAGCTGAGACTTTTGACCTTTGTGTTTCCTCATGATTGAGATGGGTTACTTGATAACTTAGGTATATGTATGGGCATATACCTGGGTAGTGGTTATCCGTTGATCTCATGATCCTTGTGTTTCCTCATGATTGAGATGGGTTACTTGATAACTTAGGTATATGTATGGGAATATACCTAAGTAGATTTTATCTGTTGAGATCTTCTTGTGGTTATCCTTGTTGGTTTTAGTGAGACCTTGAGGGTCTCGGGGTCCCTACTAAGTATCGTTATACTCACCCCTGCACGGGCTATGCCCGCACCTCGTTGTGTTGGTTGTAGACGACGGCCAGTACTGACAGAGGTCGAGTGTTCGAGGAATGGACGGTACCTGGAGGTGGACTATACGACGAGGCGGTACCCGGAGGTGGACCACTGGGCGGGACATACTCGGAGCGGACGGCGGGACCCGAGGAGCAGAGGAGCTATCTGTACCCACCCTTCAGGTGGGATTTCTAGTGGACAACTCGGCGTAGCAGCTTTACTTTTCAGTCGCTGTTTTCCCTTTCGAGTTGTACTTTACAGTTGGGCTTGTATTTCCGACCCCTTTTTACTTTTCAGCACTTCTTTTTGTACTTAGTGTTTTACTTCTGCTTGTACTCTGTGGTGCTTGTTTTCTTTTATAAAGGCAATGTCTTCCCAGTTATCGGGATTTTACGCCTTTGGTGCTAGTCGCCAGCCCCTGGCCTATGGAAGGCGGGCTTGGGGTAGTCACGGCTAGGGCCCCGAGGACGGGTCGTGACTAATTGGTATCAGAGGTTGTCGGTTCTACCGCAGACTCTGATCTTTCATTCTGTGAAGCAATAGTGTTAAGGGTACCGAGTGTGTTTTTCAGTTCAGGGAGTCCAGTGTTGGTGCGGGCGGCCGACGTATCCATACACCAGGACCCTGACAACTGATTTCCGACTTTGTGCACGAAAACACTGATTGCGTGTGTGTTTCAAAGGTTTTTCCCCTTAAAACAGCTCAAACCAGGTCATCTCACCAGGTATAATCGTTTGAATGTGTTACGTTGTTTTTTTCAGGATGCCTTTTCTCGGACGACCAGTTAGAGCCCAGAGGGATGTGCGTGCTGACAGCATGTCGAGTGACGAGGCTTCGGTACAGGGCCCTCTTGCAGTTGAGGCACCAGCGGAGGCGCCAGCAGTACTACCATACGTTGGGCCACCGATGCCACCAGCCCCAGCAGTAGGCGATGCCCGCTACTTGCGCGCACTGCATGAGTTCCAGCGCCAGAGGCCACCCAGGTTCGGGGGAGAGACGGACCCGCAGGCGGCTGAGGATTGGCTGGAGGCTGTGGTGGGAGTCTTCAGGCTAGTGGGGACGCCATCAGACTTCATGGTGACCTTTGCTGCCAGCCTTCTTCAGGCAGCAGCAGGCAGGTGGTGGAGCCACTTGTTCCAGTTTTGCGATGGGATGGCTTTCACATGGGAAGACTTCGAGACCTTCTTCAGGGTGGAGTTTGTGCCAGTAGCTCTACACCCCGAGCGTGTTCAGGAGCTGCTGCCTTTGCCGCGTGTTTTTCGATCAGAAGCCGAGTCATCTGTGGGCAGTTGACAGATGATGCAGAGGTCTAGGAGGACCAGACCAGTAGTTGGGGTTTGGCTTAGTGGTAAGCGCCTCGTAATCCTACATGAAAAATGGGCGTGGTTCATCTAGAGAGGGGATGAGACCAGGTTTCTCTTTTCGGCAAAGGAGAAATTTTAGTAGCTCTTCCAGATCATATGCAAAGGAGGTGCAGTTCATCCAGGAGCGGATGAAGACTGCACAGTGCAGTAAGAAACAGGGAACCAGTGCCAGTCTTAGAGACTCGGGCGTGTTAAATGTTTCAAGAAAACGTAGCTTTAAATAGAGATGAGTCTGCGAAGCGGCAGACGTGGAGGCGGAGCTAGGAGAGTAGCATGAGGTGTTGTACATCTTATCATGCTACAACCACCCGCCTTAGTTATCCCCGCCAAGCTCAGGGATCTGGAGGGCGGTGGAAGAATGCGGCTGCATGCGGTCAAGGAGTGTGACCTAATGGCTCTAGAAATGATTCAAGGGACAGTCTATGTCCACTACCAGCTGCTGTAGTAACAGATGTCGATATGAATCATTCCTCGCTTCCACAAATCTTGTTCCAAACCTAGAGTTTCCGGTAAGCCGTGGACTTGACCCTCACGTCTGGAGATACCTTGGGAGGATACTTGATAATCACACTTACGCCGACGGTGTGGTCAGACCCTCGAGGCAAGAGTTCTGGTTGGAATCTCTTGGTGGCAGCGTCGAGGCCTTACGACGTTAGTTTGAGTATGGAATGGGTAATAACTGTTCATACTCAAATTGACGGTTTTAGGCAAACGTTGGGATGGGTTTTCCTTGGTCGGCGGAAAAGGAAACCCCAGGCAGTGCAGGGTAACTCTTGCACAGGGGGGGTGCGACCGATCACTCTTGAGTTGGTCAAACTTACCCTCATAGCAGCAGTCGTTTTGAGTTTCAGTTCTAACAGAAATGGAGACCTCTGGAGTTCGATGATGACGGCCACGTCTTCTTACGGGACTCATCTCGACGAGGTTTACGGAGATGTGGCCTGGGAGGCAAGTTATCTCCGAGGTTCAACGGACCTTTCTAGGTCCTCAGCTGGGTAGGCGAGGTGGTTTACCGCTTGGCCCATCCACTTCAGTTGCACTAGGTGAACGACGTTTTCCACGTATCCCAACTGAGGAGATACGTGCTTGACCCCCTTCGCATATCATCGACCATGAGGAGCTAGACGGTGGCGATGAGTGTCTTATACGGAGGTTCCTGTGGGGATCGAGGATCGACAGGAGCGGATCCTAGGAGGATGGTCGATTCCTCTTGTGCACTTTCTTTGGCAGCGCGGGAACCTCTAGGTGAACACATGGGAGCGGAAGGCTCAGATGTGTGCTCAGTACCGCTTTGTTTCCCTATGTTTGTGGTGAAGCTTTACGGGGACGTAAAGCCCTGTGGTGGGAGTAATGTAAAGACCCGTAAATTTCAAGGAAATTTTTTTTTCTTAATTTTCTTTGGAATTTTACAAGAACGCAGTTTCTGACGGCACCTGATTCCGAGGCCCGGTGTGCCCGGAATCATTTTCCGAAGTTTTGGCTCGGGTACGTTCAGTGAACGGACGAGCGGGTTTTTCTAACTTTTGAACCGGTGCCCGGAATCAAATTCTGAGGGCACCGATGAAATCGCAGCGCTGGTATTCGCTTAGAAACGCCTCTTCCGGAGTTGCGTTTGCTCGGGTGTGGTTTTTAAAATTTTGGGCTTTAAGTCGGAAATAAAATATAGGTTGTGCGACAACTTTATTTTATTTCACTTAAGCCGCTTGGAAGTCACTTGAAATCCCCTTGAGCTGAGTTAAAGCGGATAGGGTGCTATCCGGAAATATCCTACCCTCTTGGTAGGATATTTGTGTGGTGGGGCCCGCACGAGCCCCGCCGTTTCTTCCGCTAAGTAACGCACCCGCGAAAACCCGTCAAAGTAACTGAAAAGTCAACCGACGCGTTTTCTTAAATTCTTAATAGACCATTTAATTGAGCGGTTTATTTCGTGAATTAAATGGGCTGTTTCGTTCGTTGAATTAATTCAACGAACTGATGGGTCGTTACTTACGCATTTGTGTTTGTGGGCAAAATAATAAAATAGACCAACGTGTCTATTTTGGAGGATTACTCTTTATTCTCTGGGCCTCCACCCTCCCCGCGAAGAACACGAAGAACGCGAAGAACGCGAAAAACACGAAGAACACGAAGAACGCCGGAACCAAAATTCGACGATGCACACCGTGATCCGCGACGTCGACAAACTTTTTCCGCGACCTTCTTCTTCTTCTTCGGCGCTTCTTCTTCCGCGGCGAACCTACGATCGGCGGTTAAAGGTGAGAATCGAATCTTCTAAATTCTCCCTTTTTATACTTCGATATCAACGGATTTAAATTAATTAAATCCGTTTGATCTTGATCCGGAGATCGTCGGCGCGACTCCTTCCCGCGGTGCGACGAGCGTCTCTTCCGCGACGATCACCAAATCCGCGACGACCCCTCGTCCGACGACGACGACAAGGTAGGGATTTAATTCTTGATGATTCATTCCCGTGTTTTTATTTCTTTTTGTATAAAGAACCGGCATGAATATTTTCAATTAATTAAAATTGAATTGCCGTTTAAAAGAAAAAGAAGTGAACAATTTTTATCTTGATTAAAAATTGTTGTAGCCCCTTTCTCCCGTTGTTTATGACTAACGCGAAGGGTGCGGGTCTAACGAACAAGACCCGACAACCCTCCGCCGATCCTTTTTGTGTGCGGTCTTGGCAAGCGACGACGAACCGTGCGGCAAGGGCGATCCGTTGATCCCGCAGTGAAGATCGGCCCCCAGGTGGAGCAACGGCGCAGACGGGAGAGGAATCGGGCCACCGGAGCAACTCCGGCGGCCCGCGGAAGGCAGCGGCGGCGCCCGGCGCGCCGCCGGAGGATCCGCCATGGCTCGGCCGCGGCGGTGGCGAACCGCCGGACCGCGTCCGCGGTCCGGCCACCCAACACGCGGCCCGCGCGGGCCGCGTTCCACGTAAGCCGCGGGTCAAACCCGCGGCGCCCCTTGGCTGCTCGGCCGAGGTCGAGCCGGCCGGTCCGGTCGGCCGGGCCGCGCCCAGGCCGGACCGGACCCGGCCCGCCGGGTCGGGTCTACCCGGTTCGGCCGACCCCCAGGGGGGGGGGGGGGGGGGGGGTTCGGGCCGGGTCGCCCCGGGCCCAGAACCCCCGTTTTCGGGCCCTCTTCGGTCTTTTGCCCATATCTTGGGCCTAGGACCTCCGATTGACGAACCGTCTACGGCTACGCGATCCTTGGATCGATACGGTCGTTTCGGTATATCGCACTCAAGGTTTCGGATTTCTTTGAGTTCGGCCGAGTTGGTTCGTTCACGGAACCAACCGGGCCTTCGGAGCGGAAACGCTCATATCTTGAGCTACGGACGTCCGATTGACGTGCCGTCAGCCGTGTTGTGTTTCTCTTAGTGAGACGGATCTTTTGGCATACTCCGCCCGAGGTTTGGACGCAGGTGGAGTACGGTCGGGTTGGATTTTCCTTAAAAACCAACCGGGCCCCGGAGACGAAAATGCCAATAACTCTCAGACCGGGCGTCCGATCGACGCACCGTCTATTGCGTTGATTTCCTGTTGACGATATGGAACTTTTGGCATCCTTCGCCCGAGTTTTGGATACAGTTAATAGTGGCCGGGTTGGATCGCACCCAAAATCCAACCAGGCCCCTGGAACGGGAAAGCTGATATCTTTCAGACAGGACGTCCGTTTGACGAACCGTCAGCGGCGTTGGTGATTACGTTGAGTAACGGTCCCTATGAGTATACCCTATGGGAGTTCGGGGTACAGTTGAGATACGGCCGGGATTGGTTTGCTCACGAAACCAACCGGGCCCCTGGAACGAAAAGGCTAATAACTCACAGACCGGGCGTCCGATCGACGCGCCGTCTGTTGCGTTGAGACCCCTGTGACGAGGTGGTCCTTTGAGATACTTCTTCGTGGGACCTTGAGATACTTGGAGTATCGACCAGTAGCTCGTGGAGCGGACCCTCCCGGAGACGAGCGTGCAGAGTACGAAGACCGTGTAGCCGACTGAGACCTGACGACTGCTTGACCGACTCGACTTGGAGTGAGTCGACTAGCCCAGTGGACGGAGCGCCCGGTATTTGGCGGCAGACCCACGGCGGACGGAGCGCCTGGTAGTTGGCAGCAAACCCGCGGTACTCGACAGGAGGAGTACCTCAGTAGGCTATTTGGGTGAGCGCCCGGTATTTGACGACAGACCCTCAGCGGACGGAGCGCACGGTAGTTGGCCGCAAACCCGCAGTACTCGACAGGAGGAGTACCTCAGCAGTCTTAGGTTAGTGAGCAGTACCTCGGAGTCGTGACAGGACCACTGTACACTCCAGAGACGGAGCTCTTCAGCAGTTACGGTTTCGATAATGAAAATCCTGGTTTGAGTTGAGACTTTTGACCTTTGTGTTTCCTCATGATTGAGATGGGTTACTTGATATCTTAGGTATATGTATGGGCATATACCTGGGTAGTGGTTATCCGTTGATCTCATGATCCTTGTGTTTCCTCATGATTGAGATGGGTTACTTGATAACTTAGGTATATGTATGGGCATATACCTAAGTAGAGTTTATCTGTTGAGATCTTCTTGTGGTTATCCTTGTTGGTTTTAGTGAGACCTTGAGGGTCTCGGGGTCCCTACTGAGTATCGTTATACTCACCCCTGCACGGGCTATGGCCACACCTCGTTGTGTTGGTTGCAGACGACGGCCAGTACTGACAGAGGCCGAGTGTTCGAGGACTGGACGGTACCTGGAGGTGGACTATACGACGAGGCGGTACCCGGAGGTGGACCACTGGGCGGGACATACTCGGAGCGGACGGCGGGACCCGAGGAGCAGAGGAGCTATCTGTACCAACCCTTCAGGTGGGATTTCTACTGGACAACTCGGCGTAGCAGCTTTACTTTTCAGTCGTTGTTTTCCCTTTCGAGTTGTACTTTACAGTTGGGCTTGTATTTCCGGCCCCTTTTTACTTTTCAGCACTTCTTTTTGTACTTAGTGTTTTACTTCCGCTTGTACTCTGTGGTGCTTGTTTTCTTTTATAAAGGCAATTCCTTCCCAGTTATCGGGATTTTACGCCTTTGGTGCTAGTCGCCAGCCCCTGGCCTATGGAAGGCGGGCTTGGGGTAGTCACGGCACGGGCCCCGAGGATGGGTCGTGACAGGTAGAGCAGAGCATCGCCTGAAATCCTGAAAAACCAATGTGGGTTTGGGGAGGGGGGTATTTATAGGCGATAATGGGGTGACCTTTGATCTTCTACGATCAAGATTATAGGAATTAAGATCAATGGTTTGGATTTAAAGCGGAAAGAAAAAATAAAATAAAAAAAATACCTGCCGGAGATCGTAAGGTGATTGTTGGTTTTAGTAGTTCAAAAGAAAACACAATCGTACGAAATAAAATAAAATAGAAGTATCAAACGGCATGCCGATGGAAAACAATCTTGTTACCATGAACTGACAAGCCGATGGAAAGCAATCTCGTTACCATGAACTGACAAGACGATGGAAACAATCTTGTTACCATGAACTGACAAGATGATGGAAAACAGTCTCGTTACCATGAACTGACAAGCCCATGGAAAACAATCTTGTTACCATGAACTGACAAGCCGATGGAAAACAATCTCATTACCATGAACTGACAAGAAAATGGAAAACAAATTCAATACTATCATCAGTTGATACAATGGAAAAGAAAATCATTACCATCATCGTTCGATACGATGGAAAAGAAAATCATTACCATCATCGGTCGATACGATGGAAAAGAAAATCATTACCATCATCGGTCGATACGATGGAAAAGAAAATCATTACCATCATCGGTCGATACGATGGAAAGAAAATCATTACCATCATCGGTCGATACGATTGAAAAAAATTCGTTACCATCATCAGTCGATACGATGGAAAAGAAAATCATTACCATCATCGGTCGATACGATGGAAAAGAAAATAATTACCATCATCAGTCGATACGATTGAAAAGAAAATCATTACCATCATCGGTTGATATGATGGAAAAGAAAAACAATTCCATCATCGGTTGATACGATGGAAAAGAAAATCAATACCATTATCGGTTGATACGATGGAAAATAAAATCATTACCATCATCGGTTGATATGATGGAAAAAAAATCAATACCATCATCAGTTGATATGATGGAAAAGAAAATACAATAAACCTAAAAGATAAAACTATCAATACAATAAACAGAAAAACTAAAACTATCAATACGATAAACAGAAAACACATATCAGGGAAAACATAAGATAAGATGAAATAAAGTGAGAATCATAGAACGAAATGTTCTCCCCCTTTCTACGAGGAGTTTCTTACTATTAGGAGAGATGTAAAACAATAAGTAGATATGAATGATTATTTTAATGTAATCATTCCTAGATTCTGTTTTATAAATTCAAATCTATCGGAAGGTAAAGGTTTTGTAAAAATGTCAGCAAGTTGTTCTTGCGTTCTGATAAATTGTAAAATAATATCTCCTTTTTGTGTGTGATCCCTAAGAAAGTGATGCCTAAAATCTGTGTGTTTTTCACATGAGTGATGTGCAAGATTCTTACTAAGAGCTATGGCACTTGTATTATCACAAAGAATTTTAGTTTTGGAGAAACTCAATCCATAGTCAGTGAGTGTGTGTTGCATCCACAATACTTGAGCACAGCAACTTCCAACTGCTACATATTCAGCTTCAGCAGTGGAGAATGCTACTGAGTGTTGTTTCTTGCAGGACCATGAAACTAGAGAATCTCCTAAGAAATGACATGTTCCAGATATACTTTTTCTATCCATTATACAACCACCAGAGTCAGCATCTGAAAAACTTTTTAAAACAAAATCATTCCCAGAAGAGTAAAAAAGACCTAAATCCATAGTGCCTTTTAAATACTGAAATATTCTCTTTACGGATTTTAAATGAGACTCTTTTGGATTATATTGATATCTTTCACATAAGAATACAGAAAACATTAAGTCTGGTCGACTAGCTGTCAAGTATACCAAGCTTCATATCATACCTCTAAAGATTGTTTGATCTAATGGTTTCCCAATTTCATCAAGATCAAGTGTATTTGAGGTTCCAATAGGAGTGATGATACTTTTAGTTTTGTCATAACCATAATTTTTAAGTAAATCCTTAATATACTTATGTTGAGATATATAAGTTCCTTCCGATTTTTGAGAAATTTGAAAACCTAAAAATAATGTTAACTCACCCATCATACTCATATCAAACTCAGATTTCATTAAATTTGCAAAACAATCAGTTAAGGATTTCTGAGTTGATCCAAATATGATGTCATCAACATATATTTGAACAATCAAAACATTCTTATTTTCTATTTTTATAAAAAGGGTTGGATTTGTTGTACCTTTTGTATAATTTTTTTGTAAGAGAAATCATGTAAGTCTATCATACCACGCTCTAGGGGCTTGTTGAAGACCATATAAAGCCATGGTAATTTTAAAAACGTGATCAGGATGTTTTGGGTCTTGAAAACCAGGAGGTTGTTCGACAAAAACTTCTTCTTGAACAAAACCATTTAGAAAAGCACATTTGACATCCATTTGAAATAGTTTGAAATTGATATATGCTGCAAAGGATAATAGAATACGAATAGATTCAAGTCTAGCTACAGGAGAATATGTTTCTTCATAGTCTATTCCCTCTTGTTGATTATAGCCTTTAGAAACAAGTCTTGCTTTATTTCATACAATGATTCCATTTTCATCACATTTGTTTCTGAAAACCCATTTTACACCAATTACAGTTGTTTCTTTAGGTCAATCAACTAAAGTCCAGACTTGATTCCTTTCAAATTCATTTAGTTCATCTTGCATTACTTTGATCCAATCATCATCACCTAAGGCCTCACTTGGACTTTTAGGTTCAAATTGAGAAAGAAAATAAAGATGCTCTATTTCATTTCTTAATGAATTTCTTGTCCTTACAGGTTGATTTACGTCACCAATGATGTTATCACTGGGATGATTCCTCAGAAACAATTGATTTGGGTTTTGTAAAACCTGTTCATCAACATATGGTAGAATATCTTCTGTGGTAAATGTATCAGGAATACTTTCTTGAACATTTTCCTTATCAGAGTGATCTAATAATGGTTGATAACCATTTTTAGAAAACACATCCGATGATGTAGGATTGGGTTGGATGAAAACAAAAGGATCAGTTTCATCGAATTTTACATGTACTGTTTCTTCAACAGTAAAAGTGTTTTTATTAAAAACTCTATAAGACTTAGAAGTTGTAGAATAGCCTAGAAAGATTCCTTCATCAGATTTTGGGGAAAATTTTTGTAGATTATCTTTTGTATTCAGAATGAATACATTGCATCCAAAAACATTGAAGTATGAAACTTTTGGTTTTCAGCCATTCCATAACTCATAAGGGGTTTTATTAAGAAACGGTCTAGTTAAAACACGATTTATAGTATAACAGGCAGTACTAACAGCTTCATCCCAAAAGTGTTTAGCAATTGAGTATTCACTCAACATGGTTCGAGTCATCTCATGAAGAATACGATTTCTTCTTTCAACAACACCATTTTGCTGAGGAGTTCTTGGAGATGAGAAATTGTGAGTAATACCTTTCTTACTACAAAAAGTTTCAAAATCTGAATTTTGAAATTCACCACCATGATCACTATGAATAGTTATCAATGGTAGGTTTCTCTCATTTTTATCTTGGGCTCTAAAAGTTTTGAAATAGGAAAAGGCTTCAGATTTCGTTGTGAGAAAGTAGACCCATGTAAATCTAGTAAAGTCATCAACTAAAAAAAATACATAGTATTTTCCTCCAATGCTTCCAGATTGTGAAGGACCAAAAAGATCCATATGCACTAGCTGTAATGCATTAGAAGTTGAATCTTTATTGATTGATTTAAAGCTAGTTTTATGTTGCTTGCCAAATTGACAAGGATCACAGACTTTTGAAGAATCATATCTATGGTCCGGTAGCCCCTTTATAAGTTTTTTCTTTGAGAGTTTACTAAGGATTCTTAGATTACAGTGTCCTAGTATTATATGCCATAGCCATGATTGGTCTTCTATTTCACTTAAGCAAGGTATGTTTTGGCTCTTAAAGTCTTCTAGGTTAATAGTGTAAACATTCTCTTGCCTATGGGTAGATAGAATGAACTTATCTTTGGAATTGTGTACTAGACACTTATCATTTCTAAAATTCACAAGGTAACCTTCATCACATAATTGAATTATGCTGATGAGATTGTGCCTAAGACCTTTAACAAACAAAACATTTGAGATAAGAGCTTTTCCAAGACAAATAATATTACCTATACCAACAATCTTTCCTTGAGCATTATCTCGGAAGGTAACTTTTCCACCTTTTGTTTTGATAACCTTTTCAAAGAGATCTTTGTTTCTAGTCATGTGTCGAGAACAACCACTATCCATGTACCAAATGTTCTTATTGGTATATTTCTCATTTTCCTGAAAAATAAACAATTAGTTTTTCAGAATCCAAACATGTTTGGATCTAGAAGGGTTAGATAAAAAAATTTAGGAATCCACATTTGTTTTGAAAAATGAGATTTAGGAAATCCTAAAGATTGAGTTTTGTTAAGAGAACAATCTCTTCTCCAGTGTCCACCACATTGACACTTAGAACAGAAAGTATTTTTTTGAGGAACAAAATAGTTATTGCTAAAAACAGGTTTGGAATAAGTATAAACAAGACCAGAACGATTTCTCAAAGGTCTAATTTGAGAGTACATCCTGTCAATGTTTTCTTTTCCATGATTAAAGTTTGACAAACATTTTTTCAAAGATAAAATCTCTGACTTTAGTTTTAAAACCAAATTTTTATTTTCCAAAACATTTGGATTTGAAAAGGAGTTAGGCTCTAAAATATTTTTCTTTGAAATTAATGTTTCAAGATCCTTAGAAAGTTTATCCTTATCAGATTTAACTTTCTCAAGGGTTTTTAAAATACATTCAAAATCAGATGTTTTCACATCAAGATCTTTAGAAAGATCTGATATTTCTTTAGTCAATACTAAAATTCTAGAATTTTCTTTCTCATGTCTCTTTTTGAGTTTAGAATTTTCATTTTCAAGTAATTTATCAAATCTAGAAACTTCTTCAAAAGAAGGTAATGTATCATCCTATGATGATGAAGATTCATCATTTTAAGATTCATAATATCTATTATCAGTATAATTTTCATTCAAAGAGACATTTTTAATAGCTTCAGCGTTATGTACCTTAGCCATGAGACAATGATCTTCAATTGGTAATCTGGATAAAAGTCCGATATTCCTCTGTCCGGATGTCTCATATTCTAAAGAATCATATGAAGAATCACTATCACTTCCACTCCAAGTATCATTTGCCTTTAAGAAATTCTTTGTCTTTAACTTGTAATACTTTTTCTTGTTTCTTTCAGAGTGTTTCTCTTTTTTTTCATTCCTTTTCTGTAAAGGAAAATCAGGCCTTATATGTCCTGCTTTCTTACATTCATAGCAAGTTACCTCTGAATCTTTCATATCCTTCCTATCTTTCTTTTTCAATCTATATTGGAAATCACTCTTTCCCACAATCTTTTTCATCCTTCGAGCAAGGTTGGCTAACTCATTATCTGAAAGATTACAATCACTTGAATCAGATATAACAAATTTCTTGGATTTAGACCTCGTAAGAATTTCAGGCATTTTAGCTTTAGATGCGAAGGCTATACTTCCATTCCCATTCTTCTTCTTATTGAAATCAGCATCTCTCTTCATTCTTGTCTTGTGCTGTAGAAGAGTTCCAAAGAGTTCATCAAGAGTAATCTGGGAAACTTTTCGATTTTCATCAATAGCTGTGCTTTTTTACTCCCATTCATTTGGCATTATATCCATAATTTTATCAACTAGGGCTTCATCATCAAGACCTTTTTCTCCCATAGATTCTAAATTGATGACAATTGTCATAAACCTTTGTTACACTTTACATACTGGCTCTCCATAAGGGAAAACAAAACCATGATACTCTGCTCGAAGCATTGCTCTTCTTGTTTCTATAACCTTGGATGTACCAAAATGAGTGACTTTTAATTTCTTCCACATACAATTGGCTGCTTCACATGAAGATATCTGACTGTATATATTCCTGGTCATAGAGCATAATAGAGTATTTTGTACCTTGTAATTCAGTTGATATTCTTGCTTCTCCTGGTTAGTGAAAGTACTGACTTCTTTCTCAGGAATTTTTTAACCTCCAGTAATCTTTATAAAGTTGTCTACACCAGTATTAATAATGAAAGTCTTCATACGATCTCTCCAATAGTCATAGTCATTCCCATCAAATATTGGTGGTCTAGAAGGATTCAGATTGTCTATTGACCCAATATTTATTCCTTCCATCTAATACAACAAAAAATTTCCCACTCCACACGTTAGTGTAGTAAGTATTTAAAAATATGATAGAAACAAAACAAGTAATACAAATCAATGGAAAACATCCTTTGATACCAATTGTTGGATCGAATATGTAGATGTATATGTATATTAGATGGAACAATACAAGAGGGGGGTGAATTGTAGGTTTAAAAACCATTAAGTTTTAGCACTTAAGAGATTAGTATAAAAAGTCTTAAACTAATACAAGTAAAAACACCCACAATTGTATTGAATATAAAAGGATGTAATGTAATACTAATGTAATGTAAAACAATTGTATTCAAGATGAACACAATAATCAGAGTAATAAAAAGATGAATGATTTTACCTTAAAGCGTATAGAATCAATCAATAGAAAATGTAATAGAATGATTGTAATTGAAACAATTACAATTGAATATGTAAAGAAGAAAGGAAACAATACAAATTCCTTTCTAATACAAGTAACATCGAAAATGTAATAGTATTACAATTATTTTGACCCAAAGAGAAGGGTTATCCTTTCACCTAGGATAAAAGGTATGTCTCACCAACACCTTGGTGAGCCATCGATACGATGATCGGCACGTCTGTCTACCTACACCCGGCAGCCCTCGATTTTATAGGTAATCGGCACCTCTGTCTTTCAATCACATGAAATCCCTCGAAACGATGATCGGACGCACAAGGAAGATGAGAGAATTCATAGTGTGTCTCTCTAGAATCTTGATAGTTCACGAAGTCTCTTCATTCATTTCTCGTACCCTTAGCTTCAAATGACCTCCTATTTATAGGCCTCGGGTTCCAACAGTCATATTTCCTCCAACGGTCATATTGAAACAGAAAGCACGACATCATTTTGATTAGTTTCTAACTAACTCAACGACATAATTTTTTTTAGGACATAAGATATATAGAAGTGAAAAACATGAGTACGATTTTTATGCAATAATTGTTTTTGACTAAGTATTGAAACAAGCATGTAATAAAAGTTATGAGTAACAGAGTCAATAAAATTTACATATTCAGTATGATCAGATTTGTATGATTGGCATGGTAAGTACGATCAGTATTGTAAGATACGATATGGTCAGTACGATCAGTATGATCAGTACGATCAGCATCGTCAGTACGATCAGCATGATCAGTACGATCAGCATGGTCAGTACGATTAGCATGATCAGTACGATACGATAAACATGACAGAAGACAATTGTAATTTGCAGAATATGATAGAATACATTTTTGATTTCCAAAACATGATATAGAAGTCAAAATAGGACTTTTGAATCAACACTTCTTGTATAATTAATTTCTTCTGAGGGTTTTCAGAATGGGGCGTAAGTGATTTTCATGATATTTATAGCTTTTGGAGTATACCATGATATAATCAATAAATAACACTACAAATTCATCAATATATTCCTTTAAATCCCAGTTCAATAGATCCATGAAAACAGAGGGTAAATTTATCAGCCCAAAAGGCATTACTGTAAACACGTAATGCCCGTACCTGGATTGAAATGTAGTTTTCAGAATGACTTCCTTCTTCACCCACTTCTAATGATATCCATATCGACGTCCAATCTTAGAAAATTATTGAGCTCCATGAAGTTGGTCGAATAAATCAACAATGTGAGGTAGGGGTTACATATTCTTTATTGTTATTTCATTGATCCCCCTATAGTCAATGCACAACCTCATATATCTATCATTCTTTGTAAAAAAAGGACAAGAGCTCACTAATGAAAAACACTGGGGGTGAATAAATCCCTTGTTACTCAAATTTTCTAATTGTTAATGTAGTCCCACTAATTCCATAGTGGCCATTTTATAAGGGTTCTTCAATATGGGCCCTGAACCAAGACATAAATCAATGCAAAACTCAATTTCTCATTCTGGAGGATGTATAGGTAATTCTTATGGAAATACATCAACATATTCTTACACAATAGTTACATCCACTATTTGAACATTCTGTTCCTCATCCACAGTTATTTCATTCTCTTCCTCCCCAATAATTGAATTTAGTTGAGCTACTGGGAGTGGATCAAGATAGGAATCAGATGGTGAAATTTCTTTTATAATGATAAGGTACTCCTTATAATTATCAAAAAAAATTACCTCATTTTTATTACAATAAATTTTCACATCGGGGTTTGAAAGCTAATCCATACCATGGATTATATCAAATTAAATCATGGGTATGATGATGATATCATCAGATAAATAATTTTTATATGCCTTAATGGGAACTGATTCATAAAACATTGTAACAACAATACTTCCCTTAGGATTCTTGATCGACAAATTCCTTGTTAAAGAAAAATGGAAATAACTGTTTTACATAGAAAAATAGGAAGATATGAAACAATGTGATGATTCCGAATCAAATAAAGCATTTTTTTAACTTGAGAAAACCATTAAATTACATGCCACCATGTCTTTCATGGATTCAAACTCTACAGTAGTGATACATAAGCTTGGCCTAGATCCCTTGGCCTTTTTTGAGGTAAGTGTTCTTTGGAACTTAGGACATTCATTTTCATAATTTTCCCTTTATCTAAAATTTTATTATTCAACATTGATAGCCTCTTTCTTCCCCTTGCAATCACGAGCTTGGTGGCCTTTTTCACCACACTTGTAACAGAGTCTCGTTCCCTTCAGGAATGTACCGGGGTGTTTCTTCCCACATTTACTACTGGATGGATATTAAACTATTCCCTTCTTCCCCTTATTTTCATTTCATGGGTGTTTAGAAAATATCTTCTTCTCTTTCTTTGGTTTAAAGTCGTAAGATATAGAGAATTCATTTTTTTATTGATAGCACATGAGACATATCTTCGTACGACGAGAAGGACTGTGAGACTAATTCTCCACGGAGAAATGGTTTTAACTCATCAAATAAATTATCAATATTACTTCTTGGGTTACGTATATAACCTACAACATCCCTTGATAACCTTGTAAAGTTAGCCACTTACTTTGCGACATTCTCACCCTCCTTTTTCCTCAGACTCAGAAATTGTCTTTCCATATCCCCTAGATGGTAAAAAGGAATGAATTTTTCAAATAAAATCTCATTAAACTCCCTCCATTCCATTTTTTAAACTTCATCATCATCATTTGCATTTTGAATCAATTACCACCATTGATCAGAATCTCCAGTGAGGCGATAAACTGCCATGACAACTTCCCCATTTTTCTAATCCCCATAGCTTGAAATATTTTCTCTATGTAATTTATCCATTTCATAGATACAAATGAATTTTATTCCCATTTAATGTTGGTGGTTGTTTCCTCCTGAAGTGGTATAACATTGATCCTTCACATTGTGGATCAGGGTGCTCCATATGGGTAAGGTTATTATTCATAATTTGAGTGAGTTGTCCCGGTATGGTGATAATATGATCAGCACTAGTTGCTTCACCAGATCCACTAAAATATATTGAGTAGGTGGGAAATCCCTATATGTATTACGTGCATTGATAAGGTTTCAATTTCTTCCACAAGGCCCCATTTCTAAACAGTAGCGTACACTATATTAGTTTATGAATCACAATACATAATTACAAACATGTAAAAGAGTGAAAATAAATTGAATAGTTTATGGATATAATCCATAATAATAAAAAAGTTTTCTTTGATAATGTATATACTCATAAACCCTTCATAACGGTTTTAATGAAAATTAGAAGTATCCTAAGCATATCCCCCCGATAGTGTCGTAACCAAGAGTGCAGTAAGGCTGGTTGTCTTCCACCAGTTCTCGTTCGAGTCAAGCTCAAAGTGGTGTTTTCGGGTTTTACCCCTACGTACATCTATGCAAGAGCCGCCTCTACCTGCTCGAATCTAGGCAACAATGTATTTCATGGAAAAATCACAAAATATCAATAGTACCAAAATTCTAGGAAGTCCTTCTATACTAATCCTCAAAGCCTATCATAGGGTAATGTTCTCTAATCAGGGTTTTTCTACATCTAGAATCCAAGGTTGTAATAAACTTTCTCTGATACCAAATGTAATGCCCTGACCCCAGTTACCCAGAGTCTGTGCATTATTATATAACATTGGAATAATACAAGAAATCATGTATCGAATGACCGATCAGTTTATTAGCCTTAAAAATAATAGATACATTCATAATTTTTACATTATATTATAATATAAAAAACTAAAACAACATAGTCTCCATAGGAAACACTCATATCCCTCAAACTATCCATACAGGTCAGTCATAATATAATTCGTTGCATCTTGGATAAAATAATACATAGAAATGGGTGAGCTCAGATGATATTTTAGGATAAAAATATAGCGGAAACTTTCATAAATAAGCATAAGCATTTTTTGAAATTTATAAGAATAAAACAAAATCCTTTTAAAGTTGAACTTCAGCATAATAGGGAAATGATGAAATGAAATAATTCCATTTACATATTCACAAGGATATTCTACTAGTCGAATACTCCCATGTAATATCAATAGACACTTTTATAATGATGGAATGCATAATTCTAGACTTCATAACCACATATTCGAGGCCTTGTCACAAGACTACAAATAAGATTTTGTCAAGCCCTTATGCCAAGACACTAGTCTGTCTCATGAGACCTATCGAGGCATCTTGGAGCTATAGCGAGCTCCACCCATCACTTACAAATCCAATACATTCTTCATATAAAAAGGTTTAAACATAACATAATCATTTGTATTAAAACCAGAATATGAAATGTCAATACATTATCCATAAACCATGAATGGTGTAAAAATAACACATCCATAGTCAAACATCACATAACCTTAAATAAAATATGGATGTTTTGTATCATAATAAATCAACTTCAAACAATCTTAAGATCCATCAAAGGATGTTGACATAGATTAAATCAAAACTTTTTTAGATAAATATATATTTGTATTTTGAAATCATTGAAAAGTCAAATAATTATAAAAGAAAACATTTATTTTGAAAATACTCTTATAAGATTGTATAGGAAGCATTGAAGATGATATAATGGAGTAAAATAGCCACACTCGCCATATAAGTTAAAAAAAGGCATTCTTGCCTTAATTTTGTCGAAAAGATCATAAAGTACCATGTTTAGAAAAGGACCAAATGATTCATTTCAAAACATATATGGTAAAATAAGGGTATAAATGACTTTAACACATTTAATAGTATATGGTATTAAAATTTTGAATTGCATTTTTATGAAAACACAGATATGGATGATAAAGATGTCCCATTAGATACTTACGTAAAAACAACATTGGATAATAAATAGATTGTGAAATTAACCCTTACCATGTACTTTTCCTTGGTAGAGGGTAGGTTAACATCCTTTATAATGGTGAAAAAAAATTATGAAATTATAAAAGAACCATATACATTATTATGATATCATATATGATCTTCTAATATTAATTTTCTTAAAGATATTTTAGTTGTATCATCATTTTGGGTGTTAACTGATTCGTTTCCCTTTATATGATTTGTTTTTTAAGTAATGTTTGTTATGAATAGGATGTATGTTATTGATATTCAGAATTATATTAAGTATTTAAACATTTTCTTTATCATCAAATGAATTTTTTTTGAAAGGATACGATGGGGAATGAATCTCATGGTGTTAATGGAGACAGTAATCCGTATGTACGCACAAGCGAAAATATCATTCATTTGATATTAAAATACTATATGATTGGATGATATATCATATATAAAGAATAAATATCATGTTATATTGTTTATTTATATAATTTATACTCATTATTATACCTATCCAAATGATGAAGTGTTTGAATAACAAACTACACCACGATGTGTAGACGGTAATACGTACGTACACACGTTTAGTTACTTTTTCATTTATAGGATGGGCAGAATAATGAATATGGTGGTACCATTTTTATAATAAAATCACAGTGTCTAGATGATATTGGAATTATTATATTATAATGGAAACAACATAGAAAGAGGATGTGGAAGAAGAAAAGAACTTGAATAAGGTGATTAAATATTTATCTCTTCATTGGGTTATTCATTAGGATTTGATAAAAAGGACTCCATAAGATTTCTTTATGACTAAAGAAAGGCCTCTAGGATTAAGGTATAATAGTTTAGAGGATATTTGGATAGGGTTTTGATGAGACAAAGGGCTTTGAATGTGTGAATTTGAGTGAAGAGGTAGTGCCCTTTTATAAGAGGGGTGAGGGGCACCTTAAGAAAAGATTGAAATATTATTTTATGAAAAATTCATTTTCTGTTTATAATTTCTCAAAAATGATTTCTTTTGATTATAAGGTGGATATGGGTCTAAAACCACTCACCCCATTGGTTTTAGATAATTTTGGGTTACTATATTAACCTTATATTTTATATTTAACACTTAGTTAAATAGTTTGACATTTACCATGTCTCTTTTTATATTTTAATTATATGATTAATAAACATCTAATAAACATAAAAAATAACATCAAGTGGTTCATTAATGACATAGATAATATTATTTAATCCCTTTGGCCAAACCATATATTTTTAGGAATAGAAAATCAGTTAATAATATAATCTTTATTTTAAAAAATCTTCTATGTCAATTTTGACACTATTTTGTATTTTGTTCTTGTTAAATTCAAAACAGAATTATTACTTAGATATAAATTCATCTAATCTACCTTAATAAGTCATATTAACTAATAAAATTATTTAAATTCATTAAAAGTATCAAATTATATTTATTTGGATATTTATGATATCAATTATTTTAATAATTCATTAATATGGTAACTACTGCATCATCATTGTGTCAAAAATAAATTTAAATATTTATTGTCTAAAAATTATAAATAAACCACCATTATTTAGGAAAACTTATTAGATTTATAATAAATATTAATAGTTGAATTTATCTTATGTATAACCCTATATTAAAAATGGATTAGTTATAAAACGATGATTTTAATTTTTTTAACTCTTCTTTAAATAAAAGAATAATAAATGACCTCATCTAATCCATGTGGACCAAGTGGGATCATATTTTATACCTATGGTTGTTTTTGGTTTAATTATACTTATCTAATATAAATAGGACATGTTTTAGGGTAATTATGATACCAATTCTACCCTTAATTACCCTATTTACTTTTAACCGTGGCAAATAAAAGTCAAAAGTTACTATTCACCAAAAATTATTTCAATATTATTGAACAACATTTAGAATACTGATATTAACTGTGTCTCTTGTATTTTTTATATTCAACTTATAGAAGCAGTAAAATTACATTTTATACAAATTTGGAAATGCCCTTAAGAGGTGGAAAAAAGACGGAAAAATGCTCGATAAAATAATATATATCTTGACTAATTATAAAATGACTCCAATGAATTACATTGAACATATATAGGTATTATTTATCCATTTTTACCTAAAATAAATTAAAATAAAATAACTAATAATTTTAATAAAAAGTCCGTTTTAACCAATAATGTAGTGTTTTTCACTATTCATCATAAATTGAATGTTTTCAGAAAAATACCAAAATTTCACCCTAAGCTAATTTCAATATTGTGAATCCAAAAATAAATTAAAAGTTTAATGATAATATTTATAAGAATTAAAAAAGTTGGTATTACTCTTTATAATGTCTAGTTTGATTGGTTGTGGTGTGTTTGAATTTGATGTTTTGTACAACACAAGATACTGTATTATTCAATGGGAAACATACAATGGAATCAGGGGGTGTTACAGTCTGGTCTAGAAATAGTTCTATATAATATATAAAAATAAAACAAATAAAATTTTGGGGCATTAAATTCCCCCCACCTTGGGGCTTTGCGTCCCTGAAAAGAAAAAAAAGGCTACTCAAAAAAATGTGGGTACTAGGCACGGATCTGAGCCTCTCGCTCCTACGTGATATCATGTAGATTCATGGGCTACAACTAGATGTGCACCAAGGGAATCGATCTCCCACAATGGATCCGTTCCTTCCGATCCTTTGTCTCCACCATGTACTCATCAAAGGTCGCTCCATCCCTGATGTCCAGCTCACCCAAGTCAATGACATGCATTGGGTCATTCCCGTACCTCCTCAGCTACGAAACGTGGAAGACATCATTTACCCGGTGCAAATATGGAGGTAGAGCTAGGTGGTACGCCACCTCGTCAACTATGTGCAGTATCTGAAAAGGTCTGATCAACCTCGTTGATAGCATGCCGCCTCAGCCAAATCTCTATAATCCACATCGAGGTCAGGCCCGAAAGAAGGAATGGATTCCCTCCTCGAACATTAGAGGTCTCCATCTTCTATTAGTATAAGACTTCGGCCAGCTTTGTTTAGTTTTCATAGCATCCCGGATGATCTGCACCTTCTCGTTGGTAGCTCTCACTAACATTGGACCCATGAGTGATGACTCTCCGGGGTCCGTCCTACAATGTGTTGATTGGGAGGGTCTCCCATATAACACCTCAGACGGTACCATACCAATGGTAGAGTGGTAGCTATTATTTTACGCAAACTCCACCAGTGGTAGGTGGTCTTCCCAAAAACAACCATTGTCCAAGATACAGGACATCAACATATCCTCGGAAAAATGAATGGTCCTCTCCATATAACCATCTGTCTGGGGATGAATTAATGTGATCAAGTGTAGTTGAGTCCCAAATGACTCCTACAATCCCTTCCATAGTAAGGATGTGAAGTAGGCATCTCGATACGAGACTATTGTCATAGCTATGCACTACAGCTGTGTTATCTCATCCACATAGAGGTGTCTTAAGTTCTCTATGGAACTCTGTTCTCTAATAGCTATGAAGTGGGATGACTTGGTGAGTCGGTCAATGATCAACCAGATTGAATCATGCCCCTGGACATCTATCATTAGCACGTCATGAAGCCCATAGAAATTACATCCCACTTACACTCTAGGACTCCTGGTATGAGCTAATCCTGCTAGAACATGGTGTTCAGCATTCACCCATTGGAAAGTAAGGCATCAAAAAGCAAACTCGGCTACTGCCTTCTTTATGCCTGACCACCAATACTATCGTCAGAGATCTTGTTACATCTTTTCCACTCCAAGATGTACTTCCAAGGGAGTGGTATGCAACTCCCTTTGGAACTCCTACTGCAACTCCACTAGTACAATATTGTGTCCTCTAAAAACAACTACATTCTCCCAACCTTGAAATTATCCATAAAGTTCATGCACTGAGGATAACAGAGCATGTAAAGCCTCACCATCAACATCCACATTTTTTTCCTCCCTTACTCGCTATAAGAGTGGATGGTTGACAACCCTCGACTAAAGGTAAACTACATAATATTTGTCCATAAAGGATAACTGTAACAAGGACAACTCTTCCTTCACAGTACTCAACATCTGTGAGCTCAATATTCTACTACGAGCATCTTCCACCGTGTTCCCCTTCATAGGAGTATAGATTCTCTCAAAATAATAGTCCTGGAGGGACTCCATCCAACAACACTTTCTCAAATTCATATCCTTCTAAGAGAAGATGTACTTGAGGCGCTTGTGGTCAATGAATACAATGAACCACTCGCCTATAACGTAGTGTCTCCACATATTCAACGCAAATATTACCACTTCCAACTTGATATCATGGGTCACATAGTTCTGATCATGTGGCCTATGTTAGCGTGAACCATAATCAATCTTTTCCCATTTCCGCATTAGGACATAACCAATCTCGGTACCCTATGTGTCGCATAAAACTATATTCTCAACACCCTCCTCTGGAAAAATCTCATAATTAGGGCACTCATCAAAGTTTGCCTCAACTGCTTAAAAGATTCCTAGCACATCTTCGTCCACATGAAGGGCTTCCCCATACAGGTCAAGGATATCAATGGATCTAATATCATGGAGATATTAGGAATGAATATACAGTAATATCTGAACAACAGAAGGATGCTCCACCCCTCCATCACGCTCTTAGGTAGCTCCAATGCTAACACTCCCTCCACCTTGTATTGGTCAAAACCTACTCAATCTACTAAGATGAAATGTCTCAAAAATGGACCTACATAATCAAGAACTGGCACTTCTAGAGATTCCCATAATATAGGTACTCTCAGAGTACATCTAGAACCATTCGATGGTTTCTCATGTGCTCCTCCTCTGAAGTCGAGTACACAAGGATGTCAATGATGAAGACCACTACGAACACGTATAAATATGGAAGGAAAATCCAGTTTATAAGTCCCATGAAGAATGTGGGGGTTTTTTTCATGCCCAAAGGAATCACCAAGTACTCATAGTTATCGTAGCAGCTTCTGAAAATTTTTGTCCATGTATCCTCATCCCATACTCGTAACTGGTTGTAACCTTACCAAAGTTCAACCATTGAGAACCATTTTGACCCTCTCAACTGATAAAAAAAAATTCAGTCCTCAGTAGTGGATACTTTTTCTTCACCTTCACCAGGTTCAGGTTCATGTAATCCATTCACATCCTTAAACTCTCAATTACCTTCATTGAAATCATACATGGGGCTGCCCATAGAGAAACACTGGGTCTCATGAAACACTTCCTCTTCAAATCCTCCAACTGTACCCACATCTCATAAAGATCTACGAGATCCATATGATGCGATTGTGAGGAAATTAGTGTCTTCCTAGGGCGTATGTCGATGCAGAAGTAGAACTCCCGATGTGGAGGTAGTCTTGGAAGATCTTCGAGAGAGACATACTCATATTACACCACTACTGCTGGGAACTAGAAGCTCACAACATATACTTCTCTGAGGGTTAGACTAGCTAAATCAAGATTGGTCTGTTGAACCCTCCTATGCATTATCTAATTCTATGTTCCTGGGTCTCCTTTTCACCGACAAAGGAAACCATCATCCCATCGTTGCAGAAACACCGCAGTCTTTGCCTAATGTAGTCAATATGGGTATGGACCAAAGATAGCCAATCCAAAACAAGAATGACGTTGTAAGCCCTCGATGCTACCACCAAGATGTTCCAACCAAAACCCTCAACTCCAAGTCTATGATCAGACTGTCTGCAAAGATCGGTGGTCATTGAGTCTCCTCACCTAGGTTTCTCCAAGAGTAATGGTAGATTCAAAGGTTCTACCAGAATCTCAAGGTTTCACATAAGACATGTGGTAAGGAATGACTGACACTTGTTACTATATGTACGGCAGCTAAGGTAGAAAAGATGCAGATCATACCTCGGATCAACCCTGGAGTCCCTGGGTTGTACGTATCGACTGCATGAAACTGTCCTCACCCCTGTACACCAACTCCCTAATCCAGCGGTGGACCTCCTAGGGGTTGGGGATGAAGTTGATCGAAGCGTATGACACCACCTGTAGCTCTTCCTTCTCTTCTTCCACATCCGCCACCGGGCGAGTCTATCTGTTTCACTCTCGGCCTCTACCTCAGTGGTCCATCCACCACTTCCCTATCAGCATCTGGATGGGTCAGAAAATCCCTAGCGTTATGTCCCCTACATTTTCATGAGTAGCACTGCCTCTCCCTAGGATAATTGGATCCAATCAGAGAGCCATTCAATATTTATCCCTTGTCTTGGTTCCTCCTATGACGTCACCCATGTCCATATCCCAATGTCTGACATCGGATTCCACTGGTCAAGGTCTCCCCACTTGTCTGCCTACATCTAACTCCAATCGGCTGTCTCTACTCTGCCAAGATGTTCTTGATCACCAAGGCACACTCAAGCACTCCAGCAATAGTCATTATGCATAAATGCACTATAGTAGCTCGGATGTCCTGTCGTAGAACTCGCTCAATGGTCCGGGATCTAATGTACTAATCCCTAACCATATCCATCGAGTACCTGGCGAGGTTGGTGAACCTCGAAGAATATTTACCCACCATCAAACATCCATGAAAGAGCTGAAGAAGCTCCTAGATACACACTACTATTAAAAAAACCAGTGAGAACTCCTTCCTAAAGAGTCTCTCAGCCTCTTTCCACAAAAGTGTCTCCTCATCGTGTGTATGTGTTGTCAGACTCCACTATTTTTATGTTGAACCCTGAGGAAGGCTTGCTCCTAGGATCACCGTCAGGTCCATCAGTTTCCTCACGAGACAGAAAACACTAGTCACCACCTCAAACTAGTACTCAGCCACCTGAGGGTCGAGATCGCCTCAGAACCTGTGGGGTCTCTGTCTCTAGAACTCATGAAGCGCGCTCATCATACACCCCTTCTCTGTTGGAATTGCAGGTACCACAGGCTGCTCCACTAGTGGTGGTATAACATGTGCACCACCTAGAGGTAATGCATGGGGATCTAGCCCATGTATCAAAACCTCCTAACTGAGGGGGTCATCCTCATGATCACACTTCATAATCCTAGCAGTTATGAATCGTGGAGTCATCCTGTATGGAAACAAGATGTACCTTGGTCCATGTGTATATCTGGATAGCTAACATAAATGACATGGAAAACCCAAACCAATCATATATAATTCATGTACCATTTTCTTATTTTCCCGCAACTAGAGATTTCATGTTCTGAGTCAAAAAAAATGTTATCAAAGTCTGGGTGTATGTATATGTCAGCCGCCCATGACAACATTGTTGTTTTGGCCTGAAATCCGAGCTTGAAACACTTAACACTATTTCCCCAAACCAATATCACAGGCTCTTGGTCCTAAGGTAAAACTGACCACCTCTGATACCACTCTATCACAACTCGTCCCAGTGGGGCCTGCCCTGCGACTCCCAAACCCCACCTCCAATAGGCTAGGGGTTGGTGACTATCCTAGAGTAGGCGTATAACTAACATGGGATGAATTTCCTATGTACCTTACACACACACATTTATCCAATCAAAAAAAATGCTGAAATGAAAAAATCTCTAAGGGACAAAATGAATTCATACAACAAAACCCATCCAACGGAGTACAACAAATGTAATGTATGAAAAGTAAATTCTTATAGAAAACAAGCCCAACAAAAACAAGAGACTTAAAACAAAAAATTATAGGTACTAGGACTGATGCTCGTAGCCAAAAGAACCCATCATCCATTAGGTAACTCATAATGCATGGTCCTACCTTGGTCCACCCTGGACACCGTCAAAAGGTCACTCTTCAGCATAGGACACAACATGTGATAGCAAAGCCCGTGTAGGGGTGAGTGTATCAATACTCAATAGAGGACCCCAAAAACACAATGCAATACAAAAATGAAAGGTACAGACATCTCTACCCAGTATTTTTCTAATGAACGCATAATAGGAGAACAAAATCGAGATATACTAAAACCTGGACCCATATTATACAGACATGTAACACACTGCATACCGCTATTAGAGATTTTGTTCGATGATTCCATGAAGCACTCATCTGGGAGAACTCACTCCCTGAGTCTGATAGCTCTGATTTTGTCTGTCCGAGAAGTAATGTTTGTTGGGAAAATACATGAGAGATAGACACCCTCATTCATGGAGAACACACTCCTAATTGTGGAAAGATCACGATACATATATTAGGATCACTTCTAGTGCCTTTGAAGATAGTTAAAATCATCCATATTCACAAGCTAGGTAGATAATCCTCACTCTGTGCTAATATTCATGTCGATACCTAACTCTACCTATGGTCCAGAATGGATAGAGGATCTTGCTCTGGGCCTCTCATTGAGATACCAAACTCTATCACGAGAAGTCTTACTGAAGGGATCATACTCCTATAATTGGAAATGAAACCTAGCCTTTAGGGGAATGAGCAATAGGGGATCCAACCCAAATGAAACATGTCCAAGATACAGTGGACAAGAGGATCAAGACATGTACTAAAAAGTACATTGTGTATAGGATTGTCACACGTCGTGTCTTCTGACCTCGTTTATTGCCCATGTACAACATCCCATTCCGTAAGGATAGTCTTGTAAAAAGGTACGTACATGGAATGTAGGACAAACCACATGCCATGTCCGACTAACCCATGTTCCCTCCATGTACGCGGCCATGTTCCCGTACACGGTTTAAACCCATGTGGTCCACCCCATGTAACTGATACAGATGGTAACCGGTGTAACCGGACTAGTCTGCTCATATGGAGGAGTACACAGTCGTGTACTCCACCACGTGTCTGTGTATCCCATGGATACACACCGAGTCCCACGTTTCAATCTCTACCATGCCATATAGGAACTACACACTTGGTTCTTAGGAGAACACACCCTTTCATCCCTTCATGCATCGCGGAACCCTATATTCTATTGAGCCTATCCCACACATCGTGTTCTTCGAAATACATGTCGTGTTCTTTGGAAATTTCCGGAAACGTTGTTCTTCATCGGCGTGCCTCCATTAATGATTTTTTCTTTGATCTGACCATCCAATTTCCATGAAACTCAAGGTTTTAGGTCTATTCAACATCACGAATCTTATTCCATCAGTTTTTGGCCTCCCATCGGCCTCGAAAACTTGTTCTGATTCACTCGTACGAATAACACTAGAAGAAAGTGAACTCCCGAACTATGTCGATTCGTCTTCCACTATCGTCATTGAACTACCTCTAGGTCATCACGATGTTAGATCTCCATTTTGTAATCATTGTGTTGAAAATGGATATGAAACTATCCATTTCTCATAACCCCATGTAGAACACAAACAACACGTGGTTGAAATGGAGGATGAGAAATAATAAGAAAAGGAGGAATGCACCTCCGTCATCATTAATCATGAAATCAATCTTATCCCGTTAATATGTTTAACAGGTGAATAAATATGATAGACCAAGATTATCATAAAATCAATTACCAAATCAAATCACTAATAGGAATGAAATTGACGCCCTCCCGTAAGAACACCTGATCCATATATCACCATGTTAGTGGGTTGATCCATATCCATCATTTAATCCAACAATGGTTAAGAGATTAATTGATATTAAAACCCCTACCATGATACTTTTGAATATAGATCATCATGCCACATTCGTTGGCATGGTTAGTTGTATTCAGGATGCATCGATCGATCACGTTGTCATCCGCAAATGGGTTCTCCTCCAAAGATCCAATGGAAAATCCATAATTCAAAGGGTTATGCATATAACTCTGTGAACATTCCATAATTAGGTAATTATAGGGGAGTATTAGGTCACAACAAAAAATTGAATCATTTTAAATAAAATAAATTATTATGTTATTTTATTTTCATTAAAACTTCTAAAAACTAACTATTACAGCTGACCCATGCCGATTGATGTTAGGACCCACCTAATGAAAAATTTGTTGTTCTAAACACTACAGTGCCCTTAGATTTATAATCTAGTCACCCATTTAAAGGTTATTCAACTTTTGTAGGAAAACCGATAATGCACGCTATTTAAAATTTTAATTCATTTTAAAAAACATTCTGGGCACTCTGAGACTTGGATTCACACGCCATCGAAAGATTTGGTTTCAAAATAATTCTATATAATATTTAATAATAAAACACAGAAAAGTACGAGATATTATAGATCTACTAGGGAGTTGATCCCACCAATAATACTTTATCAACTATTTATTGGAAACATCTAGAAATAATTATAATAGATACCCAAAAATATTGAATTATAGAATAATTTATTATCTATTTTGGATTATGAAAACATTGAGAAAGGGGGCGAATAAGTGATTTTGACTTATCAAAAATGAAAAAACCTTTCTATGCCATTAGTTTTTACCTAAGAACATGTTAAAGTTAAAACATGTCATTTTCTATCTAAATAAATTCTTTATTGAAAGAAAAACAGTTGATAATATCAATAAACAATGACAAACATATTTACAAGGATCTCCATTAAATAACAATGGTTATCCCTTGACATGAATAGGAAAAACCAACTATCATAAAAGGAACTAGTATAAAATTTGTTAGCTACAACAAACTGGGTATATACGTGAACTTACAATTCATTATACCATTGTGTATTTATATTGTCTCCCAGTATTCATAAAATAAGTTTATGATGAAAAAAATAATGGAATTCACAAAAAAGTATCAATAACATGTTTTTTCACCATTTGGTAATTCTTATACATATCGAATAGGAATAGAAATATGCATGAACTTTATTCTTATAATTTTACCAATAAATTATTTCTCACAAAACATTATTAAAATTAATAAATTGAGTACTATTACTTATAATTTACTCTATCATCCAAAGAGGTTGTTACATAATTTTTATTCTGAATTTTTGAAGTGGTCAATGAAAATTATTCTTAGATAGAAATCGAAATTACACAAAACATCATTTATCCCAATTACCCTTATTATTATTCATCATCTGTGATATCTATAGTTCACATAATATTATTTATCTTATTTCCTATTCACCATATTCAATATAATTTGACTACAATTTATCATTTCCTCTATCTTCCCTTGGCTCTCTGAATGTGTCTAATTAGTGATCATGGTATTCTTCTTCAACATTTGACATCACAGTATTATCAATTGTTGTTAAAATAAGGTAATCTGTTTTTTTATACAGAAGGATATATAAGGGTGTGTTTCAATACTAGTTCTCTTACTATCTTGTTTTCTAATAACTATATAGTCTTTATATAATGGTTATAGAATCAAAATTTTCTTTTTATTTCTTCTTCAATTTTGTATACCTTGTTAGTATCTCATTAAATATTTTTTATGACATTTATTTATTTGAACTCCAAAATTATCATCCAGTAATACTACATATTTATTGTTGTAATTACATTGATAACTTCCATAATGAAATCTTGAAAACTTGTTATTAACTTCAATATATTTCTAAATTCAAGGGATATTTTTTGATTAATTTTTTCCACAAAATCCACTCCATATGTGCCTAACATTTCATACAGTTTCATGTTTAGAATCTCAAAAACACCACCCTATATTATAATTAAAGAAAGTCTTTGTGTATTTTCATCTTTACCCATTATACATTATAAGCTATAATCAATATCCACTTAATTGTGATATTTGAATTTTAAATCTAAATTTGATATTCATTTCATAACATAAACTCCCTAAAACATAATCTACACATTTGTAGAATCCTCAAATATGAACACCATTATGTCAAGCTCCATAATTTTCCACCCTAATATGGTATACTTTTAGGTGGAAATTTGATTTCTAGTCTAATTAATCGCATTTTTATTAATAACATTCACATATTCCTAATCGACTTATATGGAATTTCCTATTAATACATTCCACTTATATCAATTATTTTTACTCTATGATTCTTTAATACATATTTAATATTATGGTGTAATTAAATTTTTTATAAGTATCTAATACTCTCATATTAGGATATAAATTATTCCATATTCTTTCATTAGTCATATCAGATATATATACCTATGAATGTTCATATGTTCAAATTTTTTCAATATCCCTTAAAATTTTAAAAAAACAATGCATTCATATATGACATAATGATACAATATACATGTAAATGTTTTATATAATCATTGAGATATATCTAACTAATTGATATGTTAAGACGAATTTTACATATTACCTTTAATGACGAAACACATATTTATAAATAAATTCATAGAATATAGTCAATCTTTTATGATGAATATGACATGAATATATTTTTTTTAATTCAAACAGCCATGCGAATTTAATATAAGGAAAAAATCATGTTTCACTAATCCAAAATTTGGTTATTATAATGTAGTTACACTATTTTGCTAATATATAAACTCATTTAAACATTAAAAAATGTTTTTTATGGCCCCCATTGGTATATTTTTTCACTGTATCTCTATACATGTGTGCATCATGTCACACTACACTTACGAAACCATATGTAATTTTTCCAACACATCTATTCAACACAAGGCCTAGATCAACATTGAAATCAGTTGTTCTTATCCATATAGAGCATATATTCATGTGTTCCCTTTTATCCTTTATTTAACTAAACATTTTATTAATTTATCACCCTTTTCATGAGAATTAATCATCATTAAAAATCATTATTTTTTCAATTTACCACATCAGAAACTGATAAAAAGAACTTCAATGCACATCACATGAACTCATACACATATCAATTATCAAAATATAATATCCAATGGTACATAAAATATAATAAAAAACAACTTATTAATTTATCAACCTCATGCAATATGAGATTGAATTTACAAACATTCAACATATAGACGAAAAATTACAATAACATTTTTCATATAAATATAAGAGTGGGCATTAATAATTCTCAATGATATTTAGACACATCCATTATATTTTTATGTCAGACTAAAATTATGGTATTTAATTTTTTATATGATAAATTAAACAAAAAATTAACAAAAAACATCCATTATTTTCATTGATTGGTTTTCACTTTATATAATGGAGACACGTTCTTTAGTCCTCATATAAAAATATGCAAGAGTTATCAAATTTATTTTTATACTAATATATTTCCAATAAATTCATATTCAATATAATAAAATAAAATATCACTAAGACTCTGAATATATCGAAAACATACGACATACACAATTTTAGCGTGATGAAGGGCCAATGGTTGGCACACTGTGATACATTTCATAAGGTTTTTCTTAAACTCAAATAGGTCTTCACAAACATTATCATTTGACATGTATTTTAATGTGATGGAGGGCCAGTGGTTGGCACCATTAACTCTCCCACTCCCCCAATCTTGATCGTTCTTAAGATAATTTTAAGGTTAAATCATTGTATGTCCTCTGTCTTATCTCTCTATCTAATATTACCTCCTTCATACTTATTTATACATTTTTGTTCTATTGATTAAAAATATATAACACTAGGATTGTGAAATTTCCATATTTTGATGAAGCTTTATTTAAGCCTCTCTAGGTAATGTTTTGATATTAAATCTCACTTCATCCTTTTCTGTTTATTAATGTATCTCCACACGGAATATTCAATAATTTCAATATTTAATTGAATTAATTTCAATGGTTAATATTAATTTAATGATACAATATTTTATTGGGAGGGTGTTAGGAGCATGGTGAAAACCCTCCTAGTGTTTTTAGTCATGTTCTAATGATGTATTAGTTATCAGTGTGTTATATACTACTTAGGCCCCATTGTATTAAATTAAATAATTAATTATAATTGTTTATAAAAAAATAATTATTTTATATTATATAATGAAGGATCACATGGATGATCTAGGCTTGCGGTGGAACTTAAATGAGTAATAGTAGGGCTATGTCGGGGTTTGTTGAATCTTTTCAAGGCAGGTAAACCCCTGTTATAAGTAGGTGGACTTTAGTACACGACAAATGTTGTTATGGATGTTTTATGGTGATAGTGATATGTGGAATCACCAGAAAAGGAGATAACCTTATTTAATTAAATTGTATTATTCAAAATGAATAAACTAGTACAAGTTCATAAAGTTCTATGGTAATGATAGTTTTGGAACTAACATGATTGCCTGAACTATCGATGAATAAGTGTAAAATTTTGGTTATGTACACATTTATTATGAACGTTACACATAGAAATATAATTGATTGTGGTGTGAGATTACCTAATATGTATAGACCTTTTATTTTTTTTAATGAGTCTTGAGACACCATGGAGATGTTCATTTCATTGGGTTGGTTAGGCGGGTTGATCATTCTAATGATACATATGAAATTTAGATGGGGCATATGCCATCTCTAGTATGTTTCTTATAAGGATTTACCTATAATTAATGGAAATATTTGAGATCTTAAAGATTGGGAAGTGGGATGTGCAAGAACCATGTAAAGGGGTTTTATCATAATTTTTTATTTTCTTAATGGGGATGTCATGAAGGGTCCCCCAACTATGTGAGAACCTAAAGGAACAAGTTATGTTACCCTATTATATCTAGACCCTGATGGGACCAATTAGGATAACTCATGTATTTATTCATATAGGGGACCAAATTAGGTTTCTAAACCATTATTTGACACTATATTTGTGTATAATACACTGGTAGAGATGTTTATAGGTATTACCTTTTAAATTAAACCATTCACTAGAGTTGATGGGCTTTGTATAGTGAAGGTGGGTTAAGGTTTTTGAGATTCCCAAGATTCTTTTATATTTTTTATAAATTATATGGAACGAACTAAATGAAGTGGTTGTGAAATTATTAGCACATTCCTTAAGGGTAATTAATACATAACCATTATATAGTTGTAGTTAACCTTACATGTTGTTCCATTGAGAGTCTAACCATGTTTATGTGAGATGAGAGAGGATATGTTTTCATCCCAAATGACATGACACAGGACGAAGTGATCCAATAAAAGTTATATTTAAATAATTTTGATGGAATGGATGATATCAATGGATCTTACCATATGACCTAATGAATATATAATGATTAGGATTACCTCCTATGGTATGGTGTTAATGGGTAATATTCAAATCCTCAACAATTGAAACCCATTGGGTTCGGTGACGATGCCTGATATTTTGGATTTCCAAGGGAGATACCCCTGGCATTCAGGGATAGTTCCATATATTTATTAATTACAAAGTAGATAACCCCATGATTTGAAGATGATGACTAATGATTATTGATCATCTGGGATTATATTCTAGGGATTATCCTAGAGTTTTATGTAATATAGTTCATATTTATTTACTAATTTATTTTTTCAGTGATTCCTAATTCTGTTAAAACCCATAATTGATACACCATTAAATAACATGTTTTTTTTGATTACATATATCATGTAGCGACATCTCCCTAGTGTTTGGTAATTGTACCTAATCATATAGTCAGTTGGAGATGATCTCCCAGAGGTTGGTGTATTATTTTAATTTGTTTAAAAAATTCATGTGATGTTTACAAAGACATTCCATCACTAGCTAAAGTAGGTATATTTAATTGAGAACACAGAACTAAGGACATATAATGTCTTTGTTATCTATTTATTTCCTATTTTTTATTATATATTTTAGATGATCAAATCACATGAACGAAATACTACATTGTAGGATATGTGTGGGGAAGAGTTAGTAATTATCAAATAAGTTATGTATGAACACTCGGCTCTAGTTTCTATAGAACATTATTATTCAAATATTCCACACTTGTTGTTGTTTTTTGTTTAGATTACAATTGAATTGATCAAGTGGGAAAACTTTTTCTTGTATACAGTTCATTGTATGTGGAATGGATTAGTTTTCTAGAATATCACTATATTTTATTTTCATTGTTATTGTTGTATAATTGATTGTCCCTTTGGGTGTTTTACCTTGTATGTCTGTACATCAGTATTTTTCTAATTATTAAATTCATTGTTATTTATTAATTTTTTTTAATATGATGTGTATGATTCATTTTAATTTTATTATGATTGTGTACAATAATATGGGGGTTATATTCACTTAATGGTACATCCTAAGACACATGAGTCTAGTTGGTTGCCTCTGGAATATTAGGAGGTATGACTGAGAACAGATGATGAAATAGATCGCAACAACAGTTGAGTGTCTTATAACATTGGAAGTTAAAATGTGACATCCAGTATTTATTTTCTTCTTTTATAAAATTTTTAATTTGTTATACATGTGAAATAGGAATTTATAAGATCTTGTTATGGATATCATGTCGGTGTTCCATTGTAAAATATTCTATTCGGAAATTCATGTTTCCTAGTTTTTAGGATGCATGTTATCATTTTGTGATTTTACGATCATATGAAATTTACTTCTTTTAACAAACAAAATATTTGAGGTTTTTTATTTGTTTTTATATTTTCATATTTTTCCATTATGATTAGAGGAACCTCATTCATAATAACATGGAATTTCAGATTTATAAGACTTATTGTTATGATAGTGTGATATTATATCAACAAATAAATATCCTCATCTTTTGAAAATGTCACTTACAACCGAATAAAATTTCATATATATTTTTTTGTTCAAAAATACTCCTTTCGATAGACTTTTGAATATGAATTTAATTATTATCTTATACCACCTATATCATCTGTAATACTCATAATAATTAGTATAAATATGTAGTCCTGTATGTGCTGTTAGATCTTTAATGTTAGCAGGTTAGTATGGAATAGGTGGCCTTCCTTAGATCCACCAATCTTGAGGTTATTATCTTGGTTCAGTTAAATAACATACCAGTAACTAGATATATGGGTTTACCTCATATGAAATGGAATGGAACCCTAAATAATCTAATATTTTGGTGGGTTTCATTGAAAAAAATCCTCTTAAGGTAGTATATAATGTATGTGTATTCATCGTTCATGTGGCCACATCCTATATTTGGTAGTTTAATTCTCAAAAGCATAGAGTGTTTTAGTGCGCTAGGAGTGGCTCAATTAAAACACATGATGACTTTTCATTAGATGATATATGGGTTGTTATCTTATAGATACGGTTATCTAATGTTCTAACAGTAGCCTATTTATGGTTTTCCCATATATAATGAAATTATATTATATATAGCCATATAAAATTATTATAGTTCTATTTAATAGATCATTAGAGTGATATCACTTTTTAATCCCAATTGACGAGGTAGTAGTCCTAATGAGATAAATCATGTAGGTGGATCCTCTTTATAAATTAGATCCCCAATGGGAAAATTGATTTGGAATATGATTCCTACTATAATCCTAAGTCCTCTGAGTGGGTGCTTCATCCTTTTGGATATCATAGTTTTTTAGATAGTATCATTTTTATGACCCATTATTTATGGTTTATGAGAGGCTTGGAATTTTTTATAGTTGGGGGACCCAAAGGCCTGTATTTTTATCTTAGGATCATTAATGAATCATATGGAAACATGAACACCCTTAGAGGGTTTTTAGGAACAGAAACATTAGGTTCCATGGAATTCATGTGATGATAGAACCTCGATCACTTTTCATTTTTTAAATAAATCTATTTATACTTGGTCGACTAGTGGATCACATGAACATAATGAACTATGAATTTCATAAGAGTGTGGTACATGTTTTATTATAATTAATTAATATTGTATGTCTCTAGGTGGTGGTTTTGTGTGTTTAAACATTAGTAAATGTGATGTTATGAGTTTATAAGAGGATCTCTAGGTGTTATCTGAACAGATGAGAATAAAATTACACGGATCATCGTTAGTTGTTCTAGAATTGGGCATGCATTCTATAATATGGGTCCCGATAATTACGGTGCTACGTTATATGATTGGTTATAGTGAGGTCATATGGCCCATTTTTTATAGAAATTTTGGTAGTATGATCTTGTTAAACATTATTCCCGTTGAGTTAAAAATTAATAAGTGGTTGTTATGAGATGTGGATTTATGGATGTTTCTAGGGAACTAGTGGGAATCATGGAACAATATTTTTGATAAGGATTGTATATATCCCTCTTTGTTAGTTAAAACATTTGAATTATATTCTATATTGGGATATGAAATTTATACGAATAGATTATAAGATGGTATTGAGTGGATGGTGAGGATGAATCAAGAGGATCATCATGAATTTAATTATATTCAATGATGATAAGTTTGTTCCATATTATGGTTTTATAGTGTGGCCCAATTTATTTATGTTTTTGGAAGATTTTAATTGAATTCATTCCCATGATCTAGTAATGGGATATAAATTGATTCCTCTAGTATGAGATCGATTATGGGAGGGCATGACCATGTTAGTCATTATTTATATTGAAGTATGAGGCATTGTAATTATATATTTATTTATTGTATATTTTTGATTAAATGAAAAATAATCATGATGATTGGATAATAATATCATTTTTGGGTAAATGACCTCCATGTTGGAATGCTTTAGATGTGGACATCATGGTCGTTGGACTGTTCATATGAGTACAAGAATCATATTATTTATAGTCCCAAGATAAATACCGATTTTGTGATTTGAAGGACATATTAGATGATGTCGATGAATTGGAATCATGATCATGAAGATATTAGTGTTTACAAAGTGTTTTCAGTGGGATGATTCATGATTTATGATATGATTCATTAGGTGGAATACGATTTCATAAAAATGATCTGTGTGTGAACCTGTTTGTTGATGTGATTTAAGGGGTGAAACTCAATTTAATTGATTTGTTCATGGGGTGAGTCATGAGAAAATGTGGTGAGGTTCTATATTGTGTGAAATTTCATGGGAAGCATGGAGGGGTGATGATTTACCTTTCTGTGGGATTGGGACCCTGTGTGTGGTGAAAAAGTTGAATTATATGAATGAATTTCATTTGATGGTGTATTAGTGGATGTGACCAAGCATCTAGAGTATAGTTAGATAAATGAGTAATGACTAGTGTTATGCTTGAGCTTGGTCACAGTGAGAGTAGAAAATGATGGAATCGTTGTGTGGGATTTAGTTAGTTTGTTGATGGACTGTAAAATGGTGTTTTATGTAGTTGTTTCATATATTTTAGAGTACCATGTATTTTAAATGGACATTTTGATCTATTTTTCTTGGTATGAAGAATAATAAGATTTATTTCAAGGTTTTTTATGATATATTTCTTTACATATATTGATGATCATTGTGTATTATCATCTAGATTATATATATATGGTTTGAAATGGTGTCAAAAGTTTTAATGACTAATATAACTCATATTTTTATGTTTCAAAGAAGTATCTGGTTGAATGTTTTGAGTAAATTTAATTAGATTGAGAATTCTTTAGAAGCCTGAGTTGGTCAGAATAATTTTGTCGAATGGTCGATGATACTCCACATGGATGAGATTTAATATGGTGGGTAGATTATAATACCTCATGCGAGGATGATATATAGAAATTATGTGGGATTTTCAATTAAATTTATAATATTGGTTGAAAGACACCTCATTTTATGGGGTTCTAGGAGTTTGATAATCTATATTAGTGGCTTTGATAATGATTTGGGCTTTAGTGGAATGTCCTCAGGTTTGGATAACAACCATAGGAACAGGGACCAATGCTAGTTAATACAGCTGTATTAGAATATTGATACTATAGATAGTGATTCATGATGTGGATGGATTCACAAGAATCTAAAAAATGTTAAATATGGATATATAAAGACTCTTGGAAAATCCTATATGTACATGATGTGAACAATTGTTTTAGGTGATGACACGCTCCAAGTCGGTCTTTTAAATTAACAAGGGGGATCAATCACTTTTCCACATTGGAATGAGCAACAGTGGGTTAGACGGTCGATGTCCACCAATTCCCCCCTTTTTATTACTTTGTTCACAGATATTATTATTTTTATTTCAAGGCAGAAGAATGATATAAACTTTTACTTCAATATATATCTATTCTTTCCTCATTTGGATTTTATTTTAAAATTATTTGGTTTTTTTATAATAGAGATTTCACTTCATGATTCTGACCACTAACATTTTTATCGGGTTTTCTTATACCATAGTTATATGATGTATTGAGATAATGTTCATCTATTTTAGTTTTCTATTTCATTGAGGCATGTCATTGATTTTGATTAAATATTTTTTTAGGATTAAATTTAATTATTTTGGAATATTAATACATATTTTTTAATTTTTATTGTTCCTGAGATGGTGTTCTGGTTTGTTGTGGACCTTTTGGGAATAATTATTTGTGGTCTCGGGGATATGGTGACTCACAATGGGTTGTAATATATTTCATCATCATTGGTTGAAATTATATAATTTTTATTATTTTCTATAATTAATTATATTTGGTATATTATTTGTGGACTGAACATATGATTATCTATGAATCGGATGGTCCTTAAATGAGGCCTAGTTGTGAATGGTTGCAGCTTAGTGGAGCTTAGAAATGTTGGAAACTACTATTTTTTTGTCTTTTATGTTTTGAATACTTCATGTGGTGTTATTAATGTTTTATGTGGTATATGATATTGGGACTCACAACTGCGGGTTCTAACCATGTTTTAGTATATTGTCATATTTAATATTAAATCCATTGTATAACTTCCTATATTTCCACGTACAAGAGGGTCTCTAGCACTTGCTGGATTACGTCAACCACCGATTTCATCATCTTTGATTATAATTTTTTATTACTTTATTATGTCTTTGAGGCTTGAACCCCAGCAAGTGGGGGTATGAGATAGCCTATGACAGACTAACCTAGTGATCTATGTGATGTATCTTGATACACTTTGGAACCATTTTTTCCTTTATGATGGGTTGGTTGAGGGGACAATTGTGTTGCATCCTTTTTATCAAGGATGTAAAATGTGTCATTTATATTGATTATCCAATAATAATTTACCAATTTGACCTACTTGGCTGTGATATTTCTAATACTAGGTTACTAGATATGCTACCCCTATGTAATTGGGATTAACTGTACTATGATTTATTTCTAATGGGTTCCCAATGTAGGGTTCCCCTACCATGTGATAACAAAAAGGACCATAGCTCGAGTGCCTTATTATGTGTTTACCCTATAGGCCAAAATTAAGATACGTAACTTATATATTGTCCTAGTAGTCTAATATATTTTCATATCCTTTATTTGACTAACAATTAGTGTCTAAGTAATGGATAGATGTGGTTACTGGTGTCACCTGAGAATATATACCATTCACACGAGTCAATTCGTTATGGTTAGTAATGGAATAATTACAAATTTAGGTTACCCTTTCTTATTTTATTTTTGTATAAATGTTATAGAAAAAATATAAGAATAATTCATGAAATTGAAATCATTATTCTTAAGGTTGGTTATGATGTGAGACATTTATGGATGTAGTGACCATTACTAGGAATTCCCTTGTGAGTTCATCCTTTTTCCCGTGATTGGGATAGGAATATATAAAATATTGATGGGAATATATTGGAGAAATAGATACCCTACCACTTGTATTTATGAATATTTTCTTCTTGGATGATCTCCATGGATCTTGACTTTATGCCGGATGATTATGGATTTATCAGCATTACCACATGAGGTTCTTCATTGACATATGATATTCTAGAATGATGAGGTGATACCCCTTTTTATTGGTGATTAGTCATACTAATTTTAAATGAAAATGGTGATAAATCATGGTATCATTAATTTTTCATTTTGTGTTATAATACTAAGGGTTATACTGTTTGGTTTTAGTGATGAACCATAATGACTGTTAATTGTATTGGGATACCTTATAGGGATCTAATAAAATACTGATGATTTTTTTCTATAGTTTATTTAATTTTGGATTATTGGTGACTCTTGATTTCATGGAATTATAATGGCGATACCCCCTATGTTAATTTTTATTTCATAATTTAAATTTATCTCCTAAGTTCAAACCCCTAAGGGATCATCATTTATTCATCACAAAATGAATACCCAGAAAAGTCTCCATTGGTTTCTCATAACTGCCTTATGTGTTTAGTACTATCATGTAATGTGTTTATAGAAACTCTGTCACTAGTTGACGTTTGATTTTTTGAAATTGCAAACCTCTGGATCGATGTTGTCTTTTTATCTCTTTATTTATAATATTTTAATTATTTTGTTGATTTTTTCATGGGAATCCAAATATCACTCTATTTTTTATATGTAGAACCATTCTGGTGCTTCCCTATCATGTAATATAATCACACCCTTCTAAGGTGGATATAAAACATGAATACCTGAGAATATCCCACTTAGAGAGGCTTAGGTTTGGCTATGTTTGGGTTTGGTAATTCATGATATCAAAGGAAGGACTATGGATCCCTTGATGAGGTATGTATTAGAGTTATAGTAGAGGACTATATTTTAATTCTTCTACTTGTTTTTTACATGTGACCCGCAAATAGGGTGGTATTCTATGTATTCCATAATATCTATATTTTATTAATTACAATATGATTGATTTTTTTATTACTACTGTGTATTCTATTATCAATTAATTTTAATAATTTATCCATGGTTTTACAATCTAATGTGGGTGTATAGTCTATTCTAATAACCTCTGTGTACCCTCATTGTAAGCTAGAATCCTTTTTTATTTGAGGGGGTGTTCCAAAGTCCACGTGTCTAACGGTTTTGCGGTACTAATCATTTACTATATGACCTGAGTCATTTCACGGTTATTATAGAATAATCAATTTATTTGATATGAATGAATCATATAATATTGGTAGCTCAATCATGACCTTTTTATGTCATCTGCCTCTAATGAAGAAAATTTACATAATCCTCTCAAGAAGGGACCATTTATTTTAGATCAATAAATCATTGATCAATGTAAAAAATGGATTTTATCATCCAAGGATTATATTCATTAAAAAAAATATCTTTATTTTATGTTTTCATGAATCATTCCATAGTAGAAAATTATCTATCCAGGTGTGTATAATTCTATATATTTCCACAGTTTATCTAGTTCACCCCTTGATAACCTCACTCACCATTTAATCACTCCATTATAAGACTGAACATACTAAAAAAATGTTCAAAAAAAATTAGTTGGATATTATTTTTACACAATTTTCATTGTGTGGTTAAGAGTTTTTTTTTCAAACCATGTTTCATTATTAATTCAATATACTATGATTATATTTTTTTGTATTTAATTTATACTTTGAATTTCAAAATATTTTATTCTTAAAACCATCCATATAATTTTGTATGATGCTCTAATTTTTGTTATACATAAAAAGAATTATATCTTCTCATTTAATATATATTTTAAATATTTATTTATATTATGTTGAAATATTTATTAATAATTATTTAAAATTTTGAATATCCTACTTTTATGTTTCACATAGATCATTTTTAGCTTTTATGTTCCCATTATAAGATAACCTCTCACGAAATTGAGAAACTTCATTTTAAATATTAATATTCCCTTTATTGCTAGGTTTATTTATACTTATCTCACGTATCATTCCATTTCAGAATATAATTTTAATTGATTAAACAATCATTGGGTACATTAGAATAATTATTTAAATTCAAAATAGCTAAAATTGATGGATTTTCATCCTAATATTCCCCGAGTTTCTATTATAGGGTTATTTTACAAAATATATTTCATCCACCCATTTAAAGATGCATCAATGTCATGTTAATATGAATCCCTGTAAAATCCTAATCTTCCAAAATTGAAGTATGTATTTCTTGTAAAAATTATATTCGACTTGTTATTCTCGATATTTCTTTAAATATAATTTTATTTTGAAATATTTTCATGGTCAAACTCATAATTTTTTATTATTATTTATAGTATTATAATATTTTACATCTCTTATATATGCTTCACATGGTAATCATAAATTCATTCACTAAATATTATGGTTTTTCATTCGTATTTTTGTGATACATGTTGGTATCTGAATGCTCCAGTATTGGTGAAAAACCATACAAAACTGAAAAAAGATCTCCCTATATATTAAATTTGATTAAATTGGATATGTTGTATTTAATCTGGGCATGTTTCTCTATTTCATTATTTATCTTAATTGAGATTTTATACCTTTATTCTCTTGAGATTGATGAATTTTATCGATAATCCATAGTAAATTATAGACTTTTTACAACACCATCATTTCCCATGAATTATAAATATTCATTTGTAAATGGAATGTTGTCCAAAATTTGTAGATGTTAGTAGATGATTTATTTGACCAATCCCCAAAATCGATTAAAATACATTTGTAGAATCTTCATTAATAATAATATAGTATCTACCCAAGACATTGTGGTAGGATTATCAATTTTATAAAAAAAAATATTTGTATATTATTTTAATTAAAACCATCCATTTCCATAAAATGTTGTTTAGAAAAATCAATAGGATTACTGCTGAATGATTCCTTTGGATTTTATATTGTAGATGATTGATCATTAGATGATAAAATTTTATTTTGTTCTCGAGATTAAGGTCTACATAAGAAATATTCCTCTTATAATATCTAAATTAGGGCATCAACAATTACCTCAACTCCTTGTGAATATGTGGGTTAACAATATTCTCAATTTTTGTGATTGACCTCAATCTTGAGACCCAGTATATTGAGTATGTATTTATTATTCTCCATTTTTATCAATTTATTTTCACATTACTTATTTTTGTATTTAGTTACATCATCATTAAACTTATTGTTGTAACAATTTATCTTTTTTTCTTAGTCTTCATGGATTTAACATAATATTATGTATTCATGATTTCAATATTATTTTTCTAATTTCCCTCTAATTCATGGATATTATATTAATGTTTTTTTCTTTTAAAATATGACAAATTGTAATAAATGTATCATATTAAATAATAGATGACCATTAATTATATATAAAATTAGTTCCATTTTTTCCACCATTTGTTTTGAGATATTTAAAAAAGATAATAATTATTTTTATGAAGCTTGAAAAAATATTTATAATTCATCATCATGTTGACTAATCTCTTCCTAATAAGATCCAATAATAATAATAAAAATATAAATTAATTATTTATGAATAAATTTTATTATATCATGTATTAATAGATATATTGGATAACATGTGGTCACTCTAAAAACATCTTGTCACTTCTTGGGGGAAGATTTGAGAATAATCTTTACTTACCTCATAGTCAGTTAAATTCACCGAATCATTTAAGGAGATGGTTGGTATACTACCTTAATGTTTTTTAAAACCACCATTTATTTTCTTTTAATATTAAATAAATATTCATTATTTCAAATAGGAACTGAACCTTCTTGCCTAAATCCAGATAGATTTGTATTTATCTATGTATTATTCTCTTTTGTTTTCATGTTTATCATTGTCTTTGTAGATACATAAATGTGCTCATAAATAATTCCATATTCTCTAATAGAAAACATGATTGTAAATTAAAAATTATTTTAATATTTTGATAATTTGAAAAAAGTTATTCAAAATAATCCAATCAATGGTGTGACAAACTAAAATACAAACTAAATGATATTTTTTGGGTATGAAAAACACTCTGAAGGGTGGTGGTAAGTTAGTGTTGGTGAATTTTTATATTAGTATTAAAATGTTATCCATTTTAGTAAACCTATACTATTATAAAGTTTAATAGTTTTATTTTCATATCTTCTAACATTCATAACTTTATAGAACTCATCCAAAGAGTCCCACCAAAGAATCAACGAAAATTCCAAAGGTTCTTATTTCCAAAATATATTCTAATCCTTTGGGTGAATTTGAAAATATATTATAACATTACCAACTACTAATAATATTATGGGCTAGAAAATGTTCTGTATATGTATATATATTATATTTAGCATCCTATCTGGTCCTAATACATTTTTCATACATTATTATAGTAATATTAATATGCAAAGATGATATTTATTCACAAATATAAGCTATGTAAGTTGTTAGTACATAGTTTTAGTATGATTTTATATCAATTAAATACATAGTATCATGAAGGCTCCATTGTATTATTATGGATGTATAGTAGAACATACATTCTTTTCTTCATATAAGTAATTTGTTTATACTCTTTCCTAATAGATGAAAACTAAAAGGGTAATAATATATCAAAATTATTGCAAAAATGAATGTCTTAGATTCTTCCTGTATAGAATTGAATTATCATGTCATCATTGTTCTTATTTTATTAATTGATTTTCTAACACTATGTAAACTAGAGTGCATACAAATTTCATACTCTAATTTATTATTCACATTTATTACTGGAAAACAAACTACACTAGATCTCCATTTCGTTATTATGTTGACTCTTACAAGTAGTTTAATGATAGAATCAATACTCCTTTTTATACATTTTGACTTCAAAATTTTATAAACATTTTTTAATGTCAAATTACATAGTTTTATATGATACTAAAATATTTCTCAATGTGTGGTGTATTATCAGTCCTCTTATTACCCAATTTTATTTGACCAGAAAATATATATATCTGTGTTACAACAATTCGGGGTACTTATAATTTCTTATTCTATTCACTATATCTCATAAACAGTTATTTTTTAACAAACATTATATTTGATCATTTAATTTCCTTTAATAATCAGTGTTCAAGACACCATAATTCATATTTTCAATACCATTCAAAATATACCATGAACGTAAAACAATACATGGCATTCACATAATGATAATTCTAAATTTTATTTAATTTTCTTCCTAAAAATACCTTAAAAATAAATTCCATGTATGGATGTGGTTTATTTATGTTTTTTGTATTTATTCATGGTATGAACTAATTGGTTCATGGATTAATATTATCATTATAGATCTTCCCAATCCCACTTCATAAATTATATGTAGGAATCACAACCATCTAAATCCAGAAATATAAATTGGAATGTGTGGAATAGTTTCTATAATTTGATTAAAATATTCCCTTTCATAAATTTCATGTATATCGAATTTTCATATATCATTACCCATATATAGACCACAATAATCAAAAACAACTTATGTATAATTCCTTTATGTGGATATTGATTCTCTAATTCGATTACATGGATTTTCATTACATGGTTTTTTATACATGGAGTCTGATAAATATAAATCCATCTATATATATTATGCTTATGTTGATTATTTAATACTCTAGGATTACAGATGTCTTCTCTTAAATTTCTATGAATAAACGATGTCCATAAAATTATTATAAACTCTTTTCTTATTTTATTCTATTTAGTAATCCTTTATTTTATAATATAAAAATTTAAAGAATAAAATTCCATTCAACTTGTGTTGTTTCAATCTTTCTAAAAAATTAAATGAACTATGATTTATCATAATATATACTCTTACTATATGTGTGTAGGGGTTTATAAATACCATTGACACATTTATTGTAAATAATAGTATTTTAACCCATGTTATATGATTCCTTCTATGGTAAAACATGATGTTGGTATTACAAGAATAGAGTGTACAAAATATTTCTTGATGAAGTTGCAATATACATCCTTTATTATGACTCATAAAAACATGGTTTCTATATATCGAACAATACCACATTTAGTTAATCCTACATCAGATTTTCATAAGGAAGTTCCACTATTTTATTATTTTTATATCTATTTAAACCACTCAAAATAAACTTTTATGTCATGCATCATCCTATTAGGTATTCATTATTACTATCACATATACCTCTTAACTTATTCATCCTAAATCACCCAATGTTGGGGGATATGCCACCTCTACAATACTCAAGTACACTCTCACCTTTATGCCCATCTAGTTATCATCATATGGTATCCTAGATACATGGGTTCTCAAATAGCCTTGATTTGGTCATATTTTATATGGTAAGGAACAATCTATGGATTCACGATCCTTATGAATCCTAGAGTCATTTTCAAATTTACCACTTCCCAATCAAATCATAAGAAATCACACACAAACATCAAAAGCACTTGTATGCATATCACATTGAAAAATATAACAACTTGTAAATCAAAAAAAATATTTCAACACAACTTTTGGATTTCATGACCTTATATAATATATATTTTTATATTTAATCTTAAAAAAAATCTGTATATAACATCATAACTACCATTATCATAGAGATATTTTATTTAAAATTATAAATTATATTTGAAACCAAAACTCTTCAAAAATATTTTTACTTCAAACCTAATTCATGTAATTATATTTTTCATATCAGAAAAAATAAGAAACATAAAAAAATTGAGATTGTATAAAATAATTATTTAGTTAACTTAAAAGTGTCAAGTTATTGGGATCTCTATTAGTAACATGCTTGGGTTCTCTGATTTATATCCAACCTAATATTATTTCCATAAATTCAAGAACAACATATTTTTATAAAAAATAATTGAAATTCAATTTACATTTAAAAATATAAAACACAAACACAATGGACTCAATAAATGATAGAGATAGATTTATCAATTTGAACGAATGAAACTCACATTTGATCACCCATGAATTGATCACTATAAAAAGATATCTAAAATTATGAAAACAGGTATCAAATGTTTCATAAATAGTTCTTATGGTCAAAGGGAGTTCAATATAATATGTAGGAAATATGCGTATATAAAATGTTCATCCAAATATATATAGGTTTGGAAAACTAGAGGAAAAAATGAAATAGAATTTAGTATTATATAATGGTTGGGTTGGTAACCAAAACCATAATTAGGCATGGTAGGTCACACCATAATTGGTCTGATTCAAATAATGAACTATAATTCATAGTGTAAATCCCACTTATCACTCGATTAGAGGACCCAATAAAATGTATTTTCCTATAAATCAATCCAAATAATGTGATGAAAACATGGAACCATTTTATAGTAGTCCCCCAAATAATAGAGGCATGAATGTTTTTACTCAGAACACCATAGTGAATTCTAGAGCCCAAAATTTGGTGATAATTGTAATGGAAAATCCAAATTAACTATCCCATATACTCCATATAAAATCCTTAAGCACTACACTATAGAAATCCTTAATGTGATAGAGACAATAAATGTAACCCTTGATCCCCACAAAACAACCCAATGATCCATGACCAATCTACTCCTAAACCTACAAAGAAAAAAAACCACCCAAGATCCGTTCTTAAATAACATAATCCATATTTAAGAAGAAAATATTTGAAACAAAATCATACACAACCAAACATATAATGCCACAAAACCCTCTGTGTTTACAAAATCTAATCGAAGAGGCACATCTATACCTCCTTAGTTTTGAAATACATCATTCACACCAAACCAAAATGAAATAAATAAGGAAGATCAAATCCCTTAAATGAGATAAATATGAAACATTTTTCATCATATATAATTAAATTGATACATAAGATGAGGTAAAATCAGTTCAAATAACCACCCCATTAGATATAGTTAAATATCCTCACAACATATAGAACACAACCGAATCATCTCAGGGAATGAGTCTGTAAACACACAATAACAATGATCATCTCATGAATCAACATGTATTATAAATAAAAACCCCCAAAAATAATTAAGATATTGATCATTAATTTTTAATACATGTTCTACTTAACTATCCTCAAAACTATGTTTTCCATTGATTAAATGTTGTATCATCATCAACATCAAACTAACTCTTTTTAATGACATGGGATTATTTCCAGAGAAGATGTGATAAATAAAAAATATAATAGAGGGAAATTCTATTTAATGTTTGTGGTATTGTATATGAAATATATACAATATACCCATCAACATTAATGGATAAAAAATCAGGGAGAAACCATTCTCCCATTACCAATCCTTCACATCCCAACATGAGGGGATACCTTAAACAACACATTCACACCATTATATAAATAAATAGTCATTTTTAAATTACCATTATAGTTCTTCTTATGTTTAATTTAATAATTAAAAATACACCTTGTCACAAAAAACACCTCTTTATAGTTCTATACTATTTCATGTATGAGAAAATCTATCTCACTAAACTTGTTCTAACACATCATATATAGGAATGTGTTCCCAGAATATCATAAAATAACAGCCTCTAAATATTTGGGTGTTAATTTATTTTATAATTAAACTCAAACAAGAGAAAGTTTATTGCTCATAAAACTATAAAATATAGAATACATGTACATACCATGTAAAAAAATATTTATATATTATTCTCTAACTAAAAATACATCTACACATGAAAAATTAGGTTTTGGAATATCTAAGAAAAAAATAATGGAAAATTATCCATAACCTAGAGGTAAATTTTGTATTATGGTCAAATATGGTCACCTATTGAACACCCCAAATCCACACCCAATATTCTTGATATTTCCATAAAAACAACAACCAAAATTGACTCCATAATCACCGGTAATTGAGATCAATTCATTATGTGATCTATGGTAACCCATATTAAAATATATCCCCCCTTGAATAAAGAAATATTCTATCAAATTACATTGAGTGTTCCTCAAAATTATATAAGAAAAATTAAATGGATGGTGTTAATCACCAATAACATGATGCCTAAAATTTATAATCTGGAAGAATGAACATCATGATACAAACTATATAAATGTTCACTCAATACCATTCTAAAAAAATGAACTCTCAATGCATGGTACTTATGTGAAAAACTAAAATTCCTTGTAAAGATTAAACTATGGAACATATAATGAACAACATGATTAATCAATAATGGAATGGAAAAAATTACACTAGAATAACACTATATTTTTATCATCTTCGTATTATCCCATTGAGGAATCAGAGAAAATAAAACTACCTCTCTAGACCTCGACCTTAGAATCCCCCATCTAAGAATACTCCAAAATGATGACTAAATATAACTACACTATTTTATAATATAGAATTCCTTTACTAATTACATCCCCCACATAGAGGTGTATATAATAGACTTCCATAGCTACTGTCCATAAATCACCAAAACATTAAATATATCACCACATAATATCATTCCTAGTGAATCTATAATTAAATTAAATTTTCTAATTATATAAAAAAGTTCAAAGTCATAATACTATAAAAATTATATCAACCACCATTTATGAAAATTCAATTCAATTTGGGAATAGATAAACCTCAATCTAATTTCATCAATGAAAACCGTATGTTGTTTTATATTGAGTAAATTTCACAAATACCTTTTCAAAAATAAATATATAACAATAATATTCTCATCAGTAAAATATTTATAATAATGTGGTCAAGATTAATGGGATACATAAGATATGACTATATTTTACTTCATAAAGATACAACCTAGGACAATACATTAATATTCATAATAAAAAAATAGAACTCCCTCCCATGTAAAATAAAAAATAAACACAATGACCTTTATCTCTATTAAATACTAAATAAAAGATAGTAATGAGTTGGTGTATATTGAATTAGGGTCATTCATGATTAAATATATTAGATGAGTCATAATAAGAGATTCTTAGAGTATAAACCATCGATAATATCCTTCATCACCCTATAAAATATACACATATGTATCATTATTAGGGGATACCAAAGAACAACTGCCTACATCCTTAAAGGATTTGTAGCTAATCCACCATGAGAAAAGCATATGCAATGAAATATAAATCATTTCATATGGACATACACTTGAATAGCTACCCAAATATATGATGCTTCTGTAGAACTCCCCAAATATATCTTATATTATCTATATGAATATCCTCTAACATGGAATAAATTTGACCACATTAAATAGACACCTCCATAAATCTATATTTAAACTAATTAAATAAATAATTATTTAGTCCCACGAACATAAAACATGACTTCATGATGTATTATGGGTTTCTAAAAAATCATAATTCTCATAATGAGATCTAAATATGGTCTTCTGAATATATTCATCCTTTACCCAAATCAGATAATATCTTGACCATAAGTCAATCATCGTGAAAAATCATACAATATTTTTCGTAACTAAGAAATCATCTGTCCATGGAAGGGAATATTTTTTAATAGTATCATTAAATTCATACACTGCTAATCAATACATATTAATATTATATAACCTTTCCTTTTCAATATAATATCATGTAATCCCCAAAGCTAACAGACAAGGTAGAATAATAACTCACTACATGAGATTGTCAATCTGAATTCATAGCAACCACAAGATAAAATGATACATCCTATATATGGACATCATTATTGGTGTGACACACCTATGGATCTATATACCAAACACGGTTTCATGTTGATGGTGTAGGGACACATCATATTATGTAAACTAATCAATTAACACTTCCAAAACCCTGGTAAGAATCATTAGAAAATCATTCATTGATCCCTTCATCATCATAATCAATTTAGATTATTGTGATTCATAAATTCTTAAACACATTTAATGACACCAATATCCAATAAACACAACATTTATTCTATTAGAATCATAGATTATAATCTTCTATTGGAATTAATCAAGGGAACAACTTACTTAAAACAAGAACTACATTTCTAGGTTTATTTCAAATGGAAATATCCATAAAGATATGAAATATCCCAAAGTGACACATTAATGTATCATCAACTCACAATTTCTATAAACATTTGTTATACCATATAAAACTCTACCTATCATAGTATCTACATTGGTAGTTGAAATTATTTACACCTCATCTATAAAATATTCCTATATGGTGGGAACCATGATGGAGTATGTATCTTACGAATAAAACATATCATACAACTAAGTAGATGTGTATCTACCAAGATGATGAAAACATATCTAACCATGTAATTCTCCACTATTTTGATCTAATCTCTATCCATGTTTTTTATGCATCACATATATATCATATTCATATCTTGTTACCTATATAATAATATGACATTGGACCCCCATGCTTCTTCTTACATAAATGATATATATAAAATAGTTTGGCCCAAGGAGGGTCATCAGTGACACACTGAGTACTATGAACAGTTGATCACTCATTCTTATAATAGTAACTACCACTACAATAGAGTAAAACAACACCTAATCCACTTGAAAGGGTGAAATATCTATGAACCCTCATGAAATGGAATGAAGAATGAAATATCCTACTATGTATAGTCATAGAATTTTTCTATCAAATAAATTAAATTTGTAATACCATAAATCTACTCCATTTAGAGTCGTAATGACTTTCTTACAATAGTTATTTGTTATTAGATATCATTCTTTTAAGGGATTTTTCCTTCTACAGAACCTCATGGAATGTCAGAAACATAAACGGGGTGACATGTTAATTGATAAATTGATAACAATATTCAGTGATATTCTGTTCAATATCCACCTCATATGTTTGATGATCCAAATCATAATGCATGAGTTTATTATATATCAATTGAAAAACTCCTTCAAAATTAAAATATCCAGTTAAGAGTATTAATATATTTACCACATGAAACATTACTTTCCAATGAGAAAATCCTCTCAAAAATTGTTGCAAAACATCTTCCATGAAATAAATGATCTTCCGCATTCCTCATGGAATAAATACCTCTATAATTGTGTAGCTCCAAAAATTATATTGATATAAAATGAAACAAAACACTCCCACTAAACATCTATCAAGATATAGGAAATATTCAACTCTTCCAATTCGACATTGGTATATTCATCTCAAAAAATAAATCATACTTCAATATGTTCTACAGTGTAAATTCCAAAATCCCCTTCTTCCAAGATTGATTATTATAGATCTCATTTGTTTGGTATATTCTTTTATCATGTAGAATATCAGATGAGGATATAAGACTATCTTCATTGTTATAATATATTAATGAATTATGGACTCTATGAAATCAAAATATAATTTTAACATAATACATTATATAAGGATCATATTAATCCAAATTATCAACAAAATTCAATCACTCACTGATACAATCTTATATCATGATACTCACCTAGGTATCTAGACCATAAAAATCATCCTTTACCATAGATAATTTTAATAAGATAAGATACCTCCATGAAATCATAGAGATACCTAAAATTATTTATATTTTAGAGTATCCATTTAATAAAATACATATTACGTTAAACTGAAAATATTACCAGATCAACCCATACATTCCACATGAGTGATAATCATAATAATCCATTATCTATCCCCAAATGAAAAGTTTTTATAACAATTAGTCATGATACGACCTCCACTAGTACCCCTCCATATATAACTATTAATATTGGGTTTGACCTCTAAAAACATAATCTAGAGGACGTAGGGTAATGACGTGAACTGATGGTATACAGTTTCATAAAGTTGGGGGATAATCCTCCATATCTTATAGTATATAATAATCATATACTAATCAGAACCATTATAAAAATCTACAATTATAGTTTATGTAACTTAATGCAATGTGGAAATGATAAAAATAAGACAATGAATCCTATGAAGTTACTATGATCCCTAAAATTTTGTGAACTACAACTTGGATCAATTAATTCAAATTTCAATTACTAATTAGCTCCAAAAAATGAAAAAATTTATTTTCTATATTTGGGTGAGAATAAAAGCTTATCTATTAGAATCATTCATAACACATATATTGAAAATGTGAATGAATAATGTTATAGCCAAATGAATTAAAATTTGAATTAAATGCATTACATAAATAATATGAACTACATCATAACCACAATAGGGCTCAATCAATAGTACATTAATTAAAATGGGTAACATAATATCAAAATATTATATGTATGGATTGAACAGGTTATCCACTAACCCTAAACAAAACCTCTTATGTCTTGGTGCACTCTTCCCCACAAAAAAATCATTATTCCCACCAATGAAAATATTTCATTGTAACATCATCATCTCATCACAAATCCCATATATCTCATCATATCCTCACAATAAACAAGTCCAATAATCAAATAGTATGTCTAAAAATAATTAAATAATAATTAAATATATATTTTTATTACCACTTCTACATGTAAAATTCTATTACCATTTTAAAAATAATTTGAATAGATTTATACACTATAAAATTAATTCTTTGCATTCCACAAATATATCTAAAAAAACTGAAATCCATTATAGCTTGTATGTGCACAAATACTAAATATATTAAGACATAACAAACAAATATTCCAAAATACAATATATTACTAGAATAGGGAGAATTGATAGAGGGTTTTCAACCATCCCTATTACTGATTTCATAAATAGTTGCAAAAATAAATGAATCCCAATATTACACAAGTATTAGCTAACATAACGATTCATGTGGTGAAGTGAATAATATCCATGAATATATAGACAATATACATAAGAAGTTGTTGAAATATAAACAATCATACCTTACACTCGAATATATATAATGTCTCTCATGATAATTTGTCTACCATCTTTAAGACAATTTGGATAATGATTAATTAATCACAAAAGTCTCATAGTTCATCAATATTAAAAAATTGGTAATTTTTCTATTTGAATTTATTTTATTAATCCCATCATAAATGATGAATTATTGATTCTCATTAATCATATTTCCATAGGGTACTTTTTTATTCATATTAATTCCAAATGCCCATACCAGGATCTATAATAATTCTTCCAAATAACAAATATCATTACATTAATATGATATCTATTCAATTAACTCTAATTACCTATCTATGTATCATATTTAATTATCATTCATTAATTTATTTATTCTAGTAATCATCTTATACAACATAGGAGAATTCATAGGAGGTGAATATGCCAACCATATTCAGATGATGGAAACAATAAAAAACATCATAAAAATAATTTCCCACAAAAAGTCATGAAAATGGTAATTCTCATATATCATCCCGTAATAAACAATTAAACAGCAACCGAGGTTAAAAATTTGGTTATATGAAATACCAAAAATCAATATGATCTATATATCACAGAGAAATCTATATGGAACCACATTTAAAACTAATTATCTCATCCTGTCACTAAATTAATATGTTTATCATAAAATGATTCATAACAATATTATGAAAGGCCTCCACTATTCTGTAAAAAATATAGAGAATAAAATAATATTTTACTCAAAAAAAATTTAGGAACTTATGTTCCTAAAATTAAGCAAATAAGATTGAACACAATTGTTTGGCTCTCAAATAGTAAAAAATATTTTTTCATGATTTATTTCACATTAACGTCTTGAATTATATGATTAATTATCAGTATGTGTGAAATAAATAGAGAAACCAAAATTTTTTAGTTTTGATCATCTTTTTATAAACCATATACTTGATTTGGGATACACTTTATTTATTAATTGGTTTAAGTAAGTACTATTATTAAATTCAAATGCCTCATTTTTTTCTAATTTTTGTTATCATGGTTACATTGTTCAACTATTTTCATGTTTTTAAATTGTGAAGTGGAAGAATAATAAATATATAGAACTAAATCCTACTACCAAGAAAATATCCATAGGTACCCACTATCAAATCATAATCCACATAAGATTAAAAAATAATTATAATTCATCCAATTTTTTATTTTTAAATGTTAATCCATATTCAGAATAAATAAATAATATATTCAAAATATATGTAATGATACATCTATATCAATATATAAATAATAATTAGTATGTTCTAACCAAAATCAATATGAGATTTTAAATATTACATGATCTGGAATGTATGAATAGAAATGGATCTCCAAATAATCAATCCCATGAAGAACCCAATATTCTATAAGGATATAATCTGATCTGAAGTCATCAATAAATATGAAAATGTAAAAAAAGGATGTGATGTAAATAATTATTTTTTTAAAATGAAAGGTTGAAAAAGAGATGTTGAATAAACAATAGAGAATATGGAAACTCACTATGAATCACCCACATATCAATCTCTATATGTTTTTTGGTAATGCCACAAAATGAGTGATCATATGTCTTAGAAATATATCATGTGGTCACCTTGGTATCGAATTAGGACATGGGAAATAAAATAAGATTTAATTTTAATATTAAATATATAGGATGAAAAAATATAATACAATGAAGTAACACTTACCACCACACCACAATGGTATGGATTTGGACCAAAACCACAATGAAATAAGTATGGTCACAAAAAAATGGGTTTGAGTAAAATCCTAGATTAAAAATAATAGAGAAAATACCTTATATCTCACCCATTTAAAATCCTCATCAAATCCATGACCATATAATCATAGTGAGAGGGTGAGTGAAACTTAGACACCATATTATAGTGGTCCCCAAAAAAAGATAGTGGAAATTTGATCGATGGGACTCTATAGTATAGTCTTGACACCAGCCCATTGTAACCATTTGAAATCAATAGCAAATGTTCAAAACCCATTATTCATGTAGTATATCCAAATTATCAATGACACATGGAACCTTATGTAGATGGTGATGAGTGGTCTGACAATCACGATCAATTAAGTAGCCTAAATCACCAAATTTTTCATACCCCTAAACTATAGATCCACAAAAACTAGAAACCTAGGTTTTATACAATAGTGGCATAAACCAAAACACAAGAACCACTCTATGAAACTAAACCATGTTGTAGCCTAGATAACCAGAACACAACATCCATTATTATGATAAAATTATAGCTCCTTCCACACATCCAATCAGACATCTTTTCCTCATACATACAATCATACCAGAATACAAATAAATAGTACAAGAAGAACCATAGACTTAAATTCATTGTATTTATGGGATTTTAAATGATTTTATTTTTTTGATATTTTTTAGTATTTTATATATTTTTAAGGTTTCATAGTATTTTGAATGGGTTTTAACGGTTTCAAGGAATTTTGATGGTTTTCAATAGTTTTATATATTTGTCTAGTGTTTTAGGAATTTTATGTTCTTTAAAGGTATTTCTAGTGTTTTTATATTAGTTATAGTTTTTTCCAAGTATGTATTATTTTTATGGGAATTTTGGGTTTTGCAGAATTTTTGTGGGTTTTAATGGTTTTTAAGGGGTTTTAACGATTTTGATTTCTTTTATTAATCTTCATGTTTTGTCTTATGTTTTCAGTAATTTATTAGTTTTCAATTCTATTTCTGTTTTTTGTAGTTACATGGATTCTAGTAGTTCTAAAAAAAGGTTACAAAAAAATTATTATTTTTCTTCATTTTTAGTGCTTTCATTATTTTTTAGGGTTTTCCAAAACCGTAGTTTTTTGTAAATTTTAATTGGAATCATAAAAATAATAATTTTTAATGTATTTTTAGATACATTATTGTTTCACTATTTTTAATTTTTTACATATTTATTATTTGTTAAATAAATTATCTATTTGTTATATTTTCAGGGATTTAAATATTTTTAATTTTTTTCATAGTTTGTATAGTTTTTCATGGTTTCAAATAAATTTATTTGGTTAATTAATTTTTATAGTGTTCTTGTTATTCTATAATTATACAAGTTGGTTTTCAGAAGTTTGTAATTTTTTCAATTATTTGGTATGTTTTTTAGTTTCTTTATGATTTATAGGGTTTCCATGGTTTTCTATAGTTTTTTCTTTTCCAGGGATTTAAATGGGGTTTCTATTATTTATTCAATATATTCATGGGTTTTCAAGAATTTCGTGTATTTTGGGGATATTTTAGGTTTTTTCTTGGTGTAACAGTAATTCATATTTTATTACATGATTTTTTAGAGTTTCCATTGTATTTATATTACATAGTGGTTTTTATGTCTTTTAATTTCTAGTTTGTTTTACCCTTTTGTAAAAAGATTCAAAAATTTATTTTGTTTTTATTAGACTCTAGTATATTCTATGTGTAATAAATGTTTCCAATGGTTTAACAGGGTAATAAGGATTTTTTAGGGTTCTTAGGATTTCAATGATATTTTATAAAGTTCATAGGGTTATTAAGTGTTTCAAAGTGTTTTTATGGATATAGGTTTTTAGGGTATTATAGTTCTTTCTTATGTATTTCTTTGATATTTCAAACATTTTAATTGTTTACAACTTTTTGAGAATAAAATTAATTATTTATAAGAATATATATAATTTTACAATGTTTAACAATAGTTTATATATTTTTTCATTATTTTTAATATACTAAGGTCCTTTCATTTTTTTCGTTATCATTCATGATTAACTAAGGCTATTAAATATTATCATTAGAAATTATGATATTTCACTTTTTTAAACATTCTCAGGTTTTTAGAATATTTATTACATTTCATGAACCCTTAGTATGTATAATCATTTTAAATTTTTTGTTGGAAAATTTTAATCTTTTATGGTCATCGCATTTTTTTTAATTTCATTGTTTTAGGGATTTAAATTTCATAATGATTTTTCACGAGTTTTTCTTTGTAACATATGATCTAAATTATTTCAATGTTTTTATGGTAATTTGGTATATACTTGTTTTTAAAAATATTTACAAGCTTTTTAAAGGGATTACATAGCTTTGAAACTATTCTCATTATTTCATACGTTTTCATTGTTTCCATGGATTTTAAGTCTTTCTCATTAATATGTAAATTAATATTGTGTTTTTAAATGTTTTATAGATGTTTTATATTTTTCTAATTCCAAGATTTTTTTCTTGAGTATTTTATTCCATTAAATGATTTTCTGGATTATTAAAGTGAATTTCTGATTATTTATATATAAAGGGTTCATATAAATTTTTAGGGATTATTTGATTTTTATGGATTTAAATGGGTTTTCAGGTTCCCCAATGATTTCATAGATTTAATAGAATTTACCCTTTTTAGGGAGTTTTTTTGTTTTGTATTATTTTCAATTCATTCATAGGGGATTAATGATTTTTTTATGATTTTCGTGATTTTTATGGTTTTACTATAATTTTCTAGGGTTTTCATAGGTAATTAATTTTATTAAAATATTATTCAGTATTTCCCATTTAATACATTTCCTTATTTTTATTCATAATGAATTAATAAATTGATATAAAAATTTCTTAATGTATTTATGTTATTTCAAAAAAATTCATTTTTTATATGTTTTCACGTTCTGTTATAATTTTTATAGTTTTATTGGCATTTAAATTATTTTCTTGAGTTTTATATGATGGTTTTTATATTTTAAAATTCTTTTAAAGGGTTCCTAACAACTTTAATGGTTTTATGGCTATCTAGGGGTTTATTATATTCAATTTTTATCTTATATTTGAACAATTTTCTTTGATTTTATAATTATTTTAAAAGTGTATCTTGATTTTAAATGTATTGTTTTTGGATTTTGATGGTTTTCCATATTTATATAATGTTTTAAATTGATTTTAAATGTTTCTAGGAATATTAGTTTTCCATTGGGGCTTATCCAGTATATTTTTAGTTCTAAATTCATTTTAGGTATTATTTTTTTAATGATTTCTACGGTTTGTAGAGTCTTATATTATTTTTCAGTCTTTCGTGGTATGACATGTTTTTTAGGTTGTATTTTATTATTTTAGTTTTCATCATGTTTTTTGAGGGTATTCATCATTTTATATAGTAATTTTATGGTATTTTTTACAATTATCATTATTTTCTAAGTTATTCATGATGTTGACAAGGTGATTCATGGTTTTATCATGGATTATATATGTTTTATAGACTTTTTCAATTTTTTATTTGAACATTATTGTCTTCTCTAGGTTATCTTATATTCTTCCATGACTATTATTATTTTTACTTATATATTGATTTGTGAAGGTGTTTTAGGGGTTTTTATAATTTTTTATTTTCATTTTTTTAATTTAAGGGGTTTTTATAAATATTCAATATATCCAAGTGTTTTTAATCCTTATAAAAAAATTTAATGACTTTCAAAATAGTTTTATGCCTTTATGTTTTTCTAATGAATTTACAATTTTTGATAGTCTTCCATGGTTATTAATGTTTTTTATATTTGTCAATGTATTCAAATATAATCCATGTAGTTAACATGATTTTTAATTTTTAAGTTGTTTTATATTATTTTTCTGGGGTTTTTTAAAAATTTCATTAAATTTCATTCTCATTCGTATTATTCATTTTTTTTACTTTCATAGGGATTTTTTGTTTTTTTTTTATTTTTTTGTTTTTTATGTTTTGTTAGTGTTTTTAACAGTTTCATAGTGTTATCAATGATTTTAGAAGTTTTATATTGTTTTTGGAATTAAATTATGATTTATGATATTTATGGGTTTAAGGATATTTAATATTTTTCAAATATTTTAATTTTTTCTAGGTTTTAAAATGAATTTTATAGATTTTCATATAATTTTTCAGAATTTAAAGTGTTTCTGGGTATCCCATTATTCCAATTCATCGTAGGATTATCTGGATGTATATATTCTTATTCATAGTATTTTTTGGGTATAATAGATTCAAATATTTTTCATGGTTTTATAGGGTTATCATGGGTTTTTAGGTTTTTCTACAGTGGTTCAAGTGAATTCTTGATTTTCAATGTTTTCTGTGGCATTATAAAATGTATTGGATTTCCAGGGTTTTGAAACACATTATAGATATATTCACATCATCCCAATGTTATTATTTTATTCATATTTTTTTCAAAGGTTGGTAAGGGATTCCCATTAATATAATGTTTTCCTTTGAATTTATAGGCTTATTAAGAGATTTCCATGGATTTTTTTGGGTTTTTTGGGTTTTTAATATTTTATAAATTATATTAAAATTTTTAATGCGTTTTTATTTTTTGAAAAGGTTTTAATAGGTTTTTAAGAAATTTCAATGGGTTCTATGATTTTTTATGATTTTCACAATAATTTAGTGGGATATTTTTTTCATAGATTTGTTTTTTCATAATTTTTTTCAATGTATTATAGATTTTAGTTCCTTCCACATGTTTTATGAGTTTTTATTGTTTTATTGGGATTCATTATATTTTGATGTTTTCAATGATTTTCTAGGTTTCGTAGAAATTTTCTTGTTTTTATATGATTTTCCATGGTGGGCATAATTATTATTTGACATGTAGTGTTATTATATTTTATATTTTATTTCAATGTTTTCTATGTTTTTCATGGTTTTTAGTATAAATTATTTCTTTTTTCGAAGTCATTCCTTTATTATTAAAGTATTTTTTATGGAACTTGAGACATTTGACAAATTAAATATGCTCTTAGGATTTTTTTTATTTTTTAAATTAGATTAAAATCGTTTTTCACCTTATGGAGGTAATTTCAAAGTAATAAAATGTAATTTAGAAATTAAATTTCGTTTTTTAAAATTATTTTAATTATTTTGCAAGAATTTTAGAATTTTGAAATTAAAAATAAACACATTTTACTAATTATTTATTTGTTATGTAAAATTATAAATAGATATTTCTTGTTAAATATTTATCCTTACAATTGAAAATTATATTTTGTAAGGGTAAGTGATTTTTTATCATTAGTTGTGTTTGGGTGAGTGGAGATAACATTATGTTTCATTCTGGTATTTCCTTATTTTTTTATAATGGTAATATTTGTTTTTATACACTCTGTAGGGGTATCCTCCTTAATATGTGAAGATCCCACCCATCCTACTTAATAGAAGATATGATTTTTCAATACATTTATAAGGGTTCCCCAGCTCATGTAAAGGTAAATTATTAACTATATAATAATACAAGATAATTTCATATACCAACTTATGGTATGATTTTGGCATCCTAATGGGTAACCATGATTTTACAAATCCATCAAAAAGATACCAGCTACATAATGGTAAAACCATGTTTCCCATAGACTGAATGTATCTCTGGTGTATTCAAAACCACTTTTACATAGTTTATAGAATATCTTCCTTTTATAAATACAAAAAATGTGTGATCTTCATTTGAATGACCATTATAACCTAAAAAGAGGAATCAAATACCTTGGACATCAATAAACCCAAATATAATAGTTTAAGAACATTTAATTACCTTTTAATTATGATTTTCTTTAAAATAAAATAAAATAATGAATTTAATTAATGTTTAAATGTTATACCCATCTGTTGGAAATTTAAATACATAAACATTATTTCTTCATAGTACTTCAATTTCTTCTTATAAAGAAGTCAAATAGTATCATCCTATAAGTTCAAAAACATTATATGAGAAAATAAACCTTTTTTCCCAGGATTATAAAATTTCTTCATCTCTATCTCGTCTACTCATTTTTCTTCATCTAGTTTACACGGAACAAAATAAATGATGTATAGGGTCATGAGACTCATTTATTATCATCAACAAATTTTAATTAGGAATATTCAAAATGTTTTCCATCCAACTATGCTGCTATGATTCATTGGGTTGTTTTGGTTATTGGTAAGGGGAAAGATTGGAAGGAACGCAGTAAAGTAAGAAATAAATAATGAGAATAAAATAGGTAAGAAAATAAGTTGAATAAGGATGTAGGAGTATTTTGTTTCCCTAATATTTTCATTATATTTCCATTTTTGAATCAAGTCATTAAAGATTCATACTATGATTTTTGTAATGAAGAATCATGTTTATTTTTATGATTTTTTATTAATATTATGAATATAAGATTGAATCCAAAAATTGATAATCACATAATAAATGAAACAAGGATGGAAAATTACCTGAATGGTAATATTAACTATGCTTATGAAATTATTAGAGCCTCAAAATGAAATTAATGCTTTTTTCATGATGAAATGGTAGTTTTTGTGATGTTAATATTTATGAAAACTTATCAGGATTTGGACAATAACTAGTTTGAAAAATAAAAAATTTAATTGTGTATGGGAAACCAAACAGATATATGGGTTATTGATGAATTTTTATAAGATTAATGAATAGTTATGGATTGAGTAATTATTATGTATAATGAATAGATAAATATATACTAGAATATGGATTGAATAACTTTCATGCATTGAAAAATAATTAAAAGGAAAATTAAATATAGCAGGGACCAATTGATTAATGGAAAAATTGAATTAGATGTTTAAGGAAACCTCATGGATTTAATATTGTTGTTATTTTTGTATTATGACATGTTTTGTATCATGTTTTTATATATTGTTGTTTCTTTATATTTTGGATGTGGCGTGGATGACTGAATGTTAAGGTGAACTGTTTCATTGGATATAATAAATCATGGTGTTTAGAAGTTCTCTATGGGATACAATGGAATATAGTGGTTACATATTATGAACTAAAATGTATCATGGATTGTATATAATCATGTGATGTGATGAATAGAAGTAAAAAAAATTCACTTGTTATGGTTGGGAAAAGTAGATGTGGTGCTTCATAGTGGGGGGGGGGTTGTGTTTGTGGGATGGCTTGAGGTTGATGGTTAACGTGTTCACAATAACCCAATATTGATATTGGAATACACATGGTAGGAAACATATTAGGAAGGTATGGGAAAATAAGTTGATTAACCTCATGATTTTGTTACCATAGAAATATGTGGTTAAGATTTGATGTAATTGTGGTGATTAAGGAAATATGGATATGGATAGGGATATATGTTATCTCGGTCATGTAGTTACATATGATTGGCATAATGGTTCATGATATGTTGGTTATGCTAATTCGAAATCATCAACATATACTTATGAGAGGCTGAATCTACCATATTAATAATATTTTGAGTAGTAGAACACATGGATGACAAGATTGCATGATGAGTTATTTAGGGACCCTTATGAGGGTGTGTTATGTTGATGATTATGGAGTAATAATTTTGTTGAGATTTGAATGATATGATTTTTTGAATATGAAATGGGAAGGTATGTAGAATAAATATTTTTCTGATTACTGATTTAAATTTATTTATGGCATTATTGATGGTTTTTTATTCTAATTAACTCCACTATATATTACTAATGATTGTTTTTTGATAGTATTATTGGTTATTTTCATTCATAATTATTTTATATTTATTTTAAAAACTATTTTTATTTTTAGTTGGATGATTCTACTATATAATCCCATGTACACACTCCACTACATTTTTTTAGTGTTTTTTTGTTAGATTGTCACAGATAAAGCTACTATTTGGCCTACATAAATGAATTATATGTTTTATTAGACTATATAGTCTATATAATTGTTTTTATCATTCTTCATGAATTATGGGATATTTAGTTTCGATATTTTAAATTTCTCTATGGAACTTATTTTTAGTTTATTCTATATATATTGATCTTGTCTTACAATATAAGGTAATTCCATACATTTTTGTGAAAATATATATATATTGCCTCATTTATAGTATTTATCCAAGGGACTACAACAGGTAGAACTCATGGTTTATTATTTCTCATTTTATATAACCATTCCAATAGGTGTACCTATAGAGGTATGAGATCCTAAAAATTCATATCAAATTTAGGATTAGGTTGAGAGTTAGGGTGGAAGTTGGAGTCACCGACATATCAGTTTTTATGGTTTTAGTAGGGTAGTGGTGGAACTCTATGTTAATATATGTTGTATGTCATGACCCGTCCTCGGGGCCCGTGTCGTGACTACCCCAAACCCGCCTTCCATAGGCCAGGGGCTGGCGACTAGCACCAAAGGCGTAAAATCCCAATAACTGGGAAGGCATTACCTTTATAAAAGAAAACAAGCACCACAGAGTACAAGCGGAAGAAGTAAACACTAAGTAAAAACTGAGTACAACAGTAAGTGTGGAAAGTAAAAAGGGGCCGGAAATACAAGCCCAACAGTAAAGTACAACTCGAAAGGGAAAACAACAACTGAAAAGTAAAGCTGCTACGCCGAGCTGTTCACTGGAAATCCCACCTGAAGGGTGGGTACAGATATCTCCTCTTCTCCTCAGGTCCCGTCGTCCGCTCCGAGTATGTCTCGCCCAGTGGTCCACCTCCGGGTACCGCCTCGTCGTCACGTCCACCTCTGGGTACCGTCTTGTCGTGAGGTCCTCCTCCGGGTACCATCTCTTTGTATAGTCCACATCCAGGTACCGTCCAGTCCTCGAACACTCGGCCTCTGTCAGCACTGCCCGTCGTCTGCAACCAACACAACGAGGTGCGGGCATAGCCCGTGCAGGGGTGAGTATAACGATACTCAGTAGGGACCCCGAGACCCTAAAGGTCTCACTAAACCAACAAGGATAACCACAAAGGAGATCTCAACAGATAACCTCTACTTAGGTATATGCCCATACATATACCTAAGTTATCAAGTAACACATCTCAATCATGAGGAAACACAAGGATTGTGAAATCAACGAATAACCACTACCCGGGTATATGCCCATACATATACCTAAGTTAGAAAGTGACCCATCTCAATCATGAGGTAAACACAAGGTCAAAAGTCTCAGCTCAAACCAGGATTTTCATTATCGAAACCGTAACTGCTGAAGAGCTCCGTCTCTAGAGTGTACAGTGGTCCTGTCACGACTCCGAGGTACTGCTCACTAACCTAAGACTGCTGAAGTACTCCTCCTGTCGAGTACCGCAGGTCAGCTGCTACAACCAAGCGCTCTCCCGTCGTGGGTCTTCCGCTACAACCAATCGCTCCCATGTGCCACTACAACCAATCGCACCTCTGTCGTGGGTCTGCCGCTACAACCAAGCGCTCCCACATGCCGCTACAACCAAGCGCACCTCTGTCGTGGGTCTGCCGCTACAACCAAGCGCTCCCATGTGCCGCTACAACCAAGCGCACCTCTGTCGTGGGTCTTCCGCTACAACCAAGTGCTCCCATGTGCCTCTACAACCAAGCGCACCTCTGTAACACACCGAGTCGTTCGATCAGCAGTCGTCGGTTCTCAGTTAGCTACACGGTCTCTGTACTCCGTACGCTTGTCTCTAGGAGGGTCCGCTCCACGAGCCACAAGTCGATACTCCAAGTATCTCAAAGTCCCACAAAGAAGTATCTCAAAGGACCGCCTCATCATTGGGGTTTCAACACAACAGACGGCGCGTCAATCGGACGCCCGGTCTGTGAGTTATTAGCCTTTCCGTCCTAGGGGCCAGGTTGGTTTCGTGAGTGAACCAAACCCGGCCGTACTCCACCTGCATCCAAACCTCGGGCGGAGTATGCCAAAAGATCCGTCTCACTAAGAGGAACACAACAAAGCTGACGGCACGTCAATCGGACGTCCATAGCTCTAGATATGAGTGTTTCCGCTCCGAAGGCCCGATTGGTTTCGTGAACGAACCAACCCGTCCGAACTCAATATATTCCGAAACATTGAGTGCAATATACGGAATCGACCGTCTCGATCCAAGGATCGCAATTCCGCTGACGGTTCGTCGATCGGAGGTCCGTGGCTCAAGTTATGGCCAAAAGACAGAAAACGATTCGAAACGGGGGGTCCGGGTCCAGGCCGACCCAGCCCGACCCCCCTGGGTCGGCCCGAACCGGGTCGACCCAACCCGGGTCCGACCCGGCCTGGCCGGCGGTGGTCCGGCGCGATGGCGCGGCCCGGCCGGCGGCGGCGCGGCCTGGCGCTGCTGGGTGCCACGCGCGGGGGGCTAAGCCCCAGCTGTTTCAAAAAGGCGGCGCGGCTTTTAGCCGCGCCTTTTGGAGAACCGACCCCCCTCGTGGGGGCCTGCTTGAGGAAACCGGGGGGGCCGCCTGCCCCCCTCAATGAAACCGCCCCCCTCATAAATGGGGGGATTTTGAGAGTTGATCGGGGGAATTAAATTCCCCCGGTCTTTGACCTTCCGGCCGGCCACCTGGTCGGCCGGTTTTTTTCTCCAATGGGACCGGCAAAGCCGATCCCCTTCCGACTTCCGACATCGGCGGCCCGGTGAGCCACCGGTCTTCCCGTCTCGCCGCGGCCCGGAACCGGGCGCGGTGTTCGTCGTCTGGCACGGTGCGTCGGCACCGCGCCCCTCCACCGCGGCCCCGCTCCGGCCGCGGCGCCTTCGATTCCCCTCGACGCGGCGTGACGGCGTCGCGTTCATGATGATCCTTCCACGGCGCGGCACGACGGCGCTGCGCAATTCAACTGAGCGAATTCCCGCGTGGTGCGACGGCACCACGCCATCTCATCATCCACAAGCAAAACAATAATCATCACGAACAAAAGAGGGGGAATTCGGCCGTGTTTGTGCGGTCCGACTCCCCTCTCATTAGATGATAACTCTTAAATATTTAATCACAAGATTATCATTCTAGAACAAAGAACGAGAATAAATAATTAACCAATAACAACCCCTACCTTGGTTCAAGATCGATGATCATCAACGACTCGCGGAAGACAACTTCGCGGAGGTCGGGCGTCGCGGTAATCGTTCGTCAAATCCGTTGACGAAGAGGTACGTCCGAAGAGGTACGTCGTTGGAGAATCTTCGTAAGCCGACGAAGGAAGTTCGAGGAGGAAGCGGTGTTTCCTTTCGTTGACACGGAAGACGTCGTCGATCTTTGGAGACAACAGGCTACGAAGAAGAGAGGAGCAGTGTTCTTCGTCGGAGCATGAGCGTTCTTCGTTAAAGTTTGAAGAAGAATGAGGAGCTCTCAAATCCTCACAAGATGGATAAACAATTCTAACCAAATAAAATAAGCTAAGGGCTTATTTTATTTACTCAGCCAAACCATTTGAATTTCAAAGGTTTGAATTAACACAACTCAACCCATTAAATAACCCAACTTTCCAACATAATTTAAAAGGGGAGTTTAAGGGAGAAGATGAGGGGATGGGGTTTGTGTGGGTCCCTCCACACTTAATCCTCCCAAGGGAGGTTATGTGGATGTGGGTCCCACCTTTAACTCCCTTTGGGAGAAGTTAACCAACAAAATAAAAATAAAAAGTGTTTCCACATTTTTATTTAACTTCTTATGATTTCTCCCAAAAACTAACTTACGACCCGCAATAAACGCAACCTCGGAAAAGGTCCCCTTAAGAGAATATCGGCGCTGCGAGTTCATCGGTGCCCTCAGAATTCGATTCCGGGCACCGGTTCAAAAGATAGAAATTCCCGCTCGCTCGTTCACTGAACGTACCCGAGCCAAACTTCGGAAATTAATTCCGGGCACACCGGGCCTTGGAATCAAGCGCCGTCAGAAACTGCGTTCTTGTAAAATTCCAAAGAAAATTAAGAAAAAAATTTCCTTGAAATTTCCGAGTCTTTACATTACTCCCACCTCAGGGATTTACGTCCCCGTAAAGCTTTAACACAAACTAGGGTCACAAAAGTGGTACTGAGCACGCATCTGAGCCTTCCGCTCCTATGTGCTCACCTGGTGGTTTCATACTTCCAATGAAAGTCCACCCGAGGAATCGATCATCCTCCTAGGATATGCTCATGTCGATCCTCAATCCCCACTGGAATCTCCGTGAAAGACGCCCCATCGCCATCGTCCAGCTCCTCATGGTCGATGGTATGCGAAGGGTCGAGCACGTATCTCCTCAGTTGAGATACGTAGAAGTCGTTGTGCACCTGGTGCAACTGTGGTGAATGGGTCAAGCAGTAAACCACCCCGCCTACCTAGCTGGGGACCTAAGAAGGTCCACTGAACCCCGGAGATAACTTGCCGCCTTGGCCACATCTCCGTAAACCTCATCGAGGTGAGACCCGTATAAGGACGTGATCGTCATTCTCGAACTCCAGAGGTCTCCATTTTTTGTTAGAACTGGAACTCGAAATGCTGTTGTCACGAGGGTAAGGTTGACCGACTCAAGAGTTATCGGTCGCACCCTCCTGTACAAGTGTTACCCTGCATTGTCTGGGGTTTCCTTTTCCGCTGACCAAGGAAAACCCATCCCGACGTTTTCCTAAAACTGTCAATTTGAGTATGAACAGTTATTGCCAATCCCATACTCAAACTAACGTCGTAATGCCTCGACGCTGCCACCAAGAGATTCCAACCGAAACTCTCGCCTCGAGGGTCTGACCACACCATCGGCGTAGGTGTGATTATCGAGTCTCCTCCCAAGGTATCTCCAGACGTGAGGGTCATGTCCACGGCTTACCGGAAAATCTAGGTCTGGAACAAGATTTCTGAAAGAAATAAATGATTCACATCGATGTCCATTACTACAACAGCTAGTAGTGGACACAGACTATCCCTTGAATCATTTCTAGAGCCATTGGGTCACACTCCTTGACCGCATGCATCCGCACTCTTCCTCCGCCCTCTAGCTCCCTGAGCCTGGCAGGAATAACTAAGGCAGGTGGTTGTACAGTGTTAGGATGTACACCACCTCATGCTGCTCTCCTAGCTCTTCTTCCACGTCTGCTGCTTCGTAGACTCATCTCTCCTTTAAGCTTCCTCTACTTTAACACGCCCGAGTCTCTAAGACTGGCACAGGTTTCCTGTTTCTTACTGCATTGTGCAGTCTTCATCCTCTCTTAGATGTCCTGGACCTCCTTTAGTCTCACAAGAGCTGCTATGATTTCTTCTTTTCCAATAAGAGAAACCTGGTCTCATCCCTTGGATGAACCACATTCGTTGCCTAATACAGTCAATCCTGACATGAATGATGCATTCATGCCATGGATGACGTCGTAAGGCCTCGACTTAACTACTAAGATATTCAACTGTCACTCTCACCTCCAAGGGTCGAGTCACACTGTCGGCATCAGTGTGAGGTCACTGGGTCCCCTCCAGTAGAAATATCGAAAGTGAGGGTCAAGTCAACAGTTTTAACCGGGACCACTCAACATCAACCAAATAAAAGGACAGGAAAGCAAACAAAGATAAGTGTCTTTTTATTATTGCAGCTCATAGTACAAAGACACGAATACAAAAGCAACATGGAACTAGAAGTACAAAGGACGTATCCACTAGTTCCTCTCCTGCCCACCTGCTCTTAGAGTTCTACTGCCTTGTCCACTGCTCGGTTGTTTCTCAAGCACTCGTCGCTGCTTCTGTCTCGGTGGATCCTCCAACACCAGCTGATCAATCGTACGAGGAGTCGGACAGTCACGTGTCAGGTGACACTTTCCGCCGCTGGAGTAACATTGTCCGTTTCTAGCACGCCTGGCTCTGACACCACCTCGGGTGCCCCGCACCACCGGTCCTAAAACCGGAGATCGTCCAACTGCTAGTCCGGTCCTCCTGGACCTCTGCATCATCTGTCTACTACCCATAGATGACTCGGCTACTGATCAAAAAACACGCGGCAAAGGCAGAAGCTCTTGTACACGCTCGAGGTGTAGAGCTACTGGCACAAACTTCACCCTGAAGAAGGTCTCAAAGTCTTCCCATGCGAAGGTCATCCCATCGCAAAACTGAAACAAGTGGCTCCACCACCTGCCTGCTGCTGCCTAAAGGAGGCTGGCAGCAAAGATCACCATGAAGTCTTCCGGCGTCCCCACTACCCTGAAGACTCCCAACACAGCCTCCATCCAATCCTCAGCCGCCTGCGGGTCCGTCTCTCCCCGGAACCTGGGTGGCCTCTGGCGCTGGAACTCGTGCAGCGCACTCAAGTGGCGTGCATCGCCTATTGCTGGGGCTGGTGGCATCGGTGGCCCAATGTATGGTAGTATCGCTGGTGCCTCCGCTGGTGCCTTAACTGCAAGAGGGCCCTGTACCGAAGCCTCGTCGCTCGACAGGCTGTTAGTACGCACATCCCTCTGGGCTCTAGCTGGTCGTTCGTGAAAAGGCATCCCAAAAAAAACAACGTAACACGATCAAACGATTATACCTGGTGAGCTGACCTGGTTTGAGCTGACATTTAAAAACATCTGGAAACACAGACGCAATCAGTGTTTTTGTGCACAAAGTCGGAAATCAGTTGTCAGGGTCCTGGTGTATGGATACGTCGGCCGCCCGCACCAACACTGGACTCCCTGAACTGAAAACCACACTCGGTACCCTTAACACTATTGCTTCACAGAAAGAAACATCAGAGTTATAAGTTCTGTGGTAGAACCAAACTCCTCTGATACCAATTAGTCCCGACCCGTCCTCGGGGCCCGTGTCATGACTACCCCAAGCCCGCCTTCCATAGGCCAGGGGCTGGCGACTAGCACCAAAGGCGTAAAATCCCAATAACTGAGAAGGCATTACCTTTATAAAGGAAAACAAGCACCACAGAGTACAAGCGGAAGAAGTAAACACTAAGTAAAAACTGAGTACAACAGTAAGTGCGGAAAGTAAAAAGGGGCCGGAAATACAAGCCCAACTGTAAAGTACAACTCGAAAGGGAAAATAGCAACTGGAAAGTAAAGCTGCTACGCCGAGCTGTCCACTGGAAATCCCACCTGAAGGGTGGGTACAGATAGCTCCTCTGCTCCTCAGGTCCCGCCGTCTGCTCCGAGTATGTCTCGCTTTGTGGTCCACCTCCGGGTACCGCCTCGTCGTCACGTCCACCTCTGGGTACTGTCTCGTCGTGAGGTCCTCCTCCGGGTACCATCTCTTCGTATAGTCCACATCCAGGTACCGTCCAGTCCTCGAACACTCGGCCTCTATCAGCATTGCCCGTCGTCTGCAACCAACACAACGAGGTGCGGGCATAGCCCGTGCAGGGGTGAGTATAACGATACTCAGTAGGGACCCCGAGACCCTCAAGGTCTCACTAAACCAAAAAGGATAACCACAAAGGAGATCTCAACAGATAACCTCTACTTAGGTATATGCCCATATATATACCTAAGTTATCAAGTAACACATCTCAATCATGAGGAAACACAAGGATTGTGAAATCAACGAATAACCACTACCCGGGTATATGCCCATACATATACCTAAGTTAGCAAGTGACCCATCTCAATCATGAGGTAAACACAAGGTCAAAAGTCTCAGCTCAAACCAGGATTTTCATTATCGAAACCGTAACTGCTGAAGAGCTCCGTCTCTAGAGTGTACAGTGGTCCTGTCACGACTCCGAGGTACTGCTCACTAACCTAAGACTGCTGAAGTACTCCTCCTGTCGAGTACCTCGGGTCAGCTGCTCCAACCAAGCACTCTCCCGTCGTGGGTCTTCCGCTACAACCAAGTGCTCCCAGGTGCCGCTACAACCAAGCGCACCTCTGTCGTGGGTCTGCCGCTACAACCAAGCGCTCCCACGTGCCGCTACAACCAAGCGCACCTCTGTCGTGGGTCTGCCGCTACAACCAAGCGCCCCCATGTGCCGCTTCAACCAAGAGCACCTCTGTCGTGGGTCTACCGCTACAACCAAGTGCTCCCATGTGCCGCTACAACCAAGCGCACCTCTGTAACACACCGAGTCGTTTGATCAGCAGTCGTCGGTTCTCAGTCAGCTACACGGTCTCCGTACTCCGTACGCTCGTCTCTAGGAGGGTCCGCTCCATGAGCCACAACTAGATACTCCAAGTATCTCAAAGTCCAACGAAGAAGTATCTCAAATGACCGCCTCGTCATAGGGGTTTCAACACAACAGACGACACGTCAATCGGACGCCCGGTCTGTGAGTTATTAGCCTTTCCGTCCTAGGGGCCCGGTTGGTTTCGTGAGTGAACCAAACCCGGCCGTACTCCACCTGCGTCTAAACCTCGGGCGGAGTATGCCAAAAGATCCGTCTCACTAAGAGGAACACAAAAAAGCTGACAGCACGTCAATCGGACGTCCGTAGCTCATGATATGAGCGTTTCCGCTCCAAAGGCCCGATTGGTTTCGTGAACGAACCAACCGGACCGAACCCAAAGTATTCCGAAACCTTGAGTGCGATATACTGAATCGACCGTCTCGATCCAAGGATCACAATGCCGCTGACTTTTCGTTGATCGGAGGTTCGTGCCTCATGTTATGGCCAAAAGACCGAAAACGATTCGAAACGGGGGGTCCGGGTCCGGGCCGACCCGGCCCGACCCCCCCTGGGTCGGCCCGAACCGGGTCGACCCGACCCGGGTCCGACCCATCCCGGCCGGTGGTGGTCCGACGCGGCCCGGCCGGCGGCGGCGCGGCCTGGCGCCGCTGGGTGCCACGTGCGGGGGGCTAAGCCCTAGCTGTTTCAAAAAGGCGGTGCGGCTTTTAGCCGCGCCTTTTGGAGAACTGACCCCCCTCGTGGGGGCCTGCTTGAGGAAACTGGGGGGGGCGCCTGCCCCCCTCAATGAAACCGCCCCCTCGTAAATGGGGGGCTTTTGAGAGTTTACCGGAGGAATTAAATTCCCCCAGTCTTTGACCTTCCGGCCGGCCACCTGGTCGGCCGGTTTTTTTTTTCTCCAACGGGACCGGCAAAGCCAGTCCCCTTCCGACTTCCGACATCGGCGGCCCGGCGAGCCACCGGTCTTCCCGTCTCGCCGTGGCCCGGAACCGGGCGCGGCGCCTTCGATTCCCCTCGACGCGGCGCGACGGAGTCGCGTTCATAATGATCCTTCCACGGTGCGGCGCGACGGCACTGCGCAATTCAACTGAGCGAATTCCCGCATGGTGCGACGGCACCACGCCATCTCGTCATCCACAAGAAAAACAATAATCATCACGAACAAAAGAGGGGGAATTCGGCCGTGTTTGTGCGGTCCGACTCCCCTCTCATTAGATGATAACTCTTAAATATTTAATCACAAGATTATCATTCTAGAACCAAGAACGAGAATAAATAATTATCCAACAACAACCCCTACCTTGGTTCAAGATCGATGATCGTCAACGACTCGCGGAAGACAACGTCGCGGAGGTCGGGCGTCGCGGTAATCGTTCGTCAAATCCATTGACGAAGAGGTACGTCCGAAGAGGTACGTCGTTGGCAAATCTTCGTAATCCGACGAAGGAAGTTCGAGGAGGAAGCGGTGTTTCCATTGGTTGACACGGAAGACATCGTCGATCTTTGGAGACAACCGGCTACGAAGAAGAGAGGAGCGGTGTTCTTCGTCGGAGCTTGAGCGTTCTTTGTTAAAGTTTGAAGAAGAATGGGGAGGTCTCAAATCCTCACAAGATGGCTAAACAATTCTAACCAAATAAAATAAGCTAAGGGATTATTTTATTTACTCAACCAAACCATTTGAATTTCAAAGGTTTAAATTAATACAACTCAACCCATTAAATAACCCAACTTGCCAACATAATTTAAAAGGGGGGTTTAAGGGAGAAGATGAGGGGATGGGGTTCGTGTGGGTCCCTCCACACTTAATCCTACCAAGGGAGGTTAAGTGGATGTGGGTCCCACCTTTAACTCCCTTTGGGAAAAGTTAACCAACAAAATAAAAATAAAAAGTGTTTCCACATTTTTATTTAACTTCTTATGATTTCTCCCAAAAACTAACTTACGACCCGCAATAAACGCAACCTTGGAAAAGGTCCCCTTAATAAAATATCGGCGCTGCGAGTTCATCGGTGCCCTCAGAATTCGATTCCAGGCACCGGTTCAAAAGATAGAAATTCCCGCTCGCTCGTTCACTGAACGTACCCGAGCCAAACTTCGGAAATTAATTCCGGGCACACCGGGCCTCGGAATCAAGCGCTGTCAGAATCTGCGTTCTTGTAAAATTCCAAAGAAAATTGAGAAGAAATTTTCCTTGAAATTTCCTGGTCTTTAAATTGTAGAGAATTGGGTGTGGCTTAGATTAAAACATTATAGGGCCACTTATGATCTAAAGAAATAAATTTAAATAATCCTTTCAAATGTTTTGTTGAAAATGAAACCATTACATCATTGAAATCATAGGGAGGTATAAGTGTCAATATCATTTGTTTCATCGAAATGTTAATCATATATGTGATTTAGTGAGTATGATTATATTCTATGCATGATAGTGACTTTCCAAAACTATTAAATTAATTTCATAACCGTACATGGGAGTAATGAATTTAAATGATAAATAATATAAAAACATGATTTAATTGAACACCATGTTGGAAATAAAATGTGTTTTTTCATGCTAGTTATCATATTTTTCTCATTGAGATTGTTTTTAATGATGAAGTTCCAAACATGATATATTTGTTTTTATAATTTTAGTGAGTTATTATATAAGCATGAATATTGTATTTAATAATTCAGAGATACATAATTTTAATAACACTTAAAAAACATGTTAACATATGTGGATTTCAATATTCATTCTAAAATAAATTGTGCTAATACAATGTTTATGAGTAGTCCATATTATTTTCATTTTCTATTAACATTTGTTGATTAAAATTTAATAATATATTGTTGGTATTTTATGTGGAATGAATGTGTATCATGGTATTAGTAATTCAAATTCTAGAATCCCATGTTTTTACTAGAATTTTTATTATTAATCTATTTATATTTTTTTAAAATAAAAAGAATTATTTTCCCTTATTTTTTGAATCAATGATTTTTTAATGTATTGATTAAATTATATGTCATATTTTGGTGGTATAAATTAATAGTATGGACGAATACTTTCCCACATTTATTTCAAAATTTCCTAAAATTTACCAGTAATCTCAATGATAATTGCAACAAATTTGAATGCTTACAAATTTAGTTAATTTGTCTCTTTATTATAAGCTGGTTAAAATATTTTTAACTTTAGATTATTCAGACTATTAAATGTAATAATATTATTGTAATTGAAAATTTTATTTCTTTTATTTTATTATAATTTTCACAAAAGATAGGAATTATTTAATATAACATATAGGGAGTTGAAACAATTATACATAATTAATCTTATTCTTCCAAGATTGATAATATTTATTATATTTAGAAAATTATGCATTACATGAAAACTAATAAATACTTGGACATTATATTTTGTTGAAAATTAGATAATTCTACTATTAAATTTACTATTGGAAACATATACAAAATTTGAAAAAATATGTGGGTCCCTCTATAAAAATAAAAGAATGAACATTTTGAGCAATCAAGATGTTTAGAATATTTATTTGAAATGTAAATTCATATTTTTTATTTTCTATATTTATAATAGTATATAAGAATAGTCATTATTTCATTATTATGGTGTCATGGATTTTTTTAGGTGTAATGAAATGTTGAATGTCTATATGGGTTAGTTTTTTCAATAATGAATTATAGTGATTAAATATGGTAACTTATCATCTTGTTATCTAATAAGCATATTTATTTTATGGATACTTAATATATATATTTTAATATATATATATATATGAAATAGTATATCCTCCATGATAATATTTCAATGAATTTTTAAGATGATTTTGGATTACATGGTGTATATAGTTTTTTATGAGAATATTTTGATTCACAAAAATCATATTTCCCTTGAGGAAAAATGATTAACTTATATTTACTATCATGATTTATGGAATAATATATTTTAAGTTTTTATATTATTCTTTTTATATAGTATATTTATTTAAATTAAATTTATCATAGTTTAACTAAAATGACATTTGAAATGCTGAGTATTGGTAAAATATTCCCGCTTATTTATTATAACATTGATGCACTGATATGTTTTACTTATATGTTTTTAAACATTTTATAAATTATTATTTTAATATAATTTTAAAATCTTATTCTTCTACATTGATTCACTCTGCAGGAATCTGTGATATTTATTCAATTAAATACAATTTGATCTTGACATGATTATGATTTCTTCTATTGTAAACCAAAACCCCTACATGGATTATATATATTGTTATGGATGTATTGAAGAACTAACCTAACATAAAAAAACGTTTTGTGTGGGGGTCAGTCACTTTAAACCAATAATTGAATAGTTGTATATAGAGTCATGAATTTTTATTATCATATTTTTATAGAAATATGTAAAATGTTTTAATTAACTGGCTAGTTAGAATATCAATTGTTTGGACTTGATGTGATTGATATAATGAAGGTACATTGTATTATGGATAATGGTATATGAAGATAATTAAAAAACCATGTAATTTAGATTCATCCTGTACAACAGGTTTCATAACCTTATAGGTGATTCGTTATATCCAAATCTAGACAAAATCCTAATGTTGTGAGTGTGTCCCCTTTAATATTATATAATGATATATGATGGTTTCGTTTTTTGTTTGGGATGAATATTTATTGTGTGGTTATTATGGATGATGGTTGAATGGGATATGTGGATATTGAAACGGTGGTATAGATATTTTTCTGGAATGGAGGTGTATTGTGGCTAATATAGAATTGTTTGGTGTTTCTTCTAATGGAAGATAGAGAGTTAGTTATTATGTTTTTTATGGGGGATTGTTTGGTCTGTATGTTATTTATGTGATGTGTTTATGCCTCATGTTTTTTGTTTTAATTCAAATATGGCTTGATAGAAATTTTTTCTCTCCTGATTTAATCATATATATTAAAAATTACATCATGGTCTGAGGGGTACGAAAGTGAAATTAGTTCTTGGGTAGAGCCCATTTGTAATTCCATTGTTTAGAAGTGTCAAACATATTTTGTGGGTCCTCTATTCTCAATGTTGAGGATTGGTTAGAAGAGGATGATATTTCATTTTCTTTTTTTATAACCCCATAGAAATGTTGAGTTTCATCTGATGTCGAATTATTTCAGAAAGTTGATCGATGGTGGATGGAGATAATGTGTGGTGATCCAAGAGAAATGTCATGGGGGACCTTTATGGGGTTGTTCAAAATTATTTTTTTCATATAATAGATAATAGGGATAATTTGTGGGGAAATGACTGTGTAGATTACATTTTTGTCTATTTTAGTGAAATTATTAGTGGGTTTCCACATTTCTAGACAAATGAGAGGGGATGGTCACATCGTTATGAATCCTCAGGGTTGTTGGAGATTTAATGATCTATCAAACCCTATGTGTTCATATCCTTGGAAGTTGTAAGTTATTGTTCCATGACCAAAGGGATTGGGGTCTCTATAAAAGGATGTTCTAGTACACATCACTCTTATGTTTTTGAGGTAGTGGATTTGAGTTCATTTTATTGGGTGGTTAAAAATTTATGGTGGAATTGGTTGAGGATTTATTCAAAGGATATGGTGTGTCTTGGTTGTTTAGTCTTTAGTGGATTATAGGGAAATGTGTGTATGGGGTTGAGTTATATCATAGGTGATATTATGGGTAACAATCGTTATAACTATCTAGAGAACCACCGTGTTATTATTATCTGATGGAGACCTAAAAAATCAAGGTAACATTGTTGAGTCCTACACATGTATCTGTAACTTTTTGGTTTTTGTATTTAATTTAATAAAAATTTGTTCATCAGTTTCAAAAATTTATGTGCGACTTATATAAAAAATCATAAATAAACTATTTTCAAAATAAAAGGAAAAGTTTTTATTCAGGATGATATTAATTTTTGATAATATGTGAATATCAAATAAATACTTCTTATCATGGTTGTTGTAGTTAGGATGCATTTGTTGTGAGTTAGTAGAGTGGTTCAGTTTGGTAATATTTTTTAAAAGGTGTCTAAAATGGTTGTGAGGGTTTCCTTGTGATGTTTTTTTAGAATTATGGAATTTCTATTACAATTTTTATTGTTGATATGTTCTTTTGGGAATCATGGTAATGTGTGTTCTAGTGGTGGCCACGTTTAAGTTCTAATGAGATTCTGAAGAGGTATCTTGAGGGATAGTTTTTTATCCTTTTCCATTTTCCATTCCTTCATCTATTATACTTCTCAAGGATTATAATTACATGAGTGTTTTATAATATTAGTAACTAGATTCTTATGATATTTTCCTTTTCTATACTGGTATATTTGGTGGTTCGGTAGTGATTTCATAACTTCTTGATGTTGTTTTAATATATTTTAATTATTAAATTATATTTAAATTAGTTTTACAAATAATTCATGTAATTTAAAAATTTCAAAAAAAAAATAGAAACTAATTTACATGACTTAAAATTGTTCAAATGGTTTCGGTAGTGTTTTAGAATTATTAAAGAACTAATAATCCCATTTTAATAATTATTTATATTTTATTTTTGTTTAAAATAAATTCATTTTAATAAAATGTGCCCCTGTGCATGAACTTATTTTTTTATGAATAATTATGTTTTTATATAGTAATTTATGTGTACATGACTATTTATTTATGATACGTAAAGGTATTTCATCTTATTGAAATACTTCATAAAGTTATGTTATGTTTTTATATTCTGAATAAGGCTATCCCCGCTGCAAATGTAATGGTCATGGCCAGCTCAGATAAGGGCATCTTAGGACTTTTAATACCTATATAATGGTTCCCCATGGACATTTAAAGGTAATATACTGCTTGTATTTTGATACAAGTTAATTTTCAATACTTTTTTTGGGTATCTCGCCGTGCGTGTAAGGGTAACCGTGATTTTATGAAGCCCACGTAAATGTATAAATCTATATAAGGGTAAATACCTATAAACCATGCTATACAAGTATAGATTTCATATGAGTAAGAATCTCATTGAACTTTTTAACTGTAAAACAAGATACACTTATAAAGTGTGTATTTCTAATGTTTGGGTAATGATTTTTACAATGTTTAATATTATCTTCCCCTTTGGAAACTGAAAACCATGTGAACTCCTTTCTAATTCTCTTTAATGAAAATATTTATTTAATAAAATTATTTTTACTTGTTTAAAATAAAAACAATTATTTTAAGAATTTTTATTGACATATCTGTTATGATTTACATTTAAATAAAATTAAACAGTGGTTAAAATTAATGTTTCTATGTTCCATATGATTCTTGTAAATTTAAATATGGGGTGAATTTTTAATTCCTATTCCTTCGATTTCTACCCATAAAGAAGACTAATAATATCATGAACTATGTTTAGAAATTTTATAGCATATTGGAGACCCCTTCAAATAAAAGATTGAAAATATTCTTAAACTCTCTCACTCTATTTTTCCTTTATATTCAACAATTTTATAGGAATAAAATATACAAATTTAGATATCTAAAGACTCATCAATCATCTTCTACAATTATTATTATTGAAAATTATTGATTTTTTTCTATCAATTTCATTTTTTTCATTTTTTGACTTATGGTTTATATATTATTTAATGATTTTATGGAAAAAATACATAATTTATGAAATTAATGATGATAATAAGGAGATTTAGATTAGAAATTGAATGGTTAATGATGGGTATTTTGAGTAATTTATGTTTTTAATATTATTAGGATTTTGAGCCCCTATTATTTATGATTAATGATTTGGAAATTGAAATGAATTCTTTTTTTTTATGTTTAATGATGTGTTGCTATTTTCCCTAAAAGAACATGGAACCCTAAATTGAATAATCCCTTAATTATGGAAACATTGATAAAAAATTCAAATGTTTGAAACTTTAACTATGTTTCTGATGTTTTTTTCCCTAAAATACCATATATGATTTACTGTTTCTGAAAAATAGGATGTGGGATTTTTATATTAATTATAACATAACTTGATTTGTGTAAAACATGATTATTAAATCGAAATGGTAATTTGGAATAAGAAATAAAAAAGGTTTTTTTGTTTTAGATGAATGGTTTATAATGGTAATGAAATGATATTATTAGAATAAATTTCATGATTAATTAGTAGATAAATCTTGAATGGTATATGAAATGATAAATGTTTATGTATGGATAAATTTAAAAAAATAAAGTTAAATAATGATGGGAACCAATGGTTGATTGTAAAATGGATTTAAGTGGTTGAATAAACATTTTTGTTGTGATGTTGTTGATATTTCCTTTTTTCTACATGTGTTATTTCATGAGTGATAATTATTTTGTGGGTGGATATTTTGGAATTGGTTCTGAATATGTTATGATTTTTTGGAATTTTTCTTGGGTTAAAATATATTATTAAAGCTAAAAACCATCTAAGGTAAATAATGTTTCACAATTGTTACATATTATTATAGTCAATAATGACCATGTAGTGGTATATAATCATGGGATGTGACAGAGAGAAGACAAAAGTGTAGTATTTGTGATATTGATCTAGGGATGTATTAGTTTATTTTATTGGTTTTTCATAGTAGTGGAATGTACTTTAATGATTATCTTTAGGTTTATTGTACCCTAATATTGATAATGGATTGAAGTTGGTGGGTATTTATTCCAGAAGGATGAAAAAATAAGGTTAACATCTTTTGGGTTTCCATTATCCTACCACATGATTTCATGGAATTATATAAATTATGTTTATTAAGGAAACATGGTTTTCTATATGGATTGTGTGATCATTTTAATTTTTTTCATTAATATGGAATAATGGTCCATGATATGTTTCTAATGATGATACATAATCACATGTATGAGTTTATGATAGACTTATACTAATGGATTAATAAATGTTTTATAAGGATAACCCTTGGGTAACTAGTTAGAGTGATGCGTATAATCAGGCTCTTCCGGAGGATGTGTGGTCTTGATGATTATACAATAGTGTTTTTTTAGAAATGATAGGTGGGCTAGGTTATGGATTTTAAGGTGTGAAAATAGAATGGTGGTTATTTTTTTATTGATTCTTATTGTTTATTTATAATATTGCAGCTTTTGATTTAGTCATATTTATTGTTTCCTATAATAATGATAGTTATGGTTTGATATTTTTCTTTATTTATTTCAATCCTATATACTATGGAACATTAATTTAACACGTATGTTGATTTTATTTAGATAGATGATCCTAAGGAGTACTACAATGGGCCAATCCGAATAAAATATTCAAATGATCGTAGGTCAGTTCACTAGTGATAAAGACGTTGTTATGACATACTGGATAAAAATTTCAGTTAGAATTGATTTTATACTTTTCTTATAATTTCATTGATATTATACATGAATTTTTGGATGTTTTGGTTTTCTTTTATAAATCATGTTGGGGTTTTTCTTATTGTTTCACCTATATCTAGGTCTAATCTTATATATTAAGGGTAATTACATCCATATATTGGATTATATATATAACATCGGTTTTAGTCTCCAACCCAGTATCCATTAAAGATGGTAATTAAGGGTTTTTATCTTTATTTCTATATTATTATCCCATGAGTGTTTCCATTTGATATAAGGTGTCATGAAATATACTTATTTTTTAAATTTTTCCATTGGTTTAAAAATTTCAAAATGGTTTATATGTTTTTATTATTTTATTTATAATTCTTAATTATTCTATAAGGATTTAAATATTTCTACATTATTTTAGGGTACTCCCAGTTTTTTAGGATATCTAGAATATTTTAGATTTTCTATGTTTTCCACAGTTTTAAATAGTTTTCATGGGTTTTCATGTTTTGTATGGGTTTCCAATAGTATGAAACTTTTTGTATAGTTTTTATGTATTAATGGGGATTTAGAGTTTTATATATTTTTATTTATTCTAGGCTATAATATACCCTTTAATGATTTCATGGATTTTTAGGAATCTTGGGTTTCTTAATTGTTCTATAGTTTTCTAAAGGTTCTAAGAGTTTTTCATCGTCATTTTTATTTTCCAACAGAATTTTGGGTTTTTATCTATCTTTATATTTACCCATTCTTTTTCCGATTTTCTGTATGTTTCCTTTGATTTTTTAACATGTTAGAGGTGTTTTACAAATATGACATTATTTTTACTGCATTTTCCATTATCTTTTAGATCCTTATAGATTTTTTATGGTTTTCATGTTATAATGATTATTTTTTCTTGTGTTCATTAGTGTTTTCATGGATTTTAAAAGTTTTTCCACAATATATCACTTGTAAAATTTTTTCTATTGGATTTCATTTTAATTCATGTTTTTCATTTTTGTCATTATTTTTAATGATTTTAATGTCTTTTCCAATTTTGATGTATTTTAAATTTTTCTATGAATTTTATTTTTTAAAATTCCTTTTCGAAATAATAATGATTTTTCTTGTGTTTTTTAGAGTTTTTAAAAATGTTTAATATTATATATTTTTTCAATATTTTTAATTTTTCACATCTTTTAATTGTTTAAAGGGTTTTATAGTTTCTTCAGGGGGTTTAAAATTTTTTTTGGCCTTATAGTCTATTAGGTATTTCGATGGTAATCTAGTATTTTTATGGTATATAATTGTCTTATAATATTTTTAAGAGGTTTCATATTTTTTCATTGTTAATAATGTTTTATATTATCTCATTTTTTTATTACTTTTAATATTTTCATAGGGTTATTTGTGTTTATAATGTTTTACATGGGAAACAATTTTTAAGAGTATTTCACATTTTTAAGGTTTTTCAGGATTTAAAATAAATTTCATGAATTTCAATGTTAAATAAATATTATAAAAGGTTTTATAAATTTAATTGTATTTTTTAGTGGATTTCAGTGTGTTTAATTTTTTATATAACTATTCTAATTTTTTTATTCCTTTAAAATCTTTTACATTGAGTATAAAGTGATTTGGCGAATTTTTTTGTTTTTTGGTTTTTATATATTTAGTTTTACTTAATGGTCCCAAATGGTTACATCATCTTTTTATTTTTTTATAATGGTTTTGTGGGTTTTAAAAGCATTTTTGATTTTTCAATGTTTTCAATGGTGTTTCACAATTTGCACAAGTTTTAATGAATTTTCATGTTTATTCCCTGTTTCCAAATGTTTTTAATGTTTTACCAGTTTTTGTAGTCCTTTTGTGTTTCTTAATATTTTTAGGATTTTTAAAAGCATTTTATGAGTTAAAGAGGAATCATTATTTTTATTGATTTCCTTTTTTACATCACATTATATTATATTAATATAGACATGTTTTTTGACATTAGTATGATCATAGTAAATTTCATGGTTTGTAGGGATATTCATTATATTTCAATGTTTTCCATGTTTCTTAGGGTTTGAAAGTTTTTTCTATGATATATAGTATTCTCATGTAATTTTACAGTTTTTATGGTGTTTAAATATATTTTTCTAGCTTTTAAGACCTTTTTAATGATTTATATGGTTTTTAATAATTTTTTTGTACTTATAAATCATTTTGGAGTTTATAGGATTTTCCTTTTTATTCCCTATTAACATTATTTTTAATAGTTTTTATATCATTTCATTCTATTTATATGTATTTAGGGGATTACATGTTGTTTATAGTTTTTATTTATTTTTATGTGTTTTCTTCATAATTTTGGTTTTCTTGGTTGTTATAGGGTTTTATAGTTTTTTATATTTTCTAATGATTTCAATATCAGTACTGGATTTTAGGGATTTCCATGGTTTATAATTGATTTCAATGTTTTATGTGGATTTTAATGGATTTTAAATTTTTTTATGATTTTTAGGTGATTAATTTTAGTTTTTAATATTTATTAGGTGACATTTATGTTTTTATGATTTCTATATTTTCCATGAATATTCAATATTTTCTATGCCATTTTTTAGTTTTAATGGTTTTTTACAAACTTGATTGGTTCTTATGAATTTTCATAGTATTCCATGGTCTTAGTTGGGTTTTATCGCAGTTTAAGACTATTTAAAATGACATTCGCGTTATTTCTAAATAATTCCAAGGGATTCATAAATTTCGAATATTTTCAGTTTACTTTATTTTTTAATGATTTTCCATATATTTTATTAGGGTTTTCTATGAGTTCTCGATTAATCATTTATTACCATGCTTTTTATAGGTTTTAAAAAAAATCATGTTTTTTAGAGTTTTTCAAGGTTTTATGAATTTTCACATTTTTACGAGTTTTTCATGGTTTATAGGTTTTTCAAGATTATTTTCACACATTTTAGATCTTATTAGTTGTTTCCTTGGGTTTTTACGGGTTTTCAACATTCATATTGTGTTTCTATAGTTTTTTGGAGATTCCATGGATTTCCATGTATTTTTAGGTTTTCCAATGTTCATGCTACTTTTATGGGTTTTCAATTATTTTAAGGATTTCATAGTAATCATTATAGAGTATTAGGGATTTAATGATTTTTCTATTTCTTTAGTGTTTTATAGTGTTATTATTTATCCATTAATTTTTTGGTTTTACATAATTTTCTATGGATTTGGATGTATTTTCTTTTTTTTTCAGGTTTTCAATGCTTTGATGGAGTCTCTCAAGGATTCCATGTATTATAATGTTATACAATATATTTTATGTGTTCGTTAGTGGATTTTCATTATTTTATAGAATTTTTGAATGTTTTTTTCCCTTTAAGGTTTTATATGATATATCATGATTTTATCATTGTTTATATATATTTATTGTTTTTTAATAGAACTTTTTGATTTTCATAATTTCAAATTATTTTTTGTGTTCTCTACTACATTTCAAGTGTCTTGAGGTTTTCCAATGTTTTCAAGGATTTATAATGTTATTTAATGGTGTTTGGACATTTTGGTACTTTTTTTGGTTATCCGATATTTTATAATGTTATCAATGAAAACTAGATGTTTTCAAATAATGGTTGGGAATACATAGGTTTTTTGAGGTTTCAAAAAAATTTCAATGAGATTTTCAAGGTTTTCATGTTTTTTATATATTTAGTGGAATTTAATTTTTCTACTTTCAGTTTCTGTGTTTTTTAGGTATTTAGGGTTTTCTACTAATTTATAGGGTTTTCTATATTTTCTATGTTTTTACATAGAATTCTATGGTTTTTTGGATTTTTTTGAGATTTTATTATTTCAAAGGGTTTTAAAATTTTCCTAGACTTATTTATCTTTTCAATGGTTTCATAAGGTTTTAATATTATTTTTTCCTTATTTTAATGTATTTACATTATTTTATAAGGATTTTAATTGGAATTATTTTCAGTGACTTATTGGTATTAAAAAAATTAGGGAAATTTAAAAACTCAAGGCGTTTTAATTTGATTTACGATATTTTAACTTTTTGTTTTTTTCAAGGGTTTTCATGATTTTTTAAATTTATTTAAGAATATATAAGTTTGTCCTAACATATTGGTTTTATAAGGATTATTAAGGATTTCCATATTTTTCCAATGATTATTGCTATTTGTAAAATATTCAAGTTCTTTAAAATGATTTCATAATAATTTAAATGGATTTATTAGTTTGGGGGTAAAATATTCATCCATTCTAAATATTTATTCTATAATCCCATTATATTGTGGTGTATTATGGATTTTTCCATTATTATAGGGATTTTTAGGGATTTTTAGGGATTTTTATATGATTTAAGGGGATTCAAAATTTTAAGGTGTTTTAATTTTATTAAAGGATTCTCTAAGGTTTTAGGGTTTTCTATATATTTTTTCGATTTACATGTTTCAATGTCTTTAGCATATTTTAATTTATTTTATTTTTTTTCTATGGGAATATTTTTTAGAATTATCAAAAGTTTTATAAATTTTTATAATGATTTAAATGTTATTTAAATGATTTAAGTGTTTTTATATTGTTATCCATGGTTTAATTGTTTTTAATTGTTTTATAATGTCTTATATGGGATTAAAGATTCCCTAAATTTTTTTATATTGACAAAAAAAATTTATATATGTTTATGTTTTTAGTAATTTTCAGAAATTTTGAGGTTCTCTAAATGATTTTCATTATAATAACGGTTTCTATTGGTTTTTAGAGAATTTTATTATTCTTCATGAATTTCAATGTTCTATATTTTTTAATCATTTTTTATGGTTTTGATTTTTTTTCTAGGGATTCAAGAATTTTTAAGGCCTTCTATTGGTTATTATAGGGATTTCATATTTTTAATTGTTGTCATGAATTATTATATTTATTATGTTATGTCACTTTTTTCAATGTTTTAAAAGATTTTATGAATTTTATTTGTTTTAGTTGTTCTTTTGTATTTCTTGTGTATTGTAAATCTTTATGGTGTTTTGCATATTTTTCATAATTATTGATATTTTTCTTAATTTTTCAATATATTTTATGTTATATTGGATATAAAATGGTTTAAATGATTATTATGGTTTTATCGTTTTTTTATTTTATAGGATATTGGATGGTTATTAACAGTTTATATGGAATTTTAGTTTTGGTGTAGGTTTAATGGTGTTTCTTTGGGTTTTCCTCGATCATCTATTTTTTGGTAATTTATTTCATGGGGTTTCAAAAACATTATATTGTTTCCAAGATCTATGAATATTTTCCACTATTTTGATATAATTCTAAATTTAATTCATATTAATATTCTTTTTATTCATTTTTTGTGTTATTAAGCGTCTTTATGCATTTATAGACATTCTGGTAGTTTCTAGGATTCAAAATTATTTTATAATCTTATAATAATTTCTTCTGATTTCAAATGTTTATCAACATTATAAATCACTTTTTGAGGTTTGTACAAGGTTTCAAGTGTATTTAAGGGTTTTATAGTATTCTTTAATTCTTTAATGGTGTTTTCATGGTTTATATATTTTATTGTAAATATTCACATTTCTTCAGATTATATTAATTTAACATAAATTTCTACGTTCTCAAAACTATTTTATGGGTTTTTTAGGATTTAGTATGGTTAATATGTTTCATAATAGTTTATATAGTTTTAAAGGAAATTTAATGGTTTTATTGTATTTTTAAGGGTTTAATGGGTTCTTTTTCATTTCATGGGTATTGATGGTTTTTATTTTTTTAAGGTTTTTCAATATTATCAAGGGTATTTTATGATTTTATGGGTTTTTATATATTTTTTCACAATTTCTATTAATTTCTCGGACATAAAATTGATTTTTTAGTGTTTTACCTGATTTTGAAATTTTTCTATATTTTTATACTATTTATGATTTTTTGTTGTTTTTCATGGGTTGGAATAGTTTTCTAATTATAAAAGGATATTTGGAGTTTCATCCATTTTATATGAATTTTTTTTATATAACGTATGTTTTGATTTTTTTCATATATTTTAGGCATTTTATATGGTATAAATGTTTTTCAATTTTTTTTAATTCATTGGAATAATTTTCAAGGTTAATATTTGTTTTCTAGGGGTATTTATGGGTTTATTATAATTTCCATGGAATTAAAAGTTTTCCTAAGATATTTGCAGCTTTTAGTGTTATTGAAATATCTTTTGGGTTTTGATGGTCATTAGGGTTTTTGATGATTTTCAATAATTTTATATGTTTTGTTATTTTTTGAAACAGATTAATAATGATATTCTGGGGTTTTAGGGTTTGATATATTTTATGAATATTTTCCAAAAAAATCATGATATCTATGTTTTCCATGTATTTACATCATTTTCCATGTTTTTTATTATTTTTTGGGTTTTAATGTTTTTAATGATTTTTAGGGGCCTTTGAGGATTTTCACTGATTATTAGTGTGTTTCACGGTTTTACTTGGATTTTATATTATTTCTAAGGTATTATATTTTTTATGGATTCTTATCCCCTTATTCATTTGTAAATATTTTCCATAGTTATCAAAAGGTGTTAGAGTGTCTCATGATGATATATATATTTGCATATTTTTTCATGGTTTTAATGGCTTGCATGAGTTTTTTTATTTTATAATCTTCTAATGTTTTTAGGGATCTATTATTTTCACAAGGGTGTTCATGGTTTTTTATTGGTTTTTCATGGTTTTCATGTGGTTTTAGTGTTTTATAAGGATGATTGAGAATTTTCCATGTCTTATAATGATTTTTCATTTTCCCTTATTGACTATGTTCTATATAATTTTTCCTAATTTTTTAGATTTTTAATATTTTTCAGTGGTTTATGATTTTCCATGGTTTTCATCGTTCTATATGTTATTTCAATTTTTTAAAATGTTTTTTCATGTTTTTAATTGATTTAATTTATTTATCAATTCTTCTAATGTATTTATTATTTTCATGGATTCTTCCTTTATTAACGTATTTCATCACTTTCATGGATTTTTCCTTGTTTTCATGTGTATTTTTTAATATTTTCCTAGTGTTTCCACTATTTTATGTGATTTTCATGAAAATTTTGGATACATCATGTTTTTGATGGGTTTTCATGGTTTTTATAGTCTTTTTAGGTTAATATTTATTCATTGAGTTACATACACTTTACATAATGTTTACAATGTTTCTAAAACAATTAGGATTATTATGGGATTTTTATAATTTCATGTGTTTTATGGGGACATTTTCTTTGTTTTAATGGTTTTAAAAGTTTTCATTCATTTACTAGGATTTGTCATGGTTTCATATAGTTTTTATAGTATTCTATGGTTTTAAGGGATTATTAGGGTTTTTTAATGCTCGATGGGTTTTCAATGTTTTTAGTGTTTTATATATATATTATTAGTTTTCTAGGTTTTTTAAAAATTTTAAACTATTTTCCTTCTATTTTTTAATATTTCTTGTTTTATGTTATCAATAAATTTTCACGATTTTAATAATTATGGAATTGTTTTACTAATTATTCATTTTATTACTGTATTTTTCTATTTTTCATAAAATATTAATAGTCTTTTTCATTAATTAACCATGATTTAAAAAAAATACTTATTTTCAGTGTTTTTGTTTTGTTTTAATATTTTAGGATATTTTTTAACACTTATCAATGATTTAAATTATTTTACTTTAGATATAAGTATTTCCATGGGTTTTATCCTTATTTTCATTATTAATCTCATTTTTAGTGGGTATAAGTGTTTGTCAAATTCTTCCATGTATTTTTAATTTTTTCCACTCGATAAAATGGTTTTTTAAGGTTTTCATGGATAGAAAATATGACAAGTATTTCTATATTTTTTTTATTTTTTTATTATTTTTTATAATGTATTCAGTTTTTATGTTGTATTGTAATGTTTTATCGGGTTTTATATTAATATTTTTATGTTATATTCAATGATATTTAAAATTTTCCAATATTTTATGGGGTTTCTAGTGTTTTATCTGAAAATTATTTTTTTATTTATATTTCAATAATTTTATAAAATTAAATATTTTTAAATATTATCTCAATGTTTATAAATAATTGTATGATTTTCCATGGTTTTATATGAATTCATGGTTTTCAAAGGTGTTTAAGGTTTTTTAAGTGATTATATCAATTTTCAATCTTTTGATGCATTTTTTTACATTTATTAACTTTTAATGGGTTTTAATTTTATCCATAGTTTCATTTTTTTAATTATAATTATTTTTTATATGATTTCTATGTTTTTATAATGGTTTAACAAAATTTCCATGTTTGAATGATCATTCAAATTTTTTTAATGTTTCATAGAAATTTTAGGGTTTTGTAAAATTATGTTAAATCATCCATATTTTTTAGGATTCTCTAGTTTTACTCGTGATTTTTTTGTTGTTTTTAGGGAATAATGTTTTTTTGTGGTTTTAATGTGATCAGTAATTTTTTGAGTACATACTTATAATTTTATGTTTTACATTATTTTCTTGGATTTTAATGATCTTAATAGCTTTTAGCGGTTTTTATTTGTATTATACAGTTTTAAATTATTTTATGGGGTATAATGTTTTTATGTAATTTCAATTTATTATTTAGTTGTTAGGGTTCTCTTAGAATATTATGTGTATCAAAGATTCTATATATTTTTCCTACAATGTTTGTGTTTATATTGTTTTTAAGGTTTTGATTATATTTATATTTCTTCACATTTTAGGGGTGGTGGGTTTTCAGAATATACTTTGAATTTCCCTATAGATTCATTAAATATTATTATTATTTGGGTTTTTTAGGATTTTTATTATATCAAGGATTTATAAATGTTTTGATTATGTTTTTTAGGTAATTATTATTATTTTCAATGGATCATTCCGTATTTAGATAATTTCTATTCTCTTTTTTATTTTTTGAGGTTTACAGAATTTTATTGTGTTTTTTAGTAACTTATTGATTTTTGTGATGTTAGGGGTTCTACATGTATATTTAAGAATGTGAAAATTTCTATGGTAATCCTTGTTTTGTATGGTTTTTATAGTTTTATATGGGATTTTATGGTTTTATAGGGTCCTATAATGTCTTAAGTATTTTTAAACGTTTTCTAGACCAATAAAGGACTCATAATTAATTTTAGATAGTTCTAATGTGTTTTCATGGTTTTCAAGGGTTTTTTTTGATTAAGGGGTTTTCGACATTTTTTATGGTTTTACGTAATGTAAGGTATTTTCATGGTAATTTGTTTTCATATAAATTATTAATTTTTTTTCATACTTTTTCATGGTTCTCATAAGAATTTATTATTTTTTTAATATTTTCTTTGATTTTAATGGTTATCATTCTTTTTCATGATTTTGATGGTTTTTTTAAATATCTATAGGAATGTTCATGACATGGTGGTGGTGAAAATACCATGCCAACCTATATGGAAGTTAATGAATAGAAGATGACAACTAGTTCATGGTATAATTGATGGGAATTATCATGTTTTCTAATAACACATGGTTCATCCATTTTTCACCTACTATTACAATGTAAATTAGTTTGGCTAATAATATTATAATTCTATGAGTTTTTGAAACTAAACATTATTTATTAAAATATATAAAGTTTATATAATATTCTAGTTGTTCATTATAATGTAATTAAATTTCTGGAATGTTTGAAAATATCCACAAAAATATAGGAAAATAATTGAAATTTATAAAGGAAATTAATTAACTATTTAAATAGGACAAATCATTTAATATTTTTTGTATGAAATTTTTTAGAAACACCTTTACTGAATCTCTATCAAATTCACGATCCCTCATCATGTTAAAAAAAGGCTCCTATAACCTATGAGTATGTGGGTAAAATTCCCACGTGTTGTGTGATTCATGTTGTCCATCGATAACCTTGAGAATGAAGTCCTTAGGATGTTTCATTATGATCAAAATCATGATTTTCTTTTAATCGAAGATATTATATATGAAATATAGTATCTGTAGTGATGTCCATTCTTAATTTATCCATTAAAAACAATTAGATAAATCTTATTTGATATTTCCATTTTTATAATATATATTCATATATGTTTTGGAAGTCATCCATCACTCTAAAATGTTACGTGGGAATCAGAGTAGTTTATAAGAATACATGAATTCATTTTTGATAGAATAAATAAAATATTGAAATTGGTTTTCTATATACCACAACATATATTTGTTTAAAAGGATTAATTTTGCCTTGTTTTTTATAAATCCCGACATTAGAATCATTGAAATAAGGATCTTTAATAAAATATATAATAAAATAAAATAGATGAAGAAAAATGTCCACAAATGCCTTTAGGAAAAAATTGATATTCATTTTTTATGTAACTATGTATTGGTTTGAAGAAATCTATGTCATGGTGGCCTTCAACAAAATAAAATACCATTAAATAGTATAAGATAAATACTATCTAATAATACAACTCAACTCTATTAGGATACTATCTGAATTGTATAGAATGTTTTTATATATGAACAATGTGATATATTTTAGGTCACCACATAGAAATCATCCACTAAATTTTAAATCTAATATGTAGAGTCTTATAGGATGTGTCTTCTACAAATGGTTTTATGTACCATATACCTAGGACACATATTAATATACATATGTATAGTTAGGTTTTAATTTGTGTTAGTAACATATTCTATGATTTCTGTAAAGATTTTCTCATAAATATAGTTTTACTTTGTACATTTTTTATATGAAATATTATTCCCATACTAATTTATTAGATGCATTGATACATTTAAATTGAATAAATGATATACTATATAATAATTACTTACATAGTGTACACATATTAAGTCAACGATCATCAGAAGGGGTTATTTTATTCCAAATCTACATACCTGTGGATATTATGGTAGTTTAAAATATTGTTATGAGGGATCCTCATAGTTAAAATACATTATATCAAATATTATTTTAGTTATTGTTTTCTCCTAAAACCTATGATATATGATACTAGATAAATATTGTTTGCTTCATCTCTATGATGTATTAGGAAATGATTTTTTTATTAACAATATATGAGACATATCTAAAATTATTAATATAATAGGATACCTAAATTTAAAACTAATTAGATAAAAAAAATAAGGCTCATTATTTAGTGAAAAATTGATATTGACATAACAATGGATACGCTTTACTAAAAAGAGATCATTATTATAGAGGGATACAATTTAGTAACATTTTATAGTAAGTGAATGGAAACAACATACCCATATATAAAAAATATGGTTTTTATAAAATATAATTTCCATCATCAAATATAATATTGATGTGATTATTATAAAAATTCAGCATATATGATGAAACATAAATTATTTGTATAGAAATTTAATACTTATTCTTATCTAACAAGGTTGGTACTATGTATTAATGAAACCCTATACTGAGCCACCAACCAGTGAATCCATTAATCAAAAGGAAATTTATCCTCATAATAGGTATTTGAGAAATCATTTGGATGTATCCAGTCTCATATTGTTATCCAAGGAGTTTTTTCTTCAACAAAATAAAGAAATCAAGTATTTATTTAGGAAGAAAAAACTAGCTAAAAAGTAATTATAAAGAAATATAATGGAATGAAAGCTAATTGGTTTGAAAGGATGTGTTCATATGAAATTTGGATAACGTATCAATTGTGTCCACTCATGTTTGAAATAATATTTTGTGTGTAGATGTCCTAGAGAGGATATGATCTTCATTAAGACTTGGTCTAGCTGAAAATTTCATTTTACAATCCCTATTTTAATGGTTCTTTATATTCCTTATAGACTAAAACATGAATTTTTTCAATAAATATATATTGGTAATTATTAATATGTTGAGAATTGATTAACATTAAATTAGAAACCCATGAAATAATATAGTATTGATTGTATAAAATAGTATGTAATTTTTTAAAAAAGGAAGAACAAATGGTCAAATTTTGAGTGACAATCAATGAAACATAATGGAAGAGTTAGGAAATAGGGGAAATTAATCATTTTTACAAAAATAATCACTTGAGGAGGAGCTATATAAAGTAGATAAATGTGTACAAGAATATTTTTTAGAGTCTATAAAAGGTAATAATGTTATACAAATCATATGTTTTATTTTTGTAAATATAAAATAACAACTATACTTCAAATAATTAATGTAAATATGTATAAAATATGATAAATGAAAACATATTGATGGGTATATCTTAAAATAAGAATTTTTATTATGAATAATGGTATTCGTACATCATGGAATTTGATATAATTAATTACATTAATTCTCAAATAGACCAGAATAATGAGAGTGTATTTTCATTCTATTTTTCACTAAGGATATAAAGGGGGTTCTGTAATCAAATATTTTTTATCAATATATGATATAGTTTTTTAACACGTAGTTTCTATAAATCCAACTTTTTAATATAAATTAATCTACGATAAGGATAAAAGGAGTTATATCAATTCGAAAATATTTTATCCATTATATTTTTAAAATATGATGGAAAAATTTTAAACCACCTTCCATGTTATATTTTAATAACTAAATAATTTTTTAAATATAATTATAAAATCATATAAAATTCCATATGAATTATTAATGAAAATAGAGTATTTGTTAAATATTTGCACTAATATAAATGGATTAATTATTTTACATCGATGTTTGTTATATGTTATCATTATATTCTAGATTGAGTATTGATTATATAAAGAAAACTGTAAGTATGTTTACACTTATAGACATTAAAAATTGAAATAAAAAATTAAATTTTAATTCATATTAAAATTATATGACACAAAATTTCATAAATGGGTTTCATGTATTTTGGTAAATTAAAATGAATAGAGTTACATTTAGTTAACATAATTCATTGAATATCACTTTATACCCAAACATGACTTTTGATGAGTATATAAAGATTATTTAAAAGTTCCATGATAGTTAAAAAAATTCTTGTGGTGAATATTGAGTGGTTATAATCCAGAATAATGACTATTGTGTTATAATGTGTTTTGACAAGACAATAGAAGTTACATACATTGTATAATTTGATGTTGTAAAGAAAATGATTTTGAATTCTATTTTCCAATTGATTAACATAAGAAATATTTTTATAAATCTGTCCATTTTATAAATGATCCTTCATCATAGATATTAATTACTAAATGTGTTTACTGTGGGTGGGGTATTTTCCTATACAAATATTGATATTTCATAGGAATTATATAATGTTGATATAAGGTTAGTACTACCAAAAATGATTAAAAAATAAAAAACCACTCTAGTAGTGTATCATATATTATATTTTATTGAATACTTATACATGGTTTTGTAAGTATTATTAATAGTTTTTAGGAATATAAAATATAAAATATTACACAATTGGTAGTGTATAATATATCCACCATTCATATTAAATTATTATGTTTCCTAAAGATAAATGGTCCTTATCCTATCAAAATATTAAATATGATTTATCCTTATATGATATTATACATACATTATTATATTCCTTAATGAAATTTTAAGGTTATAATTTTATATATTTCTTATATAGACACATAATATTCCCATTATCCAAAAAATAAGTTTTTTACTAGATGAACCGATCAAGAATACCACATTGATTAACATTCATTGTGTATTTAGTAATATATTATTCTGTGATTCATATTGAATTTACATACCTAAAGTGTTAGAGTCATCTAACATGATATCCTTCGTAATTTGATTCTATTTGTTCACTAACCCTAATGTTTTTCATTTTGAGAGTGTTTTGTAACCCAGTTTATCATTTAATTGTTTAAGACTAAACCATTATAAGGTTATTTTACTTATATGATAGGTAGGATATTAAGTACATAAATATAGATCTAATATATATATATATGTACATATGATGTACTTATATACATGGATGATTATCCTTCGAAGTCATCCTATTCTTCATTGATTGAAATGTGATTATATTCTTCTACTTCAATAGTACACAAAGATAATCAATTACATTTTGGTATGGTATATGGGAATGACATATATTTTGTACATAGGTAAATTTACATCACTTAAAAAATAATTTTATGATTATGTATAATTTAATTGGATATAGATAGTGGGCATTGGTGTGGAGATAAATTTTCATGATAGGGTTTAGGAAAAATTACTTTATTGTGTCGGTAGAATTTGTTTTTTAATAGATGATTCACTTTTATTAAAAGTTATCTATTTCGGAAATAAAATTTTTGATAAATTATAAAAAGGATCACAGGGTTTGTATTATAATTTATGAATAATAAAAAATAGTTATTAAAAAAATTCTATATAGAAGTATAGAGAAACCCAAAATATTATTTCAGAGATATAAAAAATAATTTTTAGATTCTTTTCAAAATATGTTTTTAATTAAGTAATATAAACTAAAAAAATGATTTCTATTCGAAAATATATTTTCTAATATTTCAAAAAAATATACTTTTTAGGTGGTTTGAATGTTTATTTCATATAATTTAACATATAGTGAAAGAGTTCCTAGTCTATAATGATTTATTGAAATAGTAACTCCCTTAAAAATGTGAACTACTAGAACCATGAAATAGTGAGGGTCACAATGTTTTGGTGTTCTATATGGCGTACCCTAATACAGATTTGATTATAATTTTTTTGGTTATACAATAAATCTCAATACAATTTTTGTGCGGGATGAATTAAGGTGTTCAATTATTCTATATTCACATTATATCCTTCTCTCACGTAATTATAAACAACCCAAATCCATAAAACATGATTGATATAAGTGATATTCAGATACTTGAAATATTATGTTGTCATGTAGATTTTAATTTTCCCTCTGCATTGGCTAGTCTAAGGTGGATATACAGACTATTGATGGATTTCTTATGGTTTAACACTATGCATTAGGAGTGCTAAAATGGAATTTGACAGGAATTTTATTGATCTATGGGTACACACTCTTCTTGTATCTTTTCTCACATCTCTAAGATGTGGAATAAAAAGGATATATTATATTGTGATTTTTTATAATTGTTCTTTCAAAATGAACGCAACAAAAATTGAAATGGTTTTGTTGTTATGGTTTAAATTCCTTCATCAAATATTGATATTGAATGGTGTTATTATCTGTGATATATATTTTATATTTCTAATGTTGTTAATATAATATCTATTTTATTATCAATAATAAAAATAAAAATAGTAAAATATTTCTTCTGAAATGTGTATAGTTATTCTTCCTCATAAATCTATATTATGGGTCTTTAAACCATCTATTAACATAACATTAATTAGGATAACTCCCTTAGATTCTATTATGAATTTTCATAGCTATAATGTTTATGGTCAATATCATTCACTACAAAATATAACTCCAGGTATTGAGGACATCTAAAAACTTCTAGATTTTGGAATTGTTTGTTATGTTGTGACATGGTCTTATAAATTTAACCAAATCCAAAATGTTTGATCATAATGACATACTTTTAATTTTTGATTCATTTTAGATGAAATATTAATTTTTTCTCAATTTACAACATGTTGTTGAATGTTCTACTTATCCATGGTGTGAAATCCTAATGACCCTAAAAACACACTTCTTCCACTATATCATAAAATGTGACATCCTATGCATAATCACTTGGTTTGTAGCGGACCTCCATAAATAACACACATATATATATTTAGTTAACTAGATGAATTTTCACCTAGAATAGAGGCCCCCAATCATCTAGAACCATGATATTTGTTCTATTCTCCTATGTGATACACCTCAATACATGAGAATTAGAATTATATATGTCACTAATCTATAGATCTGTTGGGGTTAAAAAACTCATCCTGGTCATAGAGTACCTTTTAAACACGAGTACTATTAAAAATAAAATTAATCAATGTTGTGGTTTGCTCATTTATTCAACAACATATTCTTTATAAACCCATATTCCAATATTTAATAATCACATATAACTATTATGTGTTATATGAACTCCAATTTATGAATTACTATTTTCTATTAGTCGATCATATGACTACCAGGGTTCTACCTCACACTATGTCCACTCATCCAGAGTACTACATGGTCCCTTGTCCAATCCTATAACATAGTGTTGGAACATATTTCTCCCTCTTCAATTTCTATTTCCCTTGATTGAGAAATCCTTGTGCTCAAATAATCTATAATATTTTAAAACATAATTATCCTCTTTGGAATAAACTCTGTTGCTACATTTTGGAATTCAAAGTCACCATATTTTGTTGATGGAAAATATCCTTTTGAAAAACAATATATTCTTAAACAAATTAGACTACCTTATTATTATCCCAGTGTTTTGATCTTATATATTCATAAATACCTCTAGACATCTTGACTCTTAACTGATTCTATCAACATCATGCTTCTTCTAAAATCATAAAATCAACTCCTAAATAAAAATTTATCCAAAAATACAAACATTTTATTTCATCATTCAAAATCTTTTCATTTTTTTCTCTATCCTTACATTAATCCTTTATACAGAAATCATCGAGAAATTATTAATCAACTCTCTATATAGCATGCGGTATAGTATTTTTTATAAAATATTCCCCAATATTGATGTTATAATTTTATATCCCCTATTAAAATAAATGTAAATTTTTTTAGGAAATGAAAATTTAATAATTCATATAACAAAATATGAGTCAAAAATCCGTGTAGGAAACAAAATTAATTATTAAATTTCCTGAGTAAATCCATGACATTAAAATCATCATTTCATCAATTAACATCAATACTTCAATTATGTATCCCCTTAACATAATTATAAAATACAAGATAGTTATCTATATGAATAAAATGTTCTACATATATAATTTGAGATAATATAATATGAGATATTCCAAACCTCCTCAAGATTAAGGATGTTTTCAAACACAAAATACTGACATATTCCTTAAAAATATTTGTGTAGAAAATTGTTTTTGAAGATATATTCCACTTTATGAATTATAATGAAATGTTCTTGTTGGAATACACATTAAAAATATTTATTTAATAAATTAGTAACTTAATTTAATAATTTTCATTCCTGAATGTTAGAAAAGATAATTTTTTGGTATTTTAATTTATTTCTGACAATGGGAAACCATGGAAAGAATCAATTATTTTACATGATATTTCAACTGTTATTTCATCAAAAAAAATTATATGTATACTATCACTGTTAAAAGATATTTATCTTCAACTAAAAATGGATATGTGAGGAATTTTTCAAATACATTAAAATAAATTTATATCTTAAAAAAATATCATAAACATAGGGACTGTGCATCTAAAATATCTCCCAACCATTTTTTTTGAGATGTTATATAATTAATTCCCACTTTAAACAAATTAATTTAATCCATAATCAAGTATTCAACAGATAAAACTCAAGATCTATTTCACTATGAATTAATATTCTTATATTGGTTAGTAATCATAGAAGGTAACATGTAATGTTACAATTAAAATAGATGGGCTCATTTTCTATAATGTATAATATGATTATAATCAATCTATCGTAAAGTATATGATATGATTTCATTCCTTATGCTTTACCAACTTATTTTTAAAAAAATATTTTTTAAAACCATATTTATAGAAAGAAACATGGAAATATTTAGAAACGCAATTATATATTTTTCATAGTATAAAAACTTATAAGATCCTTTTATAGAAAACATGAAGGAAGATTGAAAATGATAGTTCCATGGTCAGATTAATTTCCAAGACATATATAATTAACATGGAATTCTCTATAACATAATCCTTTCTTACTACTCAAAATATAACATAATCACGATCTAATTTCAAAATAAAACATTATTCCTTGGTATAATTTACATAGAGATGTTGAAAAAATCCTCCTATTCTAAATGCTGCTTTCATAAACAATATATTTCATATTTTTTACATCTTTCTTGAGGAGATTCTCTTATACAATACAAAACCTTCATCAATATGAAAAAAAATGATTTATAAAAACCATCTTAGAAAACGACATAATTTTTAATATAATATCCTACTTTGATAATTCTATTTTTCAATTGGGTCTTAAATTTAGTTTAAAAGATCTTAAACATCATTTGGAATTCCATTACAAGGACGTGTGTTATTGAAACTAGTATTTGAACTAATATGATAGTCTAATCCAAATTAACTCTATTAACATGTGAATAACTGATTCACAACAATATTTCATTTTCTATATCACCATTCATTTCTCATCAAGTTTATTTCTAAAAAACAATTTTTTATTTCATCATGTAGATCTAGAGACCTATCCATGATAGGTAATTACATTTTTTTAAAATGATTCAAATCCACATTCTTAGATATACGACATGGATCATCCATTACTAATGCAATAAATTATGTTTCACTGTTAGGGATAATAGAGGAGTGTTATCTAACATAATCATCATATAAGTTAGGGTATTTGTAGTCTTAATTGTGATGATACATGATTTATCCTTATGTAATCCATTTCATCTCTATGAAATTAAATATTAAATTATGCTTTTATCTCCTTCATCAACTATGTTTTCCTCTTAATTATCGTTTTTTGTAAGAAAATCTATGATGTTTTGATTGAAATCATTTATTTACTTCCTTATTAATTATACTTATAAATGGAATTATAGATCTATTTCAAGGTTTCACATCAATGACACGGAGATATAAAATTTATAAAATCCTATTAATTCCTTAATTTTTACATTTATATAACTTCATGTTAGGGGATTATCCTATAAATAACCCTTTTCCTAGAAAATAAACATAAAACCCCTAGTTTATGTCACTATTTTGAATATAATATTTTTTATGAAATACTCTATGGTGTTTAAATATTAGTTCTAAACAATAAAACATTTCATATTAGTTTTTTCCTTTATGGATTAGAAAATACAAATTCAATGCATAAACCACAACATGAATGGATTATTTCTAATTATTGAGAGAGAATATACTTTTAATGTATAATATACTATTAATAATGTTCTCAATTATATTTCACCTTTCATCCACCCTATTTTTCCAAGTAGTTCTAATTATTGATTCTTCATGTATTATCCCATGATTCCCATAGTTTGTTTCCACCTCATTCCATGTTTACTCTATGACTTTTAAAAAATTAATTAAATTGATGAATCTGTAGGTTTTATAATAATCATTCATCAACTTTCTTAATACATTCAATCACTCATCATTTATGTCATTAACAGGATATAATATATTTTATAATAATTATCAATTAAATACATAAATTACTTCTCACTCTATGTATTGAAAATATTAATTGGACCCCACAGAACAGTGTGGATTGGATCAAGTATGTTTTATTCCCTCTTATTCTATGGGTTTTAGAAATTATTCATAAATTTCTCAATTATAATAATGTCATAGGTATTATATTAATCTCATTTCATGTTTAATATATTACATCAAAACAAAATTTTGATAATATTCTTCATACTTATTTGGTGGAAGTTCCCATTCCCTTGATGAAAATGCATGTTTTATTCATCCATCATAAAATAATATTGGGGATGTAATTTCATGCCCCTCTTCATTGTCTTAATTAGTTATAAGGGAGATACTATGCCTTAGGTGGCCTCCAAAAGACAACAAATGATGAGAATAAATTCAATGATCCTTATAAAAATTTAAGGGATGGTTTTCCATTTGAAATAAACACATCATTACTATATAAATAATTAAAAAAACCTCTATATGTTGGGTTAGTACAAAATATAACTCGAACATTTCCTAACTAACAAAACATATTTCAGAGTATAAGATAAAACCAAAAGAAACGTAGAAAAGTGTAATGAGACTCAATGATCCAATACTCCAATGTGAATTTAACCACAGTAACAGCTGACCAATATCTATGTTAAAACTCTAGAATCTATGCCAATGGAATCAAGAAGAATCACTAATGAACAATGATACCTTTACATTCCATTTTTCTTGATAGATGAAATTTACACACATAAAACAATTCCGAATAATGGCATGATTTTATATTCAATATGATTTATCAAATTAATTCCCAAAAAAACAATTTGTCGCATGTTTATAAAATAATTTCAATGTAGTTTATCTAATTTTTAACAAATCCATGAATAATGTTTCATGAAAATCCATAAATTGATCAGAAAACCATTTAAAATAATTTTCTATACCCCCACCCATGTTTCCACATACCATATAAATGTCTGGGTGATATTCCCATACACATGAGGGGTCTCTGATCTATCTACTAATTCACGACATTGAATCCAATGTGACAAGCCCCGATAAAACATTCCACTTCAACATGGTAATGTATAATTATAATAAACCAACCCCAACCATGTAGTGAAAAATCGATTTAAAATAATTAAAATATAGTTTGTTTTTTAAAACTATTTAATTAACTAGTTTCCATGTACATAGTAAAAAACCATAATAATAAAATTCATTTTTGAATATTATAAACAAATATGGATTTCCTAAAAACCTTGAAATTTTTTTATATCCAATAAAATAATAAAAATGAGATTTAATCAAGAATCACACTAAGAATTAAAAACCACTTATTGGAAAAACAAATTTAATAAACACTATTCCTTTAGTTAATAATAATGTTAATATGAGAGATAAACTACCTACAAGATTAAAATTGGTCAAAATGATGAAATGAACAAAAAAAAATATCTAATAAAAATCATGTTCCCTTACCAAGATCAAACAATATTACATCATAAATCATTATAAAAACATTGATATATCCATAATAGACTAGATCAATGGCCCTAAGGGATGTTTGAATCATGAATCTAAGGTGAATTAATAATAACATGCACAAATAAACAAATTCAAAACTGAAATATAATTTAATTCGCTTATCTATATCTCCTAGATCAGATAGTGTTATATATTATACTTTAGGGGAATATTATTTCATGTAACGGGATGTTTATGGGAATAAAGAGTTATTAAGGGCCTAATTTCAATTAGATCCACTTTTTAAGGGGGGACTATAAATTGAACTTTTTGGCCAACACTTTTCTACCTAGTTTGGTGAACCATTAACAAACTATGTGGTCCTATGGTCATAAGGGAATATATTGCTTGGTTGTCTTGAACCATAAAAAAATAATGTTCCAACCATATTTTTACTTATGTTTCGTGAAGAAAATATTCTATTGGGAATCATAACTACTTATAGAAACCATTCACTATATGTGTTCCTACCCAGGGTCCACTATATTCCCTTACACGATTTCCTAGGGATTCTTTATGGTTTGAAAATTCAATTAATAAACAATGAAACTCCAAAAAAACCCTCCTACATGGTTTAAAATCCATCACAATATCCCCAAAAATAAAAATAGATTTATATAGATTCATAATAAAATAATAAAGGGGAATGCTCTAGAAACCATGGGTTCTACATTATCAACACCATTAGCCTTTCTATTTCCATAAAGTAGAAAAGCCCATTTTTATTGGAAGAGTTATGAACATTGCTCCCCCATTTCCTTCTCATGGTCCTAAAATTATTCTTTAATCTAACTGTGTTTCCATAAGACCCTAAATAAACTTATTATTTTCCCACAAAATATATTTTAATGGTTATCCAAAATCCATACCGATATTTAAATAAATGTATCATCCAGATCATGGTCAACATGATCACAAAAAATAACATGGTGAGCATTAGGTTGTTACTTCACTAACTAAGATACATAAAACATATAATGCTGTAAACTAAACTACAGGGGAAATTCCTACAGATATTACACATCACTGACTTGTTATAGAATCTTAAAATATCATATTATTCATGGAGATAACATTCCATTCTTACAAACTATATGATGAACAAAACATGTAGATATTCTCCAGAATACATGATCAGTCACGTAAAATGACAACAGTAATCAATAATGTTATACAAATGATATTTTATGACTCCAATCCATCTATATTATCTTTCTGATCAACTGCATCTTCTCATTTTCTCTTACATAGGTCTAATTAGTGAAGTATCACCTATTTCAACATAAAAATTTAAATAACAATAAGTATTAACATAATATGATTAAAAATGATCCATATGTATCGAGGCCTAGTAACTATTATTATATAAGAACTCTATTGATGTTATAGGATCCTCCAATGAGAAACTATAATCCATTACACAAGCACTAATAATTTCCTCCATTGATTCTATTTTTTTATTTGTATTGTCTATCCGTTTGGGGATGATAAAATATATTTATAGTAAAATGTGTTCTAAGGGTTTTATTAATGTATTTAAAAAAAGGATTGTAAAACTAGGGTCGATATCTATTAAATTTGAATATAGAAGGCCATGAATTAATACAATTTCATAAATATATATTTTATAAATTTCTTCGACTAAATAATTTTCATGAATTAGGATGTAGTGAGAAGAAGATGTGATCCGATCCATTATCACCCATATGGGAGTTTGTTTCCAAACCATCCTTGGTAGAGATGTTACAAAATCCATAGATTTCTTCTCCCATTTACTCATGAGAATTATAATATACTAAATAATTCCTTTTGGTCATTGATAATTTTCCTATATATAGAAAATGGATGGGAATATCAAGACATAATCTGATATAGCTCTTTTCATTACAACTCGCCAAATCATTGTTTTCAATGTTTTATTCATGTTTTTCATTATCATGGTGAACATTGAATTTAAATTGAGGTATGTGTTAGAACATGGATATTCATTGCAGGTATAAATATTGATTTTGGGTTGTTTTTTTGGAAAAAGGAAGAATTGGGGAATTTCAAAGTACACGTCGTATACAATTGTCTACATGCCGTGTACATGGTTTCTGTGCACAGCCACATATTGGCTGTGTAACGGCGGAGTATATAGTCGCGCAGTGACTTGGAAGACCACATAAGGCAGCGACTAGTTTAGTAAACTACATGGCATGTACATTTAATTAAAACGACGTGTAGTTTTTTGTTATACTGGGGCAAGGTTGGGTCTTATGTTCGAATATGTCATCTTCTCCCATAGCTTCTTATAGGAGAGTAATGTAATGGCCGATGAACTCTTAACCCCTCCTGATTCTCCATCTATGGACCGATTGAGACACTGTTAGGTGTGTTGGAATCCACATATTGAGTTCTCTAATCCCCTAGTGACATTCAACTCGATTAATTCTGTCTCTAGATTTATTCAAGGATGGTAATTTTTCATCTTTTAATAGATCTATGCCATATTAGTCAGATTCAGGGGTTGATGTTCAAGGATATCTATTGTGGGACAATGAGATAGGTGATTTGTGAATTTCATAGATCATCTTGGATTATTTATGCTAAAAGTGTTGTATAGCCACGTTTGGGGTATTACATGATTTGAAATTAAGCCTCGTTTATTACCTTTTATGGTTTGGATTATTGATAAAGGGTAGATTCATATCTTTAAGGTTCAATACCTTGGGTTTGAGACACCACATGGGTTTGTTTTCCTAGTTTGACTATTTATTCCATTTGTTCTTATTTTCTTGTTAGGCTTGGGTTGTCTGACATGAAATTTTTTGATAGGAGGGAGTTACTGATTATATGAGATTCATGTTATTTTAATTGTGAATATTGACTGAGGGGAATTTTATGGAGACATATTTCCAAGGTAGGGTCATTTATATATGTTTTCACCATTATATTGACTAAGGGGTATTCCTTGTGAGAGCTGCAAGGTGGTCATCGTCCCGAGGGTTTAGACCGTGAGATGTGCCCAGGTGGTCATTTATATTTTATTGATTATTTGTTTACCAAGTGGTATTTATTGTGAAAGATGACCGGGTGGTCATTTGTAAATGATTAGTGCTATGTTAGACTAAAGGGGTTAGACCATGAGAGCTTCCTAGAGTGCTGCTATTAAATTATTGTCATTGTGTTAGATGAGGGGGATTAGACTATGAGAACATTCCCATAGGATCGTGATTGAACAATTGAATTATTGTGATGATTTTTCCATGCCAAAGAATATGATTGGACTTAGTATTACTTGATTGTATATATAGACTTATAAGACATATGTTTTGTTACAAAAATAGGGGATACAGAGCATATGATAGATCCCAAGGTTTACATGGTTCAAAAAATTGAATAAAAATTTAAATGAAAAATATAGAAATATATAGTGGTGTTTACTTTTTTTTACATGAAATTTTATTGATTTATTCCCACATATTTCATTTTATATATATTCAATGACAGTTTGGAACATATCTATTGGTGGTTACCTACTATGATTCAACTCGCACATTGTTTGGGTCTTTCTTTTGGACCAAAATAGATTATATGGTTGGAGGTATATATAATGGAAATCACCCTTCATCATGAGGTACATGATTGATGTCGGATCTAGAGAGCATGGGACCAAGATGCGGCCTGCGATGCTGCTGGATATTACTCCTTCTTTTTTCCATTGGTTTCTCTATTGATTTTTATCATTATGAATTGTTTTGATTTATTATTATATACATATTCTATTCATCATATCTGTATTCTGCGGACTGTTGGATTTACTTTCAGTCTTCCGATGTTTACTTTTGTTTGAATTGTTGCTTCTAGTACTGCTCACTATTTTTTTCATTGTGTATAGTCTACCAATGATGGAATAGTTTCCCAAATATCAAACCTCATCACTCACTACTTGTTGTAAGCCTCTAGAGTATAGAAAAAATTCCCTTGAGGATATGTGACCAACTGGGTTTGGGGCTCCTTTGCACGGCACCCAGATATGGGATGTTACAATGTGGTATCAGAGGCAGTGTCCATTTCATTTTCTAGTGAGGAAGTCAAGTCCATCTAGGGGTGGATTATTGATATCCAACATCAATGGAAGAGTTTAATGAAGCACCCCATTATAAGGTGGGGTATATAAACCAACCATCATGAGGCCTTTTCATAGGGGAATACTGAGGTCTAGAGCCTAGGGAATGAAAAATCAGGTGAGCTAGGCCCCCAGCAGACAATATCATGATTGCGGGAGGGACCTTCCTATCTAATTTTTTCAACCTGAGGAGGTTGAGTTATAGGAGGATTCACTGTTCAAGGAGAACCCTTTTTGGATTTTGTATATCAGCACAATGGTTCTCTATGGATGTTGTGTTCTTCTGATTTGAGTGTTATTGCAGCACGAGTGAGTAAAAGATGATACTTGGGAGAGGGGGTCGTTGTATGATCATAGTGGTCAATGTTATTCAAAGATTCTTCTTCACTACCCTTGTATGAGAAATTCAGGAATGAATTGCATTAAGGGGGGAGGTAGTAATAATCAAGATCATCATTTCAGGTATGGATAATGATTACCTGCTATATTGAGGAAAAGGATGAATGGGGAATTTTCTATGTACACGTCGTGTACTTATGTGTACATGAAGTGTACTCGGTTTCTACATACAGACACGTACAAGCCATGTAACGGCTGAGTACAAGGTCATGTAGTGACCCGGTAGACTTCTTAGAGTGGGGGTAGGTTCATTCAAATACACGGAGAGTAAATTTAATGATCAAATCTTGTAGTTGTATTTTTTTATATATTGGTTCCAAGTTGTGTCTTATGTCTGGATATTTCTTCTTCTCCCCATGGTTCATACATGAGAGCAATGAAAAAACCAACGAACATCAAACCCCAAGCAATTATCCATCTGATCTCCGATTGAGACACGTTTGGGTGAATTGGAATTCCATTGGTTTGTTATTGATTCCCCTAGAGTCTATATTCATGATTCTTCATCTCTCATGAGTTATTTATGGTTGTTATTTTTTATATTTTTTTATATCTATAGATTATAGGGATAAAGTACAGTGATATCAATCGTAAGAAGACAAGGTATGTGGTTTGTTCCTTATGTTGGTCATCATGGATTATATATGCTAAAAGTATATTATAGCTATGTTTTGGGTGTTACCTATTTTTATATTAACCCATGTTTATTACCTTTCATATATTGGTTTATTGATAATGGGTAGTTTTATATGGATAAGGTTGAATACCTACATTATAGGACACCCCAGGGGTGATTTTTCCTTTTTTGACTGTTAATGGTTATATGGTATTGGTTTCCTATTAGTCTTGCATTTTTTATCTTGTCCTATTTTTTTAGGATGATGTTAATGGTAATATGAGTTTCCAATTATTTTCATTGTGAATGTTGGGCAGGGGGAATTTTTCAATTTGATCTTTCTGAGGTATGGTAATTTATGCATGTTTTACTTTTATGTTGACTTAGGGGTGTTGACATTGAGAACAAATATGTGGTCATCGCCTCAAGGGTTTAAATTTTGAGACAATCCCATGTGGTCATTTATATTTTATTGATGCTATTTTGACCACGAGGTATTGACTATGTGGGCTACCCAGATGTTCATTTGAAATTTATTAGAGCTATGTCAGACCAAAGGGGTTATATCATGAGTGATTCCCAAAGGTTCATTATTAAATGATTTTTTTTGTGTTAGAGAAGGGTGTTTATATGATGAGAACATTCCCATTGGGTCGTGATTGATTAATAGAATTGTTGTGATGCGTCTTTCAAGCCAAAGCACATGTTTGGACTCAGTCTTACTTGATTGTTTAGATTGTCTTCTGAGACAACTTTTTTTACTTACACATGGGATGAAAATCATAGGATACATCCTAATGTTGAAATGATTCAATGTGTTGAATAATAAATTTAAATGAATATGACTGAAATCTGAAGGATTGTCGACTAATGAGTACTTTCTAGTTTATTGCGTTATTCTGGCATATTTCATGGTTTATATATACACTGATTGTGAAGCACGGATATTTTGGTGGTTGCCTACTAGGATTCATCTCACACTATTTTTGGGTCATTCTTTTGGACATAAAAAAAATATATGGTTATAGGTATAGAAAAGGGAAATCACCCTTCTTCCACAGGTACACGATTTCACATGGAGCGGGAGAGCATGGGACCTAGCTGAGGCTTGTAATGATGTTGGAGTTTACTGTTTCTTTTTTACATTTTTTTCTATATTGATTTCTAGCATTGGGACTTGTTTGATTGTTTTCATTGATATATATTCCATTCATCATATATAAATATTATGGCTTTCTGGGATATACTTTCAGTCTTATTCTATTTTCATTTGTTGGAATCACTACTTTTCATAATGTTCACTATTTTTTTCCTGCTATGTATGCTCTTCAAATGAGGTCATAGTTTTCCCAATATAAACCAGTGTCCCTCACTGCTGGTCGGAAGCCTCAAGAATTTGGGGAAATTTTTATGAGGTTATTTGACCAACCGGGTTCAGGGCACCTTTGGGAGGCACCCGGATATGGGATGTTACAATATACACTATGTTGATTTTACTTTAAATTCAATGGTATGACCATATGATCACCGTACTAAAACACTTAATTATTATCCATATTTCAACTCTCATTTTTCTACACACAATTATGGTTTTTCCTCATTGGAACACATACATGAACAGAAGTATGATCCTTTCTAACATTCTTAACCAAATTAGGAACAAACCAAACCAGAAGGAAAACTACAACCCAACCATATTCCTGGAAATCTGGATGCATATCTACTATAAATAATTATGTTTTTCACTAATCGAAATCCTATTTAGAAAAATAATAATACAAAATCCTTCTCAATGCATCTTCTATGGAGTGAACATGACCTAATGTGTATATCTTGTTAAATTCAATCATCAGTAGATATTCAAAACATTTACACTACCTTAAATTAATAACTATTTCTAATAAAAGTTGTTTCAAACTCTTATGATCTGTAAACTCCATGAATTTCCACCAAATAGGTAATGATTAAATGTCATTATAGCATGGATCACAATAGCTAATTCTAAATTTTTTGTTGGGTGGTTCGTCTCATAAAACTATAAGTGATGTGATCCATAGCCGACCACAAGACCTCCCAACAAGAAACACATCCTAGACCAGATACTAACGATTGAAAATAGACTACAAATCCCCATATAGACTCTATTAATAATTTCATAGGGGGTGATTCATTCCAATTCTTCATTTCATGATATGAATTTTGACAGTCATCGTTCCATTGAACGGGAATTTCAATTCATACAAATGTTGTCATTTGTGATGCCATATGTAAAAAATCTCCATAAAACATCTATAGTATCCTTCAAAGCCAATGTCACTATTCATCATAGGGAAATTCATTGGTTGTTTCCAATATATAACTACTTATATCAATTTAGTATACAAATAATTTCATTTTTCAGAAATAATATTTCCAAATAAATGAACATCTTTTATCTAGAAAACACACATTGATAACATGGAATACTGATATTGTTCCCCCAAGATACCCAAACTAATAAATATGTGAATCTCGCGATTCATTTTATGATAGAATATACAAGAATATTCTTAAAAAAACCAACATAATAAAATCTAGGTACCTCATAAAGATTAGATTCAACAATTTTATAAATAAATATGGTGAATTTATAATATCAAAGGAATAATGAGATATTCATAAGGGTCATTTCAAGATATAAAATATATCTTTACACCATTATCCTACTAAACATGTAATTTGGGGTATCTTGATTACATTTCAATTTTAGAGATCCAATAGTTTCCACATAATTGATCAAACATGTAATTAATTATTTGGATGGGAAACTAATTCTCTATCTTAAAGTAGTTAAACTTATTATAATCCACACATATCTTAAGAGTTCCATTTTCCTTCTTTAAAAATAGAACAGTTTCATTCTAAATAGAAGTACTTGGTCAAATGAAACCATTTGAATTATAATTGTTCATAATGAAATTTATGGTGACTCAATTCCATTATTACCATATAAAAATAAGAAAGTGAGATAACATATGTCCCGGATAGGAAATCAATTGTAAAATCCACATTCCTTTTGGGTGGAAACCCTATGAAATTGTTATGGAAAACATCAAGAAACTGATAAAAAACATTTGTAAAATATCCAATCTATATTTGGTCCACAAATACAAAGGAAAGTGATATAAACTGATAAGATATAGTTCCATCCATTATTTCCAAAAGTACTACATTACTCACCTTTTCTCTCCAATCACGTCAAAAGATATTGTTAACACCATCCTGATAAGTGAAAATAACCTTTTGGGAATAAAAATAAATACATACCATGAAGGATGAAATCCAATAAATACCCAAAATAAATTCATATTAATCTATATCAATCATAGTGAAATCCTAATGAAACTCATCTGCATTGATATTTATAGAATAATCTTTAAATATATAGGATTTATACTCTCTTTTTTCAAAGTGGAGTTTTAATTTTTAAAACCAAAGGCGTCATATCAACATGAAAACCCATATAATCAATAATATAATATAAAATAAATGATTCTGGACTTAACAGATCAAACAAAGCACGCATAAGGGTAGAATTAAAAAAATCCCACCTCTCAACAACGAATAACTAGATTGATCATCCCAAACCATTTCTCCATTACTATATAATTTTCCACTCACTAAACATTACTCTATGTTACCATATTAACATTCATTATAGGTGGACTCATGGTTTTCCTTGAATCAACTTGGCATGCCCTACATTTAGGATGAATATTATTAGACTACATTCATCCGTTTATAGAAAATTTTTTCTGAGAAACATTTTATTTTTCTCTATCACCTAGCCTTGGAGAAATATAAAATTATGGCTGAGGATATCTCAATATGTTGTAGATGTGATATGATCTAGGTGTTTCTTTAAAATATTTCTTTATACGGTCTAATGATCCACATTTTAAACACACTGGATTTATTTTTGGTTTACAATAATGATTTAATAATCCCATTTTATGATTTTGAGGTGTCTCAATACTATGGAAGTTGGGGTCCCACATCCTCTCATACCTAGCATTTGAGTCCCCACATGTTCCTATAGGAATAAAAATTCTCTCCCCAACCACATTTCTTGAAATATTCCTCTCATTAACAATCTATCCATTAAAAATTTCTATATAATGTATTCTAAATATAATATAAATCATTTAAAAAATATTTTTCCTCAAACCTAATTAAAAATGGGTATTTTTAAAAATTAACATGTAGATATTTCCAAAGTAAAATTTAAAAAATCATAAAATTCCCCACATACTCTATCACTAAATTATTCTATAGTTTCAAATTTATATGTTCTATTGTTCTAAAAATCTTAAATGTGTCCATATAGAGTTTCTTGTTAATAAATTTTTTAAAATCCTTCATTTTTATTTGTTTTTTTATTTTATAGTAAACCACTACTTCCAAAAATTAGAATTCCAAATACTATTGTATGTATATATTTTCAATTTCATATTCATTTATATTATTGTCTCCAAAAAATTGATGATCTGATTTATCATATTCAACTAGACATAGTATTTTTCTAGATTGGAATTGTGTGAAATAGGGGTGATTCTGCAATATGAATTGAAATGAATGGTCCAATTGATGTAGTTCATCATTATTACTTATATTTTCCATTGATATGAATTTATGTCCACACATTGACCCTATAATTGGTTCACCTATGGATCATCTATATCCACATTTTCTGCATCCTCATCTAGTTGACTTATATGAAGACTAACTCATTTCATTCTCTATAACTAGAAAAAAACACCATTTCCTCTAACAAAGTATCAACTTCAATATTGTAAATTTCATTTTACCACATCAACACATATCAAAATATATATTTCCACAATTTATCTATAATCAATGTTTCGACCATTTTTTAAAATACACCAATATTGTCTTTCCAAACCAACTATATTCCATATTTTCCAAAAAAATAAATTTTATCCATTCCATAAATTATTTTACACAATATAAACAATATAGTACTATTTGGATATATTATAGTCAATATGTGTCATGAAAAACTCATCGACGAAACCCATGATGACGAGGTGACCACTCACCTAGAAGTGTCTTAAAACACTCATATGCCCAAAAAATCTAGTTATATGATGATTAGAATAATGTCGTTATCTATGCCTTTTTGTGATATACATCTATTTCTAGAGAATCATTGTCATTAATACCATCCCAAGGGATAGACTAATACTATTTCGAACTATATGACCACAAAACTAGGATTATTTCCAATTCCAAGAATAGATCAATGGTGATATAGTTTTTACAAAAAAATTATATTTTGACTAACCATGTGTGATAAAAAATTTATGTCCAATATCAACCAATGTGATTACATTTGTAATGTCCCACCCCTCCTCATTGGTTAGAGGATTGAAGGGGGACCATCTAGGCCTTATGTGACCATACCAACAAACATAAGGCTTTCAATAAATGCAATGGGCCTTGAAAAAAATTTCATGATGATTTTCCCATTGACCCAAAAAACATACAAACTATATAAAAATTTCAATCAATCATATATATAGTAAATGAGAACAAAATAAAACTTAAACCATAACAAAATACATAAATATCATATTGAAGTATAAGAAGAAACTAAAAATACGAAACTAAAAAAGTGTAATGAGTCTCTCGGATGTAAGAATAAAATATGAAATAATAAAAAAAAACACCAATCCAAAATCCAAGCTCTAAAACCGTAATCCATTCCTAGAATACCAAGAAGCATCACTAAATAACTATGATACCTTACCTTTAACTATCACTCGATATAAACCATATATAAATGCATTATAGTACCCATGATGGGGGTGTGTCTAAACTCATTAGAATTTCCCCAATGACTTCCCAACTTATGCCACTTAGACAAAACATGTTTGTACATTTCTATATAAGAATTTAAAATCTATTTAAAATAATTATATCTAATTTTTAAACCATTATTCATGGAAAGTGATAGGAAATCATAAAAAACTTTACAATGATTTTCAAAAACCACACACATATCGACACATACATCATGCAATTCCCATGTTATAGTTCAATACTCAAGATCGGTCACTCATTAAAATGGCAATTCCACACATGGTAACCAATAAAATATTCCTTATGAGAACATTACCCAAACATTATGTCGTGTCTAAGGAAAAATAACCCACAATAACGATGTATAGAATAATCCTTGTACAACCATTCCACAAAAAAATTCTTAAATTCCACTTAATAACAAATTTTCATGTGCCTAAAGGAACCATAAATCCAAAACCATTATTTTAAAATTATAAACTGAGGGGGGTTCTTTGAAATAAATCTATTATAATAAATTAAAAAATAATTAAAAATAGGTTTACATCAAGAATCATACAATTACTTTTCAATAATCTCCTAAAAATCATTTAATAAACACTAATATTCTATGTATAAATAATGTAGAGTTGATAAGGAATCTATAAACCTTATCAACATTAGAAAAAAATAAAAAATGGGACAATGAATCTCTATGAACTAATCAAATAAAGTTTACCTTTAATAGATCCAACAATATTTCATCATAAACTATTAAATGAACTTATATATTTCCACATAAGATTAGAACTATAGTTGCAAGATTGATGAAAACCTTGGATATGAGAAAAATGATGAATAATATGAACTTATCGATGAATGTAGTCCTTAAATGAAATTTAATTCACTAAAAGATCTCCCCTGAATCAAAGGGAATCATCTCTTATTCCTTTTGAAAAAAAGGAATCCATTTTATGGGTGTTTCGTAGGAAAAATTTTCTTGGGTCAATAATTTGACATAAATCCCATTTTAAAGAATTGTATCTATATAAAACATGTTTAGGCCTCATGATTTGGAAAACCATGTGCTAAACTTTTTTTCTATTATCATAAGTCCATACCTCGTATAGATGGCATGCCTAATAAGAGAAAATGTGCACTAACCATTCATATACCTAGTTTCGAGAATCATGGATTCTTCTCAACATCCATATTGTTTTTTCAAAAAATCACCAACTATTCCCCTATAGAGTGTACACTGTCTTCCATTGCATGGTATACAAGGGATACAATAATGTTTCTACTAATAATTCACAAAAAATTCACCACCATAAAATAATCCATCATGTTCCAAACCCTATTAGAATATCCCAAAACATAACCAGATAATTCAATACATTCTTAATACATGTATGACGGTTCATTTTCATGAAACTATGTGTTCTGTAGTTGGTAAATCTAAAATATAAATGATAAATAGTGACATAAAATATTCATCTATTCTACAATGAACCTATTATTTATTCCATTATTATAGTGACACTTGAAATTAACTGTAATTATGATATAGAGTCATAATATTTAATTATAGTGAAAAGACTATACTTATGGGACAATTCCATTAATTGATTAATCTGCAATTTTTCTTGTTATTTCTTTTTATTGATTTTAAATTCTCTATAATTTTATAATCTGAATATTCTATTGAAATATATCATGACATTATTTAAAAATTTTATATTTTCAATCACGTAGAATTTGTATCTACTGTATTGAATCAATATGCAACTATTTTTATATTATATGATAGAAACTAGTAAAATGATTAAATTTTTTATAATTCTATTTCAACAAAAATCATAATCCAGTTAAGACACAAGATTTATAGTCCTAATTTTAGTAATTATATGTAGTAGGATCTCAATATTATTCCTTAAATGGAAATAACCTATTTTGAAACCGAACAACATATTTTTGTACCACCACATTTCTTCTTCGATTTCAGTTGGAGGGGGACGGACACATTTTTTCCTATATTTTATATCTATATGAAAAAATATTTAGTACTTATAATAATATCCAGAATTTTAATTTTATCTTTAATTTATTGGATAAGTTATCATCTTATATTACATACTTTTAGGGGCTTAAACTCTTTAATTATTCATAACCACTCTATAACATGAAATGGTATGTACATGAAATCACAAAAATTGGTTTATAATTAATGTAATTCACACATAATTACATTTTTTTGACTTTTTTAATTAATTATTGTAGTTCCAAGATTATTTTTCTATCCATTATTTTTGACATTTTTTACCCATATTCAATTTTACCTTATTTTTATGTCAATGTAATTTTAATTCATTATATCATTTTACCATCTAATCATTAAAACTCCCATTGGGAAATGTCTATGTTAAAAGAATATTATTCAATAGTATATATTCCAGATAGAATTAATTAAATACTCATTATTATAAATTTAATTGAATAATATATTCTTGTTGTCACTATTGACCATTTCCTTAACCTAAATATCAATCTACAATGATATGAATTATTTTTAATGATTTTCAATTCACTTCATTATTTCTTCAAAAACATTATTAAAATAATTTATCATGTTTTAAAATTCTTTGATTTATACCCTTCAATGATACACTTCATCATATATATCTTGTGGGACCTATACTTCTTCCACAACCTTCTCGATCCATGAAATCAATGAATCACATTGATCTATATATTCTATTGTTTCATTATGTGCCCCAACAAAATTTCAGGATTTTATTTAGTTGAATGTCTAATTAATTAAATGATCTTTCATGATCAACATACATTATGACAAATACCTTGTGATGATATAATTTTTCATTTTAAAAAATCAATCCTTTAAAAATTTCAATCTTAAAATATTCCACATATGATATAAATTGAACACCCTCTTTTTTATGGAAATCTTCCTCTTCTGGTTCTATAAACAAATATATTCCTTATTGAAAAATTCTTCTAGGTCATGCTTCAAAATTTAATGGTTTGTCTCATATAAAAACTCTTTTAATGTGATGATTCCCCATCATCAGTTTCTACATTACCTCATTCCATGTATATATTATTTTCATATTCCCATTTATTCCAATATTATTGAAAATTAATGGATGTTACCTTCATTATATTTTGATGTTTCTCCTAAATACCAAGGAAAACTCATCAAAAACATCATTATCAATGAATCCAACTTTAGGAATATAAATATTTTTCATGACATTAAATTTAATAATTTTTTATTTTTCTATAAGGCACACTCATGATTTACTTTCTTCCCATAATATAAAATTATACTCTAAATATAATCAACATGTGTATTTATGAGGTATTAGTCCTCATAATTAAACACTTAGGAAATCATTAAATGGTTTAAATATTCTGAAATTATATTATATGATGTAAAAAACATTCATTGAATGAAAATTCTATATATGGATTGTTTGAATTTAATTATAAGTTATTATAATGAATTGGTATTCCAAATTTGTCTCATTTTCTGATTGGGTAGCTTTTTATGAAATAATTATACCAGGCCACAATTTACTATGTTATGAACATTGTAAATATTTTAAAAAATATCCCATATTTATTTTACAAATGTGATAGAAATTAATTTCAAGATACTCTTTTTGGATTACTCTCCTGATATATAATTTTGATCCTTCACATCGTTATCTATCAATTTCATTTTTATATTATCTACTGAAATTAATGTGTAATAATTGAGTCATATTCAATGTAGTGTGGTCATTAAAATTTCATTTCTAAGGGATTCTAGGTGATATTTCATATGTTTCATCCATATCGGAATTTGATAATCATTCAATAAAGGACAACAATTCAAATTAACCATGATATTAATAATATTGATTGATTATCAATACAAAAACCATATGGACCTCATACCACATTACATACCCCCTGTAAAAATACACAATAATAGAAGAAGTGGCATAGGGTGTTGAATTATTCAATCGTCGTTATGGATCTTTTTCTGTGAATTAAGAACAACAAGAACTAGTAAATTATCAAACATATAGTTAATATATATATTGATAAATTTGTGACATCCTGGACCTGGCTACCCCTCATCCCAAGCCCCGAGCTCAGTTGTCCAAATGACGCCTGGCTCGTATCCCCATAGGCCACATGCTAGTGACTAGCAGGGGGTGTAATGGTGATTCAGTGGGGAGACTGTACCCCCATGTCAGAGTACACAACGGTATAGTAGCAAAGTAATAAAAATAGTGGGAGCACAACCAACGGTAAACAGTAGAAAAAAGGGAAGCATACAAACCAAACAACAGAAGTAAGAAAAAATCCCTGATAGCTATACAAAAGCCACATAGGCAGTGTCTAATAAAAAATGGATGTATGGCATGCTGATATAGAAGAAATAGCTGGAAATCATGCTATACAGTAATACAAATAGGAACAAAGAACAAAATTATTCCACGAGAATCTCTAGCCAAGCTCGGTCCTCTGCTCTAGATCTCCAGCTAGAACATATATGTATCAACAACCTGAAGCTGGGAATTTTCCCTACTAATACCAGCTGTAGTAAAGTCTACACGGGTGCCAAGGAGGACACTCGGGTAGGGTGTGAGACAAGCCTCAAAAGGCCACCAAAAATGGTTTCTACATGTAATCCAAATAGGTGTTTGAAAATTGAACAATGTGTAGTAAACTGCTTGTAAGTAAAGCAAAGTAATAAAAAAACCCTCCCGCTCAGGCTTCGGAAGGACACATGACTGGTCTACCTGCTTCAGCTCATCGATGGTAATCTGAACAATCACTAGAGGTATAAGTACATAGATATAGGTTATCATTATCCCGAGTTAATCATGGATCTCATATGTGCTCCTAACATATGTAATAATCATCACTGGTTCGAGGTATGAATTCCTCTCATCCACAAGCACTGTAACTAGCATGGGGAAGAATGCCTCCCACCCATAAAGGATATATAGGCACGGGGTAAGAATGCCACCCGCCCTCACATGGAGATTCATCTAGCATGGGGTAAGAATGCCTCCCACCCACACATGGGTTATCACAAGCATGTCAACATTGCATGGCATAACCATTCACCTGACAATATAAAAGGAAATCCATCTTATATCATATCACATTAACAAAGCATGGAATTTCCATCTTATAATATCACATAATCGTATCTCAAGGCAACATACATTTCAATTCATTCATGTGGTTTAGGCTATCTCATCCTAGACAACCTCTAACCAAGTCATCTCATTAGCCTAACATGGAAAATTCTCTTTTAAGACATATCATCAATGTACATAGGTGAAAAAGGGCCAATTCTTAAGGCATAACACCTATGGTCGACCTTACCCAGTCCATACCTCATTTAAACACCCTATGTAAGTTAGATTTATCAATCTCATACCACACGGGTCATTTAGATATGAAGCAGTCATTAAAAATATGGAGGTTGGTGAAAAAAAACCACGGCACGACGATAATAACTCAAAAAGACGAAAACCCAAAATAGAAACCATGTGACCACCTACCTTAGATCTATAGGTGTAGGCTTGCTTGATATCAACATCAGATTCGCAGTAGGTTAGAAATGATCTGAGTTCTAGTCCAATTCCCTGAAAATAGGGCATATTATCCTGCATCAAAATAACAAGATGTAAGGAAAGATTCACGGAGGAAAGAGGGGTGTGTGAGGTAATCCATATCGTGGGCGATCCAAAGCCATTGACGGAGTGAAGAATGGTCACCGGAAGAAGAATCCACTATGAAAAGAGTGAGAGAGGGGTTCAGGATTCTAAGGAGGCTTCTCGCTTTGGTTATGTCCTATAGAGGAAGAATGAAATAGGATTTAGGCTTAAATAGAATTAAGGGAAAATGGTAATTTTATTCCCAGAACAGGGTCTCACGGTTTAGGCATACATTTTACCCAAACCGTGCACAAACTGTACGCACCTCTCTGCCTCCTAGACAAAATCTACACGGTCGTGCGGCCTAGTCCGCATGGCCATGCACCCCTGCAGGTGCCCCTGTCTGCAGCCGAACAGTTTATCCCAAACCATCTGCAGGTCGTGCGTAGGCCGTGCTCCATTGTCTGCAAGTCCATATCTCAAACTCCTGGGCTCCGAAAAAACCCTGGACACTCCCCAGACCTTCCTTAGGATATTACACACATCAAACAAGTTTAAAGGAATGAATTTAAAGCAAAACTAACAATCTCTACATTTTCCAAAGAGTTGGGTCGTTACAACCTTCCCTCCTTAAAAGAACTCATCCCCGAGTTGGCTTACTGAGGGTACAGAGGTGTCATCAGCGAAAAGCTCTGACCGTTGATAATATATATCAGCCTCTCACTCCCAGGTCTCCTCCTGTACCAGGTCGTGCTTCCATAGCACCTGTAAAAGAGGAAGAGAACTTCCACATAGTGTCTTCACACCCTAGTCAACAATTCACATCAGATACTCCTCGAAGAAAGCATCCATATCCAATTCAACCTCATAATGCTGAAAAACATGAGTTGGATCTGAAAAGTACTGGTGTAGCTCAGATACATAAAAAACATCGTTCATGGCCTGATATCTCTATGGATGTGCAAGCAGGTAAGCTACTGGTCTGATCCACTTCATCACCACAATGTGTCCTATGAACCTCTGCAAAAGCTTACCCTGCTTCTGTATACGTCTTCTCCCCAACCGGGGTCAGACCTTCAAGAACACATGTTTCCCAACTTCGAACTCAAGAGGTTTCCGGTGCTTGTTAGCATAGGACTGCTATCTAGACAGAGCTGTCTACATATGCTACCTAATAAGCTGTATCTTCTCCGTAGAATCTTGCACTAGACGTGGTCCTAGAGCAGCTACCTCTCCTACTTCAATCTAACACAAAGGACAGAAACAAGGCCTACCATATAAGGCTTCATAGGGAGCCATCTAAAAGGTATCCTGGAAGCTATTTTTATAACTAAACACTACAAGAGGAATTTTTTCTCCCATAAACCTCCAAAATCGAGAACATATGCATGTAAAATATCCTCTAGTACCTATATAGTTCACTTGGTCAGTCTTTCAGTCTGCGGTTGATAGGCTATACTCAAAAGTACCCACGTACCCAAGGCCTTCTGTAAACCCTCCTATAACTGAGATTTAAAATTAGGATCTCTATGTGAGACAACAGAAATAGGTGTTCCATGAAGGCTAACTATTTACTTGACATATAGTATTACCAAGTAATCAACCGTGAAGCTCTCCTGGACCGTAAAGAAATGTGCGACGTTCGTCAATCAGTCGATGATGTCCCATACTAAATCATTTCCACGAGGTGACCTGGGTAAACTGGTTACAAAGTCTATAGAAAAATCATCCCATTTCCACTTAAGAATGGATAATGGCTACAAAAGCCCTACCAGACGCTGATGTTCCGCCTTCACCTGCTGATTGGTGGAACAACATGTGATAAAACCAGCTATCTCTTGCTTCATGTTAGGCCACTAGTACTGTCTTTGCAAGTCACGGTACATTTTAATGATGCCTGGGTGAACATCCCATGATAAGGTGTGGAAATCCCTCATCAGCTCCTCTCTGATATCTGTTGGGACCCATACATGACCATGGAACAATAAAGTATCTCATTCATCCACGGTCCAATCTGTAGAGGCATCATTAGCGACACATTCTCGTAGAACAAGGGATTCTGGATCTGATAGCTATCTTGCCCTGACCTGTTCCAAAAGAGTAGATGTCACTGCTAAGGGTGAGAAGACAGTTTGAACCAAACCCTCCAGAACCTCAACGTGCATCTCCGAAAATATGTTCATCAGCTTCCACTCCCCATTAGATTCTCGACCCACTTGCGACTGAGTTTTCTGACTCAACGCATCGGCTACTGAATTTCCTTTCCCAGGAGTTTAGGCCAGCTTGAAATCTAATGATTTCAGGTACTCGACCAACCTGTGTTTCCTAGGATTTAGATCCCATTGAGTGAAGATATATTTGTGGCTTTTGTGGTCAGTGAATACCACAAAATGATCTCCCAACAAATAGTGTCTCCAATAGCGTAATTCATATACAACTGCTGCGAGCTCGAGGTCATGTGTCAGATAATTCCATTCGTGAGCCTTTCAATGATGAGAACCATATGAAACGACTCGCGTGTCCTGCATCAAGACTGCTCTTAGCCCGATACCTGATGCATCACAAAAGACCGTATAAGATCTTCCTAGATCCAGAAAGATCAGTATCAGTGCTGAAGTTAGTCTTCCCTTGAGTCCCTGAAAATCTACTTCACATGGTTCTAACCAAACAAATATCACCCCCTTTTTGGACAATGTTGTAAGTGCTGCTGCTATGAATGAAAATTCCTAAATGAACCACCTATAATACCCAGCATGCCCCAAGAAGCTCTGGATATCACAGAAGTTCTTGGGATACTCCAAAGAAATTACAACACTCACCTTATCAGGGTCAAATGAAACTCCAAACTCATAAATAATGTGACCCGCAATGTGAACCTTATTTATCCAAAAGTGTCATTTACTGTGCATAGCATAATACTAGTGCTCTCTTAATGTATTCAGCATGATCTTAAGATGGGTTTCATGATCGTGTCTCGAGCGTGAATAAACCAAGATATCATCCACAGATACAACCACAAAATAATCAAGGTAAGGGTGAAAAATCTGATTCATAAGAGCCATAAACACTGCAGGTGAAATCGTAAGCCGAAACGGCATGACTAGGTACTCATAGAGACCATACCTGCTCCAGAACGTCGTGTGTGGTATGTCTGAAGTACTAACACACAACTGGTGATATCCCAACCACAAATATATCATTGAAAACACCTTCACTCCTTGGATATGATCAAAGAGGATGTCAATTCTTGGTAAATGATATTGATTCTTAATATTCAGCTAATTTGACTTACGATAATCCACGTAAACAATACGGGTACCATCTTCCTTCTTGGCAAAGAGAATCGGTGATCCACCAGGAGAATTATTGGGATGTATAAAGCCTTTTTCTTCCAGGTCCTCTAGCTGACTCCTGGGCTCCAGAAGTTTCTAAGGTTCCCCCCTTTAAGGAGGAATGGTCACTGGTGCTGCTCCTGGTATAATGTCAATAGTAAACTCTACCTCTCGCACTGGAGGTAGACTAGAGAAATCATCAGGAAAGACATCACTGAAATGCTCCACCACAAGAGGATAAACGATGGGTTGTAACCCTTGGTCATCAAGATAATGGCTGGAAACCTATGTCGTGACACCACCTAAACTCTGGTGTTCCGGTCCTGCTCGTGTCGCACAAAGATTACATTCTGCCTTATGAATATGTGTGTCGCCTTCTAGTACGTAAACACCACCCTATGAAGATAGCAGTCAATTTGGGCTTTATAGGGAACTAATGAGTCCAACCCGATTATTACATCAAAACCTGTCATATCACGAACATACAGGTTTCTCAGGAAATAGTAACCACCCACCTCGAGGGGACAATTCTGACAACGTTGAATTACCTTTGAAAGAATGCCTAATGGAGTATCTAATGTGATCATGCCATGATATGACTCAACGTCGAGTCCCAAACATCCAATAATCACGTTCGATATAAAAGTGTGAGAAGCGCCTTTGTCAAAAAAAGAAGATACTAACTTAGAGGCAAAAAGAATCGCACCTCGTACAGTAGATGGTCCGGTGTATTGCTCATGTGGCATAGGCTTGACTACATAAAACTGGATGGTACCATGGCCCTAATTCATAGCCTGGCTACCCTTAGCAGACCCACCCTACTGGTGCTGAGAGTCATACGCCTGATTACCTCTACCTCGACTGCCGCCATGGCCTGATCGACTGGCGGTATTCTAGCCGCCTGAGTGATGTGATCCTGCTGATCCAGTACCAGATCATGGAGTAGGTATAGATCCCCACTCACTCGGACCAGGGGGAAAAGTCCTACAGAAACGGTGGATATGAACCAACCTACCACAACCTCTGCACTCCATTTAATTTTGAGTACCCATCCTCCTCATGTGTCCTGGCACACCACATTGGTGACAGATAGGAGTACCACCTGAAAAAAGGGTCTAACAACCACTAACACCACGAGAGTCCTCAAAACGCCGCTTCTTCCTAGATGAAGATCCACTAGAACCCTTTATCGACAAACCGCCCTAGTTTAAACTATCCAATTCTCTCAAATTCCTCTCTATGATCAAATCAAAATTGAAAATATCTGAAACAGTTGTCAAGCTGAATACTTTAACCTACGATCGGATGGCGTAACACAGCCCATCCTCAAAACGCCTAGCAGTCGTGAGATCATCAGCAGCTACTGTATGAGCAAAATTCTGTAACTCGGTGAAACGAGACGAATCTCCCATGACTGTCATGGTCCCCTGTTGCAGATTCATAAACTCTCAAGCTTTGTCAACCCTCAAAGTATGGGGAAAGAAATAATCAAAGAAGACGTTCTGGAAATTATTTTAGATCATATATCTCTACTATCTCAACTGGGTGATGACATCCCACCACCTCCTAGCTGAACCACGTAGCATATATGTTATGATCTTGACCCTTCGCTCAGGAGGCGTCTCGAGGTGCACGAAGATGGTCAAAATAGCTTCCATCCAGGACTCCGTAGCAAGTAGTCTGCCATCTCCCATAAAAGTTGGAGGATGCTGCGACTGAAACTCGTGGGTCAACATTTCCATACTTGGGGTCAGTCACACTCCACCTTACATACTCTACATCATATGAAAGAATCTCTCATAGAACTGGGCATTGGCGCCCATCTCAGGAATAACAAGAGGAGCCACGGGTGGCTCGACAGGATGATCAACTGGAGGCTCAGGGACCGCCACCTCAGTAACGTGATTGTTGCCACCTTCAGCATGCACGACTCGAGGATATCTCAGGGGAATAGTGTTAAAATGCCAATTAAATGCCTCAAAAGTAGAAACCAACAAAATTTAAAGGTTGAAATATAGAATCTCGGATAGGTACTACACCTTCCTACCTCTAAAACACCCATCCACACGCATAGAAATTATTAGTAAAACCTGTAACTATTCAAATTTAACTAAATCCAGTGGCATGGCATTTCTCAGCCCATAAGGGCCCATGGTCTTCATGAATTGAAATATGACACACACATGGATCTCATTTACTTGTGTTAATCAAGTATTTGAGTTTCTTCTAAAGATAATGATTGGTTTAGTTGGAATGTCATTTTCTGATCTATAAGGTCTCATAAAACTTATGAACCAATGAGTAACACCCACCAAAACCACATCATTCCTCAATTCACAACCTGTAAGAAGGGTTATCACTGTTTCCCACATATTAACAAAGAATGTAAATAAACAACAAGAAATGCTTGCAGAAAATTTAAACGTGGCATGGAAAGATGAATGGTTTAATCATATTATGCCTGTTGTGATGCATGTTCTAATGCATAACCCTCATTTCATCAGGTCAAACCCTGAAATCCAAATTCCAATATTTCAAATCCCAATAACACCACAAAACATGTGCAGCATCCAACAACGAAATGATATCAATAGTAAATAGAAGAATTAATAATAACATGAAATAGGAAACATGGACCATACCCCATACATGGGTTCCCGACTCCCAAGCACGGCTCATGGATAAGTACCTACACATTCCTAGTCACCAAGTTTTCTGTGGCCAAATAGTAAAGAAAGAAATAAAAGAATCATATGATTCCATTTTGTGACGTCCTGGACCCGGCTGCCCCTCAACCCGATCACAATGCCTGGTTGGCCACATGACCCATGGCTTGTCTCCCCATAGGCCAGGGGCTGCAGACTAGCATCAGGGGTGTAATGCTGAGTTAGTGGGGAGACTGTACCCCCATGTCAGAGTACATAGCGGTATAGCAGCAAAGTAATAAAAATAGCGGAAGCACAACCAATGTTAAATAAGGGAAAAAAGGGAAGCATACAAACCAAACTACATAAGTAAGAAAAAGCCCTGATAGATATAAAAAATCCTCATAAGCAGTGTCTAATTCAAAATTGATGTATGGCATGCTGATACAGTAGAAATAGATGGCAAGCATGATATACAGTAATACAAAAAAAACAAATAACAAAAGTAGTCCATGAGCATCTCTAGAAAATCCCGGTCCTCTGCTCTAGATCTCCACCTAGGACATACATGTATCAAAAACCTGAAGCTGGTCCTTTTCCCCTACTAGTACCTATAGCAGTAAAGTCTACACGGGTGCCAAGGAGGTTGCTCGGGTAGGGTGTGAGAAAATTCTTAGTAGGCTACCACCAATGGTGTCTACGTGTAATCAAAATAGGTGTTAACAAAATGAACAGTGTGCAGTAAACTGCATGTGAGTAAAGCAAAGTAACAAACAACCCTCCCGCTCAAGTTTCGGAAGGATTCCTGGTAGGTATACCTGGTTCAACTCATGGCTTGTAATATGAACAATCACCAGAGGTATAAGTACATAGATATAGGTTATCACTAGCCCGAGGTAAGCATGCCTCCTCACATATGTAAAAATGATCACTGGCATGAGGTATAAATGCCTCTCATCCACAAGCATTGTAACTAGCGTGGTGAAAAATGCCTCCCACCCATAAAGGATATATACGCATGGGGTAATAATTCCTCTCGCCCTCACATGTAGGTTCATCTGGGATGGGGTAAGAATGCCTCCCTCCCACAAACGTGTTGTCACAAGCATGAAAAAACAATATGGCATAACCATTCACATCACAATATATATGTAAATCCATCTTATATCATATCACATTAACAACACATGTCATTTCCATCTGACAATATCACATAATCACATATCAAGGCTACATACATTTCAATTCATTCAAGGAGTTCAGGCTATCTCATCCTAGCAAACCTCTAACCAATTCATCTCATTTTACAAAAATGGAAAATTCCCTTTCAAGAAATATCATCTAGGTCCAAAGGTAAAGAAGGGCTAATTATTAAGGCATGACACCTATGGTTGACCTTACCCAGTCCATACCTGATCAAAACACTCTATCTCGGTCAGATTCATCAATCTCATACCACACAGGTCATTTAGATATTAACTAGTCATTACAAATAAGGGGTTTAGGGAAAGAAAAACCACGACATGAAAATAATAACTCAAAAAGGCAAAAACCCAAAATCGAAACCACGCGACCACCTACCTTAGATCTGTAGGCATAAACTCGCTTGATTTCTACCTCAGATTCACAGTAGGTTGTAAGAGATCTGAGTTCCAGTCCAATGCCATAAAAATAGGGCATATGAGCCTGCATCAAAATAACATGATGTAAGGAAAGATTCACCGAGGAAAGAGGGGTGCGTGAGTTAAACCTTACTGAGGGAGATCCAACGCCTTTGACGGATCGAAAAATGGTCTCCAAAAGAAGAATCCACCAAGATAAGAGTGACAGAGGGGTTTGGGATTCACAGGAGGTTTCTCCCAATGGTTCTTTACTCTAGAGGAATAATGAAAAGTGATTTAGGCTTAAATAGAATTTAGTGCAAAATGGTAATTTTTTTACCCAGAATAGGGTCACACGTTTTAGGCGCACGGTTTACCCAAACCGTGGTCAAACTGTGCGCACCGCACTGCCTCCTAGACAAAAGCCGTAAGGCCGTGCTCCCTGGTCCGCACGACCGTGCATCCCCATAGGTACCCATGTCTGCAGCTACATAGTTTATCTCAAACTGTGCACAGGCTGTGCGTAGGTCGTGCACAGGCCGTGCACTACTGTCTTCAAGTCTATTTCTCAAACTCCCGGGCTCTAAACAAATCCCAAACACTCCCCGGACCTTCCTTAGGATGTTGCAGACATTAAACAAGTTTAAAGGAAAGACATGAATGCAAAACTAATGATTCGTACCTTTTTAAAATAGTCGGGTCATTACAAAATTAGTTTGATGACCCGTGATATTATATAGTTCACCAATGGGGTTAGTCTAAGGATCTTATGTGGATGTTTTTTTGATATACTCTAGTAGTAACATAATAAACTATGAGTTTGATAAATAATTTGACCTATTTAATTTCTATAAAATTACTATGAAAAACATTATATTTGTATAAATGTTATCAATAATTATTACCAAAATGTACAGAAAATATTGGCACCGAATATCATAAGTCATGTTATCCTTGAAGAATAGTTTAAATAGAAAAATAATGTGAACATTTATATAGATACATTACATAAAACTCCATAACATTCCCTTAAAAATATTTTTCTCTTTTAAAACTATATGGGAAAACCTAAGGATGTTCTTAATAATGGTATGACCTATAAATCCCCTACCTAAAAACAAATCACAGCCTACCAAATAGAAATACAAGTGATAAAATAGGAGTATCGATGTAAAAAAATATGACTATGAATCAAATTATTGAATAATTAGGTATTATTTAACATGATAATATAAATAAAAAATGGGAATGTAGAAATTCAATATATCATGAAATAAAAAAATAAGCAAATTATAATTATAGAGAAGTCATAACATAGTGTTCTTAGGATAACCTCACAAGAGCCATAAATGGAATATCATGATATTAAAACCTTACCTTAAGCATTATAAATCTATATACATTCAGTCCCACATCTAAAATTCTTATGATATACATGCATAAGTGTTCCACATCATTCTACAACATAAGAACACATTTAATTAATTTTAACCCCTAGATTATGGAGTGTGGGTTCTATACATAGAATTTTAAATTATGTGATCGTTTGTTATATCTAGATGGATACCATTGAGTGGAAATTTCTATGGGTATTGCCTATAGAAATTTATGGCCGGAAAAATAATTGGATAATTTTACCAGCATAATGGAGATACATAATTATTTGTGTAAAAGGTTAAAGATTGAGGTAAAGTGGTATCTAATAATATGGAAATCTTAAGGAATGTAAGTGGGATGTGTATAAAATTATCTCATCAGTAACCATTGGAAATGAAAAAAGATAAATTTCATGAAGGTTCTTAAATAAATTGGATAAGGAGAGGATCACATACCTTGAGGGGGGCTTCAATAATCTTGGGAGGAGATTCTATAGATATTGGGACCAAATTGTGTGATATAGATAGTTCAGGGAAATGTTACTTTATTATTAAATGTTTTTGAGTTAAGAGTAATTGGAAGTTGGCTAGGATGTAATAGAAAAATATTGTAGAATTCATTATTAATTTATGAACATATTTTTTGGAATCTGTATGTTAACATTATAAAAACCAAAAACATTCTCACAGTTCATTCGCATTATTTCTAAAAAAGATGTCTATTATAATATTTTATATGTCGATTAACATAACACATTTATGTTATACACTTGGTGAAGTGGTAATGAGTTTTGTTTATAAATACTTATTTTTTAGACGATAAAATAAAATATAGGTTTAGGAGGATTCAGTAATATAATTTATCAAATAGCTACCAGAACACATTATTTCTAACAAGAAAATTATTTTTTTAGAGATCCACTTTATAATTTTTATTATGTCACTTTTAAGAAATTATAATATCATAATAAATACTATATAATTATACTATATTAAATTATTTACAGTTAAATTATTCTATCTTAGAAAAATATGAAAAAAATCCTCATTGGACTATTTCATAAGGAAAATTTTCCTAAATAATATTTATTCTACCAAAATATTAATTTTCATATAAGAATTTTAACCTTTATATAAAAAACCAGCATTTATCTGAAAGTACTATTTTTAAGAATAATTGCTTCTGGACTCTTATTACAATTACATTTCATTTTTTAATTTATATTATATTTTATTTACATTAGATATAATTTTATAATGATATGAAATTTAAATATTTTTTACCAAAAATAATATATAATTCATATAAATAAGTTCCTTGATTGAGTCTATATATTTCCGTAAAAAATAATTTATTTTTTCATCGTATCAAAATATAATATTAATCAAACATTTGTATTTAATGACTATAAAGTAATAAAAAATGAGAAATTTTTATATTTTGAAAAATGAAAATGTAAAAAAACACACAATTTGGGTCTAGATACATGCCACTTTATTATAAAAATGAATCCATAAGGGTAAGGTGTATCATTGTTATATTTTCTCTTAGTGGTTTAGAAAACATGATTTTAGATGTGGTCAGGGTGAGTTTGAACTTCTCTCATAAATGGTCTCACTCATGCTTCTGTATTTTAATATCATCTTGTACTTAGTCAAGATAAAATCCCAGTGAATTTATCAACATCAAAAGATATAATAAATGATCTTCATAGGATATTGTCTTAATTTTTTATTCCATCACATCCATTTTCTATGAATATTTTATTTGAAATAACCCTATATATATATCATACGATCAATTCATAGGGGATGTAAAATCAATGGAAAAGACGTTTAATGGTATTTTAAATTTAAAAGGAAAAATAATATATTGTTCCAAAAACCAAATTAGTTCTCATTTTTACAAAAATTTAATTACATAATATTAAATTTAATCATTTAAAAAAGAAATTTATTTTATAAATTATTTGTTCATAACTGTATTCCCTATTTTATAAAAGTTTACCTCAAAATATCATTTATACACTAAATTAGATGAGGGTAATTCTATTTTAACACCGCCTATGGTTCCAATGTTTATTCAATGAACATTTTATTCCAAGAAAAGACATTGACTAGGTGGGTTGTATTTTTCATAGATACATGTCTATATGATATATGTTCTTCACGTTCTGCTCTTCATATGAAATATCATTTTTGAATTTTACCTCCTCTAGATATAGTAAATTTTAGGGTTATAGTTTGTATTTTCTCAACTGTTATAAATGGAAAACATCAGGTACTTGAGATGGTATTGGTTGGAGTATTGTTTGATAGGTTATAGCTCTATGGGGATCAAGGATCTCAACGGAGCTAGTTTATTTTCTAATAAACATTCCCTTCTTTTCCATCTTTATAAATATATTCCATAATAATACACCTGGGAACAGATGATATCCAACATCAAAAATTAGTTGTTTTTTAGATTGAATGTATATATTCGATGTCAACTATTTGTTTGTTTTTTATTTCATTTAATGGTTTCCAGCTATTTTTCATCTCATGGAAAAGATTATATCCCATTTTATTCTTCTCTCCAAAGTTCTCCCAGAAGTTAGAGTTCAACACATCTTATTATATAAATCCCCATATGGGGGAATTTTAAATCATTAATAGAAATAGATTTTATATGAGAACTCTACTGGAGAAAGCTATTAATCCCATAATCCATTGAAATCCATTAAACATGAAATAATATTATCATATAGAGTATGAATGTTATTTTCTTGCAAGATTCATATCTATGGGTGATAATAAGTTCTGTAACACATCTCTATATCGAAATCTTACATAAGGCTTCTATGGACCTCAAGGTTAAAAATGAATCTCGATCAGATTTAATGGAGATAAGAACACCATGATATCTTACAATATATATATATATATATATATCTAGTAAAGTATGTCGAGAGATAGATATTTCATTATAACAGTTAAATGTGATAATTTTTTTAGGTTATAAAATACCAATTTATGGGTTTATTGAATTTAGTGGACTATGGAGTCCTATGATGAAATCTATGGTTATGTTTTCCAATTTACAAAATTCTCTGGAATATGGTCACATCATACCATAGACTTCAGTCATTCACTATTTATTTTTTGGTATACCAGTAAATTAGAGAAAAATTCAACTATCTATCTCTTCAGGTAATCCCATAATAAGATTTTCATTAGATATATATATGTATTAGTCATTCCTAGATTAATATAGAACTGTTCTATATTATCATATTCTAAAACTTCCATCTTAATCAATGCTTTTAATGGGTCACAAATAGAGTTTCCAAATCATTTATTATTTTACATATCAATGTGGAACATTGAAATATTCTCTATCTATTTATATAGAACATCATCACCCTTTTGGGCCACATTTACCCTCTCCTGAAAATATGGTTGACAATATATAGAAAAAATTAGGACAAATATCATTTTATTATTCCCATGACAGTCCTTTGAATTTCAAAGAAGATTGGATCCCGTGTAATTCTCATCATGGATATTGTTATTGGATAATTTCTGCTCATTGTATCTTCTTCTTTTTTAACATTATATGATGGTAATGGATTTAAAAATCATAGTCAATCATTTCCTCTTACCACATTCATTCTCATTTATTATGTTCTGTTGTGTGAATATATAGAAGATATTTTTATTATATTTATATATTTACAACTTCTACCCATTTATCTAATGTAGAAAAATATTCAATATGAATACCATCGTATCATATTCTATATCATGGGTAAATAGTTCTTCTAATGGATTTGTAATGTTGGGAGGCTTGGGATATCACTCATTCATCTATAATGAGACTTAAAACCAATATATGGTTGGATTCATTATTATAGATCATAAAACCTTCCCCAATAGTTGGTAATGTGATCCTAGGTTATGTTATTAACGTCTTATTAAAAATTTTAATTTTATCTTCATATTCATATTTCTAGAAAAACATAAATCCCTTATGATATTTCTTGTCTTGTTTGTTTTAATTTTTTGATTTATTTCCCAAAAATAAATCATATTACAAATCTAATGTTTTGAAACAGGGGATTTAAATCAATGATATTGGTTTGAGAAATCCTAGAATTGCATATATTTTGGTAGGATCTCACGATATCTATTTTTTGGAGAAAACATGCCCCAACAATGTTACTTTCTCTATACAAAACTCGAAATTATTATAATTTAAAATTAATTTTAAATTTTAAATTTTTTTGATGTAGAATATAAATTCTCATCACATTCTTCATTTCATTTATAATTGGAAATATTATCATATACATTTTCTACAAAAAAAATTCAATGTAATCCCAAAATACACTATTAATCAATTGCATTATAATATATTGAGAATTAGTGATCCCAGATGGAATCTCTATAAATTCACAGTTCACATACCTTATATGAAATGAAGAATTGGGGGTACCAACCTTCTTAACCATTACATAATGATAAAAAATAAAGATCAACCTTTGAGAAGTTTTGGTAACCCCATAGATAATAATAAATATCATCAATCCATGTAAGTGAATATTCATTCTTTATCATGATACTATTGATCTCGTGATAATCATTTCATAAGGTAATTGAAAAATCATTCATCTTGATGAAGATGACTAGGTCCCCCAACAGTAAAGAACCTATGTATATAAACACTTCATCGAAGTCATTTTATAGTTTTATTTTTAGAACCTCATGTTCAAAAATGGAAATTATATAAGGAATTTTTTATATTGGAAAGTCTCTATGAATAAGTTCAACTGGGAACTCAACTAAATAGCTAGGTAGAAGACCAGGAAGTACTGAGGGAAATACATCAGTATATACAATTTTAATTTTTAATATAATGATGAATTATTTTTTCCAAGTCTCAATTATTTTAGATAATTACTATTTTTCATTTGGATATAATATCCATTATTTTAATGAATTTTAAAAAGTAGATTCATCATCCTCTATCCAATTGTTTAGAATCAGAAGTAAATATCCAACTGGTAGTGTGATTAATTTCTCTCTAAAATATTTTCTAGATCAATATAATGAATGCCAGTCCATAAAAATAATAATATTAAATTCCAATAAAGGGAGTATCAAAAGGTTTGTTGGGAAAATAATTCCACAAATTTTATTCGGGGATAATATATACATTGTATGTAATAATTTCTCTATTTTATGTTTCACCTATAGATATAAAACCATGATTTTTATTGGTGTTTTAATAGTTCCACAAAACATTCATCATACAAAAAAATTCACAGAAAAAAATCAACAATTATATTCTCTATCATTGACTAAATAACTAGCATACATGAAACCACATCAATTTTAGCATGCACATATAATTCTTTTATTACGTAAGATAACACTTGATCTCTAAAAAACATAGGCTTCAATATTATTTTGTCTTTGGTAACCCAAATATTGTTTATTTGGTTCTAATTTGTCCTTATTATTTGATGGTGAAACATTGGATTGTTGGATGAGGGTTGAAAAGAGAATTCCTTTCATCAAACGCATTGGTTGTTTTTTCTCAATGCTATTTTTTAGCTGGGTACCCTTCCTTCCAATTCCTTAACTATATTTTTCCCCTCAATGAAATTTATTGGATGATTCTTCCCACAGTTATCACAAGTGAGATGTTGGAGTTTAATTTCCCCAAGATACAATTCCATTATACCCTCAGAATTAAAATTAATTATCCACTTCATATATCTTGACCTTAGGCTCCATTGAGATTCTCTAGTCTCTATTTTTACATTGAGATAAAATTATAAAACTTTCCCTATATCTCAAAATGTCCTGAATGACCAATTATTTTCATTGAAATGGATTTATTACAACAAATAAATAGTCCACATTACCTTAAGGATAAATAAAAATATGATGTAATATCATTCATTCCTTATGATGTTATCCTAGTTTTCTTAGATGGACTCATCATCCTTTTTCGTAAGGCTAGGTAAATTACTCCCAATTATATAACATAGACTATTATGAAAATATTTATCAAATTTTTTTTATTAAATTCCTTCCTCTACATCTATTGGATATCTTTTTCTGGCTTTATATTATTTACCGAATTGTCCTAATTATCAACTAATCCTTAAAAATGTTAAACATACAATATTATCTTCTCATTCTAAATGAATTGATTGATATAGAAGTAAATTTAAACGTAGTTGATATATTTTTATATGATTAAGGGACCCAAATATACACTATATATTGGTGCCCTCTTCCACATAAATTTCTCTAGTGAAACATTATCATTATTAGGGTGATGTGGCTTTTCAATAGATTAATGTTTCTGATAAAAATGTGAAATAACTATCAATCCCTTGTCATATATTTTTTTCACACATTGTCCCATCATATTTTTCATCTCATAGAGGAATCCATTAAAATTCCCATAAAATTGGTTGTTGACTCATTCCCCCTATTCTAACACATTCAATAAAACAAAGATGATATTTTCGGATGAGAATTTTAAAATTACTGAACTCAAAAATGAAAAACATTGAACATGAAATGGATATAATATTAATGAAATATATTACAATATAATTTAATTGTTAGGTGTTACTTGATGTTAACAATTATTTATTTACTTACATAAAATTATATGGATTTTTTTCACTTCATAATGGATCTTAAAAATAAAATCAATTTCATTAATCATGTACCCATGATGTTTCAAACAATGTGTATAGATAATACTATTTTCATTAACTAGGTTATATTAATTTATATCTCATGGTTCCCTTTTCATGGTTATTACCCCTTGGTACAACCATGCTAGATCCATGTCCACTTAAAGTATCCAGGCGGGGATATATTTTCATGTAGAAAACAAACTCTATAAATTACCAAAATCTATGGGTTTTCTCCTCTATTTAGTCGTACCAAAAAATAATTAAATATGTTTTACTAATCCTAATAAAAAATATAATTTCCTACTAATACAAAAAATCATATTTTAATACACATTATTTCATGATTTAATTCACAAAGGAGCATAGAATACAAGGCTATAAGATCATGAGTCCTTATTTATTTTTTATATTTGGTTCATATATTAATAAATTGAACATTAATATAATAATATGATTGAAAACATTACAACATTCCCATTAAAATTATTTTCTCTTTTGATATGACATGGGGATGTAAATAATAAATGGGTGAGCTATAAATCCCAATAAGTGAATAAAAAAATAATAGCATAATATAATGTAACATATGTGATCTAAGAGGAATGTAAAAGTGAGATAATATGGGTGGGAATAATAATAGATAAAAATTATCCATGATATGACATTCTAATATAAATGGAACATGAGAATTGGGAAACAACATATAACATAACATCATAAACATAAGTAAATTCTAATTGTCAATACATCATAATATGGTGGGATAATTATAATATTCCATAGACCATAAATTTTATCCCATTAGATAAAAATATTATCATATGTATTATAGTTATACGTAATTCGAGTCCCAAACATCATATTCATTTCATATACGTGGATAAGTTTGGAACATATATCATAAAACATTTCACAACATTTCACAACTATTAGCCCACGAGATTAAGTAGTGTGGGTTATATAAATTGAATTAAATAGTGAATGATTTATATTTATATCTAGGTGAATACCCAACAGTGGGAATGGGGATTTTAAATCACTAAAAATTTATTTCCATTGAATATTGGAGGAAATATTCACAAAATAATGGGGTAGGTAATTATTCACGAGAGGTTTTAATAAGAGTGAATGGGTTCTCTCATAACTCTTTTATCATAAAAAAATTTTAATGGATATATAAAAACATATACCAATATTGTAACACCCCAAGCTTCCACGGTACGTTTCCCTTTGAATAATTCAATGGCGTGCATTGTATGCAACCCCGAGATTCTAAAACCCCACAACCAATCAAACTAGCCGTTATGAATAGTAATACCTACTTTTTGAAATTTTATAAATTCTATCTCTCAAAATGGACTTCATTTTTGGATTCTTAATATCAAAATTATCCTAGGGTGAAATTTTGGTACTTTTCGGATAACTTTCATATTTTGATGAATAGTGAAAATTACTATATTTTAATTAAAAACAACTTTTTTAGTTAAAATAATTAATAGTGATAAATTATGAATTAGAGTGGTTTTAAAGTATATTTAGAATATATTTTTTCCATGAAATACAATGTTGGTCATTGAACATAATTTCACATTTAAACCAGACATAAACAAGTGCCAATCTTTTGTTAGTTATTATCTCTTAAAAACACGCTTTTTGTTTTAACAATGGGAATTAATTTTAAATTAATTTCTGCCACTTCTGTGTTTTGAATTTAGAAAAATGGATTCCATATTTGGATTCAGGATGTTCAAATTGTGTAAATAGGTAACTTTTATTTCTAGACATTTTGGATAATTACTTCAGTAAATATTTTATTTACCATGGTTAAAGGGTAAATCCGGTAAACAAGTGTTAAAAATAATATTATAATAATACTAAATTATCCTAAACGTGTCTTAAACCTATTGGTTGATACATGGTCGACCATGGGCATCTTTGGGTCGATTTTGGGACCCCATGGATCCACTTGTAAGTGATAAGGACACATTATTTTAATTAAGTTAAAATGAATACAAAAATGACACAAGCATATATCTTTTAGAACAACAATTGTTACATAGGGTTATATATTTTTGAATTTAGACTATAAATATTCATTATAAATATAAAAATATTTCCTACATATTTATATTTTATTTATAATTTTTATACATTATATAATTTAATTTATTTATGACACAATGGTGGTGCAGTAATTACCATAATAGTGAAAAATTAGAATAATTGATATTATAAATACCCAAATAAATATAATTTGAGACTTTTATTGAATTAAACTAATTTTATAGGTTGATATGACATATTAGGATTTATTTAATTAACTTTTTTCGAAGTAATCATTCTGTTATGAGTTTTACAAAAATCAACTATTGAATAGTGTCAAAATTGACATAAGAGAGTTTTTAAAACAAATATTATATTATTAATTGATATTAAATTCCTAAAAATCGGAGGATCGGCCAAGAGACTTATATCATGATATTTATATCATTAATGGACAACTTGGGGGTCTCTTGTATGTATATAGTATGTTTAATAACTATATAATATAAAAATACAAAGTGACATGGTAAATTTCAAACTAATTAACTAAGTGTTAAAACTAAACGATAAGGTTAATATAGTAACCCAAACCTGTCTAAATTATTTTGTTTGAATGGTTTTAGACTTATACCCACCTTAACCATTGAATAATAAACTTTGGAGCCATTAGAAACCGAATATGAATTTATTATAAATTAATATTTCAAGCTTTTGCAAAGGCTCCCCTCACCCCTCTTATAAAAGGGCACTTCTCCTTCTCATTTCTTCACACCTTCAGAACCTTTTGGTTCGGCCAACCCCTGCCCAAATACTCTCTAAACTTGCCTCACTACAACCTAGATTCCTTAGTTTGATCATAAAGCCATCCTAAGTATCCATTTTGATCAAATCAAAAGGAAGAACCCGAAGAAGAGGTAATGTTTTCACCACCCCTTTTCAAGTTCCTTTCTTCTTCCACTTATTATTTCTTTGTTATTACCATTATAAAATAATAAATCCAGTATCTTATATATATTGTGATGTTATTATAAATATGGTACAACCATATTCAGTATTCCATCCACCCTTTGAATAAAATGTCACCATACGCGCGTACGTACGGCTTACCGTCTCCACGTCGTGGTGTAATTGTTATTCAATATATTATTATTTGGGTGGGTATAATAATGATGTGTAACTCATTTAAATAATTAATATATCTTGATAATGATTCTGTATATATGATATAACATCCAATTATATATTATTTTAATATCAAAAGAATGATATTGTCGCTTGTGCATACGTACGGACTACTGTCTCCACGAACGCGATGAGATTCATTCTCTATCATATCGATTCAAGTATAATTATCATTTTATGATCTAAAAATAATTCTTAAGAACTTTATATCATTCTGGATATGAATAAGATACAACCTATCCATGAAAAACATGGCTTACATAACAAAACAAATAAAAGAAAACAAGTAAGTTAACACCCGAAATGACAATAATTGTAAGATATTATTAATAAAGAAATGTTAAAAGATTATATATGATATCTTATTAATGTATATGATTTTGAATAATTTAATAAAAATTACTTCAACATTATACAGGAGGTTAACCTACCCCCAACCAACGAAAATTACAAGGTAAGGGATTTTCTTATCTCACTTTCAATTCCGTGAGATTTCCATTGTTCGCCACTAATTTATTGAAAGTGGTATATTGTGTACTACCATTTGATATATATTATCAGTATTCTCTTTATATTCATGTTATTATGTAAATAATTTGGTGTTTATTAACTTTTGGTCATACGACTCAGTTGATTACAACGTGGTAAGGGGTTTCTTATCTCACTTTTAATTCCGTGAGAATTCCATTGTTCACCACTTATTTATTGCATGTGGTGTGTGTACTTCCCATGATTGTATTAATTGTGTAATATAATTTAATTTATGGATATTTACATCATCATTGTATTATCCCTATTTCATGGGTGTATGTTTCGTAAGTTACCAAATCAATAAGGGAATTTGAAATTTCAATTTCCACTCATTCGGCTTTATGCATACTTCATTGATTATTTTACTCCAACATTGTGTGTGGAATCACTATTCATTTGATTGTGTCATAATTTCCACTCCCCTTTCTGTGGATATACTTTTTATACACATAATCACCCCATTGATAAATTCTCAAGTCATTGGTATGAACTTGATAAGAGTAATTTTTACTCAATCTCGATTTGTGGAGATAAACATCCAATACATTGGTGTTGTTTTTATAAGAATATGTGTGAATGTACTTTGATTGTTTTACACTGAATATACAATCATATTTAGTGTATTTATATTTGTCACACATAATTATGTCGTTTATTTATCCTTAACCTAAGGATACGACCTTTATGAGAGATTTCATCTCAATTTAAATTCCATTGAGACTTCGTTGTTGTTATACACCAAATCACTTTTATGTGGTGTATATGATGTACTTTGACATAGTATATCATGAATTCCTTTATTCTCATGATATTAAAATGTTTTTATTACCTCAATTATTTTTATTCAAGTGTCTCTCTTTTGGTTAGAAACTGTAACTAAAATACAATTTTTTTAAATGTTTTAAAGACTTATTCTTCTAAATCTTTCTCATTAACGTCCATGTTCTAAAAAAATGGTTTTAAGGACTTATTTATATGGGAATTAAAGTTTCAAAGTTGTATGGGACACATTGATTCAAAAATCTATTTTTAAATGGCTTCTTAACAAATAGTATGACTTTTAAATGATTTCAAGAAAAAGGGGGATATTCCCCTCAAATAGTTTTGATGATTATTTTCATCTATGTAAACACCCTGTATTATTATTGATTGAGGTTAATGTGATACAATACAATCTTCCATATTGTATTGAATGTGTTTTGTTTGACTGCGGATGTGCTATTTTTATACCATTCCTGGTTTGTGGTTAATGTATTGACATTTCGTATGCTAGTTTTAATACGAATGTTTATGTTATGTTTTAACCTGTTCATATGAGGAATGCATTGGACTAAATAAGTGATGGGTGGAGCCCGCTATTGCTCCTCGATGCATTGGTAGGTCTCATGAGACAAACTAGTGTCTTGGCACAAGGCCTTGACAAAATCTTATTTGTAGTCTTGGCACGAGGCCTTGGCTATGTGGTTATGATAGTTTGGCATTATGCATTCCATCATTATGAAGGTGGTTATTGATATTGCATGTGATCATTAGACTAGTAGAATATCCATGTGAATAAGTAAATGGCATTATTTCATTTTTTCTTTTCCATATTATGCTGAAGATCAAGTTTAAAAGGCTTTTGTTTTAGTTATAAATAGTTTATCTATGAAAGCCTCTGCTATATTGTTATCCTTACTGAGAATTTGAGCTCACCCCTTTAAATGTTTTATTTTTTCCAGGATGTGAAGAAGTAATTTATGAATGACCTGTAGGGGTAGTATGAGGGGATATGAAGACATGATGTTGTTGTAGTTTTTTTACCTTATGATGTAACGTATGACTTAGGAATATATCTAGTATTTCCAAGACTACTAAACTAATCGGTCTTTCGAGACTTGATCCTTTGTGATCATGCCAATGTTATGTAATAATGCACCGACTCTGGGTATCTAGGGTCGGGGCGTTACAGTTGGTATCAGAGGAAGTTTAGTACAAACCTTGGGAGCTAGATTTAGATAAACTCTGATTAGAGCACGTAGACCTAAGATGAACTTTGAGGATTAGTATAGAATAACTTCCTAGAATTTTGGTATTGTAGAGATTTTGTGGGTTTTCCGAGCAATACATCCCTGTCTGGATACGAGCAGGTAGAGGCGGCTCTGTCACAGATGTACCTAGGGGTAAAACCCGAAAACACCGCTTTGAGCTAGACTCGAACGGGAACTGGTGCACGACAATGGGCCTTGCTGCACTCTTGGTTACGACACTCCCAGGGGATATGCTTCGGTAAATTCACAAGATTAGTATGAACCATTATTAAGGGAATACAAAAAATTTCCCTAAGAATATATGTTAGCAAATAGATAGTGGACAACCTAGATTTTAACATAGGGTACCCCAAGTTAGGATATATTGTTCAATTAAAATATTATCTTATTTTGTCTATCTTTTTACAGTCTTATTAGATAAGTATTCAAAAACCCTAATTGTATTTTATTTTTGTTAGTTGAAACATGGAGGGAGCAAGATTACGAACAACTCTTCTCTCTCTTCCTGAAGAACTACTTACAATTATTATCCAGAAGTCATGCGCAGACGATGTTGGAACTTTTTCAAATGTCCAAGTTACATGAAAACAACTTTATGAGACATCCAATACCTCTAGCATTGCACGATTATTTCAAGGATCAAGTACCGAATATGGGATAATGTTGCGCTCTCAACATTCTTACTACGCTAAGCTTGGGAAGTACCATCAGGGTCTTTTCAAATTATTCACTTTATCTAAAAATTACGATGCACTAAATTATTTTCTTAATGTTGCAGAAGAGGGAGACCTGCAAGCAGCCTATATGTGTCAAATTATATATTTATGTCTTTTGGGATATATAGAAACTGATTTACCAAAACCTTATTTTGAAATATTTGAAGATGAATCAGTGAGAATATTTCTAAAAAAACATGTTAAAGATTATGTCTCAAAATTATATATAAGAAATACCTATTTTTTTATGATGCATTGATGCTTCCATCGATATAATCCAAGATGGATGAGGAGTTTTTGGGTAAAGGAAGTAGATGAATTTGAAAAATTCCTGAGGTACCATTGTGACACATGAACGCATTCTACCAAAAGGCAAATCCGCCAAGTCTCTATAGAGTTCAAGTTGTGATCCACATATCTATAGTGACAAAATACATGCCTGACCCAACGCATGTACTCACCTATGAAGAATTAGAACTGGAACCCGATCTATCTTATTGTGGAGAGCCTATCAGAATTCATCATACCAAAGATCAAGTGTTGAGAAACTGGATGACTCGTCTAGTAAATGTTTTATGGAGAAATCATAAGATGGAAGAGGTAATGTGGGAACCCGAGGAACATATGATGAAGAAACTTTGTGGAAATAAATGGACGGTGAAATGTTTAAAAGTGTTAGTGCTCTTTATTGATGGGATTACTTTGGAATAATTTCCTCCTGTATTTGTACACCTGCAATTTATCATGTGAAAATGATATTTGTGGAAGAATTATCTTTTCTATTGCGGATATAGTTATAAATAACCATTTGGTCTTATATGATCATTGGGTTTGTGGAAATTATAATTTATTATAATTTGGGATGAAAATGCAAGATTTGTGGTTAAATTTTGTTATGGTTATTTTGAGGAATTTATCTCATTTTGGTAATGTTATAAAATATAGTTTTTGAAAAATGACAACACGCAAACCGTGTGACAACCCGTCGCGTCGAACAAAGCTGTGGGAATCGAACCCACAACCAAAGTGTGATTGGGATTTATCACCTACCACTAGACTACGTGAAGTCCCTGGTTAGTGTGACTATTATTTTTAGTCAAATGATTTTATTGATCAATAATAATTTGATTTGGGATCATATGTCTTATCAAATGAATACCCTTATTATAGGAAAATGATTTGGTGATTAAGTGATAAATGTTATTTTTGAACTTGTTCTCTTTGTTGAGAACACTATATGCCAAAGGAAAATATAGTAGTATGGGATGTCATTTGAGGTGTAATGGTGGATTTTTATCTATTTTTTTATTGTGGATTTATAATGATGTGGGTTATTTATGGAAATGATTAGGTTAATTACTTTTAAGTATGTGACTTTAAGAGTAATTAATGTCATTTGGAGATACAATTTAATTTGGAAGACTACATTCTTAATAAGTTTTGGTTTTCAATGTTAGTTTTGATTTTATCTAAGGATTTTAAGGACAATTGATTATTGAATGGTATTTGTTTAACTTTAGGGCATTGTTGGTTTAATTTTGGAAATTAAGATTAGTGTTTATTTCTCTCAAGGAATATCCTTTTGGGGGATCATTGGATCTTGTACTAACCATTTTGGTTTTGATTAATCTCTAAAGAAAATGTAAATATATAGTTCATCCTACATGGATCATGTGATTCTATAGAAGTTTATTCTAGCTCATCCAGTGTGACCAAGTCTTCTTGAATACTCATCGTTTAAAAAAAAGAGTTAGTGGTGGAAATTTATTAAATAATGAATCTCTAATTAAAATTTAAGTATATAACTTTATATTCTTAGTCAATATCATAAATGAATTCATCATCCTTATGTAATGTAACTTAGAACAAAAAAATGTTGTCCGTTTATTTTCCTACTCGGAGACTAATGGTCGTTTGTCCCAACACAAGTTTGTGGTTTTCTTATTGTTAACTTTCTCATGATCATGATTTATATCCCTCTCCATCAGAACTTGACACTTATTTTATCGTCCATATCCATGTTTTTCTACATGGAATCCGAGTATCGGTTATGTTGGGTGACCTTTATACCTCTCTTTCTTTCTTTTAAAGTGATAGTTTTATTGACTCTTTTTCTGATGTGGGACTTTCCAATGTATTATCATGCCCAATTATAAAAAAAATTTGAGGATGCAATTTTTTGAAGGAGGGGATAATGTAACACCCCAAGCTTCCACGGTACGTTTCCCTTTGAATAATGCAATGGCGTGCATTGTATACAACTTCGACATTCTAACACACCACAACCAATCAAACTAGCCATTATGAATAGTAATACCTACTTTTTGAAATTTTATAAATTCTATCTCTCAAAATGGACTTCATTTTTGGATTCGGAATATCAAAATTATCCTAGGGTGATATTTTGGTACTTTTCGGATAACTTTCATATTTTGATGAATAGTGAAAATTACTAAATTTTAATTAAAAACAAATTTTGTAGTCAAAATAATTAATAGTGATAAATTATGTATTTTAGTGGTTTTAAAGTATATTTATAATATATTTTTACCATGTAATACAATTTGGGTCATTGAACATAATTTCACATTTAAACCAGACATAAACAAGTGCCAATCTTTTGATAGTTATTATCTCTTAAAAACACGATTTTTGTTTTAACAACGGGAATTAATTTTAAATTAATTTCTGCCACTTCTGTGTTTTGAATTTGGAAAAATGGATTCCATATTTGGATTCAGGATGTTCAAATTGTGTAAATAGGTAAATTTTATTTTTAGACATTTTGGATAATTACTTTGGTAAATATTTTATTTACCATGGTTAAAGGGTAAATCCGGTAAACAAGGGTTAAAAAATAATATTATAATAATACTAAATTGCCCTAAAACATGTCTTATACCTATTTTTTGATACATGGTCGACCATGGGTATCTTTGGGTCGATTTGGGGACCCCATGGATCCACTTCTAAGTGATAGGGACACTTTATTTTAATTAAGTTAAAATGAATACAAAAATGACACAAGTATATATCTTTTAGAAAAACAATTGTTACATCGTGTTATATATTTTCGATTTTAGACTATAAATATTCATTAGAAAGATAAAACGATTTCCCACATAATGATAGTTTATTTATAATTTTTATACGTTAGATAAGTTAATTTATTTATGACACAATACTGATAAAGTAATTACCATAATAGTGAAAAATTAGAATAATAGATATTATAAATACCCAAAAAAATATAATTTGAGACTTTTATTTAAATACAATAATTTTCTAGGTTGATATGAAATATTATAATTTATTTAATTAACTTTTTTATAAGTAATCATTCTGTTATGAGTTTTACAAAAATCAACTATTTAATAATGTCAAAATTGAAATAAAAGAGTTTTTAAAACAAATATTATATTATTAATTGATATTAAATTCATGAAAATATAAGGATATGCCAAAAGACTTATATCATGAGAGGTATATCATTAGTGGACCACTTGGGGGTCGCTTGGATGTATATAGTATGTTTATTAACTATATAGTATAAAAATACAAAGTGACATGGTAAATGTCAAACTAATTAACTAAGAGTTAAAACTAAACGATAAGGTTAATATAATAACCCAAACCTGTCAAAAATTTATTTGTTGAATGTTTTTAGACCTATCCCCACAATAACCTTTAAATAATAAACTTTGGAGCCATTAGAAACCGAATATGAATTTATTATAAATTAATATTTCTAGCTTTTCCAAAGGTGCCCCTCACCCCTCTTATAAAAGGGCACTTCCTCCTTCTCATTTCTTCACACCTTCAAAACCTTTTGGTTAGGCCAAACCCTGCCCAAATACTCTATAAAATTCCCTCAATAAAACCTAGAGGCCTTATTTTGATCAGGAATCCATCCTAAGGAGCCCTTTTAATCAAATCAAAAGGAAGAACCCGAAGAAGAGGTAATGTTTTCACCACCCCTTTTCAAGTTCCTTTCTTCTTCCACTTATTCTTTCATTTTTATTACCATTATAAAATAATAACTCCAGTATATTATATATAATGTGATGTTATCATAAATATGGTACAACCATATTCAGTATTCCATCCACCCTTTGAATAACATGTCACCATACGTGCGTACGTACGGCTTACCGTCTCCACGTCGTGGTGTAATTGTTATTCAATATATTATTATTTGGGTGGGTATAATAATGATGTGTAACTCATTTAAATAATAAATAAAACATGATAATTATTCTGTATATATGATATACCATCCAATTATATATTATTTTAATATCAAAAGAATGATATTGTCGCTCGTGCGTATGTACGGACTACCGTCTCCACGAACGTGATGAGATTCATTCTCCATCATATCCATTAAAGTATAATTATCATTTGATTATTTAGATATAATGTTTATGAAATTTATATCATTATGGATATGAATAAGACACAACCTATCCATGAAAAACATGGCTTACGTAACAAAACAAATAAAAGAAAATGAGTAATTTAACACCCGAAACGACGATAATTCTAAGATATTATTAACAAAGCAATGTTAAAAGATCATATATGATATCATGTTAATGTATATGATTCATGAATAATTTAATAACAATTATTTCAACATTATACAGGAGTTTAACCTACCCCCAACCGACGAAAAGTACATGGTAAGGGATTTTCTTATCTCACTTTCAATTCCGTGAGATTTCCATTGTTCGCCACTAATTTATTCAAAGTGCTATATTGTGTAATCCCATTTGATATATATTATCAGTATTCTCTTTATATTCATGTTATTATGTAAATCATTTTGTGGTTATTAACTTTTGGTCATATGACTCAGTTGATTACAACGTGGTAAGGGGTTTTTTATCTCACTTTTAATTCCGTGAGAATTCCATTGTTCACCACTTATTTATTGAATGTGGTGTGTGTACTGCCCATGATTGTATTCGTTGTGTAATATAATTTAATATATGGATATTTACATCATAATTATATTATCCTTCTTTCATGGGTGTATTTTTCGTAAGTTACCAAATCGATAAAGGAACTTGAAATTTCAATTTCCACTCATTCGGCTTTACGCATACTTCATTGATTATTTTACTCCAAGATTATGTGTGGAATAACAATTCATTTGATTATGTCATAATTTTCACTCCCCTTTCTGTGGATATACTTTTTATACACATAATCACCCCATTGATAAATTCTCAAGTCATTGGTATGAACTTGATAAGAGTAATTTTTACTCAATCTCGATTTGTTGAGATAAACATCCAATTCATTGGTGTTGTTTTTATAAGAATATGTGTGAATGTCCTTTGATTGTTTTACACTGAATATCCAATCATATTTGGTGTATTTATATTTGTCACACATAATTATGTCGTTGATTTATCCTTAACCTAAGGATACGACCTTTATGAGAGATTTCATCTCAATTTATATTCCATTGAGACTTCTTTGTTGTTATACACCAAATCACTTTTATGTGGTGTATATAATTTACTTTTACATAGTATATCATGAATTTATTTATTCTCATTATATTAAAATGTTTTTATTACCTCAATTATTTATATTCCAGTGTCTCTCTTTTGGTTAGAAACTCTAACTAAAATACAATTTGTTTAAATGTTTTAAAGACTTATTCTTCTAAATCTTTCTCATTAATGTCCATGTTTGAAAAAAATGGTTTTAAGGATTTATTTATATGGAAATTAATGTTTCAAAGTTGTATGGGACACTTTGATTCAAAAATCTATTTTTAAATGGCTTCTGGACAAATAGTGTGACTTTTAAATGATTTCATGAAAAAGGGGGATATTTCTCTCAAATAGTTTTGATGATTATTTTCATCTATGTCAACATCCTTCATTATTCTTGATTGAGGTTAATGTGATACAATACAATCTTCCATATTTTATCGAATGAGTTATGTTTTACTGTGGATGTGCTATTTTAATACCATTCATGGTTTGTGGTTAAAGTATTGACATTTCATATGCTAGTTTTAATACGAATGTTTATGTTATGTTTTAACCTGTTCATATGAGGAATGCATTGGACTTAATAAGTGACAGGTGGAGCCCGCTATAGCTCCTCAATGCATCGGTAGGTCTCATGATACAAACTAGTGTCTTGGCATAAGGCCTTGACAAAATCTTTTTTGTAGTCTTGGCACGAGGCCTTGGCTATGTGGTTTTGATAGTCTGGAATTATGCATTCCATCATTTAGAAAGAGGTTATTGATATTGCTTGTCATCATTCGACTAATATAATATCCATGTGAATAATTAAATGGAATTATTTCATTTTATCTTTGCCATATTATGTTGAAGTTCAAGTTTAAAAGGCTTTTGTTTTAGTTATAAATTGTTTATCTATGAAAGCCTCTGCTATATTTTTATCCTTACTAAGAATCTAAGCTCACCCCTTTCAATCTTTTATTTCTCCCAGGATGTGAAGAAGTAATTTATGAATGACCTGCAGGGATAGTATGAGGGGATATGAAGACAAGATGTTGTTGTAGTTTTTTTACCTTATGATGTAATGTAAGACTTATGAATATATCTAGTGTTTCCAAGACTACTAAACTAATCGGTCTTTCGAGACATGATCCTTTGTGATCGTGCCAATGTTATGTAATAATGCACTGACTCTGGGTATCTAGGGTCGGGGCGTTACAAATATGATCAATGGGAAATAAAAAGAAATAATATAAAGAAGGTTCCAGAATAAGGAAAATAATTTGAAGATCTCTTACCTTGAGAGGGCACTTTTAAAATCAAGGTAAAATATTCTTAATGGCGTGAAGTCACCTTGGGAATGATATAAATATGGAAGGAAAGAGTATATTCATGGTCTACAGGGTCTCAGTGAAGTGTAATTGCGGGTTTAGTGCATTTTATATCTAAAGTGATGGGAATTATTCATTTATTTTTAAATATAGGTTTTGGACTCCACATAATGATGTAATAAACACTAGAAGCATTACATTGTTATTCCCCATCATTTCTACCAATCTGTACTGGTTTCTATTATTTTTTTCAACTATGAACTGATCACATTTAAATTATACCATTGTTTATGTGAAATTTTACCATGTTAATAAATTATTAAAACCATAAAATATAGTATATGTTCTTATTGTATTCATTAAGGTTTTATAAAATTATGAAATTAACATTAAAAGAAAATTATTTTAAAGGCGATGCATAATTTTCCAATTTATACAATTTATATTATATATTACATCAGTTTTGAAATTCCAAGATCTCTTATTAAATGTAGTATAATTATAATGTTTTTAATTTTTATCCCAAAATTGGACTGTCATTGAAAATTATTAAAATCCTACCACTGTAAAATTTTTATGTGCTAATATTGAAAATTAATTTCTTTATCTAAATAATTATATAAATATGAAAATATTAAATTTTAAATTATTCATTAAAGAATAATTTATTTTTTATTAATAATTTCTTACCTTTACAAAAATCACATTTCAATTCATAAGGTAATATTTTAATTTATATTAAATAAATATTATATTAAAATAATTTATTATTAAAATATAATATATTTATAAAATTCTTTGATTCATCAAAATGTTAAACATTTTTTAGATTATAAATTTCCCATAAATGAAATATATATTTCATCATATCGAATTGTAATTTTTATAAACATTTCCTATTTAAAAAAATTAAAACATAATAAATTTTAAATATAATTACTAGATTAATAAAAATAAATATATAATAAATCATAAAATTTGGGGCATGAAACATATATTTGTATTTTAACATTTAATTACCTAAGGGTAAGTAATGAAATGATGATATTTTCATGTGGCGGTTTGGAGAACATAGTCATTGACCTGATCTCGATGAACTTGAACATATCCCGTAAATTGTTTCACATGTTCCATAGTTATTAAATCTTGGAATAGACTTTGTGAAGGAAAATCCTAGGTATTCTATCTCCCTATGATGTTCTAATAAATGGGATTGAGATTGTATGATCCTACTGGTCGGGGACGTCACTACCATTATCACTGTAAATTATATTTATCATAACAATATATATATCATATGATCATTATATAATATATATTCTATCAATTTTAATGATGTTTATGGATGTTTTAAATATGACATGATATAAATTATAATTTTCCAAAACCATGTTTGTGAAAAGTTTTTATACTTGTTTTTAATCAGTAATTTACTCATTTAAAAAGTGTATTTTTTATATAAATGTCTCAATTGATTATTAGTACAACCCATATTATTATAAATTTTCTACATGCTTTGAGAAATGTTATAAAAAACGATGTGATATAGTCATCACATATAATATTTATTTCAAAATTATTACACAAATCTAATAAGGGTGTCATCATTGTGCATTAAATTTCTTATGAAAAACAAAATAAACTATGGAATTATTCTTGGTGATAGATTTTATAAATTTATAATATTATCCCTTTTTTATTTACATTTAATTTCCCCTTATACGTTTTAAACTAGGAAAAAATACACCGAATGTGCGTAAAATTATTATCCTACAAGTATATACTTAGTGGATATTAAAAATGACTATTAACTTCCTATTATTTTATCCCACTACAAAATAAATTTTAGGACAAGTACTCTGTTAGGTTTACATATTTTAGGGTGATACAAAATAGATTATAATGTAATATTCTAAAAAAACATCTACATTATAATATTGTTTCATGTTTATTAGTGTGGACTCCTATATCTCACAAAATCAATCAAATAATACAATAATTTATTAATTCTAATTCCACCAAACATTACAAAGTGGATAATAATTTTTTGTTATTTGACAGCCTTTTTTGGTTTGTTTCACTACTCCACATCATGAAGTCATATAGTAGTAGGAAAAAAACATTTATTACTCTCTGAATAATGAAAACTGTATGGTGAAACCATAACAATGCATTGTGTCCTCCAAACCCCACTCAAAAATAAATTTAGTTATTGTGAAGTATTCTCACATGGAATATATTCCCTCAATGTTCTAGAAAACTAAAAATATATTATTCCCTATTGTACCACATTTATCCAAATATAGAATACCCATCTCCATGGTTTATCTATCTAGGTATGTTATGGAACAAAAAACTCAACTACATGGGGTTAATCAATACATCAATTCCACCAAAAGATGATTGATTGCTACTAGGGAATGGTCTTTCAATTCACATCAGGATCTCCACAACAATAATTTCCAATAATTCCCAACACCACGTGAGATTTCAAACATAGTTGATATTATATTTTTTAATATGAGAACTATACCAATGACTTAAAAAAACAACGGTGACTCCCCATACTATAATAAACTCATGCATAGTATCTATAAATGTGGTGTTGCTACCTATTTCCATGTGTTGACCTATGATGGGTTGTCTCTTATTTTCATTTTATCCCTTATTGAGTTGTAGATGAGGTATTTTGACAACTAGTTTTTTATACTTGAATTACAAGCATAACATGAACACATATACTCTGAAATGAAAACTAATAACTATTGATTTTGGAAATGGATAAAGCCCTTATTAATATGGAAAATATTATAATAAAAATTTCAAAACTTTTTTATTTATTGATATTAATATGAAATTATGAAATTTTCAATTTTTTTATTGTTGATTATGTTGTTATAGCATTAAAAATAATACATTAATAACAACTCCTAGTTTAATTGAAAACAGAAATCTCCTTACTATGTCTTATATTGAACTCCAAAGTAAATTAAATACTAGCATTCCAACCAAATTATTGCAACATTATAGTTAATTTCAATAGAAATTGTTGAATCCTATAGTAATGAATAGTTAAATAATGTATCTCCATTAATACATATGACATTAATTTTAGTTCATCATGTGATGATTATAAGAGGTGATTTAGAATTAATAAAATTATGTTAAATATTAATAAATTATTATGAAGATTAAACTAGGTATTAAAAAATTATTTTAATGATTAATTCCATTTCAAATGTCTCATTAATATACAAAAAAATTATAATTCCATGGAGGGTAATTATATAGATTTATAATCAAGAACAATCTTCAAATGTGTGGTGTATGAATTTTGCCTATGGAACACCTTGTTCATGGATCTATCTATCCATATCTATCTTAGTCTCTATATATATATTTTTATTCGATTATTTTGAAAAAAGAGGAAGATCATATTATCCAAAAATATTAATAGATTCGAATAATCTATAGATACCCCTGTGGAAGGAGCCATTTTTCTTCATCATTGTGATCTCGATCAAAAGGAATTGACCAGATTATACTGAAAAAATAACATAACACATTATTCCATTCATTACCTAAATTATTCAATATAAATATATAGATCGACCTATATTTTTATTTTTTCACTTGGGTTATCCCATAATGGTAATTTAGATCATAATCATCCCCTGAATTTATATATTTTTTCAAGTATTTTTTTTTTATTTTTCAAATTTTTCCGGTTTTTTAGATTTTTCTTAAAACCCCTTGATTTTATAATATATTTATATTAAAACTAACATTATTTAATTTATATCTTATTTTAAATGTAACATCGAGTTTTAAAAAATTACATAATACTATTATAATATTATTATCAAAATGTGAATAGTATAACCTAGGCACTGATTTGGTGGGTATAGATAATATTAATCATATTATGATATATATATATAATACCAAATAATGATTTATTTAGTAATCAATACATAAGATATATGCACACAATTTTTCCGAAATCCATTTTTGTCTTTAGAAATATGTTTTCATCAAAATTCATTTTCTCTTTTTTCAATGATAGGATAATATAAATTTAAAAAAATAGTTATTTTATTTTATAAGGTGGATAAAATTGTATTTCAAATAAAAAAATAAAAATTGTCTCATGGTGAAAATTTTGGATTTTTCTGAAAAGATTGGGTTTTATGTTTAAAAATTTATTTTTCGAAACCTATCATTTCAACTAATTAAATAATTTAACTTAAGATAATCTTAAAACGTTATTAGTCATTGAGACTCAAACCTGAGACCTCACAAAATCCTCATAGGGGCTTCTACCACTATGATTCATCATAGGGGTATGATTAGTATTCATAGAGTTAATGTAATATCATCAATTCCATAAAAAATTATTTTGTGTAAAACCATCATCCTCTACATTTTCAAGACTATATTTTTAGGTAAAAAATTTAAAATTATAGAAATTATACTTTTTGTAAGATTATCATTTTTGAAATAAGCTTTTCCAAATTACCATATATTTACGTTTTATGAATTTTTTAAAGAGATTAATTTTTTCAATAATATTTAAGAATTCTAATTTTTTTTATAATTTATAATGATTTTAATGAATTTTCCAAGGACCACTATATTTCAGAAAAAAATTAAAAGTATTTTTTTTAATCATGTTATTATAATCCAATTTTTAGTCATTATATTAAATTTTTTAATTATAATTTTTTTATCAATGAAAAAAATTGTATTGGAAGAACATTATTTCATTACATCTATAAGATTAATATTAAATTAAATTCTACAAGTTTTGTGAATTGATTTTTTTAAAAATAAATTATATATGTTTAATAAATATAATTCATATTATATAGCAAATAAACAATTAATGATTCTTTAAAAAATATTAAAAATATAAAAATTAGTTAGCTCTGTTAAGGGTAAAACGAGTTTACCAGGGGTTATCATTGTAGATAAAGGGTGTAATTAAAAATAAACATGTTAAATTATTATTTAATATCCATATTTCATCATTATTGTATACATGTTTTGATTACTAACCATTTTCAAACATTATGGTGTGTGTAAACATGGTTATAATGTTTTACATTAAAAATTCCCAGTATATTCTCTCCCCAACATATAAAAAGGACATATTTTATCCTATCTATTTTAATCATCCAAGGCATTTTGGTTTCTCTAATCTCCACTAAAATCTATTATGGTAATCCCATAAAACATCTTATATTCCTTAGTTTTATTAGGAGACCCACCAAATATGTATTGTTTTGAAAACCTATTGAAGTTATCTTTAAAATGATATATTCCTAAACCATGCATTTTTTGTTATATTTATTCTTCAAACTCAATAAAATATTATTCAACTATACTGATATAATAACATATATATCTACCATATAATGAGTTTTCATTATTTATTTTCAAATCCTAAATAAATCTCATATTTTGTCAAAATGGGAATGATTCTTTTGATCGTCTATATATGGGACTACAGCCTCACAAAATAATGAAACTCATTTACCATTATCGGCTCTCAAAGATAGATATAATGATTTATTTAACATATATATATATATATATGTGATATGTACGAAATTAGTTCACATATTTAAATATAATATAACACTTACTTTTTTACCTTTTAATGGATTTCAAAATGATAACATCACATGTGGTAATGTGTGGAATCCTTCCTCTACAAAGTGATGTGATTTGTTTTATATTTTATTTTGAAATTGGTGATAATTAAGATATTCCTAAGGAATATATTTTATACAAATGAGATAAAAAATATTCCAATTTTATTTATATGGAACTTGTTTCATATATGTACCTTTTAATATTGATTATTCATATTTATTCAGGACAACTTCTCGGATACATATTCCCTTACTGACCATCTGATCTCACCCATTTACTATTTTTTACTTTCCACAAGATACTAGGAAGTACTTTTAAAATTGTTATATTTGGTCTATCTAAGAGTAATACTGGAATTATAAATGATAAAAAATTTATTTTTTTCTCAAAATGTAATGTCAATTTCATGCATGTGTCTAGTCTACAATGACTATTAAACTATTTCACTATTTAGGATTTTATTTCATGTATCTACTTCCAATATAGTAGCATAACCAAAATATTTGGCTATTAGTGTCAGCTTCATTATATAATGTATCAAATAAATTTTATTAGAAACACATATAACTAAATTTGGTAAAGCATAGATTAAGTAATATTAATATATGAAATAATTTTCGAATAAGTATAAAGAAATAACCAAAAATTATGGAATGTAGAATATTTTGTGGTTTTTACGTGAAATAAATCAATTTTTCCATAATATATGTGGAAATTATTATGGAATAGTTGTTTCCACTTGTAATAAAAAAGAAATATTTCACTAGGTTTCACTCGATCATCACCTTGTACCTGACAGAAATCAAAAATATGACCATGTTTGAAATCCTAAGTGAATTTTCAGTGATTAATTTGAATTTAATATAGAATTAATTATGAAGGTTTTGTAAAAAATTATTATTTTATGAATTTCCCAAGAAACCGCGTTTATTATTATGAGGCAATCCAAGCATGAATTTTTCAATTTCTGTTAAGTGTTACAATAGTTTTTTGATTATAAATATTCATTTAAAATAATGTGATCTAATGTAGTGTATTATAATAATTATAAAAGGAACCAATCATAAGGAATTTAAATAATCTCAATTCACATTTCCCGTGAAGGTATTTACCTAAAAGTAAATATAATGAAGCTATATATATAGTGTCCTGGGGAACAGATCACATTATCAAAATATTGGGGAACCTTACTTTGGTTATGATAAATAATTATTCTCAAATAGACCGTCTAGGTGACCCACCACACAATAGAATGTAATAGAATTCAATATGTGTATGAACCCTCTATTATTTAATCTGGATACAAATCAATTAATATCTAATACATGGATATGCTCTATACAGAATATTTTTCAAGCTTTGGGATGAAATGCAGTAGAAAAGGTCGCCAATATTGTGTATCATCTCTCGAGAGATATAGATCAATGGTGGCCATTAATTTAAAATATTTTATATGAAAAGGAAATAAAAACCATGGAATAAAATGAATTTAATTTACAATTCATAGAAAATTATTCTTCTTGTAAACAATGGTAGCATATAGAGTGAAAATTATTGAGTCTAAAACGAAATAAATATGAAAATGTTACTATGTATGAATCAAATATTACATATACATAAAATCATAATACAGACTACATACATAGTTCAAATTGTAATATTTACCATTTCATTAATGGGTTAATGTTAATATATTCATATTTACTAGTATCCCTAATATTCTGATCATACAAAGATATAGTATCTTGTGCTAGAATGATAGTGAAATAATTCTCCATTTATATTATATTTTAGTGGAATATTGATATGAATATGATGGTAGAGAAAAATTATAATAATGATAAGCGGGAAAATAATGATTTCACTCATCTGATAATTAATGATTAAAACATCGTAGTACTTTTTTGAAGTAGATTAGTGTTTACTAAAAGTGAGTAGAGAAAGGAGACCGTTTGTGTGATTAAAATGTCATGAAATATTTTTTCAATGTTAAATTATTTAATTTTATTTATATGGGGAACAAATAAATTAATTCCTCATATGTCAAAAGAAATTACCTCTGAATAATCCAAGAGATAATTTCCGATAGTTTTTTGTTAATACAGCCTAGGTGAGATGAATAAGTCATTTAGAATTTGTATTATTGAAATATTTTTTAGAATAATTTAATAAATACTATTATAATTATAATAATCATGAAAAAAATAATGATTTAATGTAGTATATTTTATTGTGAATTTGAAGCATATGTTGAATGGTACCCATAAAAGTAATTTTATGGAATGTTTATCATTTTGGAAAACACATAATTTTTTGAAGATAACCTTTATGATATTCGCTATTTTGAGAAAAAAGTTATAATGAGGTGCATATTGGAGAGTATTAGTGACCATGAAATTGGATAATATATTATATGGTTTCATTTATGTTTATTGGGGTATACTTTATTTTTATATTTTTGGATTATATTTGATAATAAATGAATTTTTGAAGAATGCATGTTTTTATTATGGGTTAATAGGGTTTAACATATTAATTTATTTGAAATGAGACTCTAAGAGCCACTTTAGATTGCATGGGAAATATAATGATAATCTAGTGTCCTTGTAGTTTTTTAGAATATGAATTTGGGGAGACATATTTAGGATGATTCCTAAGGTTTACCATATTTGAAATAGATTACATTGAAATTTGGGAGTTAATTATAAGGTATTAGAAATTAATATACTATTGTATAAATTGTTCTATCCATTTTGGTCAAGGATGATATGTAGAGACAAGATGAATAAATGTTCATGCCTTTATTGAACTACTGATATGCTTGAAGTAAATTTCAATGACCCGTGTATAATAATTCAGTGTGGATATTCATTTATTGGGTTAGGAGATAATGCTGTAATTAATTAAATTGTAACCAAAGAATGAAATTATAAATTTAATGTAAGTATATTTATTTACGATTATAGTTGATATGTTAAAGGAATTCCATAACACTAAGAATAGTATCTCAAACCAAAAAACTTTTCCATTTACATTTATTTGTAATGATTTGATGGTCCTTTTTATCATTATAGATTTATGGCTTTGGAGTCTTTAAAAATTTTATATCATCCAATTTCTTGTGATCATTGATATCCATCAATCCTTATAATTATTTAACCTTTTATTCTATGTCTATAATTTTACTTCCCACAAATGTTTTTCAACATATAAACCTAGTATGTGTTATTCTAGGTATACATTAAACTTACCTTTATCTTACATCAAAGAGATATTATATTAACCCTTTTTGGGATGTGGGTTTCCAATAAAGGTAATTTCAAATTTAAACCCCTTGATTACAAAGATTAGGATTAAATTGTAAAGATGCAATTTATTTTGAAGAGGTAGAATATAACACCCAATGATTTTGAAAATGGGACATCATTTTTTAAAGTATATATGGAATCAAACATAAATAATAGAATAGAATGTTACACACTTAGACATTATGATATATAAATTTTTAAATAAATTAAATCTCATTGATATATTATGATGAAGAAAATTCCGGGTTTAAAAGAAACTGGACACTCTATTAAAAAATTATTATTTAATCCTGACCATTATAACCTTGTCATAATTTTATCATGATTGAATATAAATAAATAAATTATGAAAATTATATGGCATAAATATGAAGAGAATAAATTTAATGGATATATATTGATTAAAAAATGAAAATAATTTTTATGAAAATGAGTTGTTTTAAACACCTGGAAATTCCATGGAATACTTTTTAAAATACATAGGATTGTTCCGAGTATGCAGTTTCTGACGGTGCATGATTCTGAGACCCGGAGTACTCGGAATGTTTTTCTGAAGTTTCTAGGTGAGTTCAATGTGTTTTTGAGCGGGTTTTGGAAACTTTTAAACCGGTACTCGAAATCGAATTCTGAGGGCACCGTTGAACTCACAGCACTGGTATTCGCTTAAGAAGACATTCTCCTCGATGACAGATGGTCGAGAATTGATGTTAGTTTTTGGGGTTTTAAAATAAAATTAAATAAAAATAAGGTGTTTTCTTATTTTTATTTTGGCGGTTAAAATCTCCAAGGGGGTGGAGATGGGGACCACCACACCCTAACCTCCCATGGGAGGTTACGGTGGTGGGGACCACCTGAGAATAACCTCCCATGGGAGGATAATTAAGGTGGGGACCACCCGAGCATCTTAACTCCACGAACTCCCCAAAAGTGGGGGAAAACTCTTGAACACCCCTCCTTAAAGTTTCAATCCACTTGAATTAATTAGTGGAACATTAATTAATTAAATTTGAAATCCTTTGAATTTATGAAAACAATTAAATAGTAGACAAATCTATTATTTCATTTTAGTTGGTATCTATTCATTTGGTGGAGATTTGGAAGAACTTAGAAGAACTTAGAGAATTATCCTACCAATGAGGAACGCCACTTCCGCCAACGAGGAACCTTCGATCGAGGAACGAAACCATCACCCACGAGGAATGCCGATGAAATCATCTTTGACATTGTCTTCTCTGAACTCCCCTTCAACCATCAATGATCAATGATACCATGTTTGGGGTCGTTTTGATTGATTTTGATCTTCGTTATTTGTCGTTGTTGAGCTTCTTTAATGGTCGATCACTACCACCCTCACACGGGGGGGGGGGGGGGCACGGGCCGAACAAACACGGCCTGACCCCCTTTGAATTTCTTAATTTTGGTGATGATGATGGCAGAGCAACGACATCTGGTGATGAGCCAGCCGCAAAAGGAATCGGCAGCGCAAGGTCCACTGTGTCGCCGGAGGAGCGCGGCACCGCCTCTTTGTGCGGAGGACAGGGACGTGACGTCGTCGCACCGTGCGGGTGGAAGGGTCGCAGCCATGAGGGACACGATGGTCGAATGGTGGGTGCAGTGTTGTCATGCCGTGAAACACTGCAGTGGGCGGAGGATGGTGGTCAGTATAGTCGGAAACCAGTGGGCACGCCACAGGCGGGACCTGAAGGGTCCCATGGATACCAGTCTGGCGCCACACACCCGTCGTTACAGGGTGATGGGGGGCGCTGACCCCCCCCCCCCCCCCCCCCCCTCGTAGCTTGGTTAGGGCAGGCCCCGTGAGGCCCGTCCACTCACTGGATTGGTCCAGTGGAATGCCTCCCAGCCACGCGGGCCATGCCACCAATGGGTCGGGCCACCGCGTGGGCCGGGCCACCTGTCACAGACCGGACCCGAACCTTGTTCTGACCAATTTCTCCTTTTTACCCATATCTTGTTCTATGGGTGTCTGATTGATGAAACGTCTACGCCGACGAGAATATTGGAATGAGACGGTTCTTTTAGCATACCCCACTTGCAGTTTGGATTCAATTTGGTTATGGAAAGGTTATATTGAACCTAAATCCAACTAAGCCCTCTGACCGGGACGCCAAAATTTCACATAATGGGCGTCTGATTCACACAACGTCTGTATCGTTTGGTTCCTTATGATGAGACAGAACTACTAGATACATCAACTCTAGAATTCATCTTAGTAGGTGTATCGACACTTGGGTTGAAGAGAGGACCCTCCTGGAATCGAGCGTGCTATGTGCGGTTACCCTATGGCTAGCTACGATTGAGATGATAAAGATCCTATGTAGACTAAATACTGTACAAGGATCTTCTGTGGGTTTGATAGCGATGATAATAGACCAGAATCCTCCATGGGTTTGATAGAGACAATAGTGGATCAGGATCCTCTATGGTTTCTACAAAAATGGCTTCTTTACTGGGATCTTCAGTGGGTTTGACATCACTGATGGTGTTCTAGGATCCTACGTGGGTTTGATAGAGGAGAAGATTTAGTAGATACATCTAATCATCTCTACCCCTCTACATGAGTTAAATACCTGTGTGAGTTGTGTCTTGACTATGTGATGTTATCATTAAGATGATTTACTTCCTTCCTATGTGGAACGGGATGTGCTTTGACTCGATATATGGAGTCATTTGTGATTGTTAACTTAGATATATGTATGGGAATATACCTATGTAGGGATATTTGACACTATGTGTTTGTATCATGGTGTTGTGGTTTATCCTTGTTGGATTTTGGGACACCTATGTGGGTCTCGTGGTCTCTAATATGTATTGTTATACTCACCCCAGCACAGGCATCGCCTGCACGTTGTTGTGTTCTGTGCAGACAACGGTCGGCAGTGATCGAGGCTGAGGGAGACAGACCGGAGGCTGCTTGGAGCTGGACTAGATGGTTTGTGCCTCAGGGATTAGTTGTTTGAGATCTGTACCAACACTTCAGGTAGGATTCCCCAATGAAAGTTCTAGGGGATGTTTTCCCTATTTACTTTTACTTGTACATGTTTTTCAGATGAGTTTGTATACTGGCCCACTTACTTTCAGCACACTTCCCATTTCTATATTAATACTTGTTGCTTCTACTGCTTGTGTTCAGAATGTGTGTGTTATAGGTTTAAAGGAAATTCCATCCCTTTTTATCAGGTATTCACCTTGGGTTCTAGTCACCAGCCCCTGACCCATGGAAGGTGGGATTGGGGAAGTCACAGCACGGGCCCCGAGGATGGGTCATGAATGATGTTTTTGGAAAAACTACATTTTTCAAAAAGGTGGTTTCATTGCTCTTTGTGCACATAATTTAATTTTTTTTACCACATTGAGATATTTTATTAAAAATCCAAATTTATCTTTGAAGTATTCTGTTATAAATTGTATACCAATGATTTTTTAATAATATTTTAAATATATGATTTTTATGATGAATAGGGAAAAATGTTGTATTTATTGAAAACCGTCCTTTAATTTTAATCATTTAATGGTTCAATTTTTATTTAATTTTTTTAAAAAAATTTATCTCAATAATTTATAATAAATAACATTTTTAGTGTAATATATTACATGATAAATTTTCATATAAAAATATTTTTTACCTATGAGAATTTTCTCTTCGGAAAACCTTTTTTCATAATGTTTGTGGGTTCAATTTTAAATTTATTTTTCCCCTTCTATGAGTTGTATTAGATAAAATGGATTAATTATTTTTAATAACATCAATTTATATTATTTAATAATTTCAAATTATTTATTTGTAATAATAATTAGCAAAAACAATAATGAATTATTCATGTTTTTAGGGTAAAAAATGGTTTTTAATGTAACATGTCCTTTGTTTATGATTTATTTTTTATACTCATAGAATTATTAATTAATAAATTGTATTTAAAATGTATAATTTTTGTTCCAAATTATATATTAAGGATCATTTTATTTACTATTGATTTGATAAATTTCATAGGTAAAAAACAATTTTCTTATTTAAAACTGAAATGGTAAAGGAAATTAAACATAATGTATAAGGAATAAAATGTTTTATACATGTGTTATTTATTGGTGTAAATGGGGATCGACTTTAAAATCCATCTAACCTATTATTTATCAATGTTTTATCCACGTATGGTTGGATTTACATCATATTATTGTATTTTTTTGTATTTACAAAAATTTCACCTCTCTTTCCCCCCCACAAGTGGCTAGGGTTATGTAGGGGATATGGTATGGGGTTCCAATCATGGAGTCGAGGCCCCAGGCCATCATTCTTGCCGAGTTCTTATGAATGGAACCCACCTTCAAAAAAATGATTCCTCTTCAATTATAAAAGGGAAGTAACCCCACTCAAATCTTTACTCCAATATAAATATATGGATAAACCAAAATCTAAAAATAACCCTGTAAAACAACACTATACTCATCCTAATTCTCATAATTTTACAAAATGTCCAACCCTAGGTTCCTTATGAAAATATCCAAAAAATATTTTTCTCTAAAAGAAGGTAATATTCTTTACTAATAATATTCTTCTTCTTCTTTTATTAGAAGAAATCAATTATGTCTTAAAAAATCCAATATAATAAAACTATTATGTAACATATAATTAGATGTTTTTATTTTTCTCGATTAATATTTATCAATCTCTATATCAATCAAATGGGTAAAAAAATCATCAATCCCATGTACGATGGACTATCACCTCACAGACTAATGGAACTCATTTTCCATCTCAAATTCTCATGGTTTTATATAATTATGTATTTAATGTATATATATATATATATATCGAATATCTATGATATAATTATACTTATGATGTTATAATCCAACATATAACATCGTACATTTCATTCTATTTGAAATATGATTATGTCACTCATGTGTAAGATGTATTAACATATCGCATAGTGATGTAATTCATTTATCACAAACTATTTATGTTGAAAGTGATAGGTGTAAATTTAATGAATATATATGATATATTTGACATCGTATAAGTTAAAAATAATTAATATTTCAGACACTTCATTACCATTTCCTTGATAAAAATAATGATATCTTTCTCATTTGTATATTTAACAAATTGTCTCAATGAATCAGTGTGATTCATTTTATATGACCAATATATCTAATAAAATTGATAATATTAATTTCATAATCATCATGATTTAGCTATATCCTCTATTTTATAACTAGAATATACATGACTAAAAATTTATGAGAAAACCAGGAAATTAACACTTGAAAGTGTAAAACTAATGAAATACTTTTAATGAAGGGAGGTAAAATTTTATACATCAATAATATATAATGTATTATAGATATCATTATGATTATATAATAAATTTATAATAAACCTGTATTTATTATACAGGTGGTTCATACACTTAATAATGGTGTCATGATTTTGGTAAGTGTTTCTAGTGTAACTTTTACTTTTGTGGGACATATGACATATTCCTCACTTACTCCTTTCTTTGGAGTATATAATAACCATTTTGAAATGTTCTATCATGAATATGTTTCACTTAATTGAACTTTATGTTACATTTAATTTTATTTCATTTATGGGGATTCTGATTCAAATATTACCAATGTTGTTATGTTGAATTTCAAAATCTCATCATTATTCAGGATTGTTTATGTATAATAATCAATTAGTGGAATTATTTAATATTTCTTAAAATGAATATATTTTTTATCATTTGTTAATACAAGAAATTTTTCAACTGATAATGCTATTTTTCATTTAATTTGTACTTAATATGAAGGTTAAAATGTTTTTATGGTGATCCTAATTTATTTATCATTTCAGTTTAAAATTATTTTCATCTAAATCCATGTGATTTGATGATTTTTTTTAAAATAAATTGTAAAATTATCCCAATGATTTATTAAAGAATTTTTTATATGTGTTTTACATTATAAAAATAGTATAAATTAAATCTTCTTGTCATTTCCCAAATGATACACTTTTAACCTATCTATAACAATGTGAAATGATTTATTTTTAACATATACAACATGTATGGAATTTGAATACATCAAGGAAACTCAATAATTATAAAATTTTATTATAATATTAAAATAATTTTTTTAATGAAACATATTTTCAAAATCCATTTTGATATTTTAGTTTTTCAAAAAATATATTAAAATTAAAAAGGTTATTTTACACACAATATTTACGGACATTTTTCTGTTATTTCTATTCATCAATGACCTCAATGGTTTATTGTAATTATGATCCACAAGGGATATGTTTTATTGATACTATATTTATTACATAAAAAATTTCATATGATTGGTTTGACAAGAAATATAAATTTTTATTGAAATTCACCATTAGTTTACTTATAATTGTTTGTGATTCTATTTATATATTTTGGTCAATATTAAATTTTCTTAGGTATTTTTTCAAATGAATTTTTTCTATTATTTAATTTTCACCCATTTAATTTGAGGAATAAATTATACATACTACATGATGGGTTGGGATCCAAATAACATATCCCCACCTGGCATCGATAAGTCTTGAGAGTGAAAACTATTGTAAAAATTAAATTTGTTGATACCCATATTTTGAAATTTTATTTTGAATGGACTTATTGTTATGTTTACAGCGTCCATGATTTTCATTCCCCCATTATGGGATCCTTAATGGATGTTTATATGGATATCTTATTAGTTAGAATATCTCTATATATGTTTCAACCTCATGTGATTATTTATATATCTTCATTTTATAATCCTATATTCGTTACATATTATTATCTTATTATTGTTTAAATGGAATTTTTTATTTATTTAAATTTATATATTTATTATTATTATTTATTCTTGATTTATTACGCGTACTCATTCCCCTTATTAGCTTTTGAGATAACATCTTTCAGATGTGTTATATTCCCATGAATACCAAGAAGTGTTTGTGATCTATATATAGGGATACTATATGGGGAGTAGATTGGTTCTCAAAGAATTTATTTTGTTTATTATATGTTTTTAAAATTTAAATTGATGGAATGTATATATCATGTATAAAATTACCATTAAACTATTTAGTCATTGGGGATTTTATTGCTTATAACTAGTGCCAATGTATTAAACTAACCACTCACTATAGGATACAAGGGAAGGGGACATTCAAATATATGATAATTTTAAATTCATGAATAACTTTTATAACTAAAATTATGTATTATATATGTGATTTAACAGTTTTTTTAAATAAAATATAAACCAATATTTTTAATTTTAGAACTAATGTAATAATTTTTTTAAATCACGTTTTTATTGGATTATATATTTAGTATTTTAAATTTAGTTTCAAACGCTTCTAAAAATATATTAATAAATAACTGATTTAAAATTAAAAATCACTAAAACAACATATATAATGGGGAAAACATTATCTCTATTCATATAGTATAAATAACCCTGGTAAAATCTTGTTAGGGTGGAGAAAACAAGAATGAAATGAATGAGTAACCATACATGTAATGATTATAAACGTTAAAAACATTTTCAAATTGAGATGTGGAGATGTTTTTTGATCACACATTATACTATTTTTAATTTAGAAATTTTGGATGGATTTTCTAGGAAAATGAAGTTATATTATTGAAATTTATTGGGTAATTAAAAATATTTCACACCCTTTCACATAGAAAATGGATTCTCCTCAACTAAATTACCCTCACGAAAAATGCCCTATGTTTGGCCCAAAAAATACTAAATCCTCTAAAACATACTCCTACAAACCTTGTAGTTGTTCTTGTATTATAAATATACCATTACCCAAGGGTTTAATACCTTTTAAAAATAATATTTTCCCTGATGTGAGGTATAATCTCCTAACCACACTTTCCCATTTCTATTTAATAATTTTATTTTATTATTCAGAAAATTAAATTTTAAAATCATGAAATGATAAATTTTTTATCATAATTATAATTTTATGTTATTATAATGATTGTAAAATTATAATGTAACATCCCTTTATCTATTATGAAAACGGAATGTGTGAATCATGTGTTTTGTGGACTACTGCTATTAAGAAAAAACATGTTTCCTTTTTCTTTCACTTCCATAACTAAATGGTTTTAGTTTATATTTTTTGATTATATATGGAATATTTATGTAATATATCTCATTAATTCATTTATTTAAGTATAAATAAAAATTAAATTATTATTATAGGGTAATCTAAATATATAGGAAAATGAAAAAAATGTGTCCCTCGTCATAATCAACGTCAGTAAACCTGACTAATACACCCATGCAGTGGAATTATAAAATTATAATTCTTTAAGAAAAAAAATTATAAATTTTTTAAAGATTTTAAATAATGATATTTTTTAGAATAATTTATATCCACACCATTTTTAGGACCCTAGTTTAAAAAGTGAGGTTTATCAATACCCATTGCTGAGAATAGATTAAAAAAATATAATAAATTATTAATATATATATTAATAAATAGTATAAATGGAAAGGTTTGTGAATGTGGTTCTAAAATAGTTCATTAATATTTATATCTATATGATACAATATCTTGAGAAAAATCCATGAAAGTATTGGGTAATGTAAAGGGACACGGTAAATTAAACTCTTTTATTTGTGGTATATAATTTTTTTATTAAAAATCATTTTTACAAGAAGTTCAATTTTAAATGTTGTTTTTTTCCTAGAAAAATATTTTTCATCAAACTATTGTTTTAGATTAATTTTTTTTTCATATATTCTTATTTTTAATTATAATCATATTATTCAAAAATCCCTTTTCCAGACTTTGTTTCAAAATATCATTAAATTACCTATAAAAATTGGAGTTAAGTTTCATGGTTCACCAACTATTTTCAATAATTATATTATTAATTTGGGTTATGAATGTATTATGCAATATTATTTCATCAATTATATTATTTTATATCATTTGGATGTTTTTTGAAACCCATTTGACTTCTAATTGTTTATTTTGAATAGTGGAGAATTTACACCTTAATTTTTTAGCAAACCCATTTTATATCCATGTGTTATTTTTTAGAATTGATGATTTCCATTTGGAAATTTTGTAAAAACTATTTAATCTCATTGACCTCTTTATCAGGTGTAATGTGAATGATTTTTATGTGCAACATTTATGCATGGATAATTGATGTATGGGGTATAATATTGTTTCAAATACATTAGTTATGAGTTTATATCAAAAGATATGGGTATTTGAGATTATATTTTATTTCATTGTATGAATTACAACTAATGGTGTGGATAATGAATGATATTTACCCAAATTATAATATTTCTTCCATATTTATGTTCTTTTACTCACTATGATTTTATTCTCTCATGATTCATGGTTTATGTTGAATGATTTTTAGCCAAATTATATCTATTAAGTTTTCATGGTGATGTTTTGTTTCATTATGTTCTTATTCCAAGTACATTGATTCTTACATTGGTTTTATGGTTATAACTCATGATGTTATGATATTTTTATTAGGATCCAATTTTTATATATTTTAATAACTCGTCATTGATGAAATATTTTTTTTACCTATTACTATGTGTTAAAGCACAAAACATTCTTATATTTTCATTCCATATAATATTCATATAGTTATTACTAATTATATGTATATATGGTGTCCTAGTATATTTCCATTAATAATAAATGGTGTTAATTATTGTAAAAAATGATGATTATGGATCTTGTTTTAAAATACACTAGTCCTATTAGTTTATGCGATATTATTATTTATCTCATTTAATGACATAAATAAAATATGAGATTTAAAATAATGGAATATTTATCTTTGGTTTATATACATCCTATTAGAGATTTTTTTTGTAATTTTTAAGGAATATTTTAGGGACCATAGAGAATACGTTACAGATAAGAAAAATGGATAAGTATATGAATAAGATAATGTCCATATGTTTTTGTAAGGTATAGGTTGTGAGGTTTTACTTTAAAATATTACCACATTTAGATACCTAAAATTAGATAAATTTTCTAACATAGTCGTACCATTGATAAATAACCATAATGACGGTTTTTTGGGTGTTAACTCAACAATGATCTAGTGCGTGAAATGAATAGAAACTAAACTCCTAGATCAATACTCCAATGATATATTATTTGGATGATCCTGTACTATATATAAACCAATTTTTATAAATGCACTTAGGGGTTATTTTAAGGATTAGGATAATATGTAGTAATAAAACCAAGAAAATTTTTATCCACGAATAATATTATATAGAGTAAAAAAATTATGTAATAACATGACACTATCAAAGGAAAATACATATTTTTTGGATGAATTACTTACATGGTTTGTTGTCCATTGTGATTTTAATTGTTTTTTACTCTTTGTATCCCCTTTTTGGTTTTACTCGTCATAGGAATTATATTGAATGAAGTTAAGAATAGTTGTGAGGGACAATTTGACAGTTTCCTCAATGAAAAATCTATTGGAATGTGAGTTTTAGTAAAAAAGAAATCTTATTAATACTCACTATACAATCCAAGGATATGAATAATAATATGAACACTCTATATCTCTTCAATGTGCTAAGGGTGGAGTAGTTTTGTATTGATTAATTCATGAATTATCATATTCCCTCATTCAGTGATTATAAGAATCCATTTATATTTTTATGTAATGTATAAGTGAGATAAAATATATATTTTTTAAAATTCAATTTTCGGAACATGAGGGGGGTTATTTTATATTTACAATTTTTGTCTGTGGTCCCAACTAATTTAGGACTCTTATTAAAAGTATAATTAAAATAATATTTATACTAAATTGAATGGGAAGATTTTATAAAAGTGTTTTTATATTATATTTTCATAGAAATCATTATATAAATATCAAGAAGAATTTATTTGACATGAAAAAATGGAGGTCGAATCCATCGGTACATATAAAGAAAATAACACGAGGCTTCAAAGACGCACTTATGGTTATTACTATTAAATATAATGAAAACCCATTCATTTCTTCAATTCATTATATCCTTTTTATTGATAGGATCATTGCATGGGTAACTATAAATAAAATCTAGAATTCTTTAGATACATGCATAAGTTGGATATGAAATCATTGGATGCTTTTTACTCTGGAGAGGGAAAATGGAACGTATAATATAAAACATACCCCAGTTGTTAGTCAAATTAGAGGAGAACGTATTTACCTATACATACCAAGTATTCTGGAGGAGGCTCATATGATATCGACTTAATGGACTGTCAATGTGTTTTATGTGGGGTAACATATGAAACTATTTAAATGGATTTTTTTGGTAATACTAATCTGCTGAATAACACAAAATAATTGTAAATGGTTTGAGATAATGATGCTCCATCACTATAACTATTCAACACCAATGTATTTTGAAACTATGTATATCAATTCCCCAACCATTGAGATAATGATGAATATAATCCCCTTATGATTTATATAAATTAAGAATAACATAATTACCAATAAATAATGTTGTGGTGTATCACAATAATGTTGTGATGTTTCGTACACTTACTATTTATTATTGATCTGTAAGTACCTTGTTTAATTCTATATCATTACATTGGTTTATATAAAAAAGATTTATATGAATTTGGAATCACAAACTCTTGAAATGGATATTGAAATCTCTTTGAAAGTTGGTAATATAACTACCATTTTAATTATTATAAATTAATATACTTTGATTGATATTTTTAAGAGGATTCATCATATGGTTCAAATTCCAATACAATTTGTTTAATTTTATAGGATTTTTTATGATTTTCTATCCATACTTATATCATGTATAAATTATCGAGAGAAGGAGATCACATTTCATTTTCTATATTATCCTATTATCATGTAAAAAATTAATTATGATGTCCAATTCATGGAAAATTATATAATATTGATTCTAATACCCAATAATGAGACTATGTTAACTCAAGTGATTGGGGATTAATTCAATGTTGATTAAATACAAATTATATCATAATATACAAATGTTTTTTCATATTAATTTGAATGGTCTTCCCATAGAGTCTGACTTTCGGTTTTTGATTAATTATATAACAATACCTATTCAGATCATGCGAGCTTATATATAATTAATCTCATTAAATTTGAGTAATTAAAAAATAATTAAAAATAATAATTGGAACATGGATCTTATCTTACCCTCTTCATAACCATCTAGTTAACATGTCCACTTTTCCATAATTAATGATGGACCAATGTGAATTTATATTTACTATCACATGATAAAAAATATAAAAATTAAGAATAAATATCATTTAGCACACATCAGTGACCTGTTCAATTTACTCATTGGAGCTCAATAATTCTCAATGAATGGAGTTTGATATAGATATATTAATTTATGTATATAGTAGGGTCTATTTCATATATATAATTTTTAATGAGTTATGAAAACTAGGAGTTTAAAGTGTCTCTATTTAGATGGAATAGTCTCTCGCCATCTATATTGGTCTAATTAATATATTCTTTTGAGATTACATAGATCAGATATTGATTGTATTTATTGATGATATTCTGATATATTTGATTTTTAAGGAAGGGTATCAATATAAATTAAGTATTTTATTGATAAAAATAGGAAATGAGATGTGGTATGAAAAATAAAAAAAGTGAATTCTCTCTACAAATGATTTCAGTATTCATTCATTTACTCTCTATATAATAAAAATATATTGATCCTTCAAAATTATATGTTATTTTTATTTTTCCTATTCTAGACACAATAAATCATCTCCACTCTTATATTTAGTTAACTACGTAATATTAATGATTTTCTAGAACATTATTCCATTTATCTAGTAATGTATCGTTGTTAATATAAAAATATGTGATGTTCCTCTAAATTAAATAATGTGAACAATTCACTAAAGAAATAAAGAATAGATTTTTCAAAATACTTCTACATACATAACCTAGTAGTGGGGAATGGTTTGTAATATACTATGATTCCTCTAGGATGTTATTTTGATGATTCCTCATGTAAAATGAATAGGTAATTTCTTATACCTCATGATAAATTAAAAAACAAGAGTAATATTTTCCATCACATGAATAAGAGTTTTATATTGTTAAAATTGCATTGAAAATTTGGTAAAATTATTATATATGGTTTTATTTCTTCTATTTATGCTGACCAAAACAGATAGAGAGAAATTAAATATAGAATGAGATAAATATAAGCTAATTAATGTGGTTAAAACATATCAAAGTTTATGACTAAAAAATAAATTTCCCCCATATGATGGAAAATAAGGTGGAGGATTCTATATAGAGTAATGTTCATTCTATCATATCTATGATGAGGGTTATATGAGAACTAATATTCCTGTATTATAAAAATATTTATATTCATATCCTAACGAAATGTGAGAAATCATATATTTCCCATGTGACTTATAAAATATCTATTAACAAGAAGAATTAAGAATCCATGAAAGATTTCGTAGTGCATCAAAAAATGGTAGTAAATATTATATTTTTAAATGTTGAAAAAAATAGATTTATATGGTTTGGAACATGAATATAGGTCTGATGAAAACAATAACTAATGTGGAAGCATGTGGATGATTATAACATATCACCATTCCCTATAAATCCAGAAAGTACATAGATTCATAGTTATCTAAAAAAGTATTCCTGAATAGTGTGAAGAGATTGATTGCAGAATTCATATGTCCATGTTTGGTATGCCAAACATTTAAAGCTTAATGATACAAAAAATTTAACGTTTATAATATTTTACATACAAGTATGGAAATGGGAAAAAATCATCACGGAGTTCATGATAATAATCCAATTAATATCTATATAACATAAATATATGTTGTTATATTTGATACACATAAGAAGTAATATCATTTTATTCCAATAAAAAAATATTACACCATTGTATAACATACCATGCTACACATTATGTAATTAGTGAGGCTACATATAGTACCAAAATCCATTGTATCTTATTATAATCTATGGATTACCTCAAGTATCAAGACTAATATTTATAAATCATTTGATATTGATTTTATTTTTAGAACCTCTTATAATCTTTAGATTGAATTTCATCTTGAGATGATTATTCAAACCATATATGAAATGCTGAGATATTTTCTGATATACATTCTAGGATATTGGGATACACTCCCACCCCTTACAGTATATTCGTATAATAATGGTTTTCATACCTTTAATTCGGATGGAACCATATGAGGCTCTATATGAGAGGAGATGTAGAACACCAACATTCATTGATGAAGTTTTATATAAAAAGCTAATTGATGATAAAAAAATCCCTGAAATGATAGAGAAGGTTTTGGCCATTATCTACATTATTAAGAAGGTATTTATTTGATATAAGATTTGTGCAGATAATCATTTAATGGATCTATAGTTTTAGTTTTTTTTAAATTTTTTCCTCTAAATGTGTTTATAGAACTGGTATATGAGGCTTGGGATAAAATGAATATTGATTCATAGATACATTTTTCCCTTCAAGATCAATGATCATGTTAATTTAATAAACTATCTCTTAAAACTACCACTATACATCTATGAAGTGTAACAGGTTTTCAAAATATCCATTTTCCGGAATTACATATCAAATCTATTACATGTAATGAGATCAGAAGTTGTATAACTAGAACATGAAACTTTATATGAAGAACACCCTATGGATATCACAGATGGATAATATATGGTTCTAAGAACAAAGGTCACCCATCTAGAAAAACATCAATAGAAAAAGTAGAAGTTTGAATAATCTACATGGGAACCTAAGGATGTGGTGAGATAAAATTACCACCAAAAATTTTAATCCATGTAATAAAACTAACGGGTTTCAATTATTTTATGTGGTGTAGAATGTGTCAAACTCTGTTTTTGTTCATTAAATAAATATTATGATCGATGTCTAACTACAAACACAACATTGAAACACAAAAAATATTGATAATTATAATGTAGTTATATGGTATGAAGGTATAATGAGTGGTAGAATAATTATAATATTTATATACATATAAAGAAGAATAAAACAACAAATAATTAACATTCCAAATCGGCTATATTTAAATAAATATAAAACTAACAAAATATTTTTACAAAATTTAACTATTTACACGTATAATTTATTTTTTGGTAAATAAAGGACTCATACTAGGTAAATTAATATTTTATTGAAAAAATTACTGAATATATCAAATGTAATTCCCATTGAAAACAGTTTTCCTCCATATTTTATATTTTTAATAAAAAATATAATTTATAAATTAATGGATGGGAAATTTAAAAATATATCTTAATTTTTATATTTATCTTGACTATATCATCTAAAGTTTTATTTTATTTTTTGATTTTTTAAACAAGATTGTTTTCACATGAATATTGTAATATACCCTTTTTTGAAAATAACGTTACTTATACAAAATTACATGAATACAAGTATTAATTTGAAATTCATGAAACCAATTAGTTAGAATATATATACATTATATATGAATTTATAAATTTTCAAATGTTAGATTTATTTTATAATCCTAAATGGTACATTTTTTGCGATAATTTAAATTTTATAAAAATATTATTAATAATAAATTTTGCCTTTATTATTCTTAAATTAATTTTTATCACTTTCAAAAATTAAATCAAAATTAATTAAATTTATTGTTTAAAACTCATTAGATATTCATTATATATTATGTACCATTTTATTTATGGTTTAAAAAGTTAAATTAACTTGTTAAATACTTATTACCATGGTTAAAATAATAAAGGATAACTCAATAACCGTAGATCTAAAGGGAGGAACATATTAAAAATATAATCTAATTGAGTATTGAAGTTTTGAATAGACCATTCACTTATTCTTTATATTATTTCCCAATTTTTGATTTGTTTTCTTTAAGAGTTAGTTTCCATTATTGAATTGTTTCTGGTATTTAAAAAAATGGAACTCTTATACAGTTATAAATTGAAATCATTCTATATTCTTCCACTCTCACAAAAAACCCCAATGTTCATTCAAAATTCTGCCCATCCTTCACAGAAAAACTCCAAGAAACCATAATTAAATTTTAGTCCTCTTTAAATTACATCCCTCAATGGTTTGTTCCCCATCGCAAGGGATATAATATAAGATGTGTGGGATAAGTAATAACATGTCTTTATCTTTTCTATTCATTTGTATAATTTTCTTATTAATTAATTATATATCACCTTCTCAAAATGATAAATTTTTTATAATTATTATATTGTTATGTCATTTTAATGATAGAATAATTATTATCCACCACCTTTCTATTAAGAAAATCCAAATTTCGGATCATGCATTATGCAGGCTACCGCCTCTATGATTAAACGTGTTATTTTCCATAAATTCCAAAAATAGATGGTATTGCATTAAATATTACTACTATATATTAAAAATTCAATAGACATATAACATTATTATTGTTCTTTCTTCGAATTTTTTTATTGTAATAAGTTAATCTTTCAATATCTCCAAACAAACAAAAACTAGTTCTTCATTGTTTTTTCATCATTAAGTATGACAATGAATCCAATGTAATAGAATTGTAACATTATAATTTTTCATAAAATATAAATTAATAATCCATTAATGTATTATAAGTAATTTTTTTTTGAGAATAAGTAAGATCGACACCACCTGTAAGAACATTGTTCAAAATGATCACTATTATTAACACTCGATGTGTAAAAGGTATTAAAAGAATCTAATACAATAATGGAATTGTAACTAATAGTGGTTGTAAATGGAAATATTTATGTATAAGATTCTAAAATAGGTATTTTAGATGTTATTATTTATTGTATGATTGGTTAAATAAATTTTTTGTTAATCAAGGGTAATGTTAAGGTACTTTGTAACTCAAAATACATTCTTAATGTTTCCAAATATCAAATTGATCGTTATTTTTCTAATACATTGAAATTTGAATTTTGTTATCCTTTTCTGAGGAACATGACTTTTTTTTATCAAAATCCATTTATAAGAATGTTTTTTTACAAATAATTCTTAAGAAACATAGTCTGTTTAACAAAAATTATTTTTGTCATTTAGTTCTCATTTTTATAAAATGATATATCTCAAATGGGGATATGTTTCATGTTTAATAATATATTTGATTATCTTATGTGATTATATAGGGTGACTAATTATTCGATATAAAAAATAATCATGCTGTTATTTTTTTGAATCAAATTTTTTATGAATAACAAGATATTTTCAGGGTTCTTTATGAAAATTCTAGGATTTCCATTCCAATGTTCGATGATCCCCAATTTATTTACATGGGTTTTTATAATAATATAGTTACATATAATTTAATTTTTTTAAACAAATTTTATTTTCATGTGATTTTTAAGATGTTATTGGTGAATGATTTTGTAGTGGCACATGTATATAGGGCATATTCACTATAGGAACAATGGCTATATGCGATGGGTTATTTGCGAAGGGCGGTAAGGACCTGTCGCAAAAGGTTGAGATGGAAATACGCACCAAACCACAGGTAATGGTATTTGTGACGGGTTCCTATTCTCGTCGCAAATAACTGACGACAGTTTTTAGTATCTACGGCGGGATACTTTCCACGTCTCAAATACTATTTCTGTAGGTTCCATTTGTGATGGACCCCGTCACAAATAACTTTTTAACGACCCGTTGTAATTAATGCAGGAAGTGTTATTTTCCACGGGGCCCGTCGCAAATACCACTATCTATGACGGGTAACCCATCACACATATCCTGTAACCAATAATATAACCTATATATACCCCATCTCTTTTTCCATTCCCTCTACTCTTTACTCAACTTCTCTCTCTATCTCTTCAAAAAATATTTCTTCTAAATTTTTTCATAATTTATAAATTTAGATCAGAGAATTTTCTATGAATTTGATTCTCTTAAAGCAACAGTTTCAAGGTATTTATCAATTTTGTATTGTTTAGTTAATTATTTTTATTTTAAATTATTTATAATTTTTTTAATTATATGAAAATTAATTAAATTAGAAGTGGATATTTATTTCAGCATTTAATATTAGAAATAGTTATATTTAAGTGTCAATTAGCAATAAAATTCAATAATTAGTAATAATTTTAAATATTTTGTATTAAGTTGTAATAAATTTTTATAATTATTAATAAATTGTATTCATTATTAATAACTATTATTAATTAGTTATAAATAGTATCAATTTGTAATAACTAGTAATAAATTGTATAAACTAGTAATTAATTGTATTAATTTGTATTAAATTTAATTAATAAAAAATAAATTTCGTTAATTAATAATAATTATAAATAATTTGAAATAATTATAAAAAATTAGAAAAAATTATAAAAAAGTAGTAATAATTAGAAAATCATACTAATAATTAGAAATAATTTTTCACAATTAGAAAAAATTGCATTAATTAGAAATAATTCATTATAACTATTAATATTTGTGAATAATTAGTAATAATTCGTAATAATTAGTAAAAAACTGCAATAATTAAGAATAATTAGTAATAATTTGGACTAATTAGAAATAAGTACGATTATTTTGTAATAATTAGTAATAATTAGTTATAATTAGTAATCATTAGGAATAATTACTCTTAATTAGAAATATATAGTAATATATAAGATTAATTATCAATAATTAGTAATAATTAGTAACAATTAGAATTATTTATAGATAATTAGATATAATTAGAAATAATTAATAATAATTAGTAATAATTAATATTAATTTGTAATAATTAATAATAATTAATAATAATTAGTAATAATAAGTAATAATTAATTATTATTAGTAATAATTAATAATAATTTGTAATAATTAATAATAATTAGTAATAATTTTCAACAAATAGAAATAATTATCAATAATTAGTAATAATTTTCATCAATTTGAAATAATAATCAACAATTTGTAATAATTATCAATAATTAGTAAAAATTATAAATAAATAGTAATAATAATCAACAAATCATAATAATTATCAATAATTAGCAATAATTATCAATAATTAGTAATAATTATAAATAATTAGTAAGAATTATCAACAATTAGTAATAATTATCAATAATTAGAAATAATTCTCAATAATTTGGTTTTGTAAGTAATAATTATCAATAATTTGTAATAATTATCAACAATTAGTAATAATTAGTAATAATTTTTAATTATTAGTAACAAATAGTAATAATTAGTAATAATTAGTAATAAATATTAATAAATAATAATTTGTAATAATTTATAATAATTAGTCATAATATGTCATAATTTGGAATATTTAGGAATATTTAGGATTAATTAGTAAAAATTAGAAATAATTAGTAATAAGTAGTAATAATTAGCAACAATTAGTAATAATTATGAATAATTAGAAATAATTATAAATAATTAGTAATAAATAGAAATACGTAGAAATATTTAGAAATAATTAGTTATAATTTGATATAATTAGTAATAATTAGAAATAATTATTAATAATTTGGAAGAAGATGTAATAATTAAAAATAATTAGTAAAAATTTGAAATATATAGTAATACTTAGAAATAAATTGTAATAATTTGAAATAAATTGTAATATTTAGAAATAAATTGTAATAATTAGAAATAAATTGTAATAATTATAAATATTTTGAATTAATTAGAAATAAATAGAAATAATTAGTAACAAATTGAAATAATTAGAAACAATTAGTAATAAATATTAATAATTAGTAATAATTTATAATAATTACTAATAATTAGTAATAATTAGTAATAATTAGGATTAATTTGGAATAATTAATAACAATTAGTAATAAATAGTAATAAATTATTATAATTATAAATAAATACTTAGAAATTGTAATAAATATTAATAATTACAAATAAATTGTAATAATTAGTAATAACTAGTAATATTTAGATTAATTTCAGAATAATTTGTTATAATTATCAATATTTAGTAATAATTATCAATAAATATCAATAATTATTTGTTATTATCAATAATTATCAATAATTTGTAGTAATTAGGAATAACTATAAATAATTAGGATTAATTATCAATTTTTTTTAATAATTTGGATTAATTAGTAATAATTATCCCTAATTAGGATTAATTATTTATAATTATCAATATTTAGGATTAATTAATAATAATTAATTATAATTTGTGATAATTTGAAATAATTTGGATTAATTACTAGTAATTGGTAAAAATTTGTAATAATTAGTAATAATTTGGAATAGTTAATAATAATTAGGAATAATTAATAATAATTTGTTATAATTAATAATAATTAGTGAAACATAGTACTAATTAGTAAAAATTGGGAATAATTGGTAAAAATTAGTAACAAATAATAATAAATCATATTAAATTTGAGTACATTGATTAAATGGAACCACATCTTGTAGATTGGCGACATTCTTTTTGATCGACACCATAGTAACTCGCAACATTATCCCACATAAATAATTATGAAAAATATGCTCAGACATTTGTCGAAGAATATTTTTCATAGTGATTTAAGTCAGAGAAAATTTCATGGTAGAAAGTCATTAGATAAAAGTGGCACTTTTTAACGAAGACTCATCCTCTTGCAACTTTATTAGTCTGAAGTCTCTTTGATTATTCTTCTCTAAGTTACGAATATTAATTTTTGTATGCACGAGAGTATGAATAGCAGTGTGGCGAGGACTCCCTGTTGTCGGTTCTTGTGCATATGAAAATGGATTTTCGTATGCCATAGTAGAATTTCTATAGTGAATTTAGTCATAGAAAGTTGAAGGGGATGAGTCTTCAGAAAAATATAGGTACCGTCAATCTGTTGGAAATTGTGCCTAAAGTAATTAACAATAATTTTTAGAAATTAACCAAAATTAACACTAATTAGTGGTAATTAGTATAAATTTTTATAAATGAGTGTATATTAAAATATAATCTTGAAAATAGTATTAATAAATATAAAATATTATTAATTTATATAAATTTCTTGGAAAGATAATTAAATGGTCTTCCCTTTTTGGATACAGTTTATCTTATATCTCATTATTCAAAATCAATGATTACTTCAAATTTTTTACAAAAATATTGAATGAGGATGTTGAAAATAGTTATTTTTAGATGATCGTGCATTGGTAATTTAGTGTAAGAATCCAAATGGTTCTTCATTAAATCCTATATATATTTAGGGTAGACAATCATTCTTATCATTTGAATCATCGAAACCAAAATATGTTTTAGAAGGGACAATTACGTGTCAATGTAAAAAATGTGCTCTGAGGACGTATGACGCATTTGAAAATGGTGGATGATATTTATTGTTGTTTTGGTTTTCATCCAGATTGTGTATTTTAGTATCAAAATACTGAATGAAGTTCTAGATAAGATATAAATAATTGGTTCTTGACCACACACAATTTTAAAATTTAGTACATGATGTGGCATGGCTGTATATTCAAAAAACTAAAACTTTGGATGATATTGATTTAACTACTAAGTTGTAACTATCACATTTATATGAGTTTTTGAGGTCCACTGAGGATGGCTTATATCCTGGTTTCAAGATAAACATGTTCCAATCAGTTGCTAAATTTGTGGCCATAATATCAGATAATGGAATATTAAGTAGATGTATGGATTAGATATTCTTTTTGTTAATAAATCTTTTACCTAAATGAGATGTGTTTACTGTATATTTTTATGAGGGAAAGAGCCTGGTTCGTAATCTGGGTCATGGTTATCAGAAGATTCATGCATGATCAAATGACTGTATCATATATTATGGTGAAAATGAGTTGTTGGATTATTTTCCTACAAGGAGAAATCAAATTATAATGATGCCTAACAAGAAAAGTTTGGATTTTTTCTTGTAAAACAATTGAGATATTTCCCACTCACACATAGATTGCAGGGTTTAATTATGTCTCAAAACACAACATCAATGATTTCATGGCACCAAACCAATATTTCAACTAGTTAAATCATAAATCATCCATCTAAAGGTGACTCATGGAGCAATTTTAACAATGTATATCCATCGTTTTCTTTTGAATCCTGAAACTTGTGATTGGGTATTTATACTGATGGTTTCAATCCTTTTAGTTAAAATGGTAGTTAGTATTCATATTGGAAAGTCTTTATAACTTTATATAGTTTACTACCATGGATGGTGATAATGAATCCATATAACTTTTTGAAGTTATTTATTCCAGTTAAACTGAAAATGAACTATCAATGTTTTTTTGAAACCATTGATTGATGAGTTAAATTCATTATTGTGTAATGGTGTGAGTATATATGATGTTTTTGTGAAAAAAACATATACTGAATGAGCCATTGATGTGTAAAATTAGTGACTTCCTAGCATATGGAATGTCATCTGGTTGGAGTACACATGGTCCAAAATCATATATGTACTATATAAGAGACAACAAATCGATTATCCTTGTCAATGGAAAAAAGCCTTATTTTTGCAAATATCTTCAAATATATCTTCCAACTAATCATCGTTTTCTAAGAAAAATATATCAATTTATAAAATGAATAGTTGAAAAAGATGGGCCTCAAAAAACAATCTCATCTATAGAGTTAAAATAAAAAATCTCTTCATTAGATTCCATCATATTTGGACCAACAATAAACAGACAAAAAATGATGGGTTTAGAAAAGAGAATAATTGGATAAAATGGAGTATTTTTTCTGATTTTGAATAATGGTATAATTTTTTGGTCTATAAAATGGTAGATGTGATGTATATTGAAAAGAATTGTTTTGATAAATTATTTCATATATTTTTTGATACACCATGTATGACCGAAGTTAATGTGAATGGATGATTAAATATTTCCGAAAATTGGAAACCACATAAACATGAAATATTTGAAAATGTATGATGAGAGAAGTTATTGAATCCAAAATCATCTTATACACTATCCAAATAGATTCATTTATTATCTTCTTAGTGGATTCTAGATTTGAGACTTCTAGATTGTTAAGCTTCCAATTTGGGTGATGTTTCAGAAATGGTCATATTATTGGATTGAGAAGTCGTGATTGTAATGTTTTAATGGAAATACTTATTTCAATTGGATTAAGAAGATTATTAAATAAAATAATTTGGGATGCGCTAATAGAAATGACATATTTTTTCATGACATTTTTTGTGTCAAAAATAGACTACATTGCCATAAGAAAAATTCTAGAGGTTGTATTTTTAATTTTATTTAAACTGGAAAAAATCATCCTTTCATGTCTGTTTGAATCAATGGAACATTTGATATTACACTTGTCATATGAAAAAAATTTGGATGTCTGGTGTAGTTCTTATGGACGTACCCATTTGAGAGATGAATGTAGAAATTGAAAAAAAAAATATTTAAAAAGTCATCAGTTGAAGGATCAATTGGAGAAGCTTATTTTCAAGAGAAATTTACAATTTTATGAACTAATTAATTTCAATCTGAATATCCCATAAAACACAACTGCATGATTCGTAACAAGGGAAATTTTGATGATGACATGAGAAATCAATTATCAGTCTTCAATCTGCCCAAACTTGGCTTTGGTGTAGTTCTTGAACAACGGATTTCATAGAGGAACATTATCGATCTCATTAATATATTCTGCTAAACATTGAGTAAATTAAACCATTCATACTATGAGTGCTCATATCACTTATTCGATAATTTTTATTATTGTACATTAATATTGTTTTATTTTTAGGTTATATGATAATCATATAGAGAAACATTTTCCAAAGTTTACAGTAGATTCCATTGAAGAACGTCGTAAAAATTTTCTAACTGGTATAAAAAATGTGTAACATAAAATATTATTTATTTCGCATAAAAAAAATTAAAACTTCTTATAGTGGTAATTTTTTACTACATTTATTGTATCTCATCATGGTGATAAAATTGATAATCAATTTTTTGTATTGAGTGACACACCATTCAAATTTGTTAAATCTTATAATGTATATGTGGTGAATGGTCATTTATTTTATACATATGCATATGTGGAATAAAAAAAATAAATAATAGTGTTGTTTTCTTGAAAGGATATCATCATAGAGAAATAGAAGATTACTTTTATGACTTGTAGGAAGAATTCATTGAACTGTGTTATTGAGGAAGATATTATGAAACAATGTTTATCTATTAGTGGTTGGATATTGAGAGTGTCTTAAATGTTCATCTGACTCATGGAATCATTGATATTAAATATAAATTTCTTCTTGTAGTATATGAACCATTTTTATTAGCTCATCAGGCACAACAGATTTCTTATGGAAATTACTATGATACATCAATGGAGTTGGGTGATTGGTGGATCAAAATAAAAATTAAATCTTGAGAGAATCAATTTATTGAAATTGAATGTGGTTCCACTAAATTGAAATTTATCATGAGATTTTTATGAATCCATCTTTTACAAAAAGAGACATGAATGTCATTGTTTACACCCCACAGTTAAGGGCCGATGGTGAAGATGATGTTAATGATGTTAAAACTAAATTTAAAATAAAAAGAAATGATGGAACTGAATCTAATATGATAATTGATATTGCTGAGGAGGAAGATGGAATCATTTACACTAACTGCTATAAATATGTGGATGAAGATGGATATTGTTACGGTTAAATGCTGTTTATAATCATATAATCTATATATATATATAATTGTTGTTTTCAATTGTTTGATAAAATAAATGATTTCTTATTTCAGATTGATGAAGATATGTTTCTTCTATTTGAGGAGGGATATCTAACTTTTGATGAGTAAGATGTTAGATCATAATACCCTCAGACTATTGGTGGTTCTGGGGGAACTCATAGGGGGTGTTGTCTTGCCCGACTAGTGATTCCTAACCCTATTCCCAAGCATTTTCAACATCTTCGGTTCGATCCATGCACACAGTGTTATGTTTACCTATGTAATTTAGTTATTTTTCATTAAATTTTTTATATTATAATTATTTGATGAATTGTTCTTTCTTTTACAACATTACACATATAGTTGTTGGACAAGGGATTTCTATATTGTATAATTATTTTTCTGAAGCATGGGTGTGGTCTGATATGATTCCCATTGATGTTCAGTAAAGAATGTTCGAGCACTGTTTGGTGTGTAAAAAAAATACTTATTTATTTTAAAAATAATTTAATTAATAACCTGATATAATAAATTATTCTTAGGGTTTATTGTATCCCATTTAGGAGATCATGTTGTGAGGCTATATAGAAGGCATGGTGGGGATCTATGCATCCACATTGCACTCAGTTTTTTCATAATATGAATAGGAATGAAATGGAGATAGAAGGAGTGCAGGTGTCTGATAAAACATATCGTGCCCACCGACCTGATTATATTTCATCTCATATTCGGGATGGATTATGTACACACTGGTTGAGTAGGCGGATTCAGAGTAGATTATCAGTGGGATGGAAAAAACATGGGAGACATGAGGTGACATATCAAGCTAGTGGTATTACATTCAGTACGCATAGGGAGCATATGGTAAGTACATTTTTTTAAATTATTTTATATAACTTTAAATGTAAACTGTTTATTTTATATTCATATAGGTAGTCGAATAGCTTGATATTACATAGTATGATGTTTATAAGTGGATATGCAGTAATCTTTCCACTTGGGAGATTCGAGGTTCTTGTTAGTGTCTGATTATGGTCAGTATAAGTTTTTTTGAGTTTTAAATTTTACTAAAAAAAATATTTTAACTATTTTAATTTCAAATTAAAATTGACGGAGTCTTATGAAACCAAGAAGACTCAAACAGATGTTGAGGGTCAAACTGAGACTGATGGTCAGACCAGTGCCCCCTGATTTGTTGAGTTAGCATGGATTCAGGTGACTCAATATTGATTCAAGAATGGATGAGTTATTGGTTTCATCTCTTGAGTGACCCATTTGGGTTTTATGGAACCTCTGCAATGTTAGCGTCCAGCTCAAGAGGAGCTCATAGAGAGTCATCATAATCTCATGCCCTATATCAAGAGCAGCTGCGATCTCAGAGTGATCTTATAGAGATTATGCATAGGTTGTAGGAGGAGATGCATCAGTGGTAGTAGTAGAAGTGGGAGTAGTTCCTACAACAACAGCAACAGAAGTAGATGATGGATGAGATTCATCGATGGCAGTAAGTGTAGGAACATGAGCTAATAGAGTACATGGGATATCAGACTTGTAGTTTTGGGATATAGTTTCCTCCACCGTCTCCTCTAGGTCCTCCAGATAACCCTCCCCCTCAGTGATGTATTTTCAGTTTATGATGAAACATTTAATGTATTTTTTTAATATTAACTATTTAATGTATTAAATATTTTGTGTTTTATATTGTCTCAAATATTATAGTTTTTTTTATTTTATGAATTAAAATATTTTTTTTATTTTTGTGAATAATCATGTTTTTATTATATTACTAGTATTATTATTTCATTAATATTAATAATAATATTATTATATTAATTAAGTATTTTTTAATTAATTTTATTTTATAGATATTAATATTATTAATTTAATTATATTCATTTTATATTTTTTATTAATATTTTATAAATAATTTTTTTATATTAATTTTTAAAATGTGATTTTTTATTAATATTATATTATTAAAAAATTTATTCCATTTACTTTATATAATTTATTTTTTAAAAAAAATCGACTATTTACAATGGGCTCATCGGAAAAGGGATTATTTTTTATATTTAAATAATTAATTGCGAGAGTAACTAGTAATTAGTAATTGAAAATGAGATTTGCAAAAAAATTTAATAAACTAGAATGTATTTCCGATGAGTCGCTGGTCCGTCGCAAATAGTTCCTCAAAAAATCATAGAATTTTTTTTTGATGGTGATTCTACCCATCCCAACTAATATGTTTTAGCAACGGTCCATCAAAAAAAGTAATATTTGTGATGTTGTTTTTTGAAACACTTCATTTGTGATGGGATACCGTTCCAATAAAACATTTTTTCTGTAGTGATTGATGTGTGGGGTCCTATATCACCATTCAATCCATTAGATAATAGTTTTTATCTTGTGATACTAGTATTTAATTGAAAATTTTAAGTTCTTTTAAGCTTGGACACTGATGTTGTGGCTAATTACGGTAATTTTACTTATTTTAATATTTTTATAGCATTTATGGGATTTGATTCATTAAATTTCTATTCTATCATGAATCCATGTTTTTGTTAAATTCTTTTATGCCTTATCATATTTATAATATTTGAATGTTTATATTTTATAGATTAATATTATTATTCCATGTATAATATTGCACATTTTTTGTCTATGTTTATTACTCATGATGTTATGAAATTTCCCTCATTATCACAATTTTTTTATTCATATGATCTCATCCAGGATGACATGTTTATTATCCCCTTATTAAGCATTTGAGATCACTTATTTATTATTTTAGCATTCCCCATGTTATGAGGAAGATAATTACTTATATAATGTTTAGATGATTTTCAAATATGGTAAGATGAAGGATAATTTATCTCATATACCTTTAAAATGATGAATATATTTATAGTCTATAAATAAATTGAACATATATGTTATTGGGATGAAATTATTAATGAAATTTATTTTCTTTAATCTTGTAAATGACATAAAAAATAAATTGTTTTTATTGGTATTTATAAGATACCCTTAGTTTGGATACGTGATATACAATAATTTTATTTTATGAATTCATACCCTCCACTGACAGAGTTGGTGGAAAGTTGACAAAGAAATATTTTTGGTTCTTGGTGTTTTCCATAACATTCAGGTTACTATGGTAACATATGGATGACATCTTCCTCTTTCATTCTCTCTCATCTAAACTAGTGTAATGTATAGTAAAATATATGAAATGATAGAATATGGTATATGTTATTTCCCTACATGGTATTTGATCTTTCTTATTCTATGATATATATATGGGTTCTAGTGGCTTGAGGTTGTAGAGAATACTTGCATTCTCTCATTAGTGATTTTGATCTACTATAATTTCACATATATAGGATACAATGGAATTAAGAATCTCAATTTCATAAGGAGATGATGATGATGTTGTTATTGTTATGATATTAATGGAATACTAGTTTAGACATTAATTTGGAATAGATATACATGCTCATAGTGAAGGATGAAATAAGGAAGTGATTGCATCATAATATGTTTGTCTTTGGGTTTTGATTGAGAAAATATGTGTCGGAGTGGATGTGTTTTACCTTTGTATTATATATACATATTATATTATTTTATCTAATTTTTGGGGTTATTTTGGTAGCCTTCCTTAGTGAGTTTGGGATTTGGTGTACATGATTTATGTAAAAATATGTTATCATATATTAATTCGACATTCTTTAATAAGCCTCTTTAAAATTGGTAGAAATTTATTTAGGGAAAATCCTAAAAAGTATGCCTACATGGTCACATCTAAATTTATAAGCTTCTTTTAATGTCCTGAAGTGTCGTTCAGTGATCAAGTTAGTTGTTAATTTTTGTTAATGGTTTCTTTAGAGCTGCTAGGTTTTATGGTCTCAATCGATGTTTTTCAGTTAGGTTTTCCTTATTTTCTTCCTTTAAGGAAATTTCATTCCCATATTTGGATGATTTATATATGTTTTATAGGATGTATCTGGTTTCTTTATTTAAAAATTTCTTATTCCCTAAATTATTATATTGAGGTAAATTCATCTCATTCGTGTTGGTTTATAAACATAGTTCTTTCCACTAACTGGCGGCATTTTATAGTTGTTCATTTGGGTCACTCCTCCTCTACACAAATGGCCTATGAGGGTTACCAAAGTTTGATGAAATGGTATTATCAACATTTTTATATTATAGATATGATTGAGATCAGAGAAAGGAATTGGTTAAGACTGTATGGGTTTGTAGTGTAATAATATCATTTAGAATATATGTGTAATTTGATCTAGAGAGACCACATTGGACACTTAATTTTAGCTACTCCGGTGATTTGAAATTATTACCACAATATTGTAAAAAAATTTCAAGTAATGTGATATTTCAGAAAGGGTGGAGGACATGGTATGGATCGGGCACCATGATTGTCTTTATAGTAGTGTGAATTAGTTAGAAAATAGTAATTCGTATATTTATTATTTAATTATACTTAAATATGTTATATTATAGGTTTAAGAGATCCAAAATATTTATTATTATTTTTTAATGAATCTTTGACAATGTCCATTTCATGTCTATTCTAGAAATTTTCAACATGATGCACTATTAAATCACTATATAGTTGTTACAACAATTAATGATGATACATGGAGGAATGAACCTTGATAATTAGAGAAACATGGCGTGGAGAAGAATGTGAGATCAATGTCATATCATGTTGTTCCTGGTTGGTTATAGAAGGTGAAAAATAATTTCAATTAAATCCATTCTCATAGGGAGAACTTGTATTCATTATTTGTTACATTTATTCACAGAGAATCACAATAGTGATGATTCTAGTTACTATAGAATTCCATGGAGTAGTCCATTCCATATGGGATGTTTCATGATCATTTTTAATAGAGGTTTCCATAATTGACAATGAAAATGATTTATTGAATGTACATTATTACTCAATTTAATAGAAAATATTTCCTTCTGGGGTTATTTATTGGTATAATATCCTTTGAAATTATGATTTGGATCATCTTCTTGTTATAGAGGGTAGAGAGAGGAAATTATAGGAGGTTTTTCATCTAGAAATCCACAATCAGGTAACCTTGTTTTCATTTCTAACAAATATTATATTTCAACAAAAAAAGTGAATATTGATATAGTGTATATCAATACCATATAAACAGGGCTGGGGATTTATTTGGATCCTCCCAAGAGAAATGATGCAACAAGATTTTTACTGATTCATTATAAGGTGATGTCTCATACAACTAGGTGTCTGTTTGATTTTTATTCATCCACTTTTACTAGTATTATATATTCTCAAAACCCAATTAGATGATCATTTTTTTTATTTACATTTGGAGGTCATAGCCATTGTAATCTTCAGTTCCCATCCTCCCTCGTCAAACATCATTGGTATGGGAACCCTTTTCAGTCTTAGTTTTTGCATAAATTTTCTCTAAATAATCAACAACATGGTTCTCTAGGTTTTTATTAGCCATGAAGGGATGGAATTGGATGTTATCAACCAGTTGGATCCCCACATCCTCATTGATAGATAAAATAGTGAAACTATAAGTGTGGTCACTATGACGATAATGACATGACATGTATCCAGTTTTATTTAGACACATGGTTTAGAGATTCTAGTATTGGCCCATTCAATGGACATGTGTGGTGTTATCCTCCTCTATTTTAGATAGGTGTATCAATTTTTTACGTAGGATCTATAAAATTCTCCATTTCACCCACCCTAGTATCATTCATTGATCTTAATTAGGGGAGAACAACTATTCTATTAATGTATACTATTCTAGATTGATGTAGCACTATAAGTTTTTATGATTATATAGATTATTTATTTATAATAGTATGGTATCTCACATGGGAAGACTTCTTATATGTAATGATAAAACTATAAAATCATCTTCATAATGGAATGAAAAAAATTTAGTTCCATCTATTATTGATTAATGTATGAGATGATTCATATACTAAAATAATGATATAAATTTTATTGGGTTTGATAGTGAATTTGGAACATCGATGGGTCAGAGGAATTTTGATTCCATTTAATCATTACTAATCTGGATTAAAATGAGTTTAGTGTAGGATCAACATGTGGTGTTTCCCAAGGTTCAAAAAGAAATCCATATTGTCATTCCTTATGAGGTTGTGATGCTACCCCTTCAACCTCATATCTAGTTTTTTATAGATTTATAATAGGGTATCACATTTATTTAAATCTACTCAAATGGAATGGTTCATTATATGATTTGGGACCTTTGATTTATGAATTTCTCTCTTTTATTGTGATTTTTAATTCATCCTAGGGTTTCAACATGAGTTCTTTAGTTCATTTTGTTTAAAAGGAGGGTGTAAGGCTTCCATTAATGATTTATTATCATCAAATGAATCGTCTAATATAGATAAAATGGTATCTAATCCCATGGATTGATTAATTATTTGATCAGATGGTGGGATACAATAAGTTGATAATGATTGAATATTATTCAAGATATCATCAAATGTAGGTAATGGAAAATGATATTCTAAAGTTTATCATGATATAACGTTTTGGGAATTATGAGTCTGTTTGTTTTTTGTTGGGAATAATGTAGTCTACATCCATGTTTATGGTACTAGTGAATTTTATATTATATGATTTTTTCAATCAATTATTGATACTTTACATTGATGTCATATTTATACATTCTATGTAATATAGGGAACATACATGGAATTTTTAATCTATATGGGTAGTGAATCTCTACTATAAGATGTCTGGGATTATATTGATGTGTAAGGATTCTAACCATGTGGTTTATTTCATTAAGAATATTATATATCAATGAGGAGCAAAAATAGACTCGTATATTATTGAGGTACTTTTTTCATGGTTTTCTTCTTGAATTATGAATAGGTGAGATGTTTACATTGTTTTATTGGCCATTAAAGGGTGTTCATACCTATTTTCTCTAATTTAATTAATCCACTAATATATTTGAGTAGATTTTATTAGGATTTTATTTGTATTAACCTATTTTAGGATTCATTTGATAGTTTGAAGGTGGTGATTTTATATTATCATGTTCAATGTTTGATTTGAAATTTGTTGTGTTTTAGGATTATTTTTATTCTTAATATCTCAACATTGGTTAAATACATATGAGGTGGAGAGAAGTTATCCAATTTTTCTCATGAATGTTATGCTCTCATGAACACAACCATATTACCCATGTCCTCATGATTATTTCAGTTCCTTTTTCATTGATGTTATAGAAATAGTAACACATTGGTGATTTCATTATGGTCTTCACATATCATAATATTTTAGGGTATATATTATCCAATATTTATTTGAATTTCCTTCTGTGGTTCTAAATGGTGTTTTTTTGTAATTATAACATTGGTATTTCATTTATGCCTCATAATAGGAATATTTCGTTTGATGCATTAAGAATAAAAGCATGTAATGATGTTTTTTATAGGTCTTTTGATACCTTGAGGGGGATATTGGATATTCATGTTATTCAAAGGGACATGAAAATATTTATGGTTGATAATTTATTTATTATATCGATGTTTATAAATATTTGGTGTAGTGGGTGGAGGAGTCCCATATGGGATATTCTATAATGTAGGATTGTAAATTTTTAGTTGTATGTTATAGTTCTCCTAAAGTGTATTATTAAGATGAAAAATATATGGTATTGTTCTAGAGGAAGCTCCACACTGCTACAATGATGTATGTGGTGGTCCTATAAGAGTTCCATAGTTTACCTTTAACATTTTGTCATTATTTGGGTAAGACATATCATTCATTGAGAGTTCATTTTCAGTGGATTACATTGAAAACATTTATTTATAAGTTCATATATCAATTTTTATCCACTATAATGTGAAGGATGAACATCATGTTTCTGGTGTTTTTCCTCAGTGACTTCATATTCCCAACAAGAAGTTATAGAGTATCTAGATTACCTTTTTCACTAGTTTTCCTTGATCCTTGGGTAGATATGATGATATATGGATGATATGGGGATATTTTATTAAACAATATTAATTCATAGGTATTTCAGAGTCAATCATAATGGATGTCTTGTTCATCTAATATCTAAAAGAGGTGGTTACTCACCATGGTGTTCTGAAGATGTTCATCTCTAATCATTATCCAATTATTACCATAATAGTGTATAGAGGTATCACATGTGCTCTTGGTTTTCCATTATTCCGTAGAACATCTCATTATATCTAGGAGAATTATAAGAAAATGAGAACTATATATAATTTAGAGGATATTTTGTGTGCATGGATTCAAGATTTTGGACGTTCACGGGTGAATCAATTAACCAAGTAAGAGTTACCGAAAATAATATTATTCACTGGACAATTGGTATGGCTCTATTTTAAAAATTTTATGACAGATATATCTCAGATAGATTATTCTTGAACAATTTTAGAGAGTCTATTTTCTCATGCTATATAATTATTGTAGATCATAAAAAATAATTTTAGCATGATTTGTTAGTATATGAAGGGAACCAATAATCATTAGAAATAATATTCTAGTCCTAGGTTAAGGTATTTAGAATTCGTTATTTTATATGATATTTTCATAATGGTTTCACCCTGTCAATGGTAGGGGGTTCTATTGAGGGTGATTGTTTTCTGCCTAATTTTTATAACTTTTTTGGTTTTGGAGGCTATTGGAGTTGTTGTATATTAGTATGAACTTCTTTATAGAAAACCCAATCTACGAGGTGTTCAATGTGTCGCAGAAATATCAGAACCTTAATGTTTACTCTTTTTCAATTTATTAAGGAATGATGGAAATTGAGGACCATGAGAACATAAAAGAACAATCTATTATGGTCTATGATCATCCGGAAAAAGTGTTCGGAAGGCATTTTATTCCTTGGGATTGTGTATTTTAGTGGAATAGAGTCTTGGATGAGAGACATGTGGTGTAGAATTAGTATATTCATGATCAATATCATATTTTTTCAATGATTATATTTTTTCAATGATTAGTATGAACCATTCTTGGATATAATATAATTTTTTAGATTTAGTGAAATAAAAATTGTTACTATGATATGTTGTATAATCTAGGTTTAACAAGATCCATGTGAGGTATCTAGAGGGGTAGTTGTTCACACACCCACTATTACTTCCTCTATTTTGGGATCAAATACTGAAAGAAAGAATTTTTTGAGAGGAATTTGATATATTGGAGAAGTTTTTCATAATTAATTTCTTTTTTTGTGGGGGATGGGGGAGTTTGGTAATATTTAGAAGAGATAATGCTCTATTGAGATAAAATATTTTTATTAAGGATGATTCTTGGGGCATTGTCTTCAAGGATATGATTTTGTATTGTTTTTTAGTGTATCATTTTTTATTTCCACCTTCGAGTATAGATGTGTTCTAGTATCAAACATTTATTTGTAGTTTGGTAATGGTCCTCACATCATGAATCTATCAATTATGATTCATGGGTTTTTACCTCCTATGGTATAACTATAGAGTGAAAATAATACTGCACAATCCTCCACAATGATCGTGATTCTTTAATTGGTAACACAATTACATAGTCTCTTGGGCTATTCGCTGATGTCACCCAAGGTTTGTATATTGGTGTTGGAATTAGATTTCGCAGGGAAGAAATACGATGGATTCATTCCATGATCTTTTCCATGTGTTTCTGTGGATGGGTTGGGATCTAACAATTATGTAATTACCACCATGATATTCGGTAATTTTGGTTTTAAATCAAACCACAACCACAATGTTAAGGGCATTTCATTATGATATAATTTTACTTATATCCCGTATAAATTTTGAAACAATCTCAAAATATTATATTTTTTATTTGTCCATTCGAATACATAGAGACCTATTGAAAAAAAATCTATAACTTCTTATCACAAATGATTGGCATCAACCATTATCTTCCAGATATCAAATGATTCGATGTCTGAGATGAGTCAAACATATTCTCAATTGGTTATACATTTTCATTTTCTCTAACTCCATTATATTTTTTCACAATTATATTAATTTTATCGGTATTTTTATTAATGATTGACATCAGATTTATAGTGGGTTGGTATCTATCCAGATTGGGGGTTCCACATAGGATTAGTGATAAGGGTATCATGTTATAACTTAGTTTTTGTATTGTAGAACATTAGATGATTTGTATTAATGTAAGAGATCTAGGACCATTTGTAATTTAATGTGGGAGTGTGGGATTGGAATTCTATAACTCCTTCATTAAGAAATATAATCAACATTAATGAAAAAAATAAAGAAATTAAGAATAAAATATATTTTTTTGGGATTTGTGATTGGATGTGGTTTATGTCATGATTTTTTTGCCACTTTATGATTAATAGGCATTTTATTATTATTTTATAGGATTATAATTGAAACTGGTTAATGAATATAAATATGGTAAGTTGATGTGGATATTTATGAGGCTTAAGATATGACTTAATATTTATCCTTGAAATACTATTATCATGGAAATGAATTTTGAATCATGTTTATGGATGATTCATAGGGATTTATCACTGAGAAAATTAGGTTTCCAATATTCCATTATTATAAATAATTAATAAGTTAATTTTATTATATTATTAAATAGTTTTTTATTTGAAATTAATTATTATACTGTTATTGGAGGCCTAGTCTAGCTAGAATTTTTTTATGGACATAGTTTCAAAAAGAATTTTTTATATTAAAATTATATTTCTTTCCTAGAAGATATTATCTTAAATATAATATCCCTTTTATGATTTGATTTTTGGGATTTCATATCAGTTAGATTGTATGAGGTATGATAGGGGAATTATAATGGTGAGGGTGGATAGAATATATTATAGGGAATAAGTTCTAAGAAGAATCTTAGATGGTGGAAACAAGTTGAAATCTATGATTTCTCATTGGAAGTATCCTAGTAGCTATTTGGTTTGATGGTTTTTTATATGTTATTATAATTACACTATTATATAGTTTCATGATTTACATTTTAATCTCCTTTTTGGTGTCCTGGTATAAGTCCACATATAATATTCAATATGGAATGATGAGTGAAATAAAAAATGAACCTATAGATTAGGTGATATTAAAAGAAATTTTATTTGTAGAAACCATCAGATGGTTAGAATAGAATAGATATTTGGGAATCAGAATATGTTTTATAAATTAAAAATACCAGAGATATAATGGAATGAGTATAATATTATTTATAATGGTATTTAATGAATGTTTTAAAATTTTTAATTACTAAATAATGATGATAAATGATGATTAAATATTGTTTCCTATATTATTAAATGAAATATAGCTTCATAATACCTAGGGGTTATATAAAAATTTTATGTGTGGTGATAACAGTAGTTGTGTCTAATGATACACACTTTCCTATTTCTGGATGTGTTATATACTATCATTTTGGTTTAAGTCATTATATTCTGCACCACCTGAGTTAGACAAGAAGATGATGCACAATTTTTTTTGGGTTTTTTTATTTTAGCCAAAACAAGTATAATAATTTAATAGATGAATGGATTCCCTATTTTACCCACTAAATCATTAATAATAACATAATATTTAGGAAAATTTGATCTACGACATCATGTTTTAGCACCATCGGGTATTCTAAGTGAAGTTATTATGAACTTCTAAAATAATACCTCCCTTGGTTTTAGTGTTTTGAGGTATAGTTCCTAAAACATATGATTTAGTGTCTTGAGGTATAGTGGATGATACAAAAAGTTTAATGTAATTTTAACAATCTACATGGTTAGAAGAAGTGACAATGATAATCTAATTGTGACGAGATTCCTGAGTTGTTAGATGAGATGATTTATTGTTATGAAATTTATAAAATATGAGTATGATAAATTATAAAAGGTATTATATCATACATAATTTGGTGTTAGAGAGTTTTAGTGACAAATTAGTGTTGAAGTGGCTATAGAGACTTTATGTATAACATCCGACTATCGTTTATATATCATCCAAGAACAAAAAATTGTATTTCACTTTAATAAATTCCAATTACCATTTATGACTCTAGATTTATATAATCAAGAGATAGAATTAACTAAAAAAATCCATGTAATTTGTATCATATTTAGTTTTTTTAAATTTATAAAAAACTACTTAATTAATAATGAGTTTTAAATATCTCCCACAAATGTTTCTCATAAGAAACTATTTTATACACTTCATAATTTTCCTATCATCACTACCTGGAGAATTGAAAATATAGAAAATCAGTGAGATCATATTCTCAATAAGTGAATGCATTGGTATAAATATTAAAATATCATAACTGAGCATAACAAAAGACTAGGAGTATCTTTGGATCATATAATTAACTCATACACAATATATCTTGCATAAAAATCCTATAACGACACTTGGATAATCATAATATATGTATCAAAATATTCGTGGATCATGAGTCAAAAAACAAGATATATGATATGAAAATATAGACATTAGAATAAGTATAAAATTGTCAGAAAAAATTCAATTATATTACACATGATTATTATATGAAAACATTACCTTTATTTTCCACACCATCAGTTTCCCAATATTATGAGGAATTAAAATGTACATTTGAATACCTGTAATGTGATATAGAAATCATAAACCAATTAATTAGAGGTACATATGGGACCCCACCCATTAATCATCAAAACCTATGGGTGCAACATAAAATTAGTTAATATACCACATCCTAAAGAACCCATGGAAATAATGTGGATTTTATAAAACATTGATAAAAGAACCATTCAGTTTTTATAACATAATGAACCCTTAAAAGTAATATGGTTTTCAATTAATACATTTTAAAGAAATCATGCGATAAAAACTTGATTATACCTTTTTCAAATGGGTTTACACAAATTAATTACTAATTCCATCTATTAAAAAATATGATAAACCCTTCGAAAATAAATGGGTATCCAATTATATAAAGTAACATTATAGATAAATAAAATTCAATCAAGTTAATAAATAATGATGTGTTTACATATTATAAATAAAGGATATATAGTTATGTTAATAATATCTGGAGTCAATAATTTGATTAAACCTCATTAACAATCCTGAAATCAAAGGAATAATTAAATTTATTCTTAGTGGGAAGGAGTAATGACCCTATATTTTGTCATTATAATTTCCCATTATGATTGTACAAATGTGTTTTATTTAGAAATGTAGTATTATATAATCTATATACAACCCATGAAAAAACCAATAATAATATTATATTTAGTTAGACATTTCATTTGGATAATAAATATTTTCATAAGAATTGGAAATATTAATATGTGATAACAAATAGGAAATAGGACATCTAATGTTTGGAAATTTTCATTTTCTTGATCCATTGGAATTACTATACTGATAGAAGAAATTAGAGAAATGAAACCAAATATTAGTGCTAAAATATTTATTTTGAAAATGAAAATATATTTGACCTTTAGAGGAAAAATTATTAGACAATTAATAAAATGAAATTTTTTTATTGAATTTATGTAACCAATATACCCATTACAAATAGGACCATTGGAATATTAATCAAACCATTTAATTATAAGTATGTGAATTAAAAATAATATCTTGAATATTAAAATAGTATAATCACCTATGTATGTGTTAGACAACATTTTTTATCTTATAAAATGAAAATATGTTATATTTATTTCATGATATAAGTAAATATTTTAAAAAAATGATAAAATAAGTGTGTGTTTTTTTGGAAAACATATTTGTTTTATTTTCAATTTTATATTAAATAAAATGATTTAATATAATTATGATTTTCATGAAATTTTTTTATTGGCTGATATTATATTTTATTGTGAAGATAATTTATTTTTCATAGAACTTATGAAATTTTCCAAAGGGGTAGAAAAATTAAATATAACAAAATTTTGATGTTTTTTAAATATATAATGACATTGTTTAAAAATTACATTTATCGTATTAATAAAATAATTTTTTGAAAATGGATTTATTTTTTCAATATACACTTCATAAAATTATAATATATAGGTTTTTAGTAATTCCTAAATTTTTTGATTGTTTGGTGAATAAAAAAATATGATAAAATGTTGTATTTGACTATTTAATATAAATACACAATTAATTATTTATGGGATAATTGAAGCTCCCATTATTTTTAAATAGAATGATCTATTAATTACATATAGTAAATTTATTTTTCACTATTCGTTATATTGTTGCAAAATAATAATAAAATGAGTTTAATATTTAAAAACACCACTATTATACCCTTATAAATACCACTCCTCGCCCCCCCCCCCAACATCCACATATATTCCATTCCATTTAGCTTAATGAATTTATACTGAATTTTTCTACCAATCCTATAAACCATTGTCTTTTAATATTTTTCTCACCTAATACCATTTCAAGTATCCCTATGTCATTTCCTAAAAGGAGAGAAGCCAAGGAAGATATAAATTTCATGGCTAGCCTCAGTCTATTTTATTCTTCTTCTACCACCCCCATATCGTCCCCATGAACTTAAAAATTATATCATATTTATCATAAATATACATAAATTTCCTTTTATTGTGCAATAATCATCTCACACCCTCACCTCAATTGATTCTAAACATTGCATTGAACAAGTGTATGGATTATCACCACTAATCTAATGGCCAATCTATAAAGTCTATCCACATACATAAAAGAATGTTGATATCTTTCCCAATTATTACAAATGAAAATGGGATCTGTTTCTACCTCTGGCCTTGTTCCAAATAAATTTTTTTTCACTCATGCTTCAAAATGAATCCATATAAATGTGTCATATTTAGAAATGTAGTATTGTATAAAAGATAGTCACCACATAATAGAACCAACAATATTTTATTATAATAATTTTAACATTTAATTTTTTGGATAAATATATCCATATGAATTGTAAATAATATAATTGGCTAAAAATATTAAATAAGAAAATGAAAATATGAAATTTTTCAGCACATTGATCCACCAGAATAACTGCACTCATTAATAACACAATATAAATGAAAAAAAGTATTATTAATGAAATATTAATTTTGAAAATGAAAATATAATAAGATTTTATAAAAAATAAAAGTCAATAATTTAAAAACTATGAGGTATTAATATAATTTAGGGAACCCAATGACTATTAAAAAACATAGTGTTTAAATATTAATCTAACTGTTGGAAAAATTATTGGACTATGGGAAAATTAGAATGATTCATAGAATATTATCCAGACCTATGTAACAATAATATAATGTTTTTATCTTAAATAATGAAAATATGACACATTTATATCATAATACAAGTAAATATATTTTTTAAAAAATAATAAATTAATATTTTTAATATTTCTATAAAAAAATATAAATTTCTTTGAATATTTAAGACAAATTTAACGTTTTAAAAATATTTTTATTGTCATAAATTATGTTTAAAAATTATTAGTATGTTTTATTGTATGGAAAATATAATTTTCTGAGAACGTATATAATCTTTAAAAGGGTATGAAAAAATATCATAATATTAAAATTGTAATTTATCAAAATATTAAATGAGTTTATTTAAAATTTAAATTTCATATATTGAGTAAAAATTATACAAAAGATTTAATTTTTGGAATATAAATGTTTAGGGTAAAAATTTTGTATTTTTTTTAATAGATTGATTTTTAGAGAATAATGAAATACGAAAAAATCATGCATTTTACAATATTTAATTAATAAATGATTTATTTCATATGAGAAGAAGTAAAAACTCATTAATTAATAATAAAATACCATATTAAATATATATATTAGTGGGATTCATCACGATTAATGGTATGGATCCAAAATAATAAACTATTTATTATAATTTCAATAAACCATCTCTCTCCTCCCCTTATAAAAACAACCCTCACCACCTCCTCACCTAACATGTTAAAGGAATTATATATTTCAAAATTTATCCCTAAAAAGATTCAAAATCTCCCCAAATCCCAGTGATTTTTGTCTCACCAAACGCCATTTAATGGATCCTCTAGTTATAACTTATGTGGATAAAATAAAGGAAGACGTAATATTCTTAACTAATCCTTCATACATTTTATTCTTCTTTTGACACCCCATTATGTAATCCATATAAAAAACATAACAACATAACTACCCTGAAAATAAAAATATGTATTTTATAATGGGTAATAAAAATGTACTACTTTTAGCACAAATGTTTCTCTAATGAAAATTTTGTTCACAATGTGGTTGGTTCACCACCTCCATGAACAACATATTTATTTTTTCTCTACCAAATTCAATGTTCATCGTAAAAATAAATTTATAATAATAGTTTGTGATGTTAATTATATTTTATATTCTTTTATTATTAAATAAAATATTAATAAAATATTTATTATAAAAAATATGTAGTTTATGATGGTCTGTAAAACTACCCAAATGAAGTGTGTGTATAATGATAATGTTTATAAAAAATAAATGATCTATATAAAAAACACATGTGGATATATGGGGGAATTTTTTAGGTATGAGATGAATATAATTTCATCTAACTTGATGAGTTATAGTCCCATTTTACCTGAACTCTATTAATTATCCACATCTTAGAAACCATCGGAACTATAAAATAAATTCTCAAAAAACAATAAAATAAAAAATTAAATCTCATTTACATTCTTTTAAAAGTTACAAATAACATTAAATGAAATAAAATATTGATGGAACCTTTTATTAATTATGTGATTAATTAATCTAAATTTATTATTAAGTATTCCATTTGAAAAAAAAAAATGAATGTGGATAAAATGTAAGGGATCTTCATGAACCACCCTATTTTTTAATGTGATAACATTTCTCTTAAAGAATTTCATTCTCTATCGATCTCTATTTTATGATATTTAAATAATCTAAATTATGTATATATTCCTTTTATATATTAAGTAATCTTATTCATCAAAACTATGATGGGATTATATATGCCTTATCTTCATTTCTCAAATTTCTTCTTTAAAATTAATCTTGATTAAGGTGATCATTTAAATAACATAATTATTTTATGTAAAATTTGACTAAATACATCATTATAAGGAATTATTTCATTAAATAAAATAATATATTAGGTATAATAATTATTCATTAACTATTATGTTCAAATATAGAAATGTGTTCATTAATTCATCAAATTACATTAATTTATCCCTTAAAACAAAATTTTCATTGTTCAATTATATAGTCTTTTCTATACCATTTATCATTATTTAATGTTTAAATAAACATTAAATTTGAGACATATGTTTTTTATTCATATATTGATGTCCAAAATATATAATTGCATCGTCCCATTGTAATATTTATTAACACTCTTTGGATTGTGACATGAGGCATGATTTCACAACCATGTTCTTTCTATAGGAAATTAATATGCTTAATAATCCTGATTGACTTCCATTTGGGGCACACATAATAATGTATATGTAATTATGAGTTTAAATATATGTCACTCCATTTTAGAGGTTAATTTTTAATTATGATATTTTATGTATTGTATTACTGTGAAAGCCCAATCCATTATGGGACTCTCTCTACCATGTAATATTTTATTATATGTTAGAATTCACTTTTTCTTATGTCACATTTTAGGCTATTAAAAAATTTCTAAATTTGAATGATAATATGACTTTATTTTATTTATATTATGTTTCCATATGATTATTAATGAGAGTTTTATTTTATGATGTATTTTTATTCCTCTTGACTCGTTTGTTATGATTTCTTATCATCTTTATTATCTAAATATGTTTTTATATCACGCCCTTATTTATTAATTCCCTAAGTTTTCCTATACAGTTTTATGATCTCAAATTGAGATAAGATCCCATTATAAATATTAATTTAAATATATTTTATGTTAGTTCCATCTTGATATTTTAGGTGACTATTATTCCAATCACTCTATGCCTATTTACCTTTGGGGTTAATTTATTATATTTTAATTCTAAAAATTACATAATTAAGTGTAAAAATTAATTGAGAAACTATAAAAGGAATTAGAAGAAAACTTATATTTATAAACCGTCAATGACTAGAAAATACAATGGTAGTGATGTCTCAATTCTATGATATAAAAGAAAATTTCATAAGACATATAGAGATAGATGGTGGGTTTTATTATTTGAATAATATCACTGATTAAGCATAAGATGTATCAAAATACAATGACATAGATTAATAACATATTTTTATGATTAAGAAATTGGAATATATGATTATTAATAATCATTTGATTGAAATTTTAATTAAATTTTCAAAAAATAAGGAGAAAACAAATAAGTTTTGAATCCAAGAAAAAATAGTGTTATAAAATCATATAAAATTATTATGGTTATGGAATTACATTTATACATTTAAATATTAAATGTATCAACCTTTGAACATTTAAAAAAATCCATATGAAAATGATAAACATTCATTAAAAAATTTAAATTATATTCCGGTAGTACGAAATAATATTAATAAAATATAGAGTCAAATATAATGTGACTTTAAAAAACATTCAATGAATTTATATATATAAAAATTTATGTTCTCAATCGAGAATAAGATATGAGGTTATTTTCACTTATAAGAACCACTTCATGTAAAATATGAACCAAGGTAAAAGGAAATATTCAATGGACTAATAAAATTATTTGAATATACAATGAAAATTATGTGGGGTTTTAGATGTAATAAAAATTAATTCTATAAAGTGACATCCTAGAAAAATATTTATTTTAAAATTAGATTCAAAACTAAAACCCTTATTGTTTGAGTAATTTTTTATTTAGACCCGATTTTTAACTATTGGTTCTCTTAAATTAAAGGAAATTTAACAAATGTACATGATATGGATCGTAAAATTACATTAATATTATGAAAATCATTGATTTTTATATAATCAATCCATATTAATGGTATGAGTTTTCATATTAATAAATTTTTCTCCACAAATTAAATTTAAAACAGTAAAACCCATACCTAAATTCTTGTTTAGTCGAAATAAGATCTAAACTAGAGTATAAATAAATTAACTACATTATTCCTCAATTTCAAAAAAAATTTAATATATATATATATATCCTTTTATAAATATAATTTATAATTTTTTATGTATATTAGTTAGTTATTATAAATTTTCTATATCATGTGGGTGAAATCGTGATCATTTTGAACTAGTTTCTTAATCAATGTATTATTATTCATTTTCTCCCAAATTTTTTCATTATAGGATCAAAAAATTATTCCTGTTTATTATTTATAATTAGTTATAATGTTATAATTTCCTGATATGGGTATTTTTCTTATGATCCATAATGATGAATTTGGAGATGATCATGTTTAGATGATTCTTACACAATAATGGGAATTTCATAAATCATTGAGCTATGTTTTTATGTTACAATTAGATTAAAAAACACATTACTTAATTATTTTTAAATATAAATTATATGGTAAAAAATTTCCATAGGTATCCATGATATTAATGTATATCATTTTTCAGGTGAGTTTTCAATCCAACTCAAATAAGAAGACTCTATACATAACCGATGATTATAAATTAATTGCATGTATATTCTTTATGATTGTAGAATAATGACCAGATTTAGTGTTTATTATTGTTACATATTTGAATTAAAATAATTATATGGATAACATATCTAAATTTTTGTTATTTCATAATATAAATAAATATTTTTTCTCTTTTATAAATTTCTTTTGTTTTTTGAATTTACCTTGGTTGCATGTTGATAATATAGGTAGTTGGTTTTTTATTTTTTCTTTATGTATCATTGAAATTTTAAAAAACAAATATATTTATACCTTAAAACAATCTCATAACCATCCTTTTTATTTGGGGATGAAAAGAAAAATGGAAATTATTAGTTCCTTAAAGGTTTTAGAACATACATACACTTGGATGATAATTTAATTTTTCTGTGAATATGGAAATGAAGGGATATAGTTTATCATTGAAAAATATGAAATTTTTCATATATACCAAAATTAAATTTGAAATTCACTTCTTGAAAAAACCAAGTCTGGTGGTGAGGTAAAACAAACACATAAATTTTGGGATATAGTTTTCTCTTACAACGTATAAATGGAGATATAATTTTCCAAAATGGAAATGGGAAAGGATGTTAATTCCAATAAAAACATTATAACAAAATAACTACATAATAATTATACTGATTCTATAATTTTCAAATTGATTAATGTGACATGAGGATGAATATGTTCACATAAAAATCCAACTAGAAAAATGGATGTCAAAAATTTATACCTCACTTCATGGATCATCTCTTTGCGAAGTGGGTTGACACATCAATGTAATATATTTTGAGAAGAAAAACACATATTTATAGTGTATAATAATTATTAATATAGATTTGGAAAGAATTTTATATGAAACAAGTTGGGTTTTTGTTAGGGTTTGTGGGGAAAATAGATTCCATTTTATAATTAAAAAAGGGATAAATTTTTTTTAAATACTTAAAACATTTTAAATATGGATGGAACTATCATGTAATGTTTCTTGAAATGTGGGAAATATTTTATAGGATGAGATATAGGTTCATAGTGGAATCAACCAACCTATACCACATATTTCGTAAACATTTTTTTAACTCATTACCATTATATTTTTGTTTACTTTTATCGTTTTTTCTTTTACCATGGTAATTACTTTTCAACTAATATAACATATCATTTATGACCCAAAGTATAATGAAAATAATTTAAAAAAATTGAATATAATGGTTCTAAATTAAAAAATAAAATTATTTAAATTAATTTTCAAAAAAGTGATAAATACTTATTTTAAATACTTATTTTAAAATATAAAAATGTTTTAAAAAAATATATATAATGTTATAAAATGTTTAATATTGGTTTTATATAGAATTAGACATTTTTAAAAATATAGTTTCATCGATTAGATAAATTTTTTATTTGAAATTGGTTTCATAGATTTAAAATTCATTCTAATATACATATAGTGTCATAAATGTCATGTTATTTAAAAAAACTATGCTATACCCTATTCATGTAAAAATATATATAATTAAAAAATACTAAAATTAATTATAAAATAATATTAATAAGATTGATGCAATAATAATGCTTTTTTCATGTTAAAATTATATAATTTTCTTTTAAATTAACAAAATATAAATTAAAAATTTATTATTATAAAATTACCTTTTAAAACATCATGTATTTTTAATTTTATTTAATTAAAATTAATAATTTATTTTATATTAGCATAGAAATATTTAAATCTAAATATTACATAATATAATTATTTTTATCAATGATTGTTTTATTTATTTTGGTAAAATTGTGAACCCCTTTTTAAAAATAGTTCATCAAAATGAATCCTTTTTAGAATATTAATCAAATAAAATTATAAAAAGTGTTTTTTATATGGTTATTATGTTTTTATGTAATTATAATTAAATTATTAATCTAATTTTAATACATAATGGTCAATTATAATTAGATATTGTGTTACATAAATATTGTGTGAGACACATGAAACTGAACGTATAATTAATTTACAGGGTCCAAAATCTGTTGTCCTTAAATTATATCAACATAAATAAATGACAAAATCATCTTTTTAATTTTTAATCAATGATGTAATTAGTTTATGGTATTCATAAAATATCAGTCATTTGGGATAGATCATCATATATGAAATCTTCCACAATCTCTTAGGCTACTATAAGTTATGTATCTTCACTCAAGAAACATTATTCATTCATAAAATCATATGCCCAATTATGTATATACCCTAATAGTATATTCCAAATAACGTAATTACCAAAAAAACCATTTTAATATCCATGAAATTAAACCATATTAATACCATATATCATTATATAAATTAATATTATCTCTTACCCGCAAATAGTATTTGATCACCCACCATCCCTTATATTAAATAGTCTTAAAAATTAATGAACATCAATAAATGTATCCTGAATCATTTATCAATCCAAGGGTTACAAATACAATCTTACTTAAATTTAAAAAAAATATCAATCATTTATTATTTAAATATAAATTATATATTAAACCTAACTTTTATGTATCCCTAAATTAGGTTTTCTCCAATAGTTATCCTAAAAATTTAGGCTTTTTATAAAATAACATTTCATATATAATAATAACTTTTCATATTTGTTTCTTATATTTTAAATTAATAATAACATATTAGAGAACAATACTTTTATGCTTTACATAATTCCCATGATTTTTAGAATATACCAAAATATCAGTTATGAATTTCAATTTGTAATTAAAATTGCTAAAATAATCATGAATTGGTTTCTATTAATTTGACATCATCACTAACATTAGTAATGTAATGGTTTTCACATTTTTCATCATAAAAATAATAAATTATGATTATCAACCATTTTTTAAGATACATTATTAGGTTATTAGGCAAGGTGGTTTCTAGATACATACCTTTATCATCATCATTTTGATGACCCAATTTCAACCAAATACTAAATAAAAAATTATTTTGAAATTATATAATATTAAATAGAGTAAATAATCATATAAATACGAAAACTTAATCATCTTAATGGTACCATCTTTTAAAATGTTGATATTTCTAGTTCAATAAAAATTTATTTATATTAGGATAAATTTAAATTTTTAACGAGATCCATTAAAAAAATTTGGAAATAAAACCTTTATAATGTTTCTCAAATAGAATATTTTTCAACTAGATTTGGTGTTTATAAATTTTCAATCAATTTAATATTTTTTCATTTTTATATCAATTTCTAGTATTTTGATTTGTTTTATGTTTTTCAATGAATTTCATAATATTTCACTATTTGATCTATATTTTTGTTTTATCAGGGATTTTTTGAGGATTTAAATATTTTTCTATGGTTTCTTATGATTTTAAATTAATTTTCAAGATTTTCAATATTTTTAGTGGTTTTAGAAAATTATGGTGTTTTTGATATATTTAAGGTTATTTATGTATATTTAATATTATCCATAAATATTCTTGGTTTTCCATGTTTTTGGAATTTTCATTGGATTTAAAGGATTTTAAATTTTTATTTCAACGATTTTAAATATTTTAATGGCTCTCCAATGTTTTCTAGTATTTTAAAATCCATTATATAGTTCTATTTCTTCTTTTAGTATTTTTTTGTTTATTTATGGGTATACATAGTTATCTATAATCTTCATGATATTTAATGTTTTCTTAAGATTTATTCATCTATTTTTTGGGAATCATGAAAATTATTTAATAAAAATTGAAAAAATTCAAATTATTCAAAATTAATGATAACCATGTTGTTTTTTGAAAATTGTTGAAATCCCTAAATACATTATAATTCACTCATGATCATTTTAAAACCATGAAAAATAGTAGAAATTTAAATAAAACTAGGAAAAACTCCATTCAACTTAGAAAACACTATAAATAACTATAATTTAATCAAACCCCCCCAAACCTATAAAATCTTATAAACGGTTGAAACCCACTTATAAACCGTGTAAAAACTACAAAAACTCTAACAACATTGGAAGTCCCACTAACACTCGAATCTTTGGAAAATATATAAAAATAATGAAATATATAAACACATGAATATCCTTTTAGAACGCAATAAATCCTAGAAAAATAATATAAATGTTTATAAAACATTGTAAAGTACTTGAAACAACTAAAAATGATTTAATCCAAAATGACTATGAAAAAAAAGAAATAAAAAACCCTTGACATGACTTATAAATGAATAAAAATAATAATAATTCTAAAACCCATAAACCCCTTAATAATCTAGAAAATTATTTAATACCTCTAAAAAATAAAAAACTGTGGCAGACCATTTATGATGGTAAACACCACAAAAACACTAGTGATGATGCTAAACCATAAAAACCCATGAAAATCCTTAAAAACAATAGAGGAAATATTTAAAAATATGACACCCCACATAAGAGGAATTAACACCATTTACACCATAGAAACAACATGAAAACCATATGAAAAAATTTCTATCCATGAAGACTACCACAAAAGATATAAACCCTAAAACATCCTAAAAACTACGAAAAAAATTAAGAATCCTGAAAACCCTTGAATTATTTAGGAAATTTATTTATATTCCTTAAATCTGCAAAAAAACATAAAAACTATAAAAAATCCATAAAAGTATCTCCAAAACCTTGAAACCCCTTGAAAACCTAGGATAAACAAGAGGACCCTTGAAAAATATTCTACACCCAAGAAAATAAAGAAAAACACATAAATCCCCTAAAAATCCTTAAAATTATAAATCATACTAAATCCCTAGAAAAATATAAAGATCACAAAACAAAGTATTCACTAAAATATACTAAATTTATTTACTATTATTAAACGTCTATATAACCGTAGAATTACCTTAAACACATAAAACCAATGAGAATAATGGAAAAAGTGCCTAAAACACTTGAAGGTAATGAAAATTTTGGAAAAACCTAATAAAACCATTTGAAAACCAAAAAATATATTAGAACCCCCTAAAAAGACTAAAGATCATAAAAAGTGAAAACCTATGAGAATCCCTGAAATCTGATAAAAACCCATTAAACATATTAAACCATAAACAATAATGAATAGTACAATATATCCTAAAAAACTCCTTAATTTAAAAAACACTTATTAATATTAACAACCATAAAAACCATTTAAAATAAAAGAAAACATAAAAAAGTAAACCTTGAAGCCTCATAAAACACTATATAAATCCTAAAAACCAATGAGGACCCTAAAAATCATTAAAAATATAGAGATCCTAAAAACCAAAATCCCCATAAAGTTATTGAAACCACTTATAAAAAGATTTAAAAGTCAAAAAATCACTAATCCTACTAAAAAATTATTAATGTCTAAAAAATTGAAGAAAACAAAGTGACATCCTGTGATAATAACAAAAAACTCCAAAAACCATTGGAAAAACCTAAAATTAACATTAAAATAATAACATTCCATGAAAGCATTTAAAACCCTTAATATTATTGAAGACCATGTTAAAAGGCTAAAAAAAATTAAATTTAACCCATTTAAAAGTATAATATAAATGAAAAATATAAAAACAACCAGGAAACATAAGAATTCCTTGTAAACAAATAAAAATAGTGATCAAAAATTGGAAACATGATAAAAATTCAATAAAACCAAATAAAATCATTAAAAACCATCCAGTACAATAAAAAACCTTGAATATCATTGAAATATTTAGAAAATGTTTAATACTCTTGTAATCATAGAAACCATAAAATAAACTTTATTGTATGGAAAAGCCATTAAAACCCCTCGATGATATAGAGAATCTAGGAAAACCATATGAAATAATGAAAACCATAAAAATAAATGAAATTCCATTGAGACTATAATAAAACATTATAATACATTAGAACTATCGTAATGTATTGTAATCTATGAAAATTTTTTAAAATATCTTTAAAATCCTTAAAAACAATGAAATCCTATGAAACCCCATTAAAAACACTAAACCAAAAAAACCTCTAAATCTAATAAAAACACTAAAAACCCCACAGAAAATCATAAAACACCTAAACACCAATGAATATTATTAATATCCCAAAACATTGGAATTCTAAATAAAACTATCAGAAACTCATTAAAACCTAAAAACCCATTAAAATCAATGAAAACCCTAAAAATTCGGATATTCCTAGAAACCATTAGGAACACTTTAAAGAATTCATTATGATATGTGGAAATGAAACATAAGAAAATAGAGTGCATATATTCCCAGTCAGTGTAAACAAGGAATACATCAGTTTATTATCTTTTTAAAAAATAAGATAATAGATATAGGTATGTGATAGTGATAATAACATTTAAATATCATACACAACATATCATGGATCAAAAAACAAAAGCCATAACATTAAACATTAATAATTTAGTAGACACAAATTCAAAAGAATGAAACATCATCAATAATCAATCATGAATCATTTGTTCATAACATAAACAAGTGTGGAATAATCATAAGTATTGAAAACAATTTCAAATGTTAGGGATAACTACCAATACTCTTGTATTAGGCCTTTTCACTTTTTCCCCCATATTGATCAATAAGATAGGCCTATTTCCAATTATCGATCAAGCACATCCACGTTTTTACCTTATTTATATCTTGGGATATAATTCACTACCCAATTAATTTTGGGGATATATAGGTCCCAAGAAACTATTATTGAAAACAATAACTATTTTTTTCATGAGGACAATAAATCATTCATCACATCAAAATACATTTAAAAAAATCTTTTATGTACACATCTTTATAACCCAACTCAAGGAAAACAAATATGATTGTTAGATATTTGGCAATTATAAAAATTATCCATTCATTGAATGATTAAAAATGTCATCATTCAGTCATATCCCAAGAAAATAATATTTAATATCATATTGTAACATCTTGGATGTAAAATGATTTTCTAAATATTACATGAAATAATTATTGAGAAAAAGATCATTTCCATTAGGAAATAATATTTTTTAAATATAAAAAAATATTTAAATCAATCATTTTCTAATAAAATTACCTTATAATATTGAAATATAAGATTCAATTAATTAATGATTCATTAAGTTAGAGAAATTTCTTCATGTCATATAAGTTGAAAAAATATTTTTTCCTTACAATTTTTGTAAAAGTTTGAAAGTAAATCATTTTGAAAATGAAAGAATTAAATTCCATTTAAATCATTTAGTAAATATTAAATCATGGGTAAAAATAACATTAAATATTTATTTTATAATATTAAAAAAAATCATTTTTTGAAATAAATTTTATATAACATGGACATGGTAGATAAATATTCCTTGATGTAGATTAAAAATGAAACAGTCTCCAACGATGATGAGAATGGGAAACAAACACATGCAATATTTTAATTAGCAGAATTGTATGCCCCATGAAAAAAATTATATTGGTATGAGAAAACCATATTATTCATAATAAGACTTATAAAAAACATTCACTAAAAATATACACACTATGTAGAATAAATTTTCTATCTATAAGGCATATGTTCCACAAGAATAAAAGTGATACGAAAATACATTACCTTATGTCTTGACTCTCCTCATACCAATGAAAAACTCTCGTATAATAAAAATAATTTAATTTTATATTTATGACTGAACCTTATTAGTTTATATGCTATAATATATGATTTAATTATCTTATTTCATTTCTCATTTAGTGATAATTTCATGCTAAATATACAATTTGGGGAATAAGAGCTTTTATTTTTACAGGTGTTTTGATTTTCTATATTTTTATACTAGTAATTATATAATGATTTAATTATATCTAGAATTTTAACCATGATATAAATATCATATATATACAATATATGAGTCTTTATAATAATTTATAAAATACATAAATTAATAACATCATTCGTAGAGACGGTATGTCGTTCAAAAACATGAATGAAATTTTTCTTTTCTTGTCATTATAAAAGACTGAAAAATATATGATATATTATATTTAGAGAATAATTTATTTTTTATTTATATCATTTAAAATCATAAAACTCATCCTTATTGTCTTCCATGTGAAATATTCATAGAAAATGAATCACATCAGATGATGGAGATGGTATTCTATATGTACGCAAGAGCAACATTATCATTTCCAAAAATATTATGTTTTAAAAAGGAAGATGTGATACTATAATTAAATAAGAATATTTATGAAAGAAATATCATATATAGATATTATAACCATCATAATTCCACCTATAAAATATGGTGATGGAAATAAAATTATATCACCATGTGAAGATGATAAGTCGTACGTATGCTTAAGCGAAAATTTTATTACATTTTTTATGGTAAAGGGGAAGCATAATGGTTTTTTAATATCATAGAAACATTTCATAATATTAATGATCATTAAGATATTGTTTTATGATATATATAATAGATATAGAGGATGTATAAAAGAGTAAAAAATATGAGTGATCAGTTTGAGTGATTACCTCTTCTTTGAAATGGCTCCATAGATCACCCATAAAAATCAATATTTTGTACATTAGGAAGACCATAACTACTAAAATGTGGATTTAGAAGTGGATAAAATAATTTTACATAATTTGGTAAAACAATTATAATCCATGTGGTGAAATGAGATGATGGAGAAACTCTCATTTTATAATGAAGTTGAGGGATCTTTCAGAATCTCAAAAAAATATTAATTTATAATAAAATCAATATAAAACCAAATACCTAAAAAAATAAATGTATTCAATGCATATATAATATAGGTAAATAAAATAATCACACAATGTATTTTAGATATATTTTATTATTATTATTAACCTTATCATTTCAATTAACCATTAGTTATCTTATTTTAATGTTAACTATGGTAATAACATTTTCAATATTAATAGTTGAATATTTTTACATATAGATATTATTTGAACCCCAAATGAGACATTATGATAATTTAAGCCATAATACATCCAATTTTTTCTTAATAAATATATTTTGATTTTAAATTAATTTAATAATATATTATTTTCATAAAATACAATTACTACCAATTTTTACACTATTCATTACTTTGACTTTAATAAAATTATAAAAGCAAGAAAAATTAGAACCAATACATTAAATATACCTCTATTATTTAGTATTACCCAATAATTTTTTTATCATATTTTGTATTCAAAATTATATTTATTTTAATTTTTTTAATATCACTTAATTGAGTTTATTTAATTGAGTAATTACTACATCATAATTATGTAAATATTTATGAAAATTATTTCTTCAATAAAAATTAAATTTATATTTTAATCATGTGGAAAAACGTTTTACATTTTATAACAATATACATTTCCTTGAATATCATCTATTTTACCACATATTTAAAATATATTACAAATTAAAAGTACTATTGTGACACTTTTCACTCTATTTTATATTAATAATATTCATTTCATTTTCATGAAAACGATTCATTAAATTATTCAAGTGTGAAAATTATATTTTAGCAGTAAAAAATTTTTATCAAATAACATTTTGACATGTTTTATGGAATTTTTATAGTATTATTAATATTATTGTTTAACAAAATTTCCACGATTTACCATCAAATATGTTAATAAAAATTAATAAAGTAACTATTCATATTGTCCAAAAACCAAATATATATATATAATAAAGTTGTACCTTATTATTAAATATATGTAATCCATTATGAATTAAATATAAAATATTTTTGATTTTAATTAAAAATTAATCCCATTAATAGGACGAAACAACGAGATTTTAAAGTAAAAATGATCAGAAGATTGAAATGTTTTTATATCCAATTTCATAGAAAAATTGATTCCAATCACTTATATTGTAATAAATTATAAAAAATTGATCTAATTATACTTTAAAAAAATCTAATATATAATTTAAATTAATAATTTGTTTTTATTAAAAAGCTAATTTTAATTAATATTCTATATTTTTCACAATTCAACAATACATAAAACACATAAAAAATACCCAAAATTTAGAAAAAGTAAATTTTTCTATCCCTATGTTAAATAATAAGTTCATTTTTTAGAATTTGTTAAATTTTTAAAAAAAATTATTTAAAACAAGTACTTCATCAAAAGGGGGAAATTTTGTTTTTTTAAAATACAGTTTTTAAGGATAACACATGATATAATTTTATATTATATATATAAAGAAGATAATAAAAAGGTTAAATATTATATTTTATATTATATATATATATATTATATTCCAAAAATATTGATTTTTAAATTATTTGGTATTGTTTATATTTTTTCACAATTAAATAGTTTATTAGAAACAAATTTGTTTTTATTTAAAATGGATTTTACATTATTTTATAATTAATTAGTAAACTAATTATATATATATATATATTAAAAATAATTTCATAATATGGTTATTCATGTTCATACCCTCTGTCCTAATGGCATGGTTATAATTTTCTTTTTAAAATAGTTATTATAATAAAATGATATTGTAATGAAACCCATTGTTGTGTGTCAAGAAAGCTAAGTCAGTGTTATGCATTTCCCAAACATAAATTTATGTACTGTATAACAGAATACATCAAATAAATTTAATATATTTGAAAAAAAAAACTTAAAAGCCTGATTAGTAACATTATATCAACCATATAATTAATTTAACCCATAAAATCCATCAAGGTCATCAATGGGTTAATACTTGAAAGTTTCTTTTATATAAATAATCTTATAAAATTTAATAATAAAACTACCCTTAAAAATATAATGTTTGAAACATTATTGTTAATTAATGTTACTCAGAATTAGCTTACCACCTACTATAATATAGCTGGAATGTGAATTCATAGACATAGAAGTTAAATATAATTACTATGTTCTGATAGAGAGTGATAGAGAACATGGATAGAAAAATGTTACCAATCACAAATTCATAAATTTTTGATAATCTAAGGGACAATTTGACTCATAAGAAGTGAAGGTATTAGGATTAAATATTTGGTTTCAATATCCTTTTCCTATAGTTGAGTAATTTTGATGAGAATAAATACTTACATGATTTCATTAAATTTCATAAGAATAATCTCATCCTTTTTTGCCCTAATTAATGACCACTTAATCTCTTATTCCATGAAATAAACGTGAATTTTTCATTTTGGAAGCATTAACATATCATGATATACATGATTGGAATGATAGGTCATTACATATGTAATTTTTTAACATCCAAACATATTTCATCCAATATGCATAAATCCTCATATTAAGAGATAATCTCTAAAACGTCATCCAAATTTAAATGTAAATAATTTGATAATTAGTAACTATTATGATCCTTCTAAAGGATAAAAATCAAAAACCTTACAAACGAGGTAATTAACATTCAAAAATCACCTTATCATTAAACCCCCACACATCTTTATTTTGATATAAATTGTTACACACAAAACATGTGAATATCATTATCATATTTTCTCATGAAATGTGCTAATAACCTGAATTACCATTTAAAATCAGTGAAAAAATGCTTGTTTTCAAAAATTAACTCTTTACTCATTCCATAAATTCAAAAACTCTAAAAAATCATTCCTTGACTTCATTATCCACCATATAAACTTATTATCCCCAAGTTTATCAATTCTATCCTATTTATTTAATCCAAATAAAATATCATTTTATTTCATTATCCCATCATCATGTACAATTTAAGGGTTGTATGACCCTTGATTAAATGTTTTCCAAATATATCACCTTACCAACTCTATCATTTTTCACATATACCAATACAATTCATTATATGCTATTAAATACATAAGTAAAAAATTACAGTGGACCATTATAGAAATATTTAATTATTCCATAATACCATAAAATTACTTCCACAATTTTATTCATGAATTGCATTTAAAAAACACTCAATCAGTCCACCACTTCATTTCCATAATACATGTCACCAATATTGATCGCATGATATTTCATTCTATCACTGTCCTTATTAGATTTACAACAACAATAATAATCATTAACCATCATATTTTGTTATTGGTTAGCATAATTCATATTTTCATTACACATAATGAATTGATGTCTGGGTGGTGCAGTATTTAGAACCTCTTTCACTCACTTTTGTTAATCAGCATATTCATCAACATTCTATATTCATGAGATTTATTTAATTCCAATACACATTTAAAGAACCTATTATTTCCATTCAAACAATTCAATTTATGTTTATTCACAAATTTCTGGATTGTAGGTGGTTGTAATTTATTTCCACCATGTGATTTATTTGAGTTTTCATGAGACTCAATCATTCTTTTCATATCAAAATCATGGGGACTGTGGGTATATCCAATTTCATTTCCACATTAATAGTATATAGACCATCTTTTTCATAGCTACTGAAGTCTCTTATGTATAACACCTTCTATATAATTGGTTTTAATCCACTAAAGAACATGTCAATATTAATTCAATTTTTGATAATAATACTAGTTGAATACAATGAATTTTTTTCTAAAAATTTCTTCATATGGTTCAACTGATTCATATTCCATTTACATTGACTCATGTAATTCTATTTCCATTAGAGTTTGAAGAATTTGAAGAATGTATTTATTGAAAAATATTTTCTTGAGCTCGTCTCATTAGATTGATTGAATTTAATTTCATTGACTTGTATTGATGATGATATTCCACCATTTATTAGATTCAACTTCCAAATGATAGAATACAAAAATTACTTTCTCATGTTGTAAATATTGGAGAACAAAATATATATTTTCAGTTAATGTTGTTTTTCTTATCAACAAGTGTATATGAGGCTCTAGTGAATGAAGGAGTATGTTACCTCATGAATGAATCAATATAATATTGTTCCCTCTTTTAATCATTTGAATGTCTTGTATGATTCATAGCTGGATAATGATGTGTAATAATTGAAATGTGGTTTTTCATTCATACCAAACAACTTTCTGTTTCTCAAAAGAAATATCATTTCATTTACTAACACATTAATCATAAACCTAGTTACTTTAGGTTACATTAATTTACTAACATGAAAATTCATAGTCTGAGAAACAATTATCATAGTGGTATATCCACATAATCAAGGTAAAATAATTTTAATATTTCAATATATGACACCTTAGGTCTAATAATTTTTTATTCGTGATTATTAAGAAACATCTATGATTGTATCCTACACATGGACATATATTTAGAGATATCCCTTCAGATATCACTAAAAATATCATTATATATATCATTATACTTTTCTCATCATAGATTCCAAATAATGACCAGACCATTACTCTGAAACAAACTATTAAGACCCATGATATTCATACATGGATATTACAAATTCTTAGATGAATGTATATTAAATTACCAAAACTCAAGCTCAAGGACTGTAATATTTTAGTGTCATTAGAAACATTGAAAAAATATTTAATTTGGTGAAATATCCTAAACATTTCAATAATGATATTCCAAATTTATACCCATAACTAAAATATTTATTAATAAAATTTGGAAAATAAGCATAATAAATTGATGAGCTTAGTTGATCAATAAGGTTAAACATGGAAGATATAAATTTATTATCTTATGAAACAATAAGATAAGAAATATTTTTATGTGATCATGATAATAATAGAAAAAGTTCATATCTAACCTATCATGGATTTGAAAAACATTCCATAGTTTAAAACATTAACATTTCAAAAGACATGAATTCATAAGAATGAAACGTCACCCTAAGACAATAATGAAACGTAAGTTTATATCATAAAATTTTGTGGAATCATCATATTTATTTAAAATCATTTCATATATCATGGTTAACTACCAAGACACATGGATATGGCCTTATCAAATGTTTCCCTTAACAGATTATGTATATTGACTTCTTTCCCATTACAGAATAAGTACATCAAAATGATTCATTTATTAATCTCATGAGATATAATTAATTACCCAATTATTTAGCAGGAGATATAAGTCCCACCATTTAATTAATAAAAACTATAAATATGTGTTCCATAGGACCTTAAATCATTAATAACGTCAAAAACTATGTAAAAAATGGTTTCATAAACATGCTCTGACAACCTAACTCATGGAAATGAAATAAGTATATTTGAAATCATGTCTTTTAGAAATTAAACCATTCCAAGAAAAATATGGTATCCCTAGGTAATATGTCAATTAAATCATAAGAAACACCATATAGATGTATCTTAGATGGAAAATTATTTTTTAAAGATTAATTGAAAACATTATTGGAGATAATATTATTTCCTCTATGAAATACTTTTTTTAAAGAGCCATAAAATTTATAAGGGAAAAAATTTCATTAAAAATAACCTTATATGCTTGTATTTTAAGATTCCAAGAGTTATTTAGTCTTGAAATCAGAGAATTATATTTATTATATATTAGTTAAAAAACTATACTTCTTTACTTTTTCTAGAAAATTCACAAAGTGCCTTGTTTGGAAAATGATAAAAATATTCCTCTTAAATAATTTCGTAAAAATTCAATAATGGGTCAAAATAACATTAAATATTCATAGAATATTTGTCAAAAACTATTTTGAAAAACTTTTTTGGAAAACATGGTCACGGAAGATAAATTTTCATCGATACAGATTAGAAAACAATCCCAAACATTGACGATATTTTGAAATAAACAACCAAAACTTTATAATCGGTAGAATCATATGCCCCATTAAATGAGATAAATTACATGGATATTAAAATAACATATTTTAAAATTAATAACCATAAATTTTATTCATGGGTATGATATATAACACCCATAATAAAAAGTATTATATATGTTATGTGTCCCAAAGAAATAAAATTGACAAAAAATAATCCATTACCTTTGTATTGAATCTCATCATACATGTAAAAAACTACTTTATATTAAATATGTGTTTATTATACCTCTATTAAATAAACTTATTCAACTATATCATACCATATATGAAATATTTATGGTCATTTATTAATGTTATAATAAAAATTTCATGTTAATGTTGTGTTTCGAGTAATAACTTTTTTATTATTTGTATCCATTGTTATTTGTTATATTTTTTCCATCAAAGTTTTATCATGATTTAACTATATCCATTAAAATATCTATGATAAACATAACATATATATTCATTATATGAGCATTTTTTAATAATCTATAAAATATATAAATGAAATACATTATTCATTGAGATGGTAGGCCATACATATGTATTAATTTTTCTTTCATTTTCTTGTCATATTAACATAATGAAAAGTATATGAAACATTATCATAAAAGATTAAATTCTATTTTATATATATTATATATATTCATAAAATGAATCTTTGTTACCATCCATGGGGAATATATATGATAAATGAATAAAATTTCATCATGGAGATGGCTATCCAAATGTACACACGAGAGACGTTATCATTTCCCAAATGATTAAGTTGTAAAAAGAATGATGTGATATATACATTCAGAAGTATAAATATTTAATAAATATCATATATAAATATTATAACCATATTAATACCCATTTTTAAAATATGGGGTTGGAAAATGAATTACATCCCTATATGGAGGATGTTATTTATATGTACGAAGAAATGACACTTTCATTTCTTTTTTGATAAGTAAGGTGTTTTATAATTTTATTTCTATAGTCATAATAACAATTAAGAGTATTTATAATGCTTAATTTATTATTTTATTATAAAATCATATATCTTTTATAGTAATATCAAAATAGAAAATAGAGTGATCGATAAGTGAGATTACATATTCTTCAAAATGGATCCTTTAAATCTCTTATCAAATACACTAGAGTTAGTATTTTGGGAAGAAAACAACCTATAAAATATGGATATTGATGTTTGGAAGATAATTCAACAATGTTTTTCGTAAATAAAATAATAATTGTTTTGAATTGATCTGAGGGATGATTTGTCCTATTATAACAAATGTGAGGCGGCACATTTGGAATCTCCAAAAATAATAATTTATAAAAAATTAAATATCCAAAAAATACATCCAAAAGAAAATTTATTCCAAAATAACATCACATAGGGTTTAAATAAAATAATATAAAATATTTTGTAGATGTTTTGGTATAATTCCTGACCATCTAATTTTGATTAACCTTCAGTTAAAAAATTTTATCTTTAACTATGGTAATAAGATTATCAATATTATAAGGTTGATATTTTACTTACATGCTATAAATTGAACCGTAAATTTTTAATTTATTTTATTTTTTACTATAATTTATCCCATTTTCCTTAAATATTATTTTTATGATTTTTATGTACTTTAATAAAATATTATTTTTAGAAAATATAATTAGGGTCAATTTGGAGAGTATTAATTACATTGACATTAAGGAAATCAATCAAACAAGTTAAATTTGATCTAATTCATTTAATAAACCACTAATATGTCATATCCAAAAATAAAATTCGGGTATATCATTACATAATTCAAATTATAATTATTTTAATATTTTTCAAATAACATAATTGAGTTATTCGTTATTTGAATAATTATTCAATCATCATTTTCAAATTATTTATGATAATGATTTAATCACTAAAAATTAAAAACAAATTTAATTGATGTAGGAAAACATTTAATATATCAAATTATATATATATATATATATTTATATATTATAATATATTTATTTAAAATCATAGTAAAAATTTTATAATAATTAAAAGTAAAGTGTGTCACTTTTTTAGTCTCTTTGATTTTTATAATATCCATGTTATTATCGTGGAAAAGTTCCCATTATTTTAATAAATTATGAACCATATATGTTAGTGTCATAATTAAATTTATCCTATAACATTTTATCCATTTATTATTTTAGTTTTATTATATTTATAATATTATGTTTACCATCAATTAACAGGATTTACCCTTAACCATTATAATAAAAATTGATATAGTTACCATTCATATTGTTCCAAAATAAAAGAGACATATTTAATAAATTGTTTCCATTTGATTCATAATATAGAATCCATTTTTGAAAATTCAAAAAACATAACTTTTAGAGATTAAATGAAAATCAATCATCCTGACGGGATGAAATAATGTGTTTTTTAATATAAAAATGTAAAAAAGATTGGAATGTTTTTATATCCAATTTCAATATGAAAATAAATCCAAATAATTAAATTATATTAAATGATATAAAATATTCTAATTAAAAGTTAAAATAAAATTAAAATATATTTTAACACTATAAATTATTTCCATGAAAATAGAGTTTTCAAATAAAATTCATTACTTTTCACTATTTATCAGAACATGAATTTAATAATAAAAATACCTAAAATTAAAATTAAATAATCCTAAATACTAATTTGAAAGAAGAATTTTTTTTTGAAATTAAATTTATTAAAGTATCAAAAACATTATTTAAAATAATTTACTCTTGAGATGGTGGTGAAATATTTTTTTTTTGAAAAAAATCATTTTTTAGGATATATCTAAATTTATTTATATATAATGTATCGAAGAGAGAGAAGAAAAAATGTTAAACATTTTGATTGAATAATATATATATAAATATAATTAATATAATCCAAAAAAAAATATTTGTTTATTTATTGGTTTTAAACAACATGATTCATAATTAGTTTTTTTGAAATGTATTTCTTTTTATTTTGAAAAGGGTTTTACTTTAATTAATAATTTATTAGTCAATGAATTTTACATATATATGAAAACTGTAATTTCATAATATTGTTTTCCAAGTTCATTAACACCATCATATTGTTAAGGATGTAAGTGTCTTGTTTAAATACTTATTATAATAAAATTATGATTAATATAAAAATATTATTGTGTGTAACACAAGCTAATACGGTGTTGCGTGCATTGAAATATTAACTCCGCGTATCATATATCAAAATACATCAATAAAATTTAATTTTTTAAAAAACGTTTTATAAAAACTCAGTGTATTAAAATCACCAAGTCCATGCCAGAGCACCACATTGCCCCATGTGTGCCTCCACATACCAAAGATGTTTCTATATTGTGGTGAGTTCTTAAACAATACATTTTGGAGGTTATTCCATCAATATTGAATATCGATAAGTTGAATATAAAATTAATGTCAAAATGTGAAAAAAAATATTATAGGATCACAATGGTAAGATAATCATAAAATATATACAACTAATATATTAAAATGAAATATTCATCTCATATAACATATAATGTGATGTCTATATGGGGTCAGTAATTATATATATTAAATAAAAACCAAGTAAGAGTAAGTAAAAACCAAAAAAATATTCATGTTTGTAATTTTCAGCTCATTATCTCCTACTATATACCCACTCAATATTATCACTTACGGACACTTTTTTTATAAATATCACTCTAAACTAATCCTACACGTGTATTGGGGTGTCCCTACAAGGTGTGAGAGTTAAAAACATACAATACACCTCCAGTTATACTTAATAATTAGTGTTGATACACACACACACACACAAACACACACATATATATATTTCTATATAGTAAAAGGAAAATATTAATATTACATAGAAATTCAATTTTGATAGATTATTGTGCACTAATTAAGGATAAAATTCCCAAACATTATCTAAATCAGTCAGTTTCAGATGACGACATATTTTCTATATCATGAACATATCTATGATATCATTGAGATTTATTTCAGTATGGAATCACAAGCTAAAAAATACATTTTGGGTGGGGTCCCATGGATTTTTATTTAATCTATTAAATATATTGGTATATGACTAAGGATATTATCAATATCTCCAACCTCCCATGCTAGATAAATCATATCCTCTTATGGGTAGATCCCATGTCTGAGTCTCATGTATGATAAGTATCACAAGAATTGGTATAATGATGGAATCACAATAACCAAAGAAACAAGAAATCAAAAACTGCACCCAAAACCATGGTAAGGTCAAATGGATATACTATACAATAATAATAATTTCTATAAGTAGCAGCATCACCAAATCACACGAAAACAAATTGTGGATTTTTAGATCGCCTTATTACACCATCGTATTCCCAATATTGAAAGGGTTATCCCACACATTATTCTTTCATCTCCTCCTTTATAATAATATATTCTTAATCTTTCCTTATCTCTAACCCTTCTAAATTGAATAAATATATGACACCCATATTTCACAGGTACCCCTCATGGGTCGACTATAAAGAGAGAGGTAATACAACCTAAAGCCTCGCATCTCACATAAGATGGGTTGGTGCCCAAAAAACAGTGGTATATAATAACAATTAGGAGTCATTATGGAAATTTTTTTATTTAAGGAGTAAATATGGAATAATACCAATAAACAACATTCATAAATAAATAAATAATCTGGATATAACAATTTAAATTAATACATAAACAAGAACATTTAAAATGTACCAATGGAAAAACCTAGGTGGTGGATATGAACTGGAACAGTAATCCCATGAGATATTAATTTCTAGAATGATCACTAAACATCTCGAACAGTCCAAAAAATAGGTTACATATACATTGGTTGAACATTAAAGTAAGCTCATATAGATATTCACAAAAAATATCATGTTAAATGGGAATGAAGCATACTAAATACAATGAATAAGAAATGAATGAAACTCATTAAATGTATAGTTTAAACAATATTCCATCCTCAGCAAGGATCACTAACCATGTAACACATTAAAGTAATCACATCGATGTATATATATATAAAGGTACCCCAAATCCACATCCCGATTGGAGTGTCTCTATCACATCCTAATATATCACATCCTACGCTCATCCATCACATAAGTGATTCTTCTCTAATCAAGATAATCATATCATTTCCAACATAAATCTAGTGGATCTCAACACAACCTTATTATCATTATCTCATATAAATACAAGAATAATTTTTTAATCCTCTAGAACCCATGTATAATAAATTATACCTCAATCCATGAAATCGCATCCATGTACTCAAAATGGGAGAAAATACCCACCATAATGAGATAGAAGTTTTTTCCATAACGTCATATTTTGGTAAACCACTCATATATTTATATCAAGATGTGATCCATCAATGCACTCATAAGTACACACCTTATACCTTAATCCATTACATATTATGTATTCCCTCGTAATATACCACATCAAATAGGGGTGAGGAATTGTGATAAGTCTTCTGTATGTTTCCTTCCAAACCTAGTTATTTGAAAAAACCCCTTCCCCAACAATTGGTTTATTATTTCACTATTATATTTGTTTATAAAGTGAATATAATCATAATTTATAATGATATAAACATACATAAAAATTCAAGGAAAACTGAATATTCATTTTCTCTTACTGAAACTATTGTAAAATGAGACACTTGGCTACCACCACTAGGGCCTTGAAAATATATAACAAATATGTACTAAATAATTAAAGAATAATAAATACGGAAAATTCCAATTAATAATTAGAAATTACTATTAATCAATTTAATAATGTAGAAATTATCATTATTTTGTTATCAGATTTCTAAAAAATTATTTTTTAAACTATTCTATAAAAATATAACTCTCTTACATAACAAATATTGATTTTTTATAAAAAAAAATATATAAATAATAAAGAAAAATAACTATGAAACCCCTCTATAAACAAATAATTACTATGATAATTAATAGAGACTAATTTGGAAATCTAATAATTTATATTAGATACCTCTCAAAAATATTCATCCTCATGAATTCAAAATGAAAACATAGTAAGAAAGGAATGAAGGGGTCTAAAAAACATAGGTGAGATACCTCTCAAGGTTATCACTATATCAATACTTCATCCATATCATTAGATAAATGAGGTTCATAAACATTAAACATCATCAACCATCTTATATATACACTTCCAATGGAGAGACATACCATAAAAGGAAAAATCCATCAATAAGAGACAAATCTAGGAAGATAATCAATCTCGTAGACTGGAATGAATATGATCATACATTAATATAGAATATAAAAATAATAGATAAGGAATACAAAATAAACCAACTATGGATATAAAGTTAATATTTATTTTTATCTCTCATAATTGGTCACCTCCACACCATAGTGTCTCCATATAAGATGATTCAAGGGTACAAAAAACATGAAAAATCCTTTCAACATAATATCTTCATCTCAACAGGACCCTCCTCAGTTGTTTTATCCTCTTCATTATCTTACCCAACCCAATATATATAATTATAACATTTTTGTGTATATCACTAAAACTAAAAATAATAAAAAATGGTATAACCATAACCTTTCTATTCGGTAAGTGTGATCTGATATGCCACATCTCCAACATGCACAGATAACTCGAATGGAATAATAAACTAGAGTGAAATCATACAATAGAAAATTTCCTTCCCATAATGAGTATATAAATTTAGGAAAACATTATCTACTATGAAAAACTCTATAGGCCTCCTCCAATGTCCATCATTGGAATTATAATGATCATTTACATCCTTAATTTGATAATAGATCACCCGTACTATCTATGCCATTCTCAACAATAATTCTTTTGTAAATATATGTTAAATTATAAATATCTTCTAATAAAATGAAGATTTCCTATTTCTTATATATATTACTTTTAAGGAATCCATACCAATATTAAAGTGATATCTATTATTATAGACACACTCCACCATAGATAGGTGTGTCACCCAAGAACCTTGGAAATCAAGAAATCTCACACACAAATATCCTCTATAGTCCAGATAGTATGATCTTTCTAATAATAAATTTGTGGTTGAATTTATGTTCTAAAAGATTATAATGAAACCCAATTAGGTCACATAAGTCTTCTTACCATAGAAGGTAATAAAGAATCATTATTAAATATGTTCATATTTAGACCCCATAATGCATTACCACCTCTTCCAGATACTACCTCAACATAACAACCACTGAGATGGATTCAATACCAACTAATAAGTGGTATAATTTAAAAAAGTGATCCATTATTACCCATATATAATCATTGTGTGCCATATATAAAGGAAAATTTATTAAAAAGCCTTCCAAATTTTTATCCAAATTCAACATGGGATCATGATATACCTTAACTAACCCATCCGTAATATGGTTCTAACTATTCACCCTCTATTTAACTAATCACTACAACCTGGACCATGAAAACTAACACATAATTTTGTGACACATCTCTACCATATGAAGATATATAACCAAGGTTGATTCTTAGAAATACTATAGAAACACAACACATGTCATTTATACAATGAGAAACCTCCCCATAAATAACAATTGATGATGAATCTCCTTATAACACAACATGGGATCATATCCACAAATAACTCATTCATGCGAGAACTCTACATATGAATACTATATAAGGAACTCTTTCACATATAACAGCAAATTTTATTTCAATACCAATAAATAAATACATCCCATATTATAATATTCTCTTATATAATGGTGTATTATATCCAATATTTCCATCAGTATCTAGGATTATCAATAAAAAATATCAAATAAGATATTAAATTCCTACTCAAAGAAACAACCTTCACATTCCAATTCCCTAGAATAAATGAAATATCAATTTCATAATCCTGTAGGAATTTCAACCATCTTTAATGCCACAAATTCATGACTCCATGGGAAAATACATTCATTAGAAACATATGATAAGTGAATACCACAAATCACTCAAAAATGTTATAATGAAAAAAAAATCATGGAAAACATTTTCACAAGAGGGTAATGGTCATAAGAGTGGTAGTTATATTCCTGAGGCCATATCAATTTGGATTAATAAGATATAAGAACACATTATTTCATCATAACTCAACAAATTTCTTATCATAACACATCGTAATAATCATCAAACACAATTCCAACTATTAACTGACGATGAAATGATGTAGTATCCAGTTTCACCATTAAATAAAAAACATCCTAGAACTAGTTAATCCACATAAATTCCAAATAAATTCTAGTATAGGATATCTCAAGATTCCCAATCCATGGGGAGTCAATTATGAACAACATATAATCTAAAGATATACAAAGGAAACTATGCACTAGTTGAACATTCTTGGTAGATTTTCAAGATAAAAAATCATTATTTAAAGGATTCATATATAGGCTATGATAATATATAATGTGTCTAAAAAACCTCTCTAGACTAGAAATAAATAATTTACAACTTCTTGATTAGTTACTATTGATAATTAACATCAAAACTAGCAAGTAGATACTAAATGTATTCCACCTTTAACACAAAAAAGATAATGATATGATCCATATACACCACCATAATCCAATATTAAAACTCGTAGAATACTACATTTTTAAATTACTTGAATATAACCAGATAAATCATAACTCTAAATTTTGTCACAAATAACATATATTGCTTAAAACATCGTCAGAATGTATTCTTCAAGATATCCTCATCCTTCAGTCACATCTAATGATATCCTAATGGAAAATTTATCATTATAACCCAATAAAATTTTTTAATTCCAAATTTAGATAATTAATTCATGAGAGTGGATAATGTTTCTTCATATTAAAATGATTGAAATTAAAAAGAAAATTAGAAAAAAAACATACTTCCATATGAATTCATTAAAATAAGAATATGACTGCCCTAAGGATACAAGGGAGATTAAATAAATCATCTCCATAGAAGATAATAAAAATAAGTCTATAGATCACATAAATCAAATATTCTAATCATATATAAAGACTTAGATACGAAAGAAATGACTATATGTAGCGTTATCTTAATATTGATCTCATGTCCAGTGGGATAACATATCATCCTCTTCTAGAAATACATGATGGTACCCACAGAAACCACTAAAAACACCATCAGTTGATCCTCTACTAAAATCAACTTCATCATGTTCAATAAAAGGCTGATATATGGAATGAATCTAGAAAATTTTAGGGTCACACAAAAAAAATATGCCCACTCAAAAATAGTATTTTATAATTGGATGAACCTCCAAAATAAATTCATATTACCCTCCAACAAATATAAAAAATCCTCTAAATGATTATTTTGTATAGTTCTATTCACAAATATAAGGAATATCCACTATATAGATACTACCCTAGAATTAAATCAAAATATTTGTACCCATCTAACAATAAAAATCATCCTAAAAGTATAGTAGTCATCACCAAGGGAATTATATGTCTCTCCTCCTCATATAAAAAGGAATAGATAAGGGTTGCTATAATAAAGGTCTAGGTATCTCTTGAATAAGAAATCATACATTCAAGTATAAACTAGGATGACAATAACTATCACAAAATCTGTCTCATAATGATATGGAAACTCTATATCCTTCATGAGTTCATGGATTTCACCACATAATCACGGTATATGATAATGACCACCTCAAAGGATATTATCTTCCTGATTAACTTAAGGATGAGTGGAAGAAGAGTGGGGTTTTCCACTACTCACATTTTCTAATGTCTAATGATGAAAGATTGCAATCCCTATTTCTTCTACCCTGATAGATTCTACATCAATGGATAATCCTAAATTGGTACACCAGTTCCATGTGGACTATCAAATTTGGTTACACAGTCTATCTTCTAATTTCAATGTTTCCCAAAATAAAAAACCCATATTTGGTTCCCTAATAGGAGTCTGAGAAATTCCTTCTTATTTGACCCAGGTTGAAGAAGAGTGAAACATATTCCATATTGACTAATTATTCATCTTTTTAGTAAGTAAAAAAATAAATCTCCCCTAGATAAAATGTCTTCATGTCTCTTATCATGTAATTATATTTTCCTGGACAATGTTCTCTCAATGTCCTCTTCCTTTGGAAGCAACTCTTGATATATCTTCAACATAAATGGGGTGAACGGAAACATGATCTATATATGAAAAGATTCCATGAAATTCAATACACTAGCCTCCTCATTTAGAATGATTTCTATATAATAATTGAATAGTTTATTATATCGTATACTAATCACTAACATAGTTGATCTCCTATATCGAGGGGTAAGATTCTCCTACCAAAAATCTTCCTTTGTAGTTACTGAAATATACTTAGAAATAAACATACTAAAAAACTTATTCCATGAAACAATAAACTCCTCATGATTCCTAGTAAAACAAAATTAGACACTATCAACCTTCCCCACACAACATTTTCAAAATAAATAAAATCCACTAATACATCCAAGCATAAAATGATCTGAAAGAAATATCCAACCCATCTAACAAAGCCACAATCTCCTAATCTAAAATAGATCCCACATCATTTTTCACACCTTATAACTAAAACTATTCTTGTTTCCTCTTATATATGTTTTTTTATATATACCCGACAACTATTTTTTGGAACATTATATTGAACATATTTTGTGGGAATAGGTTGAGGATCTAAACCTAGAACCTTTTTTTACATGAAAATTTTTCAGGATCCTTATAAACTGGGAATATATAAAATTTAAGGAAAGTCGATTAATTAAATTTCAACCTATCATAGAATGTATAAAAAAAAATTAGACACAAACACAAAAGATCATGATGCATGACCCTTACCTAAGTCTTTACATTGGAGTAGCATAAAAACACTTAGTATGATTAGTAAACATTAAAATCCATACATCAGATCATATGGATAGCTAAAATCATATTTCTTTTCCTATATCCCTTTTTTATATCATGTACTGATTATATCATATATGGTTTCCCTATAGACCCATGCATCCTTATTAATATATAACCCTATATCACATCCCACCTCTCATCCATCATCATTGAAACCATAGTATGTTGACCACCACAACATTAATACCCTAAAACAATCTAGAAATAATTTGAATACCATTCTATAAAATTCATAAAGTGGTGGAAAACATTTTCATCACAAAACACTCATAGTTTAAAGAATGCTATTGAACTAATACATTCAAAAATTATATTTAATAATAATGTTTATGCTCATTATTAATGATTTATCTTCAAAAAATAACCAATATTTTTTCATAAAATATAACAATTTTATTCCTCATTAATTTTCAACAATAATAAGTAAACATTAAATTATCCAAATAGAATATATGTAAATATGGAGACACACTTCCATCTAAACAACCTATTCTATTATTTTAATGAATCTAGTAAATAAAAATATTATTTCAAAAACAATAATAATTAACTTTGCTCATATTTAGGTTCAAAAAAAAATTTCTATCATAATTATAATTTCAAACAAAAACAAAACCAATAATGGAAATATTGATAGTACACTATCTATCCAATTATGATATAGTAATTAATAAGGTATAGATCGCATGTGATCAACGAATCACATTTCCAGAATAATTTATTTAAATTACATATTTTAAAATAATTTATATCTATTAAATTTAATAATAAATTATTTGAATTTTTATAAATTTATATAATATTATTTTGATTCGGTTATTTATATTATTAACCAAAACTATAATGAAATATATATTTAAAATATTCATGTATAATAAACAATATTCCAATAATATAATATATTATGATTGATTAAAAATTAACTATAAAAAAATATGGATTGATTAATCAATCATAATGTTTCAAATACATAGGAATGCTCGCAAGATTCGAGAATGGGGTTGTTATATGGTTTATAGGGACTCACATAAGTTAATCATCAATCTTTAGATAACCCAATCATGAAGTAAATGATGAAATTTTGATAGTTATGGACTCTATGAATATATTATTATATATATAAATTTCCATAGAAACCCTAAAAAAGTCATTAATACCATTCCATTTAATTCATATTAAATTTATTTTGATTTATTTCACTTTCAATAGACAATTTATAGCTCTTAAATCATAGGTAGTCAATTATTATATCTATCATCATCATAAGAGTACTTTAATCCCTCAATTTCATTATATCATTCAACTTATTTCATAAAAACTAATCTGAATTTTTCATGTACTAAAAAGTATATATGGAAATACCTTTAAGTAGAAAAATATCACAACCCTATGTGATATATTCTTTACATAATCAAAGTAGATCAGTCTAGAAAAAGAATCAATGACACTTATATGAGTGAGGATCTACCACAATGAGAGTAATATAACATGACATACACATATATTGAGCAATAAAAACCCCTATATGATGAATATAACTCTTAACTATGGTAAGGGTTTCCCATTTATGAAAAAAAACATATTTGATTCTACCAATACACAAGTCATTGTCTTAATTATTTAATTGCTAGAATTATTTTCACCCTTATGTAAGGATGGTAATACATTTCTATGACAGATTAAAATCATGTATACGATTGTGAAATGGATCGAAACAAGCTAAATATTATTATAAATTAATCCACCATCATGTCCGAATGGAGTTCAACATAAGGATAATTTTTTAAAAATTAATTAATTTCAATTAAATTAAACAATAAACAGTGATAAAAAATGTTTATTAAAATATTCTCAAAACACCTCTATGAACTAATAAAATATATATTGAGGTATTTTTTTATCAGTTCCATTACATAACAAATAAATCCTGGTCAAAAACAAACCTCATGCCTGTAAGAACAATATAATATCATAGGAACCCCATTGGACCCTAGCTACACATGGTAGACTATACTAAATGACCATTATAAAATATATATTTCAAATCTATTGTCCCCAAATATACTAATATAAATCTCACCGTGGGTCAATCTCATCATTTATCACTCACAAGATCACATATAATCCCAAAGAAAAACCATACTATGATCTATCAATAACCTTCATGAATAATATATATAGCATTAATGATCTGACATGGGTTGACCTAGAACACCTATACATCCATATTTCCCCATCCTACAAAGAAAATTCTGGATTTACATGGTCTGGAAATAAGAATTGGGGTATCAAAATATATTTTTTTTGTAAATGTATAATCATCAAAATCAAAAAAAAAATCAAAAAATATTCATTATTGAAATCCAACATAGACCATTTTAATGATGAACATGAATAATATCAAATATAAATTTAAAAAAATAGAATGACCTATAAATTGAGTTTAAGAAACAACCATTCATCGCATAATAAAAGAAACCATGCATAATTTGATATTATAAATATAAGATAAATATCAAAATAATTCAAGGATAGTTTGGTAGGTATATCTACCATCTCAAGATAACCAATATGAGAAATCCAAAAATTAATCTATTAGTAACTATCCTTATAACCCATAATCACCAACAAATATTGTTCTTTGTTGGATGGAGAGTATCTTGCATCACAACCATATAATGGGCTTCTAGTGCCTTTACATGCATCCAAAAAAAAAATATAAACCCAAAGTCATATGTTATGCATGGGATATATCCTAGAATGATTAAACTAATAATCTATAAACTTAATTTCAATATGAAAACTGATAGTTTTCATTTGGAAATATTATTTCAATATTCTACATTAGAAGTGATGGAAATATTCATTTGGTTTCCTCTAAAATGATCCATGTTTTATAAATAATATAAACCTGGAAAAATAATTAAACAAAGTTAATCACATAATTAGGGATATAAAAATATAAAAATTAGAATTTTTAATAAGATATAACAATACACAAATGATGAAAATCAAAAAACCATGGTTCAAACTATGTGTCTTAGGTAAATAGGACTAGTACTGTATACAATACCCAAAAAATGAACCATTTATTACGTTATATGGATCTCATCATAACCATAGGTATAATAATACATCCTATTATCCTACTCTATCTAACATGAACAATAACTATATCAGTTCATAGTTTATATAGTGGTTTTCATCTATTTTGGATAACTATGCACTTTGGGCATTCAATGTGAATCAAAAATTTGAATATATATATAATCAATTCCAATAGTCACATAAACATATAACCTTGATTCTAGGATGGAATTATTTTAAAACACCCTTTAAAAAATAATTTTCTACAAAAACATTCCGTGGAAGCATTTCATTAAAATCATAGTGTAATAAAAAATCATCTAAAAACTGACCTCATATTTACATTATAACTAATGTACAACATGAAAAAAAGGAAATTTCTAATCAGGATCCCTCAATAAAACATATCAAAATTAATCAATCAATTATAAACATAGACAATTTATAAACCATTGTGCTTTTAGGAGAAAACCCATTAATTAGAGACACCTATAATAAATCGATATTAAACTCATCACCATACCTTGAAATAAAAAGAGGTAAGAAGATCAGACCGAAATAAGGCTATGAAAATAAGAATTTATAATAATAACTCATCATGAACCGTGAAATCATGCCTTTGGTCCTTTTTATATTTTATACAAAGAAATAAATTCATAATGAATGTTGGATAAATGAGGAGGAAAATATGGAAATTATTAGATACCTTGATAATTTCCCCTTAAATCTAATTGGAGCCACCATGGAAAAATATAGGGAGAAGAGGATTAGATTGGTATCCTACATCACATAAAATTAGATAAAAGGGATTGAAAAAAAATCAAAATGATAGAAGAAAACATGAAATTTAACTGTTTCTTTTAATATAGGATGACTTCCCCAGTGCATGGTTATGATGAACACATAGTAGATCCTTATTCTTTGTGACACCTATGATATGGCCATTAAGGCTATGGAGTGGGAGATCCTAAATATATATAGGGAATATATTCCTATAAAATCCCCTCCAAACATAATAATTTACAGATATGGTATGGTGTCCCCCTTCACATGTGTATCATTTTGTGGCCATGTGGTTTTTAGCATAGAGGTTCCCAAATAAAAAGTGTGGGTTTTCAGACCCCTATAGCTACCATGACATAAGTTCATACATCGTGGTTTTGTCTCCTTCCTAAAACATTCACCATAGTGTAGAGTCTATTTTCCATGTAATGGTGTACTAAAAATAAAATTATCTCTAACATACATATAAATAATAGAGTAGAATAATCCAAATAGAAGAATAATAATATAAATCAACAAATAGAAACGTATGTGACTAAAAAGAACATGTGGTATTACAATTCTTCAAACAATGAAAACTTCTGCACTTGAATATCCTCATGTATCTTAATCTAAGAAATGGTGTGACCTTTACTCCTTCATCCACACCTCATACAACCATGTCTCATGTTATTCCCAACCACACTAAATATAACATGAACTAAAGGACTAGATTTACTATGAATCATCTTGTTATAAAAATATGCAATAAAATTTTTCAATTTGACCACATAGGAAATAACATCCACCTATAGATCCTTTAACTCAATCACATGGGATGTGATCAATGTTACATCATAATTTTGGATATATGGAACAAATTATGAATAAATGTTGTCTGATTCATCATGAATAATGGATATGCTACATACTCCATGGGTTCCAGAACCTCAAATGGTCTTCAGTAATGATGTATAACTTTCCTCACTTCTTGAAACTATATTGTCCCATTGAAAGACAAATACTCAACAACACAAAATCCACAATTAGAAATATATTTTTTTGTAATTATATTTTATAAAATATTAATCATATATTTTATTTATCTATAATATCATCAAGATCAATTTCACCTTCTCTAGTATCACTTGGATAAGGTTTGATCCCCTCTGGTTGTCCTTCATTCTCTTAGTCCGTCCCATTGGATATCACCATGGATACCCATACATGGTTCTAATAGAATATATGTTGTTTAAATATTGAGAACATTTATTATATTAAAACTCAAAAAATAATATATTCATATCCTAATAACAACTAATATTGATCATTCGTGTTAGAATTATATATTAAAGAACAGGAATGTCCCACTCATTCTTACCTTCCATTTTTTTATGATATGTCATGTTCATATTATTTAATAAACACACCACATGATGATTTTTTCAAAAAAATCAAGACATAAATCCTTGGTTTTGATTCTATATGATATTCTAAGGAATTCCATGGAGTCTAATTGTCTCTTGGGATTACCAGTGTCTGAGATCCACTACCTTCATAAACAACCCAATGGAAAATAATTAAGATGCCATTGAAAGTGATTAGTGTTCACACAAATTTCATCCTTAAAATTTGTATTCATAGATCCAAATTCATTTTTATAAATTGTAACATAAAATTCCATGAATATTATTAATACTTCACTAAATAAGATGTTTAAATAATTATTAATGATTTAAAAAACACAATATAATTTCTAAAGATTTATTCTATGTAAAATTTATTAGTTTGATATTTTTCTTATAAGAATCCCAATTTAAGATTCAGATAAATTTTTCTGAAGGCGTAAATTTTTCCTTTATTATCTTAGTATACCCTAAATTCATCCTTAATAATATATTGGTCTTACTATATAATTGAAATCAACACATCAGTGAATAATAGGTCATGAGTGGGGTAATTAATCTCATAAAGTTATATTTGGTGAGAGAACTAATCCATCGTGTCATCACCTTAAATAAATATACAACCCATCCCTATATATATATCATTTAAATACAGAACCTAACACAATCATAACTTGGATTGAATGTAAATGGAGAGGAATTTACCCTTTATTTAACCTCCACAAAAATCCTCTAACACAACTCACTATAATTGAACATATACCCCTTGTATTTGAAATCATTCTTATTTTAGGAAAACATGGGGAAGTGGGGAATAAATCACCTATAATACCGATCTGACCACACAATCTCCAAACATCAAACACATCCTTGGGCTACATCCAAGATATCAAAACTAATATTTACTTAAGATACACTATGATATCTTTCATAGATACAATGTGACCCAAAATTCCGACATCCCATATCACAAATGTTCACATAAATAGTTTTTCATAGTGGAAATTACCATTCGATGTCTCAAAAATATTTAAAATATTTCTCTCATACTCCTCTTCCATCTTATAGTATAGTAGGATTTCATCCAATAAATATACCATAATGCATTAATGATAATTATTGAAATTTAAGTTCGTCAAAAATATGAATAAAAATGTAGCATTAATAAGGTCAAATTTCATTACAATATATTCCTAGAATTTATACCCTATCTGGGAGGTAGTAATATGAATTTTTGCATCCAAAAAACCTAAAATGGTGGAATTTCTACCTCAAAATGATCATTAACATATATCAGGATTCATTAAAGAAATCATTTTTCCTATAAAAAAATTTTTATCCTCAATGTTTACTTGATTCTTATTTTGGTCATCATGGATTCCATATTCATTATTTGAAAATATATCTAGTAATATAAAAGGACAACCACTCGGTTGAATACAATACCTTCCTCCAAAAAGTACTTCTATAATTTTAACATCATATTATTTGTGGCAACCACTAGGTGAAATTTCAATGACTTCAGGGTCATCACATGACGTAAATTGATAGAGGACTCCAGCTGCTACTAATGTGGGATAATTGAAAATCATCTACAACACCACTGATTACAAATTCACTACCACTAAATGTAATATAAACCAACTCTTATCTACCCCATTGATGAGAAAACTCAATATAATTTTTTATATCCACACAATATGATAAACATTTGTCCTTCCCTCTCAAATGAAGGGACCATTCACCATGTAAGAGGTGAGTGTTCCCACTAAGAGAACGGAATTAAACCCCAAAATGATATTAGTAATGATGATATTTCAAATCGGTCCTACAATTAGTTGTAATAATGAAATAAAAAACATATCTATGAATGACTTTTCAATCCCCCACAATCTCAAAAATTGAAATTACTACTCGAAATAATGCTAAATTAAGACCATGATACTTATTTTTTCCCAAAAGTTTGGAAATACCTATCCCTAATGGAATTATTTCTGTTCATTATCCAAGAACTTGAATTAACATTTTATAATTAAATGAATGGGATGAAACTATATCAATAAAAATTTAAAACCATTATAGAAATAAATACCATTTCTCTTATGGTAGATATGCCAGAATGAATGTCCTTGAGAATATTCCAATCTATAATAAAATCCCTTGTCTATTTCCCACCTTATATCATAATAGAGGGGTGAGAATCACAATTATCATGACAATGGGATCCCAAAACCTTTGATTCATCATGAATAACTAGATAATTTCGTGTAAATAAAGGACCAACAATGCTTCCATATGAAGGGTTCGTAAAAAATCATTTAAGATTACCTAGATGCCTATATTAATGACATATCTTGTGTTTCTCTTTGTCATCTGGATTAATATTCCATGTTATCCCGCGTTGGATGTATGCCCCCTACATATAACAGAAATATTCCACTTGTGTTAAACTTGAGGTGTGATGATTTTCACTTCTACCATCCTGATGGGAATCCTATTTCATCCACTTTTCTCATCAATACATGATTTGAATACCCTTAAAAAACTTGATAACCACTAAATATAGTAAGACATTAAATATTTAAATCTAGAATCATAATGTTTTCCTATACCACTACATAGGTTTTAAATCACTAAACTGTTATTATCGACCCACTTGTAGGTTTCATCTCTTTTATTAGTCATCTATCCTTCAGATAATATATCTTTATGTGCTTTAAGACAGATGAGAAAATTCAAGGAACTAAGTAGATAAATCTATAATGGAATAACACCCTTAATTAAAAGTTATAATCTCTCAGTCTTAAACCACCCATAATGTCTCTATGATAAGATATTTATTATATAACATCATAAATATATCCTAATAAATTTCCTCATACAACTCATCTTCTCCAAATGATTACCAACATTTTCAACATGGTCCATCTAACTAATAGTTTTTGTAACCAAATCTAAATTAGATAATGGAAAAAAGATAATAGAATGATCTTTCAATATTTTCAATCACCATGTCTGAAGATGAAGGCCTATTATCACTATGAAATGATAGAATGATTAGTTTAGTATAATAAGAATTGTCCATCATTAAATAAAAATCACTTACACCCTCTTATCCCAATGATTTTATGATCTATATTACCGATTTTATAATATTTGGCTCTATATAAAGAGTAAAATATAATATATTCTCTAAAACTCACTCTCTTCAATTCATATGATCCTTTTGGATGCATAATCTATAAAATGTAAAAAAATTAACTAATATAATATATAAATAACCCTATTTATATTAATAAACAAGAATAAAAAAATTTATGTTTAAATCTCAAAAATAAATCATATCTAATCATATCAAAATACTCATGATCAAATCTCACAATAATACACAATTCCTAATAACTAATGGTATCTTTAGGTTTGTTAAGAAGATGATTTATCCGAGAACATCTCTACACTGTCCTTTTGTGATTTGATAGTCATATCAATATTAAACCTTTAATCCCCTAATAAAAATGAGATATGAAACTATTTTTTAAATAAGTTACCTTAGTCAACCTGGAATATCCAATGATCTGAATACCCATAATCCCTAAAGTGAATTCTCCACTAGAAAATTCAAGAGACATACACATAATTATCAAAAGTTCCTCATTTGGAATGGATTCAACATCGTTATCCTTATATCCCTCATAATAATTCCTAAAAAATCTAACAAAGACAATACATACATTTAATAAGGCCAAAAATTCATTGAAATAAAATATTTACTACATGAGAAACTCCCATCATGACATATGGAAACCACCAAGTAGTATACCATGAAGTACTACGAGTATCCAAGAGATAATTTTTTTAATATGGCTCAATTTCCATAACTATATTCCTTCTACTTTTCTGTTTCATATTCCTAATATAATAGTCAAGGTGAAAATAAAATCATTGTAGGTTACAACTATAATTCTACATAATTCCTTTTATAATAAATACCATTTTTTAAAAGAAAATTATTTTGGAAAATTCATTCATTAAAATATTAGAAAAATATTCATTGGTTTTCTCTGAGATGAAAATATTTTATAAAAAAAATGAAAATGACATACGTCAAAAACTATAGGAATCACCACATGATAGATATATATATCCAGATATTGAATTGGGTAATGTAAATAACATTCCAAAAATTATCAAAATCTATAAATAATGGGATTTCATACATTTGAAAGGTAACAAGGACAAAAAAATATGAATTGTAGCTATTATACATGAAAATAATAATATTTACTAGGGAACCCATCATTATCATAAGGATTATAATCCATCCTTTTTTCTCTAAAATTCTAAATGAGCCACATTACCTAGTTAGTATAGGACCTATATTATTGTTCTCAACTATCCAGATTACCAACACACAAGTTGTCCCCATCCTATTCAATTATTATAAACTCATATAATTAATTAAATTATTTTCATTTGTAAATAACATTAATCTAATGATATATTTTATGAAAAATATCAATTAAAAAATTATTTGATTCTAAGTATTATTTGAATCATTTATTCAATCACATGGTTTAGTGAAAATTGTTTCTATTTCAAAACCTAGAAATTGTTTTCTTTTTAATGAACATGAGACATAAAAAATACAAACATTAATCAATGGATTTTAATAAATCATATCAATAATAATTATATAAATTAAGAAAATGAAATTTCACGATCTGATAGTGTGCCATGGGAATTACCCATTAGTTGTAGACGTATACATCAAGTCAAATTATATCTTATTTACCTTTATTAGATATTAAAACATTTGATAATAGGTTATCCTAAAAATACAAAACGTAAATAAATTTCATTAATAATCCATCACTATCCCAAGATTAATCCCTTACGGCCTTTTAGGATATCAATATCCAAAATAAGTTGAATAAAAGGTTAATATTGGAAATGAAATTGAAAAAATGATAATGATAATGATATTAATAATTAATACATAATTGGAAGAGGAACCATCATTGAAGAAAACAGGTATAATGTCCATGTATGGTTCTCTTATGTCAAATGAAATGGGAGGTAACGATTTAAGAAAGTAGTTTGATGATAATAAGGGAATATATATAATTTACGATTTTAAAAAAATTATTGCTCAATGAACCAATATATAGACTTGATTAATAGGGAATGGAGCCCCCTCCCCCATGCCTCATATAGAATATAAATTTCGGCTATGTTGGTGGTGGTTTAAAATAGGCAAAGAGAAAACCTTCCCTCTAAATCCCCTCCATGGTGGAGCCTTTTGGATTCTGGGGTAGAGTCCCCCTCATAGGGGAAATGTGGCTTGACCTGATGGATTTTGGATTAGAGGTGACTAAAATAGAATTGTGGGTTTCCATACCACTATATCCTCTATAGTTTAATGAATCTACCAATAGGATAATCCCATTCCAAAAACACTAAAAAATAGAGTTATTCATCTATTACAATGTTTTCTGGAAAATATCCCACAAACCATTGCACATTTATTTCATTGTAGAAAACAATATGGTTGTAATAGTATTGATGAATATAAATAAATATTAAACATTTTCACATAATAATGGCCCAATATGGTCCCATAATAAATATTAAACAACGAAGAATACATTTAAAAATTAATATATATTTTATACAGAGCCAAATCACCTATTTATGCCACCTAAATCAAGACAAATCAACCAAATCACCAATATTATACCAATACCCACAAAATTAAGGATTTCAAACCAAAATAAAATAATTATTGTTACAATACAACACCAAATAATTAGATGAATCTAATAATATCTGACAAAATTTTTATCCACAAATGACATAAAAATAGGGATGAATATGGTCTTATAGATGTTTTTAAGATCAACAAAACTAAAAAATGTCAGTCCATTCCTGTGTGGGATTGGGAGGATGAAGATGAATTGAAATATTTTTTTATAGGTATATTTTGTGAATATACCTAAAAATAAATTAAGGCATTTCATTAGGTTTATATTCATCCATTATCAGGTACTTACAACTCTAAATGCATCACGTATCACCCACACCTTATAGATAGTGGGGATCTAGGCCTTGTAGGTCTTGTTCCTAGATCATTGGTAACCCTTTAGCACTATAATAAATAAATTTTTCAATATTACTATGTTTTGGACATATTATTCCCCTGTAATCACTTGAAAAACTACACCAATAGTATCTCATTACATAAACAGATATTAAATTTTAATATAACAACTCAATAATATGACTTGTGAGCCTTGTATTCGTGGATTTACATCATAGTTTCATTATAAAAGCATATATAAATGGAATTTCACACTTTGAAATCATGTCAAGTACTTTTCACCAAACATATATAACTACCAGTATGGCACATCAATTTATCCCACCTTCGTCTCCACCTTGATATACTTGTTCATTCATAAAACATTCATAAGCCGTATTTCCTCCCACAATATATCATATTTAACTAATCAGTGATGTTTATTTTTCATGAAAGAAATATAGGCCTCCGACTCAAAATAATCTCTATCATTCACATGTTTTTTGTTTAAATAATAAATTACATGCACCAAAATTGAATACTAGTCATTAATATCCTATAGAGAGTGAAAATTCATACTACATGATTCATATTGTATGTAAAATCTATAATTATCTGATAATTCATGATGAAATAATCATTTGTATCATCCAACATGCATTCCCAATACATAATGATTATTATCCCAAAACCAAATCCCCAAAAAATCTTATATTGTAATCTAAAGTTTGAATAGAAGAAATAAATTCTATGAGTAGTATATTCACATGACCTGATGAATTTTATATACATAGTATTCCCTTACAACACTAGTGTTAACATAATCACCCACTCACCCAACTCTACGTAACATTAGTTTGACTATAATGATTTTTCAAAAAATAATATAAAAGGAAGAAAAAATATTTATGTGTAAATGTTGTTTTTTTGTAGACTCTTCCATGTACAGAAGTTAATAACATTTCCTATTGAAAACTAACATATAATCCAAAACCAAATAATCATTTGTCATTATTTTTCTCTTAGAGAAAACATTTTTCCCTAGGGGTATGTCATACCCAGCTTCTGTTGGGATTATATTGGACAATAATGGGTTCTTATAGATTTGAGATGTGAAATGTGTATCCATATATGATATTATGTTCTTTTCCATCCCTTTAAACCACTCTATATTACAAACATTAAAACATTCCAAGACATCCTCTATCATGACCTCTATTATGTGAAAACAAATTGATACCATCTTTAATCAATCCATCACAACCCACACCGCATCATGTCCCTCAATATCATTAGTATCATATGGAAAATTTCCATAATAAACTTATCAAACTTCAATACAAACATTAGTATTAATTAGGGTAAACAAAAAATTCAATGATTCTTAATTTGTTTCTCCACTGTAATGTTTGTAAATGTTCCTCAAAACATTTATTTTCTTTTCTCAGATTATTTCACAAAAAACATGTCTTTATTTTAATGGTATATCATTTTTAACCTTGAACTCACGACCTGATGTATTGCACAAGATCCCCTTATGAACTCTCTGATCATAGATGATAGAACCACCACCCAATCATGGACATAAATAATATAATATACATCTAAATATGATCCTAAAACATACTCGTCTCACCTAATATTTTCCTACATCAATGGATAATAAAAATCATACTATTTGATAAACATAATTTAATAAACATATGTTGTTCTAATAAATAGATTTTCATCCTTCATAGCCTATTTCCCCACTTTCACATCAATATACAGATCTCTAAAAAGTAAATATAACATTCAATACTCACAAAATTCTTTAAGAACCATCTCCCATGTTTTTTACAAATAGATAATTCCCTAGTATTCCCCTTTTATAGGGAATAAACTATATCAAAATTAATATATATATATATATATATATATATCCAATTTCCTCCATTTTAGGGTTATCTCCTCCTAGAAGAAGATGAACAATAATCACTCGTGTTTACTGAAAGAGAAATACCACTCAGTGGAGAAGAAATTTTCTCTAAATTTTAAGATGTTAACCAAAATAAATAACATCAGGATATGGGATTGTTAGTTCTAGTAATGTATTGATACCCTCGAAGATGAATAAGATACTACCAAATCATTCAATAAGAAAGTAAGCACCAAAAACCATTGATGCATTGTAATACATGTAATCAGACATCTATGATTTTAAAGAAATAATTCCTAGATAAGATTTTAATCTATCTTTTGACCCCTATAATGATGATTCATATTTATTATCCCACACAATAAGTATGAAATTATAGTAAGGGATTATCACTAATGAATCTAACTGAGAGGTGTCCCAACTGAAACAACTGTAGCAATTATCATAACCATAGAAACTCATAATCATTAATAGATACATGATCCACTCCCAATAAATCAATACCTCCACATTCAGTGGTTTGATTGATATTTCCAACTCTTATATCACATACGCATGGAAGTAAAATTACAAAATCTATGAGTTATTCATCGAGTATATGGAATAAATTTTATATACATTGAGCATGATTAATACTATTTCAAGTATCTTAGCATTAAACCCCCATCTTTTTATGTACTCATGAATATCATTGATAAAAACCATGATGAAGGAATTATGATATGATACCAAGCATATAATCCATCATAACCCAAAATACCGAAATCATCTTTATCCCCAAAACATATCTCCAAGAAAACATTAAAAGGATTTACTCCACTAACATGACATAACAATCAAAAGACACTAGGGGTTTACCTAGTAAATAATATTTAATAATATCACATATATTAATAAATTCATAAAAATTCCTTCTTCAACCTATACATAAGTAAATGAGGTTATAAATCAAACTCATTGCCAAGAAAAAAACATTTTTCTCATCTTATTTACTTTGGAACACTAATTGGTGCCTCAAAAAAAATACATGTTGCATTAAATTAATATATTAAAATATATGTGGCTTGGTAAAATTCACCTTATCATGCCCATGTATATCTGACAGAATGACATTCATATCATTATTTATATACCATAACACATACAAACCTACGTAGGAAATATAATAATAAAATGACTGAAATTTGTTGCATAAAACCCCATCAGATAATAGATAATCACTATGACATGTTATAGAATCCATTCCTTAAGCCTTGGAGACCATATTCACCATACTATTAAACCTGAATTAATTAAAATCCCTTAGATATCTAAAATGTTAAAGAACCCCCACAAATTAATGATTTTGAACTGAAATAAATAATCGTAGAGTTAATCCAACCAAAAAATATTAGATAGAGAGAAATGTATCATAATAGGCCCACAACAACAAATAAGACATCTAACAAGGAATAAGAGAGCTCTATAAGAGATTAGGAAACTCAAAAGGACATAAAAAATGGGGGATAGTTGAGTATGTATTGTAGGTGGATGAAGATTATGTAAAAAATGGTTGGTGAAGAAAATATGGGACTACATAAAAAATTTATATATGACACATGCTGACTGATCAACCTATATCAGGAACTTTACACTCCATCAGCCACCTAACAAACACACACAGGTCAGTTGCTGTGGCTTTAAGCTTTAAAGGGATTCAGTAATGAACATGTTGTACATATTATTCTGGGAATTCCTTAGTAATTCATTCTCAAACAATTCTTTTTTCATTTTAAATTCATAGAAAAATACCAATATAGCGTGGAAAAAATAAATAAATAGTAAAAATCCATTAGTTCATACCATGAAATTTTTTGGTAGTTATAAAACACATCAAGACATTTAAAAAATTTAAACTACAAATAACAGTATAGGAAAACAGACAAAAAATATAAAAACTATAGAAACCCATATTAAAACATAAAAACCTTTAAATTCCTTATATGACTAGGGAAAACCCTAAAACCCATAAAAACACCTAAAATAATAAAAAATCATGAAAAAAACCAAGACCCTTATAAAACTATATTAATTCTTGGAAACCCCTAATTAGGACATTAAAATATCAAAAAAAACCACTAGAAAACCATGAAAAGTCCATAAAACCTTGATAATCATGAGAATAATATAAAATAAAATGAAAGCATTGGAAAATCATATAAAAAATAATTTCACTTTGAAATCCATACAAAAACATCCAAACCGTATATAAATTAAAAATCATTAATGATTATAAAAACATTGTAAAACCATATAAACCCATTATTGTATCCTTGAAACTCATACGATAATCCAAGAAATCTTTCAACCCTTCGAAAAAATAGAAAACAAATGAAAACAATTGAAATCGTCAAAAAATATTGAAAATATCTAAAACATAGTAAGATTCTAGGAAATCATAAAACCCCAAGGAAAATGCATTATACCCCAAGAATCCCCTGGAGAATCCATGAATCACTAGAATAATAATTTAAAATAGAATAAATTCATGAAAACCTCCAAAAATAATGAAAAAACATCAGAACTTTAGAAACCTCTATAAAACCATGATAAACATCGAATGGCATGAAGGAAAATAAAATATTCAAAACCCATCAAATTTTTCCAACACGTTGTAAGTGATAGAAAACATGATAACCCCAAGTAAAACTCTAGATAACCAAAATCTATAGAATAATCATGAAATATAAAATTAATTAAAAATATAATCCCATTAAAACCAATCAATGATCATGAAAATTAACTAAATACACCAAAAACATAAAATATTTTAAAAACACTAAAAATATAGGGAGATACTTCAAAAACATTATTTTCCCAAGAGGACCATAAACGTTATAAAAATTCCTATAGAACCGAGAAATCCTCTAAAAGGACATAAAATCCTTAAACCCATAAACACACCCAAAAAATCATAAAAATATCAACAGATATGAAAAAAAATTGAAAATCATATAAATAATAAAAATCAATAAAATATAAATAAATACTAAAATTCATAAAACCCCTCAAACATCATATAAATAAATTCTAACTAAATAAAATCATACACAACCCTTAAAAATCATATATAAAAAATATCAAAATCATGAAAGCCCTTTATAATCACAAGAATCCCCTAAATTCTTTTAAAAGTATTTAAAACCCGTAAAAATTCAAAAAAAACAAAAAAATATAAAACAAATACTTCAAAAAATATGGAAAATACATGAAAAATAACAAAACACCTTAATAACATGAAATAATATAAAAACATTTTTAAATGAGGGAAGGACATTAATTATGAAATAACCTATAAAATAATAGAAAACCCTAAAAACAGTTATATCTATGAAAATAATCAAAAACCCTATAAAACCTAATAAAACATTAAAAACCCTTTAGGAATGTTTAAAAACATAAAAGACATGATAAATAATGAAATCCCTGAAAATCCCCAAAAAATTCTATAAACCGATGACAAAATTAAAAAACCACATAAAACACTAAAATCAATTTAAATAACTAAAAAACACAATGAAACAACATGAAATCTCTAAAAATTCCTAGAATCCCTTAAAAAACTATATATGTTGGAAAAAACTAAAATGTTATTAATCCCATAAACTTACTAAAAAACACCTTAATTCCCTAGAATACCTTGGAATGCCTTATAAATCAAAATAAAAATGTGTAGAGCACAAAAAACCCTAGAAAATATTGAATACAGTGATAAAACATTAAAAATCATAAAAATACTTGAATGATACCAAAATTCATAGGAAACCGTATATGCAAGGAAACACAAGATAAAATATATAAAATTATTATACCATTGAAAAATCAAAAAAATCCTTGAAAATTCATGAAATCATTTGAATACATAAATACTTTAGAAAACCTTAGAAACCTATAAATTTTCATAAAACTGGTGGAATAATTAGAAAAATCATTGAAAATGAAAGATATTCCTAAAAGTAAAAAAAATAAAAAACTAAAAAAAACCAACAAATAGTACAATAAAAACATAATCTATACAAAGACTAGTAAAATTCTATAAATCAATGAAAAATATATAAAAATGTAAACAACTAGTAAATTCTATGAAAAACCATTATAGCACCTATATACTATAAAAACATTATAAAAATTATAATATTATAAAATATAAATATATATATATAATTATTTTAATAGCACTAATCACCATAGAAAACCATTATGACCCCTAAAATTTATAGTGGAAATAAAAATTTAAAATCTAAATACCGTATGATATATGGTAAATTTTAGTAAAAACAATAAAAACCCAATTGAAAATATCAAACCCCTAGAAACCCCAAGAAAAATATAGAAGGAAAAATACTATAAAAAACTAAAAATATTCAGAAAACTGTTGATACTAATAATACCATTTAATACTATATATTTTTTTAAAATAAATCAACCCCCTATGATAAAATCATAAATCCATAACAAGCACTAAAAACCATTGAAACATAAAATATTTATAAAACACAAATAAAACCATTAGACACTTGATAATCCATGAATTCCGATGAAAAAACTAATAAAACCTTAAAATCTTAATAAAACCCTATTAAACCTGAAAAATATAGTATAAACCTAGAGAAAATATAAAATACATAAAAAATTGAGATGCCCATGAAAAAATCAAAAAATGAATAAAAACACTAGTAACCACAAATATTATATTATCATAATGGAAATGTCTAAAACAATATAAAACAATACAAAGCCTCTAAGTCATTTGGAAACCATTAATAACCTAAATAATCGTGTTAACATCTAGAAAATCCTAGAATACCTTGAAAGGCTTGGGGAACCCTAGAACCCCTAAAATCCCTGTAAACTATTTGAAAAAAGTAAGAGACCCAACAAATTATAAAACTTTTGAAATATTTTAAAACCATGAAAAACATGATATATACATGATTCTTCATTATAACCCCAACATTACATTGAAACGTTCAAAAATACATTATAAACTCTACAAAAAACTAATAAATATAAAATAGCATAAAAATACATGACAAGCCATTAAAATACTAAAAATAATATAAATATAAGGGACACATAAAAACCATAGGAGACCAATTTAATATCCTATGAATAATTGTAAAATTCATAAAAACCCTAAAATACCATTAAAACGAAAGAAATTTTTAATACAACACTATATAATATAAAAATGATGAAATAATAAAAGAACATAAAGACCATGATAGCACCTAGTAAACTATGATTCACAATGAAATCCTAAAAAACTCTAAAAAATAATAATAAATCCTATAAAAATCATGACCCCCCCCCCCCACACACCACCCACCCCCCCCCCCCCCCCACCCCCAAAGACACCAAAACACACTAGGAACCCCCTTAAAACCCTAGGAAATTTTAAAAACCCGAGAAAACCATAAAAACTATAGAAAAAATTATAAACAACTGAAATCCATAAAAATAAAAAAATCATAAAAAATATGTAAAAAATAAAATTTATAATTACCCTTGGTACCATGAAACTTCATTGAAAACAAAAAATACTAATTTGAGAACAGTAATACCCCCATGAAAATAACGAAAATCTAAAAATAAAAGTTGTAACATTATTTAAAATTTTAAAAACCCATGATATGGTAAATAAAATCATTTAAACCATTGTAAGAAGTTATTATTATTTGAAAATAATATAAAACCGTATAAAAAATTGGAAAAGATTGAGAACAACTGGAAAAGTAGGAAAAAACTAACATTGAATAAAAACCCTTCCTAAACACACAAAAATTAAAAAGAGAAAACATCAATAATTTATTTCATGAACATGAAATACTGTAATGCTTGAAAAACCCATGAGAAATATGAAAACATTAGAAAATTAATAAAAAAGGAAAAAATATCAAAAAATTATATGAAACCATGGAAAACACATATAAATTATAATACTTCTTAAATTGATGAGATACCATAAAATTCATGAAACCAATATAAAATGCTACAAAAACATAAAATTGCGTCAAGCATAATGAAAAACATTGGAAATATTATAAAAAACATTAAAGTACTAAAATTAATTAATGATCCTTAAAAATATCTTAAAATCATAATAATAAATAAAATCAATAGATAAGTAATAAAAACACTAGAAAATTAAAGTAACCGTGAACACCCTATAAATAATTGTAAAAGTCTATAAATCTTTACAAAATTTTGATAAAATACAAACAACATTTCAAACCTAAAAGTCCAAAAAAATATGTAAAACCATATAAAACATATCAAAACACTAAAAACCCTAAATAAATATAAATACCCTCGATAATCTTGTAAAAATTTGAAAAATTATGAAATTTCCTAAAATCCCTATAAATATTTCCGAACATATAAAATATCGTTAAAATCTATTAAATATAATGTAAACCCTTAAAAACTCTTAAAAACACTAAATAACACAAAAAACCAATAAAACCCAATAAAAAAATAAACCCAATAAACACATTCAAAATGGAAAAAATCACTAAAAGCCCAAAATTGAAAATATACATCCCCAAGATAAATTTAACTTCAAAACATATTCTTTCAAAATTCATAAAAAATTATAAAATACTTGGAAACCACTATATTGTGCTAATTGAAAAATAAAAAGCTATAAAGGTCTATAATATATCATCAAACCATAATAACATATGGGAAAAGATAAAAAATTTCCAATGAAAACTAAAATTTATTTTAAATGATAACATTTAAGAACATGAAAAACCATGAGAACCCATGAAAAATCATAGAAACCATAAAATACATAAAAATAATGAAAACCTATAAAACCCCTAAAATCAACATAATGTATTATATATCACTCAAAACATAAAAAATGTAAATAAAATATATTTTCTCAAAACCATTAAATACCCCTTTAAAAAATAAAAATACACAAAATAGAAAGTAAAATATTGTGAAACTATCAAAAGCTATGGAATAACTATAAAACCTATAAAATATTCATATATTAGATAACCCTAAAAACATGAAAAAAATAATTAAATGCATAAATACATTAAAAACTACATATAACACATTTGAAACTCTTAAAACCCTTGACCAAATAATAAATCCTTGAAAACCTATGAATGTTTTTTGAGAAATCATGAATATCCATTAATGTATAGAAAACCTATGAAAAAACTTTGAAAATATTAAAAACACAAGAAAATAATAATAAAAATATAATTTTATATAAAACCCTCAAAACCTAAAAATTTTTATAAATAAGGGAAAACAACATGAAACACAAATATATAAAGAATATATTAAAAATCCATAGCATCACATAAAATCCATAAAATTCATTAAAACCCTAAAACCATAGAATAAACTAAAAAAATGATGAAAACACATAAAAACATAAAGACCCAATAAAACATTGAATGTATAAAAATAAACTTATGAAACCCTAAAATACCCTAAAACACACTGAAAAATAAGAAAACACCCAGAAAACCCTCAAAACAGTCGAAGGAAATATAAAAGTCATACAAATACATAAAAATAGTGGGAAGCTGTGAAAAACATCATAAAATTTTAGAAACACTAATAAAACCATTAAATCACATTGAAACATTACAAACTATAAAATAGTATAAATAAATTAAAAATATAGAAAACATGGAAGGTTCAACAATAACATTCTAAACGCAAGTATATTATTTAAAACCCTGAATAACCTTAGAAAAATAATAATAAACAATAAAACACTTAAATTCAATATTAAATCCTTCATACCCTCAAAAATTTAACTAAAACCATGAAAATATTGAAAACACGTCAAAAACCCATAAATTAATTTAAAATCCCATAAAATTTCTAGAAAACATTTGTAAATTGAGGAAAACATTAAAAATAATCTAAAAAACCTATTAATACAAATAATTAAGAAAAAAACAATTAAACCCCTATATTACATGTAAAATAAAAAAACCAATAGAATTCATCCAAACCATTCTAAACAAGGATTCCTAATAAAAATAATTCAGAATCATTGGACCACTAAAGAAACCTAATAAATATTTATATTGTTAAAAACAAGAATAACATATAAAAACATCTAAAACAATTGGAAATCATGAAAAATCATGGAAAATACAAAAACAAATCCAATAGATGAAACCTGAAAATACTAGGAAACATTTCTAAAAACATAAAAACCTAATAAAACACATCAATTTTACAAAAAATGCAAGAATACATAAGAAAACATAGTGAGGAAATTATATTATTAAGATTACAATGTAATTCCCATCCAAACAACCATGAAAACCCTACAAAAAACATCAAAACACTACAAAATAAACAAAAAACACTAGAAAACCAAAAATTGATCAAATAATATAGTAAAACAATAACAATACCTACAAAATACATAACCTAGAATATATATAAAACCAATAAATATTTACAACCCATTTACCCCATTAAACCCCAAAAATAATTAAATGTAATAAAAATATGAAAATCCCTTAAAAATGCAGAATACTAAAAAAAAGACGTGAAAACAATAAAGTATAGGGAAATCCATTAATAAATAGGGAATCCCAAGGAAGATCATTGAAAACTATAAAATTTTAAAAACTATACCCCTTAAAAGACCATATGATTCCATAAAAATCCAAAAATATCCCAAAAAATATATGAAATAATTAAAAAAATATGAAAACCCTAAATTTTTATTAAAACCATAAAAACCAGTGAAAAATATAAAAACAAATAATTTTTTTAGAAAACAACTTCAATGCCCTAGTGAAACATGAAATATACTGTGATATTCTAAACATGAAAAACATTGCAAATTGAAGAAAACCGAGAAAAATCATAAAATAAATTATAAACTATATAAAATACATTAAAACATTAAGAAATCCATAAAAATCATGTCAACCAATCAAAAATAGTTTAATACCCTAAAACCATATAAAAAATTAAAAAACCTAAAAACCCATGGAAAATAATTGAATGTCAATTAATTGCTTAAAACCTATTTTTGGAAATGGTTTATTAACCATGAAATATTATAAAAAATATAGAAACCCCAAAAAACTCTAAAACAACGAGAAACAATAAAAAGTCCATTAAAAATTTATGTTCCCCTAGAAAAGCAAAAGGGATCTCTAAAAAGATATGAAAACTAAAGTAACATTTGAAATACATTAAAAACACTCAGAACATATACAGATAATTGAACACAATAGAAACCATACGACACAATATAAATCCCTAACTAAACACACAAAACCTGAAAAAAAAATCTAACAAAATCTGAAATAAAACATTATACAAGATTGGAAAAATGAAAAAATTCATCAAATGAACTTGAGATTCATTGAAATCCGTAAAATCCATAAACATTTTGTTGACCATTAAACCCTTAAAAACATTTAAAAACATGGGAAAAACTATGTAAATAGAATCAATACCCTTAAAATTCTTAAAGCACTATAATTCCTCAAAAAATTAATAAAAAGTTAAAAAACATGAAAAACATTAAATACCCCAAAAAATAATAAATACTTTAAAAGATGAAATGTGATGAGAAAATATAAAAATAATAAAAAACGATAAAAATTAATGGAGAAAACAATGAAATCATAGAAATTTATAAAAACCCATGAAAGCAAATTAAAACTATAAAAACAAATAGATTTCTATAAAAATCATGGATACCCAATAAAGCTACTAGAAAAAATTCTCAGTTAATTAAAATCATGAAAACAATGTAACACGTAGAAATGCAATGATTTTTTTGTTGGAATGCATTGAAATCCCATTAAACCATAAAACCCCTAGAAATCATGAAAACCTATGAAACTATTAAAATACATAAAATCTATGGAAAATTATAAAAATCCCTAGACAGCATGGAATAACAAAAAATTGATGAAACCCCATGAAAACCCCAAAACACCGAACAATCCAACAAATCCTTATAAATCCATGGAATATACTAAAACCTAAAATCCCATGAAAAAATAAGAAAACATTAAAAAAATTGAAAATAAGGAAAACTATAAGAAATCATGGGAAAACATTATAAAACATTGAAACCAAAGATAAATATAGAAAAAAAATCATAATATATTAAAAAAACATAAAAAATTGGAAACCCTAAAGAAAAAAAGGAAAACCCTATAAAAACCTATTATCCCTAGAACACCTAATAAATTTATAGAAAATATAAAAAAATATCAATATGTGGGAAGAAATTAAATTCCTTGAAATACACTTGAAAAACCATATAACCATTAAGAATTCCAAAAACACCTCATAACTATTAAACAACCATCAAAACTATGAGAATTTTGAATATTATGTGATATACACTAAAACTTCCCGCAATGAGCTATAAAATCATATAAAACCAATAAAGGAACTAGTTAGCCCCAAAACCATAAAAATTGATAAATTTTATCAAGGAACATAAACAAATTAAAACTTTTAAAACATTTCAAACATGTGATAAAATTGAAAATGAAGAAAAATTTGAAAATCTCGGAATATACATAATTAAATCCCTAACAAGTCCATGAAATCCTTAAAATCCCAAAAAAACATTAAAAACCTATAAAAACAGTATTAAAACGCTAAAATAATTGAATACAACAATAAAACTGAGAAATATAGGGAAAATTGAAAAGTAATTAAAATCCCTTAAAATCAATTAAATACATAGAAAAACCTAGTAAATCCCTGAAAAAAATATAACATTTTCAAACCTTAAAATATAATTATAAAACATGGAAATCCTTGAAAACCCATAAAACATGGATAAAAATTAATACCCTTAATAACCCTCGGAACCAATGGAAAGTTATCAAAAATTATAATACCCCATAAAACTACAAAATACCCTAAAAGGCAATTTAAAACCATACAAAAGATAATAAAATTCTCTAGAGACATAAAAAACTCAATAAAACTATAAGATCTAAAAAACTATAAAAATATTAATACCATTAAAACACATAGAATTCGTCGAAATGCAATAAAAATATGACGAACCCTGAAATCGTAGAAAAAATCATAAAAATTTGAGTAATATGTAAAATTCATAAAAAAAATGACTAAACCCATTACAATATAAGAAAAAATGAATAAAATATCAGAACTAATGAGAATCTAGTAAAACTGTGAAAATCATTAATATCCTTAAAATCACTAAAACCCTATTGAATACTATAAGAACATATTGACCCCCCCCCCCCCACTAAATGACCCTAAAACCTTACAAAATCATGGAATTCATAATAACCGAAGTAAAGATTATGAAAAATTTAATACAATGATAACTCAAGAAACCCACTTAAAAATGATGAAAACATCTCAAAGCAATGAAAACCCTCCCAAAACGTGATAAAAATTCAAAATTAAAAGAAATAGAAATTAAACATCTTCGAAAGCCTTAGAAAACACTAGGAACCCTAAAAATATATTATAAAAATAAATATAAATATAACCCAACCAAACTAAAAAACTACTTTATAACCATGAAAGCCAAATGAAAATTATAATAACCCTTAGATAATGATGAGAACAACTAAATAATATTATATATTTATTAAATTTATTTTTAAAAACCCTAGAAACATAAAGAATACCTTAGAATTTCTGATAATCTACATAAAACCCAATAATCATTCAAGACATTCAAAAACCAAAACAGGCCTTTAAAAATTTTCAAAACTCCTTATAAACCATTGAAAGAACATGAGAATTCAGAAGACAATGGAAAACCACTATAGAAACTAAAACATATTTCAAAAAATTATAATGTATAAAAATATTTTTTATAGTAGAAACCCATTACAATTACTCAAAATCATGAAAACCATAAAACGTACCATAAATCCCTTGAAGAACCTGAAAACCCATATATAACTAAAAAACAAGCTAGGTTCTATAAAAAATTATGAACCCTTCATAAACCCTAAAATACTAAAAACAATTAATGTACTTCAACAACCTAAAAAATAATGAAAACCCCTTATAAAACACATCAAAACACTAAAACACCAATGAAAACCATGATGGACCAATGGAGAACTAAAAAATATGAAATACATTAAAAATATAAAAAAAATATGAATCCTTAAAAGCATTGATAATTAAGAACATCTTCGAAAACACTAAAACCTTTTAAAACCCTACTAATATATAAAAATCCCTAAAACCTGATGGAAAACAATGAGAAACTTAGAAGAATCTATAGAAAACACTAAAAACATTGATAGGCTTGAAACCTGTGAAAACCCATTAGAAACAACGAAAAATGATTAAAACCCCACAAAACATAAATAAAACTCTAAAAAACAAGAAATACATTGAAATAATCCAAATAATATGTAATCTACATAAATAATATAAAACCATAAAAATATTGAAATAATTAAAAACCCCAAAACCATTGGGAAATTTTATAATACACTGGAAGACCCTAGAAGTATGATGTAACCCTTAAAACCATGAAAACAATATAAAAATATGTAATGCACTAGAAACCCATGAGAACCCTAATAAAGAAATATAAAAACCTATAAAAAAATTAAAACCCCATGAAAACTCTAAAGTTATTATTAAAACTAAAATAATGTTGAATAAAATGAAAGAAGCATTGCAAAACATGATAAATCCTAAAAAATAATGAATAACCCTGAAAAATAATGAAATACCAAGAAAATTGCTAAAATCCAATAGAAAACATTGTAGAAATAAAAACCACAAAATACAATAGAGAAACATTACAAAAACATTCAAAACACCTAAAGCCATTAATGCCCATTGGAAACTATAATCACACGAGAGAAACCCTTTATAACTCTTGAAAAAAATAAAACCTTTTATATATTTTACAATATTTAATGACTCTAAAATATCATTGAAATACAAAAAATTATAATGAATATCATGAAAAGCACATAAAGCCTTAATCAACATTAAAATAAATATATGGTCCAATTAAACACCCTAAAAAATCATAGAAACCATTTAGAAAACTAGAAAACTATTAATACATTAAAATTCACTAATAAACCACGAAAAAAAAATAAAAAAAAACATGAAAACCCAAAATCACCTTAAATATTATAAGTTCATGGTTAACTATTAAAGATACAAAAAATACTAGACACCCCTCAAACTAGGAAAAACTCATGAATGTCCTAAAAATAATTTTAAATGCCTAAAATCTGTAAAAACATAAAATAAATTGAATATTAGAGAAATTTCTTGATAAATAATAAGAAATTATATAAATAAGTGGACACTAATAGAAAATCCAAATAGTCAATTTAAATTCATAAAACCCAGGGGAAACACATAAAACATATTAATGCAATAAAACCCCTAAAACTAAAAAAAAATCTTGAGAAAGAATTAATAATATTGAAAACCCTTTGAAAATATATGAAAATCCCATAAAACCACATAAAATTCATGAAAAACATTTGATACCACAAAAACGTTGACAATTCTAAAAAAAATTGAAACAATTAAGAATTTACATAATAATGAATGCCTAATAAAATAATTGAAAACATAAAAAACATATTAAAATACAAGAAAACTAAAATAACCTTAAAATTCCTAAAAACTCAAAAAATAGTTAGTACCATGAAGAGGGATTTACAAACCTAAAATATATTTAAAACACTACAAATATGAAAAAAACCATCAAATATCTAAGAAAAACATTGGAACCCCATGCAAATACAGAAACCATTAAAAACCTATTAAATATATTTAAAACCTAGGACATACCATTAAAACTCAAAAACCATTTTGTACCATAAAACCATTGGAAAAATAAAATAAACACTACCAAGACCACGAAAATATCTTATATATCATGATAAACAACGGAACCTCGTATATAATATAAAAACCTTTAAAACATTAGAAACCCTTTATAACCATGAAAACCTTGGGGAAATTTTACTACATTCAAATGAAATTAGAATGTAATGAAATATATGAATAGATCTATAGAAACCTAAAATCCCTAGAAATATAGAAAACCCCTGGAAAATATATAAAATGTTAATTTTTCCTGAATAATAATTAAATAGCTTAGAAACCCCTAAAGTCAATAAAAATAACTAAAAAGCATTATAAGACCATAAACAACCATTGTAAAACCCTAAAACACCTAGAAATCCATGAAACCAAGATATTAACTGATTAAATTAGGGAAAAACATAAAAATTAGAAAACCTAATGAAAAAATAAAAAACACATAAATCTGAGAAAATAATAATTTCAAAGAAAACCCAGCAGAGCCCTAAAACCCCTAAAACCCCTAAAACCATAGAAAATATCAAAAATTGTTAAAACATGACAAAACCTTGGAAATCTTAAACATACTATAATCATAAAAACTATAAAAATCATGATAATAATTAAAAAACTATAAATAAATCAACCCCTTTTAAAAATTAATAAATAATATTTAAAATAGTAAATAAATATTGAAAAAGAATAAGATAAATTTACACACATAAAGACTATAGAAAACAATGGAATTCCCCAAAAAACTATGGCATCCAATAAAATCACTAAAGTGCTATAAAAATCATGAAATACAATAAAAAGTGTTTAAAATTCAAAAAACCTTAACATTCTATTAAAACCCATAAAAGCTATTAAAATCAGGAGAACCATTAAAAACAATGTAAATCCCTATAATTTTATGAAAACCCATAAAACCCATTAAATCCTAATAAACCTCATAAATTTATTAAAATCATGATAACCCATGAAAACACCTTGAGAAAACTAAAAACCCTAAAACCCAGCAAGACTGTAAAAGCTATGGAAAACCATGAAAACCTAATAAAACCCTATAAAACCCATAAATCGCAAAAAATTCTATACTAACCCTAAAATTTCATAAGACAACAAAATCAATAGGAAAATCCTAGTTAACTAATGAATAATGTTATATAAAAAATACAACCCATTAATCCATAAAAAAATTAAAATCTATAAACATTTTTTATAAGACATCAAAGAGTCTGAAAATTATAGAAAATAATGAGAAGACATAAAACCCCATACAAAATAGTTAAAATAAATGAAAAATCATGGAAAACATTTAAAAAACGGAAAACTATGAAAAACCTAAGAAATAGTAAAAAAATTAAAATTGGGAAAACAATTAAAAATATTTAAAAACAATTTTGTTTCCTAAGCCACCTCTAACTATAAACCTTCTTAATAGTGATGATGAATGTGAACACTAATGTCTACCCACAATATGCAAAAAAAAATTACTCACAATGATATTATAAAATATTCAAATTCAATTGATTTTTATTAGAATACCTAGAGAATATAAGTAAAACTACTAATTATATTTATAATATATTGTAAAACTGTTTCCCCAAACTGTATTTAATGTTATATAAAAAAACTAATAAAATTGAGATAAAAACACCACGACAGTGACTGTCAATATCTCAAATCCACAATCTAATGATGTTCTACATAGCCACTAACTCCCTATAGTAACCCTCCAATATGTGTATATATATACATATATGGGCATGAATATATACAGAAAAGAATCCTCTTCAATATCACTTGTGTAATGTGGGAAAACCATACTATTTCCTTAGTAAATGTGTAGTAGATCAAAAATACATCTACACTAGTTCAATTATCACCAAATATCACTAAATATTAGTCACCCAATATAAAATAAATGTTAAATAATATAGTTTAAAAAGAGAAAATATATCAATTTGGAATCACATCGCTGCATCCCAAATTAGTTTAATACTATCACACCATAAGTAAACATTTATTCTTATTTAATCCCTATTTCAAAATATCCATTGCACAACATATTCCCTACAAAATCCATAAGGCATATGGCACAGTGTAACCATAATTTCATATACCATACTACAACCAAATTTCTATATCCCAACTCTATATCACAATCCCGTGATATTTGATTATCTTGGTCATGAATAAAAATTACCTTTTTCTCTCCTACAATGAATGTCCCAAACCATGTATTACCAAAACAATAACACAAGAATTTCTATCAATATATTAAATACTAAAAATAACATAATAAATTACTTGTCATATCATTATGAATACTCTTAACTATGAAAATGTATACTACACCTAAAATGTTGATCTATGAAGGAGTAGTTATCCATCCCATCCATTGTGATATAGGATATTGGGGAAGAGACACAGAACCCAACACATTTGGTGGTGATTACTATTATTTCACATACATGGGGTGTATAAAAAATAAAAATGAAAATAAAATATATATTATAGACACATAAATTATCCCAACCAAATAATTTGAACCAAATAATGTACTAATAAAATACATAAACACTACACCACCAAAACAATCATTAATAATCGATACCAATAGTCTGTAACAAACTATCCATACCATACCACAAAAAATCGATTGAAATAATATTAAATTCATATTTAATCACATATTTTTCCATTTCCATATTTTTATTTACAATCCACATTACATATTTTATGCCATTCATTTTCCATATTCATTTTTTACCCATACATTTTCCAAATTCCATGTTTATATTAGCATATAAAAATTCATTATAATCGTTAATAATTCAATAATTATGCACTATTTTTTAAATTATTATCCAATTAACATTAAATTTTCATTTTTTTTAAATAATATTCTATACAATAAGTTATTTATCACAAAATACAAAAATAAAAAATCAATCACCATAAAAACATCCATGTTATCCAAGGTTAATTTACACTACACAATCCCAATCTAATAACTGAACAAACCTTCACCTTTTTCCTAATCAATCATAAAAATGAAACCATCAAAATAATGAAAAATAACCCCTACAGACTGTACCATGATATACTTACCACATCAATAACTCAATAATAGGAATAAAAATGTACAACAATTCTATATTAATTTCAATAATATAGAAAAACATACTTGAAGAAAACAATACTGAATTTCATTAACAAAATACTTAAATAAATATCATTTTTAAAACCCATATTCGTATAAATATAACACAACATTCATTGAAAAAATCACATCAATACCCTGATTTATAGTAAAAAACTAACGTATTTTTTTGTTTAACCTTTTATTAGTGGTCATCCATTTATATTTTATGGCATAAAACTAACCCACTATCAATAAAATAATAAAAACTCTTTTTTGAAACATCTAAAATAAATAATAAAAACATAAAATTACATTTAATTAACCTATATCTCATTTGATCCACCATCCCCCCCTTCAATTTCATATATATACTTATTATCTTTCATTTTTTTAAGTAACTCTACCGACAAAAAAAAATTATGACAATACACCACAATTGTATATAAATGTAAATGTAAAATATTGAACTCCCCATATCAGACATTGCTTTAGTAATTCACTATGTGTGATTATAAATGGGATGATCGAAAATCAAGGAACTCCTGAATAAAACCTCGAAAATTAATATTTTTTAAAACTCAATAAAAACCATCAACCCAATCTAAAAACCAAATCTATCTTCTCCTAAAACTCTCCAAGAAGAAGAAAACAGAGGTAGTCAAGAAAACATAGGATATATTCCCCATGGATCACAAATAGAATGATATATGGAAACTATTATCCAAAACCAACAAAGGTTTTATCATTGATTTTGAAAGACAAGTATTCAATCATCCATGATATATGAGATACATAAAATATTGATTCTTATAGATAGACTTCTAGATATATGATGATTTTTTTTATGATTTTTTTGTGGTCCCCTTTTCACTAACACCTATTTTAAACATGGTTGACTATATCAATTTTGATATGATTTAAAAAGTCCATGGGGTACCCTATATCACAATTACAAGATATCCCAATTAAATATATTCCAGGCTCCGACCCCAAATAATTCTCATATATTTTCAATGGATTCTAATTATATGGATTATGAATTAGGATACACCAATCAATCATAAAATATGACTCAAACTTTGTTGGAAAAAGACACATAAATGAGGGTTCCATACACATAGATAATGATGAAGAACTCATATGTAAGGGTCACTTATGTAATGTATTTTTTATATTAAATGTTCATTTCATTTATAAAGGGTGATACATAATAGACATTTACTTAATAAAGTGTGAAACATAAAAGAAATCTATATGAAAAGGGGGTGATATATAAGGTTCATCTAAAAATTAAGGGTAAAAATGAGCTTCATGGATTGAAAATAGAATGCAGAATTTTTATATTGAATTAGAAATATCAATTTTTGAAACACCTATCATTCACTAATATTATCCCACCACCTCCATTAACTTACTGAAGCAATGTAATATTCCATCATGTTTTGAGACATTTAATTATATTATATTCAAATGATTCTCATCCCTAGGAATCAAAACTAATCCTGAGAATATATAACGTCAATAAATGTAATCATTACTAGGATATACCTCAAATTAATGTATATTGATACTAGAGAAAATTGATATTTCTCAAGGGATGAATACCATAATCAAAACACCACATGGATAATTATTTTAATATTAATATTATTTAAGAAAAAAACTGACTCTATCATTAAATATGATAAGAGTGTTATCTCTCAAAAAAGGATGATAGATTCCAATGATTCTACTCTCTAAACCAAATGAATTATAGAAAAAGTTTGGAATTGCGTCCTAATTTATATGGATTACTACACTCTAGTGAAAATATCAACAAAACACATACCCCCTCTATATAATAGTTCTACTACAACACTAACCCTAATTTGATCAAGGATTAATTAAATCCTAATAACCACTAATGTTACCTATTAAGATGAAATCCAACTGTTAAAAGGTTCTCAATAGTAAATAAAATGAATAGAGATGATATTATTTACCAGCACTGTAAAAGTTATGATTATAAAAACATTTGGTCATTTCATACAGATATAAAAAGTATTCAAATCTTGTTTCTAAAACGGTTCATTTAATAAACATAAATATACTATTTATTTAAAAATATCAAAAATATTACATTTGAAAATATGTCAACATTATATTGTAGTAAAGAAAATTATTTTATCTTCAATCTAACTCATATAATGGTGAATCAGTTCTCATTTAATTAAAAATATGATTTTAATTTTTACAACCTGTATATGATAAATATAGTGAGAATATTACGAAAAAGGTTAATCAAAAATGATAAATATTATTTAAAACAACATGTAATCATATAAATAAAGTCATTAATACAAATAACTAATTCATAAATACATAAAGAGGATATAATTCATCACAAAAGTCTACCCATTGATGTCTGACAACTATACTAAAAAATTAATAAAATTTCTCAAACCAATGAACAAAAATATTTATAGGGAACCCATACTACTAATACCCCACTACATGATAATGAAAACATATATTATTAATCCATACATCATTCCAAGATCCATTCAAACTATTTGAATGGATCTATTCTCGATCTATGGGAGACCATATCACACCCTCCCTTTGTGTACTGAAATCTCCTAAACTCAAGGTACCACCATAAACCTTCTTAACATACTAGAGATAATATCTATCAATCACGTCAACATGATTCCTTATATACATTAATGAAATTATGTGAAAAATACACAACATCTGCTGAATCATTACACATAAGGATGACTTGTAAAATCACATTCACATGTATTGATCTTCAATAGGTTTTGGAAATATAAATATTAATAAAAAAAAGTAATCTTGAGATACCCACATTTTTATCCCTTTGAGAAAACACCAATGAAACCTTAAAACACAAGTCCCATCACAATTGTAGAAATAAATTTTATTTAACAAATAATTTATACCCAGTAAATGTCGGTTATCTAACAATAGTCTATCCACTACCACACTCAAGAAACCCCTCAATGTAAACTCCATACTAAGAAAACATGGAATTTTTTGGAGTGATTTTCTATTTGAATTTAATATAAACCAATTCAAACAACTTATCAATATCATGTACCATCTCTTAAACATGAAATTTTATCATGTATTGTTTTTGAAATTTGGATGAAACCTTATCTATGGAAGTTTTCTTCTTCATCAAAATAACACCTCCCTAGTATAACTCGGATGACATGTATTAAACCCATTAATGAAAATCAATAAGGATTTTTTTGAAAAACTATATCACACACAAATAATAGAGTAAACTCACACACATTTTATGAAATAAATTTACATCTACACCACTAAAATACTAATCTAGTTCATTCCCATTGATAAAATCTAATTTTCCTTCCAACAAAAAACATCTCTTCCCCTAAAACACCTGTTTTACCGTTACTCATATATAAATAACAATTAAAAAATGAGTCATCAAAAACACCACTATTATTCCCAATAATCATGTCGATTACATTGAAAACACAACAATACTAGTTAATGAAATGACACCAGCAAATACCTACCAAGAGAATAATACATTACATATATTTATTAATCTCATAAAGAATACAAAATTAAATTCTAAAATGAAACTTTGATTTGAATTATGAGGAAATTTTTCTAAAACCCATACATCTAAATCATTTCAAAGAAACAAATTTAATTCCCTCAAAACATTTGTTCTTATCAACATCCATTTTTATAAAACAACTCTAAAATTGTTATTCAAAATAAGTTACCAAAAACCGTTTATAAATCGTGTGGAATTTTTTGATATATTATTTTTTAATCTAATAGAAAAATCATAAATATAAAATCAACCATTTATTCATGAAAAAATATTTCAAATAGTTCAATTAATTATTTTATGATATTCAATTTCAATTTCCAAATAAAAATACAAACATTCTTATATAGCATGGAAAGAGTTTAGAAAATTTATAATGAGAATTATAAAAACATCCACTTGGAATGTTTTATTATGATTTAAATATACATAATTGTTAAATATTTTATCCAATGTGACTTATATTTATGGAAATTATGTTAATAGTTTATCAATTATTACATTAAAATTTCAATAATATTTCTGTTAAGAAAACTAAAACAAATAGAAAATTTAAGATATATTATGCATAAAGAATAGCCTACCATATTATAAACACTTCGCTTATTATGTTTTATTTATCAATATAGAATATGTTATATGATTTCAAAAGATATATTTTTTTAACGCGCATCATACATTACTAGCATGATATTTATCTTACCAACATCAACATTTTAAACATTGAAACTGAGAAATATTAGAACCATGTAATATAAAACATGTGTCATTAATAATAATTCCTACCTAATTAATGGGTCCATTAGGTTAAAAAATATAGTACTATAAAAATGCCAACAAGATTATCACACCCAAAATTCAAATACATGTATCTTGTTTTATAATTTTCAACGATATCATTAATCATTTACATTGGGTAAATAACACTCCATCAAGGATTATCGAATTGTTAAAAATTATTTACTCCGTTAAAAAATATAAGAATATATATTTGAAAACATATAAGAATAAAAATTGATTATATATATATATATATATCCATACAAAAAATAATTTACTTACAACATATGAAATTCTATTATATATCAAGAAAGTATAATAATGAGTTGTGGGAATTAGAAATATAATACTAATAACCCTATTAATATCCAAAAAACCATAACATTAATCATTATATTTTTTGAAAAACCTATTACATGACCATTGATTTTAAACTAAAATAAATGAATAATATTTATTTAAATTTCCTCCCCCACCATCACCCAAATATTGAATCAGGCCCAACAACACATGATGCATGTTCATCTCTATTGTCTCCACCACACAATAAATAGTATCTCACCTTAGGTGTTTAGAAATATTATGTTCATTATGATAAATAATGTTGGATCTGATCTCAAATTTATAATCTAGTCTTCCTTTTTATATCAAACAATATGTTTGACAACTATTGTTTACCTACCAAAACAATGCAACAGTCACCAATCCAAAAAACATTATTCATCCTAACACTCTTCTATTTTTTTGATACAACTTTCTCAGGACTCCCATATTAAAAATAACATGTAGACTAATGTGGACTAAGAGTTTGAGCCCCCAAATACCATCCCAAAAATCCAATGTTTATATACTATAATTTATGGGAAATAATAATCATATGGAATCCATTACCCTTATAATCCTATTTAAATATATAGACACCCAACATTACGGTACATAATATAATGTAAAAAATCAAGATATATCATTTTTTGTTAATTTCATTCAAAAATACATCCCCGTAATGAAAAAAATGAATCCTATGAGAAAAATAAAATAATTACCCTATTCATTGAGATATTAATATTTTATTTGGTCACTAAATCCCTAAAAAAACCCACCCATTAAATATATTCATGTATATAGGAGGTATACACATGTATACTAAGAATAATTCTCTACAATATATTTCATTAAATTGAGAATAAACATGCTAGTATATCAGATAATATACATTAAAATTAAAATGAACTTATGTCTGTTTGACTGTCATTTAACCCACCAAGGATCACACACTAAATATAATATATCAGTATAAAGTTATTAAATAAAAATAATATATATCTTAGAGTTTACCTTTATCCACTTCAATACTTGTTTTTTTCCTACAAACCAAAATGGAAAACATCATGTTCTTCAATCCCATATGCTCTCTTTCCATCCCAATTAATATTCCAAACCATACACTATATCATAGTCGACATAACATAAAACAACTATGAACAAAAATCCTTATGACATCAATATATCACAAACCATTTGGGTATCATGATAGAGGAGAATATCAAACTTATTCTCTTTTATTACCATGAATGACCCCCTCTATGTATTATCATCATAAATGAATTACCATATTCACCTGTGTATTATATAATAAAAATAACCATATATTTCCACACTAAATTAGATGTTTGGGAAAACACCTGTGACTGAAAAAAAAATTGTGTTTTAGTAATGATATCTTACAAAGCTGGGGTGTAAGATAAATCTAAAGTAAAATATAACATATTTTATATCCATACCCAAGGAAAACTCATGGGGTAATAATAATTAGTCCTAATAATACCAATCACAATTATAACACTACCAAAACTCTCATTAACAACTTCTTCCATCATGGAACCATTATCCAAAAATTTCATTACTGATAGGAAATCCATGAAATCTTCATTAACATTCCATTTAATATCATTATTTAAATACATCATGGTTTTCAATTTTAAAAACAAAATTGAAATATTTCCATTAAATTTATATATTTTATTCTAAATTTTTTTTACCATCACCCATTATTATGTCATGAAACATTCAATCATTTCAATCATCAACAGTTCATCAACAACCCATTATTTACAAAATTCTGGTAGACTGTAACACACCGATATTTTATAAGAATAACATTATATTAGATTGATTACAAGACATGGAACATAGATCTTACAAGAGAATAAAATTCCACAATAAATTTTTATATATTTCACTTTAAATACTTTAAATTTATTCGATAGATTTCACAATACAGAACACCGATTTCTAATGTACCGTGATAGAATATTAAAATTATTTTTAAAATGAAACTTTTATAACATTTAAAATAATTTAGAGGGTATAAATATTATTATATAAATTATTAATTATATATATTTCATACTCAATGTAAATTTATTGATAAATTCATTTAAAATAATCCTTCTATTTTCACTAATGTAATTTTATTCTCCAAAAATAACTTTTCTTTAAAAATACAATTTATTGATTTTTTTGGAATATAATATAATTAAATTCATGATATTTATTAAAATTTATTTGACAAAATTGAATTAATTTTTTAAATCACCATTTATAATTTATCTTATGATTAATTTTTCATATTTTTCAGATAGTTTTTTTGTTGAATAGTAAAAAATACATATTCTTATAAAAGTATTACTTGTTTTGAATAAATTAAATAATTAGAATAGAAAATTATTATATTTATTATATTTATTATAGAATAATTATCCATTTGTTATATTTATTTATATTAAGTACATTTTATTTTACGATATTTTGGATATTTGTATAGGATTATTTTTTGTAACAAAATTGATTTTTCAGATATAATGTTTTAAAGTACATAATGTTTCTCCTTTTTAATAATTACAAAACAATATGGAATTATTTATAAGAAATTTATATATTATAAAAATAAATATTAATTTCAAATAACATAATTATTATTGCTATTCATACTATTAAAAATTTATTTTCTCCCGGAAAAGAACATTTATTGAAAAACAATTATCTTGACACTTATGTAGGTTTAATATTAAATTAAATTCTCTTAAATAGATGATTTTAAATTTAAAAAATGGCTTAATTTTGTATAATCATAAAAAAATTTATTATCCAATAATGGAAATAACAATTTTTTACCATAATGAATAGTAAAACCAATAATACAATTTTACCATGGTTAATGTGAAAACTATTTTACATAGGGTTAAACTAAAAACATAATTTTGGACCTGACATTAAAATTGTATAAAAATATTTTATATAAATTATTAAAAAATATAATCTAATTCTATATAATTTCCCATATTTATCTATTTTTCTTATGAAAATCCTAGGTATTACTTTCTTCTTTTCAAAATACAACGTCTCTCCTCTCCCAAACATAGAAAAGTTAAAGTCCTCTACTGTCTACATAAAAGTTAAAAGACTAATGGTTGGTCCAAATTAAATAAATTCATCTATTAATTATCTCATCAAATACTGGAGGTATTTTTTTATTATGAAACCCACTTATGAATTATTTATCTATAAACCTAAAATTATTCTCTGAAGAAGATCCGAAATCCATAATATGTTTTTTAATTTTATTTCATCTTGTAATTCCTTCATATATTCTTAAAATATACTAATATAATATCACAATAATCTCATATATAATGATAATTTAATATTTTAATATAATAACCCATATACTTCTCTACTTCCATCAAAATGGGAAATAAAACGTAAGATCTTGTGTATCGAGGACTACCACCTCATGAAATGATGTAATTGATTTTCCATTAATGCTTTTCCTTGATAGATGGAATGGTGATTGAACATAATTATATGATATTATTGAAATTGTAATAATTATTTAATTATGATACCACATATTCCTTATTACTTTCAATTTTGTTGGATGATACAATAGTGTCGCTCATGCATTTGGTGAACTACCTTCTTTCAAAGCAATGTGATTTTTTTCCATTAAGATTTAAAAGGAAGTTACTAAAGATAATTTTATTGACTATATATGAAATTTGTGACTTATAAATACATCAATAAATATAATATCACTTCTACTATCTTTGTAATTACCCATGTAATTATATAATAATTTGTATTCATTGATAAATTCATTGCAAATGTATATTTAAATAAGTTGTATTTACAATTATAGAATCAATAATAATAGATTATTAACCTCACCTATGAGAGTATAAATTAAATTTATTGTCTTATATGTGTAATAATGATAAATTTATATCATATAATATGTAAATAAATGTTTTTTAAATGATAAATTAAATATTTTTATTTTTATTAGAGATAAATACATAATTTCAATTTGATAATTTATTTTTTATTAAAAAATATTATTTTCATAAAATAGATTAATAAATAATTTTTTGGTTTCCAAATGACTGTAACATAACATTATGAGAACTTAATTAATTTTTTAGAATGTATAGATTATTTATAAGTATAAAATGAATATTTTTTAGATGAATGATTATTTAAATTCCAAATTAAAATTCGATTATTTAGAAAATTATTTTCAATAAATTTTGTTCATTTTTAAATTCTACATAACATAAAAAATTTATATTTTTTGAGATTTTTATAAAATACATGAATTTTTTGAGGAATAGTAAAATATAATAATATTCGATATATATACATTATACGTTTAATACCAAATTCCTTGATTTATCACTAATTTATGAACCATAATCACAAATCCACCTTAATTTGAATATATTTGTTGATAATTATAAAAACTATTCATAATCTTTAGTAAAAATAAAAAACTAATAAATATGAAAATGGGAAAACACCCCTCTCCACCTCTATAAGTACTACTTCTCACCACCTCTTCTCCTTACGCATCACTTCCTTATAACTTGTTTAATTTATGCCCAATTACCTTCCCTAGACTTTTTTACATGCTAAGTTCCTTTTGGTCTCATCAAAATCTGGTGACCAAGAAAATTAATGAGGTTCTCAAGGAGTATAATTAAATTGTTAAAATCATCTTTCATTTTCTTTAAATTTTTTACAATTCTTTATATTTTCATATACTCTCTTCACCTACCCATATCCAAGTGGAATTAAAATTCTCATATAATATATATACTTCAATTTTATCTGGTTGATGAAAACATCATCATCAATATTCTTTTCATATCCCTTTTATTCTAAAATTGATAACATTGTTCATGATTTGTCGATTTACCACCATCGTGGACGATACAATTTCATATTTCATTATCACATAAAAGTATAGACATAAAACCATTATTATGTTTTTGTAATATACCATTATACTTATAATAAGTTATTTAATTTTATTGAACCAATATATAAACTTGTTATTGAATAAAATTACATAATATCAAGATGTTCCTAAAACCCCAAAAAAATAATTTTCATCATTCTCTTTAATTATTCATCTAATGATTCATACACATATAAGAACTAAAAATGATACATGGTATCACTAAAAATTCTATAAGAATATGTACATCATTTAATTCAACTTATGTTGTTTTTCTTCCATTCGAATAGAAAATAAATAATGAACCAACCATAGAAACAACGAAATAAATTCCCCTGAAACAATGAAAATATTTTTATTAAATGGGAGGAAATATATTATAAAAATCACTTTAAAATAATTATAAATAATAATATGGATTTTTAATATTTTAATAACACTCTTTATACCATTATACATGAGTTTTCAAGACATTAAGGAATTAAAATCATGATGTAAGGGAATTTATAAACCAATTTTTATTCATTAGGTTAACCCTATACTTAATTTATTATATGGTAAAAATATTATTAGTGAAATTAATTTTTATTATATTATGTCTTATTATGATTATATAAATTTTATACCGGTGTTCTATTATTTTAATCAACAATCACTCCAATTTTATGATATTTTTAAGGGAATCTTATTAAAAAATTCCTCTTTTAAATATGTATTTTTACCAAATTCAAAATGAATGTTTTTTTGAGGAAGAATTTTTATTTTATGAATATTTTATAGTTCCTTTTAATGTTTTATAATAAATAGTGGTATGTATATCTACCTCTAATTCATTTGGTTTGTTTATGTTAGAGGTATACTATATGGTTACTCCAAGTGTAACTATGAAGGGTACACCATAAGGCAGATGTGAGGGTTACATTGTATGGTTTCTATGTGGGTTACATTTTAAAGTATCTATGAGGGTTACAAGTCATATTGTATCCATGAGTGATACAATATTAAGTATGGAATTCCCCATGTTACCATTATGTAATTATATATGTTTTCTATGTTTAATGTAAATATCATTTTTTCACAAAGTTACTATATCATACTTATTGGGTGAGAAGTATATAAATTTTAAAATGATTTAGTATGTGTATACTTATTCATGGACTACCAGTTTCTCTCTTTCGTTTAATGTCCCTTAGTCATTTTTTCCACTCATATCGTAATTTAAATTTTTTTCAGATGGTTTAAATATGGTTTAGAAAATAATGACACTCCAATATGAATGTTGTGAATACATTTCATTAAAATATTTCATGTTTTATTAATAACTTCTGTGATATAGAGTAAATGGATATTATTTTCAAATTAACCCTATTGTATGTTTGTGGGTTGATATGTATGAATTATGTGCATATTTATAAAAACACTCAACAAAAATTATATATGGGAATGAATGGATGTTAATTGTGAATTAATTTACAAGATTATGTAATGGTTATGGTTGGGTCCTTATAATTGGTATCAAATCATGGTTTAGATAACTTTTGGGTTGAAATGATGTTAATATAATACCATAAATGATTTTTATCTTATAGAAATTATAAATTTTCTAGATTTTGAAGATTACCATGTTTCTTCAATAAAGATATATATGTTCAGAATATTTTTCCACAAAATATATAGGGAATATAAAGTCTGAAGGCATAGATAGTATGATATCATTCTGAATCCATAACCTAGAATAGTGGGAATCGGAACTAAATAGTTTGTCAAAGAAATAGTTCAATTAACACAGGCTATACATGGTAGTGCAATCCATTCAAGAGGAGAAACAGATCAATAATATTGTAACATGATGATAGTGGAACAATGGTTGTCAATGGTCCTGAATATTAAGGATAGTGAGTAGATTTATGACCTTTAATAAGATGAATTGAAAAGTATTTTCCTTGGAAAAATATTTTCCTAGGAAAAATATTCTCCTAAGGTGGTTTGAATTCAGAAGGAATATAAATTATATTCATTTAAAAAATGAGCACTACTCAATGGATATGTATGCTTAAATCATTACATGGTTTACATGGTATGGTTAAATTATTATTTGAGATCTTGATATTAAAATAAATCATTTTTCCTCATGATTTAATCCAAGATACTAATGGTGTTTATCCTCCCTTGAATTCAATTATTATGAGATACTTTTTTATGTGCTGAGAGGGTAGATACAAAGTTTTCTAATGATCACGTATACTTTTAAAATAATTAGAAGAAAATATCCATATGTAATGTGATGGGTAAAAATCAATCAATGAAATATAAAGGTAAGAAAATTCAATTTCAAGTTTGTGGGAAGTGTGGTAAAAAGAAACATGGGTATTTCCAAATCAAATCTAAGAAATTTTTCAGATGTGGTTTCTTAGGTCATATGGCATGAGATTTCAATGTATAATATATTAAGAAAGGTGTGTTTAATTTTAATAAGAAAATTGTAACATTCGTAAAATGTGGTGAGATTGTGTATTTTAAAAATACCAACCAAAAGAAATATCTGGATGATAGAATGAAGCTAGATTATAAGCATAAAAGTGTAGTTGGATCATTTTTGACCATGTCAACTATTGTTGGATCATCCAATGAAGTATTATTTATGTAATTGTTTTTACTCATATTTTTCAAATATATTTATTGATACTAGGTCTACACAATCCCTCTTTTCTAATAGATTTTCTAGAAAATTTGAAATATCAAATCAAGGCGTATGACCAGAACATATAGTTAAAACATCACAAGGAATGATTCATCCAAATGGAATTACAAGAATATTTTTTTTTCTAGGGAAATACAATACTTTAAAACCGTATTTTTTACTGTAATAAAGTTAGATGTCATTCTTGGTGTGGATTGGATTTCTATTTATCATCTTAAGCTTAATTATAGAGTTGAAGATGTTGTTCTTCAGAAAATGTTTCAATTATTAAATATGAATGAACCCATACCATTGATAAGTACCATAAAGCTAAGAAACTATTAATATATATATATATATGAATGTTATGTTCCACATATTTTTGAAAACATTGAAATTTTTTAGAAAAATGATTTTCTAGTGGTAATTAATACCTTTATGTTTATCTAATGAGTTACACAATGTTATATCTTATCAGAAAATTGAATTTACAACTAACTTAGTCATTTATTCTAAGACAATTTCGGAATACCATTATTGAATGATCCATTTGGAACTTTTAGAATTAAAAAATTAGTTACTAGAATTTCCTGATAAAGGATTTATCTAATCTAGAAAGTCACCTTATGGTGATCTTATTTTGTTTGTTAAAAGAAAATATGGTTCCAAAAGACATTTCCTTTAATATAGATCATTACATAACAGTACTATTATAAATAATTATCCTTTACCACATATAGATGGATTGTTTAATCATCTCCTAGGAGCTATGAATTTTTGAATGATTGAATAGAGATATGGGTACCATCAGTTTAAGGTGAAATATGATAAAATCCTAAAAAAATCATACTACATATGGGAATTTTGATTTTGATTTTATGTGTTATGGATTGAAAAATTCCCATATATATTCGATGATCACATCAATAGAGTATTCTATGAATATTTGGATATTTTTTTGTTGTTTTAATTGATAATATTTTGTAATTATTAAAAATTTATGAGGACCATGAATAAAATTTATGTATTATCTTAAAAGGATTAAAACATAATAAGTTATATGGATAATTTAGAAATTTTGATTTTTGTAGCAATGGATTTTATTTCTTAGGGAAATTGTAAATAATAATGGCATAATAGTTGATCCCTCAAAAACAATAGTGGTTTATGAATGTCAATTACCTAAAAACATTATATGTATTCATAATTTTCTTGGATTAAAAAGTTATTAATGACGATTTTTTAAAAACAAATTCATGGTAATCAAGCCCACCAACTAATTTTAAATTAGAATTGGAAAATTTTATTTTTACATAAGAATGTGATGTTTTGTTTTCATGAACTAAACAAGATATTGGAGAATTCTCCAGTTTTTTCCCTACCTTCTACAAATGGAGTCTTTCTCATCTATAATGATTATTCATTATTGAGATTTGGTTTTGTTCTGATATAGAATTATCTGGTTATTATTATGCATCAAGGAAACATAAATCTCATTAATTAAATTATCCCACACATGGTTTGGAATTACCAGCTATGGATTTCACATTGGAAAATTTGAGGAATCAATTATATTAAGCCAGATGTGAAATATAAACCTACCATAAAATCATAAATTATTTATTTACTCTGAAGTAATTGAACAAGAGTCGGAGAACATGGCCTAAACTGATAAAGGATTGTTATTGAGTGATCAATTTCCATCCAAGAAAACAAAGAATAGGTGGTTGCCTTCAGTCGAATGAATTATGATGTATTAACTAAAATAGTTTTGAAAAAAGGCACTTGATTAATGATTTGATTATTTTTTTTATTAGATTATATTGGTTTAGTAAATTCCTCGAGTTCGTTTCTGGTTTCAGTGCAGTCGTCTCTATCAAAAATAATTTATATGGCATATAATAAAGAATGAGAGTTATATAAAAATGTATAATTGGGAAAAAGGGATAAGTTTCCTCAATTTAATTCCAATAAAGATTGGTTTTTATGATTTGGGAAAAGATTATATGTGCAATATAATTCCCAAATAAAGAAATAATTTTTTTATTAAGATAATATTTCTCTGTTTTAAGTCCATATTAGCATTAATATGATGTAATGAGACCATCAAGTGTGTTACTATATGGATATAAAAAATAGATGTTGGATATTTTTCAATGAAATATATGACTTGTAAAAATGTTAAAGTAGTTGGAAAACAAAAAAAATGATTCTTCATACCTTTCCAATAAGAGAGTAGAAATTGGAAAATATAACAATATACATCTTTTTTGGACTGCCATAGACATCTCGAGGTAAAAATACAATTTTAGTTATTGATTAATGACTAACTAAATCTAAACATTTATGTCCTATTCTATATGCTTTGTATTTGGATCAGGTTTCTCGACTATACCTAAAAGATACTTTCAGGATAAATTTATTTCCACTATCCATTACATCTATCCAATATCATAATTTTACTTCTATCTATTGGAAAATAATTCAGAGGTTGTTATAAATAGGATTAAATTTCGTCACTAACTTTCTTCCCAAGCCTTATGGATAGACTGAGTGAACAATTTAGACCTTGGACAACATGCTTCGAGCATGATGAATTGAATATAGGGTAATTTGGGATCAATATCAATCTTTATATGTGTTTTTATATAATAATAATTTTCATTCCAGTAAACTGATGGATCCTTTTTAGGAATTATAAGGAATGCGGTGTTAAAATCCATTATTTTGGGATGAATATGGGGAAAGTAAGTTGATGAAAACATAATTTGTAGTGGAAGTGGCTGGGAAAGTAAATATGATCCCAAAATACTTGAGGATAGAATTGAGTAGGTAGAAAATTTATATAGATGATTGGAGCGAAGACACTTCTTTGGAGATAGGTGATCATGTTTTATTAGAAACCCGCCATGGAAAACTATTTTGCAATTTAGTATGAAAGGAAAGATATGTCCATCGTTCCATAGACCTTTTGAAATCCAATAGAATGTTGGACCACTCACCAACTCAGTTGCTTTTCCTTTAAGTTTCTCTTTGGTACCAATTTTTTTCATGTTTTCATGTTTAGAAAGTATGTTCCAAATTTATATCATTTTATGAGCCTGTAATTAGTTCATTTGGAAGAGAACCTCTCTTATAAAAAGAATAATGTTTATATTCATCATTATAGGGATAATTTAATGAATAATAAGTTAATTTGATAGGTTAAGGTTTTGCGTAGACAATACATGGATTAATAAGTACCATGGGAATCTAAAAATGATTTGAGAGAAAGGTATCCTCACTTGTTGAATCAATATATAAAAAATTTCAGGACATATTTTCTAGACGTTTTGGAGAATTTAAAGACCCACATACTTATATTAGGATTTATTTTCATAGATTAATTCATTATAAATCTATAATAAAATAAGTTGTATTTATAAATAATAAATATATACTTATATAATAGTATGATCACCTATGAGATTTTAAATGAAATTTATGTATCATATATGTATAATCATGATATATTTATATCATGGACTAATTAAATAAATGTTTTGGAAATGATAAATTAATTACTCTTATATCATTAACTCATAAATATTTAATTAAATTTTTATAAATAATATAATGTTTTAAAAGAATATTTATATTCATAAAATAGATTTCTAAATAATTATTTTGTTTCCTTGGGATTATAAAATAATTTTATGGGACCTTAATTAATATTTTATTGTTTCCTAAAATCATTTTTAATTTAAAAAATTTATTTTTTAAATAAATAATTTTCTTAAATTAAATAATATTTTTATACGTATAAAATTATTTTAGAAAAATCATGTTTTTTTTTGAATTTTAATTGTCAAAAAGTTGGTAGGTTGAATTTTTGGTATCCTTCTAAAATAATTTAATTTTTTGGTGAATGGTAAAATTCAATAGATTATGGTATAAATACCTTACATATTTAATACGCCATTCCTTCAACAATGTCATCAGAATAATCTCAAATAATTATCCATTATTTTAATGTATTTAGTGATAATGCTCAAACTATTCACATTCCTCATCTAAAATAATAAACAAATGAATACAATAATTTGAACACATCCTTTTCCTCTACTATAAATATCACCATTCCCCACCTCCTCTCCTCACAACTTAAAGAATTTTAGAATGCTTAATTTTTGTCTAATTACCTTCATGTTTCTTTTTTCCATCAATGACCTTCTGGTCTCACCAAAATTCCAAAACTGAGGGCCTTAAATAGATTCTGAAGGAGGATAATTCAATAGGTAATATCCTCTTTCATTCTCATTTATTTTTTTTTCATTTATTTTTATTCTCTTATAATGTCATAACCTAAAGGTTTCCATGTGTCATTTAAAAGCCTATATTATATATATATATACATTGTAATTTTATTATGTTTATGGAAAAATTCATCATCAAACTTCTTCTCCTCTATCTTTTATTCTAAAATTGAGAACATCATCTGTGATGTGTTGATATACTACCCTTATGGATAATACACATTAATTTTTCATTAGTTCCTCCAATTCTAGACATAAAACCATTATTATGGTTAAATAAAATTTTATTATACATGTTGGGAAAAAATTCTTCAAGATATAATTGATTCATTTTTTAGCTGATTGTGTTTGTTGACAAAGTGGCCCTCTATGCTGTGTTTGTTGAAAAAGTAGACCATTATGTTCAATTTGATGAAAAAGGGGGGTTTACATGGTCATATTTTGAGTTAAAGAGATGATTTTGGAAATTTCTTATTTTAAAAATAACCTCGACAATGGAATATATGATCTGGAGGTGGATCAAAAAGAGAAGATGCATGGTGGCGTCGTATTCTAGTGTTTGCCACTTTTTTGGGTATCAAAATTGACAAATGGATAAAAAAAAATTTTGAAAAAGTAAATGCGTGGTAGTGTCTTGGAGGCATTGAATGTTGTGTTCCATATGTTTTTCATGATCGTAACATCAAAAAATTTCAACCTAAATAGGGTCTCCAATATTTTGGTTTGGGCGAGAAAGGTCACTAGGGTGACATAGACTAGGGTGACTAGACTTGCACGCTGGTAGGAGACCTGAGCGTGGTGCTCAGGGTACCCAAAATTTCTATAAATTGAGGGATACCCCTCTAATATTGTTAAAAAATATCCAAAACAAAAATAAAATTAGATCCCCAGTCACAGAGGTGGTTTGTGTGTGCAAGTGGTCGTGTGGGCGTGCAAGTATAAGGTTATTCAGAAGTCGTGTGCCAATTCATAGTTGCACACCAATATTGGTTTGGGTGTCAATGGGTGTGATTCAGACAATTTATGAGTTGTAGAAGATATTTTCATGCAAGTGGTTAGGTAACACTTGTGTTCTAGGGATGGAGAAGTGCGACAAAACATATAGAAGCACCTGAGACTTAGCGAAGCGCGCGGGTCATTCTAGGGATGTGTGAAAGATGGAAGATTGCCCGATAACTCTGGTGAAAAGTGTGATTCATCAGTGGGTTAATGTTTTACTTCAATAGAGCATCACCATACAAAGGTATATTCAATTATTTTTGATAATGAAGGGACCAACATGTAATAAACTGTGAGTGGATACTTTCCATCGTAGTGAGGAAAGGAAGAGGAATAAGGTGATCCTCTCTACCGGTCATGAGCCATAGAGAGTGAAATAGGGAGTGACCCTTGGGAAATATATGATATTACTCTAAAAATTGTAAATATAGTTCTACTAGGTATATATGTGACCTAGCACGAACATTGTAAATTGGCGGTGAGCTTTACTGGATTTGGTACAACGGCGCATCGCTGTTGTTTGCTCCTTGGACGTATCCCAGTGAGGGTGAACCAAGTACAAATATCTATGAATACCTTCTTACTTCCCTGAATTGTATCCAAATACTAATTATCATATAAATAAATAAAGAACAAGATAAACGTAAACAACATAAGATCAGACAATGTGACCCTTATAATATAGAGGTCAGGAACTAGTGGGGCGGGATGAATTTTGAAATAGTATATCCATACCCTGATTCACCCCCTCCCCACCCCTTAGGTTATCTAGGCCACTTTTGGTCCTAAAAATACATATTATAATTTATTTAATGTTTTTTAACCAATATATAAATAGAATATTGAATGAAATGATATAATATCGTGATGATTATACAAACTGAAAAAATAAATTAAATCATTTTAATGAATGTTTTATCTAATAATTAATCTTGTATTTGAGAAAAAAATGATATATGGTGTCATTAAAATAATTTCAGACATATTGACACTATTTAATTACACTTCAAGAGTTTCTCTTCCATTCAATAAGAAAATCCATTATGAAGCATCCAGGGAAACCATGAAGTAAATGGACCTGAAACACAGAAAATATTATTAGTATATTTTTTGCAATAAGTTATAAAAATATCTAATATTGTATTATAAATATGAATATAGTTATTTAATATATTACTAACACTCTTTAAAACCTTATACTGGAGGTTTAAACACATTTTATGTAAAACAATTCCAAGGTATGGTGTTTCTTAACCCAATTTTCATTCATTGAGTTAACCTTCTATTTCGATGATTATGTGGTATGAAGTTTACTTTTGAAATTAATTTTTAATATATTATGTTTTATTATGTGGCTATATATTGTATACATATATTCAATTATTTAAATCAAATCCCACTCAAATTATATTATGTTTATAGTGGAATTTCCATTAAAAGTTATCTTTTAAATTTCCGTTTTTACAAAATTCAAGAGGAATATTTTCATTTTTTTATTCTTATTTAATGAATGTTTTATGGTTGTTTGGAATTTATTATGATGAAGGGTGGGACCCAAATCTCCCTAAAATTTATATGGTATGGTGTGTTTATGTGGGAATTTGATTATATGCTTACTCCATGTGAAACAATGATGGTTACACTATATGGTAGCTGTAAGCATTACATTATTGGGTGGTAGTCTGGGTTACATTTTAAGGCTACCACAAGGTTTAAAAATCATATTGTATCCATGAGGGTTAAAATATTAATTATTTAATTCCCCAATTTTCCTTGATGGAATTATTTATGTTTTTATATTTTATGTAAACCTCCTATTTTCATAATGTGAATATATGATACGTATTGGGTGACAATTACATCTTATGAAAATTATTTGATATATTTATAAGTATTCATGGACTAACATATTCTCTACTTCTTTTTTGTGTCGGGTTTTGAGGTTTTTGTCTCATATTATGTTCAAAAAATTTTCTCACAATGTTTAAGGATAGTTAATATATAAGTAGTAGACAAGATAAAGGTTGTGAATACTTTTCATGAAAGTATCACAAGTTTTTATTAAAAAAAATTGTACGATAAATGAAATTGGTACAATTTTAGTAGTACTCACATTGTATGCTTGTGGGTTGATATGTTTGAATTATGTCCAAATGTTATAAAACTATAAACTGAAAGTATCCTCAAGAATTTAAGGATGTTAATTATAAATTAATATAATATATTTTTTAATGTCTATGGTTGGGTCCATTCATAACATCTAATATTTTGGAATACAGTAATTTCCCTTGTGCGTATGTGTGGACTACAACCCCCACATAGTGATGTGACTTGTTTTTCATTTTTTATTATCATTGATTGTAATAATATTCTATTTTAAATATACTATCTATATATCAAATAATCATCATTCTATAATGGTGAATTAATATTTACATTCTTTTCATTCAATCTATTGGGAAAATGAAAAAAAATCCATGTATTTGTATGCCTTACCATCTCTATGATCATTATAGTTGATTTTCTTTAATTATTTCATATTGATTACTATAATGAAAATGATAATTATTATATATTATATTTATATCAGGTTTTAAATTCTTGATATTATTTAATCCTTATAAATGTTAAATTATAGAAAATACCAAAGCATGACATGCATAAAAAATAGAGTTATTACCCAAATTGTGATGTTATAAAGGAATTATTAATAAACATGTAATAAAAAGTAATAAGTAAATGATATATGTTATTATATATATCATAATATTTTTGGACAATTTTTATAACAAAATAGTAATTATTATAAAGGAAGTTCAAATGTAGACAAAGAAATATAAGACTTATGATAAGGTGATTTATCTCAATTTTCATCCATTGATCCATTTTTTTATGTTATGCCAATAACTTATTTCATATCATGTGTAAAATACCCTTTTAAATGTAATATCATGAATCCATCATAAATAATGTTATTATAAGATTCAAATTGAATTATTTCATATAATGATATTTGACATCAATGTTAACAAGTTGTAATGAAATTTTTACCATAATTTGTTTTCATTGGGTTATATTACTTCTTCATTAATATTTGATAATATAATATTATCGGTGTAATAAATTTTGATTAACATAATTTTTATTCTCAATTTATCGGAATATTTACATATAGTAGAAAAAATATATTAATTCATTATTTCTCACTTCAACGTTATGGTCCTAGTTTGGGTTACTTTTCAAATTTTGACAACTGATATACATATTCTATTATACCACTTATTTATTTTATTATGTTTATATACTTTCCCTTTTTTATGTTGTATCATTATATCCTTATTTTAATTATGTTTAATGTTTTATTTTGATTTATTGTTACTTTTCACTTATGATATAAATTTCACCAAGGTGGAGAAATATTAATGTTACAATCTTCTTTTCAATCAAGATTATTAATGATTGAATTTTAATTAAAGTAAATTATATTATCATCATTTAGAAAAACCATTTAATTCTATTATTATATATATATTCATGAAATTTACATTAAATAGTAACATATTCCCATCAATGACACGTAAAATATTTTATGAAAATGATTGTAATAAATTCATACTTCATTTCACTCATTGATCAAAAATACTTTTTTGAAATACTTATGTAATAAAGATATTTAAAAAAAAGATTTAAAATTATTTTATCAATTAATTTTCACAAATAATAGTATTTTGATAGAAAATAAAATAAATGGAATGTTCTTATCATTTTCTAATAAAGCTAATTTTTTACTTTTCATATAAAAAATCATAATGAATATTCTATTTAACATATGTAACATGAATAGAAAATTCCTCCCATAATGACCACTCATATCCTTGATGATTATATTTAATGTTTAAAAAGGTAATTTATAATTAATATGTTTTCCTAATATTAGTTTATTTTTTAAAATTATAAATTATTTTTTAATTTCAAAATGGTATTTTCCATCATAAAGTTTCTAAGGGTATTTTAATGTTAATTTTATTCATCAATTGTAAAACCCGATTTTTTTAATATAATACACTAGGTATATATTGAATTGATTTTAACTATCTCATTTATATGGAGGGATTGTGATTTTTTCATGATATTGTCATTTTACCCAAATCATTTCCATTAGTTAATGTTGTGGTTAAAGGATTAATGGTTTTTATAAGTGTTTTATAATGAAATTCAATCCTTTTGTATACTATTCATGTTCTATATTAGGGGAATTTTATATATTATTGGTGTTACAAAATATAATTGGGTTAGCCTTGATATAACATATATAATTTCTACACTTAGATAGAGCTGATTGTTCCTAATATAGCAAATATGATTGTTCCACCTAGATTACACTCCAAAGAATTAGGAACTCTATATATGGATGTTGGCCATATTTTTTCTATTTGTTAGAGTGATATCTTTATAATTATCCAAGATATTAATAAATTTTCATTATTCTTTCGATGTGATTTTTATGATTCTTATGATCATGATTTATATCACATTTCTTATGGTTATTGAAGCTGATAAATGTTGTTATTTTTAATTCCATATAACATGTTTTACATTTATTGATATATGTATTGAAGTGCATAATATCTCTTATTTTTTTCCACGTACATTATTAATGTAATCATTAAATTTATATAATCATATTGTAAGTTATGATAATACTTTTTAAATTCTACAATTTACCTTTTTTAGTATTCTAGATCACATTTATTATAATTTATTTTCCGTAGGTTGTGAGGAATTATATCAATTAAATTATTTTAAAAGGGTTTCATATAGATTATTTAGAAGAAATATTATGGAATATGTAAATATATATATTCAAATAAGATAATTAACATTATGAACCTGAATCCAATTTTGTAAAATATTTAATTAATTCCCTAAAAGTCAATCCCTAATAGGTCCTCGGGTATGAATGTGATCCATAAATAGTTATTGGGTTTGAAAGATTCTGATTGAATAAAGTGTGTCACATTTATCAGTATCAGTATAGTCATGTAAAATATTTAATATTAGTAATGGATCCTAGACTGCGAGTTCCTGTTTTTTATGGTTTGTATCAGACTAGGGTTTAGATAACATTGGAGAATCCGATACTTTTTTGAGAATTTTTAATAAGAGTTATGAAAACCAACATGAGATTATGATATTAATATTTATCCTAATATAAAATTCATAGAATACATTTTTAGGTTTTTGGGGATGATATATTAATGTTATTGATGACATTTAGGAAGAATTTTTATTTTTTGAAGTATACATAAATCATTTGATTAACCTGAAGTACGGCTATAAATTTTCTAAACGATTTTTTTAAATTTTGTATCATTAGAGTTTATATGATCTTGGATACTTTGTTAATTATGGGAACACCTGTTAAATCATATATATTTCCATGGGAATGAATATTTCTCTACTAACTAAGTGATTAATATTATTTTGAGAAGAAAGATGTTATATTTTTTCTCTTCAAAACTAAATGTTTTGATATAACACTTAAGTTGAATACACTCATTAATGTTGATTTTATTGATGTTATTCAGGATATAAGATTATTTATTTTTGGAATAATTTCATTTTAAATTTTTGTATTACTATTGAATTTTATAGATTAGTGTATTATTTCATCATACGAAGGTTTATTCTTTTTTTGAATTATCATACCATGTACTGATATTTTTGGGGTTGGTTAATTTATAATGTCATTAGGAATATTTTTTCATCATTTATGGGATTACATAATCCATAATAAGATTATTTTAGTGCTAAATTCATTAAATATTCATATTTAATACTCACTATTGGGATAAAAAGATCATATTGTGGTAGAAATTTATTAAAGGATGAAATTGTACTTATCTTGAAAGTATATTTCATTATGTTGTTCGTCCATATGGTTAGTTTAATCCTCAACCAAAATAAATTTATCTCAAATTAATTTTTTTTTATTTTGTATAAATAAGTGATCTCATAACTCATAAAAAAGGAGAATAACATTACGTCCTAAATAGATATTCTTTCCAAATCCATGATTTCAATTTCAATCAATGTTCTCTAATTTGGAAACCTAGTATGTGTTAATATAGAAAAACATTGTACATAAATTTATATATTAACAAGAGGAATGTTTATTTCAAAAATTTATGATGTCGGATTCCAACTATAGTATTTTCAAATTTTCAACCATTTTTTACTGAGTTTATGTTCAAATTTTGAGGACACAATTTATTAATTAGGGGAGAATGTAACACCATGAGATTTTAATAGAACATCATTATGCATGATATATTATATGATGTGAAAAAATATAATATAAGATTATATAACGTGTTGAGTTATTATTATATAACAAAAATTCTTATAAATTCAATTTTTGGACATCTTGCGTAACCCACAACAATTAGTATTAACAAACCATGATTTACTGTTTCAATTATTATTTTTAACCATGACAGTTATAACCTAATTGCTAAATTTTTTGGGAATGAATAACACTATTTAATTTATGAAAAATATTTCTTTATTATTAAATATAAATTTATTAATAAACCCTAAATTAATGGTTGATAAATTATTAGTAAAGAGATTTTATTCTCCAAATATATGTTTTCTTCCCTTAAAATTTTAATTTCTTTTTATCAGAAAATTTTAAAGTTATTTATTTGATATTTTAGAAACAAATATTAGAATTAGTTATATTAATTTATTAAATATTAATATCAACTTTAATGTTGGAATAAATTTTATGATTTTTGTTAAAATATTGGTTTTTCAGTGAATAGTGAAAAAACAATGATTTTTGTAAAATTGTTATTTCTTTTAAGTAACGAATTTTATTTAAAATTTACATTTTTTGTCATAATTTTATGAAAAATAATTGTTATTTTTATATTAAATTAAATTAGTAACATTTCAATTCCCTTTACAGGGTATTTTAGTATCAGTTTATTTTTGAATTTAAAATATCTTTTTTGTGAACTTTTTAAAAGTGCATAATGAATCTCCTTTTTAATTAAATAAAAAACCATTAATAATGAATTTTTTAGCTAAAATTTATATATTTTGAATCTTAAAACATAAATATAATTTAAATTAATTAATAATAATTTTCATAGAGTTATTATAAATTCATATTTTTGTTGAAAAATACATTTCATGAAAAACTATTTATTTGACATGTCTGTGTGTTTAATTTTAAATTAAATTCTATCACATATCTAATGACCTGGGTGTTTATGGAATAAAAAATTTTTTCTATTAATTATTTTGAAACTGATAATAATTTTATGTTCAAGGGTATGCTTCTTCTGATAGCGTACTCGACACATGACAATGTGTTTCTCCAAAATCTTATGTTGCGCACAACATTGAGTTATACCGAGGTATAATAAAATAATAATATTATTATTTTAAATTGTAATTAAAGAATATCCATTGGAATTATAGGAATCATCAATATCAACTGAAATTTGAAATATGTTTTGAAAATGTTAAAATAATGATTCATTGTTTACCAAATTTATTACAAATTGGAATAAAAAACTATTGAATATAATGGATGTGTTTTTATGAAAACCTATTTAAAAGAGAATAATTGTGTTTTTAAATTCATATAACCCTTTATGTATTTTTATTTATTGAAAAATATATGTTATATATTTAAGGTAATGTTTTAAATTCATCTAATATGTTTTCTAGATATGATATATGAACAAATTCATTTTTTTGGATAAAAGAAGTATTTTTCTAAAAATGCAGTTTTACCACCTTTTGATGGAGATCCCTTTTTTATGTCTAATTTTAGTAACTTTAATTTATTATATTTGGAAAAATAAAATTACTATTTAGAAGTGGAACATTAAAATTTACTTTGGATTAAATTTATGCATTTTTCTGATACTAATCATTTTTATGAATAGTGAAAAAAACTGTATTTTAATTTCAATTTGCCTCTTCATATAAATTATTTATATAGTTAGATTATTATATTAATTGGTTTTAAAGTATAATTGGATTATTTTTTCTCATTTATCCAAATGATGGTTATTAGATTTAATTTCACCATTAAAATGGATAGAAACACATGACAATATTTTGATAGATATTACTTCTTAAAAACCCACTTTTTGGTTTTGACAACAAGAAATAATTTTAAATTAATTACATCTATTTATGTGTTTTTAATTTAAAAAAATTAATTCCATATTTGGAATCAGTAGTTCCAATTTTTGTAAATAAGTACATATTATTTTTAGACATTATGAATATTAACATTAGTAATTATTTTATTTACCATGGTTAAAGGGTAAATCTTGTAAATAATGGTACAAAAATAATATTATAATAATATTAATATACCCTAACACATGTAATAATATTATGGGATTATATAAACCTAACGATGGGAATTTTTTAGTCGATTTTGGGACCCCATGGTGCCACATTTATGTGAAAATGTCATTTTATAAGAATTAATTTAAAGTTTAAAAAGTAACATAAAGATGTATCTTTTTGAAGAAAAAATTATATCATGTTATATTAATGATATATTATACCATAAATAGTAATTATAAAGATAAAAATATTTCCTACATCATCATATTTTATTTATGATTTTTAGTTATCATATAAATAAATAGATTTGTTACACAATGATGATGTAGTGAGTACCTTATTAATGAATGATTTAAATAGATGAGATTATAAATATTAAAATTAACTTATTTTAGATACTTTTTATTCTATCTACATATTTTTTGGTTGACAATATCTTTTGTATATTTTAATTAATGATGTTTTTTGAATTATACATGTTGTAATGTATTTTTAAAATGTCATTATATGAATAGTATAAAAATTGACATAAATGAGTTTTTGAGACAAATACTATTTAATTAAATGATATTACAGTCCAAAAAATATACTATTCATCCAAATGACATAGATAATGTTGATAATTTCATTAATGAACCACTTAAGGTTTTATTGGCATTTATTGTAATATATTACCCATATAGTATGAATATATAAGAAGACATAGTAAGGGAAAAATTAGTTAACTAAAGGTAAAAGCTAAAATATATCATTAAATTAGTGACATGGACTTGTCTAAAACCTATTGGATGAGCGGTGTTCAACCCAAAAACATCCTATATTTGATATAAATGACTTTGTGACCATTTGAAACTAGAAATAAATTTATAATAAAATAATTTTTCATATTTTTCCTAAAGTGCCCATCCTCCCTCCTATAAAAGGGAATAACCTCTACCTAATTAATCAAAACTCTAAACCCCTTGGATAGTCCATCATATACCCAAATAATCTCCAATCATCCAACCCTTCTTCCTAGAAGTTTTACCTTAGATAGAGGGAAATTCAAAAAATACTTTTGGCTCAAATCAATGGGAGTTACATGTTTTATGATGTAACGTCTTCTCTAAAATTCCATTCCATTATTTTACTTCTCCAGTCACTATTATATTCTTATTCATATATTACATAACAAAAACACTATCTTCAATATACTTTAACTTTTTTATGTTAATTATTTTAACTACACTTACTCACACCTTCATAAAATGGATACAAACATATAGTTTCAGTGTACGACAAAGTACAGCCTCACAAAACAATTATAGTTCAATTTTTCCCTACCACCTATAATGGTGGTCATTATGATGGAACTATATTTTTATATGAAAAATATTATATTTATATTTTCTCTATCATAATGTAGTTTTTATTTACAATCCTACATTTATTATTTTCATGATGTGTAAATATGATAATTTCATTTGAGGAAGTGAAGACTACCACCCCTTCAAAGAGATATGACTTCTCCATTCCATACATAGAATATACAAAGTACGGAGTGTTAATAAAGTTGTGTAAAATATATACCATATGAAAAAAAATTGAAAGTATCATCCTTGCGTACGTACAGCTTAACATCTCTATGAACAGTTCATTTCATTTCTTATCTCTAAATGTTATGGACTATTATAAATACATATATGTGGGATATATTTTATGTTTAAATCCTGAATACTATTCTCTAGATAATTTACTTTTAACGACATGGGAAATTTGTAATTATGATATGATCATTTTCGACTCAAGTACTCAATATCGACAAAACAACCGATATTAACATAAATACTTATGAAATTTTTATAACATGGTAATAGGTGATATAAAAGGAATAATAAACTGGAAAAAGGTTCTTAATCAATTAGAAATTAAATTACATTTATTATTTAGGAATAATGTGGAACATACTTAATGAATCAGACTCAAGATAAGAGAACCTTTCACCCTCCACTTTTATTCAAAGACTAATTTTATGTTATGTATTTAAATTAAATACTCTAATGATTTAATCTGTTCTTCTATATACGTATTACTGAAAATTTTATGTCCATTTTTTGAGAGACCATTATCACTCTCATCAACTCATTTTCTGAATTTTTTAATGACACTGTTAGGCTGCTGAATTTTCATAAGGGTACTTCTTATCCAAATTTCCATTCATTGGGTTGAACATCTACTTCTTGATTATGAAGTTCTATAACTATATGAGAAATAACTATTGATATCATATATTTTATTTAAAAATTGATTTTTGTAAGGGAAATCATCTCAATCTCCATTCATTGGGGCATATTTTTCTTTATACACAGACTTCTTTTATATGGTGTATAATTATATCTTTTTTTTATTTCAATTAAATGGTTTTCAAAAGGAATATTTTTCTACAAAGTGTTTTACTAAATGAAAAAAAGGAGTGTTTTTAATTTATGTGATGATAACAACCTCTCCATCTCCGTAATCATTATTTGAAATTCATCTTCCTCTATGATCTTTAATATTTTTTTAAAGGAAAAAATCCCTTATTCCCTTTATGAGTTCTTTCTTAGTGAAAATGGGTTTTCAATTAGATTGAGTATTTAAATATCATGAAATGATTTCTTCGGATTTCAAATGGAATGTTATTAGTGAAATGTTAATATTGGAAATATTTTATGTGTCATGATTATACAATGGTATTTGAACATTTTCTGGGTAGTTATGTGATAAAACAAATGATGGGTGGTTCTTGGATAAACCATGGATGGGTGGTTAGGTTATAACATCCATTGTATTGGGTATATAATTCAGTCGTATGGATCTTCCATTTAGGGATATGTGTGGAATTAAACCATGTGTATAATCTATTTAAGTATTTTTATTACCCGAGAAACCATTATTTGTTATTTGTGTATTTCTATGGGAATTATGGTAATCATTAGGTAAAAAAGTGTATGCATTGAGCTTATAATCAATGAAGTGTTTTTTCTACATCTTGATGGTGAAATGTATTACTTTATGGTAACATAATCATGGTTGAGGTGTTTTTACAGGACTAACAGATTTGTTTCATTTTGCTTCCCTTACAGATATTTTTATGCTCATCGTAGATTTTGAAATATTTTACAGAGGACATAATCAATTGGATAGTCATGGATGGGATCATGTAAATGTTATGCTGTTAAAAAATGAAACGATGTGATATTTCATTTTAAAGAGTTTTTGATTTAGGAAAAAAGGGACAGATAGTAGATGTTCCTACATTTAATATTCAAGAAGTTATGTATAATTTATGAGAAAATTATCAATAGATATAAACCTAAAAATATCCCATACCTTAATTAAAATCAAATTATTGACTTATCTCAATATTAAGTAATGCTTTAGGATAGGTCCTTATATTTTTTATCATAGTTCTGTTTAGATAACTTTATAGGTTAAGTTGTTATTTAAGAATAAGTGATATAACCACAGTGGTTTGCATATTAGAATGAGTCATAGTTTATTTAGATGAATTGAAAGTGTTTAAGATAACATGAATAAGTATATCCTACTTCTTACCCTCCTTATAAAATATTATATAAGGATTTTAATAATATACTTAAACTTATATTTTCTATTCTAGTAAATGGTTAGATCTAGCAGACACCAATGTAACTATGTATGTGAAGAAAACTATGATGGTTTTTTGAATAAGAAACTGAACGAAATGGGAGCTATAATGAGAACCCTTATTGTTATTCCTTACCAACTATCTAGATACCTGATTGACCACATGAACCATTTTGATTTTTCTAAGGCATCATATATGTGAGAAAGGAATCTGTTTGGATGTTTAGGAAATAATATTTTAGGTAAGTATATTGAAATACCTATTTTTCAAGTATTTGGAAAGAAACACATACAAAAATTCATAAAAGGGAAAAAATATGTTTTTGATGTGGAAATAATGGTCATAAAATAATAACCTACCATAGAAAAAGGAATCGTTCAGTTGACTCCAGGAAAGGGAATGATGTTCCTTCGGATGGATTAATTGAATGTTATAAATGTAGTGCCCATGGTTATTACAAAAATAGATTTCCTATGAAGAATGTTCCAGAATGGGATTAGCTGGATCATACAAATATATGTTTACCAATGCCTAGTGTAATTCCATTTGAGGATGAGGAAAATGAAAATTACCAGTGATACATTTGGATTATTTCTTAGCTGGTGTTTTGATATTATTGAATGTTAGGATATGATTCACGTTTTTTAGGAGAAAGTTATTATTGAATAAGTTAAAAAAATGGTTAAGGGATCATGAATATTGGTGGATGATTAAGATGTCTAAATTTTAGAAATTCAAGAGTTATGTTAGATAACTGGGTGATAAAATATTTAAAATTATTAATGCTCTTTCATTGATGGGATTACTTTGGAATGATTTTCTCTTGTATGCGTAACCCTAATGTTTTTTATGTGAAAATTCTATTTGATGAATGATGATCTTTTTTATGGATATTCTTATAAAGAACCATTATGATTTCTATGACCCATGAATTTGAGGAAATTATGTGTTATTACTTTTTGGGATGTAAAATGAAAGGTATTAGATAACCTTCAAGGATAAAGACTTTTATGGTTATTTTTGTGGAAATTATCTTTTTTTAGAATGTTATAACAATTTAATAGTTTTATAAAAAGGAAAACAAGTAGGATGGGTGACAATTTATCACTTCTGGCAAGGCCATGAGAATCAATCCCACATATGAAGGGTGAAAAGGGGGGAATCTCCTACCACAAGCCTATGTGAAGAACATAGTTATAATAACTAATTATTTTTAATTAGATGGTTTTATGGATCAACAATAAGTTGGTTTTGGGTACTTATGTTTTCTAAAATGGATATTCGTAGTATATGAAAACGATTTGGTGATTAATTGATAAATTTTATTTTGAAAGATGTTCTCTCTTTTGGGAACACTATATGCCAAATGAAAATATAATAATTTGAGATTTATATTGAGGAGTATTGGTGTAACTTTATTTTGGAAGAATATTTGTTTTTATTGTGGAATTATAGATATTTTCTTTATTTATGAAATTATTAGACTATCTTTTATAATAAGTGATTTGGATAATTACATTTATATATGATAATTTAAGAGTATTTGATGTTATTTGCGGAAAAATTTTAATATTTATCATGGAAGACGATGTGATCAAATTATTCTATGATTTGGGATTCAATATTAGTTTGGATTATATCGATGAATTTTAAGGAAAATTGTGTATCAAATTGTTTTGTTGAACCTTTGGTATTTTTTGTTCAATTTTTGGCTTATGAGTAGTATTTATTTTTATATAGGAATATCCTTTTGGGGATTATATGATCTTGAACTAACCATTTGGTTTTTTAATGGTTGATGATAGAGGAAATATATGTATTTGAACTTTTATGGATTATGTTATTCTCAAAATATTGATTCTAGAACTTCATTTGTGACAAAGTCATCTTGAATACCCATCGTTTGGAGAAAAGATGTGTTTGTGGTAGGAATTTATTAAAGGGTGAAACTATACTTGAATGGTAATAATATTTCCTTCTGTTCTTATTCTTATTAGTAAAAATTTCTACAAATTTTGGAAAAGTATCTTAAAACAAAAATTTTTCCCTTTTACTTTTCCAACATGGGAATCAAAGACCTTTTTACCCATCACAATTTTGTGTAATTGTTGTTCTTAAGTTTCTCCTAATCAGGTTTTCTGTCACTCTCCATTAGAACATGATTGTTATTTCTCTCTTTCATATACATGTTTTCATGGAATCTTAGATTGTGTTATCTCCAGTGACCATTTTTATTCTCTTTCATTCCATTAAATTGATTGTTTTATTGACTATTTTTTCAACGCATGTATTTTAATAATATTTCCAAGCCCAATTTTAAAATTGCGAGAACAAAATTTCCAAAATGGTGGAAGGATGTAACGACAAAGGTATTTATATAATAATAAATTTTTTATCTATTAATACTTATGAATAAGATATTAATTTTACGTTAAAGTGGATGTTTCTTCTGATAGTGTACTCAACACGCGACCATGGGTTTCTCTGAAATCTTATGTTACACAAAACTTTGAGCTCTATCGAAATATAATACAATAATAATAATATTTTTTTAAATGGTAGTTAACTCTTAGCCATTGGAATGGAGGGAATGAATAGTTTCAACTGAATTTTGAAATATTTTTTACACATGTTTAAATAATGATTTATTGGTTAGAAAATTTATTAGAAATGGAAATAAAAACCAATTGAATATGAATGATGTGTTTTTATGAAAACCAATTTAAAAGAGAATTATTCTGTTTATAAAATCATATCAATATTTATGGTTTTTTATCTAATGAAAAATATATTTTTTATATTCAATATAATGTTTTAAACTCATATTATATATTTTCTAGATATTATAAATGAACAAATTGAATTTTTTGGATAAATGAAGTATGTTTCTAAAAATGCAGTTTTACCGACTTTTGATAGCATACCCTTTTTAAAACTAGTTTTTGACAATTTAATATATTATATTTGAAAAAATAAAATTATTAGTTAGATATAGGATATCAAATTTTACTTTTGATGAAATTTTTTTATTTTTCTGATAATGTTCAATTTTTAATGAATAGCGAAAATACTGCATTTTAATTCAAAACTGATTTTCAACCAATTTATTTATAATGATTTATTATTATTTTAATTAGTTTTAATGTGTAATTGGATTAATTTTTCATCATTTAACACAATTATATTCATTATATGTAATTTCAATTTTAAATTGGACATAAACACATGTGAATCGTATGTTAATTATTACTTCTTAAAAACCGTCTTTTTTGTTTTGACAATGGAAATTAATATTAAATTAATTTCTATCAATTATTTATTTTAAATTTGGAAAAATTAATTCCATATTTGGAATAATTTGTTCCAATTATTTTTTAATAGGTTCCTTTTATATTTCGACATTATGAATAGTAACATCATTAATTATTTTATTTACCATGGTTAGAGGGTAAATATGGTAAATGAGGGTTAAAAATAATATTATAATAATATTAAACTACCTTAACATGTGTCCCAATACTATTTTATGAGATATTTCTGACCATGGGAATCCTCAGGTCGATTTTGGGACACCATAGAGCCACTTTGATATGAAAATAACATTTTATAATAATTAATTTTATTTAATGAGAATGTAAAATAAAAAAGATTCTTTTTCTGAAATTTTTTTTACATAGGGTTATATAAGAGATCTCTTCAACCATAAAAATTAATTATAAATCCAAAAATATTTCCTAAATCATGGTTCTTAATTTATTTTTTAGATATAATATAATTAAATAAACATATTTTTTGATGAAAGATTTAAAAAATAGATTATAAATATTAAAATAAACATATTTTTTATTCTTTTTATACCATAAACGAATTTTGAGGTTGAGAATGACATTTTAAATTTTAATTAAATATTTTTTTTATAATGATTCATGGTGTAATGGATTTTTTAAAAGTAATGATATAAATAGTATAAAAATTGACATAACTGTGTTTTTAAAACAAATACCATCAAATTAAATGATATAATTGTCCCAAAAATCTAATATTTATCCAAATAACTTATATAAGGTTGGAAACATAATTAATGAACCACTTGGGGATCGATTTTCATTTTATAGTAACTATTTTAAACATATATTTTGAAAATACAAGAAGACATGATATAGAGTCAAATTAATAAACTAAGGGTTAATGCTAAAATATATGGTGAAATTTGTAACCTAGACTTGTATAACAACAATTGGTTGATAGGATTTTGACCCAAAAACATCCTATATTTGAAATAAATGTCTTTGGGAATATTTGAAACTATAAATCAAATTATAATAAAATAATATTTCATGATATTCCAAAAGTTCCCCTCTATCCTCTTGTAAAAGGAAATAACCTCAACCCATTTAATCACACTTCTCAAGTTGCTTTTATAGTCCAAAAACTGACCAATAAATCTCCCATCATCACTCCCAACCTCCTAGAAGCCTTACCTTAGGCAGAAGAAAATTCAAGAAATCCTTTTGGCTCAAATCAAACGTGGTTAAATGTTTTAAGAGGTAAAATCCTCTCTAGATTTCCTTAAAATTATTTTAATTCTCCACTCCCTATTCTATTAGAATTCATTGATTACATAAAAACACCTGTATAATTAATATTCTAGGATTTTTATTAGAATTTTGTTAACTATACTAACACAAACCTCTATCAAATATATATGAAAATATTGTTTCTATGTACGGCGAACTACTGCCTCACAAAAAAATGATTGTTCGATTTTTACAAACCACCTCTCATGGTGATCGTTATGATAGAACTATATTTATATATGATATATTTTATATTTATATTTTCTCTATGATATTTAATTTTTATTTACAAACTTACCTTTATGCTTTTCATGATATGTAAATACTATAATTTCATTTGAGAAAGTGCAGACTACTGCCCCCTCAAAGTGATATGAATCATTCATGCCATCCATGGAATGTATAAAGAATGGATTAATGAACATATGTAACATAAATATCATATTATATTATAGTTTAATTATAATATACCGGTTTATCATTTAGTTTTAATTTCCATAATATAAAAAATAAATGAAGGTAGTGTTCACGCGTATGTACGACTTTCTGTCTCTATAAATGGTGCATTTCATTTCTTAACTCCAAATTTATTGTAATATTATAAATACATATATACTGGATATATGTGATATTTAAATCATGAATACTATATTGGATATAATTTACTTTTGACCACATGAGAAATTTGTAATGATAACATGATCATTTTTGACTCAAGTACCCAATTTTGACTAAACGAATGATATTAACTTAAATATTTATATAATTTTTATAACGTAGTAATAGGTGATATAAATGGAATAACAAAATTGAAAAAGGTTCTTAGGAAATTATAAATTTACTTAAGATTCTTATTAAGGAATAATAAGGATCATATGTGATGAATCACACTCAAGGTATGAGAACCATTCACCCTACACTTTTTGTTAAATGCTTCATTTATGTTATACCTTTAATTTCCAATTTCTTATATTGTAGTACCCCCGGTTTTGGGTACATAACCCCCATTCCTTACATTTTTTTATAATTTTTTTTGTCTTTTATTTGGTTTCCATAAAATAGATTATTTCCATAAAATAATGAGTTTCAATAAAGTGGGGTGTTTCCATTAAGTGGGTTGTTTCCATAAAGTGGGGTGTTTCCATAAAGTGGTTTCATTCCATAATGTGGGGTTTTTCCATAAAGTGGGATGTTTCCATAAAAATGATTTTTGATAAAAAGGGTAAAGGTGATGGGTGATAGATTTTGGGGATTTAATAAGGAGTATTGGGACCAAAAGGATGGTCCCACAATCCATAAATGGTTGGCCCAATATATGTGGTCAAATTTTGCACAAAGGACAAATCTAGATCCTATTTTCTAAGAGCTTACTCATTTTTTCTATTTATATTTCATTCGGTCATCAAAACGCCCCTACATCTATATTAATCTCAATATAAGGCTAGATAACCCTCGCCACACGAGTTGGAGACAACCTAGAGCCTTCTTTAGGTGTTTTTGAGTCTGATTCTTGAGGTTTGTCACCATTCTTTTCGGATTTGTCATCTTTTCTTAGATCTTCTTAGATCTACTTCTCTGATCTCTATTCTTTCTCAAATCTGAAGCTATAGTTACTAGATATATTTTTTTATAACAATTAATTGAATCTTGAGTCATGAGCTTTCTAGGATAATATAACTAAGGCTGTTCTTGGAGATTCGACACGCTTTCTTGTGCATTCTTCATCTGTTGTCAAAGTTTCATCAAAACCTTTGAGGTAGGTGGCTTCTCTCTCAACTCCTCTTTATAGAATTATTTGTCTTAGATTCAAGTTTTTTTATTGATTGTGAAATTCTTGTAAAATTTTTTATTGGTGATGATTTATGGTTTTTTTGAAATTGTGTGATCTTGGTGAATAGTTGTGGAAAAGGGGGTTTAGTTTCATGAATTTAAAATAATAATTTCAAATTATGGACATTCTAGAACTTCAAAACAGTTGATGGAAAATTTATTTTTAATATAAATGGGTTTCAATAAAAATGGAGTTTTATTGAAATGGTTTGGAATTGAAATGGTTTGGTGTTGAAATGGTTTTGATGGAAGTGGTTTTAAAAAAGGTGTTTTTATTGAAAGGGTTGTTGTGGCATGATTTTTGGGAATATGTGGTGTGTGTTCATGTTGCATATATAGGGCTTGGTTGAAATATGGCCATGTTCTCGGTGCCAATGGTTTAATGAAACATGGGAATTTCATACATAGGGATTGGATGAAATATGACATTATTCTCGATGCCAAAGGGTTAATGGAACATGGGAAAAAATTTCCTTGTGAAGACATGGTAGATCGATGAGAAACCACTCATGATTGTGGAATTGTCATAATGTAGCATGTGTGGTTGGTTGCATGGGTTTGAGGAATGGATGGGTATGCCAATAAAGGGATATTTTCGAATGGTTGTAATGATTGTTTAGTTATTTTTCTGGAAAAATATCTTGATTGGAAAAATTGGTTTCAATTACACTTGTATGCATTGGTAATGAATGGTTTTGGAAACTTTTTTATATTTAGTTATAAACTATTTTTGAGAAACATTTTTATTTAAATTATTTTATATAATTGTTTCTAACTCTTCTATCCTAGTGGCATGAGTAGGGACGTCATTGGGGAAAACCTACTGAGTTTTATACTCACCCCTACTTTGGCACTTCGGATCTTTTGCAGATGGTATCTTCATATACTAGGGAAAAGGTAATGTTTCACACTTTTTTAGCACTACCATGTGATGTTAGGGCTATTTGGAGATTTTGGAGCTTAGAGCTTGTAGAGAATGGAGTCTTCAGAGATTCTTGTGTAGTTTTTCCGCAGTGTACATTGACACTTGGTTATTCTTCTATTGTAGCTTATTTTGATGGGTTTTTGAGATACATGAAGTTTTTGAGTTGTTCATCATTCAGTCATGCATCATATAGTGAATGTTTGGTTATGGTTAGACTGTTATTTGGTTTATTTATAAAAGGGTAAATCATCCCCCACTTGTATTTGAAACCCTTCCGTATTTATTTCCAGCCTTTGGCATCATGGGAATGTATCTTAAGGATTATTAATGACTTGTCATACTCTCAAGCCAATGAGAATTGGCAGGTCATTACAAATGGAATCGGCTTGTTCAGTCCTTGCCTAACAAGTAGCCATTGATGTTCCTCGTTTTGGAGATGGCATCCCTTCTAATTTATTCCTTTTTGGGAATCTTAGAAAGGAGTAGGATTGTCAGAACTTTAAATATATAGCATAAAAGGACGTAGATAACCTTTTTATATGGAACTTCAAGTTACCAGGGAGTTGGGTAAATAAGTGTTTTGAGACACTTCTAGAATTTTTAAATCTCATTCTCATGGGTTTAGACAATGAGACGATCATGGAATGCATTTTAGAGAAATGACTTCCCTCTATGAGTGCATACATCATTTCGAGGAATGAATCTTGTAGTGAAAAAAAGTGTTAAATTTTGAAAAAGAATTGAATTGGTTTTCAAATGAAATATTGTGAAAAAGTGGATGATTATTATATTTTTAAAATTGTTTAATTTTCAATAGCTTGTGATGTTTTTTCAAAAATGGATGAATGTGGGAAAAAGGATGTTTTGAAAAACAATGTTGTGATAGTCGATTTGATATAATTTTAAATTCTTAGCCAACTGTTGCTAGAGAGTGAGATTAACGGAGTTTGTTTTTAGTTTATAAAATGGCTCCTGGTAGGCATCGTCGAAAAAAACCCAAAGACGCTACGGAGAATGTGGTTGAACCAAAACCACATGTGAACCAAGAGATGGTTTAGAGTATTGTACAATATTTTCAAGTTGTGGAAACAGGGAACTAGAGGAATGAGCTATAACATGTGGATCATTCAATCCAATTCATGAATCAAAATCAACCTAATTTCCGGGTTTATTCCAAACCTGAGAAGGCGGAGGTGTGGCTATGTTGGATGAATCATATCTGTGACTTCCTTGGCACTCCGGTAGAGATAATGGTCAAACTGGAGATGTATATGCTCGAGGATCTTGTACGTCAGTAGTGGGATTTAGCAGTGTAGGCTAAATTGGATGACAGACTTACATGAGAGGATTTTGAGGAATTTTTTAACAAAAAATTCTATCCTCACACGTTCAAGATCCGGAAAATGATAGACTTCATCATCTTGAAACCAGAGAGTCTCTCTGTCATAGAGTATGTAGCTATGTTCATGAACTTAGTTTGATTTTCACTAGTTGTTGCATCAAGTTACTCTTTGAAGGCACACATATTCAAATCAGGGCTACAACAAGAGATCCGATCAATGATTGCAGTACATTGTATTAAATATTATACATAGATGGTGAACAGTGTGACTGTGGCTGAACGTGATATATTGTGATCATTGGGTGGAGGCATGATGATACCTACAGGAAACGGCGGGAACTCAACCACTGGGAAGAAGCGGAAAAAGGACACCTATTTCTAAGGTGCAAGTGAAAATCATAACCAGACAACTGGATCAATAAACCTTCCTCCACTACCCTAGTGCAAAGAAGGTTGTTTTCATTGTGCTTCTCTTGACCACATAAAGCGATATTGTACAACACGAACTAGATCTTTTCATAATTGAAACAAGAAAGGAGATCTTCAGCTCCATTGTCCTAGTTCTACAAGGTCAGCTGCTCGAGACACTTCTCAGGTGTTGAAAGCATCGTATGCTTTGACTAGATGAGGACAGCAGAATCAGTCTCGTCAGCTGAGTAGAGTTGAGAAGATAATTGTTGATGATCAGGCTAGACTATCTACAGTGAGAGGTATGATACTTTTGAAATCTACCTTTGTTTAATTGTTTTTTGATACTGGTACATCACATTCCTTCATTGTTTCTCGTGTTGTTGACTTACTATGTTTTAAACAAGAAATGATGCCTTCTGTTATGAAACTACAAACTCCTCTTTGTGAAAGAAAATGTCAACCCTATATGTGTAGAGCATGTCCTATAAGTATTGATGGAGCTAAGATAAAATTGGACTTCTTGATGTTGTATATGGATGTCTATGATGTAATCATGGGTATGGATTGGCTGACAACGTTCAAGGCTCAAATCGACTATTATAAGAGAACAGTTAGTTTTATGACTGAGGACGGCATCGAGCATCTATTTAGAGGAGAGATGATTTTAATGAAAGGTGAAAAGAGATTGTTGGAACCAGTGGTGAGAATGATATCTTACCAATTGGAAGCAGTGACTTTGGAATCAGTGGAAGAGATAGAGGAAAATAGTTTTCCAGCTATTGTGGATCAATTTCCATATGTCTTTCCCTAGAACATCTCATGCTTACCACCCCTAAGGGAAGTGGAGATTACGATTGATCTCCTTTGAGGGACTAGAACTATTTCCCTACCATCTTATAGGATGGAGCCAAAAGAGTAATTAGAATTGAAATTTTAGTAAGAGGAGTGGGAAAGCAAGGGTTTTATTTGACCAAGTACGACTCCATGGGAAACAATAGTTTTGTTCGTGAAGAAGGAATATGGAACTCTTTGCCTACGTGTTGATTATCGTAAGCTTAACTAAGTTATAATAAAGGAAATATATCCACTTACATGCATTGATGATCTGTTCGATCAATTAAGGGGAGCTCAGTTGTTCTCCAAGATAGACTTGCGATCAGAATATCACAAATTGAGAGTTCGGAAATAGGATATTCTAAAGATATCTTTCAGAAGTAGATATGGCCACTATGAATATGTAGTCATGCCTTTCGGTCTAACTAATGCACCGGTAGTCTTCATGGCATTGATGTATCGGATATTTCAACAATATCTGGATTCTTTTGTTGTAGTGTTTGTGGATGGAATTTTGGTCTATTCAATGACAAGGGAGTATCATGATGTGCACCTGGAAACAGTGTTACAAATATTGAGAGATCATCATTTGTATTCCAAATTATCAATGTCTGATTTTTGGATACATGAAGTTCATTTCCTTGGCCAAGTAATTTATAAGAAAGGTGTTTCTATTTATCATGAAAAGATAGAAGTCATTATCGCTTGGCAACCACCAAAGAATGTGCTCAAGATACGAAGTTTTCTTGGTCTAGGTTGTTACTATTAATGCTTTGTTCATGATTTCTCATGACTAACATCACCAATGATAGCTCTAACAAAGAAGAATCCCCCATTCTAATAGACAAAGGAATGTCATAATTCTTTCCAAGAACTGAATGTTTGTCTTACATTGGCACCTATCTTGATCATTCCAAAATCAGGACAGGGGTATGTTGTGTATTGTGATGCATCGGGATCAGGGTTGGGTTGTGTTCTGATGAAAATAGATCATGTGGTTGCTTATGGTTCAAGGCGGTTGATGGTGCATGAGAAAAATTATCCAACACATGATTTGGAGTTATATGCAATCTTCTATGCTTTGAAAACATGGAGACATTATCTCTTTAGTGATATATTTACTATGTTTATGGATCACAAAAGTTGGAAACATATTTTATCAACCGCGATATTTGAATTTGAGGAAATGGGGTTGGATGGATTATCTCCAAATGTTTTAATTTGGCATGATGTATACACCCAGGAAAGGAAATTCGATGGAGGATGCATTGAGTATAAATTCATATGCTCAGTTGGCGAAGGAATATTTAGATGAACGGCGGTTGATGTCGGTATTATCCAACATGCATGTGGAATTGTTAAGTCGAGGTGATGTTGTGGTATTTCTTTCAGCTATGCTTGTTCCTGATTTTTTAAAAATGATCAAGGAGGCACAAACGTATGATGCATAATGTCTTGTTGTATGGTAAAAACTCGATGGTGGGGAGACCATTTAGGGCTGAAAACTTGATGGGGTTTCTATTTTGTGTTTTATAGATCGAATGGTTGTACCTATGGTTTGATAGGAACAACTCCATCATGCCTAAAACCATTAGAGATGGGCTATATATCCTGGTACATAGAAGATGTATAGGGCGTTGAAGGTGTAGTTTTGGTGGAGTGGCATGAAAAGAATGGTGGTTGAGTTCGTCTTGCAGTTCTTAATATGTCAGCAGGTTAAAGCAGAGCATCAGATCCTAGATGGTATGTTACAATCTTTACTCATCCTAATGTGGAAATGGGATCATATAGCATTGGATTTTCTTACTAGTCTTCCTAGAATGGTCCAGAAACACGATTCTATTTGGGTGATAGTGGATCATATAACCAAGTTGTCCCAGTTCATCCCTATGGAAACTCATACGGAGGAGGACCATTAAAAAATCTATATCAGAGAATTGGTAAAAAGGCATGGTGTACCAGTTACAATAGTCTTTGATAGATATCCAAGGTTCATTTCTTGTTTTTGGATATCCTTATAGTAATACCTTGGGACTAAGTTGGCTATGAGCACGCCATATCATCCTCAGGCGGATGGGCAATCCGAGAGGACGATACAAATGTTGGAAGACATGTGGTGGGCTTGTGTAATGGATTTTGGTGTCTCATGGGAGGATTATATACCGTTACTAGAGTTCTTATACAGTAACAGCTATCAAGCCTCGATACACATGGCCCTATTTGCAGCAATGTATGGGCGTCCATGTCGTTCTCCACTATACTGGGTGGAAACAGGCGAAACATGACAAGTCAGGCCAAGCCTTGTTCAAGTAAAAATGGATAAGATTTAGTTGATTAGAAATAGGATGGATACTACACAGAGTCTTCAAAAATATTATGTACATCACAGTCGAAGACTATTGTCATTCACTATGGGTGAACATGTCTTCTTGAGGATCTCTCCAAGGCTTGGACATCGTCTCTTCGGGAAGAAGGGAATGTTATGTCCTAGATAAATTAGCCCTTTTGAGATACAGGAACGGGTTGTAGAGGTGGCATATCAGTTTTCATTACTACAATGGTTTATTTCAGTGCATAATGTGATCCTTGTATCCCATTTGAAAAAGTATCACCCAGATCCTAACCATGTGATCAAATGGGACCACGTTGAGCTAGAACTAGATGCATCACTAGTACATATCCCAGTAAAAATGATTTATAAAAAAGATAAAGTCTAATGTGGGTAAAGCATTGGCCTAGTGCGGGTTTTATAGAAACATGATAAGATTCAAGAAGAGACTTGGGAATGTGGGATGGAAATGAAAGATTAGTGGGGAGAACTCTTTTTTTCCAGAAAGGGATTTATACTTTCCGAGGACGGAAATACCAATGGTGGGGAGAATGTAGAACCCCTAGTTTCAAGTACATAACTTTAACGACCCATACTTTACATACATTTTTATTACTTCAGAATTGAAGCACACTCATTACAACATATATCAATACCAGGAAAGGACCGTATAGGTATAGTGTCTTTAGATACTGGGAAACATAAACAACTGGTTCATAAAGCATCTACTTTGCCTCCCATTTATTTCATCATATCTAGAGTCCCTTTTTGGAATATCCTACTTAATAACCATCATCCTGGCCTGGGGAAATAAAACATACAAAAGGGTGAGCTCAAATGCTCAGTAAGGGTGAACAAAAGAAATATCAATCACATCATATACATAAGAACATAACTTTTGGAAATCGTAACCTGCAAAAGAAATCATAATTTCATAACATGGGATAAATCATAGAAGTGAAATGTAATCCCAATAATCATAACATAAAACATGAAACTTTGTGGCATACACAAATAATCATAGAGAATAATTTCTTATTAGTCAAGACTCATTTCCAAGACTATCTTAGTGTACAAAGTCCATTTCTGAACCGAGTTCACTCCTCGTTTCAGTCCTGTATCAATAAACCGGTATAACCTACCGTTACAGCCATGTCAATCTCATGAGATATAAGATCTTTACCCAATGTATTGGAGGTAGATATAGGCCCCACCCATCTCATAATGATACCATTCTTATGTGTGCCACAAAATCATAAACCATACATCATAGCATAACCCATGTAATAAAAATGGGAATCTTAAACATCATGACATCATGAAACAATTTATATAAGATAACGGAATTCATAAAAATAATTCCATCACAACATAATCAAATAAATGTAATAATAGGGATAGAAACAAAACCCTATATTATCTTAGATGGAAAATAATTTTGATAAAACACTTGAACTCCATTCTTGAAGAAAATATCCTTTCTACTTTAAAAACATTTTTCCTTTCTTAACATGTCATACAATTTTAAACTAAAAGAAGTTGATTAAAAAAACATGAAAACTTGTAAAGTAATCTTCTTGCAAATAATGTTTTAAAAATCCATTCATTCCGTATAAGTTAAAAAAACATTCTTCTCGTACTTTTTTTAGAAATTTCAAAAAGTACCTCGTACGAAAAACGACAAAAGATTCCTTTCATATCTTTTACTAAAAACTCACCGAAGGGTAAAATTGGATTTAAACAATTTTAGGTGGATGGAAATAATATTATATATTTAGGAAACATGGATGTGGTTGATAAAATACACCCCAGTAAATACCAAAGTATAAACAATCTCAGATAAAAATGAGATTGTGAGATTTTCCCTTACCTTAGGTCCAATTTGCTTCGTAAGTGTCTGAACCTCCTGTATAATGATTTAAATAATGTCATTGACTTATTAAAGAATCATATTCATTGTTATGATATCATATATAGTTCACTTATGACTTTATATTACCCATTCTTATGCAAATTAATGTTAAAGTAGCGTTTTGGGTAAAATAATCTTATTTATCGTACGTGTTTGGACTTGTTGTTCTTGATGTTATTATTACTTATATCATGATTTACTTACCTCAAAAATGTAAATCATGATTTATATATCAAATAAATTCAATATATATCCAGAATATACAAGCATTTATAATAGTACATAACATATGGAGGTAAGAAATGAAACGCACCGTTTATGGAGACGGTAAGCCATACGTACGCATGAACGCCGATTTCATTTCTATTTCATATTTTAATGGAATTAAAACATAATGATACATAGTTATATTATAATTCCATTATAATATCATATATAATATCATTAACTACATCCTTTATACATCCCACATAAGGTATTAACGAATCACATCACATTGAGGGGGCGGTAGTCCGCACATCCTCAAATGAGATTATCGTATTTACCGACTACGGAAACTGTAAAGGATTGATATAATTAGGTAGTAAATAAGAATAATTAAATCATAAACTAAATATATATTATATATAAATATAGTTCCATCATAATGGCCACCATGAGAGGCGGTAGGAGAAAATCGAACTATCATCGTTTCGTGAGGCGTTAGTTTGCCATCACAGAAACATTATGTTCTTCATCCATTAGATGGAGGTGAGTGTAAGTGTAGTTTGAATCCTCCTCATAATAACATCCTAGTATATTTAGGATATTGTTTTTGTTACAAAAGAAAGTATTAAAAAGAGTTTATGGGTTGGAGAAGTAGAATAAAAGAAAACAACTTAAGAGAAACTGTAACCTTTAATTTTGGTAACATCCTTTGGACTGAACCAAAAAGACTTCTTGGAGAGTCTTCTGCCTAATTTAAGGCTTCAAGGGAGGGATAGGGATGTAGGGAGATTATTTGGGCAGAGTTTGGACGAGCCAAAAGGTTTTATAGGTGCGAGGAATTGCATAGAAGTGGTCTCATTTTATAAGGGAGTGGAGGGGCTCTTTAGGAAAGTGTGAAAACATTATTTTATTATAAACTTATCTTCGGTTTGAAGAGGTCCAAAACTCCTTAATGTCGAATATAAGATTACTCATATTCAAAATAAAATCATCCAATAGGAATTGTACAGGTTTTGGATGATATTTTAATTATTTTAATCTTATTTATTTAAATCATTTATTAATGTGGTAAATACTACATCATTATTGTGTCATAAATAATTTAATTTATCTGATGTCTAAAAATTATAAAAAGAATATCAACATTTATTAAATATTTTTATATTTATAATGAATATTTATAGTCCAAAATATAATTTATATAGCCATTTATAAAAATTAATTACTAAATAATTTTTTTTAATTCCAATTTTGTCTTTACATTAAATTAATTAATCTAGTGTGTCATTGTCTTTCATACGTGGCTCCATGGGATCCCAAAATCAACCCAAGGATGACCATGGTCGGCCACTACTCATATAATAAGTTTAGGACAAGTGTCAAGGTAATTTTGAATTATTATAATATTCTTTTAACCTTGAATTACCCTATTTACCTTTAACTGTAGTAAATAAAAAATTACCGTAGTTACTATTCATAATATCAAAAAAAATAAAAGTAACCTATTAACATAAATTTGACCCACTAATTCTAAATATGGAATCCATTTTTCAAAATTCAAAACACAGAAGTTGCAGTAATTAATTTAAAATTAATACCGTTGTTGAAACAAACATGTTTTAAAAGTTAAAACATTGCCAAAGATTGAATTTATTTATCCTACGAATTTAATGTAAAATCAAGGCTAATGACATAAATTATATTAAATGGTACAAATATATTCTAATTATACATTGGAACCATTAAATATTATTATTTAACCACACAATTTATTATGATGAAAAAATTTGTTTTTAATTAAAATATAGCGTGTTTTTACTATTCATTAAAATATAAAAGTTATCAGAGTAATATGAAAAATTTATCCAAAGTAAATATTTATATCTTGATTCTAAAGAAGAATTTTATTTTGTCAAATTGAACTTATAAGAATGTTAAAAACTATATTTAATGTGGGTGCGCCATCAAAAGGCGGTAAAACTACATTTTTTTAAAAATACTTATTTTACCCGAAAAAACTTATTTTGTTCTCTTAAAATGTTCTAGAAAATGTATAAGATGAATAATAATGTTATAAAATTCAAAATTTAGTTAATACTATTCATAACGGATAGTTTTAATAATATTTTAATAGCATATCGTTATTTAGTGAAACTCGGTATTTCGTACGATGCAAGCTATCGAGGAAAGCTGTGGTTGCGTGTAAAGCAAGCCAAGCTAGTGTTGTGTGTAGTGAAAGATTCCTTTGATGATTTATATAACATAAAAACAAAATATTTCTCATAAAAGTCTCGGGCGTTACATTCTACCCCCCTTAAAATGAATTTATCCCTCGAAATTCGTCACTTCGTAACAAACAGATGAGGATACCTCTCCCTCAGCATATCCTCAAGTTCCCATGTAGATTCTTCTAATTGGTGGTTCCTCCATAAAACTTTCACCAATCGAGTGGTCTTGATTCGTAGGACTTTTTTGCTACGATCCAGAATCTCTATTGGCTGCTCTTCATAAGAAAGATCTTGCTCCAGTGGTACAACTTCTGAGCTGAGTACATGTGAAGGATCAGGTATGTACTTTCTCAGGAGAGATACATGGAACACATCGTGAACTTGAGAGGGATTCGGTGGAAGCACCAATCGGTAAGCTACCTTCCCAACACAATCCAGAATTTCAGAAGGACCAATATATCTAGGGCTCAACTTTCCCTTCTTTCCAAATCTCATGACCTTCTTGCAGGGAGATATTCGTAAGAACACTTTATCACCCACTTCAAACTCTAGATATTTTCTTCGGTTTTCGGAATAACTTTTTTGTCGACTCTGAGCTGCTCTTATGTGTTTTTGAATAGATCTGACCTTTTATGTCATTTCATCAACGAGATCAGGTCCTAATAGCTTCCTTTCCCCAACTTCATCCCAGCAAGTTGGAGTCCTGCATTTCTTTCCAAAGAGAGCTTCAAAAGGAGCCATCAGAATACTGGAGTGAAAGCTACTATTATAAGAAAATTCCACCAAAGGTAGGTGTTGATCCCAACCACCTTTGAAATCCATAGAGCAAGCTCTCAACATATCTTCTAGAGTTTTAATTGTTCTCTTAGACTGACTGTCTGTCTGAGGATGATAAGCAGTGCTGAAACTCAACTCCGTATCCAGAGTATGCTGAAGACTTTTCCAGAACTTTGTGGTAAACCTCAGATCCCAATCAGATATAATAGAAAGTGGTACTCCATGAAATCTTACCACTTCCTTCACATATATCCTGGCAAGCTGATCCAGAGAGAAATCCTCTTTAATAGCGATGAAGTGTGCAGACTTTGTAAGAAGATCAACTATGACCCAGATAGCATTATTGCCTTTGGTTGTTTTAGGAAGTCCTGTGACAAAGTCCATAGTGATGTTTTCCCATTTCCATTCAGGTATGGGTAATGGTTGTAACATCCCCTTAGACTTCTATCTCTCAGCTTTAACTTGTTGACAAACCAAGCAACAAGAGACATATTCAGCAACATCTCTTTTCATGCCATCCCACCAGAAGTACACTTTCAGGTCCCTATACATCATCGTGCTTCCCAGATGAATAGAGAATGAAGAACAATGAGCCTCATCCAGCAGCTCCTTCTTTAATTGTAGGATGGGACGAACACAAACCTGATTCCTGAACTTTATTATCCCATCACAATCAAGCTTGAATTCAGGTACATTTCTCACCTTATTTTGTAACTCCACATCTTTTTTCTGTGCCTCTTTAATCTTCACATGTATAGATGGTGAAAAATTCATTTGAGAAAGATACGATTTTCCCCTTTCATTATAATTCCAAGATCCATCCTTTTTAAATCCATAAATATTGGATCCTTTCTGATCCTCATCATGGATAAACAGGCATGGTCTTGTCGACTTAATGCATCTTCCACCTTGTTTTCTTTCCCAGGGTGGTAATGAATTGAGCAGTCGTAATCCATAATCATCTCCAACCATCTTCTTTGGCGCATATTCATCTCCTTTTGTGTAAAAATATACTTTAATCTTTTATGAACAGTATAAATGTTACACCTTTCTCCATAAATATAATGCTTCCAAATCTTTAATGCAAAGATTACCGCAGCTAACTCCAAATCATGAGTTGGGTAATTTTGCTCATGTATTTTCAACTTTCGTGAGGCATAAGCTATCACCATATCATTTTGCATAAGAACACACCCCAATCCCTTCTTGGATGCATCATTGTAGATCACAAACCTTTCTCCACTACAAGGCAGTGTGAGCACAGGTGCATTGGATAACCTTCTTTTCAACTCCTTGAAATTCTCTTCACATTCCTCCGTCCAAACAAACTTAACTCCTTTCCGAGTCAACTTGGTGAGTGGATTAGATAATCGTGGAAAATATTTCAAAAAACGTCGATAATATCCAGCTAAACCAAGAAAAATTCAGATCTCAGTCACCGTTGTTGGTCTCGACCACTTTTCGATAACCTCTATTTTTGCTGGATCCACAGATATCCCTTCTTTTGAGATTATGTGACCCAAAAATGAAACTTTTTGAAGCCAAAATTCACACTTGGTATATTTAGCATAAAGCTTCTCTTTTCTCAGGGTCTTCAATATAATTCTCAAGTGATCTTCATGTTCTTCCATTCTCTTTGAATAGACAAGAATATCGTCTATAAAGACTACCACAAACTGATCAAGATAGTCTCTAAAGACTCTATTCATCAGATCCATGAAGATAGTAGGGGCATTAGTAAGACCAAATGGCATCACTAAAAATTCATAGTGTCCATACCTCATACGGAAAGTCATATTTGGTATATCCTCCCTTTTGACACTTAATTGATGATACCCTGAACGAATATCAATCTTGGAAAAGTATTGAGCTCCGCGTAGTTGGTCAAATAAGTCATCAATGCGTGGGAGAGGATGTTTGTTCTTGATAGTGATCTTGTTAAGTTCTCGATAATCAATGCAGAGTCTCATGGATCCATCCTTCTTCTTAACAAACAGAATAGGTCCTCCCCAAAGTGATGCACTAGGGCGTATGAACCCCTTATCAAGATTTTCTTGGAGTTGCTTCTTCAATTCCTGCAACTCAATTGGGGCCATTCTATATGGTGTCTTTGAAATAGGCAAAGCACCCGGTACGAGTTCTATTGAAAACTCAACATCACGATTTGGTGGAAGACCCGACAATTCCTTTAGAAAGACATCGTCAAACTCCCATACAATGGGCATATTATTAATTGTGAGTTTCTCACCAACCATTTGGGATAAATAACCTTCATTTAGTGGAATCAAGACCCATAAGATGGAAGAAATTTCCACTGGAAGGTTATGTTCATCCATGCATCGATAGACGATCATAGATTGATCCGGAATATGAAATGTGACTTCCCTTCTTTGGCAATTGATATGAGCTCCATATAAAGAAAGCCAATCCATGCCAAGAATCACATCAAATTCCACTATAGGAAGGATCACAAGATTTGCAGGAATCACTTTCATGAAAACTTCAATCGGAGAAGAATTATAAACTTTTGATACTACTATTGTGCCATTAAGAGTTGTCACAGCAAACTCAACATCTAATTGTTGAGGTAATATAGCGATACCCTTAGAAAATTCTTCAGAAATAAAAGAGTGGGTGGATCCAGAATCAAATAAAACATTTTCTACTTTAGAGTGGATGGTAAGTGTACCTTTCACCACATAGTTATCGTACTCCACATCGCTGATAGAAATTTCATGTGACTTTCCTTTGTCTTTGGCCTTAAGAGTTTTTTGACGTCGACCATCATCATCAACCCTTGGATTTGGGCATTGATTGGCATAATGCCCCATCTCCTTGCACTTGAAACATTGTAGTGTAGTAGGTTCATTATGTGTATCCCTTCCTTTGTTTGCATCATTAGATATCTTCTTCCCATCATTGTGGCATTCAAATGCCATATGACCTTCCTTTCCACATTTGAAACATTTACTTGTCCTTTTAAGACAACTCCCTCCATATTTTTTCCACACTTTGAGCATAAGGGAAAGCTCATCTTCTTTTCAATGTTCTCTTTAGATTTTCCTTTGAATTCCATTTTCCTCTTCTTATCAAACCCATATGACTGATGGGTTACTCCAATCTCCATATCGGCTTTAAGAGTACATCGAACGATTTCCTCATAGCTATTGAAGTCGCTTATGGATAACGCCCTTCAGAGACTTGGTTTTATCCCACTAAAGAATCGATCGATCTTACTCTCTGGTTGGATAATAATACCAGAAGCGTACCTTGCAAGTCTTGTAAAATTTTCTTCATAGGTACCAACAGATTCATCATCCTTTTGCTTCAGTTCAAGAAACTCTTTCTCCATCTTTGTTCGGAGAATACGAGGGAAGTACTTATTGAAAAATAAGTTCTTGAACTCGTCCCATTACATGGAATCAATTTCATCCCTTTGCCTTGTATTCTTAATAAGATTCCACCATTGATCAGTGTCTCCTTCTAAACGATACACTGATAAGATGACTTTATCATGTTCAGAACATTGAAGAACTAAAAATATCTTTTCAGTAGTACTAATCCATTGTTCAGCAACTAATGGATCAGTAGACCCACTGAATGAAGGTGGACGCTGCCTCATGAAGGATTCAACAGAATGTTGCTCCTTTGCTCGTTTAGAAGTCATGCATGATTCATAGCTTGAGAAAGTTGTGTGAGCATGGCTACAAGATTTTTCATTCCATCTCCCATAATTTTTGGTTGCTCAGGGGGACAATCATTTCATTGTTCGTCGCATTCCGCATTAACATGGTTCCTTCGGGTTCCATCCATTGACTAAAACCAAGAATAATAGTGTGAGCAACACTAATTATAATAGGAAAAGAATAAAATTTCACACTTAGGGTCTTACCATAGGTTGTTCATGGCCATTTCTAGAACACTAATATTGTGTTCTATTCTTAGACTTTTCCTTAGGGTTCTTACTAAGGCTTTCACATCCTAGTTTCCAAAGGTTGACTATACCTTTCCTTTGATACCAACTATAATGACCCATACTTTACATACATTGTTATTAATTTAGAATTGAAGCACACTTATTACAACATATATCAAAACCAGGAAAGGACGGTATAGGTATAGTGTCTTTAGAAACTGGGAAACATAAACAACTGGTTCATAAAGCATCTACTTTGCCTCCTATTTATTTCATCATATCTAGAGTCCATTTTTGGAATATCCTACTTAATAACCTTCATCCTGACCTGGGGAAATAAAAAATACAAAAGGGTGAGCTCAAATGCTCATCAAGGGTGAACAAAAGAAATATCAGTCACATTATATACATAAGACCATAACTTTTGGAAATCAAAACCTGCAAAAGAAATCATAATTTCATAACATGGTATAAATCATAGAAGTGAAATGTAATCCAAATAATCATAACATAAAACATGAACCTTTGTGGAATACACAAATAATCATAGAGAATCATTTCTTATTAGTAAAGACTCATTGCCAAGACTATCTTAGTGGACAAAGTCCATTTCAGAATCGAGTTCACTCCTCGTTTCAGTCCTGTTTCACTATACCGGTATAACCTACCGTTCCAGCCATGTCTATCTCTAGAGATATAAAATCTTTACCCAATGCATTGGAGGGAGATATAGGTCCCACCCATCTCATAACGATACCATTCTTATGTGTGCCACAAAATCATAAACCATACAACATAGCATAACCCATGTAATAAAAATGGGAATCTTAAACATCATGACATCATCAAACAATTCGTATAAGATAAAGGAATTCCTAAAAATAATTCCATCACAACATAATCAAATCAATGTAATAATAGGGATAGAAATAGAACCATATATATCTTAGATGGAAAATAATTTTGATAAAACACTTGAACTCCATTCTTGAAGAAAATATCATTTCTACTTTAAAAACATTTTTCCTTTCTTAACATGTGATACAATTTTAAACTAAAAGAAGTTGATTAAAAATAAACATGAAAACTTGTAAAGTAATATTCTTGCAAATGATTTTTTGAAAATCCATTCATGCCGTATAAGTTAAAAAAACATTCTTCTTGTACTTTCTTCGGAAAAGTCAAAAAGTACCTCGTACAGAAAACGACAAAAGATTCCTTTCATATCTTTTACTAAAAACTCACCGAAGGGTAAAATTGGATTTAAACAATTGTAGGTGGATGGAAATAATATCACATACTGAGTAAACATGGATGTGGATGTTAAAATACACCCCAGTAAATACCAATGTATAAGCAATCTCGGATAAAAATGAGATTGTGAGATTTTCCCTTACCTTAGGTCCAATTTGCTTCGTAAGTGTCCGAACCTCCTGTATAATGATTTAAATAATTTCATTGACTTATTACAGAATCATAATCATTGTTATGATATCATATATGGTTCACTTATGACTTTATATTACCCATTCTTATGTAAATTAATGTTAAAGCAGTGTTTTGGGTAAAATAATTTTATTTATCGTATGTGTTTGGACTTGTTGTTATTGGTGTTATTATCACTTATATCATGATTTAATTACCTCCAAAATGTAAATCATGATTTATATATCAAATAAATTCATTATATATCCAGAATATACAATCATTTATAATAGTACATAACATATGGAGGTAATAAATGAAATGCACCGTTCATGGAGACGGTAAGCCGTACGTACGCATGAACGCTAGTTTCATTTCAATTTCTTATTTTAATGGAATTAAAACATAATTATACAAAGTTATATTATAATTCCTGTATTATATAATATATAATATCATTAAACACATCCTTTATACATCCCAGAAATGGTATTAACGAATCACATCACTTTGAGGGGGCGGTAGTCCGCACTTCCTCAAATGAGATTATCGTATTTACCGACTATGGAAATGTAAAGGCTTGATATAATTAGGTAGTAAATAAGAATAAGTAAATCATAAACATAATATATATTATATATAAATACAGTGCCATCATAATGGCCACCATGAGAGGCGGTAGGAGAAAATCGAACAATCATCGTTTCGTGAGGCGTTAGTTTGCCATCACAGAAACATTATGTTATTCATCCATTAGATGGAGGTGTGTGTAAGTTTAGTTTGAATACATATCATAATAACATCCTAGTATATTTCGGATATTGGTTTTGTTACAAAATAATGGATTAAAATGAGTTTAGGGGTTGTAGAAGTAGAATAAAAGAAAACAACTTAAGAGAAACTGGTACCTTTAATTTTGGTAACTTCCTTTGGTTTGAACCAAAAGGACTTCTTAGAGAGTATTCTGTCTAATGTATGGCTTCAAGGGGTAGTAGAGGGATTTTGGGAGCTTATTTGGGAAGAGGTTTGATGAGCCAAAAGGCTTTAGAGGTGTGATGAATTGCATAGAAGTGGTCTCCTTTTATAAGGGAGTGGAGGGGCTCTTTAGGAATGTGTGAAAACATTATTTTATTATAAACTTTTCTTCGGTTTGAAGAGGTCCGAAACTCATTAATGTCAAAGATAATACGACTCATATTCGAAATAAAATCATCCAATAGGAATTGGACATGTTTTGGATGATATTTTAATTATTTTATTCTTATTTATTTAAATCATTTATTAATGAGGTAAATACTGCATCATTATTGTGTCATAAATAATTTAATTTATCTGATGTCTAAAAATTAGAAAAAAAATACCAACATGTAGTAAATATTTTTATAATTTTAATTAATATTTATAGTCTAAAATATAATTTATATATCCCTTTATAAAAATTAATTACTAAACAATTTTTGTTAATTCCAATTTTGTCTTTACATTAAATTAATTAATCTAATGTGTCATTGTCTTTCATAAGTGGCTCCATGGGGTCCCAAAATAGACCCAAGGATGAAAATGGTCAGACACGACTCATCCAAAAAGTTTAAGACAAGTTTCAAGGTAATTTTGTATTATTATAATATTCTTTTAACCTTGAATTACCCTATTTACCTTTAACTGTAGTAAATAAAAAATTACCGTAGTTACTATTCATAATATCAAAAAAAAAGTAACCTATTAACATAATTTGGACCCACTGATTCCAAATATGGAATCCATTTTTCAAAATTCAAAACACAGAAGATGCAGTAATTAATTCAAAATTAATCCCGTTGTTTAAGAAAATAGGTTTTAAAAGTTAAAACATTGCCAAAGATTGAATTTATTTAACCTACGAATTCATTGTAAAATCAAGGCTAATGACATACATTATATTAAATGGTAAAAATATATTCTATTTATACTTTTAAACCATTAATTATTATTATTTAACCACATAATTTATTACGATGAAAAAAGTTGTTTTTAATTAATATATAGTGTGTTTTTACTATTCATTAAAATATGAAAGTTATCAGAATAATATGAAAAATTTATCCAAAGTAAATTTTTATATCTTGATTCTAAAGAAGAATTTTATTTTGTCAAATTGAACTTATAAACATGTCAACAACTATATTTAATGTGGGTGCACCATCAAAAGGTGGTAAAACTGCATTTTTTTAAAAATAATTATTTTACCTGAAAAACTTATATTGTTCTCTTAAAATGTTCTAGAAAATGTATAAGATGAATAATAATGTTATAAAATTCAAAATTTAGTTATTAATATTCATAACGGCTAGTTTTAATAATATTTTAATAGCATATCGTTTTTTAGTGAAACTCGGTATTGCGTACGACGCAAGCTATCGAGGAAAGTTGTGGTTGCGTGTAAAGCAAGCCAAGCTAGTGTTGTGTGTAGTGAAAGATTCCGTTGATGATTTATATAACATAAAAACAAAATATTTCTCATAAAAGTCTCAGGTGTTACAATAACCCCCTTTCCTCATGTTTTTAAATTGATTTATCTTTTATTGGGTTTCCCTAAAATATTGATATTCTATAAAATAGAGAGTTTACATAATGTGGGGTGTTTCTATAAATGTTGTTGTTTACATAAAGTGGGGTGTTTACATAAAGTGGGCTATTTATATAATGTGGGGTGTTTCCATAAAGTGGGATGTTTCCCTAAAAAAAATTTGTTCCCATAAAAAAGGTAGAGGTGAAGGATGGGAGATTTTGGATGTTTAATAAAGACTATTGCGACCAAAATGAAGGTTTCACGATCCATACATGGTTGGCCCAAACTGTGTGGTCAAATATTGCGCAGAGTCAAATCTAGATCCTATTTTCTGGGAGCATACTCGTTTTTTCTCTTTATATTCCGTTTTGGATTCAAAACGCCTCTAATTCGAGATTAATCTCCCTAGAAGTCTGTAGAACCCTCACCACACGATTTTGTGACAACCTAGAGCCTTCTTGTAGTGTTTTCGAGTCCGATTCATGATGTATGTCACCATTCTTTTCTGATTTGTAATGCTTTCTTAGATCTGCTTAGATCTACTTCTCTAATATCCCGTATTTCTTGGATATAAACATATAGTGGGAAGATCTATGTTTTTGGATTCCAATTAATTCAATGTTGGGTCGTGATCTTGCTAGGATAAGAGAACTAAGTCTGTTCTTGGAGAATTGACCTGCTTTCTTTTGTGTTCTTCGTTTTTTGTCAAAGTTTCATCAAAACCTTCGAGGTATGTGGCTTCTCTCTCAACTCCTCTTGATAGAATTGACTGGCTTAGATTCAAGTTAGTTTATTGATCATGAAATTCATGGAAAAATCATCATCTATGATGATTTATGGTTTTTGTGAAACTGTGTGATCTTGGTGAATAGTTGTGAAAAAGGGGGTATAGTTTTATGAATTTAAAATTATGATTTTAAAATTATGGATTTTCTGGAATTGCTAAATGGTTAATGGAAAATATATTTTCAATAGAAATGATTTCCAATAAAAATGGATTCTTATTGTAATGGTTGTGAATTGAAATCATTTGGTGTTGAAATGGTTTCGATGGAAATGGTTTTCAATAAAATGGAGTTTTTATTGAAAGGGTTGTTTTGGCATGATTGTTGGGAATATGTGGTTTGTGATCATGTTGCATATATGGGTCTTGGTTGAAATATGACCTTGTCCTCAGTGCCAATGGTTTAATGGAATATGTTAATTTCATACACGCGGATTGGTTGAAATTTGGCCATGTGCCCAGTGCCCAAGGGTTAATGTCACATGGGAAACAATTACCTTGTGATGACTTGGTAGATCGATGAGAAACCGCTCATGAGTATGTAACTGTCATAATGTAGCATGTGTGGTTGGTTACATGGGATTGAGGAATGGTTGGGTATGCCAATAAAGAGATATATTGTAAGGGTTGTAAAGATTTTTTAGTTATTTTTCTGGAAAAATATCCGGATGGGAAAAATTGGTTTCAATTTAACTTGTATGCATTGGTAATGAATGGTTTTGGAAACTTGCTTATATTTAGTTATAAACTGTTTTTGTGAAATTATTTTATATAAACAGTTTTATATAATTGTTTCTAACTCTTCTATCCTAGTGGCATGGGTAGGGAACTCATTGGGGAAACCCTACCGTGTTTTATACTCACCCCTGCTTTGGTAATTTGGTAATTTTGTAGATGTTATCTTCCGGGACAAGGGAAAAGGTAATGTTTCACCCGTGTTTAGCACTACCTCATGATGTTTGGGATGTTCGGAGCATTTGGAGCTTGGATGTTGTGCATCATGGAGTCTTGAGAGAGTCTGGTGTACTTTTCCCGCTGTGTACTTTGATACTTGGTTATTCTTCCATTGTTCCTTATTTTTATGTGGTTTTGAGATACTTGAAGTTGTTGAGTTGTCCTTCATCCATTCATGCATAACATAGTGAATGTTTGGATATTTCTGGTCTGTTATTTGGTTTATTTCATAAAGGGTAAATCATCCCCCACTTGTATTTGAAACTCTTAGGCATCTATTGCCAGCCTTTGGCGTCTTGGGGAGGTAGATTAAGGCCTAGAAATAACTCTTTGTACTCTCAAGCCAATGTGAATTGGCGGGTCATTACATATATTGTGATATGTTCTTCTACAGACTTATTAATATATATTTTATTTCCAAGTGATGAGAGACCCTTTTCACTCTCATCAAATCATTTTATGAATTTTTATGTGATCCTGTTAGGCTGTGGAATTTTTGTAAGGGTACATCTCAACCCAATTTCCATTCATTGGGATGACCATCAACATCTTTATTATGTCATTCTGTGATTATGTTATAAATAAATTTTGATATCCTATCTTTAATTTATACTTGATTTATGTGTACTTATAGTGAATACACATAATCGGTCTATTTTATTTACAAAATGATCTTCGTAAGGTACATCGTCTCAATGTCCATTCATTAAGTCATATTTTGGTTTATAAACAACCTTCTATTATACGGTGCATAATTAAATCATTTTTCTAATTAAATTCAATGTTTTTCAAAAAGGAATACTTTTCTAAAAATCCTTTTTTAAAATTAAAAAAGGAATGTTTTTAACATATTTTGTGACAATGATCTCTCCGACACCATAATCATTATTTGATATTTGGCTTCCTCTATAAGACAAAATATTTTTTTAAAGGAAAAGAAATCCTTTATTCTCTTTTTGGGTAATTTCTTATTGATAATGGTTTTTGAAATGTATTGAGTATTTAAATATCTTGAAATTATTTCATATGATTTCAAATAAAATGTTATTTGTGAGATATTGATATTTTCAGTATTGTATGTGTTATGATGATATAATTGTACTTGGAAATTTGAAGGGTGGTTATGTGATAAACCAAATTTTGGGTGGTTCTGTGATAAAACAAGGATCTATTGTTATGTTATAACCGCCAATGCATTGGGTATGAAAATCGGTCGTATGACTATTCCATTTACTGATATGTGTGGAAGTCAACCCTATTGTTATTCAATTTAAGTATGTTTATGTCTCAAGTTAACTTTATATGAAATATGTTTCTTTCTATGTGATTTATTGTAATATTTTGGTAACAAAAAGAGGGTAAGCAATAAGCTTATATTCAGTGATGTGTTTTTTTTAGTTCTTACAGGTAAAAATTATTACTTTATGGTAAGTTTTTGTGGATTAAATGTTTGTTTCAAGACGAACATTTTTCTTTCATTAAGTATCCCTTAATTAGATTTTTATGCTCTTCCCCTATTTTGATATGTTTTTTACAGTACATAATGAATAGTGGAGTCAAGAAAGGTATAAAGTAAAAGTTATGATGTCAAAACATGAAATGATGTCATGTTTCATTTTAAATAGTTTTTATTTCAGGAAAAAGGATCGTGATTAGATGTACCAAATTTTAATATTCAAGATGTTATGTATATGTTATGAAAAAATTCTCAAAATATCTAAACGTAAAAAGATCCTCGATTGAATAAATGTAAAATTGTCAACTTATGTCAAGATTAATTGATATTTAAGTCTGGGGCCTTATAAATTATATGAGTTATGTTTATAAAAATACATTCAATATTTGGAATCAGAATAATTTATAAAATATAATAATATAAACATAAATTTTTACCAACATGAATAGTGAAATAGTAAAAATATTTTACTATAGTTAAGGTGAAAATGGGTTTATGGGGGGATCCAACTAAAATTATAAGAGTTAAAATGACATAAAACTTTTGTAATTATTTTTTCCCATATATAAATTGTACATCGTATCATTATTTATTGTTGTACATATTTGATCCTTTTCTAATGATAAAACCTTTTTCTTTTCAAAAATACCAAGTCTGGCATCTCCCCTACATACAAAATTTTTCTTCTTCTCCTCCCCGATTCAAGAATTAATAACCCATTGGTTCCTATAATACCAAAATAAATTATACACTTAAATCCATCAAAAAAATTATAAGTTTATTTTTAATACAAAACCCTACTAATAAGACTCTAGCTATAAACCTAAAGGGGTTCTCTGAAGAAGAGGTAAAATCCAAATCATGTGTTTTTTTATATCATATCACACCTCCATAAAATTTTATTAAAATAAGATAATATTAATACAAAACTATTTAATATATACTAATAATTTATTATATTAATATCATAACCCGTATCTTTTTCCACTTCCATAAAATTACAAATGAAACAACTGATCTTGTATATGACAGATTATCGCCTTGCGAAGAGATATAATTTTGTTTCCATCACCACCTTTCAAAAATGGATATAGTGATGGATTTTAAAAATTTATAGAAAATTTAAGAGATAATTATACTTCTTAAATAATGATAACATATATACCAATATTACATTTTGTTAGGGGGACATGATAATGTCACCTGGGTGTAAAGAGGACTACCCCTACGTGGGGCGATGTGATTCGTTTTTATCTATCGCATTAAATTGAAGTTAGTAAGGATAATGTTAAATAATATATATGATATTCATGAACTAAACATAATATTTATAATTTAACTTCACATATAACTTCATAACTTCTCATTCATAGTAAAACAATAAAATCTCTCATGCATTCATGTGGACTATCTTGCTTACATACTGATGTGAAATATTTTTAATATTATTTTTACATAGATGGTAATAAGTATCAATAATTTTAATATACATTCTATTTGTGTAATAATAATGAATATATAATATTTTATTAATATTTTCTTTCTTTTCATTCCTTTCTTTGATAAAATAGAAACAAAGTCCATGTGTACGTACATGTTATGATCTCAATAAAAAGTGTAATTCATTTTCTATCATAAACATATATAGATTTCTATAAATAAAAATAAATATATTATAATATATGATACTTATATGATTTTATATATTATGAATATAATTTAACCTTGATTATTTTAAAAGTCCCAAAAATATCAAATCAATATATATATGATAAACAAAGAGGATATTACCCAAATTTTTATTTTAACATTGAATTGTTTTCAATGTGTAATAAAGGGTCATGAGTATAACAAATATGTCAAAATATGTATTATTATAGTTCATAAAAATTTAATAATCAAAATATATTTATTATGTATTATATTTGAACATATACTACGTATGTCAAGAATTTTTGTTGGGGACATCATCTCAGTTTTCCTCCACTGGGAATATTTTTATACTATGCATCTAACTTCTAAGAAATTGTTCAAAAAAAATCCTTTTATGTGTAATGTCATGAATTATTCACATATAATGGTACATTAGAAATATATTTGAGTTATTTCATCCAATGAGATTTTAAATGAATGATAATAATTAACAATGAATTTTATAAATCAATTTCTATTAATTAGTTTATATTCCTTCTTCGTTGTATTTAATATTGTATATTTGTGAGTGTAATGAATTATAAATATATTATGTTTTATTTAAACTTTTTTCTGATTATTTAAATTATTTAAACATAATTTATAAGTTTATTAATTCACACATCAATAATATGAACATTTTAATGGTTTCTTGTCTCACTTTCTCTTTGGTGATACATATTCCATATTGACCACAGTTTTATTTTGAATGTCATATATACTATATCTTTGTTATATTATATCATGAATGTCCTTATGTCCATGGTATTTAATGTTTCATTTGACGTTATTCTTTCTTTGGGTTGATGATTTAAAATTTACCAAAGTCATAATTGATTTATGTTATAATATTTTTTATCTTGATTATATATGATTGAATTTCATTAAAAGGAAATTATTTTATGATATTATTATAAACACCATTTATTTTCATAACATTTGGTTAGTCAAGAAAAATTCATATAATTGTACTAGTTTCACATATTTAGTACCTAAAATGATTTAAGATATTTTGTTTCTGAAAATATTACATCACTTATCTCCTATGTAGAAAATGATTCTTTTATTTATAGTTTATTATTAAAAAAAATTTCAAAAATGTTATACTAGGATTGTTTAAAGTCATTTTTACACATAATTGAATTTTAAAAAACTGAACCATCTAATCATTTTCTGAACAAATTAAATTTTTATAGCTCATACAAAAATATGAAAGGAATATTCTTTAATGTAATATCCATAAAATTATAATTCCCACCATAATAATAGATTATTTACATGAATAATACCTTTCTAGTTTAAGAGGTTGAATTTTAATGAAAATAGTTTCCATAATATTCTAAAAAATAGTTTTAAAAGTGATATCTTAATTTTCAGGATTTATATTACAAACGTGTTATTTTAATGATCTTTATAAGATATTTAAATTACTCAATGGTTATAACTCTTTATTTTACATATAATACACTAGGTATATGAGGTATTGAAATCATCCTTATTCTTTCTCTGGTTTGATTATGATTTTTTGAATTTATTTTCATCTAACCTATTTATTTTCTATAACATAATGATGTTTTGAAAGGTATTATGTTTTTATGAGTTTTATAGTGAAAATAATTCCCTATTTATATTATTCATGTTCTTGTTTTTTGGAAATTTCATATATGATTTGTACACGAAAATAGCCTTAGGTGAGCCCAATATAATATATATGAAGGGTGTGCTGAGAAATACCTATAATTCATTTTGTACTCTCTAGATGGATGTCATATATATTAGTTATTCCATTTGAAAAAGTGATATGATGATAATGAACCAATATAAAAAAATTAATATGATTTCTATAGGGTTTTAATGTCTTTTTTGATAAAAATTTATATCAAATAGTTCATTATTATTTAATGCTTTATATATTTTCTTTGTTAATGTCACATTCCAAATTTTATGTCAGATGATCATGCTATCAATGGGTTTGTTTTTTCTTATGTTATGATCCTGAAAATTGATTATGTCATCATACACTTAAGGTCATCATAAATTCATTGATTTAATTCATTGGATAATTCTTATGTTAACCCTTATTGGGTATTACAGATCTCCCTTATTATTTTTCCCCATATTATGATGAATTATGGAAAATGAATTATTCCCATAAGGGATTCATTTGTATGGTGCTTGTGATCTATTATGGAATATGTAAATATGGATCTAGAGGGAGATGATAATGACCTTTATGAAACAGTTTATTATTAATGCACATCGTTAGGTGTTTTCCGTAATTCTATACATTATAAAAAAATGTACTTGTGTCTATAAGTGATCCTATATGTTGTTTGGATGTTTTATGTTTTTAATGGAAAAATTTGGTCATTTTTATCAGTATCAAAGTAGGAATATAAAAATTATGTTATTAGAACCGGATCTGAGAGTTCATGTTCATGGTTTTTATAACCATTTCCAGTAATCTTATTCATTATTTAAAACCATAATCTATATTTTCAACAATATATAAGAAAATCCCAAAATAATAAAAAAATGTCAAAATAACAATTTAATATTTCAATTCCACCTGCCATCTCATAATCCAAAATTGAAAATGATACCACCCATTTACTTTTCCACATATTAATCACAAAAGAAGAAATCTATCAACATTTACAATGGAGTGTCACCCTTGAAATTTCTAGCGTTATTGCCTTACCACATAAACACAGTAATTTAATTAATGAAATCACACTACAAAAGAATCACTACTAAAAAATATTAATAATTCATACCTGTAGAAAACTCAACCCACATTAAATAATGAAACAATTTAATGATTACCCTATTAAAAAATTTCTATATATATAATAATTTAACACCTATTTAATCAACAATATCACGTCAATTTAATATTTCACAAAGAATATTAATAATAATTTTTAACTACTAATTAGATATGATCTATTTAATAGTTTCCACACATCAATAATCCCAATATCAAAAAATTAATTAAAAAACTAAATGTTTCAACCTTGGTTAGTAATCGTTAAAATATCATAATAAAATTGATTTAGATAAAGCTCATGTTATCTAAAATTTTACCCCTAAAAATTAATATGAATGTTTATTATGTTTCTTATTTTAATTTATACCGCACGCCTAATGAAATAAAGTATATTGATTAACCCACATTAAACATATAAGGAGAAGAAATATTGAATCAAAAAACTCTACTAAAGTATCAACTATGCATTTTATAAGAATGTGGGGAGGGATATGCTCTTATAACAAAGGAATTGTGAGGAGAACCTAAAAAACCTACTGCATAGAGTTATCCATAAAAACCATGAACCATGGGGAATTAAACAAAATTGAACATCCACAATAACCTCACTAATTAGAAAAATTGGTATATAAACAATAAGTGTAAAAGATAAATTTAGAAAATATATAAATGTAGTCGATATATGGAAACTAAGGTCCAAAAACACATAGAGGCACTCATCTGATTCCATTAACAAGTCTTTATTAATCCCGGGTTAAAGATAAATCAATATGGGTTAATAAAAGGGATACAAAAATCAAATTTAATCATTCAAATGCATGAATCATATTATGATTCTCCTAAGAATTTACCAATTTTTAAAACATGGTATGCACTCTTAATTTTTATATGATTAGGATGTGTCATGTTCCATTGAATATCATCATTCCCTTAAATATAAATTTCAAAAAAACATTGTCACAATACATTGATATTTGTTTTCTATTTTAAATTTTTTCTAATTAGGTGGCATATAATTGATTACTCCTCTATCATTTATAATATAAAACTCAATCATCAAAGGATGATTTTAATTTTAATCCATGGGGTTTATTCCTACTTATTTATGTTTTATGATTATATATGTGGAAATTATTTATACATATTAAGGTAACTAATATTATTTATCATGTAAAGAACATTTACATTTTAGGAACATCCTGTTATGTTTTAGGAAATTACACTTATATATCACCTCAAATTCTCTTACTTATAAAATGTTTTAAATTTTCATATAATGATTTTTCTTTTAAAAGATTATATTTAACATTAAAATATGATGATTCTACTAATATGTATCATAAAATTAACTTTTATATATTGAAATTATACATTTCTGTTGTGAAACATTACATTAACATGTCAATATTTTACTTTTAAATATTACATTTTAGAATCACAAGTATAGAAAATTTGGAAAATTATAAATCTAAAATATGATAAGTAGTGTTATATAACTCATATATAAGATTAATTATATTAATGGGTCACATAAATTATGTAGGGATAATATGTTATTTTCATTTATGCTAAATGAAGTGATACATAAGGGTTATTTTCATGACATATGGTTATATATAAATTTCATTTCCATGAAAAAGTGTGATACGTAGGGGTAATTTCCATGAAAAAAATGTTTGCATATAAGTATAATATCATAAAAAAATTTATGTCCATATATTTATATATTTTAGTGTTATTGAATGAAAAAATAAACCACCAAACAAGCTTATTTGAGATAAAATATATATATTAGAAACAACTCCCTTCATCAAACCAGCCCATCAAACCTCCAACACCTAAAATAGGAAATTTAATGGTCCACAAATGTCATGTCCATTACAATTTATACCTCTCAAATAATTTTCAATCTGAATAACAAAAACTAATTTCTTGATTAAATTAATTTACAACATGGCTTGGCATGTACTAGATACTTTTATAAAACAATGATAGAAAAAATATATAAATGTCAACTCACCTTATATTATTAAAAATTAAATAAAAACATTATAAAATTAATTATTTATACATGAATATAATCTTGTTAAACTAATATGCTTCAAATATCTCATAAGATATTAAAACCCATTAGTATATTGGTATCTAAAAAATATACACCCAAAATTCTATAAGTACAAGGAAGATTATGGGTAAACCAATTGAAATTTGTTAATTATTAAACTCAAGGGAAACAATCTACTATAACCTTACAAATATAATCTTATGAGTTAAAATTTAATCCTTCCCATAATTTACTAGAGGAATACCTAAAAATGAGAAACTTCTTAGGATACCCCTCATGAATAATTCATTCATTAAAATGGCTTCAAGTAAAATGAAAATGAAATTAAAAAATGTCAATTAGTGTCACTCAAAATTATATATTAAACTGGAAAACCACTTGTACATCCATTTTAACGTGGAAAATTTTAAATTTTATCCCTTTGGAAAATAAATACTTATATTATACAAATACTTGTAAGAGAAATTGTGTGTGAATCTAATAAAAATAATTTTTAAATATAATACTATAAATTATTTGAAAGAGATGATCAAGAAATAAATAAGTTCACTCACTCAAAATAGACCCAATCTTAAATTCTCAATCATATCTCACATTATCCATAAAAAATACATTGAAATGTGAGAACCCTACCAAAATTAATAACTTTAACTAAGCAAAGACATGAAAAAAAACTTTTGCACTCATAATACTTATAGTCAACCATATAAAATTTAAATAATATTATCATTCATAAATATTATTCCATAGAGTCACATAAATCCATGTATTTAGTCCATAGGGAATACTTAGGTGACAACTACAAGAGCACGTAAGTGGTGTCGAATCTCTAGGGGTTCCCCTGTCGTCGTCGCTCGTATCCTCCTCCTCGGTTCAGCCTCAACCCTCCTTCAGTGCTCCTTCTTGGCATTCTCGTGGCGGTGGCTCCACTCTCAGTGGAGAAATCATGGAGACTTCTTGGGCTCATCCTCCTTTCCCACCATTTGTTGGCCTTTCCTCATATGGCAGTGCAGTATGGCCTGCGGCCGATGACCCAACATCTTCTATCTGAGATTCATCTTCATGGCTTCTTTGTCAGATCAATGTGCACATGGTTATCATTGGGGTCTCCGGGAGAGATCGTGATGGCGGTGATGGGATTTAATTCTGGTTTGTGAAAGATTTTAACTAGCATGGTTTGTAATTCAGGAGCCTTCTTAGTGGTGATGTTTTTTCTTTCCATTTTTTTCCGATTCTTGTGATTTGGTTTTGGGTTTGGATAAATTCTGTTACACCTTGCTTGCGGAATGGGGTCGGGCTTCGGCAGATGCATTTCCTGGTAGTGTACAAGGCAGCAGATGGATGTTTTCTTGCGGTTTTCATTATTATAGTTGATGTTAGCTTGAAATCTGGAGGTTTTGGATTTCTTTTTGTTTTTGCAAATTTTTGGTGTTGACTTTGAGAGCTGTAGGCAGTGGAGTTTCAACCTAAGCTGGAGGTACTTTGGTTCTCTGGTTTTGATCAGTGTAGGATGTTCTAGGTTTTTGGTTTTATGGTTGGATTCTTTCAATTGTGTTTGAAAGATGACTTTTTCTGACTGGATTGGAATTCTACTGAAACTGTTGGCAATGGCTGGATTCATGATTTTCCATTATTGTGTTTGAGGGTTTATATTTTTAATGACTACTTGGTCCAGACATTCTACTAGTAAATGCTTCAGATGTGGATTCAGACTAGGTAGCTTTCTCTATGTATGGCTCTCAGATTTAGAAGATTGGGAGGGTATGGCCTAGACATCGGTATCAGGCCCATGCTTTTTTTGCATGGGATAGCTTGCTGAGTATCCATGATCGGATGAAGGCTTTCCATAACGATATTGATGTTGGGGTGGGGAATTTTTAGTAGTCTTGTTTTTTTCGATCAGGTTATGTTTATGTATGTTTCTCTTTGAAGTCATGTGAGGTTTCTCCCTTTATCCTTAAAAGGGGGTTTATATTAAAATAAATAAAAATTAAGGCCTTTGGGATATTCAGACAGTTAGTCATAGGGAATACTTAGGTGACCACATCACATCCTATATTTTCATACAATGAACCCCATTACTCAATTAAATAAATTCAATCTTCCTAGTATCCAAGAACAAACCTCTCTCAATATTCTCAACAATATTCCTCATCTCTGACCAATAAATTAGTTGAAATCTATCCATCTTTTATTTAATCCTTGTACATAATATATACTCAAATTCTCACTCTCACATTTCACCATTAGCTAATATATCTATTAAATGGAACATCATCGTGAAAAATTGAATTTTGGTATCAAATATACTGTAATCATCTTATTATAGCTCCAAAAATTATTTAAATTTATCATTACTTCTCACATGGGAAACATACACTTACATAACTATGTAATCTAATAAATCCTATGAAAGCTCATCAAGACAATTTTATTTCGTCCTCCACAACACTAAATACACCAATTCTAGAAAACCCACGATTATGGAAAATGTAATTTATTTTGATCCATTTTCAATTCAAATGTAACCTCAAACTCTTCTAACTACTCCAAAACCTCAAGGACTGACACTCCACGAATGGAAATTAGTGATTTTTTCCTCTTGAAATTGAATTAACTCCTTTTTCTGAGACATTTGTTTCTATATTCAGTGAAAAATAACCAGATTATTATCTAATGATATGTCTTCAACCCAAAAATCAAAATATATATGGTTAGTTATGAAACATAATCCCACATTCAATATAGTGAAAGCTCAAACATATTCCAATAATAACATTCACACAGGCACGTAGGAATCATTGAACTATATCAGGCTCCAAGAAAAAACTCCATCATCTATCAAATCATAACCATGAATTCCTCTAATAAAACGAACATTATAACACACTCATGTAACTATCTATTAAATAACTATGAAATCACACAACCTAGCTCTTCTTCCCACAAATCATGACTAACACATAAAAATCATAAGAATCCAAGTAAAATGAACCCAAAAATTCCATTCAAGGGATAAATATGTATTTTATAAAGTAATCACATAATGAAAGATGACTAGATCATTAAACAAATCATCACCTTATTTATGAATAATTTTCCCCTGCTCATATACATTTAAAAATAAATTCTCAGCCCAATGTGTAACACCCCAGGTAAATAAATAATATGACTTTTTTATATTTATCCATATTTGTGAATAAAATATTAATATTTCTTTAAAGGGAACGCTATGCTCGATGGCATACCCAATAGGCGACAACAAATTCCTTTGAAATATTTTGTTTCACTCTAATAATAAAATAATATTATTTTAAATGGTAGTTAACGCCTAGACATTATAATGGCGGGAAAGAACATTACTAACTAAAAAATTATTATATATTTTTGTCAAATATTTTTACTTTTATCCAATAAATGTTTGAGGCGTAAAATTCAAATGAATCCAATTTTAAGCATAAATCTTATAATATTCTTTAAAAGGTTGATTAACCACCTTTTGATGGATAAGACTTTTTAATATACTTTTGAAAATTTTATATTTTGTATTTGACAAAAAAATCCTTCTTTAGAATATAGACATCAATATTTACCTGGTGTAAATTTTTGTTATTTTTCTGATAAAGATCATTTTTAATGAAAATGTTGCATTTTAATTCAAGACCAACTTTTAATATGATTTATTTATATGGATAGATTATATTTTTAATTGAGATTAAAGTGTATTTAGAATATATTTTTACCATTTAATCTAATGGTGGTCATTGAAAATAATTTCACTTTGAAATTGGACTTAAACTGGTGTTAATCTTTTAAGAGATATTATTTCTTAAAAACCCACTATTTGTTTTGACAGCGGGAATTAATTATTAAATTAATTAATGAAACTTATATGTTTTTAATTTTGTAAAATAGACATCATTTTTGAATTCGGAATATCAAATATATCTTAGGGTGAATTTTTGGTATTTTTCTGAAAAACTTCAATTTTTGATGAATAGTGAAACCACTAAGTGGTAGTTAAAGAAACTGAGTTTTCATTTAAATGAATCTTTACCACATCTGTGATTTGATTTTCAAAAATCCAACATACATGGTTGTCATTATGAAGTAAAATGTGGTTCAATGAGATTAAAATAATTTTTTGGAATAGTAACTTTTATGTTTTATTAATCGCGATTAATGGTAATTAGTGTAATTTAAGGTAAAAATAATGTTTTAATAATATGAAATGACCTTTACACATGTCCTAACATTATTTGATGAGTCATGACCAACCATGAAAATCCATGGGTCAACTTGGGGACCCCATGGAGCCACTTTAGTTGGAAAATGACATTAATAACTTTTTATTTAAAGTTAAAATCAAAATGTCACAAACATGTTTTGTTTTACTAAAATAATTTTACATTGGGTTATACAAGTCATATTTTTGACTATAAATATTATTTATAAAGAAAAAAATATTTCCTACATCATGATAGTTTTTTATAATTTTTAGACATTAAATGAATTATATTATATATGACATCATGATGATGCAGCGATTACCTCAATATTTAACAATTTAAATTAAATGAAAAGATAATGTAAAATCTAAGACCTACACTTGTCAAAAACATATTGGATGGGTGTATTTCGAACTATTATCACCTTATACTAGAAATATGTAATTTTTGAACCTTTAAAATCTAAAAACCATTTTATAATAAAGTAAAAGTTTATAACTTTCCAAGAGTGCCCCTCCTCTCCTCTTATAAAAGGCCCCCACCTCTACCACCTTACCCACACCTCTCAAGCCTTTGGCTCGACCAAAACCTGACCATTTCATCTCTCAACATCCCTCTATTCATCATTGAAGCCTCAAATTTGGGAATAATTTTAACGAACCATACTTTACATACATTGTTAATACTTCAAAATTGAAGCACACTTATTAAAACATATGACAAAACCACAAAGGACCGTATAGGTATAGTGTCTTTAGAAACTGGGAAACATAAACAACTGGTTCATAAATCTTATACAGTGTCTCCCATTTATTTCATCATATCTAGGGTCCCTTTTAGCATATTCTACTTAATATCCATCTTCCTGACCTGGGGAAAAGAAAACATAAAAGGGTGAGCTCAAATGCTCAGCAAGGGAAAATAAAGGAAATAAAAATCATATCATATCTTTTTGAAAACCATAACCTGCAAAAGAGATCATAATATCTTAACATGGAACAAATCATAGAAGTGAAAATGAGATCCCCATAATCATAACATAAAACTTGAAACTTTGTGGCATGCACACATAATCATGGAAAATCATTTCTTGTTAGTCATGACTCATTGCCAAGACTATCTTAGTGGACAAAGTCCCTTTCTGAACCGAGTTCACTCCTCGTTTCAATCCTGTATCACTGAACAGAAATAACCTTCCGTTCCAGCCATGTCTATCTCATGAGATATAAAATCTTTACCCAATGCATTGGAGGGAGATATAGGTCCCACCCATCTTATAATGAATCCTTTCGGGCTCACCCACATCTCTAGCCAGTTGAATAGCCTATTCCATACTTTCCATAGAAGATAAGATTACTTTAGTTTCAACCTTTTCTTCATACTGTTCCATAGCTATAGCATGCTCTTCCTCTACAATAGAACTTCCTTTAGCAACAACTTCATACCTAACACTTGCATCATCATCACCATTAAATGGAGGTTATAGATTAGGAGATACTCCCACAAAACCATCACTAACATCATCATCTATTTATTAATATAAATAGTATACAATCTCATCAGATTCTAAACCAGGATCAGCTACATATTTTGTTCAAGAGGGATTTTCACCAGGATTAAAATCATCATACAACCTATAATTATCATCAACCCATGATCTATTCCATGGATTCCATCTTATTTTCATTCTCCTGTAAGTTTCCTTATAGATACATAAATAATATTCTGAAAACACTTCTTTATTTTTTTCCAACCACGCCTTTGGCAATAAGAATATCCGGAATCGACCTTTAATAGAAAAGGGAGGTGGACATTGATGTAGTTTTTATAATATCACACATGTGAATTATAATATACATACACAAGTTTATTTTTGTGTCCATTCATCAAAAGATGAATAAAAAATACATCCTGATACTTAAGATTGAAAAAATCACCTTTCCTAGGGAAAATGAGATATTGAATGAACTTTCACAACAAAATTAACTCAAAATCATGCTTAGCAGCAATATGCCTTCTTCTCTTCGTATTTCCATTCACACTTCCCAAATCTTTTTCTAGGATAAACAAATCATTAGATGGAGGAGGACCTCTTTGGTAGTCCTCAAAGATCTATTTATGGGGTATACCTAAGAAGGAATCCTAGAACCTTGATGAAAAAGTGTATCTTTGACCATTTACACAGCTCCTTACTACAAAATCATCCTTGGAGTTGAAGGTTAACTATACATACTAATAAAACACAAAAACAATCATTGGGTATATGGGTCTTTTCTCTTTAGTAAACCAATCCAACCAGCCATATTCTTTCAGAACTCTTAGAACAAGATACTTACTAGACAAGATCCACTTCGTAGAGATTTTCTTTTTAGGCATGACTTTGTGACCCTCAAGACCTGGGATCAGCAGTTTTTTGGGCATTACAACAAAAGCCTTCTTCTATTTCTTCTAATACATATGCTTATTAGGATTCAACGATGATGGATTCTTTATCTTGGGAATTCATTATGGGCTCAAGAAGAATGAGAAGGATGGAAATAAGTCTGAGGGAGATAGAGGGTTTAGGTTTTGAGAAAAATGAGCTTGATATAAGTGAAGCGATATGTTTTTATCCTTTAGGTAGTACAAACATTGGAAAAACAAAAAAGTGGTAAAAAGAAATAAAACACACGATACAAAAAGGAATATTTAAAAAGAGAAATTCTGAATAATACAGTGAGACCGGTACAGGTATTCACAGTGTTAGTATTACGGTATGAATCAAAATGGTGTGACTGTATCTTGTGGGACAACAAACATAAGATAGAAAGTTTTAAGATAGTAGGCTGAGACCATAATCCTGAGATAGTAAACTGAGACAGAAATCCTGAGATAGTAAACTCAAATAGAAATCCTGAGATAGTAATCAAAGATAGAAAATTGTTCACTCGAGGTAAATTATTTCTAATTCATGTAAAATGTAACTCATCATGTTAGAATTTAATGTCTTAATGAAGATGTCATCAAGCTGATGTTATGTGCTAATGAATTCTAAATTAATATCACCTTTTTGATAATGATATCTCAAAAAGTGATGTCTTATATCAATATGATTTGTTCTGGAATGATAAACAAGATTCATTGATATGTTAATAGAACTTATGTTATCAAAATTTATAGAGACATGCCTGAATTGATATCCATAATCTAGAAAAGTGTGCTTCATCCACAAAATTTGAGCACAACATCCACCAGAATCTATGTATTCAACTTCAACCGTAGATAATTCAACATAATTTTGTTTTTTACTACACCATGAAACTAGTGATGTTCCTAAAAAGTGACATGTTCTAGAGGTGATTTTTCTATCAACCTTACAACCACCAAAATCGGCATCAGAATAGCTAACTAAGTCAAATGATTTTCCTCTATGATAGAACCATCCTAAGTTGGTAGTATGTTTGAGGTATTTTAAAATCCTTTTAACAACACGAATATGTGACTACTTAGTATTTTCTTGAAAATGAGCACACATATACACACTAAACAAAATATCAGGCCTACTTGCAGTCAAGTAGAGTAAAATCCCAATCATTCCTCTATATATGGTTTGATCAACATTCTCATCAGCATCCAATATACAGGTGGTACTCATTAGAGTATCACTAATTTTATTATTATCTAATCAAAAATGTGTAAGAATATCTTTAGTATATTACTTTGATTAAAAACAATACCTTCCTTATTTTTTATGATTTTAAATCCATGAATGAATTTTAGTTCACCCATTAAACTCATTTCAAATTCTATTTTCAACATCATTTAAAAATAAACACATAATTAATTTTTTGAATATCTGAAAATAATATCATCAACCTAGATTTGAACAATTAAAACAACTTTATAAATTATTTTCATAAATAGAGTAGGATCAGCTATATATTTTTTAAACTCTATGGAAATAAGAAAACTACTTAGTCTATCATACCAAGATATTGGAGCTTTCTTTAAACCATACAAAACTTTTGATAATTTGAAAACATTATTTGGAAAAATATGATTTATAAAACCAAGAGGTTGTTCAAAAAAAACATCCTCAGCTATATACCCATTTTGGAATGCACTCTTAACATCTATTTGATATAGTTTGAAATTTAGATGTGTTTTATATGCAAGAAATATTCCAATGGATTCACGTTTTTATACTTTTGAAAAATTATCTTCATCGTAAATCCCTTGTTCGTAAATATAACCTTGAGCAACCAATCTAGCTTTATTTCTTACTATGGTACCAGATGCACCTATATAATTTCTAAACCCCCATTTGGTTCATGTGGTCAATATGTGTCTAGTTATATCCAAAAGTTTCCAAAATTTACTTCCTTACAACTAATATAATTCTTCTTGCATATCCATCAACCAAAATTTTTCATTGATTGCCTCATTGATGTTCTTAGGCTCATGTTGTGACATGAATGCTTGATTTTCAACCAAATTTCTTACAGAAGCTATAGTTTCTATTAGTTTATCTAAATCTCTGACAATAACATCTAAAGTAAGGTTCTTAAGGATTTTAACCATTCTAGATAAAGAGGGTCTAGTCACTTCTTGTTCATCAGTAGGTGCGGGTTCATTATTGCTGGAATCTAGAGAATTTCTAGAACTGAATGATTTTACAGATTGTGTGACATCATGCTCAAAGTATTTCTCATTAATGTCTAGATTTGACATATCGTCCTTAGGTTTTTTTATAGAGGTCTTAGGATCATGTGGATCTGTTTCATCAAATTTTACATGTATAGATTCATCCAGAAATTTGGATCTCTTATTGAAGACTCTATAGGCTTTACTAGATATTGAATAACCTAGGAATATTCATTCAGCACTCTTGGAAGCAAAATTTTCAAGATTATCCTTAGTATTGAGAATATAAACTTTGCAACCAAAAACATTGAAGTAATTAACATTGGATTTTCTATTCTTCCACAACTCATAAAGAGTTTTTTTAAGGATAGTTCTAATCAATACTCTATTGATAATATAACAAGCTATATTCATAGCCTGAGCACAAAAGTAGATTGGTAGGTAATATTCATTATGAAATGTTCTAGATATTTCTTGTAAGGTTATATTTATTCTTTCTATAACAACATATTGTTTAGGTGTTTGAGGGGAAGAAGAGTTATGAATATAGCCATTTTGTGAGGAAAAATATTCAAACTCATGGTTTTTAAACTCACAGCCATGGTCACGTCTTATATATTTAATTCTAAGACTAGAAAGATTTTCAAAACTCCTAGCATACTTGGTAAAATTAGAACAAGATTCACTTTTTTGAGCTAAAAAAAGGTCCAAGTATATCTAGAGTGTTCATCTACAGGAACATAGACATAGTGCTTCCCATTAAGACATGAAAATCTATAAGGTCCAAATAAATCCATGTGAACCAACTCAAGAGGTTTAGAAGTTGAAACTTATTTCTTTGGATTGAAATATATTTTGTGTTGTTTACCATTTTCATAAGGATTACAGACTTTGTCATTTAGGAACTTGAGTTTCGGTAGATCCTTGACTAACCCTTTTCTAGTAATATTTTTAAGGGACTGTATATTTCATTGTCCCATTCCTCTATTCCAAATCCTATACTATTTGTGAATTCACTTAAGCATGAATCATTTGGAAAAAATAAATAATATATGTTTAAGGCATAAACATTTTCATTTCTAAAAGTATAATATACTAACTCATTCATAGAATTAAAAACATTGCATGAATTATTTTCAAATTTAACATGAAAATCATCATCATATAATTGGGAAATACTAAGAATGTTATATTTTAATCCATAAAAAATTACTTTAGAGATTAAAACTGGGTTAGAGTTACCAATCTAGCCAAGTCCAATGATTTTCCCTTTTGCATTGTCACCAAAGGTGACATGCCCACCCTCCATTTTTACCAAATTCTTGTAACATGATTAATCTCCTCTCATGTTTCTTGAACATCTAATTTATATGTACCATAGACATTATAGGTCCTCTTCATACATATTTCTTATATAAGGATTAAATAGAAGAATATTTTGGTACCCAGAATTTATTAGGTCTAGAAAAATTAGTAATAAGTGCTTTGGGAACAAATACATGCTTCATCGATTTCCTATAATCAAATTATAAACCATTTGAAAAATAAAATATATTAGGTTTTGATAAACTATAATAAATAAATATATTCCCTATTCTAGAACTTTCAAAAATTTTAGTTTTGGCACAATAATAGTTTTACAATTTTTTGTTATAAAATTAGTTTTGGCTATGTTCCTCTATACAGGATGGTATCCTATTCTATAAGTATACCTAGGATCTACTTGTTTAACAAGAATTTGTGTTACAGTATTCTTTCCATTGGTAAATGTTTCTATTTCAATTTTCAAGTGATCATTAAATAATTTAAGGTCATTTTTTCTTAAAGTGATTGATAATTCTTTTCCTTTTCGATAGTAAGATCAGATTTAATAATAGAAGTGATAGCATGTTATTTCTTTAAATCTTTAAATTTAACTTTTAATGCACTGCACGTATCTTCAAGAATTTGGAAGTATTCAAACATTTTTTCATTAGTTATATTTTCAAAATCACTTTTATCTCCAAAATAATAAGTGTTTTGTATAGGATACTCAATGGTTACCTCATATATGTTTTTCATAAAACACATATCTTCTTTGTCATCCTTTTCATCATGTGAAGACTCTAAGTCACTTGATATATCATCATAAGTAATCCATGTTGCCTTCATGGACTTTTTATAATTTTTATCCTTATCATAATAATTCTTCATTTACTTTATCTTGGGATAGTTATCCTTTACATGTCCCTTTATTTTTCATTCATTGCAAACAATTCCCTTTGTGGTATCACCTCTTTTACAGTCCTTTTTCTAATGTCCCTTATGATCAATTTACCTTAAAATTTGGGCTTTCTAAATAATTTATTCCTTCTATAAAATTTATTAAACCTTCTTCTAATTTGATCCATCTATTCATAACTACCTTTTGAGAATTTTTTATAACTGGAACTTTTAGTTTCATGTTTAACTTTTCCCTTATCTTTGGAGGTAGTAGATTTGAAAGAAACTGATTTTCTCTTAGGTTCATCATCCTCTCATTTGTTGAATTTTAATTATTCCTCATACATCATCAATATGACTATCATCTCCTTTATTGGGAACTTTCTAATGTCACAGGATTCTCTTATTGATACCGAAGTCCCTCTCCATATATCTAGTAAGAATCTTAGTATTCTTGTGATTTTCTCTTTGGTTGTAACATCCCTTCCCAGAGAGATCATATTATGAATAATTTCATTAAACCTGAAATAAATTTTATAAATAATATCATCAAGCTACATTTTAATGTTATCATATTTAAATGTATATGTTTTAAGACTTTTTCCATAAAACTAGAGGTTCCTTCAGGGGAAACAGATAAAGTGTCCAAAATTTCATGGGCTTTTTTACATGCAGAAAATCTATTACACTCTTCATCTCTTAAAGAACAGTATAGGGAATTCATGGATTTTAAATTTTTTTTATAACAATACTTATTTAGGCCATCTTAAGTATTCCAAAATGTAATAGGATTCTTATATTCATCTATAATTGAAGACAAAATCTAAAATCCCATACTTTATAAGTGAATTTTCATTTTAATTTTCCATTATTCATAATTTGTTCCATTAAATAATGGAGTTCTGTTGGTAGCAACACCTCCAAATCTATTTTCCATGATAAAGAAATAGGATTTTAAAGAACTAGAAATTAAAACAGAGTGAAATTTACAGATTTTAAAACAAAACTAAAATCACAGTTGAAAATTATTTGAAAACAGATTTAAATTCTTGAAAAGAACCACTTGAAAAAAACCTATGATACAAAATGTTGGTCAGAGTAGAAAACTTAAGATGTGGGTGAATTGAGTTGCTATAAAAATTTCTGTGAAAGTTCTATTTAAAATATTCCCCCAAAATAAAATAAATTTGGTTAGTTAAAAAATGTAGTAAAATTATAATAGCTTAATTGTTCAAATACTTTCTCCGAAGATTAATTAATTCTCAGTTATAACAATATGAGATATTGATACAACTTTTGAAACAAATATAATAAGGAAAAAATGTTATAACTACTATCCAAGACTAACTATCAATTTAATATTTAGTTTTATAAAATATGAATTAAAATAAATAAATACTAAATTGAATGACACAGCAGAAAAAAAAGTGGTTCAGTCTCAAGCTGAGACCTAATCCACTCTACCTAGTGATCACCTTCCACCAAGATATATATATATATATATATATATATATATATAATGATTTGATCCAAAACCTCTATCGGGGTTAACAACATTATATAGGATTGTCTAGGTCACAAGACCTCTACAACTGTTCTACATGGGAAAACTAAAATCCAGGTCACACAGGACCTCTTCGACATTTTTTTGTGGGAGAAAACAAGGTGTAAAAAAGATATTTAAGTGAGGATATCTTGTATCCTTCGGTTCAGTGTAAGAGATAGTGTGTGATTTTAATAAAAACACATACACTACTCAAAGAGGAATAAATAGTACAAAATAGAGAAAAATATAATAATATAGTGTTTAGATGGATTTGTGTGTCGTGAAGTGCAACTTTGGACTCTTTTGATGTAGGAGGAGTAATGTTCATGTCCTCTTATAAAACTAGAGTGTCGTGAGTCGAGTGTTCTGGTATTTAGTGCAGAGAGATTTTTTATTCTCCTTTTAGTTACTATAAGAATGTTTTCAAGATGTTTTACATTAGGTTTTTATTTGTTGTCCGCTAGTAGGAATTGAAAGTTCTTCATCTGGGGTATTATTGCATGTATTGGTGTTGTTAACTTTTTCATGCATTCAACTACTACTCTTTTATGCTCGAGTTCCGCACTTTATTTTTCTTTGGGTGCTTGTGTTGGAGCTGAATAGATGCACAATCTCCACACCTCATACATCGTACTATTTTTTGACAAGACTGAAAGAGGATCATTAATTACATCAATTTCTAGAAATGACTCAAATATGACAGTTAAAAACAAATTTAAAATTTATTTAAAAAAGGAATAAAAATGGTTAATTATGGAACAGTGTCGCATTTATGGTGAGATAGTCACGGTGTTTGGTCCTTTATGAATTCTATAACTGACAGCACGGTTATGGTGTCTGGTCATTTGTGAATTTTTGAACCGGTATCATGGTTACGATGTCAGGGAAATAGTGTCTCAGGTAACAGTGTCTATTGTTTTGTCAAAATTCTGAATAGTATATTGTTACAGTGTCTTGTAAATGGTAGTATAAAAATGGTGTTTAGTCCTTTTCAAAATCTGGAACCGGTAGTAAGCTTATAGTGTCGGAGACTTTGTGAAAATCTGGAAATGATAACAAGATTATGGCTTCACAGAATTAGTAAAGTATCTATAATCATTATTAAGAAGAAATCTTCACATAATGGATTACGATTAAACATAATCATACTAAAACATAATAGAACAATATTAAATGTATTTCACATGATTAAAATATAATTTTTTAGATTTTTAACATGATCCTGTGATTGTTTAAAAACATGAGTTATAAGAGTGTAAAATATGATTTGTGAGCATTAAAACATGAGGAGTCCAATAGTTATATCAAAACATGTATTTTTTTCTACATTGATGCATCATGTATGGGTCTAGGTTGTGTGATTATATAGGGTGACCATGTGGTGTCATATATATCCCACGAACCTTAGTCACATTATAGGAATTTCCCAACACATGACCTTGAACTCACTATCATGATACACGATCTCAAATGTGGGTGCCTCTACCTTTTTAGAGAAATTTTTATTGTTTATTACAATCATAAAAGTGTGAGATATATTTTCTCTATGGATGTTAATATATGGAATATATGATGGTTCAAGTGCCTCAATGTTTTTGACATTACCATTTTACATTCCCCAATTAATGAGAATGTAGTTTCTGATTTCTTAAACCAGAAGTTACCATATTATGCTCTGATGGAATCAAGTTGTGAGTAGAATCTCATAAAGATTTTTTTATGAATTGTATTTCTATGTAAATGATGATAAGATGGAAATATTCATGGATATCATGCATTTGATTCCCACTGTCCCAGAGAATATCTACGATGAGAAACCAAAGGATGATTTTCCTCAGCACTCCATTAAAATATTCAATGGTGGAGAGGTTGTGTGAGAATGTTCCTTCTTATCAGAGGGAATCCATTGGTTTGGATACCAAATTGTCATGTTGTCAAATCTAAGGAATGCAGTAATGAAATACTATCAATAGTAAATGTGGTTTTTCTTTCTTGGTGTCACCAAGATGTATTATGGCATGTGATTCTTGTTTTGGACGCTATGTATGAGCTGATGTATTATAGATTTTGTTTCATAGTGTCATACCTGTAACCATATCAAAGCTAGGAATAAGAATCCTATGGTGTTTCTCCTGTATCTTCTTATTCATACCTAGAAGTGGGATGAGGTATCCATGTATTTTATCATGGGGATACCTCAAACTCACTATAGAAGGGAATACATGTTGGTGGTAACAGATCATCAAACTAAAACCACCCATTTAACTTGATCAAGGATACCAAAAAATTGGAGGAGCTATGCAAACATTGTTCTTATGAGATTTTGAGATAGTATGGGGTACCATCATTTATAATTTCTGAATGATATCCTTATTTTCCAACGTGGATCTAGGAGCCATCAGATAGAAATAGGATTGTAGGTTAGTCTTATCAAAATATAATATCCCCAAATAGATTGATAAACATTGCGGGAGAACTTACTCATAGAGGACATGCTTCATTATTTATTTTTAGACTTTAGAGGTTCTTAGGTTAACCATTTAGGATTGTTGGTGTTTTTATAAAATAAAAAATACTAATCCTTGATAAAGATAGTTCCCTTAGAATCTATATATAATCAACCTTGTCGGTCTCCCTTTTCATGGACTAAGGAGGGAGAGACTTAATTAGTTGGACCACATGTCGTGCAGTAGATGACTAGAAAGATCTATATGATTAGGTAGAATTTTATTGAAGATCAAATTCATTACTGGTCATATGTTGATCATCAATATCAAACCTTGTAATCTTCAGTGCGTAACAATATGTTTTTTATGGTGACACATTTTTTGGGACATCATCATATTTGGAAACAAGGAAAATATGAATTGATTTATTCCATGCCTTTTGATATTACTAAAAGGAATGAGAAACATTCATTTCATTTGTAATTTCATTCTCTGTTGGTGTTGTTAAACAATATTTTTCATGTATTTGAGTTAAAATGGTATAATTCAGACAGCTCCAACATGATGAAATGGGAAGATCTTGACATAGAACATGATATTTTGTGATTGAATATCCGATTCAGATCATTGATTCTAATGTGATGATGTTGTGAGAGAATTTCATCATGTTTTTTTGTATTCTATGGAGACACGGGAATGACATGCATGAGACCCGGGGGAGATAATCAATTGTGAAATATAAAGCGCCTCACATACTCTCTGATCAGATTATGGATTGACATTCTAGTGGATGAAACTGGCATGGTGGGATGAATTATCACAGCCATGGTGCCATGTATTTATTGTCTATTTTTCATCCACTATTTTATTTATAAAATTTTTTAAGTATTTTTTTATATTTTTAATTTTTGAGGAGACATGGAATGGAACATGATTACAGTGAAATGTGTGACAACCATTAAAATTATAGATATCCTATATATTATATATTTGAATGGTTTCCATATAGTTTGTCAAACCATTTAGGGACCCTTGATAATTGTGCATGAAAAATAGAGGTACTTACACAATTAGCACACTATTTAGAAAACCATGTGGCCTACCTATTTTTTAATTCATTTTAAATTACTAAAATACACCTATCCCAATTTTACCTCTTTCTCCCCCATTTCTCCCAATTCATAAACCCGCCAACTGACATCCCTCTTCTTTGATTCACCCTAGGAATTATTTTTGGGTGGTTTTATATTTGGTTTTTTCGAATATAGTCATGTATGTTTCATGTGTCCCTAGTCTTTGGTTTCTTCTCCCATTCTTCTTAAGTTTCCTTCCACTAAATGGTTGAGGTGACCTATGTATTGACCAATCCGAACCACATCATAAGAGTTGTGATGTTTATGGTTTTTTATAATCCCATAGGGTCCCTTATCTTATTTTATTTCAGTTTACAACTGATTCTTGATGTTATCTACGATAAAGTTAGGTGGTCCAATGTTATACTATTATTTGAAAATTTTAATATGAAATCATATCTTTTTAGTAGTCACTCAATTTATTATTTTCTCAGATGATTAAAAAAGGGTTTCCCCTTCAAAAATGGTTGTAAATGATGTTCTATAAATTTTTTAGTTTTTCATACGATGGAAATGGGTTTTCATGACTTTAACAATAAGCGGTGAAAGAAGATGGTGATCTTGAGTACCTAAGTGGGGATACATTGACTTGTATGACCTGAATGATTTTCCCAACCAAGTAATTTTTTTCTAAAATAATAACTAATGTATTATATGATGTGATGTGATGGTTTACCATCAGGGATCCATGCATGGGATAATACATTAATATGGACTAGTCACTAAAATTATGAGGATTATAGGAACCTAACCTAAATACCTAGGGCTTCCCATGGTGCTTATTTTTTTAATTAGTTTTTTAAGTTATTCTATTTCTATTTGGTTTACAATAAAGATAAAAACATGTTATCAAAATCAAAATTTTATTCAAAACTAGACTTTTTATTTTTTATCATAATGGATATGCATGGAAGACATGGTGGGATCCTATAGGGAAATTGAACTAACAAACAACATACACCCAATGGTGTATATAGACTTGGTTTTTCCTAACATGGGTGTCATAAAAGAATCACATGGAGGTGGTGGGAACTCTGGATAGTGGATTTCACATCGGTTGATGGTAATGGCATAATGGGTGGTCATCCCTTATGCCACAAAGGTGATGAGTGGTTTTTTTCTCCTTTTATTTTGTATATATTAATACTCTATCAAAGTTGTAACCTCTTCTACTCAGTTAAGATCCTTTTTTGGTTTTTTACGGATATTTGTTATGATGTCTTTATGATGATGTTGGTTAATTTAATTGGAAAATGATTCCCCAAGGGTTTCCTTAATTCCCAAAAACTGGTTTCTAGCCCTTAGGTGCCTGGAATTCCCATTAGGAAAAGTGATAAGCTGGGTCAGGTGACGATTTTGATGAAACCCTTGGCTGGTTCAGGGCATAAATGGCGTGGTGCATGCTAGAATCTAGAAAATAGAATTCTTGTTCATGATACCTTAATAGGATGATGAGGATGTGGATATTAGAATATGGATGAGAAATATACATTGAAGGGATAGGGTATGATGTTAATGTCCACAATGTTTACATTACCAGAAATATATGTGGTTAGAAAGGGGAATATATAATGGTATGGTATTAAGATATGGATTTATGGATGTGTATGGGAAAACTGGTTTGTGGATGTGTTTTAGGTTGTTAAGAATGATTTTTATGTGTTATTTTGTATATTTCAATTTTTTCCTTCCATGTTGGCCAGTGTGTGGTTTTCCATCTATATTTCTTCCTGTTTGAGTTGGAATGACCATTGAACTGATAGGTGGGAGTAGATGAAAATTTTATAAGACCATAAATTATTTTATTTTTCTCATGTTTATGTATTGATTTATATTTCTCATCTATTTATTATTTTTTATATTTAAAATCATTGTTGATCTAGGAACTATTGTATAATTTTGATTTGGTAAAATGAATGGGGATATTTCTAGAATTTTTTGAATTGTATTAGTGTGGTGGAATGATAAGTTTGCTGATTAAATTTCATATTTTAATCCTTATACTATTTGCGACAATGTTTTATTTTCATCACTCTTGTATTCTATTTTAAATCTATTATACAACGATGTATATTTTGTCAAATGGATGATCCCACTATGTTCTCTCAATTTTTCACCCCCCATTGTTTGGTGATTATTTTATAGGATATTCCAATGATGATGGGAGGTTTTATTTAGGATAAAAGAATATAGATATTGGATGATTTATAGTTTTATAAGACCTTTATTACTAAAATTTTCATTTATCGTGATTGTATACCTAATATATTAGTGACATTTTTATTGGAGGAATTTATTTATAGGATAAAGATTCATTGGATTTTATTGGTGGATTCATTTTTTTATTATTATGGGTATTATGAGGGTAATGTATCCCATTGGTGAATTTTATACCCTACATTCTACTTGATATTTCTCAAACTCATGATACCAGTTTAGGTGTTAAAAACATATTATGAACATACTATCTTTGACAACATGTGTGATGACTGAAGCCCAACTATCGTTCAAATTGGGTAAATGTTTAAAAATTTATATTCCTAATAACTGTTGTATATGTGGTGAGTAGGTTCAAACCCATAGGGATGGTAAATTGACCAACACTATTCTAATTTTCTTAAAACCACCCCAATGTTTTCACCAGTGGAGTGAACTTTTTTAAAAAAAAATCTATTTTTCTATTTTTCTATATTTTCGTTCTGAGTAAACTACGTCTTAACTAAACTAAGAAGATCTAAGAGGTAAGTAAACTAAGACAAAGAAATGATGAACAACACTCCAATGGATGCTAAGATGAACAATCAAGAGAAACGTCCAGGGAAAATATATTCTACTAATTTTGAAATGATTTCATATACACTAAAATGTGGATGAAAGGTACCACTAAAAAAGGAATGACTTACTTCCCTCTCCATGATATAATCCATAAAAATTGATCAATCTGGGTGTTAGACACTCCAAGAAAGTTCAACTTCGAGATTAATATTTGAAAATGATGTTAAGAAAAAACTCGATGTATGTTCTTATTTTTTCAGAATTATTTTTTTTTAGAAAATGTATCCACAATAAGTCTCACCAAATGATCGTTGAATTGAAAACTGAAATCAAGTTGCATGAGGCAATTGACTTAATTCATAGTTAGCCTCTCTGATCAACTCTGAATACATTAAAATGAAAATTTGTAAAGGAAGATAAGAGATAACCAGTAGAAATAGAAATTTCCCGAACACTAATTATTCAAATAATTATCATGTTCATTATAGTAATTGAAAACTTCAATGAACAGAGTATAAGAATTAAAATAAAGGGGAGGAAGAACTCCCCATATGATCCTCTGCTCCTGGTCTCCTTCATCACCAGGACATGTCACTCTCTAGGTCTCATGGATCTGCTCTCGTTCTCTATGTAAAAGTAAATGAGTCTTGTCCTAAAAACAGTGGCATCCCCATCTATTCCTGCAGCTTCTTAGTTTTTATACATCAGTTATCTTCTGCAAATCACTGCTTCCTTCCATTGACATTTGATTGATTCATCACTATGCACCCGCACACGTGTATTTTTTAGTGCAACACATGTCACTTTAGCTTTGCCCTTTAAACTAACTCCCCGCAAGTTAGTTGAATGAACCTAGACATGAATCCATCACCTGTATGAAATTGAACAAGAACGAACCAAACCAAATAGTTAAAAACACGAAGGAGAAGAAAAATTAAATATTTATTATTATAGTTATCAATTTATTATTAATTCTTTAATTCAATAATTTAATATGTTTTTAATTTAATATCTATTTAAGGGATTAGTTTTTAAAATTCATATTATTATTAAATAGTTTTTATATCTTTATTAATTATTTTATTTTCATTTATTAATTTTATGTTTATAATTAAATTTTATAAATATAATAATTAATTTAAATTATTTACTTTTACTTATACATTATTATTAATATTTTAATTTAATATAATTTATTTAATTTTAATTTTTTTATATTTTATTTTATTATAATTTATTTGTTTATTTAAGTTTATAGTTATTTTTTTACTTATTTATTTTAAAAAATTTATTATTCTCCCACACAAATCATCTTATTTGAAAGGGGGTGGCGTGTTTTACTAGTTCGACTTCCCGAAGCAAGACCGCGGAGGCAGGGTAGCCGCAGATCCCTTATCGGACGTCGGCTTCCCGTTTGCATGGGCAAAACACTCTTCCCTGAAGCGCAGCTCCTTCATCATTCTGACATTGAGGGTCCAGCCCGACGGTTCCTCCTCAGACTCCCACAGCGGCGCCATCATCAGCCTTCATGCGGCGCACAGGGTGAAACTCAGATCTGTAATGAAGGTTCAAAATTGACGATGAAGGGATTCAAAATCCATCAGCATCCCTTCTTGCAGCTCCGGATGGTGGCACGGCTCAGCCTCGGCATCCATTCAGTTCAAATCTATAGTGGCCGGTCGAATACAAGGCCTTGAGTTCAACCAACGGCGGTTGGCTTGACAGCGGATCGACAGTGGCGGTTCCAGCCCTCCATAATTGCGGCACAGCTTGGGCTTCATCAAGCAATAGCTTCGATCTAATGTAGAGTTGAGTGGTTTGAAATTTTTCTTCATTATGAGTTCTCAGATCTGTTGTAGGAGTTTTGATCTTCAACGGTTTATCCTTCTATGCTTTTCTGTAGTGGGAATGGAAGTAGAGGTGAGGCAGTTGCAAGGGTTCATGGTCGGTGTCGGTGACACGTCTCCTCGATATTTATCGGTGAGCAGAGAGATGTTGTCTGTAGAATGGAAGAGGTGAGGGAGGTGAGCCCATAGATAGAAAAGGAGGTGGAACACGAGTCGGTAGCACCGACGATGCAGGAAGAAGGAAGGTTTGAAACGGTGGCACCGTTGATGCTGGTGGAAAGATGGAGTTAAGTGCTATCAGTGGCACCGACGAAGCACGTCGGTTGCAAAGTTGAAGGAGGATGATGGACCCGACACCGTCTTCAGAGTTGCAGGATGCATCAGTGGTTTTCAGGGCAAACCCCCTTATAAAAGGGAGTCCTGGGTGAGGGTATCAGTCAGAATCTAGACTGCTGTAATGGCAGAACCGCTGGATATTAAATAGCAGAAAAATTCTGCTGAAAAGTTTTGTTATATATATATATATATATATATATATATATATATATATATAAAACAAAACAAAACAAAAAAAAAAAATAAAAATAAAAATTTTAAAAAAAATTATTTAGGCAAAGGCGGCACTTGGTGTGCCGCCTTTGCGGTATTTTTTGGGCAAAGGCGGCACCCCCGGTGCCGCCTTGCCCTGGCCGGTAAATCCCCCAAAGGAGGCACACCAGGTGCCGCCTTTGGGGGTAAAAAAAATATTTTTAACCTAGCGTTAAGCCTTAACAACAAGAATTTCATTTCTAGAAATATACATTCCATCAGTATGAGATAATTGATTATTTTATTCCATGTTATCGTTTATAATCATGACCATATAATTCCCTCAATTTTAGCATATTATGACTTCATTTTTTAATTTATACTTTACATATCACTTATTCTATGTTTATGTTATGTAAGGTTCTCATATATGCTACTCTGTAATGAGCTTTTGATCACACATGTAATTTTTTTCTTTCTCAGGAATCATTGAGGAGGAATATGTGATATTTTCTGGGATATGATTGAAGGGGTTTTCATGATCTCATAATATGTTCATTTTGTATCTTCTATTTTAATATGTATTGTATATCTATATATGGTCTTCCCAGACTACTAAATTGTTCTTTCCATTGGGGACTCTTTTACTTTATATCAATAATGTAATATAACTATTGACTATAGGTTTATGGATTATAAGATGATATAATTGGTATTTGAGTAACATTATTAGTAACATTTAGAAATTGATTTAGAGGAACCAATATAGATATAAATATTTCAATGAAAAACACTCAAGATTTCTAGAAAACACTCTATAATTCATAATTAGAATTATATTTTACATTTATATTTTATTAGCTAATAATATATATGTCATTATAAAAATATAGATACCAAGTGGAGGAATGGGAACCATATAAACATTCTTAGTCAATGTAGGGATATTCACCATAAACAATTTAACAAATATATTTTTGCAGAAAAACCTATTCATAACTATATTAGGGATTTTAACCCTTGTTATGAAAAATAAACCCACCTATATAGAGAGACCTATTGATCTACAACATTGTGTAACTATAATGGATATCTTCATGCAGTAATAACCTCTAACATTCAGTGAAATTTCTAATCCATTTGTAGATGAAAAATGCATAATGTCCCTATAGAAAATAATTTTCAATTTAGGAATTAGTTAAAAGGAAAAAGTCATCATGGTGGTTCACCATATGAATGGATATGTGGAGTGCCTGCAAAGAAAGTTTCCATGGTTTAGTGCTATATTGTATTATAGAGAGGACCCTAATACACACATATTCCAATTCCACATAATGTGTTTACTTATTAAGCAGTGCCAAGATGGTTCAAAATCTGACATGTGATCCTGAATTTTGTGTAATATTCATCCTCATTAAAATTTATGGGTAAAAATTTGAATAAAATTTCTGTATGATCAAGAATCATAATCATGATAGATTTTATTAATTCAAAAGTTTTGTTATTATCAAAATCATATTAATATGGATAAAATCAAAATAAAAATACTAATATGATGTTTTGCATTCAATTATATGTGTGGTGGAAATATAAAAACTTTTTACAAAAAAGAAATACAATTTCATACAAAACAACTAATGAATTTCAAAGCCATTAAAAGAATAATGTCTTTTAACCTTAAGAGAATCGTATTCTATAACCAAAAAATAAAGGTGTCCCTTATTTTATAATTATAAGAAAGTCTATATTCTCTTAAAAAAGAAATACCTCGATATAATGAATTAAATGAATCTATCTTCCTATCCAAAAAATCCATAGATACAATGATCCGATTATCTATCTACCTAGCCCCGGTATCCCTCAAACTGATGGATCAGATTCCCTATTCAAGTAGATTGTTTTGAAATATTATAAATTAATTTTTACGGAAATTTTTTAGGAAGTTTTTGTTGTTTTCAACTATTTCTTATATTTTTAATCAATGTTTAATGTTTCATTTCTATTGGTCTTATAGTTTATGTTTTATAGTCTTTCAAAGTCGGGAATTTGAAACATTTTTAAGTTTCATGTTGATGGTTTTGAAAGCTTATAAATTGTTTTTGGTGAACATTTTTTATGAAATTATTTTTGTTTTCAACTATTTATTATATGTTTAATCAATGTTTAAAGTTTCATTTGTATTGGTCTTATAATTTATCTTTTATAAGCTTTCAAAGTCACGTACTTCAAATATGTTTAAGTTTCAAGTAGGTGGTTTTGAAAGCTTATAAATTAATCCGTATCAACATTTTTTATGAAATTATTTTTGTTTTCAACTATTTCTTATATGTTTAATCAGTGTTTAAAGTTTCATTTGTATTGGTCTTATAGTTTAACTTTTATAGTCTTTCAAAGTCGCGTACTTGAAACAGAATCACACATCAGAAACGCAGAATGTACTGTGCAGGAAAAGGAGAACCAGAATCCCACATCGGAAATGCAGTATTGTTTTCAGGGCAAACCCCCTTATAAAAGGGAGTCCTGGGTGAGGGTATCAGTCAGAATCCAGACTGCTGTAATGGCAGAACCGCTGGATATTAAATAGCAGAAAAATTCTGCTGAAAAGTTTTGTTATATATATATATATATATATATATATATATATATATATATAAAACAAAACAAAACAAAAAATAAAAATAAAAATTTTAAAAAAAATTATTTAGGCAAAGGCGGCACTTGGTGTGCCGCCTTTGCGGTATTTTTTGGGCAAAGGCGGCACCCCCGGTGCCGCCTTGCCCTGGTCGGAAAATCCCCCAAAGGCGGCACACCAGGTGCCGCCTTTGGGGGGTAAAAAAAAAATTATTTTTAACCTCGTTGTATTTTTAAAATTTTTTTTTTGAAAAAATGTAAAAAAAAAAATAACTCAGAATAAGTCGACACTGATGTGGTGTCAGCAGCAAGGGAGGAGTGTGAGACCGACACCGCCGTTGGGAGGGTTGGTGTCGGTATCAAAGAATTGGAAAACAACGATCTCACCGTCAGTTCAAAAAAAATTGCAACGGTGACTCAAAATAATCTGCAACTTAAAAACACTTAAATTAGTTAATTTTTTTTTAATTAACTGGTTAAATAAAAACAACAACTAAAATTATTTGAACTAAAATATTGCAAGATAAAATTAAACTGGATTAAATAATAAGCTTAATTAATTAACTAAATTAAAAATATAAGACTTAAAACACGGACTAAAATTAATCTGCAACAAAAGCTAATAATTAAACAAGAAATATATAAAACTAAAACTAATAGTTAATAATTAATTAATACATTAATTAATCCAAAAATTATAATTAACTTAAACTAAAATTATAATGTAAAGAAAAACTGAAGTTGGGTTATTATTTAAATTGAAACTTAGCTTTAAATAACAGATTAAAATTTTTAAATGTAAACGGATTAATTAAAAACTTGAATTAAGGTTTAACTAATTTGACAAAGCTTAAAATTAAAAGATTAAAGTTAAAGTTTTTTAAATAAATTTATTAATGGGAGAACAGTGAGTTGAAAAGAGATGTGTCAGTGACTCAATGAGTCACCAATAGTGGAAAAAGAGAACACCGATGTGTCGGTAGCAAGGTGCTACCGACAATTAGTGCATGTTAGTCGGTGAGACTGGCCGACTAATCAGAAATGACATTGACTAAATTATTTTAACTACATAAATAGAATTAAAATATTACATTTAACTAAAGATTTAATAATCTAAAATAATTTATTAATTTACTAAATTAAGACTAAAACCACATTATTTTGTTAAATTAAAACATAAGAACTGAAATTATACCAATTAATAGAATAGTTAAACATAAAAAGTTACTAAAGTTAGTTTATTTTAATAAAAATAAATTAATTGATATGGTATTAAATTAAAGACTAAGTTCAATAAATACAAATAAGATAATTAAATGATTATTTAATAAAAATGTCAATTTATTAAAAAGTGGGCAGATTAAAAACAACTAAAGAAATTGGTAAATTATAAGACTAAAAATTAGTAAGACTGAATTAGTCATTTTATATTATATTCTAAAAAACTTATTTTTATATAAAAATTGATAAGTTAATAAATTTAATTATAAAAATAAACATGTTTAATTATTTAGTAGGAAGAGAAATACTATAATATAATATTAAGAAGTTTAAGAAAAGGATGTGGTAAACTGTGTCAAATTATGGGCACATCAAATTCCCACACACTTAAATGTTTTTTTTTCTCAAACAATCCCATGTTTTATTATCATTGAAAAACAGAATGATATTAATATTACTCAACTGGAACTATAACATGTCTAACACTTTAAAACAGAGGACTAAAACCTTTGTTTAGGCTTTACAAAAGATTTTTTCAGATCATTTCTTGCCTTAAATCAAATATTCAAAAGTAATAAAAATAGAAATGAATCATCCACTTATGGAGATGTCATGCCTCTTATATGAATGTGTCTAATGACTCATTTCAATCCAAGCATAACTTCTGAGTCCAATAGTGACAATAGATTAAATATATATGGAATTAAAAACATAACCAGAGGAACTTTGTACTTTGACACATCACCTAAGTTATATATATATATATATATATATATATATATATATATATTAATTGCCTTATTAATACAACCTAAATGACACCCATATAAACAAATTGTCCCCTTATTCATCTAGAATTCATAATTCCCCTCATCTTAATGAACTCATTTTTGACCTTATACACTAAATTTTATTTTTTCCAAGCCATGTAACATGTGCCAAGCACTGGGTAATGCACTTATTCAATGTGTACAAAGGAATTTTAGTAAAAAGAAACGCACCCAGTCCCTAGGGTCTCAGAGATTCACTGTGGGGTCCCAAATGCCCAATTTACTCTAGTATTCAAAAGATTTATAAAAACCCGTTTAGATTTTCTCAATAACATGATAACTTTTTAATAATAAAAATAACCATGTGTCCCCTTGGAAAGAGTTCAAATTTCCAGTTTCTAAGGCAATGATATCAACTCCACTAAATGGTAGCCTGCATCACTCACAAACATAGTCCCTAAACAAAATTTTCATTAAATCAATAACAGAATCACTCAGCAATCATTCACCCTCATTAATTTTAGATTCAATGAAGATTTTAACTACCAGTCAAGCATTATCATTAAAAAAGACTCAATAGAAGAACAATGTGAAGCCTAAAATTGTGTTAGAATTTTGAAAAAATTTAACCATTTTTTACAATAAGTTTGAAGTTAATGGATATTGAAGGGATTTTAATTAAGCACAGTTTAGCTCAATCAATAATTGACCCCTCCCCCACACATAAAATCCAAATTTTCCCCCAAAGTTGAATTCTAAAGTGGAGAAGAATAATTTAACAATTAATGTTCAAAACATATTTTCAATTGAGTAGATTTATGACATGATAAGTGTCTTATTAAAGTTCAAAAAAAGTGTTTTCCAGAAAGATTATTTTAATATAATTGTTTCAGATACTTAATCATCTTGTGCGGTGATAGAGATTTCCATTAAAATTCAAATATTAACATGTGAATTGTTGAAATATACAATAAATTGGTTGTAGAGAGATTGACAGAATTGATTCAGTTGTATGTTCAAAAAAACAGACAATGGTCACGCTATAAACCCCATAAATTAAAGCAGGTACAAATAAAGAGCAATAACCATCTGCAAGTACCCCCCCTGCACACACACTTAATTCCTTAGAGTAAGTAATTTAATTATCAATGGAATTCAATTTTTGAGTAAATAGAAACATGCAGAATTTTTTTACAACATAATGAAATGTGAATAAAAATTGCAGGAAAGAGACAAGCAGCGGATTTTCTAGTATAACAACAATGAAAATGGGCATATTTTCAGAACACTAAAGTTTCCATCAACCTACACATACAACAGAATTTATTTCTAGAACAATGAGAATTTTTTTAATAACATTTACTGAGTCAATGATAGTACTACCGACGAGTCACCGATAGCAGTGTATCGGTGACTCAGATGCATCGGTGAGTCAGTGAATCACCGATAGCAGTAAAACTATGACTTATTAGTGAATTTTTATAATGTGAAAGGAGCAGAAAATATGAAAGAAGAATAAAGAGTATAATACTTCCCTGAATCAAATTTTATCATTAATCCTCCAGTAAGGGAATTCAACCCCTTTATTGACTCAGCAGTAGCAACATTTCTAATTTAGAACAATAACACCACGAACAAATCAACAATGTGAATTTCACAAAAACAAAGCACGAAAGAAGAAGATTATTCAATTTTAAAAATGAAATAGAGAAAAGGACAAAACAAGAACCATGGGTTGCCTCCCATGCAGTGTTATGTTTAAAGTCTACAACAAGAATTTATTAGGAATCAATTCTCAAGTAAAGTGAAGGCAGCCAAGCCCTTTGGATATCCCTCAAAATAATGTTCAACTCTCTTCCCATTAACTAGAATTGGTTTGATTTCCTCACCAACAATCTCTACCAATCCATTTTTAAGCACTCAGACTACAGTAAACTGACTAGACTACTTAGATTTCAGTTTTCAAGGAAAGAGTTTTAGTCTAGATTTAAAGAGAAGGACTTTCTGTCCATGTTTAAACTCTTTTGCTTGAAAGATAGAATCATGAAATATTTTATCCCTCTCATTGTAAATTCTTGAATTACCATAACTCTCGCTCCTTGTCTCATCTAAATCACTCAGGTCAAGCAATATTCTCTCACTATTACTCTTAAAATAATTGTTTAGAGCCTCAACAACCCAATATGACTTATGTTTTAAATTCATAGGCAAATGATATCACATTCCAAACAAAAGAATGTATGAATACATACATATTTGGGTCTTGAAAGAAGTTCTATATACCCATAATTATTTATCAAATTTAAGAGGCCAAGCTTATCTATAATGTGAGATAGTTTTTTCAAGAATTTGTTTTAGTTCCCTATTAGAAATATCCACCTATCCATTGGACTGTGGATGATAAGGAGTATCAGTCTTATGTACGCGGGTATACATTTCCATCAAATCCTTAAACATTTAGTTCTTAAAGTGAGTTACATTATCAGTGACAAAGGATTTTGTAAATCCAAATCTTGAGAAAATATTCTTTTTGATAAATTTTATGACACTATTGGCTTGATTTTTGAGAATTTCTACTGTCTCAAACAACTTAGACACATAATCTATAGCCACTAGAATATGCTCATTCCCATGAGGTAATGGAAATGGACCCATGAAATCTATACCCCAGGCATAAAAAATACCTACTTCTAGAATACATTTTCGGGAAACTCCTGCATCCTACTCATATTTCCTAACCTCTAAAACTTTTCAAAACCAACTATAAAGATCATAGTATCTTTGAAAAGGGTGGGAAAATAAAAACCATATCGAAGGACATTTTGAGCTACCCTTTCACTACCATGATGACCTCCCTAAGGTGAGGAGTGACAATTATCGAGAATAGACAGCATCTATTCCTCAGACACACAACTCCTAAGAATACTATCAGCACACCTCCTAAATAGAAAGGGTCATCCCAAAGGTAATAATTAAGTTCATAGATGAATTTTTTTATTTGGTTATTGGAAATTATTTTGGGAAAGGCTCCTCCTGCCAGGAAATTGGAAAAATCTACATGCCATACAGATAGCTTGATTGATACAGTGAGTAGTTTCTTATTAGGAAATGAATAGTTTATCTCCCTTGATATTCAAAATGGGTTTGAGGAATCCTATATAGATGATCATTAACTAAGTTTTCATATCCATTCTTATCTGTAATCTCTATGTCAAATTCCTGTAGCAACAGAATCAACCTATTTAACCTAGATTTTGTTTCCTTCTTAGATAGTAAGTACATCAAAGTAGAATGGTCAGTGAAAATGATGACTTTAGAGCCTATATAGTACTATCTAAACTTTTCTAGAGAAATAACAATGGCTAAAAATTCCCATTCAGTAGTGGTATAGTTTCTTTGAGCCTCATCTAGCAGTCTACTAGCATAGTGTACCGCATGCAGTTTCTTATCTCTCCCTTATCCAGGGACAGCTCCAACAGCCATATCACTAGCATCAGACTTATGTTCAAAATGGAGTTTCCAATCAGTGGAAGTGATAATAGGTGATGTATTGAGTTTTTCCTTAAGTAGATTAAAAGTTTTTAAAAAAACATTCATCAAAATGGATGGGGAATCCTTAGAAAGCAAAGAACACAAGGGCTTATTGATTTTGGAAAATTCTTTTATAAGCCTCTGATAGAAACCGACATGCCCTAAGAAACTTATAACACCTTTAATATTTTTAGGAGGTGACAATTTTTGAATGACATTAATTTTAGTAGTTTCATCTTCCAAAGATCTCTTGGAAACATTATGACCTAAAATTATTCCTTTTGTAACCTTAAATTGACATTTCTTCCAGTTAATCACTAGATTGGTCTCAATAAATCACTTCAAAACAAACTCATGACTTCATAAACATGAATCAAATGTACTACCCCCAATCGAGAAATCATCCATGAACACCTCAATGATCCTCACAATCATATAAGAAAAAATAGCCATCATGCACCTTTGAAAGGTAGCAGGGGCTCCACATAACCAAAATGGCATCCTCCAGTAGAAAAATGCCCTAATGGGGAATGTGAATGTAGTCTTCTCCTAATCCTCTAGGGTAATGGGAATCTGGTTGTAACTAGAATACCCATCCCAAAAACAGAAAAATTAATTCCTAGCAATCCTCTCAAGAATTTGATCAAGAAATGGCATTGGAAAATGATCCTTCCAAGTTGTTTCATCAGCATACTATAACCTATAAAGACTCTCTATTTGGTGGCTTTTCTATCTTGAATATCTTCATTATTTTCATTTTTAACAATAGTTAAACCTCCCTTTTTAAGAACAACATGGACTGAATTGACCCAAGTGCTATCAGAAATAGGGTAAATTATTTCAGTATCTAGTAGCTTGATCACTTCATCTCTCACAACTTCTTTCATATTGGGATTCAATCATCTTTGACACCCTACCCTAGGCATATGGTCTGGCTCCATAGGATCATTATGCATGTAGAAAGAGGGACTAATACCAATTATTTTAGCTATAGTCCTTCCTATGGTTGATTTGTACTTTTTAAGAACATCCAACACAATCACTTCTTTATTTTCATTAATTTGGATAGATATTATAATAGGAAGTGGGGAATTTTCACCCAAAAATGATTATTTAGGAAGGGCATGAAGTTGTTTCAGTTTTGGAATGGGTGGTTTTTTCACTCGAAGGAAGAATCTTGGCCCTAGGAGGTCTAATATCTTTAACATATTTCTTGTAAGAGGTATGGACAGATAAAAGATTACCAATTTTCATCTTAGATTTAGGATTTAATGTGATTCTATCCAAATTGGATATCTCACTTTCCAAATTTTCTAGGTTTGAATTTAACGGATTTATTAAAGCAGAATCATCAAGTTGTCTCAATATCTCTCCCTCAACATCATGAAAGTGCTCATTAGTGTTGGTGTTAATAGAAACACCCTCAAATTCGCTCAAAAATCACCTAAGATCAGAAGTAGGTGAAACATATTCAGTAGAAGCATAAACTAGATAGTTGGCCATTTTTTGAAAATTTTCTAGATTCAGCGTTTGAAAAGAATTTTGAACTTTTCAAACTTGAAAATCAGGATTTTCAGCTTCTAAATGAATTTCTTCAACAGAGGTTTGATTTTAAAAATATTATAATCTTCTATTTGAGTATTCATCTTCCAAATACTATATAATTGAATAGTTTTCAAAAAAATTGGTCCTTTGACATTTTTAAAAACATTAAACTCTTCTTATTTTTCTCCAATTTCAATGATAAGTTGTCCTTTAGACAATTAAATTAAAGCACCACTTGCGTCCAAGAAGGGAATACCCAAGATGATGGGAACCTATTGATAACATTCTATATCAATGGCTAAGAAGTTTGAAGGCAGAAACAACTTCCCAACCCCAACTTGCAGGTCATTAACCCTCCCCACAGGAAGAGTGAAAGAACAGTCAACTAACTAGAGTACGACTGTGGTGGGTTGAAGTTCACCCAACCCAAATTATTGGAACAATGATTATGGGAGAATATTAATATGATCACCTAAGTCACAAAGGTAGTTGATCTGATCAGAATTTCCTAAGGTACAATGGATGACAAAGAAACCCAGGTATATCAGTTTGGGTGGGATCTTCTTTTGGAGCACAACACTACACTCTTCAGTGAGGCTGTAGGTAGAAAATAATTCATGAGTTATTTTATTTGAAACAATTTTTTTAAGATATTTAAGGTAAGAATGTATTTGAATTAAATCTTGTATGAATGGAATGTTCACATGATGTTTGGACAAGAGGCTGAGGAACATAAGAAGTTTATATTTGGTGTTACTTTGAGGTTTAAGTTTCTCAGGGAAAGGGATTGGTGGAAAAAAGTTTCTAAAAATTATAGGCATATCCATCACCTCTTCATCAACTTTCACTTTTCCTTTATTAGTTTTATTTTTAGAAGAATTTTCAGATTTATATTCAGAAGAAAAATTCATATTTTGATCATTTTGAAGAATTTTCTTTGAATTACCAGATTGTGAACAAAGTAGATTTTTATTTTGAGATCTAAGAAGTTTTTCATTTTGGGAATTTTCAATGTCTTTTTCATCAACAGTTTGATTATTAAGCCCACTCTTAGTGACAACATCCATAGATTTATCTCTATGATTAAATTAAGTTAATCTAGGCAATCTTCATTTATCCCTAAAAGTAAAGTCTCTAGCTATTTGGACCAATTGTGTTTTTATGTTCTGAATTCTAGCATCAATTTTCATTTTATCAGTTTCATATTGATTTTGATGTTTATATAATTGAGACATGAATCGTTCTTCTTGATAATTAATTTTATTCAAAATTTTATCTAACTTAAAAGACATTTGTACATAATTATTACCTTGGGAGATTGAATATTCACCCCTTTGTTGATTTAGAAAATTTTGTCTTGGTACATTTTGATAGTTAGGGGTACTGGATTGTTTAATCAGGCCTTGATCTTTCTAGGATAGATTAGGAAGGTTCCTATAGCCTTGGTTGTAGTTATTAGAGAAAGGATATTCTTTATAAGGTATCCTAGGACCATAATTGAAAAAATTTGAGTTTTCATGTTGTCGGGTTGGCATGTTAATGTTGGGACATAAGTTTTCAATATCCCCAAAAATTACACACTTTGAACATTGATTCCATAAATATTAGTGATTGTTTAGACAGAACAATTGATTAACAGTTTTTTTTGAATTCTAGTTCACTAAAGATTGAAGTTGGTTGGTGATTTCAACAAGTTGTGCTTAAGTTTAATTCATTGAATCAGAGTTAACATTAACATATCTACTAACTATTTTTCTCCTTAAATTTTTATGTTATGAATTTAAAGAAATATTATTACAGATTTGTCTTAGTTTTTCATTACTTTGATCATTATAGTTACCCCTAACAGCATGATCAACTAGGTTCAGACTAGATTAAGACAACCCTTCGTAGAAGGTATCCATGAGAAGGTGGGATGGGAGTTGATGATAGTGACACTGCCTAAGCAGGTCCCTGAATCTATCCCAAGCCTCATGAAAGGATTATCCATACTCTTGATAAATACTAGTTATCTTTTTTCAGAGTTTTCCTTTATGTCTTTGGGGATAAAATTTCATTATTAAGGAGTTGTACACCTGATCCTAGTTTTCAAAAATGTTCTCATCTAGGCTCAAAAACCTGTTCCTAGTACTCTATTTATGGAAAAAGGGAAATACTATCATTCTACACTCATTTTTATTTGGTCCTAGAAGAGGTAACTGCTGAAAAGTATTATAGAAATATCACATGAATGAAAGAGAGTCCTCATTAGAGATCCCATTAAATGGAGGATACAGTGAAATATGGGAATGTTTCAGCTCATAGTTTCAGGCTCTAGGTGAAAGTCGGATTGAAGAAGAATTACTTGAACCATGAGAGAGTTGGAAATCCCTCATCCTAGGCCCCTAATTCTATAAGAGTTTTATATTTTTTGGAAGATATTAGGTGAATGAACCCTATCATCTAAATTTTCCATTTCAGATTTATTTTTCTTTTAAAGAATAGTGATATGTTTATTCAATTCCAGGTTTAGGGGCTCTAATATAACAGTAGTAGACCTAGTGTTCATGGAATATGTGATAAAATGTGAAATTCAGAACAAACAATAGTAAACAATAAATTCTGAAGTATAAAAAGAAGTAGTAATTTACAAGTAAATCAAAGTAGATTATTTTTAATGTTTTCAATTTTTCAATTTTTTTGGTGAAAATTTTTTATTTAATTTTTTTTAAAATGTAATGTCTTGGGCCTTCACCAACAATGGTTCAGAAAACTAATGCCCAAATATCATTGAAATTGGGTAAAAATTTAAAAATTTATAATCCTACTAACTACTATATATGTGGTGAGTAGGGTCGAGCCCACAGGAAAGGTAAATTGACCAACACTTTTCTTATTTTCTTAAAAACACCCCACTGTTGTCAGTACTAGTGTAAACTATTTTCATTAAAATTTTCTATTTTTCTATTTTTTTTATTTTTGTTCTAAGTAATATATGTCTTAACAAAACTAAGATGATCTAAGATCTATGTAAACTAATACCCAACAACAATGAATGACATAACAATAGATGCTATGATGAACATTTAAGAGAAACATCCAGGGAAAATCTATTCTACTGGTTTTTGAAAAGATTTCCTACTCACTCAAATGTGTATGCAATGTACCACTGAGAAAGGAATGACTTACTTTCCTCTCCGGGAGATAAGATGTCACAACCCGTCCCCCAAGGCCCGCATCATGACTACCCCAGTCCCACCTTCCATAGGCCATGGGCTAGCGACTAGCACCAAAGGCATATATCCCTAAACTGGGAAGGCATTGCCTTTATAACCGTAAACAAACACAATAGAGTACGCAACTGAAAGTAAAAAGCTAAGTAAAACTATATACAAAAGAGTGTGCTGAAAGTAAAGGGGCTAGAAATACATGCCAAACAGTAATGTACAGTACAACTGAAATGCTAGTACAACTGAAGAAAAGAAGTAAAGAAGCTACTGGGTCATCCTCCAGGGTTGCTACCTGAAGGGTAGGTACAAATGGCCTCCTCAGCACTCCTCGTCTGTCTGTCCGCTCCATGTATGTATCGCCGAGTAATCCACCTCCAGGTACCATCCAGTCCTGCTACTCTCTTCCCCGATCAGCACTATCTGTCATCTGCAACCAACACAACGAGGTGTGGGCATAACCCGTGTAAGGGAGAGTATAACGACACTCATTAGGGACCCTGAGACCCTCAAGGTCTCTCAAAATAAAAAAATGATGAACCAAAAAGTATGAAATCGACGGATAACCATTACTTAGGTATATGCCCAAATATATACCTAAGTTATCTAGTAACCCATATCAATCATGAGTAAAACAAAAAAGTCATTGACTCAGCTCATAACAGGATTTTATTCTAAGGGTTAGTATCAAGTAACAACCCCAGTCACACTGTTGGAACCTCAGATGATGGTGTACTCCTCCTATATCGAGTACAGTGGGCCTGACACATCCCATAGAGGCGCTTCCCACTATCCTTGGACTACTGAGGTACTCCTCCTGTCGAGTACTGTGGATATGCTGCGCTCACATAGAGGCGCTCACCACCGTGGGTCTGCAGCGCTCACACAGAGGCGCTCCCCTGGAAGCGTGTTGAGGTATTCCACGTGTTGAGTATCATGGGTATACTATGCTCACATAGAGGCGCTCCCCACCGTGGGTCTTCCGCGCTCACACAGAGGCGCTTCTCACTGGGCTAGTCGAAACACTCTGAGTCGAAAGGTCAGCAGTCGTCAAGTCTCAGCCAGCTACTAGGTCTCCGTACTCCATATGCTCATCTCTGGGAGGATCCGCTACACGATCTACTGGTAGATACTCAAACTTTCATGAAGTAGCAAGTAGAAGTATCTCAAAGGTCCGCCACCTCATAGGGGTCTCAACACAACAGACGACGCGTCAATCGGACGCCCAGTCTGTGAGTTTTTGGCATTTCCGTTCCAGGGGTCCGGTTGGTTTTTTTAGGTTCAAACCAAACCAAATGTATCCCAACTATGTCTAAACTTAAAGTGGGATATTCCAAAAGAACTGTCACACTCTAAGCTTTCTGTCACTGCAGGCGGTTCGTCGATCAGACACCCATAGCCCAAGATATGGGCGAAAAGGTGTAAACTGACCAAAAGGGTCCAGGTCCGGTCCGACCCAGTCGGACCGAATCGGCTTGACTCGGTCCGGACCGGGGTCCAACTCAATCCGCGGTTCTGACCTGGTCTGAATGGGTGGCCCGACCCGGGTGGTCGCCCGACCCGAGTGGACGGCCCGACCCGTAGGCGGCCCGACTCGAGGGGGCGGCCCGACCTGAGGGTGGCCCGACCCGACGGTGGCCCAGCCCGAGGGGGCGGCCCAGCGGGGGTCCACCTTAGCCGCGGCCAGGCGGGAGGCACACACCCCCCTGGAACACCCGAACAGCTTAGCCGTTCGGGTGGGGACCCTAACCGGCGCCAGGTGGCGCCGGCCCAGGTCACGCGATACCCTAAGGGTCCCGCTCCTCTCGGCTGGCCAAGTGGACAACTATTTGGCTCCTCCAGAAGCTGGACCATCCGACTGCCTCGGCTCCTCCACTACGACGCAATGGTGCCGCGGTCCTGCTTCACCGCACGGTGCGACGGCGTCGCGCCTCCTCCGCCGCGGCCCGGCCTGGCCGCGGCCCTCTGCTACCCTCCGTGCGGCGCGACGGCGCCGCGTGACATCAGTCGCGGCCTGGCCTGGCAGCGGCTCTACTGCCTTTTGTGTGGCGCGACGGTGCTACGCCACCTCCACCGCGGCCCAGCCTGGCCACAACCCACCTTCCACGCGGCACAGCGGTGTTGCACCCTTTTTGGCAATCCAGAGACCTTACGTCATCAATCTCTTCACGATCGGCCCGACGCTGGCTGCCGTTGCTCCGCCTTCGTCGTCATCAAATGAGAACATTCAAAGGGGGAGGGTCGGGCCGTGTTCGTGTGGCCCGAGCCTTCCATGTTATGGCGATATCATTTGGTGAAACAAATACCTAATATTGAATGACATTGAACGATGAAAACAAATTCAATTGCAAAATCCCCTACCTCGATCGTCAATAGAGGTGGTGCGTGGAAGAAGATGAAGTCGATGATGGTGGTCTCATCGGCGTTCTTCATGCACTCCCAATTCTCATGCTTGTTCATCATAAAGTGTTAGGAGGTGACGAAGTCAAAAATGGCGTTCTTCACAATCTTCATTGGAGAGTTCTCCTCCTTCCCCAAGCTCCACCCAAAAGATTATGCCAACCAAAATAAAATAATAGCATATCCTTCATTTTAATGGTTGGAATGAATTCAAATGGATTCAATTAATTAATTTCAAGGCTTAAATTAATTAATTGATGGAGTTGGCACATTAAAAATAATGGGGGAAGGTGAAGAGTTTTAATCCCACATAAATGGGGGGTTAAAGGGTGTTAAAGCCCATGTAGGCCCCACCAAGGATATCCTCCCAAGGGAGGTTATGTGCGGGTGGGCCCCACCACCATAACCTCCCATGGGAGGTTAGGGTGTGGTGGCCCCCACCTCCAATCTCCCCTTGTAAAATTTAACCACCACAAATAAAAATAAAGTTAACACCTTATTTTTATTCAATTTAATTAAAAACCCCAAAAACTAACTTCTATTCTCGTTAAAATACAACTGCGGTGAAGGTCTCACCAAGTAATCACCGACGCAGCGAGTTCAACGGTGCCCTCAGATTTCCGTTCCGAGCACCGGTTAAAAAGTTATAAAATCCTTCTTGTACGTTTACTGAACGTGCCTGAACAAAACTTTAGAAATTGATTCTGGGAAAACCGGGCCTCGAAATCAAGCACTGTAAATTTTCACAGACTCGTAAAAATCCCATGAATTTAAGAAAAAAGTTTCCATAGAATTTCCGGGTCTTTACATTCTCCCCACCTTAGGGCTTTACATAAAAATAAGCTAAAACTCGAACTAAGGGAACAAATGGGGGTACTGAGCACGCATCTGAGCCTCCCACTCCCATGTGCTGTCCTGGAGGTTCCCATGCTGCCAGCGTACGTGCACCAAAGGTATTGACTATCCATGTAGGACCCGCTCCTATTGATACTCAATATCCACTGGAACCTTCGTGACAGTCGCCCCGTCATCGATGTCCAGCTCTCCATGGTTGATAATGTGGGAAGGGTCGTGCACGTATCTTCTCAGCTGAGATACATGGAAGACGTCATGCACCTGGTGTAACTGAGGTGGAATAGCTAAGCGGTAAGCCACCTTGCCTACTCTGCTGAGGACCTGGAAAGGTCTGATGAACTACAGAGATAACTTGTCGCCTCGGCCAAATCTTTGTAGACCTCATCGAGGCGAGACCCATAGAAAGACGTGGTCGCCATCCTCGAACTCCAGAGTTCTCCATATCTTGTCAAGATATGACTTCTTCCTGCTGTGCAGTCTTCATCCGCTCCTGGATGATCTGCACCTTCTCTGTGGTAGCCCATACAATCTCTGGTCCCACTAGTTCTGACTCCCCTGGGTCTATCCAGTACAGTGGCGATCTGCAAGGTCGACCATACAAGGCCTCAAAGGGTGTCATACCGATGGTGGAGTGATAGCTGTTGTTGTAGGAAAACTCCTCCAAAGGTAAGTGGTCCTCCCAGCTGCGACCGAAATCGAGGACACAAGCACATAGCATGTCCTCGAGGTTCTGAATGGTCTGCCCTGTCTGACCATCTGTCTGAGGATGGAAGGCAGTGCTCAGACGTAGCTGCATCCCGAAAGCCTCCTTCAACCCCTTCCATAGCCAGGAAGTAAATCGTGCGTCATGGTTGGAGACAATAGAATAAGGTACTCCATGAAAACGCATAATCTCCTACACATAGAGGCATCCCAAGATCTCTATTGAGACCTGCTCTTTGATCGGTAGGAAGTGGACCGACTTGGTGAGTCAATCAATGATTACCCATATTGAATCATGACTCCTGGATGTACGTGGAAGACCCGTCACGAAGTCCATGAATATTACATCCCACTTCCACTTTGGGACCTCTAAGGGTTGAACCAAGCCTGCTGGTACCTGATACTCTACCTTCACTTGTTGACAAGTGAGGCATCGTGAGACAAACTCTGCTACTGCCTTATTCATACCTGGCCACCAGTGCTGTCATCGAAGGTCCTGATACATCTTCGCCACTCCTGGATGTACCGCTAGAGGGGAAGTGTGGAACTCCCTCAACACTTCCTCCTAAAGTGCTACTGGTACCATGGTGCATCCTATGAAGAGGATGACGTGCTACCCACCTTCATAAAATCCATCAGGTGCTTGCCCTATGGATATATGAGCACGTCGCGTCTCACAGTCAGCCTCTCCACGCTGTGCCTCCCTGACTCGCTGAAGAAGTGGACGAGTGATTATGAGAGACTGAAGAAAGGATACTCCATCCCTATCCACAAAGGATATATGAAAGGCATCCAACTACTTTTTCACCTCTCCTAGTAGCTGTATACCAGATCTCCTGCTGAGAGCATCCACAACAATGTTCCCCTTCCTAGGAGTATAGACTATCTCAAAGTTACAGTCCTGGAGGAACTCAAGCCAATCCCGCTATCTCAGGTTTAGGTCCTTATGAGAGAAGATATACCTGAGACTCTTGTGATCAGAGTAGACTATGAAATACTCACCCATCAGGTAGTGCCACCACATCTTCAAGGCGAAGACCACTGCTGCTAACTCCAGGTCATGGGTAGCGTAGTTCTACTCATGCTGTCTCAGCTGCTGAGAACCATACGCGATCACAGCTCGATCCTGCATCAGGACACACCCGAGTCCGATATATGATGCATCATAGTAAACTACATACCCTACGCCCTCCTATGGAAGCCTCAAGATAGGGGCACTAGTCAATCACTACCTTAGCTCTTGAAATATCTACTATCATCTCTCCGACCACACGAAGGGTTTCCCCTTCTTCGTCAAGGCTGATAGTGGTGCTGCAACTATGGAGAAGTCTGGAACGAATCTCCGGTAGTATCCAGCCAAGACCAGGAAACCTCGTACCTTCGTCACACTCCTGGGTGGATCCCAAGAAAGTACAGCCTCAATCTTCACTAGATCCATTGAAAATACAGCCTCCGGGAAGACGTGTCCCAAGAAGTGAACCTCTTGAATCCAAAACTAGAAATTCAAGAGCTTACCATAAAGCTGGTGCTCTAGGAGTGTGTCCAGTACCACCTGCAAATGGTAGGCATGCTCCTCCTCAGTAGTCAAGTAGATCAAAATTTCGTCGATGAAGACTACGACAAAGCGATTGAGGTATGGCTGGAAGATCCTGTTCATGAGATACATGAACACTACTGGAGCATTGGTTACGCCAAAGGGAATAACCAAGAACTCATAGTGGCTATACTGAAACCTAAAGGCCGTCTTCTGCACATCCTCGTCTCGAAATCTGAGCTGGTGATAGCCTGATCTGAGGTCTATCTTTGGGAACCACCGTGCTCCCTTCATCTAGTCAAAGAGGTCGTCAATCCTCAGAATTGGGTACTTGTTCTTTATGGTCACCTAGTTCAGGCGACGGTAGTCAACACAGAGCCTCAAGCTCCCATCCGCCTTCTTGGTGAATAGAATCGGGGCTGCCCAGGGAGAAACACTGGGCTAGATGAATCCCTTCCCCTGCAAGTCCTCTAGCTGTACCCTCAGCTCGAAAAGCTCAACGGGATCCATCTGATATGATGGAGTAGATATCAGTGTCATCCCAGGGTACAGGTCAATGTAGAATTCCACCTCTCTGCAAGGAGGTAGTCCTAGAACATCGTCAGGGAAAACATCTACGTACTGGTCCAACAATACAGGATAAGTCAGACTCTCCACATCAAATACTTTGAGGGTAAGGCAGGCCAACTGATGAGTGATCGGTTTCACCCTCCTCCGAGTAAGTTCGTCCTGTGCTACAAAGGTTCCATTCTCGCCGGTGAAGGTGAACCTGGTCCCATCCGTGCAGACACACCGCACTTTGTGCCTAATACAGTCAATCTAAGCATGGACTTTAGATAACCAGTCCATACCCAAGATGATGTCGTAGGGCCTCAACGCCGCTATGAGGAGATCCCAGCCGAAGCTCTCACCTCCTAGAGTAAGCTCACATTGCCGACACCAGTGCGTAATCATCGAGTCTACTCCCTTAGGAGCCTCTAGCCATAAAGATCGAGACAACGACTCCATCGGAATCCCTGAGCTCCGAATGAGGGTAGTGGCTATGAAAGAACGGATGGCACCTGTGTCTATAAGAACTACAACTAAGGTGGAGTAGACACAGATCGTACCTCAAATCATCTCCGGAGCGCCATGGTCATAGGCCTCAGCTGCCTGAAGCTGCGCTCTCCCCTGTCTACCTACTCCCTGCGGTCGGGGTGGACCTCCTGGTGGTGGTGGCGATAGCACCTCAAAACATTGTCCACCACTAGCTGCTCGACCAGCTACTCTGCCACATCCGCCTTCTCCCTGCAGACCGCCTCGATCGAACCTATGCTTCTGCCTGGGTGGTCCCTCAACTGTCTTTTGATCATATGAATGGCGGGTCGGACAGTCACGAGCCATGTGACCCTGCCCACCACATGAGTTGCAATGCCTACTCCTGGTAGGTAATTCACTACCCCGGGTGCCCCACACAATAGATCCTGAGTCATGCGATCATCCACCCATGGGTTCGGTCCTCTTGGAACTCTGCGTCATCTGTCTACTGTCAGCTGCAGAAGACTCCATTACATGTTGACTTATAGTGGGTATTGCTGCCGACGACTGCTCATCAAGGAAACTCTCTACTAGGAGGGATCTCTCTAACACCCCCACCTGCGTCAGCATGCTGAGGGAGATCATCGAGGATCTGATCTCTCACCTGAGCCCCTGCTCGAAGTTCCGGGCCCTGAAGAATGGGTCCCATACCATATCTATGGAGTAGTGAGAGAGGTCGGTGAACCTCACCGAGTACTGTGCTACTATCATGCTGCCCTGCTGCAGATGAAGTAGTTCATGTATCCGCACCGCTTGAAGGGTGGCTGGAACAAACTCCACCCGGAACAGGCTCTCGATGTCTTTCCCGAGTAATGTTACCTCAACATGCCCCTGGAGCATCAGGCTCCACTATCTGCCTGCTGCTGCCTAAAGGAGACTGGCATCAAGGATCACCATGTAGTCTGCTGGTGTCCCTACTAGCCTGAAAACTCTCACCACAGCCTCCAGCCAATCCTCAACCGCCTGTGGGTCCGTCTCTCCCCAGAACCTGGGTTTCCTCTGGCACTGGAACTCATGCAATGCGCTCAAGCAGTGTGCATCGTCTTCTGCTGGGGTTGGTGGCATCAGTGGCCTAAGGGGAAGTGGCACCGCTGGTGCCTCCGCTGGTAAAGGGCCCTACACCGAGGCCTCGTCGCTCGGTGGGATGTCAGAGCGTATGACTCTCGGGGCTCTGGAGGGAGGAATCCTGAAAGAAACAGATGCGACACGGTCAAAATATTTATACCTGGTGATCTGACTTGGTTGAGTTGACTTGAATAAAAACTTTTGAAAACACACACGCAATCAGTGTTTTCGTACACTAAGTCGGAAATCAGAAGTCAGGGTCCTGGTGTATGGATACGTCGGTATCCCACACCAACACTGGACTCCTTGAACTGAAAACCACACTTAGTACCCTTAACAATATTACTTCACAGAAAAGAAATATCAGAGTTCTAAGTTCTACGGTAGAACTGACTCCTCTGATACCAATTTGTCACGAACCGTCCCCCAAGGCCCGTATCAGGACTACCCTAGGCTTGCCTTCCATAGGCCAGCGACTGGCAACTAGCACCAAATGCGTATATCCCTAAACTGGGAAGGAATTGCCTTTATAACCATAAAAAAACACAATAGAGTACGCAACTGGAAGTAAAACACTAAGTAAAACTGTATACAAAAGAGTGTGCTAAAAGTAAAGGGGCTGGAAATACAAGCCCAACAGCAAAGTACAATACAACTGAAATGAAAGTACAACTGAAGAAAAGAAGTAAAGCAGCTACTGGGCGGTCCTCCGAGGTTCCTACCTGAAGGGTAGGTACAGATGGCCTCCTCAGCACTCCCCGTCCATCCATCTGCTCCGTGTACGTCTCGCCGAGTGGTCCACCTCTGAGTACCGTCCAGTCCTGCTACTCTCTTCCCCGATCAGCGCTGTCCATTGTCTGCAACCAACACAATGAGGTGCAGGCATATACCATGCAGGGGTGAGTATAACGAAACTCAGTAGGGAACCCGAGACCCTCAAGGTCTCTCAAAATCTAACAATTATGAACCAAAAAGTATGAAATCGAGGGATAACCATTACATATGTATACACCCATACATATACCTAATTTATCTAGTAACCTATCTCAATCATGAGGAAAACACAAAAGTCCTCGACTCATCTCATACCGGAATTTTATTCTAAGGGGTATTATCAAGTAACAACCCCATTCACACTATCAGAACCTCGGATGATGGTGTACTCCTCCTCTATCTAGTACAGTGGGCTTACCGTGTCACACAGAGGTGCTTCCCACTATCCTTGGACTGCTGAGGTACTCCTCCTATCGAGTACCGTGGATCTTCTGCGCTCACACAGAGGCGCTCTCCACCGTGGGTCTGCTGCACTCACACAGAGGCGCTCCCCTGGAAGCCTGCTGAGGTAATCTACGTGTTGAGTACCGTGGGTCTGCCGTGCTCACACAGAGGAGCTCCCCACCACGGGTCTGCTGCGATCACATAGAGGCACTTCCCACTGGGCTAGTAGAAACACTCAGAGTCGAAAGGTCAGTAGTCGTCAAGTCTCAACCAGCTACTAGGTCTCCGTACTCCGTACGATCGTCTCCAGGAGGATCCGCTCCAAAAGCTAGAGGTTGATACTCCAACTGTCACGAAGTACCAAGTATAAGTATCTCAAAGGTCTGCCTCATCATAGGGGTCTCAATGCAACAGATGGCACGTCAATCAGACACTCAGTCTGTGAGTTATTGACATTTCTGTTCCAGGGGCCCAGTTGGTTTTTTTAGGCTCAAACCAACCTGACCATATACTAATTGTGTCTAAACCTCAAGTGGGATATGCCAAAAGAACCATCACGCTCTAAGATTTCTGTCTCCGTAGGCGGTTCATCGATCAGACACCCGTAGCCCAAGATATGGGCGAAAAGATGTAAACTAGCCAAACGGGTCCGGGTTCAGTCTGACCCAGTCGGACCGACTCGGCTCAACCCGGTCCGGACCGGGGTCCAACTCAATCCGCGGATCTGACCCGGTCTGAATGGGCGGCCCAAACCGGGTGGTCGGCCCGACCCGAGTGGGCGGCCCGGACCGTAGGCGGCCCGGTCTAGGGGGGGCCAGCCTAAGGGCGGCCCTGCCCGAGGGGGCGGCCCGACCAGAGGGCGGCCCGACCTGGCAGACCGGTTGGCCTGGCGGCCCCGGTCGGCCTGACGACCTAGCGGCCCAGCGGGGGTCTGCCTTAGCCGCAGCCAGGGGGGAGGCAGGCGACCCCTTGGAACCCCCGAACAGCTTAGCCGTTCGGGTGGGGACCCAAACCGGCCCCAGGTGGCGCCGGTCCAGGTCACGCTGGACCCTGAGGGTCCCAATCCTCCCGGTTGGCCAAGAGGCTAGCCATTCGGCTCCTCCGGTGGCCGGCCCGGCCGGCCACCTCGGCTCCTCCTCCGTGGCGTGACGACACTGCGCTCCTACTTCACTGCGCGGCGTGACGGCACCGTGCCTCCTCCGCCGTGGCCCAACCTGGTTGCGACTCTTTGCTACCCTCCGCGTGGCGCGGCGGCGCCATGCCCCATCCACCGCGGCCCGGCCTGGCCGCAGATCTGCTGCCTTCCACGCGGCACAACGGCGCTGCGCTACCTCCACTACGGCCCGACCTAGCCGCAACCCACCTTCCAGGCGGCACGGCGGTGCCACGCCCTTTTTGGCGATCCAGTGACCTTGCACCATCAATCTCTTCACAGCCGGCCCGATGCCGGCCGCCGTTGCTCCGCCTTCATGGTTATCAAACGAGAACATTCAAAGGGGGAGGGTCGGGCCGTGTTCGTGCGGCCTGATCCTTCCACGTTATGGCGATAACATTTGATGAAACGAATACCCAAGATTGAACGATGTTGAATGATGAAAACAAATTCAATCAAAAAATCCCCTACCTCAAACGTCGATGGAGGTGGTGCGTGGAAGAAGATGATGTTGATGATGGTGGTGTCATCGGCATTCGTCACGCACTCCCAATTCTCAAGCTTGTGCGTTAGAAAGTGTTCGGAGGTGACGAAGTTGAAGATGGTGTTCTTCGTGTTCTTCGTTGTAGAGTTCTTCTCCTTCCCCAAGCTCCACCCAAAAGATTATGCCAGACAAAATAAAATAATAGCTTATCCTTTATTTTAATGGTTGGCATGAATTGAAATGGATTCAATTAATTAATTCCAAGGCTTAAATTAATTAATTGAGGAAGTTGGCACATTAAAAATAATGGGGGAAGGTGAAGAGTTTTCATCCCACATAAAAGGGGGGTTAAAGGGGGTTGAAAGCCCGTGTGGGCCCCACCAAGGATATCCTACCAAGGGAGGTTATGTGCGGGTGGGGCCCACCACAATAACCTCCCATGGGAGGTTAGGGTGTGGTGGCCCCCACCTCCAACCTCCCCTTGGAGAATTTAACCGCCACAAATAAAAATAAAGATAAAACTTTATTTTTATTCAATTTAATTAAAACCCCCAAAACTAACTTCCATTCTCGTTAGAACGCAACTGTAGTGAAGGTCTCATTAAGCATTCACCGACGCTGTGAGTTCAAAGGTACCCTCAGATTTCAGTTCCGAGCACCGGTTCAAAAGTTATAAAATTTCACTCGTACGTTTTCTGAACATACCCAAACAAAACTTCAGAAATTGATTCTGGGCACACCGGGCCTCGGAATCAAGCATTGTAAACTTTCGAGGACTCGTAAAAATCCCATGAATTTATGAAAAAAAATTTCCACGGAATATCCATGTCTTTACATAAGCCATATATATTGATCAATCTTGGTGTTCACCACTCCAATAAAGTTTAACTACGAGATTAATATTTGAAAACGACGACAGAACAACTCAACATAAGTTTTGATGTTTTCAAAATTAATTTTTCTAAAAAATGTATGCATAATAAGTCTCACCGAATGATTGTGGAATTAAAAATTTAAATCAAGTGGAATGATGAGATTGACTGAATTCAATGTTAACCTTACCGATCAACTCTGAATACAATTAAATAAAAATATGTAAAGTAAGATAAGAGATAACCAGTGTAAGTAAAAATTCCCTGAACTATAATTATTTAGCTAACTATCATGTTCATTACAGCAATTGAAAACATCACAGAATAGAGTAAAAGAATTAAAACAAGGGGAAGAAGAACTCCCTAAATGATGCCCGGCTCACGAGTTCCTTCAACTCTAGGTCTTGCTACTCTCCTGGTCTCAAGTATCTACTCTGGTTCACCACGTAAAATTAAATGAGTCTTGTCCTCAAAATAGTGTCATCCCCCACTATTCCCACTGCTGCTCTATTTTTATACAACATTTATCTATTTCATATCTCTACTTCCTTCCACTGACATTAGATCAGTTCAACACTGTGCACCTACACATGTGAATTTTTTAGTGCAACACACATCACTTTAGCTTTTCTCTTGTAAATAACTCCCTACGAGTTAGTTGAATGAGCCTAGATATGATTACATCACCTATATGAACCTGTACAATAAAGAACCAAACAAAACAGTCAAAAACACGAAGAAGAATAAAAATTAAATATTTATTATTATAGTTATTAATTTATTATGAATATTTTTTTTAAATAAAATTAATATGTTTTTAATTTAATATCTATATAATGGATTATTTTATTAAATTCATTTTATTAGTAAATAGTTATTATATCTTTATTATTTATTTTATTTTGATTTATTTTATGATTATAATTAAATTTTATAAAAAGTGTAATTACTTTAAATTAGTTTCTTTTATTAATAAGTTATTATTAATATTTTAATTTAATGTAATTTATTTAATTTTAATTTGTTTTTATATTTTATTTAATTATAATTTATTTATATTTTTATGTTTATAATTATTATTTTTTATTTTAACTTATTTATTTTAATTTTTTTCTTCCCACCCCCCAATAATCTTCTCCACAAAAAGGGGGTGGGGGTTCGATTGGTTCTTCTTTAAGAAGTAGGACCGTAGAGCTAGGGTTGCAAAAAATCCCTTCTCAGACAACAGATTCCCTTCAGCAAATCCAAAATCCTCTTCCCCAAAGCACAACTCCATCTTTAACCCAAAATCATGGGTCTAGCTTGATAGATCCTCTTTGGACTCCCACAATGGCGACAACATCGACCACTATGTGATGCACATGGTGGAACTCAAATCTACAATAAAGGTTCAAAATCAACGATGCAGGGATTCAAAATCCAGTGGTATCCCTTATTGAAACTCCAAATGGTGGCATGGCTCAGCCTAGGCTTCCATTCAGTTCAGATTCGTGGTGGCCAGTCGAAAACAATGTTGGGGCCCAGAGCCTGATGCCGCGGTGGAAGTCATCGTTGCAGAAAACACAGAAGAGGAGTAGATTTCACTCGAAGGCATTTTATCACCCGAAGGAATTTTACACATCACACCTGAAAGATTTTTACAACGCACTCGAAGGAATTTTTACAACTCAACACACGACACCCATGAACATACCATTTTTGCCCGTACCACCGATCATCACAACTGAGACACACCGCTTGATCTCTGCAACCAATAGGACTTTTGATACATGGCATCGTCATGAATCTCTTTTCACGTCGTCGTCGACAATTCTCTCTCCATCGTCACACGCCATCTTTGATGCCTTCAATCATCGTCGCCGACACACCATCATTGAAATGAACACCATCTTCATTACACCGGTTACCGCAAATGTGGAAACCCCTTCGCCACTCTCTCTTGGTGGCTATATATTGTTCATTCCACATTCCAAAACATGCTACTGCATCCTCTTATATAGACACCCATCCCATATCTCCAATAAATGAGGTCAATATTCATAATTCCATAATTATTGCATCAATTAATATTTGGAATAACTCTTCATTAATGTTGGGAGAAAATCCACCATTAATGTTTAGAAAATCCCTCCATTAATATTTTCTCTCTCCTCATTATTCAAACTTTTAAATCATCAATCCCAAAAATCTCCACCATGATTTAAAATTAAAATACTCCAAAGTCATCTCCACAATCTGGGACAATTTGATCTCCAACTCCACCAAGCTCTGAATGTCACCCAATGAATGGAACACACCGCATGACACCTGTGGCCAAGAAGACTTTCGATATTCCAGCAACACCGCTGATACCGCTGTCATTTCCGATGACATCTGAGTCCTTGAGTCCTTGATAAGCTGCTCCACCAGATTATTTCCACCGTGTTCTGCAATCGATCACTTCAACCATCCCTCTGATACCACTGTTGGGGCCCATAGCCTGATGCCGTGGTGGAAGTCGTCATTGTAGAAAACACAGAAGAGGAAAAGATTTCACTCGAAGGCATTTTATCACCGGAATGCATTTTACACATCACACCCAAATGATTTTTACAATGCACCCGAAGGAATTTTTACAACTCAACACACAACACCCATGAACATACCATTTTTGTCCATACCACCGATCATCACAACTGGGACATGCCTCTTGATCTCCGCAACCAAGAGGACTTTCGATACAAGGCATCTTCATGAATCTCTTTGCACGTCATCATCAAAAATTCTCTCTCCATCATCACACGCCATCTTTGATGCCTTCAATCATCGCCACCGACACACCATCATTGACATGAACACTATCTTCATTTCAACAGTTACCATAAATGTGGAAACCCCTTCGCCACTCTCTCTTGGTGTCTACATCTTTTCCAGCCCATATTCCAAAACATGCTACTGCATCCTCTTATATAGAAACCCAGCCCATATCTCTAATAAATGCAGTTAACATTCATAATTCCGTCACAATTACATCAATTAATATTGGGAATAATTCTTCATTAATTTTGGGATAAAATCCTCCATTAATGTTGAGAAAATACCTCCACTAATATTTTCCCTCTCCTCATTATTCAAAAATTTAAATCATCAATCCCAACAAACAAGCCCTCGAGTTCAACCGGATGAGGCTGGGTAGATAGTAGATCAATGGTGATGGTTTCAAACTTCAATAACTACGGTGCATCTTGGGCTTCTTCATGATATAGATTCAATATCTTGCAGAGTTGAGTGGTTTTCAAGTTTTTCTTCAATCTAAGTTCTCATATCTGTTGAAAGAGTCGGGTTTTTTATTTTTTTTATCATTATTTGATTTTTTTTGTGGGAATGGAAGTGGAGGCATGATAGTTGCAAGGGTTCACGATCGGTGTAAGTGAGAGGTCTCACCGATATTTATCGGGGAGAAGATAAATGTTGTCAGTAGAATGGAAGAGGCAAGGGAGGTGAGACTGTAGAGACCCGAAGCCTGACGTACATTGACATTACATTACATTTGCGGAATACTTAGTACATAACAAAAAACACACACACAAGGATCGTAATAGTTTAGTGTCTTTGGAAACTCGGAACGTAATCTTCTAATCGTGGTGAAAGATCTTCAACATCTCCTATAAAGATCTTCCCTTTTTTTTACCTAAAACCTTTCTTTATATCCTGGGGAAAAGAAAACATAAAAGGGTGAGCTCAAATGCTCAGTAAGGGTAAACAAAAGAAATATCAATCACATCGTATTCATAAGAACATAACATTTTGGAAATCTTAACCTGCAAAAGAGAGCATAATATCTTAACATGGAACAAATCATAGAAGTGAAAATGAGATCCCCATAATCATAACATAAAACTTGAAAACTTTGTTCCATGCACACATAATCATGGAAAATCATTTCTTGTTAGTCATGACTCATTGCCAAGACTATCTTAGTGGACAAAGTCCCTTTCTGAACCGAGTTCACTCCTCGTTTCAGTCCTGTATCACTGAACCGAAATAACCTTCCGTTCCAGCCATGTCTATCTCATGAGATATAAAATATTTACCCAATGCATTGGAGAGATATATAGGTCCCACCCATCTTATAATGAATCCTTTATTATGTGTGCCACATAATCATAAACCATACATCATAGTGTAACCCATGTAATAAAAATGGGATTCTTAAACAACATGACATCATAAAACAATTCATATAAGATAAAGGAATTCATAAAAATGTTTCCATCACAACATAATCAAATCCATGTAATAATAGGGATAAAAACAGAACCCTTTTATTATCTTAGATGGAAAATAATTTTGATAAAATACTTGAACTCCATTCTTGAGGAAAATATCCTTTCTACTTTAAAAACATTTTTCCTTTCATAACATGTCATACGACTTTAAAATAAAAGAATTTGATTAAAAATAAACTTGAAAACTTTTAAAGGAAGCTTCTTGGAAATAATGTTTTAAAAATCCATTCATGCCGTATAAGTTAAAAAAAAACATTCTTCGTACTTTCGTCGGAAAAGTCAAAAAGTACTTCGTACGAAAAAGCGACACAAGATTCCTTTCATATTCTTTACTAAAAACTCACCAAAGGGTAAAATTGGATTTAAACTATTGTAAGTGGATGGAAACAATATTACATATTGAGGGAACATGGATGTGGATGATAAAATACACCCCAGTAATTACCAAAGTAAAAACAATCTCGGATAAAAGTGAGATTGTGATATTTCCCTTACCTTAGGTCCGACTTGCTTTGTACGTGTCCGAACCTCCTGTATAATGATTTTCATAATGTTATTGACTTATTACAGAATCATATTCATTGTTATTATATCATATATGGTTCTCTTATGGCTTTATATTACCCGGTCTTTTGTAAATTCATGTTAAAGTAGCATTTTGGGTAAAATCGTCTTATTTGTCATTCGTGTTTTTAACTTGTAATTATTAATATGATTAGTTGGATCATGATTACTTATATCCAGAATGTAAAACATGATTTATATATAATATATATTCAGAATATACATATATATATTATATATTGATAATGGAATGAAATACACCGTTCATGGAGACGGTAGTCCGTACGTACGCATGAACGCTGTTTTCGTTTCCTTATTGAATTGAATGGAATTAAGTAGATGACATACATATAAATATACATAAATCCAGTATCATTATTATGTCATATATTTCATTATTACTTGTTATATATGCTTTATAATCATTCATGAATGGTTAATGTGGAGAATGAATCTCATCGCGTCGTGGAGACGGTAGTCCGTACGTACGCACGAGCGATGATATCGTTCCCATGGTCGTGGAATTGTGTTGAAGTGTTTGTATACTATTTCAGTATCAATATCACTTTATAATAATCACTAATTAAACCATTATACCCATCCTTGTAAGGTGATGGTGGAAAATAGATTACACCACGGCGTGGAGACGGTATTCCGTACGTACGCACGCGCGGTGATTTCATTTTTCCGTAGGATGGATAGAAGGTGAATTAGTGTTGTTTCATATTTATAATAACATATAATTATGTAAGTAATACTGATGTTATTACTTTTTTATGAAAGAACTAAAGAATAAGAAGTTGAAGACGAAAGAAATTGAAAAGATCGGTAATGGATATTACCTCTTCTTTGGAACGCCTCTTTGAATCCTCCACTTAGGGAACTAAGATTGGTCTTTGAAGAAGTCCAGGACCTCTAGGATTATTCTAGGGAAGTGGAGAGGAGAAAATGGCAGGGGTTGGCCGAGCTTGAGTGCTCAATTTGGTGTGAGGAGGAGGGGGAGGAGGTACCCTTTTATAAGGGAGGAGAGGGGCACCTTAGGAATTCTAAAAAATATTAATTTATAATAAATCTAACCCCACTTAAAAACCTCCAAAAATGACTCATATTCTAAGATTAGATGATATAGGGTTGTAATCTCATCAAACAATCAAATTTAGACATGTTTGGATCTTATTTTAAACCTTATCATTTTGATTTATCCTTATTTAATCTATTTAAGTTTATTTGTGGTAATAAAATTATAAATTTTAAATTATAACAAATAATTACTTATTTGTTGTGAATTTTCCATAATTATTTACTTTATAACATTATAGACCATATAAATATAAATTTATAATTTTTAAATATTTTTGTTATTTTTAAACAATTTTATAATATGTTATTTTTGTAAAATAACAATAGTGTCAATTTTGACACTATTCATTTATTTGAATTTAAATAAACTATATACAGAAGATATGTTCGAAATAAAAGCTTTAATATATTAATAAAATGTCATATGTATCTATAAAATTAGTGTATCACATTAAATAGTTCATATAATATTTATTTTATTATTTTTAAAACCATTTATTTGGTTTATCTCTTAATAAAATAATTACTACATCATTTTTGTATAATAGTTTAATATACTTATTTGTTGTATAAAAATTTAAAATAAACTTCTATGATGAAGATAAATATATTACCTTTCACAATAATACTTTTACTCGAATTTATCATCTTAAAATCACAATATTTAAATTGTTATATTTATTAAATTATGAAGGTGACAACTTTGGCATCATTTAAAATAAAATAATATAAGTGTCATAATCGCTTTTATAAGGCTCCAAATGGTCAAATATTCGACCATTGGATGCTTATGGTTTACATTTACATGGCCAATAAGTTTTGGTTAGGTATTTGTGCATTTTATGGTCACTATTAGTTTAAAAAAAACAATATTCTTGATTTTTCACTAGATAAACAATTTCTGCATCACTATTGTGTCACAATTAATGATAATTATTTAATCCCAAAAAATTATAAATAAATTCTCATGATGTAGATAATTTTGTTAGCCTTCTGGAGACTATTCAGGTTCGAAATTTTATGATGTTTATCACTAATTTAAAATTATTATACTTATAAGATTTAAGAGAGTGACATGTTGTCACTTTCTTTGGTTTTAATAATAATTAAGTTATTTTCATGGAAAAATGTCCATTAAATGATTCTAATCCGACCCTTAGGTGATATGGGTCGACTTTTAGTCATCCAATAGGATTTTGACATTTGTTAGGGTAATTTTAAAATATTATATTTACCCTTAATTACCCGATTTACCTTTAACTATGGTAAATAAAATTTACCGTAGTTACTATTCATAATTCCCAAAAATAAAAAGTAGATTATTAACATAATTTGGACCCACTGATTCCAAATATGGAATCCATTTTTTAAAATTCCATACACATAAGTTGCAGAAATTAAATTAAAATTAATCCCGTTGTCGAATAAAAACGGGTTTTTGTTTAAAACATTGCAAAAGATTGAATTGATTTAACCTATGAATTCAAGGTAAAATCAATGCTAATGACATAAATTATATTAAATGGTAAAAATATATTCTATTTATGCTTTAAAACCATTCAATATTATAATTTAACGGCATAAGATATTATGATGAAAAAAGTTGTTTTTAATTAAAATATAGCGTGTTTTTACTATTCATTAAAATATCAAAGTTATCGGAAAATTATCAAAACTTTATCTAATGTAAATTTTTACATCTTGATTCAAAATAAGAATTTTCTTTTTTCAAATTGAACATATAAACATGTCAAAAACCAGATTTAAAGTGGGTGCGCCATCAAAAGGCGACAAAACTGCATTTTTTGAAAAATACTTATTTTACCCGAAAAATTTATTCTGTTCTTATACCATGTTCTAGAAATGTGTAAGATGAATAATAATGTTATAAAATTCAAAATTTAGTTAATACTATTCATAACGGCTAGTTCATGACAATATTATAATAATATAACATTGTTTATTAAAACCCGGTATTGCGTACAACACACGCTATCGAGGAAGGTCGCGATTGCGTGTAATGCAAGCCAAGTCAGGGTTGCGTGTTATGAAAGAATCCTTCAATGTTTCGTATAACAGAATCAAACCATATTTCATTTATACATTTAATATATATATATATATACCCAATGTTGCGTAGAATAACTATTATCAAAATTGTGTGTAACACGGTCCAAGAATAGTGTTGCGTATACTGCAAGCTAATACGGTGTTGCATATAGCGCAAGGTAATCTTGGTGTAGAATACAACATAAGACATTAATGAAATTAAAATAATATTTTTCATAAAATCTCGGGGTGTTACATTCTACCCCCCTTAAAATGAATTTCGCCCTCGAAATTCGTCGGGGTTATAAATGGTTTACTATTTGAAAGTTTCTTTGATAGAAACCCACATCGTAAAAAGGAATACCCAAACTTATCTTTAAAAAAACAAAAGTATGAAACGTAACGGTTACCCAAATAAACTAATCACTGGGATTCCACATAGGTGAAAATATGGATATGGAAGAGAAATCTAACCATCGTGTTTTGATGGAGAGTGGTAGAGAACATGGCTATGGAAAAGCCAACAATCACAAATCCATAAATTTGTGACGATCTAAGGTACCATCCGATTCATCAGGTATAAGATCACTAGGACAACATTTTTGGTTTTCAAGATCATTTCCCTAAAGTTAAAGAATTTGAATTAGAATAAATACTTACTTTATGTTGGTACAACCTCACTGTTGTTTGTGCCTTTAACAATTTCCACTTCATCTCTGAAATAAATGAAGTTGAATTTGTTATTCGTGAAGTGTTAGCAGATCATGTGATAGAATGACGGGTCATTCCATCTGTCTCAAAAGGTTAGCAAAATTTATATACATAAATCTATCTATAGTGAGATTAATCATATATGGTTCCTAAAATGGACTTATACTTCATATATCATACTGCTTAATATAATAAAACTAGTTTCTACTAAACAGGGACTTCCTGTAGGCCAGTGGTAGGCAATAAAGGCCAGTCGCACTTCGGTTGTGGGTTCGATCCCCACAGCCTTGTCCGACGCGATGGGCTGTCGCCCGTCCTGCAGGTTGTCCCTTTTTTTTATTACTATAACATCCCATCAAAAATATTGAAAATATTCTATCCTTAAACAATACTAACTTATGTCTAACACAATCCATTCCAATCTTTAGGCTTTTCCATAATACTGCAGTCCATTCTCATAACATAGTGAAAACGATTACCAGAGATTTAATACCATTGTTGAACCCCATATATCATAAGATACATTTTGTTGGCCACACTCCAAATATTCAAAGTCCTTAATCATGTACTCTCTTGAATACCCATTGAACCTTATTGAAAACATGAGTGCTGTTAAAAGTTAACTCTTTCCACATACCAAAATCCTCAAAATTCTATATACTCAAACCATGATATAACCTTATCCTTATATCAGTCATGAGCTCATGAATACTATCAAACATTTAATTTTCTCCTTATCCCTTCATTATGCGCATATCATCTACATTCCAAAAATATCTGAATAACCTTTCGTGGATACTGGTAACATTAATCATACACTTTCAAAACTCAAGGAAAGGAAATAGTGTAACAATCCTTAGATGTCTCTTTATTCCATAGTATCATGAGATTACTTATACAACATTACACATGATAAACATGTAATCATTCCACTACATTCTTAAACCATTGACCGAGCTTCAACAATTCTGTCATCTCAAATATCATTTGTAGTCTCTTCATCATCATCAACATAAATACTACCCATATGACCATACTGATTCTCTTCATGAGACTTTACCTTAGGGAATTGGTTTGCATAATGCCCGTACATTCCACATTTAAAACATTTAACCATTGTTGATGTCGTAGCAATACCATTATCCTCATCCCTGGTGTTTACTGAACCTTTTCCTTTGCACTTACTGTCTTTGTGTCCTTCTTTTCCACACCCAAATCATCTCCCAGTTCCTTTGAAACATTCTCCTTGATGCCTCTTCCCACATGATTTACATAGGGGAAATTGAACTTTCTTTCCTCTATGATCATCATGAAACTCCATCTTTCTCTTATTAGCCGAGTCAGGAAACTTACCAAATTTTACTTTATTGATCATATTATGAGATTGCTGATTCGGCATAATAATGATGTTTGGACTTCCAAATCCCATTTCATTTGGTTTCTCATGAAGAATATCATTTCATTGTCCATCATATCCTCCATTATTGTGAATCATCTCGTCTCCAGCCATTTTCTAAACCCAAAAAGAATAGTGTGAGAGGCAAAAATCATGCTAGGGAAAACGACATAATAAAGGGGGAGTAACTTCAATATCTAACATCTTAGGTTAAATTCTAAGATCGTTAGCGAAATTCTAGGACTATAACCTATACGTATACTTAACCTTAGAGACATCCCTAGACATACCGTAGAAATATCTCTAGGGATCTTACTAAAGTTTTCGCATCCTAGTTTCCAAAGGTTGACTAAACCTTTCCTCTGATACCAACTGTAGAGACCCGAAGCCTGACGTACATTGACATTACATTACATTTGCGGAATACTTAGTACATAACAAAAAACACACACACAAGGATCGTAATAGTTTAGTGTCTTTGGAAACTCGGAACGTAATCTTCTAATCGCGGTGAAAGATCTTCAACATCTCCTATAAAGATCTTCCCTTTTTTTACCTAAAACCTTTCTTTATATCCTGGGGAAAAGAAAACATAAAAGGGTGAGCTCAAATGCTCAGTAAGGGTAAACAAAAGAAATATCAATCACATAGTATTCATAAGAACATAACATTTTGGAAATCTTAACCTGCAAAAGAGAGCATAATATCTTAACATGGAACAAATCATAGAAGTGAAAATGAGATCCCCATAATCATAACATAAAACTTGAAAACTTTGTGCCATGCACACATAATCATGGAAAATCATTTCTTGTTAGTCATGACTCATTGCCAAGACTATCTTAGTGGACAAAGTCCCTTTCTGAACCGAGTTCACTCCTCGTTTCAGTCCTGTATCACTGAACCGAAATAACCTTCCGTTCCAGCCATGTCTATCTCATGAGATATAAAATACTTACCCAATGCATTGGAGAGATATATAGGTCCCACCCATCTTATAATGAATCCTTTATTATGTGTGCCACATAATCATAAACCATACATCATAGCGTAACCCATGTAATAAAAATGGGATTCTTAAACAACATGACATCATAAAACAATTCATATAAGATAAAGGAATTCATAAAAATGTTTCCATCACAACATAATCAAATCCATGTAATAATAGGGATAAAAACAGAACCCTTTTATTATCTTAGATGGAAAATAATTTTGATAAAATACTTGAACTCCATTCTTGAGGAAAATATCCTTTCTACTTTAAAAACATTTTTCCTTTCATAACATGTCATACGACTTTAAAATAAAATAATTTGATTAAAAATAAACTTGAAAACTTTTAAAGGAAGCTTCTTGGAAATAATGTTTTAAAAATCCATTCATGCCGTATAAGTTAAAAAAAAACATTCTTCGTACTTTCGTCGGAAAAGTCAAAAAGTACTTCGTACGAAAAAGCGACACAAGATTCCTTTCATATTCTTTACTAAAAACTCACCAAAGGGTAAAATTGGATTTAAACTATTGTAAGTGGATGGAAACAATATTACATATTGAGGGAACATGGATGTGGATGATAAAATACACCCCAGTAATTACCAAAGTAAAAACAATCTCGGATAAAAGTGAGATTGTGATATTTCCCTTACCTTAGGTCCGACTTGCTTTGTACGTGTCCGAACCTCCTGTATAATGATTTTCATAATGTTATTGACTTATTACAGAATCATATTCATTGTTATTATATCATATATGGTTCTCTTATGGCTTTATATTACCCGGTCTTTTGTAAATTCATGTTAAAGTAGCATTTTGGGTAAAATCGTCTTATTTGTCATTCGTGTTTTTAACTTGTAATTATTAATATGATTACTTGGATCATGATTACTTATATCCAGAATGTAAAACATGATTTATATATAATATATATTCAGAATATACATATATATATTATATATTGATAATGGAATGAAATACACCGTTCATGGAGACGGTAGTCCGTACTTACGCATGAACGCTGTTTTCGTTTCCTTATTGAATTGAATGGAATTAAGTAGATGACATACATATAAATATACATAAATCCAGTATCATTATTATGTCATATATTTCATTATTACTTGTTATATATGCTTTATAATCATTCATGAATGGTTAATGTGGAGAATGAATCTCATCGCGTCGTGGAGACGGTAGTCCGTACGTACGCACGAGTGATGATATCGTTCCCATGGTCGTGGAATTGTGTTGAAGTGTTTGTATACTATTTCAGTATCAATATCACTTTATAATAATCACTAATTAAACCATTATACCCATCCTTGTAAGGTGATGGTGGAAAATAGATTACACCACGGCGTGGAGACGGTATTCCGTACGTACGCACGCGCGGTGATTTCATTTTTCCGTAGGATGGATAGAAGGTGAATTAGGGTTGTTTCATATTTATAATAACATATAAGTATGTAAGTAATACTGATGTTATTACTTTGTTATGAAACAACTAAAGAATAAGAAGTTGAAGACGAAAGAAATTGAAAAGATCGGTAATGGATATTACCTCTTCTTTGGAACGCCTCTTTGAATCCTCCACATAGGGAACTAAGATTGGTCTTTGAAGAAGACCAGGACCTCTAGGATTATTCTAGGGAAGTGGAGAGGAGAAAATGGCAGGGGTTGGACGAGCTTGAGTGCTCAATTTGGTGTGAGGAGGAGGGGGAGGAGGTACCCTTTTATAAGGGAGGAGAGGGGCACCTTAGGAATTCTAAAAAATATTAATTTATAATAAATCTAACCCACTTAAAAACCTCCAAAAATGACTCATATTCGAAGATTAGATGATATAGGGTTGTAATCTCATCAACCAATCAAATTTAGACATGTTTGGATCTTATTTTAAACCTTATCATTTTGATTTATCCTTATTTAATCTATTTAAGTTTATTTGTGGTAATAAAATTCTAAATTTTAAATTATAACAAATAATTACTTATTTGTTGTGAATTTTCCATAATTATTTACTTTATAACATTATAGACCATATAAATATAAATTTATAATTTTTAAATATTTTTGTTATTTTTAAACAATTTTATAATATGTTATTTTTGTAAAATAACAATAGTGTCAATTTTGACACTATTCATTTATTTGAATTTAAATAAACTATATACAGAAGATATGTTCTAAATAAAAGCTTTAATATATTAATAAAAGGTCATATGTATCTATAAAATTAGTGTATCACATTAAATAGTTCATATAATATTTATTTTATTATTTTTAAAACCATTTATTTGGTTTATCTCTTAATAAAATAATTACTACATCATTTTTGTATAATAGTTTAATATACTTATTTGTTGTATAAAAATTTAAAATAAACTTCTATGATGAAGATAAATATATTACCTTTCACAATAATACTTTTACTCGAATTTATCATCTTAAAATCACAATATTTAAATTGTTATATTTATTAAATTATGAAGGTGACAACTTTGGCATCATTTAAAATAAAATAATATAAGTGTCATAATCGCTTTTATAAGGCTCCAAATGGTCAAATATTCGACCATTGGATGCTTATGGTTTACATTTACATGTCCAATAAGTTTTGGTTAGGTATTTGTGCATTTTATGGTCACTATTAGTTTAAAAAAAACAATATTCTTGATTTTTCACTAGATAAACAATTTCTGCATCACTATTGTGTCACAATTAATGATAATTATTTAATCCCAAAAAATTCTAAATAAATTCTCATGATGTAGATAATTTTGTTAGCCTTCTGGAGACTATTCATGTTCGAAATTTTATGATGTTTATCACTAATTTAAAATTATTATACTTATAAGATTTAAGAGAGTGACATGTTGTCACTTTCTTTGGTTTTAATAATAATTAAGTTATTTTCATGGACAAATGTCCATTAAATGATTCTAATCCTACCCTTAGGTGATATGGGTCGAATTTTAGTCATCCAATAGGATTTTGACATTTGTTAGGGTAATTTTAAAATATTATATTTACCCTTAATTACCCGATTTACCTTTAACTATGGTAAATAAAATTTACCGTAGTTACTATTCATAATTCCCAAAAATAAAAAGTAGCTTATTAACATAATTTGGACCCACTGATTCCAAATATGGAATCCATTTTTTAAAATTCCATACACAGAAGTTTCAGAAATTAAATTAAAATTAATCCCGTTGTCGAATAAAAACGGGTTTTTGTTTAAAACATTGCAAAAGATTGAATTGATTTAACCTATGAATTCAAGGTAAAATCAATGCTAATGACATACATTATATTAAATGGTAAAAATATATTCTATTTATGCTTTAAAACCATTCAATATTATAATTTAACGACATAATATATTATGATGAAAAAAGTTGTTTTTAATTAAAATATAGCGTGTTTTTACTATTCATTAAAATATGAAAGTTATCGGAAAATTATCAAAACTTTATCTAATGTAAATTTTTACATCTTGATTCAAAATAATAATTTTCTTTTGTCAAATTGAACATATAAACATGTCAAAAACCAGATTTAAAGTGGGTGCGCCATCAAAAGGCGACAAAACTGCATTTTTTGAAAAATACTTATTTTACCCGAAAAATTTATTCTGTTCTTATACCATGTTCTAGAAATGTGTAAGATGAATAATAATGTTATAAAATTCAAAATTTAGTTAATACTATTCATAACGGCTAGTTCATGACAATATTATAATAATATAACATTGTTTATTAAAACCCGGTATTGCGTACAACACACGCTATCGAGGAAGGTCGCGATTGCGTGTAATGCAAGCCAAGTCAGGGTTGCGTGTTATGAAAGAATCCTTCAATGTTTCGTATAAAAGAATCCAACCATGTTTGATTTATACATTTAATATATATATATATATACCCAATGTTGCGTAGAATAACTATTATCAAAATTGTGTGTAACACGGTCCAAGAATAGTGTTGCGTATACTACAAGCTAATACGGTGTTGCATATAGCGCAAGGTAATCTTGGTGTAGAATACAACATAAGACATTAATGAAATTAAAATAATATTTTTCATAAAATCTCGGGGTGTTACAGAGACCATCAATAGAAAAGGGGGTGGAAGATGCATCGGTAGCACCAATGATGCTGGTGGAAGGAAGGTGTGGAATGCTGGGACCGTTGATGTGGGTGGAATGATGGAGTGAAGTTCTATCAGTGGCATTGACGAAGAACATCGGTAGAAAAGTTGAAGGGGGGTGATAGAGCTAACACTGTCGTTGGAGTATCAGGATGGGTTAGTGGCACCGATGTAGTTTTTATTTTAAAAGAAGCTGACACCGATGTGGCATCGGTAGTAAGAGAGTACGGTAAGACCGACACCATCGTTGGAGAGTCGATATCAGTATCAAAAAATGGGAAAATAATGGTTTCATTGTCACTTAAAAATTGCAATGGTGACCCAAAATAATTTAAAAAAAATTTAAAAAAAAAATAAATTAATTTTTTAATTAACTGATTAAATAAAAAAAAACTATAATTATTTTAACTAAAATATTTCAATGTAAAATGAAACTAGATTAATTAAAACTAATTAATTAACTTAATTAAAAATATAATATATAAAGCACAAAATCTAAAATTAATCTGAAACAAAAATATAAAATTAAACTAGAACTAGATAAAAATAAAACTGAAACTTAATAATTAATTGATTTATTAATTAATCATAAAACTATAGTAAACATAAACTAAAATTATAAAGTAAAGAAAAAATGAAATTGGGTTATTAATAGAATTGAAAATTATCTTTAAAATTACTTATTTAAATTATTAAATGTAAAAAGTTAAATTAAAAACTTTAATTAAGGTTAAACAAATATGAAAAGTTGAAATTAAAAGATTAAAGTCAAATTTTTTAAATATTTTATTTAAAGGGAAAACAGTGAGTTGAAAAAAGATATATCGGTGACTCAATGAGTAACCGAAAGTGGAAAAAGAGAATAGGGATGCGTCGGTAGCAGTTAGTGCATGCGAGTCAGTGAGACTGAATGGATAAAAAAAGTTTCAGTGACTAAATTATTTTAACTTCATACATACAATTAAAATATCAATGTCAACTAATGATTGAATAATATAAAATAATTAATTAATTTGACAAAATTATGTCTAAAATAACGGTACTTTATTAAATTAAAACTTAAGAACTGAACTTATACCAATTTAGAGAATAATTAAACATAAAAAGTTAAAAAAGTTAGTTTATTTTAACGAATCTAAATTAATCGATAAATTATTAAATTAAAAACTATGCTTGATAAATAAAAATAATATAATTAACTGATTATTTAATAAAAATGTCAATTTATTAAAAATTATGGAGATTAAAAACAACTAAACAAATTGGTAAATTATAAGACTATAAAAATTATTAATACTAAATTAATCATTTTATATTATGTACTGAAAAACGTAATTTGATATAAAAATTTAGAAATTAATAAATTTAATTATAAAAATACACAAGTGAAATTATTTAGTAAAAAGTGAAAAAAAATTAAAAAATATATTAAAAAATATAATTAAAATATGTGAAAAACTTAGTCTAATTAAGGCCACATCAATGAACTAATGTAAGCTTTCCTATATATAACATCATTTTATAATTTTAATAGTACATCTAATAAATAATATCATATCCCCAAGAATATAAGGTCTAGTGTCTTTGGATATCAGCTACATAAATAACTTATTTTAAAATAATGTGAAAATTTATCCATTATAGCTCAACAATATCTTTTATTGAAGACATATTATATATTTTAAACATATTTTTAAAAATTTTAATGGGAAACATAGTAAGGGGAAACCTCAATCACTTAGTAAAGTAAAAAAATATTAACGAGCCACAAATTTTTAGAGAATAATTATATGATAAAACATGTGCATGGGGGAAATATATAATTAAAAAAACACAGAACAATAGGAGTTGTCGATAAGTTAATATTGAATAACTTGTAATCTCATATGATAAAATATATTCCATGGAATAAGGGAATGTAAATGTGAGGTTATAAACATGATATATAGATCATAATATATGCATAAAAATGTGGGAAGTTAGGGAAATGTGGCATAATAGGGAACTATTGAACAAGAGTAATAATAAAAAATCCACACATTGATAGAAAACACAATCCTTCCTAGAATTTTTGTTGTGAGAAACCACAATAATTCCCACATTTTAAGATGTGAACAAACCTAATCGTGTCAAAAATTCATAATCATAGGAGATATAAAACATTAACCAATACATTTTGGGTAAATATAGGACCCCACCCATTAAATAAAAGTCATTTATAAATATGTGTTCCATATGAAATTAATTATCCATCATATCATAAATAACCCATGGAAATAAATTTTGTTTCATAATATTTCAAAATGTTATCACATAATATGACTTCATAAATCAGATTGGATGACAAAAAATTCAAACCACATTAAAATATTTTTATATTGTAATTTAGAGGGTGATTCATCAAATATAAATCTATATGAGATATACATTATGTATTTAAATATTGAAATATATGAAAAACATTAAAATAATATTAAGACAAAAATGGCTCAATGTCGTCGTAAAGAGGTAAAGTAATGTGTCAATTTTGAAGAGATCATTTTTGATCAATTAACATAGTTATATCTTTAATAATTATTTAAAATGAAATCCCAATAATATAAGAATAAAAAATATGTAAATTTATCCATAGGTAATATGGTGCGAAAGATAAAACATTTAATCATGGATGGAATAAATAATTAATATAGTAAAATAATTTTACTTAAATTCAAATCACAAAAGGAATAAAAAAATTATTTTTATGTTTGAGTGCAGAGAAATATCATGATCACATGAGATAATAAATATTTTAGTTAAATAATAATAAATTTAACATTTCTGGAATAAAATAATGTGGTCATGAAGGAGAAAATTATTATTGGAGTGGATGAAAATTATTCATAAAAATAATTTCTATAAATGAATGATATACCTACATGAAAAACATTTTGATGAGTGAATGTAAATTATATAGAGAGAAATTGAATTTATAATAAAATGTAATGATATTTTATAATATGAAAACATTATAAAAATATTTTCAAGGAATAAAAATAGTCATATAGTGGAAATATGCCTTAACAGGAAAAACCCATTCGAAAGTCATTAATTTTGTAGTAGCATTAATTTAAAATAGTTATTATAATAAATAATTATAATTAAAAAGAAAATAGTTTTTATATAAATTTCTAAATAATTATAGGATAATTGTTTTTATAATAATTAATCTCATTAATCTAAATTATAACACAATGGAAATAAGTTTGAGTTAAAAAAAGCACATATATTTACTCTACACATTCACAAACGTTGATTAACATCTTGTATCATCATGAAAAACATATTAATAACCTATTTGAAAAAAATATTCAAACTTATTTCCTATTATAATATTAAATAATAACCATTTATTATACAATTAATAGTTAGATATAGTTTATTTTCCCTATTGGATGTCAGACATTTAAATTGTTTTAAACATGATTTTTAAAGTCGACCTGCATCCTCATTCATAAATATCAAGATATAAAAAATTCTATATTATTTAAGAAAAATTAATATATTTTCAATAATGTTTTATAAAGTTCTAATTTTATTCCATGATATTTATAGTTTCACTTGATGAAGATGTAATCAATGGGGAGCCAGTTTCATTAATTTGTAATGAACAAAAGGTTGTTTATTAGTGATGAGTTTAAATATTAAAATTAACACCAAATAATGTCAAACATTTAATAAATATTATTTTTATTAATTGAAAACATTATTTGAATAATACACATATGTATGATATAAAAAATTAAATATGTCATTCATGGACGTGGCAGTCTACACATTACAGTGGTGACATTTTCATTCTCCAATAGATTGGAGGGAGATAGATAACTATTAATACATCATTATAATAATATTTTAGTATACTATTGTTATTTATTTATTTATTTAATTTTTTATATATTAGAATTTTATGGGGGTGGATGATAAAGATATAGAAGAAAATATAAAGAGTGGATAATACTCACATTTAGGTCTTGAATCTTCTCATGAATGACTTCTCAGAAATAGAGGGCTTATGACATGTTATTTTGACATGGGGATTCAGAAAATGTAACAAGGTACTCTAGGAGGTAAAATGGGTGGACTTTGATGTAAATATTATGTATATGTGTTTTTTGAGTTGGGTTTATGTGATCTCCTATTATATGTGAGAAAGATGGACTTTTCCAAGGAAACTAATGTCAGGCAAGGGGTAAACATGGAATAAAATAACAATTTAGTGATATATGTGAGGAAGTATTATCAAGAAATTGTGTATGAGTTTAAAAAATAATAATGGACTTATTAAATTTCTATATGTAAAAATAGTTTTTTAAACTTTGATCCACATTATGATAACCACTTTTACCCTTTTCGCCCAGTTTAAATATTTACAATGGAAATTACTTTTTTTATTAAAAATTGTGGTGATCCATCTTTAAAACAATTATGTTATGAATCTAATGTTTGAATAAATTTAATTTAATTTGGTTTCTAAATATGAGAAAATCAACATTCAATTTAAATCATAAGATATATAGACAAAAATATTGTAATTTTTTTATTCATTAAGTGTTTTATAGTTTTTTCCTATAAATTAATTATTAAATGAATGTTAATACACTTTAATATATATATAAAAATAAAATTAGAGTCATAATTTAAAATAGATAAATGTAATGTATATAAATATTAAACAAAATTGATAGAAAAATTCTTTCAAAAATAATTTTTTACAGTGGTAACAAATATTTAAATTTGTAACTTTTTATAATAATAATTAAAATATAATTTTTACTAAAAAATATGATAGTTTAAAGGATATTAAATAAAATTATAATACTAAATTTATAAATTTGATAGAAATTAATTTCAATATAAGCACATATATGGCATAAAATGATTATGAATATATATATATATATATATATTTGTATAAAATAAATTTATTACTTATAAAGTGAAAACTAATGGATGAAGGTTAATTTTTTTTCAAATTAATTATCTATTAATTTCATTATAATTGTTATTTAACCATAATATATTAAAATTAATAGTTTATAAAAATGATATTTTAAGAAAATTTTATTTTTATTATAAAAATATATTTTTAATCAATTTAAATCATTAATTTATTTTTATCAATATAAATGTATAAAAATTGAAATTCATTATATAAGATAAATAATATTGAAATTATATAAATTAAAGTGATATATATAAATATATATAATTTAATACATAGATAAAAACAAGTATATAAGATCCAAATTTATACTTACATAACCCCTCAAAATCGTTGAGTAAGAGTTATTTATTAGATAAGAGGTTTGGGTTATCCCGTGTGGTGATTTAGGTAGTATGGATATCATAGTGATTTATATGATCTTGGGAATCTCCCAAAAAATATTTTTCTCATTCCATAAATTTTTATGTTTATATTGGTCTTTATTATTAAATAACCTAATGTTGCTACCTCCCTTCCATTCTTATACAAATGAGCTTCATAAAGAAAAACTCTACCACTATATGTAATTTTTCATTATTTCCATATTGATTTCATAATTTCATGAATTCTCATTATACATTATAATTAAGTGGTTATGTTATAATGGAAATATTTAATACATATAATTTATCTTTTCATTTACTTCTATATCTAGGGATGATGTCAATATCTACGTAAACCTAATGGCCATATAATCCAAATTTTCATATAGACTGGGTGAACATTTAGGCCCCTCAACTATATATATAAGGGTTATATTTAATTATTATATATAGTGTTACATAAATCACTAAAATTATTTTTCATATCTACTTCTATCAATAAATTTCTACTATAAATCATCTTTTTTGAGTTTCTTCCTTAGTTGATGTCAAAGAGGTTATATTCATGGAAAACCACGAGGATATTGACTTTATTTTTCAAAGTTTTTTTATTTACATATTGATTTATTTCACTTTTACATTTATTAATGGTTTTTAATATTTCACTCTATTATTTTATTTACCTTAAATTGTAATATTTTAATGTCAATAAAATATATCATATTTTATCTTACTTTGTAGTTTAATTCGAAAGAATATATTAAATATAGTATTTATTTAAGGGTTAAATAGTACTAAAATCTCTAGTGTTACGTTCTACCCCCAGTAATGAGTTGTGTCCATGAAACTATTTTTACTCATTGATAAACTATTGTTAATTTATATAACTGTTATCATGATCCACACTCATAAATTAAAAAGATAACTCTATGATGATACTATATAGTCATAGTAGATAACATAACTGTGTTCTTAAGAGAAAATGGTTATATATATATGGCTACATACCTAAATATTCATAATCCCAATTTAAAAAAAAACCAAAGTCAAAATTTTGGATCATATAAATCAATATTTTCTATAAGGAATAACATTAGTAATATATCCTTAAAAATAGTTCCAAAAAAGAATAATATTAGTCACACCATATTAAAAGAACTGGAGATTTTTGAAATCATGAAAAATTTTATATTGAAATATCAAATCATAGATTAATGTATAAGAAAAAAATCTAGTATACCCCATCCAAGATTCATTAATGGGTTATTTTTAATTTAACTAGGATTGAAGAATAAAAAAATGAAAAATTAAATCGAAATCGTACCACATACTATTTTAATTAGAATCATTTTTTTCTCATTTTTGATGAATCCCTCTAGAACACACACACAAACACTACCAAATCATGCGGATACATTGATATTCATTTTTCAGGTGCTATAATAGTTAATCAAATATAATTTTAATGTCCTTTTGATAATCTAATCAATGTTCATTTGATCTGAGTTGAAGAACGTAGATTGGGGTGATTGTGTCTCTTATTTATAACTCTAGAATTTTGGGAGAGAGGATCTAAAATTCGTGGGAATGAATAGTACCATTATATTGGGCATCTCAATTATATAGATATGTTTAAAGCCTAAAAATTTCACTAAGTCCCCTAGGTAAATTAATCCATAAATATAAACCCTTAATGACCCTAAATTACTTAATAACTATGTCATAAATTCCTTTTAAAATTTATCACATACTTTTAATATCTAATATATATTCCTTGGTAAGACTTGAGTCATTAAATAGACTCTCATCTCCCATTAAATATTTAATAAACCTTGAATAACAATATTCATGTGAAAAATATTAATTATTTTCTACTTAAATACTTCTAAATATAGTTAGAAAATATATTCAAAATGTATTATTCAAAAAATGAATAACATTGAAATAATTTTTTTGGTGATCATCCTAACTCAGACATAACCCAAACCACTTAGTGGGCCCACCAAATCATAAACTCAAATTCACATAGATTATATCAGAATCTTGAATAATGTTAGTGTGTGACCCTATAGGTCTTTATCTCAATAGTAGTGAGTACTACCTAGAAGCCATGAGTGAATTCAATCAATACATCATGTCCCATAAGGAGATAATCTTTAGTCAAAGTAACAAAAAGCTCTTACAAACACACAATGATTAGTATAATCTATTTTTCTACTAATATCTAATAAAAAGAGTTTCACATTTGGTTTGATCATCCTTTCTTGATTTATTATTCATTGACCTTACTCGATGGACTTGACATTAATCACCATGGTCATGGGTTTAATAAAGATGTTATTAACCTGGTCAACTAGGCTTGAGACATCTCATCATTTTATAATTTAATAATATATATCTTGATCATTAAATAAATTTCATACCACTAATGATGCATCAAACACAATATACCTCTCCATTCAAAAAATAACTTTGTTTTTGTCTTATATCTAACTACAAAATCAAATAATACACACTGATAATGATCGCATGTTGAGATACAATTACACATGTCCATATATATGTTCTAAAAATTACCCCCAAAAAATGTGGTGTTCGTATTGTTTGGTATGTCCTCATAATCCCCTCTACTTTAGATCACCAAATGATAACTACATCAAAATAGGTGGAAATTATTATGATATCAAATAACATGATAGTAAGACATCATATGTGTCCTTACAAGAAGATATAGCTAGCCCATATTATACATTTATATTATTACTTTCATAGTATCTTGAGTTTACAATTATATAAGGGAAACAATATAACGTTTAAATACATCAAATATTCTAATTAAATTTCCATATAAATAGTGGTCACTGAATTTTCAACACTATTATGCTATGAATTCATTATTCACTCACTATATACATGATATGGTACAAAACATTAATGACAAAATTATGTCTATGAAACCCACTTTTATAACACTTAAACTTTCACTAGATCCAACTTGTTAATGATAAACCCATTATCATTCACAATATAAGATCAGGATTCTAATGAGTTATGACTTGAATCACTGGTCCTTTCATGTTTCCTTACATGGATTCTTTGTTTTATTCATCATCACCTTCTTAAGTATGACTCCCCAGGATGGGATATCCCTAAATGTATTCCATATATTCTCTATCTAAGCATTACATATTGGCTTGTACCATTATAGTAATCATATCATATTATTTATATTACTTTACTTATAATGTGAAATTCCATGGAATGGAATATTTTTTTTGCAAATATCACACTACCTATTCAACGGAATCATAATATTAAGTGTACTAAATATTTATAGATATGGATACCCCTATCTTGAATTTTATTCTCTTTCTCATTAACATATCATGACATTGATAAAACCCATTTTGATCCATTTCAAGACTAGTTTTTATCCCATCATACCTAGTTTCCCTTCCTCTCCAAGTTCTATGTACCTATTCCTTATACTTTCTCATGTATAAAAATATTGTTAATGTTGATTCCCATATAGTTATCAATTATTTAATTGATATTTTACTAACATGATGTATATTTTGGAAATATATAGTATATATAATGGAATATTTGATAGATCCATCAATTATTTGCATAGAATTATACTCACTATTTTAATCTCCTTCTATATCTCATACATGATTTCTTAAATAGATTTATACCATGTAAATTTGAAACAATTCTCTCTTAAAATTTTCCAACACAATTACAGAAAATGTACTTTGAATTTGTCTAATAAACCCACATATCTAACTTATATGGTCTTTTCCCCTAGAACATGGGTTTTTAATTTAATTCAATATTTGAATAATTTATTTTAACCCAAAATTAAATAATTATAAGACATATAACATTTTCAATATGTTATTAATATGTTTTACTTAGAAATAAGGGTGATATCATTAACCACCTATAGAAACCTTGAATATATTCCTTTTGGTATAATATTTTATGATAATAATTCTTTAATAAATCCTAAAAATTGATCCATATAACATGTATTTATTATATAAAATCTTCTGTTTCATTAATGTCATGACCCGTCCTCGGGGCCCGTGCTGTGACTACCCCAAGCTCGCCTTCCATAGGCCAGGGGCTGGAGACTAGCACCAAGGCGTAATTACCAATTAAAAGGGAATACATTGCCTTTGTAAAGTAAACAAACGCCACAGAGCAAGCAAGTAGAAGTAAAAACTAAGTAAAAATTGGGTACAACAGTAAGCGCGGAAAAGTAAGTGGACCAGAATACAAACCCAAACTGAAAGTAAAGTACAACTGAAAATGGGAGTACAACAACTGAAAAGTAAAGTCGCAGCCTCGTGCCGTCCACTAGAAGTCCCACCTGAAGGGTGGGTATAGATAGCCTCCTCAGCTCCTCAGGTCCAGCGATCCGCTCCGAGTACGCTCCGCCCAGTGGTCCACCTCCGGGTACCAACATGCTCCTCATGCCTCAACCACGATCATCGATGTCCGTCGTCTGCATCCAACACAACGTAGTGCAGGCATAGCCCATACAGGGGTGAGTATAAGCTACTCAGTAGGGACCCCGAGACCCCCGAAGGTCTCCCCGAATCCACAAAGGATAAACCAAAAAGGAAAGATACAATCACGAAGTAACATCCGACACTACTTAGGTATATGCCCATACATATACCTAAGTCATCAATTCTCGTTCAGCTCCAACATCCGAGATCAAGTACAACCCAGTCCACACAAGAAATCACAACCCTATCCACACAGGAAATCATAACATAATCCACACAAGATATCAATTCAATCTTATCGAAGATAAGGATTGAAAGTCAAGATTCAGCTCACGCAGGCATACTTCTTCGTAAGACGATACAGATGATTAGATGTAGCTACTAATTCAACTAATCCATAGGACCCACACAGGATAGATATGTACTAACCCCCGCAATGACCCACAAAGGATCGATAGGTAACTAACCCCCGCAATGACCACACAGGATCAGACCCACACAGGATCTGTAGGCGCTGGCCCACACAGGACCACTGAGCGCTGACCCACACAGGATCTGACCCACACAGGATCAGTAGCACTGATCCACGTAGGATCGCTGAGTGCTGTAGTGGTCGCCGTCGAATCCATAGAGGATTTCTGCACAGTCATCATCGTCGTCGCAGTCGCAACCAGCTCTAGGGTTCCCGCACACAGCAAGCTCGTTCGGGAGGGTCCGCTCCATGAGCCGAAGGGATGATACATAAACTGACACATAGTTCGGAGGTGATGTATCCAAAAGTTCCGTATCTTCAACAGGAACTCAACGTCACAAACGGCGCATCAATCGGACGCCTGGTCTGAGAGTTATTGGCCTTTTCGTCCCAGGGGGCTGGTTTGTTTTTAAGTCAAAACCAACCCGACCATACTCCAACTACATCCAAACCTTGATAGGAGTAATCCAAAAGGTTCTTCTCACTTAGAGGAATCCATCAAAGTTGATGGCACGTCAATCAGACATTCAGAGCTCAGGTTATAAGCGTTTCTGCTCCGAGGGCCTGGTTGGTTTCGTGTACGAACCAACCCAGCCGAACCCAAAGTACACCGAAACCTTGAGTGTATTATATCGAAACGACCGTCTCGTTCCAAGGATCGCATCTCCGCTGACGGTGCGTCGATCGGAGGTCTGAAGCCCAAGTTATGGGAAAAAGACCGTGAGAGGTCCGGAAGTGGGGGTTTCGGGCCCAGACCGACCCGGCCCGAGACCCCCCCTCGGTCAGCCCGAACCGGGTTGACCCAAACCGGGTCCGGGTCCAGACCACTTGGGCGCAGCCCGGCCCGGCTGACGCGGCCCGGTCGCCAGGTGGCTCCGCCGTTTCAGCCGAGCGGATGGGGGGGGAGGGGGGGGGGGCGCCTGCCCCCTGTTTCGTAACCACGACCCCCTTGATGGGGGGCCACTCCTGTTGGCCAGCCGGGGGTCGTAACCCCCGGATCCTCCCTTGACCGGCTGGCCGGCTGTTTCCGCCACTGTACCGGCGCTGGCCGGTCCCCCTACTCTGATGCCGGCGGCCCGGAACCGGCCGTCGGTCCCTGCTCCGCCGCGGCCTTAGTCCGCCCGGCGCAGTGCGATGGCGCCGCACCCCTCCGCCGCGGCCCCGCTCCGGCCGCGGTGCCTTTGGGGTTCTCCGGCGCGGCGCGACAGCACCACGACCTTGTTCGATTCAATGGCGCGGCGTGTCGATGCCACGCATTCCTTGCCGCATGACCCTACGTGGTGCGACGACACCGCGCCATCCCCGTTCCAATCCACCACAAGGTAGACAAGAGAAAAAGGGGAGGAGGGTCAGCCGTGTTTGTGCGGTCCGGCCCCCTCCCATTAATTGATAGCAAGCGGTCCAAAAGTACGGGGAAAGATGATGGAAGAATTCACGAATAGAAACACATAAATCCCCTACCTCATCAAATTCGTTGAGTGAGGGTTCGTCGTAGAAATAACCATCGTGGAAGAAGACGTCACAGAAGGAGAGAGTCATGTCACAGAAAAATGATTCGTCGGCGTCGCGTCGTCGATCTCCGAGGATCTGGTGTTCTTGTCGACCTTCGTCGGAGGTCGGCGTTCTTTGCATTCTTCACGTTCTTCGATGAGGAAGAAGAACTTCAAGATCTTTTCCTTTTCTCCCAAAGACTCCACACAACAAGACCCAACCATCATAAAATAAGTTCTTTCACTTATTTTATTACCTATGACTTTAGTATTTGAATTCAAACATTCAAATTAAACTCACCTATTTAATTAACATAAGTTTTCAATTTAATGGTGAGTTGAAGGAGTTAGGGAATATGAAGGGGTGGGATTCGTGTGGGCCCCACCGCCCTCATAACCTCTCATGGGAAGTTGGGTGGTTACCCTACTTCCCCCCAAAGGTTTTAAATACTTAGTAAAAATAAATATTGTAGCTCAATTTTTATTTTAACTTCCACAATTTTAAAAAACTTCTCCCATGTAAACTCAACTCTGGAAAAGGTGTTCATAAGCAATTACCGGCGCTGTGAATCCATCGGTGCCCTTGGAATTTGATTCCGAGTACGGGTTCAAAAGTTAGGAAATCCCGCTCATTCGTTCACTGAATGTACTCGAGCTAAACTTCAGATAGAAATTCTGGGCACACCGGGCCTCAGAATCAAGTGCCGTTAGAAACCCCGTTCTTGTAAAATCTCAAAGAAAATTAAGAAAAAATTTCCCTTGAATTTTACGGGTCTTTACATTACTCTCACCTTAGGGATTTACGTCCCTGTAAAGATATACCATAAACTAGGGAAACAAATGTGGGTATTGTGCACGCATCTGAGCCTCCCGCTCCCAAGTGCTCTCCAGGAGGTTCCCGTGTTGCCATCTGATGCGCACTAGAGGAATCGACCATCCACGTAGGACCCGCTCCTATCGATCCGCGATCTCCACTGGGACATCCGCAAAAGTTTCCCCATCATCAATGTCTAGCTCCCCAAGGTCAATGATATGCATCGGGTCGTGCAAATATCTTTTCAGCTGAGATATGTGGAAGACGTCGTGCACCCGGTGCAACTGAGGTGGTAGAGCCAGGCGATAAGCCACCTCGCCAATCCTACTGAGAACCTGGAATGGTCTGATGAAGCGTGGAGACAACTTGCTGCCTCGGCCAAATATCCGTATTCCACACCGTGGTGAGACCCGCAAGAAGACGTGGTCACCATCCTCGAACTCCAGTGGCCTCCGCCTCCTGCCAGGAGAAGACTTTTGCTAGCTTTGGGCTGTCCTCATCCACTCCTGGATGACTTGGACCTTCTCTGTCGTGTCCTGGACCATCTCCGGTCCCACAAGTGCTGACTCCCCAGGGTCTGTCCAACATAGAGGTGACCTGCAAGGTCGGTCGTACAACGCCTCGTATGGTGCCATCCTGATGGTGGAGTGCTTGCTGTTGTTGTACGCGAACTCCACCAAGGGTAGGTGGTCCTCCCAGCTGCGACCAAAGTCAAGGACACATGCGCGAAGCATGTCCTCGAGAGTCTGAATGGTCCTCTCCGTCTGACCATCTGTCTGGGGGTGAAAGGCAGTGCTCAGACGTAGCTGCGTCCCGAACGCCTCTTGCAACCCTTTCTAAATCTAGGAAGTAAAGCGAGCATCTCGATCGAAGACGATAGACAATGGAACACCATGAAGCTGTACAATCTCCTGAACGTAGAGGCGTCCCAAGATCTCCACTGAGCCCTGCTCTCTGATGGGTAAGAAGTGAGCCGACTTGGTGAGTCGGTCAACAACCACCCAAATGGAGTCGTGACCTCTGGAAGTACGTGGAAGTCCAGTCACGAAGTCCATAGATATACCATCCCACTTCCACTCCAGGACCTCCAAGGGCTGTACCAAGCCTACTGGTACCTGGTGCTCTGCCTTCACCTGCTGGCAGGTGAGGCATCGAGAAACGAACTCTTCCACAACCTTCTTCATGCCCGGCCACCAGTGCTGTCGTCTGAGATCCTGGTACATCTTCGCCACTCCAGGATGTACCGCCAAAGGGGAAGTGTGAAACTCTCTCAGCACCTCCTCCCGTAAAGCAACTGGTACTAAGGTACGTCCTCTGAAAAGGACGTTGTGCTCTCCTCCTAAAGAGAAACCATCAAGTGCCTGTCCTGAGGATATCTGTGAACGCCGCGTCTCACAGTCGGTGTCCCCACGCTGTGCCTCTCTGACCCGCTGCAGTAGTGGAGGAGTGACTGTGAGTGACTGTAGAAAGGCTGCTCCATCTCTATCCACGAAGGATATCTGCAAAGCGACTAGCTGCTCTGTCGCCTCCCCAAGTAGTTGAATGCCCGTCCTCCTGCTGAGAGCATCGGCTACTACGTTCCCCTTTCCAAGAGTATAGACTATCTCAAAGTCATAATCTTGGAGGAACTAGAGCCATCGCCACCGTCTCAGGTTCAGATCCTTTTGTGAGAAGATGTACCTGAGACTATGGTGGTCAGAATAGACTGTAAAGCACTTGCCCATCAGATAGTGTCGCCACATCTTCAGAGCAAAGACCACTGCTGCTAACTCCAGGTCATGGGTAGCGTAGTTCTTCTCATGAAGCCTTAAATGACGTGATCCATAGGTGATCACTGCCCGCTCCTTCATTAGGACACATCCGAGACTGGTCCCGGATGCATCACAGTAAACTACGTACCCTACTCCATCCTCCGGTAGCCTCAAGATAGGTGCACCGGTAAATCTATGTCTCTACTCCTGGAAGCTTTGCTGACAACTGTCTGACCACACGAAGGGTATCCCCTTCTTCATCAAAGCTGAGAGTGGTGCCGCAACTCTGGAGAAGTATGGCACAAATCTTCGGTAGTATCCAGCTAGTCCCAAGAAACTCCGCACCTCCGTCATGCTCCTGGGTAGCTCCCAAGCTAGCACTGCCTCGATCTTCGCAGGATCCACCGCAACTCCCACCTCAGAGATGATGTGTCCAAAGAAGTGGACCTCACGTATCCAGAACTAAAACATCAAGAGCTTTCCATAAAGCTGGTTCTCTCGGATTTTTTCTAGTATAACCCGCAAGTGGCAGGCGTGCTCCTCCTCAGTCGTCGAGTAAATCAAAATGTCATCGATGAAGACCACAACAAATCGATCGAGGTACGGATGAAAGATCCTGTTCACGAGGGCCATGAACACTGCTGGAGCATTGGTTACGCCAAATGACATAACCAAGAACTCATAGTGGCCATACCGACACCTGAAGGCCGTCTTCTGCACGTCCTCATCCCGAACTCTGAGCTGGTGATAGCCTGACCTGAGGTCTATCTTCGAGAACCACCGTGCCCCCTTGAGCTGATCGAAGAGGTCGTCAATCCTAGGTAGCAGATACTTGTTCCTCACGGTCACCTGGTTTAGGCGACGATAGTCGACACAAAGTCTCAATCTCCCGTCCGCCTTCTTGGCGAACAAAATCTGGGAAGCCCAGGGTGAAACACGGGGTCAGATGAATCCCTTGCCTTGCAAGTCCTCCAGCTGTACCCGTAGCTCTCAAAGCTCGGCGGGTGCCATCCAATATGACGGGGTGGATATCAGGGTTGTCCTGGGGTATAGGTCAATATAAAAGTCTACCTCTCTACGAGGAGGTATCCCTGGAATGTGGTCGGGAAAAACGTCCGCATACTGATCCACCACTGCAGGAAAACTAGGACTCCGCACATCAACTGCTCCTAGTATGAGGCTAGCCAACTGATGAGTGATGGGTTTTCCTCTCCTCTACGAGAGTCCATCCTGTGCTGTGAAGGCTCCCTTCCCACCGGTGAAGGTGAACCTGCTCCCATCGGTGCGTACACATCGCACCTTGCACCTAATACAGTCAATCTGAGCATGGACTGTAGATAACCAATCCATGCCCAAGATAACGTCGTGAGGCCTCGATGCCGCTACAAGAAGATCCCAGCTGAAGATCTCGCCTCCTAGAGTAAGCTCACACTATCGACACAAGTGCGTAATCATCAAGTCTGCTCTCGTAGGAGTCTCTATCCGTAAGGATCGAGCCAACGACTCTTCCAGAATCTCCGACCTCCGAACAAGGGCAGCGACTATGAAATAATGACTCGCTCCTGTGTCTATAAGAATTGCAGCAAGGGCGGAATAGACACAGATAGTACCTCGAATCATCTTGGGCACGCCGTCGTCGTAGGCCTCTACTTCCTGGAGCTGTGCCTGTCTCTGCCCGCCATCTCCCGGTGGTCGGGGTGGACCTCCTGGTGGTGGTGGTGGTAGAGCCTCAAAGTGTCGCCCACCACCTACTGCTCGGCCAGCTCCTCTGCCTCGTCTGCCTGCTCCCTGCGGACCACCACGGTCGACCCTCTACCTATGCCTGGGTGGTCCCTCAACCGTTTGCTGCTCCTCGGTACGGCGGGTCGGGCAGTCACGAGCCATGTGGCCCTGCCCACAACAAGCGTAGCAGTGTCTGGCTCTCGAAAGACTGGCTCCGCGCTGTGTGCCCCGCACCACTGATCTAGTGTCCTGAGGTCGTCTGCCTGAGGGTCTGGTCTTCCTAGAACCATGAGTCATCCTTCGACTGGTTACTGCAGAGAAATCTGCTACGTGCCGCCCTACGGTAGGTCTCACTGCTGATGTAAGCTCAGCAAGGAAACTCTCGATCAGAAGGGCTTGCTCTAGTACCCCTGCCTGTATTGGAATGCTGAGGGAGATCAGCGATGCCCTGATCTCATGCCTCAATCCCTGCTCAAAGGTCCAGGCCCGGAAGAATGGGTCTCGTACCATGTCTGTCGAGTAGCGCGAGAGATCTGTAAATCTCGCCGAGTACTGGGCGATCGTCAAGCTGCCATGCGGCAGCTGTAGAAGCTCCTGGATGTGTACCGCACAGAGGGTGGTTGGGACGAACTCCGAGCAGAAGAGGCTCTCAGATTCCTTCCAGAGGAGAGATGCCTCGTCGTGCACCTGGATCATCAAGCTCCACCATCTACCTGCTGACGCATGCAGGAGGCTCGCTGCGAGGATCACCATGAGGTTTTCTGGTGTCCTCACTAACCTGAAAACTTGTACAACTACCTCCAGCCAATCCTCGGCTGCCTGAGGGTCCGTCTCCCCGCGGAACCTGGGCGGTCGTTGACGCTGAAACCCATGCAGTGCACTAAGGCGACGTGCATCGTCAGCGGCTGGGGCTGGTAGCATCAGTGGATCAGCAGGTAGAGGTACCATCAGTGCCTCTGCTGTCAAAGGGCCCTGTACCGAGGCCTCGTCGCTCAGTGGGCTGTCGTCCCGCACAACGCTCGGAAACCTAGCTAGCTACAGTCGTGTGGCCATCCTAAAAGAAACAGGTGCGCCAAGGTCAGAACAGTATACCTGGTGAGCTGACACAAATTAATCACAAAGAAAACTTGAAACACACATGCAATCAATGTTTTCGTGCATTAAGTCGGAAATCAGAAGTCAGGGTCCTGGGGTACGGATACGTTGGCCGCCGCACCAACACTGGACTCCCTATACTGATAACCACACTCAATACTCTTAACACTATTGCTTCACATAGAAAAATATCAGAGTCCTGAGTTCTGTGGTAGAACCAAAATCCTATGATACCAATTTGTCACGACCCATCCTCGGGGCCCATGCCGTGACTACCCCAAGCCCGCCTTCCATAGGCCAGGGGCTGGCGACTACCACTAAGGCATAATTCCCAGTCAAAAGGGAAGGCATTGCCTTTATAAAGTAAACAAACACCACAGAGCAAGCAAGTAGAAGTAAACACTAAGTATAAACTTGGTACAACAGTAAGTGCGGAAAAGTAAGTGGGCCAGAATACAAACCCAAACTGAAAGTAAAGTACAACTGAAAATGGGAGTACAACAACTAAAAAGTAAAGCCACAGCGTCGTGCCGTCCACTGGAAGTCCCACCTGAAGGGTGGGTACAGATAGCCTCCTCAGCTCCTCGGGTCCAGCCGTCCGCTCCGAGTACGCCCCGCCCAGTGGTCCACCTCCGGGTACCGACCTGCTCCTCATGCCTCAACCACGATCAGCACTGTCCATCGTCTACATCCAACACAACGTAGTGCAGGCATAGCCCGTGCAGGGGTGAGTATAAGCTACTCACTAGGGACCCCGCGACCCCCGAAGTTCTCCCAGAATCCATAAAGGATAAACCAAAAAGGAAAGATACAATCACGAAGTAACATCCGACACTACTTAGGTATATGCCCATACATATACCTAAGTCATAAATTCTCGTTCGTCTCCAACATCTGAGATCAAGTACAACCCAGTCCACACAGGAAATCACAACCCGATCCACACAGGAAAGCATAACGTAATCCACACAGGATATCAAGTCAATCTTATCGAAGATAAGGATTGAAAGTCAAGATTCAGCTCACACAGGTATACTTCTTCGTAAGACGATAGAGATGATAAGATGTAGATACTGATTCATCTAAGCCATCGGACCCACACAGGATCGATAGGTACTAACCCCCGAAATGACCAACAAAGGATCGATAGGTAACTAACCCCCGCAATGACCCACACAGGATCAGACCCACACAGGATCGGTAGGCGCTGGCCCACACAGGACCGCTGAACGTTGACCTACATAGGATCTGACCCACACAGGATCAGTAGCACTGATCCACATAGGATCGCTGAGTGCTGTAGTTGTCGCCGTCGAATCCACGAAGGATTTCTGCACAGTCGTCATCATCGTCGCATTCGCAACCAGCTCTAGGGTTCCCACACACAACAAGCTCGTTAGGGAGGGTCCACTCCACGAGCCGAAGGGATGATACATCAACTGAAACATAGTCCAGAGGTGATGTATCCAAAATTTCCATATTGTCAATAGGAACTCAACGTCACAGACGGCGCGTCAATCGGACGCCCGGTCTGAGAGTTATTGGCCTTTTCGTCCCAGGGGTCCAGTTGGTTTTTAAGATAAAACCAACCCGACCGTACTCCAACTGCGTCCAAACCTTAAGCGGAGTAATCAAAAAGGTCTGTGTCACTTATAGGAATCCATAAAAGTCGACGACACATCAATCAGACATCCGGAGCTCAAGTTATAAGCATTTCCGCTCCGAGGGCCCGATTGGTTTTGTGTACGAACCAACCCGGCCGAACCCAAAGTACTCCGAAACCTTTATTGTAATATATCAAAACGACCGTCTTGTTACAAGGTTCGCATTTCCGCTGACGGTGTGTCGATCGGAGGTCTGTAACCCATGTTATGGGAAAAAGATCGTGACAGGTCCGGAAGTGGGGGTTTCGGGCCCAGACCGACCCGGCCCGAACCGGGTCGACCCGACCCGGGTCTGGGTCTGGCCCTCTTGGGTGTGGCTCGGCCCGGCTGGCGCGGCCGGGCCCGACTGGCGTGGCCCGGCCCGGCCTGGGTGCGGCCCAGCATGGGCGCAGACCGGCCCGGCACGCTGGCGCGGCCCGGTCCGGCGCGCTGGCGCGACCCGGTCGCCAGGTGGCTCGGCCGTTTCGGCCGAGCGGATGGGGGGGGGGGGGGGGGCGGCAGGACCCCTGTTTCGTAACCGCGGCCCCCATGATGGGGGGCCGCTCCTGCTGGCCAGCCGGGGGTCGTAAACCCCGGCTCCTCCCTTGACTGGCCGGCCCGCTCCGGCTGGCCGGCTGTTGCCGCCACGGGACCGGCACTGGCCGTTCCCTCTGCTCCGATGCCGGCGGCCCGGAACTGGCCGCCTGTCCCTGATCCACCGCGGCCTATGGCCACGGCCCTGGTCCGCCCGGAACAGCGCGATGGCACCGCGGCCCCGCTCCGGCCACGGTGCCTTCGGGGTTCTCCGGCGTGGCGCGATGGCGCTGCGACCTTGTTCGATTCAACGGCGCAGTGCGACGGCGCAACGACCTTGTTCGATTCAATGGTGCAGCACGACGACGCCGCGCATTCCTTGCCGCATGACCCCGCGCGGTGCGACGACACCACGCCATCCCCGTTCCAATCCACCACAAGGTAGACAAGAGAAAAAGGGGAGGAGGGTCGGTCGTGTTTGTGCGGTCCGGCCCCCTCCCATTAATTGATAGCAAGCGGTCCAAAAGTATGAGGAAAGATGACCGAAGAATTCACGAATAGAAACACATAAATCCCCTACCTCGTCGAATTTGTTGAGTGAGGGTTCGTCGCGGAAATAACCATCGCGGAAGAAGACGTCGTGGAAGGAGAGAGTCGTGTCATGGAGAAATGATTCGTCGACATCGCGTCGTTGATCTCTGAGGATCCGGCGTTCTTGTTGACCTTCGTCAAAGGTCCGTGTTCTTCTCGTTTTTCGCGTTCTTCGTTGAGGAATAAGAACTTCAAGAGCTTTTCCTTTTCTCCCAAAGACTCCACACAACAAGGCCCAACCATCATAAAATAAGTGCTTTCACTTATTTTATTACCTACGACTTTAGTATTTGAATTCAAACATTCAAATTAAACTCACCTATTTAATTAACATAAGTTATCAATTTAATGGTGAGTTGAAGGAGTTAGGGAATATGAAGGGGTAGGGTTCGTGTGGGCCCCATCGCCCTCATAACCTCTCATGGGAAGTTGGGTGGTTACCCAACTTCCACCCAAAGGTTTTAATTACTTAGTAAAAATAAAAATTGTAGCTTAATTTTTATTTTAACTTCCACAATTTTTAACAACTTCTCCCATGTAAATGCAACTTCGGAAAAGGTGTTCATAAGCAATTACCGGCACTGCGAATCCATCTGTGCCCTCAGAATTCGATTCCGAGCACCAGTTCAAATGTTAGAAAATCCCGCTCGTTCGTTCACTGAACGTACCCGAGCTAAACTTCAGATAGAAATTCCGAGAACACCGGGCCTCGGAATCAAGTTCTGTCAGAAACCGCGTTCTTGTAAAATCCCAAAGAAAATTAAGAAAAATTTCCCTTGAATTTTACAGGTATTTACAATTAACCCTTTCATGTTTCATCATATAAACAACTTCCAAGAAAGGCTGTCATTAAATTCATTTCCCAATATAATGATCGTAGAATATTTCGATGATATGTTAAATTCAAATGGGTTGAATCTTAAGGATTTGTTATCACTAATTATACTTTATCTATTCCAATATTTTACCTCCCATGTATACTTTTTCTTAAATACTCACTAATATATTTACATTAATTTGAGAAACTACCAAAATCCAAACTTTATTTTGGTGTATGGAATATTATTTATTGAATTCAAATGATCCTATCAATAATAGACTATTATTATTTTTTACTCTCATATAATATCTTTTGTGCTTATCAAATAATATATCCCCCACTGTTATGAATATAAAACCACCATTATGTTTTTCATCTTCCTATAAAATATGGGTCTCTAGAACATTCCTTCTCCTCTATCTCATGTGTAAGTTGTTACTGTGCTAACTAATTGTTCATCTCAAGGCATAACATTACCCAAGACTATTTATCTCCCACCATCCCAAATATTTATTTTCACCCTTTTATATAAATTTAATGTATCACATGACTATAAATTTTCTATCTATGGTTTTTCATTAATATCCATTGAATCCTCTAGGATAATTATCGTAGATTCACACTGTGTTATTTTTTATAAAAGTTACATTATTGACTTATCCTTAAGAAAATCTCTGTAGTTATATAGAAAATTAGTGATATAATGTATTTACTTCATATTATAAATAATATAAAATCAATTTTTCATTATATTTTTTCCTTTGGCTTGGGGTTGAAGAATCTATTTGAGAATCATTTCTTTAAATATAATGAAATATTTTACAATTCTTATTAAATATCATCATTTATATTGTTTTTAATGACATCATTAATTTGATGTGTATAATGAAATGTTTTTTTAGGAATTTCCCTATGATACGTTTTAAAGATTAATTTATTAGTGTAAGACTCATCATTTATCCTCCTTCTAATAACATAATAATTTTGATGTTTATAACAAAATGAGATTTTTTTAATAAATACACCCTTCATTTATACTGACCGATGAATGTGTGGTTGAGATTTTATTTGGGTCACCCACCCAAAGCAAGTCATATACTTGTAACAGGCATATTACATCCATTAATTTTACATTCTATAAAACTCTAAATGTAATTTTATGATTTTTGTGAATTTACCTCAATATAATCCTAGGTTTAGTTCATTTTATAATAGATTATAATTTTATAAAATCTTTTTGGATAATTTTTTTAATGGTCTCTATATAAAAAAATAATAATTTATTATGTTGATAATATGTAATGTTTTATTTTTAGATAATATATAGTTAATACTATGAATATTCTTGAAATATATTTTATGTTCCATAAGAAAAAGAACCATATTTCCACTTCTGCTTATTTTAGACGTAATTTTTTATTAGTTATTTCCAAGTATTCAATTATTATAAAACTAGTAGTTAATATAATACACCAATAACAACATCCATTCTAAAAAGGAATAATTCCTTCTTATGTACTATAGATATGATAGATAAATATTTTATAAATAATCATTAATATTTCAACCATAATCATTAAACATTAAAATTAGAAAAATTTCACATCTCACTTTTAACTTAGGAATCTCCCTTTCTCAGCTTCCTAGAGAATTCAACTTGTTTCATTTAGTCTTTCTTTACTTGGTTACTGTTTTAGATTCAAAAGTGTAAAACAAATTCAGTATCAAATAACTATGATGTAAAAGTGAAACATCAAATAAAATGATGAATATACACTAATTAAAATCCATGTCTTTCATTAACTAAAATTTATTATATTTTATCATCCATAGACTAATCCCTTTAAAAATGATGAAAGTAACCAAATGTATTATTATTTTCCTCTACTATTTAAAGGATGCTGTAAATGTGCCTTTAGTGTCACTATTTTCATATTCCTTTTCACCTTTCATTTAAATCATTCACCATAAGAACAAAAATTTAATTATTATATAAGTTCACATATTCTTGGTGAACATTAAACAAATAGGTATTAAAGTGTTTTTCTCCAAACTAGTTGCTTTATGATACAAAGCTTGAGTAATTTGGTGATAAGGATATAATATTCAGATGTATTGAATGATCATGATACATTATTCAATTTACACATGTTCAGTGTAATCATCATCACATCAATTTCTTACTTCACTTTCTCCTCATATATTTATTAATTATGAGACAAAAAGTGAACCCCTCCATGTCCTAATGTTGTTTCCACAAAAAATTATACATTCATGATAGAATTATTATGTAAAAATAAAAAACATCAATGATATATCTCTTATAATATTATTTTTTATCACCTCTTCCTCTGGTTTCTCAAATTATAAAGGGGACTCGAACATATATAATTTATTTCATATTATATTACCTTACACAAGAATATATACTATACATTGAAATTAATGGTTTTTAGGACATATAAATTTTCAAAAATAGACCAAAATAAACATGTGGTATTAAAATCCAACCATCTAAAAATCAAATTTAAATAGATTAGTGCTTTTATATAGGTCACATATCATTGAATATTATAGATTTTATTATAATAAATGTATATTACAATTTTATAAAATTCTAGTAGCCATCAAAAGTAGAATCATAAAACTCAATATCTTGAGTACTTTACTATCAATGACACATAAAAAATATCCTCATAAACTAATATATGGATATAAAACCACTTGGAGTGTCACAAGGTTGGATTTTATTTAGCTAGCCACTTTAATTCGTGGCTCCTTGATCAATTGAGTGGAGTTTCATCCCCTTTAAAGGATAACATTTCATTTCTCAATGGATTCATATAAAATCTGAAAAAATATAGTTATGACTACTTCTTTACTTCCAAATTTATCTAAGCTGAAACACTACTCTAAAAAAAACTCCCCAGTAGCATGAGTAACCCTCATCCATTTTTGAAAAAACACCTTATACCATCAATTTTGATCAAAATTAAGATGCAAAATGCATTAGGACTAATTTTTTCTTTGCGTTTTTTTATATTCTCCACTAATATAATCCCATTCTATTTAGAATTTATTTTTTCATGTGATTACACTCATATATTAACAATGTTATAAATTGAAAACATTCACCATACATTTTTATTTTATCTATATATGATTTCTTTTTATTTTTTGTGATTACATGAAAATAATACAAATACATAATATAATAAAGCATGCATACATAAAATTAAATGGAGTGTCCATGTGACAATAAAAATGGTTGATCAATTGAGTGGATAATGGATCAAACTAGATTTTAGGGGTAACTCATTGAGTCACAATTCATTTTGAAGTCACCCATCTAATGGGTAAGTACACTATCTTTTAGGTCACCAAATAATTACATGAAATGCATCACTTATCATCGTCATCACTATACAAAAATAAACACATACAGGTGATGGGATCACATGAATATAGAATATAGATAAATTATGTTTATCAAGGAATAAAATCCCTTCTACATATATTGATATAAATGATGATAAGTAGATTGTCATTTAATAAATATTTATTATAGAATAATACAATGTAATAATTAAATAATTGAATAATAAAATTCCCAAAAATCATTGGTCAGTCTAAGGCTCATAATAATTCAATACACATTAAACTAGTATATATGAATTAAATCTATTATGAAATCATCTTGAAGGTATTTTTCATGAATTAAAATAAATTTAATGTAATTTTAATTCAACAAACACTTATCACATGATCCAAAAATGTTTAAATACTTTACAAATATTTTTGAAATTTTATTTATTTTTTCAATCATTTGCATATTCTTATTACCTAGATAGTGGTTTTGGATCATCCAAAATTACCAATAAGGGAATAGTGGGTCATACATAACGCAATCCGAACATCCTGGGTTAACACCTACCTAATAGGGGTGTTATTTTAGTGGTGCATGCACACCTTTTCACCTAGTGTGTGGGAAAGGAGTAGGGATCCTCTCATGGGGTGCCACATATATAATAAAAATTATATTTTTTGTAAATAAAATCAGTGCATTGGGTTCTTTTCATTATTCCACAAAAAAGGGGGAATCCATTTTTTATTAATGTAGTGATCCACCCCTATAATTTTTAATCCCATTTTTTAATATCATTTTCAAAAATCAAAACTAAGGAGTTATAAATTTATTTTGTATCCTGGAATACATTCCCCCAAACCTATAACTATATATATATATAGTATACATATTATATATATATAAATATTTATATTATAGATAAAAATATGTTTCATGTTTCCCATACATAACTCTTATATATAATATATATATACATGTATCTATATTTATAAATGTGAATATATATATATATATGTTATAATTTTTTTTAAATAAATTCTATATTGATTCAGACATCCCAGATATTGAAAATGGACCAAATCATTTACGCATATGCAGAGTCCTGATCATCACTTCCAATCTAATATCATCTCTCACTAGAGAAATAAACCCACAACAAATATATATATATATATATATTATTAGTTTTCATCCTGAACAATTATTTTTTAAGTTCCTCAGAATACCATACCTCAGTCATATAATCTCTTATCAATGCAGTATTTGTGGAATTGGTACCATATTGATGCCTTGTTCTTGAATAAATGAAAATTTATTTTCAATTTTGACTTAATTAAATGAATTCCTCACCCTCATACCACATGAGTGAAATATGAGCATTGAGAAATTAGGAAAATTTATATATTAAAATTTTAAGGTCCATATTATAATGTAAACATAATATCTATTATACCCCATCATAGATTCACCAATAGGTCATCTGTAATTTAATTAACCATGAAGAATTAAAAACAAAAAATTAAATTGAAACCATAAACTTATGATTTTGATTAGAATCCCATTTTTCTCACTACATGGAGATTGTTTCTCAACTAATACATTATTGGATCCACCTAAATAATCCATAGACTCTTCAATATATTTTCAATATGTGGATCTTCATTTTCCAGGTGCTAGAACAAATAATCAAAGACACTTTTGTTGACCTCGTGATCATCTAAGCATTATTACTTTGATATGATATAGTGAACATAGATTGGGGTGCTTAGATATCTTCTTCATCAACCTTAAATTTATGAGTGAAGATAGAGAGAGAGAGAGAGCCTCTCAAATTCTTGGTAATGAGTCATCCCATGATTTTGGCCTTCTCATGTCATATATAGGTAGGCTTGAAGTTATAAAAGTTTTCCTTTGGTGTTCGGTAAATTAATCCTTTAATATAATCCCTTGATGACATATAATGAAAATGTAACTATAAAATAAATGTCAATTAAATTTTATCACGTAATACTAACATTAAATATATATATATAAGATAAAACTTGAGTCTTTAACTCTACTCACTTATCAAACTAAATACATAACAAACATTGAATATTAATAACAATTCATAAAATATTTATATTTTATTCAAATAAATTCTTACGAATTCAGTGATTAAATAAATTTATAAATATTTATCTAAAGTTGATTAATATTGAATTTATTTATTTCTTATAAATCAATCTAACAAAGACAAAACCTAAACACAGGGAGTGGAACACACCACTTTCTAAATTCTAATTCACTTAGAATATATCATACTCATGAATATGCTTAGTGTGTGACCACATTAGTCCTTATCAATATATAAGTAATACTAAAAGACTAAGAGTGGAGTCTGGAAACCCATCAAGGCCCCTAAAGAGATATTGTTTATTTATATCAACTACAAAATCATATGAACACACACTATGTAATATTATCTCTTTTTCTTGTGATATCTCATAATATAGGATACACACATTCTAGTATCATCCATTCATGATTTATTATTCAATTAATTACTGGACATACTTACCTTTAATCACCTTGGTGATGGATTTAATAAAGACACTAATGTCCAGGAAAAATGGGGATGAGACTTCTCATCTATTCAGATGTGAAAAAAAAACTATATTGATCATTTAATCATGTTTATACAACCAATGAAGAAAACAAATATATATTCTTTCCATGAAACAAGTTCCATATTTTTTTTGTCTTGAAATAAGGTATATAAAAATTGAGACACATTGATAATGATCTTATGTCAATACCCCAAAACATGCGTTCATAGATAGGAACTACCAATTTCACCCAATACAGGTGGTATTTCTCTTGGAAGCTCAGTCCTCATGATCTCCTCTACTTGAGATCAACAAGTTAAAACATCATTAAATGAAGTGTAAATGCTTAGGATCCTCCATCACATGATAGTCAAATATCATATTTGATTTATCAGTATAATGTAACGAAACCACTAGAAATATCTTTAAGATTATTATCATAGTGTCTTGAAGATCTCATTATAGTTGGAAACTTATATAACAAATTAATAAAACAAATAATTTAATGAAATTAACACATAATAGAAGATATGGATGTATAAACACTCTCATGTAAATAATATATCATGAATAACTCAAAGAATTCATGATATGTTAATAATAAATTATTTCTGCTATTGGATATAGGTCACCCACTTTTAAAACACATATGCTCAGGGAGTGTCAAACATTGTAAAAAGTAAAGCCCCTTAATTTTTCATTTAGTAAAGGCCTTGTTAGTACCCAACCATCGTTTTTCATTATTATTTCCTCTATATTCACCTAATATAGATCTGGTAACCACATACACCTTATTTTGTATCTAGATATAGAATTTATTTCTATGAAACCATACACCTTATACTTTACAAATATATTGAGATATTTTCATATATTTTGGATTATACATATGTTTTTTCTTCACTAATGCTATCTCTTCCTTAACTGAAAAAAATTAATTAAACTAACCCATATAAATAAAAAATTAATGTTTTTATACTAATCGAAACACCTCAAACCCACACTCCCATATATGGTGATAAAAACATATTCATTACATATTATATTTAATACCAAGTGAAATGAGCATGTTGGTCGGAGTGGTTTACTCAAGAGGGGGGTGAATTGAGTACCAATTAAAATTTTTGTATTTAAAAACAGTATCTTAAAGACCCCCAAATAAAATAATAAATTAAACTGTAGTGAATTTATATTAAAGTAGAGGTTCTGTCAGATTCTCAAGGGATTGATTAATTCCCAGTTAATCAACACAGGAGTGTGTGATTATCTTTTGAAACTAACTTACTAATCTACACTTAACATAAACACTTGCTAATTTAATTATCAAAGTAACTTTAAAAACAGTATTGGTTTTAAAATGATTAGCAGCGGAATAAAACTTTGAAAGAGATGGCACAACAATGTAACCAAGAGGTTCAGTCTCAAGCCGAGACTTAGTCCTCTCAAAATTTTATATAAAAATGATCCACACCCTAGATCGGGGTTCAACAGTTTACAACTGTCCAGGTCCAAGACCTCTACCACTGTTCTTCGTGGGAAACAGTACAACAACAACCAGCTGTCCAGGTCACACACGACCTCTACCACTGCTATTCGTGGGAAAGAATGAAAGAGTTTGGTAAGGATTTACAAATCCTTCAGTTTGAGTACATGAGACAGTGTATGTGTTAGATACAACAGATAACACACACTGCTCGAAATGAATGATAATAAATCACAGAACAAGAGATGTAGAGTTTAGAAGTGGTTCTGGTGATTTCAGTGTAGCTCTGGACTCCTTTGGATTCGACCAGAAGTGAGTCTGAGTCCTCTTCTCGTTTCTGTTTGAGAAACAGAGTGTCGTATGCTCCAGGTTCACAGACAGTGAAAATGTAGTAGTTGAAGTTCGTCAGTGATCTTCTTGTATGCACAGAGCACTTATCGAGTATGCTTGATTGTCTATGAGCTTCTCTGTGTTCTTCTCGTTCTTGTGTTTTTGGTATATTCCATCCACCACACTTTTCTGGTTCGCTTCTTGTTGTTGTTCGTTGATGTTTCTTGGGCAGCGTAGTCTTCTCGTATTTATCTCCCAACAGGGGACAGAAAAGATTTCTTTTCAGCAGGTACGAGGTACGGGTTCCTGACATCCGACAACCTTTATCAGATATTTGACAAATCATTAAAATGTACATGATATGACCGTTGGATAGATTAAATAAAAATAAAGAAATTCAAACAGTGAGTCGAGTGATCGGTAGGTAATCAGCATCGGTAGCTTGAACATCGGTAGCTTGAACATCGGTAGCTCAATGTCATTAGTTGCTTTGACTCTATCGGTGGCTCTATGCGTCGGTTGGTACAAGCTTGTATCGGTGACTTTGTTTATCGGTAGCTCCATGAATCGGTTTCTCCATGCATCGGTAGCTCCATGCGTCGGTAGCTTTATTGCGTCGGTAGCTTCATGCGTCGGTAGCTTCTTTGCGTCGGTATCGGTAGCTGTGAGTCTGTATCGCTAGCTTCGTCCATCAGTGACTCTTATTCCATCGGTAGCTATTTATACTTACACCGGTAGCTCTATGTTTGTATCGATAACTGTCTGTAAGTCAGTATCTTACATTTACAAGTACATAGGTATCTCTGTGTTAAGTATATCGGTAGACTGTGTGTTAAGTCTATCGGTAGCTCTGTGTTAAGTCTATCGGTGACTCTGTCTGTCGGTAGACTAAGTCTATCGGTAGACTAGGTACCGATAGCTCTTTATCAGTAGCTATAGGCAGATTACTTATCTGTTTTATGCAGAACACATCTGATTGTGTTAGAATCAATTTATAACTTGTATGAACATGGATAAATGAGGATTAACATATTCCAAAGACTATTTTACAAATTATTATTGGTTTGATCACAGATTTGAAATAATTAAAGAATAGATCAATGATACTTTAAAAATATCATAGAGAATGAAAACATAATTGGGATTTTCAACACATATGAATACATGATTGAGATTATCAAAACAGGTGAGGTCAACAATCTCCCCCTTTTTGATAATCACAATTTATGATATGGGCATTTAACATAGTGAAAATATAACAGTAAAGAGTATAATATTGAATTCAATTTTCTTATTGAAATCAACATCAGAGATAATAGAAATAGTATGATATAGACATAAGTTATCAGAGGTAAAAATCATAAGTTACTTTATAGACATAAGGTATCAGAGGTAAAATTGAAAGAAAAAAAGTTAATTTTTCTCTATTGATTTTTTTTTTTCATTCTCTCATTTTGTTCTCCCCCTTATTCTCCCAGTTTGTTCTCCCCCTTATTATTCTCCCCCTTTGTGATAATCAAAAAGTGGGAAAGCATATATAAGAGACAAATAAAACATGAGAAGTAAAAAGGAGTTCTTCTGTATTAGAGTAGTCAAAAAGTACAGAAACAGAATACAAATGAATTCCTATCAAAAAATCCTAGCCACTGGATCATTCCACCTCTTCCACGTGAGATTTTCCTTTGGGATCAGAAGAAGGTTCGGGTGGTGAGGATGCAGGTGAAGGTTTTGGAATGACAGAAAAGATCAAAGGAGGCTGGGCCACTGACACAGAGTCAGGCCTGTAGGTTGAAGATCTTTGGGTGATCATTGGTGTGAGGCTTCGAATAGCTTGAGCAGGAGTCAGCTGGACTGTGGAAGCAGCTGAGGCAGAAGCAGGAAAAGCAGGAGGTATGATGACTGGTCTGGCATCAACATGCAAGAAGGGCAGCAACAGATTTCTAAAATCCATAATAATTCCTCCTCCTCTTTCCATAGCAGAGATGAAATCATCTTTGTTTTCCATGAATTTCTCCAAGGCAGGAGTCAAATCTCTTAGCTTTCTCACTTGTTCTCTAAAAGCTTGAGTGACTGGAGGTAGCTTCATGTTTTCCAACATCAGCTTGAAGTGGTGTTCGAGTTGATGCTTGGTGAAAATTTTGGTGAAGTAGTAGTCCACTTTGCTCTTTATGGCTTCCTGAGAGGCAGAGGCTTCTCTCATATAATCTTGAACAATCTTCATTATTTCTCTGGCAGAATCTCTTATAGAAAGAACCACTCGGCTCAACTCTGATGAGTCCACAGAGCCACTGGTTGAAATAGAACCAATATCCTCCTTCAACATTGCTCGAACGTGATTCAGATCAACTGATAGTTTGGATGTGAGAGGGCCAAGAGAGAAAGAAACAGTTTCTTTGAAACTCTTAGACAAACCACTGATTAGGCTTTGAACTTGAGAGTCTTGTAATTGAACATGATCCTTCACTGAGGTTTTGAAACTTTCAAACACCGAGACAAACTGGCTAACTACACTCTTCACATAAGCTAGGTCCTTGTCAGCTTGAGACTTGGAGCTCATATAAGAATCCAAACCAGCAACTGATGTCTTGAGAGCTTCAAGATCTGCTTCGATCCTAGAAGACTGAGTCTGGCACTCTTTCACTTCTTCCATAAGCTCAGACATAAAAGAAGATAAATTACAAGCCAGAGATAGCTCGAAGGATCTCTCTAACATTTTCATTTCTTCATAAAAGCTTTGCTTCATCTCAGCAACTGATGCACTGAATGATTCTTTCAGCTCATTCTTCATGGATTCAAGATCAGATTTAGAGACAAAATCATTTGTGACAACTGCAGCAGATCCTCTTGCTGAGGCCAAACTAACTACAGAATCAGTCATTATTGAATTAATTGAGGATGCAAGAGAGGTTTCCATTAACTTCACTTCTTCAACAAAATTGGTTTTGAGGTCCTCTTTCATCTTATTCAGATCATGAAATCTGATCACATCATCTGGCAACAACTCAGAAGCAAGATCATAATTGGTCTTCGGTCTATTCACAGACATCTCATTATCAGAATCCGGATAATCCAATCCACAGACTATAAACCCTGGGTCTTCTACCTAGTCTCCAAGCTCAACAACTACTGTAACATTTCCAAGAACAGATTGATGCTCCCCCTCAATGGGTGCATTCTTATGTATCACAACAGCATTCGGTGCTGGATTCTCTTCATCAGAATCTTCTACTACAAGTTCCACCGGTGCAGCATCTAGAAGATCTTCTGATACAGGTACAACTTCTTCTGTATCTTTTTCTACTTCAGCAGCAGACATAGCTGAGTTTCCAATCAAAGGACTCAGACTTAAACTACCAGAAGCAGGCGATTCAGATACATTTTCCTTTTCCTCTTCTTCTTGGTGAGGTACAGACTGGTCTTCCTCATAAGTAGACAAAATTTCTTCTACCTTTCCTTTACTAGAATAAACCAATCCTGCAACAGGACTTGGGGGCAAGTCTGGATCTCCTCCAACATCCATAGGAGTTTCTTCTTCTTCTTCTTCTGTTTCATCACTATAAACAGGTTCCTCTTCATCAGGTCTCAGACTTGGATCTCTCATATCCTTTGGTCTTGAGGGATGATCCACAGGATTAAACCTATCATATATCTTTTGATCATCACTGACCCATTCTCCCTTCCATGGGTTCCAGTTAATTTTCATGTACTTAAAAACAATCGAGGTGATGCAGAAATTATTATTGACTACAACTGTCTCATCCTGAGACTCAGCTATTCCTTTCACTTTTATCATTACTGAAATCAGCTTGGCAAAGAACAAAGCATTAGTCTTTGACTTTGGTCTAATCATGTCTTCCATTTGAAGCATTAACAATATGCACAGATTGATTTTTACACCATGTATTAGCAAATGAAGAAGATAGATATCTTGATATCTTAGATTTTCAAAATCTCCTCGCCTCGGTATCAACACATGCTGAACAAACTTGAAAAGCAGTCGATTCTCTCCATCCATTTCAGCAGCAACCACTTGCCTTTGATTCCCATTACCAGTCAGTTCTTTTAAGGCGGTTTCATAATCAAAGATGTCACTGCTAGGTGGCATTGCTCTTGATACATACCCAGAGACACCTTCATGTGGTACTTTCAAACACTCATCCCACTCTACTGAAGAAAAAGGCATCTCTTTTCCATTTAAAAAAGAGCTTACCCGATTCTCATTTTCAGACTTCTCAAAGGTTACAAACTCATAGAACTATTTTACCAACTTCGGGTAGTATGGGCCATTGTTATTCGAAAAACAATCCACCCATTTCTGGTCCTCCAGAATCTCGAGTACTAACGATTTGCTCGGCAGTAGCCATTCCACGCACAGTTCCTTCTCGATTACTATGTCTCTATTCTGCAAGTGAGGATTCACTGGTCGCTTTCCCGATCTAGTTCTGACTTCACTAACACTGGCTTTATGCTGTGTCTTCTACTTCTTAGCGTTTGGTTCTACTCTTTCATCTCTGACGATAGGAAGCTTAGTTTTTTCCATCGCGGGTTTAGGGTTCTTGGCCGATTTGGGAGCTAAGGTTCGAAGGTGAGAGATTTTGAGCTAGGTGAGGTAAGAAGTGGCTTAGACTTAGTTTTATCATTTAGGAATTCCAAATAAACGACTAAAATAGAGTAATAAAATAAAATAAAACGATTCATATTCTTGGCGGCAGACAGATGTTTTAAAAAACATTGCATCGGTGTGAGTTAATCGTCGGTGAGAAAAACAAATCGGTGAGAATTGTACATCGGTGAGAATTTTCACATCGGTGAGAATTTTCACATCAGTGAGGATTTTCACATCGGTGAGCATTTCACATCGGTGAGAATTTCAACATCAGTGAGAATTTCACATCAGTGAGAAAACATTCCCAATTCATGTCTTATGTAACTTAGCCTATCCGAACTTAAAGGTTTAGTGAAAATATCAGCCAATTGATGTTCAGTGCCAATAAATTCAAGAGAAATATCACCTTTTTGATAGTGATCTCTTAGGAAATGGTGTCTTACATCTATGTGTTTGGTTCTAGAGTGAGATACAGGATTCTTAGAGATGTTTATTGCACTGGTGTTATCACAGTTGATTGAAACATGTTTAAAAACATATCCATAGTCCAAAAGAGTGTGTTTCATCCACAGAATTTGTGCACAGCAACTACCAGCAGCTATATATTCTGCTTCGGCAGTAGATAATGCAACTGAGTTCTGTTTCTTACTACACCAAGAAACTAAGGATTTTCCAAGCAAATGACATGTTCCTGATGTGCTTTTTCTATCTAACTTACAACCATCAAAGTCAGCATCTGAATAACTCATTAACTCAAAGGATTGTCCTTTTGGGTAAAACAAACCTAAGTTAACCGTGTGTTTGAGATATTTAAAAATTCTTTTAATAGCAAGCAAATGAGATTCTTTTGGATTAGCTTGAAATATAGCACACATACACACACTAAACATAATATCAGGTCGACTAGCAGTAAGATAAAGTAAACTACCAATCATACCTCTGTAATTTGTTTGATCAACTGGTTTCCCAGTTTCATCTGCATCCAATTTACAGGTAGTACTCATAGGAGTTTCACTTTCCTTGATACTATCCAGACCAAAACGTTTTAAAAGATCCTTTGTGTATTTACTTTGATTCAAAACAATACCATTTTCATTTTGAAATACTTGAAATCCAAGAAAGTACTTAAGCTCTCCCATTAAGCTCATTTCAAATTCATTTTGCATACTTTTTGAAAAATAAGTACATAAAGAGTGTTTAGAAGATCCAAAAATAATATCATCAACATATATTTGTACAACTAAAACATATTTAGAAATTCTTTTAATGAAAAGAGTTGGATCAGCAATCCCTTTAGTAAAACCTTTTGAAATAAGGAAATTGCTAAGTCTATCATACCAAGCTCTTGGAGCTTGTTTTAAACCATACAAAGCTTTAGAAAGTTTAAAAACTTGATTTGGAAAATGGGGGTTAGTAAATCCAGGTGGTTGTTCTACAAAAACATCTTCAATTATAAAACCATTTAGAAATGCACTTTTCACATCCATTTGATATAACTTGAAATCCAGATGTGCAACATATGCCAGTAAGATTCTAATGGATTCTAGTCTAGCTACAGGTGCAAAAGTTTCCTCATAGTCTATACCTTCTTCTTGACTATATCCTTGTGCAACTAGTCTAGCTTTGTTTCTAACTATATTTCCAGATTCATCTACTTTATTTCTAAAAACCCATTTTGTGCCTATTGTCAAGGTGTCCTTAGGTCTGTCAACTAATTCCGAGACTTTGTTTCTTTCAAACTGATTTAATTATTCCTGCATAGCTATTACCCAGAATTCATCATTGATAGCATCATTGATATTTTTGGGTTCTAGCTGTGAAAGAAAAGCTTGATGTTCAACCTGGTTTCTTAGAGAAGCTCTAGTTTGTGTTCCTCTATCAAGATTACCAACAACAGCTTCTAAAGGATGATTCTTTAGAATACTCGTTGATCTGGTAAAGGTTGGACTAGAAATTTCAGGTTCATCTATAGGTTCGGGTTCAACAGAAGCAGATTCTGGAAAAAGTCCAGAACTGGATACTTTTATAACAGGTTCTTTAGATTTATCATTGAGGTCCAGAATAGACAAATCTTCTTCAAGATTCTCAAGAGAGGTTTTAGGCTCATGTGGATCAGTTTCATCAAACTTGATGTGAACAGATTCTTCCACACATTTGGTTTTCTTATTGAATACTCTATAGGCTTTACTTGAAATAGAGTAACCCAGAAAAATTCCTTCATCACTTTTGGAAGCAAACTTATCCAGATTATCTTTAGTATTCAGAATAAATACTTTTCAACCAAAAACTTTAAAGTAATTAACCTTAGGCTTTCTATTGTTCCACAATTCATAAGGGGTTTTCTTAAGAACAGGTCTAATTAAGACTCTATTAATGACATAACAAGCTGTATTTACAGCTTCAGCCCAAAAATAAATAGGCAGATCATATTCATTGAGCATGGTTCTAGAAATTTCTTGAAGGGTTCGGTTTCTTCTTTCTACTACACCATTTTGTTGGGGTGTTCTAGGGGCAGAGAAGTTATGAGTATAGCCATTGTGTGAGAAATAAGATTCAAAATCTTGATTTTCAAACTCACGACCATGATCACTCCTCAGGGTCTTAATCTTAAGTCCACTAAGGTTCTCTACAGACTTGGAGTATTTAACAAAAGAAGAACAAGCTTCACTTTTGTGAGCTAGAAAATATACCCAAGTATATCTAGAAAAATCATCTACAAGAACATAAACATAGTGCTTCCCATTTAAACTAGAAACTCTTGATGGTCCAAACAAATCCATGTGAACCAATTCAAGTGGTTGAGAAGTCGAAACTTCTTTCTTTGATTTAAAAGAAACTTTGTGTTGTTTTCCCTTTTGACAGGGGTTACACACTCTATCATTTGGGAATTCTAATTTAGGTAGGTCTCTAACTAAGTTTTTTCTAGAAAGTTTTCTAAGTGAGTGAATGTTGCAATGTCCCAATATTCTGTGCCATAGCCAAGATTCTTTATGAAAAGCATTCAAACAAGTAATATTCTGCTTAGCTAAAGAATTCAGATTAACAGCATAAACATTTTCATTTCTTAAGGCAGAAAATACCAAAACATTCTTAGAATTAAAAACTTTGCAAGAATCATTTTCAAATTTAACATGAAAACCATCATCACATAACTGAGAAATACTTAATAAATTGTATTTGAGGCCATCAACAAATAAAACTTTAGAGATCAGAATTGAATCAGTGTTACCAATCTGGCCTAGGCCGATGATTTTTCCTTTTGAATTATCACCAAAGGTGACAAAGCCTCCATCAACTTTTATTAAACTCTTAAAACAAGAGAAGTCTCCTGACATATGTCTTGAACATCCACTGTCCAAATACCAGGTCTCTTTACAGGAGCTCTTCAGGCAAGTTCCCTACAAAACAGATTTAGATGGGAGATGATTTTGGTACCCAGATTTTCTTGGGTCCAGACAGGTTAGCCAATAACACTTTAGGTACCCATATTTGTCTAATGGGTCTCATATAATTTGTAGAATTTACATGCTTTGAAAGATAAACTTTATTAGATCCATAGCTATGTATATAACTGGTTGAAGCATATGAAGTTCCAGAATTACCTTCATTCTGTCCAGATTTAGAAATGAATCTAGTTTTGGCAATTTTCCTTTGTCCAGGTTGGTATCCTATACCAGTAGTATATTTAGGTGCTATTTGCTTTCCTAGAATCTGTGTTAGTGTATTTTTTCCATTGGTTAACTTCTCTAAGTCTTTCTTGAGTTGCTCATTAGATAGTTTCAGTTCAGTATTCTCTTTTAACAGTTGAGCATTTTTCTCTTTTTCAATAGTAAGTTTGGTGTTAACTGTAGTGGTGAGAGCATGCTGTTTCTTTAATGACTTGTATTTATCCTTAAGTTCATTACATGTCTCTTCCAGCATATCACAGTACTCAAACAATTCATTTTTAGACATTGTTCCAGAATCAGAGTCAGATTCTGCATTATCTCCATAGTAATAATAATTTAAAGCAGGAGTTTCAGCAGTTACCTGAGAAGTGTTTGTCATAAAACACATGTTGGCTCGATTCCTTTCAGAGTCTGAAGATTCAGCTTCACTTGTGCTGTCTTCTGAAGAACTCCAAGTAGCCTTCATGGATTTCTTAAACTTATTGTCCTTATATTCATGTTTCTTTTTATACTTCATCTTTGGACAGTCGGCTTTAATGTGTCCTTTTCTCTTGCACTCATAGCAGACAACATCATCTGATTTTTCATTCTTCTTCCAATCCTTTTTCCATTTTCCTTGGTGATCATACTTACCCTTATAATTTGTTTTTCTGAAGAACTTCTTTTTCCTATAAAATTTCATAAATCTTATATCAATGTGAGCCATCTCAGCATCACTGTCAGAATCACTTTCATTGTCTTCACAACTTGAACTTTCAACTACAGCTTGAAGCTTTTCTTTGTCCTTATTCTTTGAAGTTGAAGATTTGAAAGTGACAGACTTTCTTGCAGGTTCATTTTCTTCCTCTTTGTTCACTTTAAGCTCTTCTTCATACATCATCAGCTTGCCAATTAGTTCCTTGACAGGTAGAGCAGCAATGTCACATGATTCTCTGATTGAGACAGATGTGCCCCTCCATCTATCAGGTAGACATCTCAAAATTCTCATAATTTGTTCCTTCGATGAGACATCCTTTCCCAGCGAGATCATTGTATTGACAATTTCATCATTGTATTGACAATTTCATTGAACCTGAGATACATGTCAGAAATGGGTTCGTCAGGCTTCATCTTAAAATTATCATACTTGATAGTATAAGTGTTCAATCTCATTTCTTTAACATTAGTTGTTCCTTCATGAGAAACAGCTAAGGTATCCCAAATTTCATATGCAGTTTTACAAGAAGAAATTCTATTAAACTCTTCATCTCCTAGAGCACAGTACAAGGCATTCATAGCTTTACAGTTGTTATTGTAAGCAGTCTTTATAGGTTCATCCCAAGTAGATCTAGTAGTAGTAGGCATTTTGTATTCTGATTCAATAGCAGTCCAAATATCAAAACCTATTCTTTCTAGATGAATTTTCATTTTCAGTTTCCACTGAGCATAATTAGTTCCATTGAAGAAAGGTGGCCGGTTAGTAGCAGCACCCTCAAGTCTATTGTCCATGATGAGAAAATTTTAAAGAGAAAAAAATTTAGATATAACAGAAATTTTAAGAACTTTAAAATACAACTAAAATCACAGTTCAAAAGCAGAGTACTTTTAGAAAGTATTTTTCAATCCTCTGATACCAAGTGTTGGTCGGAGTGGTTTACTCAAGAGGGGGGTGAATTGAGTACCAATTAAAATTTTTGTATTTAAAAACAGTGTCTTAAAGACCCCCAAATAAAATAATAAATTAAACTGTAGTGAATTTATATTAAAGTAGAGGTTCTGTCAGATTCTCAAGGGATTGATTAATTCCCAGTTAATCAACACAGGAGTGTGTGATTATCTTTTGAAACTAACTTACTAATCTACAATTAACATAAACACTTGCTAATTTAATTATCAAAGTAACTTTAAAAACAGTATTGGTTTTAAAATTATTAGCAGCGGAATAAAACTTTGAAAGAGATGGCACAACAATGTAACCAAGAGGTTCAGTCTCAAGCCGAGACTTAGTCCTCTCAAAAGTTTATATAAAAACGATCCACACCCTGGATCGGGGTTCAACAGTTTACAACTGTCCAGGTCCAAGACCTCTACCACTGTTCTTCGTGGGAAACAGTACAACATCAACCAGCTGTCCAGGTCACACACGACCTCTACCACTGTTATTCGTGGGAAAGAATGAAAGAGTTTGGTAAGGATTTAAAAATCCTTCAGTTTGAGTACAGGAGACAGTGTATGTGTTAGATACAGCAGATAACACACACTGCTCGAAATGAATGATAATAAATCACAGAACAAGAGATGTAGAGTTTAGAAGTGGTTCTGGTGATTTCAGTGTAGCTCTGGACTCCTTTGGATTCGACCAGAAGTGAGTCTGAGTCCTCTTCGCGTTTCTGTTTGAGAAACAGAGTGTCGTATGCTCCAGGTTCACAGATAGTGAAAATGTAGTAGTTGAAGTTCGTCAGTGTTCTTCTTGTATGCACAGAGCACTTCTCGAGTATGCTTGATTGTCTATGAGCTTCTCTGTGTTCTTCTCGTTCTTGTGTTTTTGGTATATTCCATCCACCAATTTTTCTGGTTCGCTTCTTGTTGTTGTTTGTTGATGTTTCTTGGGCAGCGTAGTCTTCTCGTATTTATCTCCCAACAGGGGACAAAAAAGATTTCTTTTCAGCAGGTACGAGGTACGGGTTCCTGACATCCGACAACCTTTATCAGATATTTGACAAATCATTAAAATGTACATGATATGACCGTTGGATAGATTAAATAAAAATAAATAAATTCAAACAGTGAGTCGAGTGATCGGTAGGTAATCAGCATCGATAGCTTGAACATCGGTAGCTTGAACATCGGTAGCTCAATGTCATTTGTTGCTTTGACTCTATCGGTGGCTCTATGCGTCGGTTGGTACAAGCTTGTATCGGTGACTTTGTTTATCGGTAGCTCCATGCATCAGTTTCTCCATGCGTCGGTAGCTCCATGCGTCGGTATCTTTATTGCGTCGGTAGCTTCATGCGTCGGTAGCTTCATGCGTCGGTAGCTTCTTTGCGTCGGTATCGGTAGCTGTGAGTCTGTATCAGTAGCTTCGTCCATCGGTGACTCTTATTCCATCGGTAGCTATTTATACTTACACCGGTAGCTCTATGTTTGTATCGGTAGCTGTCTGTAAGTCAGTAGCTTACATTTACAAGTACATCAGTAGCTCTGTGTTAAGTATATCGGTAGACTGTGTGTTAAGTCTATCGGTAGCTCTGTGTTAAGTCTATCGGTGACTCTGTCTGTCGGTAGACTAAGTCTATCGGTAGACTAGGTACCGGTAGCTCTTTATCAGTAGCTATAGGCATATTACTTATCTGTTTTATGCAGAACACATCCGATTGTGTTAGAATCAATTTATAACTTGTATGAACATGGATAAATGAGGATTAACATATTCCAAAGACTATTTTACAAATTATTATTGGTTTGATCACAGATTTGAAAGAATTAAAGAATAGATCAATGATACTTTAAAAATATCATAGAGAATGAAAACATAATTGGGATTTTCAACACATATGAATACATGATTGAGATTATCAAAACAAGTGAGGTGAAGCTAAAAATTCATATATTTAACATCATTTCAATAACATACACAATAAATCTTATAAATATTCTCACAACCTCAACAACTAAAGGATTAGTTTCATTGTAGATTATCTACATTGACACATTATTATAAAATATTGTGAATATTTCTCTATAATCACTCAACACTAGTTCCTCTTCTATGAATATTATATGTTATACTTATATTAATAATGTAGCGAACAAAAAAAATAAGATGGGGTGATATGAAAAACTCAGTGATGGAAAAACTTACCATATAGTTATAAAGGGTTAAATCATAATAATTTTTAAAAACATGATATTGGAGAAATATTTGTTTAATAAGAAGGTATAATTATAAAAATTAATTACAATTCCTAGTTGAAGTACATGTAATATCAAATGATCAAACATATACCCTTCCATAAAAGTGTATAACCATGAGGTAATAAACATTGGTCATGGTGCATAATATCAACACAAAAATGTGGAATGTTAGGTAAATGTCGAATAACCATGAACTTTGGAATGGACATAATAATAAGAAATAAATAGATTGTGATGAATACCAATAATTATCTCCCATTAAGTTATTATAAAACAAAATCATTCTTATCCATTAATACATGAAAAAACAAAATCATGTTCATGATTCATTATCTCATGAGATATAAAACATCAACCGATACATTGATGAGATATATAACACCCAAATCATCACATAATAATCATTTATACATATTTTTTACAAATGAATTCAATCATTCATCATATAAGAATGAACCCATGTAATGAAAATGGTTTTTTTTATATTTCTAAATGTTATCATATAAATTAAATTAAAGAATTTGAGAATTTGATACCGAAAACACCAATAACAATACAGAATAATTTCATAATGGCATTTATATGGTGATTCATAAAAAATAACTCCATAGGATAAAGTAATTTCATATTGAATGTGTATACTTTATGAAAAACATAAAAAATGTATTTGGAATACAATTCTCAATATCATAATAAATAACCCATGTTATTATTAACTTTTAAAAATTCAAATTTTTTATAATTAACATGAGGATATTTTAAAAAATTATTTTGAATAATACAAAAATAATAGATCTTGGTAAAATATATAAATCTTATTCAAAGGAAATGTTTTGTGGAAGATAAATTATAAGATCATGGATATAAAACACTTTAATATTTTTATATTTATTTATTGAAACCTAAATTATAAAAGGGATAAAAACCATCCATTTAAAAAGGGTTGAAGAGAGATACAGAGATCACATAAGATAAAATATATATAGGTTTCAATATAATAATGGGATAATTTTGTAGGGAATGAATATAGACATGAATGAAAAAGTGTTAATTAGATAAGATTTTAATCATTCTTATAAAAACATTTTTTTATTAATGAATGAAATCCATCAAAGAATAATATTTTAATCAGATAATATAAATTCACCAAATGGAAATAAAATCTACCATAATATGTAAATAAATGGGAAAATATAATATAATTATAAGAACATATAAAATGGATTAAAATTATTATTCCATTAGAATATGGTTGATTGAAGAAACCCTTTATAAATATCACAATATTTTTCGAAAAAATACATTGGAAATGAGTCCATGAGAAATAATTTTAAATATAAATAAATGAATGTGGGAATAAAATTTTTTATAGTCATGGGATAAAATAAATCAACCTTAAAGTATTAATGATCAAAAATTAACATTATAATTCAAAGAAAGAAAATTTATGTTCACAAAATCTATTTCCTATACTAAATACTTCCTCAAACGAGATTTAAACCCCTATATCATAGACAATACCATGTTAATATCATTTTTATAACTTTATTATAATATATTACCTTTTATACTATTAAATTATAATAATTTATTATATATTTATTAGTTACATATTGAGAATTATGCTCATAAGTTGTTAGTGAGTTTGAATGTTTCATGAATGATTTTTAGTGTCGATATTGATCACTTTTATTTTATACAAAGTTAATAATTACTAGATTATTTATGTTACTATAATATTTGTTTCATATTTTTTTACAATTTCCTAATTAAATTACAGGATATTTTTTGTTATGATTCCTCAAGATGAAATTAGTGAAAAATGTGTTTCAATAATTTCTAACAAATAAAATGTAGTTTATTAATAATGACTTGAAGTGTTAGTATTACATTTTATGTATCCTAATAATGTAATAAATATAATATTTTTCATTTAATACATTCTTATAATATTACATTTTTTTGAATAAAATAAAATGCATCATTCATGGAGGTGGCAGTCTGCACATAACATATGGGAGGGTCTCATGTAACAACAAATGGGGGAGATAGATAATAGTTGTTAAATCATTATTATAAAATTTCATAACAAGTATGAAAATGATTAGGCATATTATTATATTTAGAATAGGTTTTTATGATTGGGGATAAGAATGATTGAAAATAAATTTCTATGGAGTGGATAATACTCAAGTTGATGACTCAAATGTTCTCTTGAAGACTACTATAAATTAGAGGGTTTGGGACACATTATTATAAAAAAATTCTACAAAACATGGAATAATAATTTTAGGATGATAAAATTTACATAGTTTCAATGATTTTATAATAGATAAGTGTGTCTTAGTGTTGGGTGAAGAGAGCTCGTTATATAAGTCAATATGGTATATTTCATTAGAAACTAAGGATAGTTTAGGGGTAATTATAGAATCATGTAGGAGATAGGTGATTTGAGGAGTAAATGTTTCTATGCAAGTGGGAATGTCTCTCTAAACTAAATATGACTTATAGTTGGTCTGAGAGTAAACTTGATTTAAAAAAAATCAAGAAAAATTAATTTACCCTATTTTACCCTAATTAACCTTGATTAAATATTTACCATGGTAGTGATTTTTTTTAAAGAAAATATTAGATGACCCCACTTACGAAATTCATCCATGATAAATTGTATTTTTTTACTACAATATATTTACTTAAATTTTAAATATGAGAAAATTAACTTTTAAATTTAAATTTATGATATATGGAAAAAAACATCGTCTTATAGAAAATTTCACTTTACAAATTATGTTTTCTTATTATTTTTTCCTCTAAATTCACAATTAATTGAGTGTTAACATTTTTTTATATGTTTAAACATCATATTATAGGCACTATTTAAAATATATAAATTTAATATAGATAAAAATTTCAAAATGTTAATAAAAACAATTCTTGGAATAAAAAGTTTTTTATCTTGAAAACTAATATTTACTTTCATAAATTATTTTTATTCTTAAATTGGAAATAAAATCAATAAAAAGTTGGATTAGATGGTTAAAAATATAAAAAAATTACTATATTTAATTTCAAGAGTTCATTAAAATTAATTTTAAAATAATATCTCATAACACATAAATTTTTTTAATAGAAAGTGTCTTTAAATGATAAAATAGTTTTTTATATGCATAGTAATAACTATTTGATGTATGTTAAGTTATTTTATTATATATATTATCAATAAATTTCATTAAAATCATTATTTGTATATAATATAATAATATTCATGGGGAATAAAAATTCAATTCATTGTAATATACTTGTTTATGAATGAAATTATTTTATTAGCTTCTTAGAATAACCAAATGAATATTATATATGAATTTATTTAAAAATTTTCATATTTTTTAATTTAAATGTATAAGTTTGAAATGCATAGAAATATGTATGATATATATATATATAAATAATTTATTACATTGATAAATAAAAAATCATATCATCCTTGTTTCTACTTAAATAATATCTTAGATGTCTGAAATGACCCGGAAATTTCAAATTTTTTTTCTTAATTCCTTGGAATTTTATGAGTACGCAGTTTTTGACGGCACTTGATTCTGAGGCCCAGTGTGGCCAGAATCAATTTATAAAGTTTTGATAGGGTACGTTCAGTGAATGTACCTGCAGGTTTTTCTATCTTTTGAACCGGTGCTCGGAACTGAAATCCGAGGACACCGATGAACTCACAGCGCTAATATTCGCTTAAGGGGACCTTTACCACAGTTGTGTTTAATGCGGGTTGAAAGTTAATTTTTGGGGTTTAATAAAAAAGTTAAATAAAATTGTTGTGAACAATTTTTTTATCTTGGGTAGTTAAATCCTACATGGGGAAGTTATTGGTGGGGCCCACACCCACATAACCTCTCATGAGAGGATATTTGTGAGGTGGGGCCCACATGATCCCTAATGTTTCAACTCCCCTTAACTCCCTTAAACCCCCTTTAATTAATTTGTTAACTCCCCCTCATTTAATAAGAGGAGCCTCTCCACTTCCCTCCCATTAAGATTGCCAACACATTTTAGTTAATTAAATGGGATTCTCAAATTAATTAATTAGAGTGTTTGAATTTTGGCGTGTTAAAAAAATAATAGCATAAGCTATTATTTTGGGAGGAATTTTTTGTGTTGGGGAAAATTTGGTGAGGAACCTCTGGAGAAATAAAAAGAAAAGTGTTCTTCTTTCGACGAAGAACACCTATGACGAAGAACATCATTCTCCCTCGATGAAGAGCGCTCCACGATTCGAAGGACGAGAAGAAACTTAATCCTTTCTTCTTTCCCCGACCTCAATGGACTCGACATCGTCATCCGCGAAGCTTGTCTTCTGCAGCTTGACGACATGATCCTCTCTTGAAACTGAGGTAGGGGTATTTTGAATATTTTCATATATGTGATTTATACCCTCTAACATGGGTGTTTATTTGTTGGGTAATTTTTGAACCACTAACACGGTGGGTACAAGATAACGAACAAGTCCGGACCCACCGCCAACTTTTTTGTGATGAGTATAATGTTTGGCGATGGATTAATGGAAGATTAACATTGATTTGAGGTCATCGCAGTGTAGAGCGGGACTCGAGGAGGCCTTAGGTGTAGACGGGAGCTAAAACAGACCACCAGAATGACTCTGGTGGCCCATGGAATATCGGGGCGGCGCCGGCGACCAGAGGCGGGGGCTGGCGCCGGCCGGCCACCTGGAGGCAGTGACACCCTAGCGCGCCACCAGCGGAAGACCCGCCGTGGTAGCGGTGGAGCGGATTCCGCGCCACACGGGATCCAGGGAGACAGGGCAGCGCCAGCCTGGCGCCACCGTTATGAAAAAATGGGGGATGCCACATCCCCCCCCCCCCCCCCGCCCCCGCTCGGCCAGCCTGGATGAGCTGCGGCCAGCCGCGGGCTAGGCTGCGCCCAACCGGTCCGGACCTGGACTTGGTTCGGGTCGACCCGGTTCAGGCCGACCCAGGGTGGGTAGGGCCGGGTCGGACCGGGCCCAGACCCCCGTCTTCGGACCGTTTTCGGTTAATTACCCATAACTTGATCTACAGACCCCGATCGAAGCACCGTCAGTTTTATAGGATTCCTCAGATCGAGACGGTCATTTTGGTATATTATACTCAAGGTTTTGGCGAAGTTTGGGTATGGCCGGGTTGGTTGGAACCCGAAACCAACCGAGCCCTCGGAGCGGAAATGCTTATAACTTAAGGACCGGACGTCCGATTGACGTGCCATCAACTATGTTGGTTTTCTTTTGTTGAGAAGGTTCTTTTGTAATACTCCACGTGGGATTCAGATGATATTGGGGTTTGGTTGGGTTGGTTTTTTCTTAAAAACCAACCGGGCCCCTGGAACGGAAAGACCAATAACTCACAGTCCGGGCGTCTGATTGACATGCCGTCTGTTGCATTGAGACCCCTATGACGATGCAGATTTTGTGATACTTATACGTGAGACTTCATGACACTTGGAGTATTGGATTGAGGCTCATGGAGTGGACCCTCCCTTTTACGAGCGAGCAGATTGCAGAGACCTAGTAGCTGGATGCGACTTAATGACTGCTGATCGATCAACTCGGAGTGATTCGGATGGCCTAGTGGGGAGCGCTTAGTTGTAGAAGTAGACCCATGGTGGAGGTGCACTTGGTTGTAGCGGCAGATCCATGGTACTCGACAGAAGGAGTACCTCTGTAGGCTATGAGGGGAAGCGCTTGGTTGTAGCGGTAGACCCATGGTGGGAAGCACTTGGTTGTAGCAGTAGGGCCACAGTACTCGACAGGTGGATTACTTCAGCAGTCCAAGGTTAGTGGGGAGCGCTTGGTTGTAGCAGCAGCCCACTGTACTCGACAGAGGATGAGTTCTTTTGAAACCGTGGTTTCGACTTCAAAAATGAAAATCCTGGTTTGAGCTGAGTCAATGAACTTTGTGTTTTCCTCAGGATTGAGATGGGTTATTTGATAACTTAGGTATATGTATGAGCATATACCTGAGTAATGGTTATCCGTTGAAATCATACTTTTCGGTTTATCCTTTTTGGATTTTGTGAGACCTTGAGGGTCTCGAGGTCCCTACTGAGTATCGTTATACTCACCCCTGCACGGGCTATGCCCACACCTCGTTTTGTTGGATGCAGACGACGGACAGTGCTGACGAAGACCGAGAGCACCAGGACAGGATGATACCTGGAGGAGGACACTCGGCGTGACAACACACGGAGCGGACTGATAGACGCAGAGTGCCGAGGAGGACATCTGTACCTACCCTTCAGGTAAGAACCTGGAGGACGATCCCAGAGGACTATTGAGGAGCTGCTTCCGCCTTTCAGTTGATTTTCTTTTCAGTTGTAGTTGTACCTTTTTGTTAGGCTTGTATTTTTTACCCATTTTTACTTTCAGCACACTTGTTAAACATATTTTCTTAGTGTTTTCTTCCACTTGTACTATGGTAGTGTGTGTTACGTTTTATAAAGGCAATTCCTTCCTAGTTTTTATGGAATTGCACCTTTTGTGCTAGTCGCTAGCCACTAGCTTATGGAAGGCGGGCTTGGGGTAGTCACGATACGGGCCCCATGGGATGGGTCGTGACAAATTGGTATCAGAGGACGTGAGTTCTACCGTAGAACTTAGGACTCTGATATTTACTTTCTGTGAAGCAATAATGTTAAGGGTACTAAGTGTGGTTTTCAGTTCAGGGAGTCCAGTGTTGGTGCAGGCGGCTGACGTATCCACACACAAGGACCCTAACTTATGATTTCCGACTCAGTGCATGAAAACAATGATTGTGCATGTGTTTTCAAAAGTTTCATTAAGTCAGCTCAAACCAGGTCAGCTCACCAGGTATAGTCTTTGACCATGTCACATCTGTTTCTTTCAGGATGCCTCCCCACCGAAGACTAGCTAGGGCCCCGAGAGTTGTACGTACTGACAGCCCGTCGAGCGATGAGGCCTCAGTACAGGGCCCTCTTCCAGTTGAGGCACCAACGGTACTACCACCCATTGGGCCATCGATGCCACCAGCCCCAGTAGCAGGCGATGTACACCGCTTGAGCGCGCTGCACAAGTTCCAGCATTAGAGGCCACCCGGGTTCTGGGGAGAGACGAACTCACAGGAGGCTGAGGATTGGCTGGAGGTTGTGACAAGAGTCTTCAGACTGGTAGGGACACCATAAGACTTTATAGCGATCCTTACTGCCACCCGCCTTCATGAAGCAGCAGACAGATGGTGGAGCCTGATGCTTCAGATGCATGACGAGGTGACACTTCCATGGGCAGACTTCGAGAGCCTATTCTGGGCAGAGTTTGTACCAGACACCCTTTGAGCGGTGCGTATACAGAAGCTAATACACCTGCAGCAGGGCAGAATGACAGTAGCATAGTACTCAGTGAGGTTCATAGACCTCTCGCGCTACTCTACAGATAAGGTACGAGACCCGATCTTCAGGGCCCAGACCTTCGAGCGGGGGATCAGGTGAGAGATTAGAGCTTCAGTTGTTTCTCACAGCATCCCGACGCAGACAGGGGTGTTGGAGCGATCCCTCCTAGTGGAGAGTTTCTTTGTTGAGAAATCTCCAGCAGCAGAACCCACCACTAGTCGACAAGAAGCAGAGTCTTCTACAACTAGCAGTAGATAGATAACAAAGGGGTCCAAGAGGACCAGAACCACAGGTGGTCGACTATACGACTCAATATCGTGTGTGTGAGGCACCCGGGGCGGAGAACGACTTACCAGGAGTGGATAGGGTTACTCCTGCGGCGGGCTTGGTCACATGGAATGTGATTGTCTGACCCACCATTTAAACAATCAGAAGATAGATAAAGGATCTCCCAGGAAGAGTCAGAGGTTCGATCGAGGCAGTCTTCAAGGAGTAGGAGACCAAGGCAGAGGAGTTGTCCTTGCAGCTGGTGGTGGAAGACGCTTCGAGGTGTTGCCACCACCACCAACAGGAGGTCCACTCTGACCGCAGGGAATAGGTGGACATGGGAGAGCACAGCTTCAGGCAGCTGAAGTATACAACTATGGGTCTCTATAAGTAGGTGGGCAGGAGCGAGACTAGTTCTAGGCATAGAGGCCTTTGTTCTTGGTGCTTATATATTCCTTGATGTTGTTGTTTTTGGTTGTTTTGTATATTTTAACTTTGAGCTGTAGTAATAAAAGACACTTGTCCTTGTGACATTTTCTTTCCTTCCTTTATGTGTGGTTAATACTAAGAGGTTCAGGTAAAAACTATTGACTTGACCCTCACTTTTGAGATTTATACTGGAGGAGACCCAGTAACAACACACTGATGCTGACAATGTGACTCAACCCTTGGAGGCGAGAGTGACGATTGGATCTCTTAGTAGTAGCGTCGAGGCCATATGACGTTGTCCATGGAATGAATTAGTACCGTTCATGTCAGGATTGACTATATTAGGAAAATGACATGGTTCATCCAGGGGATGAGACCAGATTTCTCTTTTTGGTAGAGGAGAAATCATAGCATCTCTTGTAAATCGTAGACAAAGAAGAGTGTAGACGAGATCTTTTAAATTGGCTAGTCTCACCCATAGTTCATCGAGCGAACGATTTATGATTTACTCTAATCTCAATAGTCTCAGGTGTATATTCTCTTAGAAAGACCTGAACCCGAGATAGTGGCAATGGCTTGAGTTCCTCTAAGACTATGAGTTCGAGATATTATATACTCATGGGAAGGGGAACGTAGTAGCAGATGCTCTCAAAAAAAGTTCAGGCATTCAGCTTCTAGGAGAGGCGATGGAGAAGCTGGCCGTGTTGATGATATCCTTGTAGATAGGGATGGTGAAGCCTATCTACAATCACTCCTCCAATTCTTCAGCAGAGTAGGCGAGGTGACATACCGCCTGGCCGTTCCACCTCAGTTGCACCGGGTGCATGACGTCTTCCACGTATCTCACTTGTGGAGATGCGTGCATGACCCATCCCACAACATCGACCACGAGGAGCTAGACATCGATGATGGGGTGAAATTCACGAAGGTCCTGGTGGAGATTGAGGATCAACAGAAGCAGGTCCTATGTGGGCGGTCAATTCCTTCAGTGGGAATTCGCTAGCAGCATAGGAACCTCTAGGGGAGCACATGGGAGCAAGAGGATTAGATACGTGCTCAGTACCCCTTTAGTTTACCTAGTGTGTGTTATAGCTTTACGGGGATGTAAAGCCCTGAGGTGTGAGTAATGTAAAGACCCAGAAATATCAAGGAAATATTTTTCATAATTCCTTGGAATTTTATGAGTACGTAGTTTCTAATGGCACTTGATTCCGAGGCCTGGTTTGCCTGGAATCAATTTCTGAAGTTTTGATCGGGTACGTTCAGGGAACATATGTGCGGGTTTTTCTATCTTTTGAACCAGTTCTCAGAATTGAAATCCGAGGACACCGATAAACTCGCAACGCCGGTATTCGCTTAAGGGGACCTTTACCACAGTTGTGTTTAATGCGGGTTGAAAGTTAATTTTTGGGGTTTAATAAAAAAGTCAAATAAAGATGTTGTGAACAATTTTATTTATCTTGGGTAGTTAAATCCTATATGGGGAAGTTATTGGTGGGGCCCACACCCACATAACCCCTCATGAGAGGATATTTGTGAGGTGGGGCCCACATGAGCCCTAGCCTTTCATCTCCCCTTAACTCCCTTAAACCCCCTTTAATTAATTAGTTAACTCCCCTCATTTAATAAGAAGAGCCTCTTCACTTCCCTCCCATTAATATTTCCAACACATTTTAATTAATTAAATTGGATTCTCCAATTAATTAATTAGAGTGGTTGAATTTTGGTGTGTGAATAAAATAATAGCATTGGCTATAATTTTGGGAGGCATTTGTTGTGTTGGGGAAAATTTGGTGAGGAACCTCTGGAGAAATAAAAAGAAAAGTGTTCGTCTTTCAATGAATAACACCTCCGATGAATAATGTCATCCCCCCTCGACGAAGAATGCTCCATGATTCGAAGGACGATAAGCAACTTCATCCTTTCTTCTTTCCCCGATGTCAATGGAATTGACGTCATCATCTGCAACGCTTGTCTTCCACAGCTTGATGACGTGCTCCGCTCTTGATACCGAGGTAGGGGATTTTGTATATTTTCTTATATGTGATTTATACCCTCAAACATGGGCATTTATTTGTTGGTTAATTATTTGAACCACTAACGCGGTGGGTACGGGATAACGAACAAGTCCGGACCCACTGCTAACTTGTTCGTGATGCGCAGAATGTTTGGAGATGGATGAATGGAAGGGAAACATTGATTTGAGGCCGTCGTAGTGTAGAGCAGGACCCGAGGAGGCCGTAGGCACAGACAGGAGCTAAAACGGACCACCAAAATGACTCTGGTGGCCCGCAGAATATCACGGTGGCGCCGATGACTGGAGGTGGCGGTGCCCTAGCGCGCTGCCAGCAGAAGACCCGCTGTGGCAATGGCCGCAGCGGCAGCAAAGTCGATCCCGCGCCACGTGGGATCTGGGGAGACAGGGCGGCGCCAGCCTGGCACTACCTTTATGAAAAACCGGGGGAGGCTGCATCCCCCCTCCCCCCCGCTCGGCCAGCTGCGGGCCGGGCCGCGCCCAATCGGGCCGAACCCGGACCCGGGTCAGGTCGACCCGGTTCGGGCCGAACTGTCATTTGTGTAGGATTCCTCGGATCGAGAGGGTCGTTTCGATATATTATACGCAAGGTTTTGGTGAAGTTTGTGTATGGATGGGTTGGTTCGAACCCGAAACCAACCGGGCCCTCGAAGCAGAAACGCTTATAACTTAAGGATTGGATGTCCGATTGACGTGACTTCAACTATGTTGGTTTCCATTTATTGAGACGGTTCTTTTGGCATACTCCACGTGGGATTCAGATGATATTGGGGTATGGTAGGGTTGGTTTTAGCTTAAAAACCAATCGGGACCGTAGAACGGAAAGACCAATAACTCACAGACCGGGCGTCCGATTGACGCGCCGTCTGTTGCATTGAGACCCCTATGACAAGGAATCCTTTGTGATACTTGTACATGAGACTTCATGGCACTTGTAGTATCAGCTTGAAGATCATGGAGCAGACCCTTCCTATTACGAGTGAGCAGATTGCAGAGACCTAGTAGCTAGCTGAGACTTGACGACTGCTGATCGATCGACTCGAAGTGATTCAGACGGTATAATGGGGAGTGCTTGGTTGTGGCAACAGAACCACGACAGAGGAGCTCTTGGTTGTAGCGGAAAACCATGGTACTCTACAAAAGGAGTACCTCTGTAGGCTATGAGGGGGAGCGCTTGGTTGTAGCGGCAGACCCATGGTGGGAAGTGATTGGTTGTAGCAGCAGGCTCACAGTACTCGACATGTGGAGTACTTCAGAAGTCCAAGGTTAGTGGGAAGTTCTTGGTTGTAGTGGCAGGCCCATATTACTCGACAGAGGAGGAGTTCTCCTGCAACCGTGGTTTCATCTTCGATAATTAAAATCCTGGTTTGAGCAGAGTCAATGACCTTTGTGTTTTCTCATGCTTGAGATGGGTTACTTGATAACTTAGGTATATGTATGGACATATACCTAAGTAATGGTTATCCATTGAAATCATACATTCTGGTTTATACTTGTCGGATTTTGTGAGACCTTGAGGGCCTCGGTGTCCATACTGAGTATCATTATACTCACCCCTGCATGGGCTATGCCCGCACCTTGCTGTGTTGGATGCAGACGATGGATAGCGCTGACGAAGGCCAAGAGTGCCAGGACTGGATGGTACCTAGAGGTGGACACTCGGCGTGATGGCACACAGAGCAGACCGATAGACGCATAGTTCTGAGGAGGAAATCTATACCTACCCTTTAAGTAGGAACCCGGAGGACGATCCTGGTGGACGATCCCGGAGCAGCTTCCGCCTTTCAGCTGTTTGTATTTTTCAGTTGTACTTTCTTCTGTTATAGTTGTACATTTTTGTTGGGCTTGTATTTTCAGACCCTTTGTACTTTCAGAACACTTTTTAAACATATTTTCTTAATGTTTTTTTCCTCTTGTACTCTGGTAGTGTGTGTTACGTTTTATAAAGGCAATGCCTTCCCAGTTTTTAGGGAATTACGCCTTTGGTGCTAGTCACTAGCCCCTGGCCTATGGAAGGTGGGCTTGGGGAAGTCACTATACAGCCCCGGGGGATGGGTCTTGACAATTTCAGCATAAGACCTATGGATAATATAGGATGTGGTGGCTATCCTCATAGGTGATTCAGCTAGTATGGATCTTTTATTTATTTCCGTGAGTTATAAATTCTTATAAAAATATTTTCAATCAAACTATACTTTCTGAATTTCAACTCTGCATAGGACTAGGAAAACCCTAAGTTACACTAAATATAATCCAAGATTTTCCAAATGATATTCATAAAAACATACTTTGTTAATTTATGCAATTTAAACTACTTTTTATATTGAATTCATAATATGGATACTTCTATTTTTACATTCTAGTTTAACAACTATGTTTTAAGGGTCAAATTTAATTCATATAATTTGTCTCATTATTTATTCTTCTTTCAAGAGATTATATCAATATCTATATATACCAAATGGTTAAATATTCCCAATGGTCATATTATCCCAATAGTTATATTGCCCCATTATATATATATGTATATAATGGTTAGATTTCATTCCTATATATAACCTTATAATCCTCAATAAAATTATTCAAACTATCTACATCTCTGTCATTATTTATATAATATTTCCATAAATTTGAAATTCTTCCATATTTTTAATTAATGTATCAATATTCATGGAAATCCACAATGATAAATATTTTTTGTTCATTGCCTATTTATTTAAATTTAACATATTCAACTTATAATTTTTGTTATGTTTTTTCATATTTAATTTACATAATTTATTAATCTTTTTTATAACCTTATATAAAAAGAATTTATTATTTTTTCTTGGATCATAGTTTCATGTGAAAAATTTTATTTTAAAATGTATTTATTTAAAGTGAATATCCCTCTGAAATCGATGGGAATTTCCATAGGGTCCAACACATGATATATTGAAGGAATTATTTTGGGGTTACTCTAACCATTATTATTGACCCTGAAGGGTTTAAAATTGGGGTTGGTCATGAAAAATTGGTATCAAGGATTTCCATTGAGGGTTAGGGAGGAGTTTGTAATCTACGATCAGAGAGGATTGCATGGAATTGTCAGAGAATTAGTGAAACTTCATCCTAACATGTGATATAGACCAATGTGACGGGATATGAAATAGACATTTTTGGGCCAAAATTATTTGTAGATATGACTTTAGAATCCCAAAAATAATATTAGGAAAATGATTTTCTATTTTAGTGTAGAAACCATATAGATATACAAGAATCATTATCCTTAATAGCATTGGAATTTTGGGTATTTTCAATGCTTTTATGATTATATTTCTATTATATATTTTCTAATAACATATAACTATATTTTTAAAATTGATACATTGATTTATATAAAAGTATAAATTTAATTAAGTAGAATATAAATGTATGTAAACCCTTATTGATTAATGAATATGTTGTTTCTATGATTGAAGCATCATATTTTCTTTTAACATGAAATTTTTAAACATTATTTAAAAACATATCTCATACACTCCCATGATGTAAAGAATCTATAGAAAAGTATGTTTAAAAAATTTGTACAGTATATAATCACATTTTATTATAATAATGTTTAAAATATTATTATCCTCAATAGATGTCATATAGTTATGTTAAATTAATTTTATTAGAATTGTGCATCAATAATTATTTTTGTATTTACACATGAAATTTCATGACATGTGTTTCATTCTATATATGAAATATTATTAGAATGTTTCAGGTGTTTGTTGTAATATTGGATTTTTTTCATTTATTTATGTAGTTGTTGGAAAATGAAAAGTTAGCTTACTCATAATCCATTAAAACCAAATAAAATTTACATTAATGAACCTAGTTATTTCATTTAAAATCTTGATTTATGATTCACAATATTAAAATATAGATGTTTCATGAATTGAATTGTAAATACCATGTTGTGTTTAGTATGTCAATAAATTGAAAAGAATTTTAAAATTTCAATAGAAACTGGAAATTAACATGTATAATAAGAATGAAAAAATAGGGATTGATTATTAAAGTAATCATATCAAAATTCGATGAATTCTTTTGTGAACTATTAATAAAGATATATTATATATTTCCTCAAGAATTTTTTTATTTGTAATATTTAAATAATAATATAGAATAAAAATTATTTCACCATTTTAAAAAAAAGTATGGATGTTTCATTAGTGATAAAATTTTTAGATAATGTTTAATTTAAGAATGTCATGTATGATGGATGAATAAAAACCACATATAGTGTTTCATTCCTAGTCCAAATGAATTTTTATGTTATAATATTAAAATAATAGGTATAATTATTTATATGAAATGTAATTATAATTAATTTGGGTGTTATTTATAAATTTTTAATTGATAATTGTTACCCCAAAGTGATATTATGATTTTTTGATAACCTATTTCCTAAAATATAAATTAGAAATATTGATCTGTCAAATATATATTTTTTTGAAATTAAATTCATTCCTATAATATCTATGACATGTTTTTAATGTTAATATGAATTGAATATTATTAATTGAAAGGAATTAATGAAAAATATTCCTGTTAGGGTTTTTATATATTGTTTTTATGAAAATATTTGTGGACTGGGAGGGAATATTGTTTGCAGTGGAAGTGGTTTGTGGTAGTCAAATGGTTTATCGATGATGTAATTTATTTTAATCAGTATAATGATTAATATATATAAATGTAAAGGTTATTATTTAAAATTTATATCTTATATGAGAATGGTTTTCATCAGTTATCTATGTTTTTTATTAGTCCTTCAGCATTGTGGTGGCATATTTTTAATATTTGAGAGGTATTTCTCTTTATTATAAGGGATATAGTTTTAATTTTTTCATGTATTATTTTGATTATCAAGGAATAGAATCATTTGATATGTATTTAAGGTAATTAATTAGAAATTTTGTTACCATTACTTTGTGTTTTGTGGTGTTTTGAGGTTTCAAGAATTTTTTGGTTGAAGGGAGGAGGAGTAATAGTTGAAATTTTAGATAAAAGAGGGGTGTAGTAGCAAGGTTATGGTTATTGTAGATTAAGGAAGGAGTATTATAATATTATGGTGTCTTGTTCTATGAAGGGTTTTTCTGTGATATTATTTTTTGTTACAACATCATAGTATATGTTACAGGTTAGGAGTGCATATCATTTGAGTTTGGTGGTGTGCAATTTGGGGTGGGATGATTGGTCAAAATATGACGGTATTTGGCCATAATATGGATCCACCACCATGAAACTACTGAACATATAATTACCCAAGTAAAATTTTAGCACAATATATGATGTCACATAAAATTATCCTTTCCCCAATCATTCACAGTGAAACATCCATGTCTTTACCATTACCCTAAACATACATTATAAAAATCATGGAAAAAAACAAAATACTTATGGGGTAATTTTCATAGGCCCTATACTATTCAAAATAAAGGTGATACAAAAAACCCAAGAGTAATTTAATCAGGGAACAATTCCACCACCCATGTGACATCATTCATGCATAATACAAAATACTAAAGGCTAGGGAATAATAACACAACATCCACTATTATATAATGATTCTATAAAAAACTACTCTTGTTTATTTAGGGACAGTCATTGTGTTTCATGAAGGCTCTTAATGGCACACTGATCTCTATGTTCATCCACAAATTTCTGAAATATCATTTCCTTTAATCCAAACTCATATAATGTCAATAGATAGTAAATAATTATCATCATAAACAAATAAATACCCACACCCACCCTAATGTTATGAAAAAAACATATACAAATGACCACAATAGATCTACACTCTACCCAAATACCTATGATATATCAATAAAACCTATAAAATCATTATAAACCACTAATAATCCCTTCAAATCCCTAAAAACATATAAACCCTTGAAAAACATTGGTTAAAATTTGAAACCATCTGAATACCAAAAATAATTAATATTGAAAATCATGTAAAACAATGGAAAACTCTAGAGAATATATAAGAACCATTTAAAACCATAAAATACCATACATAACTCTAAACACCATAAAAAACCATTAAAACCATGAATAACATGAAATGTCATGAAAGATCCTAAAAAACACTTAAATCCATAAAAATTGAAAACCCCTAGAAAATAGTTTGAAAAACTAGAAAACATTAGAAAATCCAATAAAGTCCTTAAGACTATATAAAACCTTAGAACCCTCTCAAAATCATTATAAAAATATATAACTCCTAAAATAATTTTAGAAACCATGAGAATCCCAAGAAAACCTTGAAAAACCTTGAAAGACTATTAAAAACCTAAAATATATAGAAAACCATAAAAATACTTAAAACATATAAAAATAATTAAGGCCTCATGAAACCCTTAAAAACACAAGAAAACCCTCAACCCCATTAAAAATAAGCACCATGAAAAAACATAGAAAACACAAGAAATTCAAGATATCCATAAAAAAATGATCTTTATTAAAAACCTTTGTAAAAAACTATTAAACAAAATAAAACCCATTAAAACCATTATAAATCTAGAAAAAAACTATTTCCACTAAAAAACCACTAACAATTTTATAAAAGCCTATAAAATGAATTAAAAACCCTATAAAAACTTTGAGAATCATAAAAACCTAATAAAAATTTGAAAACCCTTATAATCACTCAGAAAAATCTACATAACATTGAAAAATCAAGGAAAATAGAAAAAAATAAATTAAATTCCAAGAAAAACAACAAAATAATAAAACACTAAAGAAAACTATGAAAACTACAAAATGTACTAAAAACCATGAAAAACATTCAAAATTGGAAAAATCCTAGAAAACCCCAATAGGTATATTTTAAGACATTCAAATAATGTGAATGACTAGGGACACACATAAAAATCTACAAAACCCCATAAAACCCATGAAATATAATTGAAAATAATGAAATAACTGGTAACTCCTTTTAAAAAATTGAAAAACATTAGAAAATATTCAAAACAACAAAAAATCATGAAAATCATCAAAACTGTGAAAATCTAAAAAGACACTAACCAAATCTGAAAACAAAATAAATATTCTAAAACCCCATGAAAACTTATAAAACCCTAAAAACCATTGAAAGTAGTGATTTTTTTTGGAAAACACTAATAATGTTTTGTAAATTTATGAAATTTATAATAACCATAGGAAACTCTTTATAATTTTGAAAATCACTGGAAATCCCCCAAACCCATAGAAATACCTAAAAACCCATGGAAAATATAATAAAACACAATACCATCCCCTCTAAAAACCATTATAACATTGAAAACCCTAGATTTCTCAGGAAAGAATAGAAAAACCATAAAAACCCCTATGAAGCTATAAAAAACATAAAAAGGCTTAAAACACTTAGAAACCCATAATGAAGACCATAAAACATTAGAAACCCCAAATCACCTAGAAAAAGGCTATAAAATATTGGAAAATCTACAACCCCTCTAAAACCCAATAAAAACATAGAAACCATAGAAACCCTAAAAATATCCTAGAATCCTTGGAAATCAGAAAATCCCCTGAAATCCTACAAAAGGAAGAAAAAAACATGGAAAATACTTCAAAACCATAAAAACTAAGAAAATGAAAAAAAATCATCAATGATAAGAAAAACCTTGAAAACAATTGAATAAATATAAATCTCCATAGAAAACCCAAAAGGCCATAAAAAACTATAAAAAGGACTAAAAATTTATTAGAAACTTGTAGTAAACCTGAAACCCTCGTAAAACCCTTATAAAAACTTAATAACATAGGTTAACACTGAAAAAAAAGTTAAATCCACAAAAACCCATTAATACCCTACAAAAAATTGATAACCATAAAGAACGTTATAAAAACATAAAAATAAGGAAACTGTAAAGACCATTGAAAACATTGTAAAATAAAAAAACATAGGAATGAACTTTAAAAACATAGAAAATCTTGGAAAACCATGAATAATATTAAAAATCCCTAAAAATCCTGAAAATTATAAAAACCGAAAACTCTTAAAAACACATGAAAACTCATGAAAAACATATTAATCTATGAAAACACATGAATAAAAATAATTTCCCTAAATAGTGAAAACTCTTGTAAAAAACTAAAAACTCAAAAAAATCATTGAAATCATCGAAACACTGAAAAAATAGTAAAAATAATTAAAACCCCCTTAAGCCTCCTTAACATCTAAAAACTCCTAAAAACCCTTAAAACATCATGATTACTTAAAAAATATAGAAATATCTAAATTGACTTAGAAACCCTTTTAATCCGTGAGAAATCCATAAAACCTATAAAAACCAAAGATAACCCTAGAAAATTGTAAAAACTATGGAAACCCTAAAACCCACTAAAAAACAAAAAAATAATGCAATACACATCCAAACATAAGAAACCATAGGAAAACATTAATATACTTCCAAGACCCTAGAAACCTAAAAAACGAAAAAAAGAATCTAAAACCACAAAAATTATAAAATGTGAAAACGTATAAATCTATAAAAAACAATTTATAACCATTGAAAAACATGAAAAAATGTGAAAATCAAGAAAAATTAATTAAAACAAAGGGCAGTGTAAAAACATTAATGACTGTAAAACCATATAAAACATCTAAAATAAATGAAAATCATTATAAAATGATGAAAAAATAAAAAACAATAAAGACCTTTAAAATCAATTAAGTACATAGAAACCTATAAAAACACTTGAACATCATGTAAAATCATGAAAACACTAGGAAATTCTATAAAACATATTAAAATCATTGATTTAAAAAAAATCGAACTAAAATCCTTGAAAACCCTAGATAACTTCTTAAACCCTAGATACCCCTAAAAAAACCTCTAAAAACTGTAAATACATTGAAAAACCATGAAAACACTATAAAAACCTAAAACACACAATAATTATGAAAATCATGAATAGAATTGAAAAACTCTATAAACTATATAAAAAACACACACATAGAAAAACCATAAAACCCCTATAAAATGGAAAATTATCATTCATAACCAATAAAACCAAGAATAAATCATTACAGCCCCTGAAAATAGAACAAAAACTATAAGTAAGGCTTGAAAAGAAATAGAAAGCATAAGAAATAAATGTAAGAAAACTAAAAATATAGAAAATATATATAAAACACTAAAACCCTTTGAAAATTCATAGAAAACCGTAAATACAATATAGAACTAATTTAAAACAAATTTTTTTGAAAACCTTATAAACATTAGAAAATTCTAAAAACATGTAAATTTTAAAAAAAATATTAAAATCGTAAAAACCTAGAAAATCCATGAATATATGAAAACCCTTAAAAAACACTAAAAAATAATGAAAATATAGGGAAGCCCTAAAAAATTTAAAAACTTCTAGAAAAATGTTTATCAACTATGAAGAACCATAAAAACCCAAAAACCCATGATAACCCATTAAAACCCTTATAAAATCCTAAAAAAATCATGGAAACCAGTTAAAACTCTAAAATATTTATATATACACTAAAATACCTAAAAATATAAAAAATCATCAAAAGACTTAAACCCGTATTTAAAATCATCGCAGACCCCAAACATCATAAATACCATATGAACACTTGGATACCCAATTAAAACCTCAAAAAACATTATAAAACATTAAAGACCAATAAAAATCCCTAAAACCCATGGAATGCTCTGAAACCTAATAAAAACACTGGAATACTCTTGAAAATTTATAAAACCCTTTAAAAACATATAAAAACAAGGACAACCTAATAAAAATATTGAAATCCTGGAATAAATTTTAATACTGTGAAAACAATGAAAAAGTATAAATAAACAATTAACTTAATAAAAAACATTGAAAAATATTTTTAATCAAAAAAAAATTATGAAATCCCAGTGAAAACCCTAAAACCCAAGAAAACATTTAAACTCTCAAAAAACACTTAATACTGGTCAATAATATTAAGAACCCATAAATAAACATGAAAAATAAAAAAACTATAAACCTCTATAAAAACATATAAAACCAAGAAAATCAAAATAAACCCTTGAAAACAGAGAAAACCATAAAAAACCATTCGAAATACATGAACCCTAAAAACTATGAAAATAACTGAAGAACATATAAGATCCTAGAAAACCATGAAATATCATGAAATCCCATAAAAAATATGTAAAAAGATGTAAGAAACTAGTTTTACTGTGAATAAAATATAAAACACATGAACTAAAAATCCATAAAAACACTAAATAATTTTTTATAAAACCATGAAAATCATTTAAAATTCAATAAAATTGATGATAATTAGGAAAAACATATAAAATCATTGAATTCCCTTTAAAAAATGTGAAAATGATTAAAATCTAAGAAAAACCATGAAAATTTAAAACCATAGAAACCCTTATATGGCCATTAAATCTTGGGAATGAAATAAAAAAGTAAAATACCCTGAATATCCAAAAAAACTCAGAGAAATCCTGAGAATGATTTAAAACCCTAAAAAAATTTGGAATAATAATAAAATATCCATAAATATTAAAAATATTAAAATACAATGGAAAATCATTGAAAATTATTGAAATCCCATGAAAACTATAGAAATATAAGAAACACTAACTAATCCCACTGGATAACCTTGAAAAAACATGTTAAACCCTAAAAACCTAGAAATACATAGAAAATTATATTAATCACTACAAATCCTATGAAAACCCTAAAAACCATGTAAAAAAATTAAAATTCTCAAAAAGCCCTAGAAACCTGAGAAAACCCATGTAAGTGTTTAAAAACCCTTGTAACATATGTAAAACCCATGATAAAAATTTAAAACAATTAAAAATAAAAAAATATTAAAAATCCTAGAAACGCCATAGAAAAAAGTAAAAACCATAAAATTCCTAGGAAAACAAAATAATACCATAGAAGATAGTTGAAAAGCAATAAAAATTATGCAAAACATTAAAAAATACTGAAAATTAAAGATATCCCTACATAAACAATAAAAACACTTTAAAAACCGATAAATTCAGAAACACCTAGAAAAAAACATTAAAAAACATTAAAATCCTAAAATGTAGAGTAAAACATTGAATACTTTAGAAGACAGAATAAAACCATTAGAAACTCTGAAAACCCATAAAAATGATAATACTTTGGAAAAATATGGAAAATAATTTTAAAAACAAAACATTCATAAAAAATATAAAAACCATGAAAAGAATAATATATCATGAAAAACTAGGAAAATAATAAAATTCCATGGAATCTCTAAAAACCCTAATAAACAATGAAATCTATAGATAAAACTAAAATCATATTTATATACTAAAATACCTAAAAATAATTCAAACCCATAAAAAACATGGTAAGTTTGTGATAACCTTTCTAAATTTTAACAACCCTTGAAAACCCCAACCCAAACCAAGAAAATTCAATAAAATCTTTGAAAAAGACATAAAAACCTTTAAAATACACTACACAACCAAGGAATACCCTATATAAACCTATCAAAAAACCTTTAAAAACAAATAATACCCTAAAAACTAATAAAAACTATAGAATCCTATAAAAAAAGAAATAACTTAAATTTAAAAAAAAACCCAAGACATAGTGAAACATTCTAAAAGACCTCAAAACCAACCAAAAAAATTAAAAAACATGAAAAAATTGAAAAATCATGAAAAATCATGTAAACATTGAATATACAAATACTCTAAAAATTTCTATAAAACTTGAAAATCCATGAGTATCTTCCAAAAACATCAATAACATAAAACCCCTCTAAAAAACTATTAAACATTGTAAAACATATAATACCACTTAAAATAGTAAAAAACACGTGAAACCATTAACAGACCATTGAAATCCTTAAAATAATCTAAAAAACTATATATGTGTTCTAAAACAAAGATAATTTCTAGAAAATATAATTAATCCTAGGAAAACCCTACCAAATGAGAATAACCTTGGAAATCCATGAAAATATATCCAAATTATGAAACCTCAAGAAAATGTTAAAAACCTATGAAACCCATAGAAAGGCCACGGAAATCAAAGTAAATCATAAGAACCCCAAAAAATCCATAAAAACTATGAAACTCTAAGGAAAACATTGAAATCCCCTCCCCCCAACCACTAAAATAACCTTCAAAACAATGTAAAAATATGAAAATAAATGAAAACCATAAAAATCATGAAAACAATGATTATATGTAAAAATCCATGAAAAATATTTTTAAATAATGAAAAACCAAGAAAAAATAAAGCAAACTACCAAACACTAAAACACTGAAAACCCCATGAAAAACCATTGAAAATTGACAAACAATCTGGAAACTAAATTAAAATAGTAAATACAATAAAACTCCATAGAAAAACTCTAAATAACTATATAAAACCATAGAAAACCTTTAAAAAACTATAAAATCCCATAAAAACATGATAAAACCTTGACAAACACTGCTAATATCTTGTAATCCTTGAAAACACATGGAAAATATAGAAAAAAATTCAAAACATATAAATATCTTAGAAAACCTTAGAAAACTCTAAAATCTCTTTATAAATCTAATAGAAACTTTTGAAATAATTGAAAACTATGAAACCACTTTGGAAAACATAGAAAACCCCTCTAAAACCATTTTACCCTTAAAACCCCTATAAAAACATAAAATCCATGTAAATCTACAAAAACCCTATAAACCCTTAAAAACCCATGGAAAACCCAGAAAACATAAAAAAACTATAAAAAAACTATTTAAAATACAGATTACATTGGAAACCATGAAAGATCATGATAACCCCAAAACCCTCAATAACCCTTTAAGACACTGGAATAACCTATAAAATCATAGTAAACTATGAAAATAAAAATAAAAATATTGGAAACCCATTAAAAATTATGAAAACTCTAAAATAACATAAAAACATGATAAATATAAAAACCAAAGAAACATAAAAACCCAAAAAATCATGTTGAAATTAAAATACTTTTAAAACCCCAAATGACCAAAAAAACTCATAAAAATACTACACACCCTCTTAAACCCCTTGGATATCACTAAAATTCACTAGAAACCCTATAAAATTTTATAAAACCCATAAAAATTATGGAAATCATTGAAAACTACTAATAACTTGTAAAATCCATTAAAATCCTCCAAAACATAGAAAACCCTTGATAAACATTGTAAAGACATGACATAATCATTATTACCCATTAAATCTTTAGGAAACCATGAAAACATTAGAAAAACACCTTTTTTTCATAAGACTCATACCATATATGTAAATAATTTTAGTATGAGAGGGTTCATTATCTAGTAAAAGAAAACATTTAATTATGATTTAGTCATACTAACAGATATTGAGGAAAGTGGGTGGAATTTCAAGGAGGAATTTATTCATAATATCTCTCACTAGGTCACCTAGTTCACATTTTCAATATATTTTGAGGTGCTAAAAACCTAAGCACAACTATCAATATTGTTAATTTATGTGGCCTACTCTAGTAAATAGAGAATAGTCTCCACAAATAGATTATTAGACCCTTTTCACAAGTCAGTAGTCTCTGGCATATGGGGATTCATGGTTAAGGTCACGAGACAACCCAGATCGAGAATGTTATGAACATTTATCAGACTAGTTATTTTTTGGTGTTTTTTAGTTGAGATTATAGACTAGAGGTTAGGTTGTGTCGGGCCTTGGCAATGACCTCGTTCTTAGGAGTAGCTGACCCTTTTATGAGAAAAAACTCAAGTCAATAAGGGTGTAAATTATTGTTCTTGATGTGTGTTGTTACAGTTGAATGGTATTTCAGCATTGGGTGATGCACATGTGATGTGATGTGACTTATTTACGATATTTTATTTCAAGTTAGAACTTCATGAGGGTGTGCATTCATCCATCATTTTAGGTAGCCAAGAATATATTTTGTAAGCATCCTGATAGGAACGCACAAGATGGGTGTGTAAGATATGAAGGGTGGAATGCATTCTAATTTCATAAAATTTAAAGAAAATAATGTCTAATAAAGTTGATTAAAAAGGGTATAATGGATGAAATGTTAACAATGAATAAATTTTTTTTTAATGAAGGCTGTACATGTGTTAAAATGATGATCATAAGAAGTAGTGAAAATGGGAATGTGGCTAAGAGTAAAGGTTAGTATTGTGATATGGTAAATGGTTTAAAAATTTGTTTGATGAAAGACTTTTGATTATGTTATTTTATTACCACATATTGGCCATGACCCACAGTAGGGACAACATAGAGTAGTTTTCTATGTGTGATGATGATCATGGGAATAGTGTATGTATAGTGGGTTGTTTAAAGCCAATAGTATAAGATCATTTCAATATGTTTTTTTAAATTCTATTGATACTCGTCGAAGTGTTTATTGAGGATTTTTTTTGGATTATGGTCATGAATAAGGTAATTACTTTCAAGATGTCAGGTTAATGTGGAGGTTAATATTTGAATTCTTAAAATCAAAGATAGATGATTTAATTATGAAAGGATATGTGGTGGGTGAACTGTATAGTGGTTATTCATTGTAGTATCAATTTGAACCTTGTATAGGGAGTTTGGAGAAGTGAGAGTGCCATAGTATGAGACATTTTATTTGGGTTGTGAGGCATTTATAGTTATGATATAGAATAGGAGATGTTCTTAGGGAACCCTTTTCAGGGCTGTGACCTTAGGGTTGTGATGGGTTGTTTGACAATGTGATTGTGGAAACTCGCATGGGTCATGAAAATATGGAGAGCATGACAGACCTTAATGATGGTGATAGTGTTTTGGTGATCGTGTGAGTAAGAAACTTACGAGTTATGTTTTGGATTCTGTAGGTGGTTAAATACTAAGGTTTATGGTTTGGTGATTTGACTTGAGGTATGGTTACACATTGATTATTTTGAGAAAAACAAGGGTGACCTTGTGGGAGGATAGCCTAGTGATGTAGGTGCCTTAGAATATGAAGTATGGGAGACACTTTAGAGGTGTAATCTATGAATAATGATTACCAGTGAGTTTCGGTAAATGGTATAAATTTTCCTCGGTTCTTTTATAAGGGAACCCCAAGTGGATTTGGTAGGTTGTAGGGTTTGTTTTAAAGTGTTGTATTGTATGTATTCTTTACCCGTCTATTTGGATGAAGATCAATCAAAGACTCTATTATTTTATTGGATGATACAAGGGTGAATTGAGTGTGGTAATATTATTTTGTTATTAAGGTGATTCCCAAGGTGATGGAAGTCACATAATTGAGCTTGTTTGTATGAATGGTTTGGTTTTTTGGTGATATTTTGAGAATTTCTTATGACCTATGATGCTAATGGACCAAGAGGAATGGTTAGGTGATAAAGCTGACATTGGAATATGCTCAGGTGATGGTGATCTTTGGGAGCCATATTTGGTTTAAGAGTAGTCACAGAAAATTGTGAAACCTTAAGGGATCAAATGAGGTTCCAATATGGGCACGTGCTGGTAAGGTGTGATTTCGATCTAGAAAACATTTTCCTTCTCTATGAAATAAAGTTGAGAAGTGTGGTTATGTGAGAGGTCATTGGTTTGATTGGGGTGGTGTACCATTGTGTTCAAGTTGTTAACTATTACTGACATACTTAAAGAGCTCGAGGGGTGTGGTAGAAGTAGTGACACAAGAAACATTGGTTCACAACTTCATGGTGGATCATCAAAGATATAAGGGGATTCTTGGTTGAAAATCACGCCAGAGTGGTGGTTGTTATGTGTGGATGAGATGTTTGAAGTAGTGAAGCCTGAGAACCTTGGTAATTCATGTTTTCTCATATGGGAGATGACATTAGCAATGAATAAGTTGGTGGTGGTGTTCTTCGACAACTTCATAGTGTGCCTCAACAAGTGACAGTCATTCCCAACATATTGAAATCATCCAAGGTACATTGAGAAGTTATGGATTTATTCCAAGTGACTTGAAGGTGTTTTGGTTGGATGAAATACATCAATGAGTTTACATTCATGGGGCTGGTATATGGGGAGCTGGATGATGGGATGCACACCATCGATGGTATTAGGTGAATTCCCTAGGATGGACCAGGTGCCAAATAACATTGTGGGTACTATTCATGAAAGTTGGTAATGGGAATTGGTTGATTTTTCCTTGTTCCGTGAAAATAGAGACATCATTTTCTATGTTTTTGGGTTCAACTTGTGATCGATTGTAGGACTTGGTGGTTGGAATCCATCATATAGAGTAATTTTAATTACGATACTATGGTGGGGAGTTGTAATTTAGTCCTAGATGTGGAGAGAAGCACGTTGAGTTGATGTAGTGTCTCTTGGGTGGGCATTGCTTATGGTGGTTGATTGAGCCTAGTGGTGGATTTGGTCTTAGGGTAGTTCCAAATGAAATTTGAGATACATGTGTTAAAGTTGTTGAAGGGGGTGGTAAGACATGGAAATAGTTTGTGGCAAGAGAGGTTATGTTATATAACTCCAACAACATCAGAAGTAGACTCAGGTGAGTATATTAGGGCTATTTTGGAATCTCTTGTAGTTTAAGGGATCCTTGTCCATGTGTTTTAATTCCATGCTAATGGTGAAGCTAAGAGTTCCAGGATGAGTTAGTCCAGGATATCTTGACTCATATAAGATTGGGGGACATATGGGAAAAATTGTAAATCACCTTTGGTTGATTTTTTGTGGTGATAAGTATGTTTCATGTTTAGGAATGGGTTTGAGTGAGAACTCGTCCATCTCTAGTTAGTGTATTAATGATAGGATTTCTTTTTTTGTGAATGTTGATGGGGGCGGTCGAGCCTGATGAAGGTGAAGAGGGTAGTGATTACATGAAGGTGGAATTCTATCGGATGTCATGGAATTACCTCGGTAGGTGGGTGGGATGACAGTGACACGCTTCAAGTCAGAAAGTGAATTGAAAATCTAAAAATGGATGTAATTCCACTAGTAGAATATGGGTGTAGTGGGATAATCCATTGGGGTGTGGTGTGACCTAATATGGTAATCTTTAATGGGTGTGATTAGGGTGACCCAAATCAGATATGATGTTGTAGAGGAAAATTCCATTCATAAATGAAGTCCTTCTTGAGTGAGTTCAAGTTGATCTTAGTCCTAAAATGTGTAGTGTATGAATTTACTCTTGGGTGGTTTCAATGGAAAATTTAGAAGTTAGTGAAAGGAGATGTTAATATAGATGTTCGGGCATGGTGAGTTGGGAACACGTCATATATGTAGTGAAAGTTGAGATGAGATTCTAGTAGTCTTTCGTCGATGGTGGGTGTGCCAAATAATGAAGTATGGTGGATATAACCATAATGGGATTGTGTTTGGTTGATGACATATTTGGAGTTTTGGGTTTGGGGGACTCAATTGATCATCATTCAGGTAATTTGTCCGCGATAGTGAGTGTTCACACTGGTTTAATCGTTTGAGTGCCCTAAGATTTTTGATTGTATTTTGATCAATGATTTTGTAGTGGGATCATCAAAACACAAATAGTGGATCTATATAAGTCCAGATATATGGCTAGAAAGACCTTGTGTTTTTATTTCGATGATATTGGGTTTTGGTCACCATTATTTTTTTGAAAACATAGTAAAATGACAACAAGTTATTAGGTTCATGAGTTATGAAGAGGACCAGACTAATGGGGTAATGATTAGTTCCTCCACAATGGTATGATGATGTGTGAAAAGTTTCTATGTGGTGGGAATTAGGCACTATTGCCTATGTCTTCCCTATGATTTTCTAGGGGTAGATGTGTGGTTGAAGTTAATACATCCTTTGAAGAGTATATGGTTCATGTTGTGGGATGTGGTAAGGAAGTCTTATAGGGATTGTCTGTGCCTTTGGATTGAATTATATGGTAGAATTTTAATGTTAAATGAGAAACAGGGAAAACAGGAATAGATATGAGGTCATAGTTTCCTAATCTATTTATTATGGAATTTTAGTGATGCTTGGGAATATTGCTCGAGGATAATCCATTATAAGGTGGGGAGGATGCATGATCTCAGTCTTTGTAAAGTTATTCCCTTGGTTAAATTTTGATTTTATTCTCTTGGTTTTGGTTAAATAATTGTTTCTTCGGAGTAAGGGGAGCCTTAGGAAGGATTCAGGGGTTGGGGACATGAAAAAATGAAAAATCAGGACAACCTCTGCAAGGCAAACAATCGACACATGGTTTTATAAACAGTGCGACCTTCCCAAGAAAACTATGAAACTTTGGATAGTGAAGTTAAGAACATTTTTGACATAGTTTGTCAAACCATGTGGAGCTCTATATGTAATTTTGTGAAATTTTCCTCTTAGAAAATAGCATGCTCAAAGTTGTTGCATGGTTTGGAAAACCATGTGAGCAAACTATATGCCCCCTTAAAGTGAGAAAATATACAGTTTTTCCATTATGGGATATTTAGATCCCTATACAATTTATCCTACATTTACCCCCATCTCAAACCTAAATATGAACCAAATAGACCCATGCTTCCCAAGTGTGGTTCTCCTTAGATTCATGGCTGTTTGGTGCATCTTTAGTTGAGGATCGAAGCCCCAAGTAAGTCTAATTCTCTTCTTGCATCTCTTTTCAGAATTAGGGTTTTTAGTTTCCCACATATTCTTTTAAAGCCATAAAACAACATTTTTCCAGTTGAATCTAAGGTTAGGGCTTCAAAGGGTGTTTTAAAAGGCATCTATGTCCATGGTTAAGAGTTCATTCATCACCTGATTCAAGTTAGGTGGTCTATAAGTTATATCCCATAATTTTTTTATATATTTGTGCACTTGTGTTGATATCTATCTTCACCCTTGTTTTCCTTTTGTTACATTGAGTATGATTCAGTAAAATGGTTGGATAATTATTTATTTAGACCCCTCATGATCCATTTGGGTATGTTGAGGATGATTAAAATGATTTAGGGCCACCAATGGGGTGTTCCATCTTTCCCAAACCTTGGAATTGGTAAAGTTAATTATAGAGTTGACTATTAATAACATAGATCCCATAAAGAAAATGTTGAATATGTATAGTGGAGTTGAAAATGGAATATGGATAGTTGTTCTTAGGTTTTGATATTTTTTCATATTATATCATGTCTAGATTCTAATGAGAAAATATTTTATAATTCAATTCCCTCCTATTTAAATCCACTATTCACTATCCATGCCGTGTACCACATTTTTTAATCATTCCACTCTTTCAAATAAATTATCCACTTATTCTCAAGTGATCTATCTCCTTGTGGTAACTCATTTAGCTCCCATATTTTATTGGTATCCAATGAACAAGTTTATTTTATAATTATTCTATCCAACTATATACAGTCCCTGAGTGTGGCTTCCACATTCAGTTATTATTGTTATCCTCCATCTATTAGAATCCAGAAGTTCATGTCACCTATAATCCTCTTAACTCATTTTCAAACTCTATTAGATCTTCATAATTTCAATTGCAGCCAAAATAACTCTTTTACTATGTGTTCATGTTATATAACATTGAGATAACCATCCTTTTATAATGCATCATTTGGATCATTCCATAAAACCTCAATAGAGCTAGATAATCCTCAAACATCTTACACTAGTATGCCTTTTATGCCACTATTGATTTCATTTGAACTACAAATAACTTTATTTTTTTAATACCCCCAGTAAGTTCAATTTTGGGATGTTAAGTTGATTATTTACTCTTAAATTCCATTCATATATTCTCTATACTTTCAAAAGAATCTTCTCACTAATGAGAATATCCTTGATTTGGACTATCATATGATATTTTCAATCCCCATTCAAGGATAAAATTTTTCATCATCATAGCTCACAAATAATTATTTCTTATACTTTAACCCAAATATTTCCCTATCCTATTTATATGTGTGAACATAAATGATGATATCAAAATATTTTTGGTGTATAAATTATAGTTTTATCTTGATCATTGAATTTATAGTACATCATGTCCCAACAGAGCGAATAGACTCCTTTTGACGAAGTATACATGTAATACTCTAACTGAAGTAACCTAATGTCAGTGGTTATTTTATTATATTGGATCAAAATACATGAATCACAAAATATAACAACTTAATAGTATTTATAAACTAGATACAATATAAAATGTGGATAGAGAAATTAATCAAATACAATATATATATTTGAATGTTTACATGATCTAGAAATATCCATGTATAGAATAACCAGGTAAAATAAATAACATTGATAAATATAACTATTTTTATAGTGATAGAATGCATAATATAATCTTCATAAACATATTATCAAGTATTTATGCAAGGAAATCATACATAAATACATCATGCATAACCCAAACAGTCAACTATTATGTCTCATGATACCTACCACTGAATTGAGGGGATATTCAATTTTGGTCCCCACCCATCACATACTAAATTCAATGTATCAGTCCTATCAAGAGAATCAATAAAAAGTACATATCATAATGTTACCTATCGAACTAGATATATAATCATGGAAATTTAAATAATTTTTATCTATGTAGAATTAAAGTATGTATTAATGTCAATGTTTCCCTATTTAATGGAATAATATAAAATTTTTGGTAAATATCCAACAATCGACATAGAAACTATTAGATTATCACAATGTAATTGAGGGTACCCTTATAAATGGAATAGTAATATAATGGTAAAAGGAGATCAATAGGAAATAGTCATTATGATAAATAGTTTTTGATTTTAGGAGATTAAATTAATGAGAGAAAAAAAGATCTCCAATACTATAACATTTTAATCAAACAATTTATTGTCGTTTCTACAGAGCATGCGACCAACAAAATGATATCCCCAAAGTGTTTCCAATCCTATGTGGAGTTAGCCCCATTTTTTACTCAAGGAATGACATATTTAATAACCAACCCATCTTATTTATTATTATTACCCTTAAGTGTATCTAGGATATATAATGTATCGATATGTTTATATACAGATGGGGATTTCACTCCTAGAAAATTTTATAATCATTACTTTACCACGATTTTATTACAATGAATATTTAAGCCAAATAATGGCTTATAAAGTTATTTTAATGAGAAAAATATGAGTTATATCATTAATTAAATTATATATGACTTATTATAATTAGATAAAAATATGATTTTTACGAAATAAAAAATTAATTAGGTAGGATTATATAAATGAAGGATAACAAGGGATTACAGTCCCTTTCTTTGTCATAATAACTATTTTTGAAAAATCATACAATGAGGGTGAATAAGTGATATCTCAATAATAATATAATAAAAGGATAATAATATGAAATAATAAACCACATTAAGTATATGAAAAATAATTTTAATATACAATAGAGTAAAATTATTGTAATTGAAAAGGACGGAGGAGGATTTGGAACCCTTAACTTATAAGGTAATTTTTTAATGATTAAGAAGAGATCCATTTAAATTTAGATACTTATTGAAGATACTATTGAAAAATAAAATACATTATTAAGCCCATTTTTTGATGTTATATTTGGGATGTATCTAGGAAAAAACCTATTGATTGAACCTCTCTCCCAATCTCGATTAAATGAGCTTCATTAGGGGTTTTCTACATAATGTGGATATGGTTTCTTCCTTACTCATCATTTTTCTCTCATTATTACCATTAATAAACTCCAATTCTAATGGTTAATTTACAACAGATATATTACCAATGGAAATATTATCGGATGGTCATAAATCTAAATGGTTATAATGCACAACTATTATGTAATAGATATATTTACTTCCTATAAATTCATTAAAAATAATTTAAATAATAAGTCTCAATTTTAGTTCATTAAATATTTCTATTTAATGGTTTTTATTATTCTTCTTTTATAAAATTTTTATTATAGTTATCAATTTATTTCGATATTTTTAGTCAGTAGATATTTACATTTTTCCTTCCTTAATTATCTTTATTTATTGTAAATTATTAGTTATAGTGGTAATATAAAATTTAATCTATGATTTGTAGTACATATGTTTTAATGATTTTTTTTATTTATGACTTTAATTTAGCAGTTATAAAATTCTTCCCCTTATAATAATTTTTTTCTTGAAATCTTGCTTGTACATCAATGATGGAAAAAATGTGGGTAATTATTACACATTATATCCTCAGGATCCCATGTTGTTTCTTCCAAATTATGATTTATCCATATGTCATTCATCATTTCAAGTTTTTTATTCTAACAAACTTTCTCTCTAGTGTCAAGAATCTGGAAAGCCTCTACATTATATGACAAGTAAGGATCTAGATTTATTTCATTAGTAGTGATTATACATATAGGGTATGTTATGTACTTACATAACATTAAGACATGAAATACTCTAAGAACATTAGTGTTGTTGGTGTAAAATCGAAATGATAATACATGGATCCAATTCTCCATAATATATAAAATATTCTAATATACCATGGAATTAGTTTCCCCTTCCTACCATACCTTATAACTCCTTATAGAGCGATACATTAAAGAATACATGATCCCCTACTTGGAATTACAATTCCTTCCTCTCAATATCTGTATAGATTTTCTATCTTCTTTGTGATTAATTGGTATGATTCTAGATACCTCAAACACTCTCAGTTGTTTCCTCAAGGATTCATTTCCCAAATAAAATCATTCTCAAAAATTATCCCAACACATTATAGTTTGAAATATTTTTCCAAACAAGGTCTTATATTGTGCCATTTGAATTATAGAATGGAATCTATTATTGTATAAAAATTTACCTAAATGTGTGTAATGGTCCCATTTTCCTTTTAAATACAGCGAAAGTGATCTCAGTATGACTACTATAGTTTTGATGGTCCTTTAAAACATGTCATAAATTTGATGATAATATGTAGTTCTCAAATATATTTCAGTTTTCAATGCTTCTTGAAGACTCCAAAAAAATATTGATGTAAAATGAGGGTCTTGATTAAATATAATAGAAATAGGTTCACCATGAATTATCTTAACTTGAATGATGTATAGTTTTGAAATACATTCAAGGGGAAGATTCTCTATTATTGATAAAAAAAGTTTTAACTTGGAGAGTTGATTCAAATTGACCCATATAACAAAATTCAACTTATATACCTAAGTAAGTATATTTAAAAAATCAGTTGTGATATGTTCACCCTTTTTCATAGGTATAGAGATAGGATTCATTAAACCCTTTGGGATTTGTCTCAGAATAATTACTTTTTGGAACACAAAGCATCTTAAAATATAATATGTGTTTTCAAACATCATGTATTCCTGCCAAAATCATTATGTTAGACCCCATACACCTTGTTACTATGATGGTGTATATAGAATATTGAGTTATTATCTTCATCTTATAATTACCTCTTTTTCTCTAGCATTGATGGTATAAAAATCCTCTTTAAAGTTAAAAAAAACCTTTATAGATGAAATATATCAATATCCCATCATTCATAGATTTCATATTCTTTTGCTTAAAATTTTCATTTTTTAAGACCTATTTATCCTCTCTAGTGAAGATGGTTTCAAAGTTACATGGAAAAGGAATGATTCTTCCCTTTACCTAATAATTTTTATATTAGAATTTACTAAATCTTGGAACATAATATCCTTACCTATTCTCATAACGAATAGATATACATGAACCATCCAAATCAATGAATCTACCACTATTTTTTAACTTCTTAATGTGGTTGTTTATTTCATAGTCATAGTCCTTAAATACTTTAATCCATATCTTTTATCTCATGTTGAGTTCTTTCAGTGTGAATATATAATTCAAATTTATTTATTTGCATATATGTCACATATGACGATATAAAGATCAGGTATCCATAACTTAAATGATGATATCATAAATTTTTGATCAAGATAAAGAGTTGGATTTTTTCCATGTTTCATTGATTGAATCGAATCAAAATAAAAAAATATATCATTTTGAATATGGTAACACCCTATTCCTTTCATTCATAAATCATTTTATATAACCAATTCGACCTTTCGAAAATGTTTTGATTAATACTAGTACATTATTGAATTTTTTCTACTCTTCCTCAATAATTTATTTACATGATGTATACTATTTAAATTTGACCACTTTACAAATCAAAATGGTAAACCAGTTAGCTGATTGGGAAAAGTTTTCACTAAATCACCCACAATAACCAGCTAGGCCAAAGAACCATTTTATCATAGTTATAATATTAGGTGTTTTCCTCTATTTAACAAATTTTTCTATTTTTTAAAATATGATTGTTTATCCATAGAGAAAATATAACTATCATAATAAAGGTTTTGAAGATAAAATATGAACTTACTGAATTTACCATATATTTCCTTCTCCCATAGAGTCCCTGTGAAAAACCATAAATATTATTCAAAATCCTCATATAATATAGAGTATATCGAAATACCATCAATAAATAAACTCAAAATATTTATCAACATAATCCTTGAATACTCTATTAATTAGATCCGTAAACTCATAGGGTTCCCTTATTAAATGCAAAGTCATTAATATGAACTCATAATTCGAAGTCCTTTTACTAAATGTTTTTTTAGTATAACATCCTTTTAAAATTTTAATTAATGACAACAAGAACAATGATTGATCTTTGTGAAGTTTTTATCACCAAGTAGTTGATCAAATCGATATTCATTATGGTGTAAATGATTCTTTTTTATTAAATAAATTGTATTGATTTCTATGTAATTTATAAACAACCTCATAAAAGAATCCTTATTTTCCACATATAAGAAAGGTGATAACCAAGGTGATACACTAAGGTTTGTGAATCACTAATAAAATAACATATGGTTTTTCATTAACTCCACTAATTCCATAGATGATACTCTATAGGGAGCATATATATATATATATATATATAGGTTTTTCATTATGGATAATATCAATTGACAATATACAATCTTAATAAGCTAGATATCTAAGTAGTTCTTAGGGTATACATCAATATAATCCCTCAAAATAGATACATATTCTAGTGAAAGGATATTCTTATCATTCATTGATTCATCCTCTCCAATAATTTGATTAAAATGGCCCACTGGAGGTCATTTTGAAAAACTTGTTGGTAAAAAAGTATCTCCTATAAACATATGGGATTGTATTCTACCCACAGATATTGTAATATACTTTTCATGATAAAAAAATATTACATTATACTATGAGATCCAATCCATCAAAGGATAAATATCAAATTCAACCATTGGAATACCAAATAGGTTTTAAACTAGGAAACCTCTTTGAATTTTAATAGAGATATGTGGTTAAACATTCATTATTACTAGACATCTACTAGTATTTTTAGATGATAACTTCTTCATTAATGCATCAAGAGATGATTAAATACTATTAAAAACATGTAATATATGAATGGTTTCTTAGATAAAAAATCAAATATTTTATTGACTAACATTTAATTTGGGATCAAATAACCTTTTATGACATTATTTAGGGCCACTCACTCTAATGTTATAATTGGATAAGCCTGTAATTGCTCCACTGGCCTATTATTGGTAAGATTCTCTTGAGTTTTGGTGAATATATTTAAATAGTGTCCCATTTATTTTAAACTAAATCATTATGTATTAGTAGCACGTCTCTATATATTTCAAATGGGTTCATCATTTCCTTTGTCTTGACACTTTAATAAAACACAAAGCCAATCATGAATGACCCAGTGTGTTCCCCTTAAAAATTATTATATACTAGAAATTATACCATTCCATTATTCTTGTTTACTAAATTTTGTTCAATATAGTACTTGGGTGACCTTTTCTTCTATGCCATTCCTTCTAAAGTAAAATAATTTGAGAATTAATTCTCTATCTTGATGGAACTAGTTACTATATACTTATATAAGAAAACATTTTCAAAGAAAAATTCCCATTTAAGACTTATTTTTATTCCATAAAAAATTAAATAATCCTTCATTCAGGTTTTCATCCATAATCTAAATATTCCATGAATACCTATTAAGTTATCCACATATATTGAAACACCTTAATATTAATTTTTTCTTAAATTTAGGAATTTCAATTCCATGTCATATATTTTCACATGGGAAAAAATTTTCTTTTGGAATATCACTTCAAATGCTTTCCACCCATAGACCGCCATTGATTAGACTCTCCTAATAGATGATATACAACTATGAAAATATTGTCATTATTATTATAACCAAAATTAAAGAATTTATTCTCTAAAGATATGATCCAATGCACTACCACTAATAGGATAGTGGTTTCAGTATGAGACAATGTTAGTTTCCTCATGAAATGATCCAATATTGTTACAGTGTATTGAGGTGTAATAGGTTGTTTCATATGGGAAATGTAACTTGACATATTATGATCTAAATAACCTAATATATTAAAAATATTCTCACCTCCAACACCAAATTTATTGGATTTATTAAGTGGAAAATATACACAATGGTTAGAGGTGTTTTGAAAGTTTCCCTTCCATTTAAATCCATTTCTAACAAATGATATATATTTAATTACTGTATTAATAAAAATTGGTATTATAATCATATTTTTTATATCCTATGAATTTATTATAATTTTATGTCATGTAATCTATAAATATTTTTAAAATATTATAAGGATTCATTATAGAGTTTTTTCCTTATCAATGATATTCTAAATATATTTCCTAAGGATTCAACTTAACATTCTTTGACACCAAATATAACACTGAGACTCTAATAACACAGTTTCAGTTATTATTTTATTATATTAGTATAAAATATGATGATAAACGGATACACTAGTTTCGTATTCTATGAAATCTATATACAAAATATATAATCTGATAAATTGAATTCTAAATATATAACATTTAAAAGCATGGAAACATTTTTATTCATCCTTGAAAATCCATAAGTTTCATCTTTTAATCATTATAATTTCCTATGGAAATAGAAAAAAATATAATGTGGTGAGCTCAGATACTTAGTAAGGGGTAGCCTATAACTGAATTGGACATAACATAAGCATGGTATACATAATATATAAATAATAAATAATCAAATAAAAACCATATGAGTGATAACAATCATATAAAATGTAACGACCCAATGTTTTATCAATGGAAATTCCCTTCTTATAATTATGTCATATAATCCCATGAAATTACAAAAAAATGAACTAATAAGTACTATGTGGCATTTAAATATTTATTTTTCACTTTAATGATTTGAATTTCAAAAATAGTACATACACAGTGGCTATTAGTATGATGTTTGGAGTCTGATAAGACACAAATAATTTTTTTGGGTGAATAAGTTAACTACCCTTATGAATAGTATCCTACACTTATGAATAGTTATATAACCCTTATAAATATTAAACCATCCAAAAGAATAGTAACCTCACCCTTGAATGTATAAATAAAATTTTGGCATCTTATAAGTGATAATATGACCATAGTAAAAGTATTAGTATTTTTATATGTCATAAATAATTAATTATAATTAATTAATTTAAAAGAAAATGAATTTTCCAAAAACGTGTTCATCAATTAATAATTTTATGACTTCTGGTTATGATATAATTTTATAAGGCCTTATGTAATTTTTGAAAGCATTATAAAGTCAGATATAATTTTAAAATATGTATTTTTCAAGTAAACTGTTCATTTAAATAAAAAATAAATAAATAATATTTAGAAAATTATTTTTGAAAAATGGAGTTCATTTTTGGACTCTACAAATTGAAAAATTGTTATGGTTATTTTTTTTGGATTTTTCTCAAATACTTGAATTTTCTATGAATAGTAAAAAAACGACAATTCACAATAAATGGTAAACCCTAAATTTCTACATCTTTCTTGATTCATGGATGATGTAAATGGCCATTAGTTCTAACTCACACTTATATATTACTGTTTTTGACACAAGAATAATTACTATTTCATGTCTTATGGAAAATAATAAACTAATGAATAAAATATTAAGAAAACCCTCATCCCCTCCACTATAAAAAACACCCACACTCCCCTCTTATCTTCACTCATATCAAGCCTTATTAATTCTTTATATTCTTTTGAAATGTCTCCCCAAGATCCTCCCCCCATGTCTATCATCCCTTAAGATCCTCAAAATTCTAAATCCTCTCCCCTTAAGAGTCTGTCAAGGAAAATTAAATCCAAAGGTAAAATCCCATTTTCTTTTCATTCATTTTCTTTTCCTATTCATTTGTTGTCTTTTAATTCCTAAACTCTCTTCATCCAAATGGTATGAAATATTTATTAAAATACATCCACTTAAATTTTTTAATTATAATGGTATAATTCATTACCATCTCTCCTCCCCCCTTCTTTTATATGAAAGAAACACATAACGTTGTCTGAGATGTGTTAATTTATCACATTCAAGGACGATGGGTAATCAATTTCCATTACCATCTTCTAGAATGTTCATAAAACAATTTTAATGGTTGAAAAAAATCATAATATATGTATTTTATCTTATTCAATGTTCTATAATCCTTATAAATTCATGATTTAAAATAATAATACAAAACAAATTAATTGTGAGAAAAATCGCCAAATTAACCCAAGAATTTATCATTAATGTTTTATATAATGATTCAACTTCACTCCAAATAGAAAAAAAGAATTTTATGACTATTTAATATTATTTATGTTCACTAACTTCTTATAACATCAATTCTATTCAACCACTCTCATCATACATGTGTATCAAAAAATGAATATAAGTGAACTGATCATTAAAAGCAATAAAACAAACAGACACGAACAATGAAATTGAACCTCATAACCAATCAAAAAGGATATGAAAGAACCAAAAAATGTTATAATAAATATTTTAAATGTAAAATAGGTTCTGGTTTTATTAACTAATAATCCTAATTGGATTATTTAGGTCATTAAGATCAAGCTAAGATCGCCATCGGACTTAAGGTACAAGATCCTCTCTATTTCACTTTTATTCTAGAATGTCCTCTATGTTACGACCTATAATGTGTAATACCTAATTATGGGGTATGATTTATCACCTCAAACATAATTCCCCCATGATTTATAAGTGATTATAAACCCCTTTATCTCTCATTAATCCCTCTTAAGTACACTTGATACCATGCCGATAATTTGTAAGGGATTCTACCCGAACCTCCTTTGTTCCTTTGGGTTGCCATATCTTCCTTTTACCAAAATGTGGTTATCTTATCTTTTTATGTTAATTTTATATATTTTGTGTATGTGAACCAAATTTATTTATCAATACCCTTTCATCATTCTCTTTCAGGTATATAAATGTTTTAAGTGATTCTCTCTTCAGTACATCCTGATAAGCAAACCTATTTTGAGGGAGCACCCCGAATTTTTACCCGATTTCATTTGCACTCTATATTTTGTTTTAAGCTACCATTTTCTTTATAAAATCAGTCTTTTTATTTTGAAAACCTTCATGTTTAACTTCTGTTTTTATATATAATAGTGTTCCCTATTCTATTTTAAAGGCACTATAGTATTTTCCTTAAAACCGCATAAAAATGTTTTAATGATAAAATTTCTTAAATAAGTTTCTTACATGTTTTAACTTATAATTGACATAACTTACCATTATAAATGCCTATTTTCCTTATGAATTTAAATATATATTTTAGATCCTTTCCTTTATAGACACTTTCATGATACACCCATTTTTTATGCTTTATGACATGAATGTGGTGCCCAATTCTTTCCATGGGGTAACCCTTATGTTTATGTAAGATTGATTATATATGATTATTTATATGGAAAACATATTCATGAAAAGTTAATATGGGTTCACCCAGATAGTTATCCAATTAATTGGGTAAAGATGAGTCTCATGAGATGTTATGTGTGGCGGTCTTAGCAGTTTGCCGTGTCTTGTGCTACCATGTGCAATGGTCTTGGCGGTTAGCCTGAGATTGTGCTACCATGTGAAAAGGTATTGGAAGTTATACTTGAATAATGATAAAGTCATGTTTCATGTTTCTTCCACATTACTATGAATTCAGGTTTATATGATCTCATGTTTATATGTTATGATTCTATATTCCATTTTAAATCATTATGTCATGATATCTAACCCATGTGCTAAAATATTTTTCTTATGATTTTTTACCTACTGGGATTATAGATCATCCCTTCATTAATGTGATCCCCAGGGTACCATTTTCAGATGTAAGGGATCAAAGGATGTTTGGATCTCTTTAAGAATATTAAATAAAGAATTATTTTTTAGTCCTATGTTTTCAGTTTTGTGTACCTAGTCTTCAAAGTCACTAGACTTCATGATCCTTTGTTTATATTCTGATGAATAGTTAAGCTTAAAATCATGTAATGTTATTTGTAAAATGATAGGGTTGATATATTTGGTATCATATGACGGTCTAGTTATTTTTCAAGTTTTGAAGTAGATAACTTTAGTATGAACCTTAAGGATGAGACAAAGTATAAGAAAACACCCCTAAATTTTTATAAGTATAAATTCAGTTATTTATCAAGAAAATAAATCCCTGTATGGATACAAATAGGTAGAGGTGGTTCTAGCATAGATGTATCTAGGGGTAAAACTAGAAAAGTCCACACTGAGATAGACTCAAATGGGAACTGGCACACGATAATGGGACTTGCTGCACTCTTGGTTTGACACACCTGAGGGATATTCTTTGGTAAATTCATGAGCATAGTAAAAACCGTTATTAATAGAATTAAAAAATCCCATAAGAATATAAGTTACGAAATTGATCAAGGATTACCTAGATTGAGACCTATAGAATCACAAGTTAGGATATACTTCTTCGTTATAAGTTTATCCACTTATGTTCAAAGTTTCCTTTTTCGGTCAATAGATAATATTCAAGACCTATAATTGTACATTATTTTTATTTTCTAATGGAACGAAATAGAATAACATGTCCCAACAATCAATGTGATAAGGAAAATGATGATTTCACCAATGATATTCCAAATATGATTGTAGTTAGTTCTCAAAACATCATGACAGTACTTTCTCAATGGGATCAAGTTAGGAATAATAACACAAATCATGAGGACCACCCTCCTCCTCCTCCAAGGAAATATAAAGCTATAATTGAATCCTTCATACTGTAAAGACATACAATGTTTAGAGGATATTATGAATCCCTCCTCACAGAATAGTGTATTAACTCCATTGAAATGATATTCTATGTCCTCCAATTCATAGAAGAAGAAATGTTGTACTGGTGGTCTATGGTTTTGATGGGGAAGCTGATCAGTGGTGGAAACTGATCAAGAATACAGATCCCTAAGAGGAAATTGTTTCCATGGATTGGGAGGAATTTAGAAGAATGTTTTTCAATAAATACTTTCCCCCTAAATATCATGATGGAAAGAGATTTCTTTAGACTCAAGCATAAGGAAGATGAGTCAATCTAGGTTTATGAAGCAAACATTACATGGATTTCAACGTACACCTCTAGCTTTGTCATGAACACCGAAAGAATGGTGGATCACTTCTTTAGTAGACTAAAGCTAAGTCTACAAAAAGCATTGGTGATTTGTGACTTTGACTTCTATGAGTATATTGTCTCTTGTGACCATAAGGTAGAAATAGAGACCAAAGACTCTCAGTGGTATCATGGGCCCATTGAAAATAAGAGGAAAATGGAATATAATGTGGGAAGTTCTACAAATAAATTTCATGATGGAAATAAGGTCGATCGTCCCATATGTAAAAATTGCGGGAAGAAGTATCTTGGAAACTATCTAAAGGGTACCAGGAATTGTTTAAAATGTGGAAAGTTGGGACATCTAGATAAAAACTGCTAATAAGATATAAAGAATCCCACTAATGTAGAAGAAGAAAGGAAGGATCAGATAAATGCTCAGCAAGTGGTGTAGTGTTACAACATCAAAGAATATAGGAATTATGCGAGAAATTTCACTAAACCAAGGGTTATGATAGGAAATCAACAATAGACTTCAAGGAAACAAGGAAGGGATTATTCTATCACTACTAATGAGGTGGATCTAGAAAATGATGTGGTGACATGTATTCTAGTTATTCATTCAAGAATAGTGAACATACTATTTGATTCTGGTTCTATGAAATCTTTCATATCTTTTAATTTTAGTAGAACTACTAAAAAACCACCTCAAAATATAGAAGTTATGTTATCTGTGAGTATAGAGAATGGGAAAATTATTACATACAAGGTTCATAACTCCTCTCTAGTAAATGTTTGTGGAATGAATATCCCAGCAAATATTTGCACACTTCATTTAGTAGAGTTCGATGTTATCTTGGGAATGGGTTGACTATCTTTATAAAAATCCACCATTAAATATTCATAAAGGGATATCACTCTTCACATCCCAAAGAATCCTCTAATTCTTTATAAGTGTAAGAATAAAGATGAATCTACTTTATAATTAGTGTCTCAAGTGTGGATATTAATTACATATGAGCAAGTATGTCTAGCTCAAATTACTGAGAAAAAGTAGAGAATTATTCTTGAAGACATGCCCATCATGAGGGACTACACTAATGTATTCCATGAAGAGTTTACTGGTCTTCCTTATGATTGAGAGGTTGAGTTATCAATTGATCTTATTCCTGGATCTCTACCTATATCAAAGACACCTTATAGAATGGCCACCATAGAGTTGGAAGATCTGAATAAGAAGTTAAAGAAGAATATAGAGAAGGTTTTTATACATTCGAGTGCTTCACCATGGGGTGAGACATTCCTCTTTATCAAAAAGAAGAATCAATCAATGCACCTCTTCATTGATTATCGTGAACTCAATAAAATCAAGTTAAAGAAAAATTAGCCACTGCCTCAGATAGATGACTTGTTTGATCCGATTCATGGGGCCGGTTATTTCTCTAAGGTGGACCTTCGGTCAGGATATCACAAATTAAAGGTGTGCAAGGAAGATATTCCCAAGATTGCCTTATTAATTAGGTACAAACACTATGATTTCATAGTGATACCATTCAAACTCATTAATTATGAAGTAATTTTCATGGATTTAATGAATAGAGTCTAGATATTATCTCGAAATTTTTTTGGTAGTCTTTATCAATGATATTCTAATATACTCCATGAGAAAGTAGGAACATGAAGAGAATTTGAATACTGTATTAAAGAAATTGGGAAGGGATAAGCTGTATAAAATGTACCATAAATGTGAGTTATGGATGGATAAAGTATCATTATTGGGGCATGTTATCAACAACAAAGGGATATTTGTGAACCCTTACAAGACAAAGTAAATTGAAGAGTGCCCCAAGAAAACATATGTCACAAGGATCTGTAGCATTCTGGGTCTAGCCTATTATTATATATGATTTTTAAAGAACTTACCATGATTTTCAAACCCAATGAACAAGCTAAAAAAGAAGTGAGTAATGTTTGTCTGGACTCAGGAATGTGAAGAATTCTTTATGGATTTGAAAAAGAGGTTAATCACTGCACCAGTACTCACACTCCCAATTGGCGAAGAACTCTTTATGGTGTATATTGATTCTTAAAATAAGGGTTTAGGATTTTCACTAATGAAAAATAATAAATTGATAGCCTATGCCTCAAGGTAGCTGAAATCCATGAGAGAAACTATCCTACACATGATCTAGAGTTAGACTCTATGATCATTGAGTTAAAAATCTGGCAGCATTATCTCTATGGAGTGAAGTATGAGAAATATACTGATCAGAAGAGTCTCAAATATATATTCACAAAGAAAGATCTTAATATGTGCCGGTGAAGATGGATAAAACTCATCAAGGATTATGACTACTCAATCCACTACCATCCCGGTAAGGCAAATAATGTGGAGGATGCTCTATGTAGAAAGGATCATGCATCTTTATCAATGATGAAAATTAAAAAGGATCCAATATTCTTAGATTTTCATAAGATAGAAATGAGAATCATTAAGGAAGAAACATCATCAATACCTTCTCAAATCATTATTAAACCATTCCAAATAGAGAAAGTAAAGGATGCTCAAAGAAAAGATGTGGAAATTTAGAAAAGCATATAAGCCATTAAAAATGGGAAATCCTATGATTTTATGATGGATAAGGAACAAGTTGCATGATTTGGGTCATGTTTATGTTTACCATCTGATCTAGAGATAATGTAGGAGCATTTGAATTATTCACATAGGTCAATGTTCTCTATTCACCTAGCGAGCACAAAGATGTACCAAGCCAAGATAAATTTTTGTGGGATAATATGATGAAGGATATTGCTGACTATACATCCAAGTGATAGGTATGTCAACAAGTGAAGGCTGAATGAACGAAGTCTAAGGGGATGATGCAACCACTACCCATACAAACATGGAAGTGGGAGGACATAATCGTGGACTTTTTCACTTCACTTCTAAGGAAATTCAGAGGAAACAATGATATATGGGTCATTTTGGACCATCTTACCAAGAAATATCACTTTATCATGATTTGATTAGACATATCATAGGATTAACTTTCATGTATATATATCATAGAAGTGGTAAGGATGCATGGAGTAACACTATATATTGTTCCGATAGATATATGAGATTAACCTAAAAGTTCTAGAAAAGTATCCAACATGCTCTAAGAACTGAACTGAACTTCAGTACAACCTATCATCATCAAACTGATTATAAGGACCCGAACATAAACATTACTTATTATTGAATTAAATGAATAATTCACATTGAGGATCTTTTCAGGTTTAGAGTTTTAGAGAAGTAGGACATAAATATTACATCTCAAAGATTACAAACTAGACACATCTACTCAGCTTCCATTTTTTTCACAAAATAAAAACTCTTGAACAAAAGAGTCATGTCTAGTTCCTTGTTTTAGATAGCCTGACATTTCCTTGATCCCATCATTGACCCTATTCAAATTTATGTTCTGTGAAAAACATTTCAAAAAAAACTTGGGATGAGCATAAAAAGCTCAGTAAGGGTTATAACAATAGGGAAAGAAAACATTAGTCCATATATACATAAGAATCAATGAAATCATACATTACTCATAAAATATAAGCATGTTAACATACCTCATGAAATCATAAGATTTATGAATAACTCATAGAAATCATAAGACATAAAGGTAACTTGAGGCATTCATAACATTATTACGTAGGGAGTAACCCTCATGGTTATATTTGGAATACCCATCACAGTATATTCCCGAAATCTCTTCAGAGAAACCTTAACATTTAACCCCTTCACGTAACCTAATCCATTGGAGAGCTATATCGGGCTCACTCGCCCTTAGTTTATCATGGAACCACCCGTCTTCATAAACAATGCCCAAGAACCATAACATAATCATAGAACATAACTTATGTATAAAGTAAAGATAAAATTCCCACATTGCAATAACAATATAACATTTTAAGATATTGAAATAATGAATCCATTCTAAAAACCATTTTAAAAACAAGTTAAAAAATTTAATAAATAGATTTTTGATTCAAAGTGTCCCATACCACTTTGAAGATTTTAACATTTTAAACCATTAATATACAAATAAATAAATCCTTAGAACCATTTTGAAAACATGGATATTAATTATAAATATTTATAAGAATAAATCATTAATACATTTAAAATGATATCTTAGTTAAAGGGTTTTTAACAAAATGAGAGACACTTGAATACAATATTTGAGGAATAAAATTTAATCAGAACTTTATAATATCATGAGAATAAAGGGATACATGATATAATATTCCGAAGTATAGTGTATACACCATATAAGAGTGAATTGGTGCATAAAAACAATGAAGTCTCAATAGAAATGTAAAATGAGATGAAATACCTTATAAAGAAGGTATCCTTAAATTAAGGATAAATCAATCTCATAATTATGTGTGAAAAATATAAATACACCCAATATAAGTGGATATTAAGTGTAAAACAATAAAAGTTCATTGAAACATATTGAAATGATGACATATTCAATAACTACAAGTTGAACCCAAAGAAATCGAAATTGTGTTAAGAAGTTCCCTAGGTAAAATTCGACAGCCTAACGATGTCACTTTAAAATTCATAAAATTAGTTTATGAGAGAGAAAATGGTATCTCATCACTTGGACATAAAATTTACATTAATAAGGATATATAAGAACATATACCAACATAACAAGATGTAAATTAAAAGACATAACAAAATAAGTCTTTTAAAAAGAGGAGTGTGAAACATTCCCTTACCGATTTGGGCAAATTTCGAAGCGTACACCCCATGAATGAAGGGTCATAAAATGAAGATGTAAATACCCATAAATGAGAGTATATTATACAAATAGTAAAATAATTGTCAGTACATACACCACACAAATGGAAATAGTGTCCAATGTAGCATGAATCTCACCGGAATAAAAAGTGAGATGAAAACTCCCTTATGAAAATTCGGCAGCCTAACAACGCCACATAAAACTTCCAAAAATGGATTGATGAGTTAAAATAGGGTCTTTAATCATATTAAAATAAAATTTATAACAATAGGAATATAGAAGAACATCCCCCAACATAAGAAGGAGGATATTAAAATCAGTTACATAAAAGAGAGTACTTTAAAAGAAAGAGAGGTTGGATCCCTTACCTCAAGTCCGACTTGTCTTGATCATTTCTTTATATTCCTGAATAATAAACTTTAGTCACTTTATAATTTCTTAAGGTCATACTTTAAAGATATTTATTCAGTTCATATCACATATTATAATTTTATAATAATTGTTTAATAATGTGAGTTCATATTAGATGTTTTTGTCGATGTTTGGTACATGAGTCAAAAATGAACTTGTTTGAAAATGATTGTCCATGTAGTTATAAGTAAATAATCTAAAGAATAGTATTAATGATTTAAATATCATATATATACAGTACATATTCATTTTATAATATTCCATAACTTTTGGAGATAAAAAGAAATGAAATGCACCGTTCATGGGGACGATAGGCCGTACGTAGGCATGAACGCTACTTTCATTTCTTTGTCATATTAATGGAATTAAAAATAATTGAGGGATATATATATTATAATTTCAGTATAATATATATGTTTAATAGGTCACATAAGTTCATTAATTTCATTATTTATACATTCCATGTATTGCATGAACGAGTCACATCACTTGAGGGGGCGGTAGTCCACACTTCCTCGTATGAAATTATCGCAATTGCACAACATGAAAAGCATAAAGGTATGTTTTAAATATAAAATACAGAAGCATATGGGAAAAATAAATACCATATATATCATATATAAAATACAGTGACATCATAATGGCCACCGTGAAAGGTGTTAAGAGAAGATTGAACAATCATCGTTTCATGAGGCAGTAATTCACCATCCACAAAGATAGTATGTTCTTTAACCCTTAGACGGAGGTGTGTGTAAGTTTAGCTCGAATACTTCAAATAAAAACATCCTAGTATATTTATGATACTGGTTTTAAAAAAAAAATAAAGTAATAAAAAGAGTTTAGGGGTTTGGAGAAGCAAAATAAAACAAAAGAACACAAGTGAAGACATTACCTTTAAATCGGGTAACTCCTCTTGGTTTGAACCAAAAGTGTTTCTTGAAGAGCATTATGCTAAAGGCGAGGCTTCAATGATGAAGATAGGGATGTGGAGAGATGAAGTGGGCAGGGGTTGTCCGAGCCAAAGGCTTGAGAGGTGTGGGTAATGTGGTAGAGGTGGGGGCCTTTTATAAGAGAAGAGGAGGGGCACTCTTGGAAAGTTATAAACTATTACTTTATTATAAATTGATTTTAGAATTTTAAAGGTCCCAAAAGGATATATTTCAAAGATAAGGTGATAAGGTTTTTAAATACACCCATAAAATAGGTTTTTGAAAAGTGTAAGACTTAGATTTCACCCTATCTTCTCATTTTATTTAAATCATTCATTTATGAGGTAATCACTACATTATCACGGTGTCATAAATAAATTAATTTATTTAATGTCTAAAAATTATAAAAAATATATCATGATTTATTAAATCTATTTATCTTTCTAATGAATATTTATAGTACAAAATATGACTTGTATAACCCCATATAAAAATTGTTTTAGTAAAACAATACATGTTTGTGACATTTTAATTTTAACTTTAAATAAAAAGTTATTAATGTCATTTTCCAACCAAAGTGGCTCCATGGGGTCCCAAGTTGACCCATGGATTTTCTTGGTCGTCCATGACTCATCCAATAAGGGTAGGACATGTTTCAAGGTCATTTCATATTATTATAACATTATCTTTACCTTAAATTACACTAATTACCTTTAATCGTGATTTATAAAACTTAAAAGTTACTATTCACCAAAAAATTATTTTAATCTCATTGAACCAAATTTTACATCCTAATAAAAACCATGTACATCGGATTTTTGAAAATCAAATCACAGAAGTTGTAAAGTTTCATTTAAACAAAAAATCAGTTTCTTTAACTACCACTTAGTGGTTTCACTATTCATCAAAAATTGAAGTTTTTCATAAAAATACCAAAAATTCACCCTAAGATATATTTGATATTCCAAATTAAAAAATTATTTCTATTTTAAAAAATTCAAAACATATATGTTGAATTAATTAATTTAATAATAAAATTTTGCTGTCAAAACAAATAGCGTGTTTTTGAGAAACAATATCTATTAAAAGATTGACACTAGTTTGAGTCCAATTTCAAAGTGAAATTAATTCCAATGACACCCATTGGATTAAATGGTAAAAATATATTCTAAATAAACTTTAATCTCAATTAAAAATATAATCTATCCTTATAAATAAATCAGATTAAAAGGAGGTTTTGAAATAAAATGCAACATTTTCACTAAAAATGATCTTTATGAGAAAAATAACAAAAATTTACACAAAGTAAATTTTGATATACAGATTCTAAAGAAGGATTTTATTTTGTCAAATAAAACATATAAAATTGTCAAAAGTATATTTAAAAAGGGTTCTCCATCAAAAGATGGTTAATCGACCTTTTAAAGAATATTATAAGATTTATGCTTAAAATTGGTTTCATTTGCATTTTAAGCATCTAACATTTATTGGATAAAAGTAAAAATATTTGACAAACATATATAATCATTTTGTAGTTATTTATATTCATTCCGACCATTACAATGACTAGGAATTAACTACCATTTAAAATAATATCATTTTATTGTTAGAGTGCAACGTAAGATTTCAAAGAAACTCGTTGTTTCTTATTGGGTACGCCATCGAGCATAGCATTCCCATTAAACTAATATTAATATTTTATTCACAAATATGGATAAATATGAAAATGTCATATTATTTATTTACCTGGGGTTTTACATCCTTCCCCCCTTTTTGGAATTACGTCCTCACAATTTTAAAATTGGGCTTGGAAACTTCATTGAAAATCCTAAATCGGAACAAGAATCAGTAAAACTATCACTTTAAAATAAGGAAAGAGAAGTACAAAGGTCACCTGAGTTAACCCATACTAGGATTCCATGTAGGAAAACATGGATATGGAGGAAAAAAACAAAGGGTCATGTTCTGAGGGAGAGTGATAGAAAACATGTTTAGGAGAAAGTTAACCACTAGAAAAACACAAACTGGTGATGGGTTAAACGGTATTTGATTCCCCAGTAGGAAAAGTTAACAGACAACATTTTTGTTTTTAAGTTACTTTTCATTGAGGAATTTATTTATGAGCATAACTAAAACATAATGAAACATACTTACTTGTAATATTGACTTTCAACTTTTACTAAATTTCTTACATAAACTCATATTTCCTCAAAAGACGAGCATTTCAGATGACTTGTTCAAATTAAGAGCGCTATAATCAACTTCTAGAGAATCACCGAATCCACTAAAGAGAACTTTATATTTCCCATGTCTTTATACAAAAACCAAAACCAAAATTGTTAGTACGAGATCAGATAATCCACAAAAGGATAATCCTTTATAAAAGGAAAAATCTATTCCTAATCTCCAAAATTTGTCTAACAAAACCCAAAGTCCAACGAAGACCATTCGATAAACAATTGTCCATAAAATTCTTCAATGTAAACCAAACTAAGATTGAAACCCAAATATTTTAAGGATTTAATCACATAGTTTTCCAAGGTACAAATTAACATTTATCTCCAAATAACATTAGTTTCTCTTAAAGTCTCATATTGAAAAGTAATTAACCTAATCACATATCCTCCATGATAGGTTAATAATTTCCATAGACAACCCAAAATAAACTTAATCTTGATTCCTAAAATCATCTAACTAAAATGAATTAGTCAAACTAACTAGGGAATTCATGTAGTCCATTGGTCAGCGATAAATACCAGTCGCACTTTGGTTGTGGGTTCGATTCCCACAGCTTTGTCCGACGCGACAGGTTGTCACATGGTCTGCGTGTTGTCCTTTTTCCAAAACTATGTAATTCTTAAAACATTCCCCAAAATGAGATAAAATCATAAAAAATAACCATAACATAATTTAACCTCAAGTTTATCTCTAGTCGTTCATATTCCATCATAACATATAGTAATCCATAATTACTTCAAAAGTAAGGATCATATAAACCCTAATGGTTACCTTTATAATTATTACCTTAACTTCCACATCGAGTTGGTTCTCTCGTAAATGATGAATTAGAGAACTCACCATGGTTCAAGTGGTTGATCACGACTCCTGATAGTTGGTTTAGAATAACCATGAGATTTCTCATTGAATCCCCCATTTCATCCAGTCTCTTAATTAGAGAACCACCACAGTTTCCTTCAAACCCATTGTCACTTTGGTGCCAGCTAGATCCATCCATTTACTAAAACCAAAAATGTCAGTGTGAGTATATCAACAAAATTATCATGTACTAATGCGGAATATAAACACAAAGATATACTTACTCATTCACTTTATCTAAAAACTATGACTCTTTCTGAAATCCTATCCATTATGGTAATGTCACTTATGCTTAGAGAATACCCTAACCTCTAAAGTTATCTAAACCGACCTCTGATACTAACTATAAGGACCCGAAAATAAACATTAATATTTATTGAATTAAATGAATAATTCACATTGAGGATCTTTTCAGGTTTAGAGTTTTAGAGAATTAGGACATAACTATTACATCTCAAAGATTACAAAGTAGACACATCTACTCAGATTCCATTTTTTTCACAAAATAAAAACTCTTGAACAAAAGAGTCATGTCTAGTTCCTTTTTTTAGACATCTTGAAATTTCCTTGATCCCATCCTTTACCCTATTCAACTTTATGTTCTGTGAAAAACATTTCAAAAAAAAACTTGGGATGAGCATAAAAAGCTCAGTAAGGGTTATAACAATACGGAAAGAAACAATTAGTCCATGTATACATAAGAATCAATGAAATCATACATTACTCATAAAACATAAGCACGTTAACATACCTCATGAAATCATAAGATTTATGAATAACTCATAGAAATAATAAGACATAAAGGTAACTTGAGGCATTCATAACATTATTACGTTGGGAGTAACCCTCATGGTTACGTTTGGAATACCCATCATAGTATATTCCCTAAATCTCTTCAGAGAAACCTTAACGTTTAACCCCTTCACATTACCCAATGCATTGGAGAGCTATATCGGGCTCACCCGCCCTTAGTTTATCACGGAACCACCCGTCTTCATAAACAATGCCCAAGAACCATAACATAATCATAGCACATAACTTAAGAATAAAGTAAAGATAACATTCCCACATTGCAATAACAATATAACATTTTAAGATATTGAAATAATGAATCCATTCTAAAAACCATTTTCCAAACAAGTTAAAACATTTAATAAAGGGATTTTTGATTCAAAGTGTCGCATACCACTTTGAAGCTTTTAAAATTTTAAACCATTAATATCCATATAAATAAATCCTTAAAACCATTTTGAAAACATGGATATTAATGAGAAATATTTATAAGAATAAATCATTAAAACATTTAAAACGATATTTTAGTTAAAGGGTTTTTAACAAAATGAGAGACACTCTAATACAATATTTGAGGAATAAAATTTAATCAGAAATTTATAATATCATGAGAATAAAGATATTCATGATATAATATTCCAAAGGACAGTGTATACACCATATAATAGTGAATTGGTGCCTAACAACAATGAAGTCTCAATAGAAATGTAAAATGAGATGAAATCCCTTATAAAGAAGGTATCCTTAAATTAAGGACAAATCAATCTCATAATTATGTGTGAAAAATACAAATACACCCAATATAAGTGGATATTATGTGTAAAACAATAAAATTCCATTCACACATATTCAAAGGATTAAATATTCAGTAACTACAAGTTGAACCCAAAGAAATTGAAATTGGGTTAAGAAGTTCCCTTGGTAAAATTCGACAGCCTAACGATGTCACTTTAAAATTAATTAAATTAGTTGATGAGAGATAAAATAGTATCTAATCACTTTTAAATAAAATTTACATCAATAAGGATATATTAGAACATATCCCAACATAACAAGATGTAAATTAAAAGACATAACAAAATAAGTCTTTTAAAAAGAGGAGTGTGAAAGGTTCCCTTACTGATTTGGGAAACTTTCGAAACGTACACCCCATGAAATAAGGGTCATAAAATGAAGATGTAAATAACCATAAATGAGATTATGTTATAAAAATAGTGAAATAATGGGAATAACATACACCACACAAATGGAAATAATGGCCAATTTAACATGAATCTCACGGGAATAAAAAGTGAGATGAAAACCCCCTTATGAAAATTCGGCAGCCTAACGACGCCACATAAAACTTCCAAAAATGGATTGATGAGATAAAATATGGTCTCTAATAATATTAAAATAAAATTTAAAGCAAGAGGAATATATAAGAACATCCCCCAACATAAGAAATATGATCTTAAAATCAGTTACATAAAAGAGAGTACTTTAAAAGAAAGAGAGAGGTTGGATCCCTTACCTCAAGTCTGACTTGTCTTGTTTGTTTCTTTATATTCCTGAATAATAAACTTTGGTAAATTTATAATTGATTAAGGTCATAATTTAAAGATTATTATTCAGTTCATATCACATATTATAATGTTATAATAATTGGTTAATAATGTGAGTTCATATTAGACGTTTTTGTCGATGTTTGGTACATGAGTCAAAAAATGAACTTGTTTGAAAATGATTGTCCATGTAGTTATAAGTAAATCATCTACAGAATTTTATTAATTATTTAAATATCATATATATCCAGTACATATTCATTTTATAATATTCCATAACTTTTGGAGATAAAAAGAAATGAAATGCACCGTTCATGGAGACGGTAGGCCGTACGTACGCATGAACACTACTTTCATTTCTTTGTCATATTAATGGAATTAAAAATAATTGAGATATATATATATATATATATATTATAATTACAGTATAATATATATGTTTTATATTTCACATAAGTTCATTAATTTCATTCTTTATACATTCCATGTATTGCATGAACAAGTCACATCACTTGAGGGGGCGGTAGTCCACACTTCCTCGTATGAAATTATCGCAATTGCACAACATGTAAAGCATAAAGGTATGTTTTAAATATAAAATATAGAATCATATGGGAAACATAAATACCATATATATCATATATAAAATAAAGTGACATCATAATGGCCACCATGAAAGGTGTTGAGAGAAGATTGAACAATCATCGTTTCGTGAGGCAGTAATTCGTCATCCACAGAAACAATATGTTTTTTAACCATTAGACGGAGGTTAGTGTAATTTTAGCTCTAATAATTCACATAAAAACATCCTAGTATATTTAATATACTGGTTTTGTTAAAAAATAAATGAATGAAAAGAGTTTAGGGTTTTGGAGAAGCAAAATAAAACAAAAGAACACAAGTGAAGACATTACCTTTAAATCGGGTAACTCCTCTTTGTTTGAACTAAAAGGGTTTCTTAAAGAGAATTATGAAAAAGGTGAGGCTTCAATGATTAATATAAGGATGTGTAGAGATGAAATGGTCAGGTGTTGGCCGATCCAAAGGCTTGATAGGTGTGGGTAACGTGGTAGAGGTGGGGGCCTTTTATAAGAGAAGAGGAGGGGCACTCTTAGAAAGTTATAAAATATTACTTTATTATAAGATGATTTTCCGATTTTAAAGGTCAAAAAAGGATATATTTCAAGGATAAGGTGATAAGGTTTCGAAATACACCCATAAAATAGGTTTTTAACTGGTGTAAGACTTAGATTTAACCCTATCTTCTCATTTTATTTAAATCGTTCATTTATGAGGTAATCACTGCATCATCACGGTGTCATAAATAAATTAATATATTTAATGTCTAAAAATTATAAAAAAATATCATTATGTAGTAAATATTTTTATCTTTCTAATGAATATTTATAGTTAAAAATATGTATTGTATAACCCCATTTGAAAATTGTTTTAGTAAAACAATACATGTTTTTGACATTTTAATTTTAACTTTAAATAAAAAGTTATTAATGTCATTTCCCAACCAAAGTGGATCCATGGGGTCCCCAAGTTGACCCATGGATTTTATTGGTCGTCCATGACTCATCAAATGAGGGTAGGACCTGTTTCAATTTCATTTCATATTATTATAACATTATCTTTACCTTAAATTACACTAATTACCTTTAATCACGATTAATAAAACATAAAAGATACTATTCACCAAAAAATTATTTTAATCTCATTGAACCACATTTTACTTCCTAATGAAAACCAAGTATGTAATATTTTTGAAAATAAAATCACAGAAGTGGTAAAGTTTCATTTAAACAAAAAATCAGTTTCTTTAATTACCACTTAGTGGTTTCATTATTCATCAAAAATTGAAGTTTTTCAAAAAAATACCAAAAAATCACCCTAAGATATATTTGATATTCCGAATTGAAAAATTATTTATATTTTAAAAAATTCAAAACATATAAATTGAATTAATTAATTTAATAATTAATTCCCGCTGTCAAAACAAATAGGGTGTTTTTAAGAAACAATATCTATTAAAAGATTGACACTAGTTTAAGTCCAATTTCAAAGTGAAATTAATTCCAATGACACCCATTGGATTAAATGGTAAAAATATATTATAAATAAACTTTAATATCAATTAAAAATATAATCTATCCGTATAGATAAATCAGATTAAAAGGAGGTTTTGAATCAAAATGCAACATTTTCACTAAAAATGATCTTTATTGGAAAAATAACAAAACTTTACATAAAGTAAATTTTGATATCCAGATTCTAAAGAAGGATTTAATTTTGTCCAATACAACATATAAAATTTTCAAAAGTATATTTAAAAAGGGTTCTCCATCAAAATGTAGTTAATCAACATTTTAAATAATATTAGAAGATTTATGCTTAAAATTGGATTCATTTGCATTTTAAGACTCTAACATTTATTGGATAAAAGTAAAAATATTTGAAAAACATATATAATAATTTTGTAGTTAGTTATTTTCATTACCACCATTACAATGGCTAGGCATTAAATACCATTTAAAGTAATATTATTTTATTATTAGAGTGCAACGTAAGATTTCAAAGAAACTCGTTGTTGCTTATTGGGTACGCCATCAAGCATAGCGTTCCCATTAAAGTAATATTAATATTTTATTCACAAATATGGATAAATATGAAAATGTTATATTCTTTATTTACCTGGGGTGTTACACTGATAGCAAATATGAGCGAACTATTTAGACACTAAAAGATATGTTGAGAGCATGTTCTATGGACTTGAAAGGAGGATGGGACTAACATCTTCCACCAGTTGAATTCTCCTACAACAATAGATTCCATGTGAGATTTTGAATGGAACCATAAAAATCCCTATATGGGAAATGGTGCATAACACCAGTGTGTTGGGATGAAGTCAACGAGAATAAGCTACTAGGACCTGAAATGGTTGAAGAAACGATAGAGAAGGTGAAAACCATTCAGCATCACATCAAGGCAGCCCAAAGTCAAAAAAAGAGTTATGCAGAAAATTGTCGATGAGACCTGAAGTTCAAAGTTGGAGACATGGTATTTTTATGCATATCTATATGAAATAAGGTCATGAGTTTTGGAAAGAATGTAAATATAAGTCCCAGGTACATTATCCCCTTCTAGATTCAAGATTATGTCGGCACTATGGCCTATAAACTAGCACTTCCACCTACCATGGAAAAAGTACACGATGTATTTAATGTATCTATCTTAAGGAAGTACATACCAGAACCTTCACACGTACTCTCTTCAGAGGTGGTACAATTGGAGAATGATCTTTCTTATAAGGAGCATGCAGTAAAGATCTTGGATCATTGAGATACTGTTCTATGCAACAAGACTACTCACTTAGTCAAAGTACTATGGAGAAACCATAAATACGAAGAGATAACATGAGAACTGGAGGTGAAAACGAAGGAAAAGTACCCACAAATGTTTATGTCTTAGAATGTAAAAAAGAATTTTCGAGGGAAAAATTTCATAAGGGGGAATAATGTAACAAACCAATGTTTTATCAATAAAATTCCCTTCATAAAATTATTTCATATAATTACATGGAATTACAAAAAAAATGAAATACTAAGTACTATGGAACCTTTAAACATAATATTTTCAGTTTGGTGTTTTGAATTTCGAAAATCTGTCATACATGGTTGCGATCAGTAAGATGTTTGGAGTCTGTTAAGAAAAAATTAATTTTTTTGGTAAATAGTAAACTACCATTATGAATAGTAACCTACCCTTATAAATAGTAATATAAACCTTAAAAATAGTACATCATCTTAAATAATAGTAACCTCACCCTTGAAAGTATAAATTAAATTTAGGCATCTTATAAGTGATAATATGACCATATTAAAAGTATTGTTATTTTTGTAAGTCATAAATAATTAATTATAATTAATTAATTAATTTTAAAGAAATTTTATTTTCCTAAAAGGTGATAATAAATTAATAATTTTATGTCTTCTAGTTTTGAGATAATTTTATAAGGCCTTATGTGATTTTTGAAAGCATTATAAAGTCAGTTATAGTTTTAAAATATGTATTTTTCAAGTAAATTGTGATTTTAATTAACAATTAAATTTTTAATATTTATAAAATTATTTTTGAAAAATTTAGTTCATCTACACATCAAAAAATGATTAGGGTGAATTTCTGGGATTTTTCTGAAAGACATGAAGTTTTGATGAATAATAAAATTATATAATTCACAATAATTGCTAAAACCTAAATTTATGCATCATGCTTGAGTCAGGGATGACATAAATAGAAATTGGTTTGAACTCACATACACAAATTAATATTTTTGGTCATATTAATCATTACTATTTCTTGTCTTATGAAAAAATAATAAACTAATGATTAAAATATTAAGAAAACCCTCCTCCCCTCCACTATAAAAACCACCCACACTCCCCTCTTCTATTCACTCCTCTAAAGCCATTTGTATTCCCATAAATTATTCCTAAATCTCTCCCCAAGACCCTACCCTATGTCCAGTAGATCTTAGTATCCTCAAAATACTAAATCCTCTCCCCTTAAGAGGCACTCATGGAAGATTAAATTAAAAGGTAAATTCTTTTTTCTTTTCTTTCATTTTCTTTCCATGTTCCTTTATTCTCTTTTAATTCCAAAACTCTCCTCATAAAAATGGTATGAAAAATTCAGTACCACAAATGAAATGTAATACTATTAATCTAATAGAATAATTCATTACCCTATCTCCTTCCCCTTTATTTTATATGAAAGAAATGAAAAAACCGTCTCAGATGTGTTAATTTGTCATATTCATGGATGGCGAGTTATCAATTTCTATTACCATTTTCTATTATGGTCATGAAACCATTTTAATAGTTGAAAAATATCATAATATATGTATTTTATCTTACTCAATTTTATTTAATCCTTATAAATTCATGATTTTAAATAATAATACAAAACAAGTTAATTGTGAGAAAAATATCTAAATTAACCCAAGCATTTATCATTATTGCTTTATATAATGATTCACCTTCACTATAAATAACCAAATTAATTTTATAACCATGTAATCTTCTTTATTTTCACTAATTTTATATAAATTCAATTCTATACAACCACTCTCATTATACATGTGTATCTGAACATGAATATAAGTGAACCGACCATTAAAACCAAGGAAACATATGGACCTGAACAATACAATTAAACCTCATAAACAATAAAAAAGGTTATGAATGAACCCAAAAAGGTTATAATAAATCATTTAAATTTAAAATAGGTTATTTATTTATTAATTATTAAACCTAATTTTATTATTTTGTTCATTAAGATCAAGAAAAGATCACCATCAGACTTAAGGTGAGGGATACTCTCTATTTCACTTTTATTCAAGAATTTCTTCTATGTTATGACCTTTTATGTGTAATAAATAATGATTGGGTATGATTTATAACCTCACCCATACTAACCTCATGATTTATAAGTGATGATAAAACACTTTCTCCCTCATTAATCCCTTTTAAGTACACATTATACCATGCTGATAATCTGTATGGGATTCTACACAAACCTCCCTTATTCATTTAGGTTTCCTTATCTTCCTTTTACCGAAATAAAAATTTCATATATTTTTATTAGAATAGTATATATTTTGTTTACATGTAATAAATTTATATATCATTCCCCTTTCATAATTATTTTTTGGGTATATACATGTTTTTAAGTGATTCCCTCCTCAATACTTCTCGATATATAAACCTATTTTGAGGGAACTTCCTAAATTCTTACCCAATTTTAATTGAATTCTGTATTCTATTTTAAGAAACCACTGTATTTATAATATAATTATTAATTTATTATTTAAACCATCTTGGTTCACTTCTGGTTTTATATAAAATATTGTTCCCTTTTCTATTTTAAAGGCCCGATAGTATTTTCCTTAAAACCGTGAAAAAATGTTTTAATGCTAAAATTTATTAAATACTTTTATCAAATGTTGTCACTTATAATTGAAATTATATACTATGATAAATGAATATTTTCCCTTATTAATGTCTATGTATATTTTATTTTATTTCATTGACACTTTTATTATATGTCCATTTGTTATGCTTTATGACAAGATTGGGGTACCCAATTCTTTCCATGGGTAACCCATATGGTTATGTAAGATTGATTATGTATGATTATTTATGTGGAAAAAATATTCTTGAAATGTTAATATGGGTGTTACTAGATATAATTCTATTAAATTGGGTAAATTTTAGTCCCATGAGATGTTATGTGTGATGGTCTTGGCGGTTAGCCTTGGCCTGTGCTACTATGTGTGATAGTCTTGGAGGTAAGCCTTGGCTTGTGATACCATGTGAAATGGCCCTGGCGGTTAGTCTTGAATCATTCTAAGTCAAGTTTTATTTTTCATCCACATTACTATTAATTCATGTTTATATGATCCCACATTTATATTTTATGATTCTATATCTCATTTTATATCATTATGTCATGATCTCTAACCCATATGCTAAAGCCTTATTCTTATTATTTTTTCCTTACTAGGATTTTAGCTCATCCCTTTGTTCATGAGATCCCTAGGGTACCCTTTATAGATTTATGTGTTTAAAGGAAGTTATGAGATCATTATGAAGATTAAATAAATAAGTGTTTTTTAGTCCCATGTTTTCTGTTTCAGGTACCTTGTATTTAAAAACACTAGAATTTACGATCTTTGGTTTATATTCTCATGCATAATTATGATTAAAATAATGTAATTATAGGTCTAAAAGGCTAGGTTTTCTATATAAAATATCCCTGGATTTCATAACAGTGTAAAATAAATAACATGGACAATGATAATTAATTTCATAGTGACAGAATACATAATGTATTACATCATAAGAATACAGTCAAGAATTAGTAAAGAGATATAATGTAAAGCCCAGAACCTCGAATCCTAGAGACAGTACATTATTTTATTATACTAGAATGAATATAAGAAATAAAACTTGAAAGAATAATTAGTTTAAAATTTTTGGAATCCCATATTACATACATGATACAAAAAGTACATTTGGAAAGATAGAAAATACAATATTATAGTTGATAAATAGAAATAAACTACCTCCTTGAAAGCTTATTCAAGGTTCTCTTCTTCATAACCTGGGGAAAGGAAACATAATAATGGTGATCTCAAATTCGCATTAAGTTTTACATATAATGTAATCATGAATCAATAAAAAGTGAGTCATAATAAATCATACATGACTAATATGGAATGATGAATAAATGAACACACTTGCCATCAATAAGTTGAGAATAAATTGACATCCATAGATTTGGTCATAGTGAAAATATCATGGATAGTAATGAATGAATAATTAATATAGAGAATACTATTTATTTTTATTTCATGTATCTCACACATGAACCATTATACCATAGAGATGGTTTATGTATGTGGGTAGAAACCCATATGATATTCGGAAACAAACTCGAAGTTTTTTTGGCCAACTAATTTGTCTCATGAGACCCTTCGATGCATCAAGGGTATACATCGGGCCTCACCCACCACTACCAGTCCAAATAATTATTTATACATAGATTAAATATAAGAAAAACATGCCTTTTAGATATCCATATAGAATAGAGGGCACAGAATCAAAAATATTTTCCTGGTTAAAATAGAATTCAAAATAATCACTGTGTGTGAAATGGTATACAACTTAAGAAAAAAATCATACCCATGACATAAGAAAATTTATATTTACCATAATTATAATTTAAAATGAAAAATTACCTAAAATTTTAATTTCATACACCATATAAGAAATATTATTTGAACAATACGAAGTAAGTCTCAATAAAATAGAAATTGAGACAATGTCCCTTTCCATGATTTAATCAATCAAGTCATATGACCAAAAATTAATAATCACAAAATTATTCATATAATAACATGAATATAATGATAATCATGATATTATATATCAAATGGTAGTACACATACACCAAATTCATGAAATAATTGGCGAACAATGGAAATCTCATAGAATTAAAAGTGGGATGAGAAAACCCTTACCTTATGCACGAATGTGTTCTTAATTTAATCATATTGACATGAATAATCAAATTTATATTCATTAAATATTTATTATGTATCTGGATATACATGTAATTGATTTATTATAACCTTATTAGGTTCATTCATGGACTTTTTTATGGGTTTAAGAGGTTTAATTATATTTTTTAGAAACATTCACTTCCTTGGTTTTAATGATCAGTTTGCTGGTATATTAGTATGGAAGATAGTGTAAAATAGAAATTGAAATACAGAATTGAAGTTATGATTTATTAATAATAATATATAAGTTTAAATTATCATATAAATCCTTTGGTTATTTTTCAGGAGGATGAATAATTATATGAAATTTTAATGATAAACTCCTTGATTATTTTGATGGTTTTTAGATCACCACAAACTCATTTTGTTTTATATTTAAATATCATGCATAAAAAATGAATCAAGAAAATTAAAAGGGATATATTAAATATATAATGATATTTTTTAAATATAAAATTGGTTTCATGGCAAGAATTTAATATGGTAATAGAAATTGAAAACATTTCGTCCTTGAATGTGATAAATTAACACATCTTGGATGATGTTTTAATTTTTAGTATAAAAGGAGGTGACAGAGAGAATATGATGAAATATTAAATTATCATAATAAAATTAAATTTCATTTAAGGTATTATAATTATAATATAATTTGGATCAGGAGAGGTGTGAAGTCAGAAACAAAAGAATTTAAAATTTAAAAGAAGTTGAAAGAAAAATAAAGAGAGGTTCACCTATTGAGTACACCTCCTTGAGAATCTCCAAATGGAATTTTTTGGCCTATTGGTGAGACCAGAAGGTCTTGGACGTATGGGATGTATTGTGAAGGGTATTTGGATGAACATAAGAAAGGATTAAAGCTTTAGTGGCGTGAGAGGAAGAGAGGGTGAGGGGTGGTTTATATAGTTAAGGGGAGGAGGGTTTTCTTAATATTTTAATCATTAGATTATTATTTTTCCCAAAGAATATAAATAGTGATGTTTTCATGAACAAAAATAGTGTTAAGTTCTTGTGATTTTGAACTAATGATTTCTTATATTGGCCATGATGTAGGGAATAGTGTACTTTTCTTATAATGTATTTATTTCATAATTACTGTATTTTACTACTCACCAAAAAATCTAGAATTTAAGAAAAATCATAAAAATTCACCCAATTTTTTTTTGACATATAGAATCCAAAAATGAACTCCATTTTTTAAAAAATATTATACTATGTATGAAAAATTAAATTTTTAATTAAAATAATCATTTAATCGAAAAATACCAACACTTAAAATATTCATCTTCATCTTTAAGGTGCCGGAATTTTATTTACTCTTTCACGGGTTAGGTAACCCTTAATTAGGGTCATATTACTATTTATAAGGGTAGGTTACTATTCATACGTTTAATATACTATTCATAAGTGTATGTTTCTATTCACCAAAAATTATGTCGATTCTATCAAACTCCAAATATTACCCTGATCGCAATCGTGTATGTTTGTTTATCAAAATTCAAAACATAAAAGTGGAAAATTTATGTTTAATGGCTAGGTTATGACTATATACTATATAAAACCATGTTTTATTTCATACAGATTCAATGATTCATGAAATATAGGCTATATAAAGAATTTATAGTATTTAAGAGAATCATACCACAAAATGTTTTGGGTTGTTATATTCTTCTAACCATTGAAAATTTCATCCTCGAAAATTTTCATGTATAAAGACTTTTAAAAATATATGAGGGGTTCTTATTCATAACATCCTCAGGTTCCCATGTTGCCTCCTCCATTTTATGGATTCTCTAATGAAACTTTACTAAAAAAGTCGTATGATTTCTCAATACTGGCTCTATAAGGTCAAGATTCTTGATAGGATGTTCATAGTAAGACAAATCAGGTTCCAGATCTATTATTTCATAGGTGAGTACATGTGTTTTTTCTAGAAGGTATTTCTTTAAAAACTGCACGTGGAACACATTATGATATCTGTAGATACATGGTGTCATTATTGAATGGTAATATACTACTCCAATTCTTTCTAGAATTTTGAACAGTCCAATGTACCTTGGGACCAATTTCTATTTCTTACCAAACCTTAAGACACCCTTCCACGAAGATAATTTTAGAAATACATGGATCTCCTCCTTGAAATTCAAAATCCTTTCTTGGGTTTTCATCATAACTCTTGTTACTAAATTGGGATACTTTAATATAGGACTGAAGTTTTTTTACCCTTATAGTTGTCTCTTCGATATGTTCTGAGCCTATAAGTTTCCTCTCACCAACTTCATCCCAACAAGTTGCAGTTCGACACCTCTTACCATATAATGATTTATATTATGCCATTTGAATGCTAGAATAGAATATATTATTTTAATAAATTTCCACCAAAGGAATTTATTGACCCCACACACCTTGAATGTCAAGAGAACATGATATCAACATGTGTTCCAATGTTTGAATAGTCCTTCTAGAATTTCCTTTCGTTTGATGGAGATAAGTAGCAATCATATAAATCTTAGTATCTAAAGCCTTCTAGATAATTTTCAACAATTTTGATGTAAATCGGGGATCTCGATTAGACTCAATCGATAGAGGAGCACCGTGATGTTTTAAAACATCATTAATATAAAGTCTTGTCAGGCATTCAAGTGGAAAATCCTCTTATATAGCAAGGAAATGTGCTTATTTTGTTAAATGATAAAAAATTTTCCATCTTGCATCATTCCTTCTATGTGTCCTTGGAATTACTATGGCAACATCCATCATAATGTCATCCCAATTCCATATAAAAAAATCTATAGGTTTCATGACCCCTCTAGGATTTTGTATCTTGGCCTTCACTTATTGACAAACTAGACACCTTGACACATATTCAACAATTTCATGCTTCATGTTATCCCACAAAAAAGTTTCCTTCAAATATCTATACATCTTAGTGATACTAGGGTGTATAGAGAAATTTGATCCATGAGCATCATCTAACTATTCCCTTTTAGCTCTGGTATTGATGGAACACAATACCTCTTCCCAAATTTCAGAACTCCATCCTCATACACGAAGTCTGATAATCTTCCATCCTTAATATCTTTAATCATCTTTTGTAGATTCCCATCATGAGATCGAGAACTTTTTATCTTCTCTTGTAAATATAGTTTAGCAATCCTTTAAAATAGGAAATATTTTTTTCCTTCCTTAGTAATTCCCATTTCCATATTTAACATATCCCTAAATATAGTATCTCTCTCATTCCTCATTTTCGTCAGAAGTCCATGATCTTTCCTACTTAATGCATCTACCACCATATTTTATTTTTATAGCTTATAGTGTATTGAACAATCATAGTCTTTGAGTAAATTGATCCATCTCCTTTTCCTCATGTAGAGTTATTTCTGTATAAAAATTTATTTCAAACTCTTGTAATCCATATATATCTTACATCTTTCACCATATAGATCATGTATCAATAAATTTAGATCAGATATTATAGTGCTAACTCAAGATCATAAGTCAGATATTTTTTCTCATTAGTCTTCAACTACTTTGATGTATAAGAAATAACTTCACCATTTTCCATAATGATGCAACCCAGTCCATTCTTTGAGGCATCACAGTATATCACAAATCCATCATTTACAGAGGTAAGAGTAAAAATGGGAGAATTGACCAATCTTATTTTCAATTATTCAAATAATTTCATAAATAATTTCATTCATACACACATAAATGATTTTTGTGTGAGATTGGTTAGTGGGTTTGCTAGTTAGGAATGATTCTGAATGAAACGTCGATAGTAACCTGCTATTCCAGTAAAACTATGTACCTCAGTTATGTTCATTGGTGTGGGTCATTCTTGGATTTCCTTTATCTCCACATGATCAACTATGATTCCATACTTAGAGAGAATATGGCCATGAAAATAAACGGAATGATGCAAACATTCAAACATGATAAACTTCCCTTTTAATTCATTTCTTCTAAGAGTTTCTGGGATAACCCACAAGTGATTATCATGGACTTCATAACATTTGGAGTATATCAGGATATCATAGATAAATACCACAACAATGCAATCAAGATATTCCTTAAAAACCCTATTCATTAGATCTATGAAAAGCAAGGGTTCATTAGTCAATCCAAAAATCATTACTGTAAAATCGTAATCCCCATACTAGGTCCAAAATTCTATCTTATGAATATATTCTTTCCTCACATGTAGCTGATGATATCCATATTGATGTTAAATCTTAAAAAAATATTGGGCTCCATGAATTTCATCAAATAATTCATCAATGCGAGGAATATGATACTTGTTCTTTATCGTAATAACATTGATCTCCCTGTAATCAATGCATAGCTTCATAGATCCATCTTTCTTCTTGACAAAGATAATAGGGGATCCCCATAAAGAAACACTAGGGCAGATAAATCTTTTATCACTCAATTCCTCTAGTTGTTTCTTGAGATCTACTAATTCCACAATGGCCATTGTATAAGAAATATTTGATATAGTTCCTGCACCAGGAATTAAATAAATAGAGAACTCAACTTCTCACTCTAGAGGATGTCCAGGTAAATTATCCAGAAACACATCAACATATTACAACATAGAAGGCACGTCCTCTATTTGAACATTCATTTACTCACCCATAGTTATTTCATTCCCTTCCACCCCAATAATTTAATTTAACAGAACTACTAAGGTTGGATATATATAAGAATCAGTTGGTGAGGTTTTTTCTCTAAAGATAATAGATTCAACACCATTCTCAAAAATAATAACTTCTCTCTTATTGAAATAGATCTTCGCATCATAAACTGAAAGAAAAATCATACCAAGGATTATATCAAATTCAATCATGGGTATGATGATAAGGTTAGAAACTAAATAATTTTTATGGGTCATGAGGGGGACTAATTGAAAAATCTTTGTTACAATGATACATCCCCTATGATTTGTGACAAAAAAAATACTTTATTAAATCAAATTTTACATGTCTATTTTTCTAAGAAAATTTGGAAGATACAAATGAATGAGATGATCTATAATAAAATAAATCATTATCTAATATTGAGGAAATATTTAATGTACCTACCACCACATCATTAGTAAGTTCACCCTATATAGTTATAATCACATAAGATTTCCCTTTCCCTCATGGATTTTTCTAAGGCAAGTTCCTTTGGCACTTAGGGAACTTAATTGCATAGTGTCCCATCACTCTACAAGTGTCTCATTGAACTTCATAGACATGTTTCTTCCCCTTGAATTCATTAGATCGATGAACCTTTTCTCTATACTTATAGAAACCTGCCATGACTTTAAAGTATTTCCCAGGATGATTCTTCCCAATGATATCACATAATATGAATTTCTGTATTCCCTTTATCTTCTTTTATGCTTCACCTTTTCCATGGTTATCAATATACTTCTTCTTATCTTTAGTTTCCCTTAAAAAAATTTGATATAGAAAATTTCTTCTATGTTTTGATAGAACATAATAAAATTTCATCATATAATGAAAATGTTTGAGAATCCAGTTCCATTCAAAGACATTTCTTAAGACCTTTAAAGAAATGATCAATCTTGTCTTCCAAATCACATACGTAATCTATAACATTCATAGATAATCTTGTGAAGGTGTCTTCGTACTTTGCAATACTCTATTATCCTATTTTCATTAGGCTATGGAATTTACTCTTCATTTTAGTTTGTTGTTCATGGGGGAAATATTTGTGGAATTTTTTTCCATAAAAGTACTCCATTACATATCTTATATTTCTTCTTCCTCTACGGTATTCTAGATCAAGGACTCTCATTTACTAGCATCACCCTTGAAGAAATATACTACTAGTTCTACCTTTTCATTTTCATTACATCTTAATTCCAGAAATATCTTTTAAAGTGAATTGATCCACTACTTTTTCTAATACTAGATTGTTTGTCCCATTAATAGATGGGGGATTCTGTCACACAAAACAATCCAATACCATTTTATCATGGTTATTTCATCACATACTAAGGATGTTTTCCCGATATAGTTATGATATAAGTCATTCCAACACTGACTGTGTTGACTTGCTCAGTGGGGAAATACCTACATTTTTCACAGGTGTTGATACCATTTCTCCATTTAGGAACCATAACTATACAATGGAATACACTAAATTAGGTCATAATGCATAATTTTTAACTGGAAAACACTTAACATAATTTGAAAATTTAAGGAAATATAATCTCAAAATCATAAACATGGTTTCTATTTAATTCTAAATCATTCATAATGGTTTGTAAAGAAAATGTGAATTATCCTAAATAAATCACTTGGGAGTGTCAAACTAGGTTCGTAGTAAGGCCCATTATCGTGTACCATGATTCCAAGTGTCATTCCTAAAACTCTTTATCAGAGTTGTCACTCCTAATGACATCTATGCCAAAACCATGTCAACTTGTAGTATCTTGATAAGAATGTATTTTCTAGGAAGACCAACATAGTCTCTACCTTACCAAAATTATAGGATGTTACTATATGACTATATGATAGTCTATTTTCTGGTCTATACTTTAAACCATGTTTCCTAAATATAGTTTCCAAGTTTGTTGATAAACATCCTCTGATACCAACTGTAACGCCTTAAACCCCAAAGCTTAGAACTGGAGCATTATTACATTATATTAGAATGAATTAAAGAAATAAATCATGAAAGAATGATTAATTTAGTAGTTTTGGAAGACCATATTACCAAAATGATACCCAAAGTACAATTGGAAAGACATAAAATACAACATGATACATAATAAACAAAAATAAACTACCACATTGAAATTTTATTCTAGGTTCTATTCTTCATATCTTAGGGAAAGAAAAATTAATAAGGGTGAGCTCAAATTCTCAATTAGGGTTACATATAGTGGAGTCATGAATAAATAATAAGTGAATCATAATCAATTAGTATAACTAATATGGAATGATGAATAAATAAAAACACTTTCTATCAATAAGATGAGAATAAATATACATCCATAGATTTATTCATAATGAAAACCTCAGGGATATTAATAACTAATTAATTAATAAAGTGATTTTTTTAATTCATGTATTTTTCATATGAACCATTATACTATCAAGGTGTTTTAAGTGTTTGTATTGTAACCCATCCAATATTTGGAAATAAAATCAATGGGTTTTCTGCCCACTTATTTGTCTCATGAAACCTGTCGATGCATCGAGGGGATATAGTATGCCCCACACATAACTACCAGTCTGAATAATTCTTTATAAATAGATTCAATAAAATAACAACATTCCTTTTTGATATCTTTATTTAATAGAGGATTCAGTTTCAACAATATTTCCCCAGTTAAAATAATATTCAAAATAAATATTATATGTGAAATGGTATACTAATTAAGGAAATAATCATATCCATGATTATTAAAAATTGATATTTACCAGAATTATAATTTATAATGAAAAATGATCTCAAATGGGCTGTGAATACACCAAATATGAAATATTTTGTGCACAATACCAATTAAGTCTTAATGAAATGAAAATTGAGACAAAGTCCCCTTTCATGTTTTAATCAATCAAGTTGTATGAACAAAAATTAATAATCACCAAATGAATCACATAATACCATACATATAAATAGAATCATGATATTATATATCAAATGGAAGTACACATACAACACAAGTGAGAAATAAGTTGCAAATAATGGAAATCTCATATAATTAAAAGTGAGATGAGAAAACCCTAAGAATATACCCGAATGTGTTCCTTAGTTGATCTTAATGAGATGAAAAATCAAATTTAGCTTCATAAATTAATAATTAAATAACCTCCTATAAATTTAATTCATTTATTATAACCTTATAAGGTTTATTCATGGTTTTTATGGGTTTAAGAGGTTCACTTTTATTGTTTTGGAAGCATTTTCTTCCTTGGTTTTCATGATCAGTTTGCTTGTATATGAGTATGGAAGTTCCTATAAAATGGAAATTGAAATCTAGAATTGAACTTATGAGTTATGAATGATCAAAAAAAGGATAAATGATCATATAAATAATTTGGTTATTTTGGGGGAGGATGAATCATTATACAAAATTTTAATGATAAATTCCTGGATTATTTTGATGGTATTTTGATGACCATGAACACATTTTCTTTTATAATTAAATACCATGTGTACAAAATGATTAAAAAATATTAAATCTGATATTTAACATATATAATTATCTAGTGTGACCAAGAAAATTTGTTTCATGACCATAATTGAATATGGTAATTTAAATTGAAAGCCCATCATACATTAATGTGATAAATTAACACATCTCGGACAATATTTTCATTTTTACTATAAGAGGAGGGGGAAAAGAGAGATGATGAAGAAATATTCCATTAGAATAATAAAATTATAGTTATTTTAAAGTATTTGAAATATCATAGCATTTGGATGAGGGTAGGTGATGAGTGAGCCACAATAGAATGAAATATATAAAAAAAGTTGAAAGAAAAAGGAAAAGAGGTTCACCTCCTAAGTACTCCACCTTAAGAATATCGTTAATGAATTTTTTGGCCTTTTGGTGAGACCACAAGGTCTTGGATATGCGGTAGGGCTTGGAATGTGTATTTGGTTGAAAATAGGCAAGGATCATAGTCTGAGTGCTTTGAGTGGAAGAGGGGTGAGGGTGGTTTAGATAGTGGAGGGGAGGAGGGTTTTCTTAATATTATAATCATTAGTTTATTATTTTCCCCTAAGATAATAAATAGTGATGATTACATGTCCAAAAATAGTAATAAGTTTATCTGAGTTCTAACTAATGGTTGATTAAATCATCCATGATGTAGGGAATTGTGTATTTATCTCACAATGAATATATATCGTAATTTCCGTATTTTACTATTCACCAAAAATTGAAGTATTTCAAATAAATCCGAAAAAATCACTTTAAACATTTTTTAACAAGTAAAATACAAAAATGAACTCCATTTTTTCAAAATTAATTTTCTGCATATGAGAATTTGAATTTTAAATAAAAATCGTCATTTTATCGAAAAATACCAACACATAAAATATTCATCTTTATCTTTAAGGTACCTAAATTTTATTTATACATTCATGGGTAAGGTTACCATTCATAAGAGTCATATTACTATTCATAATGGTAATTTACTATTCATAAGGGTAAGTTACTATTCATAAGGGTAAGTTACTATTCATAAAAAATTATTTTGATTCTATTAGACTCCAAATATCACCCTGATCACAACCGTGTATGTCAGTTTTTCAAAATTAGAAATATAGAAGTATAAAATTTAAGTTTAATTGCTAGGTTTTGAAAATATCCTATAAATAACCTAGTGTTGTTTCATAGAGACTTAATGCTTCATGCAATATAGGCTATCTGAAGAATTGAATGTATTTTGGAGAAATATTCCATAAAATGTTTTGGGGTGTTATATAAAATATATAAATTGGTAAGGCATACACTAAATTTCCATCAAGTTACTCTCATGAGACCAACTAATGCATCAAGAGAAGATATAATTTTAAGGACCACCTATAACATAATAATCCCAATTCATACATTATATAAATATAATGGATAAAAATAAAAATTATAATAAATCCTATCAAGAACCTACCCCATATATCCATATTCATAGAGCTCCACATAGTATTTGACACAAATGACGGTCGTTCTAAATCACACCACGTGGGAAACTAGTTCCAAGGTATCCGATCATAATAGATGGTAATGATTTAATTACTGAATATGAAATAAGCACATCAAAATGAAAAAAATAAACAGAGTATGATAAATGAATTAGAAGACAAGTTACAAAAAATAGAAATATATAATCACTTACAAAGTTTGAATATCCCAAACATAAACATAACAATACATAATTATAAGTGGTCTTGATTGGGTGGAAAATACATAAAAATACTAAAATAAAATAAAAAAATCCCAAAACCCACCCACTAGAATTAAACTCCATATGATCCTTTTCACTCTACATGTACCAATATAACAACTGAAAATATCCAGAAATTCTTAAACTAGAAGAAAATATCTAATGAAAGTGAAATAAGAATATGAGAGTTTCATACACTAAATAGTGTTTGTATACTATCTAATAAACAATGATTTGTCTATAAGAAACATTAAAGATTGTGTAATTCTTTAAAAATTTAATTTAATTTTATGCTTCTTTGAAATCAAATATCAAATATATTTTTTATTAATCTTAAATAAATTATTATATCAAAACCAATCCCAAATTCCTTTTTTATTTAATAAATTTCCCTATAATTTACTTCAATGAAAAATATATCTTGAAACCCATTATAGGTATTGGACCACATTCTAAATTGATAATGTTATTTTTAATAAATTGGAAATAAATAACATTTTAAATACCTTTTAAAATATCATTAAAATAATTTTAATGATACATACTAAATTATAGATATATTTAAATAAACACCATGGAACCATGTCATAGTCAAAAGATATAGTAAAAGGGAAGGCATGGATCCATCTATATTAATCAAGAAAGGGAACACAAGAAAGGTGAGTTCACTAAAAAGAATCATCATGTAATTTTTGTAAATTAATAAAAATTTCATGGGGATACAATAGACATACATGGTTCAAACACATATCAAGGCCAATCAATGACATTCCTATGTCAATAATAAACTGTTAATCACAACTAGAATCACCGGTGGAACTACCTTGTGGCGTATGAACACCAATCCCCATAATATATTTGTTCATCCTAACTAGGAAAAAGTAGTAACTATATCATAACCCTCGCTAATATTACAAGGACCTTCATGTTTGTAAATTAATAGGATGTGAGTAATAATAAGTAGAAATATTATAAAAAAGGGTAAATCAAGTCTCCCAACCTATTTCCTCATAAGTAATAATACCTTCCTGGTTTCAATAATGATATATAAATTTCAACGTGATCCAATATCCATATCAAAGCGACAATAAATCAAAATTGGAGTTGTATTTAGAATAATGGGATTAAGAGGGTTTCACAATCCAATACAATTTTTAAACCAACTACAATTTCCAATTTTGAAATGTATCAAAATAGACTCTGGTACAATGGAATCTTCTAATTAATTGAAATTCTATTTCAAATAATTCATTGAAATCAAACCTTTAAAACCCATTTCCAAATTTTTTTTATTATAATAAATCCAAACCATTTGAAAATACATCATCTAATTAATTAATGTCCTAAAAAGTTAATTAAAAAAATTATCAATTTAATTCTGGAGTCAAATTCGGTAAAAAAATGCTAACATCAATTTTAAATTAATATATTTTTTAAATAATTTATCAAGTCGTAAAATTTCAATAATCACTATAAATGACACGTAAAACCACTAGGACAAATAAAAACCCCCATGAAAACACTTTGTAATTTAACCAAGCTATTAAATTTTATTCAATTTTGAAAATAGAACATTCTAAATTACCAAAAACTAAATGAAATTAAAATAAAATAAATGGCCCAAAAACACCTAACATAGTTCAATTGCGATCAAGAAAAAAGTCATCACCTATGATGGTGAATTATGACTACAATCCTCAATAGACTATAACAAATCCTTACACACTAAAATCACTAATAATCAGACACCTTGAAACCTTAAATCAAACCTGACATCCCCTATGGTACATGATAGAGGGTTGAATTTTGGTACAATAAGAGAGGGGAAAGGACATGAAGAAAATTATAATAAATATGGGATTAATGTGGAATAAGTGTAACAATATAGGCTTGGGAGGCCATTAAATAAATAATAGAAGGAGGATGGTTCTCCGTGGAGAGAACCAAGGCTCATGTAATGAGAAGAAGGAATATCGGAAAAAATCTCCTTAAAATCAGTCCATGGGTAACAATTAATAAACCAGAAAATTAAAACCTAGAAAAAAAATATGAAATTTGAGGATTCATGGTTTGTTAAACCATGTGTTACTCATATGGGATTTATTGGAATAACAATAAAAAATAACAATGTTTAACCATATTTTTTACTAACTGTATGGAAACCATACAGAAAAACTATGATATAAGGAAGATCCATAGTACATTCTTATCACATTATTTACCTAACATTTTTCAGGGTTTTCACCAAAAAAATATGTATTGAAGGGTAATATACATGGTTACACCTATTATCCATCCGAAATATTCACTTATCATGTGGATAAAACCATGAATTTTCAAAATGAAATATATGTTAGGGTTATATGTAACAACATAAGGGCTTTCAAATTTTTTTTACAACATTTTTACCCCAAACCATGAACCAAAAAATAATTAATAAAAAGAAGTAAAAAATCATTTAAAAAACTATGAAAAATTTAAATTTCCCAAAAATTATTAAAAATAACATATAATAAAAATTCATACAGTTATATAAAGTGTGAAAAAACACCCACTATTACTCTTTATATTACTATAATGTCCTTAGAATAAAAGTAAGTAATAATGATTGAAACCCGACTACACCTCGTGGAATGATGTGTGTTGTTTAAAATTACATCATGGAAGAACCTAATAAGAAAAATCTTTAAAAAAAATGATTCCTCAGAACCAAAAAAAACCATATCCACAAAACCATAATATTTCTCCAAATAAAACACTATATGACCATGAAATAAGTCCTACAAGAAAAGGATACCATACATAGGTCTCCCCATTATTTATAAATTATATAAATGGTTTTAAAATAGGGGAACACATCTCTGAAAATAAATCCCATGAATCACCCAAATCCATCAACTATGGAAAACAATAAAAAACATGTCCTAACTCTTAAAGAAACCATGTTATAATGGAAACATAATAAATGAAAAACTCATGAAAAATAGATCATAAACATGCCACAGTAAGGGGAAAAATTTATTTTTGACCCAAGTCACCATACTCCGGGGGAAAATTAGGTCCCCAATATCATAACATCGTCCCTCAGTGAGCCCCATGAAGCTACCACCATAATATTCTAAACATCCCAAAGGCTAAATTTATAAAACTTTCCCAAGATCATATAAAATTTCCACATGTTATCAACCCTTATTTAAATTAACCACAAAATAGTTAGAGTACAAGAAAACAATGAAATCTATTATAAGAGGAAACTTAAGAGAAAGGCATGACCAAGATCCCCAGACCCAACACCATTCAAAAACTCTACCAAAAAGGAATCGTCAACTAAACCCAATCCAAAAAACCATTAGGAATGAACTAATTCCAAAAATTAATTTATTCCCCCAAAATAATAACCAAGTTATCCTTGATAAAAACCAAAAAGAGATATGTCCGAAAAAGATACCAATCATAGAAAACTTATAATCCTTAAGAATACAACCACAAGACTTCACTTCCAAATATTTAATCCAATATACCAAAAAAATTTATAAATTTTCCTAATTACTATGTTATTAAAAAATTATGGAAGAAACCCTTAAAAACCATGAGAAAATGAAAACTAGGGTATCCCAGTCAATATAGAATCTAGACATAACCACCAACTTGGAGGACTATATCATGTATTAAGGAGAATACCATGTAATCCTTAATACCTTTCTATGAGTCATAGAAATTTAAAAAAAATATTGAACCTATCCATTCATTTCTCTAAATGAAATTAAATATTCCCTTGAATGAGGGAACAATCCAAAGCACCCATTAGTAAAAATGAACCCATTTCAAAAAACCTCAATTTATAAAAAAAAACACCCTTTAAAACATCTCTTATCAATAAAAATTTAAAGATAACCTATTTAAAAACAAAATCATTCCATGAATTTTATATGTGAATGAAAATTCATTGATTTAAAATACTTATGAAATTTTTATAAAAATAAAACCTTCTCTTTTAACCATAACTGACTTCCGAAATTCCTTTTTTAAATTGATTTCTTTTTGAAATCATTCTAAATAAAAATTTAAAAAAAATCTGACATGAATATTTAAAATTTAACTCATTCATCTTTTTAAACCTAAAAAGTTCTCATTAAAAATGATATAAACTAATTTTAAAAAATAACCATTATTTGACACCAATATAAAATAATTTTATAATTCTAAATTTTAAAATAGAATTTTAAAATGAAAAACAAAGTCAAACACCCATCATAAATTTTATAAAAAAAATTTAAAAAATAAAATCACCTATAAAATCCATTTTAATTATCTAAAAACTGGATTCTAATAATAAAACAAAAAGTTACAATGTTTCAAAACTAATCATACAAGAAAAATATTTTACAAAACCACATTAAATCACATTCCGTGATTAACTAATCAATAAAAAACAATTGGTTGAAACCATTTAGAGTAATCTAGAAATAAAGGGAGAGAAAAAAACATTTGGGGGGAGAAATAACATTATAAAAGGTATGGGCACATGATTTGGTAAACCATGTTCTAACCATACGAAAGTCTCTTTCAATTTTTTAGAACCATTCACAATGGATCCATGAAATTTACCTAATTATTCCAGATAACCATGTAGCCCTAGTTTATCATTAAATATTGTATATGAAACATGAATCAGACTATGAAATTACAGATTTACTCAATGAGGATTATAGAATTATAACAACATATAAAAATCAATGAAAGGTGTTTAAAATATAGCTCAAAATCAAGACTCAATTATAAATAGCCTATGGAAACCCAAGACATTGATCTTAAAAGAGCACATGAAACTCTCTCTGGACCTAACTCTTTATTTTTAATAGTGATCATAGTGTCCAAACTACATAGAAACACCTCAAATAATAAGAGGTCACTCCTCTAATATAATTTTTTCATAAAAAACCTTGGAATTCAACCCGACAAAAGATCATGTTCATCCAGAACACACCCAAGAAGAATTATTTATCACCCCATAATAAAAACTAATTCATGGGTATTATAAAATAATCATTAGGAATTATTTTACCCTAAAATATGAAAAAAACTTTTCCAAAATACATATAAAATCAATGTTCACAAAATGATTAAGAATAAATTCAAAAAACCAAAAAAGTAAATATAAATAAGAATCACATACAAAGACTAAAGAACCAAAACATAAACATGACAACACATAAAGAGAAGAGATACTGACTGATGTGTAGATACAAACAAATCCTAAAATAAAACTACTGAAATTACAAAACCAACCTAATTGAATCAATATCCATGGGACCCTGAATCTCTCTCCATAACCCAATGCAATAATAATTAAAACCCACAACATATCAGACTTGAAGAACAATCCAAGGAACCTAAAATAAGAACATAAGATCCTCATTTGCTAAATGGTGTATGTAGGGTGTGTGGGAATCCAAGATCATTAGGTTATCACCATAGAGTCTATGTAATTATTTAAAAATTAAATATCATTATACAATAGTTTTAAATAAAATATGAAAAATATATTTTCCTTCCCTTATATAAATAAATACATATAACCAATCACATAATAATTTTTGGAAAATAAATTTCCATTTCATTATCATTAATGAAAATAATCACTTGAAAACCATTATCATGTCTCATCCCTATTTTTAATTGAAAACATAATTTAAAATAAATTTTCATTAAATAAATTTCTAAATACATATTTAAATATATATTTTTTTTAGAAAGACACCCTAAATTCCATAAAAATATAATAAACACCATGTCACCATGTCACAAGAGAAAGAATGAACGTATTGGGAAGACATGGTGACCCATATGTCAATCAAACTAGGGAGAATAAAAAAATATTATTCCCTAATAAGAATAATAAATTAAACATAGGGAATACTAAAATATATTATGAGGTTACCCAAGATATACTTTGTTTAAATCTAAATACAGGCCTATCAATGAGGTTATCATCTCAATAACCAACTGGATACTCTCAAGTACCCTAACCAGTGGAACTCCTAGGTGGAATATAAAAGTAAATCCCCATGGTTGATCTAGTCCATTTAATTAAGAAAATGTAGTAAAAATGTATCAACCCTCATTTAGATTCATAGTATCCTAAGGCATGCTAATTAATAGGTGATGGGAAATAATGGGTAACGATATAATAAAAAAAATGAAATCACACCTCACCTATAATGAAGTCATAAAAATAACATTTCACCTATCAGTCATGATATAAAAAATCCCTCACAGTCCAAAATCCATCTCAATTCGAAGAAAAAATCTATCTTGTGGTCATAATTTAAAAAGGTGGCTTCATAAGGTCTCACTAACCAACTATAATTCATTATAACTAATATAACCCATAATTTATTTATTTATAACAAGGTATTAATATATTTATATTATATTTTTAAATAATTATGAAAAACACTAACATATAAAACCGTTAAAATAAAATATCAATACTTACACTTAATATTATTTTTTTAAAAAATAGGATTATTAAATTTTTCATTGTGTTTCATTTAAAAAATGTTCCATTTTTTAATGTTTAATCCTCATAATAAAAAATTTGACCTTACAATAGTTATAATCATCCTTAGGTCCTATGAAAAAAGTTTTAAAATATGGGATGAGAAGAAAATATCATTAATGTATAAAAATACGAAGGAAATCATTAGTAAATTTTGAATAGAGTGAACTCCCATAAAATTTTCCCCATTTTTACATAATAAACATTGAACTCAAATATTGTATTTCTTACTCATTAAATAATAATTACCACCTAAATATAGTCATAAATCATACCATAACATATATTAAATAAAATCTACAATATTGAGTTTTTTTGTAAGACATGTGTACCCATGGAAACATTCTCTAAAAAAACATAGGTTTCACCCTTAAAATAAGAATAAAATTTATTATAAGAATAATCTCATTAGCTTACCTTAAGAAATCAATATAATTAAATAAAAATTAATTTTCAAGAATAAAATATACATGTAGTACCTTGAAACATCATCTTTATATAACATTAAAAATCACTCTTAAAGGAACTCTTACAAATTGATAACCTATTTGGTTAATTCCAACATAAAAATTTGAAGAAAAAAATCATTATCTTCTTTATTGGAGAGATATATCAGGCTCAAAAATCAAAATGAAAACTCTAATAGACCATAACATAAATAAAATTAAAATATTTCATTTAATCATAAAATCTCATAAATTATTCCATTAAAGACACATATATATAACCACTTTTAGACTTTACGTAAAAGTATGGTTAAAAATTATTTTCAATTAAATTCACTTTAAAAAATTAATAGATTAAAAAAAATTGAATATTCACTTGAAAACCATCAAAACTATAGATTAATATTACTATAGAATAATGTTCTAGATTTTTTTAAATTCTACTCATAATATATATGTTAAAAAAGATTTGTTTAACACTTTTTTCAAAATGTCAACAAAAATAACCTATTTAGAAAATGATTACAAGTTTTATTTTAAAATATTAATTATAAAAATAAAACATTTCTTGAAATAGCATTATAAGTAATTTTTAAATTACTTATGACATACTATAATAATTTTTAAGAACATGAATGCGGTGGGAAAATAGAATAAAAAAATTTAAATATTTGAATATATTTTTTTAAATCACTTACATCGAGTCTGACACACTATATGCATACATTATATATTTTATATTAAACATATATTAATATTTTATATAAGTAAAATTATTTTTAATGTGTGTAAAATTAGTATAATCTCATTAATTTCATTTATTATCATTCCTTGTATAATTAATTGATCTGTTATGTTCATGTTGGATGTTTTCAGGATGTTGAGTTCCTAATCAAAAAATAACATTGGTAGGATAACCATGTTAAATGGATTCATTATTAAGTAGAGTACATAACATTTATTATTATTTATTTTTAATTTCTTTAAATTTAATATAATTTTATAACCAACCATGAAATGCTTTCATAAAACATGAATCAAAAAGCATTATAGATTTGGTAGTCCACACATATGCAAGAGATACACTACCAATTTATAATTAATATATTGGTAATAATGGAAGTAATATAATATAAAAATAATCATTATAATTTCACAAAAATCATATATATTCATTAAATACATCATAATAACTGGCCTTCTGAAGTGGTTATAAAGAACAAATAACATCAATTTTTTAAATATGGTAGTCTACATGTACACATGAGGGATGTTTTAATTTACCATATGATTGGAAATGATATGTAAATGGGTTTTTAAACCAACAAAATAACATTTAATTTTTTGTAACATATATATTTTTTAAATTATTATTTTTATAGAATATTAGAATGAGTTAAAAGAATAAACATGAAATACTTGGTTATGAATTAAAGATCTTCTTTTTAAAACCACTCTTTTCTTATAATTTATATCTTATTATATTTTATTTTGGTGAAAAAAAGATATATATGACCTGGGTGAGTAGTTTTGAGAAATATTATCTAATACAGAGAACTCTCAAGGTGTAAAAAAAGTTAGAAGAAGATGTTTCCTTTTACAAGTAAGGGGAGTGGCACACATGTAATGTTTCTGTAATTTTAAATATTTTAAATTAATTAATAATAGTCATGTGGATAAGAAAATATCCAATATAAAATATAATATGAAAAAGTTTTTAATACAACCATGAAATAATAATTAATTTAATTTTTTTGTGTACATTTCAATTATTAGTTATATTAATTTACCTGATTTACCCTTTACCATTTTGACAAATTTTTACCATGATTACTATTTTTAAAGACAAAAAATAAAATTTAAATAAGTACTAAAATATAATAAATTATTTAAAAATTTGGAAACCACATTTCAAGAATAAATTTTTTTATGTGGTAAAAATTACTTTCAAGATAAGTTCATAAATCACAATGAAAAACAATTTTCATAAAATTGAATTTTTAAGAATAATGATTAACTTATTACAAAATAAACATCAATGTATAATCTTGTGGAACTATTTTTATTATTTATAATAAAAAGGATATTGTGTGACTTTACAACCAAATCCAGAATAGATTTTAACATCTAAAATAGTTGATTTAATATAATGAAATAATGGTTCTTCAAAAATCAAAAAAGTTCACTATTTATTCATCAATAAATATTTCCATAACAATACCAAAAATTCATACTAATATTATTATGAAATTATTATTTCAAATACTATTTCAATTTCTTTAAAAAATTTATTATTTGAAATTAATTTTAATATTCACCCCAAAATGAAATAAAACCAATTTTTGATGAAAATTTAGTTATAGTTCATAAAATGACATTATTCTCATTACATTATTAATAAACATAACTAAATTAATTTTAATTAATTTGGTTTTATATATGATATACCCATTTCATTATAATAATTTATTAATAGTTATTAATTTAATCTATTATAAAAAACATCAAATCCCACATAAAAAGTGTTTTATAAAAAATATATATAATACATTTAAAATAATATATCATCATTTATAAAAAATAAATAATAAATTTATTATTTATAATTATCTTTACTATAGAAAAAAAATTCTATATATAATTCATAATATGGTTACTCTTATTTATATATTCAAAACCAACATCATGGTTATAACCATTATTATTTAAATAATAATATTCCTATATATTATAATGTTTCCTTTATTCTTGATATTTCATATGCTATTTGGAATTGTAAACTGTATTCTTATATTAAAATATCATGGTCTTACATAACCTACTCCATTTTTTAAAAAATTACAATTTCCAAATGGATTGTCCATAAAAATTAAATCATAGTTCTAATTCATCTTCAAAAGGATTGAGATTCCATTTCAACCCATTATATGAAAGAAATCAATTAAAATCCATTTAAAAAAATTCATAAAAAATTCCTAAAAAATATTTGAAAATTCATCAAAGAGTGAACTCACACTTTTTAATTAAAAACCTAAAAATCATAAACCAATAATTCCTATTTTAATTCCAAACCAAAATAACGTCATAAAATTTTCAATCATTTATATTAATTTAAAAAATTTCTTTAAAAAATTCATCTTGGCTTCTCATTTCCGGAATCACTTGAAATTCCATATAAATCAATATGTCCAAATAAAAATCCACAATGAAAAAAATTTAGAACTCATCCAAGATATAAAAATATAGTTAATTAATTAAATAAGATATTTTTGATGATAAATAATGCTATGACATTCCTATTTAATAAAATGAAATAAACACCCACCTAGGTTCAATTGAAATTGATTCACAAGTTATCACCTAAGAAAAAAATACCTAAAAATTCTCCATCGGTATCCAAGAAATCCATAGACACCAAAACCCTTAATAAAAACACCCTAAAATCTTCAATAAAACCATGATGACCATAGGTTTAATGAGAGAGTGAATAATCAAGGGACAAATAGAGAAGGGGATAAAATGAGGAAAATGGAATAAATGAGGGCATAAATTGAGAGAAATTGAAAAGGAGAGGCTTAAGAGGGATTTAAAACTGTATAAAAGGGAGGAGAAGCATCCATGCTGGGAACCTATGAATTTTTTAATTAGAAGGATGAAGTGGGGAAAGAAATCCCCTTTAAAACAAGCTAACTGTGAAAAGTGAATCTCCAAAAAAAATGTACACATATACAACTCATGTGGTTTGGGAGAACAGTTTGGTAAACTATGTATCATACATGTGGGATTAAATGTATGGAAACCAAATATAATAACATAGTTTTTCTTAGGGTATACTAATTATGTTATTAATATATATAATAGATCTATTAAGCTACAGGTCTTTGTTTTGTGCTTCTCACATGGTTTACCTAACAATATACAAGTGAAGCACCCAGAAACACTCCACAAAAAAGTAAGTTTCAGTGTTACAATTATGAGTTATCCAAACAATGAACTGACCATGTGGATCAAACTATTAATGTTTACAATAAACTTAATTTAAGGGTTATGTGGTACCACATAAGTTTTCTCACATGGGTTTTTTCAAACCATAAAAACAAAATGATGTTCTAGAATGTAGATTTATAAAAATTTAAAAATCAAATAAAAAACCTAGAAAAATATAAATTACACCAAACAAAATTAAAATAATAAAAAATAAATACATATACAGTGAAATGAGTTATGAATGTACCCTATAAAACTTATACATAAACATGGATAAGTTGTTAGTAAGTATCTATATAGATATAAAGGACATATAGAATGTTAATGTTTCCTAATTCAATGGATTAACATATCCATCTTGGTGAATACCAGTCAATAAACATTTATGTTATAGGATACTAATAATGTAATGAAATTTAACTTTACCAGTGTTATAGAATTTTCATTGTAAATTGATGACAATATGAAATAGTCAATGATTAAATATTTTTCAAAGGATGGAGACATAATAAATAATTGAAATATGGATCTCCAACACCATAACAATGTATTAGAATCCATCATTATACTTCATAAATATCAGGTGATCATCCAAATAATATCTCATGGGAGTGTCAAATTGGGTGTGTAGTTAGGCCCATTTAATACCAATTGGTTGATGGTTGATTTAATACCCAAAAAACGTTATTTAGGTTTATTACCCATACTTGAAACCAAGACAAAGCCTACATCCACTTTCTTTTATCCAGATATGGATTTTATTTATATAAAACCACACAAAATATACATTACCATGATTTTATTACTATGAGAATTATTTCTCCTTATAATATCATATTAAGGTTGATTAATTGGGGGAATGGATATATTTTATTGAATATATGATAAGTAATTTATAATAATTTAATATAATAACATTACCTAATGAAATTTCAATAAATTGGAAAGGATTACATAAATATATAATAAAAGGGGACTAAGGACCATTACATAGGTATAATAATGGATTAATAAAAATAATTTATCATATATTAAACATATGATATTTTTGTAAAATAAAAATATTTGAAATATATGAAATAAAATATTAAATGACATTGTAATAATAAAATTATGATTTGAAGGGAAAGAGGAGAATTAGGAACCCTTACAAAGAAATAAATATTCATAAATATTGAGATGAACACCTTAAAACCATATAAAATCCTTGGATAGATAGATGAGAGAGAACATTAGAGGAAATCTAGGATCAATGGATTTTGTGTGGAGAGGATTGGGAGAATTGGTCTGTATTTATAACAAATGAGGTGGAAATTTTTATTGATTTCTAAAAAGGGGCCTTGGACTCTTGTTTATAAAAAATAGAAAATAATTTCCCTTATCATAGTTTATTACCATAATATTTGAAATGGTTATTAGTATTTTAATGTTTTATAGTTGAACCACTTTAAAATATATTATTTTGGATGCGGGTAGGATTATTTTATATAATTAATTTGTTTTGAAATATTAAATTTTACTCTTGGTTTTGGAATATTATTTATTGGTTTTAAAAATTTAATTTATCAATTCTAAAAATATTATATTAATGTAAACCCCCCATTTTTAGTCAAGGAATCCATTATGCTACATATTTCTTCATTTTTATGTCATTGTTTTTCATAATACTTATCATATATTCATACCATATTTTACTTGTAAAACAAAAAAAATAAAATCTCTTTGAAATTATAAATATTTCACAATTATCTATTTTTGTAATTTTAATTACAAATATTCAAACAATTTTTTTATTAAAACCCTATACATGTACATTTAATCTTTACTATATTAGGGATATATTTGATAAAAATGTCGTATTTGAGTAAACATCAATTCATTTCTAAAAGATATTACACACTTCTAATACCTAACTCCAAGATACATAACCCCTTACCACACTCATACAAACTCTGTGGGTAAGATGTGAAATGGTGGTATTTTCATGGGGTGGTTTGTCCAATTTCATACTAGTTGTGATTTCTAAAAACATTAACTTATCTAATAGACTATTATGTTATAAACTCATTTTTTATAGTTTTACTTGGTTTTTGTTAGGGAAAACCCTAGTGATGTCAAATTATTTACAAAAACATATAAATGGGCATCTTAAGGGACGTTTGTCTTTATTGAGTACATGTCTTAACCCTTAAATATTATTTAACTCTCATAACTACCTTAAATATATAGTAATTATAAAATTAATGTTATAATGTTTATATTACCAATGGTCTTAATTATTAATAAACATAATTAAAAATGGTCATATTGTGGATATATTTACATCCTATAAATTCATTAAAAAAATACCTGAAATAATATTTCTATTTTTTCATTAAATATATAGATTACATAGAATTAACTATTCTTCTTTTATACTATAATAATTATATTTTTAATGTTCATTATAGAATATGACCCTTGAGACATATAAATTATACATGAATTAATATTTTCTATGCCTTATTAGTTATAAAGATAATAATAAAATTTTCCTAATGATTTTTAGTACATCTTTTTTAAATAAAATATGATTATTTGTTACTAGAATTTATTTGGTATTACAATGTGGTCATATTCAAGGCTTCCTCCCAAATCACAATGAGAATTATTCAATGAACTTTTATACTCCATGCCATTTAATTAAAGTTAAATTTATTCACTCTACTACACCATTATGATATAGTGATCAATTTAAAATTTTATTTATCCAAATACACTTATTCTAAAAAAGAGACATATGTTTCATCTATTCTACTCACTAACATTTTTAGATCATAAGAATTTTATTTTCTAGAAATTTTACCTTTCTTATATGACCTTCCATTGAGTTATTGATAAAAATAAATCATACATATTCTTTAGTATACAAACTGATACATTCCTAGTTTAGGATGGGCCTCTAAATAGTTGAGTGTGCCAAATATAACTTCCAGGATATGGAATTTTTTACTTTAAAATTGGAATATTCTCTATTATACTTCCCTAAAACACAACTATATGTGTAATTAATCTCCATAATCCCTTTTATGTAAGTAATTTCATATTATTCTCACTAATATTTCCATGTTAGTAATTCCATTACATTAGATTATTAAGAATCTTTTCTCCCAAATTTTCCAGTCACTCTGATCTTCTAGCAAGTTATATTTCCCTATTATGTTTTCATTTTTCAAACACACTAAATCATTCAATAACTATAAAAAATATTTTGTAAATTCTAGTCTAATTATATTCCTCATCTATTTGACAACTAGAAATTAATTTCCTATGGGGATCTAGGATTTTTTTAACTTCTTTCAACTACCTGAAGCACTAATTATTAACCATTAAAATATCATTAACCTTCCCTAAATATTTATTATTAGTTAAATTAATATTTATAAATCTTCTACATATATAATTATCCATGAATCCATTATCTGTCATTGAGTGAATGGATTCTCCTATGTCAATAACTCATGGCTATACTAGAATATTGATAGTGAGCAACAAGTTGTTACCTTCCTCAACATTACTCATCTAATTTGAACTTTCAGAAGATGATTTTCTTTTTGAATAATCTATGATTTATAAAATTATATATGAGATAATCTATTTCTCCGCATTTCTATCATATATGTACATGTTTAGTTTATTTACCTTTACTTCTTCTTTATTACAGATTTTATGATTGTTTCTTTATACTATATTTTTAGATTGATTATCATTTTTTATTTTTATTAAGTGAACTTATGGAAGATTAATGGATTTCCCTCTATCTATGTTTATCATTAAAAATGAAATTACTAAAATCATTAAACACAATTTATATTTTCTAAAAGAATTAATAATAATTATTACATTCACATCTCACAACTTCAGTAGTGATGAATGTTTTAAAAGAGCCTAGACATATTCTATAAATTATATCATCACATATTCGAGCTACTTTGGGATCATGTTGACATTGTCAATGTTATCTACCCTTATTATTCCTTCAGATATCCTCATACTTAACAACATCAGCATCATGAACACATTATTAATCATTATTAGCTTCTCATACATGTATCTTAAATAATTCATCAACACTACTATGGTATTTACCTTTTAGATATTAAAAGATATGTTACGTTGTAATAAAATCATCACCAATCCAAGGACTTTATAATTTAACCATTATAATTCCACTTTCTCTATTTTTCCATTTGACACCAGTATGAAAAATCACTAAGTCCACCTAATTTAGATTATAATAAATCAGTATTATCAAGAAACAAATATCTATTTAATTAAAATTATCAATCTATACATTACCTTATTCTGATTATATTCCATCCAATAATTGTAAACTCCCTATAAAATAAAAATAACCTCAGTATAAAATTATTATTATTATATAAGATGAGTTAGAGTGTGTAGATGAGCATGATGGCACAGAAATATTTGATAACACTTTTTGGAAGTCCACCGCAATTTATGATATCCAGATATAATCCCCTAGATGTTGCTACATGGGAAGAAATTCCATCCAAATGGAATATTCCAGTTTTGGTTTGTGAAAATATAGACATATACACATCATAATCATCTCATCAAGTCGATCCCCACACACACTCAAGAAAATTCACACCTCACAAACATTCATGTTAAAAATGAAAAAAGAAATGATAGAGGGATTTATAAGGTTCAAAAAAAATTTATAATATTTATATGAGAAAAAAATTCAACCTCTTTCATTACAATTTGATTTTATCAAAATTAAAATAACCATTTCCAAGTTAGAAAATTTGATCCATAATAACATGTAAGTATCCAATATCATTATTACATGTGTACTAGTGGTTCCACTTTCATATATTAAATACCATGAGGTCATCCAATTTGTAAAACCATTTGATATTCACGAAAGAAAAACCATTGAACCTGGTCACTACTGATTACTTATACCTATCAAAACATACAAATTTTTTCAGTGAACTGTGAATAGTCTCCCAAAACTATATTATAAAATCATTAAGACTAATTTTGTGACTTCCAATGAACATCTACCATTATGAATAACAAAAACACTTCCCACCATCATAAGATAACATCATCAGATCCAATTTCCATCTACTCTAGAAATTGTTTCCATTTTATGAGCCCTATATTTATGTTATAATTTATTTCAATCTATTAAGTTAACTAACATAGAACATAAGTAAGATTCAAATTCTAAAAAAATCATAGAATATTAGATGTACCTAATGTTAATTTCAATTTAATACATTGCATCTCAATTTAATATTATTTCCTATACTTTTTATAAAATGGTTTTCGTGCCTCCACCTTCTCTATCAATTTAATAATATAAACGTCATAGTGTAACCAAAATATTCACAACAAAAAATATATGGAACATCATATAAATCCAAATAAGAGGAGAAAAAAATACCATGGAGTCTAAATTAATTATACAACACCACTATCCATGCTACAACCTTTTTGTCCATACCATAAAATCAAAGTCTTGGGATTCATGATCACATTTTCCCTATTGAGGTATGTTTCATAAAAACATATCTTATATATCTAGGGAAAATCATTCTAGTTCAATGACATACAACATGGTGTCCAAGATTTAGGATTCCCCGAAACACTATGAAATATTCATTATTTTAAGGAAAACACAAAAAACACCATGAAGTACCATAAACTCAAAAAAACAATTACCATCATAACCCAATAATCACCCCACAAACATCAGGATATAAAAACTCTAATGGGGAAGAAAATAAAAACACTTAACAAATAAGCATTAGTGGTGTAATGAAAACTAAAAAATTCCAGTAAAATAATGAAAGCCCCAAACATACATTGAAAAACCTTGAAAGACCAATAAAAACAATGAAAAAAATGGAAATATTATAAATTAATATAAAACACTATAGAACCATTAAAACCCATGATGAACGTTATAACCCATATAAAAACTAATAAAGTTATTAATGTTTTGTTAAAATATGGAAAAATTAAATCCTTTAATTACATATAAAACCTAGAAAACCAATAAAATATTCTAAACCATTAAAACATTAAAAAAACCTAAAAACTATAAAAATCATGGAATTTGCATGTAAATTATATTAAAATAATATAAAACACCAAAAAACAATTAATACCCCTAAAATAAACAATAAAACCCTTAAAATATTTTAAAAAAATTCATAAAAAGTTTTTAAATGAAATTTTAAACCCTATAAAATAGCAAAATCTGTGAAAAACCAAAAAAATACTAAAACCACATAAAATCCAATAGAGAATGGATAAAATATTTAAAAGCCTTTAAAACAGTAAAAAACATGGTAGAAACTTTGAAAATTTTTAATTTTTTTTAAATATCCCAAAAATTCAAGAAAACATTTATAAGCATACAAAACAATAAAAACTTTAAGAGTCCTGATCCAACATTAAAAAACCTGAAAATAGTTAAAACCATAAAATTTCTTGAAATAAAATAACTACACCCTGAAATTAATGAAAATCTAAGGAAATCTTAGTAATTCCTAGAAAACAAATGAAAAAAAACCCAAAAACCCTATAGAATACTGAAAAAATATAAAATTATTATCATAAACTCATAAAAACACGATAAAGCTATTGGAATCCCTAAAAGACCATAGAAAAACCTAAAAATATTGTAAAGACTCAAAAATACCTTTAAACTCCATAGGAAATTGAATGTCTTAAAAACCCTCCCAAGAAACCTTGAAAAACACTAAAAAAAATGAGAAATCCCAATACCAGTGGGAAACTATGAAATTCCCTAGAAAACCAATGAAATTTAGAAAACATAAAATCACTTGAAAATAATGAAAAATCCCAAAAAAACTTTTTGAAATCTTGATGACCCTATAAAAACCCTTCATACCCCAATAATAACCTAAAAATAAATAAGAATCCTCTCTTATTAAAACCCTAAAACCCATTAAAAATTTAATGTCAGGAAAAATCATGTTGAACCATGGAAAATGTAAGAATACAAATAAAATCCTAATATACCCTGGAAAACACTCAATCCCCTTGAGAAACATAAAACCCCTAAAATTTCATAAATAGATAAAAATCTGTTAAAACAACTAAAAATACTAAAAACCATAACAAACCCTAAAATCCAATTAATCCCCTAGAAAATTAATGAAATAATAATATATATCTAGAAAACCGTAAAAAGTTTTCACGGACTAGAAAAACTAGGGAACCCTTGAAAAATACATAAAAACCAAAAAAATAAGGAAAAAGCATAGAAACCCTAGAAAACATTGAAAAAAATTAAAAACACTAGTAAACCCGAAAAACCATTAAAAAACTCAAAAAACCCAAGAAAATTTAAATAATTAGAAACCCCTTTCAAAACATGAAAAACTATGAAATTCCTAGAAAACATTTGAAAGCCCTTTAAAACTCTATAAAATACTAGAAAAACATGAAAACCATGAAAAACATGAAAAATTATAGAAAATGTGGAAAAACTATGGAAAACCATTATATACATACAAAAATCCTATCAAATATTATAAAATGCTAAAAAGTCTAAAAACAATGAAAAAAATTGAAAATATTTGGAAAACAAAGATAAACCCTAAAACCCCAAAATACACATGAAAATCATAGAAAACCATAAGAAACCCCTTTTAAATCATGGAAACTAGAAATAGTACAAGAACCGTTAAAACCCTAGAAACCCTATAAAAATCTATCAAAATCCATGAAAACACAAAAAAACATAAAAATATTCACATAAATTAAAATACTTTAAAAATAATTAAAATCATTAAATTTTTATGAAAAACCTTTAAAAGTAGTTATAAACTATGAAAACTAAAATAATATGACTTCAAAGTAATGAAAATCTATGAGATTCCCCCAAAAACATTAAAAACATATAAAAAATTTAAGAAAAACCATGAAAACCTTTAAAATATATTAGGAATGAAATACCCTTATAAAATAATGGAAATAATAAAAATATAAAAATATATAAAAACCCTATAAAATTTAGAAAAACCATAGGTAACCCTGAAATCCACAATGCCCCTAAAATCCATGGAAAACCATTAAAAACCATAAAACTGTTAATAAACTTGAAAATTCCTAAAAAATATTAAAATGTATTAAACCCCTATAAAAACTAAGAAGGAGGGAACATTCATGAAATATATTAAAACCCAAATGTAAACCCATATAAACCAAAAAAACAAAGAAAACCCCTAAAAACCATTGCAAACATTGAAAATCAAGAAAACCCCATGGAGAACTCCAAAAACCATGAAAATCATTAAAACAATAAAAACTATGGAAACATTGATAAATAGTTCAACACCTTTAATAATGTTTGAACCATTTAAATGTATTAAAATTATCAAAAAACCACCTAAAAATAATAAAAACCCTTTAAAATCCCTAAAAAAATCATGAAATCATTTAAACCATAGGAAGCCCATTAAAAACCAAAAATATACCTATATAACCTTGGAAACCGTAGAAAATGCTATAAACACATATAAAACTCTATGTACCAAAATTATGAAGCCTTAAAAACCCAATAAAATCCTATAAATCCTAAAAAATCTTTATAAGAACATGAAAAAATACACCCCCAAAACCCCTACAAAAACCACGAATCCAATAAAAACATTAAAAAAATAAAAAGTCTTGAACACCCTAAAAACATAGAAAACCATAAAAATAAAAAATATATTAAAAAACATGTAAAAGAAACATAAAACCATCAAAAAACATTTATTAACCCTATAAATCACTATAAAACCTATCAAAACTATGAAAAAACATTGAAACCCCTAAAAACTGTTAAAACACATAAAAAAATCTAAAATTAATTAATACCCTAGGAATATCAAGAAAAAATATAAATCACATAAAATAGATTGAAATCCTTGAAAACTAATAAAACATTACAATACTAGAAAATCTCAAAAACCATAAAAACCATTAAACCCTTTTAAAAATGTAAAAAAACCAATGAATACATGGAAACCTCAAGAAAAACATCATATTTCTTGAAAAACAATAAAAAATTGTGACACCTCAAAAAACCCCAAGAAAATATTAAAATCATATAAACGACTATAAAAATATTAAAATCTATAATAACCCTAAAAAAACTCACCAAACCTCATGATCTCCAAATAAAACCCTCGAAAGTCTCTAAATATCCTTAAATATATAAATTCATTTGAAACCATTCAAAATACATGAAAAAATATGATAAAAAAAACACAAAAAAAATAATGAAACAACATGGGAAATCATGAACATCCCTTAAAAAACTAAAAGGCCTATGAATGACCTGAGAAACACATAAAATACTCAAAAACCATGATAACATTTAAACAAATGAAACCCCGTAAAATATCCTAGAAAATAATAAAATCCCATGGGAAACCCTAAAAAAATCAACAAAACACATAAATTACATTTAAATAATTAAATCTCATAAAATACATTATAAAATTAAAACCCAATAAATATAGTTAAAACCCTAAACCAAACAATAAAAAAAGAAAAAAAATAAAAAATAATGAAAAAAATCTGAATGTCATTAAAATTTTGAGAACCCCTAAATGCATCCAAAAAAATTTAAAAATTATGAAACATATTGACAACACCTAAAAATATATGATAATCACTGTAAACCATAAAATAATATTAGAGAACATATAAAAACCTATAAAATTATAAAAAAATATCTAAAGGACAATGTGAACCCCTCACAAACCCCTTAAAACATTGAAATGCTAAAAAACCTTGAAATCCAATAAAATTATAACAAAATAGGAAAATATTTACAAAACACCAAGAATAGCTTGAAAATAATTTAAAATGGTGAGAAAAAGCAAGGAAAATCCTTGAAACACACTAAAAATAGTGAAAAGTCCTAAAAGCTTCACTAGAAAATCTTAAATATGGGTAGATGATACCAAAAACTAATAAATACATAATAAAACCATATAAATACTTTAAAAACCGAGGCATGACATATAAAACCATCAAAAACCTTATAGTTTTTCATTTTTTTTGGAGGAATTTGAAGGGTTTTCTAGGGCCTACATGATATTTTACCTTTTTCCTAGTTTCTTATTTTATTAATGTTTTCATGGTTTTTCTAGGGTTTTTTGTATTTTTATTTCTTCAGAGTTTGTGGGTTTTTACTATGATTTTTAGGGTTCTTTAAGAATTTTTATGGGTTATTAGTGTTTTTTATGTGTTTCTAGGTTTCATGGGTTTTAAGGTATTTCATGTTCATCTATGTTTTTATTAGTATTTTTATATATCCTTTGGGTATGTTATTGTCATATATGGGCTTTCTTTGTTTTCAATGTTTTTTATATGGCTTTCGATGGGTTTTAAGGACTTCCTTGTTGTTATAAGATGATTAATTTTTTTCTATGGTTATTCTTAGTTATATTGGGGTTGGTAAGGATTCTTTACATTATATATAGATCTTGATAATTTTTCATAACCATATAGGGCCATTTTATGGTTTTATAAGTGTTTTATTATATTAAATAATTTTACATGGGTTTCTATTCTTTTTCATTATTTTATAGTTATTTTCATGATTTTCCAATGATTTTATAGATTTTTAAAGTTTTACAAGGTTATTTTTTTTTTCATGGTTTGTTTTGTTTTTCAATGGTTTATCATATTTTTAATGATTTTGTAATGTATTAAAGGTTTTCAAGGTTTTTTATAATGTTGAATTTTTTTGGGTTTATTTTTTTCCATAATTATTATGGTATTTATATTTTTTTTATTGTAGGTTATTAATGATATTTTTCAATTTTCCGTGGATTTTTTAAGGTTTGAATGTTTTTAATATTTTTAGGGCTTTCAATGTTTTCTACTTTTAAATGTTTCTTCAAGAATTTTATAGATTTCATGACCTTTATTAGATTTTTAGGTTTTCATTATTTTTCAATTTTTTTATCAATGGCCTCTTACATTTCCACAATTTCTAGGGTTTTTAAAATTTCTTATTATTTTTGAAAAAAATTATTTTTATTATAGGGTTTTTATTGGTTTTTAGGGTTTTCAAAGATTTATAGTATTTTTCTTGGTTTTATTTATTTTGAAGGTGGTTTAAATGGATGTTATATCAGTTTTCAAGGTTTTGATTGGTTTTCTACATATATAAATTGTTGTAAAGATTTACAAATTCTTATCCTGTTTTATATCCCTTCCCTAGGATATTTCTAAGTTTTTCATTTTTCCAAGGTTTCTCATGGATTTTTAGTGTCTTTAAAAGGACCATAGAGTCTATTCTTATTTTATCATAAGCTTTATCTTTTTCAGAGATTTTATAATTTTCTATGTTATTAGGGGTTTCTATATATATATTTTTGGTTTTTATGGTATTTTATTATTTTAAGGATTATTTAGGGATTTTAATGGATTTTCATGGTTTTTATGGGGTTTTCAAGGTTTTTAATGGTGTTATTAGTTTTTTTATCATCATAATATTATTATATATATTTATAATGGTTTTTTGGATTTATTTAGAAATTTAAATAATTTTTAGAGTTTTTCATGTTTTTACATGATTTTTTATTATTTTATATAATTTTAAAGATTTTCTATAATCACTCATAGCTTTCTGGATTTTTAATTTTTTTAGCGAGTCCTTCATATTCCATATAATCCTTCCATTTTATGGTTTCTAGTGTTTTATTTTATGTTATATCATTTTTAATGATTTTTAGGGGTTTTAAGTTCAATTAATGGATTTTATTGTTTTTAAAATTTTAATGGTTTCTATAGTTTTAATGGGGTTTTTGGGGGGTTTTAGATGTTTTCAATGGTTTTCTAATGTTTTTAGGTTTTTATAGTTTATTATCATTGTTTTAAGTTTTTTTTAAAAAAAATAGGGTTTTGTATGATTTTAAAATGTTTTATTGGGTAGAGTTAAAATGTGTATTCCATCCATTTCTAGGGGTTTTAAGGGTTTTCATGTTTTTAGAATATTTCCATTTATTTTAGGGTTTTATGGCATTTTATAGTTTTTAAGGACTCCCAATATTTTTTAGGTTTTAAAATATTTTCTATGTTTTTTTAGATTTTAATGGTTTTTAGTATTTTATAGGGTTATCTAGAGATATATTGGATCTTTGGATTTCTTTGGATTTTTAGAAATTTCATGGGATTTTATTGTTTTCGAGGGTTTAAGTGTTTTAAGGGTTCTTCATAGTTTTTAAAGAGTATTCCTAATTATCATTATATAATTGTTTTCCAAAGTTTTCTGAGAATTTATTAATTTTTTAGGGTTTTTAATATTTTTTAGAGTTTTCTATATTTTTTAGGTTTTTTTAGATTATTCATGGTTTTTAATTTATTTTAGGGTATTCAAAGAGTTTTCATGTTTTTTAAAAGTTTTTAATATTTTTATGATTTAAATTGTTATTCATATATTTATTGGGTTTTCTAATTTTTTTTCTTAGGTTCTCACTAGTTTTCTTGGTTTTTATGTTTATGCTATTTTTTAATAGTTTTTAATTATTTTTCAAAATTTCAAGGTTTTATATGTTTCTAGGGGTTTTCCTAGTTTTTATGGTTTTCTTGGGAATTTGTTGATTTTATTGGTTTTCTAGGCTTTTTATATTATTATTGTATTTGTCATGATTTTTAATAATTTCTTAGGTTTTTAAGTATTTTAGGAGGTCTTATAATCTCTTTATACTTCTAGGGTTTTCCAAATATTTTCCAGCCCTTATAGGGGTTTTAAGTGTTTTAAACAGTTTTGGGTATTTTTTGTAGGTTTTACAGTGGTTTACTAGGATATTAATAAATTTTAAGGTTTTTCATAGTTTTTAAAGGGTTTTAGGGGGTTTTTATGTTTTTCTAGGTCTTTATGGTTTTAAATTTTATTAATTATACATGTTTTTATAGGGTTCATAGGGCATATAGAATTATTCCATGTTTTTCATAGTGTTATCTGGGTAATCTAGGGACTTTTTAGTACTCTCAATGTAATTTTATTTTTCCATTTCTTTCATTGGATTTTCCAAGGACTTTTTTTTTTCATGATTTTATATTTTTTTTAAGTTTTTTCCTAAGTTTTTACTATTTTATAGAATTTTTATTGTTTATTTTATGATTTCCCAATGATTTCTAGTGTTTTAAATGGTTTTAAGAGTTTTTTGTGTTTTTTTCTTCTTGGAGTTTTTTAGAGTTATAAAGTTTCATATGAGTTTTTAAATATTTTTTGGTGTCTTTATAGGGTTTCATTGGTTTTTGGGTATTTTATTATTTTCTAGGGATATCTTTTTTATTTTTTTAAATGTGTTTCTTGATTGACTTGGGTTTATGGTTTCCCATTTTTTCAAGGATTTTAATTTTTATCTCTTGTTTTGTTTCTTCATGTTTTTTCATGGGGTTTATTCTCTTTTTTTTGGGTTTATAATGTTTTTATATTTTTCTCTGAGGTTTTTATTTATATATAATGAATTAATTGAAATTAAATTTATTTCCATATTTTTTATGATTTTCATGGGTGTTTCAGATTTTTCATAATTTCAATAGTTTTTCCAAAGATTTTTTGGGATTTAATGGTTTATAATTTTTTAACTTTTTTAAAATACTTTTACTTATATATATATTCTTTGATATTTGGGATGATAATAGGTTTTGGGGGTTTTCTATATTTTCTAGGTTTTCTATGGTTTTTAATATTTTTTAGAGTTTTCATGGTTATTTAGTGGATTTTAGATGTCTACAATTTCTTTCAGGGATTTACTGGTATTATCGAGTATTTTAAGGGTGTTATAAGTCTTTTTAATGTTTATTTCATATTTTATGATTTTATAAGGCTTATAAAAATCAATGGTTTTATATGGTCTTCTATAAGATTCTGTGGGATTTCTACAACTCCCTAGGGATTTATTATGTTTCTTTAGAATTCCTTAGATTCAAATTTTTGAAAATTTGTTTTCCAGGTTATCCATTATTTTAGATATACATTCAATTTTTTTTCAAGGGGTTTCAGATGGATTTTTTTCTTTGTTTTTATCATTATTTTTGTTTTCATATTTTTCACATTTTCAAGGTTTTTCAGGGTGTTTAGGGTTTTTGAATATTTTCACTATGTTTAAATTTTATACATGATTTTATAATTTTTTTTCAAAATCATCATGGGTATTTTAGGGTATTTTGTGTTTTAATTTTTTTTGGGTTTTTCAAAAAATTTTAATGCTATGCTAGTCTTTCCATGGTTAACCATCATTTTTAGAGTTTTTGGAAAAAATACCCAAAATTAAAATTTTTTATACTGTTATAGGTTTTCAATGGAATTTATGGTTTTTAAATATTATTATAGTTTTTTAGGTTTTCATTGATTTCCATCGTTTACATGGTCTTCTGAGGATTTTCATGAATTTTTAAGGTCATTCATGTGTTTTCATTTTTCAAATATTTTCATAATTTCCCTATGGGGCTCAAGGATTTACTACTCCCTGAAATATTTTTTTAATGTTTTTAAGTTTTTATTGGGTTTCATGTTTTTTGGGGTTTTCCATGTTTTTTTTGTAGTTTACTTATAATTAAATGTTTTTAAAATTTTTCATAGGTTTTTAGATTTTTAGATTTTTCATTATTTTTCTTTTTATTTTTTGGGTTTTAATGTTTTTATAGGTTTTAATTGTTTTTAATGGATTTTATGGGTTTTCATAAATTTTCTGGTGTTTTTAGTATTTTCATAGTGTTAAGGGTTGCAATTTATTTGAGGGGTATTTTGGGTTTTAAATTATTTCCCTAGATTTTAGTTATTTTTAATGAATGTTAATCTTTTTTATAGTTTTCTATGGTTTTCTAGTGTTTTTAAGGATTTCCTGTGTTTTTTTGGTTTTTATTCTTTTAATTTTTTAATTTATTTACTCATTTTATATGATTTTCTTATTTTTTGGGGTTTTATAGGATATTAAAATGCTTTTGTATTGTATCCTTGGTTTTTTAATTTTTGTAGTGGCTACTTAGGTTTTCCATGGATTTTTATGTTTTTTTTAGTGTTTTAGGGTTTTATTAATTTTTTGAGTTGTTTTTAATATTTTTGAATAAATTGATAAGTTTTTCCAGTTTTGAAAGGTTTGAAAGGGTTTTATAGGGATTTTTATAGTTTTATAATGATTTCCATGTTTTGTAATAATTTATAGGTTATTCATGGTTTTCAATTTTCTTTAATGTTTTTAGTGTTTTCTATGTTTTTTCATGATTTTTCAAGGTTTGTTAGATTTTAGTTTTTATGGTATTTTATTATATTTTATGTTTTCCATCATTTTTCATAATTTTCATAATATCTTTGGGTTTTCATGTTCTTTAATGGTTTTCATCATTTTATTATTTTTAATGGTTCTCTATATTTTCTATAGCTTTTCATTGGGTTTTAGGCGTTTTCATTATATTTTAATTTTTTTTCATGATTATACTTATGTTTTAATAAGATTTTAATTATTTTTACTTGATTTAGTGGTTTGGGGGTTAATGTATTTTTATGAGTTTTTAGACCTTTCCATGTCTTTTTAGTGTTTTTATGTTTTTCATTGTGTGTTCAGGTTTTTTAAAGGAGTTTAATTATTTTCATAGGTTTTATGTTTCTTCGGGATTTTTGTATTTTTACATGACCTTTTAGGGTTTAAATGGGTTTATGAGTTTTAAGGTTTGTCAAATATTATATAGGGTTTTAAGGGTTTCCAAAATTTTCTAGTGTTTTTCATAGTTTTCGTAGATATTTCTTGTTTTCTGTTGATTTTTTAATAATTTACTACATTTAACCAAGTTTAAAGGTGTTTTTAGCTATTTATATTGTTTTATATATATCTTCATTGTTTTAATGGGTTTTATGGTCTTCTAATGGTTTTTTAAGGTTTTATTTTATTTACCTTTGTTTTAAATGTTTTTTTAGTTTCATGTTGGATTTTCAGTTTTTTCTCCATTTTCAAGAATGTTTTTAATGCTTTACTTAGTTTTTCATTATTTTTAATGATTTTGTGGGTTTTCACTATTTTATGAATTTTATTCATGTTTCATCATAGTTTCAATGTTTTCAATTTTGTAAAAGGACTTCCAAAGTTTTTTAATATTTTGTATATTTTTATAGGATTTTATGGTGTTCAAATTCAATTTTTGTTTTTTTGGTTATTCTATCATTTTTGAGGTTTTTTTATTTTCAAGGGATATTGAGGGTTTATACGGCTTTCATGGTTTCTTGAGTTTTAGATGGTTATTCAATGATTTTGAGCATTTCTAATGGTTTCTAATGTTCTTTAATGTTTTTCAATTTTTTTATGGTTTTATGGTTTTTAAGGGATATTTATATATTTTCAGGGTTTTCATAGTTTTTCAGGGATTTCCATATTTTTTCATGGATTCCATGAAATTTTTGGATTTTTTGAAATTTTTGCAGTATTTTTACACATTTCTCACAATATTCATTTTTTCAAGTTTTCTATGGTTTCTTAGGGTTTTTAGGGGTTTCTATGATATTATAGGGTTTCTTGGGTTTTCATTATTTTTTAGGTATTTGGGGGATTCTTCAGGGATTTCAATTATTTTCAAAATTTTCCAATCTTTTTTTTGGTTTTATTGGTTTTATATCATTTCCAATGTCTTATATGGTTTTCAAAATAATTATATGGTTCTGTAGATTTTTTAAGGTTATATGGTTTCTACGGTTTCGTAGGATTTTCTTGATTTAGAAAGAATTATTGCATTACTTTTGGGGTTTCCCAAGGGTTACAAGGGATTGAATGGTATTTTTTAGGTTTGATAGGGGTTTCAAGCAAATGAGCATCATCCCAGTTGGCGAGGAATCCTTAAGTTCATCTAGGAAACCTAGAATCAAATCCAGGAAGAGGCCTATTTTTGGTACTATAGTAGTATTGTAGCAGTACTGCAGTTGGTAATATAACGGGATGGTTGCAGTATTGTAGCAGGTACTATAGCGGGAACTGTAGAAGGTACTGTTTGGCACTATAGAAGCTGGGATTATTCCTCCGTTTGGGCCTTCAGGCCACCGATTTAGTCCCCATGTCCTTTAAGGCCTTTGGGCCACCCAAGCCTTTTGGTCAGTAAGGCCTTCGAGACACCTCAAGGCCTTCAGGCCACCTTAAGTATAGATGAAAACCAGAGAAACTACAAGGAACAAGCTCCAGAATGAGGATAAGCAAGGTTCTTTTCACCATAGACGAAGCTAAATAGATTGAAAGAATGAGTGGGTATGACACCTGCCATTGGGACAAGCCTGTGCATGCATGGAAAATCCTAGCCAGACATCCATGCAAAGGTAGAGAGCTGATTTCATGATGAAGATGCTAGGGAGGTGTAGTTCCAAGTAGTTATTATGGGTTTTATGTAATGTTTGAAGCTTACGGGAAATGAATTCCTCTAAGTCCTATAGTCTATGTAATACTTATGCCTATATGCCTTGTATAAATTCCACCTCACCCCTTGAAAGGTGGATTATTAAAATCAATAAAAAATGAAGGCCTGGAGGCCATTGGTGGATAGAGGTTTCAAGGGTTTTTTTTGTATTTTGTTGTTTTTATTGGTTTTATATAAATTTTTTGGTTTTAAGGCTTTTCTATGATTTATTGTTTTTATAAGGGTTTATGTAGTTCTTAATTTTTTTATACGTTTTCTAAAAAAATTAGTGGTCTTAGGGTTTTCTGGTGGTTTCATGTGTTATTCAATAGTGTCCTAGGTTTTCTATGTTTTTCACGATTTTTCAAGGTATTTTATGTTTTTTTCATTTACTTCATCAGTTTTGTGGGTTTTTAATGGGTTTCCTTGGTTTTTTGGTTTTTCCATGTTTTTAGAGTTATATATATATATATTGGTTGTCTAATGTTTTTTAGTGTTTTAAGGTTTTCATGACCTACCACCATTGGGAACCTCTATTAGTAATACAATAAAGGTATGTTTTACCCTTGAAGAATGCCGTCAATAGTTTACATTGTGGATTCTATTACTAATGGTATATTCTAGGAAAATTGGAGGCATTTCCTTTATAAATTCACATAATATGAAACAAAACCACTGATAAATTACATAGTATAAAATTAAACCAATATACTAAAATAGTCACAATGAATTATATTTCATACAAATATAGGTATCTAAGATAAATTGAAAAAATATACCATTGGGAAACAACATCAACCACATCTCCTTACCCCTTTCTAATAATGTATATCTAAATCCCTAAATCCCACCAAGAAACCTATAATATATATATAGTAGTAAGATTACATGTATATACTATCAAATCCTATAAAATACTTATCCTATATATATTAGAATAAAAATACTAATTCCCTCGTGATTAAATAAATAACCAACATGCCTATATTAGTCAAGTTCCATCCAATCTCAATAATGTTCACTTACCAAATGTCACATCTATGTATAATTAAATAATATAAAAAATAATAATAAAATGGTTCCTCCTACCACTTCCACATTTGTATTTTAACCTCATTCCCCAATGGTATATTCTCGGGCACTCCTATCACTTCAATATCATCATGCTAAAATCCTCAATATATATAAATCAAGCCACATCTAATGTGGTTCAAACTATAGCCCAACCTACCCCAACCTGTATAGGGTAAAATCTTCTTATTTGAACCATTATACCACCACAAACACAATTCTATATCCATTATTGTAGGGTATCATGAATATGAATTATATCAACCTCATTAAATTCTCATTTCACGCATGACCTCCAACATGTACCACATTGTTATCCTATATACACCACATCAAAAACACGATACACTTTTGGCTGACACATCATCTGTACATAAACCTTAGAATATCCCACCTCTAGAAATATATAAGATATATTAGGGAAGTATGGGTATTTATCCAACTATTCCCTCCCCAATAGGGATGTTTTTGGGTGACATCCATAACCCATGACCTTTTAGAATCAATAAAAATATCCAAATCTGGTGGGGTGTATATGAAAAATATAAAAAATTTATATAATAAAGGAACTTAAAATCCTAATCTAGAATATTTACACCCAAAATATAATTCTTTAAACCCATAAACATCTCCACTACATTCCAATAAAAACTACTACCACTTATCACCACTAATAAGACTACATCATTAACAAAATAGCCACAATAATACATAAAAAAAATTCTATTTTCAATTCTTTAATAAATGAATTCTTGATTCACTACTACTATCCATGAAAATTTCATTAATTTTTTCATTTCTATATTTAAATAAAACTCATCCCTTTTCTATCAAAAAAGTATCATTCCAACCATTACCCTTTTATTTTATGAAATAACATTTCATTATTAGAACATAATTTATTTAATCCCATCCCACACACATTAAAAGATTTATTATTTATAATCACATTACATAGCCACTGGGAACTATAACACCATCCTAAAAATGATAAAATAGATACTACATCAACCTACAAACATATTATGTCAATAACCATCACATAGACTAGCTATTTCATATCAAATATCATTTATTTCCATCCAAAAAATTGTAACCTACCCCCAATAACTTTTCCTAAGATAACACTTGTCCAAAACCATAAATTACATTCACTTCATGATATATTTCACATAACCACACATTTCAAAGCAATAATAATAATAGAAATAGTCAATTTCAAAAACATGGTACTTCCATAATTCATTATTTAATACATGTAATCATATTCATTTATAATCTCTTTTATTGGAGGTGACAAAAAAACTATATTTGGTTTAACTTGGACTTTTTCAGTATTTAAGTAGTAACCATTTTATGAATGGAGATTCAAAAAAATCATAAAATTAGCAAATAAATCTTAAAAAAAATAAAAAATCTAATATGTAATAGTAAACAAACCTCAAACACATGGGAAATATTGAGAAAACTTATAAAAAAATAGGAACTACCCCATCCCCTTATTTTTTTAGTTTGAATCACAATTATCATTGTGCAGATATTTTACAACTATCAAAATAAAAAAGTTATTTCTATATTTAAAAAAAATAAAGAGAATTTAAAAATCCCCTACCTTAATAAAAGATTTACAATCATTGTCTGATAATAAAATGATTAATAGATGATCGAAAGGACATAATCACACAAGGTAATCTTAGAAAATACAAAACAAAACAATCCCAACCAACTACAACCCAAATCTTCCATAACGAACCAAAAATGATGTCATAACCCTCGAAAGAGATTTATTAAAGAAATATAAGAAAGATGAAAGGATACAAAACTCACTTCATAATATAACTGGAAAATATACTAAATTCATGTGTTATAGAAAATTAATGGGTAATCAATAAAACCATAGAAACACTTTTAATTTCTAGTTTTTTGAGAGAAATTGTTGGAAATAATATTTATTTTAAGAGGATAATAAAATTATACAAAACAAGAAAATATATAATTTTGGTTTGATAGGTTATGGTCACACCAGGAATAATCCAAACTGAATGAAATCCTTATATCCATGCCATAATATACTCTATATACCCACATTTAATCCTTATTCAAATTATTTTATTTGATACGAGCAAGGAAGATTCACTTCATGACCAAAGAACCACAACATAATTTAGACTAAAATAGAACCACCAAAACATGACCTCTGAGTCACTACACCATGAATATTTTTCTTCTATAAAAACCCCATCAATGTAAACCTCATAAACTCCCCTTGACACATTTCACTATGACCAAACCTTTATTTCATGATCAAAAAAATATAAAATTCATTTTATATGATATTAAATTCATACATATAATTATTAATATCATATATAAGATATTATTATTTTTAAATATTATCCAAAATCATTTATACCCTAATTCTACCCTTATTTTTGAAACAATAAAATTGGAAAAAAGAAAATTATAAGAATAAATGATGATTCCATTACAGACATTTGAAATTTCAATAAGAGTATTCCTAGAATATAAGTCTCCTTGCTTTTATAAAATCCCCCTTTGATCCCTCACAACACAACAAACTCCACTACACCTTGATTGATATTTTAGTGTTATCAGAAACACTTATTTCCCATGTAAAAGTTCCAGAATTCCTTCTCCACACATCATACTATCATCAGGAAAACCACCCTCAACTCTAGATATCCCTTTATAATACATTTTAAGTGTTAATTCTAGGACCTCCTCTCAATATCTAATATCTCAGATTCAATAACACCTCTCTCCCTCCGATATCCTCCTGATATCACTACCACACAAAAGATATGAGATATCAAGAAAATATTTTCCATTCTATTACATCAGATATCTCCAAAACAATTATCATCCTTGAAATTAAAACAAAAAATTGATGGAAAAAACTAACACTAAACACAAATTATCCTAAGGTGATACTTATTAAATAGTTAAAAACCATCAAAAAAGCACAAATAGAACTAAATGATTCAATTCAAATAAAACAACCATAGATTTTATTCTCATTCAAGTCTTTAAAAACAAAAAATATCATCATAATAACATAAAAGGCATAAATGTTCTCAGAATATAGAGCATGAATTTATAAATCTTGTTCCCTTTTATATTTCTCCAAGACACCATGTATCCAAGTAATCTGAACCAAAGGAATAAACCACCCACTCATTACCTTTTATTGATGATCATAAAACTCAACTGAACACTCTATAAATATCTCATCATCCCCTAAATCCAACAATCCCTCATCAAGTAAATGTTAGTCATCGTGAATACATACACAAAAAATTTCCATAAAAAGAAAATAATTTATCCATTCTAGTTGTGGGTGATGTGACAATCAATAGACCACATTTTCCACACACTAAAAAACCTCAAAAGGACCAGTAAACCAAAAAGATAGCACACTCCCTAGCAAAACCTGCACTATCCACATTGAGGTTAAACTATCAAGGCACATGATCCTTCACCCAAAATATAGGTAATCAACCAATGATTAATATAGGAATTCTGATGGTATCATTCCACCTTCTTCTAATCATGAATCATATAAAACTTATTTTTTATGATTTGCACACATCAGTTATAAGGATCATTGAATTTCAAACATCATTCTCACACAAGGGATATATACCTGGATACTCATTCAATTTAACTAAAAACATCTTTCCAAAGTAATATTGGTAGCCATTATTATTTTAAAACTAAACCAAAGGAATTTGGTTCACTAATCATCAACTAAAATCTAGAACACATTCCAAAAATATATCCTCCAATGTAAAAATGGTTTCCATTCTTTCCTATTTTTCTAGGGATGTAAATTAGTTCAAATAAGTACCTAAGAACTAAATCTTTTTAGAAAACTCTATAGATCCATGGTGTAAAATGAGGGCCCTGATTAGAGATAATAATCCTCAGAACCCTGTGAATCCACAATACATCATTCATATACCACCTCTAAAATCATCACAAATTCCTAATCCCTTGATCACAAGAAGTTACCAAACCTCATCAATTATTACTTAATCACCTAAATAACATTACATCATCCTTGTAATAATTGTAAACTTTTGATGAAATCCATTTTGATTTCCACCCATTTTGACTTGAGTAAATCCAATGGATATAACAATCATCAGGGATCACTTACCTTTACCTTATAAAATAAAACACAAAGAGATATTAGATCAACCATAGATCTTTTTTTCCCTTTCTACTAAATCTAAATCCTCGAGAAATAATACATCTTTAATGCACCAATATTTACTGCAAGTCTAAGCTATGGAACTTTGCAAAACCTCCTCTTTATCGTTGATGGAACATTCAGTCACCCTTGAAACAAAATCTAATTTTAGTTATCCTCTTACAATCCCTCCAAAAAATTACCATAAATGGCACTACCCTACACCACCTATGTCTCTAAGTCTCCCCACTGAGATACATTAAACTTCTAAATAAAGGATGAATGCACCTTTATCATTTATATCCAACCTCTCCCACTCTACTAATTCCCCTCAAGATGCATCACTAAAAGATCCTCCACCATTATAAGATCATATAAACACTAATTAATAATACATATCTGTAACTTTATTCTTAACCATTAAAACTAAATTACATTTCCCAGAGGTTTATGAAATATTTAAGTCATAATCTTAAAATAAATATAACAAATCACCCCTCCTCATGGGCTTGAGTTGAGTAGGAGGTGTTACATGGACTTAAGTGATCTTCTAAGTCTAGAAATAATTGTCAAAGGATTAAAGAAAAGTTAGGGAATGATTTCCAATGAAATTAAAATATCCAACGAAACTTTCATAATCATAAACACTACATGATTCATGTCAGGAATGTAACACAATATAATAATACCTAAAAGACTAACACACCAAACCATAATAATCCAAAATCAGAGTACCAAAATGAAGACTAAATAATAAAAATACAAAGACACTATAACATAAGTCCATAACTCAACTACAAGATCCAGGCTTCATAATACTGCCAATGTGTTGTGATGGACCACCCAGGAAGTAAGATTCTTTTCCTTTACCTGTTTCATAGAATAAAATATCTGCAAAAGCACCAATGTTCTAAATAAGGGGGTGAGTTACAATAATAAGTAGTTTATCCCAAATAACTCCCAACTCACACCACTCAGATAAAACTGATTAGAAAAATATAAAATCAAATTATATAAAACCAAGAAACAAGGAGGCAAATTAAAACAAGCCAAACACACCTTTACTAGCCTAATTTATAAAAAACAACACAGTGACAAAGAATGTAACAAACAAATCATTAACCATTTTCCAAACATATATTGGAATAACCATAACATTTTTCATGGACACACACATAACACAATCATATCCACAAACCAACCACATGAACTCAGTGATTATTGATGGTGGAACTTCACATCTGTAACTTGTCCCCTTTTTATAGTGCTACTTAACGACCACTTAATGGTGGTACTTAATGGCCATGATCCATCCCATCCATCACTTTCTTAACCTCTAAATTAAGAAACCATGCCAGTAACATTTTATAAAACAAATAATCCATTAATAAAATCAATAATTTCAACACAAGATATAAGCATTTAAATAAAAATAGTTTTTCTTGAAAACAACCTTAGACCATATCCATGCCAAACATCATTTCATTAAAAGAACCATTTTATTGAAAATAATTTTCACAAACCATTTCCTAAAAATACAATATCACAATCATTTAAAATTTACATTTTCAAATCTAACATCAAGAACATTACACCATAATAACCAATTTATTCCTAAATCCATAAAACAACACCAAATAAGATCCAATAAATATTCACAAATCACATACATTATCAATTACAAGAATTGACTATTAATTTTAAATTAGATCCTTCAAGTTATATCAAAATTAAGTAGAGAGAAAATCCACCTACCTTGGGGTTTTGGAAAAATCGATCGACACTCAAACCCACCACAAATCTGAGTGAAATATTCACAAAACTAGCATATATCTCTTTACCTAACATCAACATTATTAATTATAATAATTTTAGGAAACAACGGCCATGGAACTACATCCGATTGAAGTATATCTAGAAAACCCATATAGAGAGAGCAAGATCTAATAGAAAACAAGAAAACACCAATATAAGAGACTTATCTAGGAAAAATCACCTTCAAATAACTATGAAATCCCTTTGATTTTATTCCAAAATTAGTGGAAGAGGTTCCCTAAATGTGGAGAAGTGGAAATACCAAGTGAACTTTGAGTGAGAGGTAAACTGAGGGTTTAGGGAAAATCCCGATAAACTATATTTTTAAAAACCCATTTCATAAATCCATGTATGGTTTAGCTGGATTGTTATTCAAACTGTGAGCTAACTGTGCACCCGTTACTGTCTGAAGAGGGTGCCTCACACAATTTTCCTACATAGTCATACAAACCATGCACTGATAATAAAAATAATAGTATCTCAAGAAAAATTGTTTACTTGGGTGGACGGATGGTTTATAAAATTGTGCATTATTTCCCTTGCCTTCTCCTCCACCGTTATAATTACATGGGTTTGAAGCAAAATTTCCCCTAACTATTCTCAAACCACCCACCCATAAAAATTCTTCCATACTTTCCCAAAACTCTCCTAAACCATACCAATCATTACCCAACCACTTTATATACATAAAAATAAAAAATAAAGGGTTAAATTCCTCAAATATGGGGTATTACATTCTCTCAACCATTGGACCCTCCATCCTTTGGAAGTAGAAAACTATCGTTTTTTCAAAAGATCTCAGGCCATTTCTCTTCCATCTATTTTTCCCATTCTGAAGTCTACTCATGAATCTCACCATGTTACCACACCACCAAAACTAAAGTGATACTTATGTCATGAAAAAAATTCTCTTTCCTATCCACAATTTGAACTGGCATGTGTACCAATGAAGCATCCAAATCGTACTTAACCTGATCCCAATGAATCACATGGTCACAATCCGACATCTACTTTTTCAACTATGATACCTGAAACATAGTGTGCCCCATACTAAACCATGTTGGAAAAGAAAACTGATATTCTATCTTTATAACCTGCTCATATATCTCAAAAAGAACCAATATAACTCATACATAACTAACCCATATTTCTAAAACAATGATGTCCCAACCTCATAGAGATTCTAAAAAACACATTATTACCCACCTCGAATGACAATGGTCATCTATGATGGTCTGCATAGGATTTATAGAGACTCTGAGCTTTATCCAATATCTTCCAAGTCAAATTAATCTTATCCCTTGTATCTTGGACAAGGCTCGACCCATCCAATGAAGTTTCCCCTATATTCTCCGAAAAAATTGGATAACAACATAGACTCCCATAGAATCCTGAAATGGGTTCATATGTATGGAGGCATGATATCTATTGTTATACGATAACTCAACCAAAGGAATATTCTCCTCCCATAAAGCACCAAAATCAATCACAGAATCCTACAACAAGTCTTACAACAGTTTTATTGTCCTCTTAGATTTCCCATCCATCTGAGGATGATAAGTTATACACATCAACAAATGAGTCCCAAGGGCTTGATGTAGTAATTTCTAGAAACATGATGTGAACCGATGATCTCTATCTGATATAGTAAAAAATGGTACACCATTCCTCTTTACTACCTCATAGATATAGATTTTGGATTGATCCTATACTATATGATATTCTTTAATAGTGTTTAAATGACCCACATTTGTTATCCAATCTACAATCACCCATATGGCGTTGTGTTTTATAATAATTATTGGGACACCTGTAACAAAATACATCGCTATTTATTCCCACTTCCACATAGGTGTAGGTAAATTCTACAACATACATGCCGATATTTGACTCTATTCCTTGACTTACTTACAAGTGATACATATTGAAAAAAACTAATCAACTTTCCTTTTCATACCATCCTACTGAAATTGCGCCTTCATCGCTATATAAATCTTATGAATTCTAGGATGAAATGCTCATCTAGAATGATTATAATAATTTAGTAGATTCTAATGATAATCTACTGATACAACCATCCAATTCTGAAAACCCAATACTGAATTTCTAACCAACTTCCTGCACTCAATTGTCTCCCCACAACTAATTTTTAATTAGATAGTCACACACACTGAATAAGACATATGTGCCTCTTTAACCAAACCAACCATGTTAGGAACCAACAAAACTAGTATGAAAATTAGTATATCACCTTGATTTTCATATCACAACCAGATATCATCTATTATTAACATCAATTTCATTAATCCGATGAGTGTTTTTTCCACCTGAGAGTATGAATTTTTACTTAATGAATCTTCCAATGAATTGCCTTTACCTAGTCTATACATCATGTCAATGTCAGCAATATGTAGATACTCCATCCCTATCTCTTGGTCGGTATAGACCATGAATTTCTCACCGAAGAGATAGTGATGTAATGTTATCAAAGCATGAACCACCCCCGCCAACTCCAAATCACGTGTTAGGTATTTCTTCTAATGAAACCTAAACTGGTACAATCCATACACAACCACATGATCCCCTTTAATGAGAACATATCCCAACCCTAATCCTAATTCCTCATAATACACCACATACCCATTCTGTGGTTTTATAAAATCCAAAATTTGTGTTGATGTAAGATGATCCTTCATCTCTTTAAAATATTTTTGATACATCTCATTCCAATGAAATGTAACATTCTTTATTTTCAAAGCTGGAATCAGTGAAGATAACTGTGAGAATTCAGTAACAAAGAGTCAATAATACCCATCTAGACCAAAGAAGATCTGTATCCAAAAATCATTCTTCAAAGGTTTCTAAGAGATAATGGCCTCTATTTTATCAGAATCCACTGAAACACCCTTTCCAGGAATAACGTGGCCTAGAAAATGTACCTCTTGTATCCAAAAGTCACACATTATCTATTTGGAAAACAATTGATGGTCTATCATGATTCCAAACACTACTAGAAATTATTTCTCATGTTACAGCACTATCCTCAAATACAGTAGTATATCATTGAAAAATACTACCTTGAACAAATCTAGATACCTCTTAAATATATGATTCATTAATTCCATGCATATTTTTGGTACATTAGTAATACAAAAGGGCGTAACTATATACTCATAATGTATATATCTACTTTTGAAAGTTATTTTTGGAATATCTTCCTTCCACACCAACAATTGATGATATTATGATCACAAATCAATTTTAGAGAACCATTGAGATCCCTTAAATTGGTAAAATAGACCATCAATTCCTAGTATTTGATATCAATTATTTATCATAATGTGGTTAAGCTTATGACAGTCAACACACAACTGAAGAGTTACATATTCATTTTTTTATGAAAAATGTGCTTTCCATGGGAATATTCTAGGCCGAATGAACCCATCATTTTCCAACTCCGCCAACTTCACCTTAAATTCCCATAATTCTGTTGGTGTCATCCGATAAGATAGAATTGAGATAGTCTTGGTCCCTAAAAAGAGATTAATTGTAAACTCCACTTCTCTAATGGGTAGAAATACTGACAATTCTTTAGGAAAGACATCCAAAAACTAATCAACAAATATCAGAAGAATTCTTTTCTCAAACTATTCATTTGATTCCAAAAACCAATCCACCATCTCATATGAGATGATCCCAACTGTGGGTGCCAAAAAATTTGTTGCACGTATCCTTTCACTCTTTTCTCCTCTAAAGAGATTATCAACCCCATCCTCTATTGTGAATCTCACCATTCATGCATAATAGTCAGTTTAGAACTTAAATATCATTAAAAAATCCATACCTAGTATTATATCATACAAATACATCTCAAGTAATGAGAAGTACCACATCATTTCAACCACATTACCATCTAAATAGAAAGATCTACACAGGAAGGCTTTGCCCTCTTTTTCACCTAAAGGTGTTTGAAGTTTTAGAACATAAGGAATCATTTCAACACATAAACTCAATGAATGAATGACACAAGGGGAAATAAAATAATTAGACACACTTATATCAAATAATACTTTCATAAAGTTAGAATTTAAAAGAATCATCCATCTAGCTTTGCATGGTCCCGACTAATCATCCATCAGAACCTGATTATCACCAAACACGAACTTATTGGCCACACTCTTCTCTTTGTTCCCATTCTAAAACTACCCATTCATAGGCATCACAATGTTCCTAGAATCACCATGGATAATTTTTCCTTGCTAATAAGGGGAGTGTTGCTACCCCCCATCCCATAGAGGCATACAATGCATGTGACCCCTAAAAAGTTTCATGGACACCTGACTTCAAAGAACATAAAAAATAGCACTAGAGTACCCCATCTTCTTATAGTTATGACATAATAGGGATTGTTCAAAACATTCCTACTTAATTTGGGTTAGAGATCCACACTGGAAGAATCCTTCAATATGCTGAGGCTTCAGAGAATAGTTCACCAATCATTACATTGATTTCTAATCCACACTATCAACATGGAAATATGAGTCCCTCTTCCTCTTTCTCCCTATGTAAGAGTTACCAGTATTTCTCATAGGCATAATCATGTGTCCCCCACTCTTAGCCCCTAAGATTTCACTTTCGACCACTATTTCTCTACTCCCCATTTCTATATAATCACTTATATACAACACCACTATTTTTCAATAAATTTCTTACCTCAAGACCAATTCAAAGATGAAAACCATAAAGGATTTACTTTCCGCAATATCAGGTGAAAACCGGAAAAAATTCATAAATTTATGAACATAATCAATTACTAACATGTGATCTTACTTCAGGCTTGATAAATTCACAATTTTCTAAATCTTGAATGTGTTAAGGTAAAATTTTTGTAAAAAAATTCCACAAAACTCTCCCACGTTATACCATGGTCCATTATAGCCTAAACCACCAACTCTGACAACTGACATGCAAGTTCCTCCAAAATTTACATCACCAACATCACTTTTAACTCTGCATGTATTCCAAAGAAATTGAATAAATGATTCTTCCAATTTATCCATGATTCTATCCTTTCATGTTCCAAATCACCATAAAAATGGGTGGATTCCACTATTGAAAATGAAAAGAGAGATCCACATGCCTCATCTCATCACTTCTGTTCCCACTTTCCACATCTTGAAAAACATTTACTATATTCTACACTTGCTACTAGTTCACCTAGGGATCAGCTGCGACCACATTTCCTGTAGCATCCTCTAGTTGGTCTCTATGATGTCTACTCTGTACAATTTCTATCAACACAAGATCCTCCATGTGTCTCATTCCATAAAAACTAAAATCTTACAATTTCAAATTCAATTACATTAAAACAATCACAACTAAATTTTCTAAAATTTCCATTTTTCCATGTTCTAACATTTTTAAAAAATCCAAGATGTTTTCAAAATCAACCCATTTTCAAATACCACAACTTTTACCTATTTGGAACTAAAAATTTAAATTTTTTTTTTCATATTTTTCAAAAATAAACACATTCATACCACAACATAAATCATTATCCCTAATGGAATATTCAATACTAGTGGGAAGTCATTTCAACCATGCATGAGATCCTCATATCATTGGCTACACCTATGATAATTAGATCACACTCCTATAAGTTTATCCAAAAAAATATCTAACCAAATCCATGGTAACTTGAAGTTCCTCATAAAACGGTAAGATATGTCCTTTTATTATATACATTTTAGGTTCGGTCAATCCTACTACATTCTACAATCTAAACTTGAGGAATAAACCCATAAAAAATGTCAACTCCAAGACTAAAAACTAATGCCATCTTACTGAAGAAAATTCAATCATTTTGAAAGTGAAGGACCAAAAAAACTGATACCAATTGTAACATCTCACCCCTCCTCATTGTCTTGAGTTGAGGTGGTGGTTCTACTTGGACTTAAGGGATATTTTGAAGGTGCATGAGGCTAGAAAAAAATGTTGAGGGCTTCATGAACACTTGGGGAATGATTTTACTTTGAAATGAAAATAACCAACAAAACATGACATAATCATAACCACTACATGATGTATGTCAAGAATGTTACACAATACAAAAATAACCAAAATACCAACACAACCAAACCTTAATAATACATAATCAGAGTACCTGGAAGAAGAATAAAAAAATATATGACATAACTCCATAACTCCACTCCAAGATCCAGACTCTACAAGACCATCCAATAATCATGATTCACCACTCATGAAGTGAGAAGCCTTACCTTTACATGTGTCTCAAAAAACAACATCTAGAAAATCACCAAAGTTCCAAAGTAGGGGGTGACTAATAATACATCATAGGTTATTCCAAAATTACATCCCTACACAAATCTACTAGGATAAAACAAATTTCCACAATACATTAATAAATTATATAAAACCTTGAAATAACGAAACAAATTCCTACAAGAAAAACAAACCCTTACCAACCCAGTTTACCCAAAACAACACAATGTGAAGGACAATAACCAAACAAGTCATTAACTATTTTCCAAACACATATTTTCATACCCAAAACATCTTGCATGGATACACACATAACACAACCACATCCATAATCCAACCACACATGACCAATGTTCATTGATGGTGGAACTTCACATCCATAACCCATCCCCTTTATATAGTTGTACTTAATGACCAATTGACAGTGGTACTTCACATCCATGATACATCACATCCAACCCTTTCTTAACCTATTAAGAAAGAAACCATGCCAATAACATTTTCAAAACCAAATAATCCATTAGAAAAATCAACAATTTCAATACAAGATATAACCATTTCAATAAAATTAATATTTATTGAAAATTTCCTTATACCACATCTATACCAAAAATTATTTCAATAAAACAATAGATTTTATTGAAAATAATTTTCATAAACCATTTACTTTAAATCCACCCTGCCAATGATTTGAAAATTACTATTTTAAAATCGAACACCATGCACATTACAACACAATAACTAATTTTTTACAAATCCACAAACATCACCAAATAATATCTAAAAAATATTTTCACATAAAAACACTATCAATTTTAATAAATGGAAATTAATTTTAATATCAATGATTTTTGTTCTATCGAAATGGAGTAGAAAGAAAATCCACCTAACTTTGGGTTTTGGTGAAATCAACCGATGCACAAATGCACGACAAATCCATGTGAAATATCCAAAGAAAACCTCCTTAGATCTCTTTAACTAACATAAAAAATCCAAATTCTCAACATTTTAGGTAACATCAACCCTAGATCTACTTGTAGTAGAAGTAGATCAAGACAACTATGAGAGATAGAGAGAGGCGGATTAAAGAGAACCCATGAAATAACCAAGAGAAGATACTTATCATGGAAGAATAACCATGGAATAACCAAGAAAACCCTTATATTTACATCCAAAATGAGTGGGAGAGGTTCCCTAAACTTTGAGAAGAGGAAATCACATGTTTTCCTTGAGTGGAAGGAGAAAAGAGAGTTTAGGGAAAATCTTGAGCAAGCCTATTTTTAAAAAAAAATCAATTTTTAAATTCCCTCATGGTTTAGCCATATAGTTATGAAAATTGTTCACTAATCATGTGTCAAATAGTCTCTCAAGAGGGTGCCTCACACGATTACACCACATGGTTAAGAAAATTGTGCACCGGCCGTGAAAAACAACATTAGCTCAAGATGAATGGTTTACCTCATTTTCTGTATGGTTTTAAGAACTATGCACCTTAACCATGACCATCACCCTTGCCACTGCCTACACTTGTAAAGTTACATGGGTTTTTTGCACTATTTCAACTAAACATTTTCAAAATTTGGGTTCTTATAAAGGCCTCTAAACTTTAAAAAACTCTTCCAACCCATACCAAACATCACCCAACCTCATTATATAAATAAAAGTCATAAATAAATGGTTAAATAACTCAAAAAGGGGCTAATACAAGAAATATTTCTACCACCACTGATGTGGATTCTGATCCCAGTTAGAGAAAATATACCTCTATACCTTATGATCTGTAAGGACAAAAAAGTTCTCCACAATGAGGAAAGTTTGTCAGAGATTTATCAAAAACAACACTTCAAAAAGAATAATATCATGGGAGGAATTGCTACACTAATGGGGAATAAACTTCCTAGGTCCATATTAAATCACCACTCATGGATGAAACATTATTATCCCAAGTTGAGATTAAACGAATCAAATAAAAGCTCAAACATCACTCTTTTTTGTAGCTAAATGAATGGAGCATTGATCAAATTCTCCCTTGAGTATTCAAATGTTTCATGATGCTGATCATCCCAAAAATATGTCATGTTCCTTCCTATTCTTAACCAACAAGGTGGTAGTGAACTTGGAGAAGTTAGTCAAAAACCACCGATAATACCCTTTGATACCAAGGAAACTATATTCCGACAGAACATTCATGGTTAATACTAAAGAATAAACCACCAAAATTCTAAAATTTTTCACCATTAAACCTTTTTGGGACCCCACATTCCTGATAAAATGAATCTATAAAATGCAAAACATCACAAATATGATCAAAATATACCTCATACAACCTCCATTATATGAGTGCTTCATTGATGAAAACCACTATGATGTGGAATAGGAACTCATGGAACATAGATTTAATGAGTCCTGGGAAACTAAATTGGGTTTTTGTAATATAAAATTACATAAATGTGAACTCTAAGTACACATAATAACACCTGAATGAAATATTTAGGATATATCCCCCCTTTACCATCATCTAGTGATAGCTAGGTCATATGAAAATAATCAAAAATCTAGTTGGATCTATTCAAACAGTGTGACAACTCATATATACTTCGAAATAAGTATTATTTCTTAGATACCACAAGAACCCACCTACTATAGACTATACATAACCAAATTTTATCATCCACATTCTTGAAAAAAATACCATAGCACCCCATGTTGAAACCCATGGTTAGATAAAAACCCTATAAAATGGATTTTTAATTTCAATCCATAAATATTGTAGCTCATAAGGCTCAACCTGGTGTGTAGATATTAAAATCAAAGAGGAACTATGATATAACTCTATCATAAATTTCATATCATGTGTAAGGGGTAGCATCAAAACCTCATTGGGTAAAACATATATAAACATCCTAAAAAATAATAAGGAACTCCACAACTTTAAATTATACTAAATCCATCAATAATGGTGATAGTAATGGAAAATGAGGCTTTGAGAACATAAAATCCATCTGATTTTCGTACTCACTAATAAAATTTTTACACCATCCCGCTATATCAAAAAATGAGACTCTTCTATAAAAGTAGTTGATGCCAATGTTCATAGAATAAAATTAGTCCATTCGATGGATAACATCGTATGGTTGTTTCTCTTGTATAAAAACAAATTCTTATATGATAATTGTTCCTCAAGATTATCTCACTACCTTAAAACACAGCAAATAAATATAACTGACATCTAACTGGATAGTCAACACTAGTAGCATTTCAAGCCTGTTGACCCTAATTCCCAAGGCACAAACCATGTTGGGTGATATAGAATAATTCGACACTATGTAATCAAATATATAAAAGTACATAGTTTAAGTTAATAAAAAGGTACATAAAGAAATATATAACATGCCTCGTGTTGGAATATCGAAAAAATTTATCTACCTTTATCCATATCCTACCTCTTCACTACCATAATAATCTATGATATAAATTATATTTGAAACCCCCTTTATAAATCACCTCTTGAAACCTTTTCCTCCTTCTGTGTCTAAATATACAAAATTAGACACTATCACAATGCTCTATGCATCTAGATAATGTCTAAGGCGTCCCAATACTCAATCACAACCCAAATAAAGCTGAAATATATTGTCAAATTCTATATCTAGTTCGCCGACTCTATAGTAGATAAACTACACTAATACTTAACCATTCTCTTATGTTGGAACACATAAAACCATATCCTTTAAGATTTATCCTCATCATTTGAGTATACCCTCTGGTGGTCAACTAGAACATCCAATCATAAATATCCAACCCAACATACATGTAGAAAATGAAAAGGATCCATTTTTAAAAATAAAAAGGAAACATCATAATCCTAGTGGTATGGAATTTTTATGAAACATTTGATTATATATATTTAAATTCCTCAAAAAATTCCCCATTTAAACATAGGAATAAACAATAATTATCCATTCCCCTTCTATAGGTTTCTAACCTATAATAAATATTATCCCACTGATGATGTTTTTTAAGATTAAGTTCCTTGAATAAAATAAAAGGGGTCCCTAATCATCTATCTCCTAGTTGTTATCCCATTATGAATCACAAACAGTTATTAGATAACATAGTTTCCCTACAAATACAAAAAGAACTATACAAGTTCCAAATTACAAATTTTATCCTACTCTAGATAATATATATTATATAAATTTACTATGAAGCACCTATATTGGAAGCCACACTTAATACTATAGAGAATAATAGAGTGTCCCCCGAAGCCACTACAAATACTCCATGGGTTGGCCACTGACACGGAGAATATATTTCAAACAAATGTGTGGAATTACCCTGAAAAATCCAAAACATATAGAATCTAACCACAAATTAAATATTTAACAAAAAATAAAACCAATATACCATAATACTCATAATGCATGAAATTATATACAAATACAATTATCTAAGATAAAATGATAATATAAAATCCTTTGTAACAAATCCAACCACAGCTCTGAGATTCGATCTACAAAGGTCCACCCCGATTTCCAATTCCCTTGTTATAAACTAATATATATATATATATATAGGGGTGAGGATAAATTTATACTCAATGGGATTCTCCTTAGTAACTCTCATGAACATAGTGGAAGAAGCATACTAAGGCCCCAATGAATAAATAATTGAACCAGCATGCACCAACTAATTCAACTAATAAGTAATCTAACTAATTCCCACTCACCAAATATCTCATCCAAGTGTAATGAAATAGTATTTAGGGACATAATAAGAGGGTACCCTACACCACTTCTCAATTGGTAAGTCTCTCACTAACCCTAATTTCGTACGTCCTATTTCACTCATTCATTTAATATAATCATAAACATATCAACATAATATATATATATATATATATATATAAAGTTGTATTTGGTGTGGGTTGGACTAAAACATTACCTTACTTAACCCATTTTGGGTGTACCATTATCATTGGCACTAGCCCATAGCCACACCCACATATCTGTATACATCATAGTAAGGTTTCATGAACATAGAGGACATCAATCTCGTTACCACCTCAATCCACGAATGATCCTCACAACACATCATATCATAATCCCATCTACAACTCATCAAGTAAAATTTTGAATTCAATTTATCACATCCTATGCATATAAAATTTGATCTATAATAGATGTTCAATGTTTAGAAAATATATAGATAGAACATGAGATAAAAGTTTCTATTTATTAGGAAGGCCCAAATTTTCCTTGATCATTTTTTTATCATTCTAGTTATGGGATTCCAAGGGTTGTTTCTATAGTTGTTCAATGGTTCAATAAGTTTCATTATTTTAAATATTAATTTAAAATGGTTCTGTAATTTATAAAATTTTTAAGAATTTAAAGTAATTTAGATGTTTAGAAATTTATTATTTAGTAAATATGTAATTATTTTTTTTAAAAATGATTTAATTATTATTTAAGTAAATATTTAATTTTTAGATATTATAAAAAATTCCATCATTAATTATTCATAATTTTCTCTAATTTAAAATTTAATTTTCTTAATTTTAATTATACCCCTATGAATGAACCCCTCAAATTATTAAGGTAAAATTATAGAGTTTTATAATGATAATCTAGTTTTTCATTTGAAAGGGTAATGTCCATCGCAAGTTAAGGAATTCTAGTCATTATAAAGAAACAAGAAGGTATATTTGAGTTGCATCAAGGTATATTGATTCTTGTATAAGGTTATTCACTAGTTTTGATTTATTATATTAAGGTATACCTAATCTTGCAAGTTGTTAATCTTACTATTCCACTCACTACATAAATATAGGAAAAGTATTTTAAAGGTATTTCCTTAACTCGAAAATGGGTGGACTCGACTGTAGGTAATTTATTCTCATGCCATGGTGTCTATGTAATGGTTAGTATATATTTAGGTAAGGGTACTTAGATTCAATTCTAACTCACATAATGAAATTATTATAATTGTATAAGGGAATTTTTGGTTTTTTAAAGGTATTTTGGAAAATATTTATTTTATTTACTCCTAATGTGTGGATAACCATAAATTTTAAATTAATACACATTTCTACTAATTTTTTTTATAAAACATGTTTTTAAATGATAAAATAAAATAATTACCAACATTGATGGATTTAAATATTATTGAAAAAGGAAAAAATTTATGAATTAATAAGTTTCTTGAAACATAAATGGTTTGTTCTAGGAAAATAAAATAAAAAGTAAATTAAAATTAATTAAAATTGGAAGAATTGATGAAATTATAAAGAAAATCTATTGAAATATCTAATATGTTATTTTATTAAAATTATTTTTCTTCTTATTTTTTTTAATTTTTTTACTTGAGCATTGTTGATCTAAGATACATTTTTTGGGTTAAATGGGTCCCATAAATTTGCTTAAGTCCTCTCCCATGATTTTTTTAGGTAGTTTTCATCTCCCTCTCTACCTCTATTTTACACAGCATAGTGAATTTTTTTTGTGAGATAAGGGAATCAAGATACAATATTTTTAATATGTAAACTATGTGTTTATCATTCATATATCTATATTTGGTAATTGGTATGAATTAATGTAAAAAAATATAGAAACTAAAATTAGGGAAGATAAAAAAGAATGTAATGAATTTTTATTTCCTAAGTGTTTTAATGATATATTATTTATTGGTGGTACTATATTCACCAGGTAACAAATTGGAATAAATAACTAAAATAGATTATATAGAAGTAAAAAATAAATTTATATTAAATAAGAGAGTTTAACATGTATTTTTTATATTTTAAATTGTTTTTTTAGGTTTTTGTAGTACCAAAATATATTTTGTAATAAAATATTGAATAATACAGAAATAAAATGAATATTATAGAAAATATAATAAAATGATGAGTGGAATGAACCTAAAATTTTATGATAACTAAAACCCATTAAATTGAAGAATTATTTCATTTTTTCGGTCCCAAAGGGCATCGCTATTTCCCTATGGATCAAATAGAAACACAAAATTTCAAAAAACTCAAATTGTGTAAATTTAAAAAAATTAAAACACAATATTTGGAAATTTTGAGGTAGAACCGATTGATATGATGAATTAATTTAAGTACTTTTTTTAAAGAAAGTTTTTATTTGATTTTATGAAAGTTGGAGAAGAATATATGTTGGTTTTGAAATTTTTTTTGAAGAAATTAATAATCAAAATAGATGTGGATTTATTAGTTATAAATCAAATTTGAAAAGTGCGTTGGAGTTTTATAGTTTTAGGTTTTAGGTAAAATTGGATTTTATCAATTAAATTATTAATCCATGTTTGGTATGAGAGTAAACATAAGGTGGATCTAATGGTCATGGTATCCCCTCCTAAATAAAGAATTCTCATCTTTCCCTTTTTCTAGTAATTTATGGTTTTTTCAAATTGATTTTGTTATGATACCATATTTAAAGTAGTTTTACAGGAATAAAAAATTAGTCCTGCCACAATTCAGGATAAATAGTTGAATAATTTTAAATTCCATTATAGATTTAATTAACAATTCTTGTGATAAAAATAAAATATTTGGACTATAATTGATTAAATAAATTTCATAAATATAAGACTTATATAAAAATATATAAATTTAATGGCTCCTTAACCCATCATCTACATAAAACAAGCACAATTAAAGGTTTACCCCTCATCCTTACGATGAGATAGTAATATGGATGTAATTAAATAAAATAATAAATAAATGAAATTACAAGAGAATGTAGTATATGACCCTATATCAACACAACTTATCATCCCAAAAATTTGTCTCCAAATTTTTTCCTTGGTAGACACATCATCCCTGTCTATTTATCGAACAATAAGGGTATTTTTTTATTTACTTTTCCATGAATGTGGTCTATAATAGAGCATGGTTCCACCCTACATAATAAATAGTGGTCTTAAGTCATTAAATATTTGCCTCTATGGAAATATATGTCAAATATTCTCATTACTTTTTCTCTCTCTGGACTTTCACGACGTTTATGGATTTCATGATGTGAAATTATCTATCCCTCTTTGGAAATCATTTTCTCTCCTTTATGTCCTACCTTTGGTTCATGTGTTGTAATGTTTTCACATAGTGTATGTTTACATGAACTGAATCTTGTGTTTCTAGTCCAAATATTGTCCAGAAAGTCATTTATGTAACACAAATTAATATATCGAATCACCTAAGAATGTATTCATGAAATACACATATCAAATTCTCTCATAATTGAGTATAGACTATTCTTTAAGGATTGAATCTCTACAAACAACAAAGTGCACTCACCCTACCATGATTTAAATCCAATTTGGATAAAAGAAATTGTTTAAATAGATAATTAAATGTCCAAGATTCACATATTATGTTTCATAAATGCCTTATTTTTCAATGAAATATTTTACCCATGTATTTTAAGTTTTATCTTTGAAATAAATATTAATTTTTATCCATCCGTTTTTATTTTCCAATTTATTATGAATATTATTAAAATTTGAAATTTACCTCTTTTTGAATATTTTTTATCTCATCATCAAGGTAAAATTTTATATAGACTTTAGTACATACCACAAGAACATTTCACTTACCATAGTCTCCCAAGGAATCTACTTTATCCACTATGTAGAGAAAACATCACAAATAATCACGAGGGATTAACTAGTTAGGATAAAATGACTTGGATGCCTTGGGATGGCAGGTAATTGAAGTAACGTATGTTAATCTAAAAAAGGAGGTTATCTATAAGGTATTTTTCAGGATAATTAAAACTAGATATATAAAAGTCACATCTCTCTCAATTATCTCAAATTGATCTTATGAATAAATGAAATTAAGTAAGTGAAACACCCTCTTGTATTCTTTATTTATTTTATAATTATTTTTTTCTTTTTATTCATTATTTTCATTTTAAAATCTATGCTTCAGACAACCCTCACAGCCACCACACAACCACAAATAATCTCCTCATGAAACTATTTATAATAGTGATAAAAAGATAACAGATCAATTATAGTTTTTTTAATTTTATAAAACACAAACCATTATTTCAATTTTTTTAGAATAGGCTGTTTAATAAATACAATGAATTTTCCATCCTAAAATACCATGAAAATTCTCAAATAGTTATCTATTACAAAATGTTTATCCCTTCTACCAGTCTCTCTCTCCTCCACTATTACATTTGAAAATCATGAAAAAAATTGAGAGGAATGTAATAATGGAAAAAATGGTCATAAAACATGTACCTTCCCAAAAAATGATGTTGATGGTTTATACAGGCTTAAAAAAGATCATTGTAAGGTATGTATCATAATAATGGAAAAAATGTACCAGAATCAAATTAAAAATTATTTTTTTACATCAATAACTATGGCAGGAAGAAAAGAATGTTCTGGAAGAGAACATTCCCAGGTCTCACAAGAAATATACTATAGAAAATAATGGGAATTATTGGGCATAGTGTATGTATCTGTAATGAGAGTAATGGTTGGGACAACTAATCCTGGGGATATATACTAATAATAAAATCAATTAATTTAAATATCAAAAATTCAAAACATGGTCAAATATTAGAATAGTTTTGTATACAAAAATAAATCAGCATCCTTAAATAATGATTTTAAAAATCATAATCCACATGTTTTTCCATACTAATTCTTTAAACATTTTACTCAATAAAGTTTATTGGAAAATTATTTTAAATTCATTTCAAGGAAAGTATCCTATATAGATTATGTTTCTTTTTTTAAATGATTAATGAATAAAAAATGTGGGAATGAAATTATAAGTTAAAATTTAGAGAAAAATAAATGTGGGTAACACAATACATAATTCCAATTCATGCATCACTTTCAAATAAAATTTTAATATTATATATTCTAATTCAACTTGCACCTGATTTATTTCATGAATGGTTTTTACAAATTTTATTTTCTATATTTCATGATGTGAATGGTTTCCATGACATGAGTTAATTATAAAACTTCTTCTCCTATTAACTACCAATTTCTTTATAGTCCTCTAAAATAAAAGTAAACATGTAAATTAAAAATCCATAATTAATGAAATAATTTTTTAAAAAATTGGTGTCAGTGCATGTGTGCCTCTAAAATAAATAAATAAAAGTGAAGAAAAATTATGTTGAGTCCAAGAATATTTTTTTAATGATGTGGGATCAAATATACATCCACTTTTTTCATCTCAAATTATGGATTATAGAAAGGTTTTACCTTTTTAGGGTCTATAAATAGTCCTTGTTGATTCTTGTATATACAGGTTTTCCCCTATCCTACTTCTCTAAATATCACAATTCTTCATAATGTAAGTACTTTCTTGATTTACCTTGGTTTGATCTATTATTTATTCATTATGAAAAACTAAATATATGGTCATGTACCATCTATACCTATTAAATTTTTTTAAACTTCATGAAGTTAGTCACTCCACTAGTAAAAGTGGTCTAACCAATATATATTTTCTATCTTCATTATAGTGTTTTTATGTTTATAATGTACTTTAACAACCTCAAAAATATCTTATACCACTTCACTATAATTACTACCCCCAAATTTAGTAATTTTGTCTTCTACAAACTCATTTTTCCCGTACATATAAGTTCTTCATCAAATGATGAATATTTAAACATACTTGTCTATAACGAAATATAAAATAAGGTTATCCACCTTGGACATGTATTAAAGAACAATTTTTGGAAAAAATGTTCTTCCCTGAATTAGTGGAGTATTCTACAGATCTATATCCCACACTAATAAGTTTATAGGGAAGAAACATTTGTTGAATTTTATCATAATATATTCAATAACCCCTTGGGGGTACTACATTATTGAGTCTTCCAGTAGGAGTCTAGATCTAGTGGGCTTTAGTCTTTTTAATACCACATAGTTGAGTGCGGTATATGAAATCATATTAAAATATACACTTAAGTCAAGGAAATATTTTCTAAATTTATTATCTCCAATAAATATAGTAACTTAAAATAAACATATATCTTGTTTCTTCTAAGGTAGTTCCTTTGATACTATTGTCGAACAATCCCATGGTAGTAGAATGGTGTATAATTTCTCTATCATTATCTTATTGACCACTAGCTCCTTTATAAATATTTTGAATTATTGAATGTTTTTAAGGGATTCTGAAAAAGGAATATTAATGTGCAATTTTTTAAATTTTTTTAAAACTTTAGATTTCTATGTGTCGATCCTCAATAGTTCCATCAATTCTAGAAATGGAAGTCTTGACTTTCATTTTGGTGGTTCTTATTTATCATTTTCAGCTACTTTTTTTTGGGTTCAGGGTGATCCTAACTAGGTTTTAAACATCAAAGGAAAATTAATATCAATTCATCATGTGGATGTACCTCAAGGCATCAAGGAAGTGATCCTCTTGGCCTCCCTCAAAGTAATTTAGTGAATTTTCTAATTTATGTTCCATATATTATAATTTTTCCTTTTTTCACTGATTCATTATTTATATCTTTGATTACCACCCTATACATGGTAATAAATGTGGCATGTGTCTCTTCCAAAAAATAGACCAGGTTCGTCAGTGTGGTCCCTTGGGGTGCTTGTTGTGGATACCCTTATTGAATTTTAGGATATCCTTGTGCTTGTTTTTTTTGTGGATACCTTCCTTGAAATTGATTTATATGATTTTAATTAGCATAAATTTCATAATCTATATATGTAACATAAGGGGTTTTCTATTGTCTTTCCATCATTTTCATCTTCTTGGTCAACGATTCTGTCTGTGCCTTCATCTAGTCATTATTGTTGATCATGTGAACTCCTATTTGTTGCATACCTTATCCTTTATTTCTATGCCCGTTGTGATTTCTGTGACTTTTCTCTATATTCTTGGTTTATAATTGGAGTCAAATTCTATGGGGTATTTAATCCCTTCCCAAGTGTTGTATGTGTGAATTTTTTGATTTTAAAAATTGTAATTTCCATCAAAAAATAAAAAACATAAAATAATGAAAATAAAATAAAACAACATTGGTGTTGATGTTATATGATCCTTAATATCTTCAAAAGATTTCTAATACATCTCATTCCAATGAAATGAAACACTCTTTTTTTTTTCAAAGCTGGAATTAGGGAAGCTAACTGTGAGAATTAAAAAATAAAGAGTCCATCATACCCAGCTAGACCAAGGAAGATCAGTATCCTAAAAGTAGTCTTCAAAGGTTTATAAGAGATAATGGCCTCTATTTTATATAGATCCACTAAAACACCATTTCCAAGAATATCATGGCCCGGAAAATGTACCTCTTGTATCCAAAAGTCACACATTGTCAATTTGGAAAACAATTGATGGTCTATCAAGATTCGAAACACTACTAGAATGTGTTTCTCATGTTCCACTACTATCCTCAAATATAATAGTATATCATTGAAAAACACTACCATGAACATATCTAGTTACCTCTTAAATTTCTGATTCATTAATTACATGTAGATTTTTGGTAAATTAGTAAGACAAAATGGTGTAACTATATACTCATAATGTCTATATCCACTTCTGAAAGATATTTTTTGAATATCCTCCTTTCACACCCACAATTGATGATTTTATGCTCGCAAATAAATTTTAGAGAACCATTGAGATCCCCTAAATTGATAAAATAGACCATCAATTTATCGTAGTTGATATTGATTATATATTATAACATGGTTAATCTTACGATATTCAACACAACCGAAGAGTTACATCTACATTTTTGATGAAAAAAGTGCTTCCCATGGGCACATGCTAGGCCAGATGAGCCCATCATTTTCCAACTCCCCCAACTTCACTTTCAATTCCCTTAATTCTGTTGGTGTCATCTGATAAGATAGAATTGATATAGTATCTGTCCCTAAAAGAGATCAATTATAAACTCCACTTCTCTAATGGGTTGAAATACTAATAATTCTTGAGGAAATACATCCAAAAAATGATCGACCACAGCCAGAAGACTACTTTTCTCAACCTCTTCAAATGATTCTAACAACAAATCAACTAACTCATATGAGATCATCCCATCTATGGGTTCCAACAAATCTTTTGCATGAAATCTTTCACTCTTTTCTCCTCTAAAGAGATTCTCAACCTCATCCTCTATAGTGAATCTCACCATTCATGAATAATAGTAAATTTGGAACTTAAGTATCATGAAAAAATCAATATAATTCTCTACATAGGAAGTCCAACATCATCTCAACCCTATTCCTAACTTAATATAATTCTCTACATAGGAAGGCTTGGCCCTCTTTTTCACCCAGATGAGTTTGATGTTTTTGAACAAAAGGTATCATTTGAACACATAAACTCAACGAATAATCAATACAAAAGAAAATAAAATAACGAGACACAAATACATCAAATAATACTTGCATAATGTTATAATTTAAAATAATCATACATCTAGCAATGCATGGTCCCAATTGATCATCCAACAGAACCTGATTAGAACCAAACACGTGCTTATTAGCCACACTCTTCTCTTTTTTCCCATTCTAAAACTACCCCTTAATAGGTATCATAGAGTTCCTAGAATCACCATGGATAATTATTCTCTACTGATGAGGGGTGTGTTGCTACCACGGTCCCATCGAGGCATACAATGCATATGACCCCTAAGGAGTGTCATGAACACCTAACCTCAAAGAACTACAAAAAAAAGTACTAGAGTACCCTAATATTTTTATAGTTATGACATGATCAAGGTTGTTCCACACATTCCTACTTAATTTGGGTTAGAGAGCTATACTGGGAGCATCCTTCCATATTCTGAGGCTTCAGAGGAAAGCTCACAAATCCTTCCATTGGATTGTAATCCACACTAACACCATGGAAATATGAGTCTCTCTTCCTCTTTCTCCCCGTGTTAGAGTTCCCAATATTTCTTATGGTAATAAACAAGTTTCCCTCACTCTTATCCCCTAATATGTCTCTTTCAACCACAATTTCTCTACTCCCCATTTCTATATAATCACTTATACATAGCACATATATTTTTCAATGAATTTCTCACTTCAAGAACAATTCAAATATTCAAACCATAAACGATTCACTTACTACAATATCAGGTGAAAACTAAACCAAATTCATAAATTTATCTGCATAATTCATTACTGACATGTGCTCTTACTTTAGGCTTGAGAAATTCACTATTTTCTAAATCTTGTATGTGTTAAAGTATATTTTTTTTGTAAAACAATTTCACAAAACTATCACATGTTACACCATGTTCTATTCAAGCCTAGACCACTAACTCCGAGAACTAACGTGAAAGTTCCTCTATATCTACATTACCAAAATCAGTTTTAACTCTGCATGTGTGCCAAAGAAATTGAATATTTTATTCATCTTATTTATCCATCCTTCCTCCTTTCTTATTCTAAATCACCATAAAAATGGGTGGATTCTGCTATTGATATTGAACTGAGAGATCCAAATGCCTCATCTAATACATTTTATTCCTACATTACATAGCTTGAAAAACATTTACTATATTCTCCTCTAGCTATTGGTTCACCTAGGGATCAGCTGCAACCACATTTCCTGCAGCATCCTCTGGTTGGTTTCAATGATGTCTAATCAGTGTCATTTCTATCAACACAAGAGCCTCCATGTGTCTCATTCCCTAAGAATTTAATTCTTAAAATTTCAAATTCTATTACATTACAACAATCACATCGAAATTTTACAAAATTTCAATTTTTCCAAATTCTACCATTTTTGAAAAATCCACGATGTTTTAAAAATAAACCCATTTTCAAAATACCACAAATTTAACCTATTTGGATCTAAAATTTTGAAAATAATTACCATATATTTCAAAAATCAACACATTCATACCACAACATAAATCATTATCCCCAATGGAATATTCAACCCTAGTGGGAAGTCATTTCAACCATGCATGAGAGGCTCTTCTCATTGGCTACACCCATGATAATTAGATCAAACTCATATAAGATTTTCCAAAAAAAAATTCAACCAAATCCATGGTAACTTGAAGTTCATCATAAAACAGTTAGATATGTCCTTTTATACTATACATCTGAGGTTCAAACAATACTACTACATTCTATAATCTTAACTTGAGGAATAAACCCAAAAAAAAAATGTTAACTCCAAGACTAAAAACTATTTCCAACTGACTGAATAAAATTCTCTCATTTGAATGTCAAGGACCAAAAAAACTGATACCACTTGTAACATCCTTCCCCTCCTCATTTTCTTGAGTTGATGTGGTGGTTCTACTTGGACATAAGTGACATTCCGAAGGTACATGAGGCTAGAAATAAATGTTGATGGCTTCATGAACACATAGGGAATGATTTTACCTTGAAATGAAAATAACTAGAAAAACATGCCATAATCATAACCACTACATGATGCATATCAAGAATGTTACAAAATAAAACAATAACCAAAATACCAACACAACAAAACCTTAATAATCTATAATCAGAGTACCAGGAAGAAGACTAAAAAATAAAAATAAAAATATTCTATGACATAAATCCATAACTCCACTCTATGATCCAGACTCTAAAAGACCGTCCAAGAATCACGATTCACTACTCATGAAGTGAAAAGCCTTACCTTTACCTGTGTCTTGGAAAACAACATCTGCAAAATCACCAAAGTTCCAAAGTTGGGGGTGAGTAATAATACATCATAGGTTATTCCCAAATGGTTTCCCTATACACACGTCTAGGATAAAACCAATTTTCATAATGTAAAAATAAATTATATAAAACCCTGAAATAAGGAAACAAATTCCAACAAGAAAAACACACCCTTAATAACCCAGTTTATCCAAAAAAAACACAATGTCAAGGAAAGTAATCAAACACGTCATTAAATATTTTCCAAATAAATATTTTCAAACCCAAAACATCTTGCATGGCCACACACATAACAAAATTATATCCATAATCCAACCACATAAGATCTGTGTTCATTGACAGTGGAACTTCACATCCATAACTCATCCCATTTATAAAGTAGTACTCCATGAAAACTTGAAGTAGGTACTTCATAGTCATGATCCATCCCATCAAACCCTTTCTTAAGAAATTTTACATGAAACCATTCCAATAAAAATTTAAAAACCAAATAATCCATTAAAAAATAAATAACTTAATTATAATCCAAAACCATTTCAATAAAAAAAATATTTACTGAAAATTTCCTTATACCACATTCATCCAAAACATCATTTTAATAAAACAACAGATTTTATTGAAAACCATTTTCATAAACCATTTCCTATAAATCCACCATTCCAATGATTTGAAAATTACTATTTTAAAATCCAACACCAAGAACATTATAACCATTTTTTTTCAAAAATCCACAAAACATCACCAAATAAGATCTAAAAAATATTTTCACATCAAAAACACTATCAATTTTAATAAATGACTATTAATCTTAAATTCAATCATTTTTTTATATAAATGGAGTAGAAAGAAAATCCACCTACCTCTGGGTTTCAATGAAATCAACTGATGCACAAACGCACCACAAGTCCATGTGAAATATCCAAAGAAAACCTCCATAGATCTCTTTACCTAACATCAAAAATGGAAATTCTAAAGATTTTAGGGAACATAAAACCTAGATCTAGTTGTGATGGAAGTAGATCTAGAAAAATTGGAGAGATAGAGAGAGGGAAATTTAAGAGAACCCAAGAAAACACTAAGAGAAGAGACTTAGTATGGAAGAATCACCATGAAAGGACCATCAAAACCCTTCAATTTACATCCAACATGAGTGTGGGAGGTTCCCTAACCTTGGAGAAGAGGAAATCACCAATGTTCATTGAGTGGGAGGAGAAAATAGAGTTCTGGGAAAATCATAAGCAAGCCCATTTAAAAAAAAAAATTCATTTTTAAAGTCACTCATGGTTTAGCCACACAGTTATGAAAATTGTGCGCTAATCATGTGCCTGCTAATCTCTCAAGAGACTACCTCGCACGATTTTACCACATGGTTAAACAAATTGTGCACCGGCTGGGAAAAAAAGAATTAGCTGAAGATAAATGGATTACCTAATTTTTTGAATAGTTTTGAGAACTATGCGCCTTAACCATGTCCATCCCCCTTGCCTCTACATACACTTGTATAATTACCTAGGTTTGTTTCACTATTTCCACTAAACATTCTCAAAACTTTTGTTCTTATAAAGGCCTCCAAATATTCCAAAACTCTCCCAAACCACCCCAAACGTTACACAATCACTTAATATAAATAAAAATCATAAATAAATGGTTAAATACCTCAAATTGGGGCTACTACAAGAAGTCTTTCCACCACCACTAATGTGGATTCAGATCCTAGTTAGAGAAAATATACCTCTATACCTTATGATATGTAAGGATAAAAAAGTTCTCAACAATAAGGAAATTTTGTGAGAGCTTTATCAAAAACACCACTTCCAAAAGAATAATATCATGGGAGGGATAACTACACTCATGGGGAATAAATTTCTTAGTTCCATATTAAATCCATACTCCTTGATGAAATATTATTATCCAAAATTGAGATGAATAGAATCATAGAAAATCTCAAAAATCACTCTTTTTTGTAGCTAATTGAATATAGCATTGACCAAATTCTCTCTCAAGTATTCAAATGTTTCCTAATGCTCATCATCCCAAAAATAAGTCATGTTACTTTCTACTCTTAACTAACAATGGGGTAGTAAACATGGATAATTCACTCACAAACCACCAATAATACCCTATGATAACAAGGAAAATATATACTGATAGAACATTCATGGGTAATACTAAATAATAAACCACCAAAATATTAAATGGTTTCACCATTAAAACTTTTTGGGACCCTAGATTCTTGATAAAATGATACTCTAAAATCAAAAATATACCAAATATGATCAACCTATACCTCATACAACCTCAATTATATGAGTGTTTCCCTGATGAAAACCACCATGAAGTGGTATAAGAACTCATGGAACATAGAGTTAATGAGTCCAGGGAAACTAAATTGGGTGTTTGTAATATCAAATTACATAAATATGAACTCTAAGTACTCATACTAACACCTGAATGAAATCTTCAGGATATCTTCCCCCTTTACCATTATCTATTGAGAGCTAGGTGATATGTAAATCATCAAAAAACTAGTTGGATCTCATCATGTAGTGTAACAACTTATATATCATTAAAAATATATAATAGTTCTTGGATACCACCAGTACCCACCTACAATAGACTATACACAACCACATATTATCATCCATATTCTTGAAAAACAATACCATAACACCCCATATTGATACCCATGGTTAGATAAAACTCTTATAAAATAGATTTTTAATTTCAATCCATAGATCCCATATCTCATAAGGCTCAACCTGATAAAGAGATATTAAAATCAAAGAGGCGCTATGATATAAATCTATCATAAATTTCATATCATGTATATGGGGTAGCTTCAAAAAATCCTTGGGTAAAACATATATAAACATCCTAAAAAACAATAGGGAACTCCACAACATAAACTTCTACTAAATCCGTAAATAACGTTGATATTAATGGAAAATGAGGATTTGAGCACATAAAACCCATCAGATTTTCCCGCTCACTAATAAACATTTTACGCATTCCCACCATATCAGAAAATGAAACTATTCTATAAAATTAGTTGATGAAAATGTGCATAGAATAAAATTAGTACATTTCATGGATAACATCGTATGATTGTTTCTCTGGTAAAAAAATAAATCCCTATTGTATAACTATTCCTCATGATTATCTCACTAACTTAAAACACATCAAATAGATATAACTGACATCTAACTAGCTAGTCAACACTAGTAGCACTACAAGCCTCTCGACCCTGATTCCCAAGGAACATACCATTTTGGGTGATATAGAATAATTCAACAATATGTAATCAAATATAGAAAAGTATATAGTTTAAGTTAATAAAAAGGTACATCAAGAAATGTATAACATGTCTAATGTTGGAATATTGACAACATTTATCTACCTGCATCTATATCTTACCTCTTCACTACCTTAATAATCTATTATTTGAATTATATATGAAACCTCCTTTATAAATCACCTCTTGAAACCTTTTCCTCCTTTTGTGCCTAAATTTACAAAATTAGCCACCATCACAATGCTCCATGCATCTAGATAATGTCTATGGTGGCCCAATACTCAATCATAACTGAAATAAAGTTGATATATATCATTAAATTCTCTATCTATTTATCCAACTCTATAGTAGATAAACTACCCTAATACTTCACCATTATCTTATGTTGGAACACATAAAACCATAAACTTTAAGATTCATCCTCACCAACTGAGTATACCCTTGGGTGGTCAACTAGACCATCCTATCATACATCTCCAACCCAAACCACATGTAGAAAATAAAAAGGATCTATTTTGAAAAATATAAAGGAAACATCATAATCCTAGTGGTATGTAATTTTTATTGAACATTTGATAATATTTATTTAAATATATCCAAAAAATATCAATTTAAATGTAGAAACATTCAATAATAATCCATTCCTCTTCTATAGGTTTCTATCATATAATTAATATTATCTCAATGATGATTTTTTTAATACTAAGTTCCATAAATAAAATAAAATCAGGCCCTAATCATCTATTTGTTAGCCGTTATCCCTTTATGAATCACAAATAATTGTTCAATAACATAGTTTCCTTAAAAATAACAAGAAACCCATTCTAATTCCAAATTAAAAACTGTATCCTACACTAATAAGTATCTTTTATATAACTTTAACATGAAACACCTACATTGGAAACCCCATTTAATCCTATAGAGAATAATAGAGTGTCCCCCAAAGCCACTAAAAATACTCCATGGGTAGGACACTAGCACCGATAATATATTCCAAACAAATGGGTGGAATTACCCTGACAAATCTAAAATATATAGAAACAAATCAATAATTAAATCATTAACATAAAATAAAACCAATATCCCATAAAACTCAAAATTCATAAAATGATATACAAATACAATTATCTAAGATAAAATGATAAAATAAAATCCATTATAACAAATCCAACCATAGCTCTGAGATTAGAGCAAGTGAGGTCCACTTCGATTTCAAATTACCTCATTAGAAACTATGAAAAATATTTATATATATAGCGGTGAGGATAAATGTATACTCAATGGGATTCACCTTAGTAACTCTCATGAACATAGTGTATGAAGCATACTAATGTCCCAATGAATAATTAATTAAACCAGCATGCACCAACTAATTCAACTAATAATTAATCTAACTAATTCCCCCTCACCAAATATTTCATCAAAGTGTAATGAAATAGTATTGAGGGACATAACCATAGGGTACCCTACACCAATTCTCAATTGTTTAGTCTCTCACACAACCTAACTTCAAACATCCTATATCACACGTCAATTCAATATAATAATAACCATATCAACATAATATATATATGTATATATATATCGTGTCGTATTTGGTGGGGGATGGACTAAAACATTACCTACCTTAACCCATTTTGGGTGTAACATTATCATTGGGACCAGCCCATAGCCACTCCCATATATCTATATTCATCATAGTAAGGTGTCATGAACATTGATAACATTAACCTCATTACCCCCTCAATCCGTGAATGATTTCCACAACACATCATATCTTCATCCCATCTATAACAGATCAAGTACAGTTTTGAATTCAATCTATCACATTCAATGCATATAAAATTTGATAGATAATAGACGTTCAATGTTAAAAATATATATAGATATAGCAAGAGAGAGTTGTTTCTATCTATTATAAATGCCCACAATTTCCTGTGATCATTCATCTCTTTATCATTCTTAAGTGATGGGATTCCAAGGGTTTTTTCTACAGTTGTTCAAAGTTTCAATATGTTTTCTAATTTAAAATATTATTTTAAAATGGTTTGGTAATTTATAAAATTTTTAAGGATAAAAAGTAATTTAGATATTTAGAAAGGATTTATTTAGTAAATATGTAATTAAATTTTTAAAAAATTATTCAATTATTATTTAGGTAAATCTTTAATTTTTGAATATTATAAATAATTCTATTATTAATTATTCATAATTTTCTCTAATTGAAAGTTTAATTTTCTTAATTTTAATTATACCATTATGAATAAACCCCTCAAAATTTTAAGGTAAAATTCTAGAGTTATATAATGCTAATGTAGTTTTTCCTTTAAAAGGGTAATGTCTATCTCATGTTATGGAATTCTAGTGATTATGAAGAAATAAGAAGGTAGATTTGAGTTGCATCATGGTATATTGATTCTCACATAAGTTTATTCCCCGATTTTGATTAGTTATATAAAGGTATATCTAAGATTGCATGATGTTAATCCTGCTATTCCACTCACTACATAAATATAGGCGAAGTTGCATAATGTTAGTCCCTTAACTTGCAAATGGGTGGACTCAACTGTAGGTAATTTAGCCTCATGCCATGGTTGTGATGTAAAGGTTAGTATATTTTTATGTAAGGGTACTTTGATTCAATTCTAACTCACATAAGGGAATTATCAGAACCGTATAAGGGTATTTTGGGTTTTGTAAAGGTATTTTGGACAACATTTATTTCTTTTACCCCTCATGTGTGGATAACCATAAATTGTAAATAAATACACATTTCTACTAAATTCATTATAAAAACAGTTTTTATAAGATAAAATAAAATAATTACCAACATTTATGGATTTAAATATAATTGAGAAGGGAAAAAATCTATGAATTAATAAGTTTTTTGAAACATAAATGTTTTGTTATGGGAAAATGAAATAAAAAGTAAATTAATATTAATTAAAAATGGAATAATCGAAGAAATTATAAGGAAAATTCAGTGAAATATATAATATGTTATTTTATTAAAAGGATTTTTATTATTATTATTTTTAATTTTTTACTTGAGACTTGGTGATATAAGATACATTTTTTGGTCAAATGGGTCCCATAATTTGGCTTGAGTCCTCTCCCATGATTTTCTTAGGTAGTGTTCATCTACCTCTCAACTTCTATTTTATACAGCATAGTGAAAAATTTCTTGTGAGATAGGGGAATCAATATACTTGATTTTTACTATGTAAACAATTAGATTAAACTTTATATATATATATTTGGTAATTAGTATTGATTAATGTAATAAAATATAATATATAAAGTTATGGTAGATAAAAAAATGATGTAATGAATTTTTATTTCCTACATGTTTAATGATATATTATTTATTATTGGTACTATATTCTATGGGTAGTAAATTGAAATAAATAACATAAATAGAATATATAAAATTAAAAAAGGAACGTATATTAAATAGGAGACTTTAACATGTATTTTTTATATTTTCAATTGTTTTTTACGTTTTTATACTTCCAATATATACTTTGTAAGAAAAGATTGAATAGTATATAAATAAAATTAATATTATAGAAAATATATTGAAATGATGAGTGAAATAAACCTAACATTTTATGGTAACTAAAACCCATTAAATTGAAGAATAATTTAAATTTTACCAGCCCAAAGGGAATTTCTATTTCCCTATAGATCGAATAGAAACACAAAATTTCAAAAAAACTCAAATTGTGTAAATTAAAAAATTAAAACATTGTATTTGTAAATTTTTAGGTAGAAACCACTGACATGGAGAATTAATTTAATTAGTTTTTTTAAAAGAATTCTTTTATGTGATTTTAATAATGTAGGATAAAAATATATTTTGGTTTTGAAAAAAATATAACTAAAGGAATAATCTAAAGAGATGTAGATTTATTGGTTATAAATCAAATTTGAATAGTGTGTCAGAGTTTTATAGTTTGATGTTTTAGGAAAAATTGGATTATATCAACTAAATTATTAATCCATGTTTGGTATTAGAGTCAATATAATGTTGATCCAATGGTCATGGTATCCCCTCCTAAACAAATAATTTCCATGTTTCCCTTTTTTTTAGTAATTTATGGTTTTTTCAAATCGATGTTTTCATGATACCATATTTAAAGTAGTTTTCCCTAAATAAAAAATTTATCCTGCCTCTATTCTAGATAAACAGTTTCATAATTTTAAATTCCATTTTAGATTCAATTAACACTGTTTGTGATAAAAATAAAATATTTGGACTACAATTGATTAAATAAATTGCATCAATGTAATACTTATATAGAAATATATAAATATAATAGAACCTAAACCCATGATCTACATAAAACAAGCACCATGAAAGGTTTACCCCCTAATCCTTAGGATGGGAGAGTAAGATGGATGTAATGAAATAATATACTAAATAAATTAAATTAAAAAATAATGTAGTATATGGACCTACATCAACACAGCTTATCATCTTAAAAATCGGTCTCCATATTTTTCCCTTAGTAGCAACATCATCCCTATCTATTTATAGAACTATAAGGGTTTTTTTATTTACTTTTCTATGAATGTGGTATATAATAGATAATGGTTCCACACTACATAATAAATAGAGGTCTTACGTCATTCAATGGTGGCCTCTGTGGAAATATATGTTAAATATTCTCATTAATTTTTCTCTCTCAGGACTTTAATGATGTGTATGGATTTCATGATTGTAAATTATCTATATCTCCTCGGAATTCATTTTATCTACTTTATGTCCTGCCTTTGGGTCATGTAGTGTATATTTACATGACATGAATCTAGTGTTTCTAGTCCAAATATTTTCCAGAAAATCATTTATGTTACACATACTAATATATTGAGTCACCTAAGAATGTATTCAAGAAATACACATATCAAATTCTCTAGTAATTGAATATAGACTTTTCCTCGAGGATGGAATTTCTACATACTACAAAGTGCACTCAGCCTACCCTGATTTAAATCCAATTTGGATAAAAGAAATTGATTAAATAGAAAATTAAATTTTCAAGCTTCACAAAGTGAGTTTCATAAATGTGTTATTTTTCAAGAAAATATATTACCCATGTATTTTAAATTTTCTCGTTGAAATATTTAATAATTTTTATTCATATATTTTTTTTCCAATTATTTATGAATATTCTTACCATTAAAAATTTACCTCTTTTTGTATATTTTTTATCTCATCATCAAGGTAAAATTTTATATAGATTTCGGTACATACCATAAGAACAATTCACTTACCATAGTCTCCCAAGGAATATACTTTATCAACTACATAGAGAAAACATCACAAATAATCTTGAGGGATTAACTATTTAGGATAAAATGACTTGGATGCCTAGGGCAGGTAGGTAAATGAAGTAAATTATGTAAATCTCAAAAATGAGGTTATCAATAAGGTATTTTTCATGATAATAAAAACTATATATATATATATATATATAAGTCACCTCTCTCTCAATTATCTCAAATTGGACTTATAAATAAACTAAATTAAGTAAGTGAGACACCTTCTTGTATTCTTTATTTATTTTATTATTATTTTTTTCTTTTTATTAAACGTTTTCGTTTTAAAAGTTATGATTCAGAGAGCCCTCACAACCACCACCCAACCCCAAATTATCTCCTCATGACAACATTTTTAATAGTGATAAAAATATCACATATCAATTAATGTTTTTTTGAATTTTCTAAGACACAACCCATTCATTCAATTTTTTAAAAGTGGTTGTTCAATAAATACAATTAATTTTCCATCCTAAAATACCATGATAATTCTCCCATAGTTATCTATTAAAAAATGTTTATCCATTATACCAGTCTCTGTCTCCTCCATAATTAATTTAGAAAATCATGAAAAATATTTAGTGGAATGTAATAATGAAAAAATGGTCATAAAACATGTTTCTTCCCAAAAAGTATGTTGATGGTATCTACAGGCTTAAAAAAGATCAACGTAAGGTAGATATCAGGATAATGGAAAAAATGTTCCTGAATCAAATTAAAAATTAATTTTTTACTAACATAATTATGACAATAATCAAAGCATGTTCTAGAAGAAAATATTCCTAGGTATCACAAGAAATATACAATATAAAAGAATGGGAATTATTGGGAATTGTGTATATATATCAGAAATAAGATGAATGGTTGGGACAACTAATACTGGGCATTGATACAAATAATAAAATCAATTAATTTAAATATCAAAAATTCAAAACATGGTAAAATATTAGACTAGTTTCATATAGAAAAATCAATGAGTATCCTTAAATAATTATTTTCAAAATGATAATCCACATGTTTTCCCCTACTAATTGTTTTTAACATTTTACTCAATAAATTCTATTGACAAATAAATTTAAATTTATGGCATGGAAAGTATCCTATATAGATTATCTGTCTTATATTAAATTATTAATGAATAAAAAACGTGGGCATGAAATTATAAGTTAAATTTTAAAGAAAAATAAATGTGGGTAATACAATACATAATTCAAATTCTTACATCACTTTCAAATGAAATTTCAATATCAGCTATTTTGATTCTACTTGCACATGATTTATATTGTGAATGGTTTTTACAAATTTAATTTTCCATATTTCTGGATGTGAATGGTTTTCCTGACCTGATTTAATCCTAAAAATTCTTCTCTTATTAATTACCAATGTCTGGATAGTCCTATAAAATAAATGTAAACATGTAAATTAAAATTCCATAATTAATGAAATATTTTTAAAAAAATTGGTGTGAGTAAATTTACCCCTCTAAAATAAATAAATAAATAAATAAAAGTGAAGAAATATTATGTTGAGTCCATGAATATATATTTTTAATGATGTTTGATCAAATATACCTCCACTTTATTCCTCTAAAGTTATGGATTATGGAAATGTTTTTACCTCTTCAGGATATATAAATAGTCCTAGTTTGTTTCTTATCTATATAGGATTTTTCCTGTCCTCCTTCTCTAAATATCATTATTCTTCTTGATGTAAGTACTTTCTAGATTTAAATTGGTTTGATCTACTATTTATTTATTCATCATCAAAAACTATATAGAAGTTCATATACTATCTATACCTATTGATATTTTTTAAACATGGTGGAGTCACTCACTCCTCTACCAAAAGTGGTCTAATCTATATATATTTTCTATCTTAGTTATAATGTTTTTATGTTTATAATCTACTTTCACAACATAATAAATCTCTTATACCTATTTAATTTCATTACTACCCCTAAATTTAGTAATTTTTTCTTCTACAAACTCCTTTTTTCCATTACGTAGAAGCTATTCATTAAATGATGAATATTTAAACATACTTGTTCGTAACGAACTATCAGATAGAGTTTTCCACCTTGGACATGTATTAGTGAATAATTTTTGAAAAAAATGGTCTTCCCTAAATTAGTGGAGTATTCTCCACATCCATATCCCACAATAACTAGTCAATAAGAAAAAATAATTTGTTGAATTTTATCAAAATATATTCAATGCCCCCTTGGGGGTATTCATTTTTGAGCCTTCCGGTATGAGTCTATCTCTAGTGGGCTCCAGTCCTTTTAATCAAAAACTATTGAATGTGGTATATGATATCATATTAAAATAGACACTTAAGTCATGGAAATATTTTCCAAATTTATTATATCCAATAAATTTAGTAACTTAAAATCAACATATATCTAGTTTGTTTTAAGGTAGTTTCTTTGATACTATCATCAAACAATCCCATGTTAGTATAATGCTGTCGACATTATCTATCTTCCTCTTATTTATCTCTAGCTCCTTTATAAATATTTTTAATTCTAGAATGTTTTTAAGGGATTCTGAAGAAGTAATATTAATATGCAATTTTTTAAATTTTTTGAAAATTTTACCTTTTTATGTGTCGATCGTCAATAGTTCCAAACATTCTATAAATGGAAGTCTTGGATTTCATTTTGGTGGTCCTTATTTATCTTTTTCAGAAACGTTTTTTGGTTTAGGGTGATCATAACTGGTTTTTCAACTTCAAAGGAAAAGGAATATAAATTCTTCATGTGGGTGTACCTCAAGGCATCAAGGAAGAGATATTCTTGGCCACCCTCAAAGTAAATTAGTGATTTTTCTACTTTATCTTCCATATTTTTAATTTTTTCTTTTTTCACTGATTCATCATTTATATCTTTTATACTACCAAATACATGGTAATAAATGTGTCCAGTATCTTTTCCAATATTTAGAATGGGTTCGTCAGTGTGGTCCCTTGGGGTGCTTGTTATTGGTACCCTTATAGACTTTGAGGATATACTTGTACTTGTTGTTGTTGTGGATACCTACCATAAAATCGATTTACATGATTTTAATTATCTTAAATTTCATATTCTATATATGTAACATATGGGTTTTATATTGACTTTTCATCATTTTCATCTTCTTGGTTTGTGATTTAGTCTCTGCCTTCATCCAGTCATTATTGATGATCATGTGAAATCCAATTTGTGAAATAACTTCTCCTTTCTACTAGAAATTATTACTTTTAATTTTATCTAGTAAGATATAACTCTTTTTAGGTGACATCTTTATCAATGATCCTCTATCTACAACATCAATAATTGACATGTATGGTTATTCATGTCTTTTAAAAAATTGTTGGACTGAAATACAAAATTAAATATCATGATAGGGGGAATTTATGATTTTGGAATTTTTTATGTTCCAAATCAGTGTAAATAGAATCATCTTCAAATTGAAATTTTTTAAGAATATTTTCTCATATTTTTATAGGTTATTATGGTGGGAAGAAATGGGTGAGGATGTGTTTTTCCAAATCATCTAAGGAAGTGATGGAATAAGATGGAAATATTTGAATCCACTCCAAATATTAGGATTGTAAATAAAATATAAATAATCGATTACTTAACACATCACTTAAAACATTATATAAATTAAATTTATAATAATGATGGGGGAATATCCCAAGATGAGTGTTTGGGTCTTTGTGAGGTAGATGAGAAAAATGAACCATGTTTAAAATCATCAGAACGATCATTCGTTTAATCTTGAATTAATATGTAGTGAGCATAGTCACCATGATTCTTTGTTTTAATCTTTTATTTTATAGACTCTCTTATTCTATGTGAGTATACATCCTTGGATATCTTTGAAAAACTCCTCTAACAGTTTGATTTATTTCTAAGCCCATTGTAGTTTCTGTGACTTTTCTCTCTAGTCTTGGATCAGAATCGGGGTCGAATTAGATGGGGTATTTAATCACCTCCCAAGTGTTGTAGGTGTGCATTTTTTGATTTTAAACACTTAAATTTCCATCCCAAAGTAGAAAAGATAAAATAATGAAAACAAAACAAAACAATTTAATTAAAATTATCCTTAAAATAATTATAAAATGTCTTAATCAATGGTTCTAGTTTTGATATCCCCAAAGAACATCGTTATATCTCTATTGGTCTAATGAAAATAAGAAATTTATAAAAAAACTCAAAATATGATACATAATTGGTTAAAATATGTTATTAAGAAAATGTGAGGTCTAACCCATCGAGATGATCAATTTTTTTAATATGGTTTTTGAAAATACATTTGTTTTATATGATTTTAACAAAGAGGGAAAAAATATATGTTTGGTTTTAATGTGATTTGAAGAAATAAGGAATAAAAACTGAAGCATATTGATTATTATAAATCATACATTAAGATAATTTTTTTGTTTTATAGTTTTAGAGTTTACATATAATTGAATTTTTATTATTAAATTATTATTCCTGGATTAGCGTCAAAGTCGAGATGAGTTGGTGCCAATTGTTATGGAATCACATCCTCAATGATGAAATACTTTATTTCCCTTGGTCTGTTAATTTGGGTTTTTGATGAGTCATGTTTTTATTGATACCATATTTTAACTCGGTTACCTAAAATGTGATAGTGGTCATGCCTCAATTTAGGGTTACTAGTTAATAAATTTTAAAAAACTATAAAAATATAGAACATGAATAAAAATACATATATCCAACAATACCTTCCCCCTTCAGCTAAATAACCCTATATTAAGGATAGATTTACCCCCTCATCCATGTGATGAGAGAGTAATAGGGAAGGGATGAAATAATAGGTGACATGAAAAAAATTGGAGATAAATAAGTAGAGGACCACGAATCCATGAAAAATCTACCCCTGTAATTTGGTATATATATTTCATCCCTAGAAGCAGCAACACTCTCTATTTATAGAACTCTAGGTGAATAATGTTGCATTTAGTATTCCATTAATGTGGACTATAATGGATCATGGGGCCTACCTCTATAATAAATATGAGTCTCTGGATATTCAATTACATCCTTTGTGGAAAGATACATCAAATCCAATTATTATAGGGTATGTCCTTGGACTTTCATGTCATATATAGATCTCTCGATGTGAAAGTATCAATCCCTTATACAAATTCTTTTTCTCCTCAACATGACTTATAGATGGTCAAAATAAAATAATATTTTCATTTTATGTAATATTTATATTACTATAATCTTCTATTTCTAGCTCTAAATGTTCTGTTTCACCTCATTTATTTAGTTTCATCCCCTGAGATAGTTCTGTAGGCATCCTTCCTTAGAGGAAAAATTCATTTCACTAGTTTCACAGTGAAATGATTTGTGTTGTGGTGGGATGTTTCTTTGTCACCTCAAATTCATTCATTTTTGTTCCTTTTTCTAATTTTGATTTTATCCTTCAAATTATCACAAAACGATATAAAAATTCTTGATATTGTCAAGAATAAAATTTAGATTGTAAATATTTAAATATTAATGAACCCTGGTATATATACATGGAATACACATATAACAAGTTTACTGATGAACGCGAGATCCTTGTTGTTATATATTTATTTATATTGAAGCTCTAATTATTATTTTGTTCAAATCCTATATTAACTTGTCACAGTTAATTAATAATCAAATCTTGTAATTAAATAGGTTTTATAATTTAATTAGGACCTGATATATGTTTTAGGATAAAACTCAATATTTATTCTAGTAAATATAATGGTTCCTTATTATAAGGTGGTTATATTAAAGATATGTGATTCAGTTGTGATTGGGTATTGTAATTTTAATGTCATGGTTTTTTTTGGAATGGATGGTTTTGGTGTTAGGGTTGGTATGATGTGTAGGATGTGAAATAGTATACAAATGGTAAATAGAACATGTTTGGTTTCAAGGTGATTATTATTTAGTTAGTATTTTGGTAGTAGTTCCTTATGGAATGGGATGAAATTGAATTAATAAATTTCAATGAAAGATTCTGTTCAAATAATGTGATGGTGGGATATTAATTTAATTAGTAATAGTGTAATGGTCTAGAAATCAAATAGATGCAGGTTGTAATTGAAATATAAATTCATGGAATGGATAGATTACAAATGGGAATAGATATGGGTGATGTCTGAGAGTAGTTTTTAATTAAATATACAAAATAAATTGAATAAATAACTTAATATTTATTGGTGAATAAAATTATAAAATTTGAAAATTACCTGAATAAATGTGAAATTTTGATTAGTTTCCTAGATACTTTCATTTGGTTCATAGCTAGTTTAGGATTATAGAATTATATTAGTTTTTATGGGTAGTAGTGTTATAATGGTGAAGTTGATGGGTTTATTTCAAGCTATTAACATCCACCTAAAGGATATGTTTTGTTTATGACTATATATACTTTTATTTTCTTATGATTTTTATATATACCCCACCTAAATCAAGTAACAAATATTGACACCTATATGTTTGGGGGTGTTTTCCCATTTATTCTAGTTAGTGAGGGCAGATGGATGACTAAACTCAGTGCTATAATCTCCCATTAACAATAGACAAGTTTTGATATCTCATGGTAGGTTTGATCTTAAAAGGTATGGGAGTGGGATGTAGAGTACTTGATGATGTGATTGTTATGGGATGACAAATATCTGTAGTGGTTAATGCATGGTTGTAGGATAGTTGTAGGTCGATATCCGTCTTTTCCACATAACCCTACTACTATAGAATTATTATGTGATGATATCGTGATGTGTTATATGGCATGGGTTAGAGTTGGGATTTACTACTTTGATTAGGATTATGAAAATAAAGGGATGGGATCTCAAGATGTCATATTTTGGGGTTTGAGATCTAAAAACCAATTGGTAATAGGTTATAGGGAGTCATTAATTATATTATTTTGATATTATATTATTAATATATGGGTGATACTCGGTGAGTGAGACATGGTGTGGCTGGTATTGAGTAGTTTACATAATATATGCATGTTGGTTCTACTCTTTACTATTTAGGGAATTAGTATGACTTCTTCTCATTTTCATGAGAATTCTTGGGGAGGATCCAACCAAGTATACGTTTTATAGTCACCCCAAAATAAATAATTTATGTGATCATGATGAATTTATTGAATAATATGGATCATAACATCTTGGTGTTGAGATTTTTTTGAGGTTTCTTATTAGGAGTTGATTGGTTATTTCATTTTGGTGACCTTTCTTGTATTTCATATCTTTCGCTATGTGTTATTAAAATATGTGATCTTAGTTTATTTAAATATTTTATTATGTTAATTGGTGGTTCCATATTATATATTTTCTATAACACATATTATGAGGGAAATTCCTCCTATGATAGGTTTTCTACCCTCAATACTAGTCACCAACTTGAGGCCCATTTTTGGATGTATTTTGGTGTTACACCTCTTCATTTCAATCCCAAGAGGGTTACCATTACAGGGTGCTCATGAAAGAGTGGTATTGGAGCTGATAGTTGATATAAGTGATGGAGATAAGAGTTTGGAACTAATAGTATTTCCTAGGTTGGTAGAGATACAATATCAATTGAGCTTTGTGTCTGACATATTCTAGGAATACTAGATAGAACATGAGTTTTAGGTGACCATATGATCGGAAACAAGGAAATTGAGTCTAATGAATTTCCAAGTGAGGTGGTACATCATTTAGGGTAGATAGAATGTAAAGATACATGTTTCATGATTTTTTGTTCCTATTATTGAACTAGGTTTATTCTAAGAATATATAAAATGAATTTAAATTAACAAACCTAATTAAAATAATTTGAATTAATTCCAAACTATTGTTCTTAGGGGGTTTTTGGTTGGTAATTTATGTTATGGATGGAATCATAATAAAATAAGGAAAATTTTTCCATCAATATGTGTTATTTTCATGAAAAAAATTAAAGTCATGTTAGTGAGACAAGGACTCCAAAATTAGATAATATAATGGTGTGGTGGATGGATACCATTAATTCATGTTCTTATGGATGCTTCATTTATGTCAATTTAAGTGACTTCATTTTTTGAGTAATATAATGTGGTGTTACAAAAAAACCTAATATGTAATGAAATCCACCATTTTTAAATGGTTCATGGTAATTTTGAAACTTTTTTAGGGTTTATAAGGATTCACTCTTGGTAATTCATGTTTTTAACAAATTTAGGGGACTATTAGACATCATTATATAATTCTTTAAATTTAATGATTTTTTAAGCCTCTTATGTGTTGATTTGGATTCCCTAGTATTAATGATACATGAGTTAATATAAATATTATTGATATTTGGATAGTGTTGAATTTTGTGAATGTGAAAATCCTGATAAAAAAAGCATAATTATTGTTTAGATGTGGTGATGGATGAAATTTTAATACCCTACTTTGAATGATAAGTTAAGTTGGATTAAAATATTTACTAATGACTTTTTATATTGCTTCAAACCATGATATACATTGATTCACAATAATTAACACTATTTATTTTAATAATTTTTATAATTATTTTCCAGGTCATAATATCACGAATTTGGATTGTTTTATAAATACTAATGTCAGCCATGTTATTTAATAGAAAATTCATGATTTTGAATCAAAATTGTTTTGAAGGATGATTCAAAATTTACATGTATAAAGGATTTAGGTTTCTTTAATGTTTTGGATCCAAGTTTTATTTAAAATATTTTTTATATTTTAATGATTATTTTTTATTTTATGTTATTTTTAACCATGATTTATGTAATTAATATTTTATAGGGTTCATTGGCCATTTTTAAAGTTTAATTTGGAATTTAATTTTTGAATATGTACATAGAGTTTAATTTTGATGAACTTTATTGATATTATGTGGTCATTAAAATTGGAATTTATCTATTTTAAATTGATTCATACCAGTTAAAACTATATTCCCTATAAATCTTGAAAAGATAGGATGCTCAACAAACACCATGTTAGTTTAAAATTTGGAAATGATGAAAAAAACATGATATAACAAATAAGGAATTGAAAATATTTTTGATGATTGATATGAATAGTATATTAATTTAATTTCATTAATGATGATATGAGTATAAAAGACCATACCTTCTGTAAAAATGTTTTCTGAGAGAGTTTCCTTAAACTTCCTTGATGGTAAATTTTTTTATTTTAGAAGTAATGTTTAAAAAAATGATTTATATATTGAACATCCTTAATATGATTTTTTAATGCTAGTACTAAGATTAAACAATTAGAACTAATATAAAGTTGTAAGTATGCTTAATTTAATTAAATAATACATAAATGATTATTGTTTCTTGTTATTATACTTTTATTATATTAAGATAAATTGAAATAATTTCCAAAAAATATTATATCTAAAAAGAAATTAAAGACACTTGATTTAATTTGGGAAATGATGCACTAAATCTTATTAATGAATATTATAAACTTGTTTTTTCCATGCATGCACCCTTATGCAGTATATTATTCCAACCATGTTAATCTTGAGAAATTCTAAAAATTATGAATTAAATATTCTGCATGATTTATAATGATATTTTTTGATTATGTATAATATATGAAAAGGGAACATATGTAAAATAACTGACAAATTAATGAAATTATAATAAATTAACAAAAAAACTAATATAGTTAAAATATTATGATGCAGGGTTTAGGATCATGCTATAATTATACAATCATAGGGCATACAAATTTTTAGGAGAACCACTCATAAAGTGTGGTAATAATGTTGTGTTTCATCTGTTTGTACTGTGATTTTAAAAACATGTTTCCTATTAAATTAAATTAAATTATTTTTTTCACGTTTATAACCATTTGAATTTATTATATTATTGTAAAGTATTAATAAAGTGTCCATGTGGTTTAATTTTATCATCCTTCATAAAAAATTCCCTTAAAATCATCCATGATGTTCGAAAATTTTTTATAGTTTTTGAACAATTTTTAGATGAATATTTATTCTTATACAAGTTTTTATGCTATGAGTTAACTTCAAATCATGATTTATTATATACATGTGTCAATTATTTATTATAATGACTAGTTTTCATCAATTATTCAAGATAATTGAAAAAATAGGCTAAAATTCATAGACTTAACCTATCAAAAATTAGAATACTTTTACTTATATGGACCTACGTCTTTTTTGGAATGGATAATTTTGTGTGATTCCAATGTATTTTTTTGATACACATCATGTTATAAATTACTTTCCTTTCGATGTTTTGGGAAAATAGATGAGAATGTTTAAGGGTAGGATATGGATTATTTATTGTGGGAAGTATAATGGAAAAAATATTAACGAGGTATGTTTTGAAAACACTATTATGAATTTTTTTCAATTATTTTTTTGAGAGGACAATTTTATAACAAAATATGGAAGTAAAACACATTCCATTAAATGTAACATGGAATCATGTTTTTTCGGTAGTAAGATGTTTAAAGAACATTTAATTTTATAATTTAATGCATAATAAATGAGGATAAAGAATTTTCATGTTTTCATTTGAGATCAATACTATGTAAAAGTTTTTAGGTGACATATATAATTATTTCTAAGAAATTAATTTAAAGATGTTATGAATGAGACATTACATAATTTTGGGATGATAGTTTCCCTAAAGAATGTATATGTTCTATTGAAAATCCATTTTTCAAACCATAAATATCACACTAAAGGTTATCTAAGATAGATTAATTATGTATTAAAATTATTATATCAATAATATATGTAGATTATGAAAAATTTTTGTAGAGTGATTATATTTGAATTATGATCAATAATATAGTGTTTGAATTAATTCTATAAATAAAATAATTAAATAATATTACATAAAAGACTAATTATTTAATGATTTAAATTGAGAAGTATTATTTTAATTTTTAGACTAGTTGATAATATTATTATTAGACATAGTAATTAAATATGGAAAGAATGATAAAAGGGTGGATGATTGATATACATTTTTTAGGTGTTTATGGTTGTTTATTTTTCCAATGTTGTGATTTTTGTGGATTTAATTAGAAAATTGTTTTCGGTTGTTTGGTACAAAGATACACTACGTCGTGGGGATATGGTTGGTTTCCTAGGAATATATGATTTGTTTTACCATATACTCATTTATTTGTCTGATTGATTGTCTCTATTTGAAAACCATATGCCTTTGATTTTATATTGTGCATTTTTTTATTATAGTATATTCTAGTTTTAGTGTTATCTCCTCTTATAGTGTGTTTTTAGATTGATTAATGATGTTTCAGGGTCATTTTCTTTGTTCCAATGGTGTAATGGATATGTTCATGTTGTAGTAAGATCCTTGAGAGGTATCTCTTATTGTGGTTTTTTGGAAACCATTTTATTTTTCTTCTAGATTTGGTTCTAATTCTCGAGGATAACAACTTTTTGAGAGGTGTTTAATGTAAAGTCTAGTATTTTCTATGGGCCTTATTTCCTTAACCATTCTTTGATATCACGGTCTAAGGGGGTGTTTCCATATTGGTTTATAGGTTCAAGATGTTTTTTCATTTTAAATATGCTTTTAATTTATTTATATAATTTATAAAAGTATAATTTAAATCATCAAAAGTAATTTTGATGCTTGAAAATGGATGTATAGAAAATGTGGAATTAATATTTTTGTTTATAAAGAGAATAAAATATGTTGTAATTAAATCTAAAATTATTGTAATTAATAATAAATTACACTATTTATTATTCATAAGTTTCTTTTTTTAGAAAAAATATTTTATTAATTTTAAATATAACCTTACATAATACCCCCCTTCTCGTATCAATTTAAAATTCTTGGGATATATTTGGGAAAATCAGTTTCATATTATACAAGTGTTGCCTTTATCTCATGTTAAGGTACAATAGATTTTATTACCTTGTGTGATGGTAGATTTCAGTTGCGTCTAGGTATATTGATTATCGTTTAAGTGTATATCCAATTTTTTTTAACATAATGGGAGATTTTAGTTCTTGTGAGGGTAAGTCTGCTAATTTATTCACAATGTAATGGTAGTCCGATTAATGGATAGGTGTTTATTTACTCATATAAGGATTTAATCGTGTGTAGGTAGTTTAATCTAAAGACAATTTGGATATGTAAAGGTTATAATATGTTTACTTAATCGTACGCAACGTTATTCAAACACCTGTAATGATGGTATTTAACATTTATAGGGGTTATCTAAGTTATGTAATGGTGCTTTGGACTATGTTTACACACAATACACCAATTTCTTATAGATAAAAATAAATCAAATAAAATAATAAAATTTTATTCTAAATTCATTCTACAACAAATTTTTATATGACTAAAGAAAATAATAATAAAAATAAATGTATTTAATACTTGTTACACAGAGAACGAATAAGATATTTGATTTATTAAATTTTTGGATAGTTAATTGGTTAATGTGATGGAAAAAATAAATAAATTAATACGAATTAAAATTGGAAGAATTGATTAAATTTTAAGTAAAATCATATGAAATTATCAATATTTTTTTAAACCCACACTTTCCCTCATTCGGGTTTTTTATATTTTTTCCTCGAGCCTGGTCAATCTAAGCTTCACCATTCCATTCCAACAAGCCCTAGGAATTAGGTTGATTCATATCCCATGATTTCCTTAGTTTTTTTCATCTCTATCTCACTCAATATTTTATATCACAATATAAATATTCTTGTGACGTAGGGGATCTAAGAAACTCTCTTTTTATTATGAAATTGTGATTTTATCATGATTATATTTCCATTTGGTAATTGTTATGAATTGAAATAATAAAATAAAATTATTGGACTCATGAAAGGGAAAGTGGGTATATGTTGAACCTATACATCCTAAATGTATTAATGTTATCTTATATATTATTTTTGATGTGTTTATTGGGAATTTATTTGAATTAATATTGAATAGGATAACTTTTTCATTTTGTGTTATTTTTTGTTGTAATATATTTGGTAGGATAATTATGAATATTTAATAAAGACTATAAAAGTGATGGAGATTATATGAAAAAGATGATTGGGTTGATATATGGGTCCAGATTTTCCTAAGCCCTTTATTTATTATTAGGATGTGTCTGGTGGTTTTGGTGCAGTTTTATAAAATATAAAAGTTCTTTTAAAATTATATTGTAAATTATAATGATTTTTTAAAATGGTTTTACAAATTATGGAAGTTATTTGTACTTATAAAAAACTGCATTGGGATAATTATAATTTTGGTGGTTTTAGGGGGTGTTTTTATTGATTTGTATAGGGGATGGTTGAGTTTTTGTTGATATAACTATCAAAGAATAATTTTCCAGCATGGATTATTTTGTTGTGATATAAAGTGGGAGATGATGACAAGGAGAGGCTATAATTAACATATGGCCTTGTAGGTGGAGTTTTGGTGGTTATACATTTTTTTAATAGTTATTATATTGAGAGGTATCCGGTGTCAGGAAATAATATAGGATGGATTATTTTGGTTCTATATGTTTTGCGGTAGTTAGGCCATACATATTGGTTGAGGTATATGACTCCTATTAGAAGTTCAATTTTTTACTGATGCTTCTTTCCTTAATTTATAGTCCTTTTCATATTTATCTAATTTGTGATATAGAACTCATTATGATTCTAAAACATAGCTTTATCCATCCTAATTGAGACAAGATCCCTTCTGCTTAATATGCAATATTTTGACGTGTCATCACTTTTTCACTATAGTGAGGGGTGTTGTGTTATGGTCTGGTGTTTCAAATATGATTGAAAATTCTAGACACCCTCTAAACTCTACCTTCTTCAAGTATTTATTTTGGACCCTTGGGAAACTACAATTTAATATTTTCAGGCCTTTCACCCTCTGTCTTTGGGTTTTGAGTCTTCGAACCTAGGGATCAAGCATTAGAGATTCACAGGTTACATCCCCTATATTTATTCATTGTTTCTCCAATGTTATTTATTCTAGAAAATATTTTTCTTGGAGATATGTATGGTTTTGGATGTTTAATTTGGTATATTAATGGGGATTATGTGTTCTGGATCTATCAATGTGTTTCCATTCATTATGGTGCTTCGTATTCAACTTCCTCTTTGTCCAACCCTATTCAGTAAATTAGAAATCTCCATCGATGGTAGGGTATCTTCATATCTCCTCATTATATATACCTGTGGGGATATTAGGGGTTTTTCCACGGGGTAAATGGTATGCACCTGCTTAATGAATATAAAAAATTGGTTTAATTTTATTAAAATAGTAATGGAAGATATCACAGTAGCTTTACTTGTTCTTATGATTTTTTTCTCTGTGGTTGAGCATGCTTGCTATTCCTTCAAGCTTTATCTTATGTCAAGTTTTGTTATGGTGGTGTGGATATTGAATTATTTAAACCTCTTTTAGTTTTTAAATGACTTTTCATATATGAAAAAGGATAAGAACATGATTCTAAATAATACACTGGTTACCCATATATCCATGCATTTCTGGGGTTATTCCCTTGAATTAATGAATTTTATATGATAAAATCCCCTTGTTGAAATAGAAATGTGATGTCTTATGGACAAGATTTTTATGGTGGTTTTGAGGTGTTGATAGGTTGTAATGTGTGGTATCAATTATGTTTAGTGGTTATGGTATGTGGTTATTGAGACATGGGGATGGTTTTCATGAGGAAGGTAGACTGAATAGTGACTTGTAGAGGTTGTGATGTGTGGTTTAACTGGGGATCTTATTGACATATAAGTTATGTGTTGTGTTCGGTTGATATGTTTTCTGTTTGTGTTAGTTTCCCAATATTTATGAAATGAAATGTTAATAATTAAATTAAAATGGAATGGGTTATAATATATAAACAATTATAAAACAAAAATGGGAGGTTTGGTTATTGTGGTTTTTATAAATTTAAAATAAATTGTTTTTATAAGGAAGATGGTTAGAAATTGAGAATTTGGGAAGACATTTTACAAGAAAGGGTAAACTTTCATGACCTGTCCCCTAATGCCTGTGTCGCAACTACCCCAAGACCACCTCCCAAAAGCTAGGGGATGACATCTAGCACTGAAGGCTTTATCAGGTATGTGGGAGGAATTTTCTATGTACCTATACACACACAAAAACACACTGGAAACCCCAAACTGAAATGCTGAAAAAGAAAACATGCTTGCCACAATTACAACCACTGAATGTATAAGTACATAATTTAAGTAAAATGGGTTAGAATACAATCCCAAAAAAGACAATCTATAAACAAGGGATTACAAGGTCTCTGATAATATGTTTGTAGAAAACCATACCATAATTGTAGGTGTAGATTGGCTTCTAGAAGTTATAGGAGTATGCCTCACCTATCTGACCTCACTTGGCACCACCTGGTCCGGGACCACCAAGGTCTTTGTTAAAGCATCGGCCATCTACATGAGATAGGATATGTGCTGGTGAAGACCGTGCAAGGGTGAGTAACAAAATACTCTGTAGGGACCCCAAACCATAAAGAAAAACCACAAAGGAAATGCAGACACTATGAATTTCCATCTCACACAGTTATAAACTAAAATATAGAAATAAAAATTATTAGTCGTAAAGTTGAACATCTTATACTACTGAGGGACTATTCCAAGATGATTCACTGAGGTCTATCAGTCCACTGAGGTCCGATTTTCTATTAGGACACTAAAGTAAACTCGGTTACCGTGCCACTAGGGTCTTCTTGTCTACCATGCCACAGAGGTCTACTCCGCTACCAATCTATTAAGGTTTTCTCCTATTCTAGGCCACTAATTTCCACTCAGATACTGGTCTATTGAGGTCCATTCAGCTATTGGGCCACTGAGTTCTACTCATCACTTCCTTCTCATCAGTGCTATTAGTAGGATTTATGCTCATAACATGCTTGATTCTGGGAGAATCTACTCCACAAGCCATTGGTTAAAACAACACATTGAATTAAACCCCCTTAGAGTATTTCAAAAGGAATGTATCATTTTGAGGGTCACAAAGCTACAAACGTCTTGTCAATCAAATGTACGGTTTGGATGTAATGTTCGTTTTATAGAAAAGGGGACGGTTGGGTTCAGATCTAGTCCAACCTGGGTTTGCACCCGACCCTGATCCGACCCAGTCTAGGTACGACCCATCCTGGACCGGTTTGGTTGTGGGTGTGGCTTCTAGGCTGCTTGGCGTGGCCAGCCTCCTCCTACCAAATGCGATGTGAGTGGGCTGGCCTACTCCAGCCGAGGCATGGTGGGCGTGTCATGTCTCCCTCCACCCCATGGGTTTCCTCGGGGTCCACCACCGTAGTCCTGGTGGACCATGAACCTCTATCCACATGATGTGGAATGGCTCTCCACATCCACTCACGTCGCCATCATTGGTTTTTGTCGGCTGCCCGACCCATCGCATGTGGCTGATGCCGCAATCCACATCATTACTGCGGCGTGATGACTTTCTGCATGGCCATGTCTGTTGAACTATGGACCCTTTGTGCCGCATGTGGTCCCATGTTTCAGGCTTTTTCCACCCCTGCGGCGCACCATCGGAACGAGCTTCCTCCCACACATGGCCATCATCGTGTTCCATCTCCAGCACCAGTGCGTCGTTGGTCTTTTTCATGGGCCACCGGGTCCACTCCGTGTGTCTATTTTTAGATCTATTAGCATATTTAGGATCCTTGTATAGTATTCATCACTACCACATGCTCAAAGTTTTATTTTGATGAATTTGGGTGTTCGGTCAAGAAGAACACCAGAACACCCACAACGGAGGGATCTGGGCTTTGTTTGTGTCGGCCCAATCCCTCCTCGTTAGAGTTTAAAAACTTTTTGGGGAGGTTTTAATATTCTATCAAGTATAACCCTGAATCCAAAACCCAAAGATCAAGTAAACCTCTTGTAAGAACAAATGACATAGAGATCAACCTGTTAGTGGGTTGATCCACATTCTTTGTTTATAAATAATGAACAGGGGAATAATTTCATCAAGAAAAAACCCTTACCTTAGTGTTGGATCATTCATTGCTAAAGATCACACCGCTACATTCATTTCTCCACAATCCATCATTGGTGACCGTTCTTTTTTCTTCTCTCATGAATACCAAATATACAAGGTCTTAGAGTTGTCCCGAATCAAACAAAAGATTCGTCATTGGATAAACCATTAAAATATGAAATTGTGTTTCAGTATTTCTATTCCACTATATTGCAACATCATTACGTTATTTCATATAAGAAACATCATTTTAGTTACGATCGGGTTGAAAAGTCATCACGTTGCAACAAAATTCAAAATTCAAATAAAATAAACCTTAAGGACTATTTTATTTCCCTTAAGAAAAATATTTTATTGTATTTTTCTTAAAAAGTCCAAAATAATATTTTTTCCTCAACCCATGCCATTTGAGGTTAATTCCTTTATTAGGTAAAGTTATCATTCCATACGCAAAGGTTACCTAAGATGTTTTATCTGGGAACCTATTTAGGAGTTAGATGAAAATTTTCATGTGTGCTATTTTAAATAAACTTAATGAAAAATTAAAACAATTATTCTTAGCTCACTGGGCCTCAGAATCAAGTTCCTTATGAGCACGTGGTCTCAAAAAAATCCAATATAATTTTAATAATTTAAATGAAATTATTGGAGATTAAATTACCCCCACCATTAGGGATTTATGTCCTCGTAAGCCAAAAAAAGGGCTAAACAATCAAATGGGGGTATTGAGCTTGGATCTGAGCCTTGAGCTCCGAAGTGATCTCCTGGAAATTCATGTGATGCCACCGAATGTGCACCAGAGGAATCAACCATTCAAAAAAGACCCACTCCTATATATCCTCAATCTATATTGGGAAATCCACAAATTTCTCCTCGTCTACAGTATCAAACTCTCCCCAGTCGATGATGTGTGATGGATCATGCACATACCTCCTCAGCTATGATATGTGGAATACATTGTACACCTAGTTCATTTGTCAGGGGAGATCTTGTGGGCATTCCACCTTACCAAGTCTACTCAGAATCTAAAAATATACAATTAATCACAGATACAACTTTATACCCTAGCCAAATCTCCGCAATCCCCATTGAGGGGAGACCTGAAGGAACACATGGTATCCCTCATCGAACTTCAAGGGCCTCTGTCTCTTGTCAGCATAATATTTCTGCGTATTCTATATAGTCCTAATCTGATCCTAGATAACTTTCAACTTCTTGGTGGTAGCCCATGCCAGCTCTGGAAACATGAGTGCTGAATCCCCTAGGTCTTTCCAGCATAATGGTGATCAGCATGGTCGGTTATAAAATGACTAAAATGGTTCCATACGAATGAAGGAGTGGTAGATGTTGTTGTACGTGAACTCCACCAGTGTTAGGTGATCCTCCCAATAATGACTAATGTCTAAGATGCAAGCACTAAGCATGTCCTCCAAAACCTAGATAGTTCTCTCCATATGACCATCTGTGTGAGGGTGGAAAGCTGTTCTCAAGTGAAGCTGAGTCCTGAATGCCTCCTTCAATCCCTTCTAAAATTGGGATGTAAGTCATGTGTCTCGATCTGAGACTATCATCGATGGGACCCCATGGCGTTGAACTATCTTCTGGAAGTAGAGGCATCCCAAGCTCTCTACTGAACCCTACTTCTTTATGGGTATGAAGTGGGATGACTTGGTGAGTCGCTCAACAATCACCCAGATCGCATCATTCCCCCTGGATGTGTGGGGTAAAACCATCATGAAATCCATTGATATACCATCCCACTGCCACTCTGGAACCTTATATAGATGTGTCAAGACTACAAGAACCTGATGCTCTGCCTTCACTTGTTGACAAGTGAGGCACTGCCAAACGAACTATGCCATGAACTTCTTCATCCGCAGTCACAAGTAATGAAATTGGAGATCCTAGTACATCTTTTCCACTCCTGGATTTACATTCAAAGTCTAGGAGTGGAACTACCTTAGAACCTCCTCACATGACACCACTGGCACGATGATGTGGCTTATGAAAAGTATGACATGCTCTCCACGCATCAAATATCCATCAAGAGCTTATCTTGAGGATAACTGAGCACATTGTGCCTCACGGTCAACATTGACAAGTTATGCATCTCTAACTCGCTATAAGAGTGGGGGAGTGACTACCATCGATTGGAGATGATATGTTCCATCCCCATCCATGAAGGATATCTGCTTTGTGGCTAAAAACTCCAACGCCTAACTCAGCAACTACAAACAAGATCTCCTTCTTAGCGAGTCCATAACCATGTTCTCCTTCTTGGGATTATAGAGTATCTCAAAGTCATAGTACTATAGGAATTATAGCCACCACTACTGCCTCAAGTTCAGATCCTTCTAGGAGAAGATAAACCTAATAATTTTGTTGTTGTAGTTGATGAAAACCTGCTCATCCATTATGTAGTGCTCCCACATCTTCAAAGAAAAGACCCCTACTACTAGCCCCAGGTCATGGGTTGAATAGAACTTCTCATGTTTCCTCAAATGTCATGAACCATAGGTGATCAATACTTTCCCCTACATTAGGAAACAACCTAGTATATTCTTTTATGCATCACAAAAAACTGCACACCCAATGCCCTCCTCTCATAGTCTCAAGATGGGTGCACTCATCCGTCTCTGCCTCAGCTCCTAGAAATGCTGTTTTCACTTCTCCATCCACATGAAGGGATATAAATTTCATGTTAAAGCTAAAAAGGGTGATTCTACCCTATAAAATTCAGTCACGAACCTCTGTTAGTAACTAGACAAACCCAATGAACTTCGTACCTCAATCACTCTCTTGGGTGGCTCCCAAGTAGGCACTACCTCTATATTTTCTGGATCCACTGTAACTACAAACACCAAAATGATGTGCCGTCGAAAGTTTACTTCTCAAATCTAGAACTAATTCTTATAGATCTTCCTATAAATATGGTGCTCTCATATTGTATCTAGGACTATCCATTAGTGTGTTGTGTGCTCCTCCTCAGATGTTGAGTACATTAGGATTTCATTAATGAAGACCACGGTGAACTGGTCAGGATTAGGCTAGAATATCATGTTCATGAGTCCCATGAACAATACTGGGGAATTGGATACACCAAAAGGAATCAACATGAACTCATAATGGCCATACCAACATCTGAAGGCAGTCTTCGGTACATCCTCATCCCATACATGAAGCTGACAATAGCCTGATATGAGGTCTATCTTCAAGAACTATCTTTCTCCCTTCAGCTGATTGAAGAGGTCACCAATCCTTGGTAGTGGATAATGATTCTCCACGATCACTTGGTTCAGGCATCGCAAGTCAATGCATAACCTCAAAATATCATCTGACTTCTTGGAAAACAATACTGAGGATACCCACGGTGAAACACTGGGCTATACGAAGCCCTTCCTCTGCAAATCATCTAGTTGTACCCTCAACTCATGAAGCTCTGTAGGAGCCATCTGATATGCTGGTGTGGATATTTGTGTCATCCTAGGGTATTGATCAATGCATAAGTCAACCTACCTATGGGGGGTAATCCCGAAACATCCTCAGTAAATATGTCTTCATACTCGTCCACCACTATGGGAAAGTGAGGACTCTTCTTGTCCACCACTCTGAGGGGGTGACTAGAAAACTGGTGAGTGATCGACTAAAAACTCCTCCAAGAAAGTCTTATCTTGTGATGCAATGTCTCCCTTCTATTCGATGAAGTAAAACCCGATCCGATCCTCAAAGACACACCACCATCTACATCTAAAGCAGTTGATCTGATCATGAAATCTGGATAACTAGCCTATACCCAAGATGATGTCAGAAGGCCATAACAATGCTATTAGGAGACCCCAGTGGAAGCTCTCAACTCTACGAGTATGCTCACACTACTAGCACTAGTGTGAAATCATTGAATCCCCTTCCATAGGAATATATAATCATAAGGATCTAGCCAACGGCTCCACCAAAGTCTCTAATCTCTGAACAATGTTAGTGCTAAGGAAAGAGTAACTGGTACCTGTGTCTATATGAACTGCAGCTAAGGTAGAGAAGATACATATTATACCTCTAATAATCATTGGAGAGTCATGGTCGTAGGCCTCCATCTCTTGTTTCTAGCCACTTCATATTCCACAAAGTCCCAGAACTCGTGGTGGACCACATAGGGGTGGTAGTGGTAGCACATCAAACCTCTTTCCACCACCTAATGCTCCGTTGGCTCCCCTACCATTTCTTCCGCCCTATAGAAATTAGAGATAGAACCTCTAGCTCTGCCTTGGGGGTCCCTTGACCATCTGTTGGTCATCTGTAACAAAATTTGGGCAATCATGAGCTATATTCCCCTACCCATCACATGAGTAGCACAATCTATCCCTCTAAAAACTCCCTCTACCCTGGGGGTCTTGTTCTGATGATTTTGCATCCAGGGGTTATCCCCTGAAATGCATGGCCCACTTGGGCCCCCTTTTCTACTGCCTACTACCCCCAGCTGAAGACTCCTCTACCCAGGGTCTACATGTATCCCCTACTGCTATCACCTGCTCTACCAGGAAGCTCTCCACATGTTGGGATCGCTCCGTAACCCCAGCCTATGTAGGGATGTGAAGTGATACCATGGATGCCCTGATCTCCTGGCATAGTCCCTGTTCAAAATATTAACCCCTAAATAATTTGTCCCACACTATGTATGTGGAGTAGAGTGAAAGCTCTTTGAATCTCGCAGAGTACTCCGCTAATATCATGCCACCCACCTATAGGTGCAGTTGCTCTTATATACGCACTGAGCACCACGTCGCTAGAAAGAACTACAATATAAAGAGGCACTCAAATTATGTCTAGGTGAGGGTCACATCATCATATGTATGGATCATCAAGCTCCACCATCTCCCCACCAAGCCCAAAATAAGGATAATGACTAAGATCACAATCTGGTCAAGAGACATCCTCACCAGATGGATGACTCGCGTAACCACCTAGTTCTAATACTCGGCAACCTCGGGGATAATTTTACCCCTAAAATGAGAATGTCTCAGCCTCTAAAACATGTATAAGGCACTAATACTATGAGCGTTATCTACTAGTAGTGTTGGTAGTAACTACTAACCAACGGGTGGTGGAAACACTAGTGCACCTCCCAGTGGGGACATCTCTAATACCAGTCCCTATAATGATGCCTCATCACTGGGTGTACCATCCTTGTAGTCACGTACTATAATCCTCACTAGTTGGCTATGTGATAGAATCATAAATAAAATCTACATGAACCATGGTCAAGAGGTTATACCTTATCTGATGACTCAAGAAGGATATGAGGAAACACTCAAAATACTATATGATGCATGCAACCAGTGGTTTCATGTACTGAGTCGAAAAGAAGAATTCAGGGTCACAATGTATGGATACATCAACCGATGCACCATAACTAGACTCTCTAAGCCTGAAAGTCGAACTCGAAACATTAAACACTATTTCCCGCAAAAAAACCAGAGACTCTTGGTCTTTAAGGTATAATCGACCACCTGTAATACCAATTTGTCACAACTTGTCCTCGATGGCCCTTACTGAGAGTATCCCCAGCCCTCCTCCCAAAGGGCAGGGGATCACAAATAGTTCTGAAGGCTTTATCCTTCAAGTGGGAGGCATTTTCTGAGTACCTGTACATACACACACTCACAACCCCAGCCTAAAAAACTGAAAAGGAAAACATGCATTCCACTAATACAACCACTGAATGTAGAAGTGCAATTTGTAATGGAAACAGGCTATAATAAAAACCCAAGAAAAGATATGCTGTATACAAGGGAGTATGTGGTCTCTAATAGTCCATAAAAAGAAAATACTACTTTAAGGGTAGGTGTAGAGTAGCTGCCAGAAGCCGTAAAAGTACTCCTTTCATGTTCGATATCACTAGGAACTGCCTGGTCCTAGACCACCAAGGCCTCTGTCAAAGAGTTGGTACTATGAACAAGACACGATGTATATGGTAGATGCCCATGCTGGGGTGAGTAAAAAATACTCATTTGGGACCCCAAACCAGAAAGAAAGACAACAATGGAAGAGTATAAAATAATAATTGTGATCTCACACAGTTATAACCTAAAGTATATAAAGAAATATTATTAGTCGTGAAGCTTAAAATATTGTACTGTTGAGGGACTCATCCCTGATGAGTCCCTGAGGTTTGTTGGACCACTGAGTTCTGCTTGTCTTCTAAGCATATGAGGTATACTGGGCTACCAAGCCACTAAGTTCTACTCATCTACCAGGACACTAAGATTCTCTCAGCTACCAGGCCACTGAGTTCCACTCATCTACCAGGCCACATAAGTGTGCTTGACTACTAGGACATTAATGTTTTCTCATCACTTCCTTCTTTTCACATCCAACCATAGGATTTCCACTCATTGTGTTCTTGATTTCGAGAGATTCTACTCCTTAATCCATCGGTTAAAACTCAACCTCCACGAAAACACACTTAGATTATTTTAAAAGTATTTCCTCGTCACGAGGGTCCCAACGCTGAAACCATTTTTTCAATTGTATGAACTTTTGGGAAGTTATGTTTGTTTTTCTAAAAAGGGGATGGTGGGGTCCAGGTCCATGTTGACCCAGTCGGGCCAACCTGACCTGAATCAGTCCGGGGTTCATCAACCCGACCCGGTCTGGGGTCTACATACCTGACCCGGTCTTGTTCTAACCTGGACCGCTAGGTCGACCTCCTCCGACCAAGACGCAGTGGGCGCGCCATGACTCCCTTTATCCCATAGGTTTCTATAGGGTCCACCACCATGGTCCAAGAGGACTATAACCCTCTATTTACGTTATGCGATCTAGCTCACCACCACCACCGGTCATTCTCGGTGGAATGATAAACCGTTTATGGCCGATAATGTGGGCCACCTCACCACAGTGGCACACCACCAGTGCGTCACCTTCCTGCACCATCACAACTATAGGCTCAAAGTTTTATTGTCGTCAATATGTGGGTTCAGTAACAAAGAACACAGGAACGCCCACGACTAGGGGATCTAGGCCTTGTTCATGTATGCCTGATCCCTCCCTGTTATAGTTTAAAGAAAGATGGGGAGGTTTTAAGATTCTATCAGGTATTACCCCGAATCAAAACCCCCCAAGATAAGGTAACCCTCCAGCAAGAACAAATGTCCCACAGATCAACCTGTTAATGGGTTGATCAATGTTCATTGTGTATAAATAAAGAACAAGGAATTTTTTTTATCAAGAATAAACCCCTACCTCGATGTTGGTTTTTTCATTGATGAAGATCACACCACTACATTCATCACTCCATAGTCCATCATTGGTGGTTTTTTTTCAATTGTCTCTCACCAACACCAAATATCCAGGGGTTCAGAGAGGTCCCAGATCGTGCCAATGATCCTTCCTTGGCTATACAATTAAAACTAGAAAACATGTTTCTTCATTTCTGTTACATTACGTTGCAACTTCATTACACTCTTTCATTTATGAAACAATATTTAGGTTACCCTTCAGTTCCAATGCCATTTCATTACAATGAAATTATAATTTCAAATAAAATAATCTTTAAAAATTATTTTATTTCCCTTAAGAAAAATATTTTATTTTATTTTTCTTAAAAATTCCATAATTAAATTTTTCCATCATAATGTGCTAGTTGTGGTTATGTCCTTTCCTAGGTAAATTTGTATTTCTAGATGTAATGGATCCCTCAAATTTTTAATTCGGTCACTGGTTTAGGATTTTCAAAAAACAATGTATGTTTTTTATTTTAAATAGACATAATGAAAAGTAAAAACACTTATTCTGGGATCACTGGGCCTCAAAATCAAGTTTCATCTGAGCTTATAGCCTCAAAATAATCCCATATTATTTAAAAATAATATATGGAATTCAAGGATATTACATAGGCGGAAGGTGGCTTATGGTGGTGCCTTTCTTGTGTCATGAAATCCATTTAATGGTGGTTGAAAAAGTGGTAGATTTAGTGACAAGTTGCGGTAGTTTCATGATTTATGATGGTTCTCTTATGTTGAACCCCTAGTTTGGGCATGCGTTTGACTATTATATTTTATTTTCATTATTTTTTATGCACCCCACATACTTAAAGCACCATATATCAACACCCAAATGTTTATGGGATTTTACCAACTTCCAATATGGTATGGATGGATGGTTGGATATTCACTCTATAATTACATTATATTTTATAACACATTTCCATTTAAAAAATATTTCCTTGATATCTTCTGATACATGAAACATCATGTCTTATTGAATAGTAATATAATATACCATTATATCCTAGTGGTTTAATTGGGGAAATAAATTAAAATGATCAAAATTTTAAAATTATGTATATTTTTTAAATATAAATCAATTATATTTATAAATAATTACTCACTTTTTAAAAAATTCATTATATGCTTTAAAAATACATTTTCCCTCAAGAAATTGTTTTTATTTATTTTTAGTGATAAAATATAATAATTAATTTCTACCAATTTTATAAAATTACTATGAAAAAAAGAAATTTATTTTTGAAATCATCAAGAAAAACTATCATTTATTGGAATTTTGAAATTTTTTTAAAAGATTTATTTTTCAATGAATAGTGAAAAATAATGAATCTTATTGAAAACTGTCTTTTCATTTAACTAATTTAAGAAGTTTTATTACTTTAAAATGATTTAAATTTTAAATTAGTTAACTTAAATTATTTATAATTAAATCACGGTTATTAGAATCAATTTTACGATTTTATTTTGGTATAAAAAATTTTATTCATAAGAAATCATTTTTTATGAAAAACTGATTTTTGTTGCGTTTTTTGGGTTTAATATTAAATTCAGTTATTCCAATTCTAAAAATTAATTCATGATAAATGTATTCCAAATATGGTGTCAAAATGTTCCAATTTGTTATGTAATTCCCTTTTATTTTGGGTTAATATAAACAGTAACTATAGTAAATTTTGGTTACCACGTTAAATGTAAAATTGGTAAATTATGGTTAACACTAACGTGATGGGGCTTCAAATTCATTCAAAAAATTTCCATTATCCTATTATATGATATTATTATTTCCATTTACATCCACATCTTGAATATATTTCCACTGTGTGCCTTTTTTATTTTATTATGACCTTTATTATATTTTAATAAAATAATAAATATAAAATCTCACTCTCTTGAATTTAGTATCACTAAAATTATTACATAAGGATAAAATGAGGATAATTTTGGTGGTAAATTATTATTAATTTTTTTAATTATGTTAATTAATTTATAATTTTTTATTGGATAATTACATTAGATAGTTATGTAACGTAGATAAAATATTTGTTCAAGTAAATAAAAAATAAATTAAATGCTTTTAAAAATATTAAAAGTAATAAAATATGGGTGAATTGTTATGTTCCCAAAATATTAGAACAATATCAAATTTTTTAGATTTTAAAAAGTTTTGGATTCTAGTTCCATTACAATCATTAAGACGTTAAATTCAACTTAAATGAATAGTGTCAAAATTGACATTAATTAAATTTTATGCTAAACAATATTTTTTCAATTATTTAAAAATATAAAAGAATCATGAAATATTAAAATTTGGATTATAAATTGTAGAAATGTTCTCTCTTTGGACATTTATAATCTAATTATTAACATTTAAATAAAATTGTAACCATTTATGATTGAAAAGTCATTAACATAGTTAATGTAAAAATCTATTAATGAATGTGTTAAAATAAAATCTAAGATTTAAAATGAAACTAAAAAATATATAAATTCATTGAATGAATATATTTTGTCATTATCCTATTTTATATTCAATAAATGTCCATTTGGATTGATTTCTCTTTAGAATGACTTATTTATATTTTAATATTTTTTTAAATTCCATGTGATCACTTTCCCTTCCTTATAAAAGGAAACTTCTTATCTCTTTTATTTGAAGTACATTGAAACATATTTCTCAAAATACCACTAAAAATTATCTTATAAAATTCCATATAAAATAATTAGAGTGTTTTATTTTATTTAAAGACCTTTACAAGGATCCTTAAGATGTAATTTAATGTAGGAATTCCAAAGAAGATATAATCTTCCTAATTGACCTATTTCAATCTATTTATTATTCTAACTCCATTAAATATATGGTATTAATCATAAATTTATAAATTCAGTATCCTAAAAATAATTAAATGTTATTATAACTAAGTAAATTCTAGTATACACCCTCTTTTCTATCAAATGGAAAGTTAAAGTATCGCTCATGAGGACGTGTGGACCACAACTTCCATATAGCGATACAATTCCTTCCGCATAACTATATATAATCGATGGTTATTATGATGGGATTATTATTAAAAAATTATACTTAGTAACATAATTAAACAATTGTATTTAATAATTATTTTTTACCTTGTTACCTTTTTATTCATTGGAAAAGGATAATATCTCTCATGCACATGAGTGGACTTCCACTTCCATGAAGTAATGTGAGTTATTTTTCATTTATACTTTAAAAGGATGGTAATAAAGATCAATTTAATAAATTTATATGATAAATATAATATAATAATGCTTTTTTAAATATGTATTTTTATTTATATTTTTTTCAACTCTCAAATAGTGAAAATAGAGTCCATGTGTATGTGTTGCATTCCTGCTCCATGAATGGTGTATTCATTTTCTATATATAAATTTTATGGATAACTCTAAATATTTATATAATGAATATATATATATATATATTATTTTTCTCATTATAAAAATTCTATATATTTTTTAACCATATTCAACATACATATATTGGAACTAATAATCCAAAATTCCTTGGAGAAAAAAAATATTTTACACCCTGAAATAATGATTTTAATGAGAAATTATTAATAAATGGGTGTTTAAATACTATAAGGTGATAAAAAATTATATATACATTATTAAATTATATAATCATAATAAATTTAAATTTATAATATATAGTTTTAAATTTTTTTTGAGTAAATTCAAACTCGAGTTAAGGAATTTCGATCTCAATTCTATTTCTGTGAGACACATGCCATATTCACCACTTGTATCTTTTTTTGGTGAATATAATACCCATGAATCTATTTTTTTATTATTATATTTTAAACTATTTGGTATACATATTCATATAAGTTTTTTTATAATGGGTCTTATAATTAAAATTTTTCCAAATAGGTGACATATTTATAATACAATTTCATTGTTTATCTGGATTGTTTTTTATTAAGTTACTGATGATTATGTTTCATGATATATCTCCCAATAATAACCTGAATCTTCTTATTATATAGTTATTTCTATATATTAAATTATTTAATTTCATTCTCATACCTTTAAGTACTCAATAGAGTTGAAATTGTTTTTAAGGAAAATAGACCTTATTTCTCTATTTTGTGGACAACCCCTTTTTCTTCGATGTCCATTTTTTATAAAAATGTTTTCAGAATTTATTTTTTTGTTATAAAATGACCATTTAAATTAATTCTTACCCATGTTTTACTTTTTTACAAATATCATTAAAATTAATCTTTTTGTAATATTCCAAATGATTTATTTTTGACTTTTTACAGAAAATGTGAATAGAATATTTATTTTAAAATAAATAGAAGAAATGGAATTTTTAGTCTTTAAGACTGCATAATTAATTAAATCATCCTTTAAATGTCTCTATTTATACTTTTAAATAACATTTTATCCTAAATATTTGGAAAATTTTTATCATTTAAATATTCCATTTCATAGTTAAAAGGGTATTTATAACAAAAATACTCTTTATTTCAAATTAATTCATGATTTATTAAACAAAATTACAAATAATACAACCTATAATATTTATACTTATTTTTTATTTTGGAATTAGGTATATATCATAACATCTGAACATGGTATACAAGAATAATATTTAAAAGATCCATAAAATACTTCTAAAATTCCAAGGCATTTAAAACTGCACTGGATAACCTAGGGACTTACATAATAAATTGGTGAGATATAAAGAATAATAATGTAATAAACATGTCATAAGATCATACATGTCATACAATAGGAATATCAATGGGGAATAAAATGAGTAGGAATCATAAACACAAACAATGACATAACCTCCTAATCATAAAGGCAACATGGGAAATACAGAAACAACATAAAACAATGCATCATAAGCATAGGTCAAGGATAAATTCCAAGAATTAATGATAGATAAAGACCCATAAAGGAATCAGGTTCACTCCATATCCCAACATTATGTCTCATGAGGCTAAACGCTAACTAATGCATTGGAGCGCTATATAATTCTGGGTGCACCCATCACTTTCATTTCAATATCATGCTTAGGTGTGCCATATAGATCATACAACAAGGTTTCATAAATAGTGTTGAATAAATAAATTGAAGTACCCATTAAAATATTTATAATTGTATAATGTTGAAAACCCTTTATAGGAAATTAGTATGGTATTCACTAAACAATGGATTTGGCATGAAAAATCACGGTTAAATTTTGACAGAATTAATGCATCACCTAAAAATTCATAAATTGTGATGATGAGAGAGAAAGGGGTATATAATCATTTGGAAACAAAATTGGAGTTTTAGGGACATATAATTTCTTATCCTAATATTATGAATTATAAATGAAAGTTATAGGATAATAAAGAAATTTGAATAAATAAGAGAAGGTGTAGATCCCTTACATGAGTGTGTGACTCCAAATGCCTGGGAGGAGCTTTGTGATAGCTTGGGAGAACCATGGGAGGAATATAGAAAGTTTAGGATAGAGTAATTATGTGATCTAAAGAGTTTTAGTAAAGATAAATCAGATATTGGGTTTGTTTATGGATGAAAATTGTGGAGATTTTTTATTTTTTCTCAAACATAGGTTTTGGAGTCTATATAATAAAATAACAGATACCACGAACCATACCATGTATTTTTCAATGCTTTTTTCCAAATTTTATTGGTTTCCATTATTTCATATGTTCAAGATCCTAAATTAATTAAATAATACCTTTTATAATGTGGAATTTCATCATAATCTTAAGGATATAATTTTAAAACATTAAAATATGTTAACAGTATTAAAGGACTGAAAAGGGCTTTATAAAATTAATAAAATAAACATAAAATCATATTATTTAAAAGTTAAAAAATAGATTTAGTTTTTTATTCCAGTTAATGTATATATGACATTACGTTTGGGTCATTATGATTTTATTATATATAAAGTATATTTATAAGGTATTAAAGTTTTACCAGAAAATTCGACTGTTTGAGAAAGTTATGAAAAATTCACTACAAGATAATTTCAACTTTATTATTCTAAAAATTATATTATTTTTATATAAATAATTTTCTATATATTTTAATTTTTATTTAAAAATTAAAATCAAAATTTATTGATAAATTTTGGGGTTTTTGACAATAACTGTTTTTGAACCCTAATAAAATATACATTTGAATTCATAAATGTTATATGATCAGTTATATTTAATAAAATATATTTAATAATAATATTTTATTAAAATATTATATAATAAAATATCAATTAATTCATCAACATAAATTACTTAATTGGATTTAAAAATTACACAAAATACTATTTGTGTTTTATTGTACCAAAATAAAAATCATTTATAAAGTAACAATACTAGGATAAAAATATATCCATTATTCTATAAACAAATAATGTAAATTATCATATCACTATGGTATTCATACATATCCCTTTAATACACTATAAAATTCTAAGTATTAAGGTGAACAATAGGGAGACTTTCATGGGGTGGTTCAGTGTACATGGTTTGGGTCTTGATCTCGATAATCATGAACTTATTTTATAAATAATTTCTCTCTTCCATAAGTTATTAGATCTCATATTATGCTTGGTCAAGTAAAAATCCCAAATATGTTCTCTCCCTCATATTATTTTACAAATGTGCATTATATGTTATGATCCTACATTTGTAGTCAATTACTTCTTGTGTCTGTGTTAATTCAATTTTTTAAAACCCTATTCTTAAACTAATAATGTGATCCCTATTCAAGGTCTATATTTTCAAAGGTAATGATTCTTAATGTTAATTTATGTTTTATAAAATATAATAAAACCAAATAATTTCATGTGTTTTCTATAACCATGTAATAATAAATTTAATTAAATCACAAGAAAAAATTTATTTATAACATTTTGGGTTTTATCAATCTCCCTTACCCTTAAGAAATCTCACTATAGGAATTTTCATTTCCCATACTAAAATAGATGAGGTTAAATTTGTTTCATTACATCTTCTTATTCTCATATCTCTTCATTCATCCTCTGGAATATCCATAACAATTCTAATTGGGGAATTTTCTTATTTCATAGAAATTTATCTCTATGATTTAAGATCTCCACCGGTTAGTCCCCATTAGAGAGATCATTCTCCAATGATACCACCTCTAGATTGAGTACTTGTTAGGGGTATGATATTTACTTTATCAATAGAAATACATATAATTCAACATGAAATTGATATAGGTTAGGTGGGAGTTCTAGTCAGTAGGTCATAACTCTAATGTGCTCAAGGATCTCAAAGGGGCCGATGTATTTTGAAATAAGATTTCCTTTCTCTAAAATCTCATTACTTCCTTACATTGAGATATATAGAGGAATATTGTGTCTCCAACATCAAACTCTATGTCATGTTTAAAATTATCAACATAACTCTTCTATCAACTCTGAGCATCCTTGAGGTTCTACTGAATGGTCTTAACCTTCACAACCATTTTAATACCCATTAGTTTTCATTCCCCAACTTCATCCAAGTATGCAAGTTTTCTTCAGCCCTTCCCATAAAGGGATTCATAGGGATAATTTTGAATACTTTAGTGTAAACTCTATTTGTAACAGAACTTTAACAAAGGATAACGTTGGTCTCATCCTCCTTTCAAGATAACTATGCATGATCTCAACATCAAGTGTCTATTTAGTCTACTCAGATTAGCCATCAGTTTAGAGGTGATAACTCATGCTGAAGTTCATATTGTTTCTTATATATCTTTGGAGACTTTTCTAAAACATAGAGGTAAATATTAGTTCTCGGTCCAATACAATTGATAGTTGTACTCCATGAAGACTCACCACTTCTATGATATATATTTATGCAATTTGATATACTAGGATGTCCTCTAGAATCTCATTTAATTGTTCAGTATTTGTGATACAATCCAATACAACCTAGATATTATTGTTTCCTATATATGTCTTTAGATTTATCGTGAAAAGTTCCATGGTTATTTTTCACCATTTCCACGTAGGTATGGGTGATGGTTGCATCATCCCATTAGATTTTTCTTGTTGAAACTTAACTTGCTAACATACAATAAATTTTTATATATATTATTCCATTTCATTCATCATATTGTCTTACCAATAGTGTTATTAGATATCTAAATAAATCTTTATTCTACTAGGATTGATAGAAAAGTTTGATCTATGTGAATCATTGAACTGTTCCTTCTCTGACTCAGGATTTTATTGTACACGTATTCTTGACCCAGATCATACAAAACCATCTTCTTTAACATTAAAATCTCATGATTTCCCTTTTATTATGGTTTGTACATTCTCCTAAATTCCCACATCCAATCTTTGAGAATATTTTATATTATCCACAAGGGATGATTGATAAATAATTATTGAATGGATTAAGGATTTTCCTTCCATTAGGATTCCCATGTCCATCCATTAAAAATATTAGAAGATCATATACCTGTCAATTCATCTAGATGATATAATTATCGAATAATTTTTATATAGAGCATCTTCCACTTTATTCTCTTTCCCATGATTGTAGGGAAAGAGTAGTTATAGTCCATGATCAGCTCTAACCATCTTTTTGGCTCATTTTCAAATAATTCTATTTGAATATATACTTGAGGCTTTTATGATCCATATATATTTCACACTTCTCCCCAAAGAGATAATGTCTCTATACTTTCAATTTAAATATCATTGAATCCAAACCTAGATCTTATGTGGGTAGTTATATTCATTAAGATTCAGCTTCCTAGAAGCATAGGAAATGACTTTTTCATTATGAATTAACACATAGCACAATCCCAACTTCGAAGAATCATTGAACACCACAAAAAGTTCTCCACTAGCAGGTAGTGGGTGAATATGTTTAGTGATAAGCCTCCTTTTCATCCCCATGATACTCTATTCACAATCATTATTCCAAGAAAGCTTAACTCCCTTCTGATTTAGTTATGTTTGACAGTTTTATAATCATGATAAATTACTCACAAATTGATGGTAATACATAGCTAAACAATAAAATATAAGGATATCTATCATAGCTATTGGAATCATCCATCCTTAAATTGCTTCTATATTTGAAGGGTCCAAATACATCCCATTTCTATTGATTATATGACCCAATAATGATAATTCCTTCAAAAAGAAGTCACATTTTCAATACATGGAATAAATCTTCTCCATACTCAAGGTCTTTAGCACAATGCTCAAATGCTTCTCATGCTCCTCCTTGGATTTAGATAATATTATAATATCATTTATAAATACTACAACAAATTTGTTTAGGTAATATATAAATACTCTATTATTAAATTCCATGATAATTAATCAAGAATTAGTGAATATGAATGTGATTACAATGATCTCATAGTCCTCGTACTTTATATAAATATAAGTCTTGGGGATATCCTCCTTCTTAACCCTAAAATGAAAATATCTCAACTGAAAATCCCAATTTTAGAATTATTTTGATCTATTTAGCTGACCAAACAAGTCATTAATTTGTGTAATAGGATACTTTTTCTTTATCTTCATCTTTTTTGAGCTCTTGATAAACAATAAAAAGGCACATTGACCCTTCATTCTTGAAAAAGGGGACTGGTGCACCCATGGAGAAGAAATTGGGCATATGAAACCATTATCCATATTCTCTTATAGTTTTTTCACCAGCATCTCATGTTCCATAATCTCCATTAAATATGTATTCTGGGATAATTGAAATTCCCAAGGTATAATCTCAATTAAAAATTCAACCTCTTGTATAGAAGGAAGAATATACAATTCCACAAGAAACGCATAAGTGTAATCTTTCACAATGGGTTTGTCTTCAAGGATGGTTATTTCATTAGACTCAATCATTTTTTCTAGATACAACTTCTTACAGGTAATTAATATACATGCTTGAGATTATAGTGCTAAATAAGATTAATCTTCCTCCTTGAACTGGCATGGAATCGGGGGATGTTTGCAATAGGGAGAGTGATTTCCTTCTCATGGAAATTTATGTTTGATCTATATAGGGATATATAATGCAAACATAAAAATTCAAAAAATAAAAAAAAGGAGTATGATAAGGTTTCTTGGGACGTTCACATTGAAAACATTGACAATAGAGGAGATATATACATGGGATAAAAAATTTCCCAATTTTATATTTTTACTGACTGAATATTTATACGAAACTTTCATGATATAAATGAATTAATAGAACCTAAATAAAAAAATAAATTCACTTTTCTTAAATTAATAACAATTTTACCTATCACCACTTCATTTTTGGGATTCACCTCAATGGTTGTGAGAGAAAAATATCACCATTTCTTTCATTGAGGTGATTGTTTATCTCTGAAAACCATAGGATTAGTGAATTGGTTTGAAAAGTTTCATAGTTCCTTATAGTTGTAGTAATGAAAAATATGCTGAGGGTTGAATGAAGTATACCTCTCCAAAAATGAACTTGTGGGTTTCTCTTGTCATAAATCATTATCTATGTGTACTTACTTCCCACATCTAAAGCATTTATTCCCCCCCTTATGTAATTTATGGGGTGCCTCTTTCATAGCCTTTAAGAAGTGGTATATTGAAACTTCATGGAACTATTAGATTTCTTCATCAAACCACCATAATTAAACTCTACTTTCCACTTATTATCTCCATGATACCCATGAGATTCACCAATATCTATTTAATCATTGATGTTGAATCATAAAATTTCCTCGTAGCTATCAAACTCTCAGATTTTGAAGGATTTTTATATAGTAGGTTTTATACCACTAAATAACTAATAAACCTGTAATTCTGGGTTCAGGGAAAAGATGGAGGCATATCATGAATGTTTTGTGAGTTTTTGGTCACACACCCTGATAGATTCGTCATATTGTTTCTTACATTACAGGAAGTCCCTTTCCATTTTAATTCATTGAGTTCAAGGAAAAAATTTATCAAAAAATTTTTTATGCAATTTAATTCAACCACATCACTTCGATATATTACTTAGACTACATATTATTGATCAATGTCTACCACAAATCTTGTTCTCCCTCCATATGATAAACATATAGTATAACATTACCTTGTTCAAAACATTGACGGACGTAAAATATCTTCTCAATGGAGTTAATCCATTATTCCTGGATTAAGGTATTAGATGATCCATTCAAATTAAAATAAATTTGTCCCATGAAGGAGTCAATTGGAGGTTGTTATTTCTTAGGGGGATTTGATTCCTCCACCTAACTAGGTTTCTATTCGAAACCTGAGTCATATGTGATAGTATCATCATTTTTTTTGATTCCCACTCCCTTTAGGTTTGGCATCTCATAGGGCAAGTCATCACATTTCTCATCACACTGATTATTTAACCAATTCCTCCAATTTATGGTCATTGGAATGAATAAAGGAGAATTAGGGATAATTATTTCTAAACTTTTAAACATACAAATTTTTATTTAATGAAATTAAATAATTAACTTATAAATTGTATTTATTTCTTAAATTATGAATGTATAGGTAAAAATCTATGTTATTCATGATCTATTTACTAACATATACTCTCAGAGGATTTTTTTCCCTAAAAAATGGTTTTAAAAGAACTTATAAATTTAGGAAATCAAATCCCTTAGGATTGTCAAACCATGTGCGCAACAATTCCTATTATAATGCACCATTTCCCTATCAATTCTATCTCATTGTGGTGTTTTCTTATTTCAACCCTATATACATCTGTGCTAGATCCATATTAACACATAGTATCTTGACAATTATATATTTTCTTGATAAACCACTTACTCTATACATTCGAAAATTTAGGGATGTTTTCTTACACGCAACCTTATCTCTAAAGATTTATCTTCAGTTTTCTAATCCTAATCCCAAAAATAACTAAACTTTTCCATTGATTCCAATTATAACAACCCTTCTCTATATTTCACATTAATTCATGATATCTTGCATAAAATTACACATAATATAACCCAAAATAATGATAAGTCTATTGTATTTTGGAATTACAAACATAACATAACATCTTGAATAAGTGATACAACAACCTTTTTGAAAACTTCCTTAACTTTCTTCTAAAATTCCATGGATTTTATAACTACATGAGATAACCTAGGGACATACATAAGTAAGGGGTGATCTATAAATCCATTTAAGTGAATAAACATGGAATAAGGTAATACATGTTAGAAAATATGAATATCAATGGGGCATAAAAGTAGTAGTAATCATAGACATGAACAATGATATAACATGATAATCATAAAGGCAACATGGGAAATGTGGAAACAACTTAAAACAATACATCATAAACATAGGTCATGGATAAATTCCAATAAATACTGATGTAAAAAGGCCCATAAAAGAATGAGGTTTTCTACCTATCATAAAATTACTTCTCATGAGACTAAACATTACCCAATGCATTGGGGTGATATATAATTTTGGGTGCAACCATCAATTTTATTTTATTCTCATGTTTAAGTGTGCCACATAGATCATAAAACTTGGTTTCATTCATCATAATATTTAATTAAATAGTAATGAATTGTTTAATATATACAAGTACATACCATGTAAAAGAATTATAAGTTTATAATGGTTAATACCCATGATATGAAATGGTTATGTTATTAACTACACAATTTTTTTGGCATATAAAATCATGTTGAAATTTCCACACTATAATAGGGTCCCATAAAAATTCATAAAATGGATTGGTGAGAGAAAAAGGGGTATCTGAAAATTTTTACATCAAATGGGTAGTATTAAGGATATATAAATACATATCAAAATGTTATTAATTGGAAATATAAGGCATAAGATAATAAATCAATATTAATAATGAAGATAAGGTGAGGATCCCTTATATGAGTGTGTGACTCCAAATGCATTGAAGAAGCTTATTTATAGCATGGGGGAACCTTGGGACAAATCTAGATATATTATTATATATTGAGGACATGATCCAAGTATTTTTAGCAAAGATAAATGGGATCTTTGGTGGGTTTATATAGTAAAATAGTTGGAATTTCATTATTATTTCTCAAACATTGGTTTCTGACACTATATAACAATAAAAAAACTCAACCCTTCCCATGGTTTCATCCAAATGGGAGTTTTGTTTATTATTTTATAAGGTAAATATCATAAATTAATTAAATTATATACTAACTTATGTGTAAGTGAGTCATACTCATAAAGAAATGATTTTAATACCTTAAAATATATTAATGGTTTTAGGGGATTAACAATGGCTTTGTAAAATTAATCATAAAAAATAGAATCAAATTATTTTAAAGTTAAAAAACATATTTATTTGTGGATCCCACTTATACTATTTATTAAATTACTTTTGGATCATTATGTTGTCATAATACACAAAGTATACATATATGATATTTAATTTTTAACAGAATATTATGAAAAAATCATAGTTGGTTAATTTCAATTTATGATTCTAAAAATGATATTCATTTTATATAAATAATTTTATAAATATGATTATTTATTATTTTAAAATAAAAAGAATCAATATTTATTGAGAAATGCTCGGTGTTTTGACAATAACAGTTTTTGAACCATTATAAAAATTATATTTGACTTCATAATTTTTTTGATATTTTTTATTTCATAAATATTATATAATAATAATATTTAATAAAAATATTACTTATATAAAGAATAACTATTTTAACAAAATAAATTCATTAATTTAATTTTAGTACTAGTCAAAATACAATTTCTATTTTATTGTACCAAAATAATAATCATTTATAAAGTAAGAGTACTAGTATGAATATATATAAATTATTATATAAAAAATAATGTGTATAATCAAATCACTAGGGCATTGATACATATCCCATTAATACACTAAAAAATCCATAATATTAATGTGTGTGATTGTGAGACATTTAGAGGGTGGTTCAGTGTATATCATTTGGGTAGTGATCTTGATAAGCTTGAACATCTCCCATAAATAGTTTCAATCATGATTAAATTATTGTATATCAGATTGGTCTTGGTCATGTTCAAAGACCCAAGATTCTATCTTTCTCAAAATCTCTAATAAATGGGCTTCATAGAGTACCCTCTTACTAGTTGAGGCCATTACGTCATTTCCCTATGTTAATTAGATTTCTTACAATCTTATATTTATTCTAATAATGTGATCATTTTTCAACGGATGTTTATCAATGTTACTAATGGTTAAAGGTCATTTCAATATTATTGAATATAAAAAAACCTAATAATTACATGCATTTTCTATAACCATATAATAATTTATTTAATTAAATCACAAGTGGTATTTTATTTATTACAGTTCCGTTCATTACAATATTCTCCTTAAGTAATGTTATAGTGATATTATAAAGGTAATTTTCATCTGCAATAACATCCTTTGATGTTACTTATGATTTATTGTGGATATAATCTAATAATAACATATTTATTCTCTTTCTAGATATTTTATGGTTATGTTGATGAAATACAAATACAACACTTTTTCTTTTCCACGTGTTAAGGTATGATGAATGTTTTTATGATACTGTGGCATACATTGAATTGAGTTATGATTATGTAATTAGTGGGATTGTAATTATCTACCCGCTTTGTGCCACTCTTTTTGACATGATATTTTAACAATGTTTTTTCTCATGAATCATATTATTTGATCCATTTATGATTTATTTCTCAATAAATTACTATATTTATTCAATAAATCATTTTTATGATTTAATATTTTCTAGGTATAGTTTTAAATGGTTGATATTATGTTATCAAACTAATTATGCCCATGTTATGATTAAATGATCATTGATATCTCACCTTTTTACCATTATTGATCTTCTATGCTCACCATTTATTATGTTTTCTTTTTCAAAAGATATTAATAAAAGTGTTATGTATTATGTGACTAAGAAGGGTTCTAGTTGTGGATAACTTTGTGTGAGATGATATAGATATTTTAGAAACTAGTTTATTATGTCTCCAAGTATCCAAAGATGCTAAAAAATTATATTTTTGGCATGGATCATAATGTTATGTAATTAATATTCATCTAATAATATGTATTATTTATGTATGAAAATTATGGGTCACTATATTCATTTTATGTTCAAGGTTTAGATACCTTTGTAAACTATGATATGAAAAATTTATTGAGAACTCATAGGATAATCATATATATAGGAAAACATCCTATGTTATAGTAAATAAAAGAGTGTGATTTTTCAAGAAAAACATCCCCATCTAGATAATAAATGTGGACATGGGTTTTCCATAAATGTGCATAAGGGTAATAACTCTAAAAAATGTTGGTCAAGTATATATCATCCATTATTATAGTTCATTGTAAATGTGCCCTTACTACATTCATGGTTCGACACTCACGGGGTATATTCTTAGGTTAATTAAAATTTTATTTAGAATCCATTATGTTGGATTTGAATTGATTATGATCATTGATGGTTTGTATTAAACCTAAGAAGTTATATATTGAAAAAAATTTATTATTAATTAGACAATGTATTAATGATTTTTCATGATTATTCACTATAATTAACAATGATTGGTGGTAATGTTAACTATATTTGTTTTAATAATGGATTGAAGATAGCATAATGAATTTTATTTTATAACAGGTATGATCGAATATATAAGTACCCTATTTGAGAACAGTCATATGAATTACATTATATCAAGGAAATTATTGAGTAATATTAATTCAAATCCTCAAGGATTTGATATCAAATTATTAATGAGAACTCATAATGGTAATATGATCCCATCTCAAGTCTATGATTATTCTATATTTGATGTTTATGAGATTGTGCTTCCTAAAAATCATGATATTATCACTTAGGATAACTTTAATGTTATAATATGATTCGATTGTATTTATTTTCGTAAATCCCACCTCAATTGTTGAAAAATTTAATACATGTTTCGTTTTCCAAAACAACCATTGATCATATATCAGTGTTCTGATAAATATTTCATTTTTAGGAAATTATATCCATTTTATGGGTCATGAATCCTATTCAAAAGGGTCATTTACCTCATACAGTTTTTGAGAATCTAAATATCTATGATATTCCTATTGTATGGGAGTTTTTTTATGTCTTTCTAGAAGAGTTTAATAGACTTCCACCAAGTCATGATGTTGAGTTTTTAATAGAAATCATACTTGGTGATAGACCTATTTCAAAGAATCTATATAGACAAGCCCCAATTAAGTTACAAGAATTGAATAAGGGACAAAATCTTGATAAAGGATTCAATCATCCAAGTGAATCACTAAGGATAAACCTATTCTTTATTAATATTAATAAATATTGATAAATGTGACTCTGCATTGATAATATGGAACTGAACAATATAAAAATCAAGAATAAGTATCCTCTACCCTATATCGATGAATTTTTTCTTCAAATTTTTAGAGCTTATTTTTTATCTAGGATTGACCTTTTTCTGTATATCATCAATTTAGGGTAAATAAGAAGGATACACCCAAGACCACATTCAGTATAAGGTTTTGAAATTATGAATTTATTGTGATTCCATTTGATCATACTAATTACCACAATATCTTCATTTATTTAATGAATATTGTCTTTAGATATTACCTGGATCCCTTTTTGTAGTCTTTATAAATGATATTCCAATATATTTAAAGAGTAAGTAAGAGAATGAATAACACTCGAGGATTTTACTAAAGGACCTAATGGATATCAATCAATATGAAAAATTTGAAAATTGTGATTTTTGGCTATAAAAAGATTCATTTCGGTGTCGTATAATCAAAAGAGTGGGTATATCGGTGGATCCATTAAAGAAAGAAGTTATTGAACATTGGCCAAGACCAAATACTATTACTGAGATCTATATAGTTATATTGGTTTGGATTTATATTATTGATGATTAAAATATTATTTTTTATGGCTATATAATCCAATAATTAGGTTGAATTGAAAGGGATCCAAGTTCCTTTAGATAGATTAATGTGAATACAATTTCAAATAATTAATGCTAAGGTAAGTCCATGCACCTGTGATTTCATTACTCTACTATGGAGATATTTTTTGACCTATAGTGAGGCATTATATAAGGTACTAGGATGATTAAACTGAAAAAAATATGTGTTGATAGCTTATACCTCATTCCAATTGAATATTCATGAGGAAAATTACCCAACACAAGATTTAGAGTTAGTTGTGGTAATTATTTTATTTAATATATGGACTTATTATCTTTATGTATAATGTTGTGGTATATATAATAATCATAAAATTCCAAAATATATATTCACTCAAAATAGTTAAATATATTCTATAGAAGATTTTTGGAATTTATTAAATGTTATGAATGCTCAATAAATTACTTCCCTCAAAAAGGGAACAAGGTGGAAGATGCTCTATGTTGAAAGGATCATGATAGATTTTCAATGATGTGGATTAAAAAGATCTGATATTTCTATATATTCAAAGGCTGAATATAAAAACATTGAAGGTAGGGGGAATACTATCTTCCCCTGATGAGTGTTCAACTATATATCCATGTAAAGACTAAAGAGGTGCATAGTAAATATGTAGATATAAAAACGTATTTGAGAAATATTATTCTGTATCATCCTTGATTATGATGTAATGGTAAGGTTTGGGAACCCTAAATTTTTTCCATCAACACCACACATGAAGAATCATCTATTAAATAAAGCACATAGTTCAAAATTCTCAATTATTCTAGGAAGAACAAAGATGTATGGAGATATGAAAGAGTATTTATCATGGGACAACATGAATATTGATTTGTTAGATTATGTATATCTTTTCTTAGTATTTAATCAAATTAAGGTTGAGATACAGGACTCTAATGGTATGTTACAACTATTACCCTTGTAATAATTGAAATGGGAAAACATCACCATGAATGTTGTCATCAAACTCCCCAATATTTCAAAAGGCCTTAATTATATTTGGGTTATAGTCAATCACCTTATGAAGTCTACACACTTCATTTATATGAATGTAAATTTACATTTTATTCATCTTGGAAAAATTTACATTAAATTTTTTCTAAGGTTTCATGGAATACCATAATCTATTATATCTGATCGAGATTTAAGTTTTACCTCAGTGTTATGGAAAAGTATTCAGCAAGATATGGGTATAGAGTTGAGTTTCAATAATAATTATCATACTAAAATGAATGATCATTCTAATTGAACCATTCCAACCCAAGATAATATCTTGATATTGAGTACAATGTATTTCAAATCTTGTTAGCATCCACACCTTCCTCTAGTTGATTTTTCTTACAACAATCATACAATAGTAAAGTACATTCGATCATGAATTCATACCTATCTAGAAATAAGTGTATAACTCCAATGTTTTGGGATGTGGTTAGATAAATATATCTATTTACACCTAATCTAGCTGATTAAATGGAAGACAACGTCAAATCCATTCATTAGCACATCAAGGTATCTTAGAGTCAACAAAAAATTATACAGATAATCATCATATAAATCATGAATTTGATGTTGGTGAGAAGGTATTCCTATGAATTTCTATATAGATGAAGGTTATGGTATTTATAAGGAAGGAAAATCTAAGCCCTATATATAATGTCCACTTTGAGATTCTTGATCAAGTAAGTGTGGTAGCATATCACTTAGCACTTCCAGAGAACCTATCTTATGTTCATAATGTATTCTATGTATCTCTTATGATAAAGTACAAACCCAATCCATCACACGTACTAAACTTAGAGGTTTTACCAATAGATTATGATATTTTCAATGATTAAAAAAGGGTTGAAATATTAGTTTATAGAGACAATGTTTTTAAAAGAAAGACTACTCACCCGGTTAAACATCTCCAAAGGAATCATACATTCAAAGAAGCAACAAGGGATCATAAGGATGTGATAAAATAGACATATCCTCATTTTTTATATTAATTTGATATAATTTAAATGTAAAATTTATTTTAATGGGCGTATAATGTAACACCCTCTAATTTTATAATATATTACTCTTTAAATAAAAATTATTTAACAAATTTCGATACATGAAACTTCAAGTCTAATTGAAGCAGAAAATAATTTTCTATTATAACCAAACTGTTAAATTGGAAAAATGAATATAAATACACATTTTGAAAATTATTTATAAATATTTTAGATAAATAAAATATATTTATAAACGTGTACTCACTTTTTAGTAATGTCATTATATGCTTTAAAAATATATTTTCCCTTAAAAAAATTATTTCTCTTCTATGAGAGAATAATATAATTAATTTTTCTTAATTTTATACAATTTATTTTAAAGAATGAAATTAATTTTTCAAATCGTAAAACTTGAGCTATCATAAGATGAAATATTTATAATTTTATGAAAATATTGATTTTTTAATGAATAGGTATAATAAATATTTTTATTGAAATCTATGTTTTATTTTCATGAATTTAAAGAGATATTTTTTTAAAAGTATAGAAAAGTTAAATTAGTTCATTTATATTATTAATACTCCAATAAACTTCATTGGAATCAATTTTATGGCGGGCGTGGTATAAAAAAATTTTATACTTATGAAAACAATTTTTTAAAACTTATTTTTAGTGTGTTTGTCTGTTTAAATTTCAATTAAATTCTACTACTTCTGGAAATAAAATACGTAAGATTGGATTTCTTATTTTAGATTATAATTTCAAAATTTAGTAAATATTTCCCTTTTATTATTGGTCAATATGAATAGTAACCATTGTAATTGTTTTACCATGTTAAAGGCTAAATAGGTTTATTATGGTTAAAATTATTGTGATAAGGATTCTAATTCATTAAAAACATTCCTTAATAATATTGGATGAGTTTAATATTTCTACTTCTATATATTTATTGAATAAATTATCATGAACTGCCACTGTGGGGCCCATATTGTGGATCCCCAATCCCACCTCCAGTCGGCCAGGGACTGGAGACTAGGACTGAGTTGGAATATCACTAAAATGGGAGACCTTATCCTATGTAAATGTACACATGAAAACATATTTATGCCTATAAAATGATGAAATTTAAAAACAACTAAACAGTCCTACATGCGTACATCTAAAACCCACAACCATAGTACCATAGGATGTAAGGGAAAGTAAAGAGGGTAAAAAACAAGCCCACCATAAAGAGACTGAAAAAAAGCCCAACATGAAAGTTAAATTGGGATTAATGTCAAGATTTCATATGAATAAACTCCAGTATTTCTGGTCTCACTGAGAACCATCTATTCTTGGGGTATATAAGACTCAGGTAAATGGTCAATCATCTCCATAAGACATGAAACATATGGGAAAATCCCATGTAAGGGTGAGTATTACAATTCCCAGTAGGACACCCTGACACCAAAAAGCCTACAAAAAAATAATATAGTCAAACATACATAGTTATATGTCTATATAACATATGAAAAGAATATCTATATATACTCAACAAAGTCACACAGTCTAAAGGTATGTCAAAACCGTAATGCTAGCCTAGGATTCTTGGTCGAAGATTCCACAAATTAGTCATATGGGATAACACACTCCCAAGTCTGATAATAATTTTGAAATCCATACAAGAGATAATTCTAGTAGGGTATCATCATAGAAATTACATTTTGAAACTCCAAATATATTACATACACAAATGAGGATCACTCCCAAGGCCATGTGGTCTACCAATAACCCTTTTTAGATTAACCTGCTTAATAGCAGATCACTTCCCATGTAGTGTTGATTATGATGATACCATGAAGACCAAATAATAAATGAATATTAATAGAGGATATCGCTTCAAGTGTCCTATAAGTATTCTAACAACTATATCCAAAAATTTCATCTAAAGGGATCATTGTTCCAGGAGTAGGAGGTGATTCTATACTAACCCTTAGGGAATTGATATATGGAATTCACCCTAATGAATCAATTCTAAGATATAGAGTAATATAGTTTCAATCCATATTTTTGAAAGTAAACTATGTGTAGAATGGTTACACACTATGTCCAATGAACCTAGGTCTTAACCGTGTAAATGGATCGTGTCTCAGGCCCATGTTTGTGTAATGGTTCATGACATGTCGTATACCCATAAACTATGTATGTGTACTTGTACAGGTTGTGTTTGTGTAGGGAAGTAAACGATGTTCTACAATCTGTATACTTGAACCCGTGTCTATGTACCCTATGAGGTACATGCTGATCTACTAGGAAGAGGTCACACTCCATGTGATTGTACCACATTCCATGTGATTTTTATGTGCTTTCAAAAACTATATCCACTACTGAGAGGGTCCTACACAATGTATGTCTCTGAGTTAAAAACCAAATAATTTGGAAATTTCCATTCTTTTATATCTTGTTTCAGGAATTTCTACCTCTCTTCCCATGTGAGGATCTTCCACTGTCTCTACCAGTCACACTTATAAAACTCATATCTTAGTCAACCAAGGCCGATCATCACCAGAGAGGAAATTTCTGTCTGTCTTGTTTTTTCAGAAATCATAATGAATCTCCACCATTGCAACACATCCAAGGACCACACACTCTCTTACCAAACTGGTCTTGATCTTCTTTCCACTATCATAATCATCTGATACTTGTGCCAAACTGAGTTTGGATCTATTATTTTGAATATTTTCACCAAGAAATGGATTTTCAATCTTTGATTAATCGAAATTAGGCTCAAATAACTGTGAAAAAAAACCCTAATGAAGAATATTCAAAGAATAATGGGATAAAACCATGAAATAATCAAAAATTTGAATAAACACTGTATTGTTTCAATTAGACTCAATACATTTTTTTTACGAATGATGAAAAATGTACGATAATCAATAAACAAAACTCACAATAGAATTATCATTGAAAAAAATATCTTCCTACAAGACTAATGATCCACGAATAAATCTATTGGTTGATTGATTCATGTTACACTTAGAAATTATGAATGAGGAATTAATAAAAATAGAAAACTTCCAACCTCAATTTAGATCAATCGCTAATGAAGACCAATGTGACAACATGTCATTTGTGAGATCCTTCGATTCAGTTTCACGTCGATCGCTGATCCAAGATCAAATGGAATTTCATCTGAGAGAGATTCTCCAATGATATTTCTAATGGATCAAGGGTTATGTAGATAACCATATTAATCTACCATAACATTCTACATAAATGAATTTTAGTCACTTCATGAACAAAATAAAAATAAAATAATTTATTTCATTATATTATTAATTTTCATGTCCGTGATGAATTTTCTAGAAACTCCTCATGCTAACAAATATTGTGTTCCACCTTGGGTAAAACACAGGTTCTAAAATCAATAGTGACCTCCGATTTCTATTCGAGTACCCTTTTTATATTTTATTCAATATATTTAGGAAAACAACACATGGGTGTTGTATAATATATTTAATATATTTCAAACATTTATTCTGGGAAGAACGGGCCTCATAATCACTCATCGTCTCATCACATAGTCTCAACACATAATCCATACAATATCCAAAAATAATATATGGAAAATCTGAGTCATTACATTTTCCTCATTTTGAGGCTTTATTTTCCCCCAAAAATCCAAAACAAGGGATATACAATCATATGTGGGCTCTGAGCATGTATCTGATCCTCATACTCCTAAGTTCTCTACTATAGATTATTGTGCTACCATCAAACACACATCAAATGAATCTATTTACCATGAAGGTTCATCTTCTTATGTTCCCCGATATCTAATAGGTACTTAGCTAAGGTAGCTTAATCATCGATGTACGGCTCACCCCAGTTGATTACATGTGATTGGTCATGCACATACCTACTCAATTGTGGCATATGGAAGATATTTTGTACACGATCTAGAAACAATGGTAGGGATAAGAAGTACACCACATCACCAACTCTTTTTAGTATTTGTAATGAACTAATTAATCTTAGAGATAACTTTCCACCACAGAAAAAATATACATTGTTAATTTTAAGGTGAAATATATAGGAATGTATGGTCTCCCTCCTTGAACTCTAAGGCCTCCTTAGTTTTTCCATATAAAACTTATGATGGATCTGTGCAGTCCTCATACACTTCTATATGTTATGAACCTTCTTTCTAGTTGCTCGTACCAACTCTAGGCCCATAAGTGTTGACTACCTAGTTCATTCCAGCAAAGTGGTGACCTAGAGGTTCATATTTAAAAAATCCTCTAATGGGTCCATAATAATGGTGTAATGTTAAATGTTATTGTACACAAATTCTACCATTGGTAGGTGATCCTTCCAACTATGGAAAATGTCCATCATGCAAGAATACAACTTGTCCTCTAGAACAGTAATAGTTCACTCTGTCTAGAAATCAGTTTGGGGGTGAAAGGATATACTCAAGTGTAACTTAGTCCTAAAATCCTCCTGTAATCCCTTCCACAATCGAGTTGTGAATATAACATCACAACCTAAAATTATCTTCAAGGGGACTCCATGCAGTTAGACTATCTCCTACATGTAGAGGTGTCTGAATCTCTCAACTAAAGTCTACTCCCAAATAGCTAAGAAATGGTATGACATGGTGAATTGGTCTATGATCACATTGATTACATAATTTCCCATGGACATACATGGTAATACCATAATAAATTCCATGAATATTCCATCCCAGTTCTATTATGGAAGCTTAATGTGTTGAGCTATACCTATTGAAACTAGGTGTTCAACCTTCACTTACTAAAAAGTAATGCATCGAGTGTCAAAATCTATAACTTCATTCATCATACTATGCCACCAAAATTGATTTCAGAGCTCCAAGTCCATATTTAACACACCTAGATATACCACAAAATGAGATGTATGAAACTAACTCATAAACTCCTGCTACAACATCACTAATACCACCAAGAATCCATTAAAAAGAACGGCACGATCCTCATCTCTAACAAATACATCTGGAGCATGTTTGGTGGATATCTATATATGTAGGGTCTCAATCTATCTATCCCCATGTTGTGCCTACCTAATACACATCAAGAGTAGACCGGTGACAACCATATATTAGAGGTAGGCTTCCTCATCTCCATCCACATAGGATAACTACAACAAGGAAAACTACATTGGTGCCTCATTCTGTAACTACAAACATGATCTTCTAAGGAGATAATCTACTAACATATTCCCCTTCCCAAAATTATAAAAAAAAATTATTTCATAATCCTGGTGGAACTCTAGAAATCTCCACTTCCTCAAGTTATGATCCTTCTGATATAAGATATACTTGATACTCTTGTGATCAGAATAGAAGATAAACCTCTTTCCCATCTAGTAGTGTCTTTAATTCTTTAGAGATAATACAACCACTTTTAAATCAATATTGTGTGTTATATAGTTCTTCTCACGTGGTCTCAAATTTTTTTAACCATAGGTAATCACCACCTATATCTTCATCAAAAAACAACTTTTCCTGGTTCCAGATGCATCATTGAACACTACGTACTCGACACCCTCCACCGAAAAATTCAAGAATGGAGTTCTCATAAATTTCTACATCAATTATTGAAAATATTGTTGGAACCACTCTATCCACATGAAATACTACTCCTCCTAGGAAAAATATTTCTTGGGTTCTAATATATTATAGAAATATGGTATAAATCACTAGTAATTTCCTTCAAAACCATGGAAGATTTGCACCACCATTGCTCTCTTTTGTGGATCCAGAGCTTACACCACCTCAACCTTATTGGGTTTAATTTTCACTCTATCTACTGAGATAATGTTTCCCAGAAAGTGAAACTCTTGTATCTTTAATTGACACTTTGAGAGACTTCCAAAAATTAGGTTCTTTCAAAGTATGTCCAAAACTATCCTTCAGTGTCTTGTGTGAAAATATATATCATTGATCAAGACTACCAATAAGTGGTCTATGAAAGGATGAAAGATTTAGTTCATGAGTTCCATGAGTACTTATAGGTAATTCTTCATTGTAAAGGGAATAACCAAGAACATATTTTGTCCATATCAATATATTAATGTTGTCTTTAGTATATCCTTATCCTATACTCATAACTAGTGATAGCCTAACCAGAGGTCAAAATTTTAAATTTATTGTTTCCCTCTCAACTAATCAAATAGTTCATCAATCGATAATAATAGATACTTTTTCTTTGCATTCAACTAGTTCAAGCTCTAGTAGTCCACATATAACCTCATCCTCTCATCCACCTTCCTTGCCAAAAAATTGGGGCTTCCAAAGCTTGGACACTCGAACTAATAAATCCCTTCCTCTACAAGTCCTCCAACTGCACCCTCATCTCATAAAGTTATAAGGGATCTATTCGGTATGATTTCATTGATATTTGTGCCATCCTGGGCTATTGATCAATTCGTAACTCTATCTCTCATAGGGGAGGTAAGCCTAGAACTTCCTCAGGAAAGATATCCCCATACTCTAACACCAGTGTAGGAAACTAGTAACTCATAACATCCACTACAAAAAGGGTCATGTTATCCAACTAATGATTAATCTGATTCACCCTCCTATGCATGAGTCCATCAAGTGCCGTCTGTGTTTCCTTTTCACCAAAAAATGATGACTCATTCCATCACTGTGGATATACCTCATCATACGCCGGAAATTGTCAATATAGGAAGGAACTATTAATAACTAGTCCATAAATAAGATGATATCATAAAGACTCATCTCTACTATAGTGAGATCTGAATAGAAAATCTCCCCTACAGGATTCAAGTCACACTATCAACACAAGTGACTGATTGTTGAGTCTTCTCTAATAGGAGTCTCCAAGTGTAAGGGCTGAGAATTGGGCTCAACCACAATCTCTATGTTCAATACAATATTTTTTGTATGAAAGGAATGACTAGAACCTATGTATATTAGTACTATATCTATGTTATAAAATACATAGATTATACCTTATATCATCCCTGTAGCTTCTAGGTGGTATGGTTCAACCGCGTGAAACTATCCCACCCCCTATCCTCTAACTCCTTAAGACTAAAATGGACCTCCTAGGGTGGTGTTGGTAACATTTCAAAGAATATACCACCTCATAATACAATCCCAACTCCATTCTAATGTCTATTTCTTCACAGAACTGCTAGATCCTATAGTTTTTGTTTCCCCAATATCCCATCCATGGTCTGTCTTTCATTTGTATGGTTGGTCGTATAATTTAATTAATTATGTCCCTTTTCATCACAAGACATTAACCATCTCTCTTTGTGATGACTGGACCCATCCTAAGGTCCCTAAATAACATATCCTTTATCATGGGGGATCCTTGTAAAATTTATTTCACAACTACGTCCCTATGAATGATGTCGGTTTCCTGTTTCCAAGGTCAATGCTTTTGTATTCTTTATACCAATAACCATATGCTATGTATGCTTATCCATGAAACTATAAAAAAAATATTTCTCTAGAACCCCAGTATAAGTTAGAAGGCATTGAGGGATACAACTGGATTAGATGTATTTAATAATCCCTTACTTGAAGGTTCAATCCCAAAAGAACTGGTCATGAACCATATCCATCGAGTGCCTAGAAATGTTGGTAAACCTTAAAGAATAATCAGATACTATTATGATTCCATAGTAGAGCCACAGAAGCACAACAATATGTACATAACATAGTGTAACTAGAGAGAAATCGTCGATTATGATATTCTAAAACTCTAACCATAATAGAGTCTCTTTGTTATAATACTGGTTCACTATCTCTCACTATCATCCCATCGATCCATGGAGATGGCTCACTTCAAGGACCTCCATTTGATTTGATGATGTCTGGACTATATTGAAAACTCTTGTCACTCCCTCAAGAAATTCCTCATCCACCTATGGGTCAGGCTCACCTTGAAACCAGAGGGATATTTTTTACTAAAACCCATGAAGTGAACATATTTTGTGCACCTTATCCACAGGTTCTATTTGCACCACTAGTTATTCTATAGTTGGTGGTATAGATGGTGCACCAAATAGTGTTATAAACTTTGGAACCGGTCCCTATATCGAAAAATCATCACTGTGGGGATCACCCTCATGATCGTGATACTAATTCCAAGCTGGAATAAGTGTTGAAGTCATCACGAAAGTAAAAAAGATGCACCACGGTCAATGAGTATATATGGATAGATAACTCAAGAATGACATGGAAACCACAACCCATTCCTATATGATGAATGTGACATTATTCTACTTGAAACCATTGTTCTCATATTTTGAGTGGAAAATCATGAGATCAGAGTCTAGGTGTATAGATAATTCAGCCACCGCACCTACACTAGAGTCCCTAGTCAGAAATCCGAACTTGAAAAACTCAATATTTCCCCCCCCAAATAATCTCACAAACTCTGATCCTAAAGTATAAAGGACTTCTCTGACACCACTCTATCATGACCTTCCTCAGGGGGTTATATCCCATGACTCCCCAATCCCACCTCCAATAGGCCATGGGATGGAGAATACCTCTAAGTTAGAATATCACTAACATAGAAGGCCTTAGTCTAAGAACCTGTAACACAAAAAAATCTACGATCCTATAAAATTATTAAATATAAATAAAACTGAACAACCATGAATGAAAACATCTAAAACACTGAACTAGAGTATGAAAAGAATTAAAAGTTATTAAATAAATCCAAATACAAGCCCACCAGAAAGAGTCTAAAATATTTGAAACCTAAAAGTAAAACTGCCACTGTGTCAAGATACTATAGGAACAAACCTCTATCTGTTCAATCTCACTAAGTATTTTTAGGTCCTGGTCTATCTAGGACTTTGTCAAAAGGTTTTTCTTCTGCCAAATATAGGACACATGTAGAAAATCCTTGTGTAGTGTTTATTATAAAAATACCCTTTTTGGCACCCCCAAACAAAAAATCATACAACAAAATAATTGTCATCTCAACATAAATATATCTATATAGAACATAAAATAGGAATATCTAGATATAATAAAAAAATACACCCTATTTAAAGGTAATTCACAACTGTAATGCCAGCCTAGGATTCTAGATCAATGATTCCACACAAAACTCACCCAAGAGAACACGTTCTTGATTCAAATAATATTGATAATGTCCATATGAGAGGTAATGATACTCAGGTCTATTCATAGGAAGTACACATTGAAATTATGAAGAGATACAATAAACATATGAGAATCACTCCCAAGTTCATGGGGTATACCAATAACTCAATATGTATTAACCAACTATGTAGATGATTGACATTTCTGTTGTGTGGGACATTATGATACCAATAAATCTACCTAGGACATGAAGATGAATAGAGGATCTCACTCTGGGTGTCATGGAAGGATTCCAACAAAACTATCCAAGAAGTCCTACTGAAGGGATTGTTTTCCTAGGAGTATAAGGTGATTCCATTCTAACCCCCAGGGAATCGATATGCATAAATCATTCGTAATTTTTTTCAAGATATAGATGAAAGGGCTTCAATTTGTTTTAAGAATGTAAATGGTGTGTATAAGGGTTGCATTCCATGTCCCTTGACCTTGAGTATTACCTATGTAAATAGATTGTGCCTCATGCCCGTGTATGTGTAATGGTACATGGCGTGTCGACTTCCCATGTACTTTTCCCATGTAATTTTCCAAGTCATTATTGTATAAGGGATTACATGTAGTCCTCCAACCTATTTTCTCTAAACTATGTCCATGTACCCTCTAAGGTGAATTCTAACCCATAGGGAAGAGGTCACAAACTTTTTGATGGAGTCACATGCCATGTGATACTTATCTCATTCCTGAAACCCTATCTATCACTAAGAGGGTCCCACACGGTGTATGGCTCTGAGTTACATTTTGTGTATTTTGGAAATTTTTATATTGAAAAATCTGGTTTCATGTGTTTTCCCCACTCATCCGGGGCCAAAATCTACCACTGTCTCCCCCAATATATCTCATAAAACTCAGATTGGATTCAATTGTGGTCAATCATTATTAGAGAGGTGATTTCTAGCGGTATCATTCATTTTGAAACCATCCCAAACCTCCACCTTGGACTCACATTCAATAATTATTCCCACACATTCCAAAATAGTCCTGATTTTCTTTCCCCATTCATCATCTTATGATCCATGTTCCATACCGAGTCCTAATCTAAAATGTCAAACTGTTGCACTACGAAACGGGTGCACAATATTAGAATCCACAATATTAGGGTAGAATCACTTGTAAAAAAACCTAGAAGATAAATGTGCCTAGAATTATGGGAGAATAATATGAAACAAAAAAAAATTAGGAAAAATCCTTAGTCGTGTTCATTTGGCCTTGATTGATTGTTGTTAGAACAATGAATGAAGAACCATAATGAGTAAATAAAACTCCCAATATAATTACCATAGAAAAACCCAATCCCATAAGATGAGGGATCTGTGAATTAAATTTTTGGTAAATTGATTCACATTCATTTAATAAAGTATGAAAAGGGAATGAATCCAAATAAAAAAATAACCTACCTCAATTCAGATGGATCGTTGATGAAGAACAATGTGGCACCATAGTTGTTGGTGAGATTCTTTGATTCTGTTTCATGTCGATCATCAATCCAAGATCCAGAGGAAGTCCTACTATGAGAGATCCTCTAAATCTATCTACAATGTATACAAGGTTGTGTGGATAACCATGGGAATCTATTATAATTGTCTTCATAATGACTTTCAATTCACTGTATCGACAGAAAAAAAAAATTATTTAATTATTTTATTCATTTTCACGTCCACGATGAATTTTCTACAAACACCAACTGCCAAAAAAGTTTATGAAGAACCTTTGGTAAAACCCTCATTTTTAACTCAATATTTTCATAATATTTCTGATCTAGGCCCTATTTAAGATGTTGTTCCACATTTTTTGAATAACTATTTGTTAATTCCAATTATTAAATTTTATATATTTCAAACATTTATTCCAGGAACACTGGGCCTCATAATTGCACACCGTCTCTTCTCCTGGTCATGAAAATAATGAATACAACATACCAAAATAATACATGGAAAATACAAGACCTTATATATATGTCTACATGGTTCTATTTTCTTGTGGGGCCTTTATATTCATTCAATAAAATAATAAATACAAAATGTTACTCTCTTGAATATAATAACTATAAAATTATTATGTATGTATAAAAATAAGATAGTATAATTTGTAAATGTTTATATAAAATAAAAAATATTTTTTATATTAATTTATTTTTAATTTAAAGTGATTGAATAATTTCCTTGAATTTTTATGCAACGCCAAGACGATATTTACTCAATTAATAGAAAATATAATTTTAAAAATATTAAAGTAAAAAAGTTTAGGTGAAATATTTTGTTATATAAATTTTTATATAAATATAACATGTTAGGAATGGATTAAAGGTTTATATTCATATTCCATAACTATATTGGTGTCTTTAAAGTCAAATTAAATGAATAGTTTCATAAAAGAAAATAATAAAATGTTATGTTTAATAATATCGTATTAAAAAATTTAAAAATCATAAAAATATATAAAGATGTTAATTTGAATGAAATAGTTTCTAAAATTACACCCCTATGTAATTTCTGAGCTATTTCTTAACTTATAAGCAAAATTATAACCCTTTAAGAATTAAAAATCCATTAACGTAATTACAGTTAAAATCAGTTAACAAATGGGTTAAACTAATAGGTAAGATCTAAAATGAATCCAAAACCTTTGTAAATTTATTTTGATGATGAAATTTTGACCTTATCCTATTTTAATTTGAATATTATTCCATATAGAAGAAGTTTTATTAAGAATTACTTATTTATATTTTAATCTATTTTTAAATTCCATGTGTATCCTTTCTTAGCATTATAAAAGGACACCCCATGTCTCTTTTATTTACCCCACTTTGAGCCATATATCTATAAAAAACCCAATAAAATTATCTGATAAAATTAACTATATAATAATTATGGGTTATTTGATTCTTTAAAGACCATTCCATGGGTCCGTATAAAGGGAGATAATGGAGGCCTATTGAAGAACATATGATCTTCCTACCCGATCACGTTCAATTTATTTATTCATTTACCTCCAAATAATATATGATATTCATCATAAAATTTTATTTTTTTAACCAAAATATACATAAATGTAATTATTATTTTGTAACTACCGGTATCCACTCTATTTCCATCAAATATGAAGTGAAAGTATTACTCGTACATATGTGTGGACTACCACCTCTACATAGAGATACAATTAATTTCTCATCGCCATCCTTCCTAGATGGTTTTTATGATGGGTTTAGTATTTATAAATTTTATTTAAAAAATAATTATTATGTAGTAATTGTAATATATTATCTACCTTCTTACATTCATATTCTTTGAAAAAATGATAATGTCACATTGTTCTACCATCTCCGTGACGCGATGTGATTCATTTTTCATTTCGTTGTTACATTGATGGTAATAATGATATATTTAATGCCTATAAATGACATATATAATATAATAATAATTTTTAAAATCTGAATTATTATTTACCTTTCTTTCCTTGTATCCATCAGAAAGTGAAAACACTATTTTGGAGTACGTATGACCCACCATCTCCATGAATGGAATAATTTATTTTTATTTATATATATTTTATGATTGAATATAAATATAATTATAATGAATATATATGATTTTTATATCATCATTCACATTTTTTAGATTATGGAACCATGATCAAAGTATAAGGGCCAGAACTATCAATCCTAAATTCTCATGAGAAATGAAACCATTAACACCTGAAAATGATGATTTTAAAAAGGAATTATCAATAAATGGGTTTTGAAATATTATTACATGATCATATATGATATGTATGTACATTATTATGGTATATAAGTATACTAAATTTACACTTATTATAGATGAGTTTAAATATCTTTCAATCCAAGTCAATCTCGGGGTAAGGGATTTTCATCTCACTTTAATTTTTTGAGAAACACCTCATAGTCACCACATTTATATATTAGGTGGCGTATATAAATCCCATGAATGTATTTTTTTATTTTTATGAGAAATATGGGATATAAAAATCAATTTAAGGTTCCTTATTTCATCAATCTTATGATTCAAAAGTTACCAATGCGATAATTGATTTATGTTACAGTCTCATTGTTTATCCAGATTGTTTATATTTATATTTCTAATGTTGAAACATCATAATATATCACTCTAGAATCTCATGAGTTTTATTATAATTTGGTTATTTATATATATTATATGTTTTCCTATGATTTTCCTCTATTTAATAACTCAATATACTAAAATAATTGATTTATGTAAAATTGAAATTATTTCTCTCTTGAGTCGAAAAATATTATTTCTTCATTTCCCATGATTTATAAAAATTATTTCAAGAAAGTATTTACTATTATATAGTGATTTTTTAAATTCATTTCTACTCCTAATTTAATTTTTTTAAATGGTTTAAAAGCAATCTTCATTTAATTTTCCAAATGAGGTATTTTTGATGTTTTAGCAAAAATGTTAAAAGAATCATTATTTTCTTACACATAGAAGGAATAAAATTTCTATCTATTATTAAAAATAAATTATTTGAATACTCCTTTACAGGTTTACAATTATTTTTTGTATAAATTTTTTCCTTAATATTCTGTAAATTATTATAATTTAAATAATTTACTTCAAAGTAAAAAAGTTTACTTTCATCAAGAAATGTTCTAGTGATATTTTAAAAAGAAATTTTTATCTATGATAGAATCTGTTGATGTTACTTATGATTTAATGGGAATATGATACAAGGATACCATATACATTATTTCTCTTGATTTTTTATGGTTATGATGATGAAATATCAATGGATCCTATTTTAGTTTCCATTGGTTATGTTATAGATAAGGTTTTTATTCTCTTATGGCATACATTGAATGGATTTATGATTATTTGATTAGTGGACACGAAATTATATAGACCTCTAATTAAATGGGTAAATATTTTTGTTCTATGAGCTCAAATGTTATATTTAAGGTTACACCAAGTCCAATAGAGGGTACATTGGAGGTTATCCAAAGCACAAAAAAGAGGGTATAAGGGAGGTTATCCAAATCCCAAAATATGGTACATGGGAGGTTATACAAGAACCAAATCATCTACACAAGAAGTTATCCCATGAATAACATTTTATGAATGTATTTTTGGGTATACTTGAAAAAATATTTCAAATATTATGATTATTACACACTTTATGCCCTCTTTTATGATATGATCTTATTCCAATGTTATGTTATCATAGATCTTGTTCTTTAATCTCATTATGATTCATGTCTAACATACTAATAAGATTTATTCTATTACTCATGTTTATGATATAAATAATTGTTGTCTTTGTTTTTCAAAGGTTAAGATAATGTTCTCATACCCATTTTTATCACACATTTTTTAAATGATCACTGATATCTCCCTTGTTTACCCTTATAGATCATTTGATCTCACCCTTAACTATGTTTTATTTTCACAATGAAATAATGAATCTTTTTATGTTTTAAGTGCCTATGAAGTGTGATATTTTTTAAGAACTATGCAGGATATGATATTGATCATTTATAAAATATTTTTTTATGTATCTATATTTCCAAATAAAATAAAAAATTACAGTTCTATTGTGGATAATATTGTTATTTAATGAATATTTATCTATTAATATGTTATATTTATATATATAAATTATAGATCTCCATACAATCTTCCCAAAAATACCTTTTATGTCGGGTTCTTATGCACAGACTGTGATGGATTGTGGACATAGTTCACTTGTGGTTGGGAGGTTGATATTGTTGAAGTGGTTCATAATGGGATAGTGCAAGGTAAGAGGAATGAATATGGTTTATATCATTCGTGTTCATGATAACATACTATAATGGGTATTTTATAGTGTATATTTGAGTATGTGGATGTGATTACTAGTTTCGTGATAGGGTCTTGGAAAGATGAGGTCTCCCATGCATTTTTGGATGAGTTCTAAGAAGTGGATGGGAGCACCAGGATGTTTGATGTTGGGGTGTAAGAGAAAAAATATATAGGGAAAGTGATGTGTTGTTACTTTTATGAATATTATTTATATTATTTTATAATAAATGGATTCATTATTTGAGTATTATACATTGGTGAGTATGGTATTGGTAAGTTGATATGTTAATGTGTTGTTGGTTTTTTTATTTATCCACTGGTGCATTAGTATGTTCTTTTCCCATGTGCACAATATACTTTGGGTATTATCCTAGTGGGTATACATGTCATCCTCACCCCATATATATAAAAATATTTCTCAGGTTTCCTAGAGGCCTAAAAGGAATATACTAGACATTAAAGGACAATAAATCGGGGTCATTGTTGAGACACAACCTTAGGTTTTTCTGAGACTCTTTGTATTTGTTTAATTTATACATGCATTGTGGGATGGTTTTAGATTATTATTTTATATATTTTGTGGAGGTTCTTGATGGTTTATATCCCACCTTCCAATCCTAATTTATCTATTAAGTGTATTACCTTATATATATATATGATATTTTTATCTATTCAGTGCTAGTCTCCAACCCGAGTCATTGAATGTAGGACTCAAAGGGTGATTAAAACTAATCCATAATGTTTGTCTCATGAGCGGTGTCTTTTTGAGAAGGGGTGGGGGAAGAGAGGTATTTGAGGTCAGGTCAAGATAAATTTTGATGTTTAGAGCTAGACATAGTGAGGATTTTGTGTGTTTTTAGAGAAATGGTTATTGTCTATATTTGTGACTAAATTAGGCTAGGGATAACATCTAGGATATAGGATTTTAGCATCCCCCCTATGGCCTAATGCAAGGACTCTGAGTCAATCAAATAACCATGTTATGTAGTTCTTCTTGAAAGGTAGAGAGCTAGGTGAGGTATGTGCATCATGATTTTATGTGTTCTTAACTGAATTGGGAGGTATTTGGATGTTAATTCGATTTAATTTATAAAACCTCAATATAATTGTGTGCTAAAATACTTTAGAAATATTTGTTTTCATTTTATTTTTGGCTCATGGAAAACATCATAGTGTGGTATAGGCTATTAAGGTTTAACATGAAAATCTAGTTAACGACCATTGGTTGGACCCAATTGAGGAGGATGATTAGTAGTAGAAGAATATGTATGGATTTGAGAAACAATAGTTTGAAAAGTTTGAGGGAAGTGTATCTGATATAGATATAGAAAATTTGATAGAGAATCATGATATTCTATTCAGTATAATCCAGGATCAAGCATGCTATTTGGTCCCACTATTATTCAGTGAGATGAGGGGTGAAATGTTTTAGTGGTAGAAACTCTATCTCAAGGACTGGAAGGAGTCATATGTTTCTAAAAGATAGCTATGGAAGGAGTTCAGAGAAATATTCCTATCATCAGACATGATGGAAGTGAAGAGGCATATGTTAATTTCATTTTAGTACGGGTGTAATATTGTGCAAGCTCTTGGGACCATGTTCAAGAATATTATATATTTCACTCCAAATTTTTTTTCTTGATAAGGATTATAATGAGTAGCATCTTTAAAAGGCACTCTACCCTGGAATCTAGTATACAGTTAATCCTTTTAATTTTAATTTTATCTTTTGGAACAGAAGTAAGTGGACGTGAATGATTTTATACACTCATGATGAGGGGTGATTTGAGAGGTGAACATGATGGGTTCCTCTAGAAGAAAAATTGTTACCAGTAGGTCTCAGGTGTTAATCCCTTCAAGGTTTTAACTAATGGGTGTTCGACCTCGACAGCCTCATGTCCATCCTTATCTGGATAATAGATTTTTTTCTTTTATTGGGAGGTTTATAAAATAATTATATAATTATGGAGGTCATTATCATCATAGTAATTATTTCTAACCGTTGTTTGATATTATTATACTGTAAGTGGTCAGGTTCTGTGTCAGCCTCATGAGTAACAGCTTGTGATGTAATTTTAGAAATAGGGGAATTAGGATTACACTCTATTGAGAGCATATAGAGAAGGTAGGGTGTGTCCTCAGGATGTTCCCCATCTTTAGAGACCCCAACTTGAGTTTTTATTATGAGGTGGTAAGCATCAGTGAGGTATGGGAGTATAAAATTGACAGTTTCATTCCATATAGGTACCAAAGCCAAAGGTGCTAGAGACTATGACAAGTATGATATAGTTTTTTCCTACCCTTGGTTGTTACTTGATTAATTTATGATCCTCATACTCCTTTTTCACCCACCTTATGCCATGTTAAGGGACTACATTAGGATGTTCTTATCATGAACCTGGTGTTTACTATACTATTTAGAGGAAAACCTATATTGTTTGATGTGTTTTAACGGTGTAGACAGATGACATGGTAACAATAGTAATAAGGGTATCTATTAATTATTCAAATAAAACCATGTGATTTCTTATTTTAAAAATAAGGTTTTTATTCCATTCATGTTGTTATCAACTTCTTATAGAGTAAGTCCATATTCCTAGATGTGGATGGTCAACATGCAGTTTTTCTTTGAGAACGAGGACTCAGGATAGGCATTATTTTTTTATACCCTTCTTTAAATAATGGAGGATTTTTCAGTAAAAACATCTGTAATTGGTATGGGGTATTCCACTATAATTTTTAAAAAAATTATGGATGTTTTCCACGAATAATTTTTTACACTACCCACCTCACCGTGATATCATGTTTGGGGTAGTTTTCCAACTGATTTGTGTTTTGATTTTAATTTCCTCTTATTAAATGAACCATTAGATTTTCATAATTTTAGGATATAAATAGATGATCTAATGAAGAAGGATTTTATCTGTCCTAGTTTGTCACAATTTGGTATTCCATTTTTATTCACCAAGAAGGATAATGGTATTATAAGGTTGTGTATAGAATACCGAATGTTGAATTAAGAAATGATCATGAATCACTACCCTCTTCAAAGTATTTATATTATTTGTGACCAACAGATAAGATATAGTTGGTTCTATTAATCTGATCTATAGTCTATATATCATTAATTTATGTCTAAGTAGAATGATATTTTGATGACTAAATTCTAATTATGTTTTGGGAACTTCAATTTCATGGTCATGTTTTTTTTTGTGTGAAAAAAATGACAACTATGTTCATGGGGATCATTAAATATGATTTCTATGAATTCATAGACTAGTTTTTAGTCATTTTCAACAATTAAATATTAATCTAATCGGATTTAGAGGACGATAAAATCAACCATCTCATATCTATCATGCAATTTCTTCAAAACTTCTAGCTCTACAGAAAGTGGTTTATGTGTAATTTTTGACTCAGGAAGTTATCTTCCTATAACATGTGGTATCCCAATTGGGAATAGTCATGGATAATTAAAGATCATGGTAGTTGTTTCATGGGAATCACCCATTAATATGACATGGGTTCATCATTTTCTCATACTTATAGGATATTAACTGAGGGGTTTGTCCAATTTCTCCTAGATTATTTCCCTTTAAAATGTATTTAATAGTAAGGACTGTGATTTTATCCAGATCGATCAATTCCAGGTAGTGACGGACTACCCTAAGGAGAGTTTTATTACTGCTTTAGGAATTTTATTTATATAATAATGGTTTATGTTTATGGTGTTCTGTGACACTCCCTATATAAGATTGAGATACAACTTAATGTAGCATAAGGCTATGATATCTTATAGTTCTAAGAAGTTGAATACTCATGAGTTTAGCTATATAATCTATGATTTGGAGTTGGAATTATTTTCCAATGTGTTAAATCTATGGTGAAATCACCTAATCATAGTGTTATTTTTGGTCTTTAAGTATAATAATATCTTTAGGTATATCTATTATAACAATGACTTAAACCTATGAAAATAGTGTTGGATGGTGTTTCTTCAATTTTACATCATTTAGATCTCATACACCTCAGACAAGGGGAATATCATGGATGATTCACAATGTAGGATGTCATGAAAGGATGTTTTAAATAGTTTAGGTATGCTTAAAGGGTGAAATATGTGTTGGAAACCTTGTACATTAATGAAAGGGTGGTTAATGAAGGATTAATCTTGTTTTAAATGACACAAAAATCATATATGATGTAGTTTGAGGAGTATTCTCACTTGGGAGACTCAGATTTAGAGGGGATGAGTTGTTTTGTTTTCCATAGTAATACACCATAGGTATGGTCAGAGGACGGTCATAATCCTATATTATTCTAGGGGCGGATGTTCATTATCACGACCATGCACAGGAGAGTCATTTATGAGTTTCATACCTCATCTTTAACAATACTACTAGGATTATATAATATGTATAATGGATTTAGGAAGTATTTTTGTGGCTTGGGATAAAACCGGAAGTGGTAGAGTTTGTGTCTCATCATACGCATTCCTGAAAGGTATATGAATAATATCACATTCCTTGTGTTTTTTCAACCCTTTAATGTTCTTAAATTGTAGAGAAAATAAATATTAGTGGACTTTATCATGTTATTACCCTAGGATCAAGGGGGTATTATGTTGTTTGGAAAATCATGGACCAGATGTCAAAGTTTTCTCACTTACTAGAATTCATTGAGTTGGGTACCATGTATTTTGAAGAAAAGAGTTATGTGGTTGAGGTTGTTTGTATACATAGATTTTTGAGGTTCAATTTCTCATATTGGGATTCTTTTTTTACTTTGTGAGCATGGATTTTATTATAATGTCCTTTTTGGAATCACTAACAACTCAACACTATTTTAAACCCCCAATAGGATGAAGAAATCCATCTAGATGTTATAGGATATGTTGCGGGTGTGCATTTTGGAAATTGGTGGATCTTGGACAATTAATATTCCTTATGTTGAGTTATCTTATGACAAATACAACTCATCCATCAGTATTTCCCTATTTGAGGATTTATAGATAATTCTATGTTGTTATCCATTGTGATGAACCATGTTTGGGAATTCATCATTCCTTGGCCCTGATGTAATGCATTGAATAATAGAGGAGGTCCAAGAAATCTACGAGAGGATGAAGGGGGTAAAATACTAATAGATATCCTATGTTAATTGAAAATTATACCCTTAGAGTTTGAGGTTTCTGACCATATATTCCTTATGGTTTCTCCATAGATTTATCAGTGATGGTTAGGAAGGGTAACTAAGTTTTATCATTAGGTCATCAGATACATTGATGTGTTATAGAATGTTAGAATAGTGGTGCATGAGTTGGACGTTCCACCATGGATATATAATATCCTTGATGTTTTCTACATGTCTTATCTCCTTTAATATCTTTATAATAACTCCTATTTCCTTACCGATGATATTTGGATATGAGGATGATGCAACATTCAGGGAGAGACCCATAGATATCTAGGATATTCATGAGAATGTGTATCATATATGAAACAATCCCTTGGTTTGTGTGAACTATAGGATTGGTGTCTTGGAGGAGAGTACTTGGGAGTGTAAGATGTAGATTTGTTCCCAATACCATGAGTTTTTTTAGTTCTCCCTGATTTTTTCCACAATATTGTGATGATTGAATATTGTTTTTTTATAAAATGCGCCTATTTCCCTTTATAATGATGTGTGTTAAGAATTTAATAATTTTAATAGGGTAGAAACACTTCTTAATGAAGAAACATTATATTATAACAAATTTTTAAACTAATTAGTTGAGTTAGTGCTGCTAAAAGTGGACAATATCTTGACAACAGAGGGTGGGTTTCCTTGAATTTTCTTTTTTTAGAAATGTTTTGTGGTGGTTTGGTTGGTTTTTGTCTTGGGTTTGATAGAGTATGAAAAGGAGTTATGGGTGGTTTTGTGAAAGGGTGTCTTGATGATGTTGTGATATAGTGGAAATGTTTCGGTTCTAACTAGATCCCATAGAGTTATCTCATGGAATGTTTGTCTCGACTCAATAATTTCTTTTTGGGTTTATTTTTTTATTGATTTGGATGAAAATAATTTGAGTGGTATCTAATTTAATAGTATGTTCCTTATAACTGGTTACATTGTGATAATTCTATTTATATTGGTGTTAAGGGTGTGTTTGGTGGGAGTTGGGGAGTGGATGATGGTGTTTTAGTTGCAATTTCCTTTGGATAAGAATTTTGTGCCGTGGAGTCATATGATGCACCCCAAAAAGGTGTATGTTGTATAGAGAGGTTATATTTCACATAGGACTATGGCGGTGGAGTTTTGGTTGTTCTACCATTTTTTGAATAATTGTGTCATTGAGATGTAGGTTGTTACATGTTGTCTAGATAAAGGGATTCTTATTGTTCTACATTTTTCATGATAGCTATATTGTAGAGCTAGGTGGTGGTGTAGAAAACCTTTTGTCAGTTTAATTCTATAGTGTATAGGAATTCTTTTCATTGTATCCCATTTTTAGGTTTATCAAATCTATGACTGTGATGACCCAGACCCCCCTTGGTCCCTTTGCCAAAATCCGGATCCTTAAGGGGTGTCGATCGGTGCGACCGATCGGTACGACCGATCAGTGAGACCGATCGGTGCGACCGATCAGTGACCGATCGGTGTGACCGATCGGCGGAACCGGCCAACGTCACCCGACCTTGCCAAGTTGTTCCAGTAACGCTCCTTTTTCGCAGATAGGGTTTTAAACCCTATTCTGCCTCGTTTAAAAAAAATGTCTTAAAGACCCGAAACACGCCCAAAAGTTTTAATTAGATACTGAATCGACTCATGAGTCAGTTTAAACCACCCAGCACCTTTAATGATGAGTCAAGCTGCGTGGTCAACCCATGACTTCCACATCTTACGCGGTTTCGTGTTTTCACCTCAACCGTCCCCGGCTCTTATAAATTAAGGGTTAGGACGTGGTTTCCCCCTTCTTCGATCGTGGCTCTTCTGGTGCATCGGGACCGCTGCATCGTTATCCGTAAAGTTCCGCACCCCCGGCTTAAACATCGATCATCTATCAACAGGTAGGGAATTTCTCTCGTCTCTCACTTTTGTGTATCATGCTGGGTGGTCGTTATTTTGTTCCTATGTAATTGGTTGAACCGAACCTTAATGAAGATAATAAACGAAGTTCTAAAGAAAGAAGGGGAAGGGGTTGTGATTGTTATTTATGCTTTATCTTGTGATCATCCTTTTTAGTTGTGATGGTTTATGTTTTCTAAAAATTGAGGCCGTTGGTGGTCGTTGTATGTGCACTGATGAATCCCCCGTGATGTTTTAAATGGGTTGCTGAAATTGTGAACTCCTACTGTGAAATTGGTTAATCACGTATGCCCGGCTGAATAAGTTTAAAGCACCAGGATCAACCCTTCTGTGATAACTCCCGGTTAGAACACACGGAATTTGAAATCATGGAGTGTGTTAAGTCGTTTAAATCTGAAAATCCCTGACTTGTGTTGGTAGTGGTAGTTGGTTGTTTTCCTTTCGGGCCGATTGCTGGGAATGTGGGAGGGGATGGGATCCCCTGTTCTTTTATACTCTCGGTGGTTGCGTTATTTGGGGAGTGAGCCTTGGTGAGGCCTGGGATGGATAGTTTGCCTTGTTAGGTGTTTGGTTTACTCTTTTTCTCACAGGACTTTAGTACGTTCCCCCACTTGTGCACGAGAGTCTTGGTTTTCCCTACTGAGTGTACTTGTATACTCACCCTACGTATATAAAACTGCTTTCAGGTTTCCAGGAGGACTTCGGGGATCACGCATGACCTTACTAGCTCGGACTTTTGGAGCAGTTGTAGTTGTTCTTCTTTTTCTTTTTGGTACTTACCTTGTAGTCACCTTTTTGCACTTTGTGGCTTTCACTTTTGAAACATGCATGTGGGAATGGTTTACTTTTGGCTTTACTTTTCTTTCTACCTTGGGGTTGTTGGGTTTTCTTCTCCTTATCTTTCGAGCCTATAAAATAAAAAGGGTAATTCCTTCCATTTGCGAGAATTTTCTATACCCTTGGTGCTAGTCGCCACTCCGGGACCTATTGAAGGCGGGTTTCGGGGGTCATTATCTCTCCTTCAACTTAAAGAAGGAAGGGCCTGGCAATCTGCTGACCCTTCCCTCCTTTTGGTGAAGGCGGGTCGTGACAGAATGGTATCAGAGCGCAGGTTGAGAGATAGGACGGAGTCTGGAGTTAGGCACAGTGAGGATTGCATGGGATGGTAAGGCAACAGTGTTGGGTGACCTTGGAGCGTGAATTAGGCCAGGGAAGACCGGCTAGGACACGAGATTTTAGGGCCCCCCGTGATCCGATGAAAGGACTCTGGACCTACCAAACGACCATGTGAGGCCACACTGATTGCAGGGTAGAGACCCTAGGAAAGGTACATGCATCATAATGACTTGTGTTCTTGTGTTTCTGGGATGTCTTGGGAATTAATAATAAATTAAATCTTAAGAAGTTTTAAGAACGATATTCTGCACTACTTGGGCTTAGGCATTCCTTGTTTACCTTGCAGCTATGACACCTGGAAGGCGACCACGTGTGGTACAGGCAATCGAGGCCCCTGAGACTACTTTGGCCAATCGGCAGAGAGCTGATCGAGAGGAAGAGGACGACCAGTGGCAGAAGACTCTTCGAGCCTTCCAGCGACAGGCCCTCGAGAAGTATGAGGGAAGCACCTCTGATATGAAGACGGAAGGCTGGCTAGAGGAGCTAGTTATAGCCTTCGGCCTGATTCGGGCCCCGAACGAGTACTGGGTTCCTCTGGCTGTTAGCCAGATGCGAGGAGCGGCACGTCAGTGGTGGATGCTTCACCTGGGAAATAGGAAAGAGTCAGAGGTTGCTTGGGTGGATTTCGAGAAGGAGTTCCAAGCGGAGTTCCTCTCCTCGACAATGAAGGCGGAGAAGAGGCATGATCTACTCTCCCTCCAGTAGGGGAGCATGTCCGTGAGGGAACTTGGAATCAAGTTCAAGGACCTACTACGTTTTTCTCCGGACCTCTTTCCCGATGAGGAGTCTCGGGCAAGACGTTTGGAGGAGGCGCTCCGACCCTCCCTCTAGTATGCTGTTACCCCCTTTACCCTTCCGACATACTTAGAGGTCCAGAAGAAGGCCGAAGTGGTGGAAAGGATGCATGCTCTGGGCGGAGTGTCACGAGAAGGGATCCAGCTGGGACCATCGAAGGGGAAGGCCGTCAGCACCAGGCCTCCAGAATCGGGACCCTCCAGGTTCCGACCCGCAGGGAGCAGACCGCAGCAGTTTCAGTTTCGATCCCCTTGCCCACGTTCTTTCCCTTCAGGCTCAGGACCACGGTGCTTCATCTGCGGGAGCCCTGGACATCTCCGAAGTCAGTGCCCCGATCGGGTGCAGTACAGTAGTGGCAGTCATCCCCAGCATCCGCTGCAGCAGCAGTTTCCAGCCAGACCCTTACGGTAGCAGCAGCAGGGACAGAGAGCTTCCGCTCCTCCGCAGGAAGACATAGGAGGAGGAGGCCGACCTCAGGGCGCTCCCCAGGGACCTCGACCAGGGCGTGGTCGAGGAGGTGGCCGACAGCCGAGGGGCAGGGGAGCTGGGGGTGGACAGTTACATGCCACAGAGGCAACAGTTCCAACAGGGCCAGAGGTTGTTCGAGGTACGATCAATGTGTTTAGCACTCTTTCTTATGCTTTGTTTGATACCAGAGATTCACACTCCTTTGTTGCACCCAGTCTAGCCCGTGCCTTGGGTCTAGATGCCGAGAGACTTCCAGTGCCCCTGGTGTTGAGCACACCAGTTGGAGGTCATACCGACTTGCTGTTCGTTTGTCGGGGATGTAGACTGATGTTAGGGCCACATCAGTCGGTTATAAATCTCCTTCTGTTACAGATTCAACCGTACGATGTCATCCTAGGCATCGAATGGCTATTTTCTGTGTGTGCCGTCATCGACTATTTCCAAAGAAGGGTGGTGTTCTCTAGTTTGGACGGCCAGCGTGTTACCTTCACCGGTGAGCGGAGCTGTCCGAAGGGAAACAGGAGGGAGGAACCTCTCCTCTCCTTGTTGACCGAGCTAATGGTAGAATCAGTAGATGCGGAAATGGTGGAAGTGCCAGAGATCGTCCATGATTTTATGGACATCTTTCCTGAGGAGGTGACGACTCTACCCCCTCGACGTGATATCGAGTTCTGGATAGACCTGAAGCCCGGCTCTCGTCCAATCTCGATGGCTCCTTACCGGATGGCACCTTCGGAGCTACGGGAGTTGCGGATACAGATTGACGATCTGATGAAGAGGGGTTATGTTCGTCCAAGTGCGTCACCGTGGGGTGATCTGGTCTTGTTTGCAAAGAAGGTAGATGGAGGTCTTAGGCTGTGCATAGACTACAAGAGGTTGAATCAGGTGACGATCAAGAATCGCTACCCTCTCCCAAGGATAGATGATCTTTTTAACCAGCTGAAAGGGGCAGGATGGTTCTCGAAGATCGACCTGCAGTCCGGATACCACCAGCTGAGGGTGAAGGATAGCGACGTCCCGAAGACGGTGTTCAGGTGCAGGTATGGGCACTTCGAGTTCGTGGTCATGCCCTTTGGTGTTACGAACGCCCCAGCCGTGTTCATGGGGCTTATGAACTCCATCTTTCGGGAGTACCTGGATCGGTTTGTGGTGGTATTCATCGACGATATCCTGATCTATTCAAGGTTAGAAAAGGACCATGCAGAGCACCTGAGGACAGTTTTGGAAGTCCTCCGACAGCACCAGCTCTACGGGAAGTTGTCAAAGTGCAAGTTCTGGGCACGAGAAGTGCACTTCCTCGGGCACGTAGTGTCTGAGCAGGGGGTAGCAGTCGACCCATCAAAGGTTGAGGCAGTTGTTTCTTGGGCAGCACCCAAGAATGTGGCGGAAGTCCGGAGTTTCCTCGGACTGGCAGGTTACTACCGGAGATTCGTACCCAACTTCTCCCGAGTATCATCCCCTTTGACGGCTTTGACCAAGAAGGACCAGGTTTTCGTGTGGAGCGAGCAATGCGAGTCGTCCTTCAGCTACCTAAATGAAAAGATGGTTAGTGCCCTAGTGTTGAGATTACCAGAAGAAGGGATGGCCTATGAGGTATTTTGTGATGCTTCAGGACAGGGCCTGGGATGCGTGTTGATGCAGAAACAAGGGGTGATCTCTTACGGGTCCAGGCAGCTGCGCCCCCATGAGCGTAACTACGCCACCCATGACCTGGAGCTTCCAGCGGTCGTTTTTGCGCTAAAGTTATGGCGGCACTGCCTCATCGGGGAATGCTTTGTGGTCTTCACAGATCACAAAAGATTAAAGTATATCTTCTCCCAGCGGGACTTGAACTTGCGACAACGGAGATGGGTGGAGTTCGTCCAGGACTACGACTTTGAAATCTCTTATACTGAGGGCAAGGGCAATGTGGTGGCCGATGCCTTGAGCAGGAGGACGCAGAAGGATGCGGTCTGAGAGTCGGAAAATGACTAGAAGGCAATGGAGGAGTTGGATTCCTTACACCTGGATGCGAAGATGGATAGTGGCAGAGGCTGCCTATATCAGATGATAGTGCAGTCATCTCTGTTTCGACAAGTGGAGGAGTCTCAGTGGGGAGACCCCGAGTGCGAAGTGATGCGTGATCGGGTTGACCAGGGCAATGCTCCAAGAGAATGGACAGAGGATGGTCAGTACCGGATGCTTTTCCAGAAAAGGTTGTTTGTTCCAAGAGTGATGCGTCGCAAGGTTCTCAGTGAGTTCCACAACTCACCCCTAGCGGTGCACCCAGGAGTTACCAAGATGTACCAGGGGCTGAAAAGGCAGTTCTGGTGGCCCGGAGTTAAGCGAGCGGTGGTAGAATTTGTGGCTAAATGCTTAGTATGTCAGCAAGTGAAGGCTGAACACCGGGTTCCAGGCGGCCTACTACAGCCTTTAGCTGTTCCCGAGTGGAAGTGGGACGACATCTCAATGGATTTCGTCACGGGACTACCCAAGGTCCAAGGAGGGTGCGACACCATCTGGGTGGTGGTGGACAGGTTGACGAAATCGGCTCACTTTTTGGCAATCAGGGAGTCAAGTACTGTGGATGCTTTGGCACGAAAGTACGTGAATGAGGTGGTGTGGTTCAATGGAGTTCCGAGGTCTATAGTCTCGGATAGGGATGCACGGTTTACCTCGCGAATCTAGAGAGGATTGCAGCATGCGTTTGGCACCCTGTTACGCCTTAGCACTGCTTTCCATCCCCAAACAGATGGACAAACGGAGCGAACCATCCAGACCTTGGAGGATATGCTACGGGCATGTGTTCTGGACTCAGGAGAGTCATGGGTGCGATACTTGCCTCTAGTAGAGTTTTCCTACAATAATAGCTACCACTCTACCATCGGTATGGCCCCGTTTGAGGCTTTGTACGGGAGGCCATGTCGTTCACCTGTGTGTTGGACCGAAGTAGGAGAGGTAGGCATCCTTGGCCCGGAGGTGGTGCAGAACACGACAGAGAAGATTCAGCTCATACGGGAAAGGATGAAGGCAGCACAGGACCGACAGAAGTCGTATGCTGATACCAGGAGAAGGCCCTTGGAGTTTGAGGTTGGAGACCACGTGTTCTTGAAGGTCTCCCCGCGGCGTGGGCAACGGAGGTTCGGCAAGGGGGGTAAGCTTTCCCCCAGATTCGTCGGACCCTTCGAAGTGTTACGGCGGGTCGGCGAAGTGGCTTATCAGCTAGCGTTACCTCCGCCGCTGCTAAGGATACATGATGTCTTTCATGTATCCCAGCTCCTTCATTATCTGCACGATGATTCGCACGTCCTTGATTGGGGTGAATTGGACATCGAGGACGACGTAACCTTTGTGGAAAAACCAGTGATGATCGAGGATCGCAAGGAGAAGGTGCTTCGTGGGTGATGCATTCCCTTGGTTCGTGTGTTGTGGAGACATGGCGGGCTCGAAGAGAGTACGTGGGAGAGGGAAGCACAGATGCGTGCCCAATACCCCAAGTTGTTTTGAGCTTTGTTCCTTTTGTACCTGTTGTGGTAGAACATTTGACTTTTGGCTATGAAATGTACTGGTTTATTTTTTTTTCCTCTGTTGTGTGTGAAAAGCCCCGGCTAAAGGGAAGAGGGAACCCGACCCCTAATCAAGACGCATTAAGGTGGATGCGATTAAACCCGTGCGGGCGAGTCAGTGCTGCCCAAAGCGGATAATATCTTGACATGGGGGAGGGAAACTCCCCAAACCTACATGACCGGGCGGTTGGGCATGGTGTGTTGCTTGGTTCTTGACAGGGGAGTGTTTTTAGTTAACCTGGGTTCACTCCTAAGAGGTATCTTTCGAAGAGGGTTGTTCGGACCCTCTCTTTCCTTCTGGTTTGTTGTGATTCTCGAGGATGAGAATCGTTTAAGAGGTATCTGATGTGATGACCCAGACCCCCCTTGGTGCCTTCCTTTACCAAAATCCGGATCCTTAAGGGGTGTCGATCGGTGCGACCGATCGGTGAGACCGATCGGTGCGACCGATCGGCGGAACCAGCCAACGTCACCCGGCCTTGCCAAGTTGTTCCAGTAACGCTCCTTTTTCGCAGATAGGGTTTTAAACCCTATTCTACCTCGTTTAAAAAAATGTCTTAAAGACCCGAAACGCGCACAAAAGTTTTAATTAGATACTGAATCGACTCATGAGTCAGTTTAAACCACCCAGCACCTTTAATGATGAGTCAAGCCGCGTGGTCAACCCACGACTTCCACGTCTTACGCGGTTTCGCGTTTTCACCTCAACCGTCCCCGGCTCTTATAAATTAAGGGTTAGGCTGTGGTTTCCCCCTTCTTCGATCATGGCTCTTCTGGTGCATCGGGACCGCCGCATCGTTATCCGTAAAGTTCCGCGCCCCCGGCCTAAACATCGATCATCTATCAACAGGTAGGGAATTTCTCCCGTCTCTCACTTTTGTGTATCATGCGGGGTGGGCGTTATTTTGTTCCTATGGAATTGGTTGAACTGAACCTTAATGAAGATAATAAACGAAGTTATAAAGAAAGAAGGGTAAGGGGTTGTGATCGTTGTTTATGCTTTATCTTGTGATCATCCTTTTTAGTTGTGCGGGTTTATGTTTTCTGAAAACTGAGGCCGTTGGTGGTCGTTGTATGTGCACTGATGAATCCCCTCGTGATGTTTTAAATGGGTTGCTGAAATTGTGAACTGCTGCTATGAAATTAGTTAATCACGTATGCCCAGCTGAATAAGTTGAAAGCACCAGGATCAACCCTTCTGTGATAACTCCCGGTTAGAACACACGGAATTTGAAATCTTGGAGTGTGTTAAGTCGTTTAAATCTGAAAATCCCTGACTTGTGTTGGTAGTGGTAGTTGGTTGTTTTCCTTTCGGGCCGATTGCTGGGAATGTGGGAGGGGATGGGATCCCTTGTTCTTTTATACTCTCGGTGGTTGCGTTATTTGGGGAGTGAGCCTTGGTGAGGCCTGGGATGGATAGTTTTCCTTGTTAGGTGTTTGGTTTACTCTTTTTCTCACGGGACTTTAGTACGTTCCCCCACTTGTGCACGAGAGTCTTGGTTTTCCCTACTGAGTTTACTTGTATACTCACCCTATGTATATAAAACTGCTTTCAGGTTTCCAGGAGGACTTCGGGGATCACACAGGACCTTACTGGCTCGGACTTTTGGAGCAGTTGCAGTTGTTCTTCTTTTTCTTTTTGGTACTTACCTTGTAGTCACCTTTTTGCACTTTGTGGCTTTCAATTTTGAAACATGCATGTGGGAATGGTTTACTTTTGGCTTTACTTTTCTTTCTACCTTGGTGTTGTTGGATTTTCTTCTCCTTATCTTTCGATCCTATAAAATAAAAAGGGTAATGCCTTCCATTTGCGAGAATTTTCTATACCCTTGGTGCTAGTCGCCACTCCGGGACCTATTGAAGGCGTGTTTCGGGGGTCATTATCTCTCCTTCAACTTAAAGAAGGAAGGGCCTGGCAATCTGCTGACCCTTCCCTCCTTTTGGTGAAGGCGGGTCATGACAATGACCTAGAACTTATTATTTTTCATGGAAATTGATTTTAATAACCCTGCTACATCATGGCTCATTCCCCTTATGTCAAAATCCTATCATGTGGTAGTATTTTATTTTTATTTTGAGGGGGTGTTGTGTTTTGGTCTTTTAATTATAATTTTATTATAAATTCATTATCCCCTCCAAACACTACCATGTACGAGTCTTTCCTATTGACCCATAGGAGTCCCCTATGCGATTTTGGGTGGTCGTTCACCCTCTCTTTGTGGTATTTGACTATTTGTATCCAAGTATCAAGAATTTAATATTATAAGGTTACTTGTCCCCTCTTCTGCAACTATTTCTACCATTTTCATTACACCAAATAAGTGTTTTCTTTGGGATATGGATGGTTTTGGTAGTTCTATATAGGGAGATTGATGGGTTTGTCATGGTATAGGTCGATCAACATGTTTACCTTTATTATGGTGCTTGGTGGTGATATTCGTCTTGTAAAAACAATGTATAGAAAACTAAAAATCGCTATTTGAGGCATATGATCCTTCATCATTCCTATTTAGATGTAAATTTGGGGATATCATGATTTTTTTCATTTGGGTAAATGGTATACATTGGCTTAATAAATATAATTAGTTGGTTTGATTGTATTTAGAGGTGAAGGGAAAAAATTAATTTAGTTTTACTTATTATTGTGATGTTTTACTATATGGTTGACTATATATTTTGTTCCTTCTAGGTTTTTCGATTATGTTGAGTTTTGATATGTTATTGTGATACTAAGTTTTTGAACCTTGTTTTTCTTATTTAATTGACTCCCCACATATAAAAAAGACGAAGAATGTATATTTGGATAATAAAGTGGTTTCCCATTAAAGAAAATATTTTTTTGAGTATTCCTTTAAAATATTAAAATATATAAGATTAGAGACCCTAATATTTATTGAAATGTGATATATGGTGGTTGCGATGTGTTTTATAGTTGTGAGGTGCGAAGAAGATTTAAATGTCCATTTTTGTGTTGTTTTGGGATTATGAAATGTGGTGGTTGAAAAGTGGGGTTGGTTTTCATAAGGATGGTGGGATAAAAAAGTGACATGTGGGTCTTGAGACATATAGTTGAAATGTTGATCTTGTTGACATGAAAAGGATATGTTTTCTTTAATTGATATGTATTGTGTTTGTGTTCGTTTACCTAAATTGAAAAAATGAAATGTTAATGGTGAAACTGAAATGGTAAGGGTTTGAATGGATAAATAACTCTTAAACTAAAATGGGTATCATAGTTAATGTGGTTATTTTTTTAAAAAAATATAATGGTATTAATAAGAAATATGGTTAGTAAATGGAAAATCAAGATAATAATTCAATAGAAAATGGATATAAAATGTGGCTTGTGGTTAGGGATTGCGTGTGTGGTGGGATACATTAAGAGGTGGTAGAAAAAGTGGTAGAGGTTATTAGTCCATGTGGTGGTTCCAAGAGTTGTGGTGGGGATCTTGGTTTGAACCTATATTTTGGAATTGTGAGTGATTGTTATATTTTATATCCATTTTGATTTTTATACGCACCCCACTAGAATCGAAAACCATGTGCCACCACCCAAATATTTTGGGGGTGTTTTTTCCAAATTCCATAATGGTTAGGATGGATGATAGGCTACTATATCATCCCATATCACTCTTCCACGTGAGGTCCTTACACATGGGTTGTGATGTCTTACATATATAGTTCACTTATGGTTGGGATAAAAATATTAATGAGGTTGTTCATAGTGGGGGTCAAGCATTATTGGAAGAGGTAATCATGTTATTATCTATCCGGTTCATCCCACCTTGATATCTATGATATCTAAAAGTGGTTGTTAGAGGATGTGGATGTGATGGAAATTTTCATGTGGGATGTTTTTCATGATGAGTTCTCCCAAGTTTTTTCAGCCCAGATTCTATAAAGGTATGGGAGTTCTAGGATGTTTGGTGTTGGGGAATGATAACATAAAATTAGTAGGGAAAGCGGTGTGGGGTACCAATTTTTGATATGCTTCCTATTACATTATATTACTTGGATGTGTGATTTGGTGATCATGTCATAGTGGGGATGGGATTTCCTAGTTGACCTGTTAATGTGTTTTTGTTTTGTTATCTATCCACTAGTTAATTATTATTCTCTTTTCACATGTGCATGAGAGAAATTAGGTATGATCAAACTGATTATACATGTTATTCTCACCTAGGTATATACAAACTACTTTTAGGTTCCCAAGAGGAATATACTGACACTAATTGACTTTACTAACCCAGACATTGGTGTTATTGTATAGCCAACGTCTTTTGTTTTTTTGGATTTATTTTGGATACTCGATGTATTTTTTTACTTTATTCATGAATTGTGGGATAGTTTTTGTGTTTTATTTAATTTATGTCATGAAATTTGTTGAGGGTTTATATCTTATCTCCCAATCCTACATTATAAATCAATGGTAATTTTTTCCATATGTGATATTCTTATACCCTAAGTGCTAGTATCTAACCCATGGCCTATTAAAGGAATAACTGAGGGACCATTATATCTCTTCTTCATTATCGGCCCAAGAGGGGTACCTTCAAAGGGAGGGGTCATGAAAATTTAAAACTTTATTTTGGATTTTCTATTGTAATTTATTAAATTTAATGGTGTTTTAGAATTTTAAAATTTTAATAAATCCATTAAAATTATGTTGATAGTTTATTTAACTAAAAATATAATATTTTAAATAAAATATTTATCCTTATGCATGTTCTAAAGGTTTCATATGGGTAATGGGTATTTTTAACAGCTTATGTAAAGGGAAAACATTTTTTCACTTTTTACATAAGGGTAAATGTTTCATTATCTTAGTTGTGTAAGGGTAAACCATAATTTTAAAACCCTATATAATTTGGAGCCTATATGAATTATGTGATGGTATTGCAAATTTTCCAATACCCAAATAATGCTAACTTGAGAATAATTCTACCCATGTAAAGTTATTTCAATCTTCAGGTAATGGTTAAACTCGACTTGTGTAAGTGCTGGTATGCAATCTCCTTCATTACATAAGAGTAAGAGGGTTTTTTCATTCACTATGAAATGGTTTAAAACTAACCTCTATAATTTTCAACACATGGTTCCATTTTTTATGTAAGGGTAACATAGAATCTCTCAATTCTAGATACGAGTGGCCAACCGCATAAGGATAAAACCTTATTACCCTTATAAAGTATGTATGAGATGTGTAAGGATTGAGGTATTTTTTTAAAATTATAGGGTTTCATACCCTTCCACCTAAAACACATTTTTATATAAATCAATATGAATTAGAGTGGAAATTGGTGATTTTAAATTTGTTAAGAGTTTTTATGGTTGTATGTCAACTCTTTTAATTTTTTGGAGTTTTAAAATTAATCTTTTAAAAAATAATGATGGAAATGATTTAATATGAATTTAATGGGGTTTTATACCTACATGTATCCTGTATCTAGGTATTCTAAAATTCTATTTTTCCCATGTTTGATTATTCATCCATTTCTTTTGAGTTTAGTAAATCCACACTCCATTATTTGAGATTTATAATCCTTTTGTGAAATCATTTAATGCTTCATCTAGAAATTCTATTCACCATGAATACCTTATCTCTCTCCTCTCTTTGGGGTTTATCATCAATGAATCTTCTTCTCAAGGTAGTTGAACTTTTTAATGAGTCATTAATATTATTTTAAACATTTGAAATTATTTTTTTATATTATTCTTTGGGTAAATGATATATTATTCCTTATGGAAGATAATAATATTGAATTATTGAAGATGAATAATTTATATCAAATACTAAAAAAATATTCCTAATAATATTAAATTATAATATTTAATTATCACATGAAGGAATTATCTCAGTTATATTATAATTAGAAATTCTTGATTCATGTTTAATATAAATAAATAATTTTAATACATTATAGAATATTACTATAACACTATTTATCCTCTAGAAATTGTTATCTCATGTTAAAAAAATTAATTTTACCCTTTATATGTTTACCCCATGTTGCAAAGACAAATTTCCCTCCATAAAAATTCGTAGGGAATTCTGTAAAAATAATTTCCAAGAAAGTTGGGAAGAAATTATTTTTTCATGTAATCTTCCAATATGTTTAAATAATTCTAGAAATTACTTAAATAAAGAGAGAACTGATATTTCATGCTCTACATAATGAATAAAAAATTATTATTATTTTCTAAATTATTTGAAAAAATATTACTCCATTTGAAAATTTAATAAACATATTAGATTATCATTACATTTAGTGTATTATTAACTTTCCAATTAAATCAATTATTTCATAAAATACACATATTATTTCATGTTACATATAACTAATATCACAAGAAGAATATTATTATCAGATGGAATTTAAAAAATGGGAATTATAATCACATGTGAAGGGAATAAATATTTATTTCATTGATTTATTTAGATATCAAGGAAATTATTGAAGAAAATTGATATTTTATATCATGTGAATATAATTTTTTTTATTTATATCTAAACCAGTTATAACATGGAGTGGTAAAATATGATGATATAAAAATTTAAATTAAAAAATTATTGCATGATGATTATTGTAATATTTAATAGGGATAAGTAATATTTCATATTTTTAATTGTATATATCTTGAAAAAATAATCCTTTTTGAGATAATATTTATTTTGTCAAATATAAATCGTTATATCATGTTATTGATTAATTTTATAATTTTAATGATTATCAATGGAATAAAAATTATTTTCTCATGTGTTATTGATGTTATTATTTTCAATAGAATATTATTATATGGGAATACCATTATTTACCCTTAGAGATAATTATTTGATGTTAAAGTTGTGTTCTCCAAATAAAATATATTATCTCTAATGGATATTTGAAATTCATGATTGGAAGTTTTGGTATTAAAAGTCTCATGCCTTTGATGAAAAAATTTATTTCCTCATAATAATTATTAGATAGTGTGTTATCTATTGTTATATTTTTTATGCATGGTTGATATGATTATAAATTAAGTAAAAAACATAAATTTGGTGTTTCTTTGACTATAATAAATAATTTAGGTTGAATTATCCTAGATTTTATTGGTTTTTGAAAAGGAACATTAAGGTAGGATACCTGATCAAAATAATATTATTTTTACTTGCATATATTAATAGATGTTTTTATTGATATTTTTTCATTATTAATTTCTTATTTAAATATAGTAATGATAGTTTTATGACTTCTTAAATCATTCCTCTTGGACTGAATGAGCCTGATATTTTTTAATAAAGGATATAATGTCTTATTTTAATTTTCCATAGTTTCCTTTGAAAATATGAGTGTAATAACACATTTAATATTAATTAATTCACTATGGATTTAAATCCTTACTATGATTTATTGGTAATTTTTTTGGTTGGAAAATTTAATGACTAGTGGGTGGGGATTCCCAAGGCTGTGATGGGGGAATAAAGTTCTAGTTATAATGATGGTGGAGGAATAGGTTTCTGGTTATAATGATAATGTTATCATGGGATGTTGAATGAGATATTATGTGTAATAGTATGGGATAGTGTAATAGTTGAATGTTATTTATATGACCAATTTCTAACTATGGGGGAATATTTTAAGAGGTATCATGGGTGGAGTCCTAGAGTATCTATATGTTTATTATATTATGATGAATTAATAAATGAACATGGTTGGTTCTTGATTCTCACTTTATTACATACATGCTAATTTAAGAAATGAATTAACAGTGATATTGATACTTAGTTTATAATTATAAAATGTTAAACTTAAAAATTGAGTAATATTAATTAATGGATAATGAATTAATTAATATTTTCCATTATTCTTATATTATTATTAGATATATATACTTTAGTGGTGGCAGTCAAGTGTCATGTGATATGATCAAAAGATGATTCTAAGGATAGGTAATTTTCCTTAAAGTGGTTGTGAGTTATATCTACTTTTTATGTTTTATTATTTAATAGAAACCCAAAAAATATCGAAATAGATGCCAACAACAAGGGGTAATGGGATGTGTTTTCCCCAGTATCTAGTATAATGAGGATATACATGGTTTAATACCCCATATTCCCCACTCTGTCTTCAGTTTTAGTGTCATGTTATGCACGGGGGTGATTTCACATACAAGTGTGTTGTGGGATGTGATGGTTTGAGGTCCTAGAACATACTTATATCTGGTCACGGTGGCTCAATATTCCCATGGGTGTACATGTGTAGGCTATGATGGCATGAGGAATAGATAATTTACATGGGAAATAATGGATTTTTTATATGCACTTTGTTATATATTTCATGGTGACGATGACAAGATGGATATGTGGACTGATGCCAACATGAGACGTTGGACCCTACATAGGATTGATGTGGGTAGGATTGAGGCCCCATTAACATAAGGTATGACATTATTATTATGGAAGGGATAAGACCTCATGATGTGTGAAATTTGGTATTGAGGGTAGAAAACTAGCGTGGAAATGGTTGCAGGGTACCCATTTCTATATATATATACGTGCTTAATATTTTTGTTATAATTAAGTTAATTATTTGTGGAGTAAAAACTGTGGGGATAGAAAAATAATAGAAAATATTTTTAGGTGATGATTTGGTTTCATTTTTTATCACCAAGATTTAATATGTTTCTTTCATGATTTTCATGAGTGGTTTTAAGGTCGATTATACCGAGTATATATGTTTTTATCACACTATATAAATAAACTAGTTTTCATATTAGTTTGAGTTAGTTGGTGATTGATTTGGATATTACTAGTTCAAGGAGTTGTCAAAGAGTAGTTAGATCTTTATGGTTATTGATGCGTATTTTCTCTTTAGTGTTATATTTTTAATTGAAACTAGTTGTATGAAATGACATTATATATTTGGATCTATTCTTTTTCATTATTACAATTATTGTTTTGTGGTTTTTATCATCTTATCACTTCCTTCTTGGATCTTTATAAGGGAAATTCCTCACATGTATTTATTTATATTCTCTCAGTTCTAGTCTCTAACCAGTAACCTATTGGATATGGGAATCGAGGATCATTAACTAACTTCCCTCAATGTTAACCCTAAATAATTCACATTGGAGTGATGGGGGTATGAAAAAGTTGCATCAATGGTGATGGTTGATATAGAGGATGGAGTTTATAGTTAAGAATTAGTTGTGATGCATTGGTTGGTAGGGTATAATTATTAGTTCTGCTTAGTACATAATGTGAAAAGGGATACCATGTTAGACCTGGTATTTTAGGTACCCATTTGATTTGATCCAATGTTTATTAAGTTTATTAGATGTGTAAAGTGATGGGATGCTACCTGTGTATTAGAGATATAGGAAATGATCATGAATCATGTTTGTTTGTGACTATATTAGAACTAGGTAGAAAAGTGGAAATAGGAAAAAAATTAATTAACTAACTAATATTAAAATAATATAAATCTTAGGTTATGACTCTTGAATTATTTTTTATAGGAATGGCTTCAGGTCAATATTCACATTAGAAAGGTTAGCTAAAAAAATTACAAAGAGTAGAGGATGATGATAAAAATGTTTAAAGGATGATGTTTTTTATATTTTTTTGTGATATAATCTCCAGAGGTATGATGAATCAGTTTCACATCATGCAATAAAGGTTTGGTTAGAGGAGGTGGTGATTTGATCACTTTGAATCTTACACAGAGAGATCACTAGGATTCATCAGTTATGATGATGTTGTTTGTGTCAATATAGAAATGGTGGTTCATGATCAATAGGGTTTATGAGGATTTGGGTTTTTAAGGGAGGTTATAATAAATGTTTTCAAGTGTTTTTTATTTTTTCAACCTTAATAGGGGTATTTTTATCCATTATTTTTTTCTATTAATTTCATATTTTTGATCTCTACTCTTAATGTGTTGTGGGACCCTTTAATTTTCTCATTTATCTTGAAACCCTTCCATTTATATCCCCTTAAAGTAACAACTTAGATTATCATCATCCATTAATTACTAGTCCTTTGGAATAAGAACTAGGAAACCTCCTCATTATTTGAATTAAAAACTTCCTATGAAATCCGTTTACCTTAATTATTTTCACCACATTAACTTTTAGTTTCCAACCCAAAACTAATTTCCTTTTGAGATGGTAAGTATAACTCATTCCTCATGATTTATGTTATGAAATAGATATGGTCTATCAAATGGGTAGCGATGGATTTTTTAATATCATTCGATAACTCTAACCCTATGTTGGGAAATATCAAAAAATGAGTCTAACGGTGGGGTTTCTATCATCGAATACTTTTTATTTCTTTATCTTGGGAATATTCTAATACATATTTGGTGTGGGGGAATAAGTTATTGTATGTATTCCTTTTTTATAATAAATATATTAATCTCTTGGTCCATGTGATATAGGCCCTAGTTTTGGAAAATATAATATTTTATGTTGTATTTAATTTCATTTCTAATGGGTATTGGATTAATTTGTCATTATGTTGTGAATTAAGTTTTTGTATGTTGTGTAATTTGAATATTAATTTTTTATGATTTTTTTTGGTCTTGTATAGTTATATCCTTGTTAGGGTATTCACTTATAGAGGTACTGTGGGATATATCCATGAATGTATGAATACAGGGGAAAATTCACCCATCATGATGCACTATTTTTTCATGATTCATTTTAAAATCATTTAGGTGAGTCAGTTCCACACAAATAGAACAATATCATGGAGTCGTAGATGGGTTCCTTTTATTTTTATTCTTATGGGATCACATTTTCATGTTGATTTTGGTTCTATTTTTATTTAAAATAGTGATGTGGAGGTAATTAAAAACTCTTGAACATAATAAAATATTCCTTTGGAAAAAATCAAATTTTAAATCATTTTTATCTTTTTCATTAGTGTCATCTTAGAAATGAGTGTGGTAGAGTTGTGTCATCTGAATAAAAATAAAAGGGAGAAATTATGTAACATTACTATATATGTATTTCATCGTTTATACCATGTAAAATATAACAGGATAAAAATCATGATTCGAATGTTTGAAATTTAATTTAATTATCAAAATTATTTCATAAAAAACATGTTCGAGTATTGAATTTCAATAGTGGTTTGATTAATCAAATTATATAAATCATTATGAATAAAATTGGATGAGTTATGGGTTACTTGGTTTTTTGAAAAGTAATTTTTTAAAAAAACACTTGATTATATTTTTTGAGGATTTTTTGTTCATACTACATAATTATATGTATAATCATGTTTAGTTTCATTCACTTAAAAAACTAATTTTTTATAAACTCGTTTTCCTAAATGAACTACAACAATTATATTATGAACCAATAATTTATTTTAAAATATGTTTTCAAAATTTATTGGAAATTTGTTTCAAAAAAAGTCTCTTTAGAAATATCTTATTATAATGAAGGATTAAAATTTTTCTTTTAATGTTTTCTTGACCTATAATATTATATATAAAACAGAATTTTTGAAAAGTTTTTTCATAGAATTATTTTTGAATTTAACAGGTTTCAATATCAACTGTTATTATAAATGTAAAAAAACTAAGAAATGATTTAAAAATAATTTTATGCTTTTAACTCTTTAACCATCATGACTTAATGAATTACAGTAAGTGGCTTATCCAATATTATCAATATATTATTATTCAATCATAATAATCTACTTTATTTATGACTTTTTAAGAAAGACGTATTCTGAATGATATGAATTGAATTTTCGAGCATGATAAATGAAAATAAATAATATATAATATTTTAAATTTTTATTTCTTAAGTACTTCCATTGAATTTCTAGATATTATAATTCTTTCTCCTATATAAATTTCTACAATTATTTTTTAAATAAATGCGATGTTATTTATTTCTAAAGTTGATTATGTCTATATTTTTATTCTATCATAATTTTTAATTTGATATTAATTTCTAGTTGGTTTCATTTTGGTAATCAGTGTGAACATTTATGAGATTAAGTGATCTTACTTAGGAACAAGAGTCACATATTCATACTCAATATTCTAGGTTGTTTAATGCTTGAATTTTTGGGATAAAGTATCTAATCAGATGATTATATATGAGTTTGATTATCCAACTTGATGTTTTTTATTAATATACTTGTTCATTATTGAGAGTAATCTCCCTATAGAGATTTTTTTTGAGAGTGTTTAAAATAATTTCACAGATATGGGGCTTTTCAACTAGTGAAATGGTTATGTTCCAAATATTGTGAGATCATTAAGGGGAATCTTATAGGGGTGGTTTATTTATTCCCCATTATTTTCTTATATTTCCGATTTTCTTTTTAATTATCAATGAGTAATTTTTTTAGAGGTACCTAATGTAAGAATATAGAGTTTTGTGATCTCATCCACTTTCATTCTAAGATGTCTGATGGTTTGGAAGTGGTTTTGTAAAATATAGATTTTTTTTAAATTAATTTTCATATTGAAAAAATGTTTTAAAAAGGTTTTAAAAATAATGAAAATATTTCATATATTTAAAATATTATTTTTAAATTTATTTGTGTGTTTTTAATGAAATTTAATTAATTTTGGATGTGTTTTGGAATTTTGTAATTTTTAATAAATCCTTTATTTTCCTATTATTAGTTTGTTTAATTAAAAATATAATATTTACAATAAAATATTTACCAGTAAACATGTTTTTTACATTGTGTTAAGCTGAGGAGGTTTTCCTAATATTTTCTAATCGTAATGGTTATTTTTTATATCTTGTGAAAATATACAAATGCTTTTGTGTTGTTTGATTGAGGGTTAGTGCTGTTTTACATGGGTTCTATAAGGGTAAGTCATGATTTTTTAACCATGTGAGAATGTAATCACGCACTAATATTCATTGTTTAAATTTATTGTGTATTTTCCAATATTAATATAATGGTATCCTGAGAAAACTTCTACTCATGTAAAGTTATTTCAATCTTCCACTTAATTGTATAAATCAAATTCTATAAGGGTTATCATGTGTTCTCCCTTATTACAAAAGGGTGAGCGATTGTTTTCCATCGCTATGTAAAGGTAAAAACCTAAACTGTATAAGTTTCTATACATGGTTCCCTTTATTGTGTAAAGGTAAATTTTATTTTTTTAATTTCATATAAGGGTGAACATCCAGATAAGGGTAAAATCGTCTCACACATACACAACATGTATGTGTTTTGTAGGGGTTTTTAGATTTTCTTAAAATATCATTTGTTCACTCCATTTGATCTGTAACATGTTTTTAATGTAAATTAATGGGAATTAAAGTGTATATAAATGTTTTTTAATTAGTTAATAGTATTAAATGAATTTTTTTAATCTTCTTAATTTCTTGTTTTTTAAACTTATTCATCAAAATAATTAACATATAAATGGTTTAAAATTAATTTATTATGGATTTATTATCACTATGTAACTTGTATATGTGTGTTCTAAAATATCAGGTTTTTGATGATCAAGTTTTTCTTTATTAATTTATAGTATGAGTGATCTATAATCACTTATTCAATATCATTATGAATTCTATAAAATCATTTGAAGATTCTTCTCCAAATTTCACCCAATGCACATACCTTCTCTCTCTACTCCATTTGGAGTGCAATGTGAAATCATATTCTTCTCCAGGTAGGGGATCTATTTAATCTCCCCTTAATTTTATGTGAATAATGTTATATTATTTTGTTTTATTATTCTCTAGATTAAGTATAAATTCATCTTTACATAAGATAATAAGCTGAAATTTTTGAAAAAAAATCATTTGAATCCCATTATAAATAATTTATCCTATAATTATTCAAAAAAATAGAATTATCACATTCTTTAATTATCTTAGTAACATAACAATGATAATTTTTTCTTATTTAAAATAAATAAATTAGTCTAAAATATTATGTCATATTTTTTAGTGTTATTTATCTCTTTAAAATTATTATTTCATTATAAAAATTTCATTTTCCCCTTTATATGTTTACCGTATATTGTGAAGTTATATTTATCTACTAATGAATTGGAAAAGAATACTATGAAAAATGTTTTTAAGAAACTAGAGAAGAAATCATTCTTTTAGAAAATCTTATAATACGGTTATATGATTCTTGAAATTTCTGAATGTAAGAGAAAACTATTATTTCATTCCCTAATGAATGAATAATAATTAATTTTTATTTTAGGAAATTTTTTAGTAAAATCTATTAAAGCATGATTAAATTGATTGAATCCAGTAGATTACTATTTCATGAATTGTATTAATAAATTTACCATGTAAATTATTATTATTTAAAATAACAATTTTATTTCTTTTATAAAGGAATAATATTGTGAGTATAATATTATTATTTCTGTGAATTAATAAATTGAAAATTACTATCACATGTACAGGTAATTAATTTTCATGCTTTGTTGAAATTGGATAATCTAGAAATTACCAAAAAAATATAAGGTTTATATCATGTGAATATAATTAATATTATTTATATCAAAACTAGTTATCACATGCAACACTATATTCATATGATTTTAAAATTTAAATAGAAGAATTATCACATATTTATAATTGGAAATTTTCAGAGCTAAAAAATATTAAATGATATTAATATAATAAATATCTAGAAAATAATCTTCTTATCTTTCGATAATATTTTTTACCACATTAAGAAATATTTATCTAATGTTATGGTTCAATTTAACAATTGTATTCATTACCCATAAAAGATAAATTATTATTGCATGTGTTATTTTTTATATACCTTGGGTAAGAATATTATTATAGGTGTAAAACATTATTCCTGATTATTTATTATGAAATATAGATATTTTATATTTAATATTAGAAATTTTGGATGCTTGGAAATTAAATAAAAGCATAAAGCTGGTCATTATTTTATTATAAAAAAAATAATATTGTTGAATTACCATAGAATTTTTTGATATATGAAATAACATCATAAGGAGGGATTCCTGAAGAAAAAAAATAATATTATTTTTCATTGTTAATTTATAGGGCTAATATTGTAAGGATTTATTAATTTTTATGTAGTTAATTAAATATAGTAATGAAAATTTAACGATTTCATGTATCATTTCTTTTAGGTTGAGTGAGCCTATAATTTTTTATAAATGATATAATTCCTTATTTGATTTTTATATAGTTTCATTTGAAATTATATGTCTAATAATAGATTTAATATCCATTAATTATCAAAGTATTTATATGATTTATGTGATTTATTGATAACCTTATGTGGTTAGAATATTTTTGACTAATTGGATGGGATGCCTAAGGTAGTGATAGTGGAATGGGGTGCTGGTTTTGATGATGGTGGAGGCATGGGGTTCTAGTTATGATGCTGATATTGGAATGGGATATCAGATGTTATAATATATGTAATTATGTGAGACACTAGGGAAGTCGGGATGAGTTTAGAGTAAGGTTTTTTAATAATTTATTACTTCTATATTGATGCTTACTTGATGTACTAATGGATGAATGTTATTTATATGACCTGTTTCCAACTATGGGATATATGTTGATGCTATGAACTATGAGTTAATATTTTAATATAGGATTTTGTTGGGTCTAGATTACACATATGTTTATGAAATTATAATTAATTAATAAAAGAATGTGGTTTGTTCTTGATTCTCAACAATGATGATTAAGAATTTGAGAACACAAGAATGGAGTTATAGTGATTTTAGAACATGGATTAGAATATTTAAATGTAAATCATGGAAATATAATAAAATTAATTAATTGATCTTAAATTAATTAATGTTGAAATTTATTCTTGTATGTGTTTTGATATGTAGACCATAACGGTGGCTGTCAAGTTTCCTTTATGATAAAATTATTAGATGAGTATAAGGATATATTTTATTCCCTTAATGTGGGTACAAGATTTCTCTAATATGTATGTTTTTTATTTTATATAAAACATGCCCATGTTTGAAGGTAAATTGATAATTAGAGGTTCTTGGTGGTATTTTACCTGACATCCAGGTTAGTGAGGAAGCGGATGATTGGCTATCCCCTCTCCACTCCTATCTCTTTGGTTGTAGTGTCACGTGTGAGTAAGAACGATAGTGATTTCCTATACATTTGTGTTTTGTGTTGTGATGTATTGAGATTATAGTGAATACTTGTATTTGATCATGGTAGATCCAAAATCCATTAGGTGTATGTGCATAGGTTGTGATGTCTTGTGGAATAATTCAATTATAAGTGTTGTAGTGGTTTCCAGATATACACTTGGTTATGGATTTAATGGAAGTGATAATGTAATGGATATGTGCAATGATGCCAACTAGAGAAATTAGGCCCTAGGGAGTACTGAAATAGGTAGGGATGAGACTAAAATAAAATCAGGGATACCATTATTATTATTATTATAGAATGGATAAGATCTCATGAAGTGTGATATTTGGGTGTGAGGGTGGAAAACCAATGGAAATATTATTACGGTGTACCCATTTCAATATATATATATATATATATCATAATGTGTGTTTTATCTATAATTTTCTTATACTTATACGTTTTATTTGGTGAGTGGGCCATATAGAGGATGGGAAAATAATATAAAACCAATTTCGGTGATGATTTAGTTTCATTTTTTATTCAGTATGTTTTAGTATATATATTTTAAATTTTTTATGAGAGGTTTCATAGATTATACTATGGATTATACATGTTGTTCCCACCCTATGAATATATAAATTTTTTTCATATCAGCAAGAGGTGGATGATGATTGAGATGGAAATTACTAGTTTGAGGAGTTGTTCAGGAGCTATTGGAGAATTGAAATCATTTAAAAGTATGATCTATATGGTATAATCTTTTTAGTTATATCATGTTAAATATGACATCACATAATATAATCATATTTTATATTTAATTTTTATGGATATGAGTTGTTTGGTGGTTTCCCCATCTTATCTCTTATCATGTATTTATAAGGGTAATGCCTCCCATGTGTTGTTTCTATACTATCAATGCTATTCATAACCCTATGTTCAATTGGAGGTTGGAAACAAGGTTAATTATCATTATTCATGCATTATTTTCCAAGGAGGGTACCTTTAGAGGGATGCGTGTCAGGACATGTGAACCTTATATTATTTGAAAACTAAAACTCTTTTAAATAGAAGAATTATATTGTTTATACCAATTTATGTCAACCCTTTGATGATGTGGAGTGATTATTATGGAATATTTTATTCAGGTTTTGTTTAAATATCAGAATCGCTAATAATTAAATCTGGTAATTAAATTGAACATTTGAATTAATCTAGAATTTAAATATTTTAATACTGGCCAATAATATTTCTTCCGGAAAATATAATGGTTCCTTATATATGTGTCCATGGTTGTGATATGTGATTTAGTTGTGCTAGTTTTTATGATGGTAGTGCTATGGTTAATTTTTTGAGGAACGGATAAATGTGGTGTCATGGTTTACATAATGTTTGGGCTATGAAATATGAGATAAATGGTAAATGATTTTTGGATGGTTGTGAGGTGATAAATATTTTTTTGGTATTTAGGTAGTATTTTCAAGTGATATAGGATGGAATGGAATAAAAAAATTGAATACATGATGTTGTGGGAAAAATGAAATGATGGGATGTTAATATAATTTGGTAAAGTGACATGGGTAAAAATTAAATCAGTGAAAGGAAATACTGAAATATAAATGCTTGGAATGAATGGGTAATAGATGAGAATAAAAGTATGAAATGTAAGAGATCTCTTAATCATTAAATAGGGGAGATAAATGGAATAATGAACCTAACATTGGTTAGTGAATGGAATTATGGAATTTTCCAAATTAACTAATAAAAGTGAAATTGTGATAGGTTTCTTTATCTAGTTTCATGTGGTTCATAGATGGTATATAATTATAATAGAATCATTTATGATGATTGGTCGTAGTGATGAGATGGTGGAGTATATGGGTTGGTTTTTGGGATACTCTTTTGAAATGCTAATATGGTTTTTATTTTTGGTTATATATCATTGTATTTGGTTATAATTTCTTTACGTACCCTTCCTAATTCAAGTACTCCATATTGAGACCTAAATTTTTTGGGGTAGTTTTAAAAAACATTAAGGTTAGTGAGGGTGGATATATGACTACCCCCTCTCTCAGGATCTCCATTTTGTAGTAAATAGGTTGTGATGTCTTTAGTTTAGTTAGATCATGCGAGGTATGGGAGTGGAATGTTTTGTACCTGATGATGTGATGATGATGGGATGGAAAATATGTGGCGGGGTTCATCTATGGTTACTAGAGGGTATAATATTGATGTCTATCATGATGAAAATACTATAATACTATAGAATAATTATTTAATGAGGTTGTGACGTGTTACATGGAACTGGTTGAATGATGATATATCTTGTTATGATAATGATGATAATAAGTAAGTTATGGGAGCATAATATCATAGATGTTAGGGTGTGAGAATAGAAAAACAATGGGGAAGTTGTTTTGGGGTTCCTATGAATTATTATATTGTGTGCGGCACTTACTAAGTGAGACTTGGTGAGGATATGATTAGATAGATGACCGAAAAGGTTCATGTTGGTTTTACACTTTACTCACCAGAGTACAAGAAATATTTTCTCTGATTTTCATGATAATTCCAAGGGATGATCCTACTGAGTATATATGTTATGGAAACTACTATATGTATAAATTTGGTGATCAATAGAGATTTAGTGAAATATTTGGACCATAAAAGTATAGAGTTTGTACCTGTTCTTTAAGAAACTACGTTGGAGTTATTTTTTTATTTTATTTTGGAGACATTTCATGTATTTCACGTAGTACAAAGTGTGATTTTACTGTATGAGATATTAGTTTTTTATATGATATTTTGTTTATTGGTGTTTTCATCTTATCTATTCTCCTTAACATATATTATGAAGGTAATTCCTCCAATTATACGTTTTATACCAATGGTTCTATTCACCATCCTTAGGTGTGTTAGAGGTGGGAATCATAGGTCACTCATCTTCATTATTAGACCATAAGGGGTACTAGTAGAGGGGGTCATGATATTCCTTATTTTTCCAAGCTATTTTTTTTAAATTAGTTGGTATATCTTACTCGTGTGGGGTTTGTGTGAAAATAAAAAAGAATCCCAACATACAAGAATACACAAGCCAAACCAATAAGATTCTCACCAAAATAGAATTACTATGACCCATAAACATCCCAACATCTTAGCCACTTTCCCCTAACAACTATATTTTCTTCAAAAAACTAATCAACCCACTTTTCAATACAAAATAGCCACATCAATACCCAAAAAACACATTTTAGTATTATAATAATCAAATTCCATATTTAAATTTACCAATCATAAAAATTTTATTAAGTTATCTATTATCATTTTTAATTGAAAACTATCCTTTATCTATTAACTATGTTTCATAACATATATTTCCCATTTGATTCAAGAAACTAAATTTAATTATCATACCATAATTTATACAAATTTGTTCCACACCCATTAAAATATTTATTATTGATAATACATTTTATAGTAATCAGGTAACTATAACACCATCCTCTCAATATATAAACAACCTTTACATTAACATCCACACATCTCATGAAAATATACAATGCATAAGACAACCAGTACACATCAATAATCTTTTCTTCTCATAAAAAACATAGAAACTTGAAACAACCCTACAACTCAACATTTACCACGCCCCAATCCAACCATAATAATCACAACACATTATCCCTTATATATCCACCCAATTTAGTACAACAAAAATATGTACAATAATAAATTTCAACAACTAGGCACTTCTACAATTTCATTTCCATTAAATGGAATCATATTAATTAAATATATATTGTATGGTAGATAACATAACAATTATGGATTTAAGAAACTAGTTCTTTTTCTATTGTTATGTAGTTATCATTTTATAAAAAAATGATTTAAAAATCACAAAATTAGTGAAAATATATTAATATCAAAAATATATTAACAAAAATAATAAATATACATAAAAAAACATCCAATATCAATGAAACATTTAAACATAAGTGGATCACATCATTCCCCTTCAATTCCATGTTTGATTCATTATCTTCATTATTTTATTCCATACTAGAAAACCAAAGAGAAAAAGAATATTATTTATACATTATACAAAAAATAAAGACTTTTCGTGATTCCCCTTCCATAATCAAAGCTTCAAAATCTCAACAAAATAAAAAGATGAGTAATAGGAGATCACTATGCCAGAATTACATATGATAATCCTCGATATTAAATAACACAACTATCCTTATCATAATCATGACCCAAGGATACTAAAACTGACCCCAAACCACCTCCATAAACTTATAATATAATGTATAGTATAAAATGAAATAAGAGTAAAGAAAGATAAAATCACTTATGATTTCCACCAGTTTCTATCCTAAAGTTATGTCATTGAACAAAATTAATGGTAACTAAATAAACACAATGGACACCCCTATGATCACCTAAGATTTGACAGATACTATTGGAATTAATATGGATTTGGAGGGATTGTATAATTTATTCTAGATCTAATACACTATAACAACATGGAATGATATGTCATGGTATCTACATGACTAGGACATAAAAAATAAAATCTTCAGATCTATTCTATATTATACTTGACCTCCCTTTATTTAAGACTTCATCAAATTCATTAATCTGATATAATTGAGAAGGTATGTTTTTTGAACACAACATTGTAGCTTAACACCACCCAAAATAGAACCACCAAAACATGCCCTCATATTCTATATTCCATGATATCTATTATCACATTGCATATCCCTTATTTTTAATTCTCACAAACTCTTATGGGAACCTCTCACCTTGACCCATCCTTTTCACCATGAATATAATATTGATAAAGGAATATATTAAATTTTAAAATTTTTATATAAGATATTAAATGTCAAATATAAGATATTAAACATTGTTATCATTTCTCATAGACCATTTATTACATGATTGTATCCTTCAAAATGTGACAAAAAATCGGTAATGAAAAAATCACAAGAGTAAACAAATTGTTTTTAAGAGTCTTTTAAGAAATAGGATTCTTCCCATAATGTAAGACATATTACATTTTAAAATTACCCCTTTGTACCCTCACACCATGACACAATATATCATTATCCGGTTGATTTTAAATCACCAACACCAACTCTCATGTTTAATGCACTAGAGCTCTGATTCATTCTCTATTACACGACCCATTATCAATAAAACTATCCACTATACTAGCCAACCCATCTTGTTAGGGATCAGGCATCCAAGTCATGGAATATTATCCTGATTTAAAATATATTTTCTAATAAAACCTACTTCCCTACAATATTTCTTTGACACCTACATCAAATAAAATATAAAATGTAATAAGATTTAATGTTCAAATACATTAAATTGGATACCTCTCAAACAATTCTCATTATAAATAATTAAAACAAAAACCAAAAGTTGACACTACACCCAAATTCCACTCATGATCTACCTCTCAAAAAATAGCATTATCACTAAAGAAAAAATAGCAACAAAAAAATAAATTAAAAAAATCATTTATAATTATCTCATTTAATTATTTACAAATGAAACACATCATCACCAAGATAAAAAAAACAAAAATTATTGTAATAATTTTATATGTTTTCAATGTTTTTATGCTCTATTGAGATTTTTTATAGTTTTTATGGTTCTTCTTTGTTTCTCATGGTTTTTACAATTTTTCTTTTTTTATATGGGTTTTCAAGAGTTCTCATGATTTTTTATGATTTTTCTTAGTTCAAAGGATTTTTGAGAAATTGTTTAAAAAATCACCATTTTTCTACAATTTTCAAAGGTTTTGGGGTGTTTATGTTTTTTCAAATATTTTTTAGATAGTTTAATTTTTTTTCATTATCTTTCAAAAAAAATCTTTTTTATATGGTTTAAAGGTTTTTTCATTATTTTTTTATGTTTTTTCAAAAAAAATATGTTTTTTTTATTTTTTTCAATATTTTTAATGTTTTATATAGTTGAAATAGAATTTTCATCATTGATATGGTTTTTTTCATTTTAAAATGGATAATATGTTTTTCATAGCTTTTATGGTTTTAGTGTTTGGTATAGTATTTCTTGGTTTATGAATATTTTTTAGTTCATTCCTATGGTTATAAAGGTTTTTAAAGGATTTGTTGGGGTTTTCATGATTTTATAGGGAATATAATGAGTTTTCAATTTTATCAATCTATTTTAAATATTTTTAAGTGTTTTTAGGTTTTGAATGTTTTATTTATTTTTTCTGTGATCTTTAGGGTAATCTATGGTTTTTTATATATTTTTATTATATTTTTTTGGGATTTCTAGTGTTTTTTCTATTTTCTGGGGATAAAACTACATGTACCAATTTCTTAAATATATATAAATAGATAATAAGTAAATAATAAATAAATAAATTTCAACACAACATAAGGTAAAACAACCCAAAATCAAACTAATCACATAAAAAGGATCCATAGTTCTCTAATGCTAGAGTAAAGGCCACCTACCTTAGATATTGATTACTAACTCATTACAAACCTAAACTCTGATCCTATTGATCCATAGAATCCATGAAGTAATGAAAAAAAATCATTATTTTATATCCCTAAATCATAGAATTTTTTTACGTTTTATCCATTCAATCCTAACATTGATGATTTCTTGTATTAGATTAGTAAATTAGGAATTCAAGATATAAAGTTATTTTTTTGAAGAATATCCTTTTATTTTATCAAATAATTATTTTATTATCCAAATATAAAATTATAAAGTAGTAAAATTCATTATAAATCATTCTAATTTCAAAGGAGATTATAGAAGGTTTCATTGAAATCGAATGGAATTCAAAATGTCCAAAATTATTTTAATAAAAATTAATTAGATGTTTCACACAATGTGGTGGGATTTCTCTTATCATGGTATAACAAAACTAGTCAAACCCCCTCCCTATAAAACAAAAAATAAATCCAATATCACATAAACATTTTAATTGTTTGTAAAAAAGTATTAGTGTAGCATAATACACACCATCACACTACGTTATTCATTATCCTAATTTGAATTTTTTTTTTCACTATGTCTCCCCCTTATACCTAGAATTATCAAGTAAAATTCCTGGTTCAAACCAAATCCACAAAACACAATTTACATGTAAACTCCACTATTTTTAAAATATTATTGAAACTAATCATGATTTTGTTTAAAATAAAGGGTCAATTACAAAAAACATGTCATAGGATTCATTTATAATCCAAAACACGAATGACTAGGGAATCAAATTTCAATATTCCCTGTTATGGAAGGATTTTTAAAAAACTAATTTGATGTTGTAAAGGACTCCCTATACAGTGTGATGAATTAATTATAGTTTAATGACACCTAGGTTCCTAAAAACTCTCTAAAACATCCTTCCTTTTAAGGACGACACAAAAAAACCTAAATATACCATAAAAAATAGAAATTTATTATTATAAAATAATAATTTATCTATAAAACTAATATTTCAACAAATATAGGGGGAAACATGAGAAAATAAACTTAATTTGAATCCTTGGTGTTAAATTGAAAACCCAAAAAAGAATACTTGGAAAACCATGAAAATACCTAAAAAACATTAAAAATAATAATAACACGTATAAAAAATAGAAAATAGTGAAGAATAAGAAAAACATCAAAAAAATGGAAACCATAAAATCCATAAAAACATGAAATTGAAAAAAACTAATGGAAGATATGAAAAATCCAAAAAAATACATAGAGAGATACAAAAAAACTAAAACAAAACTTTTAAAAAATCTAAAACTAATGAAAACCGCTAAAATTTCATGAAATGACTTGAAAACCAATGTAAAACACTTCTAAACATTTTTAAAACCTAGAAAACCTATAAAACATCAAAATAACTTTAAAAACATCTAAGGGAGTCTAAAAGGCCTTAACTCCATTGAAATACCTATAAACCCTTTGAAATAAATCAAAATTTATGGAAATCCCTAAAAACATTCAAAAAATTAGGGAAACATGTAAATTGATTAAAAAAAATATAAATATAAAGCCCTATAAAACCCTAGAAAACCTTTAAAAATTTGACCTAATTGAGAACAACATGAAAACTATAAAATTACTTGGAAGGCCCCATAAAATATAATAATCCAAATAATACCGTGAAAAATGTTGAAAAACATTGAAAAACTATAAAATTTAAATAAAAACCATGGAAAACTCTCCCAACCCAAATATAACCATGTAATCTATGAAAGAAAGTGAAATCATTTAAAACCCAATAGAAACTATATAAACTCATTAAATCACAATAAAATCCCTTGAAAACACTAATCAGACAATAAAAACCTGAAAACCCTAAAAACCCCTAATAAAATGGTAAAAACATAAAAATCCATGGAAATAACTGATAACCTATAAAATTATGAAAACCCATTAAAACATAAAAAATAATGAGAACCCCTAAAACTTCTAAAAATGTTGAGAACCCCTAAAACCACTAACAACCATGAAAATTCCTAAAAACTCTAAGAAAACAAGAGAAAAGTCAAGAATATATATAAAACAATAAAATTACTATAAAACCCTAGAATTCTTTGAAATCCCATTAATACATGGGAGACCATTAAATCATTGGAAATCAATGGGATAACCAAAAAAACTTTGGTAGACCCTTAAACAAATATAAATCCCTAAAAGTCATGTAAAATCTTCACAATACCTCAAAAATCATAAAACCCTAAAAACCTATAAAAACCCATGAAAATCTAAGATATTCATAGAAAACATTAGGAACAACTATAATTTTTTTGGATGTGAATAATACCCATAAAAAGACCTAGAAAAACAATAAAATAATATAAATCTTGAGATTACCCCCAAAATAAATTAGAACCCCTATGAATCTTTACAACACCTTAAAAATTTTTAAAAATGAAAAATGAGTTAGAACCATTAGAAAACTTTTGAAACTATAAATATCAATAAAACACCATAAAAACCAATAGAACCGTAATTAAATTCTTGAAATACCTATAAAATAATGGAAACCTCTAAAACCTCAATTAATCATAAAAACACAAAAAAAACATATAAAAAATAAGGAAAACATAGAAAAACCCTAAAAACTATGAAAATATATAAAATTCCCCAAAACCCATTGATTTTTTTAAAAACATTTAAAAAATATCAGAAAATGATTAAATTCTTGAAAATTATTGAAAATAATAAAATCTATAAAAATTACTTAAATCAATGAAAAGTCTAAAAATCATAAAAATTCGTTAAACCCCCATTAAACCGCAATAAAACCATAAAGGTATATACACCATATGGAAATAAATTATGAAATTAAAAATACCTATAAAACCTTGAATTTCAAAAAAAGTATAGAAAATATAAAACCCTTAGAAAACTATGAAAGGCCACGAAAAGAATAAAAAAATTTAAAATAATGGAAAACTGTTGAAAAAATAGGAAACTCTTGAAAAACCTGAAAATTATTGAAATACCTAAATATTAAAATATATATATACCCATAAAAATTTATTAAAGCTAATTAAATATATGAAATACCTGATAAAACTATAAAAAACATTGAAAACCATTAAATACCCCCAAAATCTTGAAAAACTTGTAACAACCAGTAAAACCCATAGAAAACCTTGAATTCCATTGAAAAATAATGAAAACCATAAAACCCCATGAAAACATTATAAATAGTGAAACCCCTTAAAATAATAAAAAACATTATAAAATCATGAAAAACCCTAGAAATACCTTAAAATAATAATAACCATAAATGTCCTTAATAAACCCTGGAAAATATTCAAAACTATTAGGAAACCCAAAAATACCCATTAACCCCTGGGAAAACACTAGGCAACCATGTTAACCCTAAAACCTATTATGAAACTTATAACCCCTTGAAAACCTAATAAACCATATAAATATTAATTAACCCTAGAAAAAATTGGAAAAAAATTCAAACCATTCTAGAACCATATGAAACCTCTTAAAATATCTATAATACTCTGAAGAAAAAATATACCACCAAAACACCTAACTGACACCTAAAAATCACAAAAAAACATTAAAAACTATGAAATACTTAAAACCCCTTGAAACCCCTTTAAAAAACATGAAATCCCATAAAATAATGAAAATATATGAAAACTACTAAATCCCCTTGGAAATTTTTTAGAAATATATAAAATGATAACTAATTTTATATCAAATTTAAAAAATCAAAAACCTTAAAAAATAATAAAACCACCCTAAAACATAATAAAACACTAAAATAGTGTTAAAATCTATGAATCCCCTTATAAATAATCTAAATCCGTAAAAACACCACAATATTCTTGAAAACATAAAAAACCCAAGAAAATACTAGAAATTATTAAGAATCCTTGAAAACTCTGTAAAGCCCAGGAAATCCTAAAAAACAATAAAACCCTAAAAACACTTAAAACCAAGGAAAACACAAAATACCCTTAAACCCTATAAAAGGCATTAAACCCTTTAAAAACTATAAAAAAATTAAAATCAATAAAAAACATAAAATATATTCAAAACCAACAAACAATATATAAAAATCATCAAAACCCTGGAAAACCATGAAAATAATAAGAAACCCTTCAAAACCTTGGATTCCCTTAAAAAGCACTTATAAACCCTCAAAATCATAGAAAATTCTTAGAAACATTAAAAACATATGAAACACAATTGATCCCCTGAAGAGTACCTCAAAAACCTAAAAGCATTGAAAAAATATTAAAAACCATGAAACCCATAAATGTACTAAAATTATTGAAAAAACGTTAGAACAACTTTAAAATTTTGAAAAAGAATAAAAACCAATGAAAAATAATGAAATTCTATAAAATTATAAAATTCCATGGAAAATAGCGAAAACCATTGAAAAATAAGTGCAAATATTGAAAAATCTTACAACCCCCCTAAAACCTGAATACCCCTAAAACCTTTTGAAATGTTGAAAAACCTAAAATTCATAAAATAATAATATAAAATTATTGAAAAATTACTTATTATTAAAAATAAAAAACCCTAAAATAACATTAATACAAATGTAACCAATACAAGCTATGGAAAAACATGAAAAACCTAGGAATCCATGAAAACATGTAAAATAAAAGGAAAAAACATGAAACCCTTACGAAAACATACAAACCCCTAAAAATACATGAAACCATTAGAATCCCCTATTGGACTTGGAAAACCCTTAATAACTATGAAAAACTAATAAAAATTATAAATTACCTTAAAACCCCTTTAAAAACTTTGAAGACCCCTGATATTTTTGAAAACCAATAAAATACCTTGAAAAACATAAAAAATATTTATACTTAGGAAAATAAAAAAACCTAAAAAAATTCAAAAAACCCCTAAAAACAAATGAAACCCCTCAAAAATCCAAAAAACCTCAAAAAATAAAAAAAACCATTAGATAACACTATAAACTCGAAAACCCATGAAAATCATATAAAACACTGAAAACCACTTAAGAACCATAAAAACCGTGAAAACTAGGGAATCCCTAAAAATCTATAAAAACCTTGTGAAACCATGAAAACATGAATAATTAAGAAAACCTAGTATAACCATTGAAAAAACTAAAAATAATGAAAATAATTTATGATTATAAAAAAATAATAATTTATTTTGAAAACCCCAAATAAGAGTGAAACCATTGAAAGCATGAGAACTTTTGAAAAAACTAGAAAGTCTCTAAAAATTGTGAAAACACATGAAAATTTAGAAAACATGTGAAAATCAATAAAAACACAAAAAACATAAATTAATATAAAAACCATGAAAATTAATAAAAAAATTAAAACCCCCTAAAAACTTACAAAGCCTTGAATGTTATAAGAAAATAACAAAAACCTTGAAACTCTTAAAAAAACCCTAAAAACCCCTATAAAAACAATTGAAAAAATAAAAATATTATAAAGAACTTGAGATTCCCCAAAAACCCTTGTAAAACCCTAAAACCATATAAATCCTTAAGAAATAATTAAAAAACTAGACTATAAAACCTATGAAGCACCTAAAAAAACCTAAAAATGTACAAAACGCAGAAAAAATATTGATATAATATATGAAATATCAATATTCATTGTAAATACATTAAAATCCTCATAAAAATGAAAACCTTTGAATGTAACAGAAAACACGTGGAAACACTAAAATAGGCCACGGAAAACCCTGAAAACTATTAAAAACATATAGAAATCCCTAAAAATCTTTAAAAAATAAACACATCAAAATCCTAAGAAATTTATAAAGGACACCTAAAACCCCTATATAGTGATAAAAACCCCAAAACCCTTATAAATCCTAGGGAAACCCAATAAAAATGTCAAAACTCCTTAAATTTCATTAAAATTCAGTAAATTCTTCAAAACCACTGAAAATTTATAAAAATAAGAAAAACCTTGAAAATACTGAACGTTCTTCAAAAAATCTATTAAACCTAAAAAACTCAGAAAAAACATAAAAAAATTTCAAACCATATAAAACCATGAAAACCCAAAAATATAAAAAAATCAGTAAAAACATTAAAAAATAATGAAAACATATAAAACCCTATAAAACCTTGACCAACTCTGAAAACACCACATGAACCCAATATAACCCTATAAAACATGTTAAAAATTTAAAAACCTACAGAACAACCTTGAAAACCCCTCTACAATAGTGGGAGAAGATTCGAAACAAATAAAACACTATAATAACCATGAAAAACCATAAACATAGTGAAAATTATACAACATTTTAAAAACCTTGTAAAATTGATGAAAAATAAAAGAATTCCCTTAAAAATGTTTAGAAACAAAAAATCCTTAAAAAATATAATAAATATTAAAAAATCACGAAAAAATATAAAAATAATGAAAAATATTCAATGACCCTTAAAACCAACAAATCCCAAAGAAAAAAAATATAAAACCACTAAATATTTTAGGATTATCCTAAAACCCCTTCAAAACCTTTTAAATCTCTAGAAATGACTTTATAAACTACAAATATAGAAAATATTTGAAAATCTATAGAAAGAACTTAAATCCTTTTTAAAACCAATAAGGCCTTAAAAACCTTACGAAAACATTGAAAACCTAATAATATCAAGGAAATATGTAGAAAACCATGAAAACCATAAATAATGAGAAAAAACATAAAAATATAAAAAAAATCAGGAAAATCTAAGAAAAGCATAGAAGAGAATCTAAAACTTTAAAGTCCCTCTAAAACAATAAATACCCCGAAAAAATATGGTAAATCACAAGAAAAATTAAAAACCCTTGAAAACTTGTAAAAATAGTGAAAACCCATGAAAATATTGAAAACCCTAGAAAAATATGGAAACCCCAAAAAAAACTCGTGTAACATAGAAAAAATAAAAAACACTTAAAACCATAATGTCATTAAAACCATATTAAAATCTTAGTGAACTATGAAAACAACTATAATATTAAAAATTAATAAAAACTATGACACCCCCCCCCCCCCCGAACCATGAAAACACATTAAAAACCATGGAAATCAAATATATTATTGAAAAACATTTGAAAACCTATAGAAAACTGTTAAAAACAATGAAGTATTTGTAAAACAACTATAAAAACATGAAGAAAATTAAAAATAGTACTATATAAAACCCAAAAAAACACTAAAAAATATTGAAAAGGCCAATGAAAAACCTAATAAAACATTATAAACCCCTTTAAAACCATCATAAATACTAAAAAATAAGAAAACACCCTATAAGTCTAAAAGAAACCCCTAAACCCTAGGAAAACAGAAAAACCAATGAAAACGCTTAGAAAAACACTAAAAATAATTAAAAAAAATATGAAAACCATTAAAACTCTATAAAAATACCTGAAAAACATGAACACCTAAAAACCCTAAAACCTAATGAAAAAAACATGAATCCCATTAAAAAGCTTCAAAAATACTAGAAAACAAAAAAAAAACATGGGAAACTTTGTAAAACATTGAACACCCATGGGAAAAATTAAACCCTTAAAAATACAAGGGAACCATGAAAATATATAATTATCCTGAAAACCTATAAAAACATTGAAAAACCATGAAAATCCTTGAAACCCAATAAAAATCATGAAACCCATTTAAAACACTAAAAACTCCTTTAATACCCTTGAAAACCCTGGAAAACATAAAAAACCCCAGATATCATTAAAAACACTAAAAGAAATATAAAATCATAAAACATCAAGGAAAATAATGAGAACCCATAAAATACCTTATAAAATTATAGAAATACCTTACAATATTGCAAATCCTAGAAAAATATTTGAAAACCATAGAAAATGTTGGAAACCCCTAGAATCCTTGAAAACAATGAAACCCCTTTAAAACCCTAACAAAATTGGAAAACTAAGGAAAAATATATCTTATACTAAAACATGAGGAAACGCTAAAATGCACTGAAACCCTGAAAAATCATGTAATTCAAAGAAATACCATGGAAAACCCCTGAACCCTATAAAATCTTATAAAAACGTAAAAACATCTAATGCCCTCAATGTTATTATGGAAAACCATAAAATACCAGGGGAAACCTAATATCCATAGGAAAGATTTAAAAACCCTGTAAGAATCCATGAAACCATAGAAACCCCTAAAAACAATATAATCCATAAAACGCTAAAAACCCTAAAACTCATAAGAAAACACTATAAAACCAAATAAAAAACTAAAAAACATTAAAAAATAACTTTGTGAATTAATGAAAACCCTTAAAAGCCTAAAAAAGTATAATAAACAATGAAAATTTATGGAAACTCAAGTAAAACAAATTAAAAACGTTGAATAAACTATAAAAATGTTGAAAAAGCTTAAAATATTAAAAAATAAAAAAAATATGAAACCATATAAAAAATAATTTGAACATACCATTCCATAAAATCCATATAAAAAGATGAAATCCTCAAGGAAAAATTGAAAACCCCAAAAAACCTTGTAAAATTATGAAAACCTCTGATAATTTAAAACCCTAAAAAGTAATAAAAACCCCTAGAAATAATTAAAAACACTTTCAAAGCATAAAAAACCATAGAAAACATTAAATAAACTTGTAAAACATTATAACTTCTTATAAAACCATGTAAATACATGGAAATTTTTATAAATCCTCTGAAATCTTTTGAAACCCAAAGAAACATTGAAAAAACAAGAGAACCCTTGAAAACCAGGGATTGCAAAATAAAGAAAATACTAAAACTATAGAAACCCTAAAAATATAGAAATATTCAAACAAACCCAAAGAATTTTATTAGAACCCATAAAAATATTATAAAAATGAAAACCAAATAAAAAATGAAACCCCCAAAAACAATGAAAAACCCTAAAAAGAATGAATAACCTGCAAAACACAAAAAATGAAAACCCTTATAAATCCTTAAAAACCCTTGGAATAAAATTTGAACTCCCCGAAATCTTTAAGAACCCCTAGAAAACCATTAAAATAATTGGAAAAAAAATGTGAATAACCCTTGAAAACATTACAACCCCTTAAAAATACAAGAAACCACTATAAATTGCTGACAAATCCTATAATAACTAGAAAACCATATATATGTTTGGAAAATCATGGACACTATTGAAAATGATTTAAAACTCTAGAAAACATGAGAAATCCTGCAAAATTAAATCAATACTTATAAAACATTTAGAATAAATTAAAATTAATAAAAATATATGAAAATATTGAAAAAATTATAAAAACCATTAAAAGAAACATTGAAACACTTCAATAACCCAATGAAAATTTTAATATTCATAAAACTCTTTAAAACCATTAAATTCTCTAAAACCCATGGGAAATCATTTAAATTGATTTAAACCCTTATAAAACTCATATAACTCCAAAAGGGCCCTAAAAATCATCAAAATCCATGATATACTGTGATAAGGTTGTAAAACCTTGGAAATATCTTAAAATATAAATTTCATTAGAAACCCTAGAAAACCTTAAAAATTATAAAATTACCAGTAAAATAAAAAAGAATATTTGAAAACGTATAAAACCCTATAAACCTTATAAAACACTAAAAACATTGAAAAACAACATAAAATTAATGAAAAATGGTCGAAATCCCAGGAAAACCCGTGAAAACTCTAAAAACTATAAAACCATAAATAACCAAAAGAAACCTATAAAAAGACTTAAATCCCTATAAAATCCAAGAATAAACCTAAAATATATGAAAAATCATGAAAACCATAAGAAAATCATTTAAAATAAATAACTCTTGAAAACCCTTGAAATCCTTAATAACCTAACAATCTACCAAAACTGTGAAAACTTATAGGTACACATATAATGTGAGAAACAAATAAAAATACCTCAGAACTATGAATTAATTTAAAATTATTAAAAATCCTAAAAATATTTTGGAAAACCCTTGATAACCCTATAAAACCTAGAAAAATAGTAAAAAGTCATGAAAATGATAGAAACCCCTTGAATACCTGGAAAACCCCAAAAATGTAGAAACCCCCTTAAAGAATAGAATGGCTATAAAAAGAACTTGAAAACATTAAAACGTCATTATAACCCCTACAACCTATGTAAATCCTTAAAAGAATAATAACATATAAAATTTTGGAGAGTGTTGAAAACTATTAAAATCCTCCAAAACTATATGTACATATGAAAACCATCAAAATATTTGAAAAACTGAGAAAAATATCCAAAACCACGAAAACTTATAATTTTTTGGAAAAAATTGAAAACCACTAAAACTTGATTTAATCACATAAAATGCCTAAGAAAACCCTAAAAGCCCCATGAAAACCACTAAAAAATTATAAACACTTAAAGAACATTGAGAACCATGGAAAACCACATAATACCCAATAAAATTATGATAAAACCTTGAAAACCCATTAAAATATTAAAACCTCTATAAAATTATAAAATCCCTTAAAAATTAAAAAAAAAAAAATAAATTCTTTAAAAACCCCTAAGCATCTTGAAAAATTCTCAAGACTATGGTAACCCCTAAAATGCTACTGAAACTGATAAATAGTTTAAAATATAGAAAATAACCATGAAAACCCCCAGGCAACCCTAAAAAAAATGAAACCACTTGAAAAATATTTTAAAACAATGAATACAAGAAAAAAATTTTGAAACCCTAAAAATTGGGAAAGAACCTTAAAGCAATATCAAATCATGAAAAACAATTAAAACCGATGACAACCCTATAAAAATAATGAAAAATATTAGAAGTCCTGAAAAAACCAAAAAACTGTAAAAAACATTTGAAATAAAAAAAACATTAAAAACCATAAAAACCCTAAAAAATGAAAAACCCTGAGTAACAAGAAAACCATCAAAATATTAATTAATGCCCAAAAAATCCAAAAAAGTCCCAAAACCTCAAAAAAAATTATAAAACAAAAATTCTAAAAACCCATCAATTCCCTATGAACCCATACAACCTGATCCGAAAATCGGGAAAACATTAATAAACTATGAAAGTATAGAAAAAACATAAGAAAGCCTTTAAAAAGTTGGATAATGTGGGAATCCCCACAGATACAAGAAAAACCATAAAACCTTGAAAAATACTAAAAAACATAGGAAACTATATAAAGTATCTAAAAATATTGGGAATCTAAGGAAACCCCTAAATCCCCTAACAATAACATAGAAGTACTTAGAAAACTGAAACCTTAGAAACTCTATAAAACACTATAATAACTTGAAAACCCATAAAGTCCCAAAACCCCATATAAATATTAAAAACCCTATAAAAATAAAAAAACCTTAGAAACCCCTTGAAAAGGGTGTAAAATAATAAACTCCAAGAAAATACTTAAAAATGAAAACACTGAAAAACCAAGAAAATGATGAAATTCCATGTAAACCCTAAAATCCTTCTAAAATCTCACAGAACCCTAAAAACCCTTTAAACAAAAAAACCCTTTTAAAACCCAAAAATATTGAAATTCTAATAAAATCATAGGAAACATGGGAAAAATAAGAAATGAAAAAAACTCTAAAAATTACTAGAAATGTTAAAAAAAAAGAAAACACAGAAAAATATTTCAAAACTATAAAAACATAGAAAAATCATTAAAATCATTAAAATCTATATAAAACCCCAAAACCCCATGTTAAAATATTAGAATTTTATGAAAAACTTGGAAACTTGGAAAACTATATATACAACAAATATAAAAATAAAATCTTGAAAAAAATACCTTAGAGTGGCTTGAAAAACCCCAAAATCCCATGAAATACTTTAAAATCATTAATAACCCTAGAAAAATAAAAAAACCACGAAAACCCATAAAAACACTAGAAACCCTAATAAAAACCAAGAAAATCATGGAAAATCAGGAAAACTTGGAAAACTATAAAATTCCAAAAAAACCATGAAAAATAGGAAAAAGTAATGATATAGTGAAAACCATGAAATATAACCCATAAAAAACATAAGAAAACTATTAAAAAATCTAAATATATGATATTTTTTGAAACTGTAAAACATTAAAAACTGCTCAGATCCAATAAAAATTATGAAAATTATGAAAACCTTAGAAAATAATATAAAATAATCAAAATATTTTAACAAAAATAAGAAACACTAAACACTCATGAAATACCTTAAAACATGAAACTGGTGAAAATACCTATAAAACTATGAAAAAGGAAGAAAAACTATAAAAACTTGAAGACCAATAAATCTTAGAAAAACCATAAATACCAGGTAAAACCTATAATTCCCTAGATAAACTAATAAAAAACTGTGAAAAAATGTAAAAACCCAGGAAAGACCTAAAACACCCTCATGAGATAGAAAAACTATGAAAATCCTATAACCCTTACTATAAATAAAACTTCACAAAACATTTTAATAACAAAAAAACCAAAAAAACAACTAGAAATCATGTAAAACCCCTAAGAGTACCTAAAAACCCTTCAAATATTTAAAATATATAAGGTGATGAAAATTTTGGAAAATTTATGATAAATATTAAAAAAACCTTTAATACCTTGATATAACTAATAATACATAAAATCCATTAAAATAATGTGAAACCCAAAAAACCCCTGATAAATAATTACAAATCCATGAAAAACATAAAAATGAGAAAAAAATTTGAATATTGAAGAAAAATATTAAAAAACAAAGGATGCTTAAAAAAGTGTATGAAATCCATAAAAATTGTATATAATCCTAAAAACATTAATCCCCCTTATAAATAATGAAAACTCAGAGAGAAAAAAATAAAATACTTTAAAATACTAGAAATATCTATAAATTCATGGAAAACCTATAAAAAATACTTAAAAAACTAAAAAACATGATAAAACCCTAGGAAACCGTGAAAAACACTACAAATCATTGAAAAACTACAGAATCCCAAGAAAAAAATAAATAACCAAGAAAACTATTAAAATCCATTAATTACCTAAAAATATATTAAAAACATAAAAAAATATTTAAAACATTAAAAAATTATTAACCCGTGGAATTTTTTTGAAAATCCTAGAAAAAAAAATACTAAAATCCAATAAAACACATCGTAATAATAAAGACTCCTAAAACCCTAAAAACTATACAAATAATAATAAAACCTCCAAAAAGTGATTAAACCATAAAAAACAAAAAATTCATTAGAAAAAACTATAAAAACTTTTAAACCATGAATATCTATTAAACCCCTTGAAATACTATGAAAACCTAAAAAATCCCATGAAATCCTTAAAAACTAAGAAATACACTAAAACCCACAAATGACTTGTTAAACATAATAAAAACATAAAAACCATAAAAACACATTTAAAACTATACAAACAACTTAAATATCTTAAAACCTCAATGAAACCTAAAAACTCATTAAAGCATAAAAATCCTTAAAACCCATAGAAATATCAAATAACCTCATAATATAAATGAAAATTATATTAATCACTAATATTTTTAAGAAAACCAAAAAATAACACAAAAACACTGAAACCCCCAGAAGGATCCTGAAAAATGTAAAAAACTTTTAAAATTGTGAAAATTAATTATAAAATTAAAACATTCCTTAAATCCGTTGAAAATACTAGAAACCCCTTAAAACCTCCAAAAACACTAAATGACTTAATTTAATTGTTCAAACACTAAACAAACCATGAAAACCTTCAAATACCATTAAGATATTTGAAAATACCAGAAAACCATGAGAACTATGAAAAACCATGAAAAATAATGAAAACCATATAAAACATTAACAAAACATGAAAACCATTAAAAAAATATAAAAAATGTTGTAAACTCTAAAAACCCCTAAAACCCTAAAAAGTTCCAAAAACCCCTATAAAAATAGAAACCCATAAATAACCACCATAACTTTAGAAACCCCTAGATAACCATAGACACCTTTTAAAACCTTAAATCTATATAATAGAATAAAAACTATTAGATAACCTATAAAATCTACAAAAACCCCTTAAAAACATATAAAAAACTGAAAACACAAGAACACACGAAAATTATGAGAACCCCTAAAACAAAAATAAATGTTTATAAGAATATATAACCATGAATCTATTTAAAAAACATAAAAAAAATTAAAAATACAAGGAAAATATTCAAAATCATCGGAAACCTTGAAAACTCATGAAAAATAGTTAACAATAATGAAAGTCCCTTAAAAACCTTGAAATCTCAACAAAATCCTTAAAACCCTGGTAAACCTTGGGAAAACCCCCGAAAACATTGTAAACCCTTAATAAACCATAAAAACTAAGAATCCCAATTAAAAACCTTAAAAACCAACTCAAAACCCTAAAACCACATTAAAACCCCATAAATAATTTAAAACCACTAAAAAATACCAGAGGAACCACGAAGGGAAAAAGAATGTTTAAAAGTCCCCTAAAAATGGTTGAAAACCAAAAAACTACAAAAACCCATGAAACCACTAAAAACATAAAAAACCTACACAAACCATAATAACCATTAAACCCATAGAAATGTCTAAAAAATTAGGAAATTCCTTAAAATTTAGATAACCCTTGAAAATTACTAAAACCTCAAAAAACCCTAAAATCCTATAAAAAATGTTAAAATGTGAGAGCTATATAAACCTAAAAACCTAAAAAAATAAAAATATATGAGAACTTATTAAAATTAAAAAAAACATAAAAACCCATTAAACCCTATAAATCATAATAAATCCCTTAAAAATAAGTTGAAAACCAAGAAAAATAATATAAAACAAGAAATAACACTAGAAAAAAATTGAATAAATAGTGAAGAAACACTAAAAAATGTGAAAACCCCAGTAAACCTTAAACACACTGAAAACCCAAAAAATTCTTAGAAATTGTTGAAAATACCTATGAACCCCAAAAAACATAAAATATGTAAAATCCTTATATGAAACCCTAAAAACCTATGGAACCCTTAAATACTATTAAAATACATATAAAACACAAAAAAATCTAGAAATTCCTTGGAAAATCTTTATATCTCCATGAAAAAAAACATAGTCACTTTAAAAACCATGGAAAACACATTGAATAATGAAAAAACACATAATTGTTTTTAACAAAAATCATTGAAATCCTCGAAACCCCTAGAAAATGGTAAAAGATGATAAAAATATCTTGAATATCCTAGAAAACAAAAGAATCAGAAAAAACCCAAAAAAATCACTGAAAACACTAGAAAAACCTTGGAAGAAACCTGTAATAAATGAAAAAACATGAAAAACATTAAAGAGCTAGAAAAATATTAAAAAATCATGTAAAGGGATAAAAAACCATGGTTAACTCTATAATACCCTAGAAACCATGGAAACCCCTGAAATACATTGGAAATACTTGAAAAATATTGAAAACAATTAAAAACAATTAAACCCATATAATCTATAGAAAGATGTGAAAACCTCAAAAAACAAAATAAAATTCTAGTAATCCCTAAAAACATAAGAAAACCCATGAAATTATCTTAATTTTTTTTATATATATCAAGAATCTTGTATAACAAAAAAAACTCAATAAAACCTTAAAACCTTGAAAACATATATTAAATCTTACAGATCCCAAAAAACCTAGTAAAAGATAAGAAATTTTTATAAATCATTTAAATCCCATAAAACCCTAAGAAAACATTCAGACTAATTTAAAAAAAAACATAGAAAATAATGAAAAACATAAAAAAACTTATTGAAAATCTATAATGTCTTTAAAAAACCATAGAAATATTTCAAACCCTTTAAAAAAATAAATAAACAAAGCATATGATAGAAAAAATACAAGCCTTAAAATCATTTGAATACACTAGAAATCTTTCAGAAACTATAAAACATCTAAAAAACATTGAAAATGTTGAAACCCCATGAAAAACTTAAAACCATGTAAAAATTGTGAAAAAGGTAAAATATAGTGAGATACTATAATCCATTGAACATACTAAAAACCTTGATAGACCTCAAAAACCAAATAAGGCCATTCAAAACCATGAAAAACATAAAAAACTGTGAATCCATGAGTAAACCGTTCAAAATCAATGAAAATTAAAATGACACTATAAAACTCGTTAAACACTGAACACCCACAAAAATCTTGAAAGGCCCCCTAAAAAATAAAATCTCAAAAAATATTAAAACACCTAAAAAGAATAGAAAACCTAGAAAAACATTAATAAATACTTGAAAACATTTAAAAATCTATGACAATCTCAAAAATTCTAGAAAACCTTATAAATCCCTATAAATCCCTAAAAACCTTAAAAACCTGAAAATTGTTGAAATTTTTTAAAACTTTTAAAAAAAATTAAAACCTACTAGAGTCCTGAAAATACTTGGAAAAAATAAAAATACATGAATTCCTAAAAAACATTAAAAACCCAAGGGAATTTAAAAAACCAATGAAAACATTTAAATTCCCTGAAAACTCTTAAAAATCATTTTAAAAAATCATCAAATACCCTAAAAAACATATAATCAAAAAGAAAATAATGTGAATACCTTCTAAATCCTTATGAAATTAAAAAATTATGAAAAATTATAAAATAATATTAATCCATAAAAATCAAGAAAAATAAATGAAAACACAAAAAACCCTAAAACTAGGAGAAATAATGAAAAACATGAAAATATAGAGAAATGACTAAAAGCCTATAAAATCATTAATAACCCTAAGAAAATAATGGAAATCCTAAAAAACCTTGAAACCCCCACAAAATCATGAACGACTATAGAAGCCCCTTGAAAACAATATAAGAAATACTAATCCCTAAAAACCCCTAAAAACCATAGATATTCTAAAACTTCTGGAAACAAATCTAATACCTTAAAAATTCATTAAAACATATGAAAAAATGTAGATAGAATTGAAAACAACATAAATCCATTAAAATCCATTAAAAAAATATGAAATCCCTTAAAAATGTGAGTTAACATGAAACAAACATGAGAAACATAAAAATAACATTGAAATGAAATGAAAAACAATGAAAACCCAATAATCCCCTGAATAATAACAAATAACATAAAAAACCCAATAACACCCATGAAAACAATAAAAAACATTAGAAAACTTAAAACACATATAAACGCATAGGAAACCACATAAAACATCAAATACCCTTAAAACATAAACATATTGTAAAACCTCATCAAATTATAAAAACTATGATAACCCTTAAAGAAACTAAAAAGCCTTAAAAACCATAAGAACACTAAAAACAATAAACAAAATAAAAACTATAAAAAGAAATAAAAAATTATAAAACCCAAAAAATCATCAAAAATATAATAATTTCTAGGAAACCAAGAAAACCCTTAGGTATTTTTAATTTTTTTCAAGATATTTTAATGTTATTTTGGGTTTTCTAGTGTATTTCAATGTTTTCCTAACTTATGCAGTATTTTAGAGGTTTTTTATTTTTTTCATGATTTTTTATATTTTTTATTGAATTAATAGTTATTCAGGTTTGTAAAAAGGTTTTCAATGTTTTGAAAAAAATATAACAAGATTTGCAAGTTTTTTTCAATGGTTTTTAGGGTTTCAAGGATCATTCGAGGTTTTTCAATGTTTTAAAAAAATCACATTTTATTAGTTTTTTCAATGGGTTTTCTAGTCTTTTCATGATTTCTCATAGTGTTCCAGGGTTTTAAATTATTTCTAAATAATTACACTGGTTTTAATAGTTTAATATGTGTTTTTTATTTTTTTCAATGATTTTTTGACATATTTGGTTTTATTTGGATTTTTTGGATTTTACAAAAAAAATATGGGTTATTTAGGTTTTTGTGGTTTTTTTAAGGGTTTTAGATTCTATAAATTTTTTCCGGGTTTTTTAGAGTTTTTCCTCAATTTCTATGAATTTTTGTTGTTTTATGATGTTTTCATTATTTGTTATTTTTTTGTGTTTGAAATTTTCTTTCATGATTTTTTAATATTTTCTTATTTTTTTAAATTTATTTTATATGTTTTTTAGAATTACCCACTATTTTTTGTATATGTACTATTTATCATAGTTTATAAAGGTTTTTATATATCTTTTTTTACAGTTTTTTAGGATTTTCATATTTTATATTATTTTTATGGTTTTCAAGGGTTTAGGTGGGTTTCATAATATTATCTGGGTTTTCATAATTTTTCATGATTATGTTGTATTTTTCATTTATTTTTAGGGTTTTATAATTTTTAAAAATTTTAGAACTTTCTAGGGATTTCTAGTTCTCAGGGTTTTTATGGATTTTCACAATTTTCCGTATTTTCTAGGATTTTTCAAGTTTTTCAATGTTTTTAATATCTTTATAATGATTTTATATAGTTTTCTATAATTTTCTATATTTTTTTATGTATTAAAGGGTTTTTTGTGTGTTCAAGGTTTTTTAGGTTTTTTTCATAGTTTTTGTAGTTTTTTTGGTGTTTTTCTATATTTTTTTGTGTTTTCAAAATTTTTATTGTTTTCCATGGGTTTTTTTGTGTTTTCATGGGTTTGAATGGTTTTTAAAACATTTTAGAATGTTTTTTAGTATTTACATTGTGTTTTATGGTTTTATAGGGTTATGTAGGGTTTGTAGATCTTTATAGAGTTTTATAATGTTTTATATTATTTTAAAGGGATTTTAATTATTTTATATGTTTTTCTTGACTATCAAGTGTTTTTATTAGGTTTTCATTGTTTTCTATAGTTTTTAGGGTATTCCATTATTTTAAAATGGGTTTCATGGTTCTGTAATTGTTTCTTAGATTTTAAATGTTTTTCATGGTTCTATAAGTGTTTCTACATTATTTAATTATTTTATAAGACCATTGTGGTTTTCATGGTTTAAATAGTCTTCAAGGATTTCCTAAGGATTTCATCATTTTTCATGGTTTTTATGTTGTTTCTAGTTTGATAGGTCTTTCTAGAGTTTTGGAGTTTTATAGATTTTACCAAGGGGTGTTATAGTAATTTATGGATTTTTTTAATTTTTCTTTGTTTTTAGGGTTTTCTATTGTTTTTAGTGTTTTATATATTTTTAAAGGTTTCTCATGATTTCTCAAGTTTCTTAGTATTTTTAGTGTTTTCAAAAATATTTCATGACTTTATATCATTTTCTAGGCCTATTTATTTTATAAGTGGTTTATTGGGTTTTCTTGGGGTTTTCAATTATTTCAATAGGCTTTTCATGTTCTATATGTTTTTTCATGGATTATCATGGTTTTTCATGTTCCTACTATATTTCTAGTGGTTTATAAGGATTTCTAATGTTTTCATTTTTTTTCAAACTTTTTTAATTGTGTTATAGAGATATTTCAAGATTTTTACAGTTCTGCAATGGTTTTAGTTGGTTTTTCTAATATTTTCCATGGTTTTCTTAGGTTTTCTAGGTATTAAAGGGGTTTCATTCATTTTATATGGTTTTAAGGGTTTTCATAATTTATAGTTATATTTAGAGTTTTTAAAATTTTTAGGGTTTTCAACACTGTTTTAGGACATTCTTTGATTTTAAATATTTTATAGGATTTTACATGGTTCTCAATGTTGTAATAGTGTTTTTCATGAATATCTATTATTTTCCAAAAAAATAAAGATGTATAAAGTTTTTAAATTATTATCATTTATTCTATGTTTTTATAGGAATTTCCACGGTTTTTAAGATTTATAAGATGATATTAGTCATTTTTAAGGACTTATAAGGGTTTCATTATTTTTCAAATGATTATAATGATTTTAGTGTTTTCCAATGTTTTAGGATTTTGTGGGGTTTCATAAATTTTTTGGTATATTCATTATTTTTCTAGGTCTTCTAAGTTTTCACAACATTTGATAATTTTTTATTGGGTTTTGTAAGGATATCCAAGTATCTTCAATGTTTTTTATGGTTTTTATGGATTTTAGGAATTCTCAAAGATTTCATGATTTTCTAGGGTTTTAAATGGTTTTCCAATGATGATATACTATTTTTTGGGTTTTTAATTTTTTGGGGTCTTCTATGCTTTCCTAACATTTCCATCTCTCATATTTTTCTTAGAGTTACCAGGTTATTTCATTGGTTTTAATGGTTTCCAAACTTCTATGGTTTCAAGGGATTTCAATATTTTTTAGGGGCTTCAATTTTCAGTCATATTTTAAGATTATTTGGTATTTTTTAAAGTTTTTCAGGGATTTTCATCTTTTTTCATAGACTATAATCTATTTATGGGTTTTAAGCATTTTTTTCTTTAAAGAAATTTTCAGAGTTTTAATGCACCACTAAAAAATAGTCCTTTAACATCTCTAAACTTCATAAGCGCTAGAAAAAATCATTAATAAAGGGTACATTTTATCAGTGCAAAAAAACATTGATAAAAGGTATCCTTTATCAGTTCTTTTCTAGCACTCATAAAGGGTTACCTTTATTAGCGGTTTTCTATAACACTGATAAATGGTACCCTTTATCAGGGCTTTATTTTTAGAATTGACAAAGGGTTCTGTTTATCAACACTTTATTTTTCACACTAATAAAGGGTATCCTTTATCCAATATTTTATAACACTGATAAATGTCCCGGATAAAATGAAATAATTAAAAAAATAAAAAATAAAAAAGATTAAATTTTAAAAAATATTAATAATTTTATTAATTAAATAATTATTGATGAAAATGAATAAATTTAATATAATTATATATAAATTATTATTAATAATAAGTATTATATATTAAATATAAAGATATTTAAAATGAATAAAATGAAATAATTAAAGAATTAAAGAATTAAAAATGAGTAAATTAGAATTTTTTTTGAAGATTTTATTAATTAAAAAATTATTGATAAATGGATAAATTTAATATATAATTATATAATAAAATAAATAATAAATAATATATATTAAATATAGATATATAAAATGAATAAATTCTCATAATTAGAGAAAAAAACTAAAATAAATAAAGTGTAATAATTAAACCAAATATTAAAAATCAAAACATTAAAATTTTAATAAAAAATTTATTTATGAAAGAAAAAATTAATAAAAATAAGTAAGTTTAATATATATATATATATATAATAATTATAAATAGAAATAGAAATAATATATATTAAATATAAATATTGAAACTGAATAAAATGTGATAATTAAAAACATGTTAATTTCTTACACATTTTTATGAGTTTTTATACAAATTTATTCATTAATATATATATAATATAGAAATATGCACATATATCTATATATATATATCAATGTCTATAATATTTCATAAAATATGATTTATATTATCCACAATATTTATGCTTACATTAAATAAGTCATATATTTGGTGAAAAATAGATTATAATAAAAAATTAATATTAATTAAAAATTCTGACTAATTGCATCGAGTTATGGACATAATTGAGTGTTTTTTGATTTTTTAGTTTAACATATATAAAATGTGGGCTACATTAATTTCACATACATATAGTTAAATAATGAATTTTTATATACAATGAACAAATAGAAATATTTATGCAATTAGTGAAATCTTATATAAAAACACATGCAAATAATATTTATGTAATTTATTCAATTTTATTTATTCATTTTAGAATTTCATTATAACATGATACATTAAATATATTATATTTATAATCATTATACTTTATTTATTTATTTTTAATATATTTATAGTTAGGTATTATTAATTAATTTTCAATATTTTTTATTTTTTATTATTTTTTTGAATATAAACATTTTCTATTATTTATTTGTATATATTTATTTACTATGTTTTATTATTTTCAACATGTATCCATATTTACTTCAATATATATCCATATTTTTTTAATAATAATAATTTAATTAATAAAACATATCCATTTTTTGAATATTTTTAATGTGTGCTCAATTTTAATTATGCGATCTCACACATTATTAGGATACATGCATTTTAGATTATATATTCATTAATAATGTTAAAAATATATTTGTAATTAAATATTTATAAATATATATTTATAAATGTATATTTACTCTATTAATAAATTTACACACATATAATTATAAGTAAATAAATAAAATTTTTTAAACAATTATTTACATAATTATAAATAGATAATTATATATATTTAAATTTTTATAAAATTATAATATATTTATTTAAAAAATAAATATATTTACTATAAATATATTTATTTATTATATTTACATATTTATATATTTATATATTTACATATAATGTTATAAATACATTAATGTTATTTTTTAAATTATTTATATATTTAAAAATAAATAATTATATATTTAAGTCTTTATAAAATTATAATAAATATATTTCAATAATGTGTATATTTCCTATATTTATATTTATTTACTATATATATAATTACATAAATATTTATAATGATATAAATATATTTATAATTATAAAATTATAGTAAATATATTTAAATAATAACTACATTTACTATATTTATATTTATATATATTAGTTAAATATATTTATAACTATATAAATATATATAATCATATAAATATATTTATAATTATAAATAAATAATTATATATAGATATTTAAAAATATATTTATTTATTAATATATTTATAAATGTATATTAACTATGCTTATATATTTAAATATTTATAATAACAAATAAAAAATTATTTTTAAAAAAAAGAATTATATAATTATAAATAAATTTTATATATTTAAATAATTATAAAATTATAACAAATAAATATATAAATATATAAATATATTCACAATTGTTGTATTTATAATTGTAATTATAAATCCTTTATCAGTGCTGAATTTTTAGCGCTGATAAATTTGTCTTTTATGATTTCTTATTTAGCACTAATAAAGATGTAGCTTTATGAGCACTATTGAAGCGCTCATAAAAGGTATCTTTATCAGTTCTAAACCGTTATTGCTCATAAAAAATATGTTTATTTGTGCATTATTAGCACTCATAATGATCAAAATTTATTTGTGAAAAAAAAGCACTGATAAAGATATCTTTTATCAGTACGTATTAATTTAGAGCAGATAACATGTATCTGTATCGATTTTTTTTTGTAAGAATTGATAAAGTTCTTCCCAGTATATTTAAAAGAACCCTAAATGGGATAGATTCGGTCATGATTTTCAATATTTCACAGAACTCCCCTTTACCATCACTGCTGTACATTCTCTCAGAAAAATCATGGCTAGAATGCAGGGTATTTTATTTTCTCCTCTACACTCATTGATTGATTTCTATGGTTCTGAAGTGTGCATTATTATAGTGTTCTCTACCCTGAGGAACCCTATATATATTCTCACATAACTCTAGTCACGATTGGTCTCTCTCATTCATCCTCATGGTTTCCATTCTTATCACTACCTTCACTCACGACTCTTTCAATTCTTAATGTTATTGTTATCATCATCACCATTTTGTGAATCAACTTCCCAGTTTTCTTCTTCCTCTACCACTACTTCTCAATGATATTTCTCAATAATTTTTAATCATAGTTCTTATTTTTTTGATATATCAAAAGTTTTTTAATTTGATAAATGTTTATTTTGGATTATGGTTTTCTTGTATTATTTCTTAAATAATTGGTGTTATAAATAATATTGATTTACTTATAAATAGGTTTCCAAGGTATGTTTAGATAGTGCTATATTGAACTGAATGATTATTTAATTAGGTTCAGTAAAAGTAAGGTATGTTTAATTTTATTGAAATATTATTTAATGTATTGTTAATTTATTTATTTTTATTTTTACAACATTTAAGGTATGTTTAATTTACCAAATTAGTATTTGGATGGTTAATGATTGTTGTTTTCGTGCATTGTGAATGGGTGTTTTGGAGGTAGAATGGATTATGGAGTCTGAATATAGAATATTATTTATATATATTTAAATTATCATCCTAGTAACATTTAGATTTTGTTGATAGTATAATTGTAGTATAGGGGAAGTTAGATTGTAATTTTGTTTTAATAACACCAAAATAATATAATTTTTTTAGAGTTATCCCCGAATTATTTTTTATTCTATTGTTTAATATTTATATAAAATTCTTCTAGTAATTTTTAAACTTCACATTCATCAGTTACAAAAACTATTTCACAAAAAGACATCATCACTTCTTTAATGTTACTTTCTACATCATCTCTAGTGATAGAGTACACTAATATTGATCAAAAAACATCATCACTTGTTGAATATTACTTTAATCATGTTCATAGTATATATCTCATCCTATTTACTAAATGAAGCGATATTTTAGTTTTTAATACGGTGTATAAAATCATACACCTCTTTTTGGATCCTTATCACTACCGATATTGTTCTCATCACTAATATATTATTCATAATGTTATTTAATAATATATATTTATTTATATATTTTGAAAATATTAATTAAAAATTTACACAATGAATAGAAATAAAAGATGAGTTTTATCTGTGGTTAAACTTTTAAAATGAATGTTAATTTTTTTTGGAATTTTTTCTGAAGAGATTATAATTGAATGGGTCTAAGGTGAAACAAATTTTTTTAATATTTTTCTTTTATTTTTGAAATAAATTTCATTTCATGGATTGTGTTTTTATTTATATAGTAAACTTTGAATTTAAATTTTAAAAAAAAAATATATTTAGTGCTTGAAATTTATTATAGGTGATTATGATTCATATTTGATTTACCAAAAAATAAATAAGTGATGAATATGAAGAAATGGTTTATGATTTTTTTGAATTTTCAAAACTAAATGTTCCAAAAAATGACATGTTTTCTATCTTTAATTTATAATTTTAAATACAACAGGGTTGCAAAGTAGATAAATTATTGATCATTTAATTTACTTGTGTTTTAATACATGTTATAGTTCTTTGATTTTTAATGGAAACATTGGGTAGAATTAAAGAACTATTAATGGTTAATATTATCAGGTTGATAATATTGAACAAATTAAAGAAATTATTTTTGATATTAAAGTATTGTAAATTGAGAATACCCTATTGGTCACACCTATGTATGGTGATACTGAAAAACCATTGTATCTACGTTTTAGAAAATTTATGGTTTCATAAATTAATTTCTAAATCAAAACATGACTAATATTTAATCTAAGGTATTAGGTTGTTTGTTAAATCATATATCATGAGAAATTGGTTTCAATGGTGATGTTCTAAGAGGTCCATAAGGGTAATCATGGCTAATGAAAGTATACCAAAAGGGTAGAACAAAGTATGAACTTCCCTATGAATGTTTTCCTTAAAGTAGTGATGTGCTAAGAGGGATTATATGATCACCTTAGTAGTGGTTTGATATGTGGTATAGAATCAAGTGTGGTCCCTTAAAACCTAATTGGATAACCTATAAAGGGTAGGATGGATTATTTGATCATATAGATTACCGTTTCCTGGGATTTTAGGTTCGTGAGTGATTAATTATAGCTTACAAACTATGATATTATCTAACAAGTGATCTTTGATAAATAGGATCAATGCCCATGATAACTAATCTTTGAGTATCATATATTATAATATTTTGGGTATTACATGAGGGATAGGTATAGTATTTTATAATGTGAGTTAGAATCAACATGTTAGTGATTTATCTACAGATACAGTGAGGGTGATGTGATATTTGTGTTGATTGTTTGATCTTCTTTATGGACTTTTATATGTTAGGTTTAACTAATTTATTGGTGAATCCATTGTGTGGTTCCTTTAAAGGGAACCAATTATGAAAGGAATTAGGTAAATTTCATTATCATTATGTTCTGGTTACACTAATGAAAATATGGTATTTATCAATGCTAGAAAAGGGCATTAACAGCACTAGAAAATCATTTTTAATTGAGGAAAATATAGGGGGTCCTTTTTATCATTGCTCAGAAAAGCACTGATAAAGGTCCCTTTTAATATCACTAAAAAAAGCACTGATAAAAGGTATCTTTTATCAATGCTAAAAAATAGCACCGATAAAAGTCAAAAAAATTAAACAAAAGTTAAAAATAATATATAATCCCAGGGGAGATTTTAATAGCACTTGACCCCTCTATTAGCATTAGGAATAGCCCCCACCCTCTCACCCTACATGCTTCCCTTGCCCGCACAACCCCCTCCCCACTTGCCTGCGCGCCACGTCTTCAACCCAAAGTCAAACCTGGGACCCCCCTTGCATGCCTCCACCTTTACCACAAAGCCATTTGGTTTTGTTCTCTATTTAATGATATATCTATACATATAGTTATATTTATTCATATATTAATATAGATTCATATTAATATATATATTTATATATTTATATTTATACATATATATTTATTCATATGTTAATATATATATATTCGTATATTAATATATATTTTTAATTATTTATATATATATCGTTATATTTATTCATATATTAATACATATATATTTATTAATACATATATATTTATTCATATATTAATATATTAGTGTAATATAAAATATATATATAGTTGTAATTTTTTATCCGTATATTTATTTGTATATTAATATTTATTTATAAAATTAGTTTTAAATACATTTATAAAAAATGTTTTTATGTGTTTTTATAAATAAATAATTACATAAATATTTACAAGACACACACACACACATATTTACGAATAAATACATATATATGTGTATCTGAAAAGCAATAGAATGTTAGAAAGACCATGACAACTAATCCATAAGTCCTTTTCAACTCCACAACTATTCGAATCGAAGATAATGAACCAATTTTTGATTTGATATTAGGTACAGGCCTTTAGGACTTCTAGATATGAAGTTACAGCTGTTTGAATGTTAACAAATTGAGGTATCTCGACTAAAAACTTAGTTCTAGAGGCCTTATAAGCATTTTTTGTCTTCAAAAAATGTAACCAAAGGTTTTATTTGTTCACTAGTGCACATATGTCGTCGTAGGACTCGATTTGTTATGCTGTAGAGCTTAAAAAGTTACCCAGATCAAAATTTATGGCTTTTGGATGTTTGAATTTCATTTTAAACTTATTTTAGATATTTTATTAATTTTTTTGATTTTTTGTGTTTTCAAATTGTTATTAAATGATTATTAATTGATGATAATTAGAAAATAATTAATTAATAATATATTTTAAAATATATTAAATCCATTTTCACTAAATTTATTATATATTAAATGTAATACTATATTTATATTTATCTAAAAGATATTTAAAATATATATATTTTATTTATATCAATATAAATATACTTATATAACAATATATTATTTTTCAGGATTTTTTTGGAAATTTATCTCTGCTGATAAATCCCCACCATTATCAGTGCTATTAATAAAAGCGCAGATAAAGGGGTCCTCTTTAACTGCACTAAAAAGCGCTTATAAAGGGGGGAATTTATTAGCACTAAAAAAAGAAATGTTAAAGGGTGGAACTGTGGAAACCCTATTTTGTTTTAGTGTTAATATATAATTAATTGACTTAATTTCTTATTTTTAGTGTTTATACATTGATCATACACTCAAATATATGAATTCTAGTATATTTTATGGGCCCTATTAGTATTTAATTGTTTATTTTTATACTCACACCCTACACATGAACCTAGGTTAACATAGAGCTCTTATATTTTAGATAAAGGTGAGGGAAAATGACTAGTAACATAAATTACGATTAGGGAATATCAGTGGAGATTATTTGAGGATACCATGGTAGTGTTAGGGATATTTTAGCATTTTGTTATGAGATTTGAAATTTTAAATTAATATGTGGTAATTTAAAATGTTTTAAGGAGAAAAATATTATCTTCAACAGCTTCATATCCTGAGGAGTTATTATTGAATTTTGTTTCTTAAGACTCATCCCCATATCTTCAATGTTTCTTGAACTACTCTGATTATTAGTAATCCAAAATGATCACCAGTTCTTGGTATGGGATGACTACTGCTCATAGTAGTTCAAGAAACATAGGTGCATGTCCAAAAGAGATAGCGAATGAGTCTTAAGAAAAAAATTAAATAATAAATGTTTGGGAGATGAATCTAATGAGGATGATAGTTGTATATAGATTTTACCTTTGTATTAATTAAAAGTATAACACTTACCAAAGTGGCGTATTCTTTTCATAAATTCAATTACCCATTTCCTTTAGAATGGATACATACTAATCATATAACAAAATAATATTAATTTGGTGTTAACGAGTTCATATAATTTGTAATATATCATGCTTATTACCTTTCTCAATTCCTTTTTTAAAGGTTCAATTTGTTGTTATTCAAGACAAGTTAAATGTTTGAATACTCATACAGGCAATGTCTTCTATAAATGATGATGTATCTAATCCTGAGGAAGAACAAACTATTGATACTGAAACTACAGAATTATTATGGGATCAACAACATGTTGATAGAAAACATGAATGAAATAACATCATAGTATTGAATTCAATTATCAATTAAATATATAAGGGTATCATTTTTTTTGGAAGGAATCAATTCAACCCACATATTGAAACCAAAAATGCAATGTCCATTAGTTTTGTTGGGGTAAAAATGAGTATTAATGTGTCGATTGATATTGATTCATGGTGCCACATTTATCCCATAATGAATGAAACCCTTTGGAATGATATAATGGTAATTTTACTGTATTATTTCTCTAATTTAGCAAAAAATTATATAATAAAATATTGATTTAATTTTCAGTATTCCTTACAGAGTTTTTTTATTTTAGAATATTTCTATAATAAATTATCATAATGTCCACTAGAAAATCACATAGAGGCTTTTAGACTCTGGTTAATGTGTAAAATCTTAGGGATGATGAGAGGGAAAGTAAATACCTATCCACTTGTTAGTTATGAACTCATTATAAAGTAGGAATCATGGAACGATTTCATCAGTCATCTCAATAAGAAAACATTTTTGGTGTATTACATTCAATAATATATTTTTTTTGAAATTATTTATTTCATCCAATTTTATTCAAAATTTTTAATTTATGAAACTACAAAAGAGCATTGAAAATAATCAATGTGCATCAAAACCAAAGTAACCCTATTGTAAAGAATGGATGGGTTACCCTTAACTTGAGAAGAAATTTGTATATATTTTAAATCAAAAATAAAAGTTTTATTTTGTGGGAAAATACATATATTTCTTTGTTTATATATAGACTGATGAATAATAATCTCAATCCACTTTCTTCCCATGTCATGTCCTGTGGAAAGAGGTTGCGTAAATAAAGAGGGTAAACTATTTTTTGTAAACAAAAAAAAGTATTGAAAATGTTTGTAAGTATGACATAATATTAAATCATTATGATTTATAAAAGTATTACATAAAAATATCTTCTTATGTTCATATTTTATTTATATGGTTTAGACACAAGAATCGACAACGACTATACCGGATGAAAAACTACTTCCAATAACTTAAAAGTGGTCGGAACAATATGGTCACATTAAGGGATTATGTTTTAGAGTGTCTCCTTGATCATATTTTAAAAAGACAAAACCAAATGAAGATATATATAAGATATACAAATTATTGCAAACACAAATAAAAACTTTAAAAGATATTATTCTCAGGTCTGGTTTGAAAGACCAGTTTATGAGAAAGAATAAAAGTGACCCAGTGGAGGAACAAAGATCCACACATGAACCAAATGATCCCACTAGGTTTGTGGTTATGAAATACCCTATACTACATACCATACATGAGGTAATCAAATTTATCACTACCATTTCTTCTAAATATGAATTAAATAAATTCAAAAAAAATTACACTACTAAAATTTAGTAGGGTATATTAGTATTTATTTGTATATGTAAACACCCTTACACTACCTTGTTGTAAGGGAAATAATATATAATATCACAGGTGAAAAGCTACACTATAAAGAACTCCCAAATGATCTTATAATCGTGGTAATTAAGGTTTTTCATTCACTGAATATTGTGTTTCCTTTTCCACTTGATGATCCAGATATTATAATGGTCAATGATTCTATTGGAACTTTTATAGCATGGGCACCAAATCTTATAATGATATATGAGGTATGTATTAAAAAAATAATAATAAAAAAATTGTAATAGTTGATGTCAAAAATGTTTGAATTTAGGAATGATATTAAAAATAGATAAATAAATCAGGAAGTAAAATGTCAGATCAATAAAATCTAGTGAATTGGTTAATAATTCAAAATGACCATTTTGGAGTACCTTCTCCCAACCAATTCTAGAGAAACATTTATTATCATTAAAACTTCATGAATATACTAAATTTAAAGTTGAAAATATTTATAACGGTGCATTTGTTATCATTTCTAATTTTTTTCTGTATGAATTTATTGGAATATATGTTCTGATGTTGACTTTTTTTGATTAGATTATTTTAATTCCAAGGAGGAAGTATTTTGCTGATCCTAGTTGCCTCTTAGTCGACATTCCCTTGACCACAAAAGTAGATGATGGTCCATCAGTCATTCAAGTGCTGGTAGTATGAGGGGGAGATGGAGATGCAGAGGATGTCAATAAGAGTTCATTTGGATGATACATGGAGTAGTGAATTTGGGACACCAATCAATGTGACTTTTGACTATTTCATATTAATTTTTAGTTTTGGGGGTGATTTATGAGGTAATTTTTCACTTTATATCCCGCACTAATTTTTATACTTAATGTTAGTGATGTGGTAAATCAAAAACCCATCGATGTGTTATATTTGGATATCTTGATGTTTTATATTTGGATATCTATTTTTGTTTACATCTTTTGCGGCTTTAGAAAGAGCAATTATTTTTTAAAAATCAATATATAGTAGCGTTTTAAACAACCTCCATATATGACAAATGTTTTTTAGCAACAGTTAAAACCGTAGCTATTTATGATAAAAAACATTTAGTCATGGGTTTTTGGCATTAAACATGGGTTTCCCTTCCCAAAAATGACAATATTATTGGGCTGGTTCAAACAACCGCTATCCTTTAGTAATTTTTTAAAGGGAAATCACTATTAATTTTTTTTTCTATAGCAATTCCCAAAAACTACCACTAAATAGATAGAACTGATGCGAGTTGATTACTGACGCCAACTTTTCTAATGGATTTTTGAAGTCATCATAGAACCCATTGGAAAAGATTTAAACAACTACCATATATTTATTTTTTTATAATAAAAAAAACTATAATGTCCATGAAAAATATAAAAATCTTTAAAACCCATGAAATAATAAGAAAAACCATATAAATCATTAAAACTTTAAAATACAACAGAACCCTTTAAAAATCCATTTAAACTATAAAATCCTCGAAAACTCATTAACTAATATATAAAATATTGAAAAAATATTTAAAACCCGAGAAAAAAATAAAATACTAAAAAAATAAACTACCATGAAAAAGCTAAAAAACTATGGAAGACATTAAAAAATTATATAACATTCCTAAAAACCCCTAAGAATCAAATCAAACTAGTGGGATGTCATAAGAAACTTTTAAAACACATATATTTTTTAGTGTTTATTTAGATTTTATATGTTTTTCGAGGATTTCAATAGTGTTTTAGGTTTTTGTATGATTTTTCATTTTTTATAGGGTTATCAAAATTTATCTATTATCTTACATGTTTTCATGGTTTTTATAGATTTATATTTTTTCCTAGGATTTTTAAAAAATTCATGTATTTTCATTGGTTATAAATTTCTTTCATGATTTCACTAGGTTTTAAAGGTTTTATAAGTTTTTAGGGTCATTTATGTCCATAAATAGTTTTCAAAGTTTTTTAGGGATTTTTGAATTTTTTTAGAAGTTTTCATTGGTGTTCATGGTTTCCTAGGGTTTCCAAAGGTTTTTAACTGGCTTAAGGGTGTTATTACTTTTTCAATGTTTTTCATGGTTTTATGAATTTTTTGTATTTTTTAGGGTTTTACATATATTTTCATAGTTTTTATGGATTTATTTTTTTTCCATGGTTTTTAAGGGTGTTTGGGTTTCAAAAAAAATTATTATTTATTAGGGTTGTCATGGTTTTTAGTGGATTTTCGCAGTTCTTCATTATTTTTCATTAATTTTCATCCTTTTCCAATATTCTAAATGGGTTTTCATGTTTTTTTTGTTTTCAATGGTTTTTGGTGTGTTTATAGAGATTTTTTTTTTCATTTATAATGTTTTTATATACGTTTTCATGGTTTTCACATTTTTTTTGTATTTTCAAGGTTTTTTAGAGTTTTCTATTTTTTTCCATATTTTCAAAATGTTTTTTAATTTTTCCTGGGGTTTTCATGTTTGTTTCTACTTTTCTGGGGTTTTTATGTTTTTTATGGGCCTGTATGGTTTTTACAATATTCTAGGGGTTTTCTAATATTTGGGGTGTATAGATATTTTGATAGTTTTTTATAATTTTTCATAATTGTTTAGGTTTTTCAAGGTTTTCAATGGTTTTTGACAGTTTCTTGGGTTCTCATGGGTTTCAAAGGTTTTCCATTATTTTTAATTTTTTTCAATGGTTTCTATGTGTTAAAAGTATTTTAAGGGTATTTCTTAGATATTATATTATTTCTTGTGTTTTTCAAAGGATTTTATACTTTTCAAGGTTTTGATGTTTTTGATGTTCTTCAAGATTTTTTGTGTTGTTATGGTATTTTGTGGATTTTAGACTTTGTTTTGTTTTTTAGGGATTTATAGGGTTCTTTAGGGTGTTTGAAAGTCTTATAGGGTTTTATAGTATTCTATTAGGGTTTACATTTTTCCCTGGTCTTTTCATATATTTAGGTTTTTTCTTTAACTTTTATATTTTTTCATAATTTTTTAGATTTTTCTAGAGATTTCGTTTATTTTCTATTGTGTTGAAGGGTTATATATTGTTTTTATATCTTTTTTTTGGATTTTTAGGGTTTTAGAGGGAGATTTATTATTATATAAATTTTTTTTCGATGGGTTTTATAGTATTCCTTGGATTTTTATTATTTCTTATGGTTTTTTGGTTTTCCATTGTTCTATAGTTTTTTTATAATTATTTGGATTTTATAGAGGTTTTTTTATTTTCTTTTTTATTTCACATTTTTACTGATTTTTTTAATAGTTTTCTAATGTTTTGAGGGTTTCTGATAATTTTTCATGTTTTCTTTTATTTTTTTTCTTCTGTAGTTTCTCCAGGTTTTGAATAATTTTTCTAGTTTTTTGTATTCATTTTAGTGTTTTTTGCATGTCCCAAGCCTAGTGAAACATTTTTTAGATTATTAGATGAAATGATCCTAACTCCCACAGATCACCTTTAATAAGTCATTGGTTTGAAACTAACACTAAGGGTATCTAAAAAAATTATAGGAAGCATTACCCTCTTAATTTAACTATATATATATATATTCATTCTACCATTAAACTCCTTATAAATTATTATAAAATTTAAAAATACACAACCCCAACTATGAATATATGAAATAAAATGAAATACAATTATAGATATTAAAGACTAATACGTTAAAGCTCTACTACATATACCCAAAAAATAGTGTCCCCAATCTCCATCCTGATATCCTGAAAAAAAAACTCAAGAAACACCATAGAGTTGTGGGAAAATAGGATTACTAAATTGGATGTTATTTTTATGAAAAATATCATTTGTTTGAAATAAATGTGCCAGGGTAGGAATATATGGAAAAAACTCATGAAAATATGGAAATATGAATAACTATAATCAATCAGATATAATAAATAGTAAACATAATTAATATTCCCAATTTCATCACCTATAACCACCATATTACATACAAAAATAAACTAATGAGATTTTAAGTAAAGATAACCAATAAATATATCACCATCATAACTGCACCATTGTGTTTCTAATATAACCAAATTTATTATAACTATCTTCTCATGTTAAAAATCATATCCATAAATCATTATGGGAAATATCAACATTAATATAAAAATTGAAAAGGGCCTAAAAATATACCACCACACACCGTTATAAAGGCTCAAACTCAAATATTCTGGAGTTGGAGGTTATATAATTATATTTTCATAAGATATAAGTGATAAAATCCTAAAGGACTAAGTAGTTTAGTAGTCTTGTTAAACTATATTTATACATAAATGTAACATTATATTTTAAAATAGAAAATATACCATAGTATTTTCATTGAGAATATTATTATTCTCTCTATAATTTCATTTAATAACATTCACAATACACTTCTTGGAATCCTAGGGAAAGGAAAAAAAATAAATGGTGAGATTAGATACTCAGTAAGGGTTATTTAAAGTGGAAGTTATTATAGAATAAATAAGACCCTATCAATATGGAATAAAAAATTATTGAAAGAACAATCCATTTAATTAAAAACATGAGCATGAAGAATAATATACAAATAATAAATGATGATCAAACAATGAAATTTAAATAATCACATGAAATTGAATTCTATCCATCTATAACAATTTAAATAATTTCATGTACATTAATGAATAATCTCATAATATTGCAATTTATAATGTTGAACATCATAAACATACCTTCATCACCTCATGCCATGAATTCTAACATAAATGGGTAATTTCTCGACCAAATACACAAACTAGTTGGTCTCATGAGACTAATAAAGGCATATAGGGGCTATAATGGGCCCCACTAGTGACATACAAATTCCAATTTATTCATTATATAAATTGAGTAAATAATAATTAAATATATAATCTATATAAAGATTCATATTGGAAAACAGGCATAAGAAATGTTAAAATTTCACTAGTAAAACTAATCGTAAACCATACATAGAAAAATTAAGGATGATATAATTACAAAATATAATCATTGGAATATATATAAAACAAAGGAACATTTCATTGATTAATATAAATACCATAAAAATATCCTAAAAAAATTCTGGAGGAAAATAACCATTAACATTGAAAATATTTTTTAAAAACTAAAAATTATATAATATTAGAAAATAAATAATATTAAAAAATAAACATAGATATATTTAACAAAATATTGGAATCATTTAATGGTCATCACAGTGGGAAATTACAGTCATGCTGAAGATGCTAAAATAATGATTCCTATCAAATTTTTTAAAAAGTCAAAAAGTACCTCATTCAGAAAAAGAAAAGAAGATTACTTTGAAAAAATATTATTGAAATTCATACATAGGTAAAATTGAATTTAAAAAATCCAGTGAGAATAGTAAAAAATATATTGATAACATTTTAAGGAAAATATGGGCATGGAAGAAAAAAGTTCCCAAACGAATAAAAAACAATTTCTGATTTTCAATAAAACATTATATCGATCTATTGAGTACTAAAAGTGACTAAAATTAAAGGAAAACCTCTAATTTATATAAATAAAAAATGTTTACAAATATATATGTAGTTTACGATAGAAATATTAAACAATTTCCCCAGTGGTGACTTAAACATAAACAACTCTGAATAATTATGAGATTGTAAAATAATACTTTACTTCTTTGGTAACTTTTTAGTCATAAACCAAATGAAAGAATAACATAAAATTAAAAAATTAATTTCTTGAACATAGTTATATTAATTATCTATTATTTATTATTATATACTCCTAAAAAATTATGCTCGTAGAATAAAATATGTCCTAATGAAACAAAATTAAGTTGAAGAACCCTTAAAAACATTATATCATTGAAGATAGAAGTTTTTGATAAAGTTATTACATGTAAAAATTTTAATACTTAAGAAAAAATTGAACATACATAAAAATAAAACATGAGGAAATTTCATACTTATTCATAGAATAGCATAGTCAACTAAGTAGTGGTATTACCTAATGAATGAGAATTGAGTTTAGAAACCTAACTTTCATGTCAAATCCCCTTTGATAAAAAAATATGATTTGAAAATTAAAATATAATGATGTATAAATGATTCAATATATAACATTCAAAAAGGGTAATATATATACTTTATAAAATAAATTAGGTGTATAACATTAAAATATGGATCAATGACTGATAATTGAGAAGAAATCACTTACCTTGGTCCCGACTCGTCATGTATGATCCTTATCTTCTTAAATAATAAAATTATGTTTCTAATTTAATTATTTTGAACATTTTTTAATTTTATTATTCCTTATATTTTATTAATATTCATAAAATATTAATTTTCTTAATTAATTATGTTATCATCAGACATTTTGACGATATTCTGTTTATATGTCTAAAATGACTTTGGTAGGTTGGATATGGTAAATGTTTTCAATGTTCCATTATCTCAATAATAATAATTATGAAATAATTATAATTTTTTTAGAAATTATAATTTTAAAACCATCCGTGAAATATGGTTATGAAAAATGAACTATATTACAATCATGGAGATGGTAAGTCATATCTATGCTTAAGTAAAGTTTCCATTTTTCAACAATCATGAAAAAAATAAGGTAAGTAGTATTTTATATTTATATTATTATAATTATATCATGAATATAATATAATTTATTTAAATAACACATATATATTATCCATGTGATGTGGTGATGGAAAATTAATCACATTGCTTCATGGAGCTGGTAGTCCATACGTACGCACAAATGATGTTATCATTTTTCAATGGAAGGAAAGATAATAAATTATATGATATATTATCTTTTTAAGAATGATAAATATATGATTAATATAATATATAAATAGTTAATCCATCATTAAAATCATCAATGAGAGGCTATGATGGAAAATTAATTACATTAGTTTATGAGGCGGTAGTCCGATGCACACACAAAAGAATGGTTTATTTCCCATTTTATGGAAAAGGAAATGGATGTAGGGTATTACCATAACATTAAAAAGTATAAGTATATGGAAGTTATTTTTATTATTATTTAATCATGTTTGAAGATTATTTTAAAGTTATATAAGAATAAAAAAAAATAGTTCAAAACTATACCTCTTCATCAGGTAACCTCATTTTCTTTACTACTTAAGACCTATTAGGTTGATATTATTCCCCAAATAATACCAATAGAACATGGGAAGGTATTTTATTAAAGGATTTAGGATTTTATTGGCCTAAATTGGTTCTTGAAGTGTGAATACAATAGGAGAGGGGTTTCCATTTATAATTAGTTGAGGGGCATTCAAGGAATTTCTTAAAGTATTAAATTAATATAAATTAATTTTCATATCAAAATGGATTCAAATTATTATGATTTGAATATAATATTATTATGAGTCGAAATAATTTCCTTTAAAATGGACACGTTTAGCTAATGTTTTCACCCTTGTATTTTTGTTTTATCCCTCTATTAACCTTTTTTATGATTGCTGTGATAACAATGTTTTTTACTCTTTTGGGGTCATTATAGTTACTATAAAGAATAATTGGCCCATAAATAGACCATTTCTGATATTTAGAACAATATCCTAGTCACATATGTGATTATAAGATTTATAGTAATTTTAAATCATTTAATACAATATTATTTACTATAAAATATCATTAATATCATTCTTGGAACTATTCTTTTAATCTGAATTTTGAAAATAGTAATACCGAAAAGGAATTGGAATATAAGTATTTCACAAAACCATAACATGTTATATTTATCTAAAAAAATTGGATCCTAATAATTAATTCAAATTGTATTACTGTTAACATTTTATAATCATTTATTTTATTTTTCTAATAATTTAATATGTACTATATTGTTGTTGCATAGGAATTTAAGGTAATTATTTATTCACTAAAAATTATAAATAAAGTACCATGATAAAAATTTTTTTTAATTATTTTAAAAAATATAACCAAACATAATTTTTTTATCCCAATCACAAAATTTTATTTATATTAAAAGAAAGAAATTTACATTTTAGACTTTATCTTTTACTTAAATATTATAAACGTAAATATCAATGAAATATAAATCCCAGTTTCTATATCTCCAAAAATTAGATGGACATGGACAAACATCACTCATCTAATTAGATAAATACAATTAATAGGGTAATTGATTGGTCATAATTTTGCTATTTTTATACTTAATTACTGTATTTACCCTTTCCTGGGAGAAAATTATTTATTATGATTACTATTCATAATGACCAAAAAAGGAAAAAATTTACCAAACTTTGTCATACAGATATAGAATAAATTTTCATATATTCAATTTCTAAAATTTGTAGAAATTAATTTAATATTAAAATGAAAAAAACCAAGAACAAATAGTTTTAAAAAAATTTCATACTAAATATAAAATTTTTTATACCAAATTAAACCATAATATTGATTCCAATGAACTCAGTTATATTATTCATAATATAAGATAAAATTTTTTTCTTTGAATATATTTTAAAACGAAAGGGACATTTAAAAATTATTGAAATAAAAATACACTTAAAAAAATTAATATTTTTCATAGTTTATTAAATTTTTTTATAAAAACCCAAAAATTATCCTCAAGAAATTATTGATAGTATTACATAAAAAATGAATGTCATTTTACCACATAAATTTCTGGAAAGTGTCATAAAATAATTAGGTTATTTTTTAAAAAAACAATAAAACCCACTTTTCAGGAAAAATATAGTTTTGAAGCATATGAAGACATTACTCAAAATTTATAATTAATATATAAATATATTTACTTTATCTAAAACTATTATATATAATTTTCAAAATACAGTTATTCTTATTCGTTCCAATAATTTTAATAACTAGGTTATAATAGATAAATTTAAATAATAATTATTTAATAGTAAATTGTCGTTCGTTTAAACACTGTGTTGTGTGAAATAAAAGCTATCGTAATTAGATTTATTTAAAGAGAAATATGTTTCAAAATATTTGGTAGTTACTCTTATAAATTTAAAGATCCTTACAACATAATAATATAGTAATCCTTTAGGGAAACCCCACACCAAATGATTAGGATGTTAGGGATGAAACAATAATTAAATCAATAAGATATCCCATATCACCATCCATGTTTCATATCATCATCCCCAACTGACATTATTATAAACACATCTATATCAGTATCATATAGTTATCTATCCTGTAAAAAAAATCCTTGAGAAATAATATCTCATTCCCTTATTTAAAAAATCATAAGATCCTAATAGTGTATAAAAATACCATTCCACACATAATTAAAATATCAAAACCATGGATAAACAACATTTATTTACTAGGTATCATGGGAACAAAACCAAAAAATAGAAATAAATATTTTAATATTTAATAGATGACATAATCAAGTAAATATTAAATCCACTATAAATATTATCATCTTATAATTTCTATAATTTATTCATCACTTCACTTATTTTATTTCCTAGTTAAATAATTAATTCATATATCATAATTTATCTCACTTCCATTTAATCACTTTAAACACCTTTTAATAATTCATAAAAACCCAATCCATTTAATAAAATTATCATTTATCTTCTCCTTATATTAATGTCAAATTGTGATTTCCATTTTAGTTAATTAATACATCAAATTTAACCATTCATTCTTAAGAACACCACAATATTCGTAATCCATGTTCAGATTACCTCTTTAATAATTTATTTACATATTACAAAATATTAAGTGGCTAAACCATTTAATACACACTTTCATAATCATTAAGTTAATTCCTGAATCAAACCAGATCTTTAAATGACTATTAATTACCCCTCAAGATAGTTAATGTATCCCAAGTACATCCCCATTCAAGATTCGTATCTATGAAACATAGAAAGCTCACGAAAACTATTAAATACTAAGGAGTAAACCTACTAAACATTACTTCCTAAACCTTCCCAATATTACTACAAAAAATCATTCAACAACACACTTACACATCCCTATATTATTTTATATGCACACAAAACCCTCCTCCCAACCATAACTAGAAACACCACCCCATAAACAAACACTAGACCTCCTTCTCTAAAGGACCTCTAGGTTCTCTCTAAACTACCTAGGGTAAATTGAATCATCCTGAGGGAAGGAAAGACCAATAAGAAATAAAATTACCTAAATATAAAAACAACAACATTCCCTTAATGACCAAAATACTACAATCGAACACTCACTAACCCACTAAAACAAAGAGGAAAAACTAACATTTTAATAAAAATCATCCTTAGACGCTTCTTAAATATAATGGATTACTAGGATATATAAACCCTAACAACGTTGGTGAAACCCCTATACTATAATCACTAAAAAACTTATATGTACATTATTAAATATTAATTTGTGGTTACCTACAAATTTATAATTCTATATCCATGTGCTTATCCATATGTCCATATTCTTAATGAACTCTATCCAAAACTGTAATTATCAATTCTAAATAATTTAAATTAGATATTTAGAAATCAAATATTACATATAATAAAGAGAGGGATAAAAAACCTTATCACCATTCCACTTTTAATTTATATCCAAGTTCATATATTTCTTCAAAATATTAAAAATATGTTTATAAATAATAACATAATAATCTGGTGCTAATACAAAAAGCATAATGAAATGAAAGGTATATACCCAAGTATAGATTTATATTAAATGAGGTAAAATAAATTCGAGTTTTATAGAAAGTGGAAACACATAATATCACATTACACTTGAATAACCAGTGAAACTGATCTCATGAAAAGGGTTTTCTATATCCATATATTGGTTTTCATGGTTTTATGAGTTTTTAAGTGTTTTATAGAGCATTGGCATTGTTTTTATAGGTTTTCAGAGTTTTCTAGGTTTTTTAAATATATTTTCAGAGTATTATATATCTTTTTATAGTTTAGAGTTATTTTCTGATATTTTGTATGGTTTTTATAGGTTTTCATGATTTTAATTTTTTTATTGGTTTCTAGGATTTTCATGGTTTCTAAGGTATTTTTGAGTATTTTTGAGTTTTTCATAAATTTTTAGTTTTTGGAAAAGTTCTTTATGGGTTTTTAGAGATTTTAATTATTTTATAGGGTTTTTATAGTTTATCATGTTTGTCATTATTTTTAGAATATTCAAATATTTTACTAGGTTTTTAAATATTTTTTAGATTTTTTCATGGTTTCATTTCATATTAGTTCTTTCCAAGGTTTTTAATGCATCTCATTATTTTTAATGGTATTCATTATTTTCTAGGGTTCTAGGATTTTAATATTTTTTATGGTTATAAATTGTTATTCTTGGGTTTCCAACATTTTCCTGGGTTTTACATTATATTTCCAATGTTTTCTAGTATTTTCAATGAATTTAAAGGGCTTTGATAGTTTTTAGGGTTTCTCATAGTTTTAATGGTTGAAATACTTCCTAGGTTCTTTCATGGGTTTTCAATGTTTTCTATACTTTTCCTAGGTTTCCCATGTTTTTCATGGTTTTCAAATGATTTCTTTTATTTTTTAGTTTCTATGGGTTTTATATGTTTTTAATTTTTTTTATAGTTCTCATTGGTTTTTAAGATTTTTAATGATTTTAATGTTTTTAATGTTTTTTACTTTTTTCTATCATTTTTTATGGGTTTTAGGGTTTTCATAAATTTTCATGTTTTTCAATGTATCTAGTTTTTCTTGCTTTTTTTCGAATTATTCAAGGTTATTAATGTTTTTCCAAGGGTTATTATGGTTTTTAATATTCTTTTTGGGATTGAAGTGATTTAATTTTTACTTATAATTTTAATTATTTTAAAATAATTTTCATGTTATTTATCATTTTAGGGTTTTATAGGGCTCAATAAAATTTTATAAGGTTTCATGGTGTTTTTCAAGGTAGTTTGGTTTTCCAAGGTCTCCTATGGATTTTAAGAAGTTTTAAGGGGATTTTATTACCTTTCATGGTTTTTGGGTTTTATAAGGTTTTATGGTTTTATAGGGTCTTGTTAGGGTTTTTAGTCTTTTTAGAATCATTTGGAGTTTTAAAAGGGATTTCAAGGTTTTCAAGGGTTCTGGTATTGTTTTTGAATGATTTCAAGGTTTATTGTATTTTATAAGATTTTACATGGTTTTCAGTTTTTTAAATCAGTTATCATGATTTTTATAATTTTTTTATGTTTTCCAGAGTTTTTACCAAGCTTTTCAGGGTTTCCAAACACAGTTCTATGATTTTCCCTTAAATTAGAGTAATCTAAATAGAAAAATAACCCACAAAATACAACTTATAGTATGAAAAATATTACCTCCAACCAAATTCAATATTAAATAATGTTTTTAAAAAAACTAAACATAAACAATCATCCTTGGGTCAATACCAAGTATAAAGTACTCAAAAAAAATACAAAACACACCTTATAACTCTACTACCAACCCCGGGCCCAGTACACCTAGTCTCTTGATACCCTAAAGCTGCTCCAACCTCATCCTTTAGAAAACCCATTTTCAAACCAAAAATTTATTCACAAGGTCTGTGCACACACCGAGGTTCCCATGTATGGTTTTAGCATAAAACTCAGTAGGGTCTCGCTAATCACCACTAATATAAATTATCATATGCATGTTTATTAAAGGGGAAAATAAATACATATATAAATATTCTCTCTAAACCATAGTGTGCTTAACAGGCCTCTATAATACCTAAAAAGGTACGTACACTTGTCAAGTCATCAGGTGTTAACCAAGCCACCCCTACTATAACCAAACATACTTCACCAAAATGCCAAAATACACCCATCACCTTATTCTATAATATCAAATCCCATACCATTCCTATAGTCTTAAGGTAGGTATTTGTCCAAAACCTATACCCAATACACACAAACACTAGGCATGGTCATATATTCATTTGCCTAGAAAATCCATAAAACTCTCTAAGGAAGTCGATCAGTCATCTATCACATAGTACCATGACCTAACCCATAGAGAGGTCCTAGGAAATGGCCTAAGAAACTCTTAGAAAGATATAATTCATGCACACTGACCCTCGACATACATGGAAAGGTCATCTACCAATGTTCGAAGTACTAGGGCATAATATTTCTATCAACCCAAGCCCTGGTTGGCATGTTCCTAAACGAAATAGCCTCATATTTTTCTGTTCATCATAATTACCCATACTTGATGAAATTAAGGAGCTTCACCATACTTATCCATCCAAAAAACACTAGGGATTCCATCACATAGACCCATATTCACATACACATGGGGGTCTATTAGGTACATGAAAAGCACATAAGTTCACCGCTTATAACATTGATCTCAATATTATAATATATATGAATATTCCCCTTCTATTCTTATACACATTTGTTAATCACATATCAAAACTCAAGTCATATAATATGTCCTCCAAACCTTCCACTATATTTTCTCTTCATTATCACCTTAATCTCACTGCTCCTTAGAGAAATCCTTACATAAAGGCTCCTGTGATCTAGCCCCCAAGCCCCATCTTGGTCCGCATCATCAAATATTGTAATCTAAAGGACACACATCACTCTAAGTGAATACAAATACCTTTATACAAATTCTTCATGGAAGTACCTCATCACAATTGAGACATATGTCTAGCTTTCCTATTGCCACAGGACTCCAATCCTCTCAGGCCAACCCTCTTAACCTAAGAACCCAACCTAGGATATCTCACATATATTCTCACAACCTAAGACCTCATTTAAGAATATCCTCAACATTTGGGAAACACTATCCCCTTGGTGACACATTCATTGGGCAGTCTTGATATATTCATGTAGAAAAGTGTACTTACATAAGAAATAGAAGGCTAAACATCATTATATCCCATCATCTCAAGGCACCATGGGTCTTAAATCCCTATTATCAAACCCTAGGATGTATTCATGCATTCAGAATCATGTATAGACATGCATATTAAATTTTATTAGAGTGTACACCTAGATCGATAATAGAGTTAACCCTTATCCAAGATCCACCAAGCCTCACCCATTCTCTTTGGAACCTTTCTCACACAAAAAACTCCCTTCATTACATATAAATAATTTATAATTAATTAAAACATTTAATTTAAATAATTTAATGTCTTAAAAACTCATCTGATGCATATCGCTCTCCAAAACTAGGAGTAACTAGGTTCATTCTACTCATGACGCACCTTTGAACCAAGTCTCTACAAAATCCCCAAGTGTGACACCCAATTAAATGGCCAATTTTACCTCAAAATCTTTTAAACCCATAGGAAAATCCTAAATTGATATACCATGTCCAAAATTACTTTTTAGGGAATGAAGATGGAATCTATGGCCCTACTATGGGAAATCCGGATTGAAGAAACTTTAATCAAGGAAATTTCCACCATGTTCTAATGTTGATTTATAAAAAAACCAAAACCAAAATAAAGTTGTATTGGTGATAGATATTATAAACCAAAATAATGAGAAATATAGTGAATAACATACCAAGGTTCATATCCAGAACCACCCCTCTTGAAGGATAAATATAATGAAGGTGGGTCAGTCCATACATCCCCTCCCAAGTGAGCCTATTATAAAAATAAATAGAGCACAACCCCCCCTCCTACTCCACCATTTTAAAAAAAGTGGCAGACCCATTGATAGTGTGAACCTCTGGTTCACACAATGAAGCACCCAAGTAGGGGACTCCTAGTCCCTTATCCTACAAATACAGGTTCTGAAGCCATACTTCATGGTTTTAATGGCCTATAATAACCCTATGTTGAAGCCTAACCACTTTGGACTTCCACAGATACTATTCTAAACCCCCAGATCAACACCCAAGCCTTGAACACCGTATGAAAACTCTAATTTATGATGTTTTTGTGCTTGGAAATCCATTATAATTCACTATTATGAATATTAACCCTCCACCAAACCAAATGTTAAAATTCCTTTGAGATTTTCAAAACCGTAATAATGTGGGATGTTTCAAACACTACTACAAAATAGGCTTTTAACAGTGATGATAAATAGCAACCTTTCTGAGTGCATTTTTTCTGGCACTGATAAAGGGGTTCCCTTTATCTATGCTTTATTTTTAGTGTTGATAAAGGACACCCATTTTCAACTATTTATTTTTAGCGTTGAAAAAGGGTATCCTTTATCAATAATTTTTTAGAATTCATAAAACTCTGAATAAAATTAAATAATTAAATAAAAAATATAGAAATGAGATTACTTGAAAAATATTAAAAAATTTATTAATTATATCATCCTTGATAAAAAATGAATAAATTGATTATACTATATATAAATTATAAATACTATGAAATAGTATATATTAAATATATAAATATATTTAAAATAAATAATAAAGAAATAAAAATGAAGAATAAGTAAATTAAGAAAAATATTAAACATTTTATTAATTACATATTTATTGATAATGTTAATAAATAGTATATATTACATATATAGATATATATGAATTTATATAATTGGATTTATATCATGAAAAATGTTTATTCTTGACATTAAATAGTAATATATTTAGGGAATAATGGTTTATAAATAAAAATTAATATGAATTTAAAATACTGACTAATTGCATCAAGTAATTGATATAATTTATTGTCATTTGATTTTTCAATTTAACATAGTTCAAATGTGTTATATTGATTTCAAATATTTGTAATATTAATTCATTTTTATATAAAATTCACACATAAATATTTTTTTTAAAATTTAATCAATTTTTATTATTTATTATTATATATATATATATTTACTATGTTTTAATAATTTCAATATGTATTAATATTTATTTCAATATATATCAATTGTTTTAATAATTTGTATCTAATTAATCAAACTTATCAAATTTTTCAATATTATAAGTCTTCTCATTTTTAAATATCCAATTTTAATAATTTTTAGCATGCATGAACTTAATATTAAATATTCCTTAATAATGTTAAAAATATATTTGTAAAAAAATTATTTATAAATTTATATTTACTATATTTATACATTTATAAATATAAATAAATTATTAAAATTTTTAAAACATTTATTTAAATAATTTTAACAAATAAATTATATAGATTAAAATAATTATAAATTTATAATAAATTTATTTGAATAATGAATATATTTACTATATTTATATTTATATATATTTATTGAATATATATGTATATATATAATTATATAAACATTATTTTTTTAAAACAGTTTTATATAATTATTAAAAAAAATTATATATTCAAATAATTAAATTTTTTTTCTTTTTTAAAAATTGTTATTATAGGTATTTTAATTATATATAATAATTATAATTTTTCAAAAGTATTATTTTTAAAATGTATTATTATTATTTTTCAATATTTTTTTATATGTATTATAATTATATATAAGTACTATAATTACATATTCATAATTTTTTGATACTTTTGGGAAATAATCCAAAAGTCATTTATGTTGTGTAGGAACCAATCTATCCTCAATCCAATACATGATGTGCTCAGTTTGACTCAATGTTTCTTTTATCAGTTTAAAATCGATAGTTTAGTTCAAAAAATGTCACTCACTGAAAATAGAGAAAACAAGATCATATTTTATTGATAATTTTTAAAATATATTAGAAATTTATTTATGATGTTTATCAATCTGTATCACATCAAACCGATACACAACGATACTGTTATGAGTCAAAGTGTGTGTTTCCATTTTAAAATGATATTTACTAAAAAAATAGTGACATACTCAAAACTGAGGAAACACATTCAGAATTTTTTGATATTTTAGTAAAAAAAATACATAATTCATTTGAGACCTATAGGAATCAGATTCACCTTAATCAAATGATTTATGTGATTACTATGACTCCAAGTACATCTTTTTATTTAAAACAGACATCAATTTTAGTAAAAAGGACAATTGGCCTACACAAAACTGTGTAAATGCATTCATATTGTTTTTATACTTTAGTGATATGATATATATGTCATTTTTAACATTTAATAATTTTACACACCTCAATATTAAACATGATGTGCCGAGTATGAATCAATGTGTTCGATATAATTTAAAAATAAATAGTTTAGTTCAAAAATTTTCACTCACTGAAAACTGAGAAAACATGCTCAATTTTTTTGATACTTTAATTCATTTAATTATAAGTTATTTTTTATGTGTAGGAATTATTCTCAAAAAAACTGGTACATGATGTGATTAGTATTGGTCAAAGTGTGTGTATCCAGTTTAAAATGAAATTTTAGTAAAAAAAAGATAATCGGGGTACTCCTAATTGAGTAAATGAATTCATATAGTTTGGATACTTTGATAAGATAATCCATAAACCATTTGGGATGTATTGGAAATATCCACACCTAAATATGATGTAAGGTGTGATCAGTATGACTCAAAGTGTGTCTTTTTATTTAAAATTGACATCAATTTTCGTAAAAAAAAGGACACTTAACCTACTCAAAACCTATAAAACTCATTTAGATTATTTTTATACATTCGGAAAATGATTCATATGTAAATTTTTGATCTGTACTAATCAAACACACCTTAATCCAGTGCATAGTGTGACTGGTATGACCACAAGTGCATCATTTTATTTAAATTTTCCATCAATTTTAGTAAAAATGAAAATTGACCTACCCAATACCATGAAAAAGAATTTGGATCATTTTTATACTTTGGGAAAATGATCTATAAGTAATTTTTTGAAGTGTAGTGATTAGTCACAACTCAATCTGAAACAAAATTTTCCTGATATGACACATGGTGGCTTTATTTGTTTAAAATCGACATTTTATTTCCAAAGGTAACACTCACTGAGAAAAAAAGAAAACATGCTCATATTGTATTGATAATTTCGAAAAACTACTCTTAAGTCATTTTTTTGATTTATAGGAATCAGTATCACTTAAAAGTGACACATGATGTGACCAGTATTAGTCAAAGTGTGTGTTTCTAGTTTTAAATGAAATTTTAGTAAAAAAGACAAGTGACATACTCAAAATTGAGAAAACAAATTTACATTGTTTTGATACTTTAAAAAAATGATCCATATATCTTTTTAGACATGCAGGAATCATCCTCTCCTCAATACGATGCACGATATGACCGATATTGCTCCAATGCGTCTTTTAAATATATAAGTGTCATTTTTGTTTAAAAAATGCATCACATCATCAAAAATGAGAAAACAAGCCTAATTTATTTTCTAATCATTCAATATATTATTACTTAATTAATTTCCGTTTCATTTTTATCTTTTACTCATTTACTTAATTTTTATAGAGATAATTATTGAAGATGGCAAGAAATGGTGTGGCATGAAAGAATCAACCATAACTCAATCTGATGCATAGTTTTCTTGGTATGTCTCAATGTTTAGTTTAAAATTAAGAGTTTATGATAATTTATTTACTTATATTATTAATAACATAATATTATTTTTCTTATACAACTGCATTATTTTCTTGAGCAGGGGTTAGGATCAAAATATAATGGAAGACTATTGTTTTTGAATAAATTTAATAATTGTTACTTATGTAATTGTATAAACCAATGTTTGAAATATCTATAATATAGTGTTTGTTATTATATTTGTGTTGTAAATTTTATTTCATTTAAATTTTGTATTCTTACTTGATTTCTCTGATTTCATGATCTTTCTAGTGTTGCGGTGTGTTGTTTCAACATACTACACTATGGATGTTGTGTTCTACTGTAGCATAATATTTCATGATCCTTTATTTGTTCTTTTAAAATTGATAATAAAGGACCCCTTTATCAGTTATTTTTTAGCAATGATAAAAGACTACGTCTTTTAATCTCACTCCAGTAGTCAACTCTTCTCTTGCACTGATAAAGACCATTTTTAGTACTATTACACTCATATTTTGTAGTAGTGAAACTCCCCACTTGAATTCTTTTAATCCTCAAGGAATCATGGTAGTCCTCAAACCACATCTCTCGACCAACCTCATTCTCCAATTCACTAGTTATCTCCTCTATTTCTTCACTGAGCTCCAACCTCAATCTAGTTGTACAATCTAATCAGAAAACATAGTATTCACCAAAAGCTGAGCCTCCATCTATCGACCAATGCCAACATCAAGTTAACACTCACCACATTCTTCAATCCTAATATACCTTGATGTCTTCAACCTATTAACCCTTAGTCTTATAGGGCTCACTACTACACTACTAAACTATATATGTATGATTTAAATCCACAGTGATCCCCAATATAGGAATCTCCTAGTAAAACCACTCCTCCAGTGGTCTACCAACCTACTAATCACATCCCAAATGAAAATTTTTGCATGGTTCCCTTCTTACCAAGTTCAAATATATGAAAAAACACTAGTAGATATTTATCCATTATACTTTTCCTAAAACATCTGATCACACCCACTGACATGTCTTCAAATAACACCTACCTCCAACTCAGAATTTTTATAACTGACCCCCACAAATGAGTTCTCTCTCATTCCCTAAGCTACAACACTAATATTTTTATACATCCCAAGTATTTTTTTTAACAAAATGGAACTTTCACTACTTTTCATCACATGATTCTCCCTCCAAATCATGCAAAGAGTATGGGTTTGACCACATAAATCTCATGATGAAATTGTTTTAACCCCTAAATAACCTGATTATATAGGGTTTATCCCCATGAACCATTTCACAAAACTAGGCCACCTGAATTTTTTTTACAAAATACGTTCATCCCCTTAATCATGTGATAAAAAATAGTTTCACCCACCAAAACATGTGGTGAAACTGGTTCATCCCAAGATTTATTTCAAAAAATCAGTTCATCCCCTAAAACATGTTGTGAAAGTAGTTCACACATAAACAATGTTACAAATCATTGGTTCAATCCTTTGAAAAACTTGATGAAAAATGATTCACCTGAATCACAAAACAATTCTCGGATAACCACATGAATCACCCTCAGACCACAATAAGTTCACCACAAGCCTATTTCCAATGCCCTAGCTCCAACCAACACCTAATCCAAACAAAAAATATTTTATTAACCATGGAACTAGATATAATGTGATCTTATCTAACACTGAAATATTAATATCACATTGAATATCCACCAACTTGTCTCAATTCATCAATTACCATTCTAAAATGACGTTTATTCACCCGTTACTGATAATATTATCCCCACTATAGGAGTATCATTATTTACAATCACCCAAAACCCCAAACACCCATTTTATATAGTGTGTGATCCATCCATTACTACCCACAATTACTATATATGTTCATCCTAATCTCACCAAAGTGATAACCTTAAACACCAACCCCCACCCATTCCCATACCACTGGTAACAATATCCACTAATGATTAAGGGTGCACTCCCCACCATGTGTATTTACTTTATATTCTCCTTAATATCTAGCCCCAAATGGTTCCTAACACTACCGTCACCCATCATGGAAGTCCTTAACAAGGACTAACTCTATCTTTCTTACCTAGGTACCCTAATAAAATGTAGATTTAAATTCTCATTGTTGAGGGACATCTCCCATGCACGAAACTTCATGATTATATGCCCAAAATAATCTCAATTAATGTATTTATCATGTCACTCCAAGAGTGTCCCAAAAAGATACTATAGTTTTATCACCATTACACCACATTGGATACACAATAACCTGAAAATTCTCAATGGACACACACACATCCTAATTTTTCACTCAAAAAGGTGCTAGATGTACCGAAAGGACACCTACCCTCGCACATAGAGACATTTAATTGTAATTTTAGGCCAACTCCCACTCTCTTGATCCAAGGAAGAGTAATTTTATGATAAAAATATTGATGGTTACCCTTCATAATCCAAATCAGTCTCACTAAATCCTAATTGTTTCACATTCCTACAAAACCATTCTCATGAAACCAGACTCATGTTCCCATGATTATCATCTCGTCTAACCTAAGATCATGCACTTAAACCCCTAAACATACCCTACATGAATGTATTTTTTTCCTTACATCCCAAGGTATATGATATTTTGTGGATAATCACTACTCTATCCAATATATTTGTGTCGTTCTTAGTTCCAAGATTCCACCCACTCTCCCATTGCGCTAGCTAAAATTGCATCCAGAGAACCACTAGAAGTGACATCCAATAGTTCCTAAACTCAATCCTCAAATACAATATAAGAAATTATTCATTTTATTTTCATCCAAAATCCCATGGAATTTTCAATTCTTTTTCCAAAAACCCCTCATGTTTTCCAAAAAAGGACCCACTATGGTTAAGAACAGTATCACTAATAATGGATATGGAAAAATCTATGTTGGTTTTCTTAACAGTTGTAATAACAAAACCCATCCCAATGATACAAATGGTTCTATAATTATCTAGTAAACTCATAACCATAATTATATCACCTTTTAAGTTTAATATTCCCTCATCAAGTCATCATAAGGGAACAAAATCCTCAGACTGACCAACGATGGGTCTCTATACATCACTTGACGATGGGAGTGTATTTCCTTCACTAGAGAACATCATGCACTAGGATAAAAATAATATTACATCAAAATAAAATTTGTCATAACCCATTTGAGTATAATTCTGCCAACATGTTAAATGGGAAAATGTTTGTTACATCATTTTTTTCACTATAAACTATCAGAACTCTCATCAGTCAAAAACCATAGTAAAGAACAAATATGTCACGTGAATCCTACACATCTAATTTCATGAATGTCCACGGAATATTTCTAATGGTATAATATCTAACCATGTAACTCTTTTCAATGTTATAAGAGCCAAAAATTAAAATAAAAAAAAATCCAAACTTCATAGATTTCACCAAGGTGAAATCATAAATCCATAAAATCAAAAAACCAAAAAATAAAATCGCATCACCCTGGTAACCTAGACTTCTTACCAGGATAGGTGTTCTTGATGCACTAGTCTTATTTCCATTATAGGCTTCAACACATTCCAAGAAAAAATATTTTTCTTATCACCAAATAATAAAACCTATGATACCACTTCAAGGTTATTATGTATTCTCAAGAATGCCTCCCCATACATCAGTAGAATCCAAATAGTGCAGAGTTTCTAATATATACAGTGGAAGGAATATGTCATAAAATTAGAGTTATAAAAATTGTGTAAATAGTCAAAAATCATACACATCATAGTAAGAAAAATAAACCATCAAATCAAATATAATAAGTAATGATACTATCATAAAAACACTTCATACACTGATTATTCATTGGTCCAATCCCTAGTACAAAAGAATCTAAAAATTCAAAACATACACATTGGCCTTAATTTTATCCTTATGTCCCACATAATGAGTCTTCTGATGCCCTTGAGTTTCTCATTCCCAGTCCCCTACACAATCCATTATCTAAACTAAAATGCAGACATAAGGGCTATATGTGCACAGAGATACCAATATAGGGTGTCAGTATAAAAATAAGTATGGTCTGAATAAGGACCCCTAATATACATTTTCATATTATTACATACTAAAAAGGAAAATAATTTCATATTTAAAAGAGATATTTGATTCATTGTGTGCTAACTATGCTAGTAGGACACCAAAAGAGGTACAAACACCTGTCTAGACATTGGGTGATAATCAAGCCACCATAACCCTGACTAAACATCATCCAGCACCATACTAGAATCTAATCATTTCCTCATGAAATCATACTGATTCCTAACCCATACCATAGAATCAGGGTTGGGTGGAATCAAATACCTTTACATAATACCCACAAAAATTGGGCACAGTAAACATTCCATCATCCTTAACCCATCCATAATCACTTTAGGGACATCCGTCGGCCATCCATCACATCGTACCAATACCCATCCCCCTAGAAATCCTTCTTTCATGACACAAGAAACTCCTAAAAAGGTCCAAATCCTACTCACCAACCCAATCCACATAGGGAAAATAACTACATTGATATCTAAAAGAATAAATCGTGGTCTTTCGATCAATCCATTCCATGTTTCGCAAGGTCATAGACCCAATGACTTTATTATGGAATGGTCATAACACTAAACCATCCTCATAGACATAGTGGAGGTTAATAAAACTATCATATCCCCAAATATTATGGGGTTTCTATCATGATGATTCATCCCCATGAATGTTAGTTAGGTCCATTTAGCATAAGAAATGTATACAAGGTCGTGGACTGTCACAAAAATATCAGTCTTTACACTTCAAGGAATATCCCTCAACTAAAATCCCATAACTCATGACATCACATCTCACCCCTCAAGCTATCTACTCAATAATCTAGACTATCCACAATATCTTCTTGTCAATATAACACCAATCACATCTCCCCTCAGTGATATCACTACCTGATGGCTCCTCTGACACAATCGTCCTTGGTCGGTCTAAGTCCTCATCTTCCAACATCATGTCCCAAAGGAGTCCTATTTCTCTAAGCACATAACAAGTCTCAAATCCACCCTTAGGAGAGAGTACGACATCACATGTAATCCATATGTATTCCTCTCCCATATTTACTAGGCTCATGCTTCTCATGCCAACCTGCTATCTATAGGTACTCATCCTAGAGTATCTCAAATCTCATCTCATACCCCAATACCTCACAAGTTCTCTCATCAACACCATTGACATTCTCACTCCATGGTGGTATAGTCATCAGGTGGTTTAGATATATTAAAGTTATAAAGGTAACTCAAGAAAGGCATATAATGTGGAACACTCTCCTATCCCATCTACCTAGGTAACCAATGGTCTCTAACCCCCATTAAGTATGAAGGTATGAATTCTCATGCGTAAATATATATATGAAATTTTATTATATGGTCTGCCTACCTAGATATGGGCGTTAACACCTCCATAAGATCCACAAATCCTCATATGAGCTACCATGCACATGTATCATGCCAGAAAAACCCCACTATGAATTGATATTGGGTTTATTATTGAGTTTCATCCTAATAACAAATAGATATTTTGACATTTATATTAAATGGATCCAGCTAAAATTTATAAGTTAGAGAACCAATTGATGATTTATTAAGGAATGTATTTATCTATCCAACCATATCATTATATGATGAACCTATTCAATTTATGAAAAATGTTCATACAAATTTAATTTGTTCTATAGATTATCATTGGTTTGATAAGGTGAAAATGAAAAAAATGGTAACATTTCTAAAGTATGTATGATCTATTTGATCAGCTTCATAGTGCAAGAAGGTTTTTGATATTGATCTACATTTTGGATTTCATTATTTGGAGATCTAAGAGGAATATATACCAAATATACCTTTTCATTTTGTTAAGGTCATTATGATAATGATTTAATGTCATTATATTTAATAAAAACACCATTGGTATTTATGAGTTTGATTCAAATGAATATTCTACCATTTATTTACCTGTTTTGGTTGGTTTTTATAGATGGTACTCAAGTCTATTTAATATCATAGAATGAGAATGTGAGATATATAAGGACCATATTGATGTTTTTGTGTGAGATTAAATTATTTGGAATGTTATTAAAGATTTTTTTAGTAGTATACAGTGCATTTCCCATCTCATGTGATTTTTGATATTAGTGATATTATTAAATAAGATGTGGTTGAGATGGTGGTGTCCTTTCTATCTGCTAAGAATTTTTGAAGATGTGTAGTTTTCTTGGTCTATTTTGATAATATAGGAGGTTTGTTCTAAATGTTTCTTAGATTATAGATAATTTATTAACTTTTACTAGGAATGGGAATAACGTTGTGGGAAAGAAGAGTGTGATTCATCCTTTGATTGTATAAAGGATAAGTTGACCTATAAGGATATTTTTAGGTTTCTATAGGATTTTTTTTCTTATGATGTGTATTGTGATTCTTTGTATTATATTTTAGAATGTGTTTTGAAATTAAAACATGTTTTTATAGCTTATAGTTTTAGACATTTTCACTCAAACTAGAATAAATATGAAACTCATAACCTATAATTGGTAGTTCTGGTGTTTTTATTAAGGATGTATGATAACTATTTGATTTTTAAGGATTTTATTGTCTATATATATTATAATATCTTTAATTTCATAATTTATTCAATAAATTATAATTTTATGTAAATGGGATGGATATTATTCTTTTGAGTTTATGATTTTGATATAACATTTACCCTAGGAAAGGGTATTTTGGTTTCAAAATTTTTGAGTTATAGATCTTATAGTGATGTGGTTTTGGGTTTTATAGATAAATAGAAGATGATAGGGGAGTTAGATAATAAACATCTTGATGTGATATATGGATGGTCAAGCTTGTATGTATTACATGTCAACATAATCTTATTTGGGGAATAGGTGATTGAGTATCAATTAGGGGATACTAAGAATATATTTTTATATAGTTAAATAATTTAGAGTGTTTCACTTTATGGTTGGATTAATGATTGGGTACATCAAGGGTTATCTCGATTGAATTTTTTACTGCACAATATATGATTGATGTAGTGTTTTTGGAGTTTCATGGTTTCACTTTAACAATGTTTCTTGGTTTGGAGATGATGTATCATGAATTGAGGAATTTTTTATAGAGTTATAGGTTGAATAGATATTTGGAAACGTTTTTTACATGATTCCTTACCTATCCAAAAGTGCAGATCCTGACCCTGGTATCCCGAAGTCGGTGCCTTACTTTATTACATTGGTATAATAAATAAGGTTTTCCTTTCCAGAAGGTCCGAATATTTTTGTATATTGAGATAAAAATATACATAAATAAGTTTAAAATTGAAAATTTAAAGGAAAATAAAATCGAAACTCCATTGTAAACATTCTTAAACTCATATATTATCCCTCCAAGTCATTCATAATACAAATCTTCGTATCTTTGGAAAAAAATAAATCATAAGGGGTGACCTCACATTCTTAATTGGGGAAATAAATATAGTATAATATATAATAAACAATTAATAAAGGTGAATAAATAAAACACATTCTATTAAAATATAATCTTGAACACAATATGGTTGAAAAAAAATCTAAATAAATAATTACATATAAATAATCACATGAGAATGAAATATAACCATGGATAATCTAAAAGTTGAATAATAACATGGGATATCAATTAATAATATCATAATTATGTAATGAATAATTTTTTTACGTCATAAACATACCATCAAGGATTCATTTAGGACACCATGCATAAAAGGGTAAAAATTCAGTCTAGTTTGTCTCATGAGACCTACCAATGCATCGAGGGGATATAGAAGGCCCCTCCAATCACCTACTATGTCTAGCACATTCCTCATGTGTCAAATAATCAATTGAAAAATATATATTTAAATAAAAGTTTCCCATAAAAATTTGGAATATTTGAATCATAATTAGAGATGAAAATATAGTACTAAAATCATTGACAAATTCTAGAGAGAAATACCATTTTACTTTGGAAGGAAGAGTTCCTTTAGAAAATCAATGGTATTTTTCATGAAATCTGATTTTAAACATGAATATTTGAAAAAGTAAAATATATGTACAATGAAATTATGTTTGAGAAATAAATTATTTCTAACATGTAAAAAAATTAAGAAACATTAGATTTGGGCCACTTCTATTTGGTTTAAAAGAAAATACATGAATATTTAAAATGATAAAACTCATAATTGTTTTTATAAAACCAAAAATGAAAAATAATGTTTTTATGATAAGAAAAGTTGTTTTAGAGAAATAATGGTGGATTAAAATAGATTATGGAGTGTACTTAAAAACAGGTAAGAAATCAAGAATTTCCTTTTAATCGGGATCGCCTGACGAGAAGAATTTAGAAGGTAACCATTAAAACATGAATTTCATCATAAAAGAAAGATGAACTAATATAGATACATGATTTTGGAATATATACATAGAATTTATAATAATTATAAAAAAATAAAGGAGAATTAAATTTGGGTAAATAGATATAAAGAATAACCTGTAGGAAAAATGTAGGTTCAGAAAGAATCTCTTACCATTGTGTAAATAGTTGAACCATATTCCCCATAAAATTAAAAATCATCAGATAAAACCTTTAATACCAGGAAGAAAAATAGATTCATGATATTATACATCAAATGGTGGTATACATACACCACACATAATAAATAGTGGTGAATAAGGCATATCTCACAGAAATAAAAGTGAGATGAGAAAACCCTTACCTAATATCTGAAATCGTTCCGCATTTGTAATTACCAACCTGGATAATGAAATTAGATTAAATAATAATTTAATCAGAAATTTGTAATAATTTATATTATTTAATTTTATTTTATCAAGTTTATTTATGGTCTTTTTTTATGAGTTATAAGATTCAATTCCATCATTCAGAAGTGTTTTTTTCCTTGGTTTTCACGATTTGTTCACTTGAATACATGTATAAAAGATCTTGTGAAATGGGAATAGTTATACAAAATGGAAACTATATGCTATTAATGAAATTATATAATATTTAATGGTTTTATATATCATTTTTTCAGATATGATGATGATTAATTATATAAAACACTAACGGTAACCATTTAGATTATTTTGGAATTTTTTATCATCCCGAACTAGTTTTGTATTATAAATTAATATTATGTATATATAATGTGTCCATAATATTAAATATTTTTTATTACATATATTAAATTCTATTTTAATAATAAAAAATTTTCTATTAATATCCTTGAAGTCGTAATTGAAAATTAAAAACTCATCATCCATGAAGGTTGTAAATCGGCTCCTCAAAAATGATGTTTTCATTTTTAGAATAAAAAAAAAGAAAACAATTCATGGTGGATATACCATAATCATATTAACATTAAATTAAATATAATATAATGTATTTTTCATTAATTATTTGATAGATAAGGTAAGGAAAGGATAATAGAAGAAAATAAATTGAATGAAAATTAAAAGAATGAAAAGGGATTTTACCTCTTGAATTCCTCTCCTTGAGAACCTCTTTAATAGACATGGTATTCGTCTTTTATTTATAAAAAAGGATACAGGACATGGGTTAAATACATGGGAAGAGAGTTGGGTAGAAATTCGGCAATATTAAAGGCTTAATAGGTGTGACGTGAAGAGGTGGTGAGGGGGGTATTTATAGTTGAGGAGAGTGGTGTTTTTTGTTTATTTTATTCATTAGTTTATTATTCTGGATCAAGTAAAAAAATTGATGATTCTAGGAAAAAATAAATTAAATATATATGTATAGTTCAATATTATGGTTCTTACATCAGAGATGAATCATGAAATAGTGTATTTAACTTATAATATATTTATACCATAAATTACAGTATTTTATTATTCACAATCATTTCAACTATTTTAGAAAAATACCAAAAATTCACCCAAACCATTTTTTGACATGTAAAATTCATAATTGAAATTAATTTTATAAAAATAATTTTCTAATTATGGGAAATCTAATTATAAAATAAAATCATCATTTACTCGAAAAATACCAATTTTAATATTATATCTGATTTTATGACTCTTTCAAAAATTAAGTAAGGTCACAAAAATTTTATCTTATAACTTTAAAGAAATATTAATTTATTAATATATTTTGAGGAAAAAAAATCAAAAATTATTTTAATTATAAAATTTTGAATTACCATTTATGTTTCCTAAAAATACCAATACTTAATTTTTCATTTTTAATACTTTAATTTTCTTATTCCATCATATAAATATATCATATTTTTATTTATTAGATACCTAATTTTATTTAATATTTCATAGGTGATATCAAATTAAAATATTAAATTGAATATTAATATAATGAAATAGATAGTTTTATAAAAATAGGGATTTTTTTACTATTCACTAGAAAATAAATATTTTCATAAAAATACCAAAATTTTACCCTAAGTTAATTTTGAAATTATTATTTTATAAATGAATTTTATCTTTTTCAATAAAATTTTTAAAATTTTCTATTTTTATACTTAATATAAGTGCGCCACTAAAAGGAGAAAAACTGCCTTTTGAAAAATATAGTCCTTAGATCATAAAATTGAATTTGTTATTTTCTTATACGTATAAAATTATTTGTATGAATATCAAAAAAATTGATTAAATATAAAATATATAAATTTCATGATTTGTTAAATTCCATTCAATCCCAAAAATTTAACATCTAGGTTACAATTTTTATTTTAAAATATTGATATTTAATTTTATATCATTGTTTTTTAAGCTTGGTTTTGGAGGAACCCTATCTTTCCAAAGTAATTAAATTTAAAAACAGACATACCATAAAATCTAAGAGTTTTACATTATTACCCCCTTCAATAAATTTCATCATAAAAATTTTAAATTTCCCTTAAAAAGTTAATGGTTGACACTTGAAAATTCTTAATTTGAAATTCCACATCATAAAAAGTGTTCATAAAAATTCCTATTAAAAATAGGTAAAAAATGTGAAGATCCCAAAAAATCAATGATTCTAAAATGATATGAAATTAATGATAATATGAACATTTAAGGTAAATATATCTAACCTTTTCTGATGGAGAGTGATAGAAAACACAACCATTAAAAAATCTATGATCACAAAATCATAAATTTGTGATCAGTTAAATGACCATTGATTTCTCATAAAGAAAAGTAAACGAATTACGTTTTTGTTCTAAAATATTTTTCCCATTGCTGATGGATTATTTTAATATTTAAATAAAAACTTGAGAAAATAAAATTACATGATTACTTTCCATCTCATCTTTTGGTTGTGCTTCGATCTATCTCCACTTCATTTTTTAAATCTGGAAATAGATATTCATGGAAAATTTTTATGCTTGAATCACTTTTAGTAATCATAATATCCACAAGTAATTCCTTCATTATTTAAATGTTCATTGAAACCTACATAGTTATATTAGGTTATATAATATGATAAATCATACATTAATCTTAATCAATAATATACTTAATCTATTGCATATGTATTTAAATGTAAGACTCATAAAAAATAACTCTATCCAAATTCAAAGAAAAAAATATAGAATGATGGTCACTAAATTTACAAAATAAAAATAACATAAGATTCTCCAAATAATTTATCTATTAATCCCATATTCCAAATATATGAATACCTTGAAACCATAAAAACATATTGAAAACAATCACACTTTCAAATCCATAAAGAAAATTTATTATAATACAATATATATACATATCATTATTATTATAACCAAAATATCATAATTCTTGAATCCAAAAATCCAAATTAATTAATTATTCCACATCTATAATAGTAACAACATAATCTTGACCTTTATCCCTTTTCTTTTTTAGAGATATATTTTGTTCAGTCTTTGGACATTGATTTACATAGTGTCCCATATCCTTTCAGTTGAAGCATTGTAAATCAGAAAATATTTTCACACCCTTCCAATCACAAGCACATTGGAATTTCTCTCCACACATGTAAAAATATATCTTTCATTTTAAACAAGTACTAAGGTGTTTCTTTAAACAATTATCTAATGTAAAAACATATTTTTTTCTCTTCTTTCTTTATCCAATGTATTCCTAGTTATACTCATATTCCCATGCTTCCCTCTAAAACTATAATAGATAGACAATTATTTATTTTCCTTGTTAGAACATTATAATACGTCCTCATAAGATGAGAAATATTTGGAGAATTGTTCCCTTTGAAAGATTGGCATAATACCTTAAATTATATGCTTATTCTTGCACTTTAGATCATCTGCATTGGTGAGGTTATCATCACTTTCATGAGGTGTTATTTCTAAATAGTGGAATACACTAAAATATATTTTCAATCATAATGAATAATTTTCATCCAGGAAACCACATAACATAAATTGATAATTTTTTCATAGATAATTTCATAATTATAAACATGTTTTCTTTTCGGACATATTTACTTTTAAATCCTTAATAATATTTTATAAATAAAATGTGAATTATCTTAAAGATATCCCCAAGGAATTATAAACTATATACACATAAATTCCCTTTGTCATGTACTAGGTTACGTCATTTCCGTACCGACAAACCTTGATGGATTTGATACCCTTAGGTACATTTGTGCCATAACCATTCCAATTGTAGTATCCAAACAAGGATATATTTCTAGGAAAACCCACGTGATCTATACCATACCAAAATTATAGGATCCAATTCTATGATTATACTCAAAATATATCTTAGGTTTATGTTCCCTTATCAATGTATTCTAAATCTTGTTTCTGATGCTTCTAATAAACTTTATCTAATACCAACTATAAAGACACCGACCCCCATAGCCCGGAGTTAGTGACATACTTTATTACATTGGTATAATAAATAAGGAAGTCGCATCCTAAACGATATAATAGTTTAGTATCTTTGAAAAAAACTAACACAAACAAAAGCTTTACATTAAAAGTTTAAATGGAAAAACAAAAAATAAACTCCCTTGGAAACATCCTTAAACTCTAAGACTATCCCTACAAGTCATTCATAATATACATATTCACAACCGGGGGGAAATAAAACATAAGGAAGGTGTGATATAATATTCTTAGTAAGGGTAAGAAATATATTTGAATTAATTATGAATAATAAGTCAAGGTGAATAAGTAAAAAAATGCAATTAAAACATAATCTTGGGCATAATATGGTTGGAATAAAATTTGAATAAATAATATCATATCAATAATCACATGAGAATTAAACTTGACCACATAAATTATAAATTTCAAATAATCACATGGGATATCAATTAATAATATCATAATGTGTGAATTCATAATTTTGTACATCATAAACATAGCTTCAATGATTAAACCAAGATATGATATATAAATGGGTAAAAACCCAGTCTTGTTTGTCTCAAGACACCTACTGATACATCATGGGGCTATTGTAGGCCTCGTCGATCACTTACTAAGTCTAATGCATTCATCATATTTTGAATAATTTATTTAAAAATATATGTTTAAAGAAAATTTTTCCATACCACTTTTAAATATTTGAATCATAATCCTAGATGAAAATAATCTAATAAAATCATTTATAAATTTTTTAGAGAAATAATTTTTTACTTTATAAAGAAGATTTATTTTGGAAAATCATTTGTATTTATCATAAAATCATATTTTAAACATGAATATGCAATAAAATAAAAATTTTAGTACAGTGAAATTATGTTTGAGATATAAATTATGTCCACCATGTATAAATTATAAGGGCCCATCCTTAAACATTACATAATCTTATCATAAGTTAAGAATTCACATTAAGGATATTTTCAGGTTTGGAGTTTAAGAGAATTAGGCCATAAATATTACATTACATAAAAAATATTACAAATTAGACATTTCTACTTAGTATCCATTTTTTCATAAAAAAACTCTTAAAAGAAAACAAGAATTGTTTTCATGATATAAATCTTCTTGAATTCTTCCTTTCACTTACCCTACCCTATATCCTATGAAAAACATTTCAAAAACCTGGGATGAGCATAAAAAGACCAGTATGGGTTATAAAATAAAGAAAGAAAACAATAGTATATCATTTCATAGAAAACATAATCTCTTTAACATACCTCATGAAATCATAAGGTTTATGAATAACACATAGTAATCAAAAATCATAAATGTAACTTTTGGCATCCATAACATACTTACGTTGTAGAATTAATGGCTATGTAGGGAATTACATTTAGAATACCCATCACAGTATATTTACTAAATCCTTTATGAGAAAAATTAATGTTTACCTCCTTCATGTTACCCAATGCATTGGAGAGCTATCTCGGGCACACCTACCCACGGTTTATCATGGAATAACCCGTATACGTAAACAATTCCCAAGAACCATAACATATTCATAACACATAATACAAACATAAAAGAAAGATTAAATTTTCACGTTTCAATAACAATATATCATTTCAGGATATTGAAATAATGAATCCATTCTCAAAACCATTTTTAATACCAAAATACGTAAAGATATTATATGGTATTTATTTTCCTTTAAAAAACACAACACCTTGTAGAGGAAGCCAAATATCAAATAATGCTCTCGGTGGTAGAAAGGTCATTGTCACTGTGTACATTAAAAATAAACGTTCCCTTTTCATTTAGTAAAACGCTGCGTAGAAAAATATTCCCTTTGAATGAAATGAAATTTCAAAGTGTTTTATACACCGTATAAAATAAATTCGTGTAGAAATCAAAATGTTCCTCAATGAATGGAGATTGAGACAAAGTCCCTTACAATGATCATATCATTACATTAAGGATAAATTAATGAAATAATTATGTGTGATAAAAATAAATTCACCCAATATAAGTGAATAATATGTTTAAAAAAATAATAGGCCATTCACACATATTTATAGAACCACATAATCAAGAAGTATAAGTTTGACCCAAAGAATGGAAATTGGGTTAAGAAGTTCACTTATCTCGTGTCTCACTTGACTCATTTGTTCTTTTAGTGCCAGAATAATAATCTAATTTTAATTTATAATTTCTTAAGAACCTTTTTCAACTTTATTATTCCTTTTATATCACTTAAAACTATGATATAAACATTACAAAATCATTTATGTTAATAACTGTCGTTTTGTCAATATTTGGTATTTGAGTCAAAAATAAACTTCTTATATTTATAAGTTGTCTATATTTTGAAAAGTAAATTATATTCAGAATGATATTAATGTTTTATAAATAATATATATAATATATATCCAGTATATATATGTATTTATAATAGTACATAACATTTGGAGATACAAAATGAAATGCACCGTTCATGGAGATGGTAATCCATACGTACGCATTAACACTACTTTCATTTCTATTTTGTACTTAATGGAATGAAAACTTAATGATAAATAGGTATATTATAATTAAATTATAATATAATATATAATTTCATTAACTTCGTCCTTTATACATTATACGTATGGAATGCACGAATCATATCACTTTGAGGGGGCGGTAGTCTATACTTCCTCAAATGAGATTATCGTATTTACCCATTATGAAAGCCATAAAATAATGATATAAATGAAAAATAAAGAATCACAGAGAAAATAAAAAATATATTATATATCTCATATAAATATATTGTCATCATAATGGCCACCATTAGAGTTGGTAAGAGATAATGGGACAATCATCGTTTCGTGGGGCAATTGTTCGTCGTCCATTGAAACAGTATGTTCGTATCCATTAGATGGAGGAGTGTGAAAGTTTAGTTCGAATAATTCCCATAAAAATATCCTAATATACTTATAGTACTATTGTTTTTAAAAAATAATGTAATAAATAGAGTTTATGGGTTGGAGAAGGAAAATAAAAAGAATAACTTGGGAGAAGACGTTGCCTTTAAATCTGGAAACTCCCTTTGGTTTGAACCAAAAGGATTTCTTGAATTTCCTTCTTCCTAAGGGAAGGATTCTAAGAGGATGAGAGGGATGTTGGGAGCTTCTTGGAGTATATTTTGGACAAGACAAGGGGCTTTAGAGGAGTGAGTAATGGGTTAGAGGTGGTGGCCTTTTATAAGAGGGAGGAGGGGCTCTTTATGTAAGTTTGAAAGTATTATTTTATTATAAATTGATTTTCGGTTTCAAAAGGTCAAAAACTTATTTAATTAGAATATAAGGTACATATAAGTCTAAATTAAGTCATCCAATAGGAATTGGATAAATTTTGGATATTTTTTAATCTTTATCGTTTTTGTTTAACCCTTTGTTAACTTTTTTAACTTTTACCATGTCATCTTATATATTCATACTATATGGTTAATATATGTACAATAAAATTGAAAGAGACCCAAAATGGATCATTTATGAAATTATTTAATTAATTTTTCCAATTAATATATTTTTGGTATTATTTTATCATTTAATAATATATTAATTATATTAAAAACTCATTTATGTCAATTTATAAATTATTCAAAATAAAAACATTTAAAAAATATATAACAACTTGATTATTTCGACCAAACATAGTTAATTCCAATATAAAAAGTCATTATTGTCCCTAAAATTATTGTATTTCTTAAAAAATTTCAAAATGAAATTTATTTTAATATTTATAATATTAATTATTTAAATCTTTTATTAATGAAGCAATTGGTGAATCACTATTGTATCATAATTAAATTTATATATTTAATGTTTAAAAATTATAAATAAAATACCGTGATTTAAGAAATATTTGTGGATTCTAAATAAATATTTACAGTCAAATATATCACTTATATAACCCCATATACAATTTTTTTACTAAAAGATATATGTTTATGTTATTTTTGTTCTTACATTAAATTAATTAATATAGAATGTAATTATCAATCCCCAATGGCTCCATGGGGACCCAAAATAGACCAAAGGATTCCCTTGGTTGGAAATATCAAATAAAATAGGGTTAAGACAAGTTTAAGGGTAATTTAATATTATTGTAATTTTATTTTTCACCCTTATTTACCAGATTAACCCTTTAACCATGGTAAATAAAATATTTACTCATGTAAATATTCATAATGTCTAAAAATAAAAATATCCTATATAAATAATTTGGACCTCCTAATTCCAAATATAGAATCCATTTTTCCAAATTCAAAACACAGAATAAGCAGAAATTAATTTAAAATTAATTCCCTTTGTAAAAACAAAAAAATGTGTTTTTAAGAAATAATAACTATCAAAAGATTGACACTTGATTATGTTCAATTTCAAAGTGAAATTACTTATAATGACCAAAATTGGATTAAATGGTAAAAATATAATCCAGTTACACTTTAAAACCAACAAAAAGAACAATCTAACTATATAAATAAGTTTGATTAAAAGATAATTTTGAATTAAAATGCAGTATTGTTTACTATTCATAAAAAATGAAATTTATCAAAAAAATACCAAAAATTTACCCAAAGTAAATTTTGATTCCCCACTTATAAATAAGAATTTTATTTTTTTCAAATGGAACATATAAAAGTAACCAAAACTATATTTAAATGGGGTTCTCTATCAAAAGGTGGTAAAACGACCTTTTAAAAATATTTGTGTATTTATGCTTAAAATTGGATTCATAATCATTATAAGACTCTAAATTTTATGGTATAAATGTAAAAACATTTAAAAAACTTGTATAATAATATTGTAGTTAGTTATTTTTATTCCCTCCAATACAATGGCTAGGCATTAACTATCATTTGAAATAATATTATATTAATATTTTTAGTATGACTCAACATTGGGTGAAACATAAGATTTTGGAGAAACCCATTGTTTTGTATCAGGTACACCATCGAACATTGAATACCCTTTAAAGTAAAATTAATATTTAATTAACAAATATTAATAAATATAAAATTTTCATATTTTTTAATTACCTAGGATGTTACATCCTTCCCCCTTTTTGGGAATTGCATCCTCATGATTTTAAAATTGGAATCAGAAACATAATTAAAAGTACCACATCGGAAAAAGAGTCAATGAAACTATCACTTTAAAATAAATAAATGTAAGTAAAAAGGTCAAATGAGATAACATATATATTAGTATTACATGTATGAAAACATGGATTTAGGGGAGAAAATAAGTGACACGTTCTGATGGAGATTGATAGAAAACATGACAAGGATAAAGTTAACAACAACAAAAAACCACAAACTTTGGATAGGTTAAACAGTCTTTGATTCCCTAGTAGGAAAAGTAAGAAGACATCGTTTTTTTTTGTTTTAGGTTTCCTTTAGTAATGTTGTAGAATTTATTTATGAGTATGACTAAGTACATAAGGAAATATTCTTACATTTCAAGTATATTTTCATCCTTTAATATGTTTCTACCAAAAACTAATATTTTCTCCAAATGGTGATTATTCAAGATGACCTAGTAACACCTGAAGTGCTAAAATAAACTTCTAGAGAATCATATAATCCACAAAAGATGAACTATATATTTCCCTATCTTTAAACATTAACCAAAATCAAAATGGTTAGTATAAGATCAGATAATCCCCAAAAATATAATCTTTTATAAAAAGAAATACTACTCTTAATCTCCAAAATTGAACAAACAATACCTAATGTTCAACAAAGACCATTCAATAAAAAAATTTCCTTTAAATCCTTCAATATAATCCAAACTAAGATTGAAACCCAAAACTCAAAAGAATTTAATCGCATTATCTTCCCCAAAAATCTTAACATTTATCTCCAAATAACATCGGTTACTCATAAAGTCTCATACTGAAAAGTAATTAACATAATCACATATTCGTTATGATATGTTAATCATTTACATAAATAACCCAAATCATCATATGTCCATAATAAAAACATATATTCTTCTAAAATAAAATTTCAACCTTTACTCCACAAACAAAATCCCATATCATTCTATTTTTCTTAGACATATAGTGTTCCCAAAATAGATAATTTCTTATAAAAGAACCCTTATCACTTAATCACCAAATCATTTTCCTATACCATGGATATCCATTTGATAAAATATAAGATCCCAAAATAAACTTATTCATGATCCAAAAAATCATTTAACCAAAATAATTAGTCATAATAACCAGGGACTTCACGTAGTCCAATGATAGGTGATAAATCCCAATCACACATTGGTTGTGGGTTCGATTCACACAAATTCAAGGATCATATAAACCCAAATGGTTATTTATAACTATATCCACATAATAAAAGATATTTATTCCTCGAATAACAGTTTCACATATCAAACTTCAGGTTTACAGATACTAGAAATAGACTTCCAAATTAATCCTATCATTAATACATTTAAACATATCATCATCCATAGATCAAAAATAACTATTCAATTCCTATAATTTATAAATCTTAATCATTGAATAATTTTCTTGATCCTTTATCCATGTTTTACATATTATTAATTTATACATATTTCTTATTAAAAACATTCATAATGTCCTGTGGTTTCAATAATGTCAAAACATGAGCTAAGAAATAGTCCATACCTTTCATAGGTCATTTTCAGTTTCATAATCATCAATTGGAATGGAACTAGGAGTTGGTAAAAATATATTTGTACGATCCTACTGATCCCAATCCTGAACCTTCTTCATAGGATATCTATTTTTATAATGACCATGCTCACCACATTTAAAACATTCAATTGATTATTCGAAAAGAATTTTTTTCCCTTTCCTAGATTCAATTGGATGCTTCCTTTTTCTATGACATGTTCTTTCTTTATAATCGTAATTACCACATCTATAACATCTTCTCATCCCTTTGAATAATCTTCCTAGGTGTTTCTTTCCACATCCTTGAAACATAGGTTTTTGAATATACATACCTTTATGGTTATTACCTAAACTCCCCTTGGGATTTGTTTCATACATATATGATGCCCTATAAAAAACACCAAGTTTTAGGTGGTCAATCATGACTCTGTATAGTAGGTTGAGAAAAACCATAAGATTTTTCATTACAGCTCCCATTTCCTTTATTTTCTTATTCAAAAAACTGTCACAGTTTTCTTCATATCCATTGTTACTTTGGTGCCTGCTAGATCTAGATATTTACTAAAATGAAAATGGTCAGTGTGAGTATATTTGTAAATTCATCATATAATTTTTTATAAGGTGGGTAAACACTAAGACATACTTATTCATGTTATCTTAAACCCATTAAATTTATCTAAAATAACTATGAATATTTATAATATTCTAACAATTATGATTATTTCACATTTACTTAAATAACACCCAAACCTCTAAAGTTATCTAATCATCCCTCTGATACCAACTATTAGGCCCCAACCATAAACATTACATAATCATGAATTAAGTTAATAATTCACATTGAGGATATTTTCTGGTTGAGAGTTTTAGAGAATTAGGCCATAACTAGTACATTACATCTAAAATATTACAAAGTAGACATTTCTACTTAGTATCCATTTTTTCATAAAATAAAAACTCTTAAAATAAAATAATAATTCTTTTCTTGATAGAAATCATCTTTATTTCTTCCTTTATCTTGCCCTTCCTTATATCTTGTGAAAAAATTTAAAAAATATGGTATGAGCATAAAAATCTTAGAAAGGGTTATAAAATAAAGATAGAAAACTTTAGTGTATAATTACATAAAAACATAAGCTCTTTAATATACCTCATGAAATCATAAGATTTATGAATAAACCATAGTAATCACAAATCATAAATGAAACCTGTAGAATCCATAACATACTTACGTTGTAGTTTTCACATCTATGTAGGGAGTTACGTTTGGAATAACCATCATAGTATATTCCCTAAATCTCTTAGTAAAAATATTAATGTTTACCTCTATCATGTTAACCAAATCATTTGAGGGTTATCTCGGGCTTACCCACCCTAGGTTTATCATAGAACCACCCGTATACATAAACAATTCCCAAAAACCATAACATTTTCATAACATATAAAAAAAATAAAGTAAAGATGACATTTCCACATTTCAATCAAAATATATCATTTCAAGATATTGAAATAATAAATCCATTCTTAAAACCATTTTCAATACCATAAAACATAAAAGGATTATATGGTATTTATCTTCCTTTTAAAAACACTAAGGATTTTAGAGGAAGCCAAATATCAAATAATGCTCGCGGCGGCAGAAAGGTTGTTGACACCACATATGTTAAAAGGAAACATTACATTTGTCATTTAGTAAAGAGTTATGTAGAAAAATATTCTCTTTGAAAGAAATGAAATGTAAAATTGGTTTATACACTGTTTAAAATAATGTCATATAGAAATAAAAATATACATCAATGAATGGAGATTAAGACGAAGTCCCTTACAAAGATCATATCATTAAATTAAGGATAAATTAATGACATAATTATGTATGAAAAAAATAAATGCACCCAATATAATTGGATATTAATTGTAAAACAATCAGAGGTCCTTCACACATATTTATACCACCACATAATCAAGAAGTAGAATTTTGACCCAAAGAATAGAAATTGGGTTAAGAAGTTCCCTTACATCGTGTCTGACATGACTCGTTCTCTCTTTAATATCCGGAATAATAAAATAAAGATAATTTATACCTAATTAAAAACCTTCTACAAGTTTATTATTTCGTATATATCACTTATTAATATGTTATAAACATTACAAAATCATTTTACTTAATAACGGTCATTTTGTTGATATTTGGTACTTGAGTCAAAAATAAACTTCTTATAATTTCATGTTGTATATATTGTAAAAAGTAAATTTTCTCTAGAATGATATTAATGATTTAGATATCATATATATCATATATATTCAATATATATATATATTTATTTATAATAGTACATAACATTTGGAGATAAGAAATCAAATTCACCATTCATAGAGATAGTAAGCCATACGTACACATGAACGCTACTTTCAATTATATTTTATATTTAGTGGAATGAAAACTTAATTATAAATAGGTATTTTATAACTCTAGTATAATATCATATATAATTTAATTAACTCCATCTTTTATACGTTCCACGTATGACATGAATGAGTCATATCACCTTGAGGGGGTGGTAGTCTGCACTTCCTCAAATGAAATTATCGTATTTACCCATTACAAAAACCATAAAGGAATGATATAAATAAAAAATAATGAAGCATAGAGACAAAATAAATATATTATATATCACATATGAATACTGTTCCATTATAATGGTCACCATGAGAGGCTATAGGGGATAATTGAACAATCATCATTTCGTGAGGTAGTAGTTCATCATCCACAGAATCAGTATGTTCATATCCATTAAACGGAGGTGTGTTGAAGTTTAGTTCAAATAATTATCATAAAAAAATCCTTGTATATTGATGATACTTTTTTTGTTATAAAATAATGGAATAAAGAGAGTTTGGGTGGTTCGAGAAGGAAAATAAAAGAAAAGAATTTGAGAGAAGATGTTACATTTAAATCAGGTAACTCCCATTGGCTTGAACCAAAAGGCTTTCTTGAATTGTCTTATTCCTAGGGGAATTCATATATAAGTAATATAGATATGTTTTTAGATTCTTGGAGTATAGTTTTAATGATACATGGGGCTTGAGAGGTGTGAGTAATGGGTTAGAGGTGGTGGCCTTTTATAAGAGGGAGGATGAGCTCTTTAGGAAAGTTTGATAGTATTATTTTATTATAAAATTATTTTCAGTTTAAAAAGGACCAAAACTTATTTAATTATAATATATGGTAAATAAAAGTCTAAATAAAATCATCCAATAATAATTGGACAGTTTTGGTTATTTTTTAATCCTTATCGTTTTTGTTTAACCCTTTGTTAACTTATTCGACTTTTACCATGCCCTCTTATATATTCATACTATATAGTTAATATATTTACTATAAAAATCCTAGAGACGCAAAATGTATCATTTATGAAATAATTTAATTCATTTGGCTGAATCATATATTATTATTATTATTTTATCATTTAATAAAATATTAATTGATTTAAAAACTCGTTTATTTCAATTTATAAATTATTCATATCAAGACTTTTAAAAAATCTATAAAAACTTGATTCATACAAAAAACCTTTATTAATTCAATGATAACAAGTCATTATTATCCCTAAAATTCATTTATGACATAAAAAGTTACAAAATAAATTTATTTTAATATTTATAATATCATTTATTTGATTTTTTTATTAATGAAGCAATTACAGCATCACCATTGTGTCATAATTAAATTTATTTTTTTAATGTCTAAAAATTATAAATAAAATACCATGATATAGGAAATATTTTCAGATATAAATGAATATTTATAGTCTAATGTATCAGTTATATAACCCCATATAAAATCATTTTACTAAAATATATATGCTTATGTTATTTTTGTCCTTACTTTAAATTAATTAATATAAAAGGTCATTATCACTCCCAACTGGATCTATGGGGTCCCAAAATAGACCCAAGGATTAAATCGGTCTGAAATATCTCATCCAATAGGGTATAGAAATGTGTAAGGGTAATTTAATATTATTATAATATTATTTTTCAACCTTATTTACCAGATTTACCCTTTAACCATGGTAAATAAAATATTTACTGAAGTAAATATTCATAATGTATAAAAATAAAAGTTACATACCTACACAATTTGGACCTCCAGATTCCAAATATGGAATCGATTTTTCCAAATTAAAAACATAGAAGTTAGAGAAATAAATTTAATATTAATTCTCATTGTCAAAACAAAACAGCGTATTTTTTAGAAATAATAAATATCAATAGATTGACACTTGTTTATATTCAATTTCAAAGTGAAATTACTTACAATGACCAAAATTGAATAAAATAATAAAAATATAATCCAATTAAACATTAAATGCAATAAAAATAATAATCTAACTATATAAGTATATTAGATTAAAAGATAGTTTTGAATTAAAATCCATTGTTTTTCACTATTCATAAAAATGAACTTTATCAGAAAAATAACAAAAATTTACCCATAATAAATTTTGATGTCACTATTATAAATACGAAGCTTATTTTGTCAAATGGAACATATATAAGTAATAAAAATTATATTAAAAAGGGGTTATCCATCAAAAGGTGGTAAAAATACCTTTTAAAAATATTATAGTAATTATGCTTAAAATTGGATTCATTCTCATTTTAAGCCTCTAAATTTTATTGGATAAATATAAAAACATTTAAAAAATGTATAGTAATATTTTAGTCAGTTTTTTTCATTCCCTCAAATACAAAGGATATGCGTTAAGTACCATTTAAAATAATATAATATTGTTATTTTTCAGTATGACTCAACCTTGTGTGCAGCATGAGATTTCTGAGAAACCCATTGTTGCATGTCAGGTACACCATCGAACATAGCATCAAATCTAAAGTAAAATTAATATTTAATTCATAAATATTAATAAATATGAAAATTTCCTAATGTTTATTAACTAGGGATGTTACATAAATTGTTTCTAAGAATCTTTATAATTGGGTCCCTTCAGTGCGGTTTAAAAGAAAATATAGGAGTCTATAAAGCCAAAAAACACATAATAGTTTTCATATAACTAGAAATGAATAAATATATATTTTTGAGATAAAATTATTTATTTTATAAAATTAATAGTCTCTTAAAATATATTATGGAGTGCACTTGGAAACAGGTAATAAATCGATATGTTCCCTTTAATCGAGATTTCTTATTAGGAAGAGTTGGGAAGAAACCATTAAAACATGTATTTCCCCAACAAAGAAGGATTAACTCTCCTAGATACAAGATTTTTTAATATATACAGATAATTTATAATAATTATATAATAATAATTATGTATTACATTGGTGTAAATAGAGATAATGCACAACTCAAAGGAAAATTGGAGGTTTAGAAAATATCCCTTTTCACTATGAAAACAGTCAAACTGTATACCCCCTAAAATTGATAATTACACGAGAAACATTTAACACCATGAAGATAAATAGATTCAAGATATGATACATCAAATATTAGTATACATATACCACATACAAGAAATAGTGGTTATTAAGGAATATCTCGTGGAAATAAAACTGTGATGAGAAAACTCTTACCTTATGTATAAAAGCATTCTACACATGTACATAACATCGAGAAAAATGAAATTAGATTAATTAATAATTTAATTTATAATAACTTGACCATTTATTTTTTTTAAATTTAAATTTTATTAAGTTCATTTATGGTATTTTTGATGAGATATAGGATTCAATTTCATCATTTAAAAGTGTTTTTTTCCTTGGTTTTCACGATTGGTTCATTTGTATACATGTATGAGTGATCATGTGAAATGGGAATAGTTATCCAAAACTGAAATTATATGATATTTATAAATATAAATAATATTTAATGGTCTTATATATAATTTTTTCCCATGTATGAGGATGATTCATTAGATAAAACTTTAATGATAACCATTTAGATTATTTTGGTATTTTTTCGATTATCACAAAATAGTTTATCTTATGAATTAATATTATGTATATATAATATTCAAATAATATTAAATAATTTTTTTTAGTATATTAATGTTTTCTAACCATAAAAATGGTTTTATGAACTTCCTTGAAGTCTTAATTTAAAAACGAAAACTCATCATCCACGAAGGCTGTAAATCAGTATAAGGACCCAGCCTTAAAACATTACATAATCCTAATTTAAATGAATAATTCACTTTTAGGATCTTTTCAGGTTTAGAGTTTTAGAGAATTAGGACATAACTATTACATCTCACAAGATTATAAAGTAGACACTTCAACCCAATTTCAATTTTTTTTATAAAATAAAAACTCTTAAAAAGAAACATATCTAGTTCCATGTTTTAGATATCATGTCTTTCCATGATCCTATCCTTGATCCTATTCACCTTTATGTCTTGTGGAAAACATTTCAAAAAAAAACTTGGGATGAGCATAAAAAGCTCAGTAAGGGATATAAAAATACAAAAATAAAACATTAGTCTAGGTATACATAAGAATCAATGAAATCATACTTTACTCTTAAAACAGTAGCACTTTAATAGACCTCATGAAATCATAAGTTTTATGAATAACTAATAAAAATCATAAGAAGTTAAGGTAACTTGAGTCATTCATAACATTCGTACGTAGGGAGTAACCCTCATGGTTACGTTTGGAATACCCACCATAGTATATTCCCTAAATGTCTTCAGAGAAACCTTGGCGTTTAACTCCTTCACGTCACCCAATGCATTAGAGATATATATCGGGCTCACCCGCCATTATTTTATCACAGAACCACCCGTCTTCATAAACAATTCCCAAGAACCATAACATAATCGTATCACACAAAACATGCATAAAGGAAACAAAACATTTCCACATATTAATCACAAGATATAAATACAACACATTGATATAATAAAAACAATATCAAAACCATTTTCAATACCAAAAGAAAAGAAAAGTAAAACATGCTATTTATTTTTCATTTAAAAAAAGTTATGGCTTGTAGAGGAATCCGAAACTCAAATAATAGTCATGGAGGCAGGGAAGTCGTTGTCGCCACATACGTAAGACAAAAACATTCCCTTTTTCATTTAGTAAAACGCTTCGTATAAAAAGATTCCTTTTGAATAAAATTAAAATTCAAAGGGGTTTATACATCGTGTAAAATAATGTTGTGTAGAAAACAAAATATGCCTCAATGAAAGAATATTGAGACGAAGTCCCTTACAAAGTCGGTATCCATATATTAAGGACAAATCAATTACATGATTATGTGTGGAAAATATAAATAAACATAACATAAGAGGAAATTAAGGGTAAAAAAATTAGAGGTCATCCACACATATTCATAGTATGACATAATCAAGAAGTATAGGTTTGACCCAAACAATTGAAATTGGGTTAATAAGTTCCCTTACAGAAATTCGACAGCCTAACAACGTCACTTTAAAATTATAAATATGAGTTGATGAAAGAGAAAAGGGTATCTAATCACTTGGACATAATATTTATATCTATAAGGATATATAAGAACATATCCCAACATAACAAGATTTAAATTAAAAGACATAATAAAAAGGAGTCTTTTAAAAAAGGGGAGGGTGAAAGAATCCCTTACCGATTTGGTTAACTTTCCAAACGTACCCCCCTGAAAGAAGGACCAAACAATGATGATGTAAATACCCATAAATGAGATTATATTACACAAATAGTAGAATAATGGTCAGTACATACACCACTCAATGGATATAGTGACAAATATATCATGAATCTCACGGGAATAAAAAGTGAGATAAAAACCCCATACCTCATTATAATCAATCGATTCGTATGACCAAAAGATAATAAAAACAATATGGATCAAATAATACCATGAATATAATTAAAATCATGATAATATATTTCAAATGGAAGAACACAATACACCACATGCAATAAATAAGTGGAAAACAATGGAAATCTCACGGAATTAAAAGTGAGATAAGATATCGCCTTATGAAAATTCGGCAGCCTAACGACGCCACAAAAAACATCCAAAAATGGATTGAAGATATAAATTAAGGTCTATCATCATATTAACATAAAATTTACAGTAATAGTAATATATAATAACATCCCCTAACATAAGAAATAGGAGCTTAAAAGAAGTGACATAAAAGACAGTACTTAAAAAGAAAGAGAGAGGTTGGATCCCTTACCTGAAGTCCGACTTGTCTTGTTCGTTTCATTATATTCCTGAATAATAAACATTGGTAGATTAATAATTGATTAATTACCTCCTTTAAAATTTATTATTCAATTCGTATCACATATTATAATGTTATAATAATTAGTTAATTATGTGACTTCATATCAGACGTTTTTGTTGATGTTCAGTACATGAGTCAAAAATGAACTTGTTTGAAAAGAATTGTCCATGTAGTTATAATTAAACAATCTCCAGAATATTATTAGTGATTTAAATATCATATATATCCAGTATATATTTATTTTATACTATTCCATTACATTTGGAGATAAAAAATTAAATGCACCGTTCATGGAGACGGTAGACCGTACGTATGCATGAACGCTACTTTAATTTCTTTGTCACATTAATGGAATTAAAACAAAATGAGATATATATATATATATATATATTATAATTCCATTATAATATATCTATTATATAGGTCACATAAGTTCATACATTCCATGTATTGCATGAATGAGTCACATCACTTGAGGGGGCGGTAGTCCACACTTCCTCAAATGAAATTATCGCATTTGCAAAACATGAAAAGAATAAAGGTATGTTTTAAATATAAAATAAAGAAGAATAGAGAGAAAATAAATATAATATATATCATAAATAAATATAGTTCCATCATAATGGCCACCATGAGAGGTGGTAGGAGGAGATAGAACAATCATCGTTTCGTGAGGCAGTAATTCTGCATCCACGGAAACAGTATGTTCTTTAACCATTAGATAGAGGTGTGTGTAAGTGTAGCTAGAATAATTCTCATAAAAACATCGTAGTATATTGAATATACTGGTGTTGTTACAAAATAAAGGAATAAAAATAGTTTAAGGAGTTGGAGAAGCTAAATAAAACAAAAGCACATAAGAGAAGACATTACCTTTAAATCGGGTAACTCCCTTTGGTATGAACCAAAAGGGTTTCTCGAAGAGATTTCTGCCTAAGGTAAGGATTCTAGGATAAAGATAGGGATTTGGAGAGATAAAATGAGCAGAGTTTGGTCGAGAAAAAGGATTGAGTGGTGTGGGTAAGGGGGTTTAGGTGGGAGCCTTTTATAAGAGGGAGGAGGGGCACTCTTAGAAAGTCTTGAAAAGTTACTTTATTATAAAATTATTTTCGGATATTAAAGGTCCCACAATTATATATTTCATGCAAAAGATGATAAGGGTTATAAATCCACCCATCCTATAAGTTTTTGACAAGTGTAAGTCTTATATTTTACCATATCTTCTCATTTTTTTAATCGTTCATTAATGAGGTAATCACTGCATCATCACAGTGTCATATATAAATTTATTTAATTAATGTCTAAAAATTATTAAAAAAATTACCTTCATGTAATAAATCATATTATATTTCCAATTAATTTTTATAGTAAAATATATAATTGTTGTAATCAAAATTAAAATTGTTTTACTTTGGTGATACATACTTTGGTTACATTTTCCTTTCATTAAAAAAATGAAAAAAGGTTACTATCACACTAAAGTGATTCCATGGGGACCCAAGGTTGGAACAAGGAATCCCATGGTCGGCCATGACACCACCAATATCATTATGACACATGTTGGGGTCATTTTATATTTTTATGATATTATTTTATTACCCTTAACTACCTGATTACTAATTAAACACGATAATTAAAGATAATTAACGTCGTTAATATTCATAATGTCCAAAAACAAAAGAGTCTTAATTAAATAATTTTGACCTTATGATTCCAAGTATGGAATAAATTTTATTAAATTACAGACACATAAATTGCAGTAATTAATATTAAATAATTCCCGTTGTCAAAACCAAAGATGGGTTTTTAAGAAGTAAAATCTATCAAAAGATTGATTTGTTTTTACATCCAATTTAAAATTTAAATTAAATAAAATGATCAAAATTGTATTAAATGATAAAAAAAATAATTAAATTACACCTTAAGACAAATTAAAATTACAATCTAACTATATAAATAAATTGGATGAAAATGAATATTTGAATTAAAATGCAGTATTTTTCGCTATTCATTGAAAATGAACATTTGTCAGAAAAATACCAAAAATTCACCCTATGCTATATTTGATATTCCAAATTAAAAAATGATATCAAGTTTACCAAATTAAAGACAAATAAGTTGCATTAATTAATTTTGTAATCAATTCCTGCTGTCAAAACAAATAGCGTGTTTTTAAGAAACAATATCTATTAAAAGATTGAAACTTGTTTATGTCCAATTTCACAGTGCAATTAATTCAAATTACCACCATTGGATTAAATGGTAAAAATATATTTCAATTACACTTTAAAACCAATTAAAAATATAACCTAAGCATATAAATATATTAGACTAAAAGGAGGTTTTGAATTAAAATACAACATTTTCACTATTCATTAAAAAATGAACTTTATCGGAAAAATAAAAACAATTTACACAAAGTAAATTTTGATGTCTTGATTCTAAAGAAGGATTTTATTTTGTCAAATATAACATATAAAATTGTCAAAAAGTGGATTTAAAAAAGGTTCGTCATCAAAAGGCGGTTAATCGATCTTTTAAAAAATATTATAATATTTACGCTTAAAATTGGATTCATTCGCATTTTAAGTCTCTAACATTTATTGGATAAAAGTAAAAATATTTTAAAAACATATATAATCATTTTGTTGTTAGTTCTTCTCATTTATTCCATTACAATGGATAGGCATTAACTACCATTTAAAATAATATTATTATATTATTAGTGTGCAATGTAAGATTTCCAAGAAACTCATTGTTGCGTGTTGGGTATGCCATAGAACATAGAATCCCCTTTAAAGTAATATTGATATTTTATTCACAAACATTAGTAAATATGAAAATAAAATATACTTTATTTACCTAGGATGTTACAACCTTCCCCCCGTTTGGGAATTGTGTCCTCGCAATTTTAAAATTGGGCTCAGAAACATCATTGAAAGTCTCACATCGGAACAAGAGTCAGCAAAACTATCACTTTAAAATAAAGAAAGAGAAGTAAAAAGGTCACCCGAGTTAACCCATACAAGGATTCTATTTAGGAAAACATGGATATGGGAGAAAAAACAAAGGGCCATGTTCTGATGGAGAGTGATAGAAAACATGATTAGGAGAAAGTCAACCCCAAGAAAATTAAAAACTTATGATAGGTTAAACGGTTTTTTATTCCCCAGTAGGAAAAGTTAACAGACAACGTTTTAGTTTTAAGTTACTTTTCATTGAGGAATTTATTTATGAGATTAACTAAATCACAAGGAAACATACTTACTTGTCATGTATACTTTCATCTCTTACTAGATTTCTTACACAAACTCATTTTTTTCTACAAAAGATGAGTATTTAGGATGACTTTTTCACATTAAGACCGCTATAACCAACTTCTAGAGAATCACCTAATCCACAAAAGAGAACTATATATTTCCCATGTCTTTAGACCAAAACCAAAAAAAATTGTTAGTACGAGATCAGATAATACCCAAAAAGGATAATTCTTTATAAAAAGAAAATCTATTCTTAATCTTCGAATTTTGTCCAACAAAACCCAAAGTTCAAAAAATACCATTCGATAAACAATTTTCCATAAAATTCTTCAAAGTAAACCAAACTAATATTGAAACCTAAATCTTTGAAGGATTTAATCACATAATCTTCCAAGGTAAATATTAACATTTATCTCTAAATAACATCAGTTTCTCTTAAAGTATCATATTGAAAAGTAATTAAAATAATCATATATCCTCCATGATAAGTCAATAATTTCCTAGATAACCCAAAATCAACTTATTCTTGAATCATAAAAGAATCTACCTAAAACTAATTTTTCATACTAACCAGGGACTTCACGTAGTCCAGTGGTATGTGATAAATACAAGTTGTACTTTGGTTGTGGGTTCGATTCCCACAGCTTTGTCTGACGCAAAAGGTTGTTACACGGTCTGCGTATTGTCCTTTTTCTAAAAATATATAATTCTTAAAACATTCCCCAAAAAGGGATAAAATCATCAAAAATAACCATAACATAATTTAACCTCAAGATTATGTCATGCCTTTCATTTTCCATCACAACATATAGTAACCCATAATTACCTCAAAAGTAAAGATCATATAAACCCTAATGGTTACCTTTATAATTATAACCTGAACATCCACATCGATTTGGTTATCTCATACATGATTCATTAGATAACTCACCAAGGTTTAAGTGGTTAATCATGACTCTTGATATTTGGTTGAGAAAACCCACAAGATTTCTCATTGCAGCTCCCATATCATTCAGTTGTTCTTTCAGAAAACCATCACAGTTTTCTTCAAATCCACAATTACTTTGGTGCCTGCTAGATCCATCCATTTACTAAAACCAAAAAGGTCAGTGTGATTATATCATTAGAATCGTCATATAGTACTATGATATAATTATTCATGTTATCTTAAAATCATTAACTTTATCTAAAACTATGACTCTTTCTGAAATCTTAACCATTATGGTAATGTCACTTATGCTTAAAGAATACCCTAAACTCTAAAGTTATCTAAATAGACCTTTGATACCAACTATAAGGAACCTGCCTTAAAACATTACATAATCTTGAATTAAAGGAATAATTATCATTGAGGATATTTTCAGGTTTAGTGTCTTAGAGAATTAGGACATAACTATTTCATCTCACAAGATTACAAAGTAGACACTTCTACTCAGTTTCCATTATTTCCATAAAATAAAAACTCTTAAAAAGAAACATGTCTAGTTCCATGTTTTAGATATCATGTCTTTCTTTGATCCCATACTTGACCCTATTCACCTTTAAGTCCTGTGGAGAACATTTCAAAAAAACTTGGGATGAGTATAGAAAGCTCAGTAAGGGATATAAAAATATGGAAAGAAAACATTAGTCTAGGTATACATAAGAATCAATGAAATAATACTTTACTCTTAAAACATAATCAATTTAACATACATCATGAAATCATAAGTTTTATGAATAAATCATAGAAATTATAAGACGTAGAGGTAACTTGAGACATTCATAACATTCTAATGTAGGGGGTAAAATGAGGAGAGTTTGGTCAAGCCAAAGGCTTGAGAGGTGTGGGTAAGGGGGTAGAGGTGGGAGCCTTTTATAAGAGGGGGGAGGGGCACTCTTGGAAAGTCTTGAAAAGTTACTTAATTATAAAATTATTTTCAGATATTAAAGGTCCCAAAATTATATATTTCGAGGATAAGGTGATAAGGGTTAGAAATCCACCTATCCTATAGGTTTTTGTCAAGTTTATGTATTAGATTTTACCTTATCTTCTCATTTTATTTAAATCTTTTATTAATGAGGTAATCACTACATCATCTCGGTGTCATAAATAAATTTATTTAATTAATGTATAAAAATTATAAAACAATTACCATAATGTAGGAAATCCTATTAGATTTCCAATTAATGTTTACAGTCAAAGAGATAATTTATGTAAACAAAATTAAAATTGTTTTACTTAGGTGATACATACTTTGGTTACATTTTCCTTTCTTTAAAAAAATGATAAAAGGTTACTATCACACTAATGTGATTCCATGGGGACCCAAGGTTGTCACAAGGAATCCCATGGTCGGCCATGACACCAAAAATAGCCTTAAGACACATGTTGGGGTCATTTTATATTTTTATGATATTATTTTATTACCCTTAACTACCCTATTACTAATTAAACACTATAATTAAAGATAACTACTGTCATTACTATTCATAATGTCCAAAAAATAAAATATTATTAATTACATAATTTGGACCATATGATTACAAATATGGAATCCATTTTATCATATTCCAAACATAGAAATTACAGTAATTAATTTAAAATAATTCCCTTTTTCAAAACCAAAGGAGGGTTTTTAAGAAGTAAAATCTATCAAAAGATTGATTCATTTTTACATCCAATTTAAATGTTAAATTAAATCCAATGACCAAAATTGTATTAAATAATAAAAAAATAATTAAATTACACCTTAAAACCAATTAAAATGACAATATAACTATATAAATAAATTGCATGAAAAGGCATTTTGGAATTAAAATGCAGTAATTTTCACTGTTCATTGAAAATGGACATTTGTTAGAAAAATACCAAAAATTAACCCTATGATATATTTGATATTCCAAATCCAAAAATTATATCAATTTTACTAAATTCAAAACAAATAATTTTCATTAATTATTTTTATAATCAATTCCCGCTGTCAAAACAAATAGTGTGTTTTTAAGAAATAATACCTATTAAAAGATTGACAGTTGTTTATGTCCAATTTCAAAGTGAAATTAATTAAAATGACCACCATTGGATTAAATGGTAAAAATATATTTTAATTAAATTTTAAAACAAATTAAAAAGACAACCTGACCATATAAATAAATTAGACTAAAAGGAGGTTTTGAATTAAAATACAACATTTTCACTATTCATTAAAAAAATGAACTTTATCGGAAAAATAACAAAACATTACACAAAGTAAATTTTGATGTCTTGATTCTAAAGAAAGATTTTATTTTGTCAAATATAACATATAAAATTGTCAAAAAGTGGATTTAAAAAGGGTTCGCCATCAAAAGGCGGTTAATCGACCTTTTAAAGAATATTAGAATATTTACGCTCAAAATTGCATTTATTCACATTTTAAGTCTCTAAAATTTTTTGGATAAAAGTAAAAATATTTGACAAAAATATATAATAATTTTTTAGTTAGTTATGTTTATTCTTTCCATTATAATGGCTAGGCATTATCTACCATTTAAAATAATATTATTAGCGTGCAACGTAAGATTTCAAAGAAACTCGTTGTTGCGTGTTGGGTACGCCATAGAACATAGAATACCCTTTAAAGTCATATTGATATTTTATTCGCAAACATTAATAAATATGAAAATAAAATATTCTTTATTTACCTGGGATGTTACAACCTTCCCCCCTTTTGGGAATTGCGTCCTCGCAATTTTAAAATTGGGCTCGGAAACTTCATTGAAAGTCCCAAATCAGAACAAGAGTTAGTAAAACTATCACTTTAAAATAAAGAAAGAGAAGTAAAAAATGTCACTCGAGTTAACCCATACAAGGATTCTATGTAGGAAAACATGGATATAGAAGAAAAGACAAAGGTTCATGTTCTGATGTAGAGTGATAGAAAGCATGATTAATAGAAAGTTAACCCTATGAAAATTACAAACTTGTGATGGGTTAAAAGATATTTGATTCCCCAATAGGAATAGTTAACAGACATCATTTTCGTTTTAATTTACTTTTAATTGAGGAATTTATTTATGAGATTAACTAAATCACAAGGAAACATACTTACTTGTCATGTAGACTTTCATCTCTTACTATATTTCTTACACAAACTAATTTTTTTCTCCAAAAGACGAGTATTTAGGATGACTGGTTCACATTAAGAGAGTTATAATCAACTTCTAGAGAATCACCTAATACACAAAATAGAACTATATATTTCCCATGTATTTAGACCAAAACCAAAAAAAATTGTTAGTACGAGATTATATAATACCCAAAAATGATAATCCTTTATAAAAAGAAAATCTGTACTTAATCACCAAAATTTTTCCGACAAAACCCAAAGTTCAAAAAATACCATTCGATAAACAATTGTCCATTAAATTCATCAAAGTAAACCAAACTATGATTGAAACCCAAATATTTGAAGGATTTAATCACAAAGTCTTCCAAGGTAAATATTAACATTTATCTCCAAATAACATCAGTTTCTCTTAAAGTCTCATATTGAAAAGTAATTAACCTAATCATATATCCTCCATGATATGTCAATAATTTCCTAGAGAACCCAAAATCAACTTATTATTGATTCATAAAATCATCTAACTAAAAATAATTTGTTATACTACCCAGGGACCTCACGTAGTCCAGTGGTAGGTGATAAATACCAGTCGCATATTGGTTGTGGGTTCGATTCCCACAGCTTTGTCCGACGTGACGGGTTGTCACACGGTCTGCGTGTTGTCCTTTTTCCAAAACTATATAATTCTTAAAAAATTCCCCAAAAAGAGATAATATCATAAAAAATAACCATAACATAATTTAACCTCATGTTTATCTCATTCCTTTCATTTTCTATCCTAACATATAGTAACCCATAATTACCACAAATGTAAGGATCATATAAACCCTAATGGTTACCTTTATAATTATTACCTGAACTTCCACATCGATTTGGTTATCTCGTACATGAGGAATTAGAGAACTCACCAAGATTCAAGAGGTTAATCACGACTTCTGATATTTGGTTGAGAAAAACCACAAGATTTCTCATTGCATCTCGCATATCATTCAGTTGTTCTTTCAGAAACCATCACTGTTTTCTTCACATCCACTTTTACTTTGGTGCCTGCTAGATCCAGCCATTTACTAAAACTAAAAAGGTCAATGTGAGTATATCATTAGAATTATAATATAATACTGTGATATAATTATTCATTTTATCTTAAACTCATTCACTTTATCTAAAACTATGACTATTTCTGAAATCCTAACCATTATGGTAATGTCACTTATTCTTAAAGAATACCCTAACCTATAGAGTTATCTAAACTGACCTTTGATACCAACTATAAAGACCTAGTCCTAAAAAATTAAATAATCTTGAATTAAATGAATAATTCACATTGAGGATCTTTTCAGGTTTAGAATTTTAGAGAATTAGGACATGACTATTTCATCTCACAAAATTACAAAGTATACATTTCTACTCAGTTTCCATTTTTTTCATAAAATAAAAACTCATAAAAAGAAACATGTCTAGTTCCATGTTTTAGACAGCATGTCTTTCATTGATCCCATCCTTGAACCTATTCACCTTTATGTCCTGTGGAAAACATTTCAAAAAAATGTTGGATGATCATAAAAAGCTCAATAAGGGATATAAAAATACGGAAAGAAAACATTAGTTCAGTTATACATATGAATCAATGAAATCGTACTTTAATCTTAAAACATAAGCACTTTAACATACCTCATGAAATCATAAGTTTTATGAATAACTCATAGAAATCATAAGACGTAAAGGTAACTTGAGGCATTTATAACATTCTTATGTAAGGAGTAACCCTCATGGTTACATTTGGAATACCCACCATAGTATATTCCCTAAATCTCTTCAGAGAAACCTTAAATTTTAACTCCTTCGCATTACCCAATTAATTTGAGAGCTATATCAGTCTCACACGCCCTTATTTTATCACGGAACCACCCGTCTTCATAAACAATTCCCAAGAACCATAACATAATCGTATCACATAAAACATGCATAAAGGAAACAAAACATTCTGAAATTTCAATCACAAGATATCAATACAACACATTGATATAATAAAAATATTATCAAAACCATTTTCAATACCAACATAAAATAAAATTAAAACATGGTATTTATTTTTCATTTAAAAAAAGTTATGGCTTGTAGAGGAAGTCGAAACTCAAATAATGGTCAAGGCGGTGGAGAAGTCATTGTATCTGCATACGTAAGACAAAAACATTCCCTTTTGTCGTTTAGTAAAATGCTTCATATAAAAAGATTCATTTTGAATAAAAGTAAAAGTAAAAGGGGTTTAAACACCATATAAATAATTTTTGTGTATAAAACAAAATATGGCTCAATGAAAGGAGATTGAGACGAAGTCCCTTAAAAAGTCAGTATCCTTAGATTAAGGATAAATCAATTAAATGATTGTGTGTGGAAAATATAAATGCGCCTAACATAAGAGGATATTAAGTGTAAAACAATCAGAGGTAATCCACACATATTCATAGTATGACCTAATCAAGAAGTAGAGGTTTGACCCAAACAATTTAAATTTGGTTAAGAAGTTCCCTTACAGAAATTCGACAGCCTAATGGCGCCAATTTAAAATTCCGAAAATGAGTTGATGAAAGAGAAAAGGGTATCTCATCACTTGGACATAATATTTATATCAATAAGGATATATAAGAACATATCCCAATATAACAAGATGTAAATTAAAATACATGACAAAAATAAGTCTTTTAAAAAAAGGAGGGTGAAAGAATCCCTTACCGATTTGGGTAACTTTCCAAATGTACCCCCATGAAAGAAGGACCAAACAATGCTGATAAAAATAACCATAAATGAGATTATATTACACAAAGAGTATAATCATGGTCATTACATATGCCAATCAATGGAGATATTGACAAATATAGCATGAATCTCACGGGAATAAAAAGTGAGATAAAAACCCCATACCTCATTATAATCAAACGAGTCGTATGACCAACATATAATAAACACAATATGGATCACAGAATACCATGAATATAAATAGAATCATTATAATATATATCAAATGGAAGAACACAATACACCACATGAAATAAATAAGTGGCGAACAATAGAAATCTCCCAGAATTAAAAGTGAGATAAGATATCCCCTTACGAAAATTTGGCAGCCTAACGGCGCCACTTAAAACATTAAAAAATGGATTGAAGATATAAATTAGGGACTCTCATCATATTAACATAAAAATTATAGTAATATGAATATATAATAACATCCCCCAACATAAGAAAGAGGAGATTAAATGAAGTGACCTAAAAAAAGTACTTAAAAAGAAAGAGAGAGGTTGGATCTCTTACCTCATGTCTGACTTGTCTTGTTCGTTTCTTTATATTCTTGAATAATAAACTTTGGTAAATTAATAATTGATTAAGGGCCTCCTTTAAATTTTATTATTAAATTCATATAACATATTATAATTTTATAATAATTAGTTAATTATGTGAGTTCATATCAGACGTTTTGTCGATGTTCGGTACATGAGTCAAAAATGAATTTGTTTGAAAAGAATTGTCCATGTAGTTATAATTACACCATCTCCAGAATAGTATTAATGATTTAAATATCATATATATCCAGTATATATTCATTTTATACTATTACATAACATTTGGAGATAAAAAATGAAATGCACCGTTCATGGAGACGGTAGGCCGTACGTACACATGAACGCTACTTTCAATTCTTTGTCACATTAATGGAATTAAAACTAATTTACATATATATATTATAATTCCAGTATAATATATATGTTATATAGGTCACATAAGTTCATTAACTTCATTATTTATACATTCCATGTATTTCATGAACGAGTCACATCACTTGAGGGGGCAGTAGTCCAAACTTCCTCAAATGAAATTATCGCATTTGTAAAACAAGAAAATAATAAAGGTATGTTTTAAATGTAAAATAGATAAGCATAGAGAGAAAATAAATATAATATATATCATAAATAAATATAGTTCCATCATAATGGCCACCATGAAAGGTGGTAGTAGAATATAGAACAATCATCGTTTCGTGAAGCAGTAATTCGTCATCCACGGAAACAGTATGTTATTTAACCATTAGACGGAGGTGTGTGTAAGTGTAGATCGAATAATTTTCATAAAAAAATTCTTGTATATTTAAGATACTGGTTTTTTACAAAATAGAGGAATAAAAAGAGTTTAAGGAGTTGGAGAAGCTAAATAAAACAAAACAATATAAGAGAAGACATTACCTTTAAATCGGGTAACTCCCTTTGGTTTGAACCAAAAGGGTTTCTTGAAGAGATTTCTGCCTAAGGTAAGGATTATAGGATGAAGATAGGGATGTGGAAAGAGAAATTTAGCAGAGTTTGGTTGATCCAAAGGCTTTATAGGTGTGGGTAAGGGGGTATAGGTGGAGGCCTTTTATAAAAGAGAGGAGGGGAACTCTTGGAAAGCCTTGATAAGTTACTTTATTATAAAATGATTTTCGAATATTAAAGGCCCCACAATTATATATTTCTAGGATAAGGTGATAAGGGTTATAAATACACCCATCATATAGGTTTTTGAAAAGTTTAAGTCTTATATTTCACCTTATCTAATCATTTTCATTAAATCGTTCATTAATGAGGTAATCACTGCATCATCACGGTGTCATAAATAAATTTATTTAATTAATTTCTAAAAATTATAAAACAATTACCATCATGTATGAAATAATATTATATTTACAATTAATGTTTATAGTCAAAGATATAATTTATGTAAAAAAATTAATTTTTTTTACTTAGGTGATACATACATTGGTTACATTTTCTTTTCTTTAAATAATGATAAAAGGTTACTATCACACTAAATTGATTACATGGGGACCCAAGGTTGGAACAAGGCATACCATGGTCAGCCATGACACCAAAAATATAATTAGGACACATTTTGGGGTCATTTTATATTTTTATGATATTATTTTATTACCCTTAACTACCCGATTTCTAATTAAACATGATAATTAAAGATAATTATCGTCGTTATTATTCATAATGTACAAAAACAAAAGAGTCTTAATTAAATAATTTGGAACTTATGATTTCATATATGGAATCCATTTTATCAAATTCAAAACAAATAAATTTCATTAATTAATTTAAAATAGTTCCTGTTGTCAAAACCAAAGAAGCGTTTTTAAGAAGTAAAATCTATGAAAAGATTGATTTGTTTTTACATCCAATTTAAAAGTGAAATTACATCCAATGACGAAAATTGAATTAAATTATAACAAAATAATTAAATTAGACCTTAAAACCAATCAAAATGATAATCTATCTATATAAATAAATTGGTTGAAAAGGCAGTTTTGAATTAAAATGCAGTATTTTTCACGATTCATTGAAAATGAACATTTGTCAGAAAAATACCAAACATTAACCCTATGATATATTTTATATTACAAATTCAAAAATTATATCAATTTTACCAAATTCAAAACATATAATTTTCATTAATTTATTTTATAATCAATTCCCACTGTCAAAACAAATAACGTGTTTTTTAGAAACAATATCTATTAAAAGATTGACACTTGTTTATGTCCAATTTCAAAGTTAAATTAATTCAAATAACCAACATTGGATTAAATGGTTAAAATATATTTTAATTACACATTAAAACCAATTAAAAAGATAACCTGACCATATAAATAAATTAGACTAAAAGGGGGTTTTGATTTAAAATACAGCATTTTCACTATTCATTTAAAAAATGAAATTTATCGGAAAAATAACAAAAATTTAAAAAAAGTAAAATTTTATGTCTTGATTCTAAAGAAATATTTTATTTTGTCAAATATAACATATAAAATTGTCAAAAAGTGGATTTAAAAAGGGTTCTCCATCAAAAGGCGGTTAATCCACCTTTTAAAGAATATTAGAATATTTATGCTTAAAGTTGGATTCATTTGCATTTTAAGTCTCTAAAATTTATTGGATAAAAGTAAAAAAAAATTAAAAACATATATAATCATTTTGTAGTTAGTTCTGTTCATTCCCGCCATTATAATGGCTAGGCGTTAATTACCATTTAAAATAATATTATTATATTTTTAGTATGCAACGTAAGATTACAAAGAAACACGTTATTGCGTGTTTGGTACGCCATCGAACATATCATCCCCTTTAAAGTGATATTGATATTTTATTCACAATCATTAATAAATATGAAAATTACATATTTTTTATTTACCAGGGATGTTACAATCAGCACCTGAAGGAGGATGTTTTCATTTTTAGAATAAAACGGGTGAGTGAAAATAAGCCATGGTGAATATACCATAATTATAATAACATTATAGTATATATAATATATTGAATTTATAATGCATGTCTGGATAGAGGAATTAAGGAAATGAAAAGAAAATAAAAGAAAATGAATGAAAATTAAAAGAATAAAATGGGATTTTACCTCTTGAATTCCTCTCTTAGAGAACCTCTTTAAGGGACTTGGGTTTGGTCTTTTATTGGGACCAAAGTCTCGAGAAGGTTTCGAAGATACTCAAGAATAGTATTGGGTAGAATTGGACAAGGTTAAAGGCTTGAGAGGTGTGAGGAGAAGAGGTGGTGAGGGTTGTATTTATAGTGGAGGAGAGGGGGTTTTTTATTATTTTATTCATTAGTTTATTATTTTGGATCAAGATAAGATATAATGATGATTATATGACTAAATAAATCAAAGAGAGAAGGATAGTTAGTGATTATGGTACTTACATCAGGGATAACTCAAGGAATAGTGTATTTAACCTATAATGTATTTATAATGTAAATTTAAATATTTTACTATTCACCAGAAATTCAACTATTTTAGAAAAATACAAACAATTAACCATAACAGTTTTTCAATGATTATAATAAAAAAATTAAAATAATTTTATGATAACAATTTTTTAATTATGATATATTAAATTTTTAAATAAAATCATCATTTACTCAAAAAATACCAATTTTTATATTACTACTGATTTTATGACACTTTCCAAAATTAAGTAAGGTCCCACAAAAATGTCTTATAATCATAAGAAAAAAATATTAATTTATAAATATTTTTCATGAAAATAATTTTTTTAATTAATTATTTTTATTATAAAATAGTGAATTAAATTTATGTTTCACAAAAATATCAAAACGTAATTTATCATTTTTAATACGTTTGTATACTAATTCTGTGATATAAATATATAATATTTTTATTTATGCGATACATAATTTTTATTTATAAATTCATATGTGATATAAAATTTAAATCATAAATAGACATTTAATATAATGAAATTGAAATTTCGATAAAAATCTAGATTTTTTACTATTAATTGGAAAATTAATATTTTCAAAAAAAATCCAAAATTTTACCATATTCTAATTTTAAAATTCTTATTTTAAAAATGATGTTTATTTTTTCAATATATTTTATAAAAGTTTCATAATTTATTTTTGAAATAAGTGTTCCATTAAATGGTGGTAGAACTGCTTTTAAAAATATAATATTTTAATGCGTAAAATTATATTCCTTCTTATATTATACCTATAAAATCATTTTTATGTATTTAATAACATTTTATTAAATATATAATATATATATTTCATAATTTTGTCAATACCATTCATTCCAACCAATTTAACAGCTATATTATAATAGTCATTTTTAAATTTTGATATTTAATTGTATATCATTATTCATTTAAGAATGGTGTTGTGTGAAACCTATGTTGTTGAATGAATTAAATTTAAAAAATATATGTAACATAAAATATTTGGGGGTTGAAAAAAGTTAACGTTGAGAAAGAATATCCGACTAGTTCATTTTATCCTTTTGTGATTCTAATATGAAAGTGGTAGGATATCTATTTTAGAGTGGGTTCCCTAAACCAAAATTTATTGGTACATTTCAATTAATGTATCTTGCACATAGTCTGATTTATGAATTATTTTTTCTTACTATGATTGTTTTAATTACTTCTATATACATAATTTATATGGTAATGTATTTATATTATTTTTTATATCAAAAGGTTAGAGAAGTTCTTAGATATAGTTAGAACCTCTTAATACTATAAAAGAAATATTTAAAATGTGTCTCATATTATATATATATATATATATTATAGTAATAGGACATAAATTATTTTTGACTATTACACATTAGGGACTCATAATCATTGAGGTTTCTTCTCATGAATTGCACACTTATAATTCAACCAAACTATTATATTTTATTTTATTAAAAAGAAAGAAAAATTAATGGTGAGTGGGAACTAAAAAATTGCATAGTAGTCTAAAAACTAAAAATGATAAAAAAACTAAAAAAAACCAAGACTAACCAAAAAAGAAGTTAGGTATAAAGAATCAGTTCGAAATTCCAAATCTCAAACCTAGAGTAAAGTACCTTTATTTCCAAGTGAAATTCCTGATGTCCAAGCCCAGTATAAACTAAATATTATCTTCATATCAAGTTGTTATGAAGTCAATAACCACTATTTAATCATTATATGTAAAATTGGATACTTGAAACTCATAATAGTTATAACAAAGTTTTATATTAAACTATATTTGATGCATATCATTGATGTATTGAGGAAAATTCATCAATTATAATTTAGTTATATCCTCTTATGACTAGTCGATGGCCACTTTTTATGCTTTATAAGTTTTTCACTATTGATAATTAAAAACTTATCATATATTTTATTCATCATTTTAGTGAAGATAGTGGGGTAAAAAAAATTCCCTTGGCCAAAAACTTCTTATAAATTGGTATAATCATCCAAGAAAAAGGGAACCTGGTTAACCTCAAGAGCAGGCTGCTTAGGAATGTCAATTTTATTAGTCAACCTGATAATAATTAGACTATGAAATTATAATTAATCCTTGATATTATTATCCTAATTCCCTAAAATAAAATATAATTCACCTGAAAAAAAATTATGATTTCTCTCCTTTACCTATACTCAAGAGAACGAACTTGTCTTCTTTAAGCTCTTTATTATTATCTAATATTTCATGGGAGTATTCCCTCGTCTCTATTAAAAACCTATTGATACTATCAGCGCCTTCTAATACTGGATTATCAATTTGAATTTCATTCATCAATTTCATAGGATACATAATGACAGCTTAATTTATGTTTAGTGTGTTAGTTTCACTCACACGTGAACTTGTGTCTTTTTTATTATTATTTTTATATTACTATTTTTAACTTTATTATTGTATTTATTTATCAAAAATAATTGCTAGTAATGATCATTTATATTGGTCTCTCAACATGAGGTCATTATTTTTTTATATCATATAATATTCATGAACCCACACTCCCAGATCTAGTGATGAAAAGAAAATATTTAAATTCTAGTTTGGACACCAATTAGAAAAACCCAATTTTAACCATTTATAATTACAACATCAGAAGTAAATATTTTTATCACATACATTCCTAAATTCCATTTATGTTTATATTTTTAACTAATAAGGATAATCCCTTTGAAAACAATACCCAAGTCTTCATGTGGGTTCTTTTTCCACTCCAAAGAACTTTTCTTGTTCTACATTAAGTCTTCCTCATCTCCCAATTAAAATCCTTCTAGAAATATCTTACATTAAATTTTTATTTATTTAAGTTCCCAAGTGGTTTATTTAAATTTCTGTTTCACTTATGTTGAATCTATTTTTAATAATTTTTTATGATGAAAAGTCAATGTGTACAAATTTTGATGGTTGTTGTACTAGTTTTAATTCCTAAGACATGTGAAAGAGATGTTTGGAGGCTCTAAATTAATAATTAATTTTAAAAATCCTTTTATAAGTGATAAATTGAATTTGAAAAATTATGTTTTTGAATTTACATAATTTTATAAATAAATAAGGATATTGAAAGTGTAGATATTGATAATTATGTCTCAGAATTTAATGTTGATAATTTTATAGCTTGGAATTTTATTTTCATTAAATTTTTATTAGAATTTATTAACAAAATAGCCACACATGGGATATCCAAGTGACCCATGTTGTACCACATAAGTGGGAGCATAGGACAACCCCATCTAGTTATGGTGGTAAGTGAAAAAAATATCACCTGTATGGGAGTTCTTGTGGGAGTGAATGAACATAGTGGATGCATAACACCTGTAGTGATGTGAATGAGTTGTGTGAAAGGGGAAAGCAGGGCCCTCCCCATGTGGTGTGTGAAAGTGTATCTAGATGTTGACCCTAGTGTCATCTTTAGAAGTCCAAGAAGAAAGTTATGATATTATGTGATCCATACCAAGAATATTCCACTATTAGATCAGGTGATGCGGGGTACTATATATCTATTTAAAAATATACATATACAAAAAGGTTTTTTTATCATCATGGATCTAAGGCTTCCCCGGAATCCATTTCATCATCTTCTCCATTAAAATTATGAATGGATTTCAAATTTTCTATTCTTTATATCATATTTATCTCATTATTATTTGAGGCCTCCATTACCATACTGGTCCAGAGTGATGTTTTTTGTGTGATGTTGAGTGTCAAATATTAATTTATGAGGTGTTTAATGTAAATTAAAACACATAATTGAATAATGATCTACAATCAAGAGAGTACAGTGATGTTACTATATTTTTTAGTGCATGTTTTATAGGAGAACCCATTTTAGGATGCTAAGTGACAGATATTTTGAGATCATGTATTATATTTCATTATATATGCATTCATAGAATATGAAGAAATATTTTTTTCAGAGATGGTTATTTTTTTGAACTCATGTATTCAGAAGAGTCTATGAATAAATGAATAAGTAAGGTGTTTTACATACTTTGTTGATATTGTGATGTAATCTAGTTGTTGTTTTCTATAAATACTCTCATATGAGCTCAATTATAAGTATGATATGAAAGTGAATTAGAGTGAATGTTGAGAGAGAGAAACATAGAATATAGAGTACTTTGATTTCACCAGATTTTTCCATTAGATTTTTTTATTATGGTTTTTCATGCCTTCATGAATAAATGATGATCAAAACTTTGTGAACTTGTGTTTTTTAAGAGACACATTCATTTATCTTCACCATGAATCATTAAAGAGATACATGATAAATAAGCTTTAAAAATGTTTCTTGCTACCTTTCAATTTTCATGACTAAATAATAGATATATTGTTCTCTTCTATGAATAATGGTTTTTTTATATTCATTCATATGATAATATGAATGCATGAGGTCTATATCAAATAGTTATGGAGTATGTGATCTAGGGCTTCATAATGATATTATAATGGCAGTGTGAGAATTTCATAAAGAAGAAGTATAAGAGTGTTAAGAATCATAGTAAAATATATAGTGAATAAAAATGATAATATCATACATTTTATCATACATGAAGGAAGTTTGATAATTTTACATGAAATATACTTTATAGGAATAGTGTACAGTGAAGTTATATACTGAATTTAAAAAATATTTCAAAAGGTATTCATACATGTGTAATTATTTTATTGATAGGTTCCAGATAATTTGATGATTAGTTGATAGTGAGAAAGACTAGGTAGATTATAGTGAGATTACAATGTTCATGAAGTAGTGTACATTAGTATATCGGGTTATCTAGTTTGTTTATAGAGAAATATGATATCTCAAAGTAGTTAAAAATCAATCAGAAGCCAATAGAAATATTTAAATCCATGGACCATATCTGAGGATGTTAGAGACTTCATTGGGATTCTAAATTATTTTATGATCACTGGTAATCTGGTAGAATTGTGTCATGTAGCATAAAGACCCTCTTATGGGACATAGAATTTATCAAGAACACTTTGGGAATTTAAGTTGATAATTTATATAGGTGGGAACTTTTAAACCCTAATAGAAATATAGAGTGGGAACACTATAGGAATTAGTATTAATGGGAATAATACTTTATCTCAATGTAATCACCTACCTATAGTGATGAATTTGAAACTATAGGAATAACCGATTACATCAAGGAGTTAATATTTTGACTGAACTTTATAAATATCATGTGTTGAGCTTTATTTACTTTATGTATTGAATATAAGATCCACTCATCCTAAAAGTTGATATTGGTTTGAATTAAAAGGGATTAAAATAAAAATAGAATAATTCTGTAAAACAAGTCACACATGATTCCCCACCCCCACTTCGCCCCTCAGTGTGACTGCATGATCTATCATGAACATAAATTCGAAGTAGTGGGAAGGTTCCACCTTATTTTTAAAACTACTTTTCTAGGTGAGTTGTTTATATTAGAAATTAATGAAGTGTATATTTTAACTTCAAGAATATCTAAAATATATTTAGAGATAAAATCCCACCTTTAATCCTAATTTTATAAATTTTGACATTTCAATCAAGCCTAAGAAAATTAATAACAAAATAATGGAGAAGTAGTTAATGAATAACTCTTAGATAAAATAAGATCAACTACTGTCTGAAGGAACTAAAGGTGTTAATTTTTAAATGAAATTAGTTTATTATAATTATAGTGAATCATGATCATGTTGTTGTGAATATTTTTCAACCTTGAAATCAAATATAAATTTAATAAATTTATCAAAGAAGTGGTTATTTGTATAGTTTGGTCCTTCAAGTAACATCTTGAAAAAAATCACAACTGAAAGAGGAAGATGATGTAATAGAGGAATAAATATCTTGGAATGTTCATAAGTAAAACACTATCTTAAAACATGTTAGAGTCAAGGAAGATAATATGATTTTATATAAATAAATAATCATCCTCTCTAATGAAAAAAATAAAATACATGTAACATTACAACATAATGATTTATTAGATTGTAGAATAATTTCACGTAGTTTTGTGAGATGGATATAAATTAAATGGTATGTACAAAAATTATCCATACATCAAAAAGGTTTTATAATATATCTATGAATGTTAAATATTAATAGTGTAGGTTAAATAATTAATGAATTATGTATCCTGAAAATTTGTTACTGAAGTCCAATTAGTTACATGAATAAAATATTCAAGATATGGAGATTCAGTGGTATGAAATCCTAAAATAAATTTAATATGAGAATAAATCTATCAATATAAAATTCGTTGAGTTAGAAGTGAAATTATGAAATATAGATGTTACATAAGCTAATAATTCTCAATTTTCTATGAAAAATGTGTTTCCCAAAATAATTCTCATAAGATCTCTATTTCTAAAAATGATCAACCATGTGGTAATAATAACATGATATTATCTATGGATAATTCTATAATGGGATCATTCAAAATGGAAACCCTTTTTCTTGATAAATTTATTCATAATAATTTTTTTATGACTATTTTAGGTTCAACTTTAAAATATAGAAAAATATGGGTGAAAAAAATCATAGTAATCCACCAAATCTTCAAATATGGGTGTAAAGAAGTTCATAAATTTATGTTCCTCAAAAAAATAACAAAAGAAGAATTATGTTGTTCCAAAACATCAGGATTTCAAATGGATTTAAAATATTCCACAGAAGAGTAAATACAGATTTTTTTGTGTACTTTTGGTGTTGTTGGAAATTTGGGCATTAGGAAATAATTTTTGGAATAATATGTCATTGAATAAAAATTATTGAATACCAAAATTTAAGGGTATAAAATTGGAAAAATATATAATTTCTATATCAGTGAAGCTAAAAAGTTAGAAAATAAATAGTCCTAGAAATAATATATTTCGATAATTTTAAGAGTTATATAAGTGATACATCAAAAGTGGTCACTATTATATTGAGTTACAACATATACGAATCATGAAAAATACATCGATTGATTTTAATATAAGACCATAAAATGAGCGGAATTATCTATGAAAATAATATGATAGCTTATTTATGGGATCGTAACAAATAAAGTATACTATTAAAAATAACTATTAATGAGTTTGTTAAGAATAATTTGAAGGGTGTCACACCATATATGAGATGCTTCTAGTTTGGTTGAAAATGTCATATCATGTTCTATTTGAAATTGGACAAGAACATCAATACTAAAGAATAAAAATTGGAATCAAATATACAATTAATCTAGAAAGAAAAAAGAATATTGATTTGGTTAAATACATATCAAATAAAGAATAAAAAAATATTTCTAAATTTTTTTACTTGATTAATTATAAATGATTTTGCAGAATGTGAAATATTTCTGGGTGTTCAACTAAAAACTGATTTAAATGGCTATCTATACAAGAATAATTATTAGATAAGAAATGAAAGTCACCTGTTACATCTTATGATAAAATATTATTGTAAAAATTGGGTCTATGCCCAAAGTGATGACTAATCATGTTCCAAAACACCACATAATAATATAACCAAAATAGTTGGAATAGCCTTGAATGATTGATCAGGAAAAGAAAACTAAAATTTCCATTCTCACATGTGTGAAGAAGTATATTCCATCTAAGAAGATAGTTAGTTTGAAAATAAACTTTCATCTATGTTCCTCTAACTAAGGATAATTTAAGAACCACCTTATTCCTATATATATTGTGTTTATTTTTGTGCATCTAAATGAATGTGAATCATGTATTTATGGGGATACCTGAATTTGAAAAAATCTGTGAACCTATTATAAAAAACAAGTTATCCATCATGAATTACTATTGACCTCATGTTTCCTCTTTGAAACATTTCAATTAAAATTATAAGATTATTAGAGTTAACTCTTACAGAATGCTAAGTATGATAGAGAAATATAATGTCAATATCTCAAGGGTGATCATAGACGAATATCCAGCATATATCTATATTTTATTTGATATCTCATTAATATTTGAAATATTTGTGAGGGATTTTAAACATATAGATATTGAATCATTTAATTATTGTCGTATGTTGATTATATTCTCTTATTTTTATATGGAATGATCAACTCTAAAATGGAGAGACATATCACTCAATGAATAAAAGGAAAAAGAAATTTAAAAAGAGGAAATACCTTCTTGTATATGAATTTTTTTAATATTTTTTTGAGATAATGCAAAAGACTGTTTAAAAATATTTTGAATAACTCTTGAATGGAAGTTTCAGTGTTTAAATCACATGTTAAATATTAATTGACAACATTCATGGTAAAACTGATCACTCTTGTTTTATACATCAATCATGGATCACTTATAATTTGATTTGGTTATTTATATATCTTTTATAAGTTTGTTATGGTTCCATACTTATCTTTAGAATATTAAACTATAACTTCCTGAAGAGGAGAAATTATTGTATTGAAATTTTGAATAATTGATATTATAATTCCTTCCCATACTTAATTTTTTTAATTTTTTATCAATAAGGGGTAGAATATAACATTGAATTTAAAAATGTGATGGGTATTCAGAAAAAATAAAAAGTGGTATATTGAAGAACCCTTGTGGCTTATTGATGTTTTGTTTTTGTTGAAGTAAAATTAGTTTGTCAATAGATTATGGAGATGTAAATTTAATGTGTTCTAATAGTGATTATTGATATATTGATCATAATTCCTAAGACACGTGCAAGAAATTTTAAGAGACAAAACGTATTTACTTAATTTGAAGAAGATGATTGGAATTGATGAATTGAATTTGATAATTAAAATTTTAGAATTTACATAATTTTAGAAAAAATGATATTGGAAGTGGAGTTGTTGATAATTCTGGATTGTCATTTAATATTGAGAATTTTATTACATGGAATTATTTTTTGGATAATATTTTCATTGTAAATTAAAAAAATGTCAAACAAGTTCTGTCTAAGGGAACCATGTGAAATTAATTTGGTGGGAAATCAGGTCAAATCTAGGCCATCCATGGTAGCTGGTGAGCAATCATATCACTCACTAGAAGTTTAGGGGGGACTGCATGAGCATCTTGGATGCATAGAACCAGTAAGGATGTGAATGGGTGGTAAGAAATGAGGAATTATGTGTTACCTCCTCATATAGTGTGTGAAAGTGAACATGGGTTCCAACATCGGTGCTAGATTGAGAGGTTAATGAAGAAAGAAATAATTTTAAGAGGAGACAGTCTAAATAAGATACCAATGTCAGATTAGAGAATACTGGGTATTGTATCTCCAATATAAAATATATAGATATAAGTATGGTCATTATATCACCACATATATAATGCTTATCTGGAATCCTTGTCAACATATTTTACCTTCTAATTATAAAGGGATTTCTCACTTGTTTTTCTTTATATCACGGTTATCTTGTTAAAAGTTGAGGTTTTCATGACCATGATGAGCCAAAGTGTTGTTTTTTGTGTGATGTTGACTTCCAAATATTAATTTATGTGGTGTTTAATTTAAATGAAATCACATAATTGAATAATGAACAACTTTAGATAATGTAAAGTGAAGTTACTACATATTTGAGACCATATAGTCTAGGAAAATATATTTCATAAGTCTAAGTGATAGATGGTTTGAGATCACATATTTGAAGGTAGTCGATGTGCATGCATGATACATGGAAAAAAAATTATTTTTTGAAGATGATGATTTTCCAAAGTCACATATATAGAAGAGTTGGTCCATGCATGAATAATTATGGTTATGTATATACTATGTTGAGGTAGTGCAGTAAGATAGTGGGTTTGTCAAAAAATACCCCCAGACAATCACATTTTATGTTATGAGATGAATGCGAATAAGATATAATCTTGAGAGGAAAAACATGGAATCAAGAGTGATTTGATTTCATGAGAGGGTTACATGCATGTTATTTTGTTCTTATTACATCCTTCATGAACAAATGATGATCTAAATTCCATGAACTTATGTTTATGAAGAGACACATTCACTAGTATTTGTGAAAAATCTATGAAGAGCTACAAGAAATGTAATATTTTAAAAATGTTTTTCCATATTTTTATTTGAGTGAGTAAAAAAAAGATATATTTTGATCCTATATGACAACTTCTTGTGATATACATGCATTTAATAATATGAAAGAAAGATTTTTAAGTGAAAAGGTTAAGGATTATGTGAGCTAAGGTTTCAGGAAGCTATTATAATGGAAATGTGAGTATTTTTCAAAGTGGAAGTATAAGAGTGATTATAATCATAATTAAATATAAATTGAATAAAAATGAGAATAAGATGAATTGTATCTTGCATGCATAATGTTTGAGAAGTGAACATGAAAAAAAAATTAATAGTGTGCCGTGAAGTTTGACACTAATGTTGGGAGGTATTTCAAAATGAATTTATAACTGAGTACTCAATAAATTGATAATTTTTATCTCATTTTTAGATCAATGGTCAATGAGAAAGATTAGGGTTTTGAGAGTTATTTTATAATGTTCTTGAATAAATTTACACAAGTAGATTAGGTGGATGATTTTTTGGAGAAAAAATGTATCAAGAAGTAGTGAAAAATAAGATAAAATAGGACATGTATATTTATCTCTATGGATCACATCTGAGTAATCTTAAGACATGAGTAGGACACTAAGGTATGTGATGTCCTTGGGGAACTTGGTAACACTGCGGTATATAGTATAAATATCCTCATGTGTTACTCTGGAGTTAGAAATAATATAGTGAGAATCTATGTTGATAAATTTTGTAGGTGGGAACATGTCATCACTAATGGGACTCTATATTGGAAACATTATGCGACTCTGTTTCGATAGGAATGGTACATTTCTTAATTTTAACCACCTATATATAGTGAATAATTTATAACTGGGAAAATAAACAATTGCAATAAAGAGCATGACTTTTGACCAAATCATCTAATTATTGTGTGATAAGATTCGTTTAATTTAAACATTTCATATATTTTCAAATCATATAAATAGGTAATTGAGGTTTGAACTAAAAGTGGGTAAAAGAAAAAAGAAAAGTATTCATAAAAATAGGTCACACGTAATTCATCCCCCCCCCTTCAGTGTGACTACATATTCCATTGGGAACTTCATTTATAACCTAGGGAAAATATTAATAAAGAGAGTGAGATAAAATTATCAATAGGCTTGAATATATGAATTAATAATTAAATAACACTAATGAGAAAAAATGTGAACAAGGGTATTATAACAAATTCAATGTTCATTATCCAAACATAAGAGAATTTATACCAATAAAAACCAAGATAATAAATAAAAAGACATTATGTAAAGCGTTAAAAAATATGATAGACATTAGAGTAAACAATAATTATCCATGTAAAAATAATCCTTTCACCTAAGGAAACATTAAATCTTACTTTAAATATAATGAAATTGTGTTGGTAAATTGTAACATCAAATATTCATTATGGAATCACTTAAATATCATTATTCCATCATTTTATTATGAGTAAAATATAATAGTTAACATAATAATCTATTAAGAGATAATCATATTCAAAATACTACATTTTTTATTAGTAGTAACTTATAATAGTTAACCATATCATCTCTTATGATTAATTTCCAAGTGTTAACTCTCTCTCTTTACCCAATGCATTGGAGGGATTTAACAAACCCACCAATCCTTGGTTTATATCATATCCAACCATAAATAGTTTATAATTCAATCACCCATAAATCATACATACATATTTCCAAGTACTATATAATCAACCAAATTATTATAATCTTTCAATTTTTAACATAGAACCCTTGAAAAACCCCATCATTCCTTTTTAATTTGATTACCTTGTGGAAAAGAATAGTCTTCCATGAAAATATCTTTGAAATATTATAATAAACCATTCAAAGAAATTAGTTGAATTGTATTATAATATAATATCCCTATTGAATCATTATAATCATTAATGTATGTTTACTTAGATGAAAATACCATTAAAAGAACTTTTAAAATGATTCTTGGAAAATATTGGAAAAATACCGTTTTCTCTCAGTACCTTTAAAAAAATCAAAAAACAATATTGAGAAAATTATTTTGTTATAAAATAATCTTGGTAACATTTAAATAAATCTTAAGAAAACTTTATTATGGTTTCAAAATATCTTTATGTCATAAATATTAAAAATAAACATTCTTTTCAGAATTTTGAATAGAGTCAAAAGTGATTCTTGCTGAAAAAATTATGGAAATGTTCCATTAAAACCATTTAAAAGAATGTTAAATATCATATAAAATGTATTTATGAAATAATGTGTGTCTATAAAATAAAATTCTTGAAATAATATAAATGAAATGAAGGTACAGTTTGGAAAAAAGTCTTTAAAACCATTAATGCAATGTCTTTAATGAAAACTATTTCTATTTTTTAATACCAAAAACTATTTGAAAGAAAGAACAAAAAAGGAACATAAAATAACTTAATTATAAAAATATTCATGATATTTTATTTCAAGAGTTAGTGTATGAACCATATAAATGAATATTTTTGCATTGGTCAAAACAAGTCTCAATGAAAGAAGTTTGAGATGAGAAACCTTGAAATTTTGATAAATGATTGAATCAAAAAGATATTCAATGTATGAAATTAACATGATCCTATAAAAACAATAATTTATGAAAAATAATATGTGAAAAAAAATAATGGGGTTGTAATTACACCATATAAAATAAGAAATGGTCCATAACATGAATTATGTCTCAAATAATTGATATTGAGTCCATAAATATCCTTACAAATTTTAAGCATTTGAATCAATATCACATGAAAAATAAAACTTCAATGTAAATTTAAATAAAATTATAAAATATTAATTCATGATATAATATCTCAATATTATTTATATATACCTTATATAGGTTAGTATGTTTATAATATGATATATGTCCCAAAGAAACAATATTTAGATGAATAATCTGCACAAATATCATGTCACTCAGGTGATAATTAATCAATTGAGAGATTATGTGTAATAAATTTAAAACAAAAAAACAAGTGTAAATATATCTTAATACAGATATGTGGAATTTTACACATAATCTTTACACAACATAGTTAGTGAAGTAGAAGTGTAACCTAATGAAGGGAAACAGAGTTAAAAAACTCCTTACCTTAAGTACATAATTTCTATGTAAATCCTTTAACTCCTATATAATAATAATAAATAAATTATTTTAATTTTTAATAAAAACATCCAATTTTATTCTCTTATCATTAAATCATTTAGTTAATTTATTGTATTTACATATTTAATTGCTTGATCTTTTAGGTGCATATTGGGTATTTTTTGGACATTTGGTTTATAGTTGAAAAATCACTATGGGAAGTTGAATATGGTAAATTAGTTCATGGTTTAATAATATTTAAAATATTATTCATTAAATAATTATAAATTTTATACATAAAATATAAATTTTTATCCGTCCAGGAATAGTGGTCTTGAAAAAAATTCATCAGCTCTCGAGGTGGTACTCTGCACGTACACAAGAGTGATGTTTTAACTTTTTTTGTATAGAAAATAAATAAATAAAATAAGATTTTTTTTTTCAAATTCATTATAATTTTATAAATAATAGATAACTTCCTTAAATCTATCCCCATGACCATCCATTATAGGATGTATTGAAAATTAAAGTGCATCACTACGTGGAAATGCTAATATGAACATACGCACGTGTGATGATTCCTTTTTTAATGATTGGAATTATATGAAGATATATGATATAGTATACTTCAATAAAAATTATTATCTCATTAATATTTTATATATACATTAAATTAATCATAAAAACCTTATAATAAATTCAATAATGAGAAACTGTGTATATCAGTCTGTGAGTTGATAGTCCGTACATATGCATGAATAATGGTTCTATTTTCCATTTTATTGAAACATATATGAATAAGGTTATTATATTAAAATAATATTATATAATTATATGTAATATATATATGTTAATATATTTTAATGGTTATAATATAATTGAAGGAGAAATAAGAAGTAAAATGAAAATGCACTATTAAGATGATTACCTCCTCTTTGAAGAACCTCATTTTTTATACAACATAAGTCTTTTTGGTTTTTCTTTTGGTAAGACCATGTCCTATATGAAATGAGGAGTAATTTTGGTAATTATATTCGGAAGATATTGGTTAAGTTACAAATATCATTAAGTGTGAGTAATAGAGGAGGGGTGGTGTCATTATATAATAGAGGAGAGGGGAACCCTTAATATTACATAAATTATTCAATTAATATAAATTCATTTTCTGGTTCAAGAGGCTCAAAATTGATAAATTTTCAATATAGGGTGATTATAAGTCTAAATAATTGCATAAAATAAAATTTATACAATTTTAGGTGATGTTTTAACCCTTATATATTAGTTTTTAACTCTTATTTACTCTTTTAATGATTATCATGATAATAATTTTATCACCCTTTAGGGGACAATAAAACTAAAATAAATGGAAAAATGACCTATAATTGGAAAATTTTGGATGTTATAGGCCATATACATTTCAATTGGATAAATATAATATTTTTTTAATCTTTTTCGAAAATATTATAAATCATAAAATACCATTAAATTCTTTTTTAGAATATTAACATAATTTTACTTTACAAAATATAAATATAGTAATTTAATTATAATATAAAAGTTTACAATATTAATAACACATTATATTTTAAAAAGAAATTATGACACCGTAATTGACCTAAAATATATTACTTTATATATTTTTTAAAATCATTTACATGATTTTTCTACTCCTTAACAAGCACACTGTTGACGTTGCATAAGCATTTTAGGTAATTATTTCATCACAAAAAATTAAAAAATTGTTACTATAAAAAAAATTCATATAAAAATATCTATTTACAACCATTTATAACATGTTTTTACCCCATTTAGAAAATATTATTGATTTTAGGAGAAATAAAGAGACATTTTTGGAATCTTCCTTTAATTAAAATATTAAGGTATTTATTAAAGAAAAATAGAACCAAAATTTCAAATATTAGAATATATAAAATTTTGGTCTATGTACACTTATAAAATGATATATAGGAATGTGTATTGATGATTTTGAAGCCTTATTCAATATTTTTGACCAGGTTCTCTCTATTTTACCCTTACCGTGTTGAAAATATTTTTACCATGGTTACTATTTGTTATGAGAAAAAATAAAATTACACTATTTACCTAATTTAGGATTTATTATTAAAAATATGGAATAAATTTTATTTAATTTCTTTCCAATAAGTTTCAAAAATTAATTTTAAAATAAACCAGTAAAACGTGATGAAAAAATCGTTTTCTTCATAAATGAAATTTTAACAATAAAAATATTTTTATATAAAAATTAAGGATTATGTCAATTAAAATGAAAATTATTTTAGAATTTATAATAAAAATTTATTAATTAAAATTTAGAACTAATTCAAAACAAAATGGGAATATGTAAATATATGAAATGAAAAGATATTTTTCTTTAAAAATCTGTACTTTTCACTATTCACTAAAATATAATGCATTTCCAAAAAATCAAAAAAGTCGTATATAAGAAAATATATATATGATAACTTCAAAATAATATCTATTTTATCAAATAAAACTTCTAAAAGTGGAATAAATTAATTTTAATATCTATGAAAAAAATTAATTATAATCATTTTTAAAGAAAATTTATTTTTGAAATATGAAATGACTTTACAAAAACTTTTGTGCTTATTTATTAAACATTAATCAAAAAAAATTTATTATTAAGATTACTTATATATATATATCAAAATTTAGTTATTATTCTACATACCCTCCATTTCAATGCTTTAGTTACAATAGTCATATTTAAATAATAATATTTCACGGTCATTTAAGCATAGGGTTGGGTGTCACGTAAGATATTTAACATATTATTATTTTTAAAATCTCGGTGTATTACATTCTCCCCCTACCCCTTTAATAAATAACATCGTTCTAATTCTTTCTTATACTCTGAAATTCCTAGGTAAAATATTTGATAATACATTTATTGAAAGCCCACATCTTAAAAGGTTTAATAAAACATCCTTTTTTCAAGAGTTAAATTAAAATATAAAGTTCATCAATAATAACACGTAATTAGGTTACTGAATATTCGAACATTCGTGGGAATTGAAAAATTGATATGGAGAATAAATTAAGTGTCTAAATAAAAATATAGAGTGAAAAAGAACATTGATCAAAATAAAGTGAATGATCATGAGAATGTCAATGACCATAAACCCATAAAAAATAAGGTGTGAAGAGACAATAAATCATTAAAAATTATATTAATAAAAGAAAACATTTTAATTTTAATGATTATTTATCTAATGGTGTTGGATCCTTTTACTATTAAGATATAGAACGTAAGAAAATATAATTACTTGATTTATTTAAATATGTAAATGAAATTTAATACATTAGTTTTGTGTTTTAATTAGTTTCCTCATATATCTCAGACCATTTTACAAAAAATAAAAATCCAAGAAGAATATTTCATAGGCCTAATGGAATAAAACTAAACACCAATAGATTATGAGATATATTAAAGAATAAAGTGTTATTACTATAATATTTATTAAAACATAAATATATAGGACTAGATATAATAATACCCAAAATTAATAAACAGACATATGAAGAAATAATACATTAATCTCCAAAATTCAATAAAAATACCCAAAGTTCAAATTAAATCATTCTATAATTAGTTAACCGTGTGTCTAATATAACCTCAATATGGTTATATTATCCTAAATGGTTATAATATAATATTAATATTACAACCACAAAAAATTTATAGCATTCTTCTAAAATAATAGTTCATGTTAAACCAAAGGGTTACATATACTTCCGCCCAAAAATATGTTGTTCATTTTTCCTAACCACCTAAAAGGATTTTATTAAGGATGTATTTTATGAATACATATATTCTATATTTCCCAAATAAAATTATTAAATAATAATTTTTCATATACCATCATTATGTGCTTTCCCTAAGAAAATGGGTAGCTAATTGTGAGTATGGTGGACTACTACGTCCATTAACAATGAATTTATTTTTTCATAATCACCCATCATGGATAGTTTTAAGAATGGATTTAATAAGGGTCAATTAAAAAAATTAAATGTTTAATATTCTTAATATTTCATTTTATCTATATCTAAATACATTTCCTTACACATGAACAAATTATAATACGTTAGCATTTTGGTTAGTTTTACCACCTACTTGAATGTTGTTATAATATTTATTCCATAAATGATTATGGGATTTGATATAATGGTAATATAATGTAATAATGATGAATTTATTATTATTTATTTAATGGTTTTATTATTATTTTAAATATTTATTCATATTCCACCTTTCAACCATTAATCATGTCGAAAGTAGTTTGTCATGTTTCCCATTTTCACTAACTATATTATTTTCTTTCACATAATGAAAATAATACTTAAGTAATTGTTGGAAAAAATAATGATTAATTTATCCTGAATAATCATTGAATTATAAACATGAAACCACTTAGTAAGAATTGACCATGGTATTGTGATAATGGAATGAGAAAAAAATGAATGTTCTAACATCCTTTATTGAAAATAATTATAACTATATATTATATTTGTATTAAAGGATTATAAATATTCTTTATAAAGTGTAAAAAAATAGAATAATTTCATGAATTAAGTACATAAGTTTTTTATATTCACCATACTATAGGTTATGTCAAGGATGAGTTATTGGAAACTCATGGTAATGGATTTTCATCTCAATTTCCTTACATGGAGAATTAGTTTCTGTTTATGAACATATTTTTATTTAATTAATGTGTATAAAATCTATTAGATAATCTATATCATTAATTTTTTATTAATTACTTTTATTTGATGTTAAATTTCATGTTCTTTATCCATTAATATTTTTTATTTAAATGTTACTCATATAGTAAGGATTTATTTTCAACTTTTTTCAAAAAAATATTGATCTCTAAAATCTAGAAATCCATCCAGGGAATTTGTGTGCTCATTAAATATAAAGACTATATAATTTTATTCCCTTCTATATATATATACTAAACATTAATTTATCTTTTTATAATTTTAAAATGGATGTTTAAAATATCTAAGCTGTGTTTTTTTAACAAAGGCATTTCATTATATTCAAAAGTTTTTTCATACGTTCAAACATATTTTTTTAACATCCACACCACATTAATTTAGATAATATTTACGTCTTGTTAAAAATGATTTATTTTAAACTATTTATAATATTTTTTTGGAAAGTATTTTGTTTCCCTTCACAAAATTGTTTTAATGTAATTTCTACTTAAATGTTTTCAAATGTTTTGTGAAAATATTTTTATTTTCACTTACATTTACCCACCATGGCATAAACCTTATTAATTGGTGGTTTAGAAACCATATATGTGTTATTATTATATGATTCTACTTGGATATTTATATTTAATATATATTATGATCATTTAATATTATATTATAGGATTTATTTTAAAGGTTTAGGAAACCCATTCTTTTTTCCTTAGATTCTTAATGATATGAAGATTGCTTGAATTTAAGTGGAATTAATATGTATAGATGATGATTTATGGGATCCTATATTATCTTAAAATGATTTTTTTCAGGTTTCATATCATTTTAGATGATGAAATATTAGGTTAATGAGATTCAAGAATCTTTGTTCACTAATTTGTTATATAAATGATATATGGGAAGATTGTTTCACATGTTTGTTATGTGAATGATCTATCAGTATATTTGTTCACAAGTTTGTCATGTGAATGATATTTAGGAAGATTTTTTCACATATTTGTTTTTTCAATGAGAAATGGAATTATTTGTTCATATTTTTTTTGTTTGAATGAGATGTGGGAATATTTTTTCATAAGTTTTTCATGTGAATGATTTGTGGGAAGATTTATTCCAAATTTATCATTTCAACATGATATTTAAAGATGTTTTCAAAATATTTTTTCATATTTTAGTTTTTCCAAATTTCCATATTTCTTATCAAGTTATTCCAAATTTTCAAGATTTGTTTTATTTCCATTAAATTCTATGTTTTCATGATGGTTTTTATTTGTAATTTATTGTGAACCTTTATCTCATGCTCAAATGTTTTATAATAATTCATATATAAATTTAGAAATTTTATAAATTTTATGTTTCCTTAATAATATTATTATGATATTATATTTCTCTATCATGTTTTATTATTAAAATATTTGAGATTATAATATTTTATTATGATATTTATGTCTTCGCCATGTTCTTCTTCATTTTTATGATCTAATACGTTATGATATTTTCAAAACTCTATTTTATCACATGGATGAAAAGGTAAGAAAGAGAAATAACTTATAAATGGTATTATAATGTAGATGAATAAATCCAAGAATCCCAAGGACCTAAAAAATAAATTCAACCAAGGTACCCCCAATCAATGTTGGCACGCAAGGCCCAATACGATCTACCTGGACATGACACCTACGTACGACACTTGCATGAAGACAAACCTTTAACCAAGGTCCCATATTTTCTAACAAATAGGCCCTTGGGGTCTTCATATGTATTGACTTATTTTCATGAAGGCCTATTACAGCTCTGATCATCATATTACTTCACTCATGCCCTCAGAAAACTTCTAGGTTGTTCTCTAACTCCTAAAGAGGATATAATTAAATGGGGATAGTGGAACTTAAGTCCTCCTGGGGTTTGATCTAAAAAATACCTTCGTGAGGAATTCTCCCAACCCCTAATTAATGTAGACTAGGACAAGGTTCCCTTCCTTAAACCATGGAATTACGTGACTTACCTTTGGGAACACATGTGGAGACCCTCGAAGGATTGATCATGGTCTCATCCAAGTGTTGTCACCCATGGGTTATAGCACCCAAGATTCTCTCAATCCTCTTTTTACTACCTGTTTATAGCACCCCTTCCTCTAGCCTCCTTGGTTTACCATAATCTCTATCCTACACTAGCCATTCACGAGATCTCCTTTAAAGCCACTCAGGGCTGGGATTCTCTTTGTTTGGTTCCATTATCTAAAAGGTACCAAGTTGAAACATCCACTAAGACCTCTTGACCTACAAAACCTTGTGGAATGTCACGTCATCATGTACCCCATTTGGATTTATATCTCTACAGTCATAGGTTTCCCAAAATTGGTATACAAAAGGGTCAGGATCCTTAGGGCATCTATATATTTTTATATATATGGTCATGAGGTCCCTTACCCTAGGGATAGTGTTGAGGAGTTCCTGGAAGAGAGGATTAGGGTTTGGATAATGTCCTTATATTTTCATCTCTAAGACATTGAGCCTCTGGTTCCTAGCGGGAGGGTGAGGATTACACTTACTTTTCCATTAAAAATGGAATTAGACCCTCATCTTACTACAGAACTAATTTTTGGGCATCCCTCCTAGAGTAATTCCATAGCCATTCATGAAGGAGTTTGAATTATTTGTATTATCTACTACCATATCCATCACCTTTATTCCTTTATTGGGAGAAGTGAAGAGAGTGGAGTTTTGTAACCCCAGCCTTTTCCACCTCTATCCTCCTCATCTTCCTCCAGCAAAGGAGGAAAAGTGGGTGGTTTGTAGAATCTTCTGCTCCCTATTGTTTTTCATGATGAGTATGAATCATGTGATCTTAGATATTATATATGATCATGAAGGATGTATGATCTATGTGATGGATTAAACTTCCAGAACATTGATTCTTACTAACTAGGATATGTAGGAAGTCTTCCTAGGGCCCAATCTCAATGGGCACCCTCCATAGGAATAAGACCCAATTTAAACCACAAATCACCAATAATTAAATGTCCCTCATGGTTTCATTCCCAAGGAATCCTCTTCAATAATAATCCAAAACATAGTCATCTCAAAGGGTCATACTCCCCTACGAGACATACCCTTGAGGGCATCCGTAGGCATGGGTCCTTGTTATTCAACTACACGTGATTTGAGTCCCATCTAAATGGTATATGTAAGAATCCTCCCTATGGTTCAAAACCAACACACCAAATCAAAAATATTATCTCAGGTCTATATTCCCATTAGGGTTTAATTTAATTTGATAATACAAATCTCCCAGGTTCTTGGGTTGCTTCAGCATAAGTCACACACTAAACATTGACTAGTAACCTTTCTCCTAGACATCCTTTGTACATGACATTAAATTGTACGATTGGGACCTTATCAAACGACCTTAAAAGGTATTCTTTTCCTTGTTAAGTGGCGCCAATCTACATGTGTTCTAATTCCTTTCACAAGGATTCATTGGAATCCCATCTATGGGTTTGATCCCAACATCAAAAAAAAACACATCTCCCTAGATGATGATAAACTATAGAGTGACCTTAGTCTCCTTCGATGAAAATAAAATCTAGATTTCCCCACTATATATCTAGAAAAATATCATCATCATAATAATTACTAAATAATCTATAAATTGTACATAAATGGATAACATTGATGGAGAACCTTGGATATATACAAATATATCTATTGATGAAGAACCATAGAAATATACAAATGATTCTAAGATCTAAACATTCTAATAATTTATTACTAATCATGTGGTGACCCACACAATACTTGAGAATTAATAAAGGATTCATGAACATTTATTAAATTTATAATAGTTTCCTAGAGTAGCAAATAATTCCCCCCAAAAGGGTGTGATGATCCAAACCCCCATCCTCTCGACTAATGTGAGTTCTTAAGCATCATAAGTCAAAACACCTAATGAGAGTATAACATTGGAATGTAGGTCCCCATGTATATAATACCATTGGGTGTTTCTAGTTCCATGAAAAAACCCATTATAAACTATTCAGAAATAGAAAATCGTCACAAAGTCCCCATTTTCTGTTGGAAATAAAAAATTGTGAAATAGAAGTTAATCCTTAACCTAGATGATAACATCACTTATCTGTTAGAACCGTCCCACTATAAAATGGAATGAGGGATCAGAAAGGAAATCAATCATGAATGTGTTCACTCAGATGATATGATGATTTGATGGAGTACCTTTTTTCATATATACAAACACTCATTTTCATAACTCACTTTGATCCAATGGCCTCCTTCATGTTTTCACCAGTGAACTCCCTAGCTGTTACTCATGTCAGATCCTCATCCATGCGAAGGATGCAATCACCAACCCATCATCTTCAATAGTAGGTCTCAAACTAACTATTAAAATAGTACCATCAAAAGGGTAAGATCCTAATCTTGGAGGCCACATGAAAGGTCCTCCATCTCAACCACTACAATCGACCATCCTATCAAGGATGATTGGTGGTCTTGAAGCAGATAGCACCAACCACCATCTTCAACCATTTTGGGAGATTATCCCTGAAACACAACAAACATTACCTCCCATATTTTTGGGACGTATATCAGGAGGCCACCTACAACCTCATCCAGGAGACATTAGGGTCCTTATCAAGGGCTCCTACTAGAAATCGTCACCGCAAAAGTCGTGTAGATGTTAACCCTTAACATGATGAGGGTGTTGTCCTCTTCTAACCAGCCCAAGTCCTTCATACATGGAAATGCAAGAAATCCTATGAGGGACAAAAATCGGTCAACATAGAGCAGATTCACACTTTTTACTCCTATGGAGAATCCCACCAACCCAGTTTGGTGGTAGACATCAAACAGGCACATACACCCATCTGACATCATTCAGCCAACTAGAAAACTCACCTGGCAGCAGTCAATGAAGTCTGCCACTAAAATATGATGCCAATATAGAAGCAGGATCATACACATGCCTACATCCACTAGGCCTTCCAGAATACTCATTTGGAAACACTGAAAGAAGTATACCGAGCATGTTTATTTAAAAATAGCAAGTAGGAACACACACCTTCTAGCACCCATCAAGACTACCAACAACCTCATATAAAAATATCTGGAGATGTCAGTTAGAAATTCATGATGATACGAAGGGGGGAGACTCAACTCCCTACCCCCACACATGAGTACTCTTAGTATCCACTAGTTTGAAAGGGAGGACAATAATATAAACATTCACCTACTCTAGATATAGAATTGATGTATATCCCCATTCCAATCGTTGAAGTCATGAATAATATATTGTAAATAGTTAAGGGGAAGATTAAAATCATTTATCATATCCTACAAGATTTCTAGGACATAATCATGGTTAGGAAAGTAATGTACTAGGGACAGATACATAACATTGTCTCCAAAAATAGGGTTACTCATCAACAAAACTCCCTTGAGAGGACACACACCTCTTCTCTCATCCAGGATGGTCATGTGGAAAAATCCCCCATATAATATAGACAACCGGATCAGGAACATACACCTTCTTTAGTTAGATGTAATCAGCCTATAACAATTACTACTATAAGAAAGGCACAAACATCATTACATGATTCCCATTTCTTCAATCAAGTGGACCCAATCACTTGAAAGAAGGAATGTAAGAAGAAGCTTCATCAAAGATGATTAGAAAATGAAGAGATGATTTGTGATAAGGCTTCTCTTACAACTAGATTTATTGAAGCCCTCATATTTTTATCTATCACAACTCAAGATCCTACCCTCCTGTTTCCAAATTTTGGGAGAAGTAGCAGTAATTTTAAAGGTCCTCATCGGATACTTCACCATCAAGGCATACTTCATGATAATGATTTGGTCAATGTCAAGAGACTATATCATGATGAGAACCACAATAACCATACATATTTCCAAAATACCATGTAGTAAGAGGGTCTTCCCCTAACTTTAATCCACGATAGTGGTGGTCCTCCCCATGATGGTGTTCATTGGGAAAGTTCTCTCTGTAGTAGCAATTCACATTGTCAAAATAATTCTATAATTGGAAATGTTGTGATGGGAAAGCCCTCCTATCATGACGAACTTGAAAACACAAGGTCACTCATGTTTGATACCTTATCATTGGAAAGTAAAATCCTTTCTCAACTAGAAGACAATCTAAAGAAATAGGCATTTTATGAACCTCCCATGGCTCACTTAACTTCCAACATAGTAGAAGAAATCACAACCAATCCCATTTATTGTGATAAGAATGTTGGGAAGCATTCAGTCTGGTCGAACTAGGTTGAGGAACCTCTAGTGAAAGGAAGAGAAGATCTACAAAAATGAGAAAAAAACTAGCTAAAGATGACATAACAGTCATGTTATGGCCTTTATCTAGCCCAGATTATAGAATTCCATAGGTGTTCTTGGAATATTGTGCACACGAAATCTGCCTCAACATATGAAAGACTTTTTCTCACTTAAAACCAAAGGTATTACCATATGATGAGTATACAACTCACATCATGGTAATGGAAGGGTTGTAGTGCCAAATTGAATTGAAATCTCTCCTAGTTTCCTGAAATCCCAAGACAGAGAGACAAAAAGGATCCCCCCAATGTGAATTCATTAATGCATTAATGATGTGCGACAACTAATCACTGATACCTCATATGTTGTTTGTATTATAGGATGGGGTGAACATAGAAAATTTCTTTTCACTACACTCCCTAATCAGTAAAGACCACCAAATCTTGTATCATGAAATGTAATTTCCATAGGATGGCTACAAAAAATAGAATATATTCATGACTTAATATATGATCACCAAGAATAGGACCAAATATACTATCACCGAAATCAGGAAAGAAGAGAGCAGGTTGTTGAGACACTCTTGTGTTGAGCATCAAAAAATATCGAGAAGATATCCCTCTTAGAGGATGACAGTCATCAGATTGCACAGATTTTTGAAATTACACAATGCACTTTAGAAATAGACTTTTTATGTGAGTGTTGAATAATATACCCAACCCATGTTCAAAAAAATATCCATAAAATTAGAAGATCGTCTGTGGTAATATCAACCACAACAATTCGGTAGAAACCCAAAACCACTGGAATGGGGGATTTTTTATCCCAATCCTTAGGGATATCCAATCATTCCAGAAAGGTTGATAAAGTAGAACAAGAATATCCCCATCCTAAATTTTTGGGGGATCTTTCATATCAATAATCCCCTCCTCAATGGAAATTTGTGTTCTCCCGATTATGGAAGAAGTCATGGAATGAATCCTATTAGTTTCTCCCATCCAATGATCCAGTAAATTCACATGGAACACATATAAATAAACTCTCTCTAGATTCCCTTTGGGTTACTCTCAATCCAACAAATCTCAAGGAATAAGCCAAAAAGTGGACAAGGTCTCATGGATGGAACAGAAGAAGGAGATCTCATAAATATACCGACAAAATCCCTGAAATGCATTACGTATCAGTAAATGTCATCAATGATGTTGTCTAAGACCCTAAAAAACACAAGTCCATCTCATAGAAGTTATAATAAGATGTTTTGATTCCTATGGTGGTCCATAATAAAACAAATGAAGGAGGTGTTCATACCTTAAATGATAGGCTCACCCAATGTTTGGGAATCCCCTCAAACAATCCACCTCTACCTCCTCAAAAATAACTTAATAGGGGAAAAGTAAGGGTCATTCTCTGTATCACCTTCCACCAGAGGAGGTTCAATCCCTTTCTCTATAGGAAATATTTTCTCAGTAAGAGGAGGACATGAAAGATTTGAGAATTCACAATATAGAGATACTCTGAGGTAGCCTTCCTATTAGATATTCTCTGCAAACAGATCCTCAACTTGCACTTCTAGTTGGCACACCTCTGAAAAGATGGTTTTCTATAACAAATGAAGAAGAAAGTGAACATCCATTCAATATAGGATATCAACCACAATATATTTGGATATTGTAGAAATAGATCTGGAATTCCCTATATTGGTTGCCCAACCAGAGTAAGGTCAGCCACATCCTTAGAGGACTACCCTATGGGTTACCCACGATATATACTCGCAGTGCCACAACTAGTGGTTCTACTAGACACCACACTTGTTCCATCCACATCTATCGCACCTGCTCAGGTCCCATCACAGTTTGATATTCCTCTAATTCCAATGAACACCATTGAGTCATTAGTGACTCGATTGGAGTCCATGGAAGGATGGGGTACACCGATATAGCCAGAAATGAGGGCTTACCCCGAATGGATGGACCCTACCCATTCCCCTAAAAACATAGATAATCCCATATTTACTATCTTCAATGGCTCAAGAAACCTATAGAATAATTTTAAAAACATCATCTCTTGATGTGATCCCATGACGGGTACCCTTGAACAATAGGAGGAAGTGAAACTTTGATGCTTTGTGCAATCATTGTAGGGGAAAGGCTTTTTATGGTACATGAGTTTGTAGTCTCAATAGATCACTAGATGGGAAGATATCCATCATAATTTCATCTTCTAGTTCAACTCATCTCTAAATAAGACAATAATATTCGACCATACGAACTTCAAACAATGGGAGAATTAAAGAGTATCAAATTTCAATTCTCAGTGGAAAGTATTGATATATTCTTTAAGCCTGAGACACCCAAGATAAGTTTTGTTGACTATATGTGTATAAAATCTCCAGGATGAGTTGTGGACACTATTGAGCCATGTGAAATACATAGGATGGTTTTGGGATCTAGCATCAATTTTTCAACAGGTGGAAAATTCCATCACAGAGACCAAATCCAAGTTCGGGGTAAATCCATCTACTCGGGGAAGGAGAATAGAAAAATCATAGGTCACTATAGTTACACTTAATCAGGCCCATGTACCCACTCATACTTCAAATCATGCACCATACTATAATGCTCTACCTCCCAAGCATCTACAACAATGGCCACCTCCTCCGGATGATCAAAGAGATCAAAGGTGGAAGTAGTTTTATGAGATAGAAAAATAAGGTCTATTCCTTTCAAAATAACCATGTTCTGGATTACATCATAAAAACGTTGGAAAATAACTTAGTTCGGTTTTCATGGTCTAGGAAGCCCTTCAAAGAAGGAGATGAAGATCTCTCAAACTATTTCCCCTTCTATAAAATGTTGGGTCACCCCATCTAGGATTTTTTTTGTCTTTAAATAACACCTAAAAAATATAGTGGACTCTAGGAAAGTGAAACTGAAAAATTCTCCATCCTAGGTAGGATGTGTTTCTTATACTAATCTGAAAGAGGGAGGTGAATGGATAGAAGTTAAAAGTAATAGTACGCAAACTTTCGGTGACTAGATGGTCATAAAAATGATCAAATAGAATCATACTATTCTCCAAGCATATATAAATTATCCAAAAATGTCCTCAACTGCTTCAACCATATCAATGTTATTTTCATCAAAATCCTGGTCCTATAATGGAAAAACATTAAAAAAGTGACATGTATAGAAGGATATTGATCAAAAATAAGAATAAGATCTTGCTTTAAGGACAAACTTTTCCTTGAACTTAGCAAAATTCATGTTGACCATCCCAAAAGTATGGGAAATGCCCCTCCAAATGGCACAACAAGAGTTGACCTATCAAGAATAACCTATATCACATGAGGAGTTTATATTCAGTTCATTTAATGTTATTCACTTAATAGATACAATCTCATGTGATATTTTAGTCTATGAACATGATTTCCTTACAATTTATTAGGGAATTAGGGGAACATATCTTCATGTTCAAGGATATAGGGGAATATGTTGTCATGATAGGATCCACTACTTCAACTAAACCCCTACTTGAACCATCTATGCTATCGAAACTCATGGAAAATCTCAGCAAAGAGCTCAACTGGAACAGGAAAGTTCTTATTTCATGCATTATAGGGTCTTCCCTGACATGATTATATTATAATACTAGGTAGAGAATACACCATAGCCTCTGTGATAGGTTAGTGGACCCAATTGTCATAATAAACCAAGAACATTAAAACTTTCATCTCTTATCCCAAGATATGGCCCATCCACCTTAGGGACATCATATCCTAATGTGTCAGCAAAAGAACATCCCCATGATGGAAAGAACATAACTCTGGATTAGAAATATGGTTCCTTTAACCAATTAGCCCAAGTGTCTTCTAAGTTATTAATCATGGATGCTTTGAGTCTATCAAAAGACCTATGAGAAGCACTTAATGAGGCCTTCTCAAGCCCTTAGGACTTTGAAGTAAAGGTTATTGTTGTGAAGGTATATCATGCAGAGAGTGATTCCATAGACTTCTATGTAATTATCTATTTCATAGACCAATATTAAGATGCCTTCAAACAAAAAAATGTCATTCCCTTGAATATATCTAGAAGAATCAGTGACATTGATATCTAACGAATGTTTGTTGATAATGGCTCAGGGGTCAACCTCATTCTGGTTTGGACACTTCACCCAATGGGTCCCGATGAATCCCACTTATCTACCTACACTCTAATGTTATAGGGTTAGGAAAATAATGAGTAGGACCTCTTAGAGATATTACAATCAGAACTCAATTTGGGAATCTCTTGTCCAACTTAGAATTCATGGTTTTATAGAAGGATATAGCTTTTAATTTTTTCTGGGAACACCTTGGTTACTTCGGCATGCATTCATTTCTTCATCATAGAACCAATGTCTAAAATATTCTGACAATGGCCAAAATTTTACGTTGTATAGTGAAAAGTCCCCATTCAAATCCTATGAGATAGAATACATTGATACATGAGTTTATCATAAAGTATGAAATCATTCCATGATGGATTAGGTTACTCAATTCGATTCTCTAAATGGCTTGGAGATGATCCCATCTAACACTTGAGAATAACTAAATGTGGATTATATGATACCTTTTAATTAAATTGAAAGGATGGGCTAGAATTCAAAAAATTATTCAGAAGCTTTCATGATTTCAATCACTAATTTTGAGCCTGATAGCACTGAAGAAGTTTTCAACACTGTAAGTGATGCTGAAATATCGAATGAAAATTTATTCATTTTGTCCCCTGAAATCCCAAAAAGTCTAGTCTTGTCATCTAGACCGGAAGAAGGCATCATGATGAAAGAATAAAGTGAGTACAATCATTCTTATTGCCTTGTTTCCCCTTCAAGACTCCAAGGAGGTTTCATTCTGGTATGTGATTCTGAAATGATTGCCTCATCCTCTCAATATCCAAATGGTGGATCCCCTCTTCTCTTTGAGGAACTGGTTTTATCATCTCCTCCCCATATATATGGGAAAGAAGTGGAACATGAGGAAAAGGAAGAAGAAGAATATCTTAGGTATTCCCCTCCCACATTTTTGGAAGGAATCTTTACCACCATGGATGAACTCATAGAGAAAAATATATGTACAAAAGATGATCCACGACCCACTACAATTATTCCATCCTTGACTCCATAAAAATAGAAGATATATACCTCCTTCCTAAAGTTCTAGCAAGATTTGTTTTCCAAGAACTATAAAAACATATAAGGCCATGATCCTAAGGTGGCTACCCATCACTTGGGTTTTCTAGAAAATCATAAGTGATACATGCATGTATCCATAATGATACACCCAACTCCTGCCTCCAAAATTAAGTCTGAAGAGGAAAAAATCATCATGAATGATTTTATTTGAGAGGTAAAATACCCAAAATGGATAGCCAACATTGTCCTTGTGAAGAAGAAAGATGGAAAATTTTGTGTTTTTATTGATTTCGTATATCTCAACAGACATTTTCCTAAAGATGACTTCGTGGTGCAATTACAGAACTCCTAATTGATGCAACGACTGGTTATCAATCCACATCCTTCATGGATTGTTATTCTAGGAATAACCAAATTCATATGTCCCCAAAAGATAAGGATGCCATAGATTTTAGTGCCCCTCCTGGAGTATTTTCCTATTAGGTAATTCCCTTTGTCTTGAAGAAAGCTAGTTTCACATACCTAAATGTAATGCATCACATCTTCAAACTCTCCTGGCAGAAGTTTATTGAATGTTTCATTAATGATCTAGTGTTCAAGTCCCATAAATGTTTTAACCACTTGGGCAACCTCAACATCATCTTTAGAAAGATCTGATAGCATAATCTGAAGATAAACTCCTTGAAATGTTCTTTTAGGGTAACCTTGGGTAAATTTCACGACTTTGTCATATGCCATCATGGAATCAGAGTTAATTCAGGGAAGAATAAATTTTTCCAAGGCATGTTACCAACTCAAAAAATGAAATAATTGAGAGTACTTGAAGGAAATCTGGACAACATCCGGTTATTTATATAAAATGTGGCAGGAAAGTGATTAACCTTCACCAAATCGATGAAGAAGGGGGTAACATATCAGTTGACTAATGAATGTCAAGAATCATTTTATATCCTCATGAAATATATCTTGATCCAACTAGTATTGATGCCACCAATTTATGGAAAAAAACTTATTTTGTATCTGACATCCCTGGAAAGATCACTGGGTACCTTTCATGTGCATAAGAATGAATCTTGGAATGAAAAGACCTTTATTATCTCAGATAAACCATGTGTGATACTGAAACTCATTATTCAGATATCAAGAATAGCTACCCAATATTAATCATTGTGGTTTAGAAGATGAGGCACTATCTGAATCGATATGAGGTGAACTTGGTTTTTCTCAATAACCTGCTAAAATTTATCCTTTGTCTTTCTGTGCTAATGGGAAGTCGGGTATGGTATGTAGTTATTCTGCAACAGTTCAATATACATTTTTTCTATAGAAATCAATGAAAGTATAGGCCTTAGTAAATTTCCTCATTGATAATCTATATGTAGAAGGAACGTCAATATATATAGAATTACCCAACGAAGAAGTATTCTTTATTTAGGAAATCCCCCGTACATGGGAATTCTATTTGGATAGTGCATCCAAGAGTCCAAAAGGGAAGATAATAGAGGACCTTTATCTTAATAATGTTTGGTTAGGAAATGTGCTTATCTCTCCAAATAAGGAGGTATTTCCATAATCCTTCCTATTATTAGAGGTAGGTTCAAATAATGAAGCATAATATTAGGCTCTTATTGCAGGTCAAGAAATTTCACATCAAATACTAGTAAACCATCCATAGGTTAAAGGAATATCAGAGTTGTTGATTAAGTAGGTCTACAAAGTTTTTTCCATTATAAAAGAGGAGTTAATACCCCTATGTGATTATGTATTAGTGTTAATAGATGAATTCCCCTAATTTCAACATTGAATTATGTTCTACAATCACAGAATTCTCAGGTTGATTCGTTAACAAATGCAGTTACTGGTTTGGTAGATCCAAATCGAGATAAAATAGTCATTATCATTTCCTACCATTGAATGGTTTCACCTTTTCTACAAATCAGAACAAAAGAGATAAATAAAAGAATTCCCATTCCAAAGCCACATGGTTTTACCATCGGATGGATAATTCCCCTCAAGAACTACCTTTAAGATCATACACTCCAATAAGACAGAGTTGGATGAGAGCAGATCTGGCAGCGAGTTCTGAATTTTTCTATTTATGATAGCCCAAATTTCCAAAAAGTCCTCTACAAAAGAGGATTTTATGGAGTCCTTATTAGATGTGTTTTTGGAGAAGAGATTATGGCTATTATGAAAGAAGTTCCTACTAGAGCCTATGGTTCCTGCCAATCAGGATATATGTTATCTGATCAAATTTGAAGGCTTGGATAATTCTGCCCTACAATGACACATGATTATAAAATTTACACCATGAAATGTCATCATTTCCAAGTGAATTACAACTTTATCTAGCAACCCCCTATGTTTCTACAAACATCCAAATACTCCTTGACATTTTCCACATGGGGAATGGATGTTGTTGGACCAAATCCTCTAACTATGGCTAAGCGGTTCAAGTACATCCTTACTGCCAACAATTTATTCTCTAAATGGGATGAGGTAATACCTATTAAAGAAGTTAGGGCCAAAATAATTATTAGCTTCTTCAAAGCAAACATCATTACCAGATTTGGTGTCCCTCATACCATATTGACAAACAGTGGCACCAATTTATATACTACTGAGGAAGAAAAGTTATATTTGGAATACAATATAAAATCCACCCGCTCATATCACTATCAGGAAAAGGCCAATGGAAAGATAAAGGCTTTCATTAAGTCCATGTTAAAAATTATCCATAAGATGGTGGATAAAGATAAGAAATCTTGTCCTGACAATTTCTTGAATGACTTATGGGATTATCGGACTATGACATGTACTACTACCCAAGTGACTACATATTCACTGGTATATGGAACATAAGCGGTCCTGCCCATTGAGGTTCATTTTTCATCACTCCAAGATACAATCTGTGATAATATATACATATATGAACAATACAAATAATTATTTGATAAATTTGAGCAGTTGTACAAAAATAGATTGAATGCCTTGCATCACTTAGAAGTCTATTAGAACCAAATAGTGAAATCGTTCAACCATAAGGTCTTCATATATTATTTTCTCATATAGAATTGATATTGTTGCTTTATGAGTCCAATGATACCAGGAAAAAATCCTCTGAATCTTGAGCCAATGTGGGAGGTACCTTACTTCATACACCCGGTCCCCTCCAATGGAGCATATTTCTTGATTTCAATGGATGGATATCTCATTATGACTTTAACAAATGAAATATTCCTAAATATGTACTTTTTGTAATCACATAGAACTCATCTTAGCTGTAAGAAATTAAACTACATAGTATTGCATACATCCATGTTGCAAGATGTTAAATTACATATCATCACCATCCTTGTCGCACGACGATAAACTATAGGACATGAATTCCTAATCGCATGACCTAAAACTGCAAGACAACATTTGTCCTTATTACATGACATTAAATTATATGGAACTTACAGTATCCATCACCATGCATGATGTTATGCCCCCATGGTCCAAGCACTAAGACCCAAAACTAAGATCCATATTATCTTACATGATGTTAAACTGTACAGTCTTGATGGTCCTTTTTGTATGAACTTAAATGGGAAACACCCCCTTTTTCTTGCATGAAATTAAACAGCATCTTTCATCCATACCATATAACATTTAACTGCATGGGATTTTGAGAACTATGTATGGCTTGATTATCATTGTATTGAGATATGTAGTAATGCCCAGATCTCCTATTTTGGATCCAACCATAGTTAAAAATCCCCGAGTCCCTATGTATGAATCATACCTACATGGGGTGAACCTTATTAAGAACTACAAATGACTTGATTATTTCCTTAGAAAGACACGTAGTGATGCCCGAATCTCATATCTTAGGTCTAGCAGCAACCATGAAGAAAACCCCATATTTCTCTATATATGAACCAAACCTATATAAGGAATTCTTCCTTAACATATGGATTGATGCCCATGCCTAATGGTGTATTAGGCCCAACCATTATTTTGGGAAATATTAAAGGCCCTTCCCCATATCAAAACCCAGTTGGTGTGGGAACCGTATTCAAGAACTACAGGTGTCTTGATTCATTCCCTAGAAAGATATATAGTGATTCCTAGGTCCTAAACCCAGACCTAGCTACAACATTTCTATCCATTCATATTGATTCATCTATGTACATACTACATGACATTAAACTACATGGGAATTCAAGAACTACATATGACAAGATTATCATCCTAATGATATACATAGTAATAGTTGTACTATATCTCCTGTACTATCCACCACATAATTGTAATTTCCCTATCATTCACTTATGTTCCCTTTGTGTCATAGAAGAAATTTTTTCCACTCCTTAATTCTCACACCAAGCATACCTCATGTGGGATTAGGAGTTTGGAACAAGAGTTATTTCATAAACAAGTTGTTTCAACTCCCATTGGGCCTAAAAATTGTCATGGATATAAGACCATGGAATTCACACCAGATGTCCTCATCAAATGAAAATAAATTGGATGATCTTCTTCAAGAACTATGTATGGATTGATTCTCACCTCTATGAGTTACGTAGAAACTACCAAACCTTCAATATTGGGCTTAATCACAACATGATAAAATTAATGCCTCTATTATCTCATAAATGAGTCTTATATACATGAATAGATTCAATATGAGTTATCATCCTATATATGATCCCATATTAAAAAACCCCATTATGACCCACTTATAACTTCAAACAATGTGGGGGAACATTATACAAGAACCTTGTGTGGCTTGATTCTTTCCCTAGCAAGATAAATAGTGAAACTTGGGTCCTACACCCTGATCCATCCACAATATTCCTTTTCACGTCAAGACACCTTTTTCCTTACCGCATGACATTAAACTGCATGGATAATGTCTTTATTGCCTGAATTTAAACTGTACAATATCCAAAGAACTATGTATGGATTTATTCTCATCCCATTGAGATAAATAGTGATAATTGGGCCTTAAACCCTAGTCCTAGTCATGGGGTAAAGGAAAATTCCCCCTCTCCTTCACATAATAAAAATTTTGTGCAGGAACTTTTATTTTGGTACCTCACCTTATGGAGCCCACAAAGAAAACAAGATATGTCCCCCTTCTATGTATGACTCTGATCTATGCGTGGGACTCCAAATTCATGGCCAATATCACTCCAAATGATTCATTTGTGCATTATACAATGCCCATTTAACATTTCATACTCCTAATATTTAAAACATTCTAATATATATAATAATTTTTCATATTCTAGTTGTATAATTATTGATACCTAAGATCTATTTTGCCTAACTATGTAGTACGTGCCCCAATTGGCCTTGCATGAGTTTCCCCTAAAATGGGTTTGTCAACCAAATGATTCCACTATTTGGCTATGCAGTATATTCCCAAGTTTTCCTTGCATAAAACAAACCCCATAATAGGTTTTTCATATAATGGTATCTTCATTCTTGGGATAATCCTTTATTATTCTTTTAATCTTTGACGACGGTATGCTGGAACCCACAGTTCAACGTATGTGGTTACACCTTGAATATTGGTCCCATATCACTTCTCCCAACTTGAAAGTCTCCAAGACCATGGTTTACTCCCACCCAACCTATATGTTCAAATCATACAGGAAAAAAATTGGGCCATTTAACCACCTATCATCTATCATTTCTATAATATGATGGTTTTAGTCGTATGACTTAAAACTAAAAGCACCTTTCTTCATGTGTTTGGGTATAATCTTCATCTAGATAACACTCCCCCAGTTATTTTGGAATCATGGCTTGAAATATCCATTCCATATCTAGACACTCCTCTCCACAAACCAAACTCTGTGATTGGGGAGATCCGAATCCCCATAATCTTTCATCGTATTTTAGAAATAGAATTTTAATTTTTTATAAGAGCTCTTTTACCTAACTATGTTGTATACACCCCAATTTTCCTTACATAAGTCACCCATATTATGGGTCTGTTAGCCTAAGGATGCCACTATTGACTATATAGTATGTGCCCCATCTGGCCTTGCATAAAACAACCCTCATAACTGGTTTGTCAAGTTGGGGTAACTTCATTCTCAGGAGAAACCTCATCTAACACTATAATACCTTTTCCTCATAATATATATCAGATCCAAATATCCCCATGTTACAGTTTATAAGTTTATCCATCATTACCTGAATATAGTAACATGCATTCAAACTAATTAATAATAATTTGAGAACCATCAAACTGTTAGTCGAAGCTAAAATTCCTTAAATTAATTCCCCCTAATGTCCTTATTGCACGACTTTAAACAACATAACATGGCGTCCTTACTATTGTAAATTAAACTACATATCATGATATCCATTCAACATATAATTAAACTACACAACATGATATCCTTGTTGTATGACTTTAAACTGCACAATAGTATATCCTTTCCCCCTGATTTTAAAATTCACAACATGATGTCCTTTCTGAATGAATTTTAACTACATATTATGATTTCCTTAGTGCACAACTTTAAACTATATAGTATGATTTCCTTTCTACATGACATTAAATTACATGATGATTTCATTCTTTTTTAGAAATGTGATTTCTCCCCAAAAATAGTTATCTAAAAAAGTGTACCCTCATTCACACACAAAATTCATGTAGGAGTAGTTCCCTATTCTTGGCCTATGCTGATAAAAATATTCCCTTCATTTTCAGACTTATTCCCTTGAAAAAACAACCCATTGTGGTCTTTAGACATCCAAATCATAAATTTTCTTTGTCCATCAGTAATAGAATGTCACAATTCTTGATAACACATTTACCTGACTATATTGTACACAACCCAGTTGTAATTGCATAAGTTTCCAACATAATGGGTCTATCAACCAAAGTATTATACTATTTGAAAATATAATATGTTCCCCAGTCATCTTTTCCTGAAAAAACCCTCATAATAGGTTTTTCAACCATTGGTAACTTCGTTCTTAGGAGAAACCTCCTATGTTCTTCAATACTGTGTTTTAGATTTGAAAATCACAAATTTTGTCTCAATATTCTTCTTTGAAGTATCTGAAGAATATAAAAACCTCCCCATCCATTCATGCTTGTTTGAGTTATCATCTCAAAATCTATGGTCAAATTGGTTCAACCTTAAACACTAGCCTTATTAGTCTGACTTTTATGAAATTAAACTCCCCATGAAAAGATACATATTACTCACCAAATTGAAAACCCGTAAAGATAACTTTAGAAAAAATTCTATTCTTATCTCGCTAGACCTACAATCTATACATTTTCATAAATATCGATCAAAAAAATTAAAAGACACAAGTTAGTTGGAAAGATCGAAAAGGTTGGCCTATGTAAAATCAAAGTCTCACACACTAAGTCTCCTCCATATTGACCTCAGGAAAAAGTTAGGGTGATTACATAAAAACATATAGTTTATAGGGTTGTTCATAGGACCTTATCATTAGTTAAAATATGCTCACTAGTCATCATGGCTTAGATAAAAATATTTGGAGTTCTCCCCATACCTATAATTGTAATTATGATTAGCTATTGTAAAGATGTCATGATATGAAAATCGGTTTTGAAATTTTTATTTCAATAAAAAGGTATGGATGAAGATGTAGATGATTGGAAGTGAAACTCTTTATATTTATAACATAAAAACCCCTCGTGGAACATACAAAAAATGGATTCTCTATGTCATATATTATAGGAGGCCTTCAATGAAAAACTTTATATGTTGAACAGCCTCCCGGGCCCCATCATTTTCTCATTGATGCTCAGTCAGTCAACCAACTTCAGTCTCCCCATTCTAATGAAGTGCTACTGTTACAGTCATGCTGGTAGTAGGCCCTTCTATTTATGCTTCTCCTAATAAATGGTGGAGTTTTTCTAGTTCTACCTAAGCATAATTTTACTCTTGATGAAGGAGAGGCACATGAATATCCTTCTCCTTGATTTTCTTCTTGAATTACACTAGTTTTATGTTATGATTGGCCTCTGTTTGGGATAACGCATCAATAAGTCATCAATGTTGGTGAGAAATTTGGACTTTATGAGGTATTTCCAATGCTTATGATCTTGCACCCACCTGAAAACAGTCTCCTTCACAGTAGTGTGGATTGTATGCTAATCAATCCCTCTAAATCCTAATATAACAAATAGTATTAAAATTCATTGGATTCAAGAAGGTAGGTCCTCAAGGGGTGTCTTAGATATTGTCTTCCATATATCCCACCAGGACTTGTGATGTGTGATGCATAGATAATTCTACAAATCCACATCTAATTCAGAATCACTACTGGAAGGAGAGATATGATCCAAGATCGGTGCACTCAAAGAAATTCCCTAATTTTATCCTCCCAAATAGTGGTTTCCTTTACTTCTAGTGGTAGTTGAGATGTTGCAGAAGCTTTACCCTCAACTCTAGATATGGAAATTGATAATCCTAAATGATGGATTAGAATTAGTTTTTTTATTCAAATGAATTTCATTAATGGGGTACAATCACAATAGTTAGTGACCTTTACCCAAAAGTAGGTCAACATTGTGGGAGGATTCCTCCCCAGCATTCCTAGCTATAGGAATTCGAAATAGAACCTATTGATGTAGGGAACACTCTTGAGTCTACTCGGGATACGCCAAATGAGGCTCAGGAAGACTTCCCATTTCTAAGTTCACCTGATCTACCCCCTAATAGTGGGACTGGGATGGATTTCAAAATCATATTCATTCTATGTCACCACAAAATTTTCCATATATGGAGCTGCTCATTCTAGCCATTCGTAATTAGGGAATCATGAATAAAAAAGGTTAATTGGATATAAAATAAATACTTGTGCCCATTTGGTTCTTTATACATTTCCCAAAAATTTTCTAAAGTAGTGTGGATATTAATATGTTTCATTATTTCATAAAAATTAATGCCAGGATTTATCATAGATCCTGTTGAAATCCAAGTACCCATGTTAATCTCACCCATGGGAAGACTTAGAGTAGTTGGTTCATGACTCTCCTCTGATGACTTGATACCCTGAATAGCCTCCTCGGTGACAACTATAGGGGCAGTATCATTCGTCGTAGGATTCGTTGGTGCATGAGATGAACCTAAAATGTTAAAAAAGTGGAAATTAGCCATTAGTGTGTGACATCTTGTGAAATACCCTTGACATACAATTTTATTCTTCACTCTCCACAATGGTAGGGATAGTGATAGGAGTAGATGATGCACCCACAACCCTCATTATTTCTTTATTTGAGGGAGAAATTTCTTTCTCAGGAATATTTTCATAGTCCAAAGTTACCTCTTGGGTTCTTGGAGGCTCATTTGTAACTTCCCCAAGGAAAGAAATAGAAGGAGTTCCTATAATCCAAATAAGATTAAACACTTTATCAAGATGAGGCAGAAATTAATGATGTTAGGAAAACTTACTGCTGCTGATAAAGTGCATAACCAAGGATTTAAACCTTTAGAGTCCATTATTCATCATCTTATTCAAATAAAGGATATCATAAACATCCTATAAAATATAGATTATGGGTGATAATTCTGCCCCAATCTCATCCTACATGGCATGTGGTCCTGGAGATACCTCTCTTGATTCAGGGATGACACAGTAACCCCAATCATAGTACAACCAAGGTTATATCAAGGCAACAAAACATCAGTTGATTTTCCCTCAGCCTACTATAAATTAATATGTTATTCCCCTTTATCAATAATTATTTCAATGAAATATAAAGATAATGAAGAAAAGAGTTTGAGAATAAGAGAACTTATATCTTTTTGAATGACAAAGTAACACCATTCCTCAGAAGATGAATGATTGATCCCTTCACCGCCACCTAATTTTATCATATCCTTCATTCTCATTGTAGTAGAGACCCTGTTTTTGGTTTCATGGATGATCTTATTTAGATCTAATATATGAATTTCTACTTTAGTGGGATTTTTCTCAAACTGAACACTAAGTAGGGCTTGGTTATCTCCTATCCTCAGTATATTAAACCCCACATGTAGGATAGCCCACATAATTTTGGCATCATAAGGAAATTCCAACCATGTTCCGACTACCTCTAGTCACTCATATTCTAAATAAATTCCATCCTATTGTGGGGATGATCCAACACCCCTAGAGTTCATGAGCTTCCCAACCCTTTCCATCACAGATAGTAGGTGAGAAAATGGAACTTGAGATTCCTCTTAGCTGCTTCAAATAAACTGCCTAATTTTAGCTTCATTTGTTGAATTTTTTGTATCTCTCTTGATTCTATTGGGTGGATTATATCATTTATGAGGTTGTTTTGATGATATGATAACCTCTTCATCCTCACTCTCTAACTCAAATAACGTATCCTCTGAAGGATATGAAGTACCTTACAAAAGATAATGAACGTTCCTACACTGTATCTTTATCACAACCCAAGGAAAAACCATTTCAATTACCCCTTCAGGGTATGATGCAATCTATGATTTAGAAAACTAGGATGCTAGTCCACTAATCTCATCCACTGGAGGCACGTTAATAACCATCTTTGTCAACTCCATGGCAGTGGGAATCCACAACTGTCGAGATACCATTGGATGATATTCTGATGTAATGTCTATTGAAGGGTATACAGTTGTTTGCTGAAGACACTTGAATTGGAATGAAAAATTGTAAGGATCGTAAGACTCACATATAATTTCATAATCGATCCTAGTCACCAACACATCATCCCTGAAGGATAGAATGTATAAACTCAACTCAATGTTGTTCATCCCTACTTGAAAAAAATATTTGCATGGGTGGATTACCATAGGGAGAGGATATGGACACATTAAATAAACTCAACCATTATTGAATTTCTAGAGGATTCAAGGGAAAGAGAGGAATGCCAGATAAAGCTTATACATATGGTCGAAACTCGCTCATGAGGTCCTTGATCTGGATATGCATGGAATAATTCTTGAAATGAGTTATTATCCATCCCCAACAATCCTGGATTTGTCCTGCAATTTTGAAAGGATCCTTCCCTTCATGAATGTGACATAGGCTCCTGTGTATTTTCTCAAAAACAAGGGGTCCAACGCCACTAAATTTTTCTCTACCACCTTGGATACTACAAAAAATGTTCTTGGTCTTTTGGAACCATTACAATCATGGACATAATGAAAATATATGCTAATCCACATGGCCAAAAATCCCACAAGACGTGTCTTAGCTGGAATGTTGGGCCATGTTTCGTATCCCCACTTTTTAAATTCTTCCTCTTCCAACATGGTCCAGATGGTATTAGGTGTACTTCTCTTCACCAACTTGGGAAAACTTGTCGAATTCTTGCAAGTGGGCCTTCCCCCTTCTTCCTCAAAATACTTTCCATCCACACCTCTGTATGAATATCCCATTTTTTATGGGGGTTAATTTTTTTAATTTTGGTATCCTTTTTTATTATCGGACATGTTAAATATAGTTTCTAGTCGATATCATTCCATGTTTCCTTCAGAGGGATTATTTCATCTTACATATCTTTTATTAAAAGAGTCCCATATATCTTGTGAACATCCCAGAAACTGATAAAAAATTCTCCATGCATCATATAAAAATAATTCTTTGGTAGACTCTATCAGATCAATAGATCAGGGTAAAAACTCATCATTCCTATATAGATAGGTATATCCTACCCACATAGCCTCATAAATTCAATAATATTATAGATCTATTTTGAACTCTGCATAGGTTTTGCACACCCATTATGCTCGCATCCATGCGGGCTTAACACCCCCTCCTAGGATAGAGTCCCAACCTTTCTTCTATTTCTTTGATTGATATATCTGAAAATCTCAAAAGATGGATGAATAAAAATGAATCTTTAGTTCAAATTTGTGTGGTATTGAATATGAGGTGCATGGGTTGTGATGGTTAAAGAAGGTCATGGATGAAATCTCAACATTGATATATGTACCCAAGCCTTAAATGTTGGTGGTTAAGAAGTTCTTGTGGTCTTGAAACAAAAATCCCGAGAGGTTGTTATTTAAAGTCATTGTAAGGTCCTCCTGTAGATTTCCATGACCATAATGTGGTAGATAATAACTATATGGAAAATTGTGATGATAATTCTTCAGAAACCCTTTCAGATCGGGAAGGGTGGTATCACATATATTGTAATAATCATGCCTAATGGTTTTATCATCACCTCCATCCATTTACTAGCTAGTTTATTAAAAACTAAAGTCTTCTTAGTGTCCATTAAACCTGTAATGAAATATCAAGTTCATTTTAGAGTAGGTTTATTTTGAATAAAACCAAAGAAATAAGAAAATTTTGAAAATACACTATTTAACATAAGTTACTCTATCAATTGATTTAAACAAATTCCTTGAACAAAAATCATCCCACACAAGTCACGCACCCAATATTATGTATCACGCATCGAAATACTCACTGTATCTATGCAAATGAAGTCTTCAGAAAAGAAGCACCAGTGGAATCTATGTAAAATAATTGCATGGGGAGGCCTAAAATCTCCGAGTCATTATGTTCATTCACCAAAATGAAGACCGTATTTATAGGTGAGTAATCCTACTTATGAAACCACCCTATATAAATAAATTTATAGAAAAACCAAAATGCAGATGCTTGTGAAATGTATCTACCATTTTCATCCCATTAACTCAAGATGATACCCTCTTTCTTCAATTAGATCCAATCCTAATTGGGGATTATTTTTGACAATCAATTTTATCACATGGATGAAAATACAGAAAAGGGAAATACCCTAGAAAAATTATGATAATTTAGATGAATAATACCAATAATTATAACCCCCTCCCAAAGTAGTTTGCCTAAGGTACCCCCACACTATTGGTGTGTAAGGCCCTGTGTGACCTACCTGTGTGCAACACCAACGCACAACACCTGCTTGAAAAGAAACCTTTACCCAGGGTCTCATATTTACCTATAAATAGGTACTTAGGGTCATCATTTGTAAGGTAAAAGTTTCTTAAAGGCAGATTACTGCTCTGATCACCCTAATACTTCGCTCAATCCTCTAAAAACTTATGAGTAGTTTTCGAACACCTAAAGAAGAGGTAATTAAAGAAGGAGAGTGGAACTTATGTCCTCTAGAGGTTTAAATTAACAAATACATGTTTTAGGAAATCACCCAACCCTAAATTAATGATGACTGGTTTAAGTTTACCTTCCTCAAACTAGGGAATTACACAACTTACCTTTGGGAACACTTGTAGGGACCCCTAAAGGCTATAATAAGGTATCTCCCAAGTTTAGTCACCCAGGTGGTACATCAGCCATGTTTCTCCCAATTCTCCATGGCCTTCCTATGTGGAGAACCCCTTAAAAGAGCCTCCATGGTTCTACTTAATCTCCAACCAATGAGATCCATTCACGAGGATTCCCTCAAAGACACTCATGGTAGGGCATATCCTTATTTTCTACCTTGTCTGAAAGGGACCAAGTTGAAATCTCCACTAGGTCATCTTAACCTACAAAAACATGTGGAAGGCACAATAGTGTGTATCCCATTGGGATTTTTATTTCTACATCCAGAGTTTTATTACATGTCTTACCAAAAAGTCAAGATCCTTAGGGAATCTATTAATTTTTATGTCTACGGACATGAGGACCCTTACCCTAGGACAATGTTGAGCAGTTCCTAACCAAAAGGATTATGGTTTAGACCATGTATTTCCCTTCTCATCTCTGAGACCGAAAACCCCAGGTTCTTAGTGGTAGGGTTTGTATTACACTATAATTACCATTTAAAATGGAATCAGACCCTCATCCCACTGTGGAACCAGTTTTTTTAATCCCCCATGGAGTATTCCCCAAGACTTTTATGTAGATGGTTTTAGTCTTACTCATTTTACCACTGATTCCTTCACCTTCATTCATTTATAAGGTGATGTGAAGATAAGGAAGTGACATAATCCCGACCTCTTCCACTATCTTCCTCCTTCTCTTCCACCAGAAAAGGTGGAAAAGTGTGTGGTTTTTCAAATATTTTTCTTCCAATTGTTTTCACACCGAGTGTGACTCGCATGGTTTTAGATATTAGCAATGATCATGAAACCCACATGATCTATGAGATGGATTAAACTATGAGAACTTTGATTCCTCTTAACTAGGATATGTAGGAATACCACCTTGGGCCTGAGATCAATATATATCCTCCTTAGGAGTAAACCCCAAGTAAAACCCAAAATCATTATGAATTAAACATCTCTCACAGTTCCTTTCCTAATTAATCCTCTTTAGGAATAATTAATAACTTAATCATATCAAAGGCCATACTCATCTGTGACACATTCCCTTGAGGGCCTCCATAGGTGTGGGTCATTGGGATTGAATTACATGGGATTTGATTCCCATCTAAATGGTACATTTAGGAATCCTCCATGACGTTCAAACCCGACAACCCAAATCTACCTATTATTTCTAAGCCACATTCCCAGTAGGGTTTAAATCAAAATGAGAATCCACATCTCTCAGGTTCTTGGGCTGCTTTGGCGTAAGTCCCACACTAAGAATTAACCAGGAACGTTCTGCATGGGCTTCCTTACCACATGATGTAAAACAATATAGTTTGGTCTCTATCACATAACCATAAAAGGTATGATGTGCCTGGTTAAGAAGCACTGAACTACATGGCTTTTGATTCCTTTCACAAAGATATGTAGGAATCCCATCTATTGGTTTGATCCAAACATCAAAACAAAACCCATCTCCCTTGATGATGATAAACTCCCGAATAACCTTAGTCTCCCTAGATGACAATAAACTCCACAGTTCCCCACTGTGTTTCTAGAAACCATCATCATCTTAATAAAGACCATATAATCCCTATGTAATACATAAGTGGATATCATTGATGGAGAAACTCATATACATATAGATATCTCCATTGATGAATAACCTTAGATATATGCAGATGATTCTAATATCTATACATGCTAATAATTGATTTCTAATCTTGGGTTGACCCAAATCATACTTGATAATTAATGAAGGATTCCTAAAAATTTCTTAAATCTATAATAGAGCCACGTAGTAGGAAATAATTACCCATAAAAGGTTGTGATGAGCCCGACCTCCCATCCTCTCAACTAATATTAGTTCTTAATCATCATAGGTCAACACACATAATGAGTTCCTGCCTTTGGAAATTAGGTCCCCATAGATATATAACCACTGGGTATTTCTAGTTCCATCTCATTGGAAACCATTCAGAAATAGAAAACTGTAATGATGTCCCCATTTTCCATTGGAAATAGATATATTTGTCCCTCATTGAGTTTTTAATCTCACCCATTTCTTATGTTTCCAATCCCTTGGTTGTAAAGATGATTATATCATGTGAAATATCTAGAAAAGGTTCTATAGGTGTGTAATTTTGAAGGAAATTTTTCATTTATTATAGGATAAAATATCAAGGTATATAAATTCTAGGATACTAAACCATTTGTTCTGTGTTTTTTACAATTGTTTGTGGGATTTTTTATCTAAATCATGTCATTATTTTACCATTTAATCAATTTTAGCCTGGTTCACTTCATTTTATCAAGGCACCACTATCTCCACATACTAGAGTAGCTATCTTGGTTGACCTGGATCAGGTTGGGCCAGATCTTACCCACTCAACCCAACTAAATTCAATAATCCCTCTTCAACATCATTTTTAGCCCACAAATTCCAAAAAATTAAAAATAAATTTTATATTTAATCAAAATATCTAAAATATAAACAAATTATTTCAATAACCATGGGACATATCATTAAAAAATTAAAAATATTTTAATTCATTAAAAATACGCTCGTGTATAATTTCAACATATTTAATTAATTTAATGTAATATTTATGCATGTTAAACTTTCATGAGATATGAAAAAATCATGCATATTTGGTTTATTATTTATGTAATTTTAATTTTTTTAATAAGATATAATTTATAGTAATTAATTGTTACTAATTGTTTTAGATTATTTATGCATTACTCCTCCATATTTAATTATATTATGGTCTATGTGTCTAAATTTGAGTTATAAAATGTAATTCCCACATCCCAAGTTCTCCACACATAGATAGATCGAGATGAAATCCAATATAAAAACAATCAATAAAAAATACATGATTGAAAGATAATCATAATAATTCAAATTGATATAAGATTGAATAAAGTTCCATATTATATCAGTTGAACTATATTGCACTTGATGGATCAACTAGTAATACATATCTCATGATAAATTTATTATTTATCTATCTTGTTTTGTATAGATAATTATTTTATGAATTTTTAGGAGACACACAGTCACATGGGATAGTTAACAAACATGTATAAAAATGGATAAATTTTTGATGAATGATTTCTACTTGTGAATGGTTAAAATTATGAAATTTATGGCATAGTAACAAGATTGATAAATAAAATCATATTTCATTTACTATGAAAAATAAAAGTATTAAAAATATATCAAATAAATATTAAGTCTGTAATGACTTCTATTGATTGAATTAAAATGAAATCATAGTAAAGGGTACTCTTTAGCTATAGTTGTGGGTGTATCATTATATTGTTTAAATCTCTTTATATTAGTGGGTTAACTAAACAAAAATTTGTAATAGATAAGTAGTTGAATATAGCTTGGATAAATTTTAAAGGAAAATCATTGAGTAAATCCAAGTTTGTTATTTTTTTAGAGAAGGGACTCCACTCAAAAGATAAAGGAGTTGAAGGTTAATATAGTTGACCATAAAAAATAATGACATAAGGATCTATAATTTGTTTTATATCCATAACTTAGATAATGAATATATGTTTTAAGGATCCTTTCTAACAGAATATTCATGTAACTAAATATTTAGTGTAAAAACACCAACACCAGTAGCCCAAAGGCTATGGTTATTTTATTACAATAGAATAAATAGAAGAGATAACATCACCAAGGATTGAACTGTTTACTAGTCTTAAAGAACTAGATATATACATGGTTCCCATAATATATTGGTAATTAAATATAAATCATAACATAATTAAACTAACTAATTCCTTGAAACTTATTCAAATATTCAATATTCATAACCTGGGGAAGGAAAAAAAATAAAAGAGTGAGAAAAAACACTCAGAAAGAGTTTCATGAATCAATAAAAAGTGAAGTAAGGTCAATAAGACATAATAAGTATGGAAAGGTAAATAACTGAAAAACACATGCCATCAATAAACTTAGAATAAAAATGAATCCAAATATTTTCTTCATAGTGGAAATATTATGGAGAGTAATAACTAAATACTGAATTATGAAAATGATTAATAATTGGATATCATGTATCTATAACATGAACCATTATACCCTCAAGGTGGTTTAAGTATATCGGTAAAATCTCATCTAATTATTCATAGAAACAAATGTGAACGGTTTTTCACAAACTGTTTTGTCTCATGAGACCTATCTATGCATAGAGGGGATATATATAATTAGGCCCCACCCATCACAAAAATTATAAATCATTATTCATAGGTAGATTTAATTCATGAAAAATATGACTTATCAAAAATATTTGTATTGAGTAGAAAACAATGATTTCTCAATATTTCCCCAATTAAAACAACATTAAAAAGAAAACCCATATGTACAAATGGTATACAGATAAGATAATGATCATATCCATGATACAATAAATATTAATATTTAATTAAATATTCAATGAATGATTATCATAAATAAAAGGGAAGTCTGCATACACCACACCCAAGAAATAAGTGTTGAATAAATCATAACTGAAGGGAATACCGTAATGGTATCCATGAAAGAATGGATTTAAATAATACTTTTACATTCATAAGTAAAAAATAATCATATTTCATGATAAATTATGTCGAAATTAAGTGAAAATATTTAAAAACAATGTATAAGAATCTTCAGAAAAAATCAACTATAGTTCGTTTTAAGGGAATGTTTTAAAGAGACTTTCAAGCGGAAAAAACCCATAATTGTTTTCATAAAACTGTAAATGAAAAATATAGTTTTTCATGAAGAGTAATTTTAGAAAAATAAATTTGGATTAAAATAGATTATGTAGTGTACTTGAAAAAATGTATGAAATTTGGAAGTTCCCATAAATAAGGCTTGCTTATCAAGAGGAATTGAAAAGTGGACCTTTTAAAATATGTATATCCCTCTAAAAAAAGGATAAATGGATTTGTATACATAAGTTTAGGACATATACACAGAATATGGTATAATTATAAAATAATAACTAAGAATTACATTGGTGTAAATATAGAGACATCATAAACCAAAGGTAATTGGGAGGTTCGGAGAGATCCCTTACCTTATGTATGAAAGTGTTCTTCACTAGCACTTAATGTCTTGGAAAATGAAATTAGATTCATTAATAATTTAATTTAGAACCACTTAATCATGTATTTGATTTATTATAATTTTATAAAGTTCATTTATGGCATTTTTTATAAGTTATAAGATTCAATTTAATCATTTGGGAGTGTCTGTTTCCTTGGTTCATGATAGTTTCACTTGTATACATGTATGAAAAATCATGTAAAATGGTAATAGTTGTCCATAATTGAAATTATATGTTATTAATGAATATATAGAATATTCAGTGGCATTTTATAAAAAAACACTCTGATTTTTTATGAACCTTTTCCTCTTCTAAATAAATTAAATTTCTTTTATGTCTTATTTTATAATCTATGCCAATTACAGTTTTCACTATATGTAAGACTTTCATTGCATTATTTACATTCAACACTGACTTTCTAGAAAACATGATTTTATTATTATGCTTATTTAAAAGAGACAATTATAACCTAGATGTTAAAATAGAAGGTATTAACATTATTAACAAAATTATGAAATTTTGGATTACACAAATTTCTTTGACCAACAAATTATAAATAAATGTAAAACTTTTTAAAAAAAAGGAAATGTTTTAGTGAAACATTATTTAAATATGCACAAGTTTATTTTATTCAAATAAATTAAAAAATAAATATTTTAAAATTATATTAATTAAATATTAAAAATATATTCCATCTAAGATTTAACATTCATGTTATGTTTTTCCAACACATTAAATAAGAACCTATCCAATTTTCAATATAAAAGAAGTATTTTTAAAAAAAAGTAGTGTTACCTCATTTTGATAGATCACTTATTTTAAATAAAGTTTTTTAAACTTTGATAAATTATTTTTGAAGAAGTAAAATTATTATTTTGAATCGGGGTATCAAAATTTACTTTGGTTAAATATTTGGGGTCTTTTGATAAGATTCATTTTTTTATGAATAGGGAAACAAATTTTATATTTTAATTGAGAACTGATCTTTTCAGATTTATTTATATTGTTAGATTATATTTTATACTGGTTTTAAAGAATAATTATATCAAAATTTTACCACTTAATACAATTAATTACATTGGAATAAATTTCATATTTAATTTTGATATAAAAATAGTTTAATCTTATAGAAGTTTTTACTTTAAAAATCATTTTCTTGATCCGTCAATGGGATTAATTTTTAATTAATTTCTAGAAATTATATATTTTGAATTTTGAAAAATGGATTCCATTTTTTGATTCATAATTTCTTTATTTATTAAATAGGTTTGTTTTATTCTTGGAAAAAATATGAATAGTAACTTCAGTAATCTTTATTACCACGGTTAAGGGTAAATCAAGTAATTAAAGGTAAAAATAATATTATAAATGTTATAATATTACCCTAAAACTTGTCATTGTTTTATTATATGAATATTTTTCATCAATAATCATTAAAATATAAGTTATTAGACCATTTATGTCCTTTTTGGATGAGAATTTAACTTTTATAATATTATATTCAAAGGAAAGTCAATTTTGTAATACTTTTGTTTTTAACAAGAGAAATATTTTTAATATGGGGTAATATAAGTGATATGATTAACTATAAATATTATTTATAAATTTAAAGGGTTTATATACATCATGGTAATTTATTTATAATTTTTATTGATAGAAAAATTACCTTAAATGGTGACATGATGATGATGTGGTAATTGTTTAATTAATATAAGAATCAAATAAATGATGTTAAAAATATTAAAACTAATACAATTATATATAATTAATGTCATACAATAATGTTATGGATTACATTAAAATTTTATTTATTAGTTAAAAGAGTTTTTTCGAAGATATGATGTCATTATTTTATTTTTAAAAAGTCAAGTAATGAATAGTGTCAAAATTGATAATAATGAAGTTTAAAAATAAATAATATTTTATTCAAAGATATAAAAAGAATGAAAATATAAAATTAGGATAAATAATTGGGATATGTATCAAAATTTTATAAATTACCCATTTATTAGTTTTTTTATTTATAGTAATTATATTAACCCAATAATTATAAATTACAAGATATCACGGTAATAATTAAAAAGGTTTAAAAAGGGTTAAAGCAAAAAAGATAAGGATTAAGAAAATAGTCAACACTTATATATTTTTTATTTGATGAAGTTATTTCGACCCAAAATCATACTATATACTATGTTAAAAATTTTGGAGCTATTTTTATTATAAAATTAGTTTATATTAATCTATTATTTTAAAGATTTCCAAGACTGCCTTTCCCCTCTCTTATAAAAGGGCACATATTCTTCCCTATTATTCACACTTCAGAACCTATTTGGTTCAGAGAAATTCTAAAAATATATTTTTAAAAAATATCCCCCTGAATTCTATAGTCCTTAATTTTATCATAAATCCAACCAAAGGATTCCTATTATGAAAATAAAAATGAGATACCCAAAGAAGAGGTAACGATCATCAACGAATGTTGTTGTTTTATTTCATCCTTAAACCCATTCAGTTATTTTTATTTCATGTTTATAAAATAACCTTATGTATCCTAAATATACTTATGTTTATTTGTATTAATGTTTCAACCTATACATGCACACACTTTCATAAAATGGGATACGTCATCATCGTTTGTTTGTACGGCAGACTACCGCCTCACAAACTGATGTCGTTCATTATTCGATTTCCACCTTCCAAGGTAGGAAATAAGGATATAATTTATATTTTTATATTATATATATTGTATTTATTATGTATTTAGGATTCTATAATTATTATATAAAACATAACTTCATGCTTTCCATTTTTTAAATATATTGTAACTTCGTTTGTGGACGTGTGGACTACCGCCTCCTCAAAGTGATGTGATTCTTTCACAGTATACATATAATGTATTAAGTATGGGTATATTAATATTATATGATATATATGACATAATAAAGATACTATAATTATATTATATATATACATATATGTAATTTACTTTCTTTCGTTCAATACAACATGAAATGGAAGCAACGTTCATGAGTACGTACGACCTACTGTCTTAATGAACTGTTTATTTCATTTTGCATTTATATATTTTATAGATAACCATAAATACATATATAATTAATATATATGATATTTTTATCATTTAATTATTATTTATATAATTAAATTATGATCTAAGTGTTTGGACCAAGAATAACAAGTCAAAATATGTACGAGAAACGAAGCAGTTATTACTTAAAACATACTTAAACATTAAATTTTTAATAAGCAGGTGATATAAAGGCCTAAGTTAAAAATAAATGGTATTATAAATTTTAATATGGTTCTTTAATAGATTTATAACAAAATTATACTTATTATATTGTAGGTTTTCATGAGTACGACAAGATTCAATATATAAGGTAAGAGATTTCTCGTCTCACTTTATTTATGTGAGATATATGTGATAATCACAAATTATTCTTATTGTTTGGTGTATATATTTCCTTATTAAATTTTATATAATAATTTAATTTATTTAATTATATTAAATAATTCAAATTATTTTATTCTTTCATGGGTACCACAATTCAAATTTTACTCTAGTAATAAGGGATTTATGTCTCACTTTATTCTTTGTCGGACACATACCTTATACACTATGTGTTTCTTCTACGTGGTGTATATATACTGAACAAGAATTTAATTTATGATATTATCTATAATATTATATTATTTTTATATCCATATAATTTTATTTCTTTTATGGGGAATATTATTCTACAGATTATAAAGTGATGAGTAATTATTTCATAATCGCATTAATATTTGGGATTGTTTCGTTTTATGTCTCCATTGAGGGATATTTATCTACCATGTCCATGTTTTTTAAAAATGTTTTCAAAAAATGTTTTTACAATTCTCCTATATATTTATAAATTCATTTTTACCAGTTTTTACTTTTTACTACATGTTTTTTTAGGAATATTTTTTTCATTTTCCAAATGATGAACTTTATGAGATTTCTAGAAACAACATAAAAGGGATGTTTTTTTAACTTATTTGGATTGAATAGAATTTCCCCTGTCAGGAATACTTAATTATTTTAGGCTTCCATTATTTACATAAAATGTAATTTTAAAATATAATTTTTCTTATAAAATTTCACATCATATTAACAAAAAAAATATTTTCAAAAAATAAAGGATATTTTCCTCAAGAATTATTTTCAAGTGATCTCTCAAAATTATCTTCCATTTCAAATAAAATTATTTGATGTTAATTATTATTTATTGGGGATATCCTTCAGTGATACCATTATTTTTCTTTCTAATAATTTTTTATGTTTATTGTGGAATTACATATTTGAAACCCATTTCTTTTCTGTGGGTTATGTTATGAATGAATGATGTTTATAAAACCCATTTCATCCCATGGGTTCTGATATGATGAATGGTTTATGTTCTTGTGGCACACATATGTATGGTCTAAATTATGTGACTGATGTGACCTATATCTCCCTCTAATTAATTGGGTAGATATTTATATCTCAAGAGATAATGATGGGAACCAATCGACGGGCTTGATCCACTATGGAAGATAGGGAAACCCGATCCACTATAGGAAGATGAGGAAACATGATCCCTTATAAGTAATTGAAATATGGATGGTGGTGTGTCCAACCCAATATTTTTAGTCCCTATTAAGTTCCTTGTTATGTTTTTTAAATGTACCTTGACTTATAGGGAACGATGTTACAAGTTTATGTGTCTAACATAAATTCCATGTCATATTCTTATGTTATTCTTTCATGTCTTATACTCTTTACTTACTTATGATTAATATCTTATGATCTACCAATATTAATACCATGTCTATTTTTTATGATCTTTTATATTTATGGGGTGATCATAGTTTTTTAAAATCATGTTCTCATATAATTATTCTGAAGTTTATTCTTATATATCTATCTTGTTTACCCTTACTAAGCATTTGCGCTCTCCCTTTCTTATATTTCCAATCCTCATGTCCTAAAGAAAGTTATTAAGTAGGAGTAGTGAAGGGGAAGAACATTAAGGAATATTATGAATATATTTCACCAAATTATAATAATTTTTTATAAGATTCCAAGGGCACTACAATATTACATTCCTCGGGCATGTGTTTGTGTAATGTAATGAATATTAATTTAAAAATATGTAATACCCGTGTATGAAAAGTATGGGTCATTATCTTTTTTATAATAGAAAATGTTTAGTCATCCTTTGAAAACTAGTATTAGAAAAATATAGTGAGATCCCTAGTGATATTTATAAGGATATGTCTAGGGATGTCTCTAAGGATACGTTTAAATATAGGTTACAATCATAGATCTTTGTTAATAATCGAAAATAAACTAAGACTAAAACTAAGGTGTAATAGATTGAAACATTATAAGTAATTTTCCTATATTATATGGTTTTTACATTATGATTATTGTTTCCCACATTATTTTTTTGGTTTTAGTAGATGATCTGAACCATAAGGAATCATGTTAACATTGAATATAATGGAAAGTTCAACGACTATGAGCAACCAAATTTGATAAAGATATTTTTATTGTTCTTAATAAACTATTGTGATTTATTAATAAAAATGTGATCCTAAGTTATATTCCTAACACATTTAATTGTAGGAAGATAGAATTTTTTGAAAGTCAATGTGCTTATTAAAATAGAGTAAAGAAGATTCGGCTTCCTGTACGTCAAGAAGGCAGGAAGAAGAACATGGAGGAATATGTCAAATGGAGGGGAAGCTGTTATCTATATGGAAAATAAGGTCATAAAGTGAAAAAATTTAAAGAAGTTCAATTTATTATGTTTGGGGAACATAAGAATTATCTAACTCAATGACTTAACCCAATAATTTACTTCTAGACCAGGGAAGGACCTATTCCCTGATAATTATTAAAGTGGAAGTGTTGATGTATTTATGTATGTTTATTCAATAATTATATCTTTTGAAATATATAAGGATTTTATGGTATATGTTTTTCATTAAGGATTTGAAAGACCTTGTTTAATTGTACTCATAACCAAGAAAAGTGATTTAATGGAAAGGTTATATTTTCTATAAAACATGTGATTAATGGAAGGTAAACCTTACTATGGTCCTAATGTAGAGTGAATAGTGTTTAGTTTGATTATAAATGGGACAGTATTGATTACCATGGGACATATAATATAAAAGTATGGTTTTTTATATCATGGACTCAGTTTATAAAATCAATTATGAGTAAACAGTTAATTTTTTAAAGTATGCATGTTTTCAATAAGGTTTTATGGTAATTAGGGTTATTACAATGTTTCAAGAGAATAATTGATAATGGTATTCATTTTTTTGTATGTGACAATTAAGTTCTACATCATGATTTTTGAGGGATAAATTATATGTTTAGTTACCCTCCTTCGAAATTCTTGGATTTTAATCTTTTAGACGGTTCATAAGGGTTACTATTTATAAAATTGTTTACATTGAAATATGGTTGAGGTTTTAGAGATTAATGTTTTTTTATAAATATTGGATAAAATTTGATTACTATTTTGTTGCAATGATAACTAGAGGGAAAAGGGGTAAATTATCATCTCATTATGGATCTTATGAACCACTGGTTCTTAGGGCATTTCAATTTAAACATAATTTCATAGAGTAAGAGATGGAGACAAAATTGATCAAGGCATAACCAATGGATGAGATCATGCTTACAAAATAGAATGAAATTAGGTAATTATATATTAGTGGGAAAATTATTCAACGTTTGGAAGAAATATCTTGAAACAAAAAATCTATCCTAGTACTTTAATTTCTTGTGAATCAAATGGTTACTCATATCATAACATATTTATCATTCTATGATGATTAACTTTATAATGAGTTTATTCTCTATCACTCTATCTCTCAGAACATGATAGTGAGAATTTTCTTCCACCTACAAGTTTTCACTTTCCTCTAATTATGGTTATTTGGTGATATTATCCTTTTAATTTACCTCTTTTTAAGAGGAAGTTTTATTAAACATTTTTATGATGTGGGTTTCCCAAAAGTATTATCAAACATACAACTTTGAATTTTAAAGTGAAATTTTAAATGTCAAGGATGAACTTTCATTTTTAAATTATTGATCTTATTGGAACGGTAGCCAATACATTGTAACTTCCACCAAATCTCTCTCATGTTCATGATTTTTTCCATTTATCTCTTCGGAGGAAGTAAATTACTAATCCTTTACATGTGCTAAACTCAGAGGTCATACCACTGAAGCAATATCCTTCTTCACAATCCATTTTTTTGTATTTTTTTTTAAAAAAATCCACTTTTTTTGTAAGTAGGAACCATACAAAGAGAGCCACCACCAGTATAAGAATATCTGAGGTCCACTTAAACAACAACACACACATTCAAAATTCAAAAATAGACCTTCAAATTTCAAAAGGAAAAATTCAAAAACCCACCCTATTCACCTCGAAACATGAGTTAACCAATTCTGAACCACGAACCATGAACCATTATCCATTGCAAGGGAGCTCATCATGTCGTTGTCATCCATATGTGTCATCATCATTGCTGACCTCACCACTGTAGAAGAAACCCACCACTATTGACGTTTTCCATACAACCACCATCTTCATCATCCCAACGTCACACCAGTCATTGAAAAAAACCAATCAGACATCATCTTCGTTGTCCTCATCTGTTCAACATCATCTTCCATGAATTCACCAAAACATTCCCCAAATCCAGACAAAAATCCATAGCATCACTAATAAAACAACCCAAAGAGCACTAAAACCCATAAACAACACCATATGACTCTACTGACTCACTTTCAAAGTACAAACAACCAAACTAGTGATGAAACCGCTGATGGAAAAAAGCACTTCCAATAAGAAAGATGGCCAAAAAATAAGAAACTGAACTGAGGATGAAACCCTAAATAGAACCTCATTACTTCCTAACTATGTTTCCCAAAACCCATATGCAACCATCGCAACAAATTTGACTTGGAGAGGAGTGGTGTAACCCTAGGTCAGAGCTGGTTTGGGTGGTTGGGACTGAAACAAAGCGACCAAAAGAACTGAATCTGGTAGCGTGAGAAACCCATCATCCAACAAATCCAAAATCCAAAATCCTTGATGTTAAAAATACCTCAACTTTGACCAGGGGGAATAGATAAACTTGAGGCTAGAGTGGGGTATGGAAAAAAGGGCATCGACAACACATATATACCTTCTTCAGAAGAGGAAAATCCAACGAGAAATCCCACAACGGTGAGCACTAGAGAAGTGGTCGAAGCTAAAAATTAAGGGGAGATGCTAGGAGCTGAGGGAAAGGCCCAAAATGAAGTAGAGAATCCAAAAACGGGCACGAAAACTCTTGAGGGGAGGAGAATCTGAGCATAGAGAGCGCTCTGAGCAATATCCTTCTTATGCTGAGAAACTGGTAGAAATTTTTGAATGTAGTGATAAATTTCTAAAAAACAATATCACTAACTTGGTTAAAATTTTGTGGAGAATACCACCAGTTTTAAGAAGTTGTGTCATAACATGAGGATACGATGATGTAGAACTATCCTCATTTTTTGTATTAAAATAAATAATTTTGAAGGAGAAATTCATTTTAAGGGGGGTATATTGTAACAACCCAATTTTTTATGAACCTTTTATTTTTTTGAATAAATTAAATTACTTTTATGTATTTATTTATACACTACACCAAGTTAATCTTGCACTATCACTTAACTTACTTTACATGCGACACTAAGTTTCTATGAAACATCATTTTATTATTATAATTATTTAAAAGAAACAATTATAACCTAGAAGTTTGAATGAAATGTATGAATATGATTAACTAAATTATAAGATTATGGTTTACACATAAATTTTTGACTAATTAATTATAAATAAATGTAGATTTTTTTAACGAAAAAAGGATATGTTTTTCTGTAAAATTATTTAAATATGCACAAGTGTGTTTTATACTAATAAATAAAAAAATCAATCTTGAGAAATTATATTAATAAAATATACAAAATATATTCAACATAATATTTAACATTCATATTATGTTTTCACAACACACGATATAAGAATAAATCCAATTATAAATATAAAAGAAGTATTTTTCTAAAAAATCAGTTTTACCACCTTTCGATGGAACACTTATTATAAATATAGTTTTTGAAAATTTTATATATTATATTTTAAAAAAAATTATTATTTGAAATAAAAGTATCAAAATATAAATTGATTGAATTTTTAGTATTATTTTTTATGATTAATTTTTTGATGAATATTGAAAAAAATTGTATTTTAATTGAAAACTGTTTTTTTATTTATATTATTAGACTATATTTTATACTTGTTATAATGTATAATTAGATATATAATTTATCATTTAATAAAATTAAGGTAATTGGAGTAAAATTCATGTTGAATTTGGATAAAAAAAATTCAATCTTTTGGATATTTTTACTTTAAAAGCTCATTTTCTCGATCCGTCAACGAGATTAATTTTTAATTAATTTCTAAAAAAATTATGTTTTAAATTTTTAAAAATTGATTTCATATTTGGAATCATATGTTGAAAAATTATTTAATATATCCCTTTTATTTTTAGACAAAATATGAATAGTAACTTTGGTAATTTTTATTACCATAGTTAAGGGCAAATCAAGTAATTAAGGGTAAAAAAATATTATAAATATTATAAAATTACGCTAACACTTTTCCTAATTTTATTGTAGGAATATTTTTCATTCATAAGAATTAAATCATCAGTTATGAGACCATTTATTGTCTTTTGGATGAGTATATAACCTTTATAATATTATATTCAAAGGAAAGTCAATTTTGTCATTCTTTTGTTTTTAACAAGAAAAATATTTTTAATATGGGTTTATATAATGGATATGTTCTACTATAAATAGTATTTTGAAATATAAAATTTTTACATACGTCATTTTAATTTATTTAAACTTTTTAGGGATAAAATAATTACCATAAATGGTGATGCAAAGATTACCTAGTAATTATTTAAATAATGGAAGAATCAAATACATGATATTAAAAATATTCAAATAAATATAATTTGATATAATTAATGTCATAAAAATATATTATGGATGGATTTTACATTTCATTGATGAGTTTAAAGATTTTTTTTGACGATATCATGTATTTATGATGTTTTTAAAGTGTTAAGTAATGAATAGTGCCAAAACTAACAATAATGATATTTAAAAAAATATATTTTATTAAATGATATAAATTTCATAAAAATATAAAATTAGGATAAATAATTTTTAAAATTTTTAAAATTTCATCAATGACTAATTTATTTGTCGTTTTTAAATTTATTATAATTATATTAACCCTCAAAGTATAAATTACTTGATATCACGATAAGAATTAAAAAGGTTAAATAAGGGTTAAGGCTAAAAGATAAGGATTAAAAAATAGTAAAAACATATCTAATTTTTATTTTATCAAGTTATTTCGACCCAAAAACATTCTATATTTTAAATTAAAAATTTTGGATCCATTTTGATTATAAAATTAATTTTATTAATCCAATATTTTGATGATTTTTAAGAGTTCCCCTCCCCTCTCTTATAAAAGGGCACATTTTCTTCTTTTTATTCACACATTAGAACCTATTTGGTTTGTCCAATCTCTATAAAAATTACATAACAACATCCTATAATTCATCATATAATCCTTACATTGATCATAAATTCAACCAAATCAGTCCTCCTATGCAAATCAAAAGGAGATACCCATAGAAGAGGTAATGTTCAACAACGAAAATTGTGGTTTAATTTCTTCCTTAAACCCCTTAAATTAATTTTATTTCATGTTTATATAATTTCCTATATGTGCTATAATATTTTTATTAAGGTTTTTACCTACATTCACAAACATTTTCATCAAATGGGATACACAATCATTGTTTGTGTGTACGGTGAACAACCTCCTCATGAACCTATGTTGCCCATTCTAGCATTTCCACCTTTCAAGGATGGAAATAATCATGAAATTTATTTATTTTATAATATATATATGATTTATATTATGTATTTATTCTTTAAAACAATTTCTATAACACATACCTTCATGATTCTTATTTTTTGGAAATACGGTAACGTCGTTTGTGGATGTGTGGACTACCACCTCCTCAAAAAGATGTGATTCCTTCATACTTTACATGGAATTTATTAAGGTTGGGTTTAGTGAAATTATATGATATATATGAAATAATAATTTGACTATAATTATATTTTATATATATATATATATATATTTCATTTACTTTCTTTATTTCAATACAACATGAAATGGAAGCAACATTCATGCATACATACGACTGACCATCTCCTAAAATGGTATATTTAATTTTCTATTTATATATTTTATAACTAACCATAAATATATATATAATTAATATATATAATTTTTATATAATTTTTATCATTATAGATATAATTAAATCATGATAGAAGTATGAGTTTCAAGAATAACAAGTCAAAACATGTATGAGAAACAAAGCGGTTATTACCCGAAACATAACTTAAACTTGCAATTGTTAATATGAAAGTAATATAAAGACATAAGTAAATAATATATAGTATTATATATATGAATATGTTTATTTAATATATGTATAATACACTTGTATTTATTATATAGTATTTTTCATTAGTATGACGAGAGTCAATATATAAGTTAAAGTATTTCTCTTCTCACTTTATTTATGTGAGATATCTGCAATAATCACCACTTATTATTTTTTTATGGTTAATTATTTCCCTATGAAATGTCATATCATGAGTTTAAATTATTTTATTGTAACACCCCAAGCTTCCATGATACGTTTACCTTTGAATAATATAATAACTTGTGTTGTATGCAACTTCGAGTTCAAACACACAACAACCAATCAAACTAGCTGTTATGAATAGTAATACGCACTTTTTGAAATTTTATAAATTTTATCTTTCAAAATGGACTTCATTTTTGGATTTGTAATATCAAAATTATCTTAGGGTGAATTTTTGGTATTTTTTTGAAAACATTCTATTTTTGATGAATAGTGGAAAAACACTATGTTATTGGTTAAAACCGACTATTTTATTAAATAATTAGTTATTTTAATTTAATTTATTTTAGGTAAAAATAGATACATAATACCTATATTTGTTCAACGTAATTCATTTTAGTTGTTTCATAATAAGTTTACATATATAAAATTTTATCTAACTTTTTACCGTCTTTTACCCACCTCCTCGGAGCATTTGCAAATTCGCATAAAACATAATTTTACCACTTCTGTGAGTGGAATTTAGAAAATCTGAGAGACATGGTTGATATAAGTAAGAAAAATTTTGTTCAATAATATGAAAATAATTTTTGGTAAATAGTAACTTTTTACTTTTATTTACCATGGTTAAAAGAAAATTGGGTAATTAAGGGTATAAATGATATTATTATTACCCTAACACATGTCCTAATTCTATTAGATAAGTGTAATTCGTCCCAAAAAAACCTTAGGAATAACATATGATCCTTTTGGTCCACTTTTATTATATTATAACATTTATTATTATTTTATTTAAAGAATAGTTAAAAGAGTTAATTTCAAAGTTTAATAACTAAAACATTTTTAATATAAGGTTATACATAATATAAATTAGACTATAAATATTCATTAGAAAGATAAAAAGGTTTCATACATAATTATATTTTCTTTATAATTTTTAGACATTAAGTAATTTAATTTATTTATGACACAATGATGACGCAGTAATTACCTTAATAATGAAATATTAAAATAATTGATATTATAAATATCCAAACAAATGAAAATTGGGACTTTTGATGAATTAAACTAATTTTATAGGTTACTATTAAATGTTATTATTGAACATATGAATTTATTTCGAAGTAATAAAGTTGTTATGACTTTAACAAAAATAATTTATTAAATAATTTCAAAATTTACATAATTGAGTTTTTAAAAACAAATATTATATTATTAATTGATACAATATTCATAAAAATATATGGTTCAGAAAAAAGACTTATATAAGGTTATATATATTAATAATGAACCACATGGGGTTCTATTGGCATTTTATAGTAAGTTTATTAACAATATAATATAAAAATACAAAGAGACATTGTAAATGACAAACTATTTAACTAAGAGTTAAATCTAAAAGTTAAGGTTAATATGATGACCTAAACCTATCTAAAACCTATTGGTTGAGAGGTTTCGAACCATGTTCACCTTAGCCTTTAAATAATTCATTTGGGATCCATTAGAAACCGAAAATGATTTTATTATAAAATAATATTTCAAGCTTTTCCTAAAGTGACCATCACCTCTCTTATAAAAGGGAACATTCCCTTCTCTCAAATTCACACCTTTGATGCCATTTGCCTCGGCCTAACCCTTCCCCAATATCCTCCCAAATATCCTCCCTTAATCATAGAGGCCTTCCTTTAGTCAGAAATCCAACCTATAGAGCCCTTTTGATCAAATCAAAAGGAAGAACTAGAAGAAGAGGTAAATATTTCATCACCTCTTTCAAGTTCTTTTTTTTGCCCCAATTCCTCTTTCTTTGTTCTTTACATTATAAAATAATAAATACAGTATATTATATATACTATGATGTTATTATAAAAATGGTACAATAATATTCATTATTCTATCCATCCTATAAATAACAAAGTCACCATATGTGTGTACATATGGATTACCATCTCCACGTCGTGGTGTAGTTTGTTATTCAAGCACTTCATCATTTGGATGGGTATAATAATGAGTATAAATGATATAAATAATAAATATAAAATGATAATTATTCTTTATATATGATATAAAATCCAATTATATATTATTTTAATATCAAAGGAATGATATTATCGCCCGTGCGTACATATAGATTACCGTCTCCACGAACACGATGAGATTCATTCCCCATCGTATCTATTCAAGACTAATTTTCATTTGATGATTAAAAAATAATGTTTAAAGACTTAATATCATTCTGAATATGAATAAGATACATCCTATCCCTAATAAACATTACTTATGTAAAAAATCATATAAAGGAAAACAAATCAATTAACACCCGAAACGATGATACTACTGAAATATCATTAACAAAGAAATATTAGAAGATCATATATGATATCATATTAATGTATATAGTTCTTGTATAATTTGATAAAAATTATTTCACCATTATACAGGAGGTTATCCTACCATTGACCAAGTATAAGTACAAGGTAAGGGTTAATTTCAGAATCTCCTTATTATCCGAGGTTGTTTTTAAGTAAGTATCTATTGGGACCTCTTTATCAACAACATCTGTGTTTTTTTAAAAATGTAATTCAAAATATTTTTACTATTTACTATTCTATGGGTTAAAGTCATTTATTCCCTTATTTTACCATATATTTTTTGAAATAAATCTTTCCGTCATTTTCCAAATAAGGTACTTTATGACCTTTTTGACAAAATTAAGGTAATAATGTCCTTTTTTAACTTCTATGGCAGGTGTGGCTATTTTCAGCCATTATATCATCGTCAAAGCTTCCCATAAAAGCTTATAAGAATATTTTAAAGATAAATTTTTTCTTTTATAACTATATTACTTTTAAATGGTTTTAAAATAGAAAGAGATATTTCTTTAAAAAAGTTTTAATTTCTTCTAAGTCAACATCCTTTAATAGATTTTAAGATTTTTTGAAGTTTATTTATTATGATACAAAACTTCCATATTGTATTGAATTTTATGTGATTTTGTTGACTGTGTATGTGTTATTTTTACCCCACTCATGTTTTAAGGATAAATTATTGACAGTTCATATGCTAGTTTTAATACGAATGTTTATGTTTTGTTTAAACCTTTTCATATGAGGAATGAATTGGACTTAGGAAGTGAAGGGTGGAGCCTCCTATAGATCCTTGATGCATCCATAGGTCTCATGAGACAAACTAGTGTCTTGGCACAAGGCCTTGAAAAAATATTTTTGTAGTCTTGGCACAACGCCATGACAATGTGGTTATGAAGTATGGCATTATGCATTCCATCATTATGAAAGTGGTTATTGATATTGCATGTGATTATTTGACTAGTATATTATCAATGTGAGTAAGTAAATTACATTATTTTATTTTATATTTTCTATATTTTGTTGAAGTTCAAGTTTAAAAGGGTTTGGTTTTAGTCTTACATTGTCTTAAATATTTATTCTTATTTATGAAAGTTTCTTCTATATTGTTATCATTACCGAGCATCTGAGATCACCCCTTTCTATGTTTTATTTTACCCAGGATGTGAAAAAATAAATTATGACTGACCTATAGGGATAGTCTAAGAGATATGAGTGTGGCCTATAGATACTATGTTGTTGTAGTTTTTCATTTTATAATGTAATGTAAAACTTATGAATGTATCTAGTATTTCCAAGGCTACTAAACAAATCGGTCTTTCGAGACTTGATATTTTGTGATCATGCCAATGTTATGTAATAATGCCCCGACTATAGGTAACTAGGGTCAGGGTGATATAGTTGGTATCAGAGGAATTTTACTACAAACCTTGGAAACTAGATTTAGAAAAACTCTGATTAGAGCACATTACCCTAAGATAGACTTTCAGGATTTGTATTTAAGAACTTCCTAGAATTTTGGTATTGTGGGGATTTTGTGAGTTTTCCAAGAAATACATCTCTTTCTAGATACGATCAGGTAGAGGCGGCTCTGGCATATATGTACCTAGGGGTAAAACATGAAAACACCGCTTTGAGCTAGACTTGAGCGGGAACTCGTGCACGACAACGGGCATTGCTGCACTCATGGTTACGACACTCCTGGGGGATATGCTTAGGATAATTCTCATTTTCTTTAAAAAACATTATGAAGGGTTTATGAGTATATAATTCCTCAAATAATTTTTTTTATGATTATGGATTATATCCATAAACTATTCAATTTATGTTATGTTTTTTTCAAGTTTGAAATTATGTATTGCGATTCATAAACTAATCTAGTGTATTCCATTATTTAGAAATTGCACCTAGTGGAAGGAATGGAAACCGTATCAATCCACGTAATCCATATAGGGATTTACCTCTTACTCAAGATAATTATAGTGGAGATGGTGATGCAACTGGTTCTGATCAGCTTATCACCGTACTAACTCACTCAAGTTATGAATAATAACCTTACCCGTATGGAGCACCCTGATCTACAATGTGGAGGATAAATGTTAGCCCTATTCACGAGGAAAAAACCACCAAAATTTAATGGTAATACAAATCCATTTGTAGTCGAGAAATGTATAAGTTCCTTAGGGAAAATATTTCACACTTTGGGGAGTAGGGAAAGTGAAAAAGTTGTCATGGCAGTTTATCGCCTCACGGGAGATGCAGATCAATGGTGGTCATTGATTCAAAATAAAAATGAAGATGATGAGGTATAAAATATTTAATGGAGGGAGTTTAAAAATATTTTCTTAGAAAAATACTTTCCTCATGACCATCAAGCGGATATGGAAAGAAACTTTTTGACTCTGAGGAAAAAAGCGGACGAGAATGTCGCAAATTATGAGGCTAACATTACAAGGATAGAAAGGCATGATACAGATTATATATGTAACCCAATAAGTATGATTGATCATTTCTTTTATTGGTTCAAACCATTTCTTTGTCGATCATTAGTCTCAAAATAATTCTCATCGTATGAAGATATTGTCTCATGTGCTATCAAGAAAAAAAAGGAATTCTCTAAGTCTTACGACTTTAAAGGAAATCAATAGAATAAGAGATCTAATGAACACTATGGAAATGGAAATAAGGAGAAGAATGAAAAAGTTTAATATCCATCCTGTAGTAAATGTTGGAAGAAACACCCCGGTACTTGCCTGAAGAGAATGAGGGTCTGTTACAAATGTGGGGAAAAGGCCACCAAGCTTCTAATTGCAAGGGGAAGAAAGAGGCTTTCAATGTTGAATGCTACAATTTTAGAGAAAAGGGGCATTATAAAAATGAATTTCGTAAGCACCCAGGGAGCTTACCTCAAAAAATGCCAAGAGAGCAAGGCCAAGCTTATGTGATCACTACTGCTGAGGTTGAAGCTCTAAAAGACATGGTGGAAAGTAATTTAATAGTTTCTTCAAGTTTAGCCAATGCTTTATTTGATTCTAGATCATATCATTGTTTCATATCTTCCCAGTTTCCTTAGAAAATTAGATATTTTCAATTTGACTTAACAAGGGATTTTTCATTCAAAACACCTAAGGGAAGTATCATCGCAACAAAGTTTTGTGAATTAGTTCCCATTAGGGAATATAAATGTTCTTTATCTACTGATCTCATCATCATATCCATGATTTAATTGGATATAATCCTCGGTATGGATTGGATTTCAGACAATGATTCGAAAATTTATTGTAAGAAGAAGTAGGTTACAATTTTCGATATTGATAAAGAGTACCTTATCTTTAGAGCAGAAACATCACCATATAATTCATATCTATATCCACCCCTGGTAGCTCAACTAAATTCAAATATTAGAGAGGAATAGAATGAAATAACTATGGGTGAGGAAAGGAATTTTCAAATAGAGGATGTATCTATTATGAAAGAATATGTTGATGTGTTTCAAGAAGATTTACCTGGACATCCTCCAGAACAAGAAATTGAGTTTTCCATTGATTTAATTCCTAGTTCAAGGCCCATATCGAAGACCCCTTATAGAATGGAAACTATGGAATTATTGGAACTAAAGAAACAACTAGAGGAATTGAGTAATAAAGGATTTATTCACCCTAGTGTTTCTCCATGGGGATCCCCTATCCTTTTTGTTAAAAAGAAAGATGAATCTATGAGGTTGTGCATTGAATATAGAAAGATGAATGCTATAACTATAATGAAAACGTATCCCATTCCTCGCATTGATGATTTATTCGACCAACTTCATAGAGATCAATATTTTTCAAATATTGACCTATGATCTATATATCATCAATTCTGTGTGAGGAAGGAAGACATTTTGAAAACATCATTTCGAACCAGGTATGGGCATTATGAGTTTACAGTAATGCATTTTGGATTGACTAATGCACCCTCTGTTTTCATGGATCTAATAAATATAGTTTTCAAGGAATATTATAAGGACCCAACCTTAAACATCACTTATTATTGAAATAAATGAATAATTCATATTAAGGATCTTTTTAGGTTTAGAGTTTTAGAGAATTAGGACATAACTATGACATCTCAAAGATTACAAAGTAGACACATCTACTCAGCTTCCTTTTTTCACAAAAAAAAACTCTTGAACACAAGAGTCATGTCTAGTTCTTTATTTTAGACAGCCTGAAATTTCCTTGATCCCATCCTTGGCCCTATTCATCTTTATGTCCTGTGAAAAACATTTCAAAAAAACTTGGGATGAGCATAAAAGGCTCAGTAAGGGTTATAACAATACGGAAAGAAAACATTAGTCCATGTATACATAAGAACCAATGAAATCATACTTTACTCATAAAACATAAGCAATTTAACATACCTCATGAAATAATAATTTTTACGAATAACTCATAAAAATCATAAGACATAGAGATAACTTGATGCATTTATAACATTCTTACATAGGGAGTAACCCTCATAGTTATGTTTGGAGTACCCATCACAGTATATTCCCTAAATCTCTTCATAGAAACCTCAATGTTTAACTCCTTCACGTTACCCAATGCATTGGAGAGCTATATCGGGCTCACCCGCCCTTAGTTTATCATAGAACCACCCGTCTTCACAAAAAATTCCCAAGAACCATAACATAATCGTATGACACAAAACAAGCATAATAGAAAACATAAAATTCCCACATTGCAATAACAATATAACATTTTAAGATATTGAAACAATGAATCCATTCTAAAAACCATTTTCAAAACCATTTAAAACATTTAATAAAGAGATTTTTGAATCAAAGTGTCACATACCACATTGAAGCCTTTAACATTTTAAACCATTAATATCCATATAAATAAATCCTTAAAACCATTTTGAAAACATGGATATTAATGAGAAATATTTATAAGAATAAATCATTAAAATATTTAAAACGATATTTTAGTTAAAGTGTTTTTAACAAAATGAGAGACACTTGAATACAATAATTGAGGAATAAAATTTAATCAGAAATTTATTATATCATTACAATAAAAGTATTCATGATATAATATTCCAAAGGACAGTATATACACCATATAAGAGTGAACTACTGCATAACAACAATGAAGTCTCAATAGAAATGTAAAATGAGATGAAATCCATTATAAAAAAGGTATCCTTAAATTAAGGATTAATCAATCTCATAATTATGTGTGAAAAATATAAATACACTCAATATAAGTGGATATTAAGTTTAAAACAATAAAATTTCATTCACACATATTCAAAGGACGACATATTCAATAACTACATGTTGAACCCAAAGAAATCTAAATTGGGTTAAAAAGTCCCCTTGGTAAAAATCGATAGCCTAACGGCGTCACTTAAAAATGGGTTCATGAGAGATAAAAAGGGTATCTCATCACTTGGAAATAAAATTTACATCAACAAGGATATAGAATAATATATCCCAACATAATAACAAGTGAATTAAAAGACATAACAAAAGAAGTCTTTTAAAAAGAGGAGGGTGAAAGGTTCCCTTACCGACTTGGGTAACTTCTGAAACGTACACCCCATTGAAGAAGGGTCATACAATAAGTAAATACCCATAAATGAAGTTATATTACACAAGGAGTATAATAATGGGAATTTAATACACCACTCAAAGGAAATGGTGGAAAATGTAGCATAAATCTCATGGGAATAAAAGTGAGATGAAAAATCCCTTATGAAAACTCGGCAGCCTAACGGCGCCACTCAAAACTTCCAAAATTGATTGATGAGAGAAAATAGGGTCTCTCATCATATGAACATAAAAATTAAAGTAAGAGTAATATAAAATAACATCCCAATCATAAGAAAGATGAGCTTAAAATGAATGACATAAAAGAGTGTACTTAAAAAGAAAGAGAGGGGTAGGATCCCTTACCTCGTGTCCGACATGACTCGATCATTCTTTAATCTCCTGAATAATAAAATTTGGTCAATTTATAATTTATTAAGGACCACATTTAAATATTATTATTCAGTTCATATCACATATTATAATGTTATAATAATTGGTTAATAAAGTGAGTTCATATCAGACGTTTTTGTCGATGTTCGGTACATGAGTCAGAATTGAGCTTGTTGGAAAAGAATTTTCCATTATGTTATAGGTACATAATCTCCAGAATATTATAAATGATTTAAATATAATATATATCCAGTATATGTTCATTTTATACTCTTCCGTAACATTTGGAGATAAAAAAATTAAATGCACCGTTCATGGAGACGGTAGGCCGTACGTACGCAGGAACGCTACTTTCATTTCTTTGTTATATTAATGGAATTAAAACAAAATGGGAGATATGTATATTATAATTTCAGAATTATATACATCATTTAGATGTAATATAGTACATAACATTTTGAGATAAGAAAAGAAATGTACCTTTCATGGAGATGATAAGTCATACGTACGCATGAACGCTACTTTCATTTTTTTTTGTATTCAATGGAATTAAATAATAATGATATAAAGTGATATTATAATTCCAGTAGGATATCATATGTAATACCATTAATTATATCCTTTATACATCCCACATATGGAATTAACAAATCAAATCACTTTGAGGGGGTGGTAGTTCGCACTTCCTAAAATGAAGATATCGCGTTTACCCATAATGGAAACCATAAGGTATGCCATAAATAAAAAATACAGAAGATTAAGGAAAACATAATCATATTATATATCATATATAAATATAGTGACATCTTAATGGCCACCTTTTAAGCTGTTAAAATAATATTGAACAATCATCGTTTCGTGAGGCAGTAATTCGCCATCCATAGAAACAATATGTTCTTTAACCATTAGACGGAGGTGTGTGAAAGTTTAGCTCGAATACTTCTTATAACAACATACTAGTATATTTAGGATACTGGTGATGTTACAAAAAAATTAATAAAAAGAGTTTATGGGGTTGGAGAAGCAAAATAAAACAAAAGAACACAAGTGAACACATTACCTTTAAAATCGGGTAACTCCTCTAGGTTTGAACCAAAAGGGTTTCTTCAAGAGAATTCTGCAGAAGGTGAGGCTTCAATGATGAAAAGATGGATTCGGAGAGATGCAATGGTCAGGGTTTGGTCGAGCCAAAGGCTTGAGAGGTGTGGGTAAAGTGGTAGAGGTGGGGGCCTTTCATAAGAGGAGAAGAGGGGAACTCTTGGAAAGTTATAAAATATTACTTTATTATAAAATGATTTTTGGATTTTAAAGGTCCCCAAAGGATATATTTCGAGGGTAATGTGATAAGGTTTCTAAATCCACCCATACAATAGGTTTGTGACAAGTTTTGGTCTTAGAGTTTACATTATCTTTTCATTTTATTTAATTCGTAAAATAACGAGGTAATCACTGCATCATCATGGTGTCATAAATAATCTAATTTATTTAGTGTCTAAAAATTATAAAAAAAACATCATGATGTAGTAAATCTTTTTATATTTCTAATGAATATTTATAGTAAAAAATATTACTTGTATAACCCCATGTAAAAATTGTTTAAGTAAAACAACAGATGTTTGTGACTTTTTAATTTTAACTTTAAATAAAAAGGTATCAATGTCATTTTCCTACCAAAGTGGCTCTATGGGGTCCCCAAGTTGACCCATGGATTTTCTTGGTCGGCTATGACTCATTCAATAAGGGTAGGACATGTGTCAAGGTCATTTCATGTTATTAAAACATTATTTTTACCTTAAATTACACTAATTACCTCTAATCACGATTAAAACATAAAAGTTACTATTCACCCAAAAAAAATTAATCTCATTGAACCGAATTTTACTTCTTAATGACAAATATGTGTGTTAGATTTTTGAAAATCAAATAATATAAGTGGTAAAGTTTCATTTAAACGAAAAATCAGTTTTTAACTACCACTTAGTGGTTTCACTATTCATCAAAAATTGATGTTTTTTAGAAAAATACCAAAAATTCACCCTAAGATATATTTGATATTCCGAATTCATAAATGATGTCTATTTTATAAAATTCAAAACATATAAGTTGCATTAATTAATTTAATAATTAATTCCCACTTTCAAAACAAAAAGCGTGTTTTTAAGAAACAATATCTATTAAAAGATTGACACTAGTTTAAGTCCAATTTCAAAGTGAAATTAATTCCAATGACCACTTTTGGATTAAATGATAAAAATATATTATAATTTTACTTTAAAACCAATTCAAGAGATAATATAATCATATATATAAATTATATTAAAAATAGGTTTTGAATTAAAATACAACATTTTTCACTATTCATTAAAAAATGAACTTTATCGGAAAAATACCAAAAATTTACACAACGTAAATTTTGATGTCCCGATTCTAAAGAAGAATTTTATTTGGTCCAATATAACATATGAAATTGTCAAAAAGTGGATTTAAAAATCGTTCTCCATCAAAAGGTGGTTAATCGACCTTTTAAAGAATATTAAAATATTTATGCTTAAAATTGGATTCATTCACATTTTAAGCCTCTATGATTTATTAGATAAAAGTAAAAATATTTGACAAACATATAAATCATTTTGTAGTTAGTTCCATTCATTCCCACCATTACAACGGTTAGGCGTTAACTACCATTTAAAATAATATTATTTTATTATTAGATTGCAACGTAAGATTTCCAAGAAACTTGTTGTTGCGTCTTGGGTATGCCATCAAGCATAACGTTCCCTTTAACGTAATATTAATATTTTATTCACAAATATGGATAAATATGAAAATTTCATATTCTTTATTTACCTGGGGTGTTACATCCTTCCCCCCTTTTGGGAACTGCGTCCTCACAATTTTAAAATTGGGCTTGGAAACTTCATTGAAAATCCCACATCGGAACAAGAGTTAGTAAAACTATCACTTTAAAATAAATAAAGAGAAGTACAAAGGTCACCTGAGTTAACCCATACTAGGATTCCATTTAGGAAAACATTGAAATGGAGGAAAAAGAAATGGGTCATGTTCTGAGGGAGAGTGATAGAAAACATGTTTAGGAGAAAGTTAACCACAAGAAAATCACAAACTTGTGGTGGGTTAAACGGTATTCGATTCCCCAGTAGGAAAAATTAACAGAAAACATTTTTGTTTTAAGTTACATTTTATTGAGGAATTTATTTATGAGCTTAACTAAAACATAAGGAAACATACTTACTTGTCATGTTGACTTTAAACTTTTACTAGATTTCTTACACGAACTCGTATTTTCTCCAAAAGACGAGTAATTAGGATGACTTGTTCACATTAAGAGAGCTATAATCAACTTATATAGAATAAAATAATCCAAAAAAGAGAACTATATACTTCCCATGTCTTTAGACCTTAACCAAAACTAAAACCAAAAAGGTCAGTATGAGATCAGATAATACCAAAAATGGACAATCCTTTGTAAAAAAATCTATTCTTGATCTCCAAAATTTGTCAAACAATACCCAAAGTTCAACAAAGACTATACAATAAAAATCTATCCATAAAATTATTCAAAGTAATCAAAACTAATACTGAAACCCAAATCTCTGAAAGATTTAATCACATAGTCTTCCAAGATAAACCTTAACATTTATCTCCAAATAACATCAGTTACTCTTAAAGTCTCATAATAAAAAGTAATAAACCTAATCACATATCCTCCATGATAGGTTAATAATTTCCATAGATAACCCAAAATAAACTTAATCTAGATTCAAAAGATCATCTAACTAAAAAAAATAGTCAAACTAACCAGGGACTTCACATAGTGCAGTGGTACACAATAAATACCAGTCGCACTTTGGTTGTGGGTTCGATTATCATAGCTTCGTCAGACACGATAGGTTGTCACACGGTCTACGTGTTTTCCTTTTTCCAAAACTACATAATTCTTATAACATTCCCCAAAAAGTGATAAAATCTTCAAAAATAACCATAACATAATTTAACCTCAAGTTTATCTCATGTCATTCATATTCCATCATAACATATAGTAACCCATAATTACCTCAAAAGTAAGGATCATATAAACCCTAATGGTTACCTTTATAATTATTACCTGAACTTCCATGTCGAGTTGGTTCTCTCGTACATGACGCATTAGAGAACTTACCAAGGTTCAAGTGGTTGATCCTGACTCCTGATAGTTGGTTTAGAATAACAACAAGATTTTTCATTGAATCCCCCATTTCATCCAGTCTCTTAATCAGAGAACCACCACAGTTTCCTTCAAACCCATTATCACTTTAGTGCCTGCTAGATCCATCCATTTACTAAAACCAAAAATGTCAGTGTGAGTATATCAACAAAATCATCATGTACTAACGAGGAAGATAAACACTAAGATATACTTACTCATTCACTTTATCTAAAAACTATGACTCTTTCTGAAATCCTAGCCATTATGGTAATGTCACTTATTCTTAAATAATACCCTAACCTCTAAAGTTATCTTAACTGACCTCTGATACCAACTATAAGGACCCGGCCTTAAAAATCACTTATTATTGAATTAAATGAATAATTCAGATTGAGGATTTTTTCAGGTTTAGATTTTTAGAGAATTAGGAAATAACTATGACATCTCAAAGATTAAAAAGTAGACACATCTACTCAGCTTCTATTTTTTCACAAAAAAAACTCTTGAACACAAGAGTCATGTCTAGTTCCCTGTTTTAGACAGCCTGACATTTCCTAGATCCCATTATTGACCCTATTCATCTTTATGTCCTGTGAAAAACATTTCAAAAAAACTTGGGATGAGCATAAAAGGCTCAGTAAGGGTTATAACAATATGGAAAGAAAACATTAGTCCAGGTATACATAAGAACCAATGAAATCATACTTTACTCATAAAACATAAACAATTTAACATACCTCATGAAATCAAAATATTTACGAATAACTCATAGAAATCATAAGACATAGAGGTAACTTGAGGAGTTCATAACATTCTTACGTAGGGAGTAACCCTCATGGTTACATTTGGAATACCCATCACAATATATTCCCAAAATCTCTTCAGAGAAAACTCAATGTTTAACTCCTTTGCGTTACCCAATGCATTGGAGAGCTATATCGGGCTCACCCTCCCTTAGTTTATCACGGAACCACCCGTCTTCATAAACAATACCCAAGAATCATAACATAATCGTATAACACAAAACATGCACAATAGAAAACATAACATTCCCACATTGCAATAACAATATAACATTTTAAGATATTTAAACAATGAATCAATTCAAAAAACCATTTTCCAAACCATTTAAAACATTTAATAAAGAGATTTTTGAGTCAAAGTGTCCCATACCACATTGAAGCCTTTAAAATTTTAAAACATTAATATCCATATAAATAAATCCTTAAAACCATTTTGAAAACATGGATATTAATGAGAAATATTTATAAGAATAAATCATTAAAACATTTAAAACGATATTTTAGTTGATGGGTTTTTAACAAAATGAGAGACACTTGAATACAATAATTGAGGAATAACATTTAATCAGAACTTTATAATATCATGAGAATAAAGGTATTCATGATATAATATTCCAAAGGATAGTATATACACCATATAAGATTGAAATGGTTCATAACAACAATGAAGTCTCAATAGAAATGTAAAATGAGATGAAATCCATTATAAAGAACGTATCCTTAAATTAAGGATAAATCAATCTCATAATTATGTGTGACAAATATAAATACACCCAATATAAGTGGATATTAAGTTTAAAACAATAAAAGTGCATTCACACATATTCAAAGGATGACATATTCAATAACTACAAGTTGAACCCAAAGAAATCGAAATTGGGTTAAAAAGTCCCCTTGGTAAAATCTGACAACCTAACGACGTCACTTCAAAATGAGTTGATGAGAGATAAAAAGGGAATCTCATCACTTGGAAATAAAATTTACATCAATAAGGATATATAAGAACATATCCCAACATAATAGTAAGTGAATTAAAATACATAACAAAAGAAGTCTTTTAAAAAGAGGAGGGTGAAAGGTTCCCTTACCGACTTGGGTAACTTATGGAATGTACACCCCATTGAAGAAGGGTCATACAATATGTAAATACCCATAAATGAAATTATATTACACATGGAGTATAATAATGGGTAGTACATACACCACTCAAAGGAAATGTTGGAAAATGTAGCATAAATATCAATGGAATAAAAGTGAGATGAAAAATCCCTTACGAAAACTCGACAGCCTAACAGCGCCACTCAAAACATCCAAAATGGATTGATGAGAAAAAATAGGGTCTCTCATCATATGAACATAAAAAGTACAGTAAGAGTAATATAAAATAACATCCCAATCATAAGAAATATGAGATTAAAATGAATGACATAAAAGAGTGTACTTAAAAAGAAAGAGAGGGGTAGGATCTCTTGCCTCATGTCCGACATGACTCAGACCTCCTTTAAATATTATTATTCAGTTCATATCACATATTATAATTTTATAATAATTGGTTAATAAAGTGAGCTCATATCAGACTTTTTTGTTGATGTTCGGTACATTGGTCAAAATTGAGTTTGTTGGAAAAGAATTTTCCATAAAGTTATAGGTACATCATATCCAGCATATTATCAAAGATTTAAATATAATATATATCCAGTATATATTCATTTTATACTCTTTCATAACATTTGGAGATAAAAAAAAATGAAATGCACCGTTCATGGAGACGGTAGGCCGTACGTACGCATGAATGCTACTTTCATTTCTGTGTCATATTAATGGAATTAAAACTAAATGAGATATATAAATATTATAATTCTAGAATTATATATATCATTTAGATATAATATATTACATAATATTTGGAGATAAGAAATGAAATGTACCATTCATGGAGACGGTAAGCTATACGTACGCATGAACGCTACATTAATTTCTTTTTTTTGAATTCAATGTAATGAAATAATAATGTATAAAGGTATATTATAATTCCAGTATGATATCATATGTAATACCCTTAATTACATCCTTTATACATCCCACATATGGCATTAACAAATCAAATCACTTTTAGGGGGCGGTAGTCTGCACTTCCTAAAATGAAGATATCACGTTTACCCATAATGGAAACCATAAAGGTATGACATAAATGAAAAATACAGAAGCTTAAGGAAAACATAAACATATTATATATCATATATAAAAATAGTGACATCTTAATGGCCACCTTTGAAGGTGTTAAAATAATATTGAACAATCATCGTTTCGTGAGGCAGTAATTCGCCATCCACAGAAACAGTATGTTATTTAACCATTAGACGGAGGTGTGTGAAAGTGTATCTCGAATCCTTATTATAAAAACATACTATTATATTTAGGATACTGGTTTTGTTACAAAAAAAGGAATAAAAAGTTTTTAGGGGGTTGGAGAAGCAAAATAAAACAAAAGAACACAAGTGAAGACATTACCTTGAAAATCGGGTAACTCCTCTTGGTTTGAACCAAAAGGGTTTCTTAAAGAGAATTATGCTAAAGTTGAGCCTTAAATGATGAATATATGGATGTGGAGAGATGAAATGGTCAGGGGTTGGCCGAGCCAAAGGCATGAGAGGTGTGGTTAAGGTGGTAGAGGTGGGGGCCTTTTATAAGAGGAGAGGAGGGGCACTCTTGGAAAGTTATAAAATATTACTTTATTATAAAATGATTTTCGGATTTTAAAGGTCCCAAAAGTATATATTTCTAGTATAAGGTGATAAGTATTCGAAATCCACCCATCCAATAGGTTTGTGACAAGGTTAGGTCTTAGATTTTACATTATCTTTTCATTTTATTTAAATCGTTAAATAATGAGGTAATCGTTGCATCATCATGGTGTCATAAATAATTTAATTTATTCAGTGTCTAAAAATTATAAAAAAAATATCATGATGTATGAAATATTTTTATCTTTATAATGAATATTTATAGTCAAAAATATGACTTGTATAACCCAATGTAAAAATTGTTTTAGTAAAAAAACACATGTTTGTGACATTTTAATTTTAACTTTAAATAAAAAGGTATTAATGTCATTTTCCTACCAAAGTGGCTCCATGGGGTCCCCAAGTTTACCCATGGATTGTATTGGTCAGCCATGACTCATCCAATAAGGGTAGGACATGTCTCATGGTCGTTTCATATTATTAAAACATTTTTTTTACCTTAAATTACACTAATTACCTATAATCGCGATTAAAACTTAAAAGTTACTATTCAGAAAAAAATTATTTTAATCTCATTGAACCAAATTTTAATTCCTAATGACAACCATGTATGTCAGATTTTTTAAAATCAAATCACAGAGGTGTTAAAGTTTCATTTAAACGAAAAATCAGTTTTTTAACTACCAGTTAGTGGTTTCACTATTCATCAAAAATTGAAGTTTTTCAGAAAAATACAAAGAATTCACCCTAAGATATATTTGATAATCTGAATTCATAAATGATTTATATTTTAAAAAATTCAAAACATATAAGTTTCATTAATTAATTTAATAATTAATTCCCGATTTCAAAACAAATAGCGTGTTTTTAAGAAACAATATCTATTAAAAGATTGACAATAGTTTAAGTCCAATTTCAAAGTGAAATTAATTCCAATGAACACTATTGGATTAAATGGTAAGAATATATTATAATTGGACTTTAAAACCAATTCAAAAGATAATCTAATCATGTAAATAAATTAGATTAAAAAGGGGGTTTGAATTAAAATACAAAAAATTTCACTATTCATTAAAAAATGAACTTTATCGGAAAAATACCAAAAATTTACACAATGTAAATTTTGATGTCCCGATTCTAAAGATTAATTTTATTTGGTCCATTATAACATATGAAATTGTCAAAAAGTGGATTTAAAAAGAAATCGCAATCAAAAGGTGGTTAATTGACCTTTTGAAGAATATTAGAATATTTACGCTTAAAATTTGATTCATTCACATTTTAAGCCTCTAACATTTATTGGATAAAAGTAAAAATATTTGACAAACATATATAATCATTTTGTAGTTAGTTCTGTTCATTCCCTCCATTACAACGGTTAGGCGTTAACTACCATTTAAAATAATATTATTTTATTATTAGAGTGCAATGTAAGATTCCCAAGAAACTTGTTGTTGCGTATTGGGTACGCCATAAAGCATAGCGTCCCCTTTAAATTAATATTAATATTTTATTCACAAATATGGATAAATATGAAAATGTCATATTCTTTATTTACCTGGGGTGTTACAAATATCGTGATAACTTCATAGTAGCATTTATTGATGATATCCTGGTATAATCCAAAATCTATGAAGATCATGAAAATCACTTGTGCACCATTCTGAAAACCCTCAGAAAAAATGAATTATATTAGAAATTTAGCAAGTGTGAATTCTAGATTCAGAAGATTTATTTTCATGGCCATATTGCCTCTAAGTATGGAATTTCTGTTGATCCTTCAACGACCATGGAAATCCAAGAATGGCCAGCATTGATGAGTATAACTAAGTTGTGTTTTTTTATTGGTTTAGCAGGTTATTATCGACATTTTTTCCAGAATGTTTCCCAGTTGGCTAACCCATTAACCAAGCTCATACGTAAAGGGATTAAATTTTTTTGGTAAAAAGATGGTGATTTTTTTTAAGAACTGAATAGAAGATTAGTAAATTCTTCTTTCTTTACTCTACCATCATGGGACGATGCGTTTGTTATTTATAGTGATGCTTCAAGGAAAGGACATGGTTGTGTCCTTTTGCAGAATGATAGAGTTATTGCCTATGCATCACGACAGCTAAAAACTCATGAGAAAAACTATCCCACTCATGGTCTTGAGTTAACAGGTATGATCTTTTCTTTGACAATATGGAGACATTATCTCTATGGTGAAAATGTGAGATTTATACTGATCACAAGAGTTTGAAGTATATTTTCTCACAAAAAGAACTCAACATGAGGCAAAAGATATGGCTTGAACTACTAAAGGATTATGATTACACAATACACTACCACCTGAGGAAGGAAAATAAGGTGGAAGATGCTTTGAGCAGAAAGGACCATGAAGTTTTTAACAAGATGAGAGTTGAAAGGGATCCTATTTTCATGGATCTAGTAAAGATGGATATGGGAATAACCATGGAATGTGAAACATCATTAATTTTTCAAATGGTTTCCAAACCATATTTACTAGAAAGGATAAAGAGTTCTAAGACTGATGATGAGGAGTTTCAAAAGAAGATTAAATCTGTGAATGATTGGAGATTGAGTGACTTCATATATGAAGATGGAATTTTGAAATATTAGAAGCGACTTTGTGTTCCTTATATACCTGATCTAAAAATAGAATTGTTGGATGATGCTCAAAGCTCCAATTTCTCTATACACCCTGGGAGAACCAAGATGTATAGATATTTGAAGGAACATTTTTGGTGGGAGAATGTGAAGGGGGATACTGGTGATTTTGTGTCAAGATGTATGGTTTTTCAACATTTGAAATCTAGAAGGAAACATCCTGGAAGAGTCATGCAACCTCTTCCCATACTAGAGTGGAAATGGGATAATATTACGATGGACTTTTTCATGGGGCTACCAAAGACTCCTAGAAGGAATGATGAAATATGGGTCAATTTTGATCATCTTACCAAGTCAGCACATTTTCTTTCTATAAGAGGAGATTTACCACTTAAACGTCTATCAAGACTATATATTAATGAATTTATAAGACTTAATAGAGTTACCTTATAAATTGTTTCTGATCGTGATCCCCATTTTACATCAAGATTCTAGAAAAGTCTTCACAAATTCCTTGATACTGAACTTCATTTGAGCACTGCCTACCACCCTCAAACTGATAGACAATCAGAACAGACTATTCAAACCGTAAAAGACATATCAAGATCTTGATCACTTGACCTTCAAGGTATGTGGGATCAATATTCACCTTTGGTAGAATTTTAATATAATAGTAGCATCCATTCAAGTATTCAGATGGCAATATATGAAGTCTTATGGGGAAAGGGATGTTTCACACCAACTTGTTTGGATGATTTTGGTGAAATAAAACTCATAGTCCCAGAACTTGTTGAGGAAACAATAGAAAAGGTGAATGTTATCAAAACCCACATCAAAGCAGCCCAAAGTAGGAAAAAGAGCTATGTCGATAACCAAAGGAAGGATTTGGAATTTCAAGTAGGAGACCATGTTTTCTTGAAGGTATCTCAATGGAAGGGTGTTATACGTTTCGGTAAAAAGGGTAAATTGAGTCCAAAGTACATCGGAACTTTCGAAATTCTAGAAGGAATTGGAGTTGTAGCTTATCGTTTGGTAATGTCTCCAAGTCTCTCCAAAGTTCATGATGTGTTCCACATATCACTGTTGAGAAAACACATGCCTGACCCAATGGATGTACTCACCTATGAAGAATTAGAACTAGAACATGATTTTTCTTATTGTGAAGAGCCTATCAGAATTCTTGATACCAGAGAACAAGTGCTAAGAAATTGGACGACTCTTCTGGTAAAAGTTCTATGGAGAAGCCATAAGATGGAAGAGGCAATGTGGGAACCCAACGAATATATGATGAAGAACCACTCGAATATTTTTATGCAGTAATATTCTAGAAATTTCGAAGACGAAATTATTTTAAGGAACGAAGACTGTAACACCCTCAAGCATCCACCGTATGTTTCCCTTTGAATAATACAATAGGTTGTGTTGTACACACCTTTGAGTTCAAACACACCACAACCAATTAAACTAACGGTTATGAATAGTAATACCCACTTTTTGAAATTTTATAAATTTTATCATTCAAAATGGACTTCATTTTTTGATTCGTAATATCGAAATTAGCTTAGGGTGAATTTTTGGTATTTTTTTGAAAACATTCAATTTTTGACGAATAGTGGAAGACACTGCATTATTGGTTAAAACTAAATTTTTTTTTAAATAATTAGTTATTTTAATTTAATTTATTTTAGGTCAAAATAGATACATAATACCTGTATATGTTCAACATAATTCATTGGAGTCATTTCATAACAAGATTAGATATATAAAATTTTATCGAAATTTTTACCGTCTTTTACCCACCTCTTAGGAGCATTTGAAAATTCACATAAAACATAATTTTACTGCTTCTCTGAGTAGAATTTCAAAAATCTGAGAGACAAAGTTGATATCAGTAAGAAAAATGTGGTTCAATAAGATGAAAATTATTTTTGGTGAATAGTAACTTTTTTCTTTTATTTACCACGGTTTAAAGAAAATAGGGTAATTAAGGGTAAAAATGATATTATTATTACCCCAACATGTGTCCTAATTCTATTGGATAAGTGTAATTTGACCAAAAAAACATTAGGAATAAAATAGAATCCTTTAGGTCCACTTGGATTAGATTAGAACATTTATTATTATTTTATTTAAAGAAGAGTTAAAAGAGTTAAATTCAAAGTTTAATAACTAAACCATTTTTAATATAGGGTTATACATAATATAAATTCGACTATAATCATAATTTATAGAGATAAAAATAATTACTACATAATCATATTTTATTTATAATTTTTAGACATTAAATAATTTAATTTATTTATGACTAAATGATGAAGTAGTAATTACCTTAATAATGAAATATTAAAATAATTGATATTATAAATATCCAAACAAATGTAAATTGGTTATTTTGATGAATTTCACTAATTTTATAGGTTAATATGACATGTTATGATTGAAAATAAGAATTTATTTCTGTGTAATAATTTTTTTAGGACTTTATCAAAAATCAATTATTAAATAATGTCAAAATTGACATAATTGAGTTTTTAAAACAAATATTATATTATTAATTGATATAATATTCCTAAAAATATAAGGTTTGGAAAAAGGACTTATATAAGGTTATATATATTAATAATGAACCACATGGGGTTCTCTTGGAATGTTGTAGTAAGTTTATTAACCATATAATATAAAAATACAAACAAGTTACTATGGGTTAAATCCATTTATGACCTTTTCGACAAAATTAATGTAAGAATGTCCTTTTTTAAGTTATACAGTGGGTGTGGCTATTTTCCACCATTATATCTTCATCATAGCGTCCCATAAAATATTATAAGAATATCTTCAAAATAAATTTTTCTTTTATAATTATATGACTTTTAAATGATTTCAAAATAGAAAGATATATTTCTCTAAAAAACTTTTGATTTCATCTATGTCAGCATCCTTTGATGGGTTTTAAGATTGTTTGAAGGTTATTTATTATGATACAAAACTTCCATATTTTATTGAAGTTTATGTGATATGTTTGACTCTGGATGTGTTATTTTTACACCATCCATGGTTTATGGATAAATTATTGACATTTTGTATGCTAGTTTTAATATGAATATTTATGTTATGTTTAAACCTTTTCATATGAGGAATGCATTAGACTTTGTAAGGGATGGGTGGAGCCCACTATAGCTCCTTGATGAATTGGTAGGTCTCATGAGACAAACTAGTGTTTTGGAATAGGGACTTGACAAAATCTTATTTGTAGTCTTGGCACAAGGCCTTGACTATGTGGTTATGAAGTCTGGCATTATGCATTACATCATAATGAATGTGGCTATTATATTGCATGTGATTATTTGACTAGTAGAATATCCATGTGAATAAGTAAATGGAATTATTTGATTTTTTCTTTTCTATATTATGCTTAAATACAAGTTTAAAAGTCTTTAGTTTTAGTCTTTCATTTCCATAAATGTTTATGGTTATTTATGAAAGTTTCCTCTATATTGTTATCTTTACTGAGCATCAGAGCTCTCCCCTTTCTATGTTTTATTTTTCCCAGGATGTGAAGAAATATATTATGACTGACCTGTAGGGACAGTCTAAGGGATATGTGTGTGGCCTATGAAGACTATTTTCTAGTAGTTTTTTATTTTATAATTTAATTTAAAACATATGAATGTAACTAGTATTTCCACGGCTACTAAACTTATCAGTCTTTCGAGACTTGATCTTTTGTTATCATGCCAATGTTATGTAATAATTCACCAACTCTTGGTAATTAGGGTCGGGTAATTACATTAATGATATTAAATGTTTCAATTTATTTCATTCTTTCATGGGGACCATGATTCAAAATTTACTTTAGTAGTAATGGATTGATGACTCACTTTGATTTTTGTGGGACATATTCCTTATGCAGAACTTGTTTATTCTAAAAGGATTATATACTACCCATCATTGTATTTTATGAATATTATAAAAAATATTATGTTATTTTCATATCTATATAATTTTATTTCTTTTATGGGGAATACAACTCTACTAATTATATTGAGATGAGTATTTATTTCATAATCTCATCAATATTTGGGATTGTTTCATTTTAAGTATCGGTTGGGGAATATTTATATTCCATTTCCATGTTTTCTAAAAAAAAATTTTAATATTATCCTCTGGATTTTTAAATCCATTTTTACCCACTTTTTACTTTTTAATACATGGTTTTAAGGGACTATTTTTTTCATTTTCCAAATGAGGAACTTTGTTAATTTTTTATAAAAAGTGTTAAAGGAATGTTTTTCTAAATTATATGGAATGAAAAAAATTCCCCAATAATTATGCCTTAATGATTTGAATCTTACCTTACAAAAATATAAGGTAATTTTCAAAGAAATTGTTTTTTAAAATTGTGTGGAATTTTCATAAAATAAAACATTTTCAAAACAGAAAAGATATTTTCCTTAATAATTGTTTTCAATTGATATCTCAAAATTGTTTATAATTTGAAATAACAATATTTGGGGTTAATTATGTTTTAATGGGGATATTATTTAGCTATAACATTCATATTATTTCAATACTATTTTATGTTTATGAAGGAATGACATTTATAAAACACATTTATTTTTCATGGGTTATGTTATGATTGATTAATGTTTTTGAAAACCATTTCATCCCATTGGTTCTAATATGATAAATGATTTATGTTCTTATGGGACACATATTTATGGTATGAATTATGTGATGGGTGGGATCTATATCTCCCTCGAATTCATTGGGTAATGATTTATATATCATGAGATAATGACGGGAATTAGTGAATGGGATTGATCAACTATGGAATATGGGGAAAAACTGATCCTTTATGGGAAGATAGAGAAAATCGTTCCCTTATAAGGAAAGGATTGTTACTGGGGATGGTGGTGTGTCCCACCTAGTAGGTCTAGTCTCTATGAAATGTCGTTTTAAGTTTTTGAAATGTACCTACCTTACAAAAAATATTTTTGAAATGCGCCTTGACTTATAGGGAATGATTTTACATGTTTATGTGGCTTCCACAAATTCGATGCTATATTTTTATATTATGCATTCATGTATTTTACTCTTTATTTCCTTATGATTAATGTCTTATGATCTAACAAAATCAATTCCATGACTCTTTTTTATAATATTTGATATGCAGTGTATGATCTTCTATTTTTATGATCGTGTTCTCATAACTTTAAGATCATGTTTATGCTTACATATCTTCATTGTTTACCCTGAGAGGGAATCTAATTTCACCCTTTATTATGTTACCATTCTCTAGGTTATAAATAAAATTTTTAATTAGGATTAATAAATATGAATTTATTTAGTGGAGTTTTTTAATATCTTCTATACAATTAGAATAATTTGTTCCAAGTTTCCAAAAGAACTAATCTATTACAATCCTCATACATGTGTTTGTGTGATCTAATGAATATTAATATAAAAAGATGTAATTTCCATATATGAAAATTCTATGTCCTTATATATGTCATTATATTTCTATATATGATGATTATTCATTAGACAAAATGTTGTTGAAAAACATTTAGGTTATTTTGGTGTTTTTTATCATCATGAACTAGTTTTTTTATTAATAAATATTCTGTATATATAATGGTTTCAAAACACTAAATAACTTTTAATATACATTTAAAAATACGTTTTAATTATTATAATGGTTTTATTACTATGGTTGATGTTGATATTAGGAAACCAAAAACCACCATCCATGAAGGTGGTGAATCAACACCTCTTGGATGATGTATTTTTTTAGACCAAATGCAGGAGAGAAGGGACTTGATGGTGGATATACCATTAAAAAATAACATTCAAGTATATATATATATATGATACTAGATTTATCATGTTACTTTGTATAGTATAGGTGAGGTAAGTATAGTAAAATAAAAGAAATTGAAAGAGAGAGAGAAGGTTTTACCTCTTGTGTAAAATCTCTTTAAAAACCTCTTTAAGGGACTTAGAAATTGTCATTTGGTGAGACCAGAAAGACCAGAACATTAGGAAGAGGTTTTGTAACATCTTTGATTTGGTTTTAATGTATTCCTTTGTCTATTTTTGGTCATATATTGTTTTCTTAGTTTTCTAGGGAGTTTTGGTGAAAAAATGGGTTTTTTAGACCCCAACAATTTGTGGCGCAAGGTTGGTGCACGGTTAGGGGAAACTATGCACCAGCCCCAAGAAAACCATGCTCTATGGAAAATGTCACTATTTTTACCACACTTTCATGTTACCTCATCTAGGAAACTATTTGGCCATATTCATTTTGGGCGGAGAGGTACACACAGTTTCCGCAAGGTTTGGAAAACTATGCGGGCATACCATGTGACCTGTCTAGGTCATTAAAAATATGGAATTTACATTTTTTCCTTATTTATATTTTACAATAAATATCCCCTAATCCAAGACATATGATATTTTTATCCATGTGATCTTCCTCTATTCCTCTTTCTACCTATTGATCCAAAATCTTTGGGTGGTTTTGGTGTGGGTTCGTCAAGGTATCATAAAAAAAGTCTTGTTTCCTTCAGTTTCATCCTTATTCAAGGTTTTATCTTCTCTATTTATTTATTTCTTCTATTATAGTGTGTTTTTTACACAATTAGGGTTCAATATTTAGTTATTGGGTTCTATCTGGATGTTTTTGGTTCGATCTTGCGTTTATAGGGTCTTGTCGAGGGGCGTTTTTTGGTTTTCCACCAGATTTTGGATGTTTCTAAGATTAAGGTAGGTGGTTCAATGATTTTACAAAATTATATGATTTATGTATGCTTTCTCAGTTTCTTAAATGTGTTATGTGAATTATTTGGGTTGTTTGAAATATTTTTTAAAAAGGTTTTGAGATTCATATGTGATAGAAGTTGGTTTTTAAAAAGAAATTGGTTATAATTTTATGTGAATCATTGTGGTGTTTATTGAATGTGTTTATGCATTTTGTTAAAGGTGTGAAATGTGTTTTCAAAGTTATTTTATGTGAGAATGTTTTGAAATTTCTTATTCCAAAATAAATGTACTTTGTTGCATGTGGGATTATTTGTTGTGAACCTATAATGGAGTTTGTGAATTGCACAATTGATGTGAAATTTGTTCTAAAAAATGGATTTGGTGTGTGTTTTGATTTGAATAGGGATTTCCCATGGAAATGGTAGGATTTCATGTTAACTCTTCATGTTGGGTATTCAAAAGGGTTTCATGAGTTTTTCAAGTTGTATGAAATGTATTTTTAAATGGCTTCGCTGTGCATGTGAATTTGAAAGTTGTATTGTTTATGGAAAATGGTGGTTTCCATGTGATATTTGGTCATTGGATCAATGTGGATTGTGAAAATGGTGATTTCCTTGTGTGTTCATGATTCTTGGATTTTTTTTTGAATGTGATTATTTATGTGACATGTGAAATGGAATTTGATCACAAAGGGAATCTTGGGTATCTAGGTGGGTCAACTCGAACTAGTATGCTACTTGATTTTATGGGATTGGGGCCTAGTTTCTTCTAACAGTATTAATGCTACTAAACTAACTAAGCATGTGATATGATCAGAGACCACCGGACCTTGGGATGGGATCCCTCTTATGTCCCATTCACAGGAACGTTTTTGTTTTGGGATTCTGATATGGAGACCATTAAACCTTGGGATGTGTTCTCATCTATTGGTTCATGCATGAGGATGTTGTTTGTTTTGGTTGGAGGATTTTGATCACAGAGGTATTAGGTTCATAGGGTTACACTTTTGTTATTTACCAATAGGGATTTCCTGTGGTGATCTCTTGGGAAACGATTCTTTTTTTATTTGGTGCTAACTCTCGGTATATAGTGAACCTTGTGTATATTTCAATTTCAAAGTAAGTACATTTGAGAAACATTCTCCTTAAAATTGTTTCCATAAAAATTTGTTTCCATAAAGTGTTTTTGAAGAAATTTTTTTAATGTTATTAAAAATATTTGTGTGTCTATTTATCATACAATGTTATATCATAGTATAATTCTTTTGGGTGTAATCCTACTGGTCTTTGGCTCACACCCTATATACACCATTGGGTGTATGTATACTTTCTTATATATGAACTAGTTGTAGGAAAGATGTATTGTGGTGGTGATGGTGGATCTAGTTTCTTTTTTTCCACTTCTTGATGTTGTTGGTGCTGGTGGATTGAGGTTAGTGTCCCTCTCATTACATGGAGATTTTTTAGCTTTGTATTAGTTGTTTTCATTTCCAATGTAGTATTTTGGTTTTGGCCAAAGTTGTAAAATGTTGAATATGAAAATTTTGGTACTCATTCATGGTTGTGGATATTAACATTATTATGATTTTTTACTTTGATTACTGATCCTAGTTATTTAACATGGTTGAAATCATTCCCAAAGTTGTATTTTCAATACCCAGGCACTAGTTTCCAGCTCGTGGGGATTGGAAACGCTCTTAGGGCCATGCGACAGGATGTGTTGGGTTTCAGGATGGATGGTACCCTAGCTTGGTTCCTGAAAAATGGTATTAGAGTATATTTAACTCTTTTGGGACAAGTTAGTTGGGAATATTCTTGATAGACTAATGTTGTGATTTTCAAGGATTTAGTTTTTGGTTACATGTGGGGTGTCTAGCCAACCCACCTCAGGATAGGAATCAAGTCTCCATATAATGTTACAAAATTTGGTTTGACTTCTCCTCTAGGTTAGACATATAAGCTATAGACTGTGCATGGGAATTAGGTATAGGAGAAATGTTTTGACTTTTTATTGTGTTGGATGTGGTTTTCTTTGATTTATGAAAGTGTTTGGGAATTGTTTTTGTTACTAGATGTTTTTAGAATGTCGTGTTGATGGTCATATTGATGGTTTTTCTTTGTTGTTCTTTCTTCTTGTAGCAAGATGCCTCCCTGAAGACCTCATGTGAAACTACAAGAAGTGTCCATAAAGTGTTCTCCCTCACCAATTGATTAGAGACTTGTGGAATCCATGGTTCTGGCTATCCAAGCTTTGGGTCAAGGAGCGGCCTATAGTCCTACTCATGATAGGGAAGACAAACCAGGTCCTAGAAAGGAAAAAATATAATGAGTTATTGAAGAAAAATCCTACATCCATCTAGGTTATCATGAATCCACAAGAATTTGTGGGTTTTCTTGAGTATATTGAGTGGATGTTTGAGTTTCTTGTCACTCTAGAGGTAGTCAGGGAAAGGTATGATTCATTCTTGTTGGAAGGTCCCAGTCGTAAGTATTAGGACTCAGTAGTGTAATCTGGGAATCATGAGCTGATGTGGTGGAAGGATTTCTAGGGTTTCTTAAATAAGAAGTATTTCCTAAAGACCTTATCCTTCACCAAGTCCCTATTTTTTCTATATCTTCTCTAGGTAGAATTAATAGTGATGGATTATACTAACTACTTTATAGAGTTGGTTTGGTTTTCCCCTGAGGTAGTTTCTAATGAGAATCTAAAGGATCAAAAGTTTGAGATGGGGCTTAGACTAGATATATGATCCTAAGTATTCTTATTCAATTTAAACACTTATGTAAATATGGTTGATCACGATTTGATGGTAGATATTGATCATAGAGGTATGTATAGTTTCTCTGAATCAATGTCCATAGTGGTCCACGGTAGTGGAATCTTTTCTGAGAAGAAGAAGAATCATGATGATAAAGAGAATAGAGGAGGTGGTAGTTCATGTTATCCTTCTCAGATGTCTTCATATGTGCATTTAGATGCTATTTATGTTTTGTTCCATTAGTGTGGGAAGATGAGGAACATGTGATCTGTATGTTTATCTCCACCCAAACCCTTCCATAGATGTGGATTTATGGGGAACATTCAATGATTTTTTAAGGTGGTATGAACATATCAGGGTGGTACAGGATATATATATTTCAAAGGGATGTCAATCTAATCAGGACCATCCAGAATAGTGTGTTCCTAGTTTGTTGTTCATGGTAGCAGTTCTGGATACACTTATAGGTATAGTTAGTCTAGGGTAGAGCCACCGGTCTGTGGTCATTCATAGGGTCAGGCAGAGATCGGGAACCTTCATGTTGTCGATCAACTTCTAGTGGAATCAGATGCAGGGCATGAGACAATTTAAGATACCATTCTCATTGCATCGTCAATATCTATTGATCTATTTGATACTAGTTCATATGTTTCCTATATCTCTTATCGTTTTTTGGATGTGTTGAAATTACCAGATGATATTATTCCTTACACGATGGAGTTAGTAATGCTTCTTGGTAAGAAATGATAATAGTGTTTCATGTGTATGTCTTTCAAACTCACTATGTCAGTAGTCGAGTTGGAATAGGATTTTCTAGTTATAGAGATGGACCTCTTTGATGTGATCCTTTGTATGGATTGGTTGGTTCATTATTAGGAGTACATCGACTATTGTCGACAGTGAGTGACTTTTGTGGCACTTGATGGAAGTGACAATGTTTTTCAAGGTGAATGGGATCCTCAGTTGGGATGTGAGGAACCTTCACATACGGAATTGGTAAATATCACTCTTTAGTTTTCATTTCTTATGTTAGGGGTGGTGGTGTTTCTGAGGGTAGATTACCACCTATATTGGATGAGTTTACAGAGGTATTTCTTGAAGACAGTTTGAGTTTTCCTCTGGAGAGTTATGTGGATTTCACCATTGATTTGGAATAAGGAACATAGAAGATATCTCTTCCCTAACACTTTATTTCCCCCACTGAGTTGAGGGAATTAGAGGTATAGATGGATGATTTAAAATCTAGAGGATGCATTCACCTGAGCATCTCACCTTGGGTCACCCTAGTTTATTATGGTAAAGGCCAACGAATCACTTCAGTTTTGTATCTACTACCAGAAGATTAATAAGGTGAAGATCAATAAGAATAACACTCTTCCCCTTATTGATGACTTTTTTATTAGATTAAGGGGGAATGGTGGTTCTCTAAGATCAATTTTTCTTTTGGGTATCACCACGTCATAGTTAGATTGGAGGATGTTATGAAAACATCCTTCCAAATTAGGTACGAACATTTTGAGTATTTGGTCATGCCTTTTAGGTTGATGATTTCTCCATTAGTATTAATGGAACTCATGAACTGGGTATTCCACCAGTATCTTGAATCCTTTTTCATGAAATTTTCGATGACATCCTAGTCTATTCTGATGCCGAGGAGGAACATGATCCATATTTTAGGATTGTTCTAGGCAACCCTTGTGACCATAGTCTCTAGGTGAAGTTTTCCAAGTTTACATTATGGATCTTGGAGGTGAAATATATAGGTCATGTGATCTTGAAATGAGGGGTTTTAATGAACCTTGAGAAAATTGGTGTAGTGATGTCATTGGAGAAGATGATTTTTTTAAGATCAAAATATTTTTAAGCCTGTAAGGGTATTACACGTGGTCTGTTCATGATTCTTCTTAGCTTTCTTTACCAATGATGGTTCTTACTCAGAAAGGGGTGAATTTGGAATGGATATATGAGTGTCGAGCATATTTTGAGAAGCTTCAGTAGCAATTAACCACAACCCCTAGTTTGATTTTTATCAAATATAGAAAAGTATGTGTGTGTAACCTCCCGAATCCGGGTGCCACTCAACGGGTGCCCCGAACCCGGTTGGTCACGTGACCTTAAGCACATTTCCCCAAACTCTAGAGGTTGTCGACTAGCTGCGAGGGCCTAGGTATGATAGTAGGGAAACTATGCCCTCATTTTTCAAAGTGTAACGCAGTAGAAAAAAATACAATCATATAAAAGTAGAAGCAATAAACAATACTAATGCGGAAATGGACACAGTATTGAAGTAAATAAATGACCAACAGTCATATATAATGATGCAATATGTCACTAAGTCTAAGAAAGAAGCCAAAACAGGATACACTGCAATCTCAAACAATAAAATACAAGGGGAAAATATATCAAAGCAAAATAAAATGATGCAGCCAGCACTCAGCAGCATCTCAATCCTATGCTCGGTCTCATGCTCTCCTACTCTTCTGCAAAAATCAAGTACCTATATAGGGACTCTTTCCATTATCTACAACTACAGTAATATAATCTGTTTGGGCCCAAGACAAGACACAAATAGGGTGTAAGAAATAAATCTCAGTAGGAAACCACTAAAGGCCCATGCCCAACCATTAGTGAATTTGTGCAACAGCAATGTGTAGTTATGAAAATGCAGTAAACTAGGAAGTACTCAAAATCAGTTAATCCTACCAGTTCCATTTCCATTTAAGCATTATTTATCAATTAAAGATAATTGAATTATGAGTTCCCAAGACTCAGCCATAGCCGACAATCTCCTAAATAGTGCCGCATCAAAAACCACAACAGGCTATCTAACAAGAACAAGGTAAAACAAAACCAAGCATGTGCTTTATCTTGGGAGGTATAACATATAAAATCACCTCAGTGAATATATGAAGTAAACAGAGTCCTCAGACATGAAAAAACTTACCCTTAGGTAATCAGAATTGAAACCCTCAGGTGATTTCCTTTAAGCATAATGAGTATTTCCCTCAGTCATATGAGATATTTCCCTCAGACACAGAATCTACTTCCCTCAGGAATAATAACATTTCCCCCATGTGAATCAATACCTTTCCCTTAGGCGAATCAATACCTTTCCCTCAGGCTAATCAATACCTTGCCCTCGGGCTAAACAAACCACTACCCTCAAGATAAGAAAAACACATCCCTCAGGCTAAGAAAGTGACCAGGACGAGCCCGACATATAAGAAATAAATTTATATACATTTCCTCTCATGAAAACTCAAAGCATTCTATAATCATATCATACCCTCGGGTATCTTCGCCAAATGGCTAAATAAGGGAAACACACCCACGGGGTGGCCCTGGATCCAAGCAATGATCCCAAACAGTAGTTTATACATATTCACTAAATTACCTATGAAATTATAGGTATTTAATTATTCAAGGCCTCAGCCATATGACACCCTAAACATGGGCGTGATGCACAATGGTGCACAAAAACAAAATGAATTCAAACTCAAATGAATTCCCCTCAGGAAAGATCCGCAGGAGAGAAGGCTAGAGTTTGGGACAAATTTTCACCCATTCAAACTCAAATAAATTCCCCTCAGGAAAGAATTGGATATAAGGGTTCAAGAAGAGTGAATAACTCACACGTGTGGTTCAATCGAGATCATCGGTGAAGGATTACATGTTCTGGTGTGCGGTAGGGAGATCCTCCAAACTCTGGCCTTCTCTCTTGCGACCTTCTGATATTCTAAGCTTCCTCTATCGAAAGAGGAGGCTACTTCCAATTTTAAGTGAAAAAAAAACTACACAGAGTGTAATCTTAAGTACACACCGTGTACTTTTCATTTTTTTAACTGTTCCTCTGGCGGCTACTTTTCACCGCCACACTGTTCATCTGTCGACATAAGTACATTGCGTGTATTTCTGAGTACACGATGTGTACTATCGCTCCGCTGGCGTCTACTTCCACCACATTACTGTTCACCTACCAACTAATTACATGGTGTGTATATACCAAGTACACGATGTGTAGTCATTTTTTACACCCTTCATCGTCGACAGGCCTACACACCCTGTGTACTCCTCCCATACGGCTAAATTACACGGTGTGTGGAAAAGTACTCTGCGTGTACTTACAAAGTTTGGGATTTTCCCCATTTTTCTTATTTTATCAAAAACAATTAAGGAAAAAAGGAAAAGAAGAAACTTGTACCTCAAGAACAAGAATTAGGTTCTTACAAACTAAGGCCCTTAAAGCAATTTGTCCCCGAATTGACCTTTCAAGGGTGATGAAGATAAAGCTGAGAACAACTCTAGCCACTGAGCACATACATCGGTCTCTCGCTCTTAGGCTTCATCCTGCACTCAGCCATGTTTCCATAACACCCGTACGAGAGGAATGGAATGGCCTCAGAGAACCTTTGTGCTCCTATCAAGAATATGAATCGGATTCTCCTCAAAGGATGCATCGACCTAAAGTTCAACCTCCTTGGGAGGAAAAACGTGAGAGAGGTCTGAGTGATAACAACGCAGTTGAGATACGTGGAAGACATCAAACATGGTCTGGTACCTCTGTGGTAACTACAACCAATAGATAACCAGCCCGACTCTCTCCAGAATCTCAAATAGCCCCACATATCTCGGTGAAAGTTTACCATGTCTCCTAATTCACATGTTTCCCAATCTCGATGAAACGTGCAGGAAAACATGATCCCCAACCACGAACTCCAACGGTTGTCTGCGGCGATCAACATAACATTTCTGAAGAGACTGTTTAGTATCCATTCGCTTTCGAATTAACTAGAACTGCTCTGAAGTCTCCTGCATGAGATGTGGTCCCAATAAAGGCGCCTCACCTGCCTCCAACCCGCACAAAGGTGATCGGAATGACCTACCATATAAATCCTCTTATGTTTCCATCTAAACAGTATCCTAAAAACTATTATTGTAGGTGAACCAGACTAGGGTTATGTGACTCTCCCTAGATCCCCCAAAGTCCAGGGCGCATGCACGCAACATGTCCCTTAGTACCTGTATCGTATGCTCTGATTGGCCATCGGTCTATGGGTGGTAAGTTGTGCTCAAAAGCGCCTGTGTACCCAGTGCCCTCTGAAAGCATTTCCAGAAACAAGATGTAAAATAGGTTTACCTATCTGATATGATAGAACGAGGAACCCCATGAAGACGTACTACCTCTCGGATATAAAACTTCATGAGCTCGTCAACACCGAAGGTCTCCATGACTGACAAAAAGTGAGCTACCTTTGTCAGTCTATCCACAAAAACTCACACAACATCATTGCCTCGAGGTGACCTTGGAAACCTGGTCATGAATTCCATCGTGACAGCATCCCATTTCCACTCCAGAATAGGAATCTGTTGTAACAGTCTGGCTGGCCTCTGATGCTCTGCTTTCACTTACTGACAGGTGGAACATCTCGTAAGAAACCCCGCTACTTCTATTTTCATAACTGGCCACCAATACTGATGCCTCAAGTCATGGTATATTTTGGTGAATCTGGGATGCACAGCCCAAGCTGAAGCATGAAACTCCCACATCAACTCTTCACATATATCCCCTAGAACCCACACTCGTCCATGGATACACAGTACCTCATCGTCGCCTATCATCCAACCAGGAGAATTTTCCTCACTTTCAACTGACTCCTGTAGAACTAGGTCTTCTTAATCTGATAGTTATCTCATCCTCACTCTATCCTGGAGGGTAAAAGTCACAGCTTAGGAAGAAATATAGGTTTTTCCCGGAATTTCATGCACCTCCAAATTTATCTCAGAGAAAAAAGCCATAATATTCCACTCACCATGGCCTCCTGCACTGCATGTATCTTAGTCCTCCTACTCAGTGCATTAGCCACTGCATTACCCTTACTAGGTGTACATGCAAGCTCAAAGTCAAATGAATGAAGTTATTCAACCCTCCTTCGTTGTCTCAGATTCAGGTCACATTGGGTAAAGATGTACTTGAGACTTTTGTGGTCCGTAAACACCACAAAATTTTCTCCCAAGAGATAATGTCTCCAACAGTGTAATGCATGAACAACTGCGGCCAACTCGAGGTCATGCGTTTGGTAATTCCTCTCATGTGGCCACTACTGCCGAGACCCATACACAACTACTCGATCTCCCTGCATCAACACTGCTCCCAACCCAATACCGGATGCATCACAGTATACTGTATAGATCTTCCCTTGCTCTAGATGTATCAGGACTGGTGTTGATTTCAACCTCCCCTTCAGCACTTGGAAGGCTGTCTCATAAGCTTCTGACCAAACAAACTTCACACCCTTCTTAGTCAAACCATTCAACGGCAATGCTAAGCAGGAGAATTAATGTATGAAGCACCTGTAAAAACTAGCCAGCCCCAATAAACTCTGTATTTCAAACACATTCTTTGGTAGCTCCTAGGAAACTAATGCTCTCACCTTTTCTGGTTCTACCGCAACCCCTGCCTCTAAGATAATATAACCCAGAAAGTAAATCTGGTCTTACCAAAAGTGGCACTTTGAGAGCTTAGTATATAGTTGATGCTCTCTCAGTGTACTCAGAATGATCTCAAGATTGGTGGAATGGTCATGTAGAGTGTGAGAGTACACCAAGATATCATCCACGAAGACTACCACAAAAGAATCCAGATAAGGGTGGAACACACGATTCATCAGAGCCATGAAAACTACTGGTGGGTTCATGGGTCCGAATGGCATAACGAAGTACTCGTATAGACCATATCTGCTCCGAAAAGCTATAAGCGGTATGTCCGATGGTCGAACGCATAACTGATGATATCCAGATCTCAAGTAAATCTTCGAGAAAACTCGTGCTCCTCATAGTTGATCAAAAATATCATCAGTCCCCAGTAAGGGATATTGGTTCTTAACCGTCAACTGGTTCAGCTTCTGATAACCCATGTAGAGTCTGAGGGTATCGTCTGCCTTTTTCGCAAATAGGACGGGCGAACCCCAAGGAGAAGTACTGGGTCGGGTGAAACCCTTTTCTTGTAACTCCTTTAACTACCTCTTGAGATCCTGGAACTCTGGTGTAGCCATCCTATAAGGAGGGATGGACACCAGTTCCACTCCTGGCACAAGCTCAATAGAGAAATCCACATCTCGCTCAGGAGGTAGACCCGAAAAGTCTTCCGCGAATGCATCCCTGAAATGATCAACCACTGGAGGGAAACCCTTCAGACAAGTTCCCTGGTCATCCAGATATAAACTCACAATCTAGGCTATCACTCCACCTCTCCCATGATGTTCGGGTCCATCTTAGCTTGCATGGACATCCCATTCGCCCTTGAATAGAAACTCTCTACCCTCTGGTGATGTGAAACTCATCCTGCGACGATAGCAATCTACAAAGTCTTGAAAGGGTAATGACTAGTCCATCCTGAGAATGACATCATAGATCATCATCTCTAAGACATAGAGGTCCCATAGAAAGTGACACCCACCAACCTCTAGGGTCACTCCTTGCACTGATGCACACCTGCCGTTCTAGTTCCCAGTGGAGTGTCTAGCATCATAATATAAGATGAAGAAGAAACATAGATACCAAGTCTCTCCACAATGGGAACATATATAAAACTATGTGTAGCACTAATATCGAAAAGTAATGAAGATAAAATAGATGCAACTAGAATAGTACCTCTGACAGTGGAAGGTCCGGGATCTTTCTCCTGTTGGGTTTGTTGCACTGCATATGCCTGCCCAGTGTCGTGGCCCTATGACACAGCCTGGATACCCTGAGTTGATCTGCCCTGCTATCTCTGAGATCCTGGTGTCTGGCTGCCACGACCATGACCACCACCTAGGCCTGAAAATCCCAACGTATTCCAATTCTCTAACTGGTAAGAAGCTTCTAGTCCTTCTCCCGCACACAGAGTCTGCACAGAACCACTCTCACTAGACACTGGTGGAAACTCCCTACAAAATCATTGAAGATGGCCCATCCTGCAGCAATATAGACACTCCACTGGGTCACGTGGACACTGAGGTCTCTTATGCCCCTCTTTACCACACATGTAGCACATTATTGGACCACCTGTAAAATTCTTCTGGCTAGTACTGCCACCGTGAGAGAAATCCATCTGCCTCTTCCTCTTACCAGTATAAATAGTACTAGAGACCGATGCCAAACCACCCTGGTTCACACCACTAGCCTCCCGCAGGTTCTGTTCAGTAATCAGTTCTTGGTTCATAGTAGCATGCACGATAGGAAACCTAAAAACAATCAATAGTGCCCGAATGTCATATCTAAGACAATCCTCAAAGTGCTTATCCCTTAACGACTCCTCACCCACCAGAACAGGTACAAAATGTTGTATCTTAGTGAATTAGGCAGAATAATCCATCACCGACATGGCGCTCTGCTATATATTCATGAACTCTCAAGTTCGATCTACCCTCAGCATCTCCGGAAAAAAAAATCATAGAAGACTACCTGAAAATCTTCCCACACCATGTCCTAGTGGTGCTCAGTCTAGGTGGTAACGTCCCACCACCTCTTGGTGGCATCACGCAGCATGTATGTAGCGAGCATGAGCCTCCTCCCAGGAGGCGTCTCCAGATGCCCGAAAATAGTCTACATATAACCTAGCCAAGACTTCGCAGCCTGTGGTATGTCATCCCCTGAAAACATAGGGGGATGCTGCTATTGGAATATAAGTGTCAGCTTTTCCATAGATGTGGCAGCCGGTAGTGCTCCCTAGAAGGTCTGCATAAACCTCATAAATCCCTCATGGAACTGCACATCCACACCTGCATCTGGTATAATGGTCGGCGCCGCATCTGGCACTACTGGAGGATCCATTGGTACCCATGGCCTACCATCTCTGGAGTATAATCATTGCCACTCTCTTAGAGAACAACTCATGGTAGTCTCAGTGGCATGACTCTACAAGGTCAAACACATTCCTTAGATTATGATCATCTAGGACCAAGAACTAGAAACATAAGAAGGGGAATAGGGAAAAGAAAACATTGAAGTCTTACAAAACAAGACTACACGGTGTGTATAATAACTACATATTGTGTTCCTTTAAGTCTTTCACATGAGCATGTACCTATGCCAGAACTGGTCGTGTAACACCCCAAACACACGGCCTATTGTCCACACACATGGCGTGTACTTGAATTTTCTTCCCCTGCACAAGTCCTTCTACACGGCTTATCCACACATCTCCCTTTTGAACGAGACTACATGGTGTGTATAAGGTCTACACGACGTGTACTAGACGAGCTTCACCGACCTATGTTGTTCGTGACATGAACAGGTAAATAGCTTACACTACACAGCGTGTTCTAGATGGACACGGCATGTACAACTTAGATTCCAACTACCCATGTTGTTGGTGACACGGTCGGCTACTCGGCTGACACTACACGGCATGTTACACCCGCACAAAACGTGTACACCACCCCGTTTTCCCAGCCACAAGGCCAAGTCCACAAGGTCTCTCACCGGTCAAGACTACATGGCGTGTCCTGTAGGTACACGACATGTCCAAGAAGAGGTAACACCGACCTGTGTTTCTTAGTTACATGGTCGGATCCCAAGGTTAAACTACATGGTGTGTTCATCATTGACATGGCGTGTACAAGCTCATAATTCTCTGCCTGTGTTGTTAGTTACACAGCAGTCACAGTTTCAACACAACACGACATGTACAATCGGTACACGGCGTGTGCCCTCAAAGTTTCAGTACCCCATGTTTCTCCCCACACGGCTTATAACACAGGTAGCAACAACACGACGTGTACTTAGGGTACATGGCGTGTACATAAATTTTTTCTGCTTCTTCCCGAACAGAAGAGTACATGGGGTGTAGTCAAAACTACATCGTGTGTATTCTGGGTTTTTCTAGACATTAAGCCTTAGAAACTTCTATGGAGCCCAGAAAAACACTGAAACCAGCAGTTAAGTGCCAAATTCCGATCCGTGAGGGGCCATACTCCCTACGAATCAAAGCTTGTCATATTATACATGCCATAACAAAGTAAACAGGTCAATAATCCAGCAAATTCCAGTCAATGAGGGCCCATACTCCTCAAGAACCAAAGTTTGGCGTTCATTCTACATAAACTCACATAATAATACCCTATCAAATAGAAGGTATTTTTATCAAGGAATCAATCACAACAGCATGCATTTACTTGCACAAGATCGATCACAACAACGTGCAATTTTCTAATGCACCTATATGGCATGTAAAATATTCATGGCATGTGATTCTAACATATGCTTAAATAATTCATGAGATGAAATACCCTGATCTCATTGGGTTACAACTAAATAGAACCCATGTATAAAAATATAACAGTATACCAAAAGTGCGTCTCCCAACGGTGAAAATCAAATCAACTATAAAATTTCAAAATCAGAAGAAAAAAAATTCAAAATGAGGTAATTTGGGTTTTCCCTGTACACGGGTTAGCTACTCCCAGGAACATCTTATTAGAAAAATACCTATTCTATCATACCCCTGAATATAGGCTCCAAACAATAAGTCAAAGAAAAAAAATTCCACTGATACCACTTTGTAACATCCCTGATCCGGGTGCCACTCAACTGGTGCCCCGAACCCGGTTTGTCACATGACCTCAAGCGCATTTCTCCAAATTCCAGAGGCTTCTGAATAGAAGTGTTGGCCTAGGTCTGATAGTGGGAAAACTATTCCCTCATTTTTAAAAGTGTAACGCAGTGGAAAAAAATACAATCACACAAAAGAGAAAGTAGTAAACAATACCAATGTTGAAATGGACACAGTACTGAAGTAAAGAAATGACCAAGAGTCATATATAATGATGCAATATGTCCCTAAGTATAAGAAAGCATCCAAAACATCATACACTACAATATGAAACAATATAATACAAGGGAAAAATAGAACAAAGAAAAATAAAACAGCACAATAGGAACTCAGTAGTATCACAAGCCTAAGCTCGGTCTCATGGTCTCCTACTCCTCTGCAAAAATCAAGTAACTGTATAAGGAATCTTTCCCTTATCTACACCTACAACAATATAATTTGTTTAGGCCCAAGATATGACCCAAACAGGGTGTGAGAAATAAATCCCAGTAGGCAACAACCAAAGGCCCATGCTCAACTGTTTGTGAATTTGTGCAATAGCGGTGTGTAGTTATGGAAATGCAATAAACTAGGAAGTACTCAGAAGCATCTACTCCTACCAGTTCCATTTCCATTTAATAATTATTTATCAATTCAAGATAATTGAATTATGTGTTCCTGAGACTCATCCTCAGCCGAAAATCTCCCAAACAGTTCCACAACAAAAACCACAAACAACTATCTAACAAGTACAAGGTAAAACAAAACCAATCCTGTGCTTCAGCTTGGGAGGTATAACATGTAAACTTACCATAGTGAATATACGAAGTGAACAGAGTCCTTAGACATGCAAAACCTTACCCTCAGGTAATTAGAATCGAAACCCTCAGGTGATTGCCCACATGCATAATGAGTATTTCCCTCAGGTGTGTGAGATATTGCCCTCAGGAACATAAGCTACTGCCCTCAGGCATAAGAATGTTTCCCTTTGGCAAATCAATACCTTTCCCTCAGGCTAATCAATACCTTTCCCTCAGGATAAACAAACCACTACCATCAGGCTAGGAAAAACCCTGCCCTCAGGCTAAGAAAGTAACCGGGCTGAGCCCGACATATATGAAAGCAATTTTTATAAATTTCCTCTCAAGAAAACTCAAAGCATGCTATAATCACAGCATACCACCTGGTATCCTGGCCCAATGGCTAAACAAGGTAATCACACCCATGAGTGGCCTTGGATCCAAGCAGTGATCCCAAACAGTAGTTTATACATATTCACTAAATTTCCCATGCAATTATAAGTATTTAATTAGTCAAGGCCTCATCCATACAACACCCTAAACATGGTTGCATAGCAAAATGGTACACAAAAACCACATGATAGTTGGAATTAAACATCATACCACCTACCTCAATCTCCACTGATCGATATATGAACAACGCCTCTCGAAATGTCCGAGAACAATTTAGATCTAGGATAAACTTTCTCCCATTAAAACTAAAATAACTTCCCCTCGGGAAATAATTGGAAAGAAGGGTTCATGAAGAGTAAAGAACTCACCCGCATGGTTCAATCGTGACCGTCAGCGAAGGATTCTGAGTTTCAGTGTGCGGTAGGGAGCTCCTCCAACCTCCATCTTTCTCTCTCGTGGCCTTCTGACGTTCTAGGCTTCCTCTGTCGAAAGAGGAGGCTACTATCCATTTTAATAAAAAAACAAACTAAATGGTGTGTACATTTCATTTTTTTAACTATTCCTTTGGAGGCTACTTTTCACCACCACTCTATTCATCTGGAGACATGAGTACACAACTGTATTTTTGAGTACATGAAGTGTACTGTCTCTCTGCTGGAAGCTACTCCCACCACCTTATTGTTCACCTTCCTACTGATTTCATGGTGTGTTTATACCAAGTACACGACGTGTAGTCAGTTTTTACACCCTTCCTTGCCGACAGGACTACACGCCCTGTATACTTTTCCCACACAGCCAAATTACACGGCGTGTGGAAAAGTACATGGCATGTACATACAAAGTTTTCTATTTTTCCCCATTTTCCTTATTTTCTCAAAAACACTTAAGGAAAAAGCTAAAGAAGAAACTCATACCTCAAGAACAAGAACCGAGGTCTTACAGTGTGGTCTATTATAATGCTTAAAGTATAGGTCTTGGGTGTGTGCTGATGTAGGATGAGCAAGTGGAGGAATATAGTTCTCGCCAACTCAAACCACATGAAAAAGAATTACTCAACCAATGAATTGGAATTGGTGGTAGTGATTCATTCCTTTAAGATGTGGTGTCATTATCATTTTAGGGAGATGTTTTTTGTCAATTATGATCATAATATTTTATCCTACATTTTATCTCATATTGACATGAATTTCAGATAGTGTTGTTGGGTTGAGTTTCTTTATGGGTTTTATTTTTATAACTTATACAACCAGGTAAAGGTAATGTAGTGGCAGATTCCTTGATTATGAATGTTCCAATGCAAGGATTGAAAGAGTATAGTGATGAGTGTACCTTTATGGGGGTTTTTCATAGATTATTCTAGAGACCAAGTAGTATGGTGGAGGTATGTTATTGTCTAGTGTTCAATTGACACCTTCCCTTATAGAGTTTCACTACTACAAAAACAAGGTTCGTCAGCGCTCAAAACGGGCTTTAACAGCGCTAAAAAAAGCATTGTAAATCTCAACGTTGATATAGGGGGTCCCTTTTATTAGTGCTATTAAAAGCGCTGATAAAGGCCCCTTTATTAGTGCTTTTATAAAATGCTGATAAAAGTAAAAAAATTAAAAAGAATTATATAATGCCCGGAGCATTTAACAGTGCTTGACCCACCCTTTATCAGCACTAGGCAGACCCCCCCCCCTCACACTCTCCTGCGCGCTGCCCTTCTCGTGCATCCCCACACACGTGCAACCATTTGCTTCCACCCGAACTTAAACCCACGACCTCCCCCCTTTCGCAGCTTCTCCTTTACCACTAATTCATTTCTTTTTTTCTCTATATAATGATATATCTGTTTATTTATATATATATATAGTTATATTTATTCATATATTGATATAGATTCATATTAATATAAATATATTTATTCATATATTAGTATATATATATTCATTCGTATATTAATATATATTTATATATATTTATATATATATATTTAGTTATAATTTTTTATCCTAATATTTATTTTTATATTAATATATACTAATAAGATTAGTTTTAAATACATTTATGAAATATGTTTTTATGTGTGTTTATAAATAAATAAATAAATACATATATATATATATATACAACACACACACACACAAACACACACACAAAGAGACACATATATATTTACGAATAAATACACATATATGTGTATTTGAAAATCCATAGAATGTTAAAACGGCCAGAACTTCTAATCAAGATGCATGTTTCAACTCCACAACCAATCAAATCGAATAAAAAGAAACAATATTAGATATGATATGTGGTACAGGCCTAACGTACATCCAGATCAGAAGTTATACTTGTTTGAATGTTACCAATCGGTGTATCCGGACTAAAAACTCAATTTTGGAGGACTGTCGGGCCTTTTTGGCCTTGAAAAATTTAATAGAAGATTTTCTTCGGTCACCAACGCGTATATCTTATCGTAGGCTTCGATTTGATATGTTGTACAGCTCAAACGGATAGCCGGATCAAAACTTATAGTCGTTTGAAGTTTGAGTTACATTTTCAACTTATTTTAGATCTTTTATTAATTTTTTTGATTTTTTGTGTCTTCAAATTGTTATTAAATTAATTTTACTCGATGATAATTAGAAAATTATTAATTAATAATATTTGTTAAAATATTTTAAAGCTATTATTACTAAAGTTCTTATATATTAAATGTAATAGTCTATTTATACGTATCTAAAATGTATTTAAAATATATATATTATATTTATATCAATATAAATATACTTATATAACAATAATTTATTTTTCATTATTTTTTTTGAAACATAAAATTTATCACTGGTAGAAAAAAGTGCTGATAAATCCCTCGTTTATCAGCACTACTAAAAGAAGTGCTGATAAAGGGGGCCTTTATAAGCGCTTTTTTTAGCGCTGATAAAAGGGTAGCACTTCCCTTGCCTATTTTTGTAGTAATGTTGATTGGGAATGAGCATCCGAGTAATGAGTTGTTCCAGCATTCTATGCAGTTTATAAATGGCGGGGAATTTCCTTATGGGTGGTTGTTTTCTCTTAAGGTAGTTTTTTGTTTCAAGGGCCGCTTCATAGTTCCACTCTCATTTTGGAAGGTGGTGATACAGGATATCCACCAGTCTTAGTGGTCCATTCATCCCGGTACCACTGAGATGATATATGAAATTCATCATCAGTTCTAGTGGCTTGGAATAGAGTGTTATATGGATTACTTCATATCGTAGTGTTATATATGTTAGCAAGTTAAAGCAGAGCACTATAGGCCATCTGGTTCTCATAATATATTACCCATTCCCACCTGAATGTGGTAAGAGGTCTCCATGGATTTTATTTTTGGATTACCTCATACATCTCGAGGAAGGAATTCTATATGGTTAGTGATTGACCACCTAAAAAAATCATCCTATTTCATCCCAATAAAAGATTCGTCTTGGGTGGATGAGTTGAGTCCTTTGTATGTCTGGAAGTTAGTTAGGCTTCATGGTGTGTCATCCGCTATTATTTCAAAAAGGGGGCCCCCATTTTATCTCTTAGTTTTTGGGAGGTCATCAAAATACAATGCAATCACAGATCAAGTTGAGTACAACCTACCATCCTCAAATAAATGCTTAGATAGAGCGGACGAATCAGATTTTGGAAGATATGCTCTGATCATGTGTGTTGTATTTTCGAGTCCTGTGCGATATCCATTTGGGATTAATGGGTTTTTAATATAATAATATTAACCAATCATCGATAAGGATGGATCCATTTGAGGTGCCTTATGGTCTATCATTATGGTCCCACTTGTGTTGGGATGAGGTGGGTGAGACCACATTGTTGGGACTGAGGTTGGTGTAGGAAATTATTGATAAAGTCAAATTGATTAGGCAGAATTTGTTGACATTTCATAGCTTTCATATGTCAAATGTTTATTTGAGGAACCATGATTTGGAGTTTTTTATGGGTGATCAGGTTTTTTTAATGGTGGAACCTCACTTGGGTCATGATTGTCTTTGTAATAAATGGAAGCTAATGCTGAGGTGCATTGGACCATTTGAGATTAATGAGCGGACTGGTAAGGTGCCATACCGGTTATCTTTTCATTCTTATTTGACATCAATTCATGACGTGTTCCATGTATCTCAGCTGAAAAAGTAGAACATGGATCTGTCCCATGTTCTGAATTGGGAGGAGATGGATTTGGATCTTAATCTATCTATGTTTGAGTGGATAATACTGATTGTGGATTCCCAAGAATGAGTACTTTAGGTAAGTTTGTTCCAATGGTACAAGTTCTTTGGAATCATGGTAGTGATGAACATGAGACATGAGAGCAGAAGTCTTGAGTTGAGGAGCAATATCAATTTTTGTTCTCTGATAAGACTTTGGAAGGACTTTCCAAGGGTAGAAGGTTTTCATAGTGGGTATAATTATTACATGATTTGGTTTTGAGTTATTCCTTTTTCTATTTTTTCTCGTATTTGATGATTATTTTTCCTAGTAGTTTTTGGTAAAAATGGTATTTTTGGACCCAGAAGGAATTGGCATACATTTGGAATAATTTTAGGGGAAATCATGTGCAAGCCCGGGGAAAATTGTGCATCCATGATAGTGGAACTATCCAATCTAGACATCCATCCACACAGGTGTGCGCCATCCTCCAAAAAACTGTGTGGCCTCGTTCCTCTTCAACAGGGAGGGATGAAAATTTCTCGCATAGTTTGGTATATTATACAGCTGACTACACAACATGTCTTGGTCATTAAAAATGTGGATTGTACTATTTTTCCCACTTCAGATTTAACCCAGAATCACTTATAATATGATCTATATGGGATTTTTATCCGTGGTGTATTCCTCTACTCCTCCTTGGACCTCCTGATCCCCAATCTTTGGGTGGTTTTGTGTGTATTCATCAAGGAATTATCATGTTAGTCTCATTTCATTTGGTTTATTCTATCTTTTAGGGTTTCTCTTCCCACTTTCTTGGGTTATAATTAATATCAAGATATTTGACCTAATGATGGTTTGATCTTGAGTTATTAGGTTCAATGTTTATTTTTTTGGTTAGATCTCACCTTTATAAGTTATTATTGAGGTTAAATTGTTGGTTTTCAATAAATTCTGAAAGCCTCCATGATTTAGGTACATGGTTCCATGATTTTACATTGATAGTTGATTTTGGTATGCTTCCTTGGTTTCTAAATGTGTTTTGTGGATTATTTTCTGGTTCTAAATATGTTTTAAAAATGTTTTGAGATGCATATGTTATAGAAGTTTGTTTTTTTAAAAGAAATTGGTTATATTTCTTATGTGATTCATTGTGGTAATTCCTGAAAGTGTTTTATGCCTTCTGTAAATGGTGAGAAATGTTTTTTCAATGGAATTTTATGTTTAAATGTGTTGAAAGTTGGTTTTACAAAATAAATCAAAATTTTTTCAAGTGGGATTATTTTTTTCATCATGAATGGGGTTTATGAATTCTATAAGTTATGTGAAATGTGTTTTAAAAATGTATTTGGTTGAAGATGGATTTCAAAGGGTATTTTCCTATGGGAATGGTTGTATTTCATGTTTACACTTCTTGTTGGGTATCCAAATGGGTTTCATGAGTTCAAAAAGTGGTTTGAAATGTATTTCCAAATTGTTTTGTGTGTGTGTGTGAATTTGAAAGTTGTTTTGTTTATTGAAAATGGTGGTTTCAATGTGATCTTTGATCATTGGATCAATGTTGATTGGGAAACTGCGTATTTACTTACATTGTCATGATTCTTAGAATGTGTGTCCTGACCCGTCCCCTAACGATCATGCCATGACTACCCCAAGCCCGCCTTCCAAAGGCCAGGGGATGGTGACTATCATCAGAAAGGCATATCCCTATAATGGGAAGTCATTTCCTTTAAACCTGTACAAACACACAGACTAGAAAGAAACAAGAAGCAACCACTAAGTAACTGTTGTAGTAAAATAGTGTAGAAATTAAGTGGCCGAAATACAAGCCCTACCGAAAAAGTACATGTACAACTGAAAATTACAATAAAAATGAACAAAAGAAACAACTTATGGGTCGTCCTTCGAGGATCCTACCTGGAGGGTAGGTACAGATAACCTCCTCAGCACTCCACATCCTCCTATCTCCACTGCATACCACCTGGTCCTGGCTCCCTCAAACATTATCCCAGCTTCTCATCATCTACACAGGACACAACAAGGTGCGGGCGAAGCCCTTTTAGGGGTGAGTATAACAACAACCCATAGGGACTCCGAGACCCCTGAAGGTATCTTAGAATTACACAAAGGAAAACCACAAAGAATGATCTCAATCACAAAGCATGAAGCAACATATATTGCTCAAAAATATTCTCAGCACAAACCTGGTTTTTTAGTGAAATATACAAAAATAGATGATTAGTCGTGAAGCTAGATTATATTATTCTGTTAATAGGAAATACATCTGACCATACAGAGTCTGACCCACATATGATCTATAGGTACTAACACCCGCAATGATCCAAATAGGATCTGACCTTACCAGAGTCGATAGGTAACTAACCCCCGCTGACCCACACAGGATCGGTATGCGCTGACCCACACAGGATCGTTGTGCGCAAACCCACACAAGATCTGACCCACATAGGATTGGTATGCCCTGACCCACAAACGATCACTGTGTGATGACCTAAATAGGATTGGTATGTACTAACCCACATAGGATCGTTGAGTGTTGACATCCGTATGATCAGTCTCCACCCTCCGCCCCACTGACAGCCACTAGATTCCTCGCACCTAGTGCGCTTGAGTTCCATAGAATCTGCCCTTGAGATATCTTTCATACCTCGACCTCCAATAAGCTTCGAAAAAGGATTAAACCAAATAACTGCCATGTCGTAAGGGATCGAACGTGACATATGGTGCGTCAATCGGATGCCCAGTCTGTGGGTTATAAGCATTTTAGTTCTGGGGGCCCGGTTGGATTCGGGTTCGATCCAAACCATCCGTACTCCAACTGTCTCCAAAACTCAAGAGTATTATACTATAAAGGATCGTCTCGATCCAAGGATCCGAATGCCACATACGGTTTGTTAAATGGATGTCTGGTTCTCAAGATATGGCCCTTTAAGCATTTCTGGACACGGTTGGCCCGGGTCCGATCTGACCCGGTTGGACTGAACCGGCCTAACCAGATCTAGGCTGGGCCATGGTGGGCTTGGCCCATTGGGCCGAGGTCTGGACTGGCCCACAAGGGGGTGGCCTGCAAGGTGGTGTCCTACTGGGCGGCAGCCCACAATGGTGTGGCCCACTAGGAGGTGGCCCGATAGGCGGCGGCCCGGCCGCATGCAGCACGACCTGCAGGGGGGGTCCTACCTAGCCACCACCATGGGAGTGACCCCTTATTTTTTTGAATGACCCAATTTTTTTCTTTATTCATCATAGGGTCGGTGCCACGTGGCACCGCCAAGTGGTATGCGGGACCTACTGGAGAAGTTTCTTCCGATTCTGTCACGGTCGGCCAGTGTGACGGCTGACATCTCCAACGGCGTGCAACGGCATACCGCTCCGCTACCCATGGCCGGACAGTGTGTCGGCTTCCTTCCTCTGGTCATCATGGCTAACAAGCCGTGGCCCCCATGGCTCACTAGCGGTGCACGACGGTGTGCCACGCCTCCTCCGTGGTCAGCCGGTGTCGGCCAATCCGATTACCATCGTGGCCTCCTCTTACGGCGTGTGTTGATGCACTGTCCCCAATGTAGCCAGTCGTTGTCACCACGCTGACATTATTCCATGGAGGCACAAGTATAACATGATATCAGAGGGTTTGGGCCGGGTTCGTTAGGCCCATGCCCTCCCTGTTAGCTCATAAACAACAGGGGGGTTATGGTTTAAATAATCAATTGAATTAAATAGAAATAAAAACAATACAAAGATACCCCACAACAACCTTCCACAAAAATGAAAGAATCTCGGATCAAATGGTTAGTTGGTTGGTCCGCATTCTACATATTATTCAAGAACGGGATATAATAAACCATGTAAGATGCATAAACGAATAAACCCCCTACCTCATAAACCCGTTGGAGAGAACCTATGCTTGAAGGTGGATCATGTTCTTCATTCCTGAAACCAGTTACCAATGACACCCCTCGTACGTCTCCCTTTGGTTCATGGTTTAGTGTCACCCGTCACCTCATTCTAGGATTGGCTATATCCTCTAAGGGTTTAGCATCTCGGCACTCCTTCAGCACTTTGTTTCTTGGAGAATATTTTCCAATACTGCTCCCCAAACTCCATATATATTGAAGAGGGGGAGGGTAAGTAACAACGTGGGGAATTAATGGGGGCTCATTAATTAGTAACCTTCCTAATTCCCCAATGACATCGTTACGTAAGATTGATAGGTCAATACATTTATTGGCTGGACACATCATTGGCCCGACACTCCACGTGTCCGTTGGTGGAGAAGGATGAAAATAAAATAATAAAATTATTTTATTTCATTTCTTTTAAAAAAGTCACAAAACATAACTTTTTCACCAGACCAACTGTGGTCAAAGTAATTTCTTCTTTAATCCAATCTCATCACTATAGATTCAACAGTGCCCCTTGATTTTTAATCTGAGCAATGATTCAAAAGTTAGAAAATGATGCTCATGTGTTTACTAAACATATCCAAAAAAGTTCATAAAATCATTCTGGGCACACCAAGCCTCAGAATCAGGAACCATTAATTTTTGTAGACTCATAATAATTCTATATAATTAAAAAAAATTACATGGCAAATCTGAGTCTATACATTCTCCCCACCTTAGGAATTTTTATCCTCAAAAGCCACAACATAGAATAAGGATACAAATGGGGGTACTGAGAACGAATCTGAGCCTCCAGCTCTCAGGTGCTCTCCTGGAGGTTCCCCTGCTGTCAGCGAATGTGAACTAGTGGTATTGACCACCCACGAGGGACCCACTCCTATTTATCCTCAATCTCCACTGGAACCTCCATAAACGTCACCCCATCATCGAAGTAGAGCTTCCATGGAAATGATGTAAGATGGGTCATGCATGTGTCTCCTCAACTGGGATACTTGGAAGATGTCGTGCACCCTCTCTAGTTGTGGTGGAAGGACCAAGTAGTATGCCACCTAGCCTATCCTCTGAAGTATTAGAAACGGTATGATAAACCTCAGTGATAACTTATCACCTCGGACAAATCTATGTAGTCTCCCTTGAGTAGAGACTCACAAGAATACGTGGTCCCCCTCCTGGAACTCCAAAGGTCTTAGTCACTTTTCAGAATAAGACTTCTTCCTACTCTGTGCAGTCTTTATCCGCTCCTAGATGGTCTGCACCTTCTCAGTTGTAGCCTGTACCAACTCTGGTCCCATATGTTCTGACTCCCCTGGGTCTATCCAGTATAGAGGTAATCTTTAAGGTCGACCGTACAAGGCCTCGAATGGTGCCACACCAATGGTGGAGTGATAGTTGTTGTTGTATGTGAACTCCGCAAAGGGAAAGTGATCCTCCCAACTACGGCCAAAATCTTGGATGCATGCACAAAGCATGTTCTCCAATGTCTTAATGGTTTGCTCCATCTGACCATCCGTCTAAGGTTGAAAGGAGGTGCTCAAACTTAGATGAGTCCTGAATGCCTCTTGTAATCCCTTCAACAATTAGGACGTAAAATTTATGTCACGGTCATATACGATCTCTGATTCCATCCCATGTAGTTTTACAATCTCCTATACATAGAGGTGTCATAAGCCCTCTATAGATCTCTGCTCTTGAATGGGTAGAAAGTGGGATGACATGGTGAGTCAGTCAATGATCACCCAGATGGAATCATGTTCCCTGGAAGTATGTGGAATACCCATCACAAATTCCATGGAGATCCCATCCCACTTCCATTTTGGAACCTCTAGCGGTTGTGCAAAGCCTGCTGGAACCTGATGCTTGGCCTTTACTTACAGACAAGTGAGGCATTGGGAAACAAACTCTGCTATAGCCTTCTTCATCTATGGACACCAGTGTTGATGCTAGTGGTCCTGGTACAGCTTTATTACACTAGGATGTACCACCAGAGGGGAAATATGGAACTCCCTCAACACCTTATTCTATAGTGCCACTGTTACCATGGTACATCCTCTTAATAGGATCATGTGATGCCCACCTTCATTAAATCCTTCAGGTGCCTGTCCCAAAGATATCTGAGCACATAGAGCCTCACAATCAAAGTCCCCAAGCAGCGCCTCCCTGACTCGTTGAAGGAGCAGGGGAGTGACTACCATAGACTAGAGGTAAGCTTCTCCATCTCTATCCATGAAGGATATCTGCAATGTGGCTAGCTGTTTATGTCACCTCAATCAGAAACTATAGACCAGAACTCCTGCTATGTGCATCTGCAACCACGTTCCCCTTTCCAAGAGTATAGACTATCTCAAAGTCATATTCCTGGAGGAAATATAGCCATTGCCATTGTCTCATGTTCAAGTCCTTCTAAGAGAAGATATACCCAAGACTCTTGTGATTAGAGTAGACTGTAAAATGTTAACCTATCAAGTAATGTCGCCACCCCTTCAAGGTAAATACCACTCCTGCTAACTCCCGATCGTGGGTAGCATAGTTCTGCTCATGTTGCCTCAGATGTCATGAGCCATAGGCCATCACTACTCACTCCTGCATCAGGACACACCCATGTCTGGTCCCTGATGCATCGTAGTAGACTACATACCGAATGCCCTCTTTTGGTAGACTCAATATGGGGGCACTCATCAGTCTCTGCCTCAACTCCTAAAAACTTTGCTGGAATCTCTCTATCCATACGAAGGGTTGTCCCTTCTTCATCAAAGCTGAAAAGGGTGCCACAACTCTAGAAAAGTCAGGCATGAATCTTCGGTATTATCCATCCAATCCCAAGAATCTCTTCACCTTGGTCACACTCCTAGGTGGATCCCAAGAAAGCACAACATCTATCTTCACTGGATCCACTACAACTCCAGCTTTTGAGATATCATGTCTCAAAAATTGGACCTCTCATTTCCAGAATTGGCACTTCAAGAGCTTACCATAAACTTGGTGCTCTCGGAGTGTATCATGAATTATCTGTAAATGATACACATTCTTCTCCTCCGTTGCGGAGTACACTAAGATGTCGTCAATGAAGACCACCACAAAGAAATTGAGGTATGGTAAGAATATCCTGTTTATGAGTCCCATGAACATTGTAGGGGCATTGGTCACACCAAATGGAATAACCAATAACTCATAATGGTCATACCGACATCCGAAAGTCATCTTCTGCACATCCTCATCTCATACTTTGAACTGATGATAGAATGATCTAAGGTCTATCTTCTAAAACCATCGAGCTCCATTCAGTTGATCAAATAATATCATCAGTCATTGGCAGTGGATACTTGTTCTTCATGGTCACTAGGTTGAGATGCCGATTGTCTACATAGAATCTCAAACTCCCATATTCCTTCTTGGTGAAAAAAATTGGGGCTTCCCATGAAGAAACATTGGGACTTATGAACCCCTTTCTCTGTAAGTCACCCAACTGTACCCGTAACTCACGAAGCTCTGTAGGTGCCATATAATATGCTCATGTAGATATTGGTATTGTCCCGGGGTATATGTAGATGCGGAAGTCTACCTCTCTACATGGAGGTAGTCCTGGAACATCATCATGAAAGACATCATCATACTGGTCCACCACTACAGGATAGCTTGAACTCTCAATATCTACTTTTCTAAGGGTATAACTAGCCAAAATATATGTAATCGGTTGCACCTTCCTCTGGGTAAGTCCATCCTGTGATGCAAAGGTTACCTTCTTTCCGGTGAATGAAAACCTTGTCCCATCTATGAGTACACACCGCACTTTGTGCCTAATATAGTCAATCTGGGTATGGACTGTGGATAACTAGTCTATACCCAAGATGACATCGTAAGTCCCAGATGTTGCTACCAAGAGGTCCTAGATGAAGCTCTCACCTCCTAGAGTAGGATCAAACTTCTGGAACTAGTGTTTAATGGTCAAATATTATCCTTTAGGAGTCTATAGCAGTAATTATTGAGACAAAGTCTCCACCGGAATCTCCAAGCTCCAAATGAGGGTCATGGAAATAATAGAGTGACTGGCACCTATGTATATAAGTATTGCATCTAAGGAGGAGTAGACACAGATCATACCTCCAATCATCTTCAGAGTGTTGTGGTCATAGGACTCAGTTTTCAAGAGCTGAGCTCGTCCCTATCCACCTGATCCCAGTTGTCAGGGTGGACCACCTAGTGGTGGTGGTGGTAGAACCTCGTATCATCATCCATCGCCTGCTGCATGGCTAGCTCCTCTTCCACATCTTCCTGATGCCTACCGTCCTCCTCGATCAAACCTATACCTCTTCCTTAGTGGTCTCTCGACCATCTGATGGTCATCTGTATGGTGGTTTGGGCAGTCATGAGCCATGTCACCCTACCCATCGCATGTGTAGCACTTCTTGTCCCTCGTCTGACCTCCTATTCCAAACGAGCTCCATACCTCTGACCATGATTCCCAGGGTCGTCCACCAGAAGACCTATGTAAGAACCCAGTTCTTATTTTTGAGGTACGGGCTTATTTTTTTCCTTTTCCTTAAGTGTTTTTGGGAAAATATGGAAAATAGGGAAAAATCCTAAATTTTGGCACTACACACCGTGTACTTTTTCCACACACCGTGTACTTCTGGCCATGTGGGGATGAGTACACGGGGCGTGTAGCCTTGTTAGTGACAAGGGGTGTAGGAACGGACTACATGCCGTGTAGTGGTACCTTACATTCCATGTAGTTAGTCGGAAGGCCTAAACAATAAGGCAGTGGAGCAGCCGCCTACTGGTCGATAGTACATGCAGTGTACTTGGGAGTACATGCCATGTACTCATGTCGACGGTTGAACAGTGTGGTGGTGCCACCAGAGGAATAGTTAAATGAAATAAGTACACTCCATGTACTCAGAAGTACACACTGTGTACTTTGCTTTTTCAGCTTAAAACAGGCAGTAGCCTCCTCTTTTGGCAGAGAAGACACTTGAGCCGATTTGGAGCCAAAGGAGGAGGCCGAAATTTTTAAGATCAGCCAGATGTTCGTCTGGAATCTGATTCGGCTTCGGTCGATCTCGTTGGAACCGCACGAGTAAGCCCTCTCATCTCCTGGTACCGCTCTTACCAATTCTTTCCTGAGGGGAAGTTATTTACATTTGAATGGGTTTTGTTATTCGTCATATCTATGTCGTTCTTGGGCGTTTCTAGATTCGTCGTTTAGGTATAACGTTTGTTGGCAATAAGGTAGGTGGCTTGGTGTAAATTTCCAACTTTTGTGTGTTTTTGTGCCACGAACCCATGTTTGGGTGTCGTGAGGCTGAGGTCATTGCTATATTTAATGCCTGGAATTGCATAGGTGATTAAATTGTTATGATAAAATGCTTGTTGGGATCATTTCTTGGATCTGGAACCACCCCGGGGGGTGTGTTTCACTGTTTAGTCATTTGGCCAGGATACCCGAGGGTATCCCTTCAATGTTGTAAATGTAGAATTGCCTTGAGATGAACTGCTTGTTTACTTCATTTTGATAAGTTGGGCATGGCCTTGTTACCTATTTAGCCTGAGGGCATTGTTGTGATTAGCCTGTGGGCACTACACTGTTTAGCCCAAGGGTTGTAGTTATTTCGGCATGAGGGAAAATTATTCTGTGCTTGAGGGCCATAGACTATGTTCCTGAGGGCTACACTACCTACGCCTGAGGGAAAAATTCGGTTATGCCTGAGGGAAATTACCTGCAGGTTGGGTTCTTCTTACCTGAGGGTAAGGTTTTGCTTGTCTTAGGACATGGACTGTTTACGTAGAAATGCACTGTGGTGATTTCTAATATTTAATGAATTAAATGAATAATAAGATGGAAATATAACTGGTAATTAGTGACTTTTGAGTACTGCTTACTTTATTGAATTTTACTACTGCACACTATTGTTGCATGATTACACACAGTTGGGTACGAGCCTTTGGTGGGTGCCTACTGAGATATATTTCTCACACCCTGTTTGGGTCATGCTTTTTGGCCCAAACAGATTATGTTTCTGCAGGTGTATATAGGGGAAAGAGTCCCTATACAGGTACTTGACTGTTTCTGAGTTGTAGGAGGGCATGGGACCGAGCCTAGGCTCGCGATGCCGCTGCCAGCTGTTTTTCTTGTTTTTTTGTACTCTGTATTTTGTTGTACTGTATTGATGTATAACATGTTCTGGCTATTTTTTTAGAACTTGAAACATTTAGCATCATCACTTATATACTGTTGGTTATATCCATTGCTGTAGTTTATTTCAGTTTTGTAAGTTTACTACTTCCGCTGTCGTTGTATGTTTATTATGTATTCCGTTGTGCTACACTTTGAAAAATGAGGGCATAGTTTCCCCACTATCAGACCTGGGCCCTCGCTTCTAGTCGGCAGCCTCTGGCATTTGGGAAATGCACTTGAGGTCACGTGGTGAACTGGGCTCAGGGCACCCGTTGCATGGCCCCCGGGTCCGGGACGTTACAAAGTGGTATCAAAGGGGTTCTTTTCTTTGAATTACTATATGGAGCCGTAGTCATGTATAGGAAGAATGGTAGTTGGTAATAAGATGTGCCCGGGCGTAGCTAACCCGTGTACTGGGAAAAGCCAGTCTACCTCATATTTCAATTTTACTGATTTTTCAAATTTTAAAGTTGATATGTTTTCACCGTTGGGTGACGCACTTTGAGATTTTGTAGTTTATATTTTATCTATGGGTTCTATTTAGTTGCAACCCGATGAGATGAGGGTATACCATCTCATGCATCATATAGGAACATGCTAGATATCATATGCCATGCATAGTTTCCATGCCATGTAGGTTCACTAGAAATTCGCATGTTGTTGTGATAGTTGTTGTGCTAGAAAAGAATGCTGTTGTGATAGTTGATTGATAAATACCTTCCTTGTGATATGGTATTCTTTGTTTGAGCTTGTTTATAGAATGGATGCCAAACTTTGGTTTTTGGGGAGTATGGGCTCCCATTGACCGGAATTTGGTGGATCATTGACTGTTTATTGGTTATAACACATATAAGATGTCAAACTTTGATTCGTGGGGAGTATGGGCCCCCACGGGTCGGAATTTGACACTTAGGTGTTGGTTTCAGTATTTTCTGGGTTTCAAGGAAGTTTCTGAGGCATACTATCCAGAAACCCAGTATACACACCGTGTAGTATTTTATACATGCCATGTATGCTCTTTTTTTGGGAAGAAAAATGAAATTTTTGAGTACACACCGTGTACCCTGAGTACACGCCATGTAGTCTCTTCCCGTGTGACAAACCGTGTGGTCGGTGACACGGGGTAGGGAAGGGCTTGGGTAAAACACACTGTGTAGTTTCTGTACACGCCGTTTAGTGTTGACCCGGAGTCCGGCTGGGTAACTAACAACACGGGTCGGTGAACTCCTTGATAGGACACGCCATGTCAATTATGGACACGCCGTGTAGTGTTGACCCGGAGTCCGGCAGGGTAACTAACAACACGGGTCGGTGAACTCCTTGATAGGACACGCCATGTCAATTATGGACACGCCGTGTAGTGTGACCTGGGGACTCGGCCGTGTAACTAACAACACGGGTCGGTGTCGCCTCTCCCTGAACACACCGTGTACCTGTGGGACATGCCGTGTAGTCTGGTCCAAGGACAGACCGTGTGGAGTTAGCCGTGTGGCTGGGAAACAGGGTGGTGAACACGCCGTGTGCGGGTGTAACACGCCGTGTAGTGTCAAGCCGAGTAGTCGGCCGTGTCACAAATGACACGGGCAGTTGGAAAATAACATCATACACAACGTGTAGATATTATACATGTCGTATAGTTTTGTTCAATGGAAGCCGAGTGGCTTAGCCGTGTAGAAGGACTCAGGCAGGGGAAGGGAGGTCAAGTACACGCCGTGTAGTCTTGTTTTTCCAATTTTGAATGCATTCTTCCTCTTGTTTCCCTTGTCGTTCCTTCTATTTTCAGTCATAATAATATTGAATCTGAGGTGTGCTTTTGACCTTGTAGTGTCATGCCGCCTAGACGACTGTGAGTTGTTCACCAGGAGAGCGGCGACGATTTTACTCTGGAGATGGTGGTCCATGGGCTACCAGTTGATCCTCCAGCAGAGCCAGATGCGGCGCCAGCTGCTATACCGGACATAGGCGCAGAGGCTCAGTTCCGTGAAGGCTTTATGCGGTTCATGCAGACCTTTTAGGGAGCACCGCAGGCTGCTACATCTATGGCTGAGCTGACTTGTATCTTCCAGCAGCAGCATCCGCCTACGTTTTCAGAGGATGGAGGACCGCAGGATGCATAGTCTTGGCTGGGATTGATGCAGACTATTTTCGAGCATCTTGAGACGCCTCCAGGGTGGAGGGTCAAGCTCAAGACTTACATGCTCCATGATTCTTCCAAGAGGTGGTGGGATGTTACCACACAGTCAGAGCATCACAGAGACATGGCGTAGGAATATTTTCAGGCAGTCTTCTATGAATTTTTATTTCTCGAGACGCTGAGGGAAAATAGAGCTCGAGAGTTCATGAATCTGCAGCAGGGCGCCATGTTGGTGATGGACTATTCTGCTCATTTTATGGAGCTTTAGTGTTTTTCACCTGTGCTAGTGGGTGATGAGACGTTGAGAGCCAGACATTTTGAGGATGGTATTCGGTATGACATCTGAGCGCTGTTAAATGTTTTCAGGTTGCCTACTGTACATGTGATTGTGAATCAGGCGCTGATTACAGAGAGGAACCTACAGGAATCTAGTGGTGTGGGCCAGGGCAGTTCAGCACCAGTTACTGGTATTATTTCTACTGGCAAGAGGAAGAGACAGATGGAATTCTCTCAGGGTGGTAGTACCATCCAGACAGCTTCTTCAGGTGGTATGGTCAGGTGCTACTAGTGTGGAAGAGAGGGGCACAAGAGACCGTAGTGTCCACGAGACCCAGTGGAGTGCCGAGCTTGCGGAAAGATGGGTCATCTACAGCGCTTTTGTAGGGTGTTTCCACCAGTGGCTAGTGAGAGGGGTTATGTGGAGACTTTGCGTGCAGGAGTAGGACCAGTGGCTTCTTACTAGTCGGGGAACTGGAATACGTCAGGCGTGCAGGCAGAGATTGTGGTTGTGTCCGTGGTAACCAGACTCCAGGATCTCAGAGGCAGCAAGGCGGGATAGCTCAGGGTGGTCAGGCTGTCTCATAGGGCTGCGTCACTAGGTAGGCATATACAGTGCAATAGACCCAGCAGGAGCAGGATCTCGGACCTTCAATAGTCAGAGGTACTATTCTAGTAGCTTCTACCTTATCTTTAGTACTTTTCGATACGGGTGATACACATAGTTACATATCTGTACCCGTTGTGGAGAGCCTTGGGCTCTATGTTTCTACTTCTTCCGATATCTTGACTCTAGACACTCCGTTGGGGACTAGGACGGCTGGTGTGCGTCAGTGCAAGGAGTGCCCGCTTGAGGTTGGTGGGTGTCACTTCCATTGGGACCTCTATGTCTTGGAGATGACGATCTATGACTTCATTCTTGGGATGGACTGGTTGGTTCCCTTCCGAGCCTTCATAGACTGCTACCGTCGCAGGGTGCATTTCACGTCACCAGAGGGCGGGGAGTTTCTATACAAGGGCGAGTGGGATGTTCAGGTGAGTCGAGATGGACCAGAGCATCATGGGCGAGGTGGAGTCACAACCTAGATAGTGAGCTTATATCTGGATGATCAGGGGACTTGTCAGACGGATTTACCTCCAATTGTCGATCATTTCAGGGATGTCTTCCTAGATGACTTTTCAGGTCTACCTCCGGTGCGTGAGGTGGATTTCTCTATCAAGCTTGTTCCAGGAGCAGCATCGGTATCCATTCCTCCTTATAGGATGGCCACGCCTGAGTTGCAGGAGCTCAAGAGGAAGTTATAGGAGCTATAGGCAAAGGGTTTTATCTGACCCAGTACTTTTCCATGGGGTTCTCCGGTCCTTTTTGCGAAGAAGGCGGATGGTACCCTCAGACTTTGCGTGGATTATCGGAAGCTGAACCAGTTGACGGTTAACAACGGATATCGCTTGCCGAGGATAGATGATCTATTTGATCAGCTTCATAGAGAACGAGTGTTCTCGAAGATTGACTTGAGATCCGGATATCATCAGCTATGTGTTAGACCATCTGATATACCTCTCACAGCTTTCAGGAGTAGGTATGGTCTATATGAGTATACGGTTATGCCATTCGGACTGAAGAACGCGCTAGCAGTTTTCATGGATCAGATGAATCGTGTGTTTCATTCGTATCTTGATTCATCTGTGGTAGTATTCATGGACGACATATTGGTGTACTATCACACTCGACATGACCATTCCACCCATCTTGAGATCGTATTGAGAACACTGAGAGAGCATCGGCTATATGCTAAGCTCTCAAAGTGCCACTTTTGGATGGACCAGATTCACTTCCTGGGTCACATTATCTTAGAGGTAGGAGTTGCAGTAGACCCAGAGAAGGTGAGAGAAGTAGTTTCCTGGGAGCAGCCTAAGAACGTGTTTGAGATACGGAGTTTCTTAGGGCTGGCTGGTTACTACAGACACTTTATACAGTACTTCTCCTGCTTAGCAGCACCGTTGACAGGTCTGACTAAGAAAGGTGTGAAGTTCGTTTGGTCAGAAGCCTGCGAGACAGCTTTTCAGGACTTAAAGGGAAGGTTGACATCAACACCGATCCCGATACTCCCAGAGCAGGGAAATAGCTATACAGTTTACTGTGATGCGTCAGGGATTGGGCTGGGAGCGGTGTTGATGTAGGGCGATCGAGTTGTTGTGTACGGGTCTCAGCAGTTGAGGCCACATGAGATGAATTACCTGACGCATGATTTCGAGTTGGCTGCAGTTGTTCATGCGTTTCTCTGTTGGAGACACTATCTATTGGGAGATAATTTTTTGGTTTTCACCAACCACAAAAGCCTCATGTATATCTTTACTCAGCGTGACCTGAATTTGAAGCAAAGAAGGTGGGTCGAGTACCTACAGTCTTTCGATTTTGAGCTTGCCTATACACCTGGTAAAGGTAATGCAGTAGCTGATACAATGAGCAGGAAGACTTAGATATAGGAAGTGCATGAGGCCAATGGTGAGTGGGAGCTAATGGCTTTGTTCTTTGAGATGCATCTGGAGGTGCATGACAGTCAGGGGTAGCCCTATCATTCTTCTTTGGCTGTGAAATCTACTCTCCTGGACAGAGTGAAGATGAGACAACTATCTTTTTCAGAAGGCCTATTTCTACGGGAGTCGGTGGCAAGTGAGGACCCTCCTCCCAGTTGGACGATAGGCGATGATGAGGTTTTGTGTTTCTATTGACGTGTATGGATTATAGGGGATATACGCGAGGACATGATGTGGGAGTTTCATGCTTCAGCTTGGGCAGTTCATCCCGGGGTTACCAAGATGTACTAAGACTTGAGGCGTCAATACTGGTGGCCGGGTATAAAGAGATAGATAGTTGGATTTGTTACGAGGTGTTCCACCTGTCAGCAGGTGAAGGCAGAGCACCAGAGGCCAGCTGGGCTGTTACAACAGTTGCCCATTCCATAGTGGAAATGGGATGATACCGCGATGGATTTCGTTACGAGATTGTTGAGGTCCCCTCGAGGCAAAGATGTTGTGTGGGTTGTTGTGGATAGACTCATGAAGGTTTCTCACTTCTTGCTGATCAAGTAGACCTTCGGTGTGGATGAGCTCAGAAGGCTGTATATCTGAGAGATCGTATGTCTTCATGGGGTCCCTCATTCTATCGTTTCAGATAGGGACGCCCGCTTTACGTCTCGTTTCTGGCAGAGTTTTCAGAGGGTGCTGGGTACACATGTGCTTCTGAGCATAGAATACCACCCTCAGACATATGGCCAGTCAGAGTGGACAATACAGGTGCTAGAGGACATGTTGCGCGCATGCGTCCTAGACATTGGGGGCTCTTGGGAGAAGCATATACCCTTAGTTGAGTTTTCCTATAACAATAGTTTTCAGGAAACTATTGATATGGAACCATATGAGGATTTATATTGTTGGCCATTCCGATCACCTTTGTGATGGTTAGAGGTAGGTGAGACAACTTTACTGGGGCCACAGCTCGTACAGGAGACATCTGAGAAGGTCCAGTTGATTCAGAAGCGGATGGCTATCGCGCAGTCTCGTCAGAAGTCTTATGCTGATCATCGCAGATGACCTTTGGAGTTTGTGGTTGGGGATTAGGTATTCTTGCATGTTTCACTGAGGCTGGGACACAAATGGATCATGAGATAGGGTAAGCTTTCACCGAGGTATGTGGGACCATTTGAGATTCTGGAGAGAGTCGGGCTGGTTGCCTATCGGTTGCCGTTACCGCAACGGTACCGAGCCATGCACAATGTCTTCCATGTGTCTCAGTTGCGTCGCTACCATTCAGATCTGTCTCACACCTTTTAGCCAGAGGAGGTTGACCTTCATCATGATGCGTCCATTGAGGAGCATCTGATCCGTATCGTTGATAGGAGCACGAAGGTTCTCCGAGGCCAGTTAGTTCCTCTCGTACGGGTGCTATGGCAGCATGGTCGAGTGCAAGACGAGACCTGGGAGCGGGAGACCGACGTACGTGGTCAGTGGGCAGAGCTGTTCTGAGCTTTATCTTCACCACCCTTAGAAGGGAAATTCGGGGAAGAATTGCTATAAGGGGGAAGTTTGAAAGAACCTGGTTCCTATTTTTGAGGTACGGGCGTTTTCTTTTTCCTTTTCCTTAAGTGTTTTTGAGAAAATAAGGAAAATAGGGAAAAATTCTAAATTTTAGCACTACATGCTGTGTACTTTTTCCACACGCCATGTACTTCTGGCCGTGTGGGGATGAGTACATGGGGCGTGTAGCCTTGTCAGCAACGAGGGGTGTAGGAACCAACTACACGCCATGTATTGGTACCTTACACGCCATGTAGTCAGTCAATAGGCCTAAATAGTAAGGAAGTGGAGCAGCCGCCAGCTGGGTGACAGTACACGCCGTATACTTGGGAGTACATGTCATGTACTCAGGTCGACGGTTGAACAGTGTGGTGGTGCCGCTAGAGGAACAATTAAATGAAATAAATGCACCTCGTGTACTCAGAAGTACACGTCGTGTACTTTGTTTTTTTGGCTTAAAATAGGCAGTAGCCACCTCTTTTGGAAAAAGAGACACTTGTGCCGATTTGGAGCCAAAGGAGGAGGTCGGACCTTTGAAGATACGCCGAGTGTTCATCTGGAATCTGATTCAGCTTCAGACGATCTCGTTGGAACTGCACGGGTAATCCCTCTCCTCTCCTGGTACCGTTCTTACCAATTCTTTCCTGAGGGGAAGTTATTTTCGTTTGAATGGGTTTTGTTCTTCGTCAGATCTACACCATTCTTGGGCGTTTTTGGAGTCAGCGTTCGGGTATAACGTTCATTGGCGTATAAGGTAGGTGGCTCGGTGTAAATTTTCAACTGTTGTGCGTTTTTGTGCATTTTTGTGCCACGAACCCATGTTGGGGTGTCGTGAGGCTGAGACCGTTGCTATATTTAATGCCTAAAATTTCATAGGTGATTAAATTGTGATGATAAAATGCTGGTTGGGATCGTTGCTTGGATCCGGAACCACCCCGTGGGGTGTGTTTCCCTATTTAGTTGTTTGGCCAGGATACCCGAGGGTATGCCTTCAATGTAGTAATTGTAGAATTTCCTTGAGAGGAATTTCTTGTTTACTGCATTTGATATGTTGGGCATGGCCTGGTTACCTGTTTAGCCTGAGGGCTTGTTGTGATTAGCCTATGGGCACTTTACTGTTTAGCCCGAGGGCTATAGTTATTTCGGCCTGAGGGAAACTTCTTCTGTGCCTGAGGGCTATAGACTCTGTGCCTGAGGGCGACACTACCTTTTCCTGAGGTCAAAATTCTATTATGCCTGAGGGAAATTAACTACGGGTTGGGTTCTGCTTACCTGAGGGTAAGGTTTTTCTTGTCTGAGGACGTGGATTTTTTACATAGAAATGCCCTGTGGTGATTTCTAATATTTAATGGATTAAATGAATAATAAGATGGAAATATAACTGGTAATTAGTGACTTTTGAGTACTGCTTACTTTATTACATTTTACTACTCTACACTATTGTTGCATGCTTACACGCAGTTGGGAACGGGCCTTTGGTGGGTGCCCACTGAGATATATTTCTCACACCCTGTTTGGGTCATGCTTTTCGGCCCAAACAGATTATGTTTCTGCATGTGTAGATAGGGGCAAGAGTCCCTATATAGGTACTTGACTGTTTCTGATGAGTAGGAGGGCATGGGATCGAGCCTAGGCTCTCGATGCCGCTGCCAGCTGTTTTTCTTGTTTTTTTGTACTCTGTATTTTGTTGTACTATATTGATGTATAACATGTTCTGGCTGTTTTCTTAGAACTTGAAACATGTAGCATCATCACTTCTATATTGTTGGTTATATCCACTGCTGTAGTTTATTTTAGTTGGGTATGTTTACTGCTTCCGCTGTCATTGTATGTTTATTTTGTATTCCGTTGTGCTAAACTTTGACAAATGAGGGCATAGTTTCCTCACTCTCAGTCATGGGCCCTCGCTGCTAGTCGGCAGCCTCTGGAGTTTGGGGAAATGCGCTTGAGGTCACGTGGCGAACCGGGCTCGTGGCACCCATTGCGTGGCACCCGGGTCCGGGACGTTACAACCTAGTCTTCTTGGACCTCTTTGTCATCTGCCTACTACCATCCACAGATGAATCTGCTATGAGTCGCCCAATGGTAGTTCTCACCGAGGGCGTCTTCTCGGCTCGGAAGATCTCCACCAAAAGCACTCGCTTTAGAACCCCAGCCTACGTCAGTATGTTGAGTGATACCATCGATGCTCTGATCTCCCGTCGAAGACCCTGATCAATGGTCTAGGCCCTGAATAAAGGGTCTTGTACCATATCGGTGGAGTAGTAGGAGATATCAGTGAACCTCATCGAGTATCGGGCCACTATCATGCTGCCCTACTGTAGGTGCAACAGCTCTTGTATACGCACAAAGTGTAAAATCGCTAGGATAAACTCTACCCTGAAAAAGCTCTCAAAGTCCTCCCAGAATAGGGTCACCTCATTGTGTACCTAGAGTATAAAGCTCCACCATCTCCCTATTGTTTCATGGAAGATACTAGCTACTAGGATCACCATAAGGTCGGCTGGTGTCCCAACCAGGCGGAAAACTCTGGCTACGGCCTTCAACTAGTCATCATCCTCATGTAGGTCTGTCTCACCTCAGAACCATGGTGGCCTCTACCGATGAAACTCATGCAATTTTCTCAGATGTCTTGCACCCTCTACTAGTGGGGCTTTTGGAAATGGCTTCACAATGGGTAGTGGTGCTACCGGTACACCACCCGAAGATGCTAATGAGGTAATAGGGTCCTGCACCGAGGCCTCATCGGTCAGTGGGCCATCATTGCATACTCTCTCAAGAATCCTGGCTAACTGGCTATGTGGTGACATCCTGAAAGAACACAGGTGCGCCATGGTCAAAAATTTGTACCTAGAGAGCTGAGTCAAAATGAAATCAAAAGAAAAAAACTTTCCAAAAATACACACAATTAGTGTTTTTTTGCACTGAGTTGGAAATCAGAATTCAGGGTCCTGGTGTATGGATATGTCGGTCGGCGCACCAACACTGGACTCCCCGAACTGAAAACCACACTCATAACACTTAACACTATTGCTAAATTAAAAATATCAGAGTCCTAGTTCTTTGGTAGAACTGAATCCTCTAATACCACACTGTCACGACTCATCCCCTGGGGCCTGTGTCGTGACTACCCCAAGCCCGCCTTCCAAAGTCCTGGGGCTGGTGACTAACACCAGAAAGGTATATCCCTATAATGGGAAGGCATTGCCTTTAAACTTGTGAAAACACATAGACTAGAACACAACAACAAGAAACCAATAACTGTTATAGTATAAGAGTGATGAAAGTAAGGGGCTAGAATACAATCCCAATAGGAAAAGTACAAATATAACTGAAAAGTAAAATACAATTGAAAAAAAAGAAACAGCTCCTTGGTCATCCTCTGAGGATACTACCTAATGGGTATGTACAAATCTCCTCCTCATCACTCCACATTCGCCCATCTCCACCGTGTACCACCTGGTCCTAGCTCCCCCAAACCTCAGTGCAGTTGCTCATCATTTTCACAAGACACAACAAGGAGCAGGAAAACTCTGTGCATGGGTGTGTATAACAATACCCATTAGGGACCCTGATACCCCTGAAGATATCTCATAATTCCATGAAGGAAAACCAAAAATCATGATCTCAATCACAAAGAACGAAGCAATAGACACATCACAAAAATAACCTTATCTCAAACTAGTTTTTTTAGTGAAGTATAGAAGTACAAATGATTAGTCGCAAATCTAGATAATCTTATTCTATCAAGAGGCACTACTTATAACCATATAGAGTCTTACCCACATAGGATCAATAGGTAATAACCCTCGCAATGATCCACATAGGATCCGACCTTCCCAGAGTCAATAGGTAACTAACCCCCACTGACCCACACAAGATTGGTATGCGCTGACCCACATAGGATCGCTGAGCATTGAACCACATAGGATCAGATGCACACAGGATTGGTAATATCAATAAAGGAGTAACCCAAAGAACTAGGGTTCCAATGTGACAGATGGTGTGTCAATCAGACGCCCGGTCTGTGAGTTATAATCATTTTATTTTCGAGGGACCGGTTGTATTCGGGTTTGATTCAACCCATGCATACTCCAAATCTCTCCAAAACTCAATATTATTATAACAAAAAGGACCGTCTTGATCCAAGGATCCCAACTCCATAGACGGTTCGTCAAACGGATGTCTAGTTCTCATGATATGGCCCTTTAAGCGTTTCTGGGCCCGGTTGGCCCAGGTGCGGTCCAACCCAGTCGGACTGACCCGGCCTAACCCTGTTTGGGCTGAGCCTATAAAGTTTCGGTTCCCAAATCTTCCCAGATGTGCCCCATACTCGGTTTGTAACATGGCCTCAAGAACATTTCCCTTAACGCCATAGGCTACTGACTAGCAGCGAGGGCCTTGCGTGTGATATTGGGGAAACTACGCGCTCATTAGCAGAGTAACACACTGGAAGTAAAACACAAGGCAATAGCAGAAGTGGTAATATTACCATAAAAATTAAACAACATAAGATTGAGTAAAATAACCACTGGAGCATATATATATATATATATATATATAAACGATGAATGATACATATGTCTAGGAAAGCAGCCAAACAAGTCACAATGCTGGAAGATAGTACTAAACCAAAGTACAAAAAAATTAGTAAACATCTCCATAGCATCGTAAGTAAAATCTTGGTCCCATGCTCTCCAGCTCCAAAGTATTCAAGTATCTGAAGTAGAAGGGTGCTTTCCCTTATCTATACCAACAACAATATACTCTGTTTGGGCCCAAAAGCATGACCCAAACAGGGTGTGAGACTAAATCCCAGTAGGCAACCACCGAGAGATCTGTTCTTATTAGTCATTGAATATATAAGGCAGGAAAAAATCCAAAGATGCAGTAAACAAGGAATTACTCAATAGTAACAATTCTACAGTTTTAAATCATTCAGTTACACATAGCAAGTAAAAAATATAATCACAAACCAGTAACCCTCTAGGATGTACTCACAACCTAATCCCCTCTAGTACTACCTAGAAAACACAAACAACCCTTTGGGAAGTGCACACAGTTTAACCCCTCTGGTTCAGATTTTGTATAGACTCTCTGGGGAATCACTCACCATCAATTCCCCCTATAGTCTCGTATCGGTAACTAAAAGGTGCTATGAATAAGAACATACATCACATTCCACCTGTGGTCTGCATCAAGGAACTACAGATACTCTGAGGAATCACTTACGTCAATTCCCCCTATGGTATCACATCGTAACAATAATAATGGACACTCTGGAGAATCCCTTACATCTATTCTCCCTATGGTCCACTACAATAGGTTCTCACATCCCTGTGTAAATCATAAAAACATAGAAATTAAATGCGGACAAAGTAAACCTCAAGAACTACTTGGGTAACCAGTCTATAGCATAACAGAAAGTCAGATAAACAACCACTCCATCCTGCAGTACTAGGCATAGCAAAAAAACAAGGTAGCCTAACTGGATAAGTAGGACCAAATGGTCATAAACAAAACATGAATTGGAAAACACTTCCAAATAATAGAAATTAACCCTATTCACATTCAATTAACCTCTACTCAAGCATACAAGCATAGCAGGAAATTAACAGGGCTAAAACCGTAAACACGCAATACCCTGATCAAATGTATTAGGAAATTTTGTGCATATAACTCAAAGAATTTCATCGGAAAGTCACAAACCACCTACCTCGGTGTCGTAGGATCATTATATGTGAACCTCAAGCCTTGAATTTCCCAAGAACACCATAGATATACAAAAATGGTAAAAACGATCAACTAAAAAAAACTTGAGAAAAGAGGAGGAATCAGGAAACGAAGCTCTAGGAGAAGGAATATCTTACCAAGGCGATCCCAATGAAATAAACGACAGTCGAATCGGAGAATGGATGCTTGGTCGGGGGCTCGGAGAAGGATCACGACTGTACGATTTCTCCCGGATGAGACAGACCTAAAATGAGGTGTTTCTGACCGTTATACATGAACTTGGTACGTTTAATGAAAAAAAGGAAGTACACAGTGTGTAATTTAGAAGTACATGGTGTGTACTTGCCTTTACCAGACCCCACATTAGGAAGTCTCCAGATCACCACACATGGCCGTGTGCAGGGCCGTGACATAGCGTGTACTCATAAAGTACATGGTATGTACCTAAGAAATTTCCAGAAACCCTCTTTTTCTCAAAAATGACCAGAAATGAAAAACACACCGGAAAAGAAGATCCAGGTTCTTAAAAACATCCCCCATTAAAGAAATTCTGCCCCAAATATCCCTAGAAAGGCAGTGTAGAAGAATAATCTTCGAACAACTCCGACCACTTCCATCGTACATTGCTCTCCCTCTCCCAAGTCTTGTCTTGTACTCACCCGTGCTACCATAGCACTCGTACCGTAGGAACAGGCCGGCCATGGAGAACTTTCATACTGCGATCAAAAATCCAAATAGTATTCTCCTCAAACAAGGAATCCACCACCAACTCAACCTCTTCAAGTTGAAGAACATGAGATGGGTCTGAAAAGTAATGTCGAAGCTAAGAACCGTGAAATACGTCATGTATTGCCCGGTACCTCTGAGGTAATTGCAGTCGATAGGAAACTAGCCCAACTCTCTCTAAAACCTCAAATGGCCTGACGTACCTCAGTGAAAGTTTAACTTGTCTCCTAATCCTCTTGTGCCCCAATCTCAGTGTGAAACATAAGAAAACCTGATCCCCGACCTCAAAATCTAGTGGTCATCTCCGTTGATCATCATAAGACTTCTGTTGAGACTATGTAGTAGTTATCCTCTTCCAAATCAACTCTATCTGCTCTATGGTATCTTGGAAAGGATGATGTCCCAGAATAATTGCCTTTCCTACCCCCAGTCAACATAAGGGTGATCGACATGGCCTACCGTACAAAGCCTCATAAGGTTTCATCTGAATAGTTGCTTGAAAACTGTTTTTGTAGGAAAGCTCCAAAACAGGTACGTGCTTCTCCCAAGAACTTCCAAAATATTTGATGCATGATCAAAGCATGTCCTCAAGCACCTGAATTGTACACTAAGACTGGCCATCTTTCTAGGGATAGTAAGTTGTACTAAAAAGTACATGTGCACCCAAAGACGTATGAAGCCCATTGCAGACCCGAGAAGTAAAACATCTGTTATTGTCTGAATGAATGGAGTTTGGGACCCCATGTAGTCGTACAATATCACAGATGTACAACCATCCAACTCATCAACATTGAAAGTCTCCATGACTGGAAATAAGTGTTCAACCTTTGTGAGTCTATCAATGATAACCCAAACAGCATCATTTCCCCGAGGTGACCTCAGTAACCCTATCACAAAATCCATCATGACATCATTCTACTTCCACTCAAGAATTGGAAACTACTACAAAGGCCTTATGGGTCGCTAATGCTCCGCCTTCACCTGCTGACAGGTGGAACACCTCATGATGAACCCAACAACATCATTCTTCAAACCTGGCCACCCATACTGACGGTGTAGATCATGATACATCTTGGTGACACTAGAATGAAATTCCCAAACTATGGAATTAAATTCCAACATCAACTCCTCAAGTATGTCTTCTGAAACCCATACGCACCCCTATAAATTCAATATCTCATCCTCGCCTATTTTCCATCCAATAATAGGGTCATCTCCTGACACGTTTTCCCATAGGACTAGGCCTTCAGAATCTGATAGCTGCCTCATTCGCACTCGATCAAGAATAGTAGAGGTAACAGCTATAGAAGAATTAAACCTCTGCCCCTGTCTATCATGCACCTCCACATGAATCTCAGAGAATAGATCCATAAGCTTCCACTCACTACGAGCCTCCTGAACTATCTGTATCTGAGTCCTCCTGCTCAGCGCATCAGCGACAGTGTTGCCTTTACCTGTAATATATGCAAAATCAAAGTCGAAGGACTAAAGGTACTCAACCCACCTTCGCCATCTCAAATTCAGGTCAGGCTTGGTGAAGATATACTTGAGACTTTTTTGGTTGGTGAAAACCAAAAAATGCTCTCCCAGAATATAATGTATCCAACAATTTAAGTCATGAACAACTATTGGAAACTCAAGATCATGCGTCGGGTAATTCCTTTCATGTGACCTCAACTACCGGGACTCGTACACAACAACCCCTTCTCCCTACATAAGCACTACTCCCAGCCTGATACCTAAAGCATCATAGTAAACAATATAGCTCTTTCCTGGATCTGTAAATACTAGTATCAGTGCTAAATTCAACCTCCCATTCATCTCCTGAATGTCTGACTCACAATAAACTGGACACAAGAATGTTGCACCCTTCTTAGTCAGGTCCGTTAGTGGCGCTGCTAAGTGTGAAAATTCCTATATAAAATGTCTATAGTAACAAGCCTACCCTAGAAAACTCCGTACCTAGAAGACATTCTTCATCTAATACCAGGAAACTACCGGTCTCACTTTCTCTGGGTCTACTGATACTCATGTATCTGAGATAACAGGACCTAAGAAGTGAATCTGGTCTATCAAAAAGTGGAATTTTGAGAGCTTATCATATAACTGATTCTCCCTCAGTGTACTCAAAATGATCTCAAGATGGGTGTCATGGTCGTGTAGAGTGTGAGAGTAATCTAAGATATCGTACATGAAAACCACCATGAAATAATCCACGTATGGATGGAACACTCGGTTTATCAGTGCCATGAAAACTGCAGGTGTGTTCTTGAGACTGAATGGCATAACCATATACTCATATGGACTATACCTTCTCTGAAAGGATTTAAGAGGTATATCATATTTTCTAGTGTGGAAATAATGATAATCGAATCTTAAGTCAATCTTAGAGAACATCAGGGCTCCTCAAAGATGATCAAAGAGATCATCAATCCTTAAAAAGGATATTATTTCTTGACCGTCAACTGGTTCAACTTCTGATAGACCACGCAAAGTTTGAGGGTACCATCTGCCTTCTTCACAAATAGGACAGGAGAACCCAAAGGAGAAGTACTGGGTCCGATGAAACTCTTTACTTGAAACTCCTCCAACTACATCTTGATCTCCTGTAACTCTGGTGTAGCCATCCTAAAAGGAGTAATGTACACCGGTGCTACTCCTGGAACAAGCTCTATAGAAAATTATTCCTCTCACTCTAGAGGAAAACATGAAAAGTCCTCTGGAAAGCTATCCCTGAAACAATCCACCACAGGAGGAAAGTCCAACTGTGAAGTCCATTGGTCATCCAAATATAGACTAGCAATCTGGGTTGTAACTCCTCCAAACCCATGATGCTCAGATCCCGCTCTGCTCGCCTGGACATCCCATTCACCCTTATAAAGAAACGATCTTCCTTGTGGTGATGGGAAACTCACCCTATAGTGATAAAAATTGACAAAATACATGAAGGGAGCTAACCAATACATTCCGAGAATGACATCATAGCCTATCATCTCTAGGACATAGATATCCCATAAGAAGTGACACCCACCAACCTCAAGTGGTCACTCCTTACACTGACGTACACTAGCCATTATGGTCCCCAACGGAGTGTTCAATGTCAAGATGTCAATAGAAGAAAATATGTAGAGCCCAAGGCTCTCCACAACAGCAACAGATATAAAACTATGGGAAGCCCCTGTATCGAAAAGTGCCAAAGCTAAAACTGAGCAAACTAAGATCGTACCATGAACAGTAGAGGGTCTGGGATCCTGCTCCTACTGGGTCTGCTCCACTACAAAATTATGACCTGGACTATGGCCCTGTGACCCTACCTGACCACTCTGAGCTAATCCATCCTATTTTCGCTGAAATCATGGTGACTAACTACCACAGATGTGACCTCCACCACAGCCTGAACGGATAGAAGAACCCCAGTTCCCAGACTACTGAGAAACTTGAGGCATTTCTCTTGAATGAGGAGTCATAGAAGAACCCCTGTCACCAACTGTCAGTGAGAAAGACTGGCATAAATGCTGAAGATGACCCATTTCTCCACAATATCGGCACTCCACTAGGTCTCTCGGGCAATGTGGCCTCGTATGGCTGCTCTTCCCGCATTGGTAGCACACCACATGGCTAAAAGAGGAAGTGTCTCGCCTCCTTGGATCACTATGCGAAGACCCCCTATGGTGCTTCCTGTTGTCAGTAGGAGGGATACTAACTCCAGATGTTGATCTTCCCTAGCTCACAACTCCATAATCCCTCAGATTGTGCTCTGTTATTAGTTCCTAGTTAACTATAGAAGTGATGGAAGTCATCCTGAAGATGTCCACCTCTGATCGTATGTCATGCCTGAGACCATCCTTAAACTTTCTTGATAGGAATAACTCATCACCTCCTAGAATAGGCATGAAGCGGTGCAGCTCTATGAAGCGAGAAGAATAATCCATAACCAGAAAGAGTACCCTACTCCAGACTCATGAACTCTCGGGCTCGATCAACCCTCAAAGTCTCTGGGTAAAATTATTCGTTGCAGGGATGCTGGAACTCATCCCATTCCATAACCTGCTGGCATCCCACCTGTGAGATCACATCCCACCATCTCTTGGAAGAGTCCCGAAGCATGTACATAGAGAGATTGACCCTCCTCTTTGCAGGTGTCTCCAGATTATTGAAGATAGAAAGCACGGTTTTAACCATGATTCTACTGCCTATAGTCCTTCTTCCTTGGTGAAAGTGGGAGGATGCTGCTGCTGAAAGACCTGCGTCAACTCTGCCATAGATGGGGTAAGATACGGTACTCTGTGGAAGGTCTGCATAAATCTCATTAAGCCCTCTCAGAATTGTGCGTCAGCACCTGCGTCTGAAATGGTGGTTGGTTCCAAGACTAGCACAACTGGAGGATCTCATGGAAGTCCTCAATCAGCCATGTCTGGCATCTAATCACTGCCTTGAAACTGGCGTACAACTGGAGGACGTCTCGGTGGCATGACTCTGCAAGGTCAATGAACACCTTTGATCAAGATTGTTAAGGACTGAAAACTAGAATAGTTATAAGGGAACTGGAGAAATAAAGCATTCATGTTTTAAAAAACATGGATACACCGTGTGTATACTTAACTACAAGGCGTGTTTCCTTAATCCTTCACATGGGCGTGTACTTATGCCAAAAATGGAAGTGTAACACCCCAAACACATGGTGTGTAATCCAAATGTACGGCGTGTACTTGAATCCTATTCCCCTATCTGAGTCCTTCTACATGACTAAGCTACAAGGTTCTCCTAGAACAATACTACAAGGCGTGTTTGTGCTAGACACGACGTGTACTAGACAAGCTTCACCAACCCGTGTTTTTAGTGACACAGCCCGATACAAGGCTCACACTACACGGTGTGTTCCAGACGAACATGACGTGCACTAAAGGATTTCCACTAACCCGTTTTGTTAGTTACATGGCCAGATACTAGGTATTACACTACACGACATGTTCAAGACTAACATGGCATGTATTGCTTATATTTTTATCCATTTGTTTCATTAGTCACACTGGTAGACACATGGTCTAAACTCACGGTATGTACGTCTGGTACATGGTGTGTCCCACTAAAAATTCTCCCATCCCCGTGTCTCTTCCCACATGGACAACGACATGGTTAGATACTACACGGCATGTACATAGAGTACATGGCGTGTAATTAAGAAAAATAGTTTATTCCCGAACCGAAGAACACATGGCATGTATTCAAAACAACACAGTGTGTATTCTGGGTTTTTTTGAACAGTAATCCCTAGAAACTTCTCTAGAACCCATAAAACACTAAAACGTACATTAAAGTGTCAAATTATGATTTGTGAGGGCCCATACTCCCCACGAATCAAATCTTGGCATCTTATACATGTTATAACAAGGAAAACAATGAAATAATATGCCAAATTCTGATCCATGAGGGCCCATAACACCTCAAGAACCAAAGTTTGGAATTAATTGAAAAAACCTTACACAATCAATACCCTATCAAACAACATGTAATTTATGAAGGCATCTATCACAACAACATGCATAACTAGCACAACATCTATCACAACAACATGAAATCACTAATGCACCCAAAATGGAATGGAAAGAATGCATGACATGTGATTCGTAGCAAGTGTCTATATGATGCATGAGATGGCATACCCTCATCTCAATGGGTTGCAACAAAAATATAACCTCAATAATATCAACAATAACATCACAAAACATGTGAATCACCCAATGTTGAAATCAAATCAACTTTAAAATTGAAAAACCAATAAAATGGCAATAAATCTGGTAAATTGGATTTTCCTTGTACACGGGTTAGCTACTCCCATGAACATCTTATTACCAAGTACCTATTTCCATCATATCCCTAACTATAGACTCCAAAGAGTAAGTTAAGAAGAAAAGAATTACTCTGATACCACTTTGTAATTTTCTGGTTCCGGAAGCTGCCCAGAGGTGCCCCATACCTGATTGGTCACATGGACTCAAGCGCATTTCCCTTAATGCCAGAGGCTACAGACTAGTAGTGAGGGCCTTGGGTGTGATAGTGGGAAAACTTTGCCCTCATTGGTAGAGTACCACATCAGAAGTAAAACCCAAGGCAATAGAGGAAGTGGTAATATTACCATAAAAAAGTAAACCACAGAAGACTGAAGAAAATAACCCCTGGAATATATATATATATATATAAATGAGGCATGATACATATGTCTAGGAATTCATCCAAAAAATTCACAATGCTATGAATGATACATATGTCTAGGAAAGTAGCCAAACAAGTCACAATGTTGAAAGACAGTACTAAACCAAAGTACAAGAAAAATAGTAAATAGCTCTACAGCATCGCAAGGAAAATCTTGGTCCAATAATCTCTAGCTCCAAATCAGTCAAGTATCTGAAGTAGAAGGGCACTTTCCCTTATATTTACCTACAATAATATAATCTATTTGGGCCCAAAAGCATGAACCAAATAGGGTGTGAGACTAAATCCTAGTAAGAAACCACCAAGATATATGTGCCTAACAGTTAGTGAATATATATGGCAGGCAATAAAAAAAGAAACCGTAAACAAGGAAGTACTCAACAGTAACAATTACACAGTTTAAAAGCATTCAGCTCCACATAGCAAGTAAATAGATAATCACAAACAGGTAACCCTCTGGGATGTACCCACAGCCTAATCCCCTATATTCCTACCTAGTAAACACAAGAAACCCTCTGTGAATTAGACACAGTCTAACCCCTTTGGTTCAGCTTTAGTATAGACTCTCGGGGGAAGCACTCTCCATCAATTCCCCCTATAGTCTCATATTAGTAACTAAAAGGTGCTCAGGGAAAGCACTTACGTCCTATTCCCCCTGTCGCCTACGTCTTGGAACTACAGACACTCTGAGGAAGAACTTACGTCAATTCCCTCTATGGTCTCACATCGTAACAATAATAACAGACACTCTGTAGAAGCCCTTACATCTATTCTCCATATGGTCCACTACACTAGGTTCTCATGGAACTGTGTAATTCAAAAAAGCATAGCAATGAAAATCAGCCAAAGTAAACCTCAAGAACTACTTGTCTAACCAGTCTACAACATAACAACATGTCAGATAAACAACCACTCCATCCAATAGTACTAGGCATGGTGAAAAACAAGGCATCCTAATAGGATAAGCAGGACCAAATGGTAATAAACAAAACATGAATGGTCAAACACTTCCAAAGAAAAACAATTAACCCTATTCACATTTAATTAATCTCTACTCAAGCATACAGGCATAGCAGGTAATTAACAGGGCTAAAACCATAAACACGCAATACCTCGATCAAGGGTATTGGGAAATTTTTCACATATAACTCAAATACTTTCAAAAAAAAGGCAGAAACCACCTACCTTGGTGTTGTAGGATCATTATACGTGAACCTCAAGCCTAGAATCACCGAAGAACACTGTAGATATACTAAAAAGATAAAAACTATCAACAGAAGATAACTTGAGAAAGAGGAGGAATGAGGAAATAATGCTCTAGGAGAAGGAAGAGATTACAGAGGTCATCCCAATGCAATATATGGTGGTCGAATCAAAGAACGGATGCTTGGTTGGGGGCTCGAAGAAGGATCGTGGTCATATGGTTTCGCCTAGATGAGGCAGACCTAGAAGGAGGTGTTTTTGTCTATTAGACGCGACCCTAGTACGTTAATGTAAAAAAGAAAGTACATGATATGTACATTATAAGTACATAGTGTGTGCTTGCCTTTACCGGCCCCTGCATTAGGCGGTCTCCAGATCACCACACACGGCCATGTTCATGGTTGTGACACGGCCAGCTCCCTGCTACCTGCGGTAACTGAGTACACGTCATGTACTCATAAAGTACATGGCGTGTACTTGAGAAATTTCCCAAAAAACCTATTTTTCTCAAAAACGACCAAAAAAAACACACCTAAAAAGAAGATCTAGGTTCTTACAGGGCTAAGGTCTGGCCTGGACTGCAAAGGGGTATCCCCAAAGGCAACCCTAAAGGGAGGCCCAGCCCGCATAGGGTGCAGCCCGCAAGGGGGCGGCCCGACCCGCGTAGGGCGCAACTCGCAGGGTGGAGGCCCACTGGGAAGGCATCCCAGCCGCGTGCGGTGCGACCCACATGGGGGTCCGCCCTAGATGCTACTTGGGTGTGACCCCTAGTTTTCCTAAAATCTTGAAGGTAGTTCAGTCTTCTTTGCAGCAGAGGCGCCATGTGGCACCGCCAGGTGGCACATCGGACCCGCTAGAGCAGGTCCTGCCGATTTTTTGGCGGCTTTCTGGTTTGCCCTCTGACTTCTCCAGCGGCACGCTACTCCGCCACCTGTGGTCGGCTGTTGTGTTGGTTTCCTTACTTTGGTCGCTACGACTGACAAGTCGTGAACCCCTTTGCTCACCGGGGCACGTGACGGCGCGCCGCGCCTCCTCCGCGGCTGGCCCGTGCCGGCCACTCCGATGACCGCCACGACTTTGTGATGCGGCCTCCTCTTGTGGTGTGTGTCGAAATGATATCCCCAACGTAGTCGATCAGTGTCACTACACTGGCAGTCTTCGGTGGAGAAACAATGATAGAAAGATAGGGGAGGGTTTGGGCCAGGTTTATTAGGCATGTGACCTCTGTATTATCTCATAAACATGAGGGGGATTAAGGGTTTAATAATCAATTGGATTAAACAACAATTAAAACCCTACGATGATATACCGCAACAACCTCCCACAAAAACAAAAGAATCGTGGATCAACCCATTAGTCATTTGGTCTGCGTTCTTCATATTATTCAAGAATGGAGAAGAGGAAAATAAAAAATATGCATAAATGGATAAACCCCTACCTCTTAAACCCATTGGAGAGCACCCACTCTTGAAGGTGGATTGTGTTCATCTTTCTCACAACCGGTTCCCAATGACGCCACTCATATGTTATCCTTCGGTTCGTGGTTCGGTGTCACCCATCACCTGCCGTTGGGATCAGCTCTATCCTCTAAGGGTTTTGTGTCTTGGCACTCCTTTAACACTTCGTTTCTTGGTGAAGCTGTACTGATACCCTCCACAAACTCCATATATATTGGATATGGGAGGGTGAGTAACGATGTGGGGAATTAATGGGGGCTTATTAATTAGGAAGCTTCCTAATTCCCCAAGGACATCATTACTTAAGATTGACAGATCAAGCCGTTTATCAGCTTGACACATCGCTGGCCCCACACTCTGATTTTTTGTTGGTAGAGATGGAAGAAAATAAAATAATAAAATTATTTTATTTCAATTTTTAAAAAAAGTCACAAAACATAATTTTTACACCAGACCTATTGTGGTAAATGTAAATACTCCCTTAAGTGAATCCCAGTGCTGCAGATTCAATGGAGCCCTTAGATTTTTAATCTGGTCAATGGTTCAAAAGTTAGAAAATGTCACTCACGCATTTACTGAACGTACCTGAAAAAAAGTTCATAAATTCATTCCGGGCACACCGGGCCTCGGAATCAGGCACGGTCAATTTTTACAAACTCATAATAATTCCATATAATTAAAAAAATTACTTGGGAAATATGGGTCATTACTATTTGTGTGAGAAAGTGATGATTTATGTGACTTGTGAAATGGAATTTTATCCCAAAGGGAATCCTAGGTATCTTGGTGGGAAAACTGGAACTAGTAGGTTTGTGGATTTTGCGGGGTCGAGATATGATTTCTTATAGAAGGGTTGTCACTACAATAATAAGTAAACATGTGATATTATCATAGACCACTATTCCTTGGGATGGTATCCCCTATAGTGTCTTGTTCATTGGAACACTTTTTGGTTTTTTCATTATGATATGGAGACCACTAGGCCTTGATATTTCTTCCCCTCTACTAGCTCATGCATGAGGATGCTGTTGGATTTGGTCATAGGATTTTGATCACTATGGTTTGAGGTTAATATGGTTCCACTAGTTCTATTTAACTATTGGAATTTCCCATGGTTCTCCCTTGTGACATGATGTTTTTTTAATGTGGTTCTAACCTTCATTATATGGTGGACCTTGTGTACATTTTGATTTTAAAAAAAATTCATTTGAGAAATGTTCTCCTAAAAAGTGTTTCCCTATAAATATATTTCATTAAATTCTTTTCTTATAAAATTTTCAAATGTTATAATAAAAATTTTATTATTGATTTATCTACTAATCCAATATCATGGAACCCTTCATTTTGGTGTAATTAAACTGGTCTTTGGCTCACACTATTCTGCACCTTTCGGTGTATGTAAACTTTGTTATGTATGACCCAGGTAAAGGTAAGATATATCATGGTGGTGATAGTGGATCCAATTTCTAGTTTTCCACTACTTGTAGGTTTTTGTGGGGTTAGGTTGATGTCTCTATCATTGAATGGATATTTTGAGTTGTGGTTTAGATGATTCCCTTTTCGTTGTGGTATTTTTGTTTTGGTCAATGTGGTTAAATGTTGAATCTAAAAATTATTGTACTCATGTTTGGTTTTGGATATAAATCTTGGATTGATGTTTTACTTTGAGTATTGTTACTGCTTATTTATAATGGGTGAAATAGTACCCAAATTTGTATTTTAGATACCTAGTCACTAGTTACCAGACCATGGGGATTGGGAATCCCCATCAGGCCATGCCACAGGTCAGGTCATGTGTTGAGTTGGATAGAACCCCGGGTTGGTTTGTGATAGGTTTGGGAGAGGAATTGCGCAGAATATTATCAAGATCCAAGTCTTAGAATGTGTGAGGAGAAGAGGTGGTGAGGGTGGTATTTATAGTGTAGTAGAGGGGTGTTTTTTAATATTTTGTTCATTTTTTTTTATTATTTTGGCTCAAGACAATCAAAAGTAATGATTCTTGTGACTAAGAATAGTGACAAATGCACATGATTTTAAACTAATGGTTCTTACATCAGAAATACACCATCCATAACTCAATAATTCATTTATTTATCAAATAATGTAAATTATTATATTTTACTATTCACATCATATTCAACAATTTTATAAAGATCCCAAAAATTCACCCTAAAATTTTTTTAACGTGTAAAATTAAAAAATGGACACCATTTTATGAATAAAATTTTATAAATTTGAGAAATTTAATTTTTAATTGAAATCATAATTTATTAAAAAAATATAGATTTTAAAATTATAACTGATTTTACAACACATTAAAAAAATTAACATCTCGTAATTTTATGATACAATCATAAGACAAAAAAATATTAATTTAAGAATAAATTTTGTGAAAATAATTTTTCTTTCAAAAAATTATTTTAATTATATAATTTTAAATAAATATTTACGCTTATCAAAAATTCCAGCACTTAATTTATCATTTTTAATACATTAACTTACTTATTATGTAATATAAATATATCGTATTTTCATTTTGGAGAGACATAAATTTTATTTATAATTTCATAGGTGAAGTAATTATTTTATTCGCCACATTACTATTCCTAATAGTTACATCATTATTCCAGTGGTCATGTTAATATTCAAAAGTATATCACATTCTGTTTGTGCAATATAAACTATCAAATAAATTGTTTTTATTTAATAAATACATACCACAAATTAATGGGGTGTTATATTCTTCCATTCTTTGGAAATTGTTTCCTCTAAAAATTTCATGAATATTTCCTTCTAAATGGATATGGGTGGTTCATCTTCATAACATCATCAGGTTCCCATGTTTCTTCTTACATTTTATGGTTTCTCCAAATAAACATTACCAATCGATTCGTCTGATTTCTATGTACATTCTCTCTTGTGTCGAGAATTTAGAAAGGCTCTTTGTAGTAAGAAAAATCAGGTTCCACTTCTATTTCTTTGTAGGTTAGTACATGTGTTGGGTCTGGCATTTAATTCTTTAACAATTACATGTAGAACACATTATGAAATTGAAGATACTTGGTTTCATTGTAAATTATTGAGCTACAAATCCAATTATTTCTATAATTTCAAATAGTTCGATATACTTAGGTCTCAGTTTCCCTTTTTTACTAAACCTTCTTACACCCTTCCTAGGAGATAGATTCAGAAAGATATGATCTCCCACTTGAAATTCAAAATCCTTTCTCCAATTATCAGTATAACTCTTTTTCCTACTTTGAACTGTTTTAATATGATCCTGAATAGTCATTACCTTTATTTTTTTCTATTCAATGTGTTCTGGGCCTATACATTTCCTCTCACCAACTTCATCCCAACAAATTGGAGTACGACATCTCATGCCATGTAATTCTTCATATTATGCCATTTGAATACTAGAATGTAAATTATTATTGTAGTAAAATTATACCAAAGGTCAATACTAATCCTACATAACTTGAAATTCAAGTGAGCATGATCTCAATATTTCTTCTAATGTTTGAATTGTCTATTCAGACTGTTCGTCGATTTGAGGGTCATAATAATTACTCTAATGAAGCTCAGTATCCAAATCCCTCTGAAGAGTATTCTTGAATTTTTGATGTAAAATTGGGATCTTAATTAGACACAATTGATATAGGTTCACCATGATGTCTTACAAAATTATTAATATGGAGTCTTTCTTTGTTCTCTATAGGTAAATCTTCTCCTATAGAAAAAAATGTGTTGATTTTGTATGGCAATCAATAATAACCCGTATCGTATCATTCATTATGGGGGTATATTGGTAATATAATGATGGACTCCATAGTGATGTTATCCCACTTCCACAGAGTAATAGATAAAGTTTTCATGACACCTCTAGGATGTTTTCTCTCATCATTTACTTATTTAATCATTAGGAATCCCGACATATAATTAGCAATTTTCCACTTTATATTGTCCCACCAAAAATGTTACTTCATATATCTATACATGTTGGTACTACAAGGGTGTCTAGATAAATTTCATCTATGAACAACATCTAATAGTTCCTTATTTAGCTCAGGTAATGATGGAACACATAATCTCTTTCCAAATTTCACAAATTTCATCTTCATTCATGAAGTCTTTCAATCTTTCATCCTTAATGTCTTTAATTTGAATTTGAAAATTATTCACATCAGATTTAGGGATTTCTATTTTCTCAATTAAATATGGTATAGAAATCATTAGAAAAATGATTGATGTTTCCCCTTCCTTAACAATTACCATATCCATATTTACTAAATCCATTAACATAGTACTTTATCAATCCTTATTTATGTCAAAAATCCATGATCATTCATGATTAATGCATATACTCCCTTTTTTTCTTTTCCTAGGTGTTAGTTTATTGATAAAAATTAATATTTGAGTAACTCTAGATATCATATTCTCTTGATGTTGATTTCTTTCTATGTAAAGATGCATTTCAAACTTTTATAATCCATATATATCTCACATTATTCAACATATAAATAGTGTCTTCCTATCTTCAGAGAAAATATTATAGCTACAAACTCAAGATTATTAGTTGGATAATTTTTTTTATTTAATATATAATTTCCTTAATGCATATGAAATAAATTTATCATTTTTCATAAGGAAACGACCCAATTCATTCTTTCATGCATCATTGTATATTAAAAACCCATAATTTCCTAATGGTGAATTCAAAATTAGAGATTTGACTAATCTTATCTTCAATTCATCAAAATATTGTTCACATTATTATATCCATATGAACTTAACCCCTTTACATGTGAGTTTGGTCAATGGGTTTTCTAATCAGGAAAAAATCTGGAAAGAAAACCTCGATAGCAACTTGCAAAACAAATAACACTATGTTCTTCGGTTATATTCATCGGTGTAATCCATTCTTGTACTTCCTTTACCTTTATTGGATCAACTAATATTCTATCCTTAGAGATAATATGTCCAAGAAAAGAAATTTCCTAAAGCTAGAATCCACACTTGATAAATTTAGCATATAACTCTTTCCTTATGAGAGTCTAATGAATAATCTGAAAGTGATTCTCACATTCTTCATAGATTTTAGAATACACTAGAATATCAGTAGTGAATACTAAAAAAGAATACTAAATATATTCCTTGAATACACTATTGATTAGATCTATGAAAACAAAGGGTCCATTATTCAATCCAAATGGAATTACTATAAACACATCATGTCCATGCCTCATCTGAAAATATATCATTGGAATATTTACCTTAGTTAATTGAAATTGATGATTCCTATAACAAAGACCAATATTAAAAATAATATTGAGCTCTATGAAGTTGATCAAATAAATCCTCAATGAGAAGTAGATATTACTTATTATTTAATTTAATAGCAATTATTTCACTATAATCAATGAAAAGCCACAAGGATCCATTTTCTTCATAACAAAATGAAAAGGGGCTCCCCATGGGTAAACACTAGGGTGAATAAATACATTATTACTCAACTCCTCTAGTTTCTTATTTAGATCCACCAATTCCACAGTTGATATTCTATAAGGAGTCTTTGATATTAGTCTTCAATCAAGGATTAAATCAATGGTAAACTCAACATCATTCTCTGGTGGGTGTCTAGGTAATTCCTTATGAAATGCATTAATGTATTCCCATATAATTGGTACATCCTCAATTTGAAGAATATTTCCCTCTTTATAAGATTTTATTTTCTCTTCCTCCCCATGATTTTTATTCAGTAGAGCTAATAAGGTTGGGTCTAGATAATAATGAGATAATTAATTTTCTTATATAAAATGAGGGATTCTATATCTTCACCACAAATCATAATTTTATTATTCTCACAATAGTTTTTCACATCATATTTTGAAAAAAAAAATTCATACAGAGGATTATATCAAAGTGAACCATTGGTATAATGATAAGTTTAATAACTAAAGAATTTTTATGTGTAATAAAGGTGATTGACCAACACATTTTCTTGCAATGAGACTTCTCTTAAGAGTTTTGACTGTCAACTCCTCTATTAAATCAAAATGGAAATGTCTTATTTTATTGGAAAATTGGGTAGATATAAAATAGTGTGATGATCTATAATCAAATAATTCATTGTCTAAATTTGAATATTGGATTAATGTACATGTCACTACATCATTTATTACCTCTACTATAGTTGTGTTGATTACATAATCTTAGCCATCTCCCCTTATCCTCTCCTATTTTAGATTTCCCTGACACATGGGACACTTATTTAAATAATGCCCCATTTAATTATAATTGAAGAATTGAACATCATTGACTTATTTTATACCCTTACATTCATTATCTCGATGAACCTTTTCTCTTCACCTATAAAAAACTCTCATGACTTTCTAGTATTTCCTAGGATGGTACTTTCCACAGTTTTCACATAATGGGAAATTCGTTATTTCCCACTTCTTTTTGGATGATTCACCTTTTCCATGGTTTTTAAAAGTCCTATTATTCTCTTGATTTCCCTTGAACATATAGGATCTAGAAAATTTAGTCTTCTTTTTTATGGAACTTAATACTATTTCATCATATTAAGAAAATTTTTGAGAAGTTAATGACCTTCAGTGACTTGGCATAAAAACTTAAAAGAAATGGTCAATATTTTTTTTGAATCACGTATGTAATCTATAGTATACCTTTCTAGTCTTGTGATGGTATCATCATACTCTTCAATACTCTCTTCTTCCTTTTTCATTAAACTAAGGAATTTTCTTTTCATTTCAATTCATTTTTCATTAGGTAAATTTTTATGGAATAATTTTTGTTTAAAAGTAATTAATTCCATGTCTTCTATTTTATCTTCATCCTTAGTATTCTAGATCAATGAACGTCATTTATTAGCATCTCCCTTGAGACAATATACTGGTCATAATGTCTTTTCATTTTAATGGAATCCTAATGGTATGAATTTATTTTCAAGGGACTTGATCTACTACTCAACTACTACTGGATTAATAGTCCCACAAATAAATAGGGGATTCATCCACATGAAACGATCCAACATAGCTATTTTATGGTTATTCATCTTAACATGAGTAATTTTTTTTAATATAGTGATGATTTTATTAGCTCTAAAATGAACTATATTGAATTACTTAGTGGGGTAATCCCTACATTGTCTATGGGGATTTACTCACTTTCTCCCATTAGGAACCATCACTAAATAATGATACATAGTAAATTAGATCATAATAATAATGATTATAAAGACAAAAATTCACTATAAGTAATTATTACAATTATCATGTTTACTTAATATCTAGTTTTCAATGTTTCTAAAAAAATTTCTCTATTAATAACTATAAAAAATTTGACCCCATTACCATATAGTTGGTGGATATTTTATTATAATGTTATAAATACAATATATCAAGTCACTAAGGATTGATCTGTTTAGTATTATTGAAAAAACTATATACATATATGGTTACCTTATTACATTGCTAATTAAACATAGAACATAACAAAGGAAAATAAATTGCTTCCTTGAAACATATTCAAAGATTTAATCTTTATAAATTGTGGAAGAAAAAAATAAAAGGGTTATCTCAAATTCTTATTAATTATTTCTTGAATCAATAATATGGGAAGAAAGGTAAATAAGGAATAATCATTGAGGCAAGGTAAATAACTAAAAAATACATTCCATCAATAAACTAAGAATGAAAATTCATCCATTTTCATTGTGAAAATATTATGGAAAGTAATAACTAAATACTTAATAAAAAAATATTAATCATTATACGTCATGTATCTAGTACATGAACCATTATACCATTAATACAGTTTAATTATATGGGTAGAAACAATTTTGATTCTGTTTGGAAACAAACAAGAAGGGTTTTTTCGGCAACGGTTTGGTCTAATGGGACATTTCGATGCATCAAGGGGGTATCTATAACCATGACCCACCTATCACATAAATTACAAATAATTATTCATATATATATTTAATTCATGAGAAAATTACTTATCAAAATATCTGAATTGAGTATAAAATATAGATTTTTCAATATTTTCCCAATTAAAACAACATTCAATAGAAACACCGTATATAAAAATGGTATACAGATAAGACAATAATCAGATATATTATACAATAAATATTAATATTTAATTAAATATTCAATTAACGATGATCATAAATTAAATTAAAGTATACATACACCTCACATAAAGAATAAGTGGTGAATAATGCATAACCAAATGGAATATCATAAAGTTAACCATGAAAGAATAGATTTAAATCATAATTTGAAATTAATAAGGAAATAAATGGAATATATAATGATAAATTATGTCCATATGAATGGAAAACATGTAAAAATAGTGTTTAATAAACTTTATAAATGATCCACTGTAGTGCGGTTTATGGGAAAATATTTAAGTGGCTTTAATGAATAAAAAACCATAATTGTTCTCATAAAAACAAAAATGAAAAAGTATAGCACTTCATGAATATTTATTTTATAAAAATATTGGTGTCTTAAAACATAAAATTGAGTGTACATGATAATTATTGAGAATTTGGGAATTTCTATTAAATCGGGCTTACTTATTGGGAGTAACTGAAAATAAAACCTTTTAAAATATGTATTTACCCATAAAAGTAGGATGAAATGATTTGGATACATATGTTTTGTAACATATAAATGTAATATGGAATAATTTTATAATAATAATTAATAATTAAATTAATGTAAATAGATAGAAATCATTTCCCAATGGTAATTGGGGGGTTCATAGACATCCTTTAACTTATGTCTGAAAGTATCATGCACTTACACTTAATGTCCGGGATAATGAAATTAGATTAATTAATATTTTGATTCAAAAAATACTCAAAATTTATTTTATTTATTATAATTTTATTTGGTTCATTTATGGAATTTTTGATGAATTATAAGATTCAATTTTTCTATTCAGTAGTTTTCATTTCCTTGGTTTTCATGATTTATTCACTTGTATACAGGTATGAAAAATCATATAAAATGGGAATAGTTACACATAATTGAAATTATATGTCATTAATGAACATAAAAATTATTAACTGGTCTTTTATATCATTTTTTCATATATGATGATGATTCATTAGATAAAACATTAATGATAACTATTTAAATTATTTTGGAGTTTTTTCGATCATCACGAACTAGTTTTGTTTTATTAATTAATATTATGTATATATACTGGTTTCATTTCACTAAATAAGTTAAAATATAAATTTTAAAATTTTTTTTAACCATTATAATTTTTTTAAGACCATCCATGAAGGCATTATTAGAAAAATAAAAAACATCGACACCGAAGGTGGTGAATCGACACCTCTCTGATGATGTTTTCATTTTTAGAACAAAAGGGAGAGAGAAGAGAATTGATGGTGGATATACCATTAACAAAAAAATTATAGTATATATATATAATACTATATTTATCATGTTACTTTGTACTGGGGATGTTAGATAAGGATTAGAAAATAAAATAAATTGAAAGAGAGAGGGGGTGGGTGGGGTTACCTCTTGTGTGTTGTCACCTTGAGAACCTCCTTAAGGGGCTTGGAAATGGTATTTTGGTGAGACTAGAAAGACAATAATGTGGGGAAGAGTTTTGGAAGACTAATTGCCAAGAATATTATAAATCTCCATGTCTTAGAGTGTTTTAGTGGAATAGGTGGGTAGAGGTGGTATTTAAAGTGGAGGAGAGGGGTTTTTTTATTATTTTATTCATCTATTTATTATTTTGGATCATTACTATCCATAGTAATGATTGTTATGAATATGTACAGTACATAATTCATTTGATTTTTAAAATAATGGTTCTTACATCATCCATACATGATCCATGACTCAATAATTCACGTATTTAGCTAATACTGTAAATTACCATATTTCACTATTTACAAAAAACCAACTATTTTAGAAAAATCTCAAAAATTCACCCTAACCATTTTTTAACATATAGAATTATAAAATAGACCCCGTTTTATAAAAATTATTCTATAAATGTGAGAAATTTAATATTTTATTATAATCACCATTTATTTGAAAAAAACTGATTTTAAAATTATAACTTGTTTTATAACACTTTGAAAAAAAATTAAGTTCTCGTTAAATTATCATAAAATAATAATACAAAAAAATATTAATGGATGAATATATTTTGTAAAAATAAATTTTATTTCAAAACATTATACTAATTATTAAATTTTAAATAAAACTTTACGATTTACAAAAATGATTACACTTAATTTATCATTTTTTAAATATTAATTTACTTATTATATAATCTAAATATATCATATTTTCATTTATGAGATCAATAATTTTTATTTATAATTTCATTGGTGAGGTTATTATTTTATTATCCACATTAATATTCCTAATGGTTACAATTCTATTCTAATGTTCATGTTAATATTTAATAGTATATCATGGTTATTTTATGAAATGTAAACTATAAAAAAGATTTAAATTATTTAAGACATACATACCATAAAATATTATAGCGTTATATTCAAAATCAAATGGTTGATGGATATTGGTATTTTGGTAAAATAATGGGAGGTGTTAAATATGAATAAATTAATAATTTCAAAATAATTGGTAATAAAGAAAAAAGTACTGATCATCTACGTTTCATTATATTAAAAAATTTATTTATCATAAAAATACTATGACCAGTCTTGGAAAATGAATATTTCCTCACCAGCACAAATTTCCAAGAGCGACATGGGTACTTATACATAGTACTATTACATGAAAGAAAATTTTATGTATTGGAGTGCACACTACCTAATGAGACACCTCAGGAACAAGTGAGGGTAAATGGAAGATTATAATAGACACATGGATGATGCATTTTATTTTTACATAAAAACTATATCATCAATGTCCATTCAATTGTGAAAGAAAAATGAGGACATGGATAACTACACCATGATAGAATATGGAATCTAGGATGTTCATCATACATATAAGAAGACAGATTATACTAATTGAATGCAAGGTCTATAATTTAGATTTAATACAAATCTTTCAATAAATTTCATACTTATATAGTTATCACATAGTTTCCCCAATTTTTTTAAGTTATTAAATTAATAGTTTGGATAAATCACTTCAATATCTTTTGGATAAAGTTCTTGAAGTTGATAAAGATATAAATAATGAAAAGTTTTATTTTATTATAATGAAAAATAATAAAGGAAAGGTGAAAAGTTTGATGTTAAGTACAATGAAAAATTAACATCCACAACATCATTTAAAGAAACCAATTATTAAGAGTTATAGTATAGAATACAAGGATATTTTATTCATAAGTTGAAAGAAATTTCAGTGGAAGTGGAATTTTAACAAATTGACTATTAATAAAATTTAATATTATACTTTATGTAGATTAATCATTTCATAAAAAATTTATCTTTTATTTAATAGGTATTAAATACAATTTATGGATCAAACATTTTTATTCAAATATAGGAAAAAATAATGATTATAAAGAAAATAAAAATTTAAATCACATCTTGAATTTTTGGATGGAGATTCACTCCTACAATAGTTAATAAGATCACTACTTCACATTACATAGAATACTAGTTCTCATATTTAAAAACTATTATTATAAATTATGTATTAACGAAAAAACTATCTCAATATTGAGGATAGAAATAATGATTTTTGATTTCATGTTTGGAAATAGAATTGACATGGTGTACTATACATGAATAGTAGTTTAATTATACTTAAATCGAAGATATAAAATATTAATAATCAAGGATAAATATAACATATAATAATCAAATGATACATAGTTTTGGAAATAAATACTTGGTCAAAAGATACCATATGAAAATATCCAAAATATACCAAGAATATTGTTCAGACTATTTTGAGATAATACTATTAGGAATTTTAAATGTTTTCCTATAAGTTATAATGGCTATAAACACCTTTTAATATTAAAGGTGAAAGTCCCATCAAGATTCTAAAATTAGTTTGGAAAGAATAATGAGAACTATTTTTGGTAGAATATTAAGGCATATAACCATAATTCGTGATATTCCTTTAATATATTTAATTAATGTAAAAATAAATTAGATAAAGTTCTTGGTAAGAAGTTAAAAGATACTCTAGGTGGGAGGCCCAAGGTATATCTTAACCAATAATTCATCAATATTTAAAAAATGGTAGATATTATTCCAAAACTAATGTTTTATAAACATTAGATTCATGTTATTATTAAAAGGAGGAATTACACCTTTTTGGTCTTGTTGAAATCAAGGATGAGTATTTTTTGTTTTCCATTATCTTTTTGGAACATTATTTTCAAATAGAAACACTAATACTTAAACATATGCTAAATAAAATAAATAGTATATTTTATATGAGTGATAATATAAAATAAATATATTATGTCATAAATTCATATTTCTGGGTTCATAGAGTTAATTATGGCTAATTTTTATAACAAAATTTATTACGAAACATAAAGTGAATTTAAATATATTATCTTAAGTTTATTTAGAATATTTAATAATCCCTAAGATATAAAAGTAATAGTCATGTGAATTAATATATTTATATGAGTGATAGAACATATCTATTTGAGATGGTGGGAGCAAGATAGTCTTTGATAAAGTTAAATCTCAAGATGCATAAGTAGTTAGCATATGAATAATTTCCATAAAAAAAATTTTATAATGAAATTTCTAGACAAACATAATACATCATAAAGATAAAACAAAAATTAAATTGTTTTAGAGTCATCAAGTTAGGTGATATACTTTTAAATAAGAATAATAAATCCTTATATTTTAAGGAAACAATAAATAGTGAAGAATATCAAGATGGAAATTATTTTTGAATTTAGAAATGGATTCTATTTAACAAAATAAAGTTATTATTTTTATGTATTTCAAGTTGATGTAATGTCCACTAGGATCAAATGGATATTCAAGAAAATATTGGCATAGATAGTAAATAGAATACCTATATATAAATTTTAGTTATTAGAGATTTAATATAAGCCAAAATGTTAACCCTGGGAATCCCTTTTCGCTAATAGAATTGTTGAAATCACTTTTGAATTCTAAGATCCATATAGGCTTAAAATGATTATTATATTTTGTGATTTAATATCAGGATAGAAATATTCTGAAAGATATCTATATGGTATATCATGAAGGCTTTATGACATCAAAAGTGGATAATATAATATAAAATATAAAAGATCTATTTATGGATCAAGGAAGGCATTAAATCATGGGATGATTATTTTTTTCATGTTCTTAGGAGTGGTTAATGAAAATGACAAGGTTTTCTAAGTGACATATATCAGTAATATATAGAAAATAGATATTAGTCACATAGTTAGTAAAGACTGTGTTGAGAAAATAGTTCTCCATGAATAAATTTAATTAGAAACACATATTATAAGGAATAATATTTACTAAGATTATTCTGTGTGTTTGTTATATAATGACCAAGTATATGAATTGATGAGGTATTTAAAAATACAAGATAAAATAATCAAAGAAGGAATTTTTTTCCTATTAAACATGGATAAATCTACCCAATATTAAGTTATTAAGACATAATTAGATATTAATTTGATGATTATAATTATATTCACTTCAAAAATGGGTTTTATCACATATTTCATTCTTTAATCTAGATTTTAAATTTCTTATACATAAAAAATGAAGGTAAAATATCAAATAAATCTTGTAAAATATTATAAGTAATAAATCATAATTATCCAATAGAACTTGATATAGTACAATGGAAAAGTTTCTAACAATTGATGATAAGGGAGAGCTAAATATATATTGGATAAAAAAGATATAATTTAAGTTTTTCAATTTTATCTATTATAATTCTAAAGATAAGTAAATGAGTAATATGAAATTTTTATATCTTGCGGTTTCCTATTATAAAAACACAAGTATGTTTCATCTTTTGATATAGCTAAAAAGGATGTCTAATATGAAACTTGGTTATAGATGTTATAGTTATACTAATAAAGTAATGTACTATGACAAAAATCAATATTATATTAATATTATAATTACGATACTAAAACCAAAGAGCATGATCTATGGGAGTGTCAAAACTATATATTTGAAAAAAAATCATCATTTATTAAAAAAATATAAGTTATATAAAGAATAGTGACCAGAAATTCATATATATAATTCCAAGTTACTAGAATAATACCACGGTAAAAGCATGAATATCATGCATGAGAAAATAAGTTGATGATTGCAAAGTGTTCTCTAGCACAACGCTAATCCTTATTCCCCACCCACACGCGTGACCTGCCTCCCCTAGGAATCAAACTCATGACCTGTTGCCTACAGCTCCTAAGCCTTTACCTCTCCACCATACTATTTTTATGTTCATTTATTAATATATATTTTTATTTATATATATATATTGTTATATTTACTCATATATTTATATATATTTATATATTAAAATACATAAATATATTTATATTAATATATATATTTAGTAATATTAATATACATATATATATATGTATATTAATATATATATATATATATCTTTATATTAATATATATAGTTATATTCATATATTTATAATTTTTTTCATAATTTAATATATATTTATAAGATAATTTTTAAATACATTTAAAAAATATGCTTTTTTGTGTGTGTTTATAAATATATAAATACATATATACAACACACACACATATTATATGTGTATTTTTAAGTATAATTATACATGTTTAAAAATATTTAGAAATATTATATATTAATATCTATATACAAATGTTTAGAATATATAGATAATATATATTAGTTTTTCAATAGATACGCACCCAAATATATATATATACACACACACACACACACATCATATAGGTATATAAATGTTAAAATATTTTTATTTTAAATAAAATGTATATTAGTTTTTTATTAAGATAATCTTTATATATTAGGAAATATACATTATATGTATATATGATTAATTATTTATTTATAAAATTAAATTTTTATGGCTGAATATATCATATTATTATATAATTGATTATAAGTAGCATTACATTGTGAAAATTAAAAAAAATAAAATCCATAATATCAACATAAATGTAACCAATAGGAATCAATTCAGTCCCCAATGAAAAAGGTCAAAAAGACCCCTTGAAATGAGGATGAAATTCCATTGAATGTTAAAAAATTTGGGTATCTGGACTAAAAACTCAGTTTTGGAGGCCTTTGGGGACTTGTTTTGCCTCGAAAAATGTGACAGAAGGTTACCTTTGTTCAATAGAATGTAGAGATCTTTACAGGATTTGATTTTATATGCTGTAAAGCTCAAACGGACACCCGGATCCAATGTTATGGTCGTTTGAATTTTGTGTTACATTTTCAACTTATTTTATATCTTTTATTAATTTTTTTGATTTTTTAAATCTTCAAATTGATATTAAATGATTAATAGTCAATGATAATTAAAAAAAATATTAATTAATAATATTTTTTAAAATATTTTAAAGCCATTTTCACTAAATTTATAACATATTAAATGTAATTTTCTATTTATACATATCTAAAACATATCTAAAACATATTATATATCAATATATTTTTTCATGATTTTTTTTGAATTATACACTTTATTAGTGCTAAGAAAAAGCACTGATAAATCCCCTCCTTTATCAGCGCTACTAAAAAAATCACTGATAAAGGGGGCCCCTTTAACAACGCTAAAAAGCGCTAATAAAGTGGGTGCCTTTATCAGTGCTAAAAAAGCACTCATAAAGAGTCACTTTTAACATCTCTTTTTTAGCTTTCATAAAATTTCCCTTTATCAGTGCTTTTTTATAACTGATAAAGGCACCATCTTTATCAGTACATTTTTTAGCACTGTTAAAGGGTGGTGCTGTGGAAATCCTGTTTTTTTGTACTGTAACTTTTTTTGGTTAAGAAACTTGAATGGTTTTAGGTATGCATTCCAAATAAAAAATGCATTAACTCAAATTTTTTTGATCTGTTGAGTGGAACCCCCCTCCCCCCAATCCTAAAATTCTTAAATTGGATTTCCTCAACCCTTGCCTCATAATTACACCAAGTCCTTATTTGGAAGTCAACCCTTGATGTGAACTACGTTATGTCAACCCAAAACATCAATTTAGAATTCCTCAATAATTGAAATCACCCCAATGTTAGTTGGTCAAGCACTTTTAACTGTGGTTTTATTTTAACTGAAGTAGTGAAAGGCTACACCGAATTAATATATACAATTGAGGGATTTTATCTTTTATTCCTAAATTTCAAATTTTTATATTTATCACATTCTTGTTAATATTAAGTGGATTTACTTAAGTGATTAATCATGACATAGATAATATTTACACATAAGCCAAATTATTTATCTTTCATGCTTGTTAATTCATTAATTCATGTGATCATGAAAAATATCCATAAGGAAATAACCATGAGACTTTACATAAATAAAATAATAAAGAGGTATGATCATGAGATTTTACTAAGTGTTAGTTTATCTAGTAGATGATAAACTATCTATTGACCTAGGGGAAAACATCTTAAACCAATTAAGGTTCATGTTGCATATTTCCACCTATCCACCTATGTATCTCTCTTAGATTATTTTTTCCTCATCCCAAAACATAAACTTCCTCCACTATCTTGGGAGCTCCATCTATTACATAAGATTTTAATCACACAAAGGTTAGGTAAGGGGTTTACATAAAATAAATCAGGGGCATGTAGACCCTTACATAATGAGATGAGAGATGACACGCATGCCAAAAATTTAATTTAAAAAAAATACATCAAACCAATCCCATAAAAATTTCATGTCTAAGCTCATGATAGTCCATTAGAATTAAAAAACACATTTAATAACATTATCTTTCAATTATAATTGTTCTTATTCATGATTAATAATGATCGGATCAATTAATTATATTTTTTTAATTAATAAATTATTTTAAATTAATTATCATCTTAATTTCCTTGATATTATCATCCATAATAATTTTAAACAAATTAAATAATATATTTAAAATTAACAATGTACATAAATTTACCTTTTAGGTAACACAGAGAGTACCCATCCAAACTAACCAATAGGTATTATACTCGTATATTGTTTACTCTTGTGACATCTGTATTACATGACTTATCATGTACTTTTATGATATGTACAATAAAATTAATGATTACATGGATAAACTGATTTTTTTATCATGTGTTATGCTTAAATTCACAAAGATTAATATTTTTAATATGATTCTCACATGATATGATGATATAAACATTATACAAAACTTAATTAAACATTTAAATTTATATTAAAAACCCATAACATGGTGTGTCCTATCATCTTAATACCCACATTCACATACATTTTGATATAGTTTACGTAGTATAATAAAATAATTTTAATTCTACACAATTTGGTATAATGACATGGTGTGTAAAAGCAAGCTAGATAATGTCTACTTTTCTCACTATCTATTTGAGGCACACACCTAGGGACTTTGTGTGTAAACCATGCCATGGAAAATGATGGAGTAAGCGGTGTGTACAAGGGATACATGGAATTTGGTCTCTAAGTTACATGGTTACCAGTCAGTTAGGTCGTGTAAGAAGATACATGCCACATCTATGACTAAGGATTGCACACCATGTATGGAAGTTACACGACGTGTATTCTGGTTGACCGTGTTTCAGGTTTTCCCAGTCATCACGCGATGTATAATTAAATGAACTGTGTGTAACAAATGAACTCCCCATGAATTAACTATAAATTAATTCTTGGTTCATTTTACACTATTACATGGCTTGTACCTCCGGGTTACATGATTTGTACTCTTGTGTTATCTGGAGAAACTCCTCAGCACCTCCGGATGAGATCTTTGAATTTATTTTTTCATAAAATTAATCGAATTGGATATATTTATTAGAAATCAATAAGAAGAATAATATCACATTATTTTCATTAAAGAATAATTAAACCATAATTGAAACCTAATTACTTATGAATAAATCAATCAATGATCTTTAAATAATTATAAATAATTACATGACCACTTTGATACCACTTATAGGTTCTGAGGACAGTACAAGATTTTGATGGGGCATGTCCAACTTTTATTTTTGTCATGAATGATGATAAATACAAGATTTAAACAATGATAAATGTTGTGATAAATGGAATTTAATCAATGAAATTAGAAATATGAAAAAATTCCAAAACTAGAGTACAGGATCATCACATATTATTTATAATTAATTTAATAAATTAAAGAATTACCTTGTGAGAATTATTTCTTCATTGATGAATCTAAAATTATATGTACGTTGTAACATCATTTTATTATAGGAATCAAGAGCATTTTCCCTCTAAAAATCCACTTGTGTCCCAAAAATCATTGAACATCATCGTAGGAATCTCTGGGTGGTACCATGAAAGATCTTATTGCTTGAGTTGTTCACATTTGATTGCCTCAAGAATTTTTTCTGAAGGAATATATTTGATCTCTCTTGACTCAAGAGTGGACGGTGGAGAAAGATTTCTCTACACTGTTGGGAGTGTTCCTGGAGAAGGTAGATCTCTAGGGCTTTGAGAGGATTCTCTAGATTCATTGTGCACATCAAAAAAATGAATAGGCTCTATTGAAAAAAATATATAATTGACCTTATGTACCTCTAGGGTTTAGAAATAAGTATTTCAATAAGTTTCCTTTAATATTTATTTAATCCTTGCAGAACCCAATGTCTATAATAATAATATTATTATTATTTATAAACATCATCTAAACTCATGAATTAAAATTAAATATTATTTATTCAAATAATATTAAATATATATTATTTCTCACCAAACCATTAAAATCGGTCCACCAATCCTCCACAATATTTATTGGGACTTGAATAATTTCTACATATTTATTAAATAAATATCACTGCATTTTTCTCCACTAAAGAAATAAATATTATATTCCCTAAATAGAAAAATGAATATTTATTTAATATTTTACTCACATAATATTCTCTAGAATAGTTAGTGATGGAATATATGTGATCAAGAAATCAAAAATAATTATTAATCAAAAATAAGGAATAATATAGATTAAATTCATTAAATAATAAATAATTACGTATTACTTAACTGGGATTATAGATTCTCTTAGTCTGTGATCCTCTAGACCTCTTTCTTAGTGGAATTAGGTGAAGAAGCCTAAATTCCAAGGTTAGTATCTAAAAACACATTAAGAGACCCATAGAGAATGAATTTATTGCATCAATGAAATAATACCTTATATGGATTATTATTTTATAATATAATACATTTATCATGATATAAATAATCAATAAGGTTTCATACTAGTTCCATCAACCAATGTGCTTGATGTACATTTCTTTGAATTTTTAAAAATAAAACTTTCTGATAGAACACCATAGCCATGATTTTATTTAGGCTATATAATTTCAATAAAAGGGCCCCAGATATCAACTTTTATTAAAGAATATATGGGGAAAATCCTTTCTCATATTATTCATTAATGTAGTATTACTCGTGATGCACCCAATGTATCCTACCACTCCATGAGCATATGCCCTCATAGTTCTAATCAATACATCTAAGTACATGACTTATAATACTAATTAATAATAATATTAAATTATGAGGATCAATAAACACATACACATATTGGAACATCTAATGACACATATAAATTTGGATTTTCTACATGCAGGTCTCATTCTCATAATATCATGCACTAGGCATTACCAAGGGTGTACACCATGAGAAAGTGCCTCAATGTCTTATGAGCCTCAACCCATGATTGCCTATATCATTTTTATCTCTTAAAAGATTTCATCTGGCTATATAAAATATATTTAATAATACTATCATGGAACTTCTGGGTCCTAATCATAGCGAGGAACTACTATGACCTTTTAGTGTGGCAACTACTCTTTCGACATTATCAGTAACTATGTTACGCAAATGAAAAATCATGGTGTGATAAGAAGTTTATTAATATTAAAAACTATGAATATTGGTTATCATAAAGTATATAGAAGTTGGTTCTAGGGCATTAACTCTAATATATTAGATCAAAATTGCACAATATTAATAAAAAATCCTTTTAAAATAATATTTTCACCATTATCATAGTAATTTACACTAATCCTAGTACTCTTATTTTTATGACCAAAAATGAAATTGACATTTTTACATAATTTGAACATATTTTCTATAAAATATAAAATCCATTTTTATATTTAATTCTTATAAGTGAATAAAACCAATTTTTAACATTAGTGAATAAAAACGGTTTTTAGAGTAAAATATTACTTAAGTTTCCAAAATGGTATACATGGTTTATAAATTCAACATAGTATTTTTAAATGAAGATAATTACTCATTAAATATATATATATATATATGTGTGTGTGTGTGTGTGTGTGTGTCTAATTAAATTTTTAATAAGTTTTTATGTAATATTTACTTCATGATAAAGTTATGAACATTAAAGAATTACTAAAAATGTTATTTTTTTAATATTAAACTATAAGAATTTATTTAAAAAATATCAAAAATCCATATTAAGAAACTTTTGACATCTTGAATCTAAAATTAAACTTCATTTTATCAAACACAACTTCTATAATTTTTAAATTTATATTTTAACTGAAAATGAAGTATATAAAAACATATTTTATTGAAAAAAAATGCCTTTTAAAACATTGTGTTCTCGATATTATTTCATACTAGTTTATAATTAATATATTGTTAATATATTAGTTAATAAATTTAAATATTATATATTATCATAACAATCATTTAAATTACTTGATTTAATTTGTGGACACATTAAATAGTTACTTTATAATTAATAATCATATTAATTATATAACCTCTAAATGTAAGAATTTTTTATAAGTTAATTTATCTATTTTAGTTATATAATTTTTATTATATATATATATATTGTTAATAAAAAAAATTTAACCTCATTTTAACTCAGGATTTCATGTGGATAAATCTATTGATAATAGTATTAATTTAGATAAAAAATATATATTCCAAAATCTTGATTCGTTACATTCTACATCTCCTTAAAAAAATTGTGTCCTTTCAATTTTAATTATCGATTACTAATAAATATAGGTAAGGAAATTTTTAACATAATTTTCTATCTATATATAACTTCAAATGAGACATCTTTCATACCATCTAAGGCTAGATCAATTTATAAATCTATTTTCATTAATTACTCATATACCCAAGTATGTATATACCCTAATCATATCTTCTAATATAACATGAATTTCCAAGTCACAAAACCATAGATAAATCATATATGCTTCCAAATATTAACACCATATTTGACACTAATTTTTTTTTCAACCACGCGGTCATAAAATCTCAAACCGTTGAATACGTTCCATAATCCAAAAAAATTGTAAACATTACCAAGAATATCATGAACCACTTTTTCATAAAATCAACTATCAATATAATGGTTTCCAATTATATCTAAAATAATTTCTCTAAATTTATAAACCCTTTATCTCATCCAAACAGTATTGTATTACCATCAATCATATATTAATCCTGTGATTTATTCATCCTCAATAACATGTTCTTCAATAATTATATCTAAAACTACTAACATATCATAAAATGACTAATCAATATTTTTTAAACCATGTAACATATATTCCAATATATTTAAAATAAAAATAATAAAAAACTATATAGTTGATTAATATAATCCTTATAAATTTTAAAAACACTAAAATATAATTGATATATGTGGATAAATATTATTCATTGAAACTATATACATATCCACTTTAATCATTAAACTACCCTCATGAACCAATATTTTTTAACTAATTCTATAATACTTTCTTCCTACATTAAAAAATAGGAATTATTTTATGAAATCTTTCAATATGAATATAATCATGTTTCCGACCTTTAGCATAAGAAAAATAATTTGAGACTCATGGTGGTATCCTACTAAGATTTTCCTCACACCATGTATGTACCTTTGGGCATGTATAATTTTTTTCTTCTAATACTAGTAAAGGTAAAGAGATGTATATTATGATGGATCTTCTTAATGTTTATGTTTCCTACTATTAAATGGGTTTGGTGGTGGCCAAGGGATATATGGTGATATCTTGTATAGGCATTTTTGGATCTAAAACCTTTGTTGTTAAGTTGTTTTGTATGCATCATCCTAATCAATGTTGGACATATTTTTGAGACTTGTGATCAGTTATATGTTGTTATATATTATCACGTTTTTTACATTTATGTTTTTTGAGGGACTTCTATATATATTTTTCTATACTCTATTTGGATTGATATTTTTTTATGTATATGTTTATTTGTTGGAATGAATTCCTAAACTATGGATGGATTAATAATGATTTTTGGATGTAATACAAGGAATTTTTCTTTGGATTTTGAGGTTGAAACAAGTCCCACAAATTTATAATTGATACCATGGTGCTAGTTTCCACCTCTTGAAGATTGAGAATGTGTCTTAGGACTTATGACGGGATGACCAAGATGATGGGGTTGGTTTACCTGAGTTGGTTTTTTATAAAATTGTATCATATTACCCTGTTGATATTTAGGAAGTGTGGTGGTATGTAGAAGGACCGTTAGGATTGAGTAGAGGGTGAATTTATTATATGGATCTTCTTCATATTTTACCTTGAGTTTCTAGGGGTTGTTTGGGATCCTATATTGGTTTGGTTCTTATTATGAGTAATTTGATGGAATTTGAAATGGTTTATAGTTATTTTTTGTTTTGGGTGACCCCTGAGTTGATTCTAAAAGCATTTATGTTTCTTTATTTATTGGAATTCCATTTTTAATTTAATTTTTAATTTATTTAGTTTCCATATTTGATATGTTTATATCATCCTGCCCCAAATCTCACTTAAGAATTTGAGAGAGGTATCCACAAAGAATAATCCACCAGGAAATCCTTATATAAATCCTAATATTGTTGAATTATTGATCTTAACCATTTAGTATATAGGTAAAAGTGAATATCTACATGTAGTTCTATCAATTGATCATGCCCAAAGTCCATGAAGAAAAATCCAACATATTTTTGAGGTTTTTAGGGCCCCAACAACTAGATTAATTCTTAGAAAATATTGAACATAACTTTTATTTACATAAACGCCCTATGTCAACAAAGGAGGTATTTTATACCTATAAGTTTGAAGGGATGAGCCAGATGTGGTGGGAATCGGTCATGCTGGATAAGCTCTATGAATATCTCACGTTTACTAAGATCAAGGATATATCCAAACAATAATTATACCTATAGGTTCTAAGAGTGTAGAAGGATAGGGAGTTAATGACTTTGGATAAAATGTACCATTCTATAATGAATTACTCTAATCATTTTTATAAGTTCATTCACTTTTCATCCAAGCTCCACATGAATGACTTTATGAAGGTGTGTCCTTTTGAGATGGGATTGAAGATATAAATCATGTCTAGGATTATTATTTTGTGATTTATAACATACATATAAGAGTTTGATAAGAGGATATGTGTGGATAAAATATATCATTATTGACTAGTATGATTCATGTCCCAACTATCATGATTGGGAGATATATTTTCTCTTTAGAGAAAAAAGAGGTATTGTGAGGAGTCATGATAGGGTAATAGTGGGAGCACAAAACGTCACTATGATTCTACCCAAAAATCTTCCTTGGGGTGAATTATAGTTGTGTTGTATAAATGTGGGAAGGTAGGGCATACCAAGTAGTCCTTCCAAGAATCATTAAAGAATTTAGACCAATAATAATGTTTGGGGAATCTTTATAAATATTGCAGGAATCCTTCTTAAGGCAATAAAGTGGTTTCTTCTCATACGAAGGGTTCCTAGGTGTATTTAAATGCATGAAAGAGGTGGTATGTTATTTACAAGTGAAAGGGGATTCAAATTACACAAAGAATTCCTAGAGTGGGATTGAGGCTGAGCACTTATATACGACAGTGCAAGATCTATATAAGTCAGATTCGGGGCCAGTAACCATTAGAGGCATTGTGTTTATTTTTTCATCTATGAATTTATCATTATTTGAAACAGGTGAATCTCATTTGTTTTTCTTTTATAATATAATTTATTCCTTTAAACTATGATCTAATTTAATAACATATATAATAAATCTCTCAAATCATTTGGGAAATAGGAGATAGTATGATTTCTCTAATTTTTAGGTGATATCAATGATACGGAGCGTGTTTGGGATTTCTTATTTCTAAACCCAAACATATTTAAACATATTTTTATCATGGATTGGATAGTTAAAATTAAGGATCAGATTTATTATTTCCACTAAAAGGTTTTGTTTCGCTCTAATGATGGGAAAACTCATATATTTTTGGGTGAGTTGGATCCAAGGTTGGGTATGGCTATTCCAATTATTCTAATCATAAGGTCTCTTTAATGTCAATTTTCTAGGATTATTTTTTATTCTATTTAGTGGGGTTCATATTTCAATATTTAATTGTTAGTAGATAAATACCATATGGTTTTCCTTGAAGATTTTTCTAGGTTTTCACCTCAACAGGAGATAGAGTTTACCATCTATATACTTCCCATGATGGGTCATGTCACCTTATTATTTTACTTAATTGCCCCTACTAAATTGAAGTGGTTAGATATTCATCTAGAATACTTATAGAATAAGGGATTAATTCACCCAATCTTATCAATAATGTAATCACCATAACTCTTTGAAAATAAGGCCAATGTAAGCCTCCAACTTTTCATTGAATACTATAAGTCAAAAATGGTGATGACCGGGAATAATTTTTTTTCCTCGGAAAAATGAATTGTTTGACCAACTCAGTGGGTAGGTGGTTTTAAAATATTAACCTAAGGATTAGGTGCCTATATTTTAGGGTGAGGTATTTGTACATTCATAATACGACATTCTAGAGAAGATATGAAAATTTTGAGTTTTTTGTGATTTTTTCCCTCACTAATTCCCCAATGGCCTTTATTATAACACCATAGACTAACATACATAGAAATTACATCATTTTTCATAATATTTCCTAAATTACACAAAAACACACCCAAATATTTTATTAGTTTAGTACCTTTGGAAACATGGAAACATAAACATCTGGTTCATAATACATCTATATCTTCTCATGCTTATTTCTTTATAACTAGAACCATTTTTGACATATCATACTTAATACCTTTGTTCATGTTATAAGGAAAAGAAATGTAATAAAGGGTCTGATCAGATACTAAGTAATATTAAAAAAGGGAGATACATAAGTATAACATGAATATAAGAGTATGAGAACACAAGCATAATATTTTAATAGCATACATTTCATATCAAAGATCATATACATCAGTTGTGGAATAAATATTTATAGTTTATAAGACATGAATTATAAGGGATTATAGAGAATAATCTATGAAATAATAACATAGAAATAAGAAAAGGAATTGGGGTGTAATAACACACACACAAACACACACACACACACACACACACACACACATATATATATATATATAATTATTTACATTGTAGTCAAGGATCACATCCAAGGATATCTTAGTGGCATGGTTTCACTCTCTAAACCATATTAGATATCAAGGTTCACTCGTAAGACCATGTTAGTAGTCAAGGTTCACTCACAAGACTATATTGGTGGAAAAGTTCATTTACTAAATTGGGTTCACTCCTCATTTCTATCATTTCTATCTCATGAGATATAAATCATTACTCAATTCATTGGAGGTAGATATAGGTCCCACCCACAAAATAATGAAAAAAATACATATGTGTGCCATAAGAAAATAAATCATTCATAATAAACATAAACTAAACATAGAAATAATAAGGATATAATCCTTGAACCATAACCATAGTAAAGCATAAATTACATCAAATAATGTTATATTAGGTGAAAAATGATTTTAAAAGATCATTTGAAATAATTCATGAGGAAAGTATCCATTCAACTTTGAAAAACTCTTTTTAAATCATACAGAATTTATAGAACCTTTTACATTAAACATAACCGTGAAAATATGAAAATTAATATTTGAAAACTATTTTAAATATCTTTGAAATTTTTTTCCCTTAAAAATGTATAAAAGGTCATTTATAACACTTTTGAAAAAAATTAAAAAACATTTATTTGAAAGAATACAGATTTCCGACCAAAGAGAGAATAACATTACATGAAAAATATAATATCTTGAAAAGAAGTATATTCATGATGAAACACGTCAAAGTATACTATATACACATTGTAAAGAATATAGGTGGATAACATAACATTTGTCTCAGAAAAGAAAAATTGAGACAAAATTTCCTTACCAATTTGGTAACTTTTGAACTATAATCCCCATGAAAGAGAGGTAAAAAATGGATTTGTAAATACCAATAAATTTAAGGACAAGGATCATAGATTAAATTGATGTTCATTATATACACCGCACAAAAGAAATGAGTGGTTAATATGGAATAAGTCTCAGAGAAATAAAAGTGAGACCAAAAATCCCCTTACCTAAAGTCTATAATTCCTTCATATACATTCAAATATCATGAATAATAAATATATATTTATTATAAATATTCCAAAAATATATATTAATATATATAATACCATATATGATTTACTTATGAATTTATATCACTTTTTTATTAACAATTCCATGTTAAAGTTTCTACTTTATTTTTCATATATATTTTGACTTGTTATTCTTGGTCCTATTATATAGATCATGATTTCTTCATATTAAAAATCATAACCATGATATAAATATTATATATATATTCATTATATATTTATTTATAGTGATTCATAAAATTTAGAGGTAGAAAATAAAATACCCTATTCATGGAGATAGTAGGCAGTACGTACACATGAACGTTGTTTTCATTTTTATATCATATTAAAAAGAAAGGAAAGTATATGATATATTTCTATAATAGTTTTTATTCCATATATATATATATATCACATATTTTTTTAATACCATACTTAATACATTCCATGTAAGAAATGAATTAATCACATCCCTTCACTTGGTGGTAGTCTGTTGTACACACGAACGACGTTATTGTATTACCAAAAAATGGACAGCATGAAGTTATATGTGACATAACAATTAAAGAATCCTAATAAAATAATAATAATAGTATTTATCATATATAAAATAAAATTTCATCATTATTATAGACCATTAAAGGTATTAACGGAATAACAAAGTACATTGGTTCGTGAGGCGGTAGTCTGCCATACACACAAACAATGATTGAGTATCTCATTTGATGGAAGTGTGTAAAGCTGTAGGTTATATACTTAAAATAAAATTTTATTAGTATATTTAATATACTTAGGTTATTATATAAACCTAAAATAAAAATAATTTAATGGGTTTAGGTAAGAAATAAAACAAAAACCTTCATTGATGAATGTTACCTCTTCTTTGGGTATCTCATTTTTATTTACACAAAACTATATCCTTGGTTGGATTAAGGACAAAATTAAGGATTTTATTATGGATTTAGGGAAGTTAGTAGGATATTTTTATAGTTTTTTTCTGAACCAAATAGGTTCTGAAGTGTGAAGAAAATAGAATAATAGGTTCCCTTTTATAATTTAGGTGAGTAACACTTTTGGAATTTCTTGAAAGATAAATTATAATAAATTACATCTCAATAAAATTACATATAAATAGAAATGGATTCAAAGATATTGTGTGATAAAGTGATAATAACATAAAACAATATATTTTATCCAATTTTTTTTGTAATTTTAAACCTTATCATTTTGATCAACCCTTATTTAACCTATTTTAATTTTAATTATGGTAACAAAATTTCCAATATTAAAAGGTTGGTATTTTTTATTGTAAGGTGAAAATTTAATCATAAATGTTAAATTTATGATATTTTAGACCATAATTTATCACCTTTTTCTTTTTTATGATATTTTTAATTTTTAACTAATTTAATAAAATATTATTTTTATAAAATATCATTACTATCAATTATGACACTTTTTATTACATTGAATTTACAAAAATTAATACAAGGATATAACATTTAGAAAAATCATTTAATACACCCATATTATGTCTTATTAACGTAAAAAAAAGTTTTTAGGACTTTAATTATTAAATATATTATTTCTTTTAATATTTTTAATATCACTAAATTGATTTTTCATTAATTGAATAATTACTACACCATCATTTTGTAATTATTTATGATAAATATTTCTTCACCAAAATTTTTAAATAAAATAACATGATTTAGATAAAAAATTTATATTTCAGAATAATATGTATAGACTATTATATCTTATATTTATCCTCAAATTAAAAATATTATACTCATTAAAAGCAGGAGTGTGACATTTTGTCACTCCCTTTGATTTTAATAAGAGAAAAGTCATTTTCATGGAAAAATGTCTATTAAATAATTCAATTTATGACCTAATGTATTTATTTTCTAATCAAATTCATCAAATAGCATTTTAGTTATTGTTATGGTAATTTTCTAATATTTATAATATTATTTCTACCCATAATTACATAATTTTCCCTTAACCATGGTAATAAAATTACTAACCTTACTATTTATATTGTCCAAAAATAAAAGGGTCATATTTAAAAATTTTGGAACTTATAATTAAAAATATGTAATACATTTTTTAAAATTAAAAACATATAAGTGGCTTAAATTAATTTAAAATTTATCCCATAGATGGGGCGACAAGATGGGTTTTAGAAGTAAAAATGTTCAAAAGTTTGAAATGTTTTTATATCCAAATTCAATATGAAATACATTAAAATGACCTTAATTTTATTAATATATGTATTACTGATCTTATATTACTTTAAAATATAATTTAACATTATAAATAATTTAGATGAAAATCTTGTTTTTAATTAAAAGGCAGTATCTTTCATTATTCCTAAAAAATAAAACTTATCATAAAAATTCCAAAAAATCAACCAAATTAAATTTTTTTATCCAATTTCAAATAAAAAGTTTATTTTTTCAAATATTAAATACAAAAGTGTCAAAATTTATTTTTATAAAAATTCTTCCATTGAAAGCCTGAAAACTGCCTTTTAGAAAATACAGTTTTCCATGCCCAAAAATAGATTTGTTCAAATTTTATGACTATAAAACATATTGGATTAATTTAAAAACATTTAATTTAATATAAATATATCATATAAATTCCATTAATATCATTCACTAATAGTGATTAATTTAATTTTATAAGATAAAATTCTTTTGTGGGAATAAAAATAGTTTTTCATAAAAAACACATCCTTTATTTTCAATTGGTTTTTATCTTTATTTATAATTAATTAATAACAATATAATTCATTTAAAAATTTATTTAATCCCATTCATTTCTTCCATTATAACTTTTATATGATAACTATCATGATAAATAGTATATTGTTTTTTGGTTAAACTTGGTCTTGCTTGTAACATAAGATATCAAAGTAACTCGTTGTTCTGTGTGACACAAATTTTTTTTTCTTTTATACCACATGAAAAACACTGTGTTTCATATAGAACAAAATTTTTCAAAAATAAAGGTTCAATATGTGTTGCATGCAACACAAGCTATCAAATAATTTTATGTTGTTTGAAAAAATAATTTATAAAAACTCAAGGTCTTACATTCTACCCCCTTAAAATTAATTTCACCCTCAAAATTTGTTACAAGGATAAAAAAGGATAAGGATACCTCTAAATCATCACATCCTTGTGTACACACATTACTCCATCCAATAGTGGTTTCACCACAAAATATTGACCAGGTGAGTGGTCTTGTTTCATAGAACTTTCATTATTCAATCCTGAATCTCTATTGGTTATTCCTCATAAGAAATATCTTTTGCTAGTGATATGAACATTGAGATTAGTAAATGTGAAGGATTAGTTATGTACTTTCTAAATATAGATACATGAAACATATTATTAACTTTAGAGATATTTTTTGGAACCATCAATTGATAATATTCCATCCCTATATGTTAAATAATTTCAAGAAATACCATTCCCACAATTTGAAAGTAAACTTTGTAAATCAAGGGTAGATAATTGAAAATTATTCTTTTTGGAAACATACATCATAAAAGGTTCAATAAAACTCTCTTTTAAAAAGAGTGATATTAAAAGGTGAATATCACTACAAAACTAGGATCCTGATTATGAGAGCATTAGTAGAAATTGAAAATCGAGACAAGGAAGAGAATTCTAACAATCAAGTTCTGATGGATAATGAAAGAGAGTATGGTTTTTATAAGGCTAATGAACACAAAACTGTAGAACAAATAGTTTGGAAAAAAGTTCATTGATATCATCATAAATTATGATAATAGCCTAACATTTTATTTCAAAATAAAATTATAATAAATACTTACCTGATTTCATATCATAATTACAATATCACCCTTTGGTTATTCTATAATCAATATACTATTTATTTCTTAATATAAGAAATGAATTTAAAATTGTAATACCTATAGAACTAGTGGATCACAATATTCATAAGGGGGTTATAGGTAATTCCTTCTATTTCTAGATAACATCATAACATAATGGTTAGCATATGTTATCCAATATGAATAAATATTCATATTATGAAACATTAATATCTAAAACCTTATTCAAATGTCAACATAAATATTTACATAAATGGTTAACCTTATAAACATTTCCAAATTAATAATTTATAAAAATAAGTTACTAAATTTCTCAAAATAAACTTAACATTAATCCCTAAAAAATATGATGTATCTCTTAATTATCTGTAACAGCCCGAGATTTTATGAAAACTATTATTTTTAATTTTATTAATGTCTTGTGTTGTACGCTACACCAAAAGGAGCTTGCACAATACGCATCCTTGACTTGCCTTGCATTACACGCAATCGCGACCTTCCTCGATAGCGTGTGTAATACGCAATACCGAGTTTCACTAAACAACGATATGCTATTAAAATATTATTAAAACTAGCCGTTATGAATAGTAATAACCACCTTTTGAAATTTTATAAATTTTATTTTTCAAAATGGACTTCATTTTTGGACTCAGAATATCGAAATTAGCCTAGGGTGAAATTTTGGTATTTTTCTGAAAACTTTCAATTTTTGATGAATAGTAAAACCACTAAGTGGTAGGTTAAAAACTGAATTTTGCATAAAACATAATTTTACCGCTTCTGTGAATGGAATTTCAAAAATCTGACAGACACGGTTGATGTCAGTAAGTAAAATGTGGTTTAATGAGATAAAAATAATTTGTTGGTGAATAGTAACTTTTTACCTTTTTTACCGCGGTTAATAGTAAATAGGGTAACTAAGGGTAAATATGATATTAATATTACCCTAACACATGTACTAATTCTATTGGACAAGTGTAATTCGACCAAAAACAAACTTAGGAATAAAATATGACCATTTAGGCCCACTTGGAGTAGATTAGGACATTTATTATTAATTTATTTAAAGAAGGGTTAAAATAGTTAAAATCAAAGTTTAATAAGTAACTAATTTTTAATATGGGGTTATACATAAGATAAATTCGATTGTAAATATTCATTAGAAAGCTAAAAAGATTTCCTACATGATGGTATTTTATTTTTAATTTTTAGACATCAAATAATTTAATATATTTATGACACAAAGATGATGAAGTAATTATCTTATTAATGAAATATTGACATAATTGATAATATAAATACCAAAATAAATGTAATTTAAGACTTTTTATGAATTCCACTAATTTTCTAGGTTACTATGATATATTAGTGTTGATTTAATCAACTTGGTTCGAACATATAATTCTGTTATGACTTTCACAAAAATCATATATCAAATAGTGTCAAAATTGATACAAAATAGTTTTTAAATCAAATATTATATTACTAATTGTTATGTTATTCCTAAAAATCTAAGGTTCGGCCAAATGACTTAGATAAGGATATATATATTAATAATAAACAATTTGGGGTTCGTTTGGCATGTTATAGTAAGTGTATTAACCATATAGTGAAAGAAAACAAAAAGACATGGTAAAAGTTAAATTATTTAACTTAGAGTTAAATCTAATTGATAAGGTTAAAATAGTACCCTAAACTTGTCTAAATCCTATTGGTTGATAGGATTTCGACCCATCCCCACCTTAGCTTCGAAATAAGACCCTTTGGATCCATTATAAACCGATTTTGACTTTAATATAAAATAATATTTTGAGATATTCCTAAGGTGCCCCTCTCCTCCCTTATAAAAGGACACCTCCTCCCCCTCCTCCTCACACCAATTTGAGCACTCAAGCTCGGCCAACCTCTGCCAAAATCTCTTCTCCACTTCCCTAGCAACATCCTAGAGGTTCTGGTCTTCCTCAAAGACCAATTTTAGTTCCCTAAGAGGAGGTCTCCAAAAGGTACTTCAAAGAAGAGGTAATTACCGTTACCAATTCTTTCATCTTTATTTCTTCTTCAACTTCTTCTTCTTAGGTTGTTTCATTATGAAGTAATAACATCAGTATCACTCATATACTGATATGTTATTATAAGTATGAAACAACCCTATTTCACCATCTATCCATCCTACGGAAAAAGAAATCACCGCGCGTGCGTACGTACGGAATACCGTCTCCAAGCCGTGGTGTAATCTATTTTCCACCACCACCTTACATGGATGGGTATAATGGTGTAAAGAATAACTATACATTCTTATTACAACATCATATTGATTCTGATATATTGTATAATCCAATCCAATTCAATTCAATATTTATAGAAATGATATCATCGCTCGTGCGTACGTACGGACTACCGTCTCCACGACGCGATGAGATTCATTCTCCACATTAACCATTCATGAATGATTATAAAGCATATATAACAAGTAATAATGAAATATATGACATAATAATGATACTGTATTTAGGTATATTTATATGTATGTCATCTAATTAATTCCATTCAATTCAATAAGGAAACGAAAACAGCGTTCATGCGTACGTACGGACTACCGTCTCCATGAACGGTGTATTTCATTCCATTATCAATATATAATATATATATGTATATTCTGAATATATATTATATATAAATCATGTTTTACATTCTGGATATAAGTAATCATGATCCAAGTAATCATATTAATAATTACAAGTTAAAAACACGAATGACAAATAAGACGATACTTTAACATGAATTTACAAAAGACCGGGTAATATAAAGCCATAAGAGAACCATATATGATATCATAACAATGAATATGATTCTGTAATAAGTCAATAACATTATGAAAATCATTATACAGGAGGTTCGGACACGTACAAAGCAAGTCAGACCTAAGGTAAGGGAAATATCACAATCTCATTTTTATCCGAGATTGTTTATTCGTAAGTATTTACTGGGGTGTATTTTATCATCCACATCCATGTTCCCTCAATATGTAATATTTTTTCCATCCACTTACAATAGTTTAAATCCAATTTTACCCTTCGGTGAGTTTTTAGTAAAGAATATGAAAGGAATCTTTTGTTGTTTTTCGTACGAGGTACTTTTTGACTTTTCCGACAAAAGTACGAAGAATGTTTTTTTAACTTATACGGCATGAATGGATTTTTAAAACATTATTTCCAAGAAGCTTACTTTACAAGTTTTCAAGTTTATTTTTAATCAACTTCTTTTATTTTAAAGTTTTATGACATGTTATGAAAGGAAAAATGTTTTTGAAGAAGAAAGGATATTTTCCTCAAGAATGGAGTTCAAGTATTTTATCAAAATTATTTTCCATCTAAGATAATAAAAGGGTTCTATTTTTATCCCTATTATTAAATGGATTTGATTATGTTGTTATGGAAATATTTTTATGAATTCCTTTATCTTATATGGATTGTTTTATGATTTCATGTTGTTTAAGAATCCCATTTTTATTACATGGTTTATGCAATGATGTATGGTTTATGATTATGTGGCACACATAAGAAAGGATTCATTATAAGATGGGTGGGACCTATATCTCCCTCCAATGCATTGGGTAAATATTTTATATCTCATGAGATAGACATGGCTGAAATGGTAGGTTATACCGGTTCAGTGAAACAGGACTGAAACGAGGGTTACTCGATTCAGAAAGGGACTTTGTCCACTAAGATAGTCTTGGCAATGAGTCTTGACTAACAAGAAATGATTCTCTATGATTATGTGTGTATGCCACAAAGTTTCATGTTTTAAGTTATGATTATTGGGATTTCATTTCACTACTATGATTTATCCCATGTTATGAAATTATGCTCTCTTTTGCAGATTAAGATTTCCAAAAGTTATGTTCTTATGAATATGATGTGATTGATTTTTCTTTTGTTTACCCTTACTGAGCATTTGAGCTCACCCTTTTATGTTTTCTTTTCCCCAGGATATAAAGAAAGGTTTTAGGTAAAAAAAAGGGAAGATCTTAATGGGAGATATTGAAGATCTTTCACCACGATTAGAAGATTACGTTCCGAGTTTCCAAAGACACTAAACTATTACGATCCTTGGGTCTGTGTTTTTGTTATGTACTAAGTATTCCGCAAAAGTAATGTAATGTCCATTTAAGTCAAGATACGGGTCTCTACAGTTGGTATCAGAGGCAAAGGAGTTAGGAATGTATCCGATCCTTGGGAACTCTCACATGTGAGCGTTGGACGAAGCATGGCTCTCCGCCCAAGGGCTTCATGAGGAAATGGCTGCCACTGGGGATGGTGGTGTGTCCCGCCCAGGGGGTGTAGCCACCCATGGAGTGCCCTGATAGGTATCAATTATAGTCTACTGGAAGTAATTCCAGACCGCTATAGTTGGTATCAGAGGAAAGGTTTAGTCAACCTTTGGAAACTAGGATGCGAGAACTTTAGTGAGATCCCTAGAGATATTTCTAAGGTATGTCTAGGGATGTCCCTAAGGTTAAGTATACGTATAGGTTATAGTACTAGAACTACGCTAACGATCATAGAATTAAACCTATGATGTTAGATATTGAAGGTACTCCCCCTTTATTATGTTGTTTTCCCTAGCATGATTTTTGCCTCTCACACTATTCTTTTTGGGTTTTAGACGATGGTTGGAACCCGAAGGAACCGTGTTGATCAATGCAATGGACAATGCAATGATTGCCCTCCTGAACAAACAAATGTTATGGGAGATGGAGTACAAAATCTTATTTCTATACTTACACAAGCTATGAATCATTCTGGACTTCCAAATGAGCAGAGAAGGGAACAATATTCTATTGAGTCCTTCATGAGGCAACGTCCACCTTCTTTCAGTGGGACTACCGATCCACTTGTTGCTGAACAATGGATCAGTACCACTGAAAAGATATTTTCAGTTCTTCAATGTTTTGAACATGATAAAGTCATCTTAGCAGTATATCGTTTGGAAGGTGAAGCTGATCAATGGTGGAATCTTATCAAGAATACGAGGCAAAGAGATGAAATTGAGTCCATGGAATGGGACGAGTTCAAGAACTTGTTTTTCAGTAAGTACTTCCCTCGTATTCTTCGAACAAAGATGGAAAAGGAGTTTCTTGAGCTAAAGCAGAAGGATGATGAATCTGTTGGTATATACGAAGCAAATTTTACAAGACTTGCAAGGTATGCATCTGGCATTATCATCCAACCTGAAAGTAAAGTTGATCGATTTTTCAGTGGCTTAAAACCAAGTCTTCGAAGGGCATTAGCTATAAGAGACTTCAGTAGCTATGACGAAATTGTGCGTTGTGCTGTCAAGGTAGAAATGGAAGTTGGTGTTACATATCCATCTCATGGTTTTGACAAGAAACGAAAGATGGAATTCAAGGAGAAATCTCAGAATAATGGTGAAAAGAAGATGAATGTTTCCTTATGCACAAAGTGTGGAAAGAAGCATGGTGGAGATTTTCTTAAAGGGACTAGAAAATTCTTTAAGTGTGGAAAAGAAGGTCATCGAGTAGCTGAGTGTCGAAGTAATGGAAAAAGTGATTCTAATGATGTGAATAAAGCAAACAATGCAGAGAACACATCACCAACACTTCAATGCTTCAAGTGCAAGGAAATGGGGCATTATGCTAATAAATTCCCTAATACAAGGGTTAGTGATGATCGACATGAGCAACCGCTTAAGGCAAAGGACAAAGGGAAGTCACATGCGATCACTATTGGAGATGTTGAATATGACAACGATGTGGTGGAATGAATAATTGTTTATGTAATTGGATTCCAAAATAATGTTGTATCATGGAGTATTGGAATATTTATGTATTGGTCTATTGTGGTTTTCAATAATTTTATGGTACCAATAACCATGGAAAGTGATTGAGATATTTTTTTGGAAAAATAATGATATGCGGAAAACGAGAAAATGAAATATTTGACAGTATTCATGAGCTCATGATTGATATAAGGACTAAGTGATATCATGGTTTGAGTATATAGAATTTTGAGGATTTTGGTAACTGAATTCATGTTTTCATTAAGGTTCAATGGGTATTCAAGAGAATACATGATTAAGGACTTTGAATGTTTGGAATGTGACAAAAAAAACATATCTTATGATATATGGGGTTCAACGATGGTATTAAATCTCCGGTAATCATCTTCACTATGTTATGAGAGTGGACTAAAGTATTATGGATAAGCCTAAAGATTGAAATGGATTATGTTGGACATAAATTAGTATTGTTTAAGGATAGAAGTTTTTTCGATATTATTGATGAGATGTTATAGTAATGTAGTTTTAGAAAAAGGACAACCTGCAGGACGGGCGACAGCCCATCGCTTCGGACAAGGCTGTGGGAATCGAACCCACAACCAAAGTGCGACTGGCCTTTATCGCCTACCACTGGCCTACATGAAGTCCCTGTTTAGTAGAAACTAGTTTTATTATATTAAGCAGTATGATATATGAGGTATAAGTCCATTTTAGGAACCATATATGATTAATCTCACTATAGATCGACTTATGTATATAATTTTTGCTAACCTTTTGTTTGAGACAGATGGAATGACCCGTCGTTCTATCACATGATCTGCTAACACTTCACGAATAACAAATTCAACTTCATTTATTTAAGAGATGAAGTGGAAATTATTCAAGGCACGAACAACAGTGAGATTGTACCAAAATAAAGTAAGTATTTATTCTAATTCAAATTTTCAACTTTAGGGAAATGATCTTGAAAACCAAAAAATGTTGTCCTAGTGATCTTATACCTGATGAATCAGATGGTACCTTATATCATCACAAATCTATGGATTTGTGATTACTGGCTTTTCCATAGCCATGTTCTCTACCACTCTCCATCAGAACATGATGGTTAGATTTCTCTTCCATATCCATATTTTCACCTATGTGGAAACCCAGTGATTGGTTTATTTGGGTAACCGTTACGTTTCATACTTTTGTTTTTAAAGATTGGTTTTGGTATTCCTTTTTACGATGTGGGTTTCTATTAAAGAAACTTTCGAATAGTAAACTATTTATAACCCCGACGAATTTCGAGGGCGAAATTCATTTTAAGGGGGGTAGAATGTAACAGCCCGAGATTTTATGAAAACTATTCTTTTTAATTTTATTAATGTCTTGTGTTGTACGCTACACCAAAAGGAGCTTGCACAATACGCATCCTTGACTTGCCTTTCATTACACGCAATCGCGACCTTCCTCGATAGCATGTGTAATACGCAATACCGAGTTTCACTAAACAACGATATGCTATTAAAATATTATTAAAACTAACCGTTATGAATAGTAATAACCACTTTTTGAAATTTTATAAATTTTATTTTTCAAAATGGACTTCATTTTTGGACTCAGAATATCGAAATTAGCCTAGGGTGAAATTTTGGTATTTTTCTGAAAACTTTCAATTTTTGATGAATAGTAAAACCACTAAGTGGTAGGTTAAAAACTGAATTTTGCATAAAACATAATTTTACCACTTCTGTGAATGGAATTTCAAAAATCCGACAGACACGGTTGATGTCAGTAAGTAAAATGTGGTTCAATGAGATAAAAATAATTTTTTGGTGAATAGTAACTTTTTACCTTTTTTATCGCGGTTAATAGTAAATAGGGCAACTAAGGGTAAATATGATATTAATATTACCCTAACACATGTCCTAATTCTATTGGACAAGTGTAATTCGACCAAAAACAAACTTAGGAATAAAATATGACCATTTAGGCCCACTTGGATTAGATTATGACATTTATTATTAATTTATTTAAAGAAAGGTTAAAATAGTTAAAATCAAAGTTTAATAAGTAAATAATTTTTAATATGGGGTTATACATAAGATAAATTCGATTGTAAATATTCATTAGAAAGCTAAAAAGATTTCCTACATGATGGTATTTTATTTTTAATTTTTAGACATCAAATAATTTAATATATTTATGACACAAAGATGATGCAGTAATTATCTTATTAATGAAATATTGACATAATTGATAATATAAATACCAAAATAAATGTAATTTAAGACTTTTTATGAATTCCAATAATTTTCTAGGTTACTATGATATATTAGTGTTGATTTAATCAACTTGGTTCGAACATATAATTCTGTTATGACTTTCACAAAAATCATATATCAAATAGTGTCAAAATTGACACAAAATAGTTTTTAAATCAAATATTATATTACTAATTGTTATTTTATTCCTAAAAAACTAAGGTTCGGCCAAATGACTTAGATAAGGATATATATATTAATAATAAACAATTTGGGGTTCGTTTGGCATGTTATAGTAAGTGTATTAACCATATAGTGAAAGAAAACAAAAAGACATGGTAAAAGTTAAATTATTTAACTTAGAGTTAAATCTAATTGATAAGGTTAAAATAATACCCTAAACTTGTCTAAATCCTATTGGTTGATAGTATTTCGACCCATCCCCACCTTAGCTTCGAAATAAGACCCTTTGGAGCCATTATAAACCGATTTTGACTTTAATATAAAATAATATTTTGAGATATTCCTAAGGTGCCCCTCTCCTCCCTTATAAAAGGACACCTCCTCCCCCTCCTCCTCACACCAATTTGAGAACTCAAGCTCGGCCAACCTCTGCCAAAATCTCTTCTCCACTTCCCTAAAAACATCCTAGAGGTTCTGGTCTTCCTCAAAGACCAATTTTAGTTCCCTAAGAGGAGGTCTCCAAAAGGTGCTTCAAAGAAGAGGTAATTACCGTTACCAATTCTTTCATCTTTATTTCTTCTTCCACTTCTTCTTCTTAGGTTGTTTCATTATGAAGTAATAACATCAGTATCACTCATATACTGATATGTTATTATATGTATGAAACAACCCTATTTCACTATCTATCCATCCTACGGAAAAAGAAATCATCGCGCGTGCGTACGTACGGAATACCGTCTCCACGCTGTGGTGTAATCTATTTTCCACCACCACCTTACATGGATGGGTATAATGGTGTAAAGAATAACTATACATTCTTATTACAACATCATATTGATTCTGATATATTGTATAATCCAATCCAATTCAATTCAATATTTATAGAAATGATATCATCGCTCGTGCGTACGTACGGACTACCGTCTCCACGACGCGATGAGATTCATTCTCCACATTAACCATTCATGAATGATTATAAAGCATATATAACAAGTAATAATGAAATATATTACATAATAATGATACTGGATTTATGTATATTTATATGTATGTCATCTAATTAATTCCATTCAATTCAATAAGGAAACGAAAACAGCGTTCATGCGTACGTACGGACTACCGTCTCCATGAACGGTGTATTTCATTCCATTATAAATATATAATATATATATATGTATATTCTGAATATATATTATATATAAATCATGTTTTACATTCTGGATATAAGTAATCATGATCCAAGTAATCATATTAATAATTACAAGTTAAAAACACGAATGACAAATAAGACGATACTTTAACATGAATTTTCCAAAGACCGGGTAATATAAAGCCATAAGAGAACCATATATGATATCATAACAATGAATATGATTCTGTAATAAGTCAATAACATTATGAAAATCATTATACAGGAGGTTCGGACACGTACAAAGCAAGTCGGACCTAAGGTAAGGGAAATATCACAATCTCATTTTTATCCGAGATTGTTTATTCGTAAGTATTTACTGGGGTGTATTTTATCATCCACATCCATGTTCCCTCAATATGTAATATTTTTTCCATCCACTTAAAATAGTTTAAATCCAATTTTACCCTTCGGTGAGTTTTTAGTAAAGAATATGAAAGGAATCTTTTTTCGTTTTTCGTACGAGGTACTTTTTGTCTTTTCCGACAAAAGTACGAAGAATGTTTTTTTAACTTATACGGAATGAATGGATTTTTAAAACATTATTTCCAAGAAGCTTCCTTTACAGGTTTTCAAGTTTATTTTTAATCAACTTCTTTTATTTTAATGTTGTATGACATGTTATGAAAGGAAAAATGTTTTTGAAGAAGAAAGGATATTTTCCTCAAGAATGGAGTTCAAGTATTTTATCAAAATTATTTTCCATATAAGATAATAAAAGGGTTATGTTTTTATCCCTATTATTAAATGGATTTGATTATGTTGTGATGGAAATATTTTTATGAATTCCTTTATCTTATATGGATTGTTTTATGATTTCATGTTGTTTAAGAATTCCATTTTTATTACATGGTTTATGCAATGATGTATGGTTTATGATTATGTGGCACACATAAGAAAGGATTCATTATAAGATGGGTGGGACCTATATCTCCCTCCAATGCATTGGGTAAAGATTTTATATCTCATGAGATAGACATGGCTGAAATGGTAGGTTATACCGGTTCAGTGAAACAGGACTGAAACGAGGGTTACTCGATTCAGAAAGGGACTTTGTCCACTAAGATAGTCTTGGCAATGAGTCTTGACTAACAAGAAATGATTCTCTATGATTATGTGTGTATGCCACAAAGTTTCATGTTTTAAGTTATGATTATTGGGATTTCATTTCACTACTATGATTTATCCCATGTTATGAAATTATGCTCTCTTTTGCAGGTTAAGATTTCCAAAAGTTATGTTCTTATGAATATGATGTGATTGATTTTTCTTTTCTTTACCCTTACTGAGCATTTGAGCTCACCCTTTTATGTTTTCTTTTCCCCAGGATATAAAGAAAGGTTTTAGGTAAAAAAAGGGAAGATCTTAATGGGAGATATTGAAGATCTTTCACCATGATTAGAAGATTACGTTCCGAGTTTCCAAAGACACTAAACTATTACGATCCTTGGGTGTGTGTTTTTGTTATGTACTAAGTATTCCGCAAAAGTAATGTAATGTCCATGTAAGTCAAGATACGGGTCTCTACATTATCACATACCAAACATTTGAATACTGTTATCATTTATTCTCTTGAAACATGGTAATAACATGAATTACCATAAAACTATAGTGAAAACATACATTCTTTCAAAAATTAACTCTTTCCTCATACCATAAATGAAAAAATTCTATAAACTCAATCCATGATATCTTAAACCACATTGTCATCTTATTATTCCTAGGGTCATCAATATTATCTAATTTATTTTATCACAATAAAACATATCTTTATCTCATTATCCCAACATCATGTGCATATTAAGGGTTATCCTTCCCTTAATCATGTGTTTTCAAAAAATATAACCTCACCACCTCAATTAATTATCATAGTTACCAGTACCTGATCCCAAGAGTCATTAAAGTTGGTCAAGATTAATTATTTATTTCTCCTACTAACTACTTTATATGTGGCAAGCAGGGTCGAACCCACAGGGAAGGCTATTTTTAACCACAACCTTACTAAAACTACTTCAAAACCCTCACTGTTGTAAGCAGTGAGTTATATTTTCTTAATATTTTTTATCTTTTAATATTTTTTATGTTTTTATGAACTGTAAAGTAAAACCACACATCTCTTGTACATTTGTTCTAACCTATACTGAAATAGAGAACAGGTGAAAATAAGATGTAACAAAGAAAATAAAATGCTGATAAAATAAAAACAGAAAAGAACACTCGAGGATTACTCTAGTATACTGGTTTAAATTGTTTCTCCTAATCATGTAAAAGTAATGCATTATACCACTAAAAATAGGTTAATTTTTTCTCTCTCCAGTAGTTAAGTCTTGTAAATTTTATAACTTAGAGTTCACCACTCCAAAGAAGTAAAACTTTAGAAAGATGATTTAAAAGGAAAACAATAAACACTCGCCATAAGTACTGAAGTTTTCATTATGATTTGATCACTTAAAATATGAATACATAATCAAACTCACCGAATGATTACATAGTTTTGAAAAATTCATTTTTTGTGGTACGAAGCAGAAATGTGAAAGTAGAATCGATCTCGCTGATCAATTCTTATCACAGAAGAAATTTTTAATGAAAATGATGAAAATGATCACCAGTAGAACAAGAACTCTCCCCGAACTATAAATTTAGCTAACTAATATATTATTCATTATCACTATAGTAATGGAAAACATTTCAAAGAAACAGAGTATAAGAGTTAAAACAAAGGGGAGAAATAACTCCCTGAAGATGCTCTGCTCCTCTGCTCCTTCGAGTCCAGGACTGCAATTCTCTGGATGGTCTTTGACAAATTCAATGAATTTCATCCAATCCCCCCCCCCCCCCTATTCTGCTACTTTCTCTGCTTTAAGTAGACACTTTCTTCTACTGCATGTCACCAGAACTTTTCACCGACTTGAATTTATCTTTAACTATTTCACCGCACACGTGTGTGTGTTCGCGACTGGCATGTCGCACAAGTTTTTCTCACATAACTAACTCAAGATGAGTTAGTTAAGTGAATATGGACATAAAATTGTCCCTCAAATGAACCTGTGTAAGAAAAATAAACAACATAGTTAAAAACACTAAAGAAATAAAGAATTATAGTTTAAGAAATTAGTTTATTAAGAAGTATTTAAAATAATTAATAAACATTTTGATAATGAATTACTAATAAATTAGTAATTATATTTTCATTAAATATAATTAAATAATGTTTATAAAAGGTAAATCATAATGAATTAATATTTCCCTCAGAATTTGGGGATGACCTCCTTGATTGAAGGTTCAAACATTCCAATCGGTTTCCAACGGGTTTGTTCGTAGAACCGGAAACATCCAATGATTCCACATCCATTTGGACATACTTTCCAAAGGTAGGTGCTCATTATTTTATGGACTAATTAGGATTAAGAATTTTCATTGGTTGAGAGGATGGGAGGTTGGACTCATCACACCTTTTTTAGGGGAATTATTGTCTACTCCAGGACTCTCTTTATAGATTTAAGTTATGTTCATGAATCCTTATTACATTACCAAGTATAAAATGAGTTTTCTTTCAGATCTGAAAATCAATGATTAAATATGTAGGAAATTTATAGAATCTTTTATATGTATTCGAGGTTCTTCATTGATAGAGAATCACGTGTATTTATTAGAGATTCTTGGTCAATGGTATCCTTCGACACATTTATATAGAAGTCTCTTGGTCATTATGATGACCATCCTGGTTTTAAGGCCACTCAGTGGGGCACTTGAAGTTTATTGTCATTCATATGGACGTGTATTATTCCAGTGTTGGGATCAAACCCATAGATGGGATACCTACATATCATTTGTTTAGAAAAGGAATCAGAACCCACATAGTTCGAGTAAGGGAGTATGATGTTTATGATTCATGGCTCAAAGAAGGATGTCATAATTACTTTTACACTCTAAGCTCACGTGAGTCATGCTATGTGTGAGAAACAAGAGGTATTGGTAAAAAATCAGACAATTGTGCCATGAAAGATGCAATCATAAGAAATAATGTGGGAATTATGTATGTATGACTACCCAGATAAATGAAGATTAGGATTTACTTCAGGGAACAAATCCAGGAACAAGGTCTATAAAGGAATATGTGCTTCATAGAGATTTGAATACTCTAACTTGGGGCTTACTCCTGAAAAGGAGGCCCAAATTAGGAGAGGAATTATGATTGGATTTTACTCCTTAGAAGGAATCCAATATCAAAGGTAAATTAGGACTGGTTAAGAGAAATTAAGACTGGGGATTACTCATGAAGAGGAGGCACAGATTAAGAGACTAAAAAAATTAAGGGACTTGGGGCTTACTCCTGAAAAGGAGGCCCAGGTTAAGAGACTTATAAAATTAAGGGACTTGGGGCTTATACCTGAAAAGGATTCCCATATTTGAGACTGGGGCTTACTCCTGAAAAGGAGTCACAGGTTAATGATTGTGACTAGGGCTTATTCCTGAAAAGGAGGCCCAGGTTAAGAATTATGACTTGGGGCATACTCTTGAAGAGGATTCCCAAATTAGGGGACTTGGGGCTTACTCCTGAGTAGGAGGACCAATTAAGAGAACTTGGACTGGGTCTTACTCCTGAAAAGGAGGCCCAGTCTTGAGAATTATTAATGGGGTTTATTCCTGAAAAGGAGGCCCAGGTTAATGAGGACTTGGGGATTACTCCTAAGGAGGATACCCATATTTGAGAATTATGATTGGGGCTTATTCCTGAAAAGGAGGCCCAAGTTAATGAGTTCTCTCATCTTAAAGGATGAGGTTGAATGAATGAAATCTCAATCTTTAGTGACATAAAGATGTGTAAATCACTAGGTTTTGAGAGATATTCCATAGAATTACTTTCATATAAGGAAGTCAAATCAAGAAATAATGCCATAAATGGATTTGAAGAGTGTCTTGAAGACTTAATTTTTAATAGGAGAGGTGTAATGGCTTAAGAGAGGTGAAATGGCCAAAAAGGGCACCCAAAAAGGAAGGGGCGCGCAAGTCCTGGCAGGCGCGCAGGTACTGCATGGGCGTGCAAGTCCTGGTCGCGTAGGTATACCTACGCGACACATGGGTACTTGTGAGATGATTAATGAGCAGGGTAATACTTGATCGACTCTTGGTTAAAGCCTTTAGAATCATCTTGAGGTTCTTCCAGAAGAGTGGCGTGCAAGTTCTATTGAAGGAGTCAGGCGGCGTGCAAGTGTGGCCATTTCCCTTAAGGGTTGGCCACTCAGGCATGCAAGTTTTGATGAGTTTCAACACTTAGACCTTCCTCCCCCTCTTTAGATCTCCCGTTCTAGGTATGAAATTACCTTATATGTGTTTTGGAAGGTTTGAGAAGATACTAGGGCGCTGGGAGCTCAAATCTGAGTTTCTGGAAAAAATTCCTCCTGAAATAGGGGGCCCACGGTTGGAGAAGACCCCGGGTGGTTATCCTTTAGGGCGCGCAACTCACTTGCGTGACCATTAGGGGGAGCGCAAGTATACTTGCGCGACCATTAGGGGGAGCGCAAGTATACTTGCACGACTGTGATGGAACTTGCGCAACCCTTGTGCTTTTGAAGCCTTGTTCATGCCTTTTTCGATTTTTGATGTTTTCTTCAAAGGATGAATCAATTTGTGCTAAGGTATTTCACTTTCCATTATTTTAGACAATGTGACAAAAAGGAGTGTCAACAAAATTCTCCCCTTAGAGTTGGATCCGAAATAAATGAGGATGTGACTCTGAGGAAAAGAAGAAAACCAAAGGAAAAGTAGCGCGCAAGTGTTGATGGCGCAGAGGGAAGCGTGCAAGTGTGAGTCGCCCAGGGCTGGAGTGCGCTGGGTGGAGGGGTGTAGGTGGGTTGTCTGGCCTATAAATATGCATCCCCATTTCCGTACAAAGCATTCGGATTTCTGGATTTCAAACCTTCGAGCTCTCGCCACGCAGGTCACCATCGCCGCGCAGGTTGCTCTATTTTCCGATGTCTCTTTGCTGTTGCACTGTTGTATACGTATTTAGAATTTCACGGTGATACTTGCTCACTAAAAACTTGAACGACACATCCATATTTTCGCGTCTGAATTCCTTCACAAATTTTATGAAAAATCAACTTACTTAAGAGTTAATTATTCATCTTCTGTGCAGAATCAATGGATCTTAGGAGAATTGGAATGGCTGATGGACTATCTAACAAGAGGATTGATGACATTATGAACATTTTTGGCCATGATTAATATGATATTTTCAACAGCACTCTCCCAGATTTGGCTATGTGCTTAAAGAAATATCATCTTAATTTCCCATAGAGCATCTACCTGCCTCTATATGGTCATGGTCATCTGGAAGGAGTCAATGTTCTAGATGCAAAGAATTATATGCCTGAGATGCAGCTGCACTACTACTCCTCTATTTCGGTTATGTTGTGCATTAAGACCAACAACATTGGCATGAACTTTCAAAAATTTACTTGCATGCCATTTCATTACAGATATGAAAATGGAAAACCCGTGGGCTGAAATGTTTTCCGCTGCCGGTTAGTGGAGAGAAGACAAACATGGTATTAGAGCAATATCTGAAAAGAGTACTCTCTCCAAATGTCTCTTTACTTCCAATGCTTCATTCTCAAATCCATGTATCCATCTTCCAAGTCTCTTGGATAGAAACAGAGTCACTGTTTGATCAGCAGAAAATTTTCTCAAACCGCACTCAAGAACATTCTTTTATAATTGTTCCAAGAAGAGTTGGTATCACAACATCTTTTATGGTATCCAGTTGAATGAATGAATTCTAGGTGGCTGCTGATGAAGGTTGGGATACCATAAATCAAATGAAGAGTTATGTTGAAAGTCTTTTGTAATTTCTTGGAAAAGAGAAGAGACTCCAATCTGTGGATGTCCTTCTAACGCTTGTGCATCAATGAAAAAAACATTCACCTTCAATCATTTGTACTTGCACTCTCTTTTGCTATCTGCTTTAAATTTTACCTAAGCCAATGGTCCTAGTAAGCATAGTTTGATTTTTACTAGGATTAATATAAATAACCCTACAAACTTTGAATATTTTAATTGCTCAATATTACCTAAATCATAAAAAATGTATGTTTAGTGAGTTGGAACTTGAATTTTATTCAGAGTTCCTTTGTCTTTTGTGGGCAGTTTAAAGTCATGCACGTCGGACATAAAGAGGCTAATGTTTAAGGTCGAAATAGCTTTGACCGAAATGGATTAAAATTGACTCAATTCATTGAAAATTTATCTAAAAACATATTACCTTACTCAAGTATGAGGGAAAATATGTAAACTATGACTTAAGAATATTTGAACCTGAGGAATGATATGAAAAAGATCTAAAAGGCACTAGAAAAAGTAGTTCCCAATAATGAAGTTACCATTTTTTCACAAACCCGTTAGGGGGTTGAATTATGTAGGGCCACCTAAGGGCATTAGCTGCATAGTTAAATAAATAATATCTTTTGGCTAATAAGTCTGTTATGTAGACTGTTTATGCAAGGCCGCCTATGGGAACGTGCTGCATAGTCAGGAAAAAGAACTCTCAGAAATTTACTTTCCTAGTGCTAAAATCCAGTGAAAGTTTACGGAAATTTAAATTTTCCAAAGTATAGAGTTTTCTGTATGGAAAGAGGTACTTGAATATGGAGAAGATATTTCCAAATAAGATTATCGAAGAACTGGATGGATATCATTCCTATGAAGGTCTAACCCAAACGTAGGGAAGGAGAATATAAACCATAAACTTGAATACTTTCAGATCATGAAAAAATATATGGGACAAATATGTTAAGGACAGTTATTTTTTTTCGGATCCCTACATACTGTCATTTAAGACCAATAAGGACAAAAGAGGATTCCTTCTCAAGAATGAAGTTACCAGTATCCAAAAAACCCGTTAAGGGGTTGAATTATGTAGGGACACCTAAGGGCATTGGCTGCATAGTCAAATAATAGCATCTTTTGGCTGACAAATCTGTTTTGGAGACTGTTTATGCAAGGCCACCTAAGGGCACGTACTGCATAGTCAGGAAAAATAATTCTCAGAAGATTGAAATTTTTGTGACTAGAAGTCAGGAAAAGGATTATGAAGATATGAAAATATTTAAGGATAGGATTATGACACATAAAGATGGGTATTGTCCAATGTATGTAGAGATACATAAATCAATACTAACCATAATCATGTTGTGGATGGGTCCTGAATTGAAATGTTGGACTTCACTATGTATCCCATAAGGATGGGAATCAAGCCATACATAGTTCTTAAACTACAGTTTAACGTTGTGTGGGACAAAAGTATTAGAGATCTTAGTTTAGGGTCACAGAGCTTGGACAATTATAAGAAATACACAGTGTGTGTTTTTATGGAGGCTTTTCAGCCAAGGGACTGAAAGTGGAATTTGGGGTTAGGCCCAAAGACATGGGGCTGGATTTTAGGGACACTCGAACGTTCCTATGTATCCCATAAGGATGAGAATGAAGCCCATGTAGTTCTAGCAATACTTTCTCTACAAATTTGGTTCGTACATGTGAAGGTTGAAAGGGAACCTTAGTGGAATGATGGTTTGACCCAAGATAACAGGTTCAGGTATTTCCATGTTTGCACGTAGTCGTTGAAATGAAACATGATTGAAAAATCAATGTAAATCATGATTCCCTCTCAGGTGAGGGTGTCAAAGAATATTGTAGTTTATTGCCATACTGGACAAAAGTGTTGTATAGCTTAACGTCGTATAGCAAGGAAGAAAGTGAACCAATGTAAAGATATTGATTCTGGGGATGGTTTCACGAATCAACATCATATGAGATGGAGGTGAACCGATGTGAAGAGATTGGTTTTGGTCTTGAACCTTGGGAGGTTGCCTACGTACCCAGCCTGGAAGGCAAGGATCAAAGTCCATGTAGTTTAATTAAAGAATTAACTAATGATCAAGTTGTTCTTGGGGACAACGACCTCGAAAATGATGTTGTTGGGATTTACACATGGTTAGTAGCCCAGAGAGAGTGTTATGGTTAAGGTTTGATCTAATCTCACATGAGTCATACTCGGTGTGAGAAACAAGAGGTAACAACAACCTTCGCGATGCGTAGTTTAATGTCATGTAGGACATATAAAGGGACTATAAAGTTTAAAGTCTTGCAGTTAGGACTATTGGTGTTGCGCAGTTTAATGTCATGTCGTAGGGACAACGTACAGTTTAATGTCATGTAGGACATATCAAGGACTTTATGTACAGTTTAGTGTCATGTAGTTAAGACGATGGGGATGATATAGTTTAACATCATGTTGGACGAAAGGGAGACTGTGCAGTTTAATGTCATGCAGTGAGGACAAAATAGTACACCATTTAATGTTATGTTATGAATTGTGGAACTTTTTTCACAGTTTAACGTTATGTTGGACGAAAAAGGGATGATACATTTTAGCATCATGTTGGACGAAAGTATGAATAGATTAAGGTCATATTCATGGACCGTGGATGGTGCAGTTTAATGTCATGCTAGACGTAAGGGACTTCCCTACAGTTTAACGTCATGTAGTTAGGATGTCACAGTTTAACGTCATGTGAGATGAAAGGAATAAAAATAGTTTAATGTCATATGTATGGATTGTTGCTGTATAGTTTAACATCATATAGCAAGGATGATGAAGGGGACACAGTTTAACGTCATGTTGGACGTTTGTGCAAATAGTTTAGGGTCATATGCATGGACTGTTGATGATGCAGTTTAATGTCTTGCTGGACGGTGGTGTAGTTTAAGGTCATACCGGACCACGATACAGTTTAAGGTCATACCGGACCACGGTGCAGTTTAAGGTCATACCGGACCACGGATGATATATTTTGTGTTTATACAAAATACTTCTTTAAAAATCTGGCATTGGTTGGAGTAGTGATGAGTTCTCCATCCATTGAGATTAATGAATAAGCTCCATTGGAGTAGACCCTATGTATTGAGTAAGGTCCTTCCCATTTTGGCTTAAGCTTGGGAGGTTTATTTCCTAGTATCATTGGAGTTCTGAGAACTAATACCAATTCTCCCTGAGTGAATGAACGAAGATGAACTTTTTTGTTAAAATCTCGTGCTATTCGATTCTGATAGACTTCCAAATGGTGCAAAGTGCACAATATTTTCTCATCTAACCGTTCCAATTCATTCAATCACTTTTGAGATTGTTCATCTGTAGATGATTGATCACAAATGGCAACTTTGAGCAAGGGTAGTTGAACTTCTATTGGCAAGACTGCTTCCGTTCCATATACCAATGAATATGGAGTTGACCGAGTTGCAGTGCTGGTGGTAGTTTGATAAGCCCATAAAGCATGAAAGAGTTTATCAGGCCATGATTTCTTATCTTTATCCACCATCTTTTGTAGTATATTTGACAGAGTCTTGTTGAAATCTTCTATCTAGCCATTGGCCACTGCATGATACCGAGATGAATTGTTGGATTTGATTTTGTTTTCTTGATACAATTTCTTCACCTCAGATGAACAGAAGTTGGTTCCATTGTCCGTCAATATGGTATGAGGTACACCAAATCTGGTAATGATGTTAGACATGATGAAGCTAAAAATGCATTTAGAACTGACTTCCTTGAGAGGTATTAACTCTGCCCATTTGGAAAATAAGTCAGTAGCTGTAAGAATGTACTTAAATTGGTTGGCCGTAGCCTAAGGGTAAGGTCCCACCACATCCATTCCCCATGTGGAAAATGGCCATGAGTATTTATCTGTATGAAGAAACTCTGGAGGTTGATGAATGAAGTTGGCATTTACTTGGCATGAATAACACTTCTTTGTGAAATCAACACAATCTTGTATCACTGAAGGCCAAAAGTATCCAAGCCTTTGAATCTGATCAGACAGTCTATGTCCAGACTGGTGCGCACCATAGACTCCTGCACGCACTTCTTTCATGACAACCATTGTCTCTTCACCATCAATGCATCTGAAGATAACTCCATCAAAACCACATTTGTAGAGAATTTTCTCTAGGTGATCTGGGCTATCATAAAGAGTAAAATTGACCACACGTCACCATATTTTTTCTCTCTCGACTCTATCAGGTGGAAGTGTTCTATTTTGAAGGTATTCCCTGATAGGTGACATCCATCCTGTAGTATGACCATATGGTTCAGGAATGGGACTAATTTCATTAATTTCCTCTATTCTGATTCGAACATAAGGTGAAATTTCATGAAAGTGGGAAATACTGATGGTTGTCTCATCCCGATTTGGATCTTCCAGAGCTGTGGCTATGTTAGCCAGTGCATCAGCTTGAGCATTTTGTGATCTTGGGACATAAGAAAATGTCGGTTCCGAAGGGAATTCCGCCATTAACTCTTTGACATAATCATACAAAGGGATTAGTTCTTCTTTTCTGATGGCATAATCCCCATTGACTTGTTTGATTACCAGGTCTGAATCACCTTTCACCTTTAAGTGATTCACTTGTGCTTGAAGCGCTAATTCCAAGCCTGCTATGAGAGCTTGGTATTCTGCTTTATTATTGGTACCAACTTCCCACAATAAGAAGGAATAAGGTAACACTTCCTTTTCTGGAGAAATGAGCACAATTCCTAACACAACTTTTTTGAATTTAGGATTTTTCATTTTCCTCCCTAATGGACTTCTGGAATCACCATCAAAATAAATTTCCCATGCTTGAGAAATTTATTGAATAGAGAAGACTTCCTCGTCAGGGAGTTCAATATCTGAAGATGTGTCTTCCACTGAAGGGTGTTCAGCTAGGAAATCAGCCAGAGCTTGGACCTTTATTGCCTTTTAAGACACATACTGAATGTCAAATTGCTGAAAAATAACTGCCCACCTTTCCAGACGTCCTGTAAGCATTGGATGACTAAGGATGAATTTGAGCGGGTTATTGCAAGATACCAATTAGACCTCGTGATGTTGCAAGTAGTTTCTTAACTTCTGAACTGCAAAGATTAATGCCAGGTAGCACTTCTCAATACTTGAATACCGGGTTTCTGCTTCAATCATAGTTCTACTGAGATAGTGGAGGCTGTTTTCATTCCCAGCATCATTCTTTTGAGCAAGAAAGGCACCCAATGATCACTTTAGAGCTATCACGTAGAGGATAAGTGGTCTCCATTCAACGTGTGGTATGAGTAACAGTTGACTCAAGAGATATTTCTTGAGAATATGAAATGCTTCTTGAAATTATTCATTCCACTGGTAAGTGACTCCCTTCTTCATCAATTTGGTGAAGGGTAAACTTTTGCCTGCCAAATTGGTGATGAAACGCCGAATATAGGCTAAGTGTCCTTGAATTCCACTTAATTATTTCAAATTTTGAGGAGGTGACATACCAAGGATTGACTTGGTCTTCTCATGATCGTCTTGAATACCACGATGGCATACAATAAAGCCGAGAAATTTTTTTGAGGTTACCCCAAAAGCACATTTTAAGGGGTTCATCTTCAAATTATGTTGTCGAAGCTTGCGGAATATGACTTCCAAATATTCCAAGTGATTAGAACATTGTTTGGATTTAACCACCAAATAATCTATATAGCATTCAACAAACTTCTCTAAGAAGGGTTTGAAGATACGATGCATGGAACGCTGATATGTTGTACCTGCATTCTTTAAGCCAAAGGGCATTACCCGGTAGCAAAACACACCTTGAGGGGCTCTAAAGGCTGTGGATTCCTCGTCTTCTGGGGACATTCAGATCTGATTATATTCGGAATATCCATCCATTAAGGAAAGTGCCTCATAGCCAGCTGTTGCATCAATTAAAAGTTCTATAATCAGAACTGGGAAATCATCCTTATGACAATGCCGATTAAGATCTCTGAAATCGATGCTAACTCTAATTTTTTTGTTCTTCTTCTTTACAGGGACAATATTAGCCAACCACTTGGGATACTAAACTTCTTTGATGAAGTTATCTTTGATAATCTTATCCACTTCAGCTTCAATTTTGGAAGCATAAATTTGGTGTGTCCTTCTCACGGCTTGCTTAAATCTTCGATGTTCTTCTGGTAAACCCAAATGATGAGTAGCAACATTAGGATCAAGCCCAGGAATTTCTGTATAGTTCCATGAAAATATATCTCTATTTTTCTTTAGAAAAGAAATATACATCTCTTTCTCTTCAAGATTCATGGCCACACTGATTAAAGTGGGGTGTGGATCTTCTTTTGTAACCAAATTTATTTCTCTGAGTTCATCTACAGTGGTAGAGATACCCTCTTCAAATGCTAGAGGAGCATCTCTGAGATCTTCCTCTTCTTCTTCATTATGTGTTATTTATTCCATTTCTACTTTCATAGTAGATGATAAAGAAGAATTTTCATGATCAGTAGAGATGTCAAAATTTGCATATCTTGAAGAAGAAGATTCCATTTCCAACCTAATTGATGATGAAGGGTCTTCTTTGGGTAATAAAGAGGAGATGATGGACTGAGAATCGACATCATTGTTCACCTCCAATGTTGCCATAACTTCTTCTGGCCTAATTGGGGAAGTATAGACTTATTGGATTTCAGCAGATGAAATGAAGACGTCACCATTTGTGCTTTCATCCCTGCTTGGGGGGTTACCAATTTCTCCCATGTTGTCTGGCTCGATTGTCGTAATTGACATTATGGATCTTTCCATAAGAGTATTTTGATTTGGATTTATCTTGTCAATTTGACTAATAGTAAACACATAATTTGTACTCACATGTGTAAATGGATTTACTGGAATCTTCTCCAAACCATATAAACCATTAACTTTGGTAATCTTTTTTGTTGTGGATTTCTCCCTTCCCTTCATGTGATAGAATTCCGCCTCAATGTATTGAGACTCACATGTCTTAAATGGGGCCTTATCACCATATAATTTCCTAACTTGACCATCGAAACAATATTTGATACATTGACGATATGATGAAGGGATAGTCGCGTGTTGAAATAGCCAGGGTCTTCCAAGCAAGATGTTGAAAGCTGAGTCTTGATCAACAACCATGAAATCCAAATTGGATACAAGATCTCCAAACTGAGTTCTGAGTGTAACTTCACCTAGTGGTTCTTGTTCATTTTTATCATATCCTTGTAACATCATGTTAGAAGGAGATAAATCAGATTTCGTGAGGCCCAATCGACGAAGTGTACGAATGGGCATGAGGTTGACTCCTGAACCATTGTCAATAAATGCTATTCAGACATCTATGCCATTGACCTTTCCAGATAAGTACAAAGTTCTAATATGCCCATGCACAACATCATCTCCATCTTCATCAGTAAAAGATATTATTGCATGGAATTCTGTAGGATTATTCTCTGTGTGATAGACTTCAGCTGCAGTAATTTCAGTTTCAAACTCCTGAGGACTTGATAAATCCTCGATGAGTGCTTCCCGAAGATCTTTTGAAAGATTCAGAGCATCTAGAATTGATAACTTGGCTGGTACATGGAAAAATTGTTTCAATACATCATACTTTTGATCCAGAGGTCTGCGTTTCCCAACAGGAATATGTGGTTTAGCAGGTACCTTGGAAGAAGATGCTTTGGAAGTTGATGCATCTTGTTTTGGGATAGGAGTTGGCAATATTCCTAGTTTTGGAAGATTAGACCGATTAGATCCATTTACTTACTGAGAGGAAAAATATGGAATCTTCAACTGGTCTTCCAAAATAACTGTGACTGAATTTTCTATTGGTAGAAGAACTTGCTTGTTCTTGTTGAGCTCGCTGAAGGGCTCTGCCACGAGTTTTTGCTGCGTACACAGTTCTAGCAGGGGTAGAATTATAATAGTGTCTTATGAAATATCCATGTTTTCCCCTATATCCTGAGCCTCTGGAACTTCCTCTGATTCCTCTATTTGATACAGGGAATTCAGGCTCATCAAAATCGAAACTGCGACTGGCGTATTGATCTATTAATTGAATCATATTAATAGAACCAAAGATTAACTCTTCGTCTGATGAATACTCTGCCTGATTAGCATGTTTAGGCTGTTCCATTTGGTGGGGTGGTTCCCGTGGATTTGAAGTAGATGGCATGAAGTCTGCCAGAGTAATAGACAACTTAGTCTTTGACACATACTCATCTTCTTCTGATTATTTTTCTTTCTTTGAATCGTGTCATTTCTTTGAGGAATTTCCCTCTGATGAAGAGGGTTTTGCCACAACATTCATGGAAGAAGACACAATCGGTTTCTTTAATTGTTTTCGCAAAATTGCATGAGTTCGGTTGATTGTATTTCTGACCATCCAATCATCATACTTCTGTGCATTTTTGCTTTTGACTTCTTGCCATTCGCCTTCCTCCTCTGGAACTGTGTCAATAACACATGCTACCTGAGATGAAGAACCATTCCGTTTAACTTGTCCCGAGTCGAACATCTTTTAAAGGAGGTCTTTGAAGACAAAACACTCCTGGATGGGATGCCCCAACATTTTATGAAAAGAGAAATAATTGGGACGGTCTTCATCTCCTTCTTTATTTGGCATCTTAGGCCTTGGAAATTGAACCAGATTATTTTCCAGAGCCGAAATGAAGTAACCAGGAACTTGTTCATTTCAGAAAGAGTATGTTTTTCTCTTTAGATCCTCAAATTTTTTCTTCATTGATCTCTTTGATCATCTGGATGAAACTTCCTTTTTTGTTGGCACTCAGGAGGTGGAGCCCTTCGAGAAGATGAAGGTTTTGAAGTAGAAACAGGTACAGGTTCTTGTTTAAGCATAATTGTAGTAGTTTCTTCTTTACCCATTCTCTTTCCTGGAGCTGATGGAATTACATGAGATATAGCCTTAGCCTGTATAATGGAATATTCAATCTACTGAGCGATTGAAGTAAGGTCTCGAAACCCTCCTGTGTATTTCACAGGGATTAACGGCATGCATAATTCATCACGCAGATTTTCCACACAGATTGGCAACAATTCCTCTTGAGGGAGTGCTAATATTAGGTAATATGTTAATCCCTTCTAGCGAGCAATGAAATCTGAGACCCTTTCATTATCCCTTTGCTTACAGTTTTTAAAATAAAAAACTGTTGTCTTTGGAAAAGTTGATCTGAACTGAAGAAGGAATTGTTGACAGAGATCTTCCCATCCGGTAATTGACTGGGATTGCAAGCTTGTATACCAGACAAAGGCTGGTCCTTGCAAGGTCCATATGAAGCATCTGAGTTTTACTACTTCTTGTTGTTCTGGAGTTCCCATCATAGGATCACAACAAGACACGTAATGCGTTAAATGCTATTCAGGGTCGCCCAATCCATTGAAAATAGGGAATATAGGGTTTCCAAAACTGGATGGAGGAGAGATTGAATCTACCCATTCAGGGTAAACATTCTTTTCTGGTTGAACCTGCGCAAGTTTCCCTTCCATAGTTTTTAACCGAGCTATTAATGACTCAATGGTAGTTATTAACTTTTGAGAAACATCCGGTTGAACTTGGACTTGGGTAGGTGCAATGACTGGAGCTTGGACAGATGTGGTGGTTGGTGCTGTAACTGATGGTAGAATTGCCAACTGTTATTGCACTTGACCCGTAGGATTAGACTTGTGAGGGTGTACTGATAGAGGAGGATATTCTTGATCCATCTCAGTAGCTACAAAAAATTCCCTTAGCTAACTAACTCCATCACACTTAAGAAGAAGACTACCCTGAAGTAGTTCTGTATTCAACCTCGTTAATTACTTCATTTCCTCCTCCTGTTGTGCAAACATTTGCTCTAGTGAGAGCGATTAGACTTCTCCATAGGAATGATATGTAACATGATTCTTTCCCCTCCCTTTATTGGATCCTTTTCAGAGAGGGGGAGTGGGTTACTCGAAGGATTACCTAGGTTCTGAGTAATCCTTTGATATCGTGTACACACACCTTCTTCATTTGTGTCGGTGCGTACATATTCTTGAGCAGGAACCTCTTCATCTGAGTCCCCTGAGTGAGCCTCATCTGGTGGATCAAAAACAATGGAATTGATGACATTGATTGATGCATAACTCATTTCATCCCTTCTATCAGCATTTCTGTGATAATGTCTTCTTATATGTCTTTGATGAGACATTGCATTTTGTTGATTTTATCCCTCAGGAACTTCTTGATGAACCGTAATTTGGAGGGAATCTCCTGATAATTTGGATCTTCGTTCCACTTGAGGCTTCTTCCCCAATCAAGAAAAGACTGACTTTCTCTGAGGAGGGGATTGATGATTTGAAAAAGTCCCCAGTCCGGTGGACTGGGGTTGTTCCTGCTGTTCCCGATCAACTCCTCAAATCCTATTTGTTGATTTCGAGGGTTAGTTTAAAAGAGTCCCCAGTCTAGCAAGCTGGGTGGATCTTGACATGCTATGTCTGGGACTTTCATAAAAGATCTCCTGATCTTGCGAACCTTAGTCTAGAAATTAGTTGGATGCGTTAACCTGTATCCACTTTTATCACCTGGTTCAAAAGACCGTTGGATGATTTCTGACACTTCTGTCACTTGATGATGTGCTTTTTCCATACGATAGGCATGTTCAATATTCTCGTTTGGTTTATGCAGGAGTAATTTAACAACTTGTTCTCTATATTCTTGATTTTGAGAGGAACTAGTTGAGGCCTGTTCTTTGGAAAGATTTTGATTACAAACAAAGCCCATTGACTGTGGCTGGCTATGGGCAGTAACATTGCATGGGACCATTTTCGACGGTCTTTGCTGACTGGAGAGCACCGTGAAATGTAGTGCTCCATGAACACCCCATCCTCTGACATGAATGACAGATGAGGCATTTTAAATTAACTAATGCAATATTCTTAGTGAGCCAAGGCATGAACATTTAAGGGCTCTCTGCTGCTTTTCAGCCTTCGGATATCGAGAGACTGATAGAGAAGCTAAGTCAATTTGGAATTCATATTCATCATAAGATAATAAATTCTTCTTCAACTGACAAATAGTTTTCCATATGTTGAGACAAATATCATGAATTCCATCTTCTGTCAACATTTCTGGAATGTCATACTGAGAGTCAGCCAGAGGCCAAAACATGACAGGCACTTCACCTTTAGCTAGTTTTTTTCTCATGTTCAGCATTTCCTCTTTATCATTCAATGAAGATTTTTCTACCTTATTTGACCAAAGTTGGTGTTTCCTTGTTGCTTCATCGGATTCAACAAGATTGGTAGAGAAATAATTTATCAAACTAGAAGATTCATGACTTAGGGGTGGTTTGTAGAATGACCTACACCCTGGGATATCTTCTGATTGAGAAAGTATTTCACCTGCTAGCGATGAAGCATCAGACATGACTGGTTTCTCATTTGCAAGTGCCTCAAGATAAGAGGGCTTTCTCGGCACTACATTGTCCACTGGAGCATTTTCCGGGAAATGTGCATCACTACTGTGGAGAGGAATTTCATAGCGAAATTCATCATCATGGGGAGGACCACCATAATGGGTTATAGAAAAATATGAGATCTCTTGCTCCTTGGTCTTCTGACCACACAGAGGGTTCTTGTGGCTCTCATCTGAAGATGAAACTTTGAGATCGACCAAATTGTCATGAAGTAAGCCTTCATGAGGAACTTTATGTTGAAGACCTTCAGAATTAATGTTCCCACTATTGCGAAATGAGGGAGTAGAATCTTGAATTCCAACAGATAACTATCTGAGGGCTTCATGAACTCCAGCATCGAGCAAGGCCTTGTTAAATATTGGCTCTTGATCTCCTGACTGTGATGGGTAGGCCTTTTTCTTAGACTCCTTCTTACTCACCTTGGAAACAACTTGTTGACGAATGTGGCTGCTCTGAGCAGGTGTATGTGCCTGATCAGAAAAGATGGCCCCGTTAGGATGATGATATCCAATCAAATTAGGTGTATGTGCCTGACTTGGTTGTCCGTATTATATGGGGGAGTATGCCCCACAACCCTCTTGAACTGGAAAAATGTGTGTGTCTATTCCGGAGTGAATTGTTGCTGTGTCACTCCACTGGTAGGGATAGATTTATGTGTCTTTCCCTGAGATACTGTTGAAGCTGTTATAATATCCTGACAAGCATCCAAAATATGAGCAGGGATTTGTTTCTGCTCTTTCACCATTGATAGAATATTCTTGGTGACTTCAGTTATCAGAACGTGGATATACATCCATTCCGTGATTGGAGTAGGTGTATGTGCCTGCTCATGTCCTCCTTTTCCTGTCAGTGAATCCTGATAGTACTCAAGTGTGGGGGCAGAGAGTTGAGTCTGCCTCTTGTTTGTTTTCGGGGCTTTCCGAATAACTTCTCCGAATTCTACCAAGCGAGACTGTTGGTATGCTCGATTATTATTAGCAGGTGTATGTGCCTACGAATTGCACTTCGCTAAACGTGGTTGACGAGCTTTATCATATGTAGTCAGATGAGCCTGCTGACTAGCTGATGATGTATAAACAGGTGTATGTTCCTACCTATAGTACTCCATCGGAATTGCCTGGCGGGATTGGCGTGATGCTTCCAGATGAGTCTGCTAGACAGCGGAATTAAAATGGGATGTTTTGTGTGCCTGGTCATTTCTTTCCACCAAGTTAGGTTGGTGGGCTTCTCTGAAGATGGAAGAGATGAGAACCTGCTCACCATTAACCGGATTTCACCTCTGGTGATTCTTCTTGCCTGCTTGGGTTCGAGGAACTTGAGTCGAATGCGCATATTCGACACCCTCATCATGTTGAGGGCACACTGCCGCATGGCTCTGGTGGCGATTGCTGATAGGAGCTCTCAGGAAGGACTCATGCTTCTTTGAATTACGGCCCTGAGGGACCTGCTCATTCACCTCCCCAGAATATGGGAGTGAATAGTAATTTCGTTCTGGGGATAACGACCCAAAATGGTTGAAGATAGTGGTTAGCACCGCCTACTTCTTGATCACTGGTCATCGTTGTTCGGACGACCGGTGTATGTTGTTCACTTGGAGGGCTTGTCGGGCAGCCTCCAGGGTTGGGATGGTACCGTGTTGATGGTACTCCTTAACCAGCACATTTCATACCCAGCATTGAAGATGCTAAGTAGGAGATGTCATCCTCAGAGCGGACGACGATCCAGCAGGAGTAGCAGTAGTGGCATTCATAGCAGTAGTATTCACAGGTCTGAACTTGAGAGTAGCCATTCTGGAAATGGAGAAGATCTTAGAAAAGAGTGCCTGTTTGATATAACAGACGTAATCAAGATAAATTCAACCACTACATCTTTTGGATGACCACATATGTCAATGATTGTTTTTGTTGGACCTCTCATTGAGTTTTAAATAGGGTCCTAACAAATAAGTAAAACATCATTTTAACTTGGTTAAGGATTCACGTCGGGTTCACCATTTTTTGTTTCCCTCGGAATTTGGGGATGACCTCCTTGATGGAAGGTTCAAACATTCCAATCGATTTCTAATGGGTTTGTTCATAGAACCGGAAACATCCAATGATTCCACATCCATTTGGACCTACTTTCCAAAGGTAGGCGCACATTAGTTTATGGACTGATGAGACTTAGGAATTTTCATTGGTTGAGAGGATGGGAGGTCGGACTCATCACACCTTTTTGAGGGGAATTATTGTCTACTCCGGGACTCTCTTTATAGATTTAAGTTATGTTCATGAATCCTTATTACGTTACCAAGTATAAAATGAGTTTTTCTTCAGATCTGACAATCAATGATTAAATATGTAGGAAATTTAGAGAATCATTTATATATATTCGAGGTTCTTCATCGATAGAGAATAATCTGTATTTATTAGAGATTCTTGGTCAATGGTATCCTTCGACACATTTATATAGAAGTCTATTGGTCATTATGATGACCATGCTAGTTTTAAAGACACTCAGTGGGGCACTTGAAGTTTATTTTCATTCAAAAGGATATGTATTATTTCAGAGTTGGGATCGAACCCACAGATGGGCTACCTATGTATCCTTTGTTTAGAAAAGGAATCAAAACCCACATAGTTCTAGTAAGGGAGTATGATGTTTATGATTGATGGCTCAAAGAAGGATGTCATAATTACTTTTACACTCTAAGATCATGTGAGTCATGCTCGGTGTGAGAAACAAGAGGTATTGGTAAAAAATAAGACAATTGTGCCACGAAAGATGCAATCATAAGAAATAATGTGGGTCTTATGTATGTATGACTGCCTAGATAAATGAAGATTAGGATTTCCTTTAGGGAATAAATCCAAGAACAGGGTCCATAAAGGTATATGTCCTTATGAAGATTTTAATACTCTAACTTGGGGCTTACTCCTTAAAAGGAGTCCCAAATTAGGAGAGGACATATGATTGGGTTTTACTCCTAAGAAGGAATCCCATATCAAAGGTAAATTAGGACTGGTTAAGAGAAATTAAGACTACGGCTTACTCCTAAAAAGGAGGACTAGGTTAAGAGACTTAAAAAATTAAGGGACTTGGGGCTTACTCCTGAAAAGGAGGACCAGGTTAAGATACTTAAAAAATTAAGGGACTTGGGGCTTACTCCTGAAAAGGATGCCCATATTTGAGACTGGGGCTTACTTCTGAAAAGGAGGACCAGGTTAATGATTATTACTGGAGATTATTCCTGAAAAAGAGGCCCATGTTAATAATTATGACTTGGGGATTACTCCTGACGAGGATGCCCAAATTAGGGGACTTGGGGCTTACTCCTGAGAAGGAGGCCCAATTAAGAGAACTTGGACTGGGGCTTACTCCTGAAAATGAGGCCCAGTCTTGAGAATTATTATTGGGGCTTATTCTTGTAAAGAAGGCCCAGGTTAATGAGAAATTGGGGGTTACTCCTAAGGAGGATGCCCATATTTGAGAATTATGATAGGGGATTATTCCTGAAAAGGAGGTCTAGGTTAATGAGTTCTCTCATCTTAAAGGATGAGGTTGAATGAATGAAATCTCAATCTTTAGTGACATAAAGATGTGTAAATCACTAGGTTTTGAGAGATATTCCACAGAATTCCTTTCAGATAAGGAAGTCAAATCAAGAAATCATGTCATAAATAGATTTGAAGAGTGTCTTAAAGACTGAATCTTGAATATGAGAGGTGTAATGGCTTAAGAGAGGTGAAATGTGCAAGAAGGGCACCCAAAAAGGTAGGGGCACGCAAGTCCTGACTGGCGCGCAGGTACTGCATGGGCGCACAAGTCCTGGTCGCGCAGGTATACCTGCGCGACACATGGGTACTTGCATGATGGTTAACGAGTAGGTTAATACTTGAGCGACTCTTGGTTAAAGCCTTTAGAATCATCTTGAGGTTCTTCTAGAAGAGTGGCGCGCAATTTCTATTGAAGGAGTTAGGCGGCGCGCAAGTGTGGCCATTTCCCTTAAGGCTTGGCCACTCGGGCACACAAGTGTTGATGAGTTTCAACACTTAGGCCTTCCTCCCCCTCTTTAGATCTTCCATTATAGGTAAGAAATTACCTTAGAAGTGTTTCGAAATCTTTGAGAAGAGATGAGGGCGCCGGGAGCTCAAATATGAGTTTCTGGAAAAAAATCCTTCTGAATTGGGGGGGCCCACAGGGTCTATTTATAGGTTGGAGAAGACCCCAAGCCGTTATCCTTTAGGGCGTGCAAGTCACTTGCGCAACCATTAGGGGGCGTGCAAGTATACTTGCGCGACTTTGATGGAACTTGCATGACCCTTGTGCTTTTGAAACCTTCTTCATGCCTTTGTCGATTTTTGATGTTTTCTTCAAAGGATGAATCAATTTGTGCTAAGGTATTTCCCTTTCCATTATTTTAGACAATGTGACGAAAAGGAGCGTCAACAATTACGTATTATAAGTTGAGAGAATTTTTTAATAAAAGAGTTATATTTATTTTGAATTTTTATTAATTATTAATTTTGATGTTTAATTGTTTATAAGTTATTATTAGTTAATTAATTAACATTATTAAAGTAAATTATAAAACTTAAGTTAATTATTATTTTGAAAGTTAACATTATTATCATTTTAAATTAACCAGTTTAGTTTAACTATAATTTAATTTGTATTTTATTTTATTAACTTGTATTATTAAATAATTGTTAATACATAAACATAAATTATAATTAATATTCTTAACTTTATTTTAGAAAAAAAACTATCAATTAATTAAATAAAATTTATTCATGATTGAAAATTATGTTGTATTAAATATCCTATAAAATTTATTTATTTATAATTATTAATGTTTTATTTCTATTTGTTATTTATATTTAAGTTTTTGTTTTCAATTTGTTTTTAATTCATTAGTTTTTTTTACTTCCCCCCCCCCAATCACGACACTACAACAGGGGGAGGGTTTGGGGATCTATTGTTCTTCCCACAGAAGACCTGTGGCAGCTTCATCTCTTCGGCTCCAGTGGTGACTCTAACAGGAGGCGCGACGCTGCTTGGATCTAGTGAACTCTTTCAGCGGATGATTTGGTTCAACAATAGTGGGAATCGTCTTTGGTAGCGACGAACTCCCACCACCGGCTTGAGCTCATCTTCGTGGACCAGTCACCAACCCCTGATCCTCCAAGCTATGCTGCTCCATCTTCAACCTGTGGCGGAAGTGTGGACTTTTGTAGGTGGCGCGAAATAGTGGACCGACCTCCTTCTTCCCCCTCTGTAGAGGTTTTCTTTCTTCATATTCGTAGTGAAAATGCACTTCTACCAGTGACACCATTTTCCCCTACGGGGATGCGGTATAGTGGGTCTTGGAAGATCGCTATTGTACCAAAAAATCTGGCCCCTCCTTATTCATTCGCAACATGATGATTCTAGGGAGATTTAGATTTCATCATGAAGAAACAACATACCTCCACAATAGTAGGTCACAGATGGATCTGATCTAAAATTTCCAGATTTTTAAAGTTTGATTAGAGTTTAAGAACTAGTATTTTACTTCAATTCTATAATTATAATCTGATTTGAATTTTTTGTTGGATTGGATGTGTACTGTGGTGCCAATTTGGTTGAAATCAATGGTGAATAAAGCAGACAAAATAATCAGTGTGATGAGAGGTTTCCTAACGGTGAAGGAAAAAAAGAACAATCGGTGAGGTGTAGGGGAAAAGGAAAAGCTAACAGTGAGGTGCTGCAGGAAAAAGCCTAACGGTGAGGTGGTTAAACTGAAGTAACGGTGAGAACAGATAGCAATGAAGCTGGAAGGGAAAAAGAGATAACGGTGAGAAAATAAAAAATAAACGGTGAGGTGAGGGTATGGGGAAGTAATGGTGAGGGTCACCTACCAGTAGCTGAAAATACGCGAATCACCACCATGAGCGTTAATTAAACTACATTTCATATAAAAAATAATTAAACTAATAATTAAATGATTAAACCATTAATTTATTTAAAACAAATAAAATTTTAACAAATCTAAAAAAACTAAAATATTAAATAATTAAATTATTATAAAGATTATATAATACAAAATTATAGAATGAATTTAAACAACATAATTAAAAGAATTATTTGAAAAAAGAAATTAAACTACATAAAACTTAATTTATTTTAAAATTTTAAAACAACAAAATTAATTAATTAAATAGACCTAATAATAAACATTACGTTATATAAGCAAACTAAACCGAAATCTTTTATATAGATAATTATACTATTAAATTAACAAAGTTAATTTATATTAATGGATTCAGAAAATTTAGAAAAATGAATATAAAATTAAATTAATAACTAAATTATGTCAATGAAATTAAAGTTAACTATTTGAAAAAATAAATAAATGAATCCAGCTGTACACAAGTTAAACTAATTTAGTTATTTCACACAAAATAATTTAATTAAATATAATTAAATGAATAAGATAAACTCGATACCTAAATAAAGTCTAAAGAAAAATAAAAATTTAAACATGGAAAAGTTAATCTAAAAGACAACGGTGAACCTGAAAAATTTATCAGTGAGGTTGGGGTTAAAAATTAGAGTTACCAGTAGGAAAGGGTAACGGTGACAAAAGTCACTGGTAAAAGAAAGGTCATCATTACATCTCAAAACGTGTTACCGCTAGAGTAAAAATAATATAGGTCACCGTTAGGCAGTAATGGTAACCTGGTTACCGCTAGTTTGAGCAAAAAGTAACCTTTCTCTCGGTAGCTTGGCTACCAGTAGCCTGGAAAGCGGTAACTAAGTTTCTAGATGTGTAAACTTTTAAAATTAAAATTAAATTAATTAGAAAAGTCAATACTATTAATAATAAAAATTTTAAATAAAATAAACAGATAAAGATTAAGAAAACAAAATGAAATTTCATTTTATTTAAAACAAAGAAAGAATAAATCAATTATTTTAGGGTCCATAATTACATAAATTGTTATAAAAAATGAATATTTGACAAATTTAATTATAAAAATACAAAAGTGAATTTATTTAATAAAAAGTGTAAAAATAATTAAATAAATCATTAAAAATTAATAAAAAAGGATGTGGAAATCTGTGTAAAAATAAAGCCACATCAAATTCCCCCACACTTAAGCATTGTTTGTCCTCAAACAATCCCATGTTTTATTTTCTTTGAAAATCATTAAAGTTTTTATGATTAAGATCACTCTGTAATATGTCCATCACTCAAGAAAAGAGGATAAAACATAACAGCAGGATTTTGGAAAATGAATTACTCATATGAATCTTTCTTATAACAAATACTCAAGAGTAATTAAGAAAGCTATGAATCGTCAATAATGAAGATTCCATGCCTCATATTTGATACTACTTAATGAATCACTTCAATACAATATTAGGTTCTATGTCTAAGAATGATAGGAGATAAAATATCACTGGAATTAAGATCTTAACCAAGGAACTTTGTACTTTGAATTTTTCACCTAGGTTCCAAAAATAATTAATTTTTTTTGTGAATCACCTCAATGATACAACTTAAATGATTTCCAAAAAAACAATTGAAACCTTCTTTATTTGGCGTTCATCATTCCCTTCACCCTAATGAGATCCTTTTTGACCCTAGAAACTTTATTTATTTATCCCAAGCCATGTATCATTGTGCTAAGCACTGTGCATAAACACTTATTTGAGGTACAGAGGGCTTATAGTAAACAGAAACACACCAAGAATCTAGGGTCTCAAAGACTCACCGTGGGATCCCAGATGCCCAAATTACTCTAGTTTCAAAAGATTTATATAGAAATCATATACATTGGATCATTAAAGCAATTACTTTAAATAAAAAAATGAATGAGGCCCCTAGAATCAGAATCAAGCTTCCAGTTCCAAGGGTTATGATCATAACTCCATTAAAAAGGGTAACCATATCACTTTCATAAGTAGTTCCTAAACCTTATTTCCATCAAATCACTAAGTAAAGTCACTTAGAAATCATCCAACCTCATCAATTTCAGACTCTAAGAAGTTCTTAACTACCAGCAAGGAACTTGTCCTAAGGCAAAACCCCATTGAGTACAATGTAAATCCTAAAATTAATCAAAGAATTTTGAAAAAAAAATTAACCATTTTTTACAAAAATAATGATGTGAAGAGGGAATTGATGGGCTCACAATTAATCACAGTTAATCACAGTCAAGAATTGACCCCCTCCCCCACACTTAAAATCAAACTTTGTCCCAAAAGTTGACTTCTAAATATGGAGAAGAACAATTAATCAATTAAGGTTCAAAATAGATTTTCATTTAAGTATATTAATGACAAGTTTTAAAGGGTATTAATGAAATTCAAAGATATTGTTTGCGACAATGAATAATTAATCAGCAGGTTCACTAGCAATTGTATGCATTAACATTTAGTCTAGTAGAATATAAGGTGTGGGTGCACAATTAATTGGGTGTAAGCAATTTTAGCAAAATTTATTCAGTTAGATATTCAATAAAGCAGACAAAGTTCATGCTAAACACCACAACATTAATCAAATCCAATGGAACAAATTTTCAACCTACAAGTATCCCCCCACACACACTTAAGTTCAAGTAGTAGTCAAAGATTTTAACAATGAATTTCAATTTCTAACAACAGACACATGCATATATTTTTAATAAAAAACAAATTTTGTAGTAGAAAAAAACATGAAATAGAATTTTCTAAGTAGAATATATTTTTTAGCCACAACATATAGAGAAGGTTTTTTTATGAAAGACATGCAGCAGATTTTTAATATAGTTCAAGTCATGCCACTGAATTTTCAATACACATGTAGTATAATTTTCTACGTAGAATTTTTTTTTCAAATCACACAGGATAAGAATAACATCATTTAAAATTTAAGGAACTTCCCTAAGTATGTTTTTTAATTAATTCTCCATCAATGGAATTCCACTCCATTATTGACACAAGCAGCAGCATCCTAAAAAAACACAGAGCATGTAAACTAGGAACCAAGAACAAGCAGTAACAAAAACAGAGCAAAGAAGCAGCACTTTATTCAAGGTTAAAATGAAACAACATAAAGACAAAAAGAACCATGGGTTTCCTCCCATGTAGTGAAAGATTTAAAGTCCCCATCCAGACTTTATTCAAGAACAGTTTTCAAGCACAGTGAAGGAAGCCATGCCCTTTGGTTGTCCCTCAAAATAATGTTTCAATCTCTACCCATTAACTAACATGGGTTTATTATCTTCACCTACAATTTCAGCAGCTCCATTCTTCAAAACTCTCACAATTGTAAAAAGTATAGACCACTTGGACAACAGCTTTCCAGGAAAGAGTTTGAGTCTAGAATTAAAAAGAAGGACCTTCTGTCTAGGTTTGAAATCCTTGTTTTGAATGATAGAATCATAAATGATTTTATTCCTTTCTTTATAAATCCTTGAATTATCATAACTCACTCTCCTAATCTCATTATGTTCACTCAGTTCAAGTAATATCCTCTCACCAGCACTATTAAAATCCATGTTAAGAGTCTTAACTGCCCAATATGAATTATGTTTCAACTCCACAGGTAAATGACAACATTTCCCAAATAACATCCTATAAGAATACATACATTTTGGGGTATCAAAAGCAGTTCTCTATGCCCATAAAGCTTCATCCAGTTTAAGAGACTAGTCTTTCCTAGAGTTTGACACAGATTTCTCAAAAATTTGTTTCAGTTCCCTATTTGAAATGTCCATCTATCCACTGGACTGTGGATGATAATGAGTACCAGTTTTGTGAACATAGCTATATTTATCCATCAATGCTTTAAATTTATTATTCTTAAAGTTTTTTCCATTATTAGTGATAAAAGCTCTTAGGACTCCAAATCTTGTAAAAATGTTTTTCTTCACAAATTTTATTACACTATTTGCTTGATTGTTGGGCAGAGCTACTGCCTCAGCCCACTTTGAAACATAGTCAATGGAAACTAGAATGTACTCATTCCCATGAGATTTTGGAAATAAACCCATGAAATCTAAACCCCAAACATCAAATATCTCTACCTCCAAAATATCCTTTTGGGGTAACTCCTGCTTTCTTCCAACATTACCTAACATTTGTCACCTATCACAGTTAACCACCAAGCTCCTAAAATCCTTGAAAAGAGTAGGCCAATAAAAACCAGATTGTAAGACTTTTTGAGCTATCCTTTCACAGCCATGGTGACCTCCCCAAGGTGAAGAGTGAAAATTCTCAAGAATCCGGAGCATCTCTTCCTCAGGTACACACCTCTTAAGGATTACATCAGCACATCTTCTAAACAAAAAAAGGATCATCCCAAATACAGTACCTAAGCTCAGAAATGAATTTCTTTCTTTGATTATTAGACAAATGTTTTGGGTAAAACACCTACTGCTAGGTAGTTGGAAAAATATGCAAACCCAGCAGATTGCCTGATTGACACCGTAAGTAGCTTTTCATCAGGAAAAGAAGAGTTAATCTCCCTAGGATCTTCAAGTTTACATTGAGTAAAAGGAAACCTAGATAGGTGATCAGAAACAAAAAATTTAGCTCCCTTCTTATCCTTAATTTCTAAATCAAACTCTTGTTGCAACAAAATCCATCTAATCAGTCTGGGTTTAGTTTCCTTCTTAAACAGCAAGTATTTTAAAGAAGAATTATCAGTGAAAATGATGACTTTGGAACCTAATAGATATTGTCTAAACTTCTCTAGAGAAAACACAACTGCTAACAATTCTTTCTTAGTGGTGGTATAATTCTTTTGGGCATCATCTACCAGTCTACTAGCATAATAAACCACATGTAACTTCTTATCCCACCTCTTTTCAAGGACATCACCTATAGCCATGTCACTAGCATCACACATAATCTCAAAAGGTAGTTTCCAATCAGGTACAGTAATGATAAGTGATGTAGTGAGTTTCTCTTTAAGAATATTAAATGATTTCAAACAGTTTTCATCAAAATTGAAAGGTATATCCTTGACCAACAAAGAACACAAGGGCTTAGTTATTTTAGAAAAATCTTTTATGAATCTTCGGTAGAAACCGGCATGTCTTAAAAAACTTATAACCCCTTTGACATTTACAGGAGGTGGCAGTTTTTGAATAACATCAATCTTAGTAGTGTCAACATCTAAACCTCTCTTAGAAACATTATGACCAAGAGCAATACCTTATGTAACCATGAATTTAAATTTCTCCCAATTAAGAACAAGTTTGGTTTCAATGTATCTCTCCAAGACTAATTCAAGATTTCTATGACAAGTATCAAACATACTACCAAAAATTGAAAAGTCATCCACGAAAACCATAATGATTATCTCAATAATATCTGAAAAGATAGCCTTCATACACCTTTGAAAGGTGGCTGGAGCTCCACACAACCCAAAGGACATCTTCCTGTAGGAAAATGTTCCAAAGGGGCATGTGAAAGTGGTCTTTTTGTGATCCTATAGATCAATATGAATCTATTTGTAACCAGAATACCCATCCAAAAAATAGAAAAATTCATTTCCAGCAAGCCTCTCAAGCATTTGATCCAAAAAGGGAATTGGAAAAATGGTCCTTCCTAGTGGCTGCATTTAGCTTCCTATAATCAATACAAACTCTCCATTTTGTGGCTTTCCTAACTTGGACATCTTCATTCTTTTCATTTTTAACTATAGTGAAACCTCCCTTCTTGTGGGAAACCTAGATAGGGCTGACCAAAGAACTATCAGAAATGGGATAAATCATTCCAGTGTCCATAAATTTGATCACTTCCTCTCTCACAACTTCTTTCATGTTAGGATTTAATCTTCTTTGACACTCTACCCTAGGGTTATGATCAGGCTCCATAGGAATCTTGTCCATACAAAATGAGGGACTAATACCCTTGATATCAGCTATTGTCTAGCCTATCACAGATTTAAACTTTTTCAAAACATTCAACAATCTTTCCTATTGGTTTTCATTTAGTTCAGCGGAAATTATTACAGGAAAAGTGGAGTTCTCACCTAGAAACGAATATTTAAGATGAGAATATATTGGCTTCAGTTCAACAGTGGGTGGTTCTACACTCGAAGGAAGACTCTTAGGCTTGTGAGGTCCAAGATATTTAACATATTTTATGTAAGTAGTATTGAAAGATGAAAGATTTTCAATTTCATGCTCAGATTCAGAGATAACAGTCTTGTTGTCCATGGTGGACAGCTCATTGTCCAGACATTCCATGTCAGAATTGAACATCTCAATGAAAGAATAATCATCAAGTTGTTTCAAAAGTTCTTCCTCATCAATATCTAAGTTCTCAGAAGTGTTGGTGCTAACAGAAACACCCTGGTTCACGCCCAAATTTACCCAAGAGAAGAAGGGTAGAACGGTCCTTGTAGTGTAGTTTGGGTTGTCGATTCCACAGAGACCTAAGAAGATACCTAAGATACACAACCTAAGGGATGGATTTTTGGCTATGAAGTGGCCAACATGGATTTGTTTTTAAGTTTTTTGGGAGAAGACTAATAAGCTTAGTTGAGTTCAATTTTAATTAAATGGGTTGATCTTAGGGTTACGCTTGGGTGGATTGAATGCATTTTATTTCTTTAGACAATTTTTTGGTTTTATTAATTCTTGATGAAACTATTCTTCAAAATAACACTACCTTCATCATTTTCTGGTTAGATACTAAATAAACTCAATTACTAGTCACCAACACACTTAGAGAACCAGATTCATGATCTCTCCAAGGTATATGGTTAATTTAGTAATTGGAATTAGCCTTTTCAAACACAGTGAAGATGAGGAGCGAAAATAATTGAAGAATGGAAGTCTTGAATTATTTAACCAATTAACAACAATTCGTGCATTAAATATCAATTAATCCAGCCTTTTCATCTTCCTAAGACCAACCCATTAAAGGGTTAGCCCTCCATTTATGATAGACTATCAATGGTGGGCGGAAGACGGCTTACAAGAATTGAATTGAAGAGATTAAAACCGCGGAAATAACGAGCACTCCTCTGTGTGTGTGAATGGAATTCACAACTATGTGTGAACTATATCACCAACACACAGAGTTATCACTGTGCTTTTGTGATTTTAGAGATTTAAGTATAGAAATTGGAAGAAGATAAGAGAAGGAATTGGATTAAGAACTTAGAAATACAAAAAGAAACTTACATGGGGAAAATGAAAGCATTACAATGAAAATTGAGGATAATAACATTACATGAAAGAAGGTATGAGTTCCTCCTCACCACCACTACCTTAAATAGGAAAATTTGGATCCTTAGGCCGAGCTCCAACAGTCCAAGTCATCCCAATCAATGAGGGTAGGCATAGGTGGTGGAAAGTAGGTGGAGAGGAGACTTCTCCGCCCTTGACCCGAGATGGCATCCAGCTTGCATCCACTTGACAGATCCGCTTCAAAGTCCTTCTAGATGGCCGATTTGGAGTGGGCCATAGAAGACAAAAATAAATCCCCGGATGTCTTCTAACCGCCTCTAAAATATCAGCCCAATTTAATTTGTGGTTCGGGATATATGGAAGATTCATTGGGCTGCAATTCTGGGCCGTAGATTCTGGCCCAGATTCTGATCTTCCATTTGGGCTGCCTTGATCACCATCATGGAGACCGAATTAGTACTTTGGCCTGAATAATGATTTGTTCCCCTTTATGTCTTCTGTCATAAAAAGAAATTTGGGCTTCATTGGTCCAGTATTGTGGGACCCACATCCTCAACAATGGGTTGATGTCCAATCTGCCTTCACCAGAATTGTCTCCTTTCATCACCAAATATCTTCATCATCCTTTATGAATCTTTCATTGCTCCCTGAATGAGAAACATTTAAATTTGAAGTGAATATACATTTAAAAAAATATAATATTAAAAAATGAATAATTACATTCAATAAAATCATATGATTCATTGGTCCTAAATTGGTGTACATTAGGCATGAAGTGCACAATTGATGAGAGTGGATGTTTAAAATTAAAATGTACTAACTCAGGCCCATATGATCAAAAATGAACTTTTAATCCCAATAAAATGTAATTATAAAATATGTTTTTATTGTCTAATCACACCCCCCAACTTGAGATTTTCTAGTCCCGAGCAAATAACTCAAAGATTATGAAAATCAAATTCCCTTTTCCAAAAACATTTTAATAAACAATACTCACCAAAATACCTCATACCAGAAAAATTATGCATCCCATCAAAATCATTTAATACAATGTAGGTTCTAAAGCATAACCCAAGCCCAAGCCCATTCTTCTGATCAAATTCAATGCCACATTTCATCCAATTACCATTAATCATGATGATGTGTTGTGTGTCACAATAGACATGGGGGTTCATTTTTATTCAAGGGGGAAAAGATGGAAGCGCTAGGTGGAATCACATTTTAATATTAATATGAGTATTCATTTTTTTCTTTTTTTTTCTTTTTTTTTTTCAATGTTGCCATGGTTATTTAAATTGAATTCAAATGAGTCAACCCTTGTAGCGAGACTTTGCCGATGACTCCCAGGCTCAAAGGCCTTAGGGCACTAAGTGAAGCCCACATACTCGGGCATCATCTCGAGTTAACTTATTCAAAAACAAATTCGAATTTCCACAAATAGAGATAAAATTCCCAACTCTGGGCCAGACAACTATGGAGTCACGATCCCCAAGTGCCGAAATCCACACATTAAGTCATTTCATTGCTCTATGCGCAAATTTATTGTTGTTTTTTTTTGTTTTTTTTTTTGTGTTTTTTTTACACCTCTTTTTTTTATATATATATTTTAAAATACTCATATTAAATTTAAAATGATCACCAAAACTATGCTATTTATTATGGGACCCCAAGAATTCAAATTAATACCCCACAATCCAACGGACGTGCATTGTGATTTTTTTATAAAAATTGGATGAAAATGTAACAGTGAAAAATCACATTAGACAGCCACATTTTCCAAAATTTTATGCTCATGAACTTAAACATGTATTAAAATCAGAATCAAGGAATACAAAATTATTTAATATTCAGTTTTCAAGGTTTTCAATGTGTAATAACATGTTCATGGTTAAGGAAAATTTTCATTCAATTAACATGCACATTTTATTGCTCTATGTGATTGATTTTTATTTTCACCTCCCCCCAACATAATATAACACTGTCCCCAGTGTTTAAAGAAAATATAATTTAGAAGGGGTACATGCAGAGAATAGGAGCATAGAACAATTTCACCTGATATTTGATGTTGAAGTTTGTGATGCTCTCATTTAATCCCTTGGTCTCCATGTCACTTGAAGAATCCTCACAGTAGTGTACGCTTGTACTCCTATGATTTCCCTAAAAATCCATCAAACTTGGAAGCCCCTGAATCTCAAAAACCAACATAGTTAGACACAATGGAAACCCCTTGAGGTTCCCTTTTCTAAAAAACAACAACAATAAAATAAAATAAAATAAATAAAAAATAAAGACAAAACATACTTGTTAATTTTGAAACTCCAACGATCGACACTCATAACAAGTAATAATTTTTTTTTTAAAAAAAATTATGTATATATACAAAAATTTAAAATATAAGTATATATATATAGAAGATAGAATAAGTAAGCACCAACCACCGTAGTTCAGTGGTAGGCGTGCGCCCCTGTCTCCCTTCGGTCCCGGGTTCGAGTCCCGCGGCTTCGCCGGTCGTGACGGGGTTTGACCCACGTCCTACGGCGTGTCACTTTTTTTTTACAGTTTTTTTTTGTTTTTTTTTGTTTTTTGTTTTTTAATAAAATAAAATAAAATAAAAATAAAATAAAAAGTTACAAACACCTATATTTTTGATACATTGTCTTCTTTTTAATTTCTGGGTAAGATAATACTCAGGGATCGCACCGCGTGACACAGATGAATACGGTGCTCCCCTTTCATACCCATCCATACTCATAAGAGAAGAACATGTCAACAATATGAGGTAAAATTATATCAAATTGTTTTGCTAAAAAAATTGATTAAAACAATAAAGTGATTGTAAATTTAAAAATCATGGGTTGACTCCCATTCAACGCTTTGTTTAACGTCGTTAGCTCGACTTAAACCCCTTATTGACTAATTGTTGTTTTTTTCATCAAAGGTAGGTTCACTCAGGTCTTCATCAACTTCATGTTTTTGGAATGGTTCTATGAATGGTTTGACTCTATGACCATTAACTTTAAATATTTGACCATTGGTGGGATCTTGAATTTCAACAGCCCCATGGGGGTACACCTTATGCACTATGTATGGACCGGACCATCTAGACCTCAACTTTCCTGGGTGCAAATGAAGTTTAGAACTGTACAAAAGCACAGGCTTCCCTAGTTCAATGTGTTTAGTTTTAATATTCCTAGACTGGTAGGCTTGAACTCTAGCTTTATTGATCCTTGAATTTTCATAAGCCTCCATCCTAAGTTCCTCAAGCTCGTTTAGATCCAATTTCCTCTTTATTCCGGCCAAAGAAATGTCAAAGTTCATTTTTTTGATTTCCCAAAAGGACTTATGCTCAATCTCCACTGGCAAATGACATTCTTTACCATAAACCAACCTATATGGGGACATTCCTAGGATAGTTTTAAATGTTGTTCGATATGCCCAAAGAGCATCTAAGAGTTTGCTCGACCAATCTTTCCTAGATGGATTAATAGTTTTCTCAATAATTTGTTTGATTTCTCGATTGGCTAACTCAGCTTGACCATTGGTTTGTGGGTGGTAAGAGGTGGACACTTTGTGAGAAATTCCATACTTCTCCATGAGCGATGAGAATGGGAGATTGCAGAAATGAGTTCCACGATCACTAATGATAGCCCTAGGAATCCCAAATCTAGAGAAGATGTTTTCTTTAAGGAATCTAATCACAGTTTGATGGTCATTGGATTTTGTAGGAATGGACTCAACCCATTTTGAGACATAATCGACAGCCAAGAGAATGTCAAGATATCCCCTAGAGTTTGGGGAGGGACCCATGAAATCAATTCCCCAACAGTCAAAGATTTCAACCACTAATATTGGAGTGAGAGGCATTTGATTCCTTTTTGTGATGGACCCTACTTGTTGACACCTAGGACAGCTTTGAAAAAATGTGTAGGAGTCCCTTGAGAGGGTGGGCCAAAAGAGACCACATTGAAGAACCTTGGTAGAAGTTTTCTTAGAGGAAAAGTGACCTCCACAAGCCTCACTATGACAGAACATTAGGATGGACTCTTGTTCGGATTCTGGCACACACCTCCTAATGACTTGGTCAGGACAAAACTTATATAGGTATGGATCATCAAACACATAATGCTTGACATCAGAAAGAAATTTTCTTCTAGTTTGGGTCCCTAAGAATTTTGGAATGACCCCTGAAACTAAGAAGTTGGCTATGTCAGCATACCAAGGGAAATCACTCACAGAATAGAGGTTCTCATCGAGAAATGAATCAGACACAGAAAGGTGATGTGAGTTGTCTTTGAATTCCAACCTAGAGAGGTGATTAGCTACAAAATTCTCAACACCTTTTTTATCCTTAATGGTTAAATCGAACTCTTGAAGAAGAAGGACCCACCTAATCAATCTAGCCTTGGCATCTTGTTTTTGGAAGAGATATTTTAGAGCTGAATGGTCGGTGAATACAATGATGGGTGATCCTAAGAGGTAGGACCTAAATTTCTCTAAGGCAAACACAACAACAAGTAACTCCTTTTCAGTGGTGGTGTAATTGATTTGGGCATCATTTAAGGATTTGCTTGCATAAGAAATGATATATGGAGTTTTATCACAACGTTGTCCTAACACAGCTTCTACAGCAAAGTCACTGGCATCACACATGAGTTCGAAAGGAAGGTCCCAGTTTGGAGATTTCATATTGGGAGGAGAGGTGAGAGCGGATTTAAGGGTTGAAAATGAACCCTCACAGCTTTCTGTCCAAACAAATGGAGCATCCTTTACTAGGAGAGCACAAAGAGGGCGAGATATTGAACTAAAGTCCTTAATGAATCTTCTATAGAAACCAGCATGTCCTAAGAAGGACCTCACTTCCTTAACAGTTCTGGGTGATGGAAGGTGACGAATGATGTCAACCTTTGCTTTATCAACTTCAATTCCCCTACCCGAGACTATATGGCCAAGGACTAACCCCTCTTTTACCATGAAATGGTATTTTTCCCAGTTTAGGACCAGATTCTTTTCTTCACATCATGACAAAACTCTCTCCACATTCCTAAGACATCCCTCAAATGTATCCCCAAAGACAGAGAAGTCATCCATGAAGACCTCTAGAAAATACCCTACCATATCTGAGAAGATTCCCATCATGCACCGCTGGAAGGTTCTAGGGGCATTGCATAACCCGAACGGCATGCGTTTGAAGGCAAAGGTGCCGAATGGACAGGTGAAGGTTGTCTTCCCTTGATCCTCCAAGGAGACCTCGATTTGATTGTACCCTGAGTACCCATCTAGGAAGCAATAGAATTGATGACCCGCCACTCGCTCGAGGACTTGATCAATAAAGGGAAAGGGAAAATGGTCCTTCTTGGTACAAGAGTTGAGCTTCCTATAGTCAATACAGACTCTCCAGCCACTACTCACCCTAGTTGGAAGAATTTCCCCATCCTTATTAGTGATCACAGTGATTCCATCTTTCTTTGGGACAACTTGAATTGGGCTTACCCACTCACTCTCATCTATGGGGTAGATGATACCAGCTTTCAACAACATAAGAAGTTATTTCCTTACCACATCCATAAGATTTGGATTGAGTCTCCTCTGAGGTTGACGACATGGTTTCGATTCAGATTCAAGAGTAATCCTATGAGTTCCAATAAGTGGGCTAATCCCAGGAATATCAGACAGGGTCCAACCAATGGCTTTCTTGTGTTTCCTAAGGACATCTAGAAGCATCCCGTCATGATTGGCTTCAAGAGAAGAACATATGACTATAGGATGTGTTTGATTTTCTCCTAGGAAGGCATACTTGAGGGAAGTAGGATGTTCCTTCAATTCAAGATCTGGTTGGTTCAGAATTTCAGCAGAAGATTGGGGCATTGGATCAAGATCAAATTTGTTTCCAAGATTTTCAGATTGAATTGATTCCCCATGTGTAGAAGTTTCATCCATAAGATTGTATTGACCTGGGTTAGGGAAGGGAGTTTGAGTTGTCTCCATGAATGTGGTTTCCTGAAAGTTTTCACTGATTGTTGGTCCTAAGACATCATTATAGGAGCAATTTGAAAATGATTCGAGCCAAGGAGATAAACTTCCTTCATGTGAACAAAGGAAATCAATCTCATCCTGACTTAAACATCCATAAAATATTTCTTGATGTTCTATGGATTCATTTTCAATGATTACTAACATGTTTACTTCATGAATGTCCTCGTCATCTCCTATTTGTGAGCTTGCATTATAGATGTTCAAGTCTAGACTCATGTTCCCAAAGGTGATGGTCATGTTCCCATTTCAGACTCGGATAACAGAGTTGATTGTTGCAAGGAATGGACGACCAAGAATTATTGGAGTTTGCTCCCTAGGACCTAAGCTTGGATGATTTTCAAGGACAATGAAGTCAGCAGGGTAGATGAAATTCTCAACTTTCACTAAAACATCCTTTAAGATCCCCTTAGGAACCCGAACACTGCGATCAGCGAGTTGAAGAGTGACAGATGTGGGTTGGAGTTCTTCGAGCCCTAACTGACCATACATGGCATAAGGAATGAGGTTTACACTGGCACCTAGGTCACACAAGGCCTTGACATCTTTTTTCTCTCCTAGTTCAACATTGATGTAAGGGAAACCCGGGTCTATCATCTTTGGAGGAATGGTCCCTTGAATGGTGGTACTCACATTAGCAGCCAAAAGGACTTGGTTTTTATGTGAAAATTTCCTTTTAAAAGTGCACAAGTCCTTAAGGTACTTTGAGTAGGATGGTATGGTTTGTATTGCATCGAGGAGTGTAATGTTCATCTTGACTTGAGAGAAGATTTATCTCAAAGTTTCACTCAGTTCAGGCTTGGATTTCCTCCTCATGCGTTGAGGGAAGGGAGCAGGTTGTTTGAGTGTTTGGTGTGGTTGTGGTTCCTTCTCATTCTCATTGGTTTTTTTAGAATCTGTGGGTTGTTCTTCATAATTTTGAAGTGATGTTGAATCTTTTAATAGTTCTGAAATGGTTTTTTCAGGTTTTTCAATTTATTTCCCACTTCTTAAGACTATCACTGCTTTCAATTGTTCATGATTTGATTGAGTGCAACTTGACTCTCCCCTTGTTTTTTGTTGTGGAATGTCTTGGGTAGGCATTGGTGCCTTCCCAGTTTTGATTGTTTGAAGTTCTTGTTTAAGGGAAGAGACTTCCGAGTTCATCCTTTCCATTTGTTTGCAAAGTTGTTCTAGTAGGCTTTGTGGAACAGTTTGGGTTGGTGCTTGAGAAGATTGGTTTATCCCTGGGGGATATTTTGAAGGTGGAATGGTTTGTTGAAAATGGACTGGTGGTTGTTTGTATTGGATAGGTTGGGTTTGAAACTGATTATGGGTTTGGTAGTTCTGTTGAGGGTAAGGATTTTGCCCTTGTGGTTGGCTATGTTGTTGGTTATCCTTCCATCGGGAGCCTGGGTGGTCATTGTACCTTGGATTGAAGGTGTTTTGGTATTGGGGCTTTTGAAAGTTTAGGGCATTGACTTCCGCTGGGGGTCCTCCTAGAAGAACATCCTTGATGGATAGAATGGTTGGGCAGTTGTCTGTTTTATGGTCATGTTTGTCACAAATTGTTCAAACAAGGTCTACATTTTGGATTTCATGGACTTTCCTAAGGTCTATCTCTTCAACCTTCCTAGAGAGTGCTGCGAGTTTAGCCATAAGGATTTCCTCTTCTCTAAGTGTATGAATTCCAGTGGTTCTTTGTGGCTTTTCAGAATAAGGTGAAGTTCCCCAAGTTTGGTTTTGTTCAGCCAGACTTTCCAGATACTCGTAAGCATCATTTGGGGCCTTGTTTTTAAAATTTCCATTACACATCATGTCAATGAATTGTTTATTACCCGGACCCAACCCTTCATAGAAAATTCTCACTTGTTCAGGTATGGAAAACCCATGGTGTGGAACCATGTTTAGGGTGTCTTTGAACCTCTCCCATGTTTCATAAAATGACTCTCCCTCTTTTCAAAAAAGTTTTGGATGCTCTTTTTAAGTGCAATTGTTTTGTGATGAGAGAAGTATTTTTTGTAGAATTCTCTTTGTAGTTGGTCCCAAGAGTGGATTGATGCAGGTCTCAAGTTGTTTGGCCAATTTTTAGCTCGATCCTTTAGTGAAAAAGGAAATATCCTCATCTTAGCGGATTGTAGTTGATGTGGGGGACACATGGTTTCAACAATGTCGTTGAACTCTTTGACATGAAGGTATGGCATTTCTGACTCCATCCCATGAAAGGTTGGAAGGTGGTTTAGGACATGGGGTTTGAATATGTAGTTGGTGTCTCCTATGGAATTGTGTCTAATGCATGAGGGGGCATTGGTCCAAGCTGGAGTGAGGTAGTCGTTCATGGTTTGATCAACTACATTCCCTAAGTTTGGAGCTTCTTGGTTTTGGTTTCCCATTTGATTCCCCCCAGGGTTTACAATTTGATTTTGTGGATGACCCTCCATTGGACTTGTTTCAAGTTCTAACTTTGGGGTTTCAAGAATATTTGGATCTGATTTAAACAATCCCTTAGGTGAACTTGACTCCCCTATCCTAGGACTTTCCACCCTAACTAGTCTGTTTGAGAAATTGCGGGTGTAGGCGGAAATGCGCCCAAAAAAAAGCGAGAAAGGGACAAGATAAGAGATCTTGGGTGAGAGTAGAAGAATGGAGGTGAGGAAAGAAGGTTTTTTTGGATCTAAGGTACTTACTTGGTCCCCGGAAACAGCGCCAAAATTTGGTTCATGCCCAAATTTACCCAAGAGAAGAAGGGTAGAACGGTCCTTGTAGTGTAGTTTGGGTTGTCGATTCCACAGAGACCTAAGAAGATACCTAAGATACACAACCTAAGGGATGGATTTTTGGCTATGAAGTGGCCAACTTGGATTTGTTTTTAAGTGTTTTGGGAGAAGACTAATAAGCTTAGTTGAGTTCAATTTTAATGAAATGGATTGATCTTAGGGTTACGCTTGGGTTGATTGAATGCATTTTATTTCTTTAGACAAATTTTTGGTTTTATTAATTCTTGATGAAACTATTCTTCAAAATAACACTACCTTCATCATTTTCTGGTTAGATACTAACTAAACTCAATTACTAGTCACCAACACACTTAGAGAACCAGATTCATGATCTCTCCAAGGTATATGGTTAATTTAGTAATTGGAATTAGCCTTTTCAAACACAGTGAAGATGAGGAGCGAAAATAATTGAAGAATGGAAGTCTTGAATTATTTAACCAATTAACAACAATTCGTGCATTAAATATCAATCAATACAGACTTTTCATCTTCCTAAGATCAACCCATTAAAGGGTTAGGCCTCCATTTATGATAGAATATCAATGGTGGGCGGAAGACGGCTTACAAGAATGGAATTGAAGAGATTAAAACCGCGGAAATAACGAGCACTCCTCCGTGTGTGTGAAAGGAATTCACAACTATGTGTGAACTATATCACCAACACACAGAGTTATCACTGTGCTTTTGTGATTTTAGATATTTAAGTATAGAAATTGGAAGAAGAGAAGAGAAGGAATTGGATTAAGAACTTAGAAATACAAAAAGAAACTTACATGGGGAAAATGAAAGCATTACAACGAAAATTGAGCATAATAACATTACATGAAAGAAGGTATGAGTTCCTCCTCACCACCACTGCCTTAAATAGGAAAATTTGGATCCTTAGGACGAGCTCCAACAGTCCAAGTCATCCCAATCAATGAGGGTAGGCATAGGTGGTGGAAAGTAGGTGGAGAGGAGACTTCTCCACCCTTGACCCGAGATGGCATCCAGCTTGCATCCACTTGAAAGATCCGCTTCAAAGTCCTTCTAGATGGCCGATTTGGAGTGGGCCATAGAAGACGAAAATAAATCCCCGGATGTCTTCTAACCGCCTGTAAAATATCTGCCCAATTTCATTTGTGGTGCGAGAGATATGGAAGATTCATTGGGATGAAATTCTGGGCCGCAGATTCTGGCCCAGATTCTGATCTTCCATTTGGGCTGCCTTTATCACCATCATGGAAACCGAATTAGCACTTTGGACTGAATAATGATTTGTTCCACTGCATGTCTTCTATAATCAAAAGAAATTTGGGCTTCATTGGTCCAGTATTGTGGGACCCACATCCTCAACAGTGGGTTGATGTCCAATCTGCCTTCACCAGAATTGTCTCCTTTCATCACCAAATATCTTCATCATACTTTATGAATCTTTCCTTGCTCCCTGAATGAGAAACATTTAAATTTGAAGTGAATATACATTTAAAAAAATATAATATTAAAACATGAATAATTACATTCAATAAAATCATATGAGTCATTGGGCCTAAATTGGTGTACATTAGGCATGAAGTGCACAATTGATGAGAGTGGATGTTTAAAATTAAAATGTACTAACTCAGGCCCATATGATCAAAAATGAACTTTTGATCCCAATAAAATGTAATTATAAAATGTGTTTTTATTGTCTAATCACACCCCCCAACTTGAGATTTGCTAGTCCCGAGCAAATAACTCAAAGATTATGAAAATCAAATTCCCTTTTCCAAAAACATTTTAATAAACAATGCTCACCAAAATACCTCATACCAGAAAAATTATGCATCCCATCAAAATCATTTAATACAATGTAGGTTCTAAAGCATAACTCAAGCCCAAGCCCATTCTTCTGATCAAATTCAATGCCACATTTCATCCAATTACCATTAATCATGATGATGTGTTGTGTGTCACAATAGACATGGGGGTTCATTTTTATTCAAGGGGGAAAAGATGGAAGCGCTAGGTGGAATCACATTTTAATATTAATATGAGTATTCATTTTTTTCTATTTTTTTCTTTTTTTTTGCAATGTTGCCATGGTTATTTAAATTGAATTCAAATGAGTCAACCCTTGTAGCGAGACTTTGTCGATGACTCCCAGGCTCAAAGGCCTTGGGGCACCAAGTGAAGCCCACATACTCGGGCATCATCTCGAGTTAACTTATTCAAAAAAAATTCGAATTTCCACAAATAGAGATAAAATTCCCAACTATGGGCCAGGAAACTATGGATTCACGATCCCCAAGTTCTGAAAGCCACACATTAAGTCATTTCATTGCTCTATGCACAAATTTATTGTTGTTTTTTTTTGTTTTTTTTTGTGTTTTTTTTACACCTCTTTTTTTTATATATATTTTTTAAAATACTCATATTAAATTTAAAATGATCACCAAAACTATGCTATTTATTATGGGACCCCAAGAATTCAAATTAATACCCCACAATCCAACGGACGTGCATTGTGATTTTTTTTATAAAAATTGGATGAAAATGTAACAGTGAAAAATCACATTAGACAACCACATTTTCCAAAATTTTATGCTCATGAACTTAAACATGTATTAAAATCAGAATCAAGGAATACAAAATTATTTAATATTCAGTTTTCAAGGTTTGCAATGTGTAATAACATGTTCAAGGTTAAGGAAAATTTTCATTCAATTAACATGCACATTTTATTGCTCTTTGTGATTGATTTTTATTTTCACCTCCCCCCAACATAATATAACACTGTCCCCAGTGTTTAAAGAAAATATAATTTAGAAGGGGTAGATGCAGAGAATAGGAGCATAGAACAATTTCACCTGATATTTGATGTTGAAGTTTGTGATGCTCTCATTTAATCCCTTGGTCTCCATGTCACTTGAAGAATCCTCACGGTAGTGTACGCTTGTACTCCTATGATTTCCCTAAAAATCCATCAAACTTGGCAGCCCCTGAATCTCAAAAACAAACATAGTTAGACACAATGGAAACCCCTTGAGGTTACCTTTTCTAAAAAACAACAACAATAAAATAAAATAAAAAAAAATAAAAAAAAAGACAAAACATACTTGTTAATTTTGAAACTCCAACGATCGACACTCATAACAAGTAATATTTTTTAAAAAAAAATTATGTATATATACAAAAATTTAAAATATAAGTATATATATAGAAGATAGAATAAGTAAGCACCAACCACCATAGTTCAGTGGTAGGCGTGCGCCCCTGTCTCCCTTCGGTCCCGGGTTCGAGTCCCGCGGCTTCGCCGGTCGTGACGGGGTTTGACCCACGTCCTACGGCGTGTCACTTTTTTTTCAGTTTTTTTTTGTTTTTTTTTGTTTTTTGTTTTTTAATAAAATAAAATAAAATAAAATAAAATAAAAACTTACAAACACCTATATTGTTGATACATTGTCTTCTTTTTAATTTCTGGGTAAGATAATACTCAGGGATCGCACCGCGTGACACGGATGAATACGGTGCTCCCCTTTCATACCCATCCATACTCATAAGAGAAGAACAGGTCAACAATATGAGGTAAAATTATATCAAATTGTTTTGCTAAAAAAATTGATTAAAATAATAAAGTGATTGTAAATTTAAAAATCATGGGTTGCCTCCCATTCAACGCTTTGTTTAACGTCCTTAGCTCGACTTAAACCCCTTATTGATTAATTGTTGTTTTTTTTCATCAAAGGTAGGTTCACTCATGTATTCATCAACTTCATGTTTTTGGAATGGTTCTATGAATGGTTTGACTCTATGACCATTAACTTTAAATATTTGACCATTGGTGGGATCTTGAATTTCAACAGCCCCATGGGGGTACACCTTATGCACTATGTATGGACCGGACCATCTAGACCTCAACTTTCCCGGGTGCAAATGAAGTTTAGAACTATACAAAAGCACAGGTTTCCCTAGTTCAATGTGTTTAGTTTTAAGATTCCTAGACTGGTAGGCTTGAACTCTAGCTTTATTGATCCTTGAATTTTCATAAGCCTCCATCCTAAGTTCCTCATGCTCGTTTAGATCCAATTTCCTCTTTATTCCGGCCAAAGAAATGTCAAAGTTCATTTTTTTGATTGCCCAAAAGGACTTATGCTCAATCTCCACAGGAAAATGGCATGCTTTTCCATAAACCAACCTATATGGGGACATTCCTAGGATAGTTTTAAATGTTGTTCGATATTCCCAAAGAGCATCTAAGAGTTTGCTCGACCAATCTTTCCTAGATAGATTAACAGTTTTCTCAAGAATTTGTTTGATTTCTCGATTGGCTAACTCAGCTTGACCATTGGTTTGTGGGTGGTAAGATGTGGACACTTTGTGAGAAATTCCATACTTCTCCATGAGCGATGAGAATGGGCGATTGCAGAAATGAGTTCCACGATCACTAATGATAGCCCTAGGAATCCCAAATCTAGAGAAGATGTTTTCTTTAAGGAATCTAATCACAGTTTGATGGTCATTGGATTTTTTACGAATGGCCTCAACCCATTTTGAGACATAATCGACAGCCAAGAGAATGTAAATATATCCCCTAGAGTTTGGGAAGGGACCCATGAAATCAATTCCCCAACAGTCAATGATTTCAACCACTAATATTGGAGTGAGAGGCATTTGATTCCTTTTTGTGATGGACCCTACTTGTTGACACCTAGGGCAGCTTTGACAAAATGTGTAGGAGTCCCTTGAGAGGGTGGGCCAAAAGAGACCACATTGATGAACCTTGGCAGAAGTTTTCTTAGAGGAAAAGTGACCTCCACAAGCCTCACTATGACAGAACATTAGGATGGACTCTTGTTCTGATTCTGGCACACACCTCCTAATGACTTGGTCAGGACAGAACTTATATAGGTATGGATCATCAAACACATAATTCTTGACATCAGAAAGAAATTTTCTTCTAGCTTGGGTCCCTAGGAATTTTGGAATGACCCCTGAAACTAAGAAGTTGGCTATGTCAGCATACCAAGGGCAATCACTCACATAATAGAGGTTCTCATCGGGAAATGAATCAGACACAGAAAGGTGATGTGAGTTGTCTTTGAATTCCAACCTAGAGAGGTGATCAGCTACAACATTCTCAACACCTTTTTTATCCTTAATGGTTAAATCGAACTCTTGAAGAAGAAGGACCCACCTAATCAATCTAGCCTTGGCATCTTGTTTTTGGAAGAGATATTTTAGAGCTGAATGGTCGGTGAATACAGTGATGGGTGATCCTAAGAGGTAGGACCTAAATTTCTCTAAGGCAAACACAACAGCAAGTAACTCCTTTTCAGTGGTGGTGTAATTGATTTGGGCATCATTTAAGGATTTTCTTGCATAAGAAATGACATATGGAGTTTTATCACACCGTTGTCCTAACATAGCTCCTACAGCAAAGTCACTGGCATCACACATGAGTTCGAAAGGAAGGTCCCAGTTTGGAGATTTCATAATGGGAGGAGAGGTGAGAGAAGATTTAAGGGTTGAAAATGAACCCTCACAGCTTTCTGTCCAAACAAATGGAGCATCCTTTACTAGGAGAGCACAAAGAGGGCGAGATATTGAACTAAATTACTTAATGAATCTTCTATAGAAACCAGCATGTCCTAAGAAGGACCTCACTTCCTTAACAGTTCTGGGTGATGGAAGGTGATGAATGATGTCAACCTTTGCTTTATCAACTTCAATTCCCCTACCCGAGACTATATGGCCAAGGACTAACCCCTCTTTTACCATGAAATGGCATTTTCCCAGTTTAGGACCAGATTCTTTTCTTCACATCTTGACAAAACTCTCTCCACATTCCTAAGACATCCCTCAAATGTATCCCCAAAGACAGAGAAGTCATCCATGAAGACCTCTAGAAAATCCCCTACCATATCTGAGAAGATTCCCATCATGCACCGCTGGAAGGTTCCAGGGGCATTGCATAACCCGAACGACATGCGTTTGAAGGAAAAGGTGCCGAATGGACAGGTGAAGGTTGTCTTCCCTTGATCCTCCAAGGAGACCTTGATTTGATTGTACCCTGAGTACCCATCTAGGAAGCAATAGAATTGATGACCCGCCACTCGCTCGAGGACATGATCAATAAAGGGCAAGGGAAAATGGTCCTTCTTGGTACAAGAGTTGAGCTTCCTATAGTCAATACAGACTCTCCAGCCACTACTCACCCTAGTTGGAAGAATTTCCCCATCCTTATTAGTGATCACAGCGATTCCATCTTTCTTTGGGACAACTTGAATTGGGCTTACCCACTCACTCTCAGCTATGGGGTAGATGATACCAGCTTTCAACAACTTAAGAAGTTATTTCCTTACCACATCCATAAGATTTGGATTGAGTCTCCTCTGAGGTTAACGACATGGTTTGGATTCAGATTCAAGAGTAATCCTATGAGTTCCAATAAGTGGGCTAATCCCAGGAATATCAGACAGGGTCCAACCAATGGCTTTCTTGTGTTTCCTAAGGACATCTAGAAGCATCCCCTCATGATTGGATTCAAGAGAAGAATATATGACTATAGGATGTGTTTGATTTTCTCCTAGGAAGGCATACTTGAGGGAAGTAGGAAGTTCCTTCAATTCAAGATCTGGTTGGTTCAGAATTTTAGCAGAAGATTGGGGCATTGGATCAAGATCAAATTTGTTTCCAAGATTTTCAGATTGAATTGATTCCCCATGTGTAGAAGTTTCAGCCACAAGATTGTATTGACTTGGGTTAGGGAATGGAGTTTGAGTTGTCACCATGAATGTGGTTTCCTGAAAGGTTTCACTGATTGTTGGTCCTAAGACATCATTATAGGAGCAATTTGAAAATGATTCAAGCCAAGTAGATAAACTTCCTTCATGTGAACAAAGGAAATCAATCTCATCCTGACTTAAACATCCATCAAATATTTCTTGATGTTATATGGATTCATTTTCAATGATTCCTAACATGTTTACTTCATGAATGTCCTCATCATCTCCTATTTGTGAGCTTGTATTATAGATGTTCAAGTCTAGACTCATGTTCTCAAAGGTGATGGTCATGTTCCCATTTCAGACTCAGATAACAGAGTTGATTGTTGCAAGGAAAGGACGTCCAAGAATGATTGGAGGTTGCTCCCTAGGACCTAAGTTTGGATGATTGTCAAGGACAATGAAGTCAGCAGGGTAGATGAAATTCTCAACTTTCACTAAAACATCCTTTAAGATCCCCTTAGGAACCCGAACACTGCGATCAGCGAGTTGAAGAGTGACAGATGTGGGTTGGAGTTCTTCGATCCCTAACTGACAATACATGGCATAAGGAATGAGGTTTACACTGGCTCCTAGGTCACACAAGGCCTTGACAACTTTTTTCTCTCCTACTTCAACATTGATGTAAGGGCAACCCGGGTCTTTCATCTTTGGAGGAATGGTCCCTTGAATGGTGGTACTCACATTAGCAGCCAAAAGGACTTGGTTTTTATGTGAAAATTTCCTTTTAAAAGTCCACAAGTCCTTAAGGTACTTTGAGTAGGCTGGTATGGTTTGTATTTCATCGAGGAGTGGAATGTTCATCTTAACTTGAGAGAAGATTTATCTCAAGGTTTCACTCAGTTCAGGCTTGGATTTCCCCCTCATGCGTTGAGGGAAGGGAGCAGGTTGTTTGAGTGTTTGGTGTGGTTGTGGTTCCTTCTCATTCTCATTGGGTTTTTTAGAATCTGTGGGTTGTTCTTCATAATTTTGAAGTGATGTTGAATCTTTTAATAGTTCTGAAATGGTTTGTTCAGGTTTTTCAATTGATTTCCCACTTCTTAAGACTGTCACTACTTTCAATTGTTCATGATTTGATTGAGTGCAACTTGACTCTCCCCTTGTTGTTTGTTGTGGAATGGCTTGGTTAGGCATGGGTGCCTTCCTAGTTTTGATTGTTTGAAGTTCTTGTTTAAGGGAAGAGACTTCCGAGTTCATCCTTTCCATTTGTTTGCAAAGTTGTTCTAGTAGGATTTGTGGAACAGTTTGGGTTGGTGCTTGAGAAGATTGGTTTATCCCTGGGGGATATTTTGAAGGTGGAATGGTTTTTTGAAAATGGACTGGTGGTTGTTGGTATTGGATAGGTTGGGTTTGAAACTGATTATGGGTTTGGTAGTTCTGTTGAGGGTAAGGATTTTTCCCTTGTGGTTGGCTATGTTGTTGGTTATCCTTCCATCGGAAGCCTGGGTGGTCATTGTACCTTGGATTGAAGGTGTTTTGGTATTGGGGCTTTTGAAAGTTTAGGGAATTGACTTCCGCTGGGGGTCCTCCCAGAAGAACATCCTTGATGGATGGAATGGTTGGGCAGTTGTCTGTTTTATGGTCATGTTTGTCACAAATTGTGCAAACAAGGTCTACATTTTGGATTTCATGGACTTTCCTAAGGTCTATCTCTTCAACCTTCCTAGAGAGTGCTGCGAGTTTATCCCTAAGGCTTTCCTCTTCTCTAAGTGTATGAATTCCAGGGGTTCTTTGTGGCTTTTCAGAATAAGGTGAAGTTCCCCAAGTTTGGTTTTGTTCAGCCAGACTTTCTAGATAATCGTAAGCATCATTTGGGGCCTTGTTTTTTAAAGTTCCATTACACATCATGTCAATGAATTGTTTATTACCCGGACCCAACCCTTCATAGAAAATTATCACTTGTTCAGGTATGGAAAACCCATGGTGTGGAACCAAGTTTACGGTGTCTTTGAACCTCTCCCATGTTTCATAAAATGACTCTCCCTCTTTTTCAAAAAAGTTTTGGATGCTCTTTTTAAGTGCAATTGTTTTGTGATGAGAGAATTATTTTTTGTAGAATTCTCTTTGTAGTTGGTCCCAAGAGTGGATTAATGCAGGTCTCAAGTTGTTTAGCCAATTTTTAGCTCGATCCTTTTGTGAAAAAGGAAATATCCCCATCTTAGCGGATTCTAGTTGATGTGGGGGACACATGGTTTCAACAATGTCGTTGAACTCTTTGACATGAAGGTTTGGCATTTCTGACTCCATCCCATGAAAGGTTGGAAGGTGGTTTAGGAAATGGGGTTTGAATATGTAGTTGGTGTCTCCTATGGAATTGTGTCTAATGCATGAGGGGGCACTGGTCCAAGCTGGAGTGAGGTAGTCGTTCATGGTTTGATCAACTACATTCCCTAATTTTGGAGCTTCTTGGTTTTGGTTTCCCATTTGATTCCCCCCAGGGTTTACAATTTGATTTTGTGGATGACCCTCCATTGGACTTGTTTCAAGTTCTGACTTTGGGGTTTCAAGAATATTTGGATCTAATTTAAACAATCCCTTAGGTGCACTTGACTCCCCTATCCTAGGACTTTCCACCCTAACTAGTCTGTTTGAGAAATCGCGGGTGTAGGCGGACATGCACCCAAAAAAAGCGAGAAAGGGACAAGATAAGAGATCTTGGGTGAGAGTAGAAGAATGGAGGTGAGGAAAGAAGGTTTTTTTTTGGATCTAAGGTACATACATGGTCCCCGGAAATGGCGCCAAAATTTGGTTCATGCCCAAATTTACCCAAGAGAAGAAGGGTAGAACGGCCCTTGTAGTGTAGTTTGGGTTGTCGATTCCATAGAGACCTAAGAAGATACCTAAGATACACAACCTAGGGGAAGGATTTTTGGATATGAAGTGGCCAACTTGGATTTGTTTTTAAGTGTTTTGGGAGAAGACTAATAAGCTTAGTTGAGTTCAATTTTAATGAAATGGGTTGATCTTAGGGTTACGCTTGGGTGGATTGAATGCATTTTATTTCTTTAGACAAATTTTTGGTTTTATTAATTCTTGATGAAACTATTCTTCAAAATAACACTACCTTCATCATTTTCTGGCTATATACCAACTAAACTCAATTACTAGTCACCAACACACTTAGAGAACCAGATTCATGATCTCTCCAAGGTATATGGTTAATTTAGTAATTGGAATTATCCTTTTCAAACACAGTGAAGATGAGGAGCGAAAATAATTGAAGAATGGAAGTCTTAAATTATTTAACCAATTAACAACAATTCGTGCATTAAATATCAATCAATCCACCCTTTTCATCTTCCTAAGATCAACCCATTAAAGGGTTATCCCTCCATTTATGATAGACTATCAATGGTGGGCGGAAGACGGCTTACAAGAATTGAATTGAAGAGATTAAAACCGCGGAAATAACGAGCACTCCTCCGTGTGTGTGAATGGAATTCACAACTATGTGTGAACTATATCACCAAAACACAGAGTTATCACTATGCTTTTGTGATTTTAGATATTTAAGTATAGAAATTGGAAGAATAGAAGAGAAGGAATTGGATTAAGAACTTAGAAATACAAAAAGAAACTTGCATGGGGAAAATGAAAGCATTACAACGAAAATTGAGCATAATAACATTACATGAAAGAAGGTATGAGTTCCTCCTCACCCCAACTGCCTTAAATAGGAAAATTTGGATCCTTAGGACGAGCTCCAACAGTCCAAGTCATCCCAATCAATGAGGGTAGGCATAGGTGGTGGAAAGTAGGTGGAGAGGAGACTTCTCCACCCTTGACCCGAGATGGCATCCAGCTTGCATCCACTTGACAGATCCGCTTCAAAGTCCTTCTAGATGGCCGATTTGGAGTGGTCCATAGAAGAAATAAATAAATCCCATGATGTCTTATAACCTCCTGTAAAATATCAGCCCAATTTAATTTGTGGTTCGGGAGATATGGAAGATTCATTGGGCTAAAATTCTGGGCCGCAGATTCTGGCCCAGATTCTGATCTTCCATTTGGGCTGCCTTTATCACCATCATGGATACCGAATTAGCACTTTGGCCTGAATAATGATTTGTTCCCCTGTATGTCTTCTATCATAACAAGAAATTTGGGCTTCATTGGTCCAGTATTGTGGGACCCACATCCTCAACAGTGGGTTGATGTCCAATCTGCCTTCACCAGAATTGTCTCCTTTCATCACCAAATATCTTCATCATCCTTTATGAATCTTTCCTTGCTCCCTGAATGAGAAACATTTAAATTTTAAGTGAAGATACATTTACAAAAACATAATATTAAAACATGAATAATTACATTCAATAAAATCATATGAGTCATTGGGCCTAAATTGGTGTACATTAGGCATGAAGTGCACAATTGATGAGAGTGGATGTTTAAAATTAAAATGTACTAACTCAGGCCCATATGATCAAAAATGAACTTTTAATCCCAATAAAATGTAATTATAAAATGTGTTTTTATTGTCTAATCACACCCTAAAATTCACTCAGAAAGCTTCTAAGTTCAGAAACAAAGTACTCTCCTACAGCAGAAACTATATAGTTTTCTAGATCTGGAAGATTTTCTAGATTGGTTGTTACAGCAGAATTTTCAGTTTCTAGATTAACTTCTTCAACAGAGAATTGGTTTTCAGATTCATCAATGTTCTCAACTTGATTTTTATAAGAACATTCAGCATCAAGGAACTCTATTTTTGAGCATTTTTCAGAATAAGTTGGTTCATTAATATTTTTAAAAACATTGAACTCTTCTTCTTCTTCACTAATTTTGAATATCAGGTGACCCTTTGACAAATAAATAACAGAACCACCTATGGAAAAAAATGGCCTACCCAAGATGATAGGTACCTCTTGACCACACTTCATATCTAAGACAAGAAAGTCAATAGGAAAAAACAACTTCCCAACTCTAACTAACAAATCGTCTACCCTTCCCACAGGATGAGTGAAAGATCTATCAGCCAACTGGAGAATGACTGTGGTGGGTTGAAGATTCCCAAGCCTCAACTGTCGAAACAGTGAGTATGGGAGCATATTAATGCTAGCACCTAGATCGCCCAGACAGTTGAGCTAACCAGAATTTCCTAGAGTACAAGGGATGACAAAGCTACTAGGGTCTTTCAATTTTTATGGGATTTTTCTTTGAAGCACGGCACTACACTCTTCAGTGAGGCTATAGGTAGAAAATTTTTCATGGTTCTTTTTGTTTGAAACAATTTTCTTTAAGTATTTCAGATATAATGGAATTTAAATTAAGGCTTGGATAAATGTGATGTTCAATTGTAGCTTGGATATAAGACCAAGGAACTGAAGAAGTTCTGCCTTGGTATTTCTTTGAGGTTTCATCTTCTTTTGGAAAGGGATGGGTGGGGAAAATTTTCTAAGGACAGTAGGAAAATCTCTCACCTCTTCCACAACTTTTTCTTTTGCTTTATTCTTTTGGTTTTTAGAAGAAGCGTCATCTTGAGTTTCAGGTGGAAAGTTCAGATTTTCATCATTTTCATTACTTTTCTGTGAATTACCAGCATGTGTACAAAGCAGATTTTTTTACCTGATTGAAGAAGTTTCTCATTTTGAAAATTGTCTACATTTTTTTAACAATATCCTAAGTATTCAGCCCACTACTAGTTACAATTTTCATGATATTATCCCTAGAGTTAAGTTCAGTTGTACTAGGAAACCAACCTTTATCCTTAGAAGTCAAATCTCTAGCTAATTGGCCTAGCTGTGTTTCCATATTCTGCATTCTCACATCCTTTTTACTTTTGTCTGACTCATATTGATTTTGATGTTTATTAAATTGAGCCATGTACTTTTCCTCCTATGAATTAATTTTATTCAATATTTGATCCAGTTTAGAAGACAATTGATTATCATTATTTCCTTGAGTGTTTGAAGACTCCCCCCTCTGTTGATTTTGAAAGTTCGGTCTTGGTTGGTTCTGAATATTAGGGGCAGTTGGTTGCTTAATAATTCCTTGATCCTTCCGTAATAGATTTGGATGGTTCATATAGCATTGATTGTAATTTTTTGAGAATGGGTCTTCTTTTTGAGGAATCCTAGGACCATAATTAACAAAGTTTAAGGTTTCAGGTTTTTGGTTAGTTAAATCAGCATAAGGAAAAAAAAATTCAGAGTGCCCAAACATAATACATTGAGTGCACTGTTGCCTTAGTGACTAGTATTGATTCTGATTTTCAATTTGATTTACAGTTTCTTTTTAATTCTGGTTCATTAAAGTTTGAATTTGGTTGGTGATTTCAGGTAGTTGAGCTTGAGTTTCATTCATTGAACCAGTGTTAGCACTCTTATTCACTCTTTTTCATCTTGAATTTTTATGTTGAGAATTAAGGGCCATATTGTTAAAAAATTTACTCAACTCATCATCTGTTTTATCATTGTAACTACCCCCAACAGCTTGATCCACTAAATTCCAACCATAGGAGGAAAAACCTTCGTAGAAGGTATCCATGAGGAGATGATATGGGATTTTATGATGAGGACACTGCCTAAGCAGGTCCCTAAATTTATCCCAAGATTCATAAAATGCTTCTCCATCCTCTTGATAAAAAAAATTGATCTTAGTTCTCTGTTATCCTTTTAATCTTTGGGGATAAAATTTCATAATGAATGAGTTGTAAACTTGATCCCAATTCTCAAAAATGTTTTCATCTAAACTTAAAAACCAATTCCTAGCATTCCCTTTAAGGAAAAATGGAAAAACTCTCATCCTTAGCTCATTTTCAGTGAGTCCTAATAAAGGAAGTTGTTGCACAGTGTTGTATAAATATCTAATGAAGGCTAAAGAGTCCCCATTAGAGAGCCCATTGAATGTAGGCAGCAGTGAAATGTGAGATTGTTTCATCTCATAGTTGCGAGCTCTAGCACTAAGCCTAATTTAAGATGGGTTACTAGACACATGGAGAATTTGAAACTCCCTCATTCAAGGTCTCTCATTTTCTAAGATTTCCGGATGGTTTCGGTAGTCTTGAGGTGCAAGAACTCTATTTTCCATTTCTGATTTGATTTTTTTCCTAAGAGCAGTATGATGATTGTTCAATTCAGGATTTAAAGGCTCTAAACTTTTAACAGTAGACCTAGTGCTCATGAAATATTTGTGAGAAGAATTTTAAACACTAACAGTGATAATAGCAGTTTTTTTTACAATTTTCAAAAAATTTAGTTTTTTTAATACGTGTTTTTTAGTAATGAAATGGCTCGTGCCTTCCCCAGCAACGACACCAAAAACTGATCCCCGCCGTCGTTGAAGTTGGTCAAGTTTAATTATTTATATCTCCTACTAACTACTATATATGTGGCAAGTAGGGTCGAACCAATAGGGACGGTTATTTTTTACCACAACCTTACCAAAACTACTTCAAATCCCTCACTATTGTTAGCAGTGAGTTAGATTTTCTTAATATTTTTTTATCTTTTAATATTTTTTATATTTTTATAAACTATAAAGTAAAACCACACATCTCTTGTACATTTGTTCTAACCTATACTGAAATAGAGAACAGCTGAAAATAAGATGTAATAAAGAAAATAAAATGCTGATAAAAGATAAAAAGAAAAGAACACTCAAGGATTACTCTAGTCTACTCGTTTAAATTGTTTCTCCTAATAATGTAAAATTACTGCATTGTACCACTGCAAATAGGTGACTTTATTCCATCTCCAGGAGTTAAGTCATGGAAATTGTACAACTTCGAGTTTTCCACTCCAAAGAAGTGCAACTTCAGAAAGATGATTTAAAAGGACAACAGTACAAACTTTCCATAAGTACTAAAGTTTTCATTATGAGTTGATTACTTAAAATATGAATCTATAATCAAACTCGCTGAATAATTACAGAGTTTTGAAAAATTCAGTGTTTTTGGTATGAAGCCGAAATGTGTAATTATAATCGACCTCACTGTTCAATTCTAATCACAGAAAAAATGTTTAATGAAAAGGATAAAAATGATCACTAGTAGAACAAGAACTCTCCCTAAACTAGAAATTTAGCTAACTAATATATTTTCCATTATCACTATAGTAATAGAAAACATTTCAAAGAAATATATTATAATAGTTAAAACAAAAGAAAGAAAGAACTCCCTGAAGATGCTCTGCTCCTCTGCTCCTTTGACTCCAGGACTACAATGCTCCTGATCGACTTCAGAAAAGTCAATGAATGTCGTCCAATCCCACCCCCATTTCTGCTTCTTGCTCTGCCTTAAGTAGCCACTGTATTATACTGTATGTCACTAGAACTCTTCACCAACTTGAATTCTTCTTTAACTATTGCACCGCACATGTGTGTGTGTTCGTGAATGGCATGTCGCTAATGTTTTTCGCACATAACTAACTCGAGATGAGTTTGTTAAGTGAATCTGGACGTAAACTTGTCTCTTGAATGAACCTGCATGAGAAAAACAAACAAAACAGTTAAAAACGCTAAAGAAATAAAGAATTATAGTTTAAGAAATTAGTTTATTAAATAGTCTTTAAAATAATTAATAAACATTTAGATAATGAATTACTAATCAATTTTTAATTATATTTTAATTAACTATAATGAAATAAAGTTTATAAAAGGTAAATCTTGATGAATTACATATTATAAGTTGAGAGAATTAGTTAATAAAAGAGTTATAGTTATTATGAAGTGTTATTAATTATTAATTTTGACATTAAATTGTTTATAAGTTATTATTAGTTAATTAATTAACATTATTAAAGTAAATTATAAACCTTAAGTTAATTATTATTTTGAAAGTTATCATTATTATCATTTCAAATTAACTAGTTTAGTTTAACTACAATTTAATTTGTATTTTATTTTATTAACTTGTATTATTAAATAATTGTTAATACATAAACTTAAATTATAATTAATACACTTAACTTAATTTGTCAAAAAAACTATCAATTAATTAAATAAAATTTATTCATGACTGAAAATTATATTGTATTAAATATCTTATAAAAGTTTTTTATTTATAATTATTAATGTTTTATTTATATTTGTTATTTATGTTTAAGTTTTTGTTTTAAATTTGTTTTTAATTCATTAGTTTTTTTTATGTTTTTTTACTCCCCCCCCCCCATCACGGCTCTACAGCAGGGGGAGGGTTTGTGGCTTTGATGTTCTTCCTGCAGAAGACCCACAGTAGCTCTAGGTCTTCGGCTCCAGCGGTGACTCTCACAGGAGGTGCAACACGGCTTGGATCCAGTGAACTCCTTTAGCGGATGATTCAGTTCAACAACAGTGGGCATTGTCTTTGGTAGCAGTGAACCCCCACCACCATCTTGAGCTCCTCTTCACAGACTAGTCACTGACCCCTGCTCCTCCAAGCGACGATGCTCCATCTTTAACCTATGGCGGAAGTGCGGACTTCAGTAGGTGATGCGAAATAGTAGACTGAACTCCTTTTTCTCCCTCTACAGAGGATTCCTTTCTTCATATTTGTAGCGACAACGCGATTCTAGCAGGAGCACCATTTTCTCCTAAGGCGATGCGGTACAGTGGGTCTTGGAAGATCGTTGTTGTACCAGGAAATATGGCCCCTCTTTCTTCGTTCTCAATGTGATGATTCTAGGGATATTCAAGTTTCATCGTGAAGAAACAACAGACCTCCACAACAGCATGTCACAGATGGATCTGATCTCAAATTTACAGATTTTTAAATTTTGATCATAGTTTCAGAACAAGGATTTTACATCGATTCTATAATTATAATCTGATTTTAATTTTTTTTTGGATTGGATGTGTATTGCAGTGCCAATTTGGTTGAAAGCAATGGTGAATAAAGCAGACAAAACAATCAGCGTGATGATAATTTGCCTAACAGTGAGGGAAAAAGAACTATCAGTGAGGTGTAGGGGAAAAGGAAAAGCAAACAGTGAGGTGCTGCGGGAAAAACCCTAACAGTGAGGTGGTTAAACAAAAGTAACAGTGAGAATAGATAGCAAGGAGAATGGAAGGTAAAAAGAGATAATGGTGAGAAAAGAAAAAAGAAATGTTGAGGTGAGGGTATGGGGCAATAACGGTGAGGGTCACCTACCAATAGTTGCAAATACGTGAATTACCACCACGAGCGTTAATTAAACTACAACTCATATAAAAATTAATTAAACTAATAATTAAATGGTTAAACCATTAATTTATTTAAAACAAATAAAATTTCAACAAATATAAAAAAACTAAAATAGTAATTAATTAAATTATTATAAATATTAAATAATACAAAATTAATGAATGAATTTAAACAATAGAATTAAAATAATTAATTGAAATAAGAAATTAAACTGCAAAAAACATAATTTATTTTAAAAGTTTAAAACAACAAAATTAAATAATTAAATAGCACTAATAAAAAACATTACGTTATATTAGAAAACTAAACCTAAATCATTTATATAGATAATTATACTATTAAATTAATAAAGTTAATTTATATTAATGGATTCAAAAAATAAAAAAATGAAATTAAAATAAAATTAATTAATAAATTATATCAATGCAATTAAAGTTAAATATTTGAAAAAATAATAATAAATGAATTCAGTTGTACGCAAGTTAAACTAATTTAGTTATTTCACCTACAAGAATTTAATTAAATATAATTAAATTAATAAGATAAACTCGATACCTAAATAAAGTCTAATGAAAAATAAAAATTTAAACAAGGAAGAGTTAAACTAAAAGGCAACGGTGACCCTGAAAAATTTATTAGTGAGGTTGGGGTTACAAATTAGAGTTACCGGTAGGAAAGGGTAACGGTGAAAAAATTCACCGGTAAAATCAAGGTCACCATTACATCTCAAAACTAGTTACTTCTAGAGTAAAAATAATGCAGGTCACCATTAGGTAGTAATGGTAACCTGGTTACGGCTAGTTTGAGCAAAAATTAAGCTTGTTATCGGTATCATGGCTACCGATAGCCTGGGAAGTGGTACCTAAGTTTCTGGATGTGTAAACTTTTAAAATTAAAAGTAAATTATTTAGAAAACTCAATAATTATTAATAATGAAAAATTTAAATAAAATAAACAGATAAAGATTAAGTAAAATAATTGAAAATTAGTTATATTAAAAACAAAGAAAGAATAAATCAATTATTTTAGGTTCCATAATTACATAAATTGTTATAAAAAATGAATATTTGACAAATTTAATCATAAAAATACAAAAATGAGTTTATTTAATAAAAAGTGTAAAAATTATTAAATAAATCATTAAAAATTAATAAAAATGATGTGGAAATCTGTGTAAAAATAAGGCCACATCAGTACCATTCTATATATGCTCTCAAATTCTTAAGGAAAAACTATTGTGGACCAATCATTAGCTATTTCATTATTCCATAATACCATAAAAGTAATTCTACAACATCGTTATTTAATTATATTATATAAAAACTCAATCATTATACCACTTCCTTGTTATACTCCATTTCTCTAATATTGATTGCATGATATTTCCATTTATTTTTGAATTGAATAGGCTTTTGACTTCGATCATCATCATTAACCCTTGGATTTGGGAACTGATTAGCATAATGCCCATTTTCCTTACACTTGAAACATTTAATTTTGGGGGTTTCATTTTGTGTAGCCTTATCCCTATTTTCATCATTTGATAAATTTTTTTCATCACTTCAGAAGTCAAATTATCAAGTACCTTCTTTCCCATCGTGAAACATTTACTAGTCCCTTATGAAAATGTCCTCCATGTTTCTTTCCACACTTTTTGAATAAAGGAAAGATCATCTTCTTTTCCCCATGGTTTTTAAATTTTCCTATCATTTCCATATTTTGTTTCTTATCAAAACCATGAGATTGATATATAACTCCAACCTATATTTACACCTTGATAGAACATCAAAACATTTCTGCATAGCTTCTAAATTCCTTTATGTTAATTCCCTTCAGAGACTTGGTTTTAAGCCATTGAAGAATATCTCAACCTTACATTCAGGTTGGATGATAATACTAGAGTCATACATTGCAAGGATTGTAAAATTTCCTTCATAATATCCAATGGATTCTTTATCCAATTTCTTTAGTTCAAGTAATTCCTTCTCCATTTCCATATGAATAATATGAGGAATGAAGTTATTATAAAATAATTTCTTGAACTCTTCCCATTCCATGGAGTCATTTTCATCCAATTTCCTATTATTGTTGATAACATTACACCATTTACCTAATTCACATTCCAAATTATAGTTATCCAAATTGAATTTGTCATGTTTAAACCATTAGAGAACCAAAAATATCTTTTTAGTTGCACTGATCCATTATTCATCCACTAGTGGGTCAGAAGACCCATTGAAAGAATTAGGGTGTTGCCTCATGATGTGTAACGCCCCGACCCCAGTTACCTAGAGTCGGTGAATTATTACATAACATTGGCATGATCACAAGAAAGATCAAATCTCGAAAGACCGATTGGTTTAGTAGCCTTGGAAACACTAGATATATTCATAAGTTTTACATTACATCATAAAATGGAAAACTACTACAACAACATAATATCTCCACAGTCCACACTATTATCACCTCATAATATCCCTGCAGGTCATTCATAACTTACTTATTCACATCCTGGGGAAAATAAACATAGAAAAGGGGTGAGCTCAAATGCCCAGTAAGGATAAAAATATAGCGGAACATTCAAAATAAGCATAAACATTTAAGGCAATGCATTACTAAAACAAAAGCCTTTTAAACTTGAACTTCAACATAGTATGGAAAAAGTAAAATGAAATAATGCCATTTATTTATTCACATGGATATTCTACTAATCGAATAATCACATGCAAAATCAATAACCACTTTCATAATGATGGAATGCATAATGATAAACTTTAATTTCTTTTCAAGGCCTCGTCCCGAGACCTTGGGTCTAACTGTAACCGGAACCCAACCCGGAGTGCCTCTAATAACCGGACACCAACCCGGAGTGCCTCTAATAACCGGACACCAACCTGGAGTGCCTCTAATAACCAGATACCAAACCGGAGGGCTTACTTTTACCAGTCCCTAACCTGGAGGGCTTACTTTAACCAGTCTCCAACCTGGAACATACTTGTCCAACACATTCATATGAAGTAAAGGTTGAAATATAACATAAACATTCTTATTGGAACTAGCATAAGAAATGTCAATACTTTACTCATAAACCATGAATTCTATATAAATGGCATATTTACAGTCAAACATATCACAAAACTTCATTACAATATGGAAGTTTTAAATCATAATAAATCAACTTCAAATAAAGAGTGAGATGAAAACCCCTTACCACGTTAATCAACTAAGTCGTATGGCCAAAAGTTAATAACCACCAAATTATTTACATAATAACATGAATATAAAGATAATCATGATAATATATATCAAATGCCAGTACACAATACACCACTTTCAATAATTTAGTGGCGAATAATGGAATCTCACGGAATTGAATGTGAGATAAGAAAATACCTTACCTTGTACTTTTACTTGGTTGGGGTAGGTTAACATCCTGTATAATATTGAAATAATTTTTATTAAATTATACAAGAATCATATATATTAATATGATATCATATATGATCTTTTAATATTGATTTGATAATAATATCTTAGTATTATCGTTGTTTCGGGTGTTAGCTTACTTGTTTTCTTTTATATGTTTTGTTACGTAAGACATGTTTGTAAAGGATAGGTTTTATATTATTCATATCCAGAATGATATCAAGTCCTTAAACATCATTTTTTAAATCATCAAATGATAATTATACTTGAATGGATACGATGGAGAATGAATCTCATCGCGTTCGTGGAGACGGTAGTCCGTACGTACGCACGAGCGACAATATCATTCTTTTGATATTAAAATAATATATAAACGGATGGTATATCATATATAAATAATCATTAACATGTTATATTTATTATTTACATGAGTTACACATCATTATTATACTCATCCAAATAATATTATATTGAATAACAATTACACCACGACGTGGAGACGGTAAGCCGTACGTACGCACGTATGGTGACATGTTATTCAAAGGGTGGATAGAATACTGAATATGGTTGTACCATATTTATAATAACATCACAGTATATATATGATACTGGTTTTATTATTTTAGAATGGTGACAACAAAGGAAGAAGAAGTGGAAGAAGAAATGAACTTAGAAAAGGGTGGTGAAATTATTACCTCTTCTTCGGGTTCTTCCTTTTGATTTGATCAAAAGGGATCCTTAGGTTGTCTTTCGGATCAAACTAAGGCCCCTAGGTTGTAGTGAGGGATGTTGGTAGAGTATTTGTGCAGAGTTTGGCTGAACCAAAAGGCTTTTAAGGTGTGAAGAAATGAGAAGGAGGAGTGCCCTTTTATAAGAGGGGTGAGGGGCACCTTTGGAAAAGCTAGAAATATTAATTTATAATAAATTAATATTCGGTTTCTAATGGATACAAAGTTTATTATTCAAAGGTTAAGTTGGGGATGGGTCGAAAACAACTCAACCAATATAATTTAGACAGGTTTGGGTACTTATATTAACCTTATCTTTAAGTTTTAACTCTAAGTTAATTAGTTTCACTTTTACAATGTCTCTTTGTAGTTTTATATAATATGGTTAATAAACTTACTACATACATCCAAGAGACCTCCAAGTGGTCCATTAATGATGAACCTATCATTATATAAGTCTCTTGTCTGAACCTTATATTTTTAGGAATTTAATATCAATTAGTAATATAATATTTGTTTTAAGAACTCTTTTTTGTCAATTTTGACACTATTCAATAGTTGATTTTTGTGAAACTCATAACAGATTGATTACTTAGAACAAAGTCAATTAAATAAATCCTAATATATCATATTATCCTAGAAAATTAGTTTAATTCATTAAAAGTTTCATATTATATTTATTTGGGTATTTATAATATCAATTATTTTAATTTTTCACTATTATAGTAATTACTTCATCATCATTGTGTAATAAATAAAATAAATTATTTAATGTCTAAAAATTATAAATAAAATATAATTATGTAGGAAATCTTGTTATCTTTCTAATGAATATTTATAATCAAAAATCCAACATATATAACCCTATGTAACAATTGTTTTTCTAAAAGATATATTCTTGTGTCATTTTTGTATTCATTTTAACTTAATTAAAATACAGTGTCATTATCACTTACAAGTGGATCCATGGGGTCCCAAAATCGACCCAAAGATGCCTATGGTCGAAAATGTATCAACCAATAAGGTTAGGACACGTTTTAGGGTAATTTAGTATTATTATAATATTATTTTTTAACCCTTATTTACCGGATTTACCCTTAACCATGGTAAATAAAATATTTACCGCAGTAATTATTCAAAATGTCTAAAAATAAAAGTTACCTATTTACACAATTTGAACATCATGATTCCAAATATGGAATCCATTTTTCTAAATTCAAAACACATAAGTGGCAGAAATTAATTTAAAATTAATTCCCGCTGTCAAAACAAAAAGCGTGTTTTTAAGAGATAATAACTATCAAAAGATTGACACATGTTTATGTTCGGTTTAATTTTAAAATTAAGTCCAATGACCAAAATTATATTAAATGGTAAAAATATATTCTAAATATACTTTAAAACCACTTAAATTCATAATTTATCACTATTAATTATTTTGATTAAAAAGTTGTTTTTAATTAAAATTTAGTAATTTTCACTATTCATAAAAATATGAAAGTTATCCGAAATGTACCAAAATTTCACCTTAGGCTAAATTCGATATTCCGAATCCAAAAATGAAGTCCATTATAAAATATAAAATATATATAATTTCAAGAAGTAGGTATTACTATTCATAACGGCTAGTTTGATTGGTTGTGGTGTGTTAGAACTCGAAGTTGTGTACAACACACGCTACTATATTATTCAAAGGAAAGCGTACCGTGGAAGCTTGGGATGTTTCATTTTAAATTTTTTTGATGTCCCCATTTATTCAAAAAGTTTAAAATATTGTATTTAAAAAGGTTTCACTATTAAAAGTTGATAAAAGTGCAATACTGAAAATGAATCTGTTCTTGTATTATGTCTAAGAAACTCATAATATGGATTCTAAAATTATAAGGATTATATAAAGTTTAAAATTTAGTTAATACTATTCATAACCTCTTTTGAACGGCTTGTTTGGTAATTCATGGTGTGCTTGAACTCGGTGTTGCGTGTAGTGCAAGTTATTGTATTATTTTAAAGAAATAACACACTATGAAATCTTGGGGTGTTACATTCTCCCCTCCTTCAATAAATTGTGTCCTCGCAATTTGAAATTGTTCTTCGAAAATAAAAGGTTGAAAATAAAAAATATCATTGTGAGAAAACCCACATCAGAAATTGGGTTACTAAAATTTAGTCTTAATATGAGGAAATGAGAAATGAAAGGGTCACCACCAAATTATGATCTCGATTAGGAGAACATTGGTGGCAATTAGAGACATATAATTGGAGGAAAAACGTAAATATTTATAGGTAGTGATTGAGGTCATCAATCACAAACCAGTCCAAAATTGAGGTCCTTAAACTCATCAATCTATGATGATTTGAAATACCATCAGTTCAACAAAATATAGGGTATTAGGATAACACATTTTTGACGTTTCAAAATATCTTAGTTAAAATCCCACATCGAAAAATGAATTAATGAGGCCTCTATTTAAAATAAAGAGTGGAAAGTATGAAGATTACCAAAAATAACACATACTAGGTTTCCATGTAGGAAAATATTGATATGGAAGAGAAATCTAACCATTAATTATCTGATGGAGAGTGGTAGAGAACATGGCTATTAAAAGGCCAACAATCCCAAAGCCATAAATTAGTGATGATTTAAGGTACCATCTAGGACAACATTTTTGTTCTAAGTTCCTTTTCTTAATGTTGAGGAATTTATTTATGAGATTGGATAAGATCATAAGGAGATATACTTACTTTATAATTAGAGTTTTGTCCATTAATAAATTTCTACCACAAACTCATCTTTCACTCGTAAAAAAAATTCTATTTATACTATTCGTACAGGGTTCCAAAATAAACAAATTTATAATTCATCTACCAGATCTTTTAAAAAAAACTACATTATTTAATCCAGGACATCTCTTGGTCCAGTGGTAGGTGATACACCCTTTTCGCCCTTCGGTTGCGGGTTCAAGTCTTGCGGCCTTGCCGGACGCGACGGGTTGCCGCCCGACCTCTGGGTTGTCCTTTTATGGCAATCCAAAATTAATCTCAAACTAGAATTTATCCAAAATATTTCTGACCAAACTCACAGTCCAACATTTATAAGGAAGTTAAACATAATGTAGATCCTTTTAACCATGTAATAGCATATGAATACCTTCATCATGTATTCTTTTAATACACTGAAACATCCTGAATTACCATATTCCTTATTGATTACATTCATGCTCCCTTATTCCATATAGAATGCTGGATATACCTCATCAATCCAAAAATGTTTTAAACCCCAACAATAATGGAATATACAGATCATTAATTAGTTCCAAGGTAGTCAAGAATATCCAATATAATTTATCCAAAACAATCATGTATTATTCCAAAATCACTAACTCGGTATCAGAACTATATTATGGTTTATCATTCTCTCAACCATATATTTTCCAAAAATTTATCCTGCTGTTGAGTCACCTTTCTTTGTTCCACACAATCTCACGTCCTTAATGAAATAGTACTGCAGTACAATCCTTATATACTCCATAATTATTATAACAAGTACATTGTTGATACAACACTCAATTGACATAATCAACATAATAAATCTAATCATTCCTCTTCATCTATGGTAGTATCATAACTTGATTATTATCCAATAACATCATTTGCGGCATATTCTGATGACTGGGACATAGGTTCGCATAGTGTCCAAACTCCTTGCAAATGAAGCATTGTACATTTGAAACCATTTTCTTACCCTTGCGGTCACGTACTTTGTTCCCTTTTCCTCTACACTTATAACAAACTCCCATTCCTTTCAGGCAAGTTCCAGGGTGTTTCTTTCCACAGTTACCACATATGGGAAAATTCTTCTTTTTCCTCTTCCCTTTATCCATCTTTCTCTCTTCCACCCTTTTCTTCTCTTGCTTCCCTTCAAAACCATAGGACTCAGTAAACTCTTTACTTATCTTATCAACACATGATATTATTTCTTCATATTATGATAATACATGTGAGACTATTTCTCTTGTAAATTCTGGCTTAAGACCATAAAATATATGATCCTTCTTTCTCTTTGTATCATGTGCATTGCTGGAGTTCTCATTCCTTCTACTAGGCGCCATTTCTAAACATTGGCATACACTAGATTAGTTTATGAATAACAATACCTAATCCCAAACTTTTAAAACACATAACATAAATTAAATAGTTTATGGATATAATCCATAATCATAAAAATGTCTCCTTTGAGGAAGTATATACTCATAAACCCTTCATAATGATTTGTAAAGAAAATGAGAGTTATCCTAAGCATATCCCCTGGGAGTGTCGTAACCAAGAGTGCAGCAAGGCCCGTTGTCGTGCACAAATTCCCGTTCGAGTCTAGCTCAAAGCGGTGTTTTCGGGTTTTACCCCTAGGTACATCTGTGTCAGAGCCGCCTCTACCTGCTCGTATCTAGACAGGGATGTATTGCTTAGAAAACTCACAAAATCTCTACAAAACCAAAATTCTAGGAAGTTCTTCTATACTAATCCTCAAAGTTCATCTTAGGTCTACGTGCTCTAATCAGAGTTTATCTAAATCTAGCTTCCAAGGTTTGTACTAAACTTCCTATGATACCAACTGTAACGCCCCGACCCCAGTTACCTAGAGTCGGTGCATTATTACATAACATTGGCATGATCACAAGAAAGATCAAATCTCGAAAGACCGATTGGTTTAGTAGCCTTGGAAACACTATATATATTCATAAGTTTTACATTACATAATAAAATGAAAAACTACTACAACAACATAATATCTCCACAGTCCACACTATTATCCCCTCATAATATCCCTGTAGGTCATTCATAACTTACTTCTTCACATCCTGGGGAAAATAAACATAGAAAAGGGGTGAGCTCAAATGCCAAGTAAGGATAACAATATAGTGGAACATTCAAAATAAGCATAAACATTTAAGGCAATGCATTACTAAAACAAAAGCCTTTTAAAATTGAACTTCAACATAGTATGGCAAAAGTAAAATGAAATAATGCCATTTAATTATTCACATGGATATTCTACTAATCGAATAATCACATGCAAAATCAATAACCACTTTCATAATGATGGAATGCATAATGCTAAACTTTAATTTCTTTTCAAGGCCTCGTCCCAAGACCTTGGGGCTAACTGTAACCGGAACCCAACCCGGAGTGCCTCTAATAACCGGACACCAAGCTGGAGTGCCTCTAATAACCGGACACCAACCCGGAGTGCCTCTAATAACCGGAGACCAAACCGGAGGGCTTACTTTTACCAGTCCCTAACCTGGAGGGCTTACTTTAACCAGTCCCCAACCTGGAACATACTTGTCCAACACATTCATATGAAGTAAAGGTTGAAATATAACATAAACATTCGTATTGGAACTTGCATACGAAATGTCAATACTTTACTCATAAACCATGAATGCTATATAAATGACACATCTACAGTCAAACATATCACAAAACTTCATTACAATATGGAAGTTTTAAATCATAATAAATCAACTTCAAATAATCTTAAAATCCATCAAAGGATGTTGACATAGATGAAAATGTTTTTTTTTTAAATTATTGAGAGAAATATCCCTTTTTCATGAAAACATTTTAATGTTACACAATTTAGAAAGTAAGGCATTTAAATACATTTTTGAATGAAAGTGTCCCATACCCCTTTGAAACTTTTGAATGGAATTAACACTTTTAAAACATTCATTTTCATATAAATAAATCCTTACAAACCATTTTGAAAACGTGGAAATAAATGAGGATGATTTAGAAGAATAAATATTTAAAACATTTAAAATGATGTTTTAGTAAACGTTCCCTTAGAAATAATCCCTTTGAAAACTCTTTTATGAAATATGGACATGGATAGTAAATATGTCCCAGTAGATACCTACGTAAAGACAACCTCGGATATTAAAGAGATTGTGAAGTAAACCTTATCAATTTGGTAACTTATGAAACATACAACCCATGAAAGAGGTATCATACAATGAAAATGTAAATACACATAAGGTAAAGTGTATTACACAAAGAATACAATTATGGTCAGGACATACACCACACAAAAGATAATAGTGGAAATATGGAATGAATCTCACGGAAATAAAGAGTGAGATGAAAACCCCTTACCACGTTAATCAACTGAGTCGTATGGCCAAAAGTTAATAACCACCAAATTATTTACAGAATAACATGAATATAAAGATAATCATGATAATATATATAAAATTCCAGTACACAATACACCACTTTCAATAATTTAGTGGCGAATAATGGAAATCTCACGGAATTGAATGTGAGATAAGAAAATCCCTTACCTTGTACTTTTACTTGGTTGGGGTAGGTTAACCTCCTGTATAATATTGAAATAATTGTTATTAAATTATACAAGAATAATATATATTAATATGATATCATATATGATCTTTTAATATTGATTTGATAATAATATCTTAGTATTATCGTTGTTTCGGGTGTTAGCTTACTTGTTTTCTTTTATATGTTTTGTTACGTAAGACATGTTTGTAAAGGATAGGTTTTATATTATTCATATCCCGAATGATATCAAGTCCTTAAACATCATTTTTTAAATCATCAAATGATAATTATACTCTAATGGATACGATGGAGAATGAATCTCATCGCGTTCGTGGAGACGGTAGTTCGTACGTACGCACGAGCGACAATATCATTATTTTGATATTAAAATAATATATAAATGGATGGTATATCATATATAAAGAATCATTAACATGTTATATTTATAATTTACATGAGTTACACATCATTATTATACCCATCCAAATAATATTATATTGAATAACAATTACACCATGACGTGGAGACGGTAAGCCGTACGTACGCACGTATGGTGACATGTTATTCAAAGGGTGGATAGAATACTGAATATGGTTGTACCATATTTATAATAACATCACAGTATATATATGATACTGGATTTATTATTTTAGAATGGTAACAACAAAGGAAGAAGAAGTGGAAGAAGAAATGAACTTAGAAAAGGGTGGTGAAATCATTACCTCTTCTTCGGGTTCTTCCTTTTGATTTGATCAATAGGGCTCCTTAGGTTAGCTTTCTGATAAAAATAATGCCCCTAGGTTGTAGTGAGGGAAGTTGGGAGAGTATTTGTTTAGAGTTTGGCCGAACCAAAAGGCTTTTATGGTGTGAAGAAATGAGAAGGAGGAGTGCCCTTTTATAAGAGGGGTGAGGGGCACCTTTGGAAAAGCTAGAAATATTAATTTATAATAAATTCATATTCGGTTTCTAATAGATCCAAAGTTGATTATTCAAAGGTTAAGGTGGGGATGGGTCCGAAACAACTCAACCAATATAATTTAGACAGGTTTGGGTACTTATATTAACCTTATCTTTAAGTTTTAACTCTAAGTTAATTAGTTTCACTTTTACAATCTCTCTTTGTAGTTTTATATAATATGGTTAATAAACTTACTACATACATCCAAGCGACCCCCAAGTGGTCCATTAATGATGAACAGATCATTATATAAGTCTCTTGGCCGAACCTTAGATTTTTAGGAATTTAATATCAATTAATAATATAATATTTGTTTTAAGAACTCTTTTATGTCAATTTTGACACTATTCAATAGTTGATTTTTGTGAAACTCATAACAGATTTATTACTTCGAAAAAAGTCAATTAAATCAATCATAATATATCATATTATCCTAGAAAATTTATTTAATTCATTAAAAGTTTCATATTATATTTATTTGGGTATTTATAATATCAATTATTTTAAATTTTCACTATTATAGTAATTACTTCATCATCATTGTGTCATAAATAAAATAAATTATTTAATGTCTAAAAATTATAAATAAAATATCATTATGTAGGAAACTTGTTATCTTTCTAATGAATATTTATAATCTAAACTCCAACATATATAACCCTATGTAACAATTGTTTTTCTAAAAGATATATGCTTGTGTCATTTTTGTATTCATTTTAACTTAATTAAAATAAAGTGTCATTATCACTTACAAGTGGATCCATGGGGTCCCAAAATCGACCCAAAGACGCCTATGGTCAAACATGTATCAACCAATAAGGTTAGGACACGTTTTAGGGTAATTTAGTTTTATTATAATATTATTTTTTAACCCTTATTTACCGGATTTACCCTTAACCATGGTAAATAAAATTTTTACCGCAGTAATTATTCAAAATGTCTAAAAATAAAAGTTACCTATTTACACAATTTGAACATCCTGATTCCAAATATGGAATCCATTTTTCTAAATTCAAAACACAGAAGTGGCAGAAATTAATTTAAAATTAATTCCCGCTGTCAAAACAAAAAACGTGTTTTTAAGAGATAATAACTATCAAAAGATTGACATCTGTTTATGTTCGGTTTAATTGTAAAATTATGTCCAATGACCAAAATTATATTAAATGGTAAAACGATATTCTAAATATACTTTAAAACCACTTAAATTCATAATTTATCACTATTAATTATTTTGATTAAAAAAGTTGTTTTTAATTAAAATTTAGTAATTTTCACTATTCATAAAAATATGAAAGTTATCCGAAATGTACCAAAATTTCACCTTAGGCTAAATTCGATATTCCGAATCCAAAAATGAAGTCCATTCTAAAATATAAAATATATATAATTTCAAAAAGTAGGTATTACTATTCATAACGGCTAGTTTGATTGGTTGTGGTGTGTTAGAACTCGATGTTGCGTACAACACACGCTACTATATTATTCAAAGGAAAGCGTACCGTGGAAGCTTGGGATGTTTCATTTTAAATTTTTTTGATGTCCCCATTTAGTCAAAAAGTTTAAAATATTGTATTTAAAAAGGTTTCACTATTAAAAGTTGATAAAAGTGCAATACTGAAAATGAATCTGTTCTTGTATTATGTCTAAGAAACTCATAATATGGATTCTAAAATTATAAGAATTATATAAAGTTTAAAATTTAGTTAATACTATTCATAACCTCTTTTGAACGGCTTGTTTGGTAATTCATGGTGTGCTTGAACTCGGTGTTGCGTGTATTGCAATTTATTGTATTATTTTAAAGAAATAACACACTATGAAATCTTGGGGTGTTACATTCTCCCCTCCTTCAATAAATTGCGTCCTCGCAATTTGAAATTGTTCTTCGAAAATAAAAGGTTGAAAATAAAAAATATCATTGTGAGAAAACCCACATCAAAAATTGGGTTACTAAAATTTAGTCTTAATATGAGGGAATGAGAAATGAAAGGGTCACCACCAAATTATGATCTCGATTAGGAGAACATTGGTGGCAATTAGAGACATATAATTGGAGGAAAAACGTAAATATTTATAGGTAGTGATTGAGGTCATCAATCACAAACAAGTACAAAATTGAGTTCCTTAAACTCATCAATCTATGATGATTTGAAATACCATCGGTTCAACAAAATATAGGGTATTAGGATAACACATTTTTGACGTTTCAAAATATCTTAGTTGAAATCCCACATCAAAAAATGAATTAATGAGGCCTCTATTTAAAATAAAGAGTGGAAAGTATGAAGATTACCGAAAATAACACATACTAGGTTTCCATGTAGGAAAATATGGATATGGAAGAGAAATCTAACCATAAATTATCTGATGGAGAGTGGTAGAGAACATGGCTATGAAAAGGGCAACAATCCCAAAGCCATAAATTAGTGATGATTTAAGGTACCATCTAGGACAACATTTTTGTTCTAAGTTCCTTTTCTTAATGTTGAGGAATTTATTTATGCGATTGGATAAGATCATAAGGAGATATACTTACTTTATAATTAGAGTTTTGTCCATTAATAAATTTCTACCACAAACTCATCTTTCACTCGTAAAAAAAATTCTATTTATACTATTCGTACGGGGTTCCAAAATAAACGAATTTATAATTCATCTACTAGATCTTTTAAAAAAAACTACATTTTATAATCCAGGACATCTCTTGGGCCAGTGGTAGGTGATACACCCTTGTCGCCCTTCGGTTGCGGGTTCAAGTCTCGCGGCCTTGCCAGACGCGACGGGTTGCCGCCCGACCTCTGGGTTGTCCTTTTATGGCAATCCAAAATTAATCTCAAACTAGAATTTATCCAAAATATTTCTGACCAAACCCACAGTCCAACATTTATAAGGAAGTTAAACATAATGTATATCCTTTTTACCACGTAATAGCATATGAATACCTTCATCATGTATTCTTTTAATACACTGAAACATCCTGAATTACCATATTCCTTATTGATTACATTCATGCTCCCTTATTCCATATAGAATGTTGGATATACCTCATCAATCCAAAAATGTTTTAAACCCCAACAATAATGTAATATACAGATCATTAATCAGTTCCAAGGTAGTCAAGAATATCCAATATAATTTATCCAAAACAATCATGTATTATTCCAAAATCACTAACTCGGTATCAGAACTATATTATGGTTTATCATTCTCTCAACCATATATTTTCCAAAAATTTATCCTGCTGTTGAGTCACCTTTCTTTGTTCCACACAATCTCAAGTCCTTAATGAAATAGTACTGCAGTACAATCCTTATATACTCCATAATTATTATAACAAGTACATTGTTGATACAACACTCAATTCACATAATCAACATAAGAACTCTAATCATTCCTCTTCATCTATGGTAGTATCATAACTTGATTATTATCCAATAACATCATTTGTGGCATATTCTGATGACTGGGACATAGGTTCGCATAGTGTCCAAACTCCTTGCAAATGAAGCATTGTACATTTGAAACCATTTTCTTACCCTTGTAGTCACGTACTTTGTGCCCTTTTCCTCTACACTTATAACAAACTCCCATTCCTTTCAGGGAAGTTCCAGGGTGTTTCTTTCCACAGTTACCACATATGGGAAAATTCTTCTTTTTCCTCTTCCCTTTATCCATCTTTCTCTCTTCCACCCTTTTCTTCTCTTGCTTCCCTTCAAAGCCATAGGACTCAGTAAACTCTTTACTTATCTTATCAACACATGATATTATTTCTTCATATGATGATAATACATGCGAGACTATTTCTCTTGTAAATTCTGGCTTAAGACCATAAAATATATGATCCTTCTTTCTCTTTGTATCATGTGCATTGCTGGAGTTCTCATTCCTTCTACTAGGCGCCATTTCTAAACATTGGCATACACTAGATTAGTTTATGAATAACAATACCTAATCCCAAACTTTTAAAACACATAACATAAATTAAATAGTTTATGGATATAATCCATAATCATAAAAATGTCTCCTTTGAGGAAGTATATACTCATAAACCCTTCATAATGATTTGTAAAGAAAATGAGAGTTATCCTAAGCATATCCCCCGGGAGTGTCGTAACCAAGAGTGCAGCAAGGCCCGTTGTCGTGCACCAGTTCCCGTTCGAGTCTAGCTCAAAGCGGTGTTTTCGGGTTTTACCCCTAGGTACATCTGTACCAGAGCCGCCTCTACCTGCTCGTATCCAGACAGGGATGTATTGCTCAGAAAACTCACAAAATCTCTACAAAACCAAAATTCTAGGAAGTTCTTCTATACTAATCCTCAAAGTTCATCTTAGGTCTACGTGCTCTAATCAGAGTTTATCTAAATCTAGCTTCCAAGTTTTGTACTAAACTTCCTCTGATACCAACTGTAACGCCCCGACCCCAGTTACCTAGAGTCGGTGCATTATTACATAACATTGGCATGATCACAAGAAAGATCAAATCTCGAAAGACCAATTGGTTTAGTATCCTTGGAAACACTAGATATATTCATAAGTTTTACATTACATCATAAAACGAAAAACTACTACAACAACATAATATCTCCACAGTCCACACTATTATCCCCTAATAATATCCCTGCAGGTCATTCATAACTTACTTCTTCACATCCTGGGGAAAATAAACATAGAAAAGGGGTGAGCTCAAATGCCCAGTAAGGATAACAATATAGTGTAACATTCAAAATAAGCATAAACATTTAAGGCAATGCATTACTAAAACAAAAGCCTTTTAAACTTGAACTTCAACATAGTATGGCAAAAGTAAAATGAAATAATGCCATTTACTTATTCACATGGATATACTACTAATCGAATAATCACATGCAAAATCAATAACCACTTTCATAATGATGGAATGCATAATGCTAAACTTTAATTTCTTTTTAAGGCCTCGTCCCAAGACCTTGGGGCTAACTGTAACCGGAACCCAACCCGGAGTGCCTCTAATAACCGGACACCAACTTGGAGTGCCTCTAATAACCGGACATCAACCCGGAGTGCCTCTAATAACCGGAGACCAAACCGGAGGGCTTAATTTTACCCGTACATAACCTGGAGGGCTTACTTTAACTAGTCCCCAACCTGGAACATACTTGTCCAACACATTCATATGAAGTAAAGGTTGAAATATAACATAAACATTCTTATTGGAACTAGCATACGAAATGTCAATACTTTACTCATAAACCATGAATGCTATATAAATGACACATCTACAGTCAAACATATCACAAAACATCATTACAATATGGAAGTTTTAAATCATAATAAATCAACTTCAAATAATCTTAAAATCCATCAATGGATGTTGACATAGATGAAAATGTTTTTTTAAAAAATTATTGAGAGAAATATCCCTTTTTCATGAAAACATTTTAATGTTACACAATTTAGAAAGTAAGGCATGTAAATACATTTTTGAATCAAAGTGTCCCATACCACTTTGAAACTTTTGAATAGAATTAACACTTTTAAAACATTCATTTTCATATAAATAAATCCTTACAAACCATTTTGAAAACGTGGACATAAATGAGGATGATTTAGAAGAATAAATATTTAAAACATTTAAAATGATGATTTAGTAAAAGTTCCCTTAGAAATAATCCCTTTGAAAACTCTTTTATGAAATATGGACATGGATAGTAAATATGTCCCAGTAGATACCTACGTAAAGACAACCTCGGATATTAAAGAGATTGTGAAGTAACCCTTATCAATTTGGTAACTTATGAAACATACAACCCATGAAAGAGGTATCATACAATGAAAATTTAAATACACATAAGTTAAAGTGTATTACACAAAGAATACAATTATGGGAAGTACATACACTACACAAAAGATAATAGTGGAAATATGGCATGAATCTCACGGAAATAAAGAGTGAGATGAAAACCCCTTACCATGTTAATCAACTGAGTCGTATGGCCAAAAGTTAATAACCACCAAATTATTTACAGAATAACATGAATATAAAGATAATCATGATAATATATATTAAATTCCAGTACACAATACACCACTTTCAATATTTTAGTGGCGAATAATGGAAATCTCACGGAATTGAATGTGAGATAAGAAAATCCCTTACCTTGTACTTTTACTTGGTTGGGGTAGGTTAACCTCCTGTATAATATTGAAATAATTGTTATTAAATTATACAAGAATCATATATATTAATATGATATCATATATGATCTTTTAATATTGATTTGATAATAATATCTTAGTATTATCGTTGTTTCAGGTGTTAGCTTACTTGTTTTCTTTTATATGTTTTGTTACGTAAGACATGTTTTTAAAGGATAGGTTTTATATTATTCATATCCAGAATGATATCAAGTCCTTAAACATCATTTTTTAAATCATCAAATGATAATTATACTTGAATGGATACGATGGAGAATGAATCTCATCGCGTTCGTGGAGACGGTAGTCCGTACGTACGCACGAGCGACAATATCATTCTTTTGATATTAAAATAATATATAAATGGATGGTATATCATATATAAAGAATCATTAACATGTTATATTTATTATTTACATGAGTTACACATCTTTATTATACCCATCCAAATAATATTATATTGAATAACAATTACACCACGACATGGAGACGGTAAGCCGTACGTACGCACGTATGGTGACATGTTATTCAAAGGGTGGATAGAATAATGAATATGGTTGTACCATATTTATAATAACATCACAGTATATATATGATACTGGATTTATTATTTTAGAATGGTAACAACAAAGGAAGAAGAAGTGGAAGAAGAAATGAACTTAGAAAAGGGTGGTGAAATCATTACCTCTTCTTCGGGTTCTTCCTTTTGATTTGATCAAAAGGGCTCCTTAGGATGGCTTTATGATCCAACTAAGGCCCCTAGGTTGTAGTTAGGGAAGTTGGGAGAGTATTTGTGCAGAGTTTGGCCGAACCAAAAGGCTTTTAAGGTGTGAAGAAATTAGAAGGAGGAGTGCCCTTTTATAAGAGGGGTGAGGGGCACCTTTGGAAAAGCTAGAAATATTAATTTATAAGAAATTCATATTCGGTTTCTAATGGATCCAAAGTTGATTATTCAAAGGTTAAGGTGGGTATGGGTCGAAAAAAACTCAACCAATATAATTTAGACAGGTTTGGGTACTTATATTAACCTTATCTTTAAGTTTTAACTCTAAGTTAATTAGTTTCACTTTTACAATGTCTCTTTGTAGTTTTATATAATATGGTTAATAAATTTACTACATACATCCAAGGGACCCCCAAGTGGTCAATTAATTATGAACCTATCATTATATAAGTCTCTTGGCCGAACCTTAGATTTTTAGGAATTTAATATCAATTAATAATATAATATTTGTTTTAAGAACTCTTTTATGGCAATTTTGACACTATTCAATAGTTGATTTTTGTGAAACTCATAACAGATTTATTACTTCAAAAAAAGTCAATTAAATCAATCCTAATATATCATATTATCCTAGAAAATTAGTTTAATTCATTAAAAGTTTCATATTATATTTATTTGGGTATTTATAATATCAATTATTTTAATTTTTCACTATTATAGTAATTACTTCATCATCATTGTGTCATAAATAAACTAAATTATTTAATGTCTAAAAATTATAAATAAAATATCATTATGTATTAAATCTTGTTATCTTTCTAATGAATATTTATAATCTAAAATCAAACATATATAACCCTATGTAACAATTGTTTTGATAAAAGATATATGCTTGTGTCATTTTTGTATTCATTTTACCTTAATTAAAATAAAGTGTCATTATCACTTACAAGTGGATCCATGGGGTCCCAAAATCGACCCAAAGATGCCTATGGTCAAACATGTATCAACCAATAAGGTTAGGACACGTTTTAGGGTAATTTAGTATTATTATAATATTATTTTTTAACCCTTATTTACCGGATTTACCCTTAACCATGGTAAATAAAATTTTTACCGCAGTAATTATTCAAAATGTCTAAAAATAAAAGTTACCTATTTACACAATTTGAACATCCTGATTCCAAATATGGAATCCATTTTTCTAAATTCAAAACACAGAAGTGGCATAAATTAATTTAAAATTAATTCCCGCTGTCAAAACAAAAAGCGTGTTTTTAAGAGATAATAACTATCAAAAGATTGACACCTGTTTATGTTTGGTTTAATTGTAAAATTATGTCCAATGACCAAAATTATATTAAATGGTAAAAATATATTCTAAATATAATTTAAAACCACTTAAATTCATAATTTATCACTATTAATTATTTTGATTAAAAAAGTTGTTTTTAATTAAAATTTAGTAATTTTCACTATTCATAAAAATATGAAAGTTATCTGAAATGTACCAAAATTTCACCTTAGGCTAAATTCGATATTCAGAATCCAAAAATGAAGTCCATTATAAAATATAAAATATATATAATTTCCAAAAGTATGTATTACTATTCATAACGGCTAGTTTGATTGGTTGTGGTGTGTTAGAACTCGAAGTTGCGTACAACACATGCTACTATATTATTCAAAGGAAAGCGTACCGTGGAAGCTTGGGATGTTTCATTTTAAATTTTTTTGATGTCCCCATTTAGTCAAAAAGTTTAAAATATTGTATTTAAAAAGTTTTCACTATTAAAAGTTGATAAAAGTGTAATACTGAAAATGAATCTGTTCTTGTATTATGTCTAAGAAACTCATAATATGGATTCTAAAATTATAAGGATTATATAAAGTTTAAAATTTATTTAATACTATTCATAACCTCTTTTGAACGTCTTTTTTGGTAATTCATGGTGTGCTTGAACTCGGTGTTGCGTGTAGTGCAAGTTATTGTATTATTTTAATGAAATAACACACTATGAAATCTTGGGGTGTTACATGAAGTACTCAATGGATTGTTATTCCATTCTTTGATTTTTTGTAAATCCATATTTCTTCATTTCTTGAGAAATTTTTGTGATCATAATAACAATATCTTTCATTCCCACCAATCTAACATTCTGTTTTTTCAAGAGGAAAATAATTAAATATCCCATCACATTCATCATTAATGTTCTTCCATATAGTTCCATCCATTGACTAAAAATACAATTCAATGTGTGAGAAACAATAATCATAGTGTTAGAACTATATAATCAAGGGAAATTACTCATAAAATTCAAATCTCTGATACCATAGGTTTAATCTAAGGTTATTCATGTTTATTAAAAAAAATCATGGATTTTAACTTATACTTAGACTTATCTGTAGGGATATTTCTAACATTTTCTCATCTTAACCAAATGTTGACTAAACCTTTTCTATAATACCAAATATAACAACCCTAGCTTAATATATATAGACAATACATTATTTTTGTGGAATATTTCATACATTACATAAACACATGCACAAATAGAATATAATTTTAGTTCCTTTGGAAACTTGTAAACTTAAACAACTTTTTTATAATATATCTATATATTTTCCCACATATTTCTTAATAACTGGAACCCTTTTTTTACATATCATACTTAATACATTTCTTCGTATCCTACGGAAAATAAATATAAGAAAGGCTGAGCTCATATTCTTAGTAAAGTTAAACAGGGGAGATACATAATAATAACATGAATGTAAGGGTATTAGAACATAATCATAACATTTTAAGATCATACCCTTTATATCAAAGATCATATACACGAGTCATGGAATAAATATTGGAAGATCATAATATATTAATAATAATGGATTTAAGAGAATAATTCGTCATAGCATAACATAGAAATAAGGAATAAAATTGTGGAACACACACACACACACACATATATATATATATAATGATTTATATAATATTAAAGGATCGTATCCAAGGTTATCTTAGTGGAAGAGTTTCACTACCCAAACTATCTTAGCAGTCAAGGTTCACTCCCAAGACAATATTTTTAGTCAAGGTTCACTCCCAAGCCCATATTAGCACAAAAATTCCTTTACCAAACAAGGTTCACTCCCTATTTTAGTCATTTCAATATCATGAGATATAAATCATTACCCAGTTTATTAGAGGGAGATATTGTTTCCCTCAATGAATAATGAAAACCAAAAATATGTGTTCCAAAGAACATAAAATATGCATCTTAAACATGAAATAAACATATAATTAATACGGATATAATTCTCAAATCCTGACCACAGTAATTCATAAAAAACATCAAATAATTTTATCTTAAATGGAAAATGTTTTTGAAATATCATTTGAAATAATTCTTGAGGAAAATATCATTTTCCATTTAAAAAATTATTTTTAAATCATAAAACATTTATAAAACGTTTTTCATTGAAAATAACCTTGAAAACAAATAAAGTTATCCTTAAAAACAATTTTAAACATCTTTGAAATCCTTTTACCTTAAAAATTCATACAAGAACATTTAAAACACTTTTAAAACATTTTAAAAAAACATTGAATTGAAGGAACAAAGATTTTCGATTGAGGATAGAATAACATCACATTAAACTTTTAATATCATGAAAATAAGTATATTCATGATAAAACATGTCAAAATTTAGTATATAAACCTAATAAAATAATATAGTATCATAACATATAATGTCTCAAAGAAGGAAAATTGAGACAAAAATCCTTTGCCGATTTTGTAACTTTTGAACCGTAAACCCCATAAAAGTGAAGTCATTAAATGGATATGTAAATAACCATAAATTAAGTATAATTATCATATATTAAATTAATGATCATTATATACACCATAATAAAAAAAATGATTTGTGAATATGGAATAAGTCTTGTGGAAATAAAAGTGAGACTAGAAATCCCCTTACCTTAAGTCTTGAATTCATTCATGTAATTTTAAACATCCTGTATAATAAATATAATTTTATTATCGTTATATCATATAACCATATTCATATATATAATACCATATATTATTTACTTATGACATTATATTACTTATTTATTAACAATTCCATGTTAATTTCACCGCTTTGTTTTTAGTACATGTTTTTGACTTGTTATTCTTCGAATCTTAAATAGATCATGGTTTAATAATCTAAAAAATCATAAAAATGATATAAAAATAATATATAAAATAATTATATATATATATATATATTCATAATATTTGTACAAAAAAAATACACCGTTCATGAGATGGTACGTCATATATATGCATGAACGCTATTTTCCTTTCTTGTCATATTAAAATAAAGAAGAGTATATGATATATTTATAGAAAAAAATTTATTTCATATATATATATATAATATTTATATTAATACCATACTTAATACATTTCATGTAAAGCAAAAATTAGTCACATCACTTCAGGAGGAGGTAGTCTATCATACACAAAAACAACGTTATTCTATTCCCCAAAAATTGAAAGCATGAAGTAATGTGTGATATAATAATTCTAGATTCATAATAACATCATGAAAATAATATATATCATATATGAACTCTAAATCCATCACTATTTACAACCTTTAAAGGTAGTAATGGAAGAATTAATTACATCAGTTCACGAGGCGGTTGTCCATCATACACACAAATGACGATTACATAACCCATTTGAGGGATGTGTTTGAAGTTATAAGTCATACCCTTAACATAAAAAAATAAAATTATATTTAAGATACTTATTTTATTTATTATATAAACATGAAAAAAAATATTGGGTTTAAGAAAAGAATAATGTAAAAATAATTGTTGATGAATGTTACCACTTCTTCGGATATTTCCTTTTGATTTGCACAAAAGGACTTCATTGGTCGTCTTTCCTCCAGAAAAAGATTCTAGGATAAATTTATGGAATTTTGGAGGATATTTTTATATTTTTAGGTTTCAAAAATATGTTATTAAGTTTGACTAAATAAGAAGATGTTCTATTTTATAATGTAGGTGAGGGGCACTTTTGAAATTTCTCAAAAGATTAATTTATAATAGATTAAATATCAATCCAAATACCTCCAAATTTTAATTGATTAAAATATAATGTGGGATATTATGGTATCACCACAAAAATATATATTGTATATATGTTTTTTTGTAATCTTAAACCTTATCACTTTGATTAACCCTTAGTTAACCTATTTTAAATTTAACTATGATAACAACATTTTCAATATTAAATTTTTTTTATTTTTCCATTTAAGGTCTCAATTGAACCATAAATGGTAAATTTATTATATATTAGACTTTAATTTACCCCATATGTCCTTATTTACAATTTTTATGATTTTTAAATAATTTAATAAATTATCATCTTCATAAAATATCATTAGTGTCAATTTTGACACTATTCATTACATTGACTTTAAGAAAATAAATATAGAAATTTAACTTTAAGAAATTAATTTAATACACCCCTAATATTTCATATTAAACTATAAAATTATTTTATAACATTAATTAATAAAAATTATATTTCTTTTAATATTATTAATATCACATAGTTGATGTTTTAATTAATTTAATAATTACAATATCATCATTGTGTAATTATTTATGATAATTATTTCTTTAATAAAAATTAAAAATAAAATAAAATGACATATATAAACATTTTATATTTCGTAATAATATTTATAGTTGATTATATCTTATATTAAACCCTATATTAAAAATATTGTACTTATTAAAAGCAAGAGTGTGATATTTTGTCACTCCCTTTGATTTTAATAATATCTAAGTCATTATGCTGGAAAACTGTCCATTGAATAATTAAATTTCAAAATTTAGGTGTTAAGTTTAAAATTAAATTCATCCAATAAAATTTTAGGAAGTTTTTGGGCGATTTTATAATATTTAAAATATTATTTTTACCCTTAATTACCTAATTTAACCTAAACTATGGTAATAAAATTACTAAGTTTACTATTACTATTTTATAAAAAAAAGTGACCTATTTACTATATTTTTAACATCTTATTAAAAATATAGATTCCATTTTTAAAAGTTCAAAACAAATAATTGGTGAAAATTATTTTAAAATTAATCAGGTATATAGGGAGAGAAATGAGGTTTTAAAAGTGAAAATGTTTAGAAGTTTGAAATGTTTTCATATCCAAATTAAATATAAAAAAATTTAAATTAAACTTAATTGGACTAATATATTTATTATTGATCTAATTTTACTTTTAAATCAATTTAAAATATAATTTATCATTGTTAATTATTTAGATGAAATGTTAGTTTTTAATTAAAATGCAATATCTCTCAGTATAATATTTCACTATACATCAAAAAATGAAACTTATTAGAAAAATAAAAAATCAAACCAAATTTATTTTTTATATTCATATTTCAAATAAGAAGATTTATTAGTAAAATATAAAATATAAAAGTGTCAAATTTTAGTTTTAAAAAAATTATGCTTTTAAAATACAGCAAAACTGCCTTTCAGAAAAATACATATTTTTAAGCCCAAAACTGGATTTGTTATTATTTTATTCCAATAAAAAATATTGGATAAATTTTTTTAAAAAAAATTGAATATATAACATATAAATTACATTAATATGATTCTCTAATATTGATCAATTTAATTTACTAAGATAAAATTCTTTTGTGGGAATAAGAATTTTTTTTTCATAAAAAACACATCCTTTATTTTCAATTGGTTTTTATCATCATTTCTAATTATTTGGTTACCAAACAATTAATTTAAAAATTAAATTAATCCTATTTTTTATCATCATTCCAATGTCTATATGATAACTATCATAATAAATAGTATATCATTTTTTTTGGTAAAACACAGTCTTAGGTGTTACCCAAGCTATCAAAGGAACTCATTGTTGTGTGTAACAAAAGACAAAACTAGTCTTGTATATACCAAAATCCAAACTCTATTTTATGTATATCATAATATTTTGTAAAAATAGTACTTTACTAGGTGTATCATCTAATGGAATACATCAAATAGTTAAAATTTATTTGATAACAAAATTCATAAAAACTTGAGGTGTCACATTTATGGCCATGATAAATAGGATTTTCTATTAGTACCTTAATTACTTCATGGTAGTATTTGTTGAATAATTATTTATTTTTTCTAAGATGAGAGGGAATGATAGCTATTTGGATGTTTTTCTAGGAATTTTGATGGTCCACCGTCTATATGTGAAGTTATCTAAATGATTATTTTAGATCTTGAATGTGAAATTCTTATATCATGTGGTCTTTAAAAAAGGATTTTTAATAGACCCATAAAAGATATAAGTTGTTATATCATTGGAGAGACCCAAGAATATATTTTATATTTATAGATCCTTGGGCCTAGAATTGTATTATAATCATTTCATGTAGAATTTATCCTTGCTAAAATATCCTTTGATAGCTCTATCCTAAAAGGGTGAAAACATTTATTGAATTGTGAAATTAAAAATATCCTTTTAGGGTTTACAAGTGAGGTTTAATTCATATCTTGTTTGATCTTCCTAGAAATAAGCATGGATTACATTTTGTATTCTGATTCTTCTTGTATGGGGTTGGGGTATTTCATAATTTAAGTTAAGAATGTCATGTATTGTAGGTATCGATAATTGATCCCTCATGAGAGTAAGTACCCCACCCATGAACTTGAATTATTAGTAGTGATACATGATTTAAAAATATGGATCCACTACTTTTTTAGGGATAAGGTTATGATGTACTTTGATCATAAAATTCTTAATTCTATCTTTACCAAGGGGTGTCTAAATCTCATACTGGGGCGATGGGTATAGTACCTCAATTTTTTTAAAAGTTTTATGTATTATTCTCTAAGAAAGGGTAATTTGGTGACTAAATCCCTGTGTAAGAAAATTTAGACTCAAATAGTGAAATAATTTGAGGAGGAATAGATTTTAATGAGCATGTTCATTGAGATTCATTTGGAATTGGAACAAGAAAATAGATGGGAATCTTTGATCAATGAAGATTTTTCATCCTCTCTTGATGACCAGATTCACCATGGTCTAGTTGCAAACCATAACTGTCAAAAAAAAAGAAAATTATTAAATTGTAAGGATACCTCAAGTGATTTGTCTCAACATCCTAATGGTATCCTCTATTTTCATAAGTGGTTAATAGTTATTTTGGATTTTAGGTAGGAAGTGATGAGTGGTGGACATTAGTAAAATTGGGGATTCCACTTGGGGGATACAAAGATGTTCTATCTTTTAGAAATTTTATATTAGTGGACTGGGATAAAGTATGTTGTCGAAGAATTTTTAATTTGATTACTTTATTTTCAGAGAATAAAATTCAAGCACCAAAAACAAACTGTGTTGTCAAAGCATCTTCCTTTTTCTGATATAGAAATAGTATGATATGTACATAGACTTCATTATCGAATTACCATGATCTCTTAATAAGAATAATTGAATTTGGATGATTATCGATCAGTTAACAAAATCAGGCCATTTTTTCATTAAGAATTCAACAAATGTTGTGGATCTTAGACAACTTTACATCTACGTGTTTTTTTAAATTCATGTTGCGCATTCAATGACTTATCATGCTATAACCCATGATTCACAGCCTGTTTCTAGAAGGGTATTCCAAATAATTTAAATTATCTATTGAAATTGATCCTCGTCTTCCAAATACAAATATATATATATATATATATCGTACTTTCCATATTCATGAGGATATTCTCTGATCTTAAATCATTTCATTTGGCGGCTTATGGGAGAATATTTTATCATTGGTTGAGTTCTCTTATAGTAATAAATCTCAAGACTCAAAAAAGATAAATCACTTTGATAAATTGTATAGATAGTCATGTTGGCCCTTATATATTTGTCTAAACTAGGATATAATTCATTTTTGGGACTAAGTATCATTTAGGAGATGAAAAGTAGGGTTAATTTATTTCAAAATATGTAAGAAACAATTTAGAGTTTCCAAAAATGTTGTGTTTATTTTTATCGACATCCGCAAGAATTTTATGTAGGTGATCTGGTGATTCTTAAAGCCTCTCCTCAATTAGGTAACCATTGAATGATAGGGTGGGTTAAACCGATGCCATGTTATATCAAGACCTTTGAAATTTAGGTCATATTAAAATTGTTTCATACTGGTTGTCATTACCATCTTAGATTATTTATATTCCTTATGTATTCTATGCCTCTTATCTAAAGTAGTACCATCTAGGCCCACCTCACATGGTGGAGTGGGAAGGTTTGTACATAGAGCCAAATGAATCTATGGTTGATAATCATATTCTCATTCTGGATCATTAAGAATTTTTTTTTGAGGTAAATATATTTATTTAGTTCATGTAATATTGAATCATTTTCAGGATAGCCACTAGAAATGAGAGTGAGATACCTTGGTGAGGGATTCATGGCCTCAAAATTTCTTAGATGTTGTGTATTAAGGAATTTATGGGGAAATAGAGTGACATAGTTGACAGAATTGTGACACCCTATAGTTCAGTATTTTATAATTACTTGTCCTATTTATCTTCATCTATTTTTTTAGAGTTTCCAAGAGTCGAGAGTCCAAAAATTTAAATTTTTCAAAAATAGGCTAACACAGATGATTTGTTCAAGGTTAGTAATAACCATTCACCAAACCATGTGTGATGTGGTGAGGGATTATAGTTTTATTTATCACAATTTTCACATAGTTATTAAATTTTTGGGATATCTTACAGGTAACTGTATAGCTCAAATTTGGGGGAGAAGGTGTTGAGCAAGGTTGATGAAATTTTAATTCTAATTATGCATCCAAATCATATAGCCTACCCTATTTTCATAAAATTGTAAAATTAATATTTACCCTCCTCGGATTTGACACCTTTTCCCTCCTCTTATCCCATTTCATTTAAACCATTTATTCCCAAGATGAGATCCTTCTTTCTCCTTACATCCCTAAGTGTTCGATTTTCTTTTGGGTGGATTTATTCAAAGTAAGCCTTGATTCTTTATGGTTTTCTCCTTTCTACTTATTTTTATTTATTTTAACATTTCACTCTTATCCTTAAAACCATAAATCCAATTGAAGGATAAAGCTAGGGATTGGTATGGGGTTTTTTCATATTATTTGGATTTTATTTTTATAAGGATTCCTTCTCCTCATCCTTGGTGTTTCTTTGAAAAGGTTCCATGTTTATACCTTATCAAAGGTACATGTCTCTACATAACTTGACTTTTCCATTAGATCACCACATATTCTTGATATTTCACATGTTTTATTGATTAAATGTGTTTCAAAATGATTATTAAGAGCTTGTATATGTTATTTCGTGGTTATGATTTCTTATGAAAGTATAAATGTTATTTTAACATTATTTTCATTAGAATATGGATTTTATGATGAAAAATTGTTTCCTAAAATGATTTAAAGTAAATAAATTGAATTTAAAAAAAAAATTAAATGGGTAATTTGGTGGAACCAAATTTCTTGAGTGTATGGTCACTGATATATAATAAAAATGTATTTTTAGATGAGTTGTATTGTGTTAGTACATGGGATACCTTAGGTTTGTGTGTGATCAAATAGGTTCTTCCCTGGATTTAGGTGTAAACTTGATATGGGTCATTTTTAGATAGCCCTAATGGATCCCTAAGTTGGATTACTTTATTTAAGATCACATATTTAATCCAATATTTTATAATTGATTCTTATTTTACTTTGGAATATATAGGTTAGATCTCCCCTATGTTTCTGGTTTTAAGGTTAAGATGAAGCATGATATTTTATACCCATCCATTTTTTTTCTCATTATAATGCTATTATAGATAATTTCCCTCATTTATTTAAAATATTAGTTAAAATCTTAAAAATTGTGAAATTGGTTTATTTTGGAAACCATAGAAATAGAAACCCATTTTTAAAAACTAAAATGTTTTCAAAATATGATTTCAAACTAGAAACACATTTTTTCAATGAGAAAAGTGTTATGTGGATTCATCATGGAATCATACTAGGATTTTTATAAAACCAAACATATTACATTATGAGTGTTTATATTTGTTTTTTTAGGATACAAGGTAATGTTAAATTAGTTGTATCACATAGAGGCTCTTCTATATTCTTATGATTCCTTTAATGATAGGGGTTTAGTGGTGGGAAAGGGCCACATAGAGATAGATTTACTAGAATTTTTGGGATCCTTTTCCTTTGTGCTTTGAGTTTTTTATGAATCATCCCAATTAGCCTTATATATATTATGATACTCATATATATTTATATTATGTTGTAGATTATTTATTTTGTAACATTTTGATATTATTTATGGAATACATTTAATTTTTCCTTGTACACATTTTGGAAAGATATTTATTGATGCATCTATTTATTTTTTGGAATGGATATCTAACCAATGCACAGCTCATGATAGATACTTTAAATTAATTGTTATCATATTTTATTGTATTTTTTAGGGTGAAATAATTCCCACTATATTTTCATTGACACCCTAGTGCTAGTCTCCAACCTATGGAAATCAGAAACATGCCTCAAGACTTATGATAGGATCACCTAAGTGATGTGGCAGGTTGACCTAGGTTGGTTCATTACACACTCCTTTCATTGGTTCATGCATCATATGGTCTAGTGGTATATTAAAACATATACATTTTTGTAAAATATTTATAACTAAAATATATAAATGTGCATAATTAATTAAATAGCAGTTAATAAAGTAAACAGTGTTTTCTTGTTTACCTTATTAGTTCCTTTATATTAAACTAAATTAATTATCATATAAACTAGGGTTATAATTGATTATTTAAACCATGTTAAAAATGTGTTATATAATTATATCAACATTTAAATTATAGATAATTCTACCTATTTCTTTTTTAGGTATTATTTTCAAGAATATTATTTTTTCTCTCTTTAGTGATATATTGGTAGAGTTGTTTTATGATTTGTATTTAAACATACCAGTTTTCATCTCTTTAGTATTTTTATTAATAATTATACATATTGTCTATATAGAAATTAATTTTATGAACATAAATTATTTATTCTATTAAGAATTTCATTTTTTTTTATGTTAGGTTATATTAAATGTTCTTTATGTATATTTGGAAATTATATAGAACAAATTAGTATTAGAAAAGTAAATAAAGTTATTTCCTAAATTTTTGTTTAAAATGAAAAAGTGGTTTCAAAAAGTAATTATTAGATGATAATTTTAATCGTTTGGTAAAATAAGTCAACAAGTGTTTTCTTAAATTGAAAATATATGTAAGATGCTTTTGGTAGAAATTAACTGCTTTATAAAAAAGTTAATTTTAATAATTGAATATTATGATATTATTTCCATAATTTTTATTGGTAAACATGATTGGTTTTTTATGTTTTTTTTAATTGATGTAACTTTTTATTTTGGAAATTGGATTTTTTTTCCTAGTAAAGTTGTTTTTATGTGGGGAAATTCTAGATAAATTGAAACTATGTGGAAGGTTGGGAATGGGTAGATTATAGATAGTATTTATAACCGAAATCCCATTAAAATTATACTAATGTAGTTATTCATGTTTTTATTATTTTGGAAATATTATTAATCCCTTAGACTCCAAAAATATTGTGTTGTATTGTGGGTTGTATTGACATTAGAAATTTTTTATTAGGGTTAAATTAATTTCTGATGGTATATTTTAGTTCTTATTAATATAATTTAATTTAGTTATTAGAGCCTATGTTTATTTGGGAAGCTATATCTTGGAAACCAAATTATGATTTGAGAGGTGTATTTATAAAGTTATAGTTAGTGTTCCTTATGAATATTGGAATCGTGGGGTGCGTGTTGGTGATTTATTGTTCAGTAGTCATCATGGATTATAAAATTTTATTGTTTTGAGTAATTTGAGTTGAATTTAGAAATCACACATGAGAATAATGGAGGTTGATTTCATAAATTTATTAGATAATTTTTTTATGACTGGTATTTAGTCACTACATGGTATTTTAGAATGAATACCACTTTCAATATTTCAAGGAAAAAAGTTTTATTATGGGGAGGTTATAAAGACCCATTTCTCAATGAATGTGATTAAATATGGAATTTAGAGAATTTTTCCATGTGAGTATATACTTTTTGGAATTTTTTTAGTTCATTTATCATGTTTCAATTTTCAAATCGGGTTTGAATTCATAAGTTTTTGAAGAAATTAAAGTAATTTTTGGATGGAGTTCATCAATTGGTTTTAATTTTTAGAGGTTTATTAGTATAACATGGGGTTCTAAATATAGTTTTAAAATAGTAAGTGGTACAGTGTACTCATTGGAGGCCCACCGAGTACCCAATGAGGTGGTCAGAGAAAGGTGGGACCTGGGGGTGGCACCAAATTCCTAATAGCTATAGGTAATTTTATATCTAAAAATAGGGAAAATTTTATTTGAATTGATTAATCTTAACCCATTTTTATGGACCTTTAGTCCATAATATATGAATCACATTATAGTTGACATCATATAAGATATATTAATTGTAATGAAAAGCATGATTGTTTCGTAAGAGATGAAGTCATTCCATTATAGAGTTATGAAATATTAATTCAAAACTAATATCAAATTAATTAAATACTATATATAAAAAATCCAATACTACTAATGATTAACTAATTCTAGATCAAAAATCAATGAGTTATGACTTTTTAAAATTGTGTTAAATAAAAAAATTATTCTTAATGTGAATATTGTAGGGAATGATTCACATCATGATAGGATTACCATACATTTTTTGTGTAGGGATATCTAGATTTGGTCTCTTATTTTAACCTTAAAATTTGGTTGTTATAGTGTGATGATACTTTCATGTGATTAAATAAAACTATATAAAATTAAGCCTATGGTCATATAAGAACGATCATTTTATAGTGGTTATTATTATATTATGAAATAAAAAAATGAAATCTATTGATCTGCAATAAATATAGGGTAGGTTTCATGGAAGAGGTTTGTATTGTGAATATATATGTCAATTTTGTTTCTTATTATTTTTTTGCACTATAAATGTTGGATTCTAAGATAACAAACCTATAGGAGAAGGGAATCACTCCATATATGAGGTAATCACACTATTTTGTTGTCAAAATTAGTGATATCACATTTCAAAATTTTCATGTGAATAAATACATTGTGCCATGATGTTATGAATCATTCAATAATAGTGTCAAGTTAAGGATAATACTTAGAATCCAATGTTCATATATTTTAGGGATTTTTGGTAACTTTAATTATGGAATATAGACTTAAAATTAAAGATATTTGTTAGATGAATTCAATCATCCCTTTCAAGATAAATTGGGGACTAGTTATAGGGGACTCTGGGATATTCTCTCAAGATTGAAGAGATGTATTTATTTATAAATTAGGGAAACAATATTAGTTATTGATAAAATATAAGATATTTATAATTCTAGATATTTATTAAAATGAATATGATGCAATATATTTTGAATCCTAAATATGTACTGGAAGGAAAATTATAGGAGGGAGTTGGATTTCAAAATATGGGTTAGAAGTTAAAAAAAGAAAAAAAACAGGAATATATAGAAGTCTATCTCACTTGAAGACCAAGGAGTTTCATTTTATGCATTAATGGGGAAATAATTTACACATCATCTTTAGCGTAATCTCATTCTTGAATCACGAATATTGAGATAGTTTCAATTAGATGATTAGTGTTCTTTATGAGTAATTAAGAATAGTGAGTTTTCTTATTTTAGTGGGTTATAAACCTAGAGGATAATTATAGCCACTATAAGTTATAAAAAACAATAAGTTTTATTATTGAATTTATTACATCAGTACATCATTATTGCATTATATTTAGATATATCCCAGTGCGAGTGAAATAAGTAAATATTTATTATGTATCTTTTTACTTTTTTTTACTCTTAATATTTATTGTAATGGAGAAAGGTGTTCTTAAATATGAGTGGAACAAGATCATCAGAATGGTTTATTTGAATAAAATAAACGAATATTGATTTACCCCCTACCTAGGGTATTAACCTTGTCTAGGACTAACAAGTGGTATCAGAGTCTTAGTATCTTGGTGAAAACATATCTCTTGAAACTCATTATTGTGATCACCAATAAAAAGGTAATTCTGATCATTGGTGGGAAAAAATAATGGGATATTCAAATGGAACACTATTTTTTATCATTGGGAATGGAAATTTATACAACTTCTATAGATAGGATCTCTATCAAAATAGAAATATAAGATTTATTAGGGAAATATTGAAGGGAGCTTGATATTGACTATAAAGGAGTCAACGTGTTAGGAGAATATTTATCCAATTAAATCTATATGAAGGTGATATTATTTAAATTCTCACATGATTGTTGAAAAACTACTTAATATCTATAAAGGTGATTCTAAGTTACATGAGGCTAAATTATGGGTTTTATGGAACAAGTACAATGATTTAAGGATACACCAGAATGAAGTCATTGATAAATTCTTTTATTAGGTGAACATTATTATAGAGGATATTCATGGTCTTAGGAAACCATCAATGATATCAAAATCATAAATATAATCCTAATAATATTTTTACCATGATTCAATGAATTATTATTAGTGATAAAAGACAAGGATTTAAAATGAGGCATGTTGTATATTATTCATAACACTCTCACTATATATTAGTTTAAGAATAATAAAAATGAGTCTTTAGAAATGGATAACTCTTGGGAAGTGGCGTTCATAGAAATAAAGAAACTCACATTAGAGGATGATCCTAGAGATATTCAAATAATTGAAGTTTTATGTTTCCATTACTCAAATCTAAAAAAGTAAAAATGGAAAATTCCAAGTCAATATTCCACTCACTTGATATTGGTGTGGAATGTTTGGGAGCCTCACTTAAATGTTTCCCAAGAATTTATAATATAATTAAGAATATGATTCATTCAGAAATAAATATTATAAATATGTTATGGGAAATAATTTTTAATAGTAATGATAAAGATAATAAATTTTAGGTATGATTATTCCTCAATGTTAAACTAGAAGCTACACTTTAATAAATTGATGTATGGGGGAAAAACAAATAATTTCAATAGCGTTTTTGATTCTAAACTTTATATGAAAAAGTAATAACATGAGAATTCTGAGTTTAGTGATGAAATTAAATGGAATAAATATATAAATAAAAAAACTCTAAGAAGAACATTGGGTAAAAACTTAATACTAAATACAAAACATTAATCATTGATTGAAAACAAATATAGTGATGAAAAGAGTCAAATATATTGAAGGGAAAAGTATCTGTTAGTGATAAAAGATTAAAGATAAAGAGATTATTTTGAATCCAAGTGTGTTATCAAAAAACTATAATTTATGGGTTATGGATAATCTATATGTAAAACTTGGTGATCTAAATGAAAATTTGTAAGATAACCCTTAAATATATTGTTTTAAAAATAGAGTAAAATCTAAAGTGTAGTATGACCATAAGAAAAAAATAGTTATGGTTGATGCAAGGACATAAGAAACCATTCCTCAAAGGAAGATTGATTTGGGTGACTCATAAAAGACTTAAAAAGAAGATAGATCATTAAAGATGAATTTAAAAAATTAACAAAAAATTAAGTGTTATTCTTTTGGAAATATGGGATATATTCAATATATGTTTTCCATATAAATGCAACACTTCATGGACTAAGATACAAAACATAGACAAGATAAAATTAAAACACTCAGTATGTTTCTAATGGATACTATTTTTTTGTGAATTTTATGAAAAAAAAATCTATTAATTTATCATAAAGATTTCAAAGGAGTTTTCTAAAATAAACTCAATATGGAAAATATTAACAGTTGGAAGTATTGTCAAGTCAGATTAAAATTAAAAACCAATTTATATACCATAAATATGAAACTAATCCATCATATCTAGTGAAAGGAAAAACATATTAACCAAACAAAAGGGTTAATCCATGTGAGTTGATTAAGTAAGAATGACATAAGAAGAAAATTTTCATGAGTATTTCAATAATATTAGTGGATTGAGATGGAGTGTGGATTCTTGATAGTGAATATACTTCCTGTATAATTGTAAATAAAATATTTCATAGGTATCAAGTTTGACAAGGAAGATATTTTTATATTTGTAAATGATTAATTTTATATTATTATTGTCACTAGAATAGTCAAAATGAATGGAAAATTCTATTGATGTAATTTTTTTAGTTTAGAAGGAATTGGTAACAATTTACTAATTTTGAGTCAATTATGCAACTTAGGTAATTTAATTAATTTCACCCTTATGTATTTTATTTTCAAAGGAAGATATGTTACAATTGTAATGAAAGGAAATAGCATAGAGGAAAATCACTACCCAATTAGTGGACAAGAGGAATTTTTTTCTATTAAAAAAATAAGATGGTAACATGTTGCATAAAAGGATTGAAATTTTTTCCAAAATAACGTAGAAGATTTAGTGAAAATAAAGGAGCTTGTTATATCCCAAAACTCTTTCATGATTGAATACATATGTGTGACACTTATCAAAAGGGGAATATTGTTAGGAAGAACTAAAATCTTAAGAAAAATAATTTATCAAAGTTTCTTAAGTTGGTTCATGTTTATATGTGTGTAATAATATCACCTAAATCCATGGATGGAAAAAAGTAATATGTTTTATTCATTGATGATTATAGAATAATGGCTAGGTTGATTGTGATCACACATAAATTTAAAATGTTAATGTGTATTAAAATTTATTTAATATTTATGGAGAATAGTCTTAGGATGAAAATTTAAATATTATAGACTCATAATGGAATTTAATTTAAAAATATTATGGTGGAATATTAACTCCAAAAGCATAGGATATGGAACCAGGTATTAATATTGAAGAATCCTGAATAAAATTTTGTTGTTGAGAGGAGGACCCAATTCATTAACAAAACAAGTTGAATGATGATCCTTGAAAACATACTACCAATTATATATATGATTCAATTTTTCTTTAAAAAATTTTATATTATAAATAGGTATTTATTATGTCAGAATAAAGATAATAAACATTATAAGATGTGTTATGAGAAGTAGTTGATATTGAAATGCTTTCAAAAAATTTGGAACAATGGATTTATTTTCAATAAAGAGAAATATCATAAGTTAAAATATCATAGGAATGAAGGTATATTTTTTATCTACTCATACAATAGAAAGTTATACAGGTTCTATAAAATATGTTGGAAAATTAGTTGAGATTCAAGAAATCATTGTTATGGAAATCAGTTGAATTCTAAAACTAGTGAATATATTTTAGAGGATAGTGATGAGGAAATTAGTATATAATGGGGATCATAAGAAATTTTATATTTTTCTAAAGAATACACTAATGATGATGATGGTAAAACGACATCATAAACTATAAATGAATTGAGGATTATGGTTGAAATCAATTAAGAAAACATCATTGGTGACTAAACAACACTAATAAAAATAATAAGGATAAAGACACTATAATAGATAATAATTCATATCCCAAGTGGATGCAAATAATTTAAATTAGAATTGTAAATATGAAAATTGGATCATGGTGATGCATAAGGAGAATGAAAAAATTTAGAATAATTAAACATGGGATATATTTCCATAGTTGGAGGAAAAAAATTCCATCAGAACCAAGAGGGTTTTCAATAAAAACATAATGAATACAAAATAGTGATTTAAAATATTTAATGGAAAGTGTGAAATGGATATTCCTAGATTTAATTTATTGATGTAGGTGAGATATTTTCTATTGTGGTGTGTCTAGAGACAATACATATTTTCTTTTCCATTACTAAATAAAAGATATTTAAAGTGTTCCAAATGGATTTAAAATTATATTCCTTATCAGATTTTATTAGGAAGGGTTAAACATAAAAATGAATTGTTTTTTCTTTTTTATAAATAATAGTTAAATAATTATTTTTATAGGCTAAATCAAGTGCCAAAGATATGATATTCTTCTATTTATAAATATTTTAAAAGGGATAGATTACAAGAAGGAAGAGTTGATCGTAATATCAATATCAAAAAAAATTATTTAAGAATGATGGTACCCATTTATTTTAATGACATAACATTTTTTGGATCTAATGATTTATAATATAATTAGTTCCCAGGATAACTATAGTGCAGGTTTTCTATGCCTTAGATTGGTGAGTTGATATTTTTCCTCGATATACAAGTGATACAGAGATGCTAAAGAAATTGTATTTCATAATATAAATATAAAAAATGGTAATCAAATATTTTTAATGAAGGACTACATGGTGATGAAAACACCAATAATAAATTGGATGAAGTTTTCAAGGGATGAAAAGGAAAAATTGGTTAATATGACATAATATAGTAAAATCAATAAAATTATATTGTACTTTATAGTTAAATGACCAAAAATTTTATTTTCCAGCTATCAAATTCTAAGGTACCAAAGAACTCCCAAATAAATACACTTGAAATAAGTGGAATGGATACTATTATATATCAAAGGCATGCTGAATTTTGGAATGTTTTACAATTCTAGTTTATAGAAATACCTATTGAAATTTATAGATTCATATTGGGATAATTTAGATGATTATTATAATTTGAAATTATATAATGTAATCTTTCTTAGGGAATTATGTATTTAATATAAAATAATGAATTATTATTATATTTTTCTAATTACTGTAGAAGTTTTTTATATTAAAGCTACTCAATGATATACTCAATTAAAAAAGATGAAACAATATGTTTATAATGTTAGAGTTAGTTTTAAATCTATTATTTAAATCAAGTTTTATAAGTTGAGTGTTATCAATATTATAAAAATTTATTTTCATCACTTTATGTTAAACAACATCTAGATAAATCATCAGTACATTAAGGAGAATTTTAAAAAAGGAATAGTTATGTTTTTGTACATGTCAACAAAAAATATCATTTTATATATCATGAGAAAGGTACTAAAAAGTGGTTTTGAAATAAATTAGTTGGATATTTGAGCCTATATATCTACCTCATGGTGTATGGTTTGAGAAGTGACCACAAATCTCCTATAAAATTTTATATTTATTAAAAGTAGTGGTGATTCTCATGGATTAATATTTTGGATCTCTAAGCCTCTATTCTGCCCTTTTATAAAAGTTCTCTTTGGGTTTATTGAAAAATTAGAAGAAGTTTTACATTATTTGGATATATTGGATATGGATGCAATTTTTATATCTTGATGAAAAAGTGGGAGGTTTCCCATTATTAAGATTTGTAAATGGATGATTATTTGAATGTATATTCAAGGGGAGAAGTTTGGTTGTGAAGTGTTGAAGAGAATGATGATCAAATAATTTTTTTCATGAATAAGTTTTCATTCAACTCTTTTTTCTCATGCAAAGATTGACCCATGTGATCTTAGAGTCAATAATTGGTGAGTCATTTATATACTATAAGTATGAAAAAAGTTTCAACTTGTGTTGTTGTTTTATGTTGAATATTTTAGATGAAATGATGTTGCATAATTTTCAACAAATCCAAAGGGGGATATTATTAGACAAAATCCCTTTGATGAATTTTTTGGTTGTTTTTAATGAGAAATTCTTTGTAGAGACTTCCATATATATTCAAGGATTAATGAATACATGTCACTATAGAAATTAGATAATGTTATCTGAAAATATAGAAGTTATATCAATAGGATATAAATCATTCTATAATATATGAGTCATTCTACAACTAGTCTCATGTAATAATTAGTCTTTCTAGATGAACAAGAGAATATGTTGTGATGGGTGAATTCATGACATGATATACTTATATAAGTTATTTTAGAAATCATGGAAGATCAATTTAAGTATGTTTTGGAATAATCCAGCGATATAGATGATTAATTGATGAAACATCATGCTACAGTAAGTTATGTTATGCCATAATTGTATTATATCAAAAAAAAATGTTTTGAAGGTGATTATTATGGGGAATGATTCATGTCATGATAGGATTCATATGAATGTTTAGTATAGAGATGAATATATCATATTTCTTATTTACATTATCAAATACGGCTGTCAAGATAAAATGATACTTGATTGATATTAAATCAAAACTATGCAATAGTAATACTGTAGTACTGAAATAAAGATAATGTTACATTGTGTGCTACTATTCCATGAAATAAAAAGGCTATAATATGGGGATATTCTTAGAATTTGGTTTATGTGTAATAGAAATAGGCACTCTCCATTTACAATTATATCAAACTTATTTTCTATTATCTCTCCACACCATAAATGTAAGATTCCAAGCTAAGAACCTTGAAGGAGAAAGACATTACACTGTGAAGGAGTTAATCACATCATAGTGATGTCAAAATTGACAGTAGCAAGAATATAACTTATCAATTGAATAAATGAATTGCACCATAATTCTATATATCATGTTGAAATAGTTTTAATTCAAGTAGAAGATCCAAAACTAAATATTCCTATATTTTAGGGATTTTATATGACTCGAATTATGGAAGGTTAACTCAAAATTGATAATATTATTTAAATGTATTCATATTTTATTCAAGGTGAATTGGTTATCAATTAGAGGAGAAAATTGGAAGTTCACTCAAGATAAAAGATATATATTTTTCTATAAAATATGGAAGGAGGGTCATGTATTTACAAGGGATAATAGAGTCTAGATTCTATTTCTATACTGAAATTAAAATGAGATACACTAGTTATAATTACATATCTATGATGTAGGTAAAAAATATTAAATAGAGTTGTGATTATATACCTATGATGGAAGGAAAAATAAGGAATAAATAAAGGTTCATGATTATATCTCACTATAATATCAATTAAGTTCATAATATGGATGATGGAGAAGTTTATTGATACACTATCATCATTACAATCTTATTTTTTATATTGTAGAGGTTGAAAAATTTTCACTTAGAGGAGTGGTGAAAATTTTGAGTGCTTGAGAGTAGTAATTTCTATACATTGTGATGGTTGTCAACCAAGAGGTTTGGGACAACCTATTTAAACTATATAGAAACAAATATTGTGATTAGTGAATTCAATACATTAGCACATCATCATGGTATTCACATTGAATATATCCTAGTGTGGGTGATCCAACTAAAAAAAATCTTTTGTATCTCTTGACTTTATTTATCACTTCATATTGATTTTGAGGGATATATTTTCTCCTTATAATTAGTGCAATATGATTTTTGGTGAGGGTTATTTTAATAAAATCGGTAAACACTAATTCATCCCCTCCCTCTCAGAGTATTGACCATGTATGGGACTAACCATTGTCTTCTACACTATGGGATGTGGCATGATGTGAGACATTGATATAAACCTAAGTCATAGACATGGTGAGATTATTTTTTTAGATTCCAATGATGATTATGGTGGTTTGGAATATTGGGTTGTGTAAATCTCTTATATGATGTGTTACTTGAATGATGACACAGAGTCATTTGCTATCTGAATCACCGCTCAAGTATCAAAAGGACAGGTATGATCTAACATTCTTGACGCGAGGGGGAATCCACGATGGAAAATTTAGTAGATATTTTTTCCTATCCCTAATTTTTTTATATTATGATAATGACTATATATTATGATATAATAGTATTGGGAGTGTGCTAAGATAATATGTGTGTCTTTAGGAGTAGGCTACTAGTGTGATGGTTTTGATTTACAAGGGCCATTTTCTATTTATTTTAGTAGTGTAATTTATTATACATTTATTACCTTGTGATTTTGGGGAGTGGTTTTATATGATATATATGGATATCACTAGTGGAATTTACCTTGTTATGTGATAGATTTATATTTTATGTTTTACTATCACAAATGCATTAGTATGATTTAATCATATTAGTATAGTTAGAGGATCAATTGGGAACCTAATAGGTATATCTATATAGATCCATAGTTTATAGTTAATTGTAATATATTTTGGTGTTTGTTGGTGGTGACACCGGGAGATGTTATCTTGGTGGGGAATCCATAGCTAGATCATAAGTAGTGATATATGATTATAGAGATTTACTGAGGGTTTTGGGCTTAATTTATTAGATTTTTTATAGTTGTATTTTTTCCCTGATATTTATTTAATTTTTTTTATATTGTATTAAATTACATACCTTAATGATATTAATGTAATTTACTTAATGATTTCATTATATTTTTTGTTTCAACTCACTTATTCATTATGTTTTCATCCCAATACAATGTTATCGAGGGTAATGTCTCTCATATGTCTGTTTTATGTCCTTGACTTCCACACACCATCCCTTTATCTACTTAATACGGGATTTCGGTGATACATTTGGGTATTTTTTGGTTTCATAGGGTGGGATTATTGTTTTAATCACATCATGACATATAACCTTAGTTAAATAGAAAGAGAGAGTGAGAAATTTGGATTAATGGTTTTCACACACTTCCAAATAATGTTTTCATGTAACATCAACCATTCTTTTTACAAACCATGATCCAATTCATATATCCCTCCAAGGATGATCGTTGGAACCCAAAAATCCCTCAAAAATTTTATTATAAATGAAAATTTTCATAAAAGTTACAAAATGTTACAACTCTTAATAATATGTTTCTCATCATTATAATTAATTGTGTAAAATTTAAGGAATTATTGTGGTTGTTATAAACTCCTTAAACATTATCATCCGTTATGATAAAATATAATGGTTTCAAATAAAAATTTGTAAACATTATCATATAATACATATACTATTATGTATAGAACCATGATGTAAAAACCATTCTCATAAAAAGGTTTCCTCCAAAAAAACATGGCATGGTTAATACCACCATATCATGGTTTAACATTAATGTATATTTAATTTAAGGGGAAAGTTCTCATGGGCTGAAATTTTTTTTCCATTAATCTCTCACACTATATATGATGTACTCAATTATAGTTACTAGATACTTTTTGGATAATACAGATTCATTTTTACCATTGATTATATTTTCATGCATCATATATATATCAACAAGATAATGGGAATTAATAATGTTATCCTATATTGTTCTTATATATTTATTGTATCTATAATCCTTTGGGACGTAACATTATTTTGAGTTTATATTTTTTTGTCATTATCTTTTCACTTTGTATATGATTGACATCAAACATTCAACTTTTAAATTATTCAATACTTAAATCGACAATATGATCCAATTTTTTTAACTAATTTTCTAAACTATTTCTATATATTTGAAAATATATATATATATATTAATGGAAAAGGTATAATTTAATTTAGAATATTTTTAAATTTTTCTTCCCCCCACTATATATCACTGAAAAAAATACCAATCATAGATTCAAGGTGTTTTGGTGTATTTGGATGCTAATAAAATTGGTGAGATGATCAAAGTGGATAATTATTTTTCAGCATTAAATATTTCTCAAGACTTTATATTTCCCTTAATAAAATACTCATGTGTATTCAATTAATGAATACTTAATGGCGAAATATTCAATGATTTTATAGAAGAATATTCTAGAAACACTTGACCATGTGATATTAGTGAATTTATCAAAAATATAATTTTGAATAGAATAATTTGAGAATAAAATAATTCAATTTAGTGAGATATTACAACTATGAAATATTTAAAATAAATTCACAATTAAAATTATATGGGGAAAATATTACTGACATTGATAAGTTAGAAAAAAATTATTTACATTTTCCTTCCTCAAATATTCTTTTTCAATAATAGTATCATGAAAAAAATATTTATAAAATTTAATAAATTGATTTATTTTTTTATTATTTTGAAATAAAACTATGATCTTCTGATTAGAAATAATGAGGTCTAGAGAACTAGTTCAAAAACATTACCTGAATAGAATGTAATTGATTACAATTTTTATATTTGTAACAGTAATTTACATGGTCTAGGTTAGGGAATTTTTTTATCAATGTGATCATAATCATATAAAAAATATAAGGGGAAATGGTACCACCAAAAGTTGTCAAATGATGGAAAAACACATCCAAATATATAAAACATGGAGAAATTTAATATTTTTGATATGGTATAAAAGGGAATTATTCATGTACCAGTCATAAGAAAAATAATTCTTGGATATTTATCAATAATAAATTAAAGTAAATGAGAAAAATATTGATAAAAGAGTCATATATCATGTTATATATCATAATGATGACATAATGAACTTTGATATTTATGATTTATTTTTAAATAGTAAAGTTATTAAGCATGAAGATAATTAGTAAACACTCATGAAATAAATGTTATTATTTTGGTATGTTTTAACAAATATTATATGTGTTGTTTTAATTATATTATTTAATTTAATTATTATATGTATATTTCATTTTATTTTATAAGACAATGATGTTTTTTTAATCCATAAGTTTTTTCCATAATTTTTTCACAACTAAATGCATGTGATTTAAAATATTTGGGTGTTCATCTTCTTAGTTAGAAAATTTAAAATCATTTGGACCAAAAGTTCTAAAGTAAACAATATTTTTTGGGTGATTGGACTATCCCATTGTGAGTGAATTATGATTTTGTTAAATATGGCCAGTGAAACATCATAATGATATTATACATGTTTATATTAATTATCAGGCTTTGGACTATTTTAATTAATTTCCATGAAATATATCATATATATGTTTAATTTTATGGAAAAAACTTAAAGAGTTATAATATTTTTATATAAGTAAAATATATAATAGTAAAAAACAAATTAAATTAATTGTCATAGAAACTATATTTTTACCACTTTGTATAATAATTTTAATAAAAAAAAATTTCTCATAATTCTTGATGAGATTTATTGATATTTAACGAAATGTTTTAGAATAGATACAATATTGTGACTATATATAAAGGATTTTTTTAATACCTCTATATATAATAATCATTCATAATAGAAATATAAAATATGTAATTTTTTTAATGTTTAATTTTTATTTATACTATTTGAATAAATTTTATATCCTAGTTAACTGTTTAGGGACACTGAGAGGGGGGCGAATTAATGTACCTAAATGTTACTAAGATTTAATTTCATTTCTATGTTATCCACTCCTCTTACACAAGTATCTATCATAGTTAAGAAGTAGATATTTTGATGTCCTATCATCCTCACCTAATCATACATTTTATAATAAAACAAGAATGAAAATAAATAAGGATTTATAAGGTTTAAACTTGATTAGAGAGACTAATCCCTATCATGATAAATCTTTGGTTGGGAAATGTATTTTATTATCACTATAATTTATAGTTATCAAATGTACAGTAAAATTTTATCATAATGGGTTAAGTAGGTATCATCCACACTCCCAAAGGTAGGTATCATCCACTTCCTTATTATATTTTTTTATACTGGTACAAATAGTCTTCAATAGAATTTTTTATTTTGGAACCTCATGTTTTTCAAAGATCCTTTCAATGAAACCGTAAAAAATTCTTAAAACACAAATATATAAACAAAAAAAAATCATGTGATTTAGTATTGAACTATAACTTAGAGTCACAATGATGTTGAACACAATGTTTTCTTCATTCTTTAATAGTGTCAACAATAATACTATCAATGGTCAAAAGTGTATGTCACTGCTCTTATAAATCTCCTACAAAACAAATTAGGATAATGTAGGCTCTATATTATTATTATTATTTGATAGATGTTTTTCATCTATGTTCCACCAATGTTAAAGGTTGTCTTCACTACCTTTTAAACTCATAAAATTTATTTAGGGTGGTATTGGGGTAGAAGGTTATCACTTAATCTTCATATTATATTTCTCTTTCTATGCATGCATGCATGCATATATATATATACATATATATATATATATTCATAATTATTTTGAATATTAATTTATTATTATGAAATTTGTAAGTCCAAAAAATGTGGTAGATATCTTCTCATCTTAAAAACTCAAACAACTTCTTGAAATATCAATTTTTAAAAGTAACTCCTTCTTATTTGGTCTTCCTAAAGACTTGGCTTCCTTACAGTATTTGGATATATCATGGATTTACCTCATTTAAATCCTAAAGAAAATATTCTTAAAAAATCCATTTATTCATAAGATAATGAATAATACAGTTGTAGTCACGATAGTGTCTCCTTAATTTGTAGTGAAAATTACACACATATCTTCTTCCTCTATTTACTCTAGAATAAAAAGTAATATCATCATGATATTTCATACTTTGGAAGCTCATAATTAGTATCATAGAATATAATAAAATCATTATATCAATTAATTAATCATATGTGGTTCACTCATATGTGGATCCCCTTACATCGATAACTCTTTTGTGAATCCCCTTTTGTTGATAACTCTATTATGGATTCCCTTACATGAATCTTTATTTTCTTTATATTCTATTTCATGTATATTTAATTCAAAATATCTTTACAGACACCCATTTTTTTATCTTTCATTTATTGAATCCAATTATCTTTAGATACACTAGAATTTCAAAAACATTTTTAATCTTTAGACCATACTGTGTTTGGTGAGTTTTCTTCTAACAAAATCATATTTTTGGAACAAAGTTTACTACATTTAATGGGATTATGTGATCTCTCATAGAAATATTACTTCATAATTGTAAAAATTTATCACTGATTCTCACTCATGGTAGTCACGGTATAAAATCCTTGAAAATTTCACAAGATTTTTTTGATATTTCATGGAAGAACGTTCACTATTGGAGATATCAAGATCGTATTTCTCGAAAATGATTCTTATAACTAGTGGGATGAAACTATCATGTAGAATGAGGTAGAATATTAAGTAATTTATAGTCACTTTAGTTTTAAATAGAATTATTTTTACAACATTAATAGTTCATGTGTTTTTCCATACCAAATAAAAACTCAGATTGTGAGTGCCCAAGTTAATAACTCTACATGCTTCTTGGGATTTCATGAAATTCCTTTCAGGATTAATTTGATAAAAGGTATCCATGTCACTCTACATGGTGCTTAAATCCTCTCTTTAAGTGCCTCACTATGCTATCCATGGATATACTGAAACACACGACCTTATGTTTCCTCAATAAACATTATCGATAAGTTCTTATGGTTTTCTAATAGTTGGGAAAAAAATACTTCTCAATTTTTAACTGTCTAACCCATATGAATCATACATATATTTTTTTGAACAATTTCAAGAAAAAATGACAAACACTCTTATCAAAACAATATAGACACTAAAATAATCATACACACCTCAAATGATGACTAATATGAAAAGTATGCAATTTCAAAAATTTCAATTTATACAGCCAAACCCTTTTCCAAATACATACAACATCGAAAATAAAAACATTATTCTTGATTCAAAACTCTTATTATTTTCATTTAATTACCTAAAATTCATCTAATATTTTATACTTATTAATCCATTTAGAAACAAAGTATTTTATATTTATCAACACAACTAGAAATACAAGGATATAATTCTTCAAAAATACCTCAAATTCTTAAAACATCATTGTCTTCAAGTCTGTATCTCCAAGACTTGAATGTAAATGTGTTATTTTATTTATTTAAGTAATGAAAATCAACTCTAAAATAATTTTCACAACACATATTCATACCTTTCTTGGGGACTCCATGATCTTTATCAAAAATCATGTGAACTTCCAACTTCTTTCAAAGTCATACGTCTTCTACACATACTGAAATTATCCTTATCATTAGGTGAACCATCCTTATTGATAATAAATAAAACTTTTGACATGGGAACTTAAATATCACCCTTTATGTTTTTTTCCTTAACTTTAAATAATTTTATTTAAATATATGTTCATGTTATATTTTTTCCATCTCCCCATTATTGATAATAAATTAAAAGGTGTATATTGGTGTCATATCACACTTTTCTTCAAAAAAATTCTCTTCCAACTACTATTCTTCCAAATTTAATCGATTGAGAGAAGAATTTTCGCCACTTTTTTATTAAGAAATGATTCTTTAGTTATTAAAATCTAAGTATATATGAGATAACCTAATATGGGAAAAAAGATTTATTTAACTAATAATTCAAGACGGTCAATCCATCATGTGACATCATTCTCAAATTTTCTCACTTTAGGGGCTATATAATTATATTTATCAATAATTTGTAGCATGTACTAATTTTATACAAATTAATTAGAATAATTAAATTTAAATATTGAAAAGTCCAACTTTATTTTAGATTTTATATCAACCAATATTTGATAGCCTAAAACAAATGGATGATGGAAATTTTTATAAATATCCTCAGGATATTTTTCAACCTAATTTCCTATAAAAACATTCACACACAAGTTAAAACATTCAACCATTACTTAACTAGTTTTAAACATATAAATCATCCTTGGATAATACTCAATCATAGCATGTTAATTGTATTGACGAAATTAATTTCTACTCCTTAATGTTAGGATTTTATTTTTTCCACCAAATATGAGATAATATGGAACCATACCTTTTTTTTAATTACTTGTTTCAATTAACCCTCTAGAATTTAAATTTAAATTATATTGATATGTTCTAATGGACTTTAAAGACCATATCCACTTCAATCCCCCATAATGATACTCTATACAGTATCTTAACTAAGGTGGATCTATTTAATAGATATATTTTAGGATATACTATGTTGAGAATGAACCAAAATGTATCACTTTAAGTAACTTTATTGATTTGGTAACTTTCATGGATTCTATAGTTATTACTATAAGAACAAACTTCCCTTTACTTACCTATATGGTTAGAATAAAAATAAAACACAAGATTAATAAAAGAAGGTGGGACCCCTTGTTATTTAATGTGAATAACAAGTTTAAAATATTTTCTCAACTAACTTTTTCCTTTATCTCTAGCCTTTATGATTTCATATTTGTATTTAAATTATATTTTTATTTTGGGTAGCATGGAAATATTCATTCATTCTACTTATTTTTGTGAGATGTTACTATTTTTTAATGAGACATCAAGGAAAATTTATCTTCTTTTTTCATCTTCACCTTCTTTAACATTTATTCTCATAATGGAAGAAGGATTAATAAATACTTGTAAGTATGTTAATCCATGTTTTGCCTTCCAAATAGTTATTATAAAATACTAGGGTTGTAATTTGATGAAAATCACTCATTAAACGTGGATTATTCATATGGAATTACTTATTTTCCTTTATCCATACCTTTACTTATTCATACTCAATTATTTTTTCCATTTAAAAATTTTCTAATAAAATAATTAAAAAAATATTTAGAAACTATGTCCTCTTGTTTGGTGTTTCCACATTGCTTCTTATGAGTGAATTCAACCTAACCAATCCCTTTATCTTTTAATTATAATGATTTATCATTGCACTCTTTATTAGTTATATTAATATAGAAACTCATTAATTATTTACATGAATCTATTATCTGTCCTATTTTACTACAATAGAAATGGTATTTATCTTTTGGTGTAGTACTTCTTTTGGACTTCTTGGGTCTATTACCCAAGGATGTATCATTAGTCTTATTTGAAGATTTCTTGGGAATGTTATTTCCAACTTCATTATCTTAAAATTTTTCTATAGAAGACTTTATTCCTTTTTTATTCTTCAGTGGTATTCTTTTCTCATTTTCACTTGATATATGCTCATTTTAGTGGAACAATAATGCTCTATTTTTGTGACCACAGCCATTGTAACTGCCATAGAGATTTCAAATTTTTTCATATCTATATAGTATACATATTTTCCCTCTTAATATATGTATATGGTATCAAATTAGGATTTATCCCCCTAATTTTGTATTTCATTGAACATTAGTAATTGATATATTATTCTAACAGTCTAATGCCTTCTAGAAAATCCCATTAAAATACCAACAATTCCATAAAGATATTGACTTTCTTCTTTGGATAACAAGTTTTTTTTATTTCTTGGATTGATATCAGTTTATTTTTGGAAACTTAGTCAGTTATTTGGGATTATTTTAGGGAACTATCTCTGATACATGTTCTTATATCTGCCATTTAAATGGTTTTAGGCTTCTCGACAACATTCCTCATCTGTATTTATATTTTTTTTACATTGATACCTACACAATATATGAAACCCAATTTAGTATAATCAATATATTTTGATATAGATGTTACCTTTTTTATGATCTTGATGTTGGTAGATTAGAGTAAGACTTAAATATTTTCCTAGCATTGATAAGTACTTTCTTAGATCTACGACTCTCAATAAAAACCTGTGTGGTAGTATCTCTCCTTTTACTATTTTAGGAAGTCTTAGTTTGCTCTTATTCCAAATTCATCAATTTTACTTCTATTTTGAGACAATACATGTTGAGGGAATATGTTTTATCCTAAAATTATATCATCATATCTTTCAATTTATTTTTTAACTTAACAATCTATTATTTATGAAAACTATAATTTTATTATTGAGACTTATAAATGTCCTTAATTCTTATCGATTCGATCTCTAGTTTGGTGTCCTTGACACTAAGTGTATATTTTTTGTAATTCTTATATAGAATGGGTTATTTCATTACTAATTTTCTTAGATTCAACCCTCCTATAAATATTTTCAATAATTTTTATTCATTAAAGGTATGATTTGATTTAAGAAACAATGTGATTTATTCATTTCCTACCAAATCCTTGATGATACTTTTGAAGTATTGCATTTTCTCATCCATGTATTTATCAACCTCTCCAGACTCATTTTATAACTGTGTAATTTCATCCTATAAAACATTGATAAATTATAATATGTATATAATAACTTCAATAGGGGTCATTTTAAAATAATATTTAACCTCACAGTAAAAACCACTAATTGAATCATCTATCACAAATTTATCATAACTTGAACTTGATTCATTGAGAGATTCATAATCAAAATATTAAATTATTAGTTTAATTTTAGGATGTTATAAATTTTCCTTCTGATTTGAAGTTTTCTTCAAGTTCTTTTCCTATTTTTTAATACAATTTCTTAGAGTTTTTTTTCCAAAATCTATAATTCATCTTTAATTAGGAATGAGTCTGAGTTCTCTATCTAAAGTACTTCGGAACATCCCTTAAATATAATTTTCATTTTGAACTAATAAAAAACAACTAGGTCAGAATAGTATATCCAATCATAAGTAAACCAATATTAGCTCTAATACCACTTTTATATCTCAGTGGATCATCTAGGGACACTAAGGAGGGGTTTAATTAGTGTATGAAACTTTTACAAAGATTTAATTTCTTTTCAAAGTTACCCACTCATGGTAATTGAACCATTATCTCAGTTAAAAACTATAGATCTTTTTATGTTATCTCAATTATCACCCAAGCATGCAATGCATAATAAAACAAGAACTATAGCATACAAGGATTTATAATGTACATCCTTGATGAGAGAGCCTACTTCATTTCATGATCAGTCATTAGTTGAGTATTGGAATTTATTATCACTAAAATATATAGTGGTCATAAATACAATAAATTTTTCACATGATGGGTTAGAAAAATATATTCCACACTGAAAAAGTAGGTATTATCTAGTATATAATTTTTTATACTAGTACCACCATTCTTCACTATAATTGTTTATAATAGAACTGCTAGTTATTCAAAGGTCATTTCAATGAGAAATGAAAAATTATTCAACTACAATATGTGAGTGGAAAAACCTCATATGAGTTGGTCTTATTCTTCAACTCGGAATCACTTTGATTTTGAACATAGTGGTTTCTTCATTCTTCTAGGGTCTTTAGATAAAAAATATCAATATTTAGTAGTTTAGGTCCCTTCTCTTCTTAATATCCTTCAATTATATGTGGATATAATTGGATAAGTTTTCTTATTCTTCTTTGATAGATGTTTTTTTAGGGTTATCTATAGTGTCTAAGGCTCTTTTCACTACCTCTTCGAATCACATAATTTATTCAATATTGTACTAGTGTCGAAGGTCATATCCTACACTCATTCTTCTCTTTATCTAAACATATATATATATATATATATATATATATTAATGAATTTCATTAATATTATTTCCTTATTTTGAGATTAGTAAACTTAAAGAAATGCAGTATTGACCTTCACATCTTTAAATTTCATTTAAACTTCTTGAAATTCAATTTTTTTAAAGAATATCCTTCTTATTTTTTCTTCATGAAGACTCAGATTCCTCATAATATTTGTAAATTCCATATATTTCTCCCATTTAACTCTTCTATAAAATATACTTGATAGATGTACATCATGTGCTTGGAACTATACATAACACATATATATATGTGGGAGTATCTCCTTTCCTCATGGTGAAAATAACACATAAAACTTCTTACTTCATTCATGATTGAATAATGAGTAATAGAATCATGATATTTCATATTTTTCAATCTTTTAACCAAAATCATCATATCCAAAAAAAAATATCATTGTATAAGTAAGTGAATCATATGTGGTTCACTCATGCATGGATCCCCTTACATCAATGAGTATGTTTTACATCCCCTTAACTCAATGTCTCAATTGTGGATCCAATTACATGAATATATACTATATTTATCTTCTTTCATGAATATATTTACTTTATAAGATCTTTATAAACTCCCATTTTTGTTATATTATTTCCATTGAATCCCATTTGTTTCAGAAACAGTCACTTTTTCTAATCATCCTTAAGATTAGGACCATACGTTGTCTACTGAGTTGTCTTCTAACAAACTAATATTCACAATGAAAAATTTATTATATTGTGTGAGATTCTATGATCATGTATGGTAATGTTTCTTTAATATTGAAAAAAATTTCCAACTTTTTTTACTCATGGATTTAATAGCGTATGTCCTATCTCAATGTCACTTTCAATTACATATATTCATTTTTTAAACCATATTTTTTTATGAACCATTCTTGGGAAATTCTGGGTGATTTTTAATAAATTTTTGTGTTTTATGGACATGTTCATGGTTTGCACATGGTTAGTCCAAATCATGTTGAATTCCCAATAAACTGTGAATCATGGGGTAGTTTGGGATAGTGGTACTTCACACAGTTGGTAAAAGGTTAGCCAAACTATGTGAGCAAGATATGTGGATTCTCTAGTGTATAGAACCAAGCATGAGGTTTTCCAAACTATTCTATCAAAAAATCTATGAGAATTAATTAATATGAAAATTATTTTTTGAATCTAAAATATATCACATTAACCCCACTCTTTCTCATGCATCCTAAACTCTCAACCCTAATATTCCTTGGGGAGAATTTAGAGATACCAACCCCTCTAAAGTGATATTTTGATGGATCTTGAGGCATTAGAGCTTGGAAACTCAAGTTAAGATCGTGTTTTTCATTATTATTCATCGTTCTTCTATATCTTCTCAATCTTTCCTAGAAGGAACCATAGATTAAGATTTTGTATTCAGATCAATGGGTTGTGTCATGATCTAATAGTTTTTCTTATAGATATATTTTTACAGAGGATGATAGTTACTAGATTGATCAATATCATTTTTTGTTTCTGCAATAATTTTTGTGGTAAGTTGTTTTTCATGGATTTATTAATCTTTATATTATTGAATATAGGTTATATGATTGGTTTTTTATGGTCTAGCGATCTCATTTTTTTCTTAGTATCATTCATTACTCTTTTAATGTGGATCCTATTTAGTTTTTGTGTATATTTTTTTTTGAGTTAGGTGGTTTCATAAAAAATATTTGTTTTATTAACTTTTCATGATTACTCATCATATATAGATTTATAAATTATTTTAAGTCATGAATCATGATTTTGTAAAATTTGGTTATTTTGGATAATTTTATTAAATATATTTTCCCATTTTTATTTGATAATGAAAAAGGATTTCAAATAATTTTTTATTTGGATTTAATTTCTACATGACTATTTATATGTATAATTCACTTTTTATGATTTAAGTTGTGAAAATAAAAGCCTCTAAGTGTGAACTATTTGTGAAATTGAAATCCTACAAGTGTGGGTTATGAAAAATGAGAACACATGGTACTTGGGGGATAGATTAGGAAAACTTTACTAGGATGGTTCATGTTGACCTTGCATGGATTTATGTTATATCTCTAACTAGAGATTTTTTTTATAGGGGGTTCACATAGCATCGTGTTATCTGATCATTAGGTCTATGTTCTATAGAATTATGTGTACATATTCATTTTATCACTAAGGTGTGAGGATCTTAGCTATCCCGGACCAAACCAGCCCTAGGACTATCTTTCATAGTACTCCTTTTGTATTAATAAATTCATTGAGAAATGATTTATTTGAAAAAAATATAATATGGTTTTCTTATGAAATATTTATAAATTTTTCTAAAAAGGGCGGAATTCCCTGATTTATTGAAAACTGTGAAAATATATATTTCATTCCCTATATTTATTAAAATGAGGATAAGTATTATTTATTAAATAATTCTTATGAAAGTATAGTTGAGTTCTACTGAACTTATTTTTCTCATTCTCTGCACATACCTTTGGATGCATGTGGATCTTATTTTATCTAACATAGGTAAAGAAAAGGTTGAATATAGTGGTGATGGGTATCTATTTTAGTGGGGTGTAGGAGTTCTATGGTGAAATGGTGGGATGTTGACCCATATATCACATGTATATGGGTTGCCTATTATTTTATGTAACGTTTTTTAAATATTTTGTATTTAGAAATTTAATTTTCCTGGAACTATTTATATCCATCTATTTGAATCCATACTGGCATATTTTATTTATTTTATATATATTATATATGTTAATATTATGATTTATTATGGGTGAAAATCATTCCCAAAGGTTTTTATTGATTCTCAAGTGCTTATGTCCAGCCTGTGGGGATTGGGAACACCATTCATGCCTTTCCACAAGCTAGATTGAGTGTCTAATTCATGGTTCAATTGGGTTAGTTTGTGAAAAAATGGTATCAAAAGAGGTTCCATTTTCCATGGTCCTCATGTCTTGGGATGTTCAAGTAGACAAGAGATAGGATTTTTTGGACATAAGGGGTAGGTTACATATTAGTTTCTATCCACATATAAATGTAACAACCCTTAAGTTACAATGGGATATTGGGAAGTGTTTCTCTAATTTTGTGTTTTGGTCCAATCTTAGTTATTTACTTATGTTATCTTGGTTCAAAATAATATTTATATCCTATATAATGGTATATTTTATTTATTTTATGTAGTATTATGTAACCCAAAAGGATTCCTATAATTTTTCAAGAGGGTGTTGTTCATGATTTTCTATGAGGAAAACATCCAGTAAATCAAAATCTTGTTGAATCGGTAGTGTAAGTGATATGTTCCATGGACTATGGTAATTTCCCCACCCCAGTTCCAGATAGAGAAGTGAACCTAGGAACCAGAGGAGAGAATGATAAATCCCAAGACTTTATCCACAAGAAATCATTATACTTCCAAGAAATTAATGATCCTTATGAAGTGGTGAACTGGTTAGAAAATATTGAGAATATTTTAAACTTTTTTTCTATCAATGTAAAATATATCACCATTGAGATCAAATTCCCTAGAAGAAGATGGTGGGACATAGTGGTTTATGCAAAACATCATGAAATTTTGGAGGGGAAAGACTTCATGACCATATTTTTCAAGCATTTTTTCCCTAAATAATTGAGGATGGATAAATACATAGAGTTACTCACCATTTGATAGGTTCATTGTATTGTAATGGAATATTCCATTCACTTTACTGAACTAGCTTTTTTCTCAATTGTGATTATATTAAATGATTAGTTGATGGCTCAAAGGTTTCATATGGATTATGACTAGATATTCAAACTTAATTTTTAATACATAGTCTTACCACTTATGATAAGGTTGTGGACTAATCCGTGATGGCATAAATTGACTTGGAATAAAAATTAGGGCTAATTGGGATTCCACTTCTACCTAGTGGTGGTTTTGTTGGCTCCTTAGGAAGTAAGAGTAAGTGGAATAAGGTTCTCAAGGGTGGAAGTAGTGGCTCATAGTAGTGTAATTATACCACACCTTTATTAGTAAATAATATCATACCTTTTATATGATACCAGTGTGGAAATATAGGGCAAAAAATATGTAATTTTCCAACACCTACTAAAATCTATGACTCATGTGGAAATTTAGGTAACTTACATAAGTTTGGTCTGTATATTTTCTACTCCATGTTATAGTGCATTCATGTTATCACATAAAGGGTCTATGATTCATTATTATGATTCAAACACTACATGTTTCTAGATACAGGTCTCTAGATTAAAGTAGTTTCATATATTAGAAGAGTTTCTTGTGGAAGTCGATGTTGGCCTTACAACTGTGAGAGGTAAAATATTTATTGATGCATATTTCGTGACTATTTTATTTTATACTAGTTCCTCTCATTCCCTTATATCGACAAATTTTATAAATCTTATAAAACGTCCAATAGAACTCATAAACTTCTTTATAGAGTTTGTGACACCTCTTTGAAATAATAAGGTGTATGGTTTTTTATGTCCCTCATGTTCTATTTTGATATTAGAAGTTTAGTCAGTTTGGTATTTTCTATTCCATGACATGGATCTATTTGATGTTATCCTTGAGATGGATTGGTTATTTACAATAATTCATAGAATTATTACTATCATCAAAGGGCGATCTTTATTTCCTCTATTAGGATCTCTTTATTATTTCAAGGAGAGTGGTATCTGAGGTCTATTCAAGTGTTACCTCTTCTATTAAAACTTTTAAAATTGATTTCATCTTTCAAACTTGAACTTGGAGATGAACCTATGGATTTTTATCTTCCTTTGATTGTTAAGTAATTTTGTAAATAATTTCTAGATTACTTCAGACTATAGAGAGTAAAGTTATTTTTTCGATTGATTTGGTTCTCGGAATTTATCTAATATTCATTCCTTCATACCATATGGTTCTTGAATAATTAAAGGAATTAAATATTTATTTATATTATTTGAAGGTTAAAGTCTTACTTAATTCTAGTGTATCACCTTGGGAAACCATTTTGCTTTTCACTAAAAATTTTGATTTGAAGCTTTTTTATGTGTATATTACCATAATCTCAACTATGTAATGATTAATATTATCATTTACCCAATATCAATGAATAGTTTGATCAATTAAAGGGAGAAAAGTGGTCCTTGAAAATCATCCTTTGATATATATATCATAAACAAATATTTAAGTAGTTAGGTATTATAAAAACTATATTTAGGATCAGGTATAGCCACTTTTAATATCTTGTGATGTTGTATGTTCTGACTAATCCTTGTATTATTTTCATGGCAATGAAGAATCAAATTTTCCATCGGTACCCTGATTCTTTTGTTATGGTGTTCATGGGTTACATTCTAGTTTACTCGAGAATTGAATAGGAGTTTTATAATCACTTGAAATCTATTCTAAGAATCATTAGGGATCACTACCTTAATTATATTTTATCAAAATTCAATTTTTGGATTCTATAAGTTAATATCTTGGGATATGTGGTTTTGGAACACGATATCTCTGTTGATCATGAGAAGGTGAAAACTATATTTTCATTGTAGGAGTTGTATAATTTTTTTAAGATTCAAATATTCTTGGGCTTGGTAGGATATTATCAATTATTTCTAAAGTACTTCTCAAATATTTCATCTCTATTGACTTCTATTACCATAAAAGGTATAAAATACATATGGGGTTCTAAGTATCAAAAATATTTTTTTGAATTGAATAAAAATATAGCCTCAGTAACTATTTTGATTTTACTAAATATAGGAATAGTATTTGTGATGTTTTTTAATTCTTTAGGTGTTGGATTGTGTTTTTAATTATACTATAAGATCATGTAGTGGCGTATGAATCACATTAGATTTGGACACATCAGAAGAATTATCCCACCAATCATTTATAACATGTAAGAGTTATACGTACTCTCAAGAGTCGGTGACATTACCTATTAGGGAAAATCTATCCATAAAATTTTAAGTTACATCTTTTCTTAGAAGGACTTAAACCTTTTGAGGGGGATATAGGTGGAGTATCTTCAATCATTCGACTTCAACATTGACTATACCCCAAGAAAGAGGAATTTTTTGTGGATTTATAAGTAGAAAGTTTCCTTCAAAAATAGTGATAGAATAAAAATATTAATATAATATCATGGGAATCCATTCATAGATACACCTGAATATGATAGAGGAAGATACTGGTATTGTTTTAGCTACTATGCAGTTAACTTCATCTCTTCATGAGTTGATTTTTCTAGAAATATAGTGAGATGAAGGGTTCAATGGTATCATAAAATGTTTATATGGTGGGGAGACCATTTTAAATTGGTCTCTCTCCATTAAAGGAATTATTTTTTCTGAACACTAATTTTTTTATTCCTTCATCTTTGAGTATGGTTTTGGTGTAAAGTTATCATTGTTCTTAGTGGGTTGTTCATCCAGGTAAAATAAAGAGGTATTATGATATGGGTCATAGGTTTTAATGGCTAAGTTTGAAAAACAAACATAGAATATTTTTGTCTCATTATTATACCTATCATAAGATTAATGAAAAACACCAAAACCCTCCTATCTTGCTTCAACATCTCCCAATTTCACTTTCAGGAACATATATTCATTTGTCTTGACTGTTTTTTTAACCATTCTCAGGTAATTCTGGGTGGTTTTTATGATATTTTAGAGTTTTTTGTGATTGTTCATGATTTTGTCATAGTTAGTCCAAATTTTTAGAATTACTATGAAATAATAATGCTTATGGTGGTCTAATATAGTGATATTTCACACGGTTGGAGCATAGTTTACCAAACCATGTGATAAGAATTTATTAATCCAAAAATTCTTTTTGAACCAAAAACATCTTCTATTAACCCTAGTATTTCTCTTATAACCTAGAATATAACTCCTAGGGATATATATTGGATATTTTAGAGACCTCTACCCTTCTATAGAGTGATTCCAAAAGATCGTGAAGCATTGGAACTAGGAAACTAAAGGTAAGATCTCGTTCTTTGTTGTTCTTAAAATTTCTTTTAGATCTCTTCTATTTTTCTTATAAGTAACCATAGATCATTATTTTTGGATATACAAATGTGTTTTGTGCTAAACTAATGGGGTCTCTTAAATATCTTTTGATATATAGGAATATAGTGTTTAGATTTACTGAGATTTTTGTGCAATTTTTCAATAATTACCATGGTAAGTGGTTTCTCTTGACTCTGTTGAACTTCATATTATTGAGTATATGTTATAAGATTGGTTTTTCAAGTTTTAGGTCTCTCCATTTATTATTTGTAGCCTTATTTATTCTTGGTGTGTATATCTCATTCAGTTGATGGGTGTACTGGTTGTTTGAGGTAGGTGGCTTTATAAAAAAGTTTTGTTTTATGAACTTTATATATTGGATCATCCTTAATTGGTTTCTAAATTATTTTAAGGTATGAATCATTATTTATCAAAAATGTGTTTATTTTGTATACATTTATTAATGGGATTTCCCCTTTTTAATTTATTGGCGAAAAACTGTTTCAAGTCATTTTTTATTTGGTTTTAAGGGATTATTGATTATTTTTTGGTAAAATTCACTTTTAATGATTTAATCCATGAAAATGAAAGCCTTAAAATGTGGGATTTTTTTGAAATTGAAATCCTTCAATTATGGGAAATGGAACATGGTAACCTATGGTAATTAGGTGAAGGATATATTAATAAAAAAATGCTATGATTTTTTGTGGTAGCCTAGAATGTATTTATGTTACAACTATAATTAAAAAATTTTATGACAGGGGGTTCACTTATCGGGATGTTATCTAATTCCTATGCTTATGATATATGGATTTTTTTCACACTTATTCATTTGGGAACTAATTTTTGATGATCCAAGATAACCCAGACCTAACATGCCCTATAACTTATTTCCATGGTGTTACTTTTGTATTGGTTATTTATAAATTCTTTGAGAAAAGATTTATTTTTAAATTCTGTAAAGATTGTTTGTTTATGAATACATTACAAATTGTTCTAAAGAGGGTGGATTTATATGAGTTATTGAAATTTTTTGTAAAGATATATTTCTAGTATTGTATTTATTTAAATTATCATACAGTTTATTTATTAAATACTATTTGTGGAACACTCTATGGGATCTGATTGGGATTGTTTTTGTCACACCCTACACAAACATTTGGGTGTAAGTAGATATTTTTTTATATGAAGTGGGTAATGGAATGGTGTCATATATTTATGAAGGGTATCAATGTTATTAGTATATGGTATTTTACTAGTGATATGGTGGGATGTTGACCCACATATCACATGGAGATGGGTTGCCTATTGTTTTATGTACTTTAGTTCAACTATTTGGGATATAGAACTTGTATTTTCCAAATACTCTCTATATTCCACTATTTTGACTATGTACTAACATGTTATTTTTTTATTATATATATTCCATCAGTTAATTTTTTATTTTATTATAGGAAAAATTATTCTCAGACATAGTTCTTGATTCCCATGTGCATGTCTCCAACATATGGGGATTGGGAATACCCTTTGGGCCTTAACATGAGTAATATTAGGTTTTTGGTTCATGGATAACCCAGGTTAGTTCATGATAGTGAAAAATCTTTAAAAATAGTTATCATTTCATTATCTCTCATTTAATATCTCAAACTATTAAAGATATGGACCCTATATTACATGGAAATGTGGCTTACAACCAATAACATGAAACTCTTGTATTACATGAGGCTAAAGATGAAGTAATATAGTGTAATTTCAGTTAAAATTGTTTTATTTTTAAGTATTTAATATTGAAAATTACTTATTTTTCACACATATAAAATCATATAAATAGTGCACTAGTTGATAATTCTATTCACTTCTTAGGCCTCGACATAAATCCCTTTGGGATTTCTTGCTCAGCAGGTCATCATATCACCCCACACATTGTGTTTTTATTATATGTGAGTTCCTCCCCGACACTCTGTATGGCTATGTTGTCTTATTAAATATCATGCATCATCAATATTCACTATCAAAAAAATCCTATTACTGGTTAATATCTAAAAATCATTCTTAAATTTCAAGCAGTTATCCCTGATGACTCATCCGTAGAATCATTTTCTAAATGTAAATAAATAATTATAAATACTCATACACAGATAATCTAACTACTCAATGACTCATACATATCTTTCTGGATAACTCATATGCACATAATGACTCTTCCATAATAAAAAATTTCACAGCCATCCTCTTTTCCAAATACCTGCGACAAAAAAATTCCAAACTCTATTCTTGATTCCAACACTTATTATTTTATTTTAATTACCTAAAAATTATCTAATATTATATACTTATTCATACAATTAGAAACACAAGGATAGAATCCTTCACAAACACCACAACCTATTCAAACAATATTTAACTTTATGTGTTCATCTTCAAGACATTAATGTCAAGGTATTATTTTTTCATTTATGGAATGAAAATCAACTCGAAAATAATATTCACATAATATATTGGTACATTTATTGGGAAATAAATTCTATTTCTCAAAAATATTAGACTATTTAAAATTCCTTCCAATCCATTAATCTTCTACACATATCAACACTATCCTTATCATCAAGGGAATTATCCTTCTTGACAACAAATACAACCTTTTACATAGGATCTTCATATATATACAATTGAAACAAATATGGTAAATGAAAATTTAATCAATACTGATGCATTTATTATTTAGAATGATTTTTAGGAGCATCCAAGAAAATTTATGATTTAAAAAATTGGTAAATGTATACATGAACATAAATTTATATGAAATATGAATTTTGTAATATATATGTGGAAGCACCTTGTTGAGACCTATAGGTTAAGAATTAATAAATAAGTAATTTTAAGAGGGAGTAAATTAGTTTTCTAACTAAATTAAACTTTATTTTAACCCATACCCATCATGAGCACTTGTTTTATTCTTAGAAATAATGATGTTTCAATTCTTATACTCTAAATTCATTCACATAAAACAAGCAGATTAAAAAATTAAATCATATAATGATACAAGTATTTATTAGGATTTCCAAAACTACGATACATCCTATAAGTATACACATGGAGATGTATTTATGTAATAAAAATCCATTATCGTGAACTATTAAATGGATACAATTTTTTAGGTAAAGTCACTCCTCACCAAGGTCCACTACCTATACAATGAAAGTCTTTAGGTGTTACACTAGCTCTAATGGAATGCATTCTCTTATACACTCTCAATTCACTACATCAAGGTGGTCCTATATCAGTTTATATATTTTCAGTTCGCTCTATGTTTAGTATAATAAATTGTATATTCTTTCACTAACAAGACTGAATGTAATGTGTTTATGTCATCTATATTCTTCTGTATTCTTCCTCAAATAGATAAATAGAACTACTCATTAATGGAGTTCAAATATGTCCTCCAGATAATATTCTTAAAGGTGAACAAATCTTAAATTAATAATTGGATATGATTAATTTCATATTAAGATAATTATTCCCATTATGATCTATCTTATTCTTTTCTACACTTACTCAAGTATATCAATGATCATCCATTGATGAGACACTCTCAATAAACTGGATCTATCAATATTATTCATTTTACTCTCTTCCTCAGTCATCCATTATCATCATCTGTATAAATAATATCTTTAACATAATGACCTATCATCAAGTGCTTGGATTCTTCCAATTCACCATATCATGTTTCATCATCATAGTAATGTAGATATTTAATCAATAAATCTAATTTTAATGGTCAATTTTATCTTGGTAAAATGTATATCTTTCCTTTAATGATTCCTTTATTAATATCTCTAAAAATATCAGGTGAAATATTTTATTTTAAATATATCTCAGATATTTCATTCCAAAAATAAAGATAGAATTTTTTTCTCTATATATAATAAAATATTAATTTCATTTTAATTATTTGTCATGAATTTCTATTGTTAACATAATAAACTTAGTCAAAATCTGAACCATAAAAGTGGAACCATTATCTTATATTACCTTATCCACCAATTTAATGTTCCTACATGGTCAAATATAATAATTGATTAACTGTAATTAATATATTCTCTAAAAAATATCACCTATAATTTATTTAATTCAAAACATAATATATCACCCATAAATGGGTGTTTAAATATATCTAAATAAGTTGAGTCAAACCTCCTATAAAATTTTATAAAAATTTTTACATTTTAAAATATTATAAAATCTAAAATCATACATATTTTGTGAAAATAATGGTATAGATTCTATAGTCATTACATGGTTTTTTAGTTAACTCTTTGACATTGAAAACTAGAGTCATCATATCTTTATCATCTTTAAAATATATTCATTTACCTATATTGAATTTCATATATCACCCTCATAATGGTTTGTTTGAATATCCACTAATTAATGGTTTCATTTTGATCACTCTTGAAATCCTTAATTGGTTCTCTTAGAAAAAATTCTTCCACAATTCCCAGTGTTATGAAAATTTTTCCCATTTTTCATCAAAATAGTATTAAAACATAGTTGTTTATCTCTTATCTCTATATTTCATAATGGGACTCCATAAAAATAAAAAATTAAACATAGTGACCACTATGAAATGGTTTATCCTATCCCTTTATTTTTTTAATCATCCACTAAAGCAACAAAATATATTATAATATGTTGTGATTCTGAAGAATAAAATAAAAACTCATGATAAAATTCTAATAAATCAACCTGAAACCATGATCTACCTCATCAATTTTTTCAAAAACCATAATGATAATCATGACATGATTTATTCATCTCATGGTTACTAGGAATTCTTCCAAAAAAACTTCTCCAAAAATAATGACCACTTAGATAGTTTATGTAAAACTATTACATCATTTATAAAAACAAAATGTGAATTTACCTTGTGTTATCTAGTAGATTCATCTTTTCTTCCATTTCCTTTTTTCATGACCATGACCTATAAAACAACTCTAATCATATCTTGGTTTTATAATTTTTCACAAAAATATCATCCATCCTTTTCTAATATTCACTAATCCCTCTCATACTTCACTCAATTCATAAATATTCAACAAAAATAATATTTGATATTTTAATGGATTTTTTACCCTTTACATGTTAGTTTATCCATGTTTCTTCACCTTTATATGACATTGAAAACATTTTCACTCGATGACTTCAATATAATTTAATTACATGTATCATCATATTATATTAATTCCATACATCATCTAAATTAAATATTTTTTATTTTCTTTTAAATTTATCCCCAATTCACAAATTATTATATGGTCTATATCTTTTCCATTAACCATCTATGATATATTACTAATTCATAACATATAGTTGATAAAAAAATCAAAAACAAACCAATCCTTTGGTTATAACATTCTGCCCCATCATATTTTATTTTCAAAACTAAGAACTAAATCTCTTTCTTCAGTAATCCATGTTTGATTACTTGATTTACACCAATTAATTCATTTATCCTTAATATAATCCCTTCATGTGAAAAGATTTATTTTCATATCTCTCCCCCGTTGACACTAATATAATTTTATAAAAATTTCATCTTCTCTTCATTTAGTAGGGGTGCTTCTATCTCATATTCAAGGGTAAATCTCACATTCTCTTATCCCCCATAGGAAACACTCATTTGAAATTATTTTATCTTCATATCGGTGACTTATTACTATATTGTAAAAGACTATGTTTCCACTAAATTCAAGATTTGTATAGGTATCTCATCTACCTAAAACTATATATAATACTTAGATTTTCCACTTTGTATAGAGCTATAAAAAAACATCAAAGACAAATTCAATCAAATATTAGTGTACGAAACATTAGCATATGAAAAAATATTTAATGTTGTCCATTGAAATTACTTTATTCTATAATATTATTCAATTTTTTCCTTTAAATACATCAATAATCACCTTCTAATATCAATAATTAATCTATAATAATTTCATCACATAAAAAAAACAAAAAATATGATATGCATGCCATATATTAAATATAATTTCATCCTTTTACTAAACATGTTTCCTTTACTAAATTAGATAAATGGCCTATTAGTTCATAGATAAAAATTCCCATTCAATTATAGTATAAAAAACTAGAATTATATAGAATTTTAAAAATGGGATTTTATCCTTTTTTCATCCTAAAGTATCCTAAAAAATATTACACCTCTTATTAGTTAAAGATCAAAGTGTTCAAGAATTCCTGCTTGTATGTTTTTGTTGGTCCATCATAGTCAAGATTTTCTATATTCTCAATTCAAGTTCAGGAATCAATTTTATATTCCTCCATAGGTTTCCCATTATTTAAATTGTTGATACCAATTTAAAAAAATAAAATCTTCTCAAAAATATAAATTTCTCCACTTGATTTTATTGATATATACTTGACACCACTTAATCCTATATATTCATAAGTCTTATAATATTTTCATTTTTTGAAATGTATTCAACCCATGGATTTTATATCCCATTAAACTTTCATCTCCTCAATAATAGTTATTTTAATTATATACAATGAGGAAATGGGTACTTGCCTAACATCCTAAATAAAAGGAACATGGTTATTCTTGATGAACTAACCCTTTTATTCAATATTTATTCCAATCATCCCTTATAGTTATCCTTTTAATAATAATAATAGTACAAATTTCTGATGATCTATTTGAATTTTCATCCTCTATATTATTTGTCTTGGCATACAAATCTAGTGTAAGAGATATCCCACTGGTGTAATTTTTCTTGCATTAATGAATCTTTTCTTCATTCTTACCCATGAATTTTCTTCTATGAGAGTTCCATTCATTATATTTTCATCCATTTCTTAGTAATGGAATTTATTAATCCACTTAGGAATGATTTATTATTTTTCTCTTTATAAGGTATTAAGACTAACTAGAATTTTTTTATCTTTGGTAAGAATTTATGCAATCATTTAACCTTTTTTTAATAGGAATCACTTTCTCATTATTTAAAATTATAAATTGTGTTTTCTCCTAACATGGTGATTTTTTTAAGTAGTCAACCATTAGTTCTTGTTGTACACTCATTTTTCATCAATCATTACATTTACTTAATTCAATGAATCTATTTTTTGACATAATATATTTCCCCAACTTTTCCATTACCTTCTCTTTAACATGGGGATGATAGATTTCATAAAATCATTATTATCTCATATCAAGATAAAATAAATATCGTAATGTTTCCATTGTTAACATAAATGAAATACCTATCAAATAACTCACACAAATTATTATATTTTATTAGTTAAAATGATAAAATATATTTCATTCATTTTATCATTTCTATGACCTCTATACACACATTCATGGTGTGTATTATACCTTTACTATAATATTCCTTTCATTATATATAGAGTATCATTATCTCCAAATTTGTAAATAAAAATTATTTTTATTTGTAATTCTTGGTTTATACCTTTGAAAACTTGACATTATTTTCCTACGGTGGTACAAAAGCTAATTTATTTTCCTAGTGATACACAGTTTATAACCAATGTCATCTCACTTTTGGAGATTTGAAGTTTATCAAACACCAATTATAGATCACCTAACTATTTATTTTTTTTTTTGATTTTATTATTTTTTCAAAATTATGGTTTTAAAATAGAAATAGAAAATGAGGAAATTAAAAGATAAACTAAATGAAGACGTAACAAAATGAATGAAATTATAAGAATGGTCTTTGTATTCGGGTTGGTTACATAGGTTCATTCATTTTTCATTCATTTTATTAAATTAAATTTTATAATTCATTTTAAAAAAATCTCATAAATGAATTAAATGAATTAATTTATTGATTGGGTAATTTTAGAATTCCCAGCAAAACATTTTCGTACAAAAAACACCACCTCCTCCAATATCAAAGAAGGATAACACCTCGACATAGGGTATAAGTACTATAAGACTCAGCTTCATCATATGTCATTTCATCCCTGTGGGTATCCTCAACTCCGTCATATGAAGAGTTTACCCGAGATAAGGGAGGGGGAAGTAAATTAAATAAAAAGTATTAATTCAAGATCCACATCATGGTGGATGAACACCACACCCATTAAATTCTATCTTATTTATCATAAATGGTATTTAAACATTAAAAATTTAGAGCGCAATAATTAAAAACATCATGAAACCTTCCACAACACCAAGCCTTGAGTTAGACTCTTTCCATTAATAAGTGAAAGATGAAACAATGTAAAGATGGAAGAGAGATAAAGAAGTATAATTTTATATTGCAAGAAGAAATTGGAACATTTAAATTAGAATATTGTTACATTACATCAAAATAAAATTTGAAAATAAAAGAAAATATAATGTAGCATATCCCTAATAGAACAGTGCAATAGAAAAAAACTATGATTAGATTTTCCATTTCCAATCTCCCTTCCTATATATTTATAATTATCCAATCCATCTCTAAGTGATATAAATGAGTCATAAATGGGTAATAATGGACCCTAGACCATAATTTGGTCATAGAAGCACCATTTGGGCTTTAATTTTGTCAATGATGTTCTTTTTTTGTCCCATAAAACTGATTTACAATGTAAATAGTTATTTAATAATGTTAATATTTTGGGTAAAAACACCTGAATTTTATATAATTTTACATCATGGATATTAGATTTATGATAGGAATAGCCTGACATTATCTTCCATAATCTACTTCCCTCGATATACTACTGGCATAAATGGAGTTTACGACATAAGTCAAGTTTAGAGAATAAATGGATCTCCCTATATTTATATCCCAAAAATATTATGTTATAAATAAAAGTTACAACATGAAACTCTCTTTGTACATATTTTTCAGTTATTCTCCGGTTTCAATTCATGTTCTGGCTTCTGGAATCAATATTTCGGTGTCACTCTGCACCACTTCACATCATGACATAAAGTTTCTTCAACTTTTTAAATTCATCCCTATTTGTTCATTTTCAGTCAAACATTATGTCCTATCATGAATTATAAAAATAATTCCATTTTGGTATAATTAGTCAATTAAAGTGTAAAACAATGTGTTTTATATTTTAATATACATGAAAAATGATGTTCTATCAAAACTTCACTCGTTAGGTATATATTATGTGGGACCCGTAATTTCCTCTTATAATTTAAGGATTTTATCTCTCTTTCAAGTTCCCTAATTTTCAAGTATGTTCAAGACAAAAAAATCAAAAAAATAGTATTTTATAGAATTTTTATTTTTATTTTCTTTAATTTATAATAAAATATTTACATCTTTAATGTTTTTTGGAACTTGAATTAATATATAAATATGATTATATTAATGATTTGGAATTAATTGAAAAATTCTTGAATTTATGTGGATAAATATTACACTAATTTTTTTATGTTTTATAATCTTTTGAAGTAGAAATTTTGTTGAATATTTAAAGGAGAATAAGTGTTAATTTTCATAAGTTTAATTCTAAGATGAAATGAAAAAGTGTTCCTACCTATAAATACAAAACATTATTCCTTAAGAAGTTGGAAAATTAGAAAATGGAGTTTAAACTTTAAGAAAACTCCCCTATTATATGATGATAAGTAAGATAATTCTTGAAAGTATGATACGTAAAATCTTGATGTTTTTAAAATTTTGTTATCGGTTTTTTTGATAAGATGATTTTTAGAGGGAAATATTTATACATAATATGATTTTGGAGGACATAAGTGATACATAACATTTTTTCCTTTATAAAAATCCATATAGTTTATATGTAAATTATCTCCTCAATTATTGGGAGAGGCAACATACATAAGATGTCTTTCACACTAAATATCATACATAAGAATATGGATTTTATGAAAATCAGAAGGAATGATATGAAAGATAATTTTCCATGGAGGAAAATGTTAAGTAAATCTATAGAGTCTGTGAAATTAAGATTTTTTGATATGAAATAACATATTTCTTTAGGAGGATGTATACATAAGATATTATTTTTTTACCAAAATATAGGGATTAAAATTCATCATCATGGGATCATTAGTCACACAATAATAGTATTAAAATTTATAAATTAAATTATGGATCAACCATAAAACATATTTCCATTCATCTGGTCTACCAAAATCAGGTAATATTATCTCATACTCCCAAGAAGTAGTCAACCAATGAGTCAATAAATATGAAGATAGTGGGAAGGGATTTTGAGGGAAGGGAAGATCTTAGATGGTACAATCTAATATATATACTGCAATGGGGTAGTATATATGGAATCAATTAAAGAATATAAGAGTGTGGCACTAAATAATAGGATGATTCTGATGGAATCAAGGTAATGAGACACTCTATAGAGGATCATAAGGAATTCCATGCCAATCATGTGGGTAGATTTAGAATCCTAGACTCATGTGAAGAGCCCCAATATTTTTTCTTCCTCTATAAAAGGGATAGATACACACTATGAAGGGGGGATTTAGAGAAGATATTTTCTATATTTTTTTAATTTTCTTTTTTACTATGTATCCCTATAATTATGGAATAATAAAACCATAGAGGTTGGGCCAATGATATTTTCCCCACACCCTATAATGAAATATTTTGTTTAATTGTAAAATCTATCTTGTTTTATCTTAATGTATATATTGTATTACTGTATAAAGTAGGATATTTTCATTTTTTATTGAATTTTCATTCATATTCATTTTTTATCTTTGTTTAACACACATAAGGCCCATTTACCTTCTTCAATACCTATAAAATATTGGGAACTGGACATTGATTCAGGTGTAGAGTATTTATCATTAAACTTTCATGATTAAAAAAAATACTAAGGAAGGGAATTTTGTTAAAGTTTTGACTAATTGGTGATACATAAAGAGAGGTATATCTTAGTGAATCATGGTTTGTTAGGGTAGGTGTGGGAATGTCTCTATTTGGACCATAATTTTAAAAAATAAATTCAAACACCCTTTTATTTCATTAAAACACAAACAAACATATTCTTTATTTTTTATCTTTAACCCAACCAAACCCACACACAATATAGAAATAATAACTATAAATATACCTATTGGAAGATAAAATGATCCATAGTTTTTACTACATTTTATTTTGGTTAAAAAATTGTATTATACAAGGCTTGCGACAACCACTACATCAACCTAACACCATTTCCAAGGAGGAAAGCCATTGTTAGTGTTTTTTTAGTTTTTTCTTTTATTTGTTATTTTTTTATACATGATTGGGTCTCTTTTTAATTATCGCTTAATATTTTATCTAGAGGATAAAATAATTTTGATATCTATAGTATGAAATCTAAGGATCACTGAAAAATAAACAGGGAGTTTGTCATTATCCTAGTGATAGAAACATCATCATCCTCCTCTACACTATCAATAGTTTCTTTAGTGAGAAAAAAATAGAAAAGAATAAGGATTGGTTTAGTAGAACACTTATATAATATTATAAACCAAATTTTAATAATAATAATAATAATAATAATAATAATAGTTTCTTACAAAAAAAATAACTAATATGATTTAAGCTTGATCCTAGACTAATCCAATATATACTTAATTTACATGGGCAAGAAAGAGATGACCACATCATACATATAAAATAATTTGAAACTGTATTCAGATAATTCAAACCCAAAGAAGTTTGAGAATCTCAGATTAGTTGAAATTTCTTCATATTCTATCTATAAGTATAGAGAAAATAATACATATGAAATTTTTAACTTGGATAAGTCTACATCTAGGATGAACTTAAAAGAACTTCGTATATAATAATTTCCCTAATTAAAGGAGTACCCATCTAAGGATAAAAGGATTTATAGAATAAATAAATTTAGATGGGAAATTTCATATGTTTTTTATTATATGTTTAATAATATAATAGTTACCTTAAAACATAAACCATTTAAAGGCATCTATTTCTTGGTGTTATTTTACCAAGGAATATTTGACAATGATATGGACTTGAAATATGTTTTTCATATAGGATAACTGGTAGAAAAATATCCAATTTAAGAAAAATATTTTATATAGAGTATCTCATAAAAATATCAATAATTTTGTGTAATATATACTACTAGAGGTGTTCATGAGGTAATGATTTTAAAGTCTCCTTTACTTGAAACTAATATTAAATAAATAACACCCCTTACGAGATATCTATCCTTAAAAAAAGTTCACAAATCTTCACCATCTATGCCCCCAATATTTTTTCAGGTTTATTATTCCCTAGTGTATTTTACAAAAAGATACCCTAAAGTGAAAGAGATGGAAAACCTGAAGATCCTTTTATAAATGACATTATAAGGTAGTTAGTAGGGTAAAAATGTAACAAGCAATCCACTCTTTCCTCTTATAGATCATAACTGGAAGAGTTGTAATGTTAGTTTAGAAAAATTCTTTACTCTTTAAATACTTTGGTAAATCAAGGCACAAGTAAACTCATTTTCCAATAAATTCCTAACCCTAATGGTAATATTAGATATATCTACTTAAGAAGTTATAGGGAAGTAACCAATAGTGAAGAATCACCACTAGAGGAAAAATATAGAAGTGAATAGTCAAGAGAAGATGAACTAGTCCCTATAAAATAATAAGAAATATATATAAACTTGTATACACACTCAATGAAAAAGGAAAAAGGAAATAAAATTATACGTGATTTACCTCAACCCCATCCACCCTTAACTTCATAGATGATCCCTCTAAATGAAACTAGTAAATAAGCTTTATAGAAAGATGTAATGAACAACTTCAAGTAGGTGGAAATAAAAATTCATTTGTTGGAGTCAGTCAACCAGATTCTATGGTATGAAAAAATTCTCAAGTTGATATGTAATAAGAATAAAAAATTTAAGGATATAGATAGGTAAGTTAGGATATAAATTTTTCTATCTTAATAATAATAAAAAATTATAAATAGTTCATGATCCATGTAATTTACTATCTCCTTTACTAAAGGAAATCTTATATTCATTAATTCATTATATGATTTGGGAGACCCAATAAATTTTATTCCTTAATTAATTTATTATTACATGCAATTATAATAAATCAAGACATCCAGTGTTTTCCTAAAACTATAAAACTGAGCCACTTATTACCCAGTATAAGTCTTAGAGGATTTTCTATTAAGGTTGAAAGGCTTATTTTTCCTTGATAATTTTTCTATCTTGGATAAGAAAAAAGAGAGAGGTAAATCAAATTTATTAATCATATAGAGTATTACATTATTTAAAACTAAAAAAACTATAATAAAGTTTTATTAATAAATTCTTTCAATGGATTTTAGAGAAGATACTCTGAATTTTAATATTCTAAATTCCATTAAATACCCTTAGGATGAACATTTTGGTTTCACTCTATCTCATTCTAAAACTCTTTTCTACTCAGTTGAAGAAATTAAAATATTTGATTGAATAATAAGCATATGAATATTCATAGATTCACCGAACCTTTTCTATAATTCTATTTTTAAAAATAAACAAAATATGAAACTGGTCTTATTTTTTGAATACTTTATAGAGGACCTAGTTGAATATTACAATGATTATTTTCTTAAATCTGTTATTGATTTTTCTATTTTACGTGAGTGACACTAAATTAATTTTATCACTAGGACACCCACAGGATCTAGAGTTGAAACTACTACCATATAATATAAAATATTCATATCCTATGAAATATTAGAAATAACCTATAATAATTTCGAACAATTTGGAACCTAATAAAAAACACCATTTTTTAACAATTTTAAAAAAAATTCAAGTCCATATGATGGTCACAATGAGGTATTTTTTGGAGTATACCTACTATTTTCATCCATTTGATTTTTCTATAGAGTGAATTAAAGCCTATTACATGCCCTAAAATAAGGATTATCTCAACCATATTGTAGTATTGAAAATGTAATTTGAAAAAAAAAATGAGATAGAATCATAAATCCCATATTATATTCTTAGTGGGTGAGTTCCATCTAGATTATATCTATGAAGTTTGGAATCACCATTATGTGGGATGAAAATAATGAACTAGTTCCCATTAGGAATAAAAATAGTTGAAGGATTTGAATTGATTATAGAACACTGAATAATGTGACCCAAAAATACCACTTCCCAAATCCTTTTATAGATCAAATTCTAAATAGATTAGATTGAGAGGTTTATTATTGTTTACTTGATTTATTTTATGGCTAATTTTAGGTCATTATAGCAATAAAATATAAAGAAAAATCAATATTCACTGGAACTTTTTGTATGGTTTCATATTGAAGGATGCCTTTTGGGTTGTTCAATTTCCCAGGTACATTCCAACATTGTATGGTAAGAATATTTTTATATTTGATTGAAATGTTTATTGAGAGTTTTCTTAATGTTTTTATAGTGTAAGAAACATATTTTAAAATATGTCTTGAAGTATAAAAAAAGTTATAAAATAAATTATTGAAAATAAATTTTTTTTATACATAAAAATGTCACTTTATGGTGGAGAAAGGTAATGTCATGGGAAATATTATTTCTAAGGAAGGAATTAAAGTATAAAATTCCATATTTGATATCATTTATATAGAGTTATATCACGCCACTATAATAAATATTTCTAGGACATGATATAAAAGGTTTATTATGAACTTTTCCAAGAAAGAACCACCTTTGAATAAATATCTCAATAAGGATATGATTTTGTGTTTGATGAATCGTGTATGACAGCTTTTGAAAAGATCAAGGAGAGACTGACCAAAACCCCTATAATCATAACACCAACATTGTAGGAACCCTTTGATGTGTTGTTTGGTTCCTCCAATCATGCCATAGGAGCAGTTTTTTTCCAAAAGATCAATGGATAGTCCCATGTGACAGCTTATGATTCATAGACCATGGACATAGCTTAAATCAATTATACAACAATAAAGAAGTATTTTTAAGACTTTTTGCATTGGATACATGTTTTTTATATTATTTAATAAGTAATGTAATAATTAATTTTAATCATACATCCCCAACATACTTAATAAAGAAAGTTGATTCCAAAATAATATTGCTAAGATGGATGATTCTCATACAAAAATTTAATATGGTGATTAAAAATAATAATGGTCTAATGAACCTGGTTCCAAACCACATGAGTAATTTCCCCACACTAATAAGGTTTAAGTAATGTAATTTATTGGATCATCATATGAACCTTTCTAGTAGAAGAGAACGTAAATATAGACTAATAGATCTCTAATAAATCAAACATGGTATTGTTTTCAAAAAAATAGAAAATAAAAATATCATACACAAAGTTCTAGAACATTAGTAGATTCTATCCTTTCTTGATATAAAGTTAGATTTAATATGATCATGAGGAGTAGTGGATGAATTCCTCTTACCTATTAAATAAATACACCTGAAAATGAACCCATGAATGCTTCATGAAGTCTCTAAAACACTCTAAGTCATTCTCGCACCTTTTCTAAGTGATAAAAAATATTTAGGAATGGAATAGATCTTTATTTGTCATGAAAATGATTAAAATAGATTTATAATGATTTACACTATCACAAACAATTTTCATATCCAATAGGTAAAGATAAAATCCTCTTATAGGGACATCCTCAATGCCCTCCATTTAATAAGGAGTTTTGGGCATACATGACTGTTGAGATGTTATCCCATGGAATGTCTTTATTCCATCCCAATAGTGTTCATTAATTGAAAAAATTAATGGATGAGGTGTATAAAACGTAAATGAACCAACCCTTTGGTTTTTAACTAATGAAAATGGAGTGGAGAATAATTTGGAAGTCTCATGCATCTCATTCACAATTTAACTAGTGTGGATGTCAACCATAACATCATATACACCACCCCGATAGAGTGGTGCTCATTTTTATTTGCATAAAGAATATCCCACTTTAATTAAAATCATATAATGTCTTTATAAAAACCATTAAAACTGTTTATGAATCCATATGGAACCTCTTTTAGATAAGTTTTCATCAAAATCTCTTCATTTTGGAACAAAAACATTATCCAGGAATTAACCCTTATCCGGGAACCTACCTGTGTGACCCTATGGTCCATAGAAACATTGAAAACAACAATAAAATCCATACTCCAAAAATTTTAGAAAAGAGTGCCTTATAAAAAAGAATTAGTGCTACTCAAGATACTAAAGGGGTCTGGTGTGATCTCTATTAAATATACTCATATCTCTATGTGAACATGTCCAAAAAATATATACCATATACACCATAATTATACCAATATGATCACTTTTTCCATGACATTGATTGACCACTAGACATGGAACATTTCAATGTAGTATAAACAATTCATATTTTCTTGATTCTCTAAAAAACTGACATAGTGAATGAATACATCTTATGTCATTCATCTTGAAGATAATACCATCTCATGTATCTTATATATATATATATATATCTGAACACATCATATGTGAATAAACTAATCATGATCATGAATTTCCTTAATCTAATTAAATAAAGGGCTGGATGTATTTACTTATCATACAAGTGTACAAATCCCATCTTTTTTCACTCCAACCGATAACATGATCAGCAACAAACCCAACCACCCTATATTAGTGATGTTTTTTTTTAAAACTTACATAATTAGCGTATCAATGTATAAATGTTATGATGATAGTTATATCACAAAAATCAGGTAATAATGATTGATAATTAGAGTACACCCCTAATTATATCAATCAATGTGTGACATACCATGAGATATACTTTTGTGAGTTAATCTAAGTAAAAAAATTAATTATTACCTTTTTCTTTCATTCTTTAAACCTCATATACAAATCTTTGTAATGATTACAAGAATATATTCAATACAATCTTAACATTTCATAAAAACCCATAATACTTCATTATTATCATTGATTTGGGAAAACTTAAAGTCATACATTTATGGGATATTATCATTCAACTGTTCTTGTGAAATAAATTTATCCACACATGAATAAATGGTAATTATAAATTACTTTTATTATAATAGCATGATAAATTTTATAATAATTACAACCAATCTATCTTGTATCTTACACCTATAGATTCTAATTAACCCTCATTTTTTAGTAGTAATGGTTTCATCAATAGATACGCTACATTTTAATATATAGTCACCCATCATATCTTTACATCACCCCTCTCAAAAATATCACATATGATATGGTATTTAAAAAGGATGTGTTTGGTTATTTAGTGATATTGGGGTTTCTTATCCTGAAAAAAAGTTTCATTTATATCATAATATAGATAAATTACTAACTTATTGGTAATAACCACTCCATGATCAATAATTAACTTCTTGATCCAAACAACATCCTTCACAACATTAGATGCAGTGATGTACTTTTCCACAATTGTGGAGTCCACTATGCTATATTACTTAGAACTCTTATAAAACATTTCTCCACTATTTAATAACAAAAAAATATGGATTGAGTTCTCATATCATATTTTTTTAGATTGGAATCTAGAATTTTTATAACCCTTTACACAAATTTTATCCTCTCCTCCAAAGACCAAGAACATATCATTTTTCCTTATAAATTTCTTAATAATGTTCATCATAGAAATCCAGTGACTCTCATAGTTATTAGATTAGTGTTTAATTATTATTATCAAATAATATGATATGTTGGGTCAAGTATATAATAAGGAACACATGATAGTTGTTATGGTGGATGTATAAGGAATTGTATCCATCCTTTGTATCTATGTTGAATGATCTTGAATCTTCCTAATATTTGTGCCATGAATCATAAGTAAATACCACTTTTTTAGTTCAATATAATGAAATCCTTTATAACATCACCAATATATGTGTTATAACTTATTCAAATAAACCTATTAGATTTATCTCTATAGATATTTGTACCTAGTATGTAGGTTGATAAATGTATTCCATTAAGAAATATTTACTCGAACACACCTTCATAGAGTGAAGCATCTGGACATCATTTCAAATAAGTGTTTTCATATATATATAATATTAAAAATATTGTTATACTCTCACTAATCTTATTATAGACACAATAATCATCTATGTTATTTATGTAAATAACCTCTTTGATTTCATCATCAAACTGGATATTCCAACTCCAAGAAGCTTGCTTCAGTCAATAAATAGACTTTTGCAACTTTCATACCTTAGAATTATGATTTGAAACTCAAAAAACTTTGAGACATATCATATACATGTCCATGACTAAATTCCCATTAAGAAAACAACTTTTGAAATCCATTTTATATATCTCATAATCATAATGAGTTGTTATGGATAGAAAAGTATTATTGGAATTTATAATTGAAATTGGTAAAAAGGTATCTTCATAGTCAATACCATGAATTTACTAATAAAATAAATCTACTTGGAATAATTTATAGGTTTATAGTCTACCATAATTTTTAGTTTTATTTTTCTAAAACTGACTTATAAACTATGGGTCTTTCCCCTTTAGGTGCATCTACAAAATTCAAAAATTTGTTAGAATACATGGAATTCATCTTTGATTCCATGGATTTTAACAATTTCTCTGAATCAGAACTCCCAATTTATTCTTGCTAAGTGGTATATCCATAACTTATGGACAATAAACCATGATAACTTTCTACATGGAATCCATATATCACTATATCGTGAGGAATTCAACCAAAAATTCTAGTCTCTTATGTAGCTTGAGTTGGATCTTCTTCAAAAATTCTTTATATAGAAGGCTCAAATTCCACAATAGGAATACTTCTTATATTTTGGTATTGAACTTCTCCAAGTTCAAATGTCCTCCCATAAAAACCTCAACATGTATTTTTCTTCTCAAGGAATGTAGTATTTTGGGTTGTAAACACTTTTTCATCAGTAGGGTTTTAAAAATAATATCACATAGTTTTCTAGATAATACCAAAAAATAAGAATTTATATGATTTGGAGCCAATCTTATCAAAATTAGATAATCATATGATTCATTAACAACCCCAAATCCAAATAAAATACATATTTTTATGTTTCCCAATCTATATCTCATATGGTGTCTTTACAATTAATTTAGATGGAATGTGGTTAGGAAAAAATGCATCAATTTCTAAAGCATAACCCAAAAATGAGATAAAAAGGTCACCTAAACTTGTCATTGATAGATTTATGTCTAGAGAGGTATGATTACACATTTTAGGGACACAATTTTATTTTATTGTTTTAGGTGGAGTTAGTTTTGAAACAATTCTATGATCTCTTAGATAATATATAAATTCATGGATTAAATATTCACCAACCTGATTTGATTGTATAATTTCAACACTTTTTACCAGTTTATTCTCTACTTCATTTTGAAAATATTTAAACATTTTAAAAGTTTCATACTTGTATTTCATCAAAAACACATAACCATACAGACTATAATAATCAGTAAAAGTAATGGATTGCAAAAAAACTACAACTTTCTTGAGTACTCATTAGTCCATATACATCACTATGTTTGAGATCCAAAAATCCAATATCCCTTTAAAATTTTATTAAAAATATTAATGTGGTCATTTTTTAATGTAAACAGGATTCTCATGTATCAAATAATTCATGATAGAATGAGTCCAAAAATCCAAATTTATGAAATTTTTTAACATATTTAACATTTATATGTCTAAGGTGAAAATACCAAAAGTGGGTGGGATTAGAATCAACATTGGACATCTTATTCTAAATTTTAAAAATAGGATTATCCATATCTATCATATATAAATAATTCATTATATTTCCAATACCATAAAATATTTCATTCTTATAAATAGAACACCTTTTGTTCATAGTAATGAATTAAAATCCCATCTTTCAAAACAAGATAAAGAAATAAAATCCTTATTTATACTTAGATAATGAGTGAAAACATCCAATACATAATCTCTTTCTCCATTACCAACCCTAATATATACTTCACATACCATAAATTCCATCATATTTTTGATTATGTGTTTATCATCATAAATGTGTGATGGACACCCAATATCTAATACCCATGATTTGGAGTTGGTGGAATTAATCAATTTAACATTCACATTCAGATGCTCATATTTTTCTCATTGAAAACACTTCTCAAACATAGATACTAATATTTAACTATTTTATAGTTCATACCTATTAGTTATCTTAAAATGATTGTGATTATGTATTCCATAATCAACAACAAAGACATATCATTGAGTATCATGTATTTTATCTTTTAAATAAGGACTTTAAATGAAATTTATCTAATTAAAAATGATGGTCCATGCATTATATCCATTTAGTGATACAATATTCATATTTCACTCTACAATAAGTCTTCTATAGAATTCAACTCACAACTTAGTTATTTAGGTAGGGAATCATCCCCATTAATAAAACTTGTGATTCTTTGGAATTGGACAGGATAACTCTATCTAAATAAATCATATAGATATACTCAACTCTATTTCTATAGTATCATAACCATTAATATTTATAGCTAGTGTAACCCAAATAAAATTCCAAAAATACGTTAAAACTAAATAATCCCAAGGCAACATGTTAATCATTAAACTATCCAGCTGGACACTCCATCCTCACTTATTATTTACTTTCCTTACAAAATATAATAGGGGAACATAGTTAGTCACAAAACTACCCAATTGGATGATCTAAGTCTTGAAAAGTTCCACCTTTTATAGAATATCACACTTAGTTTTTTAGGTATTTTCAAGTCTCACCAATTTAATATACATCATATACATATTAAATACATAACTATTACACTTTATGTAATATTTATATTTTCATGTTTTATTTCTTTTGTGTACACATATTTCTAACATTTTAGTTCTGTAATCCCTACTCCAACCACAAAATTAATGTTTTTATACCAATTTAATTTTTAACACTTCACATAACACACAAGTTTGTGTTACTCACGAAGAAATAGAAGTTAACATATTCATAAATGTAACACCTAAGAAACAATTGTAGTAAGTGAATTTTTTATTTTAATAAAACTATAATACAATTATAATCGTTATATTTTATTTTAAAAAAATTAATTTCATAGGATTAATATCAATTTTGAACTTATTATGTTAAAAATAATCCTAAAATGATTTTTTTAAAAAATTTCCCTTAAAAATAAGATTTTATGAATAATTGAAAATGGAATATTTAAAATTTACTCCTATTATTTAAAATAATTTAATATTATATCTTTAATTAACTATGTATTTATTATCAACATTATATAAATAAAGATAGTTACATTTTGAGGTAAAGGGGATAGTTTTCATAAATTATTTTAAGTACATAATATTTTTCCTTTTAAATTAATTAAAATAACCTCTAATAATGAATAGTTTAAATTAAATTTATATATTATATAACTAATAATATTAATTTAAATCCAAAAAATAATTACTACTATTAGTAGATTTAATGTAATATCATCTCATGCTTGAAAAATGTATGTTTTGAAAACCGGTTTTTGTCATGTTTTTTAGGTTTATTTTTTAATTAAATTATACCAATTTTGTGAATTGAATTTGAAAAAATGAATTCCATATTTGGAATAATTATTATTATTTTTATTTAATATTTTCAACTTATTTTTTTATCATAATGAATATTAAAAATAGTAAAAATTGGTTACTGAGGTTAAGGTCAAAACAAGTTTACCAGGGGTTAATCTAAGAAGATAAGTATTAAAATGATCTAAACACTTAATTTAACCTCATTAGTTTGATATATTTAGACCATAAACTTATAAAATTATAATATGATTTATTTTGGATCCATTTTTCATGAAATTCACTTAATAATATTTTATAACTTTTAAAATTTACAAGTGTGTCACTCACCTCAATTATAAAAGGTCACCTCCTCCCCTTGCTTCCCCACACCTCTTGATAGAATTATCTCAACGAAAACATAAAAAAATATCTCCCTAACATCCTTATACAAATTATAGCGGTGTTTTCTTCCCAAAATACAACCTTATGGTCCTTAATAAGAGATCCAAAGGTGGTTTCTCTTAGAGATGGTAATCATCTTAACGAAACTCTTTCTTTTTTACTTCATCATTTACCAACATAATTTTTGTCCTAAAAATTATAATACAATAAAACCAATATACAAAATATCATTAGATTTTATTATGTTTATTTAATAATATTTATACATATCCTTCTCTATAAAATGGAAAACAAATGCCTCACTCATGTATACGGTGGCATGCTACCCCGCGAATCGATGTAATTTTTTTCCCATCACCGCCTCACATGGATATTAATAATTATGTAAATAATGAATATATATTATAATTATGAAATAATATTGATTCTTTAAATATAATATATCAATTACTTACTTACCATTTCACCCATTTAAACATGATAATGTAACTTGTGCGTACGTACAGTTTACCATCTTTACGAAGCGATGTGATTCATTTTTCATGTCCATCTTTAAATAATGATTATAAAAATGTATAATATGAATAAATATGATATTTATAACATTCATTTTATTTTTGAGATTATTATACTACAACCTATGGGAAGAAACACGAACATTCGCAATGAACATACATGAAAAAACTAAGCAATTAACACCTGAAACAATAATAATAATGAAATATTATATATGAATGGTTGATAAGATGTTAAAGGTGGATAATATATGATAACATAAATATGAATATGGTTCTATTATAAATTAACAACAAGTTTAAAACCATTATACATGTTTTTAAATCATGTTCAACAAAGTGGAATCATGAGGTAAGGGATTTCATCTCAATTTACACTCAATTGAGACATATTTGGTATGATGAACCTATTTAATTTTATATAGTTAATATAATTCCCCTTTGATATATTTCAAAATAATATATATTTATTAATGATAATAAAATTTTAAATTCAATTTTACTATTTTAAGGGATTATAATTTAAAATTTACCAAAGAGGTAAATATCTATTTTACAATCTCATTTTATGGGATTGATTATATTTTTCAGTGAAGGAATTTTATAATCCATCCTTCATAAACATCATATATGTTTTAAAGGATTTTAAATTTTTTTTCTTCCAAGATTTCCTATAAATAGAACTTGAATCAAGAAAATAAATCTAAAAAAACTAACCTTATTTCTCTTTTTTGATCAAGTATATTTTTCTTCCATCTCCATATTTTTAAAAATTGTTTTTAAAAGGTCCTTTTAAATTACATAACTGGTTTATTAAGAAATTTTAAATTTATACCTGACTCTTTAAATGGATATAAAGGATTCCTTCTAATTTTTTCTCAAAGGTTCATTTTTAAATTTCTTTCTAAAAATTCAAAAGGAATATTTCTTTTAAACATATATGGTGTTAATGAAGTTTCCCACTACCATAACTGTTTTATGATATTTAACTTATTATATATGTTTTTAAATTTTTTACAAAGAAAAATATTTTAAGAAATATTATTTTAATATTTTTGTTACATTTTATTTTATTCTCCAAAATACATGAATTTATTTCAAAACCAATATTTCTGATGAATTGAAGGTCATATTTTATCTCTTATTAATTTTTTGGTCCTTAACATTCTCTTGAAACATTCATTTTTTATGTTAAACTATCATTGTAGATTATATTTCTATGAAATATCTATAATATTTGTATCATTTATATTCTTATTTTTTAAATCTTATACCATTTATACATATGTTTTTTTACTATAAAAGTTATTTGATTGACTAGGTAAATCATAATATTTAGTATTCTTTACTAAAAATGGATATTTATTAATAAAGAATATTTTTTATGAAATAAATTGATAATTAAATATATTAGTAATGAATTGGACATGCATTTATGGGTTGGGCCTAGTTATATATATCCCCTCGATGAATCAGTGAGTCTCATGAGACAAACCAATTGGACAAACATATTAAATGGGTATTTGTTGTATACTAAACCATAGATTAAATTCTCTTAAAACAAGGTCGTTATGGAAAATGTATCATGATGTATGACATCATGATTCCCAATATTATGTATTTACATCATTGATAATTTATTTATTATTGTCCATGAGATTATTGCATTGATATTATCCATGGATACATTTTGTACTCAAGTTATTTATTAAACGCCATGTGTTTTTATTTATTTACCTTTACATATTGATTATTTCTTATTTAATCTTAATATCTTAAATTATACACAAACCTCATAGATAATTTGATATCACCCTTATTTTTTTGAGTTCAAGGATGCAGAATATTCACTTTCACTATATTTTTATATTTTATTTCCAATGTAAAATGGGAAGCATGTTTATACCATGTTCTTCCATACTACTAAACTAATTTATCTTTAGTGATGTGATCCATTTTATCTTATTCCAATATAATAAATTATACATTGAACATGGATTACTAGAGGTAGGTTTGTCATAGTTGGTATTAGACCATTTTTATTAGAATACCTGGGAACTAGATATATTAAAATATATATTAGGGAACATAACCTTATGAAAGACTTTAAAGATAAGTATAATTATAATATTATATCCTAAATTTTTTGGTATGATGGAGATTATGTGGTTTTCCTATCAATTAATCTCTTATTGGATACTAAAAGTGTAAATAGTTTTGGAAAAGATTAATCTAGGGGTAATAAGTCTAAAAAGAGTTGGTCAAGTATATCTCATCCTTAATTCTAGTGCATGATGAATAGGCCCATATGGTGCACCTAGATTGACACTCCTTGGGGATATTCTTGGGTTGATTCAAATTTTCTTTACAAAACAATACCAAATAATTGAAAATATTTTTCTAATTTAAATATATCCCCAAAAAACCATGTTTATGATTATGATATTAATAATGCATAAATTTTTAATTAATGTTATTTATTAAAACTGACTTATAATTATATATTATAATTTAAAATTCACAATTTTATGAGTTAATACATTATATTAAATTGTATATAAATGGTTCCTTGAAAAAAAATGTTATCAATAATCATGGACAATGTAGAAATTTCCCTACTGAGAAAGTCAATACAATTGGTGTTAGATATGAGTAGATCATGGAAATATTAGGACAGCTACCCTAATATTTAGATAATAACCTTTCACATAAAGATAAATATCATGTTCCATAATATGATACACTTATATTGGATAATTCCATGTGACATAAACCTCTATATTTTAGTGGAACTACTAATCCAATAGTAGCTAAACAAAAGATAACCTTTTTAGAAGATATTTATGGCCTTAGGATGCAATGAAAGGGAAACGACTATACTAAAAGTGTATTATATTGAAGTAGATACCGATAAATGGTGGAAATTTATCGAGAATACTAGGGAGGAATAAGAAATATAACATTTTTAATGGAGATATTTTAAAGTAACATTCTTCAACAAATATTCATCTCATGAGTAATGAACTAAAATGAGGAGAAAGTACGTAAACATAAAGAAAAATAAAGAGGAGAGTATTGTAGAGTATGACGATACTTATACAAGACCATCCATGTATTATATTAACTATATACATAATTTTTGGGTCATGAAGTTTCCACAAACAATATCAATATGAGTCCATTAATTTGGAAAAGAAGAGAAGACAATTAGGTGAAGAGTTTGATAAATAATGTATGGGAGAGGAAACTGTAAAGCGCAAATCACTTCATGGACTTCTGCTCTGTATGGTGTTCCCCTACTCCACAAAGAACCTATAAATGGAAATATTTCATGAGAAGGGTTGTACCTTGGGGTGCTCATGTGAACCTCACTTTTCTAGGGATTGAGGAGAACTGATGTCCTTTCCCTTCAATGAGGGCTAGTGTTGAACATTTTTCTCTTTCTTGGGACTAATTTTTGGGCACTCATCCTAAGGTTATCCCTTATCCTTTATGGTGGGAGGCTTCAATTTTTCTCATATTTTCTACTTCCCATGATATATCCAAATATATCACATAATGTGACTATCGTAGATATCAAAATAGAAGAGGAGATGTGTACATTAAAATCCCTCTCCCTCTCCCTTTGGGCTCCAGCACCATCCATCTGCGGATTGAGTAGATCATGGGATCTTTACATTTACTACTCCCTCTTTCTTCTCACACCGAGCATGAATCTTGTGGGATTAGAGGTTAGAGGTAATCATGACATTTGTGTGATATCAAACCCCATATGGGTCTCATATATAGTGTAAGATCTGATCATGCCCCAATCTTCAAAGTTCCATATTCCAAATGAAGTAGCACTAGACGGGCCTCCTATATGGTGTAAGACCTATTCATACCCCATCAAATGGGAATATTCTATGAATAATCCCCAAACTTACTGAACTATGTGGGATTTTATTCCCAACTAACTGGGATATGTTGGAATCCGCTCTATGGTCCAAACCCTGGTACCCAAATCCACCCTATTGTTCGCCAAGCCATATCCCTGGTAGGTTTTTGTTCACATAGGGGACTACATATCTTCTAGTCCCCTTAGGCCACCTCATAAAAAGTCCTATACTATCCTTTAATAGGAAGCCTTCGTCTGAATGATTGTTCCACATGAAGTTAAACTTCATGGTTGGGTCCTTGTCATAAGACCTTAAAAGGTGATGTGTCTAGTTAAGTGACACCAAACTATGTGGGTTATGATTCCTCTTATGAGGATATGTAGGAAGCCCATATTATGGGTTTTATCCCAACATAAAAACAACTTTGGTTCCCCTAGATGATGATAAAATCTAGATCACCCCATCATGCATCTTATAACTAGCATCATCCTAATAAACTATCAAAGGATCCCTAATCTATCCACAAAAGGGTAACATTTATGGAGAAATTCATATACATATAGATCCCACTAATGATGGAGAACCTTGGATACAGGCAGATGAATCTTAATCCATGGGTAGTTACAATCAGTCCTTACCGTGGGGTTATCCGTAGACACATACTTGGGAATGAACCAAGGATTATTGATCATATCTTAAATCTATAAGAGAGTCCTGGAATATGAAATATTTCCCCCCAAAAGGGTGTGATGAGACTGACTTCCCATCCTGTTGACCAATGTAATTTCTTAAGTGTCATTGGACAAGTTACCCAAGAAGAACCTACCTTTGGAAAGTAGGTCCATGAATTCAGGATATTAGAGTCATTGGGTGTTTAAGGATCCACAAACAAAACATATTGAATACTGTTCGAAGATCTTGTACTCAATGTTAGTGATTTCACACCATTCAACCCCTTGAAATAAACTGTTCATGCCACAAACGCACCTTTTGTGGAAACAAAATGGTAACCTTTTGTGAACAAAATGACTATGGAAACTCTTTCACAAGATAAAAAGGATATATTGTCCATTCCGTATCAGATCATTTCATTCTTGACCCTAGATCAACATCTTTTATGAAAACAAAATGGAAAACATGATGTGAGTCCTTAACCAAGGTGGTAGTGTTACCATTATTTAGGCCCCTTTCACCCAAAATAAAAGGAATCCAAGAGAGACCATCAATTATGCATGTAATCATGAGAGGCTAATTTGATGAGTTTTTTTCTGTACTTATCACGTATATTGTATGACCTCTTCATAGATTCCTTCAATCCAATGTAATCTCAGAAGGTTTCCCAAACACATGCACTAGACACTACACTGGCCAGGTCCTCCACGAAACATAAGACTCCATCTCCCATCTAGTGTCTTCAATGTTGGGTCTCAAATACACTAATTAGAGAGTAACACTTGAATAGTACTCTCCCCACCCTAGAGGCAGCAAGACAGGCCCTCTAGTCCATAAATCCCCACCAAATTTCCACCCATTGATAGTCAGTAGACCAAAACAAAGATTTCTCCTACCATTTCAGGAGAATATCCCCAAAATGTGAATGTGACAATGAGTGACTCCCATACCTTATGTAGGCTGGTGAATTTATCACCAATGATTTCACCTCTAAAGAACTGGGGTTCCACCCAAGGAATCCTTCCAAAAATCATCATCTAACAGACTATAAAGACTAACATCCTAGTCGTAAAGAGTATACTGCCCCATGGTCCCCCACTAAAATCGAACAGACCTCGGACCCTCAGGAAGCCTACAAAGGAAATTGATCAAATAATCTAGAATAGGTCATTATCCTTGTTCCTATAGAAGGAACATGGTGTGAATATAGAGTGGTACACTACGAGAATAACTATATTCCTACTCCCACAAATTATTCCCTCCATGAAAATATGGCGGAAAATTTTGATTAAGTGAAAAATCATGATATTGCTCTCCAAACCCACATTGAAAGTTGGGCATAAAATTTTAGGCAGATGAAAATATTTTCCAATGCACATGATGCCTGGAAGCCAAATAGGGTAGTAATCAGCTATGAGTATATGAAAATCCCATTTGATACATACCAAGACCATCATCTAAATAAGGAAAAAATGAGGAGAGGAAAATACATGCTCTCAAATATGAATCCCACTAGTCAAATATGGTGGTGATAAAATACAAGCATAGTCAAATTCGTGCGACTATATATTAATCTTGTCATCTAAATAGGTCATAAAATGAGAAGATACAAATCCCTTCCCATGAATGTGAATTTCATTAGTAAAATATGATGGAAACCAAGTAGATGAAAATTAATATTGATATATACCAATATTTTTATTTAAACACGGTGTAAAATGAGTAAATGAAAATCCCTACTCTCAAATATGAATCCCACTAGTCAAATATGGTGGAAACCAAATACAAGGAGAGTCAAATTCCTGAAAATGCATATAAATCCCATAAGAAAAATACAACGTAAAATGAGAAGATGAAAATACATTCTCACAATATAAATCCCATCAGTCAAATATGATGGAAACCTGATAAAATAGATGGCATGTGCCACCTATAAATCAGGGGTGGAACTATATCTATGTCCCTGCATGGGAGAACTATCAATACTCACTGGCAGGAAACAGAGGACCAAAACCGGAACATATTCCTACTCTGATGCTATAATGGGAATATATTCGCATTATATCCAAGGAAGTAGTTCAATATATCCTTGAAATAATGGAGGATCAAACATAAATTCTTGACCATATGCTATAAGTTTGCAACATGTAATCACATCAGTGGAAATAGTAAGGAGTCGGGACAATAACCCTACCTCTCCAAGTGGGGTGACTCATCCACATAATATGGTGGTCACTCTGGAGCATACATGCATCCCTTATCTAATCCAGGAGGATCTTCAGTAATATTTTGTGATAAATGGATAACTAGATGAGGCACAATTACCTGTTACAACAAGGGGACACTGGTCCACAGTGGTGGTCTCTCCAAAATAGGAATATATCATTGTCAAAACTCAGTATGCTCATCATTGTATCCTAGAAACACCGTGAGAGACACTTGAATAGGTCATGCATATGAATTTCGTCACCCATAGAAAATGTCCCCAGTTTCTCGTAAGAGAGAAACCAAAAATAAATCACGCCAAAAGAATCTGTAAAATGAATAGAATATTCATGACCTTGTTCTACTGGAAGCTGGAGTTCTTGATACCATAAAACACCTATCAATGGTGGATCAGGATCATTTCAATCCATTATCAAATTATAGAAGTGGAAGTAGAAATTGTGAAGGACCTCCCCGTAATATTGTAATTAGCAGCTCGGAAGGTCCTCCCTTGAGCGCATACCATAGAGGCTTACATCATGGACAAGAAACGATCGATCATGAGAGATTATCTCCCAATGTGCGTCATAGTATCCCTCCTCATGGACAAAATATTGAATAGTAAGAAGTTCATCCCCTTACTACCATCCATCTTGATGGTCCTCTCTAGGATATACGCTATAGAAATTATCCATGCGGTTTGACACCAAGCTATGATGGTAGTCCTTACCATGGTAGAACCAATTGTGAAGGTCCTCCCCACAGTGACATCTCATTCCAACAAGAAGGTCCTCCCATTTTTACTCTCCACCATGAAGGTCCTCCCCAAGGTATACACTTCAAAAATTCTCCCAATAGTTGGATATCAAGTTATGATGGTTTTCCTCACCATGGTAGCACTAAATGTGAAGTTCCTCCCTGTAGTGATGTCTCATTCCCGTAACAAGGTCCTACCCTTACTACCATCTTCCCTAAAGTTCCTCCATAGGGTATATGCTATATAAATTCTCCCAACATTTGGACATCAAACTATGATGGTAGTCCTCTCCATGGTAGCATGCACTGCGAAGGTACTCCTTGTAGTGACATATCATGTCAGTAATAAGGTCCTACCCCTACCAATTCAAATAAAATAAATTCCTCATATGTTGAGGATCCTAGAAGTATGGGTCCATATGCATCATAGACTCTATCAGTGAAAAGTGACAACTTTTTCTGACTAGGAGATGGTCTAGGAAAAGGCTCCTCCTCTGAGCCACCCTTGGACCATTCCATACCTGTGAGACCCCCATCAGCCCCACTACTTTCAATGAAATTATCAACAAGTGTTCAATTTTTGATGATCAATTTTAAGATTATCTCATGGAAGAACAAAAGGATATGTTACTTTTGTTAATTCAATTTTCCAGGGATGATATACCCATTATGTTTTGTCCCTCTTCCACTTCCCAATTTGACATGCTAGGGGAACTGTTAGAAGAGTGCAAACATCTTATTCATTCAATGTTTGGAAAACTCTCCTCCACCAAAAAGAAAAATTCTTTCCCTAAAATGGGTACACATTCCATGTCAAAATATTAGGGTAGTTTCATCGTCAAATATACTTGGAGTCCCTTTTGTCTGCATAGTGAACATAATTATAGAGGCGGCAAAAAGATCTCTAACTGACTTGCCTCAAGGTATTTCATAAGTTGAGTCATCTAATCAGAGACTCCCCACCTAGTGTTCATACTTGGGGGTTGGGGGATCATGGATATTTGCATTTCACCCCACACCCCATATAGTAGAACCTCCTAAAAATGAAATCCTATAATGTCAGTATCCCAAGGAGGCTATCAAGAAAATCCCTTTATTAGTAAAGGTGGAACTCCCAACAATAACCTAGATTGAATAAGTCTCAAAAGTTCCATTCCTGGCAAGATAAATCCATCAAAAAACTCTGGATATAGGAAACTGAGAAAATCAGAAGACTTCACATTTAAGGTAAGCTAATCATCAAGAATTGCTAATGTCCTTAGAATCAAATAGTTTTTTTGTAGACACGACATTATATCTGACTCATGCTAGAATAAGTATGTATGAGATCAAGATAGAGATGATAGCAGCAAAAATTTACAAAGTACGGGATTATCCCTAGCCCATAGTGTTGGGGAATTTTTTACAAAAAATTCACCCATATTACTGAAAAATCCCATCCAAGGAACAACAATAATAGAATGGTAGCAACCCCATCCTAAAAGGATAAGGGAATTTTTACCAAAACCACATGCCCAGTAGAAATAATCTTTTCCCATTTAGGGAAGAAGAAAAGTAGAGAGGTCTCCCATTCTATAAAATCTCCCAAATAATTCCCTCCAGAAGGGAGGCATACAATTAGGCTTCATCGAGGATCTCTCTGAGTCACCCTTCACCAAAACACTTGAAGGGAATCCTAGAATGGAAGGAAGGAAACTAACAAATGATGAAAATATCTCTTGTACCATTCATGAGCCAGTATGATTCCCATAATTAATTATGAATTAATGAACATCATATATTTCAATCCTACAGATGGTATCATAGATGATGAAAATTTAGAAGAGAAAGTAGAGGATGGTTCTACTAAAAATCCAATCCACACTGAGAATGAAGCTGAGATTACCTAGAACCAGAGAGTCACTCTAAATCTAGGTTCTCCCTCGACCAATCCTATACTACCTTTTAAGTGAACCTCTAAAAAATAGAAGAATAAAAAAATTCACATATGAGCCACCTCCTCCTCTCAATGAGAATGATCTCTCTACACTCAAAGAGAGGTTCGCTCGGCAAGAGGAAGAAATGAAAGAGTTAAGGGGAATCAATGATGAGATACTCTGGGGTAGTTGTCCTATCAAATATTATCCCTAATAAGAGATTCAAAATACAATTTTATTACCCATACCTCATCTAGAAGGGTTTATCCAAGCAGTTAAAGTGAGGTCAGGACATCCTCCCGACACGACACCGGGACCATCAGACGACCTGGACTCGATCATTGGAGGATAACAATATTTCCCTATATTAAAAAGACAGCTGAAATAGGTTCAGGAAAATCCTCTAAATATTTCTTGGTCATATATCCTCCCAAAATAATAATGGGATCAACATTTCAAATCTGACCCATAGCCACACGTATCCAAGATGAGGTCTAGTAGAGCACTCATCAAGGACTTATTAACACTATCGAGTAATTGGAAGCTTGATTGGAAGTTATGGTAGAACAGTATGCACCAGCGAAAACATAAAATAAACCTTATCCTAACTGGGAAAGAAACACTCTACCACCACCAAATTTTTGGAGTTCTATATTTCCAATGTTTAGTAGCTTAGGTGATATAGAACAACATCTAACCCACTATGCATCCCATTTTGATCCCATGATAGGAAATTAAAAGTAATAAGAATATAATGACCCAAGATTGAAGTACATAGAAATTAAATTTATTTTTATAAATACTTAATACATTACACAAATATATTCCCAAATATCGTATTAGTTTAGTGTCATTAGAAACATGGAACATAATCTTCTAACTTGGTGAAAGATCTTCAACATCTCCCACAAAGATTTTCCCCTTTTGTTTTCCTACCTAAAACATTTCTTTATATCTTGGGGAAAAGAAACCATAAAAAGGGTGAGATAAAATTCTCAGTAAGTGAAAACATGGATAACATAAAACAAACCAAAAACATTTGAACTTAAAAACATGAACATAAATTTTAAACATCAAAATATTGAGTCATGAATTAAATCTTGGTAGTTTGTAACACGTAGATCATAAAGGAAAATTAACCATGATAAAATAGAATTGGAATAAACCATGGAATTTTGATATACTAATAAGCCCATAATATGATTTCCGTATTAGCCAATTCATTGCTTCCAAGGCCATCATAATGGACAAATTCCATTACTGAATCGGGTTTACTTGTCGTTCCAACCTTATATTACTAAACTGGATTTACTTTCTATTCCAATCATGTTTATCTCCTGAGATATAAATATTTACCCAATTCATTAGAGGGGGATATAGGTCCCACCCATCTCATAATGAAATCATTCTTACATGTTCCAAAAAACATAAATCATTCATTATAGCATAACCCAAGAAATAAAATGGGTTTCTTAAATATCATTCCATCATAACATAATCCATATAAAATATTATTCTATCACTAACGCAATCAAATCATAGTAATAATATGGATATAATAATAACCCTATTTAAGAGTGTCCTCTTAGATGGAAAATAATTTTTATAAAACCCTTGAACATAGTTCTCGAGGAAAATATCCTTTCTTCTTCAAAAAAATTTTATTTTCTCAAAATGTATTATAATTTTAAAAGAAAATAATTTATTTGAAAATAAACATGAAATAGTTTTTAGGAAGCTTTGTAGAAATAAGAAGTTTTTACACTATAAAAATCTATTCATTCTTTATAATTTTAAAAAAACCATTCTCCTCATACTTTTGTCGAAAAAGTCAAAAAGTGCACTGTGTGGTAAAAAAAAGAAAGATTCCTTCCATACTATATAGTAAAAGTCAAAAATGGGTAAAAATGAATCCAAACATATATATAATAATAGTAAAAAATTTGTGAAAATATTTTTATGAAACAAGGAAATTGATGATAAATATATCCCCAGTAAATACTTATGTATAAACAATCTCGGATAAAAATGAGATTGCAAAATTATCCTTTACCTTGTACTATTTGTTATTTGTGGGTGCTGTCACCTTTGATATAATGGTTAAATTATGTTATTAAATTATACCAGGACCATATCCATATTTATGATATCTTATGTGAACCTATGTGAACCTATTATATCACATTGTTAATAGTATTTTAATATTACCATTATTTTGGGTGTTAACTACTTCGTTTTCCCATTCCCGTTTTGTCATGTAATTAAACTTTTTTATTCATAGGATGTATTTTATTCATTAAATTAAGTTAATAATTATTATTTTCACTCATAATATAAATTTTATAATCATTCTTGAATTTTTTATATGGAAAATGAATTTCACCACATCATGGAGACGGTAGGTCGTACGTACAAATGAGCGACAATATCATTCTCTTGATGGTTAAATGGTATGTAATTGGATGGTATATTAATTATACAGAATAATTACCATGTTAGATTCATTATTTTTATCCATTATAATCATAATTATACCCATCCTAATAAATTATTTTTGAATAACAAATTACACCACGGTGTGGAGACGGTAAGTCGTACGTACGCACACATGTTAATATTGTTATTCATAGGATGGATAAAAGGATGTATAAGGTTTTCCCATAATTATAATAAAATATCAGAATGTACAATATACTGTATTTATTACTTAAATATGGAATCATTATAGAAATAGTAAGTATAAAAAAGTAAATAAATTGAATTGAATTGGTAAAGCAATTACCTCTTCTTCGTTGGACTTCCTTTGGATATCTTCTTAGGGACACTAAGGATGAAATTTTTGGAAAACCATGCCCTAAAAAATATAACTAAGCATTTTCACAATAGAATTTCTTAGGGTTTCATTGAGCTATAAGGCTAAAGGAGTTTTGAGGAAGTGTGGGAGGAGATTCCTTTTTATAAGAGAGGAGAGGGGAACTTTAGGAAACTCTCAAAATATTAAAATATAATTAGACTACTCTAGATCTAAAAAATTAAAAATGGACCATAAATAAAATTTATAATAAATTTTCTACCATATTATACCCCCTTGTGATTATTTAACATTTTTGTGATTTTTAAATAACTTACTAATAAATTAATTCAATAAGATATTAGTATTGCCAAATTTAATACTATTCATTTAATTTGACTTAAAATAAAATAATACAAAGTTTGAATTAGAATATAATGCTCCCAAACATCTATATTATATCTTATAGATCTTGGAAATTTGTTATACACATTAACTAATCAAAAATATAACCAAATTAATATTATTAAAATCATTTATTCTATTTTTATGTTAATTGAATAAATATTGTTTTAGAACTGAAGGGACTTTTAAGGTAATTATATAACTTATAAAAATTAAAATTAATTTCATATAATGAAAATGGATTCATTTATATCAAAATAGATATTAATATTCGTTCATAGATTGATTTTTTCCCTATGTGGAAGCATAAAAGATATTAAAATACAAGATAGTGATATTTTGTAACTATATTTGATTTAAATAATATATAATTTATTTTCATGTGCATGTGTCCATTAAGCAGCTCAAAATATATCATATTGTGATAAGTATTGAATATTATTCATCCAATAATTTTTTTGGACATGTTTGTTTTTTATTTTAAACATTATAATTTTGATTTAACCTTGATTAATTCCTTCAACTCTTACCATGGAAACATGTATTTTTATTTACTAAGGGTTAATACAGTCACTCTAAAATGAAAAAAGAGTCATAAATGGAACATTGGTGACATATTTAACTTCATCTCAATTATTTGGATGAATTTTATGTTTTTATGGATTTTATATAATTTAATAAAATATTATTTATTTAAAAAATCAATATTGTCAATTTTGACACTATTAATTAGTTGACTTTTTAAAAATATCTTAACATTGAGATATGTTCGAAAATAAATCCTTTAAAACATAAATAAAATTTCAAATTAATCCATAAAATTATTTGATGATATTAATTTAGTAAAATTATATTTATTTTAATATTTTTAATATCATTGATTTGATATTTCTATTAATAAAATAATTTCTTCATCGCTATTGAGTCCTCATTAATGATGACTATTTAGTCTCTAAAAATTATAAATAAATTTATATGATGTAGGTAATTCTATTATATTTCTAAATACTACCTATAGTTGATTTTATTCTCTATTAATCCCTAAATTAAAATTAATATACTTATATAAAATGAGAGTGTGACATTTTGTCACATTCATTAATTTTTTTATATTAATGTCATATTCATGGTAAAGTGACCATTAAATGATTCCATTTCGAACCATATATGATAAGGGTCGAATTTATTCATCCAATAGGATTTTTACTGGAGTTAAATTAATTTTATAATATTATTTTTAACTTTAATTACCCAATTTACCTTTAACCATGGTAATAAAAATAATTACAAAAGTTACTATTCATAATGCCCAAAAATGAAAGTAACCTATTAACATTATTTTGACTAACTGATTCCAAATATGTAATCCATTTTTCATAATTCAAAACACATAATTTTCAAAAATTAATTAAAAATGAATTCTCATTGTTAAAACCAAAAAGCAGGTTTTTAAGAAGTAAAAACATATCAAAAGATTGTCATGTGTTTATGTCCAATTTAAATATTAAATTACTTATAATGAACAAAATTGGATTAAATGATAAAAACATAATCTAATTACAATTTAAAACCAATTAAAAAGATAATATAACTATATAAATAAATTTGATGAAAATGCAGTTTGGAATTCAAATATAGTATTTTTCACAATTCATTAAAATAAGAATTTTATCAGAAAAATACATAAAATTCAAAAAAAGTAAATTTTTATGTTCTTATTCCAAATAAGAAGTTTATTCTGGCCAATATAATATATAAAAGTGTTAAAAATAAATTTAAAGTGGGTGTGCCATCAAAAGGCGGCAAAACAGCATGTTTTGAAAAATACTTCTTTTATCCAAAAAACTGAATTTGTTCTTATATCATGTCTAAAAAATACATAAGATGAATTTTAATGTAATATAAAATTAAAAATGTTATTAATAATATTCATAATTTATTGTTTATATCCCATTGAATAATAATAAATTAATAATATATAGTTGTTTAGTGAAACTCGGTATTGTGTACGTCCCAAGCCATTAAGGAAGGTCGCTCATTCATGTAACGCAAGCCAAGTTAGTGTTTAATTTACTGCAAGCTAATACGGTGTTGTGTATAGTTTAATATAATCTTGGTGTAACATACAACACAGGACATTAATAAAATTAAAAATTATTTATCTCATAAAATCTTGGGTTTTCACATTCTACACCCCTTAAAATGAATTTCACCCTCGAAATTTGTCAGGGTTATAAATGGTTTACTACTTGAAAGCTTCGTTCATGGAAACCCACATCATAAAAAGGAATACTAAAACTTAATTTTAAAAAGTAAGGTTTGAACCATAACATTTACCCTAAGTCACTCATCGCTGGGTTTCCACATAGGAGAACATAGGTGAGAAGTGAAAAAATATAACCATCAAGTTCTGATGAATAGTGATAAAGAATAAGGTTTAGAGAAATTTTACTACCAGAAAGCCATAAATCGTTGATGATTTAAGGGAGAATATGATTCATCGGATAAGAAGGTACTAGGATAAAATTTTTGGTTTCCAGATCCTTTTCATAAATTTGATGAATTTTTTCATGAGAAAAAATACTTACTTGATTTCAGTATAATATCAACATTTATCATTCCCTGAAAAATTTCCACTTCATCTCTTATTTAAATAAATGAAGTTTAATTTTTCATTCTTGAAGTGTTAGTAGATCATGCAATAGAATGATAGGTGATTTTGTCTGCCTGAACAAAAAGGTTAGAATAGGATATCAAATATGCATAAGTCCACCTATAGTGAGATAATAAATTAATATAACAAAATTAAACTATAATATAACTTATACTATCCATCAGTGGATATCATTTCAATCCTTCCAAAAACTAAATATATAAAACTTTAGAAAGAGGTTAAATAAATCGAATTAACATTTTTCTCTCATATCTCATTTGGAAGTTCTTAGTTGTCACATTCCTAACATATGAATACCTTATTCATGTATTCTCTTGAAACATGGTAATGACATTATTTACCATAAAAACTTAGTGAAAACATGCATTCTATCAAAATTAACTCTTCACACACCAAAAATACCAAAAATTATATATACTCAAACCATTATATCATTATCAAACATCTCACCACCTATGTATCCCTTCATTATGCGCATATCATGTGCTTTCAAAAAATATTTCAATCACATTTCATGGTTACCAGTACCATATAATTATGGAAAACCCCAATTGACTAATACATGGATATTATAATATTCCATAATACTATAAAAGATATTAAACAACAATATTTTGGAATCCCATTACATAAACACTTAATCATTCCACCACTTCATTATAATACTCAACATCACCAACAGTGATCACATGTGATTTTTCTTTTTCATTGGTCTTAAGAGGTTGCTGGCATCGATCATCTTCATTAACCCTTGGATTTGGTCATTGTTTGGAATAATTCTCCATTTCCTTACGCTTATAGAATTGAAGTGTGGGTGGTTCATTCTCTGTAGTATTTTCTCTATTTACATCATTAGAAACCTTTTTCCCATTACTTCAGAACTCAACTGATCAGTGACCTCTTTTTCCACATTTAAAGCATTTTTGAGTCCATTTAAGATAATATTCACTATGCTTCTTTCCACACTTTGAGTATAAGGAGAGATTCATTTTCTTTTCACCATTGTTTTGATATTTTCCCTTAAACTCCATCTTTTGTTTCTTGTCAAAACCATGAGATTGATATGTAAATCCAAATTCCATTTCTACCTTGATAGAACAACACACAATCTATTCAAATCTACTGAAGTATCTTATAGCTAATTCCCTTTGAAGACTTGGTTTTAAGACACTGAAAAATCGATCAACATTACTTTCAGGTTGGATGATAAATCCAGAATCATACCTTGAAATTCTTGTGAAATTTTCCTCGTATGTACCAAAAGATTCATCATCCTTTTTCTTAAGCTCAAGGAACTACTTTCCATATTTGTTTGAATAATACAATGGAAGTACTTATTGAAAAACAAATTCTTGAACTCGTCCCATTCCATGGATTAAATTTAATCTTGTTGCCTTGTATTCTTAATTAGATTCCACCAATGGTCTGATTAACCTTCTAAATTATAAACAGCCAAAATGACTTTTTAATGTTATAAATAGAAAAGGATGGAAAATATCTTTTCAATGGTACTTATCCATTATTCAGCAACAAGTGTATTAGAAGACCCGCTAAAAGAAGGTGGAAGTTTCCTCATAAAGGACTCAATAAAATGTTGTTCTCTTATATACTCATTTGGAAGTCTAGAATGATTCATTTCTTGTGTAAGTATACAAATAAGATTTTTTATTCCATATCCCATAACATTTGGTTGTTTAAGAGGACAATCATTGCATTTCCCAGTGCATTTATAGTTAACATGGTTCCTTCAGGTTCCAACCATCATCTAAAATCCCAAAATAATAGTGTGAGGGGAAAATTTATACTAGGAATACAATATAATCAAGGGGGAGTACTTTCAATATCTATAATTTTAGGTTTAATCCCAGGTTATTCATGATCATTACTATAATTCTAGGATTTTAATATATAGTTATACATAACCTTAGGGACATCCCTAGACATACTTTAGAAATATCTCTAGGGATCTCACAAAAGTTTTCGCATTCTAGTTTCCAAAGATTAACTAAAACTTCACTCTGATACCAACTTTAACGACCCAATCTTGACATACAAGGAAATTACATTTATTTTTTAGAATACTTAATACATTACACAAATATATTCCCAAAAATCGTATTAGTTTAGTGTCTTTGGATACTGGAACATAATATTCTAACTTGGTGAATGATCTTCAACATCTCTCATAAAGATCATCCCCTTTTGATTTCCTACCTAAAATCTTTCTTTATATATTGGGGAAAAGAAAACATAAAAATGGTGAGCTCAAATTCTCAGAAAGGGTAAACATGGAGAACATAAAACAAAATATAAACATTTGAACGTAAAAACATGAACATAAAGATTAAACATCAAAATCTTGAGTCATAAAATAAATCATGGTATTTTAGAATGCATAGATCATAAAGTAAAATTAACCATGACAAGATATCATTGGAATAAAACTTGGAATTTTAAAAACTAATAATCATATAATATGATTTCTATAGTATCCAAGGCATTGCTTTCAAGACCATCATAGTGAAAAAAGTCCATTACTGAACTGGGTTTACTTACTGTTCCAGCCCTATATTACAGAACTGGATTTACTTGATGTTCCAGTCATTTCTATATTATCATATGTAAATCTTTACCTAATTCATTGGAGTGAGATATAACTGTCACCCATCTAATAATTAAATCATTTTTACATGTTCCACAAAACATAAATCATTCGTCATATCATAACCCAAGAAATAAAATGGGTTTCTTAAATATCATTCTATCATAAAATAATCTATATAAAATATCATTCCATAATTAGCATAATTAGAGAATAGAAATAATAGGGATAGAAATATAACCCTATTTAAGATCCTCATCTTAGATGGAAAATAATTTTGATAAAACACTTGAACTTTGTTCTTGAGGAAAATATTCTTTATTCTTCAAAAACATTTTATTTTCTCAAAATGCCAAGAAATTTTAAAATAAAGAACTTTAGTTGAAATTTAACATTAAATAGTGTATAGGAATATTTTTGGAAATAAGGAATCGGGAAACCATAAAAATCCATTCATGCCATATAATTTAGAAAAACATTCTCCTCGTACTTTTTTCAGAAAAGTCCAAAAGTACCTCATATGGTAACCAAAAGAAATATTTCATCCATACTATGTAAAAAAAGTAAAAAATGGGTAAAAATGACTCAAAAAATACATATAATAATAGTAAACATTTTATGAAAACATTTTTAGGAAACATGGACATGGATGGTAAATATATCCCCAGTAAATACTTACGTATAAACAATCTTGGAAAAAAGTGTGATTGAGAAATTATCCATTACCTTGTACTTTTTGTTAGTTAAGGGTATGGTCACCTCCTGTATAATGGTGAAATCATGTTATTAAATTATACCAGGATATATCTATATTTATGATATCATATATTGTAATGGCCTGGACCCTCATGGTCCATTACTTTGCCAAAACACGGCTTCACCGAAACGGTGGCACCGGTCACGGGGGCACCGGTCAGGGTGGCACCGTGACGGTGACACCAGTCACGGTGGCACTATGAGGGTGGCACCGTGATGGTTGCACCGTGACGGTGGCACCGTGACGGTAGCACCGTGAGGGTGGCACCGTGAAGGTGGCACCGTCAGGGTGACACCGTGACGGTGGCACCGTGTCCTCACTGAGCGGTCTTCATCCCTTTTTCCCGTTTCTGACTTGTTCCGCTCCAGCAACTTATCTTTTAACGTAAAGATGATTTAATTCCCCCTTTCAAAGACACTTAAAGCCCATAAATAATATCTAGAATCCCCCAAGAGTTGGGCAACCCTTAACTTACTAAAACGTTTGGTTTCTCCTCAGTGTCACGCCCTTCCCCATACCTTCTAGTTCCACCCCTATTTAGCATTTCCATATGGTTAAAGAAAACTGTTTAACGCATAGCCATTATGAACACCCCTCCAAGGAGAATTGTTAAATGATAGTTAATTCCATTGTGTGTAACTGCCTAACTGCGTGGGGATCCATGATCTGACTTTAAAGCTGTTAAAATTTCCATATCCAGTAACAACGGGATCTCATCCTGATATCGTATAGAATTCCTTCTTCTTCTTTCTCTTGGCTGGTCTCCTTTTCCTCCAGGTGTGTTTGGAGTTCCCCTTCCCGAGGAAAGTGGTGCCCCTATGTCAGAGCCTTTCTGCTCACCCTTGGAGTCCCCGACATTCCTCCCCTGCAAGTCACGCATCCCCAGTTCTTGGCGCGAGGAGAATAACTTTGATCCTTGGTCAACCAGGTAGGTATTTTCCTTCGTCTCTCCTTACCGTGTATCATGCGGGGTGGGTAAGCTACTGTTTCTGTGGGGATGGATGAAACCAAACCTTAACAATGATAAAAAAAAATAGACTATTAAAGAATGATGGGGTGAATTTGGCAATTCTAATGTACTATTTTATAATTTCTATATGTTGTGAACTATATGGGCTTATGCTCACTGATAATCATGGTCGTTGGTGGTATTTCCTTACGCACTAATGAACCCTTGTCTTCTGTGATGATTGAATGACTATAACATAGAAATTGGTTAATAACATAAAATTGGTGGATTAAATGGATTCCAGTGAACATCAATCCTTGTATGGTCACCCTGGTTAACCAATAGAAAGAAGAACCTAATGAGTGATGTGCTTGAATCTCGAAGTTTCCCTACTCTGTTTGGTAGTGGGTGTGTTTTCTGGTTAGATGCTTATGAGGTGAGGTGGATGAGGATGGGATCCTCTGTTGTGGTATGATTTTTGGTTGTGAATATAAAGTCATGTGGGGTTATATCTTTAGGCTTGGTTTGGTTCAAATACTTTTAGGGATCTCACTGATCCCTTTTTTTGTGACTTTACAATAGAACCAGGAGTGAATGCTTAAATTTTTGTTTGGTTGTTTATCTTTCTCTGGCTTGTAGGTATGTCAGTTAGTTTCCCAGTAGTGCAGATTCCACTTGAATTGGATCACTTGAACATGAAAACCAGAATGGTTTAAATGGGGAATTGGTTTTGGGAATGAGTTGTGACTTCGTCGTGAGTTCTGTGATTTTCTTTTATAAATGAATAATAATGAGGGTGTTTGTGCTTAGGTTTTGGAACCCCTAGGTTGGGATGAGTGATTTTTACCTATACATATATTTTTAGTTTTTATGTTTCTTATTCGTGCCCCACCCAAGTTGAGATCTTAGTGTTGAACACCAACATTTCATGGGGGAGGGTGCTTTTACCAACACTCGTATGAGTGGTTGGTTATTAGCTCCTTTTTTACTCCATTTCATGAATAGCCCAAGACTCTTCGGGCAGGCTGTGACGGCCTGAGGTCCATTATAGCCCAAGATTCTTCAAGTAGGGTAGTTGTGGTGGTTGGCCCAGGTGTGTGCAGTCAGGTTGCTTCCCAAGAGTCTTTGAGAAGAGTCCTAAGTGTCTTCGGGTGTGGAAGTAGTGGTTTTGTCCCAAGTTTTTGCGGCCGTGGTTACGGGTGGTTTTTGTGGACCAGGTGTTTGCAGGCGGGATGTGTAATAGTGATGGACCAGGTGTGTGTGGGTGGGGAATGGCAGTGGGACTGCAATGAGAATGATGGGAGAGGTTCGATGTGTAGTTTGTCTTCAATAACTAGTGGGAAGGTGGCGTGGGGTGCCCAAATATCAATGTGCTATTACTATACATTAATTGACTTGCATTATTTGGGGAGTGAGGCTTGGGTGGATAGTTTTCCTTGCTAGGTTCTTTGGTTATCTCTTTTCTCACAGGGAAATAGAATTCCTCTCCACTTGTGCATGAGAGTATTTGGTTTTTCCCTATTGAGTATAATTGTATGCTCACCCTACATTTATAAAACTGCTTTCAGGTTTCCAGGAGGACTTCAGGGATCGTGCAGGGCCGTACTAGTTCAGATGTTGGGACAGTTTCTGTTACTATTTTTTCTTTCTTTTGGTACTTCTTTTTGGGGTTTTATTTTACTTTTTTATCATTTACCTTTGTAACATGAATATGGAAATGGTTTTCTTTGGCTTTACATTTACCCCCCCCCCCAGTTTTAGTGTTGTGGGATTTTCTATCTTATCTCCCAATCCTAATAAATAAAAAAAGGTAATGCCTTCCATCTTGTGTGTGATTCTATACCCTTGGTTCTAGTCTCCACTCTGGGACCTATTTAAGGTGGGTCTCGGGGGTCATTATCTCTCCTTCAACTTGAATAAGGAAGGGTCTGGCAGCCTGCAGTCCCTTCCCTCATCTTGGTGAAAGCGAGTCGTGACAGAATGGTATCAGAGGAGTGAGGTTGAGAGATATGATGGAGTCTAGAGTTAGGAATAACGAGGATTGAATGGGATGGTAGGGAAATAGTGTTGGGTGATCTTGGTGTGTGAAATAGTCCAGGGAAGACTGACTAGGACATGGGATTTAGGGCCCCCCGTGATCCGATGCAAGGACACTGGGCCTACCAAACGACCAAGTGAGGCAACACTGTTTGTAGGGTAGAGACCCTAGGGAAGGTACATGCATAATGATGACTTGTGTTCTTTTATTTCATGGGTATTTTGGTGGGGGATTTAAAAATGAATAAGAAGTCTAAGAAAATATAAGAACAATATTCTACACTACTCGGGCTTAGGAATTCCTTGTTTACCTTGAAGCTATGGCGCCTGGGAGATGACCATGAGTAGTGTGGGAGATTGAGGCCCGTGAGGTTGACTTGGCTGATCGGAAAAGGGATGGCCGAGATGAGAAGGACGATCAGTGGAAGAAGACGCTTCATGCCTTTCAGCGGCAGACCCTCAGAAAATACGAGGGCAACATCTCTGACGTGGAGACAAAGAGCTGGCTAGAGGAGCTGGTGATAGCTTTCAGCTTGATCCGGGCTCTGGAAGAGTACTGGGTTCCTTTGGCTGTAAGCTAGATGCGGGGAGTTTCACGTCAGTGGTGGACGCTTTATCTTGGGTAGAAGAGGGAGGTTGAGGTGACGTGGGCTGACTTCGAGAGGGAGTTCCGGGCAGAATTATTCTCTTCCATGATGAAGGTTGAGAAGAGGAAGGAGCTAATCTCCCTCCAGTAGGGGAGCATGTCAGTGAGAGAGTTGGGGATCAAGTTCAAGGATCTCCTACGCTTTTCTCCGGACCTTTTTCCAGATCAGGAGTCTCGAGCGAGACATTTGGAGGAGGCACTTAGACCTTCTCTCTAGTATGTTGTTACTCCCTTAACCCAACTGATGTACTTAGAGGTCCAGAAGAAGGCTGAAGTAGTAGATATGATGCACACGTGGGGAGGTGTATCACGAGAGGGAATCCAGTTGGGCTTGTGGAAGGGGAAGGCCGTCAGCAGCAGGCCTCCAGCATTAGGGCCCTCTAGGTTTCGACCAGTAGGAAGTAGGCCTCAGGAGTTCCAATTCCGATCTCCCAGCCCTCACCCTTTTCTTTCAGACCCAGGCCTAAGATGCTTCATTTGTGGAAGCCATGGGAACCTTCGGAATCAGTGCCCGGACAGAGTACATTACGGCAGGGGTTGGTAGGTTCAACTCCCACCTCAGCAGCAGCGATTTCCAGCTATGCCCTTTCAACAGCAGCAGGGGCAGCAAGATCCCGCTCCTCCAAGGGTAGGCATTGCAGGAGGGGGCCGACCTCATGGCGCTGCTCAGGGACCTCAACCAGGGCTCGGTCAGGGAGGTGGCCGACAGCCGAGTGGCATGAGAGCTGGGCGTGGACAGTTGCACACCGCGGAGGCAGCAGTTCCAGTAGGGTCAGAAGTCGTTCGAGGTACGATCATCTTGTTTAGTACTCTTGCATATGCCATGTTCGATACAGGAGCTTTGCACTCCTTTGTTACACACAGTCTGGATTGCACTCTGGGTTTAGATGCTGGGAGACTTTTAGTTCCCTTGGTGCTGAGCATTCCAGTCGAAGGTCAGACCAACTTCTTTTATGTTTTCCGAGGGTGTAGACTGATGATAGGGCCACATCAATCAATTAGGGATCTTCTTCTATTTTAGATACATCCATACGATGTCATCCTAGGCATTGAATGGATGTTCAATGTATGTGCCTTCATTTACTGCTTCTGATAAAGGGTCATGTTTTCATATTTGGGCGGTCGACGTGTAACTTTCATCGATGAGAAGGGTTGCTAGAAAAGAATTAGGTGAGAGGAGCCCCTCCTTTCCTTGTTAGCTGAACTATTAGTGGAGTCAGTGGATGCAGAAATGGTGGAATTCCCAGGGATCGTCAGTGAGTTTATGGATGTCTTCCCTGAGGAGGTGGTGACTCTACCCCCTTGACGTGATGTTGAGTTCGGGATTGATTTGCAACCTGGTGCCCGTCCGATTTTGATGTATCCCTACCGAATAGAACCTTCTGAGTTGCGAGAGTTGTGGGTTCAGATTGATGATCTGATGAAGAAGGGTTTTGTTTGACTAAGTTTTCACCATGGGGTCCTCTGGTCTTGTTCAAAAAGAAGGCAGATGGTGGTCTGAGGCTTTGCATAGACTGCAGGAGACTGAACCAGGTAACGGTCAAGAACCGTTACCCCCTACCGAGGATAGATGATCTCTTTGACTAGCTGAGGGGAGCAAGTTGGTACTCTAAGATTGATCTGCGGTCTGGATATCACTAGTTGAGGGTGAAGGAGGGTGACATCTCGAAGACTGCCTTCAGGTTCAGATATGGGAACTTTGAGTTTGTGGTCATGTCGTTCAGCGTTACAAATGCACCAGCTGTGTTCATGGGATTCATGAAATCTATCTTCCAAGAATACCTGGGTTGGTTCATAGTCATGTTTATTAACGACATCCTGATCTACTCAAGATCAGAGGAGGATCACGCTGAGCACCTGAGAACGGTTTTAGAGGTCCTCTAACAGCACCAACTCTATGGGAAATTTTCCAAGTGAAAGTTCTGGATGCAAGAAGTGTGCTTACTTGGGAACGTGGTGTCCAGGCAGGGAATAGCAGTGGACCCATCGAAGGTCAAGGTGGTTATTTCTTGGGCAGCGCCCAAAAATGTGTCAGAAGTTTGTAGTTTCCTTGGACTAACAGGCTACTATCGGAGGTTCGCACCCAAATTCTCCTAAGTTGCAGTACCTTTGAAAGCTTTTTCCAAGAAGGACCAAGCTTTCGTATGGAATGGGAAGTGCGAGGAAGCCTTCAGCTACCTGAAGGAGAAGTTGGTAAGTGCCCCAGTGCTGAGGTTTCCAGAAGAAGGGGTGGTGTATGAGGTATTTTGTGATGCTTCAGGATAAGGCCTTGGGTGTGTGATGATGCAACGACAAGGTTTGATATCTTATGGGTCTAGATAGTTACGTCCTCATAAGCGTAATTATTCCACCCACAATCTGGATCTTGTTGTGGTCGTGTTCACACTAAAGTTGTGGCGTTATTACCTCATTGGGGAGCACTTTGTGGTCTTAACGTATCACAAAAGATTGAAGTATATCTTCTCCCAGCAGGACCTGAACTTACGGCAGTGGAGGTGGATGGAGTTCCTTGGGTAATATGACTTTGAGATTTCCTACACCTCAAGAAAAGGGAATGTGGTGGTCGATGCCTTGAGAAGGAAGTTGCATAAGGATGCGGTTTGAGAATCGGAGATGCCTAGAAGGCGATGGATGAGTCGGCATCCCTACACCTAAATGTAAGGGAGGATGGTGGTAGAGGTTGTCTCTTTCTAATGACAGTGAAATCCTCTCTACTGTGGCAGGTGGAGGAGTCTTAGTGGGGAGACTTAGAGATTGAAGTGATGTATGATCGGGCTAACCAAGGCAATTCTCCAAAAGGATGGTCGGAGGATGGTGAGAATCCGATTCTTTTCGAGGGAAGTTGTTTTTTCCAGAGGAGATGCGCGAGAGGGTTCTTGGTGAGTTCCACAACTCACCCCTAGTGGTGAACTCGAGAGTTTCCAAGATGTACCAGGGTCTGAGGAGTCAGTTTTGGTGGGCCGGGGTAAAGCAGGTGGTGGTGGAGTTCATGGCCAGGTGCCTAGTGTGTTAGCAGGTGAAGGCTAAACACCGTATTCCAGGCAGTTTGTTACAACCTTTAGATGTCCCTGAGTGGATGTGTTATGACATCTCAATGGATTTCGTCATAGGACTACTGAAGGTTCAAGGAGGTTGTGATGCTATCTGGGTAGTGGTAGACTGGTTGACGAAGTCAGCTCACTTTCTATCGATCTAGGAGTCAGGTGCAGTGGATGCCTTATCACAGAGATACATGGATAAGGTGGTGAGATTTCATGGAGTTACGAGGTCCATAGTCTCAGATATTGATGCATGGTTTACCTCATGAGTCTATAAAGTATTTCAACATGCTTTTGGCACCCATCTACGTCTTAGAACTTCTTTCCACCCCCAGACAGATGGACAGACAGAGTGCACCATTCAGACAATGGAGGATATGCTATAGCCATGTATTCTGGACTTTGGGGGATCGTGGTAGAGACACTTGCCTATGGTAGAGTTTGCCTACAATAATATATATCACTCTACCATTGGCATGGCTCCATTCGAAGCTTTGTATGAGAGGCCATGTCGCTCACCTGTGTGCTTGACCAAGGATGGGTAATTAGGTGTTCTTGGCCCAGAGGTGGTGCAGAGCATGACAGAGAAGGTTCAGCTTATACGAGAGAGGATGAAGGTGGCTCAGTACTGGTATAAGTCATTTGCCGATAATAGGAGGAGACCCTTGGAGTTTGGGGTCGGGGACCATGTATTCTTGAAGGTCTCCCCTCGGCGTGGACAACAGAGGTTCGGCAGGGGGAGTAAGCTTTCTCCAAGGTTCATCGGACCATTTGAAGTGTTGTGGCGGGTCGGAGAAGTGGCTTATTTTCTAGCACTACCACCGCCTCTACAGGGAATACATGATGTCTTCCATGTGTCACAACTTCGATGGTACGTACACGACGATTCACACGTCCTCGACTGGGGAAAGCAGGATATCGAGGACAACGTGACGTTTTGGTAAATACCAGTGAGGATCGAGGATCGAGAGGAGAAGGTTCTCTATGGATGGACCATTCCTTTGGTTCGTATGTTGTGGAGGCATGGCGGGCTCATGGAAAGTACCTGGGAATGGGAGATGCAGATGTGCACCTAGTACCCAGAGCTGTTTTGAGTTTTGTTCTATTTTTTTTGTACTTGTTTGTGATGGAACGCTTGACTTTGTTAACTATTGAATGTGTGTTTTTCCTTATTCTGTGGATTTGTGTGAAGGGTTATTACTAGAGGGAGGGGAGTAATTTATCCCTAATAAAGACTCATTAAGGTGGATGCGATTAAACCGTGCGGGTGATTCAGTGCCACCCAAAGTGGATAGTATCTTGACATGGTGGAAGAAACTCCCTAACCCATATGACTAGAAAATTTTACCCTCGAATGTTGCCTGGTTAATTGAGAAATATGTGTTTCTAGATGTCGATGAGGTTCACTCTTGATAGGTATCTTTCGAGGTGGTTATTCGGAACCCCTCTTTTCTTTGGTTCTAGTTTTGATTCTCGAGGGAGAGAATAGTTTGAGAGGTATCTGATGTAATGGCCCAGACCCTCCTGGTCCATTACTTTTCCAAAACACAGCTCCACTGAAATAGTGGCACTGGTCATGGGGGCACCGGTCATGGTGGCACCGAAATGGTGGCACCGGTCATGGGGGGCACCGGTCACGGTGTCACCGTGACGGCGGCCTCGTGACGGCGGCCCCGTGACGGCGGCACCATGAGGGTGACACCGTGACGGTGGCACCCTGAGGGTGAAACTGTGACGGTGGCACCGTGAGGGTGACACCGTGAAGGTTGAACCGTGAGGGTGACACTGTGAAGGTGGAACCATGAGGGTGACACCGTGACGGTGGCACCCTGTCCTCACCGAGCGGTCTTCGTCCCTTTTTCCAATTTCAGACTTTTTTTTCTCCCGTAACTTATCTTTTAACATAAATATGATTTAATGCCCCCTTTCAAAGACACTTAATTCCCATAAATAATATCTAAAATCCCCCAATATTTGGGAAACCCTTAACTTACCAAAACGTGTGGTTTTTCCTCAGTGTCATGCCCTTCCCTGTACCTTCCAGTTCTGCCCCTGTTACACGTTTCTTTATGGTTAAAGAAAATTGTTTAACGCATAGCCGTTATGACCACCCCTCCGAGGAGAATCATTAAATGAAAATTAATTCCATCGTGCGTAACTGCCAAACCGCATGGGGAACCACGATCTGACTTTAAAGCCGTTCAAATTTCCATATCTCGTAACAATGGGATCTCATCCTGATATCGCATGGAATTCCTTCTTCTTATTTCTCTTGGCTGGTCTCCTTTTCTTCCGGGTGCGTTTGGAGTTCCCCTTCTCGAGGAAAGTGGTACCCCTGTGCTAGAGCCTTTCTGCTCACCCTTGGAGTCCCCAATGTTCCTCCCCTACATGTCATGCATCCCCAGTTCTTAGAGCAAGGAGAAGAACTTGTTCCTTGACCAACCAGGTAGGGATTTTCCTTCGTCTCTCCTTACTGTGTATCATGCGGGGTGGGTACGGTACTATTTCTGTGGGGATGGATGAAACCAAACCTTAACAAAGATAATTAACCGACTATTAAAGAATGATGGGGTGCATTTGACAATTCTGGTATACTATTTTATAATTGCTATATGTTGTGAACTGTATGGGCTTATGCTCACTGAAAATCATGGTCGTTGGTGGCATTTCCATGCACACTAATGAACCCTTGTCTTATGTGATGATTTAATGACTGTAACATGGAAATTGGTTAATCACATAAACTCAGTGGATTAAATGGATGCCAGTGAACATCAATCCATGTATGGTCACCTTGGTTAACCAACAAAAAGAAGGACCTAATGAGTTATGTGCTTGAATCTAGAAGTTTCCCTACTCTGTTTGGTAGTGGGTATTTTTTCCTGCTAGATGCTTCTGAGGTGAGGTGGATGAGGATGGGATCCTCTATTATGGTACGATTTTTGTTTGTGAATATGAAGCCATGTGGGGCTATATCTCGAGGCTTGTTTTGGATCCAGTAATTTTATGGGTCTCACTTATCCCTTTGTTGTTGTGACTTTACAAGTGAATCGGGTGTGAATACTTAAATTTTTTGTTTGGCTGTTTCTCTTTCTCTAGCTTGTAGTTATGTCAGTTAGTTGCCCCGTAGTGTAGATTCCACTTGAATTGGATCACTTGAACATGAAAACAATAATGGTTTAAATGGGGGATTGGTTTTGGGAATGAGTTGTGACTTGGCCGTGAGTGTTGTGCTTTTCTTTTATGAATGAATAGTAACTAGGGTGTTTGTGCTTAGGTTTTGGAACCCCTAGGCTGGGATGAGTTCTTGTTAACTATACATATATTTTTAGTTTTTATTTTTCTTATTCACACCCCACCCAAGTTGAGAACTTAGTGTCAAACACCCCCATTTCATGGGGGAGGGTGTTTTCCCCAACACTCCTATGATTGGCTGGTTATTAGGTCCTTTTCTGCTCCCTTTACTGAATAGCCCAAGAATCTTTGGGCAGGCTGTGATGGCATGAGGTCCATTATATCCTAAGATTATTCGTGCACGGTATTTGTGGTGGTTGTCCTAGGTGTGTGCGGGCAGGTTGTTTCCCAAGAGTCTTCGGGATGAGGCCCAGGTGTCTTTGGGCATGGCAGTTGTTGTTCTGTCCCAGGTGTTTGTGGGTGTGGTTACGGGTTGTGGACCAGGTGTTTGCCGGTGGGATGTGTGATAGTGATGGCCCAGGTGTGTGCGGGCATGGAATGGTAGTGGGACTGCAGTGAAAATGGTGGGAAAGGTTCGATGCGTAGGATGTCTTCAATAACCAGTAGGAAGGTGGTGCGGGGTACCCAAATATCGATGTGTTATTACTATACATTACTTGACTTTCATTATTTGGGGAGTGTGCCTTAGTGCGGATTGGGTGGATAGTTTTCCTTGCTAGGTGCTTTGGTTATCTCTTTTCTCACAGGGCATTAGAATGCATCCCCACTTGTGCACGAGAGTCTTCGGTTTTTTCCTACTGAGTATACTTGTATGCTCACCCTACATTTATAAAACTGCATTCAGTTTTCCAGGAGGACTTTAGGGATCCTGCAGGGTCGTACTAGTTTAGACGTTGGGATAGTTGTTGTTGTTGTTTTTTCTTTCTTTTGTTACTTGTTTTTGGGGTTTTCTTTTACTTTTGAATCATTTACCTTTGTAACATGCATATGGAAATGGTTTTCTTTGGATTTACTTTTAACCCCCTTAGTTTTGGTGTTGTGTGATTTTCTATCTTATATCCTGATCCTAATAAAGAAAAAAAGGGTAATGTCTTCCATATTGTGTGTGATTCTATACCCTTGGTGCTAGTCGCCACTCCGGGACCTATTGAAGGTGGGTCTCGGGGGTCATTATCTCTCCTTCAACATAAAGAAGGAAGGGCCTGGAAGCCTGTGGTCCCTTTCCTCATCATTTTGAAGGTGGTTCGTGACATATATGATCCTATTTCATCCTATTATATCATTTTGTTAATAGTATTTTAGTATTACCATTATTTTGGGTGTTAACTACTTCGTTTTCCCATTCTTGTTTTGTCATGTAAGTTTGTTATGAATAGGATTTATTTTATCGATGAAATTAAGTTAATAATTATTATTTTCACTCATCATATAAATTTTATAATCATTCTTGAATTTTTAACATGGAGAACGAATCTCACCGTGTCATGGAGATGGTAGGTCGTACGTACGCACGAGCTACTGTATCAATCTTTTGATGGTTAAATGGTATGTAATTGGATGGTATGTTAATTATAAAGAATCATTATCATGATATATTCATTATTTAAATCCATTATAACCATCATTATACCCATCCTAAAAAAGTATTTTTGAATAATAAATTACTCTATGGTGTGGACACAGTAAGTCGTATGTATGAACGCATAGTGATATTGTTATTCATAGGATAGATAAAAGGAGGTATAAGGTTACCCCATAATTATAGTAACATCTAAAAATGTAGAATATACTAGATTTATTACTTTATTATGGAATCAACATAGAAAGAGGAAGTATAATAAGAAAAGAAATTTAATTGAATTGGTAAAGCAATTACCTCTTCTTCTTTTGACTTCCTTTGGATCTCTTCTTAGGGACACTAGGAGTGGAATTTTTGGAAAAAAAGGAGCTCCAAAAGTTAAAAAATAATGTTTATAGGAAAATTGGGCAAGGTTTTTTCGAGCTAGAAGGCTCAAAAAGGTGTGAGGAAGTGTGGTATGAGATGCCTTTTTATAACAGAGTAGAGGGACACTTTATGAAACTCTCAAAATATTAAAATATAATAAGACTATTCTAGATGTAAATAATTAAAAATGGCCTACAAATGAATTTATAATACATTATAGACCATATATTATACCCTTGTGATTATTTACTATTTTTTAATTTTTAAATAATTTACAAATAAATTAATTCGATAAGAAATTATTATTTCCAAATTTAATATTGTTCATTTAATTTGACTTAAAATACAATAAGACGGAGTGGGAATTCGAATATAATGCTTCTACACATCTATAATATATCTTATAGATATTTTAAATTTTTTATAACATTAAATAATCCAAAATATAAAAAACATTAATATTATTAAAATATTTTATTCTATTTTTATGTTAATTGAGTAAATATTGTTTTTTAATTGAAGAGAATTTTAAGGTAATTATATAACATATAAAAATTCAATATAAATTAATATAATTAAAATGGTTTCGTTTATATCAAAATAGACAATAATATTCGTTCATAGATTGATTTTGGCCTTATTTGGACACATAAAATATATTAAAATACAAGATAGTGATATTTTGTAACTATCTTTCATTTAAATAATATTTAATTTATTTTCATGTAAATGTGTCCATTAAACAACTCAAAATCGAAAATATTGTGGTAATTATTGAATCATATTCATCTAATAATTTTCTTGGTCATGTTTTGGTTTTATTTTAAACCTTATAATTTTAATTTACCCTTAATTAATTCCTTTAACTCTTACCATGGAAACACGTCTTTTTATTTTCTAAGGGTTAATATAGTAACTATGAAATGAAAAAGAAGCCATAAATGGAACATTGGTGACATATTTAACTTCTTCCCAATTATTGGTCTGAATTTTATATTTTTATGAATTTCATATAATTTAATAAAATATTATTTATTTAAAATATCAATAGTTTCAATTTTTGACACTATTAATTAGTTGACTTTATAGAAATATCATAGCATAAATATATATTCGAACAAACTCATTTAAAACGTAAATAACATGTCGAAGTCATCCATAAAATTAGTTTATGACATTAATTCACTCAAAATATATTTATTTTAAAAAATTTAATATCATTTATTTGATATTTCTATTAATAAAATAATTTATGCATCACCATTGAATCATCATTAAAGATAACAATTTAAAATCTAAAAATTATAAATAAATTTCTAGGATGTAGTTAATTATATTATAATTCTAGATACTACCTATAGTTGACTTTATTCCCTGTTAATCCCTAAATTGAAATTAATATAATTATATAAAATGAGAGTGACATTTTGTCACATTCATTAATTTTTTTATATTCATGCCATATTCATGGGAAACTGGCCCTTAAGTGATTCAATTTAGAACCATATATTATAAGGTCAAATTTATTCATCCAATAAAATTTTTATAGGTGTTAAGGTAATTTTATAATATTATTTTTACCTTTAATTGCCTGAGTTACCTTTAACCAGGGTAATAAAAATATTTACTACAGTTACTATTCATAATGCCCAAAAATAAAAAGTAACATATTAACATAATTTGTACCCACTGATTGAAAATATGGAATCCATTTTTCATAATTCAAAACACAAAATTGGCCTAAATTAATTTAAAATTAATTATCATTGTTAATACCAAAAAAGTAGGTTTTTAAGAAGTAAAAACTTATCAAAATATTGTCATATGTTTATGTCAAATTTAAATTTGAAATTACTTCTAATGAAAAAAATTGGATTAAATGATAAAAAATAATCCAATTACACTTTAAAACCAATTTAAAATCTAATCTATCTATATAAATAAATTAGATGAAAATGCATTTTTGAATTCAAATTCATTATTTTCACTATTCATTAAAATATGAATTTTATCATAAAAATTCCAAAAATTCAAAAAAAGTAAATTGTTATGTTCCACTACCAAATAATAAGTTTATTTTGTCAAATAGAATATATAAAAGTGTTGAAAACTAAATTTAAAATGTGTGCCCCATCAAAAGGCGGCAAAGCTACATTTTGTGAAAAATACTTATTTTATCTAAAAAATTGAATTTGTTATTAAATCATGTCTAGAAAAATACATAATATAAATGTTAATGTTATATAAAATTCAAAATGTTGTTAATACTATTCATAATGGCTAGTTTATATCCCATTAAATAATAATATTTTAATAAAATATTATTGTTTAGTGAAACTCGGTATTGTGTACAATGTAAGATATCAAGGAAGGTCGCCCTTGAATGTAATACAAGCCAGGTTAGTGTCGCATTTACTGCAAGATAATACGGTGTTTCATATTGCACAAGCTAATATTGGTGTAGCATACAACACAACACATCAGTGGAATTAAAAATAATATATCTCATAAAATATCGGTGTGTCACAATGAAGTGGTGAAACTCAGATGCTTCATGCAAATATTTCAAGGGATGGACTTCATGTGGTACACCAGCTTTCTTGATTGGTCTATCACATGATGGCAAGACCTCCATCGATAGTTCCTCTCCCAGTTCCTATCAACACTATAGAAGAAAACACTCAGAGACCTCTCGAACTGCAAACCATGATAGAATGATAGAGTCTCATACTTCATCACCAGATGGAAAGGTTTGACCTATTACCTGAACCGGACACTCCCCTAGAAATATATTCTTGCTATGTGCATCGATAACCTACATGATGATCTATTAACTTCACTCATCCTGGTGAAATAAACAAGTGGTTTTTTGGATTTCTCGGCTATTTCCTAAAGAATGGAAGACTCCATATAGTAGACTAAGTTCAAATTTTGGATAACCCACCAATATTGAGGAAAATATTGGGAACAGATGAGGTGGAATCAGTAACACTTAATCCAACCCCTTTACCCCTCTAGATCCTAAAAATGTTTCATATCGTATAGCACCCCCCGAGCATCAACAATGACCCCCCACCTTGATAAGATGTGTAGAGGGGGCCATATGAAAACAATTCAAGGGGAAAAGTAATAAAGCTTACTCGTTCCAAGATGATAATGTTTGTGGCTATTTCATAGCTGTTATGGACCATGATTTAATCCATATTCCAGAACCAAAAAGGTCCAATGATGTGGTTTTTGATGTCATTCCAGAATATTTCCCCTTTCACCGGATATTGGGACACAAAATTCAGGAATATTTTGTCTTAAAACCACTTCTAATGAAGATAATAGATTCTTATATAGTAAAACTAGGACCACCACTAGCTCAAGTGGCATACATTTCAACTATTTCACCTGAGTAAGGAGGTTAATGGAAAGAATTTTTTAGAAAAAGGGCACAAAATTTTGATAGTCGGATGACTAAAAAACAATCAACCATATTAATGGAATACTCTAAGAGTTGTTTAAGAAACCAACTATTCCCCCAACTGCTTACACTACAACATAGAAAACTCCATCAGAGTCACAAACCTCTAAAGGCCATTGCTTCAAAAATTATCCTATCCTGAAAGATATAGAGAAAACGTAGGACGATGAACCTTCACCAAGGAAAAATTTGTATCTGAAACTCTTGGATTTTATTCCCTCATATCTAAAATAGTGGGAAATTCCCCCACCATATGGCACCACTAGAATTGATTACCTAGTAATATTAATCATCATAAGAAGAGTTCATTTTTAGTTACATTAATGTAATTCACCTAATAGATCACTTCTCTGATGATGAATACGTTTATGAGCCTGAGTTCCCCATGCTTGGTTGGGGAATCAAAGGAAGAGTCCATAGGAGCTGAGGATATCAAGTAATAATTAGTCATGGTAGGATCTAGACTTCTAGCCATTCCCCTACTCATTCCATCAACAAATAAAATACTGAATCAATGTAAAAATCAGGACATTTTTTCTGATAAGTCCCCATTCAATTCCTCTGAGTCACATTATATCATTGCAGGATTCTATCAGGGGGTAGGGAAACAATCCCTGGTTGGTGGTGTTGAATGGGTCACGGTCTTGAATGGTTTTGAAATGATCCCAGATGACCCCTTCAGATAGCTTGGTGACGAATATATTATATCTTTCAACTGGGTTGAGCAGTTTATCCCAAGGGTAGGTGCGCACTTAGAATTATGCATGATTTTAGTTATGACCATGGAGCCTAGAAGTGATGAGAAACCTACTAACTTTTTATAAAATGGTGAAATACAATATAAATATGCATTAAATTCATCCCTAGAGCTCTACGAAATCTCTGCCTCACTCGTTGTGGCAGAAGAGGGTGTCTCATCACCAAAAGAGTGAGAAGAGACTCCCTCATCCCTCACCCCATCCTCTCCAAAGTTTCAAGGAGATTCCTCATTGGTATTTGGGTCAGAGGAAGTTCCTCCATCTTTCTAATATCAAGATATAAACTCCTCTCTTAACTTTGTAGAACTCATCCTAATACTTGTCTCTCTATAAAAATATGAGGAAGAAGATAAGAAGGGGGAAGATGAAGAGGAAGAGGAGGAAGATATTAGTGAGGCCCCTCCAACATTTGAGGAGGGTGTCTCCAACAACATTGATGAACTCATAGAGATAAATCTGGGTACTAAGGAAGATATTTGGCCCACCTTGATCAGTATAGACATTTCTTACAATTAAAAAGTGGTATATGCCTCTTTCCTAAGCTAGAATAAAGTTTTATTCACCTAGAACTATACATAAGTAACAGGCCTTAGTCCTGAGGTGTCCACTCACCACCTGGGCCTTCCAAAAGACCATCGAGGCTATAAACAAGCCACCATAAGGACACACCCAACACTTTCTACCAAGATAGAGGTTGAAGTTGACAAGATCATAAAATACAACATCATTCCAGAGGTCCAATATCCCATGTGGATGGAAAATATTTTCCCCATAAAAAAAATAATGGGAAAATCAATGTTTTCATCAATTTTAGAGATGTCAATCAGCACTTTCAGAAGGATGATTCCCAATTCCCCATCATGGAAATGTTAATTGATGCAGCCACTAGATACCAAGATCTCTCCTTTATGTATAGATATTAACAATACAATAAAACCTCAATGGATTGAGAAGATGAAGAATCCACCACCTTCATTGCCCCCAGGGAGTATTTTTCTATCGGGTGATTCTCTTTGGCTTAAATATTATTGGCGCTGCATATCATCATTCTATCCATCACATCTTCAAATAATTATAGATAAAGTTCATAGAATTCTATGTTGATGACCTAGTGGTTAAATATTGATAATACATAAACAACCTATTAGATCTAGAAACTATCTTTAAAAAACGACAACAACATAGCCTAAAGACGAACCACGTGAAATGTGCCTTCAGTTTTACCCTAAGGAAATTTATTGGATTCATCGTATGTCATCATGGTATCAAAGTTTATCCCGAGAAGACAAATTTTATCATTATAATTTCACCTCATTGAAACCTCACAGAGTTTAGAGGACTTTAAGGAAACTTATCCTATATCTAGATCTTCATAGAAAACCTCATGGGAGAATGTTTTCCCTTCACCAGGTTGATGAAAAAGGGGGTTACATACTAGTAGATCGATGATTTTCAGGAAGAATTTCAAATCCTCAAGAAATACCTCTTAATTTCACTAGATCTAATGTTACACGTTGAGGGATAAGAACTTATTTTTTATGTGACATTCATAAAACAATCACTGGGAGCCTTCCTTGAACAAAATTATAACACCGAAAGAAAAAATTTCCTTTACTATCTCAATCTAACCATGATCAATTCTAGGAATCATTACTCAAATATCAAGAAGATATTTCTAACACTAATATCTATGGTCTAGAAGATGAGTCACTATATGTAGCATCATGAGATCCATTTATTATTTCATAGAAACCCACTCAAATACATCCTCATCCAACTGATGTTTAATGGGCATCTGTCATGGTGGGCGGTCATCCTGTAGCATTTTTTCATTCAGTTTGACCTCAAAAATCATTCAAAGGTCAGAAATTAGCATATTATCGGGTAGAACACCCCTCAGAAGAAATTAATTCATTGTTTTCTGAATTACCCAATTAATAGGTCTTCTATATTCATGAGGACCCCTAGAAATGTGAGATATATTTTGACAGTGCATCTAGAAGCCCGATAGGAAAAAGGATGGAAGACCACAAGCTCAACAAAGTGGGGCTAAGAGTAATGATCATATCTCCAAAAAATAAATTCCAGAATTCCTCGTTTCTACTATCATAGGGGTGTCAGAACAATGAATCCAAATATCATGCTCTCATTGTAGGTCTAGATATGGAACTTCAATTACAGGTCAGTCACCTGAAAATAAAAGGTGATTCGTAACTGGTTATTAAGAAGTTTAATAGAGATTATTCTATAAAAAGGATGGGTTAATACCCCTATTAAAAAATTACTAGGGACTAAGGGTGGAATTAAACTTGGAACTGACATTGAATCATGTCCCAAGATCACAAAATTCTCAGGCTGATGCATTGGAAAATAAAACTATAGCTCTAGCCAATCCAGAAAAGGATGAAGCAGTCATCAGAATTACATGCCTTTGGATTGTCTCACCCTTCATCTAATCTAGCATGGAGGAAATCAATGATATTAGCCCCATCCCTAAATCATATGGTCCTACAAAAGTTTAGATGACACTAATTATGTACTACCTTCAAAAAGGATAAATCTTAATGGATAGAGTTGGGAGAAATAAAATCTAAATATGAGTAATAAACTTTGTTCTCTATGATAGCACTAAACATAAAAAAACTCTATAAAAAATCCTTGATTAGGTACTTATCAGATACATTGATGGAGAAGATACTACTTTTTTCATGAAGGAAGTGAATGATGGATCTTATGGAGCACACCATCCAGGACTCAAGCTTTCCCATAAAATTCTATGTCTTGGATACTACTGGACCACTCTAATGCAGGACTCTACTAACTTCACTAAAAAGTTTCATTCCTTCCAATTTCATGAAAATTTCATTCACCAACCCCTGGAGTTACATCACACATCCAAGTACTCTTAGAAATTTTTCATATGGGGAATGAACATTTCGTGACTATATACTCCCTCTACAACCAATCAGTTCAAGTACATTATTACTATAACTGAATTCTTCTCCAAGTTGGACAGATACATACCCCTCAAATAATTCAAGGAAAGGAATATTGTCAGCTTTCTAAAATCTAACCTTATTACCATATATGGAGTACCTCATACAATACTGATGCACAACGATACTTATTTCTACTTTACTAAATTAGAGAAGCTATATTATGAGTATGAAATCAAGTATAATTGTTTGTCCCACTAACATGTGGTGTAAAATAGTTAGATAGAGGCCTTCAATAAGACCCTATCGAATATACTCTATAAGATGGTAGACATGGATAAAAAGTCTTCGTTGTATAAGCTCTTACATGGCTTTTGGGATTACCAGACCATGACACGTACTGCCACATAGGAAACCCCATACTCATTAGTGTACAATATAGAGGCGGTCCTACCCACGGAAGTTCAATTTCCCTCTCTCCACATGGCCATCTGTAATCGATTATCCATAGATGAGAAATCCCAAAAATTTATAGATGAATTAGAGTGAATGTATGAGAAAATATTTCATATCTTGCATCATTTGGAAGTCCACCAAAACTGGATCGTGCAAGACTTTAATAAAAAGGTCCACCTTTGATCTTCCTTGAAGGAGAACTCCAATGATACCAATAAATAATCCTCCAAAATTGGAACCAAAATGGGAGGGACCTAATTCCATACAAAAGGTATACTCTAATGGATCATATTACCTAATTTTAATGGATGGAAAACTCATCACAGCTCCCACTAATGCATGGTTTTAGAAGAATTATTTCATATAGTCCCATGAGGAATTGATCCCAACCACATGTTGATAATCTTCATGGAGTATTATTACTTTTTTCATGACATTAAATTTTAATAAAATTTTCATAATCACATGAAATCAAACTAGGTGATAATTTTCCTCACCACACAAAGTTAAACCACGTGGTTGATGTCCTAGTTGCATGAAAATAAACTGCAAAATATTACATAACAATGTATGATTTTATTCCTTACTACACATGATACGTAGATATGCCCAGATTTTTCATCTTATTCTATTCATCCCAAAATAACGGTTGAAAATGACTCCTTATCTCTTATTATAGTTCATGAATGTATAGGGAATTTTCATTAAGAACTATATCTGGATTGATTCCTATCATCATAGGATACATAGAGATTACTAGATTCTACATCCTAGTCCAGCCACCCGAAGAGAAAAAATTCCCCCTCCTTGTGTATGGGTCATACCTACATAGGGAACTTCAAATAACTACGTCTGGCTAGATTCATGTCATCAAGAGATTCATAGTGACACCTAGACCTCATGAACTAGGCCCAGCCTTAGAATACATAAAATGATCCCTCCCTGAATACAAGAAAAAAATGATGTAGTGGGCTCTAAATTAGGTCCTATCAATAGGACCATTTTAAATAAAGCACCCCCATTCTATGTGTGAACTAGATCCATGCAAGTAATACTATTTAGAGTTATGCGTGGCTTGATTCCTACCCTAAAAGTATATGTTTTGATGCCCAAATCTCCAAGTTTGGGTCCATCTACAATAAAGGATCAAAATTTCCCTTCCCTATGTATGAGTTAGATCTTCACATGGAGGCTTCTAAGAACTATGTGTGTCTAGATTCTCATTTCGATAAGATACGTAGTGACACCTAGGTCACTAGTCCTAGTCTCATCCATAGAGGAAAGAAAAAGAGAAATTCCCTCATCTTTTGTATACAGATAAAAATCTATGAAGGAGATCCCAAGATTGGATTCTACTTTTAGGGATCTATTAAGGAAACAAAAATATTACCCCCACCCCACCCTGCATATGAATTAAAACTATGTAGGGGATTTCATAACTTCATGGAAAATAATGGTATGAATGTTTCTTGTGTGTTCTATTACATCCCTTCCATTCATCAAAATTTGTGCCCTGGGTAATTTTGGATCTTTACAATCCTCATACATCCATTGGAAATGGGGGACTAGTGTCCTGAGGTAACCTTTCTTTGAATATGCACAATATGCCTCAGTTTTCTCTGAATGAGTTTCCCAAAACAAAGGAATGTCAACCAAATCAAAATTCATCCTCAGGAGAGTAATTTCCTATATTCATATTCCCTAATGGTTTCCATGCACCATACCATTCCTCCTGATCCGAGAATCCCCAGGATCATGGTTTTTACTTACTTTCCCCCTCACATCTGGGTAATGTCAGAACAACCTGGACAAACTAGCCTTCATATACTAATGGATTCTATGACAATTTATTCTCATCATATGACGTTAAACTGCATGGATGATATCCTAGTTGCATGACACTAAACTTCATGATATTAATAACAATGTGTGGCTTTATTCCAATCATCACAGGATATGTACTGATGCTCAAGCCACATATCCCAAGTCCATCCACAACACAAATTAAAAATGTCCCTTCCTTGTGTATTGGTCAGACCTACATAGGGAACCTTGTAAGAAATACATAAGGCATGACTCTCACCCTAATGGGATACATAGAGTCATCTGGATCTTACATCCCGATTCTTCCACAATAAGAAAAATTCCCCACTCTCCCATATGTGATATAGATCCATGTATGAGAGGGAAATATGATTCCTGCCCCCATTTATGTGAGCTCATATTCATAAGAAAATGCCTTTTCCCCATACAGGAATTCGATCAACACATTGGTAAACCTTTTAAGAACTATGTATGGTTTGATACCTACCACTGCAAGGTATATAGTGACACCCACATATCAAATCCTAGGTTTAGCTGTAATAAAAGCTAAATATGCCATTTCGTTATGCATGGGTCAGACCTATGTAGAGGAACCTTCTCATGACTATGTAAGAAAAACATTTCTATTCATTCCCTAGAAATATCGACATAAAATGATCCTTTCATATTCATTCTCACCCATTTCTCAAACCAGACTTTGTCCCAGAAGCTTTACATCTCCATAAACTTCCCCAACCACCAGTAATGGAGGGACATTGTCCGGGGGACATCTTTTTTTTACTATGCACAATATTCCCCAGTTTTCTCTACATAAGTTGACCACAAAAAAGGCATGTCAACCAAAGTAAAATTCATCCCTATGAGAGGCCTTTCCTACCCCTGTATGCCCCAATGGCTTCTATGATTCATATCATTCCTCAGGTTTGAAACCCCCTAGATTATAGTTCAAAAACACCCCCTTTCATGTGTGAAGATGATAGAACATTTTTGGTCAAGATTACCGTGAAAAGGTTAAATCATTTATCCCTTGGTCAAAGTAAATTAGTCATAAGTTTAAAATCCCAAAAAACATGTTCATATGACATTTAACTTCACCTTTATCCAGCCCTCCATTACAGTAGCCAAATTCATGTAGGATTGGTTTCTCATTCATGGCCAGTGTTGATACAGATTCCCTTGTTATTTTCAGACATCATTCCCTCAATAGTCCACCCACTATGGTCCTACAAAGAAAATCCAAATTTCCAAAAATTATTTGTCCATTAGAAATGGAGGTCCAATGTCCTGAGGAAACCATTTTTTGACTATGCACAGTATGACCTAATTAGTTTTTCATAAGTTTCCTATAAAAAGGGCCTTTCAACCAAAGTAAAATTCATCCACATGAGAGGCCTTTCCTACCTCTGTATTCCCTAATGGCTTCAATACCCCGTATCATATCTCAAACCCCTAAATCATGAAACCTAGGTCATGAAAAAACCCTCATTCATTTCTAAAAAATATTGGGATATTCTCAGTTGATAATACCTATTGGGGCTCTCACCTCATGGTTTGTGGTCAATGTTTTTCAACCTAAAACACCAGTCACATTAGTCTGGTTTTTATGACATTAAATTACCCATGAAAAGAGACACAAAACTCACTAGGTAGAAAACCTACAAAGGGAAACCTAGATAAAAGCTAATGTTTTAGATCACTAGACCTATATTTTTCATGGTTTAGGAAAAATATCGAGCAATCAAAAATTAAAGATTCATATATCTTTTTAATCTGAAAACCCACAAAGGAGGCCTAAGAAAAATTTAATTAATGATCACTATGAACGCACCATAATATAATTATACAATAATTAGGGTCATAGCAGAAAATACACAAAGTTCGTATGATTTTACATGTAACCCTAGAAACAGTCAAAACTATTCTTACTAAGTCTCTCAACTCAGGAAAAATTAGAGTGTGACATGATCATTTGAATTATATTATCCTAAATTGGGATTAAAATTGATGTATGGTGGAAATTATCATTCAAAATGTGATGAGTTATAATTTATTTTCATTTAAGGAAAATATAAAGGACAAGCATTGGAAATAAAATGATTTTTTATTTATCTATTAGATGAAAAAAAGAGAATCAATAGCATAAAGTATCTCTATATGAGTAGGGAATGGAAATTGAAAAAGTCACTCAGTAGATTCACAAAGTTGTAACAGCGCCTGGTTTGAGTCCTCTATGGATCGACAAAGCTATGATAGGACTATATTCGCATCATCTTCACTGGCCTTCAACTCTTATACCTTTTCAGCCACATCAAATATTTCCTTTTACTCCTCTTCTAATAGTTGTTACCCTTCAAAAACTATCGCTTCAGTGTGCTCCAATTATTGCTTAAGTTGTTCCAGTTCTTGGATAATCCACTCCAAATATTGAAAGAGATGAACCACCAAGTACTTTTACTCCATAATTTCTCATTTTCTCCTCACAGTTGTAACATCATGATCAACAAATTCATTTAAAAAGATTTGTCTAGCGGCGGCAGGGTGGTCCATGGACTATGTAGTGGAATGGTGAGAGTGGAGTGAGCCAGTTATCTCCAGGGTAGTGATAACCTCATTTAAGATGTCATATATAACATCATAGTCAAACTCCCCATACCCAAGAAATGAAAACATGTGGTGTAATATAGGAAGTTTCATTGATATGTTTACAAGGGGGTTTGAAAAATCAGCTTCCAGATATCCTTCCATAATTTCTAGAGGGTAGTGAGAAGGTAATCCAAGTCCTCATATTCGAACTTAGATTCACTCTCATAAGGTGGGATATATTCTGTAATTATCACCACTAAATAGGGTCCTGATCCAACAACCTCATCATAGTTTGACCCCTCAATAGTCCCTTCCTTTGTAGCATCAGTAGGAGGAAGAATCAGAACATCGACTAGAATCACAAGAACTCGTGATTGTAATTATGAAATCAAAAGATTGAAATAATTTGTACCTAAATATCGAAAGAAAATGGGATTGGTTGGAAAGATGGAGAGTTACCTTCCCCATTAAAATAATTAGTGTCTTTTGGCACTGGTGCCTCATCATCACTTGGCAAGAGGGAGGATGTTCCCTCATTCCAAAAATGGACCTTAGGTTCATACAAAGACACCCATCGCATGGGACCATGCTCATTTGGGTCAGTACTTTCCAAAAGATCACTCATAGAAACTATAACCATGGGAATAATTATCATATATATAGTCATGAAAACTGATTCTGATTCTCCTTGAGCTTGAATCACTCCCTGCTCTATAGTCGTACCCCCTATAGAAGCAGGATCATTGTGCTCAGTAGGAACATAGAATCTTGAATACAACCCGTCTATGAGGGAATGAGGAGTGCTTGACCTCATTAGACTTCGTATCTTTCATATATCCTCATTTTTTGGGGTCCCCGTCCAGTCCAACAAACACCAATAAAGTTTTTATATTTGTCTCCACTAGAGTAGGATCAATGAATTCGGTTAAAGCTTCAACCTATTAAGACTCTCCTACTACTAGGATAGCGGTTATTTAATAATAAATGGGTTCCCTTCTATGTATTAAGATTCCACAATAGCCTCAATCATTCTGGACTCCCTATCCTATTTATCTGTAACATCTGATGGTATCCCTTGTACCTCCAAAGAAAAAATAGTTGTCGACCCCAAGGAAATTGCTTCCTGATTACCCATTAGAATTGTTCCAAGTTATAAGAAAAATGACTAGTCGGTGAATGAATAGGTATAACAATTAAATATAGAAATGTGACAATCACCTGTTATCCCTAATTTTAGACATATCAATAGATGGAATACCTTTCAGTTTCACATGGTATGCCATGGTAATGATCATATTGTAGGAACAGAGGGTGGGTTTGGGAGTGGAAAAACTCTATAATTATCTACAAGTACCATCTTCATACGCTCCATGGCCCCAAGGGATCCATATATAGAGTATCCCACTTCCAAAGGGACACTCTCCCTAGCAATGGTGCCCTTGGGGGTGTATTCTAGGGAAAAATAGTCTCCTAGATTTCCCCAATTACCTAAAAGAATGATGAATAAGGATTTAAGGTCATGGTAACCAAAATAAAAAGGGTTTATGTAAACAACCATAACTACCTCTTCATTAGTATCATCTATCTCTGGGATTATTTCTATGTATTCTACTTAGTCATAACAATAAATTCTACCCTTGATGGAGTGGAGGAAGGTATCCATCTCTTTTATATACGTATCCACTTGGCATGGATCTTTGTGAGATTAAATCCACATGGGAGTAGTGATTGTTTCAAAGGCCTCTAGCCTAAAGGTCTCTTCCTGAAGTTTCATCGAGATTTCTTTAGCTTACATGCTAACCCTCAAAGTATCTCAAACCTTCCAAGCCTATAGAAATTCCACATTAATGGTAATGGGTATTGTTGTAAGATCCTCCTAAGGTAGTGAGGTGGGTTCTAGGACCAGCAATGACTTTTTAGGTGCCTTATCCACCCAAGAACCCTCAAGGGATGATCACTTATGAGACCCCAAATGTAAACGAGGCATCTACCCCCACTCCAATTGTGGTAGGAGGGTCTACTTCATTGGAATCCCTATAAGCATGGCTATTATCATAATCTTCCTCATTAATCTCTGACCTTAGCATGGAAAGTAGTTGACAAGAGTATCTATGATGGTTTTGTAGAGAGCGTATTAATTCATCAAGATCTCAAAAATATAAATTCACCATCTTAGGGATATAATCATAAAAGACTTTGATAGGCACTGATACATAATTGTACCCAGTAAGTGAAACCTCCTTCTCTTGTAAGAAACGCCACAAAGTGAAAGTTAGATGGGCCCTCATCAAGGAGTCCCAGTGTCTCTTGGATAATACGAAAGAAACATCATAAAGGATAGATGTTGGATCCTGAGAAGTAGCACCGACAGCCCGAGGGGTTGAACCCTAGGCCCTAAAAATATTTTGGAAGGTTTAGAAACAAGGTATTGCCTTGGATGCTTCCTAATCCTAGAATGATCTGTTATTTTCTTATATTTTACTCCAGCCTCTGATTCCTTTTGGGCCTTGAAAACAGGAATAGATTTTCCCAGTTGATCCATGGGGTATGATCAGTTTGAGGTCTCCAAAGTGGATACAGTAAGGGTAGACTAGAAATCCATAGGAGTAAATCTAATCCAACATCAGGTGTCCTCCTGAGTAAAAATCATCCAAAGATATTGAGCTATCATTAAATGATTCTCTGAGCATGTGTTGTTGAGGGTTGGATAAAACTTCATCTAGACAAAATTAAACTGATGATCAAATATGTATGGTTCATATCCCTCACAGATGAGTTCCCCATTGATCCTACTAACCAAAATTCCCTCTTTTAGAGATAATAGATATCCTCATAGAGAAAACTCCCCAAATCCAAATTTTAACAAGGTACTAGAAGGGGAATGTAAGGATCATTAGTGAAATGGTCATGGTGGTTGAAATGTTCCTTCATTTCTCTCTCACTCTAGTCTGACGACATTGCCCCACTTGTTCTTTGGGGGTATGGTCAGATAGTGGGATTTGGAATCTATTGAGGGTTTATAGATGTGTAGCCTCCCATATGAGCTACCACCCAACCCCGGATAATTTAGAAAGCACTTACCAGTTGGTGTGGTGGCCTCCTCTCACGGACCTGTCTCAAAAAATAGTATATTTTCACAAATACTAGGATGGTAATATTAATAAACCTATTGGTGGATAATTGAGCCACCATAATATATGTTTTTACTTTGAACCCAGTGTCAGAATCATGAATTGATGGAATCTATCCACTTAGAAACATGACCAAGAAGGCCGCTAATCGAAATATTCAGTCAATGTTAAGAAAGACCTTCTAGCCCCATTTTTTGGAATTGGATCTCTCTTATATTGGTCCAATAGGTACCCATCCACCTTTAATTTTCAATGGTTGGGAAAGACCTCGGTCTCCACATGTGAGGATCTTGGACACTTTGTGTAGCGAAAGCATTAATCCAATCAGTAAATGGGGCATATTTCTTTGGATGAGGATACTATTTCAAAAGGGCCTTTACCTTGTCAATGATTTTATTGGAATGAGTAGGAGTACTCTCCTCATCATCCCAGGTAGAAGAGGGTGGAAGAAATTCATCCTACATATCACCGAAAATGGGATCCACTAAAATCAGCTGATATCCTAAAGGCTAAGGTTGACTTCACCATGCATCATGTGGAAGGTGTTGGTGTTCGGACACCACCTTCTCAATATCTGAAAGATAATCTCTCAATTTTTATGGGATTAGGTCTGTAAAACCTAGACCACGTCACATATCCCCATATCCTGTAACTCAATTTTTAATTCCTTGCAGCTTTGGTGGACCCAAAAGGGATATCTCGAGTCCAAACTGAATAAGCCCCTAGGAAGAAGCTCCCATTTTGATGTCCATATCTATTTCTCATTCATTATAGTCATCTACAAAATGCTTTGATAGTAATGGATTTTGTAATCTGGCCCCCACAGGGTTTCATCCAGTGATTTAAGAGCATAATTGAAAAGAGATCTATTAGCAATAAACTCTCAGATAAATTTCCCCTTGCAGAAATGTTGGCTCAGGGAATATTTTAGTTTTCAAATATCCAAGCATCAGATTGATTTGTTAAGTGCGGTTCTGGGATCGCTACATCAAATGGTATCCCAAATCCAGAAAGGGGAAACCTGTTTGAGATTGGATACGCTCTATGACTAGCACTAAGAAGCCCTGTAAGAAGCTGATGAAGTGGGTTTACAATGATTTTATTTTCAACATAATTGTTCAGAGTTTTCCTCCTTTCATCACTAGTAGAGAGAGTAGAATCCATAGTAGAAGAAGAAACAGTAGAAGAAGAAGCCTGTGAAGGGTCCATCTTGTTTCCTTCATCATGATTCGGAATTAAATCAATTAATTCCAAAAAAAATGAAAACTATAAAGACCCGTGAATCAATAGTTTGTAGATTCATTGACCCACAAACCATTAAATCACGAACACACTGGCTCGTGAAGAGTTTTATAGAAAATTAATAGTCCATAGGACAATCCTAACATGAAGAATTCATCCTTTATTCTGAAAACTAAACTCACCATTTATGGATGAGACTTTTAGTTCATGGTGATGAATCTTAGTTTGTGAGAAAATCTGCCCATAAAGGAGATAGTTCACAAAAACCATATGTGGTTGAAAATTTGATAGAGTGTAGAGTTCATTGAGAAAATAGATAAATGAAAAATGAGATGGGGCCCTTATTTATAAGTGTGTTCCCCTCTTTTGGTTCCACTCGCATACCAAAAACCAATTGAAAATGTAATCACTTTCTACATTTGAAAAGATTCCTCTTCATCCCAATCAAAACCCATTCCAATGAAGGGAATTTTTTGGGTCCATAAGTTTCCGTAAACAAGATCAAGATGATTCCATTAATTTGGAAAAGGATAGAAACAAATCAGAGGAAGAGTTTGAGAAATTATGTGCATAAGGGTAAACTAGGAAGTGTAAATCACTCCAGGGACTACTTCTCTGCATGGTGTTCTGCTGCTCTGTGGAGCACTCGAAAACAGAAACATTTCATGGTAAGGGGTGGAGTTGGTGGTACCTTCAAAAAAAGAAAATTAAATTGTGGGGAGAGATGATGATTTATACCCATGAAAACAAACCACCCCTATAAACTAAATCATTCACGGGGTGAGAAGGTATCATCAGCTCCCAAAAATGAAACAAATTCATTTGAGGGGCTATATGGGGATTTTTACGCCAGTAAAGGATTCCCCCTTCTAACTAAGTCCTTCATGGGATCCCACAAAATATGTTATTCATCCCACCATGGATGATCGGAAATACTGGTATCAAGTCCTTATACTCCTCTATAAATAGACCCCGAGGGGGACCCAAAAGAAAGAGACTGAACAGATGTAACAAAGGAGAGTAAACCAAAGATAGATGAAGAAAATGAGTGATGAGGCACCACAAAACCTGTATCCCCTTAGACAATTACTAATACGTAAAAGTCTATCATATAATAGAAAATATGTAATAATGAATCAATCATCCATTTAGAAACTCAAAAAACCCTTTTTGGACCATCCTGTAGGAAGAAAAGTAGGTGGACCCTTTGTGGATAAACATCCTACATAGAAAAAATCTATGCAAGCGGAACCCTTCCCCACATACTAAAACACTATGTGGGTGGAACTTGGCCCTGCGTAGCAATTTTATACAAGGGTGGAACCTAGTCCCGCATAGCAACATGCTATGTGGTCTGACCCCTAGTCTTCATAACATACTGTTACACAGACGGTCCCCTCACCTGTGAAGAAATATGTTATGATGAGGTAACCTCATCCCACATAAGAACCTAATACATGGAATGGGTAATCCTAGGGTGTTCCAATCTACATATCCCATTATTCTCTTCTGTCAAATCATTGGAACCCATATTGGCCCCACCACGAACCAACCCAACGGTATCAAACCAAGTCCCATTCCAAAGTCACCTGACATATTTGAGATCATCAAGCACATTATCATGTCTACTCATGTTTACATACCCATAGTAATTGGAGTTTCTTGGATAATCCACACAACAAGGTGGATCCTTGGAGTACCCTCGGGTTTATATTCCCATTGTAATGTAGGTCCTGACATTGGGGTGCTCACATGAACCTCCCTGTTCAAGGGATTCAGGGGAATCACTGGACTTTCCCTTCGATGAGGGCCAGTGTTGAATATTTATCTTTACCTAGACCAATTTTAGGGCACTCTTCCTAAGGTAATCCTTTATACTTTCATACGGGAGGTGACACTTTGGATTCTATTCACCTTTTCCCAATTTATATCCGGATATACCACCCAATGTGACTATCCTATATATCAAAACAGAAGAGGATACTGGTGAATTCAAAGACCCCCCCTCTCCCTTTAGACTCGAGCAAAATCTATCAGTGTAGTGAGTAGATCGTGGGATCTTAAAAATTACTTCTCCATCTTGTTTCTCACACTGAGCATGACTCACGTGGGCTTAGAGGTTAGTGGAAATCATGAAATCTGCATGATCTCAAACCCCATATGATCCTCTTATATGATGTAATCCTTAACCATGCCTCAACCATAAAAGGTCCATATTTTCTATGAATTAGAACAATATGGGACTCCTATATGGTGTAATCCATGGTCATACCCTTGAAAAAGGTCTACTTCCATGCATAATCCCCAAACTTATTGAACTTTATGGGATTTTATTTCCAACTAACTGGACTACATAGGAATCCTCTCTGAGGTCCAAACCTAGTACCCAAATCCACCCTAATGTTCCTCGGGCCATATCCTCGATAGGTTTGTGTTTACTAAGGATACTATATCTATTCTAGGGCCCTTGGGCAACCTCAGTATTAGTACCACACCATCTTTGACTAGGCACCCTTTTTCTATACATCCTTATCATATGATGTTAAACTAAATGTTTGGATCCTTGTCACATAACCATAAAAGGTTATGTGTCCAGTTAAGCGACATCAGACTATGTGGGTTTTAATTCCTCTTAAGATGATATGTTGGAATCTCAGTTTATGGGATTGATCCAAACATCAAAACAACTTCCATCCCCCATGGATGATCATAAACTCTAGATCACCCCATCTCACAGCTTAAAACTGGCATCATCTTAACAAATGATCAAAGGATCCCTAATTCATCCAAAAATTCATAACATTCATGGATGACATCAGATTCATAGAGATCCCTCCATTGATGGAGAACCGTGGATACGTACAGATGATTCTTAACCCATGTGTGGTTATGATCAATCATTGCCTAGGGGTAATCCATAGACACATACTTGGTAATGAATCATGTATTCGTGAAAATATCTTAAGTCTATAAGAGAGTCCCATAATAGATAATATTTCCCCCAAAAAGGGTGTGATGAGACTTACTTTCTATCCTATCGACCAATGTGAGTTCTAAGTGTTTTTTTCCATGTTAGCCAATGATTGCATGACTTTGGAAAGTAGGACCACAAATCCCGGATATAAGATCCATTGGGAATTTTAAAATCCACAAAAAAACAATTGGAGACCCTTCTAAGAGCATGTACTAGATATCAGTTATTTCACACCATTCAACCCCTTGCAATCAATCATTCAAGACACCAACATGCCTTCGGTGGAAATGAAATGGTAACCTTATGTGAAAGACTTGACTAAGAATCCTCCTTCACAATATAAAAAGGATATATTTCCCAGTCCCCATCAGTCCATTTCATTATTGTCCCCAAATCAACATATTTAGTGTAAAAAAGTAATTTAGGAAGTGATATTAACCATTTATTTGAAGGGATTAAGCTAACCCTCTAAACAGAACTAGTTTCCCAAACTTCTTCATCATATGATAAAATAGTATTATATGCCATCAAAATAGATAAGGAATTTTCTAAATACTTTATATTAAAAAGAAATCAATATAATAATAGTTTATATGAGTACAAATAAAAATGAAACACATTAATAAATAGGAAAGTAATGAATCAATTTTCATCATGTGAAATTTTTTAAAAGAAATATCCTAGAAAATTATTAATGTGCCTAGGAGTTTGTTACAAGTGAGAATATAAGGGTCATCAAGATAATGAATTTAAGGGAAATAAAGATAAAACTATTATCTAGATCTTCAAATATAAATAAATTGGTTAATATTCAAACTAATGTCCAAAGCATAAAGGGAACCTACCATAGAATAGGTTGAGGGGAGAAGGGAAATATTATGAAATCACTATAGCTTATTTTAGAGTTCCTAATTATGTGGTGGAATGTAATTAAATAATAGACTCAAATTTAGATAATAATTTATTTTATTATATATCTTCACACTTTTTTATATATTTTATTTTTTCCAATTAAATTAGAAATTTCCTTAGCACCATAAGTAGAGAGTTATCCATCAAAACTTCTAATGTAATTCTTATTTCAATAAGGATGTAACGCCTCGATCCCAGTTACCCAGAGTCGGTGCATTATTGCATAACATTGGCATGATCACAAAAGATCAAGTCTCAAAAGACCGATTAGTTTAGTAGCCTTGGAAACACTAGATACATTCATAAATGTTACATTACATCATTAAGTGAAAAACTACAATAACAAAGTCTCTATAGTCCACACTCATATCCTCTTCTGACTATCCCTACAGGTAATTCATAAAATACTTCTTCACATCCTGGAAAATATTAAAACATAGAAAGGGGTGAGCTCATATGCTCAGTAAGGATAACAATATTTCGGAAGCTTTCATAAATAAACATTAACATTTATGGAAATGTATAACTAAAACAAAAGCCTTTTTAAACTTGAACTTCAGTATAATATGGCAAAAATAAAATTAAATAATGCCATTTACTTACTCACATGGATATTCTACTAGTCGAATAATCACATGCAATATCAATAAAAACTTTCATAATGATGGAATGCATAATGCCAGACTATCATAACCACGTATCCAAGGCCTCGTGCCAAGACTAAAAATAAGATTTTTTCAAGGCCTCGTGCCAAGACACTAGTTTGTCTCATGAGACCTACCGATGCATCGAGGAGCTATAGCGGGCTCCACCCGTCACTTATTAAGTCCAATGCATTCCTCATATGAATAGGTTTAAACATATCATAAACCATAACATAATCATATCACATAAAAAATGTATAAAATAAACATAACATTTCCATATTTCAATCACAAGATATCAATACAACACATTGATATAATAAAAACATTATCAAAAGCATTTTCAATACCAAAATAAAAGAAAATTAAAACTTGGTATTTATTTTTCATTTAAAAAAAGTTATGGCTTGTAGAGGAAGCCGAAACTCAAATAATAGTCATGGCGGCGGAGAAGTCGTTGTCACTGCATACGTAAGAAAAAACATTCCTTTTTTCGTTTAGTAAAAATGCTTCGTATAATAATATTCCTTCTGAATAAAAGTAAAATTCAAAGGGGTTTATACACCGTATAAAGGAAAGTTGTGTATAAAACCAAATATGCCTCAATGAAAGGAGATTGAGACGAAGTCCCTTACAAAGATCATTTTTTAAATAAAATATATCTATTATGTGTATTCACTATAAGTACACATAAATTGTTTATAAATACAAGATATGACATAATAATATCATGACATAATTTGAAAGTAGGAGATTAACCCAAAGAACAGAAATTGGGTTAAGAAGTTCCTTTACAAAGATCATTTTTAAATAAAATAGATCTATTATGTGTATTCACTATATGTACACATAAATAAATTATAAATACAAGATAGGACATAATAATATCATGACATAATTTGAAAGTATGAGATTAACCCAAAGAACGAAAATTGGGTTAAGAAGTTCCCTTACCTCGTGTCCGACTTGACTCGACCGTTATTTAACCTCCTGAATAATAAACTAGAGTTAATTAATAATTTCTTAAGAACCTTTTTCAAGTTTATTATTCCTTTTATATCACTTATTACCATGTTATGAACATTATGTAATTATGTATGTTAATAACGGTCGTTTTGTCGATCTTTGGTACTTGAGTCAAAAATAAACTTCTTAAAATTACAAGTAGTTCATGTGGTAAAATATCCATTATATCCATAATTATATTCATGATTTAGATATCATATACATAATATATATCCATTATATACATTCGTTTATTATATTACATAACATTTAGAGGTAAGAAATGAAATGCATCGTTCATGGAGACGGTAAGTCGTACGTACGCATGAACGCTACTTTCATTTCTATTTCGTATTTAATAGAATGAAGTTATAATTATATAAAGGTATAATATAATTCCAGTATAATATAATGTATAATACCATTTCTCCATCATTTATACATCCCACATATGGCATTAACGATTCAAATAACTTTGAGGGGGCGGTAGTCCGCACTTCCTAAAATGAAAATATCGCATTTACCCATAATGGAAACCATAAAGGTATGCCATAAATGAAAAATAAATAAGCTTAAGGAAAACATAAACATATTATATATCATATATAAATATAGTTACATCTTAATGGCCACCTTTTAAGGTGTTATATGAGTGTTGAACAATCATCGTTTCATGAGGCAGAAATTCACCATCCACAGAAACAGTATGTTCTTTAACCATTAGATATAGGTGTGTGTAAGTGTAGCTCGAATACTTCTAATAAAAACATCCTAGTATATTTAAGATACTGTTTTTGTTACAAAAGAAAGGAATAAAAAGAGTTTAAGGGGTTGTAGAAGCAAAATAAAACAAAATAACATAAGAGAAGACATTACCTTAAAATCGGGTAACTCTTTTTTGATTTGAGCCGAAGGCTTCCTTGGGAATAATTCTTCCCAAAGTGAGGCTTCTAGGAGTAATATAGGGAAGTTCAGAGAGTATTTGGGCAGAGGTTGGCTGAGCTAAAAGGATTTGAAGGTTTGAATAAGGTGGTAGTGGTGGGGGCCTTTTATAAAAGGAGAGGAGGATCACTCTTGGAAAGTCATGAAATGTTACTTTATTAAATAATGAGTTTAGGATTTTAAAGGTCCCACACTTATATATTTCGAGGTTAAGGTGATAAGGGTTATAAATATACTCATCCAATATGTTTTTGACAAGTGTAAGACTTATATTTTATATTATCTATTTATTTTATTTAAATCGTTAATTAATGAGGTAATCGTTGTATCATCATGGTGTCATAAATAATTTAATTTATTTAATGTCTAAAAATTATAAAAAAATTATCATGATGTAGGAAATATTTTTATCTTTCTAATTAATATTTATAGTCAAAAATATAACTATCATAACCCCATTTAAAAAAAATTAGTAAAACAACTCATGTTTGTGACATTTTTATTTTAACATTAAAAAAATGTTTTTAATGTCACTTTCCTACCAAAGTGGCACCATGGGGTCCCCAAGTTGACCCATGGATTTTATTGGTCGGCCATGACTCATCCAATAGTGGTAGGACATGTTTCAAGGTCATTTAATATTATTATAACATTATCTTTACCTTAAATTTCACTAATTACCTTTCATCGTGATTAATAAAACTTAAAAGTTACTATTCACCAAAAAAATTATTTTAATCCCATTGAACCACATTTTACTTCCTAATGAAAACAATGTATGTCGGATTTTTGAAAATAAAATCACAAAAGTGGTAATGTTTCATTTAAATGAAAAATTAGTTTTTTAACTACCACTTAGTGGTTTCACTATTCATCAAAAATTGAAGTTTTTCAGAACAATGCCAAAATTTCACCCAAAGATATAATTGATATTCTGAATTCAAAAATGATGCCTATTTTACAAAATTACAAACATATAAGTTGCATTAATTAATTTTATAATTAATTCCTGCTGTCACAACAAATAGCGTGTTTTTAAGAAAGAATATCAATCAAAAGATTGACAATTGTTTAAGTCAAATTTCAATGTGAAATTAATTATAATGACCACCCTTGGATAAAATGGTAAAAATATATTATAATTATACTTTAAAACCACCCAATAGAATAATTTATCACTATAAATTATTTTGATTAAAAAAGTTGTTTGTAAGTATTTTTCACTATTCATAAAAAATTGGAAGTTCTCAGAAAAATACCAAAAATTCAACATAGGCTAATTTCGATATTCCGAATCCAAAAATGAAGTCCATTTTGAAATAAAAAATATATATAATTTCAAAAAGTGGGTTTTACTATTTATAATGGCTATTTTTATTAGTCGCGGTGTGTTAGAATCTCGAGCTTGTGTACAATGCAAGTTATTGCATTATTGAAAGAGAAGCGTATCATGGAAGCTCAGGGTGTTACATTCTACCTTCCTTCAATAAATTGCGTCCTCGCAATTTGAAATTTTTGTTTGAAAATAAAAGGTTGATTTAGAAAATACCTTTGTGGAAAACCCACATCGAAAATAAGGTTAATAAAAATATAACATTAAAAGAAAGAAAGAGAGGTACAAAGGTCACCCGAGATAGCCCATACTAGGATTATATGAAAATATGGATATGGAGGAAAAACAAACCATCAAGGTCTGATGGAGAGTTGTAGAAAATAGGATTAGGAGAAAGTTAACCACAAGAAAATCACAAACTTGTGATTGGTTAAACGGTCATTGAATTCCCAGTTGGAAAAGTTAACCGACAATGTTTTTGTTTTAAGTTACCTTTCATAAAGTTGAGGAATTTATTTAAGAGATTTAATAAGAACATAAGGAAATATACTTACTTTTCAGGTAGGCTTTCATTCTTTAATAAATTTTTACCACGAACCCATGTTTCACTCCAAATGGTAACAGAACTCAAAAATATTCTATTTATCCTAATTTTATAAGGATCCAAATATTACCACATACCATTTAGATTAGAAAAACTATTTTTTAATAACCAGGGACTTCATGTAGTCTAGTGGTAGGTAATAAAGGCCTATCGCACTATGGTTGTGGGTTCGATTCCTGCAGCTTTGTCCGACGCGATGGGTTATCCCCCAACCTGCTGGTTGTCCTTTTCCTAAAACTATAGTATTTTAATATTCCAAAAATAATATTCATAAATGTTTTAACCTTAAACAATACTATCCAAATTTCAACTTAATCCATTCCAACCTTTATAGTTATCCAAAATAACTCTGTCCAAACTTTCTCTAAAAGGTCTCTAAATTCCAAAATCAATTGTAACATCAGATTCCCCAAACAAAGTAAAGTTTCTATTATTGTCACATACTAAAAATATGATTACCTTCATCATATTAAATCCTTAATGAAAACAACAAGTACTGCAGTACAATCCTTATATATATCACATTATCCTTATAACCATAATATAATCCTTGGGTCCAAAAGCACCAATACATTAATTATTCCACTTCAACTGTAGTAACAGTATAATATTGTCCTTGATCCCATGGCCTTTTCTGAGGTAAGTTTCCCTGATGCTTAGGACATTCATTTGCATAATGCCCCATTTCCCTACAATTTTAGAATTTAACATTTATAACCTCTTTCTTTCCCTTGCAATCACGATCCTGGTGACATTTTTCTCCACATTTATAACAAACTCTCATTCCTTTTAGGCATGTATCGGGGTGATTATTCCCACAATTATCACATAATGGAAAATACTTCTTTCCCTTTTTCCCTTTATCTGTCTCCTATTCCAACATTCTCTTCTTCTCTTGCTTTACTTTATTGTCCGAAGATTTAGAGAATTCCTTTTCTGTTTTGATAGCACATGAGACAATGTCTTTGTATGACAAGAAGGTTTGTGAGACTAATTCTTGATGAATAAATTGTTTTAAACCATCAAATAAATGATCAATCTTACTTCTTGGGTTACATATATAATCTGCAGCATGCCTCTCTAACCTTGTAAAGTTAGCCTCATACTTTGCGACATTATCATCCTCCTTTTGTCTCAGACTCATAAATTTCCTTTCCATATCTGCTCTATGGTCATGAGGAAAGTACTTTTCTATGAAAATCTCTTTGAACTCCCTCCATTCCATATTATATACTTCGTCATCTTCTTTCGTGTTTTTAATCAGTGACCACCATTGATTGGTATCTCCAGTGAGGCGGTAAACTACCATGAAAACCTTCTCCCTTTCGCTACTCCCCAAGGCGTGGAATATTTTCTCTAAGGAGTTTATCCATTGCTCAATAACTATTGTATTTGTACCCCCATTAAATTTTGGCGGTTGTTGCCTCATGAAGCGGTCTAACATTGATCCTCCACGTTGCGGATCAGGGTGCTCCATATGAGTAAGGTTATTATTCATAACCTGAGTGAGTTTCCCCAGTATGGTGATAAGTTGATCATCACCAGTTGTTTCTCCATCTCCACTATAATTATTTTGAGTAGGAGGGAAATCCCTACATGGAGTGCGCGCATTGATACGATTTCCATTCCTTCCACTAGGCGCCATTTCTAAACAATGGCATAAACTGGATTAGTTTATGAATCAAAATACATAATTCTATACTTGTAAAACAATTAACATAAATTTAACTATTTATGGTTATAATCCATAATCACAAAAATGTTTTCATTGAGGAAGTATATACTCATAAACCCTTCATAATGGTTTGTAAATAAAATGAGAATTATCCTAAGAATATCCCCCGAGAGTGTCGTAACCAAGAGTCCAGCAAGGACCATTGTTATGCACCAGTTTCCGTTCAAGTCTAGCTCAAAGAGGTGTTTTTGGGTTTTACCCCTAGGTACATCTGTGCCAGAGCCGCCTCTACCAGCTCGTATCCAGATAGGGATGTATTGCTTGGAAAACTCACAAAATATCTATAATACCAAAATTCTAGGAAGTTCTTCTATACAAATCCTCAAAGTCTATCTTTGGGCTATGTGCTCTAATTAGAGTTTATCTAAATCTAGCTTCCAAGGTTAGTACTAAACTGCCTCTGATACCAACTGTAATGCCCCAACCCCAGTTACCTAGAGTCGGGGCATTATTGCATAACATTGGCATGATCACTAAAGATCAAGTCTCGAAAGACCGGTTAGTTTAGTATCCTTGGAAACACTAGATACATTCATAAATGTTACATTACATCATAAAGTGAAAAAATGCAACAACAAAGTCTCCATAGTCCACACTCATATCCTCTTCTGACTATCCCTGCAGGTCATTCATAAAATACTTCTTCACATCCTCGAAAATATTAAAACATTGAAAGGGGTGAGCTCAGATGATCAGTAAGGATAACAATATTTTGGAAGCTTTTATAAATAAACATTAACATTTAAGTCAATGTATAACTAAAACAAAATCCTTTTTAAACATTAACTTCATCATAATATGGCAAAAATAAAATTAAATAATGCCATTTACTTACTCACATGGATATTCTACTAGTAGAATAATCACATGCAATATCAATAACCACTTTCATAATGATGGAATGCATACTTCAAGACTATCATAACCACATATCCAAGGCCTTGTGCCAAGACTACAAATAAGATTTTTTCAAGGCCTCGTGATAAGACACTAGTTTGTCTCATGAGGCCAATCGATGCATTGAGGAGCTATAGCGGGCTCCACCCGTCACTTATTAAGTTCAATGCATTCCTCATATGAATAGGTTTAAACATATCATAAACCATAAAATAATTATATCACATAAAACACGCATAAAAGAAACATAACATTTCCATATTTCAATCACAAGATATCAATACAACACATTGATATAATAAAAACATTATCAAACCCATTTTCAATACCAAAATAAAAGAAAATTAAAACTTGGTATTTATTTTTCATTTAAAAAAATTATGGCTTGTAGAGGAATCCAAAACTCAAATAATAGTCACGGCGGTGGAGAAGTAATTGTCGTCACATACGTAAGAAAAAACATTACTTTTGTCGTTTAGTAAAAACACTTTGTATAATAAGATTCCTTTTTAATAAAAGTAAAAGTCAAAGGGGTTTATACACCATATAAAGGAAAGTTGTTTATAAAACCAAATATTCCTCATTGAAAGGAGATTGAGACGAAGTCCCTTAAAAAGATCATTTTTTAAATAAAATAGTTCTATTATGTGTATTCACTATAAGTACACATAAAGAATGTATAAATACAAGATATGACATAATAATATCATGACATAATTTGAAAGTAGGAGATTAACCCAAAGAATGAAAATTGGGTTAAGAAGTTCCTTTACAAAGATCATTTTTAAATAAAATAGATCTATTATGTGTATTAACTATATGTACACATAAAGAAAGTACAAATACAAGATGGGACATAATAATATCATGACATAATTTGAAAGTAGGAGATTAACCCAAAGAACGAAAATTGGGTTAAGAAGTTCCCTTACCTCGTGTCCCATTTGACTCGACCATTCTTTAACCTCCTGAATAATAAAGTAGAGTTAATTTATAATAGCTTAAGAACCTTTTTCAAGTTTATTATTCCTTTTATATCACTTATTACCTTGTTATGAACATTATGTAATTATTTATGTTAATAACGGTCATTTTGTCGATCTTTGGTATTGAGTCAAAAATAAACTTCTTAAAATTACAAGTTGTTCATGTGGTAAAATATCCATTATATCCATAATTATATTCATGATATAGATATCATATATATCATGTATATCCATTTTATACATTCATTTATTATATTACATAACATTTAGAGGTAAGAAATGAAATGCACCGTTCATGGAGACGGTAAGCCGTACGTACGCAAGAACGCTACTTTCATTTCTATTTCATATTTAATGGAACAAAGTTATAATTATATAAATTTATAATATAATTACATTATAATGTAATGTATAATACCATTTACTCCATCCTTTATACATCCCACATATGGCATTTACGATTCAAATCACTTTGAAGGAGCAGTAGTCCGCACTTCCTAAAATGAAAATATCGCGTTTACCCATAATGGAATCCATAAAAGTATGCCATAAATGAAAAATAAATAAGCTTAAGGAAAACATAAACATATTATATATCATATATAAATATAGTTACATCTTAATGTCCACCTTTGAAGGTGTTATATGAGTGTTGAACAATCATCGTTTCGTGAGGCTAAAATTTTCCATCCACAGAAACAGTATGTTCTTTAACCAGTAGATGTAGTTTTGTGTAAGTGTAGATCAAATACTTCTTATAAAAACATCATAGTATATTTAAGATAGTGTTTTTGTTACAAAATAAAGGAATAAAAATAGTTTAAGGGGTTTGAGAAGCAAAATAAAACAAAATAACATAATAGAAGACATTACCTTAAAATCGGGTAACTCTTTTTTTATTTGAGCCAAAGGCTTCCTTGGGAAGAATTATGCCCAAATTGAGGCTTCTAGTAGTAATAGAGGGAAGTTTAGAGAGTATTTGGGCAGATTTTGGTCGATCCAAAAGGCTTTGAAGGTGTGAATAGGGTGGTAGTGGTGGGGGCCTTTTATAAGAGGAGAGGAGGGGCACTCTTGGAAAGTCATGAAATGTTACTTTATTATATAATGAGTTTCGGATTTTAAAGGTCCCACACTTATATATTTTGAATATAAGGTGATAAGGGTTCTAAATATACTCATCCAATGGGTTTTTTATAAGTGTACGTCTTAGATTTTACATTATCTTTTTATTTTATTTAAATCGTTAATTAATGAGGTAATCGCTGCATCATCATGGTGTCATAAATAATTTAATTTATTTAATGTCTAAAAATTATACAAAAATTATCATGATTTAGTAAATCTTTTTAGATTTCTAATTAATATTTATAGTCAAAAATATGACTTGTATAACCCCATTTAATTTTTTTTTAGTAAAACAACTCATGTTTGTGACATTTTTATTTTAACATTAAATAAAAAGTTTTTAATGTCATTTTCCTACCAAAGTGGCTCCATGGGGTACCCAAGTTGACCCATGGATTTTCTTGGTCGGCCATAACTCGTCCAATAGTGTTAAGACATGTTTCAAGGTCATTTAATATTATTATAACATTATCTTTACCTTAAATTTCATTAATTACCTTTAATCGTGATTAATTAAACTTAAAAGTTACTATTCACCAAAAAATTATTTTAATCTCATTGAACCAAATTTTACTTCTTAATGACAAACATGTATGTCGTATTTTGGAAAATCAAATCACAGAAGTGGTAATGCTTCATTTAAACGAAAAATTAGTTTTTTAACTACCACTTAGTGGTTTCACTATTCATCAAAAATTGAAGTTTTTCAGAACAATGCCAAAATTTCACCCAAAGCTATAATTGATATTCTAAATTCAAAAATGATGTCTATTTTACAAAAATTCCAAACATATAAGTTGCATTAATTAATTTTATAATTAATTCCCGTTGTCACAACAAATAGCGTGTTTTTAAGAAAAATATCAATCAAAAGATTGACAATTGTTTAAGTTCAATTTCAAAGTGAAATTAATTCTAATGACCACCATTTGATAAAATAGGAAAAATATATTCTAATTATACTTTAAAACCACTCAATAGAATAATTTATCACTATAAGTTATTTTTATTAAAAAAGTTTTTTTTTAGTATTTTTCACTATTCATAAAAAATTTGAAGTTCTCAGAAAAATACAAAAAATTCAACATAGGCTAATTTTGATATTCCGAATCCAAAAATGAAGTCCATTTGGAAATATAAAATATATATAATTTCAAAAGTTGGTTTTTACTATTTATAATGGCTATTTTTATTGGTCGCGGTTTGTTAGAATCTCGAGCTTGCATACAATGCAAGCTATTGCATTATTGAAAGAGAAGCGTATCGTGGAAGCCCGAGGTGTTACAAAGGATGTGTCAGTAAATTCTCATTATGAAAAATAAACATGATATATTTTTATAAATTATTATTATACCTATGTTTTACTTTGATATAATCCTTAGTGTGGGAAATATTTAAAAATAAAATGAAAAAAAATATTACAAATTGAAGAAAATTTTGATTCGTGATAAACATGTATAATTCCTAATATTTAGAGGGGATACTTCACTATCTAGATTATTTATAGATCCACCCCAGTAGATCTTCTAGATTATAACCTTAGGGAAGATGATAAAAAATATTTTAATAGAAAAGGTAATCTCAAAATTGAGTATTAACCTATTGTACCGGAATACATTTATGTATTTCCTAAGGAATTGCTTGGATTTCCACCAGATTGTGAAGTTGAGTTTTCCATTGATTTAAACCCTAATATGAGACCTATATCAAAGACTATATATATAATTTACACTATGTAATTATTGTATTTAATGAAACAATTAGAGTATTTGTGTGATAGATGATTTATACTCCCAAGTATTTCACTTTGGGGAGCCCCTACTCTTTTTATTTTGAAGAAAGGTGGATCTTTGAGGCTCTATATTGATTAAATGTAAATAAATTATATTATGATAAAGGACTAGTATCATATTCATCATATTGATTATTTATTTTACCACCTTCATGAAGATAATATTTTTCAAATATTTAACTTTGTTCAATTTATCAATAATTGAGGGTGAATAAGGATGATATTCCGAAGACAGCATTTCATATGTGGTATAAACATTTTGAGTTTACAGTAATTCCATTTGGATTGGATAATGTGCACTTTTTTTATGGATATAATAAATATATTATTCAAGGAATATCTTACTAATTTGTTTTTAGTATTTTTTGATGATATATTGGTGTTTCTAAAATCTATGAAGACCACAAAAATCACTTTTGAATTATTCTTGATACTCTTATAAGAAAAGATTAATGTGGGAAATTTAGTAAGTTTGAATTATATATTCAGAAAGTTTCTTTTCTTGGACATATTTTCTTTAATGGTGGAATCTTATTTAATCCTATGAATAAAAAGGTTGTCAAAGAATATCCTACACCAATAAACATAACTAAGGTACATAATTTCATTGGTTTGGCAGGCTTCTATCACTGATTTGTTCAAAACATTTCCTGATTGGATAACTCATTAACCAAGATTATACATAAATGGGTTAAGTTAACATGGAAAAATGGAAGTGAATAATGTTTTAAATAATTTAAGAGGATATTGGTCAATGATTCAATTTTGACTCTACTATCAGGAACTGAAGACTTATATTATATAGGGATTAATAGAATAACGAACTTGGTTATGTCCTTATAAAAAATGATAAATTAATTACCTATACGTTAAGGAAGTTATATTATCATGACTAGATCTATAAAAATAATTATATTTAGTTGGGATTCATAATATTTTATTTGAATATATGGAGACATTATCTATATAGTTAATGATGTGTGATATACATAGATCATATGCCTAACACGCCAAGATTTTAAAAGAGGAACATCGTGTTCAATAGTGTATATGAAATGGAACACCAATATTATAATATAAGATAACACCTTGATACTTTAAGATGCACTTATTTTTAAATAAATTCAATCTCTTTGATAGTATTTGATGCACAGAACACCGACTATAAATTAAAACCTGATGCTCTATTAAAATATTATTATTTAAACATGACCATTATAACCTAGTTATTAAGTTTATGGATATGAATAAGAACAAATAAATTATTAAAATTATATGGGTTAAACATTTATAAAATAAATCATATAGATATATATTTATTAGAAAAATAATAATAATAATTCAAAAGAAAATGAATTTTTTCAGCAAAAACTATATTTTTCTAAATAGGGGTTTCGTTACACTTTGCAAGCATAATTTAAAATTAATTTTTACCAGTTTTATAAAAATAAATTCATAAAATTAACTTACTTTTTTAAATAATCATTTAAAATTTATCTTATACTGAATTTCCTATATTTTTCTGAAAAGATTAATTTTTTGATGAATAATGAAAAATAGTAGTTTTTATAAAAAATATTCTTTTTATTTAAGTTTTTTAATGGTTCCATTTTGATTTAAAATTGTTTTAAAAGTAAAATAAATTCAATTATGTTATAATAAAAAAATTATGTTTTTTTAATAAATTTTTTATTGAATTTTTAAATTAAAACTTTCTATACTTATTAGAATTTTCTATTTAAAAAACTTCTTTTTCAACGCATCTGCAGGTCTAGTTTCAAATTTTATTTGACACTTATGTAAGTTAAATTTGATAAAATGGATTAAATATTTGGAATAATAATAAATAATATTATTTAATAATGTAAAATTAATTTTTTTCATAATAATTAGTAAAAATATAATAAATTAATTAATGTGAAATGTTTAAAATGGGGTATTGTGCATTACATGATCTTATGTTAAAATTACTTTTACACACACATAGAATTTTTATTTTAACAATTTTATTAAATATTTATGATAATTGGGACCAAATTATCTAATAATTATAATTTTTTTATGATTAATGGATAAATTACCAAGGATAAAAAACTAATTACCGTAGTGAAAACTCGAATGGTAAAAGTGACTAAACTTAAAGGATAGGGAATAAAATGTTTAAAAAATGAGTTATTTTATGTTGTGGAGATATTTATATACCTTAAATTCTCTCTAATACATTATTTATCAATTTTTGAGGAAATTTTGGTGATAGTGACTTCCCATTATTGAATATTTTTGATTATTTAAAAAAAAGCCACTACTCCTCAATTATAAAAAGGAACCCACTCCCCTAACTTATTAACACCTCAAAAACCATTTGTATCTTAAAAAACCTTTAAAATCCCTCAAAAAATCCTTATAAACATTCTATATCTTCCTTTATTCCCAAAATACCAACTCTAGGGTCTTTAAGAGGAGATCCAAAGGAGGTTTCTCTAAGAGAAGGTAATTGTCCTCATTAAGATCATTTTTTTCTTTATTATTTTATAACATTAAATTATGTATTAACACGTCTAATATAATAATATTATTATATACCATATATTGATATTTTATTATGTTGAATACATAATATTTATCCATATCCACTTCCATAAAATGGGAAACGACATCAGTAATCGTGTGTATAGTGGACTACTACCTCGTGAACTGATGTAACTTGTTTTCCATCATCAATTATCACAGTTGGATATAATTATGGATTTAATATATATATTATTTATTAAATAATTATACTTTTATATTTATAATACCACATATACCTTCTTATTTTCCATTTTGTTTAAAATATGATAATGTCCCTCATGTGTACGGCATACTACTGCCTCATTAAGCGATCTGATTCATTTTTCACTTATAATTTACATATAAAGTAATAAGGATAAATTTAATGAATATATATCATATATATGACATGATATAAATTATTAAAAATTTATATATCATACACTTCCTTAAGATTTCACAATTTAATGGAATGATATTGTCGCTCATGCGTACGTATGGTCTGTCGTCTCCATAAAGTGGTACGATTCATTTTCTATGTCCAATTTTTAAGAATTTTTATAAGGATGTATCTAATTAAAAAAAATATTTATAAAATTGATATAATTATGGATATTATATAACTATATCTTATGTAAAATAACTGAAACATTCATGACAAAACACAAATGAGAAAACACGGCTATTAACACCCGTAACAACGAAAATAATGAAATATTATTAACAAAAAGGTTTTAAAATGGTATAATATGAGAATATATGGTATGAAATATATTATTATGTTTCTTTAATATATTTATAATAAACCTATATTTATTATACATGAGGTTCAGACACAAATGAAGGGAGTCGAACCAGAGGTAAAGGTTTATCGTCTCATTTTTACTTCCATGAGACATATGTCATACTCAATACTTATTCCTTTGTTTAGTGTATATAATTCCATTTTTTGATATATTATATAATGGATATATTTATATTCATATTATTTAAAGTTTCAATAGATTTTATTTAGTTCATGTGTATTATGATTTAAAAGTTACCAAAGTGGTATGCGTTTATTTCACAATCTCATCTTTATTTGGGATTGTTTGTGTTTAAGTATCCCTTGGGGGGATTATTTAGATTTTCTATATTAAACAAAATATATTTTAATATACTCTTATTATTAATGTAGTTTTCAATTAATGGTACCATTTTTCCTCTCTTTGGTACTTAAAATGATTAAGATGTTTTTTAAAAATGGAAACATTATTTCTCTTTTCTGTTGAAAATTGTTTTTCATGCAAATATATGTTTTCTAAATATGTTTTAAAAAATGTTCTTAACATTATATAAATGATTTATTAAACAAAATTTTACCCATTTTTTACATTTTATAAAATAAATTATTGGAATCTTCATGTCATTTTCAAGAGAAGTTCCATTAGGATTTTACCAAAAATGTGAAAGGAATCATTGTTTTAATATATATAAGAATGAATGGAATTTTCCACCATCATGAACACAAAATGATTTAAAAGATTTAATTATAAGTTTTAAAGTTTATTTTAAAAATAAAATTATTTTTAAAATATTTTTTGAACTTTAGTTTTAAAAAAATATAAGTAAAAAGTTTATTTTTCTTTATAATGTTTTTATGACATTTTTATGGTATTTATTTCTGTAAAAAACATAAAGCCTTTACTATTATTATTATCCATATAGAATATCTTGTATTTATACCATCTTTATTATTTATTTAAATGGTTTATGATCATTTTGGTCATGGATGTACAATTTTATTACCATTTACCATATTACTCTGGATGGTTTGTGATTATTTTTATTTATTGGGGTATGTACTAACATTTCATATGTTATTTTTTCAGTAAAATTTCTTATATTGATTTTATTTCACCTAATTTATAAGAGGAATGAATTGGACTTATTAAGTGATAGGTGAATCCTGGAATTACATATCCCCTCGTTGCATTAGTAGGCCTCATGATACAAATCAGTTAGCTAAATTTAATGTGTTTTACCCATAGTTTTAAAATGTCTTATGAAAATTATTAGAAATATATTTATGATGTCTGGATTTATGTATTCCCTAATTATAATATCAATTATTTATTTCCATTTTATTATTCAATTAGTTAGAATATCTATGGATAAGTTTCATTCTCATGTGATTATTTATATGTATTTATTTGATAATCTTTCATTATTTCCATATTATGATCAAGTTATTATTTAAATAGCATGTATTTTTTATTTACCTTTCCATATTTATTATGCTAAATTATTCATGATAGATTATATTGTACACATACCATTATTGAGAATATGATATCGCCCCTTTCTTAGGTTTTATTTTCCTTAGGATACTAGGATGTATTTTGTGATTGATATGTAGGGATATGCTAAGTGAAATAATGGAATTATAAAAGAAAACACTTTATGTATTTTATGTTTTTAAAATTTAATTTGAATTTAAAGTATGTATCTATTTTACCAATACTACTAAACAATTCAGTCCTTGGGGATGTGATTTATTGAATCTATTTATAATGTAATAAAGTAACCACTGACTTCAAGCTACTAGATTTGGGGTCGTTATAGATGTAATTAGATAAAGTTTAGAGAAACCATGGGAAATATATTTAGGAAAACATATATTAAGAAATATAACCCTATGAATTAATTTAAGGATAAGTCAAATTATAGGATATCATCCTAAAATTTTAGTAAGGTAGAAATTATATGGTTTTCCAATTAATGAATATCTATTTGTATATTACACGTGGATGTGGTACTAAAATAGATGTACCAAGGAGTAATAAATCAGAAAAAGGAACATTGGAATTGACTCAGGAATTACCTAGTACACGACAACAGGCTTTACTACGCACCTGGTTTGACACTCCTAGGGGATATTCTTGGAATAATTCACATTTTCTTTATAAAGCATTATGAAGTATTTGAAAATATTTTTATAATTTGAATTTTTTCAAAGAAACCATGTTTATGATTTTTAGATTATCCATGCATAAATTTTTCAAATTATGTTAAGTGTTTCACTAGCTTTGGGATTATAAATTATGTTTCATAATGTTATGATCTAATATAGTGTATTACATTTTATAAAAACAGTGCCTAGAGTAAATAATGGAAACCATATCAAATCAAAAAAAACCAATATAGGGATCCCCACCTAGGAAATACAATGAAGCTCGAACTAGAGTTATAGCTAGAACAAAATAAATTATAACCATATTGCGATAGATAAATACAGTTATGAGTAATAATATTTCACATATAGAGTATCCTATTAATCCACCATGTGGTGTAACAATGTTAGACTGCTTTATACACCAGCAAGCTCCATCATTCAAGGGGACCACAAATCCATTTGTTGCTAAGAAATGGATTAGCTCCTTAGAAAATATATTTATTACTTTCGGAATCAATTAAATAGAGAATGTTTTTATGGAATTTTATCATCCCTCAGTATATTTAATTTAATAGTGATTATTGATTCAAAATAATAAGGATTAAGAATAAATATCAAACATTTAATGGAAGGATTTTATGGTAATTTTCTTCGAAAAGTATTTTCCACACAAACAACGAGTGGATATGGTGAGACAATTCCTGAGTCTAAGACAAAAGGGAGATAAAAAATTTTCTATGTATGAATCCAACATTTAAGGATTATAAGTAATTATATAGACTATATATATAATCCAAAGAGTATTATTAACCATTTCTTCAATGGGTTAAATCAAATCCTTCTAAGGGTACTAGTATCCCAAACATTCTCATAATATGAGGATATAGTATCATGTGTTATCAATATAGAGAAGGAATTATCCATGTCTTATGGATTCTAAGGGATAAAGAAAATAATAGGATGCTATATAAAAATATAGATAAATGGAATAATGGAAAGAAGGATTTTCCCACATGTGATATTTTTGGATAGAAACACCATGGTACTTTCTTTAATAGAATGGGAGTTTACTACAATTGTGAGGAGAAATGACACTATCATTATGATTGTAAGGGTAATAAAGATGTTTGAAATGTTTAATGATTCAACTATAAGGTTACGGGGCACTGGACAAACGAATTCCCCATGTGTAAAGGGAATATAACATAGAATGATCTAAAAGATCAATGTCCATAATATGTTATTAATATAGTTTGAGGTGCATTGATTTAAATTCTTATGTATTTATATTAAATAATTATGTTGTGGAACTATTTTATCAATGATATTTTCATTATAATAATCATGAAACATATAAGTATTGTCTTAAAATAGTATTTCTTCAAGGATTTAGAAGCATATATTAAATGGTACTAAGAAAAGTGATTCAATGAAGAGTTAATATTTTTGAAAAAAAAATAATTAATGGGATTTGGCCCTTAATATGTGCTCAATTTTGTGATAATAATGATAATGATATGTTTATGGTATAGTATTTTTTACCTTGAAATTGGTTAAGTGATTTTATGGTTTATGTTATCTTTGCTAGATTTTACCGCATGTTTGGATTTATATAATATATTCAATACACTAAGATTTTTAGAAGCATGCATGATTTCATTAATGTTCTATAGTGATCAAGGTATTCTCATATTTTTAATGTGACATTAAGATCCACTTATATTTTCTAGGGAATATAATTTTGATTTACTGACCTTCCTTTTAAATATTTGGACTTCTAATTTTCTTAGTCATATTTTGGAAGTCTTAAGGTTATGTATTTATGAAATGGATTACGTTAAACTTTGGGAGTTAAAAGTGATGTATTAGAAATTAATGAATTATTGGATAACTCGTTCTAACAATTTTTTTCTTGGAAGATATCTAGATATAGGAGGAATGACTTTTCATTCTTGTATATATATTATGATCAAATTTTAGAGCTTCGGGCATAAAAATTAATTTTGGATATTCATTTCTTAGAGTAAGATATGAAGATTAAATTTATAAAAGTACAAACAAAGGATGAAATTTTACTTTTCAAGTAAGTATATTTACTTATGTCCATTGTCTAGATGATAAAGGAATTCCTCAACTCTAGGAAAGGGATGTTGAAAAAAAAGTGTTCTCCAAGTACCTTCATTTTGGGAAGAACTAATGATCCTTTCACTCATCATAGATTTATGAATTTGTAGTGGTTAAATTTTCTAGATCATTCAATTTATTATGGTCAATAATCTCTTTTAGCCTCCATATTTATTTACTCTTTTTTCTATGTCTATATTTTTAAATCCCAATAATGTTTTCCTACTTGGAAACTTAGTATGTGTTATTCCAGATGACCTTTATACTTCCCTTTCCCTATTATGAAGAGGATGTTTTATTAACACTTTTTATGATGTGGGTTTCAAAAAAAGGTATTTAAAAATTTGAAACACTTGATTACTGATATCAAGATTAAATTATGATGACACAATTTATTTAAGGGTGTAGAATATAATAACCCGATATTTTAAAATAGAAACATCATGTTCGATAGCATATATGACATGAAAAAACAAACTTCAAAGAGAATATATCACCTTGATACTTTATGATATATTTATTTTTAAATAAATTAAATATCTTTGATGTCTTGTTATGCACATAATGTTGGGTTTAAATAAAACAAGATACTCTATTAAAATATTATTATTTAAACATAGTCATTATAACCTAGACATTAATTTGGTGGGTATGAATAAGACTAGATAGATTATAAAAATTATATTTTCTAAACATTGAAAAAATAAATTAAATGAATATATATTTATTAGAAATAAAATACAAATCATTTGAAAGAAAATAAAATATTTTCTGAAAAAAAAACAATATTTTTATAAAATGGGGTACTGTTTCACTTTTTATGCATACTTTGAAATTAATTTTCACCACTATTATTGAATTTATTTTCAAAAATGAACTTAATTTTTAAAATAATCAAGTAAAAATTATCTTAGAATGAATTTTTGAAATTTTTTTGAAAAGATTAATTTTTTGATGAACAAAGAAAAATATTGGTTTTTATAAAAATATTGATTTTCATTTAAATAATTTAAAGGTTCATTTTTTATTTAAAATCTTTCTAAAAGTAAAATTAGTCCAATTATGTTATAATAAATGAAATTTAGTCCATTTTAATCAATTTCATATATAATTTTTAAATTTAATATTTCTAATACTTATGATAATTTTCTCTTTGGAAAAACACCTTTTCATCATGTCTATGAGATTAATTTTAACTTAAAATTTTCCAATTATGCGAGTTTAATTTGATAAAATATATTCCACATTTGTAATAAACATAATTAATATTATTTAATATGGTAAAATTATTTTTTGGTCATAATAATTAGTAAAAACGATAACAAATTAATTAATGTTGTTACGGATAAAATTGAGGTTTTTTGCATTACATTTGATTGTGTTAAAATTAATTTTACACGCACATAGAATTTTTATTTGATAAATTGGATTTTGTATTTATAATTTTTTTTAAATTATTTATTAATTATCATTTTATTTTAGGATTAATAGATAAATTACCTAGGTTAAAAAAACTAATTTTCATAGTGAAAACTAAAATGGTAAAAGTGAGTAAACTTAAAGGATAAGGAATAACATGTATAAAAATTTGTTATTTTATGTTTTATAGGTGTTTATAAACCTTAAAATTACCTCGAATCAATTATTTATAAAAAATTTAGGCACTTTGGGTGATATTGACTTCCCATTATTGAATAGTTTTGGGTATTTATAAAAATGACACTCCACCTCAATTTTAAAAGGAGACTCGGTCCCCTCAATTATTCACACCTTTAGAGCCATTTCAATCTACCAAAACAAAAATAATTCCCTCTAAAAATAATTATATACAATATATATCTTCTATTATTCACAAAATACTAACCCCAGGGTTCTTAAGAAGTGATCCAGAGGATTTTTCTCTAAGAAAAGGTAATTTTATTCACTAACTCGTTCTTTTTCTTTATTGTTTTACAAAATTCAATTTTGTATTAAAATATAAAATATAATAAAACAAATATCTCCTATATACTAATATTTTATTATTTTTCATTCATGATATTTATCCATCCCTACATCCATCAAATGGGAAATGAAATTGCCAATCATCTATATGGCGGACTACCACCGCGTGAACTAATGTAACTCATCTTCCATAAACACATGTCACAAAAGGATATAATGATGGATTATATATATATATATATATATTATTTATTATATAATTATACTTCTAGAGTTATAATATCATATATACCTCATTAATTTCCATTTTATTTGAAATATGATAACATTGCTTGTGTGTACAGCAGACTACCGCCTCACAAAGCGATCTGACTCATTTCTCACTTATAATTTACATGGAAAGTAATAAGGATATATTTAATGAATATATGTGATATATATTATATGATATAAATTATGTAAAATTAATATATCATACAATTCCTTGTAATTTCTTTCATTAAGAGAATGGTATTGTCGGTCGTGCATACATGCGGCCTACCGTCTCCATGAAGTGGTGTGATTCATTTTCTATGTTAAATGTTAAATAATTCTTATAAGGATTTATCTAATGAAAAAAATTAATATTTATAAAATTAAAATCATTATAGAGATTATATAATTATATTTTATGTACAAGAACCCAAACTTTCATGATAAAACACGCAGGGGATAACATTAACTCCCAAAACAATGAAAATAATGAAATATTTTAACAAATAGGTGGAAAAATATTATAATATGATTTTATATGATATTATATATATGATTATGGTTCTGTAATAGATGTATAATAAACTTATATTTATTATAAAAGAGGTTCAGACACGTACTAAGGGAGTCAAACCTGAGGTAAGAGTTTCTCATCTCACTTTTACTTCTATGGGACATATGGAATATTCTCTAATTATTAATTTGTGCGGTGTAAATAATTACATTTTTGATATTTTATATCATGAATATATTTTTATTTATGGAATTTAAATTTTCATTCAAAGTTATTTCTTACATGGGTTATATGATTCAAATTTTACCAAAGTGAGATGCATTTATTTTAAAATTTCATCATTATTTAAGATTGTTTGTGTTTAAGTATCCCTTGAGGGGATTATTTGGAATTTCTATATAAAAATAAAACTATTTTTACCTCCTATTATTATTGATGAACTATAAATCTAATAGAACCATTTATTCTTCTCTTTGGTACTTAAAATGATTGAGAAAATTTTTATTAAAAAAATGAAACATTATTTCTCTTTTTTGTAAAAAATGATTCTTATTCCAAATCTATATTTTCTAAAAAAATATAAAATGTTTTTAACATTATCCAAATGATTTATTAAATAAATATTTACCCATTTTTGAATTTTTACAAAATGTTTTTAAAGGAATATTTATGTCATTTTCAAAACAAATCTCGTTTGGCTTTTACCAAATATGTGAAACGAATATTTGTTTTAACATGTACGATATGAATGGAATTTTCCTATTTCATGGACACTAAATGTTTTTAAAGATTAGATTATAACTTTAAAAGTTTATTTTAAAAGAAAATTATTTTCAAAATATATTTTTAACTTTTAGTTTTAAAAAATATTATCAAAGTGAAAATATTATTTTCCTAAAAAATGTTTTCTATGAATTTTTTATGGTATTTATATTCATAAATGACATAAAACATTTATTTTACATGTAATATACTAAGGATATGTTGTATTTATACTATCCTTACCATTTCTCCAGATGTTTTATGATCAGTTTGATTAGGGATGTACAATTTTATTATCATTCACTATATTACTCTGGATAGTTTATGATTGTGTTTATTAATCAGGTTATGTTTTAATATTTCATATGTTAGGTTTTCAATATGAATTTTTATGTTGATTATATTTCACCACTTTAATATGAGTAATTCATTAGACTTATTAAGTGGTGTATGGGGCCCTAAATTACATAGCCCCATGATGCATTGATAGGTCTCAAAATACTAATTAGTTGGCCAAATTAAATGGGTCTCTATCTATAGTTTAAAACTGCCTAGTGAAAGGTCTTAGTAGTATGGTTATGATTTCCAAAATTATGAATTCCATCATTTTGTAATCTTTTATTGATGTTCATGTGATAATTATATTAGTAATAATATCTATGGATAAGTTTCAAGCTCATGTGATTATTTATATGGATTTATTTGATCATCCATTATTCCTTCCATATTATGATTAAGTTATTATTTAAATTACTTGTGTTTCTATTTGTTAAATTTTTATATTTATTATGATTATTTATTCATGATATCTTATTTTTTACACATACCCTTACTGATCATACTATCTCACCACTTTATTATGTTTTATTTTCCCCAAGATACTAGTAAGTGTTTTGTGATTGATATTCAGGGATATGCTAATGGGAATAATGGAGTTCACAAAGAAAATGCATTGTTTATTTTATTTTTTTTAAACTTAATGTATATTTAAATTATATATCTAGATTAACAATACTACTAAAATATTCGGTCCATTAGGAGGTGATTTATTTTATCTAGTTCCAATGTAATAAATTAACCACTGGCTCTGGACTACTGGAGTTAGGGTCGTTACAATAATATTCTGAAATAAAAAGTTTCATAGAAATAGATCAACTTGGTGAAAAGATGATATCTAGAGATACTCAAGGATTATTATTTTCCAATAAACTACCATTTTGGGATGGAAAATGAGATAGGGGATGAATTGAGTGGGAAATATCATAGATCTCTAACCAAAATAAAGATTGATAGTGATCATATATTCATGGATTTTGTAAAGATAGATATGGGAATTAATTAGGAAGGGGTAAAATCACTCTTTTTTCAAATGATTACAAAATAATATTTATTGGAAAAAATAAAATTGTTTATGACCTCATGATGATAATTTTCAAAAGAAAATGAAGTCCATAAATGATGGTGATAGACATAATTCATATATGAAGATGGAATTATGAAATTTAGAAATAGGTTATGTGTTCCATTTTTACCTGAGATAAAAATGGAATTATTAGATGATTATTATAGCTAAAATTTCCCTATACACCCCTGTAGTACCAAAATATTTAGGTATTTTGATGAACATTTTTTTGGTGGGATATTATGAAGTATGAAATTGCTGATTATGTATCGAGATTCTGGGTTTTCCACATGTTAAGGCTGAGAGATAGAATCCTATATGATTCATGAAAACTCGACATATTCCTATATGGAAATGAGATGAAATTACTATAGAATTTTTCATTGGATTAAAAAAAACTCTTAGAAACAATGGTTCAATGTGGGTTATTTTTTATCACCTTACTAATTCAATACATTTCCTAAATATAAGAGAATATTTACCTATTGATAACCTTACAAAGCACTATATTAATTAAATTGTCAGAATTCATGGTATAACTATTTCAATTTTCTCTGATCATGACCCCTGATTTATATTTAAATTATATAAAATTATTCATAAGGATCTTGATACTAAACTTCATTTGAGCACCGCCTATCATCCTCAAACTAATGGACAGTCTAAAATGACTTTTCAAACATTAAAGGACATGTTAAGGTCATTATCACTTTCCTTTCATGGTATGTGGGATTGGTATTTAAATTTTTTGAAGTTTTCCTATCAAAATAACTTTTAATCAAGTATTTGAATGGTTTCATATGATGTATTATATGGAAATGGATGTTGTAATCCATCTTTTTAGGATGAAGTTGGTGAAAGGAAGATTGTAGGTCCAGAACTTATTAAGGATAAAAAGATAGAGATAAAGAATATTTATAACCATATTAAAATAGTCAAAATTAAGCAAAATTATTTATATCTACAACCGAAGGAATGATTTAGAATTTATAGTGTGAGATCTCATTTTCTTGAAAGTATCACCATGGAAGGGTGTTATAAGGTTTGGTAAGAAAGGAAAACTAAGACCTAGGTACAGCAGACCTTTTGAAATTATAGATATAGTTAGAGATGTTTCATACCATTTTTAAATTATACCAAGCCTCTATAAAGTACATGATGCATTCCATATCTCATTGTTGTGGAAGTATATTCTATTCAAAACTCATGTTCTCACCCTTGAAGAAAAATAATTGGAACCAAATCTATCTTACTGTTAAGATCATATCCAGATTCTTCACATTAGAGAACAATTATGGAGGAATTAGACTACTTGGCTAGTAAATGTACATTGAATAAATTATAAAATAGAGGAAGTAATGTGTGAACTTGAGGAAGTTATGAAAAAGAACCAACCTCATTTTTTTAGAAAGTAATATCCTTAAAAATCAGAAGGATGAAATTTTTGAAGGGTGGAAGAATGTAACACCTAAGATTAAATTATAATAAATAAACATTTTATTTTAATAAAACTATAATAAAATGAACATTTTATTATTTAACAGCATAAAAATTATAATTTGATAGGATGAATATCAATTTTGAACATTCTAGGTCAAAATAATATTAGAATGAATTTTTGATATTTTCCCATAGAAATAAGATTTTATAAATAATTTAAAATATATAATTTAATAATTAATAAAATTATTTATAATTTCATGGTTTAGTTTATAGGGAGGGTAAGATCCTTTAGTTTTGTTCTGGTATTTTCTCTATTATAGTCTTTTTCAGTTGTAATACTAGTTCCTTGGTTTCCCACTTTTCCTCAAAAGTGTTTTGATAATAAAAAAGTTAATTTCATTAAATTATTTATAATAATGTTTTATAAAATATTTAATTATCCTTGTATTTATTATCAATTTATTATAAAGAGATATAAGTTCATTCAGAGGTAAAAAAGGATAGTTTTCATAAAACGGTTTTTATGTGAAAAATGTTTTTCCTTTTTAATTAATTAAATTAACCAACAATAATGAATTATTTAGATTAAATTTATAGATTATGTATCTAAAAATATGAATTTAAAACCATATAATGATTATTACTAGTCATATAGTTAATGTAAGATCATCTTATGCTAGAAAATGCATTTCATGAAAAATAGTTTTTCATTAAGTTTTAAGGGTTTATTTTTAAATTAAATTATACCACTTATGTGTATTGAATTGGATAAAATATATTATATATTTATAAAATGTATAATTAATATTATCTAATAAGTTCTAATTAAATTTTTTTCATAATTCTTTATGACACTTTCGTCGGGGCATGCACATCCGTCTGTGGAGGATGCATGGATGTTCCCCTGCATTCCCATTTTCCAAAGGTGGGCGGCATTCGTTACTCTTTTAGGGATGTCTACTCCTTGATCGAAACGGGATGATGGGATGTCAGTTCTTCCTTCCATGGATTCCTCCTTGGAACTTGTCACCTAGTCCGGGTCTCCCTCATATATTTAATACGTTGTTCATGAAACTCTTCCTAGCTTCATATCTTCATGGACACCAGTTAATTACACCACTTCTATCGGGACATCCCAAGGGGTTCGGTCAGGGCAACAACCTTCAATTAGGGGTGTAGTCACGTTGGGCATCACTGGCATGTCTGGATGCTGGGACACTGGTTCCTTTGTCTTATGTCCCTTATTATAGGGCTTCTTGAGGGCACGAAAGCCCTAGGCATCCCACATCGAACGTGGGGAATCATATTCCATGGGCATGTATCTGAGGTTTTCCTCAGCTTCCCATGTTTAAAACAGGGTATTCCGCAAGTTTAATGTAAAGTGGAGATGGATCGGACTGATCAGAACAATGACTGGAGTGTATCACATGGGTGAAACCCCTAGAGGGAACACCGATATTGGGGCCACCATGCAGTTGGCTCCCCGAATGCTATTAATTGGAATGGAGTATGGGGTGGTATGATCCCACCGAGATGTGGAAGCCCATGTAAGAATCAGGATGGATGATGGAGCGGTTGAATGAAGTGGATGGTTAATGGGATGGAACTTCCATGAGGATGATGGTGGTTTTGGGCTTGAGCCTCGAAGAGGCTTCCTACTTATCCCCGTGGTAGGTAATCAAATTCTACTTAGTTTATCTGACGACGGCTTACCGTCGATTAAGGTTTTCAGCGGCTTACCGCGGGATGGGGTCGCAGCAGCTTACCACTGGATAAGAGTATTAATATATTACTTCTAGATAGGGTCATAATGTACCGTTGGATGGGGGCGAACCGTCGTGAAGATGGTCAGTATGACCTGTGGATTGTGGGATTGAACCACAGGGAGGCTTCCTATGTACCTTTCCTTGGCAAAGATCAAAATCCTCATAGTTCGGATGTGGGCCAGGAGTTGGTGAACTGACATGAATAAGGACCTAGCATCCAAGTGGATGGTGGGATGGAACCATAGGGAGGCTTCTTACATACCTTGCCTTGGAAAGGATCAAAGTTCATGTAGTTCAGGAGGGGGCATTTGGGGGTTACGCTCTGAGGTGGCCTAAGGTGTTGGTGAACCGACGTGAAGGGAGCCGGAGCGAACAATGGGTGGTGGGCTTGAACCTCGTGGAGGCTTCCTACGTACCTTGTCTTAGCAAGGATCAAAGACCTCATAGTTTGGGATGGTGGTGTGCAATGGTTTACCGATGACCGAGGAAACAACAGCTTACCACTAATTGGGGTCCACAGTTTAATGTCGTGCAGGACGGGGGCGAACCGACATGAAGGGGGTCGGAACTACCAGATGTTGGGCTTGAACCTCAGGGAGGATTCCTACGTACCCTGCCTTGGAAAGGATCAAAGACCACATAGTTCAAGTATATGGGACTTGGTGCCCCGGCGTGAAGATGGTTGGGTACCAATGGATGGTGGTGGGATCGAACCTCAGGGATGCTTCCTACGTACCTTGCCTTAGCAAGGATCAAAGACCACATAGTTCAGGCGGTGTGGGGATTATACTCTAGGTTTCCCAGGGAAGATTTCATGGTCGGTGCTTTCTCTAAGCCCACATGAGTCATGCTCGGTGTGAGAAACAAGAGGTAGCAGAGACCTGATGATCACATCGCAAAAGGTGCTTCCGTGAGAGGTGAAGTGGGGCTTACACGTGATCGCATCCCATAGAGGAAACAGGGGATTATGAGTGGTTAGCAGCCCGAAGATATTGGGACTTACTCTAGGATGGAGGCCCGGTGGCGACAAAGCCCAGTGGGAGAGGGATTTGGCACCGAATAAAGGAGGGGTAGGGATGCTGCCTCCTACAAAAAAAGCTAGGTGCTTACACCAGGGTGGTTTCCCTTTCCCCACAGACAAACGCGGCTCCAATAAATAGGATCTCATTATATGTAAGGAATAATCTCACTCATGTGGAGACCAGTGGGTGTGTAGAATGTTCAAGGTGGGGTCACCCATCGTGCGAGGCATAGGGTGAGGTCAGAGTTTAACGTCATGTGCTGCGTATGATGGTGCTTAACAGTTTAACATCCAGCCGCTCGGACGAGTTGGGTTCACTCCGCACCCCTAGGACTTACATAACTAGTAACTGCTGCACCATAGTGAAGGGAATGAAATGGAAATGATGTGGATGGGGGTTTCATGGAGCTAACCATAGGGGGTCCACGTTAGTAAGGCTATATGAATAATCAATATTCGTTAGCGTGCCTATACGAAGAAGCATGAGGCAAAGCAACGCAACGGGAAGTATTGTCCATGGGACTCTGAAGTTATGTCATGTGAACCTAGGATGTTGAGTGGGAAAATAGTATATGGTGAAGGTGATTTGGGTATGGGAGGCACCTGAAAATGATGCCCGGAAGAGGGACATCACGGGCGCACAAGGCGGGAGGCTTGCGCGCAAAAGGGACAGTTGCGTGAAAAATGGCGGGGTCGGTGCGCAATTGAGCTAGAAGCGCGAAACAGGTCAGGACGACGTGAAATGGAGTTTTGAACGCATAAAAGGTCATGGCAGCGTGCAATAGAGGTGCATGTGCAAAATGAATTGCATGCATGATGTAGCTACGTGCATGAAAAAGATATTGTACGCGTGAAAATGGTCGGGGCGCGCAAAAGGAATTGTGTACCGAAGAACGTACTATGTGCAATTGGAAGGAATTTCGCGCGGGGGAAGGGGATCAAGCCTGAGTGGTCTCACGTAAAGGTGGACCCCCGGGTGACCTGGTGCGAAAAATTCAGTACCTAAAAGCTATCTTTTGTGCGCACGGGAGGTGAATTTCGTGCCAGAGAGATGGTTCAGATTCTTCAACCTGGAAGTTGAAGGGGGTGGCCTTCTATCTATAGGCGCTTGGGGTCACGGATCTGTGTGAAAAAAAAATTTGGCATGAAATATTGTGCGCCTAGAATCGGCAGTGCGGAAATTCAACCACACGGGGTAGTGGCATGTAAATTTCCACGCCCGTGTGGAAAACTCTTGTGAATCCCAGAGTTTTTCGCGCGGTACTGATTTTTCACGCACCGCTGAATTTTTTTCTCATGGCTCCTCCGGGCCCCCCGAAATGGATCGCCGGTACGAAATATGGCTTCACATTGTTGCGCCCCAACCTTTCCAGCCCTTGATCATTTTTCGGTATCTACAAATGCCCCCCTCATAATCGGATCGTCGAGGGGGCGCAAAGGTCGGATTTTGAGAGAAACGCCAAGATGCAGGACTCCCTGGTGCTGGACCCTAGGCGAAATACCTGGGCGTCCCTACATATATCATGAGGATGAGAATCAAGCCGAATGTAGTTCTAAGAGGTGGCACGGTAAGGTACCAGTGCCAGGGATAACAGGGGAATGCGGGTCTGGCCCTCACACCAAAAGAAGCGGTATTTGATGTATCACTTTTTTCCTTTAGGGTGAATGTTTTTTTTGTGAAGCGATAGGCCTAGGATAGAAAGTCCCAGCATCTCCACAAGAATCAAGCCAAATGAAGGAATTGAAAAATGGTATGGTGTTTGACCGATACCAAACATGATGTCCCTTGAGCAAGGGCACCACAATGCAGCATCGTTTCTTGTCGTACGACCAGGATGACACTGTCACAGTTTAAGGTCATGTGATGGGACCATCCATGCATTTTAACATCATGCGGCACAGACATAGTAGAAACAAGGCTAAAGGAGAAATGGGAACGGTGCAATAAATCATACCCGACGTGAATGAGTACATAATCCTATACTACACTGTGTGCAATTCCGAGAAAGAAACCTTGGGCCAAGGGGCCAAAAAGAGGTAAGAGGGTAGGAAGTGGTAGAGGCTGTCTCTCAGTTAATCTGGACCCGAAGATGAGATGCCCAGGCGTTCCTACGTATCCCATAAGGATGGGAATCAAGTTGTACGTATTTCTCACAAAGAGGCAATATGAAAATATCTTAGTCTGAGGTCTTAGAACTTGGACCATGGAGAAGCGGGACTATTCTAAGTAAGTGCATAACTTACCCCGGACCCTAAGCCTATGTGAGTCATACTCGGTGTAGGAAACAAGGGCAGGTAAGTTATTTTCAATACGTGGAATACATGGAAAGGGGAAATTGGCGTGGATCCCCAAATGATTTCCTTATCGCGGCTTTCTCTTCCTAATGTGCAGATGCGCACTGAGGAATAGTACCAAAAGTTTCGAAATTCTACCTGGACATGATGAAGTGGAAAAGGGTGTGAATCATGTAACTGACACTTTGGGATCAATGGGGTTGGCGTGACGATGGAGGATACCTGTTGACCGTGTTCAAAACACAGCATCTGCATTGTGTTATCCTGGAATGGGAACAACAAATGAGAATCAACCACTGACCATATTCGCAACGCGGCACTTGTATCAATTTTTTGCTCAGAACCCTTGCGGACATTGGCTTGTAATGGTAAGAGGTCCCTTGGGCCGAGCATCCATGTAATTCAAGGGTCCCTTTGGATGTGAAAGGTGATGGAAGCCCTAATTAAGGGGAACACAAATCCTAAAAAAATGGGTGAAAGTATATCCGGGCAGAATCCAACATTCCAGGTGCTAAACCGGAGTACCCTTGGACACATTGGTGAATCACCAAAGAGGACGTAGGGGCTCATCTTGAGAGCGGATGATTTGAAAAGACTAGGATAGCACAAGGGGATGGAACACTCTCGTGAGGAGGAGGTAAATGGCTTGGTTGTTACAACACCTGATGTGAGTGATAACATAATCCCATACCACACCATATACTCCTCTCCCAGGGGGAATGCAGGCCAAGGGGCTAAGATGAGGCTGGACCTGAAGACGAGATGCTTGGGCGGTCAAACGTATCCCATGAGGATTGGAATCAAGCCACACGTAGTTCATGAAATGACGCTCATAGGGGTAATATACCCCAATGAGGGGGTTGTACGACATGGTGAGTAACCCAAAGTGAATGAGGACATAATCCCATACCACACCGTACAACCCTAAATAGGAACCGGGGTCAGGGGCCTAAAAAGGCCAAGGGGCCTGAGGCTGGTCCTCGGATGGGAAGGCCTGGCCAATTCGCAATTTAATGTCTTGCAGTGAGGACGAATAAAGGGGTAAGATACCCCAAAAAAGGGTGGTGTACGGTGCGGTGAGTTACCCAATGTGAATGAGGAAATAATCCCATACCACACCATAAAATCCCTAAATAGAAACTTGGGCCAGGGACCGGAAAAGGTCAAGGGGCCTGAGGCTGGGCGTCCCAGCTCATTATATCCATATGACCTCTTATGTGGTTACCACCTCATCACAACTCCTAATCCCACATGAGAAATGCTCGATGTGTGAAACAAAGAGCTGGATTTGGGTTTACCTTTCATATAAGGGCCAGATAGCTAGCATCGCCCGAAGGGATTTTGTCTCTTGGAGACACAATGAGGCATAATGAACCACTGCACTCGGTGTTTGGGACATCTTGGGGTGGCCCTATCAACAAAGGATAGTTGTTGACCATGTTCGAAACACAGCGTCCTTATAGTGACATGGAATGGGAACAACATATGAGCATTGACCACTGACCATATTCGCAATGTGGGACTTGTATCAATTTTTTGCTCAACATCCTCGATATCTTTGGCCTGAAATGGTAGGAGAGCCCTTGGGCCTAGCATCCCTTCCATTCGGGGGCCCTTCTAGATGGGAAAGATGATGGAGTCCCAATCAAAGGAGTGGGTGAAGCATAGTTGTGCCCATATATGAAAGAGGTGAACACTTATGGGTAGTGGGACATATATCGGGATCGATATGATCTCGACATTAATTGGGGAAAAAGTATGCACCCCACCATATGTCTTAACCTGGGGTAGATTCTGGAGTTTAGGCTGGGCCAACAGATGAAATGTTTGGGAATTATTATGTATCCCATGAGGATGGGAATCAAGTTGTACATAGTTCTTGAAGTCCATGCAGTTTAAAATCATGTGGTGAGGTAGTGGGAGGATAGAAGAACGAGGAGGGGGCACATGGTGTGACCGTCAAAATCCTGTCATGAGTGGGGATAAGGAAGCCTACACCATATCATGCAAGGATACTCCAAGATAAATATACCCAGGGGTAGTCAAAGAGAATATTTTGGGGCTGAGATCAAGAAAAAATGCTTGAGTGTTCCTACGTATCCAATGTGGATTGGAATTAAGACACACGTAGTTCTAAGGGTGTAGTTTAATGTCTTACAGGACGACATACAATTTAACGTCATATGGGACGAAGCAGTTTAGGGTCATGCAGGACCATTACGCAGTTTAGGGTCATGTGGGACCGTCATGCAGTTTAGGGTCATGTCGGGCCGTCATGCAGTTTAGGGTCAAGCAGGACCATCTTGTTTAAGGTCATGCAGGACCATCATGAATTTTAGGGTCATGCTGGACCATCACGTAGTTTAGGATCATACGGGACCGTCCAGTTTAAGGTCATGCAGGAACATCATGTAGTTTAGGGTCATGTGGGATCTCCATGTAGTTTAGGGTCATGTGGGACCATTATGTAGTTTAGGGACATGCGGGACCGTCCAGTTTAAGGTCTTGCAAGACCATCACACAGTTTAGGGTCATGTAGGATCGGTAGGCTCAGGAAAAGTATTGCTTGAAGAACTTGGCATTGGTGGGAGTAGTTATACGCTCACCATCCATGGTCACCAGGGAGTATGCTCCACTGGGGTAAACCCTATGAATTATGTAAGGTCCTTCCCATTTGGGCTCTAACTTGGGCGGTTTCCTACCAGGGATCATTGGTGTCCAGAGGGTCAAGACCAAGTCACCTTGAAGGAAAGAGTGGAGTCAAACCTTCTTTTTGAAGGCTCTAGCTATCTTATACTGATTTCTTTCCAGATTGTGTAAGGCATGAAGCCTATTCTCGTCAAGCGCTTCAAATTCAGCCAGAAGAATTTTGGCTACCTTATCTGGCACCTTCTGGTCATAGACCATTGTGCATAACGAAGGCAGCTGGATCTCGATGGGCAGGAAGGCCTCAATTATATACACCTGGGAGTATGGGGTCACCTGTGTGGAATTACGAGTCATTGTTCGATAATCCCAAAGGGCATTGGGGAGCTTGTCCGGACAACTCTTCTTGTTATGACCAACCCTTTTCTGTAGAATGTTAGAGAGGGTTTTGTAGAATGCTTCGATCTACCCATTCTCATGTGCGTGATAGTGGGAGGTATGGTTCAAACAGATGTTGTACTTTGCATTCAATTTCTTCAACTCAGTTTCTTGGAAGTTGGTGTCGTTATCGGTGAGGATGATGTGAGGGAATCAAAACTGATAGATGATATTGGATCTCACAAAGTTGACAATAGAATGGTCCTTGACCTCCTTGAGTGGAACTACTTCTGCCCACTTGGAACAGAAATCTATGGCGGTCAGGATGAACCTGCACTGGCGAGCTATCTTTGGTGTATTTGGTCCCATGACATCGAGTCCCCACACCGCAAATGGACAAGTGTACTTGGTGGAGTGGAGAGGTTCTGGCATCTGATGCATGAAGTTGGCATGAACTTGGCACGCATGACATATCTTGGAAAACTCGATGCAATCATGGATCATGGAGGGCTAAAAGTACCCCTGTCTTTGGATCTGATGGGACAACTTCGGCCCAGTCTAGTGAGCCTCATAGGAACCGGCATGAACCTCCTGCATGACCTGAGAAATCTTGACTCCTTGGATGCAACAGATGAGAACACTATCAAACCCGCACTTGTGGAGAATCTTCTCAAGACTGGGACCACTCTGGAGGGTAAACTGCAGCGCGCGGTGTCGGATTCGCTCGTACTCAGCCCGATCAGCCGGGAGGTAACCATTTTGGAGATACTCAACTAAGCGGGATCTCCAGTCGGGGGTCACTTAAACCACTTCATCTGAGGAACCTGGGGGTCCTGATGTGGAGGCTCCAGTGGTAATATGGATTACCCATAGGTCCTCGTCATCATTTGGGGTGACAGGAGAAATGACCCTCTGATGTGCCATGTGTATAATCAGATCATCTTGCTTGGGTTCTGCAAGTGATGCAACCAGGATAGCCAGGTCATCATCTCGACCGTTCTGAGATCGAGGGACATGAGTAACTTCTGGAAAATATGGGAACTAGGCCATTAGCTAGAGAGTGTGTTCCAACAATGGTATGAGATCTGGATTTCTGATGACATAGTCACCATTGATTTACTTGATGACTAGTTTAGAATCCCCTTTTAAATGAAAATGGGGCACATCGATCTCGAGGTCCAGCTCGAGGCTAGTGATAAGAGCTTGTTACTCTACCTCATTGTTGGTGCAGTCTTCTAATAATAAGAATGAGTACAGTAGAATAGCTTGCACCGGGGTAACAAAGACAATACCCAGGCCTAATCTGTTGAGTATGGGATCATTGAGCCTCCTGCTGGTGGGGCTCTGGGAAGCACCATCAAAGTGAATCTTCCAACACAGTATGGAATGATCTACCGAGAGGATTTCCTCTTCGGGAAAATTGAGGTCCATGGACTGGTCTTCGGGGGTTGGATGGGAAGCAAGAAAATCAGCCAATGCTTGTCCCTTGATAACTTCTTAAGGGACGAACCTAATGTCAAACTACTGGAGGATTGCTGTCCACCATGCTATACATCTGTTCAACATGGGGTGGTTCAGAATGTACTTCAGCGGGTCTACCAGAGACACCAGTTGTACCTCATGGTGCTGCAAGTAGTGTTGTAGTTTCTGTACTGCGAAAACCAACGCAAGGTATCTCTTTTCAATGGGGGAGTATCTGTTCTCCATATCGATGAGCATAAGACTGAGGTAATAAAGACCGTTCTCCATCCCTTCATTGTTCTTCTAGGTGAGAAGGTTTCCAAGAGATCGTTCCAAGGCAGTCACGTAAGGATCAGTGGTTTTCTAGAGATGGGTGGAATTAAGACCATAGGATGGAGTAGATACTGCTTGATTTCCTTGAACGTGTTCTGTCACTCTTCGTCCCACTCGTAGGAAGAGCCTTTCTTCATGATCTGAGAAAATGGCTTACACTTGTCGGATAGATTCGCAATGAACCGGAGTATGTAGGCTAAGTGTCCTTGGAAACCTTGGAGCTCCTGAATATTGCTTGAGGGAGGAATCTGACTGATGGTCTTGATCTTATCTAGGTCAATATTGATGCCCCAGTACCTGACAACAAATCTAAGGAACTTCCCAGAGGTGACCCCAAAGGAACATTTCATCGGGTTCATCTTCAAGTGGCGGGAACAGAGGAAGCCAAACACCTTCTCTAGGTCTTTGAGATGGTCCTGGCACTGGTGGGATTTGACCACCAAATCATCCACATAGCATTCCACCAATGTCCCGAGTATTAACTTGAATATACGATGCATATCCCACTGATATGTGGCACCTACATTCTTTAGGCTGAACGGCATAACTTGGTAACAAAAGTTACCTTGTGGCGCCCTAAAAGCTATGGACACCTCGTCCTCATGGGCCATTCAGATATGGTTGTATCCGGAGTACCCATCCATGAAGGAGAGGTCTTGGAACCCAGTCATGGCATCAATCATCAATTCCCTCATAGGAAGGAGAAAATCATCCTTCGGACAATGAAGGTTGAGATCACGGAAGTCGATGCAGACTCTGATTTGTCCATTCTTTTTCCCGACTGGCACGATGTTGGCTAGCCACCTGGGGTACTGGACCTCCTTGATGAAGTTAGATCTAATGATCTTGTCAAATTCAGTCTCGACCATGGCACCATGAGAAGGGTGCATCTTTCTGGGAGGCTGATTGAACCCATGATGATTGGCCGGAAGGCCGAGGCGGTGGACGGGTACCTGAGGATCTAGTCTTGGAATCTCATCGTAACTCCAGGAAAACATGTCATGGTGTTTCTTTAGGAAGTATATGTACCACTGATTCTCCTCAAGGGACATGGAGGCACTGATCAATGTGGGTCTCAGGTCTGCCTCGCTACCAAGGTTCACCTGTACCAGTTCATCGACTGTGGCAGAGACACCCTCTTTAAAGGTTGGGGGAGAGTCCTCCAAATCCTCTTCTTCACTTGCATAGGAGGGATCACCAGCGGGAGAAGCTTCATCTAGGTCGGCAGATCCCGAAAGGAGAATGGTACCAGCCTGAGTAGCAGTGGTCACTACATCGGGGGATTTCAGTACTACCGAAACCATGGAAATGAAGGTTGTTGACCCGATTCCATCTGTTCTTCGGCCAAACAGGCCACAATTGATGATGTCAAAGCAATAGTGGCACGTCTGCTTGAGATGGTTAATTCCATCCTGGAAAAATAGACACATATGACGTACTACCGTTGCCATGGGGCAGACATACCGATATCGTACGGGGGTAGGAGGATTCGGGATCACCTGAGCCTGATTTGTGTAGGAATATGATGTGTTATTCAACTATATCTTAGACTTGGTAATATGCTTCCCTCTTATGTCAGAGACAAAAAAAATTGCCCCATGTTGGGGGGTCCTGGATTCCAATCGATATATCATAAATATGTAGGTGTCATCCAGACCTGCCTAGGGTTCGGTTGCGACCGTAGCGGGCTCAACCTCACTTGCCTGAATTTGCTTGCCCTTTCCCTAGTAATAGTCCGCTTCCAGGTAGCGATCCTCACAAGAGGAAAAATGTAGAGACCCATAGCCTGATGTACATAGACATTACATTACTTTTTTGTAATACTTAATACATAACAAAAACAAACCCACGCGTACCGTAATAGTTTAGTGTCTTTGGAAACTCGGAAAAAAATAATCTTCTAATCACGGTGAAAGATATTAAATATCTCCCATAAATATCATCCCCTTTTGTTTTCTTACCTAAAACCTTTCTTTATATCCTGGGGAAAAGAAAACAAAAAAAGGGTGAGCTAAAATGCTCAGTAAGGGTAAACATAGAGAACATAGAACAATCCATAAACATTTGGATGCAAAAACTTGAACATAAAATCTAAACATAAAAATCTTGAGCAAAAACATAAATCTTGGAAGTACGTAAGGAATATATCATAAAGGAACATAAATCATGATAAAATATCATGGTAATAAAACATGTAATTGTGGAAAACCATTAAGCACATGATATGATTTCCATAGAAGCCAAGGCATTGCTGCCAAGACCATCTTAGTTGACAAAGTCCCTTTCTAAATCGAGTTCACTCCGCGTTCTAGTCCTGTAACACTGAACCGGATTAATTTATCGTTCCAGAAATGTCTATCTCATGAGATATAAATATTTACCCAATGCATTGGAGGGATATATAGGTCCCACCCATCTCATAATGAAATCATTCTTACTTGTGCCACAACATAAACATAAATCATTCATCATAACCCAAAGAATAAAATGGGTTTCATAAACATCATCCCATCATAACATAATCCATATAAAACAAATGGATATAATTTCATCATAAGAGAAGTGAAACCATGTAAATCATAGAGACAGTATACTTGAAACATACACATATGAAATAATGTCATCTTAGATGGAAAATGGTTTTGATAAAACAATTGAAATAAATTCTTGAGGAAAATATCCTTTCTTATTCAAAATCATTTTATTTTCAAAAAATGCCATGAAATTTTAAAAGAAAAAGATTTTTTTGAAAATAGTCATGAAATCTTGTAGATTAAGCTTCATGAAAATAAGGTTTTATGAAACTGTAAAAATCTTTTAATGCCCTATAAGTTAAAAAAACATTCTCCTCGTACTTTTGTCAGAAAAGACAAAAAGTTCCTAATATGGTAAAAAAAGAAATATTCCTTTCATAACATGTGGTAAAAGTAAAAAATGGGTAAAAAGGACCTTAAAAATACATAAAAACACTTTTAGAAAACATGGACATGATGATAACAATAAACCCAATAAATACTTATGAATAAACAATCTCGGATAAGAACGAGATTGGAATAATTATCCCTTACCTTAGGTTCGATATGCTTTGTACGTATCCCAACCTCCTATATAATGATTTAAATAATGTCATTGAATTATTATAGAATCATATTCATTGTTATGATATCATATATGGTTCACTTATGGATTTATATTACCCGTTCTTTTGTAAATTCCATGTTAAAGCAGCGTTTTGGGTAAAATCGTTTTATTTATCGTACGTGTTTGGACTTGTTGTTATTGATATTATTATTAATTATATCATGATTTAATTACTTACATAACGTAAATAATGATTTATATATCATATATATTCAGTATATATATATATATAATAGATAGATAAATGAAATGAAATACACCGTTCATGGAGACGGTAGGTCATACGTACGCATGAACGTTGTTTTCCTTTCCTTATTGACTTGAATGGAAGTAAGTAGATGAAATATATATATATATATATATATATTTACATAAATACAGTATCATTATTATGTTATATAAAGCATTATTATTCATTATATATACTTTATAATCATTCTTGAATGGTTAACATAGAGAATGAATCTCATCGCATCGTGGAGACGGTAATCCGTACATACGCGATGATATCATTCCCATAATTATTGAATGGAATTGGAGTGGATGATATAATATCTCAAAATCATTATGATGTTATAATAACTATATATAGTTATTCTTTACACCATTATACCCATCCAAGTAAGGTGGTGGTGGAAAAATAGATTACACCACGACGTGGAGACGGTATTCCGTACGTACGCAGGCGCGGTGATTTCATTTTCTGTAGGATGGATAGAAGGTGAAATGGGGTTGTTTCATATTTATAATAAAATATCATTATATTAGTGATACTGATGTTATTACTTTATAATGAAACAACTAATGATGAATAAGTTGAAGAAGAAAGAAACTTGAAAGAATCGGTAGAAGAGATTACCTCTTCTTCGACGCACCTCTTTTAAGCTTCCTTTTAAGGGACTAGAGTTGGTCTATTGAGAAGACCAAAACCTTTAGAATGTTTCTAAGTAAATGGAGAAGAGAAATGGTCAGGTTTTGTCTGAGATTGAAGGCTCAAAGTTGTGTAAAGAGAAGAGGGAGGAGGTGCCCTTTTATAAGGGAGGAGAGGGGCACCTTAGGAAAAACTTAAAATATTATTTTATAATAAAGACATATTTGGTTAATAATAGCTCCAAATTGATTTATTTCTAAGATAAAGTGGGTATGGGTTGAAATACTCACAACCAATAGGTTTTAGATAAGTTTAGGTTACTATTTTAACCTTATCATTTATATTTAAATCTAAGTTAAATAATTTAACTTTTACAGTGTCTTCTTGTTTTCTTATACTATATGGTCCATAAACATACTATAACAAGCCAAAAGAACCCAAAGTGGTTCATTATTAATATATATACCTTTATCTAAGTCATTTGGACGAACCTTAGATTTTTAGGAATAAAATAACAATTAATAATATAATATGTTTTAAAAAACTATTTTATGTCAATTTTGAAACTATTTGGTAATCGAATTTTTGTGAAAATCATAACAGAATTATTAGTTCTAAAAAAGTTAATTAAATCAATAATAACATTTCATATTAACCTATAAAATTATTTTAATTAATAAAAAGTCTCAAATTTTATTTATTTGTCTATTTATAATATCAATTATGTTAATATTTCATTAATAAGGTAATTACTACATCATCATTGTGTCATAAATAAATTAAATTATTTAATGTCTAAAAATTATAAATAAAATACCATTATTTAGGAAATATTTTTATCTTTCTAATGAATATTTATAGTCTAATTTATCTTATTTATAACCCTATATTAAAAATGTTTTAATTATTAAATTTGATTTTAAATCTTTTAACTCTTCTTTAAATAAAATGATAATAAGTGTCCTAATTTAATCCAAGTGGACCTAAAGAGTAATATTTAATTCATAAATTTGTTTTTGGTCTAATTATATTTTTCCAATATAATTAGTACATTTGTTAGGGTAATAATAATATCATTTTTACCCTTAATTACCCTATTTACTTTTAATCATGGTAAATAAAAGTAAAAAGTTACGTTTCACCAAAAATTATTTTTATCCTATTGAGCCACATTTTACTCCTTGAGATTAACCGTGTCTCTTGGATTTTTTAAATTCCACTCAAATAAGTGGTAAAATTAAATTTTATGTAAATTTTCAAATTCTCCTATGAGGTGGGTAAAAGAGGGTGAAACGTTCAATAAAATTTTTATATATCTAAAATTATTATAAAATGACTCCAATTAATTACATTGAACTTATATAGGTTTTATGTATCAATTTTGACCTAAAATAAATTTAAATAAAATAAATAATTATTTAAATAAAAAGTCGGTTTTTAAATTGTAACCCAGTGTTTTCACTATTCATCAAAAAATGAAAGTTTTCAGAAAAATACCAAAAAATCACCATAGGATAATTTCGATATTTCGAATCCAAAAATGAAGTCCATTTTGAAAGTTAAAATTTATAAAATTTCAAAAAGTTGGTATTACTATTCATAACGGCTAGTTTATATAATATTTTAGTAACATATCGTTGTTTAGTGAAACTCAGTATTGCGTACAACACATGATATCAGAGAAGGTCGCGATTGTGTGTAAAGAAAGAGAAGTCAGGGTTGCATGTAGTACAAGATTACTTTTTTGTTGTGTATAATATAATCTAACTATATTTCATTTATACATTGAATATATATATATATACACTCAATGTTGCGTAGAATAACTTCTATCAAACGAACTTGAAATTTTGTGTAACACGATCCAAAAATAGTGTTGCGTATACTACAAGCTAATATGGTGTTGCGTATAACTCAAGATAATCTTAGTGAAGCATACAACACAAGACATCAAATAAATTAAAAATAATACTTCTCATAAAATCTCGGGGTGTTACATTCTACCCCCCTTAAAATGAATTTCGCCCTCGAAATTCGTCGGGGTTATAAATCATTTACTACTTGAAAGTTTCTTTAATAGAAACCCACATTGTAAAAAGGACTACCAAAACTTAACTTTGAAAAAAAAATTATGAAACGTAATAGTTACCCAAATTAACTAATCACTGGGTTTCCACATAGGAGAACATTGGTGAAAATATGTATATGGAAGAGAAATATAACCATCAAGTTATGATGGAGAGTGGTAGAGGACATGGCTATGAAAAATACAACAATCAAAAAGCCATAAATTTGTGATGATTTAAGGTACCATCTGATTCATCAGATATAAGGACACTAGGACAACATTTCTTGTTTTCAAGATCATTTCCCTAAAGTTGAAGAATTGTTGAATTAAAAGAAATACTTACTTGATTTTGGTACAATCTCACCGTTGTTTGTTCCATGAACAATTTCCACTTCATCTCTTAAACAAATGAAGTTGAATTTTTCATTTGTGAAGTGTTAGCAGATCATGTGATAGAACGATAGGTCGTTCTATCTATCTCAAATAAAAGGTTAGAAAAAGTTATTAAGTATACATAAGTCCATCTATGGTGAGATTAATTTCATATGGTTCCTAAAATGGATGTATACTTCGTATATCATACCACATAATAAATTGAAATTAATTTATACCAACCAGGGACTTCCTGTAGGCCAGTGGTATGCGATAAAGACTTGTCGTACTTTGGTTGTGGGTTTTATTCCCGCAACCTTTTCTGACGTGATGGGTTATCGCTCGTTCTATATGTTGCCCCTTTTCTTAAACTACACTATTATAACATTCCATCAATAATATCGAAAAAATTTATAGCCTTAAACAATACTATCTTATTTCTAACTTAATTCATTCCAATATTTATGCTTATTCAAAATACATTTGTCCAATCTCATAGTATAAAGAAAAATATTACTTGAAAGGTCACATAACAAGCACATGAATAACATCATTTATCCCCCATATATCATAAGATATATCTTATTGATCGCATTCCAAACATGTGAATACCTTAATCATGTATTATCATGAAACAAAAATTATCATATTACCATAGTGAAATCATGAATTTTGTCAAATGGTAACTCTTTCCACATACCAAAATCCCAAAAATTCTATATACTCAAACCATGATATCACTTTGTCCTTATATCAGTCATGAGCTCATTAATACTATCAATCATTTCATTATCTTCTTATCCCTTCTTTATGCGCATATTAGGTGCTTTCCAAAAATATCTAAATAACCTTTCATGGTTACTGGTACCATTCAACATATACATTCAAAAACATAAGGAAAAACAATAGTGTAGCAATCCTTAGATGTCTCTTTATTCCATAGTACCATGAGATTACTTATACAAAATTAATCTTGATAAACATGTAATCATTCCACTACCTTCTTAAACCATTGACTGATCTTGGACAATTCTTTCATCTCACATATCATTTGTAGTCTCTTCAACGTCATCAACATAAATACTACCCATATGACCATGCTGATTCTCTTCATGATACTTTCCCTTAGGGCATTGGTTTGCATAATGCATGTACATTCCACTTTTAAAACATTTAACCATTATTGATATCTTAGCAATACCATTATCATTGTCCATGGTGTTAACTGAACCTTTTCTTTTACAATTACTGGCTTTGTGTCCTTCTTTTCCACACCCAAATCATCTTCCATTTCCTTTGAAACATTCTCCCTAATGCCTCTTCCCATATGATTTACATGAGGGAAATTGAAATTTCTTTCCTCTATGATCATCATGAAACTCCATCTTTCTCTTATTATCTGAGTCGGGAAACTTACCAAAGTTGAGACTATGGATCATATTATGAGATTTCTGATTAGGCATAATAACGATATATGGACTTCTAGATCCAATTTCATTTGGTTGCTCATAAGGAATATCATTCCACTTTCTATCATATCCTCTATCGTGAATCTTCCTGTTTCCAACCATTTTCTAAAACCCAAAAAGAATTTTGTGAGAGGAAAAAATCATACTAGGAAAACAACATAATCAAGGGGAGTACTTTCAATCTCTAACATCTTAGGTTTAATCATAGGTTATTCATGATCGTTATCATAATTCTAGGACTTTAACCTATACTTATACATAACCTTAGGAACATATCTAGACATACCATAGAAATATCTCTAGAGATCTCACTAAAGTTTTCGCATCCTAGTTTACAAAGGTTAACTAAACCTTTCCTTTGATACCAACTGTAGAGACCTATAGCCTCACATATATAGACATTACATTACTTTTTTGAAATACTTAATACATAACAAAAACAAACACACAAGGACTGTAATAGTTTAGTTTCTTTGGAAACTCGAAAAAAATAATCTTCTAATCACGGTGAAAGATATTCAACATCTCCCATAAAGATATTCCCCTTTTTTCTTACCTAAAACCTTTCTTTATATCTTGGGGAAAAGAAAATATAAAAAGGGTGAGCTCAAATTCTCATTAAGGGTAAACATAGAGAACATAAAACAATCCATAAACATTTGAATGCAAAAACATGAACATAAAATCTTAACATCAAAATCTTGAGAAAAAACATAAATCTTGGAAGTACATAAGGCATATATCATAAAGGAACATCAATCATGATAAAATAGCATGGTAATAAACCATGTAATTATGGAAAACCATTAAGCAGATGATATGATTTCCATAGTAGCCAAGGCATTTCTGCCAAGACCATCTTAGTGGATAAAGTCCCTTTCTGAATCGAGTTCACTCCTCGTTCCAGTCCTGTAACACTGAACCGGATTAACTTACCATTCTATCCATGTCTATCTCATGATATATAAATCTCTACCCAATGCATTGGAGGGAGATATAGGTCCCACCCATATCATAATGAAATCATTCTTACTTGTTCCACAACATAAACATAAATCATTCATCATAACCCAAAGAATAAAATGGGTTTCATAAACATCATCCCATCATAACATAATCCATATAAAACAAACGGATATCATTTCATCATTACATAAGTGAAACCATGTAAATCATAGATACATTATACTTGAAACATACACATATGAAATAATGTCATCTTAGATGGAAAATGGTTTTGATAAAACACTTGAAATAAATTCTTGAGGAGAATATCCTTTCTTATTAAAAATCATTTTCTTTTCACAAAATGCCATGAAATTTTAAAAGAAAAGTATTTTTTTAAATAGTCATGAATTATTGTATATTAAGCTTCATCAAAATAAAGTTTTATGAAACTGTAAAAATCCGTTCATGCTGTATAAGTTAAAAAAACATCCTCCTCGTACTTTTGTCAGAAAGTCAAAAAGTTACACATATGGTAAACAAAAGAAATATTCCTTTCATAACATGTGGTAAAAGTAAAAAATGGGTAAAAAGGACTTTAAACATACATAAAAACACTTTTCTAAAACATGGACATGGATGATAATAATAACCCCAGTAAATACTTACGAATAAACAATCTCGGATAATAACGAGATTGGAATAATTATCCCTTAACTTAGGTCTGATATGCTTTGTATGTATCCGAACCTCCTGTATAATGATTTAAATAATGTCATTGAATTATCATAGAATCATATTCATTATTATGATATCATATATGGTTCACTTATGGCTTTATATTACCCATTCTTTTGTAAATTCCATGTTAAAGAAGCGTTTTGGGTAAAATCGTTTTATTTATCGTACGTGTTTGGACTTGTTGTTCTTGATATTATTATAACTTATATCATGATTTAATTACTTAAAGAATTTAAATCATGATTTATATATCATATATATTCAGTATATATATATATAATATAGATTAATGAAATGAAATACACCATTCATGGAGACGGTAGGTCGTACGTACGCATGAACGTTGTTTTCCTTTCCTTATTGACTTGAATGGAAGTAAGTAGATGACATATATATATATATACATAAATCCAATATCATTATTATGTTATATAAACCATTATTATTCATTATATATACTTTTTAATCATTCTTGATTGGTTAACATAAAGAATGAATCTCATCGCATCGTGGAGACGGTAATCCGTACGTACCCATGGGCAATGATATAGTTCCCATAATTATTGAATGGAATTGGAGTGGATGATATAATATCTCAGAATAATTATGATGTTATAATAACTATATATAGTTATTCTTTACACCATTATACCCATCCAAGTAAGGTGGTGGTTGAAAAACAGATTACACCACGACGTGGAGACGGTATTCCGTACGTACGCACACACGGTGATTTCATTTTCCGTAGGATGGATAGAAGGTGAAATGAGGTTTCTTCATATTTATAATAACATATCAGTATATTAGTGATACTGACGTTATTACTTTATAATGAAACAACTAAAGAAGAAGAAGTTGAAGAAGAAAGAAACTTGAAAGAATCGGTAGAAGAGATTACCTCTTCTTCGACGCACCTCTTTTAAACTTCCTCTTAAGGGACTAGAGTTGTTCTATTGAGAAGACCAGAAACTATAGAATTTTTATAGGGAATTGGAGAAGAGAAATGGGTAGGGTTTGGCCGAGCATGAAGGCTCAAAGTTTTGTAAAGAGAAGAGGGAGGAGGTGCCCTTTTATAAGGGAGGAGAGGGGCACCTTTGGAAAAACTTAAAATATTATTTTGTAATAGAGTCATATTCGGTTAATAATAGCTCCAAATTGATTTATTTATAAGATAAAGTAGGTTTGGGTATAAATACTCTCAAAAAATAGGTTTTAGAAAAGTTTATTTTACTATTTTAACCTTATCATTTTGATTTAACTCTAGGTTAAATAATTTAACTTTTACCGTGTCTTCTTGTTTTCTAATACTATATGGTTAATAAACTTACTATAACAAGCCAAACGAATCCCAAGTGGTTAATTATTAATATATATAACCATATCTAAGACATTTGGGTGAACCTTATATTTTTAGGAATAAAATAACAATTAATAATATAATATTTGTTTTAAAAACTATTTTATGTCAATTTTGACACTATTTGGTAATTGATTTTTTGTAAAAATCATAACAGCATGATTAGTTCAAAAAAAGTTAATTAAATCAATACTAACATGTCATATTAACCTATAAAATTATTTTAATTAATAAAAAGTCTCAAATTACATTTATTTGGGTATTTATAATATCAATTATAGTAATATTTCATTAATAAGGTAATTACTGCATCATCATTGTGTCATAAATAAATTAAATTATTTAATTTCTAAAAATTATAAATAAAATACCATTATTTATTAAATCTTTTTAGCTTTCTAATGAATATTTATAGTCTAATTTATCTTATGTATAACCCTATATTAAAAAAAATTAGTTATTAAACTTTGATTTTAACTCTTTTAACTCTTCTTTGAATATAATAATAATAACTGTCCTAATCTAATCCAAGTGGACCTAAAGAGTAATATTTTATTCCTAAGGTTGTTTTGGTCGAATTATATTTATCCAATGTAATTAGGACATGTTTTAGGGTAATAATAATATCATTTTTATCCTTAACTACCCTATTTACTTTTAATCGTGGTAAATAAAAGTAAAAAGTTACTATTCACCAAAAATTATTTTTATCTTATTGAACCACATTTTACTCTTTGATATTAACCGTGTCTCTAAGATTTTTGAAATTCCACTCACATAAGCTGTAAAATTAAGTTTTATGTAAATTTTCAATTTCTCCTAGGAGGTGGGTAAAAGACGGTGAAAAGTTCAATAAAATATTTATATATTTAAAATTATTATAAAATGACTCCAATGAATTACATTGAACTTATATAGGTATTATGTATCAATTTTGGCCTAAAATAAATTTAAATAAAATAAATAATTATTTAAATAAAAAGTTGGTTTTTAAATAGTAACCCAGTGTTTTCACTATTCATCAAAAAATGAAAGTTTTCAGAAAAATAACAAAAAATCACCCTAGGATAATTTCAATATTAAGAATCCAAAAATGAAGTCCATTTTGAATGATAAAATTTATAAAATTTCAAAAATTTGGTATTACTATTCATAACGGCTAGTTTATATAATATTTTAATAACATATCGTTGTTTAGTGAAACTCGATATTGTGTACAACACATGCTATCATGGAAGGTCGTGATTGCGTGTAAAGCAAGCGAAGTCAGGGTTGCGTGTAGTGCAAGATTCCTTTGTTGTTGTGTATAATAGAATCCAACCATATTTCATTTATACATTGAATATATATATATACATATATATATATATATACACACACTTAATGTTGCGTAGAATAACATCTATCAAACGAACTTGAAATTTTGTGTAACATGATCTAAGAATAGTGTTGCATATACGGAAAGCTAATAAGATGTTGCGTATATCTCAAGATAATCTTGGTGTAGCATACAACACAAGACATCAAATAAATTAAAAATAATACTTCTCATAAAATCTCGGGGTGTTACACAAAAGGAGACACATCACCTTGGAGTACGCCTACTCGACCATTGAGGGAGTACTTGATTCATTGGTGGTACGATGAGGGGACCGTCGCGTGCTGGTGGAGCCATGGTCTGCCCATCAATGCATTGTACGCGGTGTCTTGGGAGACAACCATAAACTCAGTGCTGAAAACTAGGCCCCCGAACTGGATCTTCAAATGAATCTTACCGATCAGGGTGTGCTCAGTCCTGTCATATCCCTAGATTCTTAAATCGGAGGGAGTCAGTGTAACAGCCCGAGATTTTATGAAAAATATTCTTTTTAATTTTATTAATGTCTTGTGTTGTACGCTACACCAAAAGGAGCTTGCACAACACGCATCTTTGACTTGCCTTGCATTACACGCAATTGCAACCTTCCTCGATAGCGTGTGTAGTACGCAATACTGATTTTCACGAAACAACGATATGCTATTAAAATATTATTAAAACTAGCCGTTATGAATAGTAATAACAACTTTTAAAATTTTAGAAATTTTAGCTCTCAAAATGGACTTCATTTTTGGATTCGGAGTATCGAATTTAGCCTAAGGTAAAATTTTGGTACTTTTCGGATAACTTTCATATTCTGATGAATAGTGAAAATTACTAAATTATAATTAAAAACAACTTTTTTAATCGAAATAATTAATAGTGATAAATTATTAATTTGAGTGGTTTTAAAGTATATTTAGAATATATTTTTACAATTTAATACAATGTTGGTCATTGAATGTAATTTCACATTTAAACCAGACATAATCAAGTGTCAATCTTTTGATAGATATTGTTTCTTAAAAACACGCTATTTGTTTTAACAGCGGGATTTAATTATAAAATTAATTAATGCAACTTCTATGTTATGAATTTGGTAAAATGGACTTCATTTTTGAATTCGGAATATGAAATATAGCTTAGGATGAAATTTTGGCATTTTTCTGAAAAACATCAATTTTTGATGAATAGTGAAACTACTAAGTGGTAGTTAAAAACTGAATTTTTCATAAAACTTAATTTTACCGCTTCTGTGAATGGAATTTCAAAAATCCGAGAGACACGGTTGATGTCTGTAAGTAAAATGTGGTTCAATGAGATGAAAATAATTTTTGGTGAATAGTAACTTTTTACTTTTATTTACCACGGTTAAAAGTAAATAGGGTAATTAAGGGTAAGAATGATATTGATACTACCCTAACACATGTACTAATTCTATTGGACAAGCGTATCTAGACCAAAAATAACCTTAAGTGTAAAATATTATCATTTAGGCCCACTTGGATTAGATTAGGACATTTATTATTATTTAATTCAAAGAAGAGTTAAAAGAGTTAAAATCAAAGTATATTTACTAAAACATTTTTAATATAGAGTTGTACATAAGATAAATTCGATTGTAAATATTCATTATAAATCTAAAAAGATTTCCTACATGATGGTATTTTATTTGTAATTTTTAGACATCAAATAATTTAATTTATTTATGACACAAAGATGATGCAGTAATTATCTTATTAATGAAATATTGACATAATTGATGTTATAAACACCAAAATAAATGTAATTTGAGACTTTTTATGAATTCCATTAATTTTTTAGGTTACTATGATATATTAGTGTTGATTTAATAAACTTGGTTCGAACATATAATTCTGTTATGACTTTCACAAAAATCATATATCAAATAGTGTCAAAATTGACACAAAATAGTTTTTAAATCAAATACTATATTATTAATTGTTATTTTATTCCTAAAAATCTAAGGTTCGTCCAAATGACTTAGATAAGGATATATGTATTAATAATATACAATTTGGGGTTCTTTTGGCATGTTATAGTAAGTGTATTAACCATATAATGAAAGAAAACAAAAAGACACGGTAAAAGTTAAATTATTTAACTTAGAGTTAAATCTAATTGATAAGGTTAAAATAATACCCAAAACTTTTCTAAATCCTATTGGATGATAGGATTGCGACCCATCCCCACTTTAGCTTCGAAATAAGACCCTTTGGAACCATTATAAACCGATTTTGACTTTAATATAAAATAATATTTTGAGATATTCCTAAGGTGCCCCTCTCCTCCCTTATAAAAGGGCACCTCCTCCCCCTCCTCCTCACACCAATTTGAGCACTCAAGCTCGGCCAACCACTGCCATTTTCTCCTCTCCACTTCCCTAGAATAATCCTAGAGGTCCTGGTCTTCTTCAAAGACCAATATTAGTTCCCTAAGTGGAGGATTCAAAGAGGCGTTCCAAAGAAGAGGTAATATCCATTACCGATCTTTTCAATTTCTTTCTTCTTCAACTTCTTCTTCTTTAGTTGTTTCATTATAAAGTAATAACATAAGTATTACTTACATACTGATATGTTATTATAAATATTAAACAACTCTAATTAACCTTCTATCCATCCTACGGAGAAAGGAAATCACCGCGCGTGCGTACGTACGGAATACCGTCTCCACGCCGTGGTGTAATCTATTTTCCGTCACCACCTTAATTGGATGGGTATAATGGTGTAATGAGTAACTATATATGATTATTACAAAGTGATATTGATACTGAAATAGTATACATACACTTAAACACAATTCCACAACCATGAGAACGATATCATCGCTCGTGCGTACGTACGGACTACCGTCTCCACGACGCGATGAGATTCATTCTCAATGATTAACCATTCATGAATGATTATAAAGTATATATAATAAGTACTAATGAAATATATGACATAATAATGATACTGTATTTATGTATATTTATATGTATGTCATCTACTTAATTCCATTCAATTCAATAAGGAAACGAAAACAGCGTTCATGCGTACGTACGGACTACCGTCTCCATGAACGGTGTATTTCTTTCCATTTACTGATTAATTATATATGTGTATTATGAATATATATATATAAATCATGTTTTATATTCTGGAATTAAGTAATCATGATCTAAGTAATCATATGAATAATTACAAGTTAAAAACACGAACGACAAATGAGACGATTTTACCCAAAACGCTACTTTAACATGAATTTACAAAAGAACGGGTAATATAAAGTCATAAGTGGACCATATATGATATAATAACAATGAATATGATTCTGGAATAAGTCAATAACATGATTTAAATCATATACAGGAGGTTCGGACACTCACAAAGCAAGTCGGACCTAAGGTAAGGGAAATATCACAATCTCATTTTTATCTGAGATTGTTTATACTTTGGCATTTACTGGGGTGTATTTTATCATCCACATCCATGTTTCCTCAATATGTAATATTATTTCCATCCACCTATAATTTTTTAAATCCAATTTTACCCTTCGGTGAGTTTTTAGTAAAATATATGAAAGGAATCTTTTGTCATTTTTCGTACGAGGTACTTTTTTGACTTTTCCGACAAAAGTACGAGAAGAATGTTTTTTTTAACTTATACGGAATGAATGGATTTTTAAAAAATTATTTCCAAGAAGCTTCCTTTACAAGTTTTCAAGTTTATTTTTAATCAACTTCTTTTAGTTTTAAATTGTAAGCCATGTTAAGAAAGGAAAATGTTTTTGAAGTAAAAAGGATATTTTCCTCAAGAATGGATTTCAAGTGTTTTATCAAAATTATTTTCCATCTAAGATAATAAAGGGTTCTGTTTCTATCCCTATTATTACATGGATTTGATTATGTTGTGATGGAAATATTTTTATGAATTCCTTTATCTTATATGAATTGTTTTATGATGTCATGTTGTTTAAGAATCCCATTTTTATTACATGGGTTATGAAATGATGTATGATTTATGATTTTGTGGCACACATAAGAATGGTATCATTATGAGATGGGTGGGACCTATATCTCCCTCCAATGCATTGCGTAAAGATTTTATATCTCATGAGATAGACATGGCTGGAATGGTAGGTTATACCGGTTCTGTGAAACAGGACTGAAACGAGGGTGACTCGATTCAGAAAGGGACTTTTTCCACTAAGATAGTCTTGGCAATGAGTCATGACTAACAAGAAATGATTCTCTATGATTATGTGTGTATGCCACAAAGTTTCATGTTTTAAGTTATGCTTATTGGTATTTCATTTCACTGCTATGATTTATCCCATGTTATGAAATTATGCTCCCTTTTGCAGGTTAAGATTTCCAAAAGTTATGTTCTTATGAATATGATGTGATTGATTTTCTTTTGTTTACCCTTACTGAGCATTTGAGCTCACCCTTTTATGTTTTCTTTTCCCTAGGATATAAAGAATGGTTTTAGGTAAAAAAAAAGAAGGGAAGATCTTTATGGGAGATATTGAGGATCTTTCACCACGATTAGAAGATTACGTTCCGAGTTTCCAAAGACACTAAACTATTACGGTCCTTGTGTGTGTGTTTTTGTTATGTACTAAGTATTCCGCAAAAGTAATGTAATGTCCATGTACGATAAGCTTCGGGTCTCTACAGTTGGTATCAGAGGAAGGGTTTAGTCAACCTTTTGAAACTAGGATTCGAGAACTTTAGTGAGATCCCTAGAGATATTTCTAAGGTATGTCTAGGGATGTCCCTAAGGTTAAGTATACGTATAGGTTATAGTACTAGAATTACGCTAACGATCATAGAATTTAACCTAAGATGTTAGATATTAAGGGTACTCCCCCTTTACTATGTTGTTTTCCTTAGCATTATTTTTCCTCTCACACTATTCTTTTTGGGTTTTAGAAAATGGCTGGAAACAAGATGATTCACGATAATGGAGGATATGATGGACAATGGAATGATATTCTTTATGAGCAACCAAATGAAATGGGATTTGGAAGTCCAAACATAATTATTATGCCGAATCAGCAATCTCATAATATGATCAATAAAGTAAAATTTGGTAAGTTTCCTGACTCGGCTAATAAGAGAAAGATGGAGTTTCATGATGATCATAGAGGAAAGAAAGTTCAATTTACCCTATGTAAATCATGTGGGAAGAGGCATCAAGGAGAATATTTCAAGGGAACTAGAAGATGCTTTGGGTGTGGAAAAGAAGGACACAAAGCAAGTAAGTGCAAAGGAAAAGGTTCAGTTAACACCATGGATGAGGATAATGGTATTGCTACGACATCAAAAATGGTTAAGTGTTTTAAATGTGGAATGTATGGGCATTATGCAAACCAATGCCCTAAGGGAAAGACTCATGAAGAGAATCAGTATGGTCGTATGGGTAGTATTTATGTGGATGATGATGAAGAGACTACAAATGATATGTGAGATGAAAGAATTGTTGAAGCTCGGTTAATGGTTTAAGAATGTAGTGAAATGATTACATGTTTATCATGTGTAATGTTGTATAAGAAATCTCATGGTACTATGGAATAAAGAGACATCTAAGGATTGTTACATTGTTGTCTTTCCTTGAGTTTTAAAAGTGTTTTATTAATGTTACCAGTATCCATGAAAGGTTATTCAGATATTTTTGGAATGTAGATGATATGCGCATAATGAAGGGATAAGGAGAAAATTAAATGTTTAACAGTATTCATGAGCTCATGATTGATATAAGGACTAAGTGATATCATGGTTTGAGTATATAGAATTTTGAGGATTTTGGTATGTGGAAAGTGTTAAATTTTAACTGCATTCATGTTTTTAATAAGGTATTCAAGAGAATACATGATTAAGTACTTTGAATGTTTGGAATGTGACCAACAAAACATATCTTATGATATATGGGGATCGACGATGGTGTTAAATCTCTGGTAATCGTTTCACTATGTTGTGAGAGTGGACTGCAGTATTATGGATAAGCCTAAAGATTAGAATGGATTATGTTGGACATAAGTTAGTATTGTTTAAGGATAGAAGATTTTCGATATTATTGATGGGATGTTATAGTAAAGTATTTTTAGAAAAAGGACAACCTGCAGGACGGGCGACAGCCCATCGCGTCGGACAAGGCTGTAGGAATCGAACCCACAACCGAAGTGCGACTGACCTTTATCGCCTACCACTGACCTACAGGAAGTCCCTGTTTAGTAGAAACTAGTTTTATTATATTAAGAAGTATGATATATAAAGTATAAGTCCATTTTAGGAACCATATATGATTAATCTCACTATAGATCGACTTATGTATATAAATTTTGCTAACCTTTTGAGACAGATGGAATGACCCGTCATTCTATCACATGATATGCTAACACTTCACGAATAACAAATTCAACTTCATTTATTTAAGAGATGAAGTGGAAATTGTTAAAGGCACGAACAATAGTGAGGTTGTACCAACATAAAGTAAGTATTTATTCTAATTCAAATTCTTTAACTTTAGGGAAACGATCTTGAAAACCAAAAATGTTGTTCTAGTGATCTTATATCTGATGAATCAGATGATACCTTAGATCGTCACAAATTTATGGCTTTGTGATTACTGGATTTTCCATAGCCATGTTCTCTACCACTCTCCATCAAAACATGATGGTTAGATTTCTCTTCCATATCCATATTTTCACCTATGTGGAAACCCAATGATTAGTTTATTTGGGTAACCGTTACGTTTCATACTTTTGTTTTTAAAGATTGGTTTTGATATTCCTTTTTACGATGTGGGTTTCTATTAAATAAACTTTTGAATAGTAAACCATTTATAACCCCGACGAATTTCAAGGGCGAAATTCATTTTAAGGGGGGTAGAATGTAACAGCCCGAGATTTTATGAAAAATATTCTTTTTAATTTTATTAATGTCTTGTGTTGTACGCTACACCAAAAGGAGCTTGCACAACACGTATCTTTGACTTGCCTTGCATTACACGCAATCGCAACCTTCCTCTATAGCGTGTGTAGTACGCAATACTGAGTTTCACGAAACAACGATATGCTATTAAAATATTATTAAAACTAGCTGTTATGAATAGTAATAACCACTTTTTAAATTTTAGAAATTTTAGCTCTCAAAATGGACTTCATTTTTGGATTCGGAGTATCGAATTTAGCCTAAGGTGAAATTTTGGTACTTTTCGGATAACTTTCATATTCTGATGAATAGTAAAAATTACTAAATTATAATTAAAAACAACTTTTTTAATCAAAATAATTAATAGTGATAAATTATTAATTTGAGTGGTTTTAAAGTATATTTAGAATATATTTTTACAATTTAATACAATGTTGGCCATTGAATGTAATTTCACATTTAAACCAGACATAATCAAGTGTCAATCTTTTGATAGATATTGTTTCTTAAAAACATGCTATGTGTTTTAACAGCGGGATTTAATTATAAAATTAATTAATGCAACTTCTATGTTATGAATTTGGTAAAATAGACTTCATTTTTGAATTCGGAATATGAAATATAGCTTAGGATGAAATTTTGGCATTTTTCTGAAAAACATCAATTTTTGATGAATAGTGAAACTACTAAGTGGTAGTTAAAAACTGAATTTTTCATAAAACTTAATTTTACCGCTTCTGTGAATGGAATTTCAAAAATCCGAGAGACACGGTTGATGTCTGTAAGTAAAATGTGGTTCAATGAGATGAAAATAATTTTTGGTGAATAGTAACTTTTTACTTTTATTTGCCACGGTTAAAAGTAAATAGGGTAATTAAGGGTAAGAATGATATTGATATTACCCTAACACATGTCCTAATTCTATTGGACAAGTGTATCTCGACCAAAAATAACCTTAAGTGTAAAATATTATCATTTAGGCCCACTTGGATTAGATTAGGACATTTATTATTATTTAATTCAAAGAAGAGTTAAAAGAGTTAAAATCAAAGTATATTTACTAAAACATTTTTAATATAGGGGTTTACATAAGATAAATTCGATTGTAAATATTAATTAGAAAGCTAAAAATATTTCCTACATGATGGTATTTTATTTGTAATTTTTAGACATCAAATAATTTAATTTATTTATGACACAAAGATGATTCAGTAATTATCTTATTAATGAAATATTGACATAATTGATGTTATAAACACCAAAATAAATGTAATTTGAGACTTTTTATGAATTAAATTAATTTTCTAGGTTACTATGATATATTAGTGTTGATTTACTAAACTTGGTTCGAACATATAATTCTGTTATGACTTTCACAAAAATCATATATCAAATAGTGTCAAAATTGACACAAAATAGTTTTTAAATCAAATATTATAATATTAATTGTTATTTTATTCCTAAAAATCTAAGGTTAGTCCAAATGACTTAGATAAAGATATATGTATTAATAATATACAATTTGGGGTTCGTTTTTCATGTTATAGTAAGTTTATTAACCATATAGTGAAAGAAAACAAAAAGACACGGTAAAAGTTAAATTATTTAACTTAGAGTTAAATCTAATTGATAAGGTTAAAATAATACCCTAAACTTGTCTAAATCCTATTGGATTATAGGATTTCGACCCATCCCCACTTTATCTTCGAAATAATACCATTTGTAACCATTATAAACCGATTTTCACTTTAATATAAAATAATATTTTGAGATATTCCTAAGGTGCCCCTCTCCTCCCTTATAAAAGGGCACCTCCTCCCCCTCCTCCTCACACCAATTTGAGCACTCAAGCTCGGCCAACCCCTGCCATTTTCTCCTCTCCACTTCCCTAGAATAATCCTAGAGGTCCTGGTATTCTTCAAAGACCAATCTTAGTTCCCTAAGTGGAGGATTCAAAGAGGCGTTCCAAAGAAGAGGTAATATCCATTACCGATCTTTTCAATTTCTTTCTTTTTCAACTTCTTCTTCTTTAGTTGTTTAATTATAAATTAATAAAATCAGTATTACTTACATACTGATATGTTATTATAAATATGAAAAAACTCTAATTAACCCTCTATCCATCCTACGGAGAAAGGAAATCACCGCGCGTGCGTACGTACGGAATACCGTCTCCACGCCGTGGTGTAATCTATTTTCCGTCACCACCTTAATTGGATGGGTATAATGGTGTAATGAGTAACTATATATGATTATTATAAAGTGATATTGATACTGAAATAGTATACATACACTTCAACACAATTCCACAACCATGAGAACGATATCATCGCTCGTGCGTACGTACGGACTACCGTCTCCACGACGCGATGAGATTCATTCTCAATGATTAACCATTCATGAATGATTATAAAGTATATATAATAAGTACTAATGAAATATATGACATAATAATGATACTGTATTTATGTATATTTATATGTATGTCATCTACTTAATTCCATTCAATTCAATAAGGAAATGAAAACAGCGTTCATGCGTACGTACGGACTACCGTCTCCATGAATGGTGTATTTCTTTCCATTTACTGATTTATTATATATGTGTATTATGAATATATATATATATCATGTTTTATATTCTGGAATTAAGTAATCATGATCTAAGTAATCATATGAATAATTACAAGTTAAAAACACGAACGACAAATGAGACGATTTTACCCAAAACGCTACTTTAACATGAATTTACAAAAGAACGGGTAATATAAAGTCATAAGTGGACCATATATGATATAATAACAATGAATATGATTCTGGAATAAGTCAATAACATGATTTAAATCATATACAGGAGGTTAGGACACTCACAAAGCAAGTCGGACCTAAGGTAAGGGAAATATCACAATCTCATTTTTATCCGAGATTGTTTATACTTTGGCATTTACTGGGGTGTATTTTATCATCCACATCCATGTTTCCTCAATATGTAATATTATTTCCATCCACCTATAATTTTTTAAATCCAATTTTACCCTTCGGTGAGTTTTTAGTAAAAGATATGAAAGGAATCTTTTGTCATTTTTCGTACGAGGTACTTTTTTGACTTTTCCGACAAAAGTACGAGAAGAATGTTTTTTTAACTTATACGGCATGAATGGATTTTTAAAACATTATTTCCAAGAAGCTTCCTTTACAAGTTTTCAAGTTTATTTTTAATCAACTTCTTTTAGTTTTAAATTGTAAGACATGTTAAGAAAGGAAAATGTTTTTGAAGTAAAAAGGATATTTTCCTCAAGAATGGATTTCAAGTGTTTTATCAAAATTATTTTCCATCTAAGATAATAAAGGGTTCTGTTTCTATCCCTATTATTACATGGATTTGATTATGTTGTGATGGAAATATTTTTATGAATTCCTTTATCTTATATGAATTGTTTTATGATGTCATGTTGTTTAAGAATCCCATTTTTATTACATGGGTTATGAAATGATGTATGATTTATGATTTTGTGGCACACATAAGAATGGTATCATTATGAGATGGGTGGGACCTATATCTCCCTCCAATGCATTGGGTAAAGATTTTATATCTCATGAGATAGACATGGCTGGAATGGTAGGTTATACCGGTTCAGTGAAACAGGATTGAAACGAGGGTGACTCGATTCAGAAAGGGACTTTGTCCACTAAGATAGTCTTGGAAATGAGTCATGACTAACAAGAAATGATTCTATATGATTATGTGTGTATGCCACAAAGTTTCATGTTTTAAGTTATGCTTATTGGGATTTCATTTCACTGCTATGATTTATCCCATGTTATGAAATTATGCTCTCTTTTGCAGGTTAAGATTTCCAAAAGTTATGTTTTTATGAATATGATGTGATTGATTTTCTTTTGTTTACCCTTACTGAGAATTTGAGCTCACCCTTTTATGTTTTCTTTTCCCCAGGATATAAAGAATGGTTTTAGGTAAAAAAAAGAAGGGAAGATCTTTATGGGAGATATTGAGGATCTTTCACCACGATTAGAATATTACGTTCCGAGTTTCCAAAGACACTAAACTATTACGGTCCTTGTGTGTGTGTTTTTGTTATGTACTAAGTATTCCGCAAAAGTAATGTAATGTCCATGTACGATAAGCTTCGGGTCTCTACAGTCAGGTCATATTTGGATAACCCTAGCTTCTGTAGTGTCTGTATTGGGATAAGGTTAATCATGGATCCAGTGTCAACAAGACACCAACGGACCTCCAAGCCATTAAATTGGCTGGTGATATACAGTGGGTGGATGTGCCCCTGTATAAGAGAGACTTCATCTTCTCTAGAGAATGAAATGATGGTTTGACATTCAGCGTTCTCGACCGCTTCAGCATGAAAGGCTTCTGCAGCTGCTACCTCCGTCTCAAACTAGATGGGGCTTCTTAAAGCCTTAGAGAGCGCCTCGCACATATCTAATGATAAGCGAAGGGCTTTAAGGATGGAAAGCCTTGTTGGGATGAAGTCAATGTGCTTGAGGACATCATATTTCTTCTCTAGGCACGAACTTCTGCTTGCAGGAGGCCGCTCCGTGATAGGAGGCATGGCGAGGCCCTACTGGCTGGACCGACGGTTGGCTGGTGCTGGGCATGTCCCACTATTCACTAGTCGAATCCCGGAGAGTAGCTACTGGATGAGGACCGGGTGACTGAGATCATCCTGTAGTAGGGTGAGGCTGCTCGCAGCATGGTCGAGGTAGCTCTGCCTGATCCAGTAACACAAATGGTGGTGGAGGCAGGCTCGATGACACCGGATGAAAAGGCTACGCATGTTGAACTCTGCGTTGGGCCTACTATCTGGTCTCAGTGGCATGCATGGCCTTGCTAGAGGTGCCAACTGATGTGCCTCGACGAACCGTATGGTCGTGACTCCGCCGACGCTGGCATTGGCTGGGGATGTTGGGGAGGTTTTCCCGGTGCTCCCCATCGTCGGGAGTCATATAGGGGTTTACCAACTCCACGGTGTTGACCGAAGCATACCCTTTACTATCACTTGAAGAGTCATCCACTACTGGGCAGATTCTGGGAGGAATCCCCATCTCAGGGGGCATGAAGTCACCGAGAGTGCGGGATGACGATGGAATTGGCGGGCCGCATTGCTTTCCCTTGCGTCATTGATGATTGCTCTTCTGGGAAGAGGTCGGCTGAGATTATGATGAAAAAGTTGTGGTTGTGGCATCTGAAGGCTCCGACTGATTCAGGTATTCACGGATGATACCATGGGAACAGGAAACCGTTTTTCAAGCCATCCAGTAATCATACTTCTAGGACCCATGGTTAAAAACCTGCCACCACTTTCCTTCATCATCACTGTCGCTATCTGACCTCAGAAAGACACCTTCCACTTGTGCCAGGTTCGGGCCCAACCTAACTTTGTTTTTATTGACCTGGTCTTGAGGACGGTCTTTAAACACATAGCACTACTTGAGGGTGTGCCCCATGATCTGATGATAGGGGAAATAGTTGGGGAAATTAGTGAGGTTCTCCTCCTCTGGCCTTCTGCACTTAGGAAAATGCATGATCCCTTGTTCTAAGGAACTTCTGAAATAGTCGGGGACCAGATTCTCATTGAACAAGTAGGTCTGGTTTCTTCTGTCCGATAAGGGGGTCCTTGGAGCTTGGCCCTAATGAGGAGCTAGAGGAGCATGATGAAGAGGCGGAGCCTGGTTGTCCTGCCTAGGTGGTGGTGGCACATTACGTGGGGGCACCTACCGGTTCTGAGGCGGACACTGCTGGGCTGGAGGCTATTCTTGTGGTGAGGGGCCTCTGTGAGGTTACGGAGGCGGTTCAACTAGTTTTAATTCCAGTAGTCTAGGGGCATCTATTTGGGCCACTACGACGGGCTCAGCTCTAACATCTATTCTCACGTGAATTTCAGGAGGCAACGGTCATGCCTAGCCGACCTGTTGCAGGGCTTCTTCAAGTCACTGGGCCATATCAGAGAAGTCTTGAAATCCCCCAGGTTAGTTCTAGGTTATCAGAGAGGGAACCAGTTCCGTCTTGACATTTCCTACACACATCGCTAGTAATTTCTCCTGAGTCAGTGGCATGTCAAGGGAGTATGTGAGCCCTTTCCACCGGGCAATAAAGCCTTTGACACGCTCATCAAGCCTTTGTTTTCACTTGAATTGGTTTGCGATGCTATTTTTCCATGTGGTGGAGCTAAATTGGTAGAGGAATTTCCTACGAAGGTCCTCCAAATTGGTTACAGATCCGACGGGAAGCTGGTTATACCAGATGAATGTTTCCCCCTCCAATGTCTGAACAAAACAGCAGAGCTTGGAAGCCTCCTACTGCACTGGAGTCCCTAACATTGGCCCACACCATGAGTTGAAGTGTTACAGGTGCTACAGTGGGTCCCCCGTCCCGTTAAAGGGGGAGAAGGTGAGATTCCCGAAACCTGGAGGCACCAGCATATCATCCAACCATGCTGGGTACGGCTTACCATCAGGTGGGATTTCCACCTGTCATGTTTCCAGCACCTCAAGGTGGGATATGAGTGCCACCATAGTATCATCTAGGTGAGGGTCCCTTTCTTGTCGGGGATCCCTAACTATGATCGTGTTGGATGGTTCTTCAACACAGTAAGGCAGCTCAGCGGCTCATGGAGCAGCTGGTGGAGTAACCTGTGGGGCATCTGGGGGAACCCGAGCTAGATTCATTGGATTTTCTCATCGTTCTGGAGGGTTTGGAGAGATATACCACACCCTATTTCCATGAGATCCAGCCTCGACCCTATCCGTGGGGGCAGGATGAACAGGGTTTCATGGAGGCAGCTCGTCAAGGGGAAGTTGTTCTTTCCCCTGCTGTACTGGCCTAGGATTTTCGTAGTCGGGTCGTCGCTCGGCAGTGTGTTTAGATAGGATTTCATCAAATAACTTCTTCTACTCGACAAGTTATTGGTATAGCGTGGCATTCTCAGGGTCCTCCTCCGTCTTCTGCACTAAGGTGGCTGGGTTGGAGTGCTTGGAAGCTCTGACGTGCTCTTTACACTTACCGGAATTCTGGCTTAGTACCAATTCCTCAGTGGGCATAGATAGACTGAGTAGGTTCCTCTATTGACGCATAACCCTCCCTGATGGGTCCAATAGTGGTTACACGCCCTCATGGGGTAAGTCTCCATCGAGAATCTCCAGCTCATCCTCCTCATCTACTATGTCATCCATGTTGATTGTGACCCTTCCTGGGGGCATGTCCTCGATATCACCTAGTAAGTTGGGATGTCTCCAGATAGGACTAAAGAGGAGGGAAACATACTACCCCTGGCCACGGATTTGAATGTGGGGGAACCTCCTGATTATCTTGTGGAGTATCTTGAAACTCTGAATGCATTTCTCTTGGAGGGCCTTGCGGCGGCTTGGCGACTCGGGGCGTTGGGCCATAGGGAGTGCAGCCAGATTGACTAGACAACATTTCTCTCCAATCTCTTCAAAATTTACTTGTATCCTGGGATAAACCACTCACCAATGAAAAAGGTTAAAGTGTGTCATCTAGAGGGTTTGGCAGAAACACTCAACTTCCTATGGGGTGAGGGATTCCTGTGTGTGAAAATTCCACACTACCACGGGCCAGAACTTCTCAGGGATGTGGTCCACTGCAAGGATGTTCCATAATATACTCAGCTTTGATGCAGGTTTTGGCCCTTGATTTCCCCATTCATCAACTGGGGGTGGCTGAGGAACTGGCAGCGGTACTGAGATGGACTGTTGGGAAGGCAGGTTGGCCGGTGGAGAGTACGGCGAGCGGGCTGATTGGCCGTCAAATCTCAGGTTGTCTTCCAAAGAGTGTAGTGACCCGGCCACTACATTGTGATAAGACAGGATAGATGCCATAGTTCTTGGCTCAGGGGATAGGGATACTGGTGATAGGCCACGATGCTGCTTGCCTACCGTTGGTCCCCGAAATAGCTCTCTGTGATCTCTTGTTGAGGTAGAGAGCACTTTCGGTGATGATAGTGGTGATTTCACGACCGTAACCTGAAGGATCACCAGATTTCCATCCTCTTGGATATACCTATGGAGGGAGGCGGGAATCCGATGGAACTCTCATTCCGGGATTACCAAGATGATGCGCCTTGTTCCTTCCCCGGCCCTTGACTCGGATGAGCGAGAGGAGGGTTCCCGTGCTAAGTCATACTCCGCCTCAGAGTCTGAGAAGTGGACTAGTATGATCTATGTCCAGAACTTCCCAAAATTCTTCTTATGGCATAGATGACCCGCCTTCCTTCCCCTAGGTGCCTCCTCAGGATTGGGCAGATTTCTGGCACGAGTTCCTTTGGCCGCACTAGTGCTGGGGCAGAGAGAGATTCCACCCGAGAAGGCTGAGGTGCAAGGAGCACCAGGACAGATGTCGAAGGGGACATGGGGGAGGACCTCCATGAGTAGAACTGGAGTGGGAAATACCTCCGCTGGAACTGGAAAAAGTGTTGGGAGGACCACCACGCTTGTTTTCCCGGGCGACCTCAGTATGAGGAGGATCCCTGTACTAGTCTAACTGAACACGGGTAGGACCTCCATACTGGGTGCGGATGGAGCGAGGCTGGCCTTCACCCCTCTATTTGTCGAGGCGAGGAGGACTTTTTCCAGCTCATAAGAAGACGCGGGGATGTAGAGACCCGTATCTTGACGTACATGGACATTACATTACTTTTGCGGAATACTTAGTACATAACAAAAACACACACACAAGGATCGTAATAGTTTAGTGTCTTTGGAAACTCGGAACGTAATCTTCTAAACGTGGTGAAAGATCTTCAATATATCCCATAAAGATCTTCCCCTTTTTTTACCTAAAACCTTTCTTTATATCCTGGGGAAAAGAAAACATAAAATGGTGAGCTCAAATGCTCAGTAAGGGTAAACAAAAGAAATATCAATCACATCATATACATAAGAACATAGCTTTTGGAAATCTTAACCTGCAAAAGAGCTCATAATATCATAACATGGGATAAATCATAGAAGTGAAAATGAAATCATAACTTAAAACATTACTCATTGTGGCATACACACATAATCATAGAGAATCATTTCTTGTTAGTCAAGACTCATTGCCAAGACTATCTTAGTGGACAAAGTCCCTTTCTGAATCGAGTAATCCTCGTTTCAGTCCTGTTTCACTGAACCGGTATAACCTACCATTCCAGCCATGTCTATCTCATGAGATATAAAATCTTTACCCAATGCATTGGAGGGAGATATAGGTCCCACCCATCTCTTAATGAATCCTTTCTTATGTGTGCCACAAAATCATAAATCATACATCATTGCATAACCCATGTAATAAAAATGGGATTCTTAAACAACATGACATCATAAAACCATTCATATAAGATAAAGGAATTCATAAACATAATTCCATCACAACATAGTCAAATCAATGTAAAAATATGGATAGAAACAGAACCCTTTATTATCTTATATGGAAAATAATTTTGATAAAACACTCGAATTGAATTCTTGAGGAAAATATCCTTTCTTCTTCAAAATCAATTTCTTTTCACAAAACAACATGCAATTTTAAAAGAAAGAGATTTTATTGAAAATAGTCATGAAATCTTTTAGAGGAAGCTTCATGAAGATAAGGCTTTATAAAACAGTATAAATCCGTTCGTGCCGTATAAGTTAAAAAAACATTCTTCTCATACTTTTGTCGGAAAAGTCAAAAAGTACCTCGTATGAAAAAGCGACAAAAGATTCCTTTCATATTCTTTGATAAAAACTCACCGAAGAGTAAAATTGGATTTAAACTATTGTAAGTGGATGGAAAAAATATTACATATTGAAGGAACATGGACGTGGATGATAAAATACACCCCAGTAAATACTTACGAATAAACAATCTCGGATAAAAATGAGATTGTGATATTTCCCTTACCTTAGGTCCGATTAGCTTTGTACGTGTCCGAAGCTCCTGTATAATGATTTAAATCATGTTATTGACTTATTCCAGAATCATATTCATTGTTATGATAGCATATATGGTTCACTTATGACATTATATTACCCGTTCTTTTGTAAATTCCATGTTAAAGAAGCGTTTTGGGTAAAATCGTTTCATTTATCGTAGGTGTTTTGACTTGTTGTTCTTGACATCATTATTACTTATATCATGATTTACTTACTTCAAGAATATAAAATATGATTTATATATCATATATATTCAGTATATATATATATATAATAGATAGATAAATAAAATGAAAAACACCGTTCATGGAGACGGTAGTCCGTACGTACGCATGAACGCTGTTTTTCTTTCCTTATTGTCTTGAAATGGAAGTAAGTAGATGACATACATATGTATATATATACATAAATCCAGTAGCTTTATAATGTCATATATTTCATTATTATTTCTTATATATACATTATAATCATTCTTAAATGGTTAACATGGAGAATGAATCTCATCGCGTCGTGGAGACGGTAGTCCGTACGTACGCACGAGCGATGATATCATTTCTATAAATATTGAATTGAATTGGAGTGGATTATACAATATATCAGAATCAATATGATGTTGTAATAACTACGTATAGTTATTCTTTACACCATTATACCCATCCATGTAAGGTGGTGGTGGAAAATAGATTACACCACGGCGTGGAGACGGTATTCCGTACGTACGCACGCGCGGTGATTTCATTTTTCCGTAGGATGGATAGAAGGTGAATTAGGGTTGTTTCATATTTATAATAACATATCAGTATGTAAGTAATACTGATGTTATTACTTTATCATGAAACAACTAAAGAAGAAGAAGTTGAAGAAGAAAGAAATTGAAAAGATCGGTAATGGATATTACCTCTTCTTTGGAACGCCTCTTTGAATCCTCCACTTAAGGAACTAAGATTGGTCTTTGGAGAAGACCAGAACCTATAGGATTATTCTAGGAAAGTGGAGAGGAGAAAATGGCAGGGGTTGGCCGAGCTTGAGTGCTTAAAATTGGTGTGAGGAGGAGGGGGAGGAGGTGTCCTTTTATAGGGGAGGAGAGGGGCACCTTAGGAATATCTCAAAATATTATTTTATATTAAAGTCAAAATCGGTTTATAATGGTTCCAAAGGGTCTTATTTTGAAGCTAAAGTGGGGATGGGTCGAAATCCTATCAACCAATAGAATTTAGACAAGTTTAGGATATTATTTTAACCTTATCAATTAGATTTAACTCTAAGTTAAATAATTTAACTTTTACCGTGTCTTTTTGTTTTCTTTCACTATATGGTTAATACACTTACTATAACATGCCAAACGAACCCCAAATTGTATATTATTAATACATATATCCTTATCTAAGTCATTTGGCCGAACCTTAGATTTTTAGGAATAAAATAACAATTAATAATATAATATTTGATTTAAAAACTATTTTGTGTCAATTTTGACACTATTTGATATATGATTTTTGTGAAAGTCATAACAGAATTATATGTTCGAACCAAGTTGATTAAATCAACACTAATATATCATAGTAACCTATAAAATTAGTGGAATTCATAAAAAGTCTTAAATTACATTTATTTTGGTATTTATATAATCAATTATGTCAATATTTCATTAATAAGATAATTACTACATCATCGTTGTGTCATCAATAAATTAAATTATTTGATGTCTAAAAATTACAAATAAAATACCATCATGTAGGAAATCTTTTTAGCTTTCTAATGAATATTTACAATTGAATTTATCTTATGTATAACCCCATATTAAAAATTATTTACTTATTAAACTTTGATTTTAGCTATTTTAACCCTTCTTTAAATAAATTAATAATAAAAGTCCTAATCTAATCCAAGTGGGCCTAAATGGTCATATTTTATTCCTGAGTTTGTTTTTGGTCGAATTACACTTGTCCAATATAATTAGGACATGTGTTAGGGTAATAGTAATATCATATTTACCCTTAGTTACCCTATTTACTATTAACCGCGGTAAAAAAAAGTAAAAAGTTACTATTCACCAAAAATTATTTTCATCTCATTGAACCACATTTTAGTCCTTGATATTAACCGTGTCTCTTGGATTTTCGAAATTCCATTCACAGAAGCGGTAAAATTAAGTTTTATGCAAAATTCAGTTTTTAACCTACCACTTAGTAGTTTCACTATTCATCAAAAATTGATGTTTTTCAGAACAATGCCAAAATTTCATCCCAAGTTATATTTCATATTCCGAATTCAAAAATGAAGTCTATTTTACCAAATTCATAACATAAAAGTTGCATTAATTAATTTTATAATTAAATCCCGCTGTTAAAAAAAATAGCGTGTTTTTAGGAAACAATATATATCAAAAGATTGACACTTGATTATGTCTGGTTTAAATGTGAAATTACAACCAATGACCAACATTGTATTAAATTGTAAAAATATATTCTAAATATACTTTAAAACCACTCAAATTAATAATTTATCACTATTAATTATTTCGATTAAAAAAGTTGTTTTTAATTATAATTTAGTAATTTTCACTATTCATCAGAATATGAAAGTTATCCGAAAAGTACCAAAATTTCACCTTAGGCTAAATTCGATACTCCGAATCCAAAAATGATATCCATTTTGAAAAATAAGATTTACAGAATTTCAAAAAGTGGTTATTACTATTCATAACGGCTAGTTTTAATAATATTTTAATAGCATATCGTTGTTTAGTGAAACTCAGTATTGCGTACTACACACGCTATCGAGGAAGGTTGTGATTGCGTGTAATGCAAGGCAAGTCAAGGATGCGTGTTGTGCAAGCTCCTTTTGGTGTAGCGTACAACACAAGACATTAATAAAATTAAAAAGAATATTTTTTTATAAAATCTTGGGCTGTTACATTCTACCCCCCTTAAAATGAATTTCGCCCTCGAAATTCGTCGGGGTTATAAATGGTTTACTATTTGAAAGTTTCTTTAATAGAAACCCACATCGTAAAAAGGAATATCAAAACCAATCTTTAAAAACAAAAGTATGAAATGTAACGGTTACCCAAATAAACTAATCATTGGGTTTCCACATAGGTGAAAATATGGATATGGAAGAGAAATCTAACCATCATGTTCTGATGGAGAGTGGTAGAGAACATGGCTATGGAAAAGCCAATAATCACAAATACATAAATTTGTGACGATCTAAGGTACCATCCGATTCATCAGGTTTAAGATCACTAGGACAACATTTTTGGTTTTCAAGATCATTTCCCTAAAGTTGAAAATTTGAATTGGAATAAATACTTACTTTATTTTTGTACAATCTCACTATTGTTCGTGCCTTGAACAATTTCCACTTCATCTCTTAAATAAATGAAGTTGAATTTGTTATTCGTGAAGTGTTAGCAGATCATGTGATAGAATGACGGGTCATTCTATCTGTCTCAAAAGATTAGCAAAATTTATATACATAAGTCGATCTATAGTGGGATTAATCATATATGGTTCCTAAAATGGGCTTATACTTCATATATCATACTGCTTAATATAATAACACTAGTTTCTACTAAATAGGGACTTCCTGTAGGTCAGTGGTAGGCGATAAAGGCCAGTCGCACTTCGGTTGTGGGTTCGATTCCTACAGCCTTGTCCGAAGCGATGGGCTGTCGCCCGTCCTGCAGGTTGTCCTTTTTCTAAAACTATATTACTGTAACATCCCATCAATAATATCGAGAAAACTTCGATCCTTAAACAATACTCACTTATGTCCAACATAATCCATTTCAATCTTTAGGCTTATCCATAATACTGCATTCCACTCTCATAATATAGTGACAATGATTACCAGAGATTTAATACTGTCGTTGATCCCCACATATCATAAGATATGTTTTGTTGGTCACATTCTAAACATTCAAAGTCCTTAATCATGTATTCTCTTGAATACCTTAGTGAAAACATGAATGCAGTTAAAAGTTAACACTTTCCACATACCAAAATCCTCAAAATTCTATATACTCAATCCATGATATCACTTAGTCCTTATATCAATCATGAGCTCATGAATACTATCAAACATTTAATTTTCTCCTTATCCCTTCATTATGCGCATATCATCTACATTCCAAAAATATCTGAATAACCTTTCATGGATAGTGGTACCATTAATCATACACTTTCATAACTCAAGGAAATACAACAGTGTAACAATCCTCAGATGTCTCTTTATTCCATAGTACCATGAGATTTCTTATACAACATTACACATGATAAACATGTAATCATTCCACAACATTCTTAAACCATTGACCGAGCTTCAACAATTCTTTCATCTCACATATCATTTGTAGTCTCTTCATCATCATCCACATAAATACTACCCATATGACCATACTGATTCTCTTCATGAGTTTTTCCCTTAGGGCATTTGTTTGCATAATGCCCATACATTCCACATTTAAAACACTTAACCATTTTTGATGTCATAGCAATACCATTATCCTCATCCATGGTGTTAACCGACCCTTTTCCTTTGCACTTACTTGCTTTGTGTCCTTCTTTTCCACACCCAAAGCATCTTCCAGTTCCCTTGAAACATTCTCCTTGATGCCTTTTCCCACATGATTTACATATGGGAAATTGAACTTTCTTTCCTCTATGATCATCATGAAACTCCATCTTTCTCTTATTAGCCGAGTCAGGAAACTTACCAAATTTTACTTTATTGATCATGTTGTGAGATTGCTGATTCGGCATAATAATGATGTTTGGACATCCAAATCCCATTTCATTTGGTTGCTCAAGAAGAATATCATTCCATTGTCCATCATATCCTCCATTATTGTGAATCATCTTGTTTCCAGCCATTTTCTAAAACCCAAACAGAATAGTGTTAGATGCAAAAATCGTAATAAAGGGGGAGTAACTTAAATATCTATCATCTTTGGTTTAATCTAATATCGTTACCATAGTTCTAGAACTATATCCTATACGTATACTTATCCTTAGGGGCATCCCTAGACATACCTTACAAATATCTCTAGGGATCTCACTAACGTTTTCGCATCCTAGTTTCCAAAGGTTGACTAAACCTTTCCTCTGATACCAACTGTAGAGACCCGTATCTTGACGTACATGGACATTACATTACTTTTGCGGAATACTTAGTACATAACAAAAACACACACACAAGGATCGTAATATTTTAGTGTCTTTGGAAACTCGGAACGTAATCTTCTAAACGTGGTGAAAGATCTTCAATATATCCCATAAAGATCTTCCCCTTTTTTTACCTAAAACCTTTCTTTATATCCTGGGGAAAAGAAAACATAAAATGGTGAGCTCAAATGCTCAGTAAGGGTAAACAAAAGAAATATCAATCACATCATATACATAAGAACATAGCTTTTGGAAATCTTAACCTGCAAAAGAGCTCATAATATCATAACATGGGATAAATCATAGAAGTGAAAATGAAATCATAACTTAAAACATTACTCATTGTGGCATACACACATAATCATAGAGAATCATTTCTTGTTAGTCAAGACTCATTGCCAAGACTATCTTAGTGGACAAAGTCCCTTTCTGAATCGAGTAATCCTCGTTTCAGTCCTGTTTCACTGAACCGGTATAACCTACCATTCCAGCCATGTCTATCTCATGAGATATAAAATCTTTACCCAATGCATTGGAGGGAGATATAGGTCCCACCCATCTCTTAATGAATCCTTTCTTATGTGTGCCACAAAATCATAAATCATACATCATTGCATAACCCATGTAATAAAAATGGGATTCTTAAACAACATGACATCATAAAACCATTCATATAAGATAAAGGAATTCATAAACATAATTCCATCACAACATAGTCAAATCAATGTAAAAATATGGATAGAAACAGAACCCTTTATTATCTTATATGGAAAATAATTTTGATAAAACACTCGAATTGAATTCTTGAGGAAAATATCCTTTCTTCTTCAAAATCAATTTCTTTTCACAAAACAACATGAAATTTTAAAAGAAAGAGATTTTATTGAAAATAGTCATGAAATATTTTAGAGGAAGCTTCATGAAGATAAGGCTTTATAAAACAGTATAAATCCGTTCGTGCCGTATAAGTTAAAAAAACATTCTTCTCGTACTTTTGTCGGAAAAGTCAAAAAGTACCTCGTATGAAAAAGCGACAAAAGATTCCTTTCATATTCTTTACTAAAAACTCACCGAAGAGTAAAATTGGATTTAAACTATTGTAAGTGGATGGAAACAATATTACATATTGAAGGAACATGGACGTGGATGATAAAATACACCCCAGTAAATACTTACGAATAAACAATCTCGGATAAAAATGAGATTGTGATATTTCCCTTACCTTAGGTCCGATTAGCTTTGTACGTGTCCGAAGCTCCTGTATAATGATTTAAATCATGTTATTGACTTATTCCAGAATCATATTCATTGTTATGATAGCATATATGGTTCACTTATGACATTATATTACCCGTTCTTTTGTAAATTCCATGTTAAAGAAGCGTTTTGGGTAAAATCGTTTCATTTATCGTAGGTGTTTTGACTTGTTGTTCTTGACATAATTATTACTTATATCATGATTTACTTACTTCCAGAATATAAAATATGATTTATATATCATATATATTCAGTATATATATATATATAATAGATAGATAAATAAAATGAAAAACACCGTTCATGGAGACGGTAGTCCGTACGTACGCATGAACGCTGTTTTTCTTTCCTTATTGTCTTGAAATGGAAGTAAGTAGATGACATACATATGTATATATATACATAAATCCAGTAGCTTTATAATGTCATATATTTCATTATTATTTCTTATATATACATTATAATCATTCTTAAATGGTTAACATGGAGAATGAATCTCATCGCGTCGTGGAGACGGTAGTCCATACGTACGCACGAGCGATGATATCATTTCTATAAATATTGAATTGAATTGGAGTGGATTATACAATATATCAGAATCAATATGATGTTGTAATAACTATGTATAGTTATTCTTTACACCATTATACCCATCCATGTAAGGTGGTGGTGGAAAATAGATTACACCACGGCGTGGAGACGGTATTCCGTACGTACGCACGCGCGGTGATTTCATTTTTCCGTAGGATGGATAGAAGGTGAATTAGGGTTGTTTCATATTTATAATAACATATCAGTATGTAATTAATACTGATGTTATTACTTTATCATGAAACAACTAAAGAAGAAGAAGTTGAAGAAGAAAGAAATTGAAAAGATCGGTAATGGATATTACCTCTTCTTTGGAACGCCTCTTTGAATCCTCCACTTAAGGAACTAAGATTGGTCTTTGGAGAAGACCAGAACCTCTAGGATTATTCTAGGAAAGTGGAGAGGATAAAATGGCAGGGGTTGGACGAGCTTGAGTGCTCAAAATTGGTGTGAGGAGGAGGGGGAGGAGGTGTCCTTTTATAGGGGGGGAGAGGGGCACCTTAGGAATATCTCAAAATATTATTTTATATTAAAGTCAAAATCGGTTTATAATGGTTCCAAAGGGTCTTATTTTGAAGCTAAAGTGGGGATGGGTCGAAATCCTATCAACCAATAGAATTTAGACAAGTTTAGGATATTATTTTAACCTTATCAATTAGATTTAACTCTAAGTTAAATAATTTAACTTTTACCGTGTCTTTTTGTTTTCTTTCACTATATGGTTAATACACTTACTATAACATGCCAAACGAACCCCAAATTGTATATTATTAATACATATATCCTTATCTAAGTCATTTTTCCGAACCTTAGATTTTTAGGAATAAAATAACAATTAATAATATAATATTTCATTTAAAAACTATTTTGTGTCAATTTTGACACTATTTGATATATGATTTTTGTGAAAGTCATAACAGAATTATATGTTCGAACCAAGTTGATTAAATCAACACTAATATATCATAGTAACCTAGAAAATTAGTGGAATTCATAAAAAGTCTTAAATTACATTTATTTTGGTATTTATATAATCAATTATGTCAATATTTCATTAATAAGATAATTACTACATTATCGTTGTGTCATAAATAAATTAAATTATTTGATGTCTAAAAATTACAAATAAAATACCATCATGTAGGAAATCTTTTTAGCTTTCTAATGAATATTTACAATCGAATTTATCTTATGTATAACCCCATATTAAAAATGATTTACTTATTAAACTTTGATTTTAGCTATTTTAACCCTTCTTTAAATAAATTAATAATAAAAGTCCTAATCTAATCCAAGTGGGCCTAAATGGTCATATTTTATTCCTGAGTTTGTTTTTGGTCGAATTACACTTGTCCAATAGAATTAGGACATGTGTTAGGGTAATAGTAATATCATATTTACCCTTAGTTACCCTATTTACTATTAACCGCGGTAAAAAAAAGTAAAAAGTTACTATTCACCAAAAATTATTTTCATCTCATTGAACCACATTTTAGTCCTTGATATTAATCGTGTCTCTCGGATTTTCGAAATTTCATTCACAGAAGCGGTAAAATTAAGTTTTATGCAAAATTCAGTTTTTAACCTACCACTTAGTAGTTTCACTATTCATCAAAAATTGATGTTTTTCAGAACAATGCCAAAATTTCATCCCATGTTATATTTCATATTCCGAATTCAAAAATGAAGTCTATTTTACCAAATTCATAACATAAAAGTTGCATTAATTAATTTTATAATTAAATCCCGCTGTTAAAAAAAATAGCATGTTTTTAGGAAACAATATATATCAAAAGATTGACACTTGATTATGTCTGGTTTAAATGTGAAATTACAACCAATGACCAACATTGTATTAAATTGTAAAAATATATTCTAAATATACTTTAAAACCACTCAAATTAATAATTTATCACTATTAATTATTTCGATTAAAAAAGTTGTTTTTAATTATAATTTAGTAATTTTCACTATTCATCAGAATATGAAAGTTATCCGAAAAGTACCAAAATTTCACCTTAGGCTATATTCGATACTCCGAATCCAAAAATGATATCCATTTTGAAAAATAAGATTTACAGAATTTCAAAAAGTGGTTATTACTATTCATAACGGCTAGTTTTAATAATATTTTAATAGCATATCGTTGTTTAGTGAAACTCGGTATTGCGTACTACACACGCTATCGAGGAAGGTTGTGATTGCGTGTAATGCAAGGCAAGTCAAGGATGCGTGTTGTGCAAGCTCCTTTTGGTGTAGCGTACAACACAAGACATTAATAAAATTAAAAAGAATATTTTTTTATAAAATCTTGGGCTGTTACATGGGAGGATCCCCATGTTGAAGAGAGACCAGATGGGAAATTTCCCTACACTAGCAGTTAGGGGTAGGAGAAATGACTCTATACCCAGTGTAATGGGCATGGGAGAGGCTTCTGTACTGAGTGTCACTGTCACGGGGAAGGCCCTCATTAGGATTGAGGGTGGCGTAGGGAGAACCTCCATGCCGAGCCTAAAAGTGGGGAAGGCCCACTTTCTCCAAGGTATTGGTATGGTGAGGACCTCTGTACTGGGTGGCATAGTTGCGGGTTGGTTCGCAGCGGCCACTGCTTGTGCCAGCGACCAAGAGAGTCAACCCAGCCTGCCCATGGGGCGGTTGGGGCCTCGAACCTAGTCGGGCATAGAAGTGCCCCTGATCAGTGTATTCAGGGGACTACTAATATGCATCAGTGGTGGCTCAGGCCATAGTAGTTACTGACATGGATGCCCCTTGTCCAGCATCCTCTTTGGCTTGCGCCCGACACTGGTGTCGGGTCGGAAAAACTGAAGCCAGTGGCGCGGGCACATGGCTTACCTACTCATAATCCAGCAAGACCGGGCTGTGGCGTTGATGTGCCAGGTGGGAGCCCTCACTGGGTGCCCCTAGAATGCGACTCTGACCGGACTGGGTCGGACGTCACCTACCTCATTAGCGTAAGGCAGGGAGTCATCAAAGCACTCCGGGGACAGGCTTCTGAAACGGTTGTATGTCAGGGTGGGGAGAAATTTCTCCCTCCACGGCCCTCAGGGGCGGCATTTATGGCAAGGTGCAAACACCTCCAAATCCAGGAGGGCCATATCCCAAGTCGGGATTATGCCCTCCTCCTCATAACGGCACATGATGTCATTGATTACCCTCCGTTGGATGTCCTCGGACGGGGATATGGGGAATGGGCTCCCTATGGTCATAGATGTAGAGGCCATTGTAGAAGAGGTGAGTCTACGTGGGACGGTCGTGTTGGCGCTGCCCTTGCCCCTGTGTCGATGGGCAGGCGGTGATCACGTCCCTGGTGCAACAACTTGATTCCTGAAATCAGGGAGATTAACTTGTCAATGCTGAAATAAAAAGGAATCGATGACCAATGCCCTAGTTACATTCTATCTTCCATGGCCAGTAAGAGGTATCCATGATGACAACGTTGTAAAATGGGATTCTAACGTTCTACTTCCCCAACTTCTAGTGAGTTTCACTCCAGGACTGCTATTTATCTGGTGGGACCCGGTGCTGGATAACTGGACTCGGTGACATGCCAATCCATTGATGCCCCAAACACTACTAATCTCTATATTGAGGAGAAGAGTTTCACATTGGTTTCACCATTTCTGTTTCTGACGCCTTCACCGGGGCGCATGCATCTGTCTGTGGAGAACGCATGGTAGTTGCCCCGCATTCCCGCTTTTTAAAGGTGGGCGGCATCTGTCACTCTTTCAGGGACGTCTGTTCCTTGGTTGAAACAGGATGATGGGATGTTGGTTCTTCCTTCCATGGATTCCTCCTCAGAACTCGTCACCTAGTCTGGGTCTCCCTCATAGATTTAATACGTTTTTCATGAAACTCTTCCTAGTGCCATATCTTCATGGACACTAGTTAATTACACCACTTCTGTCAGTACATTCCAAGGGGTCTGGTCAGGGCAGCAACCTTCAATCAGGTGATTAGTCACGTTGGGCATCATTGGCGTGTATGGACACTGGGATATTGGCATGTATATCTTTTGTACCTTATTATATGGCTTCTCGAGGGCGCGGAAGCTCTAGGAATCCCACATCTAATGTGGGGAATCATATTCCATGGGCATGTATCTGAGGTTTTCCTCATCTTCCCATGTTTATCACAGGGTATGCCGCAAGTTTAACATCCAGCAGAGAGGGAATGGACTAGTCATAACACTGACTGGAGTGGATCATATGGGTGCAACCCCTATAAGGAACACCGATATTAGGGAAACCGTGTATTTGGCTCCCCAATTGCTGTTAAATGGAATGGAGTATGAGGTGGTGTGTTCCCACCAGGATGTGGCGGCCCGGGTAAGAATCAGGATGGATGGTGGAGCAGTTGAATGAAGTGGATGGTGAATGGGATGGAACCTCCATGAGGATGACGATGGTTTTGGGCTTGAGCCTTGAAGAGGCTTCCTACATATCCCCGTGTTAGGGAATCAAAGTCTGCGTAGTTCATCTAACAATGGCTAACCTCAGATTGATGTTTTCAATGGCTTATCACTGGATGGGGTCGCAGCGGCTTACCACTGGATAGGGTCACAAAATAATACCACTGTATGGGGGCGAACCGTCATGAAGATGGTCAGGACGACCTGTGGATGGAGGGATTGAACCTCAGAGAGGCTTCCTACGTACCTTGTCTTGGAAAAGATCAAAGTCCTTGTAGTTCAGATATGTGGTAGGAGTTGGTGAACCGACGTGAATAAGGACCTGGGGTCCAGGTGGATGGTGGGATTAAACCTCAGAGAGTCTCCCTACATACCTTGACTTGGCAAGGATCAAATTCCATGTAGTTCAGAAGGGGGAATTTGGGGGTTATGCTATGAGGCGGCCCAAGGTTTTGGTGAACCGACATGAATGGGGTCAGATCGACCAATGGGTGGTGGGCTTGAACCTCGTGGAGGCTTCCTACGTACCTTGCCTTAGAAAGGATCAAAGACCTCATAGTTCAGGATGGTGGTGTGAAATGGCTTACCATTGACTGTGGAAACAACGACTTACTGCTGATTGGGGTCCACGGTTTAACGTCATGCAAGATGGGGGCGAACAAATGTGAAGGGGGTCAGACTACTAGATGTTGGGCTTGAACCTCAGGGAGGCTTCCTACACACCCTTCCTTGGCAAGGATCAAAGACCACGTAGTCCATGTATATGAGGCTTTGTGCACCAACGTGAAGATGGTCGAGGACCAATGGATGGTGGTGGAAGTGAACCTCAGGGAGGCTTCCTACACGCCTTTACTTAGCAATGATCAAAGACCACGTAGTTCAGGCGGTGTGGGGCTTATACTCTAGGCTTTCCAGGGGATATTTCATGGTCGGTTCTTGCTCTAAGCCCACGTGAGTCATGTTCGGTGTGAGAAACAAGAGGTAGTAGAGACCTGATGATCACGTCACAAAAGGTGTGTCCATGAGAGGTGAAGTGGGGATTACACATGATTGTAGCCCAAAGAGGAAACAGTGGATTATGTGTGGTTAGCAGCCTGAAGAGAATGGTACTTACTCCAAGATGGAGGCCTGGTGGTGACAAAGCCCTGTGGGAGAGGGATTTGGCACCAAAGAAAGGAGGGGCAGGGATGTTGCCTCCTGCAAGAAAAGTTAGGGGCTTACACTAGGGTGGTTTCCCTTTCTCCACGGACAGACATTGCTCCGATAAAGAGGATCTCATTCCATGTAAGGAATGATCTCACACCCGTGGAGACCAGTGGGAGTGCAGAATGTTCATGGTGGAGTCACCCAGTGTGCGAGGCATGGGGAGAGTTCAGAGTTTAACGTCATGTGATGAGGATGATGGTTCTTGGCAATTTAACGTCATGCATCTCGGATGAGGTGGGTTCACTCCGCACCCCTAGGACTTACATAACTAGTACCCATTGCACCTTGGGGAAGGGAATGCACTGGCAATGCCGTGGCTAGGGGGTGTCATGGAGTGAACCATCAGGGGGTCCACGTTAGTGTGGCTATGCGAAGAAGCAATAGCTGTTAGCATGTCTATGAAAAGAAGCATGAGGCGAAGCAATGCATGGACAGTATCATCCATGGGACTCTGAAGTTACTTCATGCAAACCTAGGAGGTTTCACGGGAAAAGAGTATATGGTGAAGGTTCTTTGGGCACGGGAGGTGCCTGAAAATGATTCCTGGAATAGGGACATCACGGGATCACAAGGCAGGAGGCTTGCACGCAAAAGGGATAGTTGTGAGAAAAATGGCGGGGCTAGCACGCAATCGATATGGGCGCGCGAAATAGGCTAGGGGAGGCACGCAATAGAGCTGCGTGTGTGCAAAAGGCCGTGACTGCACGCAATAGAGGTGCGCGTGTGCAAAAGGAATTGCGCGTCTGATGGAGCTACGCATGCGAAAAAGGGATTTAATGCATGAAACGGAGCTGCGCATGTGAAAAAGGGATTGTGCATGCAAAAACGGTTGGGGACGCACAAAAAGAATTGCGCGTCAAAGAACGGACTGTGTGCAATTGGAAGGAATTGCGCACGGAGGATGGGGATCAAGCCCGAGTGGTCTCTCGCAAAGGTGGACCCCCGGGAGACCTGGTGTGAAAAATTCAGTACCTAAAATCCATCTTTTGCACACATAGAAGGTGAATTTTGGGACATAGAGATGGTTTAGATTCTTCATCCTAGAAGTCGAAGGGGGTGGCCTTCTATTTATAGGATCTCGGGGTCACAGATCCGCGCGAAAAACTGTCCGGCATGAAATATTGCATGTCTGGCGTCGGCAGTGAAAAAATTCAACCGCATGGGGTGGTGGCACATAAATTTCCATGCCTGCACGGAAAACTCTCGTGAATCCTGGAGTTTTTCGCGCGGTACTGATTTTTCGCGCACCGCTGAATTTTTTTTGCGCGACCCCTCTAAGCCCCCTGTAATGGATCGTCGGTTCCAAATATGGCTTCGCTTTGTCATGCCCCAACCTTCTCCATCACTTGAGCATTTTTCAGCATCAACAATAATGAATAGTAAAATAATAAAAATTGGTTACCATAGTAAAGGTCAAAAATGGTTTAATGGGGGGTTAATCTCAAAAAATAATAGTTAAAATGACCTAAACACTTTATTAAACCCTATTGGTTGGATGTATTTAGACCTTAACCTTATAAAAAAATATGATTCATTTTAGATCTATTTTTCCTAGAAAGTGACTTAATAATATTATGAGACTTTGAAAATTTATAAGTGTATCACTCAACTCAATTATAAAAGGGCACCCCCTACCCTCACTTCTTCACACATCTTGAGTCATTTAGCACAACCATAACCTAAAAAATATATTTTTAAAATTTTTATACACTTTACAGATGCTATTTTCTTCCCATAATACCAACCCTATGGTCCTTAAGAAGATATCCAAATAAGGTTTCTCTAAGAGAATTTAATCGTCTTAATGAAGATATTTATTTTTACATCATATTTTATCACCTTCAATTATGCCCTAAAAACAGAATATAATAAAACTTACATCTTTCATATAATGATATGTTATTATTTTTATAGAATAATATTTATCCATATACTTCTCTATTAAATGAGAAATAAAACCATTGCTTGTGTGTACAGTGGACTACCACCATAAGAATCAATGTAATTTGTTTTCTAAGACCGCCTAACATGGCTATTCATAATGATGGAAATAATTAACATATATAGATAAATATGAAATAAAATTTATTTTTTGAATTTAATATATCAACCACTTCTTTACTTTTCTCCCATTTAAAAATGATAACGTCACTCGTACGTACGTACGACTTACCATCTCCACGAAGCGATGTGATTCATTTTCCAAGTACAAATTCAAAAATTATTATAAAAATGTATCTAATAAATAATATGTTATTTATAAACTTAATATAATTGTGTTGATGATGAAATTATAAACTATTTTCAAGAACTAGAACATCCATGATGAAAAATACATAAGAAAACTAAGCAGTTAACACCCAAAATAGGAATCATAATGAAAGATTGTCAAAAAAACAGGTGATAAGATATTATAAGTGGATCATATATGATATTGAAAATATTAATATGGTAATGGTATAAATTAATAACAAGTTTAAAAATATATATATTATTATAATGTACATTCAACAAATTAGAAGCATGATGTAAGGCATTTCGTCTCAATTTCCACTCCATTGTAGCATATTTGGTATAATACTCCTATTTATTTTTATATGATATATATAATTCCCATTTTATGTATTTAACATGAATATATATTTATTAATGGTGATTAAAGTTTCATTTCAAGTTTAATCTTTTTAAGTTTCTACAATTTAGTAGTTACCAAGGAGGTACGAATCTATTTTGCAATCTCATTTTTTGGGATTGATCATATTTTTCATTGAAGGAATATTATTATCTATACTCTATAAAATTCATCTATTTTCTTATAATATGTATATTTAAGGATTTTCCATATTTTATTCCAAATTTTATTATATTTGTCACTTAAATAAATAAAATATTTTTTTTAAAGATAATCTTATTTTCCTTTTTGATCGGGTAAATTTTTTCTCTGTGTCCTTATTTTTAAAAAATAGTTTACAAAATCAATTTTTAAGTAATCAAGTGATTTATTAAGTATGTTTTAAGTTATACTTTCATTTTTAAAAATTTTAATGTAACATTTATAATTTTTATGAAAGGGTTATTTTAAAATTTATTTATAAAAATTCAAAAGAATTTTTATTTTTAACATATATGGCATTAACAGAATTTCCGACCTCCATAACCATTTTATGATATTTATATTATTATATAAGTTATCAATGGTTTTAAAAATAAAATAATTTCAAGAAATATTATTTTAATTTTTCACTTCCATTTTCTTTTATTATCCAAAATACTTTAATTTATTTCAAAACATATATTTATAATGAATTTATGGTCATTTTTGTCTCTTATTAATTTTTTGGTCATTAAAATTATCTTAAAACATTTAATTTATTTTGATCATATTTAATTAGTCATTATATTTATCTTAAATATCCATATTATTTGTGTTAGGGGTATTCTTATTTCCTAAATCATATTTTATTTCTGAATAAAATATTTTACTATGAAATTTATTTGATCAGCTGGAGAAATATTAATAATCCATATAATTTTATAAATAAAGATATTTTTTGATAAGGCATATTATTTATTAATTAAATTTATCATTCAATATTTGATGAATGAAATGGACATATAGTGATGGTTGGGGCCCAGTTATAGATAACCCCTTGATGAATCGACAAGTCTCATGAGACAAACTAGTTATCCAAACTTATTAATGGTTTTTTGGTGTATACCTACCCATAATTAAATTTTCTTAGAACAAGGACTTAATGTTAAATATATCATGATTTATGAGATCATGAAGTATATTATTATTATTTTCCTTTAATTATAATTGAGTTATTCTGATCCATGAGATTATTTCATTGATATTATCCATGGATGCATTTCATAATCAAATTGTTGATTAAATTAAATGTGTTTTCAGTTATTTACCTTTCAATATTGATTATTCCTTATTTAATCATGATAGAGTATACTTTATGTAACCCTTACTGAGAATTTTAGCTTTCCCTTATTTTGTTTCCTTCCCCTGGGATTTGAAGAATTAATCTTTTAATGAATTCCAAATATTCAGAATATTCACTTTCACTATGTTTTTATATTTTATTTTCAATATAAAATCAGAATCATGTTTATGCCTGGTTCATCACAACTACTAATCTTATTTATCTTTGGTGATATGATCACTTGTATCTTATTCCAATATAATAAAGTACACACTAACCCTGGGTTACTAGACATGGGGTTGTTACAATTGGTATTAGAACAATTTTAGTAGGGTCTTTGGGAACTAGATTTCGTAAAATATAGATTAGGGAACATAACCCTATGAAATACTTTGAGTATATGTATAATTATGGTATAATTTTATAAATGTTTTGGAAAATTATAGATTATTTGGTTTTCTTAGTAATACATACCTATTAAGTTAATACAAGTGGATGTGGTTTTATCACAAATGCATCAAAGATTAATAACTCCAAAAATATTTGGTTGAGTATATCTCGACCATCATTATGGTTCATGGTGAATGTTCTCTTACTACGCACCTGGTTTGAGAATCCTAGGGGGTATTCTTGGGTAAATTCCTATTTTCTTTACAAACCATTATGAAATATTTGAAAATATTTTTATTTTTTTAGATATCCCCAAAGAAATCAAGTTTATGATTATGAGAATAACAATGTATAAATTTTTAATTTATGTTAAGTTTTACACTAGATTTAGAATTATATATTATGATTTAAAATTCATAATCTTATGATCTAATCAATTATATTCCATTTTTTAGAAATGGAACTTTGTAGAATGAATGGTATCAATACTCATTTATAATTTAGAAATTACCCTGTTGAGTAAGCTAATACAACTAGTGTTGGATCCAAGTAGATCATGGTCATATTAGGGAAGATAACCTAGGTTATTACTAATAACCTTTAAAATATATAGAAACATTACATAACATAAAATGATAAGCCTATATTGGATCATTTCATGTGATATAAGCCATTATCTTTTTGTGAAACAAAAAATCTAGTAGTAGATGAGTAGTGGATTAAGTACCCTAAAATGATATTTATGGCTTTGGGATACAACGAAATGGAAAATTTTGTGTTAGTAGTGTATTTTATTAATTTTTATATAGAAAATAATGGTATTTTATCCAACATAATATGGAGGAAGAAGAAATAGAACAGACAGAATGGAGATATTTTAAAGTGATATTCTTCGAAAAATATTTCCTTAATGAACAAAGAACTATAATGAAGAGAAATTTCATCAGCTTAAATCAAAAAGAATATGAAATTGTTATAGAGTATGAGTCCATATTTACAAGAATATCTATGTATCATAAGAATTATATACATAATTTAGAAACCAAGAATAACCATTTATTTGAATACATTAGGCCAATGTTTCGAAGGGAACTGGTTTCTCAAAACATTTCATCATGTGATGAAGCAGTATTATGTTCCATACAAATAGGGAAGAATTTTATAAATCTTATATTGTCACGAACCAACCTAAGTCGACCTTAAACCGGTCACTAGGGCTGCTCTATGAAAAGTCCTGAAATTCATTCTCAATCCTCCTAGGATGGCGACAAGCATTGAGGGAATAAATAGACTAAACAAGGAAATGATTTCTCCCAAATATAAACACTAAGGAAAATAGTAGAAAGAATGTATAGTCCAATTAATATTTATATAAAAATTGAACCAGCATTATTTATACAACAAAACTGAATGTACAACTGAATGATATGACTAAACCAACTAGACCTGATGACCAACTAACTCCATGTAACTTCTCTGGTCACTCTCCAATACAATGATCCCATGTCACTCAAGGTAACTGAACTCAAGTTTAAACCTACACAAGGGATAAAAAATAGTAGAAAACTATAGGATTGAGTATTAAAACTCAATAGGTTAGCCCAATATTCAATCCTCAATGAAATTACTTTAAAATAAAAGAAACATCAATTCCAAGTTTTAAATATAATATATAAAAGTATGTTTTCTAAACATGGTCCCATTCTATAATCATTATAAAATAAAGTGGTTGCAAGTTTCCATAACCAAGAAATGCTAGTAACCAATTTCAAAGAGATGAAACTAAAAAATAAAAACAGTTTTCAAGAGGGATTCTTTAAAGAATGTACAATTTTAAATAAAACATACATGCTTCTGAATTTATGAACCAAACACACCTTATGCAGATGGTGATTACAAAATATCCAATGAGAACAAGTCATGGTAACACCACTAGGCACTAGTTCGTTGTGGGCCCCAGGTACCTCGTATCTCGGTGTAAAAGTAACCATAAAAAAATATTTGTTCTCATTCATGAGATACTATTAGGGAAAAAATACCCATTACTTAGTGGTCCTCAACATCATCATTATAGTTTAGTTATTGTTGTCATTGTCAAACATTCTATGTGAAATAGGGATGAAACCACTCCAGATCACTTGCATACTAGTACACGTCTTCCCACCTAGATACCCGGGTTTCCCTTTAGTGCTTAATAAAGTTCCACATATTATCAAATACTCTTTTCACATTAAAATTTCATTCCTAAATCATACACACACAAATAGCCTGCAACCATGCTTCACATTTCTTTCACGGATTAATAAACCACTTAAAATTTTCATAATATGCACATAAAATCCATTCAAAATGTTCTTTTAAGGAAAAAACACACCATTAACATATCAAACCATATTTTTCATGGACAAAACCATTTAATAAATCAATTTCATGGACCATAAAATAGCTCCAAATGATATAATATTAATTACACATAAAAACCATTTTTACAAGAAAAATGTCAAACGGTCCTTTAAGCATTCTTCACAAAAAACATTTTTCAAAATAACCAATTACACTATTCATAAAGAGTTGTAAACACACAATTTTCATAAATATAACATTTACTTAAACCCCTCAAAAACTCAGGTTACACATTCAAAACCCATCCATTTCTATAAAGGTACCAAACATGCCATTTACCGAGAACACATGCCAAAACACCCTAAAAGTCGATACTCACTTCATTATAAAACCAAAAACCAGATTGGAACCAACATAAGTAACCCAAAAACATTGATTCAAATTATTCCAAAAGTTTTCATAATCCAAAACAATCATTGTATATCACCTTGAGCACATAAAATCCAACCGGGCACTTTCCTGAAAACAAGGCATGCAACAATTAATAAAACAAACTCTATTTGACACTAAAAATGTTATAAAACCAAATTTTCATGCCAAAAAAATATTTTAATAGATAAATTAGTTTCAATAAATTTTAATTCATGTGTGAAATAAAATGGATCATTTAAACAAACACTTAGTGTGCACGCTTTAACCAAAATAACACAATTTTCACAAAACAAGGAACAAACTACCCTTCTTGCACACTAAATAATTAAAACAAAGGGTGATAAACAATACCTAGAATAAATATAAATTGAAAATAGAAATAAATAGATTAATATTGAATTTTAAAGGTAGTTATCTGTAGAACCTACCTCGAAACCATGGCAGAAAGGAAACACCCACCCGAAAACCTTCACGGGGGTTCACAAACCCTATATCTATGAATACCTGAACTAAAATAATGAAAATCCCATAAAAAATAATGGTATAACATAACCCTAGGTCTTTAATGACCATTAATGAAGATAGATCCAAGAAATAATGGAAGGAGGAGGAGGAAGGAGGAGAAAGGAGAAGGAAACTCACCTTGAAAAATAGGGAACTCTTCATCTTCCCTTAAATCTACACCCTTAGAGGAGAGGGAATGGATTGAAACTAAATGAATAGGCTCCTTAAGTTCATAAGAACTAGTGAAATAATATTTTGGTGTAAAAGATAAAAAATGAATCATTTATGAAAGAAAGAAATTATCTTTACAAATTTGGACGATTTGAGAAGCCTTGAGGAAATTTTCCCTAATCCACGATGAATATGAGATCCAAAGAGGGAAAACGGAAAATGGGGGTGCGCCTAGAGTGTGTGTTCTCGAGTGAGAGGTAGAATGACTGAAAAATATTAATAAATTAATAATATATAAAAGAAAAATATATATTTTAAAAAAATTGGAAATGGAATCATGGGTTGGCCCAATACCTAAATAAATAACCTAAATCCACCATGATTATGAATTCCTAAGGGGTAACAATAGATATGGTAGTTTGAATAGGTCATGGTAGGCTAAGTGGGAATCGTAATGGGTGAAAATATTAAAAAAGAAAGGATTTATAAAAAAATAAATTTTGTTTTTAAATCTGAAAATGGGATAAAGATTTGGACCAAATCTTGATGTAACCACCCTTTTCTCTGAAAACAACCAAATAAGATATGTAGATCCCATGGTAGTACGATTAGACATATATAGAACTTCAAAAATAAAAATTCATCTCACCCAAACCCCAAGAAAAGGATCAGGATTTCCAACTAAACAGATCAAAACCAAGACATGAAAAACTGAGTGTGACAATTCTCCCCACCATTAAAGCTTTCCACCCCCCGAAAGCCATAACACTTTCCCTATGATTGATCAATGCCTAAGGATTCCTTATCCACACAATCAAGACTCTTAATCCAATGAAATTTCACCCACCAAAACATAACTTAATCCTCTTTCCCTAAATTAAACAACAACTCGTAGCCACTTCCCAAGAATATATGGAATGATTAAGCCACTCATCCACAACCAATACAGGGCTATATTATTGGGCCTTCTCACAAAGATCCCAATGACCAACCAAAACCAAAGAACATCATGAAATTAAATGATTTAAATGGAGGCCAGAATAGACTCCCCACTATTAATAACCAACCAATGGTGACCAAAATAATTTCCACAGGATCTATAATTGGGCCTCTCCCACATAGGCCAACCAAAACTCCCTTACAATGGCCTACCAACCCAAGACAAGAAAAACAAAACATTATCATTTAAATTTATCACTCACAAATTGATGGGACAAGAAAAAAGCCAAAACTTCTCACATGGACCAAAAGCCACCACCACACTAGGAGGGGAGTGAAGGGGCCCAATAATTGGACCGCTGAAACCAAATAAGAAAACCACCCACCACTCTTCAACTATGGATGGATAAAATCCAAGACCGCACCAGATTCATATGGGTGGTCCATATATGAACACTAATTGGAATCTCTCTTCCAAGGTGGTATAACCATAGATGTTACATAAGGGGTAAGTCCACTATTCCCTTTATGGAAAAAGGAAATTCACAGTGATGAGAAACCACAATAGAAATGCCAAAACCACCTCACTACAAAGGTGGAGGCACAAACATAACCAGACTCCCCCCACCACTAGGATACCTAACTACATTCTAGCTTCACTCCAAGAAACATGGTTGGAGCTCTGATGGTTGAATCATCCACTGTCTTGCAGTCAGGAGTTAAGGATCACAACACCCTATGAAACTCACCAGCTAAAACAAAACACCTTTACCCAAATAGAGATTTGTAAGATACAAATCACAATTCTATCTCACTATGAATGGGGAGTGAAATTAACAAGTAACATGATGAAGCCCATAAATATCACCGAGCACAAATACCACAACTGAGAGAATCACCATATGATGAATGTGCTTTAATTTAAGCCCAAACAGCTCTCTATTCCAAAAACGGGTTGAGGTATCATTCAAAGAGGTGGATTTAACCCTTGAAATGAATAATTAGGCTGTTCAAATGAAAATCTTTCCAATGGAGAACCATCCATGGCTACATCACAACATCTAACATATCCTTAGAAACCCACTGAACATTGCTCCAAAACCAAGCCACCACCAATATCCCATCTCAAGACACACCAAGAGTATCATTTCCAGATCATGAGGAAGCATATCAAACAGACAACACTTATAAAAAATCAAAAAGAAACCCACATAAACATCGGTTTACAAAAAACATAACAAATTTTCCACTTAAAACACTTTTTAAAAACAAACTAACTTGGTGGATTTTCACCTTCATTGATGGTGTTCAATGAAGTCTCACTCACATGCACATTCTCGTTCCACCCTAGGAACCCAACCATTATTACATACTAGGCATCCATCAACATATCTATACAAAACCATGCATGTGAGCACCCATGAAAACACCAAAGGCTAAAACAAACATCCTCATTTTACAAGCCAAATTTTTTTAACCCATTTCAAAAATAATGTACCTTTCATAGGCGCACTAGCCACATAGTCAAAACCTATTTTCATATTTACACACAAAAAACCATTTTAACAAGCTTGAAAAAGAAACCCCATAGGTCTCCATCAAAATCCTCTCCCTTTATTCAAAATATTTTCCAGCATCTTAACAAACCACACTTTTTTAGGAACCATTTCATTTAGAAACCATTTCATTTATTTTAAAACAACTACCAAAAAAACATTCCATCCAAATATACCTTTCACATTTTCAAAAATTCATCAAGGTCTGTTTTCATAATCTGATGGCCATAGAGACCAAGACCCTTTCTAGGAAAACATCAACAGCTCAAAACCAATTTCCAAAACCAATTAATCAGATTCAAACACTTTTCAACATCCCAAAACACCTCATTTAAAATAAAGTTTCATAATCACATTAAAATTATCCATTCTTTCAAAAAAAATATTTCAACAAACGACAAGTTTACATTATGGAATATCTTATCCCATTAAATCATTTTCACTTTATTCCCAATATTTGGTTCACAAAACCCAACCTTCCAAAACCTTTCTTATATGAAATTTTGAAAGCCCATTTCCAAAATTCTCACATGAGGATTTTCAAAATAATTTTTGAATTAATGAAAGGTCCAAGAGACCCACAAAAGGGAACTAGTGTCAGTGGGTGACTTAACCATATGGTTGGCAGTAACATGCCAAACACACCACCAATATAGAGAGAATTCTCAAGACCATAACCTAACTCCACCTAGATTTCCAATCCATGTGAGATCACAGAGACCATTAGTCCAAATACCCTTTTTATATCCCAACACAAAACAATCAACAAGAACCAGGGACACTAATACAATTGGACTTCCCATGGAAACCCAAGGATCAGAATGAGTAAGAGTTCGCGAAGCTATTCCCGCACGTACCCCTCATGTCCCAATAATCCTAATCCATCTACCTTGAAATATCCCAAATAACAAGGGCACTCTAAAAAGAATGGTCTGCTAAGATCTGTCCTCCTTTGATACCATTTTTTCACGAACTAGCCTGATTCGACCTTAAACCGGTCACTTGGGCTACACTGTGACAAGTTTTGAAAGGAATTCTCGATCCACCTGGGATAGAGACAAGCACAAAGGGCATCAATAGAGTAAACAAGGGAATGATTTCACCCAAATATAAATACTGAGGAAAAAAAGAAATAGTATAAATCCCAATACACATTTATATAAAAATTGTACTGACATCATTTATATAAAAAAACTAAAAGTACAACTGAATGATACAACTAAACCAAACAGACCTGATAAACAACTAACCCCATGTGACCTCTTTTTTCACTCTAAAAAACAATGATCTCATGTCTATCAAGGTGACCTAACTCAAGATAAAACCTACACAATGGATAAAAAATAGAAAAAAACTATAGTCGTGAGTATTAAAACTCGGTAGGTTAGCTAGATATTCTATCCCCAATGACCTTACTTTAAAATAAAAGAAACATCAATTCCAAGTTTGAAATACAATATATAAAAGTATGTTTTCCAAAAATGGTTCCATTCTATAATCATTACAAAATAAAATGGTTGAAATTTTTCATAACCAAGAAATTATAGTAACCAATTTCAAAGAGACGCAACTTCCAAATAAAAACAGTTTCCAAGAGGAATTATTTAAATATTGTACACTTTTAAATAAAATACAAATGGTTCTGAATTTATAAACCAAACACATTTTATGTCGACAGTGATTATAAAATAGCCAATGAGCACAAGTCACGGTAACACCCCTAGGAACTAGTTCATTGTGGACCCTAGGTACCTCATATCTCGATGTAAAAGTAACCATAAAATATTTATTTTATCATGCATGATCCACTAGTAGGGAAAAAATTCCCATAACCTAGTGGTCCCCAACATCATCATTATAGTTTATTTAGTGTTTTCATCATCAAACTTTCTACGTGAAATAGGGACAAAACCACTCTGGATCGCTACAATACTTGTACACATCCACCCACCAAGATACATGGGTTTCCATTTAGTGCTCAATAAAGCCACACATAATATAAAATACACTTTTCACATGAAAATTTCATTCCCAAACCATACACACACAAACATCCCACAAACATGCTTCGCATTTCTTTCACAGATAAATAAACCACTTAAGATTTTCCTAAAACAATTTCAGGAAGTATAACGAGGCTTTGCACATAAAATCCATTCTAAATGATCTTTTAAGGAAAAACACCCCCATTACCATATCAAACCAGATTTTTTATCCTCAAAAATATTTAATAAATAAATTTCATGGACCATAAAATGGTTCCAAATGATACATGAAGTACACATGAAAACTATTTTTACAAAAAAAATGTCAAACGGACCTTTAAGAATTCTTCACAAAAACATCATTTTTCAAAAGAACCAATTAAACTATTCATAAAAGGTGTAAAAACACCACAGGAAGAAATAGAGCATTTACTTAAACCCCTAAAAAACTCAGGTTACGCATTCAAAACCCATCCATTTCTATAAAGGTTCTAAACATCCCATTTACCGAGAACACATGCCAAAACACCCTAAAAACAATACTCACTTCATTATAAAACCCGAAACCATATTCGAACCCACATAAGTAACCCAAAAACATTGATTCACATGCTTAAAATATTTTTCATAATCCAAAAAATAATTTTATATTACCTTGAGCACACAAAATCCAACCTGGTACTTTCCCAAAAATGAGGCATGCAAAAATTAATAAAACAAACTCTATTTAACACTAAAAATGTTATAAAACAAAATTTTCATGCCAAAAATTTATTTAAATATCTAAACCAGGATCTAAAAATTATAATTCAGTTGAAAAATCAAATAGATCTTTAAAAAACACTTAGTGTGCACACTTTAATCAAAACAACACAATTTTCGAAAAATAAGGAATAAACTAACCCTATTGCACACTAAATAATTAAAACAAAGGGTAAAAAAAATTAGAATACATATAAGGTTTATATATAAAGAAACCTATGAATATTGAATTATAAAGGCATTTCTTGGGAGAACCTACCTTGAAACCATGGTGGAATAGAAACTCACACTCAAAAACCTTCTACAAGTGTTCACAAACCCTATATCTATGAATACCAACCCTAAAATAATTAAACACCCATAAAAATCATGTTATAAAGTGAACCTAGGTAGTTCATGACCTTGTAGGAAGAGATATCCAAGAAATAATGGAAGGAGGAGAAAGGAGAAGGAAACACACCTTGAAAACTGGAAAACTCTTCATCTACCCTTAGATCCACACCCTTAGAGGATAGGGAATGGATTGGAACTCAATTAAGAGGCTCTTTAAGTCCAAAATAACTAGGAAAATATTATTTGGTTGGAATAGAAAAAAAATGAATTATTTATGGAAGAAACAAATTACCTTTGAAAATATGAATGATTTGAGAAGCCTTGAAGAAATTTTCCCTAATCCATGATGAAGATGAGATACAAAGAGGTAAAATAGAACATGGGGGTTCTTCTATACTGTGTGGTCTCAGGTGAGATGTGGAATGACCAAAAAATATTAAAAATGAATAATATATAAAAGAAATAAAGTATTTTTGTAAACTAGAAATGGGATCACGGTATGGCCCAATACTTGAATAAATAACCCAAATCCACCATGATTATGAATTACTAATTGGTCAAAATGAATATGGTGGTTTTAATAGGTCTAGGGAGTCTAATTGGGTAGTGTAATGGGTGAAAATGTTAAAAATATATGAGTTATAAAAGAAAGAAATCTTGTTTTTAAATCAGGAAATAGGCACACGATTTGGCCCAAATCTTGAAGTAACCACCCTTTTCTCCAAAAACACCCAAAAAAGCTTTGGGGAACACATAGTAGGATGATTATACATAGATGTAACTTCAAAACTCAACATTAATATCACCCAAATATTAATAAAAGGATCAGTATTTCCAATAAACCAGATCAAAACCAAGACATTAAAAACCGGGTGTGACGATTCTCCCCACCATTAATGATTTCCACCCCCAGAAAGCCATAACACTTTCCAGCTAATTGATCAAAACCTAAGGATTTCTCATCAACACAATACAGCTTCTTAATCCAAGTACATTTCACCCACCAAAACATAACTTAATCCTCCTTCCCGAAATGAAACAACAACTCACAACCACTTCCCAAGAATCAACAGAATGATCAATCCACTCATTCACAACCAATCCAATACAATCTTGTTGGACCTTCTCCCAAAGATCACAATGACCACCCTAAACCAAATAACATCATGAAATTAAATTATTTCAATGGATTCCATAATAGACTCCCCACTATTAAGAACCAACCAATAGTTACCAAAAAAAATTTCCACAAGATCAAGAATTGGGCCTCTCCCACAGAGGCCAACCAAAACTCCCTTACAAGGGACTACCAACCCAAGCCAAGAAAAACAAAACATGATCATTTAAAATACTCGCGCCCAAATGGATGGGACAAGAACATGTACAAAACTTCTCGCACGGACCAAAACCCTCCACCACACTGGGAGGGGAGGGAAGGGGCCCAATGATGGGACCACTGGAACCAAAGTAGAAAACCACCCACCATTCTTCACCTATGGATAGAGAAAATCCAAGACCACGACCAATTCAATTTGGTGGTCCCCATAAGAACACTATCTGGAAGCTCACATCCAAGATGGTATACCCATAAACACTATATAATGGGTAAATCCACCATGCCCTTTGTGGAAAAAGGAAATTCATGGTGATGAGAAACCACAATAGAAATGCCAAAAAAACCTCACTGTAATGTTGGAGGCGCAAACTTTACCAGACTCCCCCCACAACTAGGATTCCTAACTACATGCCAGCTTCACTCTGAGACATATGGTTTGATCTTTTATGGTTGAAGCATATATTTCCTCACAATTGGGGGTTAAGGATCACAACACCCCATGAAACTCACTATCTCAAAAAAAACACCATTAACCAAACAGATATTTGGAAGAAACACATCACCATTCTCTCTCACTCTGAATGGGAAGTCGAATGAACAAGGAATACAATGAAGCCCATCAATATCACCAACTAGAAATACCACAACCGAGAGAATCACAATATCAAGAAGGTTCTTTAATCCGAGCCCAAACAGCTCTCTATTCCAACAAATGGGCTGAGGCATCATTCAAATAGGTGGATTTAACCCTAGAAACGAATCCTTAGGTTGATCAACTAGAAATATTTCCAACAGAGAACCATCCATTGCTACATCACAACAACCAACTTATCTTTAGAAACCCACTGAACATTGATCCAAAACTGAGCCACCAATAAGATCCCATATCAATACACACCAAGAGTGTCACTTCCAAATCATGAGGAAGAATACCAAACAAAACACACTTCTAAAGAAAGAAAAATCAACCCACATTAACACCAATTTACAAAAAACAACAAATTTTCAGCTTAAAATACTTTTGAAAAATAATCTAACTTGGTGGATTTTCACATTCACCAATGGTGTTTCACAAAGTCTCACTCACATGCACATTCTCATGTCACCCTGGGCACCCAACCATTATGCCATACTAAGAATCCATCAACATATCTATAAAAAAACATGCATGTGATCACCCATGAAAACACCAAAGGATAAAACAAATATCCTCATTTTAGAAGCCAAAAAAAATCAACCCATTTCAAAAACCATGTAGCTTCCATAGCCACACTAACCACCACGTCAAAAACCAATTTAATATTTCCACACAAAAAACCATTTTACGAAGCATGAAAAATAAACCCTATAGGTCTCCAACAAAATCCTATCCCTTTATTCAAAACATTTTTCAGCATCTCAACAAACCACACTTTTTCAAGAACTATTTGATTTAGAACCCATTTCATTTATTTTAAAAAAACTACCAAAAAATCATTCCATTCAAACATCTCTTTCCCATTTTTCAAAAATTCATCAAGGTCTCTTTTCATAATATGATGGCCACAGAGACCAAGACCCTTTCTAGGAAAACACCAACAGCTAAAACCCAATTTCTAAAACCAATTCATCAGATTCAAACACTTTCCCATAGCACAAAACACCCCAGTTAAAACAAAGTTTTAGAATCACCTTAAAATAATATATTCATTAAAAACATTTAATTTCAACAAACCATAAGTTTAGATTATGTAAAATCATATCCCATTAAATCATTTTCACTTTATTCCCAAAATTTGTTTCACAAAACCCAACCTTCCAAAACCTTTATTATATTAATTTTGGAAAACCAATTTCCACAATTCTCACATGAGGATTTTCAAAATAATTTTTTAATTCAAGAAAGGTCCAAGAGACCCACAAAAGGGAACTAGTGTGGGTGGGTGAATTGACCATATGGATGGTAGACACATGCCAAACACACCACCAACACAAAGGGAATTCTCAGGATCATACCCCATCTCCACATGGCTTGACAAGACCTGTAATCTCATAAATACCATTAGTCCAACTCCCCTTGTCATATATCAACACCAAACAATCAACAAGAACCAAGTACACTAATAAAACTATACTTCCCATTGAACCATAAGGATCAGAATGAGAAAGACTTCACGACGCTCTTCCAACACTTACCCCTCAAGTCTCGACCATCCTAATCCATCTACCTTGACATCCCCCAAATAACAAGGGTGCTATAAAAATTGAGTTCCACTAAGAGTTGACCTCCTTTGACACTATTTCGTCACGAACTATCCTGAGTCGACACTGAACCGGTTAATTAGGCTACTTCGCGATAAGTCCGGAAAGAAATTCCCAATCCTCCCAGGATGGAGACAAGCATCGAGGGAATCAATAGATAAAACATGGGAATAATTCACCTAAATATAAACACTAAGACAAACAGAAAAAATAATGGATATCCCAATAAAAATTTATATAAAAATTGAACTGACATCATTTATACGAAAAAACTGAAAGTACAACCAAATTATACAACTAAAAAATCAGACCTGATGACCAACTAAATCAATGTGACCTCTCTGTTCACTCTCCAACACAATGATCCCATGTCACTCAAGGAAACCACACTCAAGCTAAAACCTGCACAAGGGCTAAAACTGAAGAAAACTATAGGCATGAGTATTAAAACATATTAGGTTAGCCTGATATTCTATCCCCAATGCAATTCCATTAAAATAGAAGGAAAATAACTTCCAAGTTTGAAATAAAATATATAAAATTATGTTTTAAAAACATGGTTCCATTCAATAATCATTATAAAATAAAATGGTTGCAAGTTTTCATAACCATAAAATGCCAGTAACCAATTTCAAAGAGATGCAACATCAAAATAAAAAAAGTTTTCAAGAGGGGTGCTTTAAATGATGTAAACTTTTAAATAAAAAACACACTATTCTGAATTTATGAACCAAACACACCATATGATGATGGTGAGTAAAAAATAACCAATGAGCACAAGTCACAGGAACACCCCTAGGCACTAGTTTGTTGGGGGACCTAGGTACCTCGTATCTCGGTGTAAAAGTAACCTTAAAAAATATTTGTTATCATGAACAAGAAACTAGTATGGAACAAATAACCATAACCTAGTGTTCCCCAACATCATCATTATATTTTATTTATTGTTTTCATCATCAAACTTTCTACGAGAAATAGGGATGAAACCACTCCGGATCACTAGCATTCTAGTAAAAGTCCGCCCAACTAGATACTTAGGTTTCCCTTTAGTGCTCAATCAAGTTCCACATATTATCAAATACACTTTTCACATGAAAATATCAATCCAAAATCCTACACACACGAACATCCTACAATCATTATTCACATTTCTTTCAAAGATCAATAAACCACTAAAAATTTTCATAAAATAATTTCAAGAAGTATAACGAGGATTTGCACATAAAATCCATTCAAAATACTCTTTTTTTAAGGACAAACACCCATAATTACCATATCAAAATAGATTTTTCATCCCCAACACCATTTAATAAATCAATTTCCTATACCATAAAATGGATCCAAATTATACAACATTAAGTACACATGAAAACCATTTTTACAATAAAGATGCCAAACTGGCCTTTAATAATTCTTCACAAAAACAACATTTTTCAAAAGAACCAATTCCAAAATTAATAAATAGGTTTAAAAAACCATTTGAATCAATATAAAAAGTTAATTAAACACCTAAAAACTCATGTTACACATTTAGAACCCAACTATTTCTATAAAGGTTCCAAACGGTCCATTTACTGAGAGCACATGAAAAAACACCCTAAAAATCGATACTCACTTCATTATAAAACCCAAAACCTAATTTTAACCCACATAATTAACCCTAAAAAATTGATCCACATGCTACAAATATTTTTCATAATCCAAAACAATCATTTTATATCACCTTGAGCACACAAAATCCAACTGGGTACTTTCCCAAAAAAGAGGCATGCAACAATTAATAAAACAAACTATATTTAACACTAAAATGTTATAAAACCAAATTTTCATGACAAAAAATTATTTAAATAGCTAAACCAGGTTCTAAACATTATAATTCAGGTGTGAAATCAAATGGATCATTTAAAAAAACACTTAGTGTGCACACTTTAACCAAAACAACACAATTTTCACAAAACAAGGAATAAACTAAATTTATTCACACTAAATAATTAAACCAAAGGGTGAAAAGAATACCTAGAGTACATATAAGGTGAAAATATAAATAAACATATTAATCTTGAATTATAAATTCATTTCTTGGGAGAACCTACCTCGAAACCATGGTTGAGTGGAAACGTACACCCGAAAACCTTTCAAGATGGTTCACAAAACCTATATCTATGAAGATCAGCCCTAAAATAATGAAACCAACATAAAATATCAATTAATAAAATAAAAATAGTTTTTCCGTGACCATTTAGAAATATATATCCAATAAATAATGGTAGGAGGAGGAGGAAGTAGGAGAAAGGATAAGGAAACTCACCTTGAAAACTAGAGAACTCTTCATCTTCCCTTAGATCCACACCCTTAGAGAAGAGGGAATGGCTTGTAACTCAATTTAGAAGATCATTAATTATGTAATAACTAGTGAAATAATATTTTTGGGGAAAATAGAAAAAATTAATTATTTATGAAAGAAACAAATTACGTTTGAAAAACTTGAAGACTTGAGAAGCCTTGGGTAAATTTTCCCTAATCCATGATGAGGATGAGATCCAGAGAGGGAAAATGTAACATGGGGGTATGCCTAGAGTGTGTGGTCTTGAGTGAGAGGTATAATGAGCATAAAATATTAAAAAAATGAATAAGATATAAAAGAAAAAAATATTTTTTAAAACTGGAAATGGGCTCACGGGTTGGCCCAATACCTAAATAAATAACCCAAATCCACCAAGATTATGAATTCCTAAGGGGTAAAAATGGATATTTTGGTTTGAATGGGTTAGGGGAGGCCAAGTGGGAAGTGAAATGGGTGAAAAATATTAAAACCGATGGAGTTGTCAAAGAAACAAATTTTGTTTTTAAATTTGGAAATGGGCTCACGATTTGACCTAAATCTTGAAGTATCCACCCTTTTCTCTGAAAACCCGCAAACAAGATATGGGGAACCCATGGTAGGATGATAAGAAAAATATGGAACTTTAGAACTCAAAATTCATCTCGCCCAAAACCCATGAAAATGATCAGTATTTCCAATGAACCGAATCAAAACCAAGAAATGAAAAACTAGGTGTGACAATTCTCCCCACCATTAAAGCTCTCATCCCCCAGAAATCCATAACACTTTATAGCTAATTTATCAATGTATAAGTTTTCCTCATCAAAACAATACATCCTATTAATCCAATGAAATTTCACCCACCAAAACATAACTTAAGCCTCTTAACCTAAATGAAACAAAAACTCACAAACACTTCCCAAGAATTAATGGAATGATCAAGCCACTCATCAAAAACCAATCCAAGACTATATTGTTGGGCCTTATCCCAAAGATCCCAATGACCACCCCAAACCAACAAACATCATGAAATTAAATGCTTTCAAGGGAGGATAGAACAAATTCCCCACCATTAAGAACCAAAAAATAGTGACCAAATAAGATTTCCACAAGATCTAGAATTGGGCCTCTCCCATAGAGGCCAACCAAAACTCCCTTACAATGGCCTACCAACCCAAGCCAAGAAAAACACAACATGATCATTTAAACAGCTTTCACCCAAATGGATGGGATAAGAACATATCCAAAACCTCTCGCGTGGACCAAAAACCACCACCACACTGGGAGGGGAGGGAAGGGGCCCAATGATTGGACCGTTGAAACCAAAGCAGAAAACCACCCACCACTCTTCACCTATAGATGGATAAAATCCAAGAATGCACCCGATTCACATGGGTGGTCCACATAAGAACACTAACAAGAATCTCACATAAAAGATGGTATAACCATATACACTATATAAGGGGTAATTACACCACACCCTTTGTGGAAAAATAAAAATCAATGTGATGAGAAACCACAATAGAAATGCCAAAACCACCTCACTGCAATGGTGGAGGCACAAACTTTACTAGACTCCCCCCGCCAATAGGATTACAAACTATATTCCAGCTTCACTCCAAGACATATGGTTGGATCTCTGATAGTTGAAGCATCCATTTCCTCGTAGTCAGGATTTAAGGCTCACAACACCCCTTGAAACTCACTAGCTCAAACAAAACACCTTTAACCAAAAAGAGAGATTTGGAAGATACACATCACCATTCTCTCTCACTCTGAATGAGGAGTTGAATGAAAAATGAACACGACAAATCCAATCAATATCACTGAGAATAAATACCATAACTGATAGAATCACCATATTAGGAAGTTGTTTTAATTCGAGCCCAAACTGCTCTCTATTTCAACAAATTGTTTGAGGCATCATTCAAAGAGGTGGATTTAACCCTTTAAATGAATCCTTATTCTGATCAACTAGAAATATTTTCAAAGGAGAACCATATGTGTCTACATCACAACATCCAACATATCCTTATAAACCCACTGAACATTACTTCATAACTGAGTCACCAACAAGATCCCATCTCAAGATACACCAAGAGTATCACTTCTAGATTGTGAGGAAGTATACCAAACAAACCACAATTCTAAAACATGAAAAAGAAACCCACATAAACACTGGTTTACTAAAACTAAAAAACAAATTAGTTGAAAAAACTTTTGAAAAATAGACTAACTTGGTGGATCTTCACTTTCACCAATGTTGTTTCATCAAGTCTCACTCACATGAACATTCTTGTGCCACCCGGGGCACCCAACCACCATGCCATATTGGGCATCCATCAACATATCTATACTAAACCATGCATGTGAGCACCCATGAAAACACCAAAGGCTAAAACAAAAATCCTCATTTTACAAGACAAAAAAATAAACCCAATTAAAAAATCATGTAACTTCCATAGGAACATTAACTACCAAGTCAAAAACCATTTTCATACTTCCACACAATAAACCATTTTACCAAGCTTGAAAAAGAAACCCCATAGGTCTCCATCAAAATCCTCTACCTTTATTAAAAAAAATTAGCATCTCAACCAACCACACTTTTTCAAGAACTATTTGATTTAGAACCCATTTCATTTATTTTAAAACAACTACTACAAAAATCATTCCATTCTAACATCTCTTTACCATTTTAAAAAATTCAGCAAGGTCTCTTTTCATAATCTGATGGACATAGAGACCAAGACCTTTTAAAGGAAAACACCAATAGATCAAAAACAATTTCTAAAACCAATTCATTATATTCAAACACTTTTCCACATCCCAAAACACCCCATTAAAAACAAAGTTTCAGAATCGCCTTATAATGGTCCATTCTTTCAAAAAAAATTATTTAAACAAACCACAAGTTTAGATTAGGGAAAATCATGTCCCGTTAAATCATTTTCAATTTATTCCCAAGATTTGTTTTACAAAACCCAAACTTCCAAAACCATTCTTATTTTAAATTTTGAAAACCAATTTCAAAAATTCTTATATGAAGATTTTCAGAATAATTTTTGAATTCAAGAAAGGTCCAAGAGACCCACAAAAGGGAACAAGTGTTGGTGGGTGACTTGACCATATGGTTGGCGCCCACATGCCAAACACACCACCAACACAGAGAGATTTCTCATGACCATGCCCCAGCTCCACATGGATTTCCAAGCCCTAAGATCCCACGCAGACCATCAGTCCAACTCTCCTTGTCATATCCCAAAACCAAACAATAAATAAGAAACAAGGACACTAATAAAACTAGACTTCCCATAGAAACCCCAGGATCAGAATGAGAAAGAGTTCGCAATGCTCTTCCCACACTTACCCTTTGAGTCCCAAAAATTCCAATCCATATACCTTGACATCCCCAAAATAACAAGGGCACTCTAAAAAGAAAGGTTTGTTAAGAGATAACCTCCTTTGATACCATTTTGTCATGAACCAGCCCGAGTTGACCTTGAACCGATCACTCAGGCCGCTCCGCGACAAGTCCCAAAAGGTGTTCTTGATCCTCCCAGGATGTCGACAAGAATCGAGGACATCAATAGAGTAAACAAGGGAACTATTTCACCCAAATATAAACACTAAGCCAAACCACGAAAGAATGGACATCCCAATACACATTTATATAAAAATTGAACCGACATCATTTATACGAAAAAAATTTAAAGTACAACTAAATGATACAAATAAACCAAAAAGAACTTAGGACCAACTAACTCCATGTGAATTCTCTAGTGACTCTCCAAAAAAACTATCCCATGTCACTCAAGGCGACCAAACTCAAGCTAAAACCTACACAAGTGATAAAAAACAGAATAAAACTATATGTGTGAGTATTATAATTTAGTAGGTTATCCTGATATTATATCCCAAATATACTTCCATTAAAATAAAATAAGCATAAATTCCAAGTTTGAAATAAAATATATAAAATAATGTTTTCCAAACATGGTTCCATGCTATAATCATTATAAAATAAAATGGTTTCAAGTTTTCATAACCAAGAAATGCTAGTAACCAATTTCAAAGAGATGCAACTTCCAAATAAAAACAGTTTTCCAGAGGGCACCTTTAAGGAATTTAAAATTTTAAATAAAACACACACATTGCTAAATTTATAAACCAAAAAAACTATATTCCAATGGTGAGTACAAAATATCCAATGAGCATAAGTCACAGGAACACCCCTAAACAATAGTTCGTTGTGGGCCCAAGGTACCTCGTATCTCAGTGTAAAAGTAACCATAAAAAATATATGTTCTCGTACATGAGACAATAGTAGGGGACAAATACCAATAACCTAGTGGTCCCAAACATAATCATTATATTTTAGTTACTGTTTTCATCGTTAAAAATGCTACATGAAACAGGGATGAAACCACTCTGGATCACTAGCATACTAGTACACATCCGCCCACTTAGATACTCAGTTTTCCCTTTAGTGGTCAATAAAGTTCCTCATATTATAGAATACATTTTTCACATAAAATTTTCATTACAAAATCATACACACACAAACATCCCTCAAACATGCTTCACATTTCTTTCATGGATCAATAAACAACTTAAAATTTTCATAAAACAATTTCAAGAAGTATAATGAGGTTTTGCAGATAAAATCCATTCAAAATGCTATTTTAAGGAAAAAACCCCACAATTACCATATAAAACTAGATTTTTTAGCCACAAAAACATTTAATAAATCAATGTAATTGACCATAAAATGGATCTAAATGATACAACATGAAGTACAAATGAAAACCTTTTTTACAAGAAAAATGTCAAACAAGCCTTCAAGAATTCATCACAAAAACAAAATTTATCAAAATAACCGATTACAATACTCATAAATAGGTGTAAATACACCATTTTAATCAATATAAAATTTAATTAAACCCCTAATAAACTCATGTTACACATTCAAAACTCATCCATTTCTATAATTGTGCCAAATGGGCAATTTATAGAGAATACATGCCAAAACACCATAAAAACCAATATTCAATTCATTATAAAACCAAAAACCAGATTGGAACCAACAAAAGGAACCCAAAATAATTGATTCGCATGCTTCAAATATTTTTTATAATCCAAAATAATCATTTTATATCACCTTGAGCACACAAAAGACAACCAGGCACTTTCCCGAAAACGAGGCATGTGAGAACTAATAAAACAAACTCTATTTAACACTAAAAATGTTATAAAACCAAATTTACATGAGAAAATTTTATTTAAATAGATAAAATAGGTTATAAAAATTATATTCTAGGTGAAAAAGTAAATGGATCATTTAAACAAACACTTAGTGTGCACACTTTAACCAAAACAACATAATTTTCACAAAACAATGAATAAACTATCCTTCTTGAACACAAAATAATTAATAAAAAGAGTGAAAAACAATACCTATCATATATATAAGATTAAAACCGAAATAAATAGATGAATATTTAATTATAAATGGAGTTCTTGGGAGAAACTACCTCGAAACCAAGGCGGAATTAAAATGCACACCTGAAAACCTTCCGCTAGGGTTCACAAACCCTATATCTATGAATACCGGCCCTAAAAGAATTAAACCGCCATAAAAATCATGGTATAATAGAACCCTAGGTATTTAATGACCAGGGAGAAATAGAGATCCAAGAAATAATAGAAGGAGGAGGAAGAAGGAGGAGGAAGAAGGAGGATAAAGGAGAAGGAAACTCACCTTGAAACTAGAGAACTCTTCATCTTACCTTAGATCCATGCTCTTAGAGGAGATGTAATGGATTGGAACTCAATTTAGAGGATAATTAGGTCTGTAAAAACTAGTTAAAGAATATTTTGGGGGGTAGATAAAAAAATATTACCTTAGATCCATGCTCTTAGAGGAGATGTAATGGATTGGAACTCAATTTAGAGGATAATTAGGTCTGTAAAAACTAGTTAAAGAATATTTTGGGGGGTAGATAAAAAAATTAATGATTTATGAAAGAAACAAATTACCTTTTCAAATCTAGTTGATTTGAGAATCCTTGAGTAAATTCGCCCTAATCCACAATGAAGATGAGCTCCAAATGGGGGGAAATGGAACATGGGGGTTATCCTAGGGTTTTTGGGCTTTATTGAGAGGTGGAATGACCAAAAATATTAAAAAATGAATAATATATAAAAAAACAAAATGTTTTTTTAAACTAGAAAAGGGCTCATGGGCTGGCCCAATACCTGAATAAATAAACCAAATCTACCATGATTATTAATTCCTAAGGAACCCAAATTTATATGGTGGTTTTAATAGGTCAAGGGAGGATAAGTGTGAAGTTTAATGGGTGAAAAATGTTAAAAAATTGAGGAGTTATAAAAGAAACAAATTTTGTTTTTAAATCTGGAAATTGGCTCACTGTTTGGCCCAAATCTTGAAGTAACCACTATTTTCTCCGAAAACCCCAAAACAAGATATGGGGAACCCATGGTCGGATGATTATAAATATATGGAACTTTAAAAATAAAAATTCATCTCACCCAAGCCACAATAAAAGGATCATTATTTCTAACAAACTGGATCAAAACCAAGACATGAAAAACTGGGTATGACATATATATTTAAGGTAAATTAAGAAAATAATAGGTTAGTTGAGTTCCAAGAAAAAGGTTACATGTGAAAGAAGAACAAAGGTATTAATAAATTTATATAATGTGAAAATTGTTGAAATAAACATCCTAGAAAATTCTTGAATGTCATGGGAGTTTGTTATAAGTGAAAATATAAGGGTCATATGGATAATGAAAGTAAGGGAAAGAAATATACCACATATATCTAGCTCTTAAACTGTAAATAAATGGGGTATTATTTAAACTAATGTCCCCAGATTCAATAGAACCCACTGTAGAAGAGGGCTAGGGGAGAATTCCAATCTTATGAGATCATTATAGATAAGTTTAAAGTTCCTAAAGATATAGTGATATGTAGATTAATTATAGACTCAAATTTAACTACTGATTTACTAGATTCTCGATCAACTCGCAATTTTGTATCTTCCATGTTTTCAAAGAAAATTAGATATTTATCTAGTACCTTAGGAAGGGAGTTTTTAGTCAAAACTCATAGTGTAAATCACATTACAATAAGGATGTGTTAGTTAGTTCCCATTATGACACATGAAAGTTCCCTATTTTCATACTTTATTAATATAACTATGGTTTATTTTGATAAAATACTTGGTATATAATGGGTTTCAAATATAATGAAAAAAAATATTTCAAAGAGAAGTAAATTATGATTCATGATAATTTTTTGGAATTCCTTATCTTTAGAGAAGAGACTTCATCATATGGGTCATGTCTAGATCCACCTATAGTAGATATTTTATAAATAAAATTATTATGGGATAAGAATAGATAGAGTCTATAGATGGAAAATTTAATCTTAAAATTGAAGATATCCCTATTATACAAGAATAAATTGACATATTTGCTGATGACTTTTATAGAAATACACCATAGTATGAAGTTTATTTTTATTTTTATTGAATACTTGATTCAATACATATATCAAAGACTCCTAATATTGTTTTCATTATGGAATTAATGGAGTTGAAGAAACAACTATAGGATTTGTGTGATAAAGTATTTTTAAACCCTAGTGTTTCACCTTTGGGCCCCCTATTCTTTTTGTTAATAATAAAGACAGATCTATGAGGATCTACATTAATTATAGGGAAAAAGTTATATAATGATAAATAACATGAATTTTATACCTTTCATTAATGACTAATTCAATAAACTTCAGGATACTCAATATTTTTCAAATTTTAACCTTTGTTCTGGGTATCATCAATTGTGTGTAAATAAGGAAGATGTTCCAAACATAGTATTTCATATGAGGTATGTACATTATGATTTTATCATAATTAAATTTAGATTGACTAATGAAACCTCTATTTGTATATGTCTAATGAATAGAGTATTAAAGTAATATCTTAATAATTTTTTGTGGTATTTATTGATGATATAATGGTGTACTATAAAAGCTATGCGGACCATGAGAATCAATTGCGGGTCATTATTGAGACTCTTATAGGAAAAGAGTTATATGGTAAATTTAGTAAGTTTCAATTATGGATTTAGAAAGTTTGTTTTCATGGCCTCATTGTCTCCAAGGATGTAATCTAAGTTGATCCTAAAATGAGAAAGGTAGTAAAAGAATGGCCTACACTAATGAACATAACTGAGGTACATAGTTTCAATTGTTTGGAAGGTTATTATTGGTAATTTTTTCAAAAACATCCCGATTGGATTACCCTTTAACTAAGATTACATGTAAAGGGGTTATGCTCACATGGACAAATGAATGTGAAGAATATTTTGAAGAGTTGAAGAGGTGATTGTTCAATGCACTAATTTTTACTCTACCCATACGAAATGGTGGATTTATAATATATAGTGATGCATCTAAAAAGGGACTTGGTTGTCTCCTTATACAGAATAATAATGTTATTTCCTATTAATTAAGGGAGTTAAAGACTCATGAATAGAACTATCCAACTCATGATATTGAGTTGGAATCTATAATAATTACTTTGAAGATATGGAGACGTTATCCATATGGAGAATGATGTGAGATATACACAAATCATAAGAGTCTAAAATATACATTTTCATAGAAATTTCTCAACATGAGACAAATACGGTGGATCTTAATACTCAAGGATTATGATTTCTCAATACACTACCATGTAGGGAAGGAAAATAAGGTAGAGAGAGAATTGATCATGAAAGATCTAGAATTTATGACCAAAATGAGGATTGATAGGGAACCTATGTTCATGGATTTAGTGAATATGGATATGGAAATTATTAATGAAGCAGAAACATCACTTCTTTTTAAAATGATTTCTTTTCCATATTTATTGGAAAATATACAAAGTTCTTATTCTGATGGTGAGAATTTCTAAAAGAAAAAAAAATAATGGGACTGATGGGAAATTGACAGACTTCATATATGAAAACATCCTTCTAAAACTTTTAAATAGGTTATGTGTTGTAATGTCCCAGATTTTTCTATGTATTATTTTAAATATTATATGGAATTATTTCGAGACAAGGCAATGAGATGACATGTGATTATAAGGCCCAGTTTCCAGGAATAAATGTTTGAAAGATATTAAACATTAAATAGCACATGCAATCAGTTTTCCCGAAATAGTGGAATAACTTCTATATGAGTGTCCATATCAGAAATCTGAGGGCACTATTACATTTAGAGCATCAATTTTACCCAGCGCGAGGCCTAACATCAGTTGGCACAAGTCGGTTATGAAAGATAGTTTTTGGATTTTTTAAAAAATAAAATAAAATAAAATAATTTATTTATTTTATTTTATTTCGATGTTATGAACGGACACAGTGACACGTTTTATTTTATTAAGGCCTTGTCAAGAATTTAGGGTTATCATCATAACCCTATAATTCATCTGAGAAGTAGCCAAGGGCCTCTATAGAAAACGTTAGTGAACGATGACAGATCGAAAACCTCATATTCGGCGGATCAAGGATCAACGAATGATGACGAAGAAACTTCACTCTTTATCAATGATCATTCCAACTCAAGGTAGGTCATTGTGATTTTAGTTTTTCTTTCACTATTCTTAGAATCAATGATGAACGTTGGTCAACCAATAAACAGGTTGACCCACAATTCGATCGTTCTTTAATTATGGGTTTAATTATGGGAATTAATTGGGGATTATTATTATACTATTTAGTTTTGATTGATGGTTCTTACAGGAACAAATTGCGATCGAAATGAAAAATGGTTAAGGTTCATTCCTCAAGTTTGTTCCATGTTATTTCTTCCCCTTTTTCCTATGTGTTCTTCATTCCTTGAGGGATATGAATGAATGATCGTTGTGCCTTCGATTCTTGGTGCAACAATCCGAAATCAAATATCTGACCTCGTAATGACGCAACGGAGTTTCGACGGTGAAGGCATGATGCGGATTGGTCGGGGTAGTGGTGAACGGCAGTGAAGGTGACGATGCATAGCGACAGCTAGGGTGGCGGCTCAGGTTAGTCTAAGTGAGCGATGTTGTGGGTCTAGGGGGCTAGTTCAGGCCGACAGTGAGGTGGATGTTGAGCTGTCGGCAAGGTCGCCGGTGGAGGCAGAACGCATTGCGATGGGGGTCATGTGGGAGCCCACAGTGTTGGTCAGGCCGTGGGCAGGCGGAGCGCATAGGGTACACAGATGTGGTGGGACAACCGTGTGGGACACGGTGGGCTGACCGTGTGGGATGTCGTGAGGCACCACAGGATCTTTAGGGCACATAGTCAGGCTGAGTTGTGTGTGTTAGATCAGTCGTCCCACGTGCGTACAGGCCAGACCAAGGGAACCGGGCCCCACCAGGTAGCCTAGCGGGCCAGGACGGACCGAGTCCAAAGGGACAAGCTAGACTGGGCCCAAAAGGCCGAGTTGGACTAGGGTCAGTAGGTTAGGTCGGGTCAGATCGACCGCACTGGTACGGGTCTGCCGGCATGTCGGGTCAGATGCAAACCAGACCTGGGTCAGCCCTTTTTCTAAAATGATAATATCTTTAAAACTGTAAGTCCATTTGATGAGCCGTCTGTGATTTTGGAACCCTGATGTTTAGAGTCACCTTTTGATACCAATAGTGGGTTTTAAAATGGAATTCCAATTATATTGTCTGTTTACACGGGCATTACCCAGGGTCAGGGGGCATAGTGGGTGTGACTACTACTCACCATGCGCCCTCTATTTTCTACAAGATTTTATTCCCTCATCCACTATATATTGGATGAGTTTCATTAGGTTTAGTTCCCTTTATTTCTTCCCTGAATTTTTGATGTTATCATTTCCTACTCACGTTAGTATGATCCCTTCAGTAAAACTTCCAGTATAGAGTTGTTGGAATCCCCCGAGAGGCCCAAATAAAATCCTATATTCCTTCTTCGTGCCCTAGGTAGAGTATTCGGTATTAACATAACCAACTTAACCATGTATCGATCCTATACTTAGTGGGTTAATCCAAATGGAGTCATTAGTATCACCCCATTTCCCTGGTTTTGATCCTCCTCTAATGTATCATATCTCTCTTCATATCATTCAATGTATCTCTCTCTCTCATGAACATTTTCGACAAATAGTATTTCTTAGACGGATGTAATCAGTGTTATCAGACTCAAGAGGGTGTTCTCTTAGATTTTTTTCTTTGTGGAATCTTCAAACTGAATCCCTAGCATTGGTATTTGGTGGTTATGAATTACCCTAGACTGTGTGGTATGATTTGAGTATATCTGGATATTATTGTTATATGTTGTAGACATATACTTTTGTATATTTGACTTTTATTTTCCTTTTTGTATTGTTTTGTGGTTTTTGGGTGTCCTACTAAGTATTTCTTTACTCATCCCTCTATATTCTTTGCCTTCACATGTCATTTCTTGTGCAGATGAGTGACCTTTCGATATAGTCCATGGTGGACCTGGACCAGACAGAGCCTTTTGAGATCAGTCATGCCGAGTTGTTCCTACGACATCAGATAGTTTCCCTAGTATTGTGCCTTCAGGTGGGATCAGGTAGGGTTTTCTAGGGATGAGTTTTGGGAAATTGTTTACAAGATTTCTTTTTGGTGGGCTTGTATTTTGGACCTGTTTACTTTCTAGTATTTTCACTATTGTATTCTGGTTTTGATTTATAGTGGTATGCATGCATTTGGTTCTTAGTCATTTTTACTTTCTAGCATTGTGGGATTAGATTTGTGTGTGTGTATGTGTAGGTACTAAGGAAATGTCTCCCATGTTAGTGATATGTCTAATCAGTGCTATTCACCATCCCCTGGCCTATTAGAGGTGGGTTTGGGGAGTCGTGGCATGGGCCCCACTGGGATGGGTCATGATAGAGTGGTATCAGAGGATTCATCGATTCTACCTTAAGACCGAGAGTCTGTGAGATTGTTCTAGGGAAATAGTTTTAAGTGTTTTGAGTTTGGATTTCAGGACAGGGACTCCAGTGTTGGTGTGGCGGCCAATGTGTCCATACACCATGACTCTAATAACCTACTTTTGACTCAGTATATTAGAACACTAGTTTCAGGGAAAATAATGGTGCATGCATCATATAAGAATGGGTTATTTTTTCCATATCCTTCTTGAGTCAGCTATCCATATATACTCATTGACTGTGGTATATCTTGTTTCCTTAAAGGATGCACCCGAGACGCATACCAGTTAGGATTCAGCAGCTCAATCCTAAGGATGACCCCTTCAATGGCGAGTCTTCGGTATGGGGACCAGTTTCCTAGATGTTACCTCCAGATGGTGAACTAGCTATACCACCACCTATGGAGCAGTATTTGGTACCTACATTACTAGAAAACGAGGAGCGTAGGATGAGTGTGCTCCATGAGTTTCATGGACAAAGACCCCTCAGGTTCCAAGGTGATTCCAAACCTCAGGTAACTGAGGACTAGCTTGCGGTGGTGACCCAAGTTTTCCATCTAGTTAGGATACCAGTCGATCATATGGTGGTTCTGGTAGCAAGCCTTCTATAGGGATCACCCGGATGATGGTAGAGTTTTACTATCCAAACTCACAAAGAGTAAATGCTCTTGTGTATAGAGTTAAAGTGCCTCTTTAGATATGATTTCTCACCAGTTACGCTGAGAGTTGTGCGTATATAGGAGTTTCTTCAGCTCCAACAGGGCAGTATGATAGTAGTTAATTATTCATTGAGGTTCACCAACCTTTCAAAGTACTTGATGGATAAGATTAGGGATCAGTAATTTTGAGCTTAGACCTTCAAACGAGGTCTTTGTAGAGACATCTGAGCAAGTATTATCCCTTTGAGAATTCCTATTTATGTTGGGGTTCTTGATAGGGCCTTTGTGGTTGAGAGCATCTTGGATTAGCAGAGATAGATGGTGACCATCAATAGTAAATGGAAAGGTGAAAATACCTTATCAGCAGGAATCCAAAGTCATTCTTAGGTATCCAAACATGGGATACGTTTCAAGAGGAGATCCCCAGATAGAGTTTCTACTGTTTAGGGCTCTCAGGCTGGGTATAGCTAGCTTAGGGAGAGGCAATGCTACTCATTTGATGGCAGGGAAAATCTCGCTCAAGATTGCATAACCCATCATGCTGCTAATAGGGAGATAGTGGATGGACCGCCGTGGAAGAGGCATAGTCTAGTGCAGGTATATATGCAAGGCATTGTATGTGGAAGAGGATATGGGATATCAGTGGGAGGTGGTCAATGTTTTGACTTGGTACTACCACCACCCCCAGGTGGTCTGCGTTAGCCACATAGAGCTCGAGGAAATGGGCGGGGACAACTGTATACAGTCAAGGATTATGACCCAGGGACTCCTAGGATGATTTGAGGTATGATATGTTTCTTTTCTACTCTATCTTCCATACTTATAGACATAGGTGCTTTTCATTATCTCATCTCCACGTATCTTGTATGATATCTAGATATTCCTTTAGAACTATTGACTCGACCCTTACACTTTGAGACACCTAATTGAGGAGACTCGATGTTCAAAAATCTGTTTTGACAGTGTGACCATACCCTTAGAGGCAAAAAATTTGGTTGGAACCTCTTGGTGGAAGCATTGAGGCCTTATGACGTCATTCTTGGTATGGATTGGTTATCTTCATTCCATTCCCAGATTGGTTGTTTTAGGAGAAGGGTGTGGTGTATCCACAGTTATGGAATGATGTTTTCCTTTTTTTGTGAAAAAGAAACCAAAATAGCATAGGATGGACTCATGCATAGGAGGGTGAATCATATCACTCATCACTTGGATAGCTTGACCCTCAGTATATTAGATGTTATCAGTTTCAAATTCCCAACAGTAGTGGTGGAGTACGAGGATGTATTCCCTGAAGATGTTCCAGTATTACCTCCTCTGTGAGAGATAGAATTCTTTATAGACTTACACCCTAGAATGGAAACTGTATCCTCACCATCATATTGGATGGCTCTCATAGAGCTTCGTGAGCTGAGGGTATAGTTGGAGGAATTTTGGAGGAAGGGATTTGTGAGACCCATCATTTCACCCTGGGTGGCCCCAGAGTTTTTTTTTCAAAAAGGCAGATGGGAGCTTGAGGTTGTGTGTGGATTACCAATTTCTGAACTAGGTGACCATGAAGAACAATTATTCACTACTGAGGATTGATGGCCTATTCGACTAGTTGAGAGGAGCATGATGGTTCTCAAAGGTTGACCTTAGATTTGGCTATCACTGGTTGTGATTATGGGATGAAGATATACTTAATATGGCTTTCAGATGCCAATTTGGTCACTATGAATGCTTGGTGATACCCTTTTTTGTGATGAACACCCCTGCAGTGTTCATGGGACTCATGAACTAGATCTTCCATCCTTACTTAGACCAGTTTGTGGTATTCTTCATCGATGATATCCTTGTGTACTCAGCGTCTGAGGAGGATAACGTGAGACACTTAAGGATGGTTCTGTATGTACTCTGAGAGAACCATCTCTATGGGAAACACTCAAAGTTCTAGTTCTGGATTCAGTCAGTTCACTTTTTGGGACATTTTATCTCAGTAGATGGGGTGGAAGTGGACCTGAACAAGGTTGAGGTAGTGTTAGTATGGGAGACACCTAGGATCGTGACAGAGGTGTGGGGATTAATTGGGATGGAAATATATTAATAAATATTCATACCTAATTTCTCCAGGATATCAACACCTATGACATCTTTGACCTGAAATGGGAATCCTTTCTTGTGGATAGAGAAGTGCCAACAGGATTTCCAGTATCCAGGATATAGTTTGACAAGTGCTCCAATATTGATATTGTTGAAGGTTGTTGCTGAGTACGTAGTGTTATAGGATAAATCAGGAACTGGTCTTGGTTGTGTCTTAATGCATAGTAAAGCATTGATTTCTTATGGAACATGTCATTTGACACCACATGAGCAGAAATACACGACCCATGATCATGAGATGGTAGTGGTAGTCTTCGTGTTGAGTATGTGGCGGTACTACATGATGGGTGAGTGGTTTATCATCTACTCTGATCACAATATTATCAATTATATCTTCTCTCAAAAGGATCTAAACTTCAGACAGCAGTGGTGGCTATAGTTCCTCTAGGATTACGACTTTGAGATCTTTTAAACTCTTGGGAAGGGGAACGTAGATGCTCTCAGTAATAGATCAAGTTCATAGTTGTTGGATGATGTGTATGAGTAGTTGTACTCGTTTTTTCTATCCTTTGTGGATGGATATGGGGGAGCGTACCTCTGGTCGATGTTTTTTACCCCTACAATCTTACAGTGAGTTAGGGAGATGCAACATGGGGATACCGACTATGAGACTCTACATTCTCAATTATACACAAGGTATGCTCCTGATGGATATTCTAAAGGTGGTGAGCACATAGTTATTTTTAGAGGATTCATAGTTATAATAGTGGTTTTTTGGGAGGTGGTTTTTAGGGAGTTTCTCACATCCCCTTTGGTGGTACATACATGTATGGAAAAGATGTACCAAGACCTCTGACGTTAGTTTTGGTGGCCCGAAATGAAGAAGGGAGTTACAGAGTTCATTTCTCAATGCCTCACTTATCAGTAAGTGAAGGTTGTGAACCAAGTTCAAGTGTGTTTTTCTCAACACCTTTAGGTTCTAGAATGGAAGTGTGATGGGATATCGATAGAATTCATGATGTGTTTACCACGTACGTCTAGGGTACATGATACCATCTGGGTGATCATTGATCGACTAACCAAGTCAGCCCACTTCCTACCTATCCATGAGAAGAGTTCAGAAGAGAGCTTGAGACAACTCTACAGACAAGAGATAGTTCGGCTTCACAGAGTACCATAGATGATTGTTTTGGATCATGATGCTCATTTCACATCCTAGTTGTAGAAGGGATATTATGAGGTGCTTAGTACTCAGTTACAATTGAGCATGGAATTTCATACCCAAACGATTGGCCAGATAGAGAGGACCATTCAGGTTCTGGAGGACATGTTTCGGGCTTTCATGTTAAACTTTGGTCATACTTGGGAGGATCACCTACCACTTGAGGTGTTTTCGTACAAAAATAGCTACCAATCCACCATTGGTATGGAACCATTCGAGGCTCTATATGGGTGACCCTATAGGTCACCACTTTGCTGAACTGACCTAGGAGAGTCAGTACTCATGGGCCTGGAATTGGTCCGGCCAACTACTAAGAAGGTGTAGATCATCTAGGAGAGGATAAATATTGCACATAGCTGGAAGAAATCATATGATGATAGGAGAAGGATACCTTTGGAGTTTGAGGATGGAGACCATGTGTTCCTTCGGGTCTCACCTTGATAGGGATTATAGATATTTGGTCAGGGTGGCAAGTTATCTCCAAGGTTCATTGGCACTTTTTAGATACTATGTAGAGTTGTAAAGGTGGCGTGACTCCTAAATCTACCCTAAAGTTTCATCAGGTAAATGATGTCTTCCATGCATTGTAACTGAGGAGGTACGTGTAGGACCCATCATACATCATCCACTGAGATGATCTAGACATTGAGTATGGGGAGACTTTTGCAAAGTACCCGATGGAGATTGAGTATTGGTAAGACAGGATCCTTTGTGGGAAAGGAACTCCCTTGGTGCATGTTCGATGGAAGTACGAGAATCTCCAAGAGAGCACATGGGAGAGGGAGGCTCTAATTCATACATAGTACCCACATCTTTTTTAGTAGCCTTTTGTTTTAACTTTTTGGGGACATAAATTCCTAAGGTGAGGAGAATATAATGTGCATGATTTTTCTATGTATTATTTTAAATATTATATGGAATTATTTCAAGACCAGCAGCTAAGATGGTGTGTGATTATAAGGCCCGGTGTTCCCAGAATAATTGTTTGAAAAATATTAATCTTTAACTAGAATGAACAAGAATTTTACCTAAAAAGTGGAATAACTTCTAAATGGGTGTCCGAATCATAAATCTAAGGGAACCATTGCATTAAGAGTATCGATTTTACCCTAGGCAAGGCCTAACATTGGCCGGCGTGGGTTGGTTGTGAAAGATAGTTTTTGGATGTTTTATAGAAAAAAATAAATTCAAAGAATTTGTTTTATTTCAACATTATGCAGTGACATGTTTTCTTTTATTAAGGCCTTGTATGAAATTCAAGGTTATCACCATAAACCTAGAATTCTTATGGGATTTAGAGAAGGACCTCTGGATAAAACTTTGGTGAATGAAGACAGATCGACAACCTCAGATTTTGTGGATCAAGGATTGATGAATGACGACAAGGAAAATCTAATCTTTTTCAATGATTATTACAACTCGAGGTAGGGAATTGTGATTTCAGTTTTTATTTTCCCATTCTTAGAATCAACAATGAACATGGATCAAACCACAAACAGGTTGACCCATTGTTTGATCATTCTTGTGGTATGGGTTTGATTGAGGAAATTATTTAGGGATGATTATTATATTGTTTAGTTTTGATTGATCATTCTAACAAGAATGGATCGAGATCAGAACAAACAATGATTGAGTTTCATTCCTTGAGTTTGTTCTATGTGCTTTCATCCCCATTTTTCCTACATGTTCTTCGTTCTTCATGGAATATAAACAAATGATCGTTGCACCTTTGATTCTTGACACAGCGATCCAGAATCGAAGATCCAACATCATGATGATGCATAGGAATTATGATGGTGAAGGCTTGGGGTGGATTATCCAAGACAGTGGTGCACAACAGCACAAGCGGTGACGGTGGCTGGTGCAGTGGCTCCGGTTAGTATAGACGAGCGGTGGCGCGGGGCTACTAGGGTTGTCTAGGCTGACGAGGAGGTGGATGGGGAGTCATCGGTGAGGTGATCAGAGGAGGCATAATGCAGCATGGTGGGGGTCACAAGGGAGCTTGTATCGGTGGAAGGGTTGTAGGTAGGAGGAGCACGTGGGGCACACAGATGCAATAGGCCAACCGCATGTGACGTAGTGTGGCACCATAGGACCAAGAGGTCACACAGTCAGGGGGCCACATGCAGCAGATCAGCTATCCCACATATGTACAGGCTAGACCAGGGGAATGGGGCCATGCCAGGTAGTCCAGCATGCTAGACCAGGTGGCCTAGTGAGCAATAGGCCTGGCAGTATAGGAAAGACCAGGCCCAATGGTCCAGCCCGGACCAGGCCCAGCAGGCTGGGTTAGGTCGGGTCGATCGAACCAGGTCAATTCGGTCGATAGGTTGGGTTAGATCTATACCAGACCTGGGTCAGACCCTTTTTCTAAAACATCCATATATTTCAAACTCTATGTCTGTTTGACGATCCATCTACTATGTTGGAACTGTGACATTGAGACGAACCTTTGGATACAAATGGTGAGTTTTAACACTGACTTCCAGTGACACAGGAGGTACCCGGGGTCAAGGGGCATGGAGGATGTGACTACTACTCACCGTGCACCCTCTATTTTCTACATGAATTAATTCACTCATCCACTGTATTTTGATGAGTTTCATTAGTGTTTTTTCCCTTTATTATTTCACTAAAGGTTTTTTACTATCAGTTCCTACTCACAAGAGTATGATCCCTTCTGCAGAACTTCCAGGATAGAGTTGTTGGAATCCCTTGTGATTCCCAAAGAGGATCTTCTATTCCTTCTTCGTGACCTATGTCACGACCCATCCTCGGGGCCCGTGTCGTGACTACCTGAAGCCTACCTTCCATAGGCCAGGGGATGGCGACTAGCACCAAAGGCGTAAAATCCCGATAACTGGGAAGACATTGCCTTTATAAAAGAAAACAAGCACCACAGAGTACAAGCAGAAGCAAAACACTAAGTAAAAAAGAAAAGATTCAAAGTAAATGGGCCAGAATACAAACCCAAAAGAAAGTACGACTACAACAGAACAAGGTACAACAGCAAAAAGACAAACAGCTGGAAGAAGGAAGCAGCTCCTGGGTCGTCCTCCTCGGATCCTACCTGAAGGGTAGGTACAGATAGCGCAGCTCCTGGTCGTCCACCACGGATCCTACCTGAAGGGTAGGTACAGATAGCCTCCTCCACGCTCTCGTCCATCAACCTCCTCTGTGAGTCTTCACGTCGTGTATTCCACCTCCGGGTACTGACTCGTCGTGTAGTCCACCTCCGGGTACTGAACATTCCTCGAACACTCGGCCTCCGTCAGCACTGCCCGTCGTCTGAAACCAACACAACGAGGTGCGGGCATAGCCCGTGCAGGGGTGAGTATAACGATACTCAGTAGGGACCCCGAGACCCTCAATGTCTCACTAAACAAACAAGGATAACCATAAGGAAGATCTCAACAGATAACCTCTACTTAGGTATATGCCCATACATATACCTAAGTTATCAAGTAACCCATCTCAATCATGAGGAAACACAAGGATCATGAAATCAACGGATAACCACTACCCAGGTATATGCCCATACATATACCTAAGTTATCAAGTGACCCATCTCAATCATGAGGTAAACACAAAGGTCAAAAGTCTCAGCTCAAACCAGGATTTTCATCATCGAAACCGTAACTGCTGAAGAGCTCCGTCTCTGGAGTGTACAGTGTTCATGTCACGACTCCGATGTAGTGCTCACTAACCTAAGACTGATGAGGTACTCCTCCTGTCGAGTACCGCGGGCCTGTCACCTCACACAGTAGTGCTTCCTGCCGGGGTCTGCCACCCAACACAGTAGTGCTCCCCCCTCATAGCCTACAGAGGTACTCCTCCTGTCGAGTACTGCGGGTCTGCCACCTCACATAGTAGTGCTCCTCCACTGTGGGTCTTCCACCTCACAAAGTAGTGCTCCCCACTGGGCTACGTAAGTCACTCTGAATCGAATCAGACAAGCAGTCTTCAGGTCTCTGTCGGCTATACGGTCTCCGTACTCCGTACGCTCTTCTATAGGAGGGTCCGCTCCACGAGCCACAAGTCGATACTCCAAGTATATCAAGGTCCCACGAAGAAGTATCTCAAAGGACCGCCTTGTCATAGGGGTCTCAACGCAATAGACGGCGCGTCAATCGGACGCCCGGTCTGTGAGCTTCTAGCCTTTTCATCCCAGGGGCCCGGTTGGTTTCGTGAGCGAACCAATCCCGGCCGTATCTCAACTGTACCCCGAACTCTCATAGGGTATACTCATAGGGACTGTTTCTCAACGTGATCACCAACGCCGTTGACGGTTCTTCAAACGGACGTCCTGTCTGAAAGATATCAGCTTTTCCGTTCCAGGCGCCCGGTTGGATTTCGGGTGCGATCCAACCCGGCCACTATCCAATTGTATCCAAATCTCGGGCGAAGGATTCCAAAAGTTTCGTATTGTCAACAGGAACGTAACGCAACAGACGGCGCGTCAATCGGACGCCCGGTCTGGAAGTTATTGGTTTTTTCGTTCCAGGGGCCCGGTTGGATTTCAGGTGCGATCCAACCCGAAAAATACCAACTATATCCAAAACTCGGGCAAAGTATGCCAAAAGTTCCGTATCGTCAACAGGAACTCAATGCAACAGACGGCGCGTAAATCGGACGCCTGGTCTGTTAGTTATTGGCTTTTCCGTCTCACACCCACCATGGGAAAACTTCCCAGGAGGTCACCCATCCTGATCACTACTCTAGGCCAAGCACGCTTAACTATGGAGTTTTAACCACGCAGGCTTCCGAAAAGGAAGGTGCACCTTGAGTATAGTATACCGAAACGACCGTCTCGATCCAAGGATCGCGTTGCCGCTAACGGCGAGTCGTTTGGAGGCTCGTAGCCCAAGATACGGGCATTTGACCGAATGTGGTCCGAAACTGGGGGTCTGGGCCCGGGCCAACCCGGCCTGACCCCCCCCCCCCCCTGGGTCGGCCGAACCGGGTCGACCCGGCCCGATGACCTGGCCCGGCTCGGAAAATCCGGCCCGGCCGATGGCGCGGCGGCTCGGTCCGGCACGGCGGCACGGGCCGGCATGGCGGCGCGGCCTGGGCGCCGCATGCGCGCCGCGCGCGGGGGCAAAGTCCCCCTCTTTGTGAACCACGGCCCCCCCATTATGGGGGGCCATTTTGGCTGGTCGGGGGAATTAAATTCCCCCGGTTTTTCCTCCTTCGGGTCAGCCCAACCTGGCCGGCCGGCTCCTCCTCAACGGGACCAGCAGTGGTCGGTCCCTTTCCGGCTCCGACACCGGCGGCCCGACTGGCCGCCGGTCACCAAGCTCCGCCGCGGCCCGGAACCGGCCGCGGCCCTTGCCGTCCGGCGCGGTGCGACAGCACCGCGCCCCTCCGCCGTGGCCCCGCTCCGGCCGCGGGACCTTTGATTTCTTTTGACGTGGCGCGACGGCGTCGCGTTCTTGAATTTCTTTCCACGGCGCGGCGCGACGGCGCCGCGCAATAATTGTCATGCGATTCCCACGTGGTGCGACGACACCACGCCATCCCGTTCCATCCGCAAGGAAACAATTATGAACATAGGATGGGGGTTCGGCCGTGTTGGTGCGGTCCGGGCCCCCCTCTCGTTAGACAATAACATTTAATCCTTTATCCTTGAAGTTCGACATTCTAGAATCAAGAATGGAAAATAAATAAATAAAATATCAACAATCCCCTACCTCGGTTTCAAGAGCGGAGCATGCCAATCAAGCCGCGGAAGACTAGCGTCGCGGAGGTCGGGCGTCGCGGAAATCGAACGTCGTTTCCGTTGACGTCGAGGTGCGTCCGAAGAGGTATGTCGCTGGAGAAGCTTCGTAAGCTGACGGAGGTAGTCCGAGGAGGAAATGGCGTCTCCTTTCATTGACACGGGAAGAAGATCGAAGAAGCGGCGTCGTCGATCTTCGGAAACACACCGGCTACGAAGAAGAGAAGCGACGTTCTTCGTCGGAGCTTAAGTGTTCTTCGTGTTCTTCATCAAGGTTGAAGAAGATGGAGAGAGCTTCTCAAAATCTCTCAAGGTGGCAAAGGAGACCAACCCAAAATAAAATAAGCTTAAGCCTTATTTTATTTACACATCTAAACATTTGAATTTCAAAAGATAAGAAACAAACCATTAATTCGTATAATTAATTCAACGTAAGAAACAGCTCATTTAATTTACGAAATAAACCACCCAATTAAATGGTCTGTTAAGAATTTAAGAAAACGCGTCAGTTGACTTTCATAATGACAGGTTTTCGCGGGTGCGTTACTTAGCAGAAAGAAACGGCGGGGCTCGTGCGGGCCCCACCTCACAAATATCCTACCAAGAGGGTAGGATATTTCTGGATAGTACCCTATCCAGTTCAACTCAGTTTAAGCCGCTTTTAAGTGGCTTCAAGTGGCTTCCAAGTGGCTTAAGTGAAATAAAATAAAGTTGTCGTAAAATTATTTTATTTCTTAACTTTAAGCCCAAAAATTAAAAACCACACCCGAGCAAACACAACTCCGGAAGAGGCGTTTCTAAGCGAATACCGGTGCTGCGATTTCATCGGTGCCCTCAGAATTCGATTCCGGGCACCGGTTCAAAAGTTAGAAAAACCCGCTCGTCCGTTCACTGAACGTACCCGAGCCAAACTTCGGAAATTGATTCCGGGCACACCGGGCCTCGGAATCAGGCGCCGTCAGAAACTGAGTTCTTGTAAAATTCCAAAGAAAATTAAGAAAAAAATTTCCTTGGAATTTACGGGTCTTTACATTACTCTCACCACAGGGCTTTACGTCCCCGTAAAGCTTCACCACAAACTTAGGGATACAAAGGCGGTACTGAGCAAGCATCTGAGCCTTCCGCTCCCATGTTCTCACCTGGAGGTTCCGTACTGCCAAAGAAAGCGCACCCAAGGAATCGATCATCCTCGTAGGATCTTCTCCTGTCGATCCTCGATCCCCACAGGAACCTCCGTAGAAGTCACCTCATCGCCACCGTCTAGCTCCTCATGGTCGATGATATGCAAAGAGGTCGAGCACGTATCTTCTCAGTTGGGATACGTGAAAAATGTCGTGCACCTAGTGCAACTGAAGTGGATGGGCCAAGCGGTAAACCACCTCACCTACCCAGCTGAGGACCTAGAAAGGTCCGTTGAACCTCGGAGATAACTTGCCTCCCTGTCCACATTCCCGTAAACCTCGTCGAGGTGAGACCCGTAAGAAGACGTGGTCGTCATCCTCGAACTCCAGAGGTCTCAAATTTCTATTAGAACTGAAACTCAAAACGATTGCTGCTACGAGGGTAAGGTTGACCGACTCAAGAGTGATCGGTCACACCCTCCTATGCAAGAGTTACCCTGCGCTGCCTGGGGTTTCCTTTTCCGCCGACCAAGGAAAATCCATCCCGACGTTTGCCTAAAACCATCAATTTGAGTATGAACCGTTATTTCCCACTCCATACTCAAACTAATGTCGTAAGGACTCGACGCTGCCACCAAGAGATTCCAACCAGAACTCTCGCCTCGAGGGTCTGACCACACTGTCGGCGTAAGTGTGATTATCGAGTCTCCTCCCAAGGTATCTCCAGACGTGAGGGTCAAGTCCACGGCTTACCGGAAACTCTAGGTCTGGAACAAGATTTGTGAAAGCGAGGAATGATTCATATCAACATCTGTTACTATAGCAGCTAGTAGTGGACACAGACTGTCCCTTGAATCATTTCTAGAGCCATTGGGTCACACTCCTTGACTGCATGCAGCCGCATTCTTCCACCGCCCTCCAGCTCCCTGAGCCTGGCGGGAATAACTAAGGCGGGTGGTTGTACCATGTTAGGATGTACACCACCTCATGCTGCTCTCCTAGCTCTGCCTCCACGTCTACTGCTTTGTATACTCATCTCTCCTTTAAGCTTCCTCTTCTTGAAACATTTAACACGCCTGAGTCTCTAATACTGGCACTGGTTTCCTGTTTCTTACTACATTGTGCAGTCTTCATCCGCTCCTGGATGAACTTCACCTCCTTTGCATACGATCTGGAAGAGCTGCTAAAATTTCTCCCTTGCCGAAAAGAGAAACCTGGTCTCATCCCCTCTCTGGATGAACCACGCCCATAGAAGTGTCACCTCGTCATGCATCTGAAGCATCAGGCTCCACCATCTACCTGCTGCTGCCTGAAGAAGGCTGGTAGCAAGGATCACCATGAAATCTATCGGCATCCCCACTAGCCTGAAGACTCTCACCACAGCCTCCAGCCAATCCTCAGTCGCCTGCGGGTCCGTCCCTCCCTGAAACCTGGGTGGCCTCTGGCGCTGGAACTCATGCAGTGCGCTCAAGCGACGTGCATCCTCTGATGCTGGGGCTGGTGGCATCGGTGGCCCAACGGGTAGTAGTACCGTTGGTGCCTCCACTGGTGCCTCAACTGGGATAGGGCCCTGTACTGAGGCCTCGTCGCTCGTCGGGCTGTCAGTACGCACCACTCTCGGGGCTCTAGCTGGTCGTCTACGGGGAGGCATCCTGAAAGAAACAACGTGACACAGTCAAAAGATTATACCTGGTGAGCTGACCTGGTTTGAGCTGACATTTAAATAAAACTTCTGGAAAACACACACGCAATAAGTGTTTTCGTGCACAAAGTCAGCAATCAGTTGTCAGGGTCCTGGTGTATGGATACGTCGGCCACCCGCACCAACACTGGACTCCCTGAACTGAAAACCACACTCGGTACTCTTAACACTATTGCTTCACAGAAAGAAACATCAGAGTTATAAGTTCTGCAGTATAACCGAACTCCTCTGATACCAATTCGTCACGACCCATCCTCGGGGCCCGTTCCGTGACTACCCCAAGCCCGCCTTCCATAGGCCAGGGGCTGGCGACTAGCACCAAAGGCGTAAAATCCCGATAACAGGGAAGGCATTGCCTTTATAAAAGAAAACGAGCACCACAGAGTACAAGCGGAAGCAAAACACTAAGTACAAAAGAAAAGCTGAAAAGTAAATGGGCCAGAATACAAACCCAAAAGAAAGTACGACTACAACAGAACAAGGTACAATATCAAAAAGACAAATAGCTGGAAGAAGGAAGCAGCTCCTGGGTCATCCTCCTCGGATCCTACCTGAAGGGTAGGTACAGATAGCGCAGCTCCTGGTCATCCACCACGGATCCTACCTGAAGGGTAGGTACATATAGCCTCCTCCACGCTCTCGTCCGTAAACCTCCTCTGTGAGTCATCACGTCGTGTAGTCCACCTCCGGGTACTGACTCGTCGTGTAGTCCACCTCCGGGTACCGACCAGTCCTCGAACACTCGGCCTCTGTCAGCACTGCCCGTCGTCTGCAACCAACACAACGAGGTGCGGGTATATCCTGTGCAGGGGTGAGTATAACGATACTCAGTAGGGACCCCAAGACCCTCAAGGTCTCACTAAACAAACAAGGATAACCACAAGGAAGATCTCAACAGATAACCTCTACTTAGGTATATGCCCATACATATACCTAAGTTATCAAGTAACCCATCTCAATCATGAAGAAACACAAGGATCATGAAATCAACGGATAACCACTACCCAGGTATATGCCCATACATATACCTAAGTTATCAAGTGACCCATCTCAATCATGAGGTAAACACAAAGGTCAAAAGTCTCAGCTCAAACCAGGATTTTCATCATCGAAACCGTAACTGCTGAAGAGCTCCGTCTCTGGAGTGTACAGTGGTCCTGTCACGACTCTGAGGTACTGCTCACTAACCTAAGACTGCGGAGGTACTCCTCCTGTCAAGTACCACGGGCCTGCCACCTCACACAGTAGTGCTTCCCGCCGGGGTCTGCCACCCAACACAGTAGTGCTCCCCCCTCATAGCCTACAGAGGTACTCCTCCTATCGAGTACCGCGGGTCTGCCACCTCACATAGTAGTGCTCCTCCGCTGTGGGTCTGCCACCTCACAAAGTAGTGCTCCCCACTTGGCTACGTAAGTCACTCCGAATCGAATCGGACAAGCAGTCTTCAGGTCTCTGCCGACTATACGGTCTTCGTACTCCTTACGCTCGTCTCTAGGAGGGTCCGCTCCACGAGCCACAATTCGATACTCCAAGTATCTCAAGGTCCCACGAAGAATTATCTCAAAGGACTGCCTCGTCATAGGGGTCTCAACGCAACAGACGGCGCGTCAATCGGACGCCCGGTCTGTGAGATTCTAGCCTTTTCATCCCAGGGCCCCGGTTGGTTTCGTGAGCGAACCAATCCCGGCCGTATCTCAATTGTACCCCGAACTCTCATAGGGTATACTCATAGGGACTGTTTCTCAACGTGATCACCAACGCCGCTGACGGTTCGTCAAACGGACGTCCTGTCTGAAAGATATCAGCTTTTCCGTTCCAGGGGCCCGGTTGGATTTCGGGTGCAATCCAACCTGGATACTATCCAACTGTATCCAAATCTTGTGCGAAGGATGCCAAAAGTTTCGTATCATCAACAGGAATGTAACGCAACAGACGGCACGTCAATCGGACGCCCGGTCTGGAAGTTATTGGCTTTTTCGTTCCAGGAGCCCGGTTGGATTTCGGGTACGATCCAACCCGGACAATACCAACTGTATCCAAAACTCGGTTGAAGTATGCCAAAAGTTCTGTATCGTCAATAGGAACTCAACGCAACAGACGACGCGTAAATCGGATGCCCGGTCTGTTAGTTATAGGCCTTTCCGTCTCACACCCACCATGGGAAAACTTCCTAGGAGGTCACCCATCCTGATCACTACTCTAGGCCAAACATGCTTAACTATGGAGTTTTAACCACGTAGGCTTCCGAAAAGGAAGGTGCACCTTGAGTATAGTATACCAAAACGACCGTCTCGATCCAAGGATCGTGTTGCCGCTAACGGCGAGTCGTTTGGAGGCCTGTAGCCCAAGACACGAGCATTTGACCGAAAGTGGTCCGAAACTGGGGGTCTGGGCCCGGGCCGACCCAGCCCGACCCCCCCCCCCCTGGGTCGGCCGAACCGGGTCAACCCGGCCCGGGCGGCGACCTGGCCCGACGACCTGGCCCGGCTTGGAAAATCTGGCCCGGCCGGCGGCGCGGCGGCGCGGCCTGGGCGCCGCATGCGCGCCGCGCGCGGGGGCAAAGCCCCCCGCTTTGTGAACCACGGCCCCCCCATTATGGGGGGCCATTTTGGCTGGCCGGGGGAATTAAATTCCCCCGGTTTTTCCTCCTTCCAGCCGGCCCGACCTGGCCGGCCGACTCCTCCTCAACGGGACCGGCAGTGGCCAGTCCCTTTCCGGCTCCGACACCGACGGCCCGGCTGGCCGCCGGTCACCAAGCTCCGCCGCGGCCCAGAACCGGCCGCGGCCCTTGTCGTCTGGCGCGGTGCGACGACACCGCGCCCCTCCGCCGTGGCCCCGCTCCGGCCGCGGCGCCTTTGATTTCTTTTGACGTGGCGCGACGACGTCACGTTCTTTAATTTCTTTCCACGGCGCGGCGCGACGGCGCCGCGCAATAATTTCCGTGCGATTCCCGCGTGGTGCGACGGCACCACGCCATCCCGTTCCATCCGCAAGGAAACAATTATGAACATAGGAGGGGGGTTTGGCCGTGTTGGTGCGGTCCGGGCCCCCCTCTCGTTAGACAATAACATTTAATCCTTTATCCTCGAAGTTCGACATTCTAGAATCAAGAATGGAAAATAAATAAATAAAATATCAACAATCCCCTACCTCGGTTTCAAGAGAGGAGCATGCCAATCAAGCCGCGGAAGACTAGCGTCGCGGAGGTCGGGCGTCGCGGAAATCGAACGTCGTTTCCATTGACATTGAGGTGCGTTCGAAGAGGTACGTCACTGGAGAAGCTTCGTAAGCTGACAGAGATAGTCCGAGGAGGAAATGGCGTCTCCTTTCATTGACACGGGAAGAAGATCGAAGAAGCGGCGTCGTCGATCTTCGGAAACACACCGGCTACGAAGAAGAGAAGCGGCGTTCTTCGTCGGAGCTTAAGTGTTCTTCGTGTTCTTCATCAAGGTTGAAGAAGATGGAGAGATCTTCTCAAAATCTCTCAAGGTGGCAAAGGAGACCAACCCAAAATAAAATAAGCTTAAGCCATATTTTATTTACACATCTAAACATTTGAATTTCAAAAGATAGGAAACGAACCATTAATTCGTAGAATTAATTCAACGTAAGAAACAACTCATTTAATTTACGAAATAAACCACCCAATTAAATGGTCTGTTAAGAATTTAAGAAAACGCGTCAGTTGACTTTCATAATGACGGGTTTTCGCGGGTGTGTTACTTAGCGGAAAGAAACGGCGGGGCTTGTGCGGGCCCCACCTCACAAATATCCTACCAAGAGGGTAGGATATTTCTGGATAGTACCCTATCCGGTTCAACTCAGTTTAAGCCGCTTTTAAGTGGCTTCAAGTGGCTTCCAAGTGGCTTAAGTGAAATAAAATAAAGTTGTCGTAAAATTATTTTATTTCTTAACTTTAAGCCCAAAAATTAAAAACCACACCCGAGAAAACGCAACTCCGGAAGAGGCGTTTCTAAGCGAATACCGGCACTGTGATTTCATCGGTGCCCTCAGAATTCGATTCCGGGCACCGGTTCAAAAGTTAGAAAAACTCGCTTGTCCGTTCACTGAATGTACCCGAGCCAAACTTCGGAAATTGATTCCGGGCACACCGGGCCTCAGAATCAGGCGCCGTCAGAAACTGCGTTCTTGTAAAATTCCAAAGAAAATTAAGAAAAAAATTTCCTTCGAATTTACGGGTCTTTACAACCTAGGTAGAGTCTTTGGTATTGATGTGACCAACTTCACCGAGTTTCGATCCTCTATGTAAAGTTTTAATCTGGATGGATTCGTTGGTATCACCCCATGTCCCTAGTTGTGATCCTCCCCTGATGTATTATATCTCTCTTCAGATAATGCAGTGTATCTCTCTATCATGATGGTTTCCAATGAATTGTACTTCTCAGACAAACGTCATTACTTGTATCATACTCAGGAGTGTGTTCGCCTAGATGTTTTCTTTGTGGAATCTTTGAACAGAATCCCTAGTGTTGGTATGCGGTGGTTATGACTTGCCATGGATTTTGTGGTATGGATTGAGTACATATGGAAATTCTTGTTATATATTATAGACATATTCTTGTGTGTATATGACTGTACTTTTCCTTTTTTTATTGCTTTGTGGTTTCAGGGTTTCTTACTAAGTATTGTTATACTCACCCCTAAATGGGCTTTGCCTACAATGTCGTGTCTTATGTAGATGAGCGACCTTTCAACATAGTACAAGGTGAAACAGGACTGTAAAAAGTCATGTGATATCATACAAAATGATGTGTTCCTACAACATTAGATAGTATCCTCAGTACCATGCCTTTAGTTTGTATGAGGTAGGGTTTTCTATAGATGAGTTTTAGGAACTTTTTAAAAAACTTTCTTTTTTGTGGTCTTGTATTTTGGCCCTATTTAAATTCTATTATATTCATTGTTGTACTATGGTTTTGGGTTATAGTGGTATGCATGAATTTGGTTATTAGTGGTTTTTAATTTTCATCATTCTTTTCTTAAAGTTGTCTTTGTGCATATAGGTTCTAAGGTAATGCCTCCTATGTTAGTGATATGCCTACTCAGTGGTAGTCACCTGCCCCTAGCCTATTGGATTTAGGATTGAGGAGTTGCTGCACAGGCCCCACTGGTACGGTTAATGAAGTGTGTTACATTTATACCTAAGTGGAAAAGGGAATTATTGGATAATCCTCAACGATTGAATTTCTTTATACACCCTTGTAGCACCAAGATTTATAGCGGTTTAAAGGAACATTTTTTGTGGGATAATATGAAGGTGAAATTGGGTATTATATATCAAGATGCTTAGTTTTTCAACAGGTGAAAGAAGAGATAAATAATCTTAGAGGATTCATGCAACCTCTTCCTATTACTATATGGAAATGGGATGACATTACTATGTATTTCGTCACTATATTTAAAATTATTCCTAGAAATAATGATCCAATATAGGTTATTATTGATCAACTTTCTAAATCTACACATTTCATCACTATAAGAGAATATTTACCACCTGAGTGCCTTAAATGGATCTATATTAATGAAGTTATAAGACTCCATGGTTCTCCTATTTCAAATATGTTTGATCTTGACCCACAATTTACATTGAAATTATTGAAAATTATTCATAAATATCTTAATACTAAACTTCATTTGAGCACCACCAATTATCCTCAAACCTATGGACAGTCTGAAAGGACTATTAAAAAATTAGAAGACATGTTGAGGTCATTATCACTTTAATTTAAAGGTATCTAGGATAATTAGTTATCTTTGTTAGAGTTTACCTATAACAATAGATTTTATTAATTTATTTAAATGGTTCTACATAAAACATTATATGGTAAGAGATATCATACTATAAATTATTGGGATGAAGTTAGTGAAAGGAATATTGTAGGTTCAGAACTTATTGAACATTCTATTATTACCCATATTAAAGTATCTCAAAACAATAAAAATAGTTATTTCAATAACCAAAAGAAATATTTGTAATTTCTAGTGGGATATCTTGTTTTTTTAAAGTATCCCCATGTAAGGGTGTTATAAGATTTGGTAAGAAAGGAAAATTGAACCCTTGGTACATCGGACCTTTTGAAATTCTAGAAATTATTGGAGCTATGGATTTCCAATTTGAAATTACAACAAGCCTATCTAAAGTACATTATGTGTTCTATATCTCATTATTAAGGGATAATATGATATACCCAATGCATGTGCTCAGACCTAAAGAAATAGAATTGGAACCAGATCTATATTAGTATGAAGAGCCTATCTATATTATTGAAAATATAGAAAAATTATTGAGGAATAGAATTAATTTAATGCTAAAGATACTTTAGATAAATGATAAAATGTTGGAAGCAATGTGGGAACCTGAGTATTTTATAAAGAATAACAACACTCATTTTTTATAAAATTAATGTCCATAAAAATTTTGAGGATGGAATTTTTAAAGGAAGGAGGAATGTAACACCTAATATTCAATTATAATAATTGAACATTTTATTTTAATAAAACTATAATACAATTCAAATTTTAATATTTCATAGAATAGAAAATATAATTTGATAATACGAATATCAATTTGGAATTTACTATGTCAAAATAATCCTAGAATGAATTTTTGAAAATTTCCCATAGAAATATTATTTTATGAATAAGTAATATTTTAGTATTAAAAAATTCATCCAATTATTTATAATAATGAGTTATAATATTTTTAATTAACCATGTATTGATTAAAGACAATTTCATTTGGAGGTAAAAAGGGATAGTTTTTATAAATCTATTTTTAAGGGAATAATGTTCATACTATTTAATTAATTAAAATAATATCTAATAATTAATTAATTAAATAAAATTTATACATTATATATATAAAAATAAAAATTTAAATCCATATGGTGATGATTAATATTCATATAGTTAATGTAAGTTCTTCATATGCTTGAAAAATGAATTTCTTGAAAAATTATTTTCATCATGTCTTGTGGGTTTATTTTTAAATTAAAATCTTCCACTTATGTTAATTGAATTTGATAAAATGGATTAAATATTTAGAATCAGTATAATTAATATTAATTAATAATTTTTAGTTATTTTTTGTCATAATGAATAATAAAAACAATAATAATTGGTTACCATGGTTAAGGTTAAAACGAGTTTTTTGGGGATTAATATAAAAAAAGACAAGTGTTAAAATGAAATAAACACTTTTCTAAACCTCATTATTTGGATGTATTTCACAATTTACCTTATAAATTTATAATATGAGTCCTTTTGGTTCCATTTTTCTAAGAAATTGACTTAATACTTTAAAATTTTGAAAAATAACAAATGTATCACTCACCTTAATTGTAAAAGGCCACCTCCTCCCCTCACTTAGTCACACCTATTTAGCAATTTAGTTTGACCAAAACCTTAAAAAATAACTTTAGAACATACTTATATATGTTATAAAGGTTATTTTCTTCCCAAAATACTGAACCTATGGTCCTTAAGAATAGATCTAAAAGTGTTTTCTCTAAGATAAGGTAATCATCTTAACGAAGCTCTTTCTTTTTACTTATTCTTTTACCACCTTCAATTTGGACCTAAAAATATAATATATTAACACCAGTATATCCCATATACTTAGATTTTATTATTTTTATTTAATAAATTTTATCCATCTCCTTCTCCATAAAATTAGAAACAAAACCATCGCTCATGTGTACGGCGGACTACTACCATAAGAATCGATGTAATTTTTTTCATCGCCACCTCATATAGATAGTAATAATGATGTAAATAATGAATATATATTATAATTTTGATATATTATTAATTTAATAAATTTAATATATCATCTAATTCCTTAAACTTTAACCCATTTAAAAATGATAATGTCACTCGTGTGTACGTACGACTTACCATCTCCATGAACCAATGTGATTCATTTTCCATGTCCACCTTTAAAAAATTATTCTAAAAATGTATATAATGAATAAATATGATATTTATAACATTAATATAATTATGTATATGATTATACTATAAACAATGTTCAATAACTAGAACATTTGTGATGAAAGATACATGATTAAACTAAGCAGTTAATACTTGAAATATTACTAATAATGAAAGATTATCGATGAATAGGTGATAAGATGTTATAAGTGGATCATATATGATTTTATAAATATGAATATGATTATTTTATAAATTAATAAAAAGTTTAAATCCGTTATACATGAGGATAAATCATGTTCCAAAAATTGGAAGTGTGAGGTAATGGATTTAATCTCAATTTCCACTCTATTGAGACAAATTTGTTACTATACACTAATTTACTTTTATATAGTGTATATAATTACCCTTTTATGTATTTAAAAAAAATTCTATTTATTAATGGTGATTAAATTTTCATTTCATGTTTTCTCTTTCAAGGGTTGTAACGACCTGAATCTGGAGCCCCTCCACTGGTGCCCCGTACCCGGTTCACCACATGACCTCAAGCGCGTTTCCCCAAATGCCAGAGGCTACTGACTAGCAGCGAGGGACTTGGTGAGTCAGTGGGAAAACTATGCCCTCATTTGGTCAAGTATACAACGGAAGAAAAACCATACACAATAACGGAAACAATAAACAGCATACAAAAACTGAACTGAACAATGGAAGCAATGTATAAAATAATAACGATGCAACATGGTACATATGTCTATGGAAAGCAGTAAGCAAACCAACGTGTTGAAGTACAACTAAAAAAGAAAGTGCAAAATAAAACAAAGTAAACTCCTCAACATGGCAAGCCACGGATCGGTCCCATGCTCTCCAACTCCTGTGCAATCAAGAACCTAAAGTAGAAGGGCGCTTTCCCTTATCTATACTTGCAACAACATAATCTGCTTGGGCCCAAAAGCATAGCCCAAAAAGGGTGTGAGACAAAGTCCCAGTATGCAACCACCCAAAGATCTGTGCCTCACAGTCAATGAATACATGGAAAGTAAAGTATAGGAATAGTAAATAGGAAAATTCTCAGCAGTCACAGTCCACAGTTATAGCATATGAAGTACACAAGTAAACAACCACCAACAAGAAGAAAATAGGTAACCCTCTGGGTAGCTCTCACAGCCTAACCCCTATGGTTCAACCTATAAGTACTAGCAACCCTCTAGGTGGCACACACATTCTCACCCCTCTGGTTCAGCTAATAAATAGACTCTCTGAGGAAGCACTCACCGTCAATTCCCCCTATAGTCTCGTATCGTGCTAAAGGCTCTCTGGGGAAGCACTCAACGTCTCATTCCCCATGTGGCCCATGTTGAGTATCTACAGACTCTCTGAGGAAGCACTCATCGTCAATTCCCCCTATAGTCTCTCATCGTATTAAAATACACTCTGGAGAAGCTCTTACGTCCATTATCCCTATGGTCTACTACACTAGGTTCTCAGAGTCTTGTGTGTAAATAAAACATGCTCAGCACACGTGCATCATCCAAGTAAACCTCAAGAACTACTTGGCTATCAATCTAAGGCTCAATATCATAACAAAGCAACGGTTCCACTATCCTACAACTGGAAAACACCAAACAGGCAGAACAAGCATAGAAAACATCCAAAGTACAGTAAAAACTACCATAAACACAGGCAAAACATCTACTCTAGCAATTAAGAAAAGCAGTCCATACAACAAGGGAAAATAGGAACACACAATACCCCGTTCAAGGGTATTGGTGTAATTTGCACAAAATACTCATCGAATTTCTACATAAAGGCACAAACCACCTACCTCGATCCTAGGAGATCGATATACGTGAACAACGATGACAGATTATCCTTAGGACATCGTAGATCTGAGAAAATTTCTGAAACACATTAGCCACGATAACATGAGAAAGAGGAGGAATTGGATAACAAGGCTCAAGCAGAAGGAAGAACTCACCGCTTTGATTCCAATGCAATCTACCATTCTCTAATCGGAGAACGGACGGAGAGGCGGGGGCTTGGGGAAGATCCGACCGTACGGGTCGCTCTCAGACGAAGAACCTGGAGAAGGGGTGTATTCTGTCTGTCAGGCGTGACCCCAGTGCGTTTAGTGAAAAAAATAAAAGTACACGGTGTGTACTAGGTTTTTCCATACTCTGCCAAAATTGGCCTTTACGTCACCCCTACACACCCTGTGTCTGGCCCGGACATGGCCAGCACACAGCTTCGAGCCAGAGAAGAGTACACGGTGTGTACTCATAAAGTACAAGGCGTGTACTTCAAAAATTTCCAGAAACTTTATTTTTCCCAAAAACTCTAGAAAAATGAAAAACATACCTGAAACGAAGGTCCGGGTTCTTACAAACTTCCCCCCTTAAAGAAATTCGTCCCCAAATTTCCCTAGCGAGGTGTAGAAGAAGAAACCCTGAACAGCTCCAGCCACTGCGATCGTACATCAGCCTCCCTCTCTCAGGTCTCATATTATACTCACCCTTGCTGCCATAACACCCATACCAGAGGGAAAAATCGCCCACGGAGAACCTTCGTACTGCGATCGACAATCTGGATAGGATGCTCCTCAAATGATGCATCCACTTCGAGCTCAACCTCCTTGGGATGAAAGACATGAGACAGGTCTGAAAAGTAACATCGGAGCTGAGAGACGTGGAAGATGTCGTGCATGGCCTGGTACCTCTGGGGTAGCTACAACCAATAGTCGAACGGCCAAACTCTCTCCAAAACCTCAAACGGCCCGACGTACCATAGTGAAAGCTTACCCTGTATCCAAATCCTCTTGTGTCCCAACCTCGGTACGACACGTAGGAAAACCTGATCCCCGACTTTGAACTCCAGAGGTCATCTCCGCTAATCAGCATAAGACTTCTGCCGAGACAATGTTGTAGATATCCTCTTCTGAATCAGCTCTATCTACTCTAAAGTCTCCTGAACAAGATGAAGTCACAGCAAAGTTGCCTCTCCTACTTCCAGTCAGCATAAGGGTGATCGACATGGACTACCGTACAAAGCCTCGTAAGGTTCCATCTGAATAGTCACCTAAAAACTGTTGTTGTAGGAAAACTCCACCAGAGGGATATGCTTCTCCTAAGAACCGCCAAAGTCCAGAATGCAAGCTCTCAGCATATCCTCTAGCACCTGTATCGTACGATGGGACTGGCCATCAGTTTGTGGATGGTATGTCGTACTCAAAAGTACATGTGTACCCAAATCCTTCTGAAGTCCCTACCAGAACTGAGAAGTAAAGCACGCATCCCTGTCTGAAACAATTGAGTGTGGAACTCCATGTAGACGAATGATATCTCTGATGTACAGTCATCCCAGATCATCGACACTGAAGGTCTCCTTGATCGGAAAGAAGTGATCAACCTTCGTGAGCCTGTCAACGACGACCCAAACAGCATCATTACCTCAGGGCAACCTTGGCAACCCTGTCACGAAGTCCATCGCAACATCGTTCCAATTCTACTCCGGAATGGGTAACCGCTGTAAAAGGCATGTTGGTCGCTGGTGGTCTGCCTTCACCTACTGACAAGTAGGGCATCTCATGACAAAACCAGCAACATCTTTCATCATACCTGACCACCAGTACTGGAGATGAAGGTCCCGATACATCTTGGTGACACCAGGATGAACTACCCAAACTGAGGAATGAAAATTCCACATCATCTCCTCGTGTATGTCTGCTGGCACCCATACGCATCCTTGGAAACGCAATATCTCGTCCTCGCCCACTGTCCATCTAGGAAGAGGGTCCTCTACTGACACGCTCTCCTATAGGACTAATCCTTCTGAGTCTGATAGCTACCTCATTCGTACCCGATCAAGTAGCGTAGAGGTAATAGCTACAGAAGATAGGTAAGTCTGTCCCTGTCTGTCGTGAACCTCTAGATGCATCTCAGAGAACAGAGCCATCAGCTTCCACTCACTGTTGGCCTCCTGAACTGCCTGAATCTGAGTTCTTATGCTCAACACATCTACCACCACATTTCCCTTTCCTAGCGTATAGGCAAGATCTAAATTAAAAGACTGAAGATACTCGACCCACCTGCACTGCCTCATATTCAGATCACACTGAGTGAAGATATACTTGAGACTCTTGTGGTCGGTGAAGACAACAAAGTGATCTCCCATAATATAGTGTCTCCAATAGCGTAAGGCATGAACAACAGCTGCCAACTCCAGATTGTGTGTAGGTTAGTTCCTCTCATGTGGCCTCAACTGCCGAGACCCATACGCAACGACTCCATCTCCCTGCATAAGCACAGCACCTAGTCTGATACCTGAAGCATCAAAATAGACAGTATAACTCTTGTCTGGATCTGGAAAGACTAGTATCAGTGCTGACATCAATCTTCCCTTCAGCTCCTGAAAGGCTGACTCACAAGAATCTGACCATAAGAACTTTTCCCCCTTCTTGTTCAGTCCTATCAAAGGTGCTGATAGGCATCAGAAGTCCTGAATGAAGTGTCTGTAGTATCCAGCCAGCCCTATGAAACTCTATACCTCAAAAAAGTTCTTAGGATGCTCCTAGGAAACTACAGCTCTCACCTTATCTAGGTCCACTGACACTCTTTCCTCTGAGATGATGTGACCCAGAAAGTAAATCTGATCCATCCAGAAGTGGCACTTCAATAGTTTAGCATAAAGCTAATGTTCTCTCAGTGTACTCAGAATTATCTCAAGATGGTTAGCATGGTCGTGTCGAGTGTGAGAGTACACCAAGATATCATCCACAAAGACCACAACGAAGGAGTCCAAGTAAGGATGGAACACTCATTTCATCAGTTCCATGAAAACTGCAGGCGCGTTCGTGAGACCAAACGGTATGACTGTATACTCGTATAGACCATACCTGCTCCTGAAAAGTGTCAGAGGTATATCTGATGGTCTAACACGCAACTGATGATAACCGGACCTCAAGTCAATATTCAAGAACACCCGGGCTCCTCGAAGCTGATCAAAGAGGTCATCAATCCTTGGAAAGGGATATCGGTTCTTGACTGTCAACTGGTTTAGCTTCTGAAAATCCACACAAAGCCGAAGGGTACCGTCTGCCTTCTTCGCAAATAGGACAGGCGAACCCCAAGGAGAAGTATTGGGTTGGATGAAACCCTTTGCCTGCAACTCCTCCAAATGCTTCTTGAGCTCCTACAACTCAGGTGTAGCCATCCTATAAGGAGGAATGGACACCAGTGCTACTCCTGGCACGAGATCAATAGAAAAGTCTACCTCACGCTCCGGAGGCAAACCCGAAAATTCCTCTAGAAAGACATCCCTGAAACGATCTACCACTGGAGGAAAGTCCAACTACGAAGTCCCCTGATCATCCAGATAAAGACTAGAAATCTGGGTCGTCAACCTTCCTAGCCCATGATGCTCGAGTCCTGCTCGACTCGCCTGAACATCTCATTTGCCTTTATGAAGAAAAGACTCACCCTCTGGTGAAACGAAACTCACTCTGCGACAATAACAGTCGACGACTTTCTATAAAGGAACCAACCAGTCCATCCCGAGGATGATATCATAGCATGTCATCTCTAGGACATAGAGATCCCATAATAAATGATATCCTGCAACCTTGAGAGGGAACTCTCTACACTGGCGTACACTAGATGTCCTCATCCCCAAAGGTGTGTCTATTGTCAACGATTCGGTAGAAGAAAAGACACAGAGCCCAACACTTTCCATAGCAGCCATAGAGATAAATCTATGCGTAGTACCAGTATCGAAAAGAGCTAAAGATAAAACTGAGGCTACTAAAATTGTACCTCGAACTGTAGAAGGGTTGGGATCCTACTCTTGATAGGTCTGCTCCACGGTGAAAGAATGGCCTGCACCGCAGCCCTGTGCCCCTAGATGACCACTCTAAGCTGAACCTCCCTGCTGGTGCTGAGGGACTGGTAGCTGACCACCACAACCTCGACCTCCACCTCGGCCCGAACGGTTGGAAGAACTCCAGTTCCCCAACTGGTGAGAAACTGGTGGGGCTGCTCCTAAATGAGGAGTCATGGAAGAACCCCAATCACCAGCTGCTGGTGAGAAAACCAGGAAGAAACGTTGAAGGTGACCCATCTTACCGCAAGATCGGCACTCCATGGGGTCTCTCTGGCATTGCGGCCTCGTGTGCCCTAACCGGCCACACTGGTATCATACCACCTGGCTGCCTGACGATGCATCTCGCTTCCTCGGATCACCGCGCGTAGACTCCCTACGGCTCTTCTTGCTGTCATCTAGAGGAAAACTAGCTCTGGAAACAGAACCGCCCTGGCTCGCAACTCTGAAGTCTCTCATGTTGCACTCCGCAATCAGTGCCTGGTTGACGATGGAAGTGATGGAAGTCAATTGGAAGAGATTCAACTGCGAGCGAATCTCCTGCCTAAGACCATCCTCGAACTTCCTTGCCAAGAACACCCCACTCTCATCCCGGAGGGGTGTGAAACGCTGAAGCTCAGTGAAACGAGAGGAATACTCCATGATAGAAAGAGTACCCTGCTCTAGACTCATGAACTCCTGGGATCGATCGGCCCTCAGGGTCTCCGGGTAGAAGTAGTCATAGAACACGCGCTGGAACTCCTCCCAAGCCACAACCTGCTGATAACCCGCCTGTGAGAGCACGTCCCACCACCTCTTGGCGGAGTCTCGGAGCATGTAGGTAGCGAGATTGACCCGCCTCTCTAGAGGCGTCTCCAGATGCTCGAAGATAGTCAGCATGGCTTCTAGCCATGACTCTACAGCCTGTGGTCCTCCTTCCCCCAAGAAGGTAGGAGGATGCTGTTGTTGGAAAACCAACGTCAATTCTGCCATAGTCGTGGTAGGAGGTGATGCTCCCTGAAAGGTCTGCATTATCCTCATAAAACCTTCCATGAACTATGCATCAGCGCCTGTAACTAGTATGACAGCCGGTGCCAAGGCTGGCCTGACTGGAGGGTCGGCAGGAAGTCCCTGATTAGCCATATCTGGCGTCTGATCACTACCTGACGACAGACGTACAACCGGAGGACGTATCAGAGGCATAGCTCTGAAATATTAAAAGCACACCTTAGATTATAAAAGCAAGGACAGGAAACACAAGAGTAAAAAATGGGAACAGGGGAAGGAAAACACACAAGTTTACAAAACACGACTACACGGCATGTATAAAAACTACACGGCATGTCTTCTTAAGACACTGACATGGGCGTGTACCCCTTCCCTATAGGTCGTGTGACACCTCAACTACATGGCGTGTTGACCAAACACGGCATGTACTTGAAAAATATTCCCCTGCTCGAGTCTCCTTACATGGCTAACCCACACGGTCCGACTTGACCCAAGACTACACGGCGTGTTCTGATCAAACACGGTGTGTACTAGACAAGGCTTCGGTGTCCCATGTTGTTAAATACATGGTTGTCTACACGGCTGGACCTTACACGGCATGTTCCAAACAAACACAGAATGTATAGGTGAGGGTGACACCATCCCGTGTTGTTCATGACACGGCTGGGTACCTGAACAAGACTACACGATGTGTTCCGAAAACAACATGGTGTTTCTAAGAGAAGGTGACACCGACCCGTGTTGTGCATGACATGGCCGGGTACCTAGATGGGACTACACGGCATGTTCCTTTACAACACGGAGTGTTCTAATCGATCTTCCCCAACCCGTGTTGTTAGTGACATGGTCGGGTACACGGCTCCGAACTACACGGCGTGTACCAACCGTACACGGCGTGTTCCTGAAGTTACTTCCACAACAGCGTGTCCCTGCTCACATGGTCAGTGACACGTCCTAAAAACTACACGGCGTGTAGTCGAAAAGTACACGTCGTGTATTCTAGGTTTTTCTGGGCAGTAGCTCAGAAACTGCACAGAAGCCCAAAAAACACAGAAAACAAGTCAAAGAGGTGCCAAATTCCGATTCGTGAGGGCCCATACTCCCCGTGAATAAAAACTTGGAGTTCATATGAGAAAAGTAGAAAGAAAACAATCCTCTAAAAAGGAAGAAGAGATTCTATCAAGCATCTATCACAACAACATGCATAATCTTCATAAAGTCTATCACAACAGCATGCAATTGCTAATGCACCCTAGATGGAATGCCAAGAATGCATGGCATGTGATTCTACAAGTGCCTATATGATGCATGAGATGGAATACCCTCATCTCATCGGGTTGCGACAGAAATAGAACCTCAATCGTCGATAAAATAACAACACAAAGCATGTGAATCACTCTAGGTGAAATCATATCAACCGTAAAATATCAGACCAGAAAACTGTATTTAACGAGGTAGTATGGATTTTCCCTGTACACGGGTTAGCTACTCCCGAGAATAGCTTAATACCAAGTACTGAATCCATCATATCCCTGGCTAAAGTCTCTAAATAGTAAGGCAAGAGAAAAGAACTCCTCTGATACCACTTTGTAATGACCCGAATCCAGATCCCCTCCACTGGTGCCCCGTACCTGGTTCGCCACATGACTTCAAGCGCGTTTCCCCAAACGCCAGAAGCTGCCGACTAGCAGTGAGGGCCTTGGTGAATCGATGGAAAAACTATGCCCTCATTTGGTCAAGTATACAGTAGAAGAATAACCAGACACAATAACGGAAATAATAAACAGCATACAGCAACTGAACTGAACAGCGGAAGCAATGTATAAAATAATAACAATGCAAAATGGTATATATGTCTATGGAAAGCAGTAAACAAACCAACGTGATGAATTAAAACTTAAATCAAAGTGCAAAAGAAAAAAAAGTAAACTCTTCAGCATCCCAATCCATGGCTCAGTCTCATGCTCTCCAACTCTAGTGCAATCAAGAACCTGAAGTAGAGGGGTGCTTTCCCTTATCTATACCTGCAACAACATAATTTTCTTGGGCCCAGAAGCGTGGACCAAACAGGGTGTGAGACAAAGTCCCATTAGGAAACCACCCAAAGATCTGTGCCTAATAGTCAATGAATACATGGCAAGTAAAGTATAGGAACAGTAAACAGGAAAATACACAGCAGTCACAGTCCACAGTTCTAGCATATAAAGTACACGAGTAAACAACCAGCAACAAGAAGAAAATAGGTAACCCTCTGGGTAGCTCTCATATCCTAACCCCTATGGTTCAACCTACATGTACTAGAAACCCTCTAGGAGGCACACACAGTCTCACCCCTCTGGTTCAGCTAAGAAATAGACTCTCTGAGGAAGCACACACCGTCAATTCCCCCTATAGTCTCGTATCGTGCTAAAGGATCTCTGGGGAAGCACTCAACATCTCATTCCCCCTATGGCCCACGTAGAGGATCTATAGACTCTCTGAGGAATCACTCATTGTCAATTCCCCCTGTGGTCTCGCATCATATTAAAAGACACTATGGAGAAGCCCTTACGTCCATTCTCTCTATGGTCTACTACACTAGGTTCTCACAGTCCTGTGTGTAAATAAAACATGATCAGCGCACGTGCATCATCCAAGTAAACCTAAAGAACTACTTGGCTATCAATATAAGGCTCAATAGCATAACAAAGCAACAGTTCCACTATCCTACAACTAGGCATGGAAATTGGAAAATTCCAAATAGGAAGAACAAGAATAGAAAACATCCAGAGTACAGTAAAAACTACCATAAACACAAGAAAAACATCTACTGTAGCAATCAAGAAAAGCAGGCCATACGGGAAGGGAAAAATAGGAACACACAATAACCCGTTCAAGGGTATTGGTGGAATTTGCACAAAATACTCCTTGACTTTCTACAGAAAGGCACAAACCACCTACCTCGATACTAGGAGATCGATATACGTGAACAGCGACGACAGATTCTTCTTAGGACGTCGTAGATCTGAGAAAACGTCTGAAACACATTAGCCACAATAACTTGAGAAAGAAGAGGAATTGGAAAACAATGCTCAAGCAGAAGTAAGAACTCACCGCTGCGATTCCAACGCAATCGATCGTGCTCAAATCGGAGAACGAATGGAGAGGCGGGGGTTCGGGGAAGATCCAACCGTACAGGTCACTCTCGGACGAAGAACTTGGAGAAGTGGTGTGTTCTGTCTGTCAAGCGCAACCCTGGTGCGTTTAGTGAAAAAAAAAAGTACATGGCATGTACTTTGAGAGTACACGGCGTGTACTGGGTTTTTCCGTACTCTACCAAAATCGGCCTCCACGTCACCCCTACACACCGTGTGTGTGGCTCGGACATGGCCGACACAAGGCTTCGAGCTGGAGAAGAGTACACGGCGTGTACTTCAAAAATTTCCAGAAACTTTGTTTTTCCCAAAAACTCTAGAAAAAGGAAAAACATACCTGAAACGAAGGTCCGGGTTCTTACAAGGGTTAATAATTTAAAAGTTACCAAGGTGGTAATAATTTATTTTACAATCCCATTTTCTTGGATTGATTATATTTTTTATTAAAAAAATATTATAATATATCCTTCATAAAATTAAAATATTTTTCTTATCCTTTAGATATTTAAATATTTTCCATGTTTTATTTCAAATTTTACTCATTTTACACTTTACTCAATCAAATAAATGATTACAAGAAATTTAGATATTATTTTAATTTTTGATCGTGAATATTTTTCTTCCATGTACATATTTTTCAAAAATTGTTTTAAAAAAATAATTTGTAATTACTCAAATGATTTATTAAGGAAATTTTTTTATCCTTAAATTTTTAAAAGTTTTTAAAGTATTATTTCTAATGTTTTATGAAAGGTTTGTTTTTTATGTTCTTTTTAAAAAGTCAAAAGGAATGTTTCTTTTTAGCATATATATCTTTAACGGACTTTCCCATCGCCATAAATGTTTTATGATATTTATCTTCTTTTAAAAGTTTCAATGGTTTTACAAAGAAAAATATTTTAAGAAATATTATTTTAATTTTTCAATTCTATTTTATTTTATTCTCTAAAATAGATGTATTTATTTCAAAAAAAATATTTATGATAAATTGATCATCATATTTTTTCTCTTATTAATTTTGTGGTCATTAACATTCTCTTGACTCATTCACTTTCTTATGATCATATTTAATTTGAAAATAAATATCCCTAAAATATCTGTATTATTTGTTTCATGGATATGCTTATTGTCTAAATTGTATTCCATTTCTACAAATAGTGTAAAATATGAAAGTTATTTGATTAACTTGGGAAATATTGATATTTTGTATTCTTTACTCAATATAGATATTATTTGATAAATATTATTGTTTACGAATTAAATTGATCATTAAATATGCAAGGAATTCATTAGACATGTAGTAAGGGTGGTTCCAGATTATAGATATCCCCTCGATGCATCAAAAGGTACCATGAGACAAACTAGTTGTCCAAACTTAATAAATGGGTTTTTTGTGTATACCTATCTATCCATTAAACTATCTTGGCATAAGGAATTGATAGAAAATATATCATTATGTTTGATATCATGATATACAATATTATAAATTTACTTCATTGAGAATATAGTAATTATTATCTATGATATTATTGCATTGGTATTATACATGGATGTATTTTGTTCTCAAGATATTGATTAAATGACATATTTTTTCAATTATTTACCATTCCATATTGATTATGAATTATCTACTCACAATAGATTCTATTGTACGTAACCCTTACTAATTATTTTATCTCATCCTTATTTTTTTCCTTTCTTGTGATATAAATAAGGAATCATTGAATGATTTTAAGGGTGCAGAACATTCAATTTCACTATGTTTTTGTATTTTATTTCCAATTTTAAATGGGAATCATGTTTGTACCTAGTTCTTCAAGACTACTAAACTGATCAATCATTGGTGATGTGATCACTTTTATCTTGTTCAAGAGTAATAAATTAGACACTGACCCTAGGTTACTAGAGTCGAGGTTGTTAAATTACATATCTAAATGCATTATATACATAAAGAGAATAAAAATTCCTTGTAAAGTCATAGAGTTATATGATATTATCAATATCCTCATGAGTAATCTCATAGTGATAAATGGAAAATACCATTTACCTTTCTAGATAAGGCATAATCTCTAGGTCGGTAGGTGGTCTGACCCCAAGTCCCTTTACATAATGATAAATTACTCAATAGAGAATTTAATTCATGATATCTATAACACCTAATATTCATAAACTATGTTCAAAAATTATTCTCAAGGTCATAACTTCAATTATAAACCAAGGTCAAAGTAGTTGGAAACTAAATTTTATAATATCACTCTTCCCATGTAATGTAAGACTCCATCGTAGAATAAATTTATAACATAAATTTTTCATACACAATATAAATATTTCATAGAAATTATGAATAATAAATAAATTTAATAATTAAAAAAATATTTTACTTATTATCCAAAACATGATTCATTTATGAACTATTTATAAAATTATTTAACTTTAAACATTTCATAAATTATCTCAAACATTAATACTAACATTGTACATTCAAAATCAATATAAACTCTTTCTCATTATCATTATATGGAATTTATATGATATTTCCTAAATTATAATAATTTTATAATTAAATTTCTATTATTTAAACCTTTTATATAATCTAAATACCATATAATTTTTTTATTATTTAAACTTTGATAAAAAAATTTGATATAGTCTAAATACTTTCCAAATAAGGACCATTTAATTTGAAAACATAAAACTTAATTAATTATGAACATTTTATTATTTTAAATATAATATTTTTTATATTTTGGCATAATTTTGAATTTATAAACATTTTATAAATTACCCTTTATGATTTCTAAATAAACCCTTTAATTTATAGATCACAAGGCATGCCAAATAATTTTAGTATAAGGTATTTTAATATTAAAATTTAATATTTAAAAATATTCTAAACATTTCAAAAATATTTAATTAATCATAAAAAATATAATTAATTAATTTATAAACCTTTTTTAAATTAAAATAAACCAAAATACTTTTTATAATGATTTATAAACATTTTATAAACTATTTAAATCAAAATGTTAGAAAAATTAAAACATTTTAATTCTTCACCATGGATTGGAAAATACTATGGTCCTTAAAATGTGGTCATTTATCATACATCATAAAAAGGTAACCAAATGGATAAAATTTACATATTCCTTTTTTAAAAGGTAATCCATGGTGAAATGGCTTTTCAACAAGGCCAAACAAGTTGTATCACCACCAACCGTTCAGGTCATCATCACGCAACATGCCATGAATTAACATAGATAACCCGCCTAAACAGTACCTAAATAAATCCTGATGTAGTGGAAATGGTGTTCCCAATACCTATGGGCTAGTTACTAGATCCTAGGAATCAAAAAACAAACAAGAGGGAATGATTTCACTACAATAATATATCAAACAGAAAAAAACAGCAGAAAGAATACATAAACAGATGTTATGTCAAAACACTCATCATGATAAAGGTATCACAAATAGACAAGTACAATTCCAAAAAAATGGTACATCAACCCAATTTATCACATTAACATCAATACATAATCGCATGATCTCCTTATTGCAAGTGGGTATTATACTCCACCGATCATTGCTGACTCAAAAGGTCCAGCTAATCAAGAACATCCACTACCTCAAAGTGGTGATTTCCCTTTTCCTAAACCTATCATAAGAAATTATAAAAATTCTTGAAGGAAAAAAATTAATGTGTGAGAAAACAAATATCCCAATAAGATATCACCAATCATTACATAATCAATCCACATAAAATAAACCACATATGATCAATTTTATATAAAACATGGCATGGTAATATTTTCCCAATTCATACATGTGTTTTAATTCATTTCAATGGTGATTATAAAATAGGTTTAAAACTGCATTTCTATAAAAAACATATATAATAATATTTTTCAAAATAGGCATGAACAAATCATTTCATCCAGACATGCATATATAACTCGTTTCATAAACATTGGCATACAATAATAATTTTCAATCATAGCATCAGTGTTGTAAGCCTTGGGGTTTATTTAGATTGAGTTATAATGTTTCACACAATCTTGATGAAATATGGATTATGGTATGCACATATTTCCCTAGATAAAAAACCTAAAGGTAATAAAAATTCATCCTAAAGAATAAACTCTATGCCCTCAGGGTAGTTTAGTATCATTTTTATATTCGATCCATTTCTAGGAAATCATTTTTAACTAGAATGTATATCCTCCTCCTAAATAACCAAACCCTCTTGAGAATCAAGATAATAAATAATATTAGGTGTTATAATTCATTTTAGTCAATCTCAAATCATTCCAATAAATCATTTCAATTAGCCCCAATTTCAAGTTTTGAAATATTCTATTTTATTTCAAAAACCATTATCAAACTTTTTTCATCAAAACTTATTGATTTCAAAACAATTCATCTCATTTCAAAAACATAAAAAAATAATGCATTTTCTTCTCAAAAATCATCATCAAATCATTCTTCAAATCTTTAATTTCAATTCAAGATAATTTTCTTGAAATCAACATTTTTTCAAAATTCATTTACAAATTGATTTGATTACACACTCACCATTCCATCTACAAAATCATTTATCAAATAATCAAATCATTTTTTAGAAATCAATTGGGAATTTTATTTCAAATAAATAAATAAAAACTGCTTTAAATTGATAGAAATTTCATTATGAAATCACCTACCTTATTCAAGGTACTGTCAAACACACAAAGTGGGATCCATAATGGAGATTCAAAATGATAGAATCAAATAAGTGGTAATCCAAGAATCACAAATCAAAAATCACAATCAGGATCCAAAAATGAAATAAGGGTCCACCACTCTCAAAGAAGGTGATAGAGAAGGGAAGGAGAAACCAATATCAAATAAAGATTACACTTACTAGAAGATATTAAATGTATCAACCGGAATTTTTTTCCAAGAAACTTCAAGTTTGTAAGGGCCAAAATCACCTCTATAGGGTTTCCAAGATCATTAGGTTTCAATTAGGATCAAGGTAAAGTTTTTTATAAATAAAATAGGGTTTAATTATAAAGTAATTATGATACTTCCCTATTGATTCTCACCCAAAATAGAATTACTAGCTAGATAATAGCTCCCACTAGCTATCCAATGGAAAAAAGAAGAATAATTATCATTTTATGAACCCCATCATATAACTAGTGGTCTTCAACTAGATATCCATTGGAGTTCCTGTAGCAACTCCCTTCTACTATCCATCCACCGGCTAGCCAATGGCCCTCATCGATGAGCTAGTGGACTTCCTGTTGGATATCCTTAATGTTAGCATGACACTGGATAGAATGTGTACCTCATATAGACATTATGTCTATTGGATCATGTCTACCCTTAATCCATCCTCTTGGGATACCTCCCAAACTCTCAAAAAACTCACTCTCGACCCCTTGAAAGGATTAACCACGAGGAAACAACCATTAAATAATTGGTCAAACCATAAATGAACATAAAAAAAAGAATATCCAAAGTAAACCATGTATAGTACCTAAAATAAAGTATTAGAGTGTTAAAATTATCCCCACCATAAATGATTTCTTCCCCCATAAGTCCAATCAGGAAGACGGGTCCATAAAAAGATGAGGCCACTACCCACCTATCAACGCCTCGTGCTCCCACATATAATAATAATAAAAACCATGTTTCCAAAGAACTGAACCAAAGGTATATAATTTCTTTATAGAAACTTCATCTGAAAATAAATAATATAAATCAGCCTCTTAGTCCTGGACATATTATATTATACATCAATTTCCTACCAACACAAGACATGAGATGAGTCTAAAAGATATCTTTTGAGTTAGAACACGTAAAACATGTAATCGATCGATATCATATGAGGTGGAAAATCCAAATGGTAAGACACCTTCCCAATATCCTCAATAATATCAAATGGTCCCAAATATCTCAGTACTAAATTTTCCTATTTTCAAATCCATCAATGACCGAACCATGCCAAGACTCTCAAAAACACCTGGTCTCCAACTGAGATTTCCTAAAGGAAATAGATTAATATATACATACGATTTATATCGACTCTATTTCATCACCATAATTCGTCAAATCATTAGGATCTTTATCATCATCTCCTAGACAAAACTATGTACCAAAAGGGAAGCTTCACTAATCTATAACCAATAAAGTGGATATTTACAAGTTTTGTTATACAAGTTCGCAAAGGGTGTCATCTTAATAGGAAAATGGTTACTATTATTATAGGGAAACTTGACCAGCCCCAAATATAAATCATATTATCCACCAAAGTCAAGGACACAAGCATGGATAATTTTCTCTAGAATCTGTATAGGTATTTCCATTAAACCATATGTCTGAATATGGTACGCCATGCTCAATCTGTCTAGGCATCCCACCACCTCTTGGAAGCCTCTCAAAAAATGTGATGTTAATCATGGATCCTTATCAAAAAAATGATGGAAGGAATTCTATTCAGTCTAAAAATCTAATATAATTATATATTACCCAATTCCTCAACATTGGTCATATCATAATTGGGAATAAAGTGAGCCAATTTGGTCAATCGGTCAATCATCACCCAAATAAAAATTTTCTTGAGGAGGCACATTCACTAGATCAGAGTTAACTAGAATTGGAAGAATGAGAGGTTATGGATTTTCCATTAGTACCAGGCCTGTGCAACCCTGCATAGGACAGCTAGCTAACCAGCCCTGCGAAGGTGGAGTGTTGATATTATGATATATGTTGGGGAGGATTAGTTACATGTTTTCTTGTCTGGGTGATTCCCTCTAAGACCTATGGGTCATGTAATTATCTCTAAGCTTTAGGACCTTGTAAGGGTTCCACCTCACCCCTTGAAAGGTGGATTCTCAAAAAAAATGAAGGTTTTTGGGCCATTCTGACCTTGAGGAGTATGCAGAAACCCAACCATAAAGTCTATTTATATCTCATCCCACTTCCAGGTTGATTTGAGAAGGGGATGAAGAAAACCCTAAAGATTATGATTCATAAACTTAAAATATTGATAGGTATAATATTGAGAAACAAAATCAGTGATTTCCTATTTCATACCCAGAAACCAGAATCAATGCCTCATATCATAAAACATATTTTTAATTCTTGGGTGTACCGCCCAGTGGGAATTATGAAAATACCCCAGCATAGCCTTACTCATGGGTGACGGAATGAAATAAATATTAATGAAGTAATTTATACCCTCAAAATATAGAGACCATTCATTAATTTTCACACCATTATATAAAAAATATTTAATTCCTTAGAAATCAACATCAAATTGTTGCTCCTGGAAAATTATCTCAATAAGGGAGGATTTTAACTAAAAAATTTCCCAAATAACCTCAGTGTCATCCTATTAGAATCCAAAATTCATGTTAATAAATAGATATTTGGGATTACATTCCTATAATGACTCCTTTACATCCTAAGATAGTAGTTTCCTAGTCAAAGCATCAGTGAAAATGTTACACTTTCTAGGGGTGTAGGTGATCAAATTCAAATGATTATAGGTACTCCACCCATCACCTCTAATGGAGATTCAAATATTTTTTTGAGAAATATAACTCAATATTTTGTGATTAGAGTGAATAGTAAACCTTCCTATAAAAAAGTTAGTTCCACCAACTCTTAAGAACATGCATCACTATTGTGAGTTCTAGATCATGTGTGGGATAATTATTCACATGAGGCTGAAGCTTATGATAACTATAAGCCGGCACGTGATCACTATATATGAGAATGTATTCCAAATCCAAACTAGATGCATCATAAAATACCATAAATCCCTAAACACTCTAGAATATTCAACACAATTGCTAAGTTCAAACAGAACTTCAACTCATCAGAGGAACCATAAAATTTCGCATCCCAAACTAACTTCACTCCCTTTCAAATAATCCCACTCATATGAGAAGCCAAAATTGATAAATCCTTTATTAATAGGTGGTAATTGATGGTTTTGGGCACAGTGAAAGCTTACGGAGGTGGTAAATATAATGAAATTTATTTTAATATTCATTTCTTGAAACCAAGATAAAGGATCTTACACTTCAAATTCATAATTAATTTATTTAATATATGAAAAAATAAATTTATAGGCTTAGGAAATTTCTTTTCTAGTGAATGTTGATCATCCAAAAATACCCTTTTGGATTACCTTCATTGTGTTGTGAGGATAAAATGATATAATTCCTCCATCAATGATCCACACATACTTCTACGATCTCCAAGAAACACCACTCAATCTTTAGGTGCTAGCACGGTGAGTTGAATGTCTTACATTGTTAATTCTTGATCACTCATTATTTGGTCTTGAAGAAATATCTATTTCACTTATTATTCTTTATAGGTATATAGGAGGAGGAGTTGAGATATTTTTTTGTGTGAAAAAAATCTCTATTCTCAATTTTGGATACTATATACAATAGACATATCCATCTATTATAGAGTTAGTATTTGAGTTAAAATATTATTTAATTGCATACCGACCATTAAATAACATTTATTACCTTTAATAAATCTCATTATTAATAATAATAATTATATAATTATTATTTTGTGGTGTGCACCAACTTGTGAAATAATAAATATTATGTAACAGTCTTGTTAATTAATATTTTTCACCAGACTCTATCTTGATCCATTCAAACACCTCTAGAATTTACTGATTAACCAAATAAATATTTTTACACAGACTATAAAATAAATATTTATTAAATTATTAAATAAATAAAATAAATATTTTATTCAAAAGCCTATGAATAAATATTTATTTAATTTATGTGATCAATATAACTTAAAAAATATTATTCCTCAAACTTGAGAATAATATTTATTCCATTAATTAAAATCAAATAGTATTTAATGGAGATCAATAAAAACACATAGTGTGTGACCCTCTATGATTCTTTCTCATTGGAATTTGGTGGGATTTCTTAAATTCCAAGATTACTGTCTATAAATGGGTTAAGTAACCCAAGATAAAGAAATTAATGTCGTAATGTTGGCAACCACATATGAACGATCACTGTGTAATATAATCCCATTGTCAAAATATCTCATTAAGTAGGTTTCACATCCATTTCACCAACATATATGCTCGATATGTCTTTATTTGAATATATGAAATAAATATGTCATTACACCATGGCCATGGAATTTAATGTGACGGTTCAATCCAATTAAAGGGTCGAGATATCAGCTTCCATATAGATGGAAGGGATGAATCCTTCCTTGACCTATTCTTTAATGGCATGTCAATCCCGATGTATCCAACATATAAAACTTATCCATAAACTATTATCATCATGGTTTATGAAATATATCTAAGTACGTGAGTTGTAACATGAATTAATAATAATCTTAAAGTCTAAGGACCATCACACATGCTTTTAGATAGGAATGATGACACCAAAACATGTGGAATTCCTACTAGTGGGTCTATTATCATAGTCTCCCATCTTGGAGATTACCAAGTGTGAAATTCATGAGAATAATCCTCATCTTCTTATGAGTAATCACACTTAATAGTCTATGTACTATGTGTCCCATCATAGTATGTTACCCAACTGTTATTTGAGAATATCCTCATAAAACATCAATGTACTTATCATAGTGAGGAACTGTTATGACCTTATCGATGTAACATAAACTCTAGGACATTATTACATTATATTCATGCAGAACAAAAAACAATATGTAATAATAAGTTTTATTAATATTCAATATATCAAATATTCATGTAATCAAAGTAAAAACAGTAGGTCTTAGGACACCAACTACAAAAAAACTCCCACTAGGACTAGATCCAACTGCCTATGACCTTCATTCCTCTAGACCTCACATAATAGTCAAGTTTTTATTAAGTCAAGGCTTTAGTCAATGGGTCTTCCATGTTGTATTCTGTAGAAATACTTCTCACTACAAATTCACCTCTCAGAGAAAAATCCCTTAAGATATGATACTTCTAAAGTATGTTATTTTTCCATTGATGTGATCTTGGATCTTTTTCAAGAGATGACACTACAATATTATCACAATATAGTGTGATACAATATTTACTGTTAGGTAGCACATCAATCTCTTGGATGAAGTTTCGCATACATACTACTTCTCTAGCTACCTCAAAAGATGCAATATACTTAGACTCTACTGTAGACTATAAAACCACATCATTCATTGAGATCTTCCAACTCACAAAACCTTCATTTGAAGTGAATATGTATCTTGTTTGTGACTTCATGTCATCTTGATCAATTCGAAAACTATAATATTCATATCCATTAATTAATAGTTCCTCATCTCCTCCATAAAATAAGAACATATCCTTTGTAAGCCTCATATAATTAAGGATAGTCTTGACTACCATCCAATAGTGGTAACATATATCAGTTTGATATCTTCCTACAACACTTAATGCATAGGCGATATCTAGCCTAGTACATAACATAACATAATTTATTGACTCAATCACTGAGGAAAATTGAATCCTTGTCATTTTGTTTATTTCCTCATGTGTTTTAGGATAAATTTCCTTGGAAAGATGAATTTCATGTGATGATGGTAATAATCCCTTCTTGGATTATTCCATACTGAATTTCTTCAGTAACTTTTCAATGTATGTACTTTGACTTAGGCCGATCAACCTCTTAGATCTATCATGATGTATCTTGACCCCAAGAATATATACTGCCTCACCCAAGTCCTTCATAGAGAAGAATTTATTCAACCACACCTTAACATACTGTAAGACATATATTTCATTTACAATGAGTAATATTTCATCAACATATACTATTAAGAAAACAACTGCACTCCCACTGTACTATTTATAAACACATGGATCGTATTCATTCTTTATCAATCCATATTTTTTTATGGACTCATAAAAATGAATGTTTCATGACTTAGATGCTTTCTTTAATCCATAAATGGATCTTTTCAACTTGCATACCTTGTTGGAATCCTTTGGAGTCACAAACCCTTCAGGTTATGTCATATAGACATATTATTGAAGGTATCTGTTATGGAAGGTTGTTTTGACATCAATTTTCCAAATCAAATAATCATGGAAATACACAATGATAAGTAGAATTATGATGGATTTCAGCATTGAAACTAGTAAAAAGGTTTTGTCATAGTCAATGCCTTGACACTGTTTAAACCCTTTTACAATCATCTATACCTTATACATAATGAATTGTACTTCCATGTCCAGTTTCATCTGGAATACCCATTTACAACCAATAGGATTTACATCTACTGGAGAGTCTACCAAAATCCAAACTTGGTTTTGGTACATAGAATCCATTTTATAATCAATGGATTCATTACACATGGAAACATATGTTCCACTTACTACTTCCTTGTAGGTTAGAGAACCATTATTATCAACTAATAATGAGTCACCATCCTCAATGACATGAAAACCATGTTGTTCTGGTTCTCTAACCTCTCTAGTACTCCTACATAGTAATTGTGTCTCTAGATTAATTTCATCTTCCCTGGGGCTTTTTGGAATTTGTTCCTATTCCAACTCTGGTGTATCTTGAGCCTACACTTTATCTAAGTTTACCTCTCTCCCACTATCTCTTTTAGATATTATATCCTCCTCAAGAAAGGTGGGATTTATATCAACAGAAAAATTTCTGTTTGAAGGATTGTATAGGTAGTATCTCTTTGTTTCTTTGGGATATTCTATAAAGATACCCTTTGTGCCTCAGGGTGAAAGGTTTTTATCTGAGGAGGCCTTAACAAATTCTTTTCAACCCCACACATGTAAGTAAGATAACACAGATTTATTTCCATTCCATAATTGGCATGGTATTCCATCTGTTTCTTTAGTTGGCACTCAATTAGGTATGTATGTTGTTTTTTGTAACATGTATCCCTAAAAGGATAATAAAAGACACGCATGACTCATCATTGATCTCACAATGTCCAAAAGGTTTTGGTCCCTCATTTCACTTATACCATTCCACTAAGGTGTATAAGGAGGATTGATTTGAGATAAAATCCCAAAATCCCATAGATAATTAGTGTAGTGTTGATTAAGATATTCTCCAATACATTCTGAAAAAAGTTTATTAATATTATTATCAATATGGTTATCAACTTCATTCTTTTATTACTTGAATTTTTCAAAATAATTTTACTTATAACTCATTAAGTAGATATATCCATATCAACTAAAACCATCAGTAAAAGTTATGACAAATGATCACCCACCCCATTCTTCAATAGGAAATGGTCCACACACATATATATGAACTAATTAAAGAATATATTTAGCAATTTCACCTTTCCCACTAAATAGGGATTTTGTCATTTTTTTTTGTAAACATGTCTGACATACAACAAGTGTTTTTAGTTCAAAAGAATCTAAACATCCATATTGATGTAATTTAATCATGCGCTTTTTATTTATATGACATATCCGATGATTCCAAATTTGGGTGTGGTATGAGTCATGTAAAGTAACTTCATTATTTATTTCCATTATTTAGTTCAAGTAATCCAGTACATAAAGACCATTATCTAAATGTTCCTTACCATAAAAAATTATATCTTTATAAAGTAAGAAAAATTTATTCCCAATTTTGAAAATAAATCCATCCTTATCAAGTTTGGATACAGAAATAATGTTTTTGGTAACTGAAGTAACATAATAAAAACCTTTTAAAATGAAGATCATTCTGGTTGGTAATGTGAGGTGGTAGTCTCTGATAGCTATAACAGAAATTTTATCTCTATTGGATGCTCAAATATCTACCTCTCCTTAGTCAATTTTTCTGAATCTACTTGGTTCCTATATTTTAATAAATATGTGACAACCAAAAGCGGTATCTAATACCCAATTTGTATAAATAGGTAAATTTAAATAAATAAAAAATGCACCTAAAGCTTAACCTTAATTCTTTGGTTGGTTTTAGTTTTAATTTTAGTGTCTCTTATTTCCACATGCAAAATAGACAACATCTTATTCCCTTGTTTTCCCCTTGATCTTCCTCTTCTTGTAAGGGTGTGAAAAAACATTGGGATTAAATCTCTTTGGTTTGCTTTTCTGTTTTTTTTTTACCATAAGGATGGAAGGTTTTTCACCCTTAATATCCTTATCTACTTGGTGAAGAAAAGTAATAAGATATGGAAGAGACTACTCAATGTTGTTCATATTAAAATTCACAACAAATTTGGAGAAGATCTGAGGGAGTGATTCCACAATGAGGTTTGTGACCAGTTCTTTGGGGAGTTTAAACCCTAGAACCTCTAAGAGATCAATGTATCCAATGATCTTGACTACATGAGGCCTAGATGAGGCACCCTCTCCAAGATTACTCTGAAAGATTACCTTGGATATATCAAAGTATTCTTGTCTAGCTCTCTCCTATTAAATACCATGGAGGTTCTCAAGCATGCTATAAGTATCCATATTTTTGTGTAACTTCATTAGTTAAATATACATTGATGAAAGCATCAAATATTGAGCATCGACCTCATCACTCAAATGTTTTCCATATACAAGGAACACTTCATCACTTGCCTCTTTAGTAGTCAGATTAGGCATTGAGGATTCTAGCATAAAATATTTTCGTTCATAGTGTAGCACAACACAAAGGTGTCTAAACCACTCCTAGAAGTTATTTTTAGTTGGGATGTTATATTTCTCCAATATTGATCATAGGGATAGTGTGGATGATGAAATTTTAATCTAATTCTATAATTAAAAATTAGCATAATATTAGTAATTTTATTGATTACAAAATAAGTGAGATATAATAAATTAAATGTTTTTATTTATTTGTTTGTTAAATATACCCCTATTTTATCAAGTCTTAATAGCCCTCAACATTAAACTCATAATTTATATTTTCTTTAACATTATAGTGGCAAGGATCCCCATTACTTTTATTAATGATCCATACTTTTTTCATGAAAATCGTAATAATGTAATTAGGTAGGCAGTCTTACCAACTGCGTACTAGTGGCTCCTTGATCCATTGAGTGGATTCACCCATCTTAAAATCCTAAATTGGATTTCCTCAACACTTGCCTCCAAATTTTTATTGAATCGACTTTGACTGTTAAACTCAATACAATTTCAATTAAGTAAATCCAAAACTCTCATTAGAAATCCCCAATAAAATTTAGTGTCCAGACATTGGTCATGTACTACACTTAGTTCTATGGTTTCATTCCAAATCAAGTAACAGAATTCTTAGTATAAATTTGTATGTAATTAAGGTATTTCAATTTATTATTCATAAATTCTATCTTGTTTTATCCTTTACATTTCTTTTTAATCTTAAGTGGATTTTACTTAATTAATTTAACCATGTTGGATTAAAAATTTATGCATAACTCATTTATTTAATTTATATCTTTGAACATTAATTCATTTATTTGTGTGATCATGACCTTACATCTATAAAATAAATAATTTCATAGATATAATTAATTAATTAATTAAATGTCTCACTTATGATCTTTATCTAACAGTTGATTTAATGAGTGGACATTAAATCAACCTTTAACCTAGGGGAAATAACTCCCATTTTCGGTCTTGGCATGAGTTACAACATTCCACCTATCCACCTTTGTATCACCTAGGTTGGAATAATTATGGTTCCATATTGAACTATATTCACATTCCTTGGGATGCTCCATTAATTACAAATATTTATTACCCACACATAGGTGAGGGGAACCAAAGGATTGGTTAAAGGAGATTACATAAATATATTTGGACACACAGGTCCTACATATTAATGGAGGGAGGTGTGACTCGCTAACCATCATTTAATTTAATATTAAATAATTGAAAACTCATGAAATAAATTAAATTAAAATATAAAACACATAGATAGGTCCTGTTCAAGCTCATGAATGGTTATATATGCAAAGAATACACAAAATTAAATGGATATCATTCATTATTTTATTCATTCTTTTATTATTTAAGATAAACACGCTTGCATTAATTAATTAATAAAATAATTAATTAATTTCCTTTCATCTTATTGATAATCTGATCTTATTTGGAGATACCCATCATTAAGTACATTCATGGAAAATAAATGGAAGAATCAATAAGTACATATTAATTATAACAAATTAATTAAGAATTTAAAATTATTTAAAACCATTATTAAATTGTAAAACGCACAATAGTGTGCCAATCAATAAAATAAGGTTTTAATGATACTATTTTAAATTTAATGTAATTTTAATTTTTTCCATTAATGGGAGACTACATGGTGTATACATGTAACTACACATAATGTACCTCGGTTTTCATATATCCAAGTCGCATGCCTAAGGCTTCGATGTGTTGACTTGGTCAGACTATATGGTGTGTACATTCCAGTTACACACCCTATATCTGCTTTTGGTGTGCCAGGTTGTCATGGTCAACAAGTGGTGTGCAATAAAAGCACCGTGTGAAATTAATTCCTCTGAGTATCAAGATACAAGGTTCATGGTTATAAAGAGTGGGCTCTAGCCACACGTCGTGTAACCCAGTTTTACCAGCCATTGGTTTGGTACTTCTTGATGGCGTCTCTGGTCATTATTCATTTGTTCTTAAACCTTTAAGAAAATTAAAAACTAGACGAACATGATTAATATTTTGATAACATTTTAATTCAAATAGGATTAATGATTGAATAACATTAAATGAAAATCTAACCAAAATTTCACATAGATCAACAATCAAATGAATAATTATAAATTTAAACATGATAGCTCTGATACCACTTGATGGTTCTGGGCATAGTAGAAGCATGAAGAGGTGGGAGATATATTAAAATTTCATTTAATAATCATTTATAGAAACCTAGATCAAGGATCTTGCACGTCAAATTAATAATTAATTTACTTAATATATTAATAAATAAATACATGGGATTAGGAACTTTATTTGCTGGTGAATATTGATCATCTGAAAAGACCCTTTTGATTGCCTTCATTGTGTTGTTAGGATCCAAGGATATAATCCCTCTAGTTGTGATCCACACATAGTCCTATGATCTCCAAGAAACACGAATCAATCTCTGGGTGCTAGTGTGGTGACTCAAATGTCTTTTTTTGTTCATTCTTGATCGTTCGTTCCTCAGTCCTGAAGAAATATATCTTGCACTTCTCTTTCTTTAGAGGGAGAGAGGAGGAGGATTTGAGAGATAATTCATTGTGTGCAATAATTATCTATTCTCAATCTCAGATACTCTACACAATAGACATAGCCATTTATTTATAGAGTTAGGATTTGAGTTAAAATATTATTTAATTGCATACCATCCATTAAATGACATTTATTACCTTTAATAAATATAATTCCACATAATAATAACTATATAATTATTATTTTTCAGTGTGTACCAACTTGCATAATAACAAATATTATATAACGGTCTTTTCAATTAATATTTTTCAACAGACTCAGTCTTAGTCCATTCGAACTCCTCTAGAATTTATTGAAAAACCAGATAAATATTTTATTCATAAATAAATATTTTATTCACAATATAGAGAATAAATATTTATTAAAATATTCAATTAATAAAATAAATATTGTATTCACAATCCGGTGAATAAATATTTATTTAATTTATGCGATCAGAAAAACTTGAATAAAATTATTCCTCAAACTTAAGGATAATATTTATTCCATTAATTAAACTATAGTATAATTTAATCAAGATAAATGGAAACACTTAGTGTGTGACCCTCTAGGATTCTTTCTCATTGGCATTAGGATGTCTTGCTTAAAGTACAAGATTACTATCTAGAAATGGGTCAAGGTACCCAAGAGAAATAACTAAATGACGCAGCGTCGACAACCAAATACAAACGATCACTGTGTAATATAATCCCTTTTTCACAATATCTTATCAACCATGTTGAACATTCATTTCACCAACCTATATCCTTGATATGTCTTTCTTTGACTATCTGAAATAAACACATCATTACACCATATCCATGGAATTTAATGTGACGGTTTTATTCCAATCAAAGGGCGAGGATATCAGCTTACATAAAGATAGAAGGGATGAATACTTCCTTGACTTATTCATTAATGACATGTCACTCATGATGCACCCAATATATCTAACTTCTCCATGAACTCTTATCATAATGGTTCATGAAATACATCTAACTATAAGAGTTGTAACATGAATTAATAATAATATTAAAGTATAAGGACCATCACACATGCTCATAGATAGGAATATTCTATAACACCAAAACATGTAGAATTTATACTAGTAGGTCTGTTCTCATAATCTCCCATCTTAGAGATTACTAAGTGTGAAATTCATGAGAATAATCCTCATCTGCTTACGAGTACTCGCAACTAACAATCTATGTACGATGTTTCCCATCATAGTATGTTATCCAACCATAGAACATTATTTGAGAATATCATCATAGCACATCAAGGTTCTCATCATAGAGGGGAATTTTTATGACCTTATCAAGGAAACATATACTATAGGCCATTATTACATTAGATTTATGCATAAAAATAAACAATATTTAATAAGAAGTTTTATTAATATTAAATACATTGAATATTCATGTAATCAAATTAAAAACAATTGGTCCTAGGACACCAACTCCAGAAAAATCCCACTTTGACTATATCAAAATACCTACGACCTTCAGTCCACTAGACCTCACATGATAGTCATGTTTCTACTGATTCAAGAATTTAGTCAAGGGTTTTTCTATGTTGTCTTCTGTGTAAATACTTCTCACTATAACTTCACCTATCTGAGAAAAATCCCTCAAAAGATGATACTTCTGAAGTATGTTCTTTTGTCCACTAATGTGACCTTGTATTTTTTTCCAAGAGCCACTATTGTTGTATTATCACAATAGAGTGTGATAGGAACTTTACTACTAGGAAGAAAATCCAGATCTTGGAAAAAGTTTCATATCTATACTACTTGTTTAGATTCCTCATAAGCTGCAATATACTCGAACTCTACTGTAGAATCTATAATCACAACCTGAATTGAGCTCTTCTAGCTTACATCACCTCCATTCAAAGTGAAGATTTATATTTTTAGTGACTTCATGTCATCTTGATCAGTTTGGAAACTATCATATAAATATCCTCTAATGAATAGTTCCTCATCTCCTCTATAAACCAGGAACATATCCTTAGTATGCCTCAGATACTTAAGGATAGTCTTGAATTCCATTCAATGGAGGTCACCTAGATCATCATGATATCTTCTTACCACACTTAATGCATAGGAGACATCTAGCCTAGTACATAACATAGCATATTTGAATAACCCAATCTATGATGCATATGGAATACTTGTCATTCTATTTATTTCCTCAGGTTTTTGAGGATACATTTTCCTGGAAAGATTAATTCCAAGTGATGTTGGAAATAATCCCCACATGGATTGTTCCATACTGAATATCTTCAATATCTTATCAATGTATGTACTTTAACTTAGTCCAATCAACCTCTTGGATCTATCATGATGTATCTTGATACAAAGAATATGTATTGCCTCACCCAAGTCCTTCATAGGGAAGGATTTGTTCAACCACTTATTAACAGACATTAAGATTGATATTTCAATTCCAATGAGTAATATTTCATCAACATATACTATTATGAAAACAACTACACTCTCATTAAACTATTTATAGACACATGACTCACATTCATTCTTTGTGAATACAAATTCTATTATTTCCTCATAAAAATGAATGTTCGATGACTTGTATTATTTCTTTAATCAATAAATGGATCTCTATAACTTGTATACCTTTTTGTAATCCTTTAGAGTCACAAACCCTTCAGGTTGTTTCATATAGACATCTTCCTGAAGGTTCCCATTAAGGAAGTTTATTTTGACATCCATTTTTTAAATCTCATAATCATAGAAAGAGGCAATGGTAAGTAGAATTATAATGTATTTTATCATTTCAATGGGTGAAAAGGTTTCATCATAGTCAATGACTTAACACTGTTTAAACCCTTTTACAGCCATTAATTCCTTATAGGTACTGAATTGTACTTCCATGTATAGTTTCTTCTTGAATACCCATTTACAACCAATGGGATTTACATCTACTAGAGGGTCTACCAAAATCTAGACTTGGTTTTGGTATATGAAATCCATTTTAGAATTCATGGATTCTTTCCAATTGGAAACATATGTGCAACTTACTAAGTCTTTTTATGTTAGGGGATTATTATTATCAACTAATAATGATTCAACATCCTCAATGACAAGAAAACCATACCGTTCTGATTCTATAACCTCTCTTGTACTCTTACAAAATAATTGTGTCTTTGGAACAATTTCTTCCTCTAGGGGGATTTGTGTAATTTGTTCATCTACCAACTCTTGTGTATATTGAGAATGGACTTCATTGAATTCTATCTCTCCCCCGCTATCTCTTTTAGATATAAAATCATCCTCAAGAAATGTGGGACTTATATCAACCAAAACCTTTTTTCTAAAGGATTGAATATGTAGTATCCCTTTGTTTCTTTAGGATATTCTATAAAGATACACTTTGCACCTTGGGGTGAAAGCTTGTTACCTGAAGAGTCCTTAATAAATTATTTCAATCCCCACACATGTAAGTAAGACAATATGGGTTTATTTCCATTCCATAATTGGTATGGTATAATGTCTATTGTTTTATTTGGAACTTGGTTTGGTATGTATGCTACTATTTGTAACGTGTATCCCGAAAAGGATAATAGAAGACTCGCATGAATCATCATTGATCTCACCATTTCCAACAAGTTCTGGTTCCTCCTTTCACTTGAACCATTCCACCAAGTCATATAAGGAGGAGTGATTTGGGATAAAATCCCAAACTCCCATCGATAATCAATGAAGTATTGATTAAGATATTCTCCACCACGTTCTGAGTGAAGTTTCTTAATCTTCTTACCAAGATGGTTATCAACTTCATTCTTGTATTACATGAATTTTCAAAAGAATCTTACTTATGCCTCATTAATTAGACATATCCATATCTACTAAAACCATCAATAAAAGTTATGAAGTATGAGTACCCACCCCTTTCTTCAACATGAAATGGTCCACACACATTGGTATAAACTAATTCAATAATATCTTTATTCCTTTCGCATTTCCCACTAAATGGGGATTTGGTCATTTTTTCTTATAAACATATGTGATATACACCAATTGGTTTTAGTTTAAAAGAATCTAAATATCCATATTTATGTAATTTAGTCGGGTGCTTTTTATTTATATGACATAGCTGATGATGCCAAATTTGGGTGTGGTATGAGTCATGTGAAGTAACTTCATTATTGATTTTGTATTATTTGGTTCATGTAATCCAACACATAAAAACCATTATTTAAATTTTACTTACCATAAAAAATATACCTTTATAAAATAAGAAACATCCATTCCCAAATTTAAAAATAAATCTATTCATATCAAGCCTAGATACAGAAATAATGTTTTTTGAAACTAAAGGCACATAATAACATCCCTTTAAAACCATGATCATTCTGGTTGGCAATGTGAGGTGGTAGTCCCTGATAGCTACAACAGTAAGTTTAGCTCTATTGGTTGCTCGAAGATCTATCTCTCCTTATTCAATCTTTCTGAATCTACTTGGTTCCTATATTTGAATACATATATGAGCACCAAAAACTGTATATAATACCCAATTTGTAGAAATAGATAAATTTCACTCGATAACAAATGCATCTGAATATTCTCCTTTATTCTTTGGCTAGGTTCAGTTTTTCTTCCAGTGGCCCTTCTTTCCACATGCGAAACAGAAAACATCTTATTCCTTTTATTTATCCCTTATCATCCTCTTCTTGGAAGGACGTGAAGAAGCATTGGGCTTAAATCTATTTGGTTTCCCTTTTCATTTGTTCACCATAAGTATGGGAGGTTTTTCATGCTTCATATCCTTATCTTCTTGTTGAATAAGAGTAACAAGATCTGGAAGAGACTACTCAATTTTTTTTATATTAAAATTCACAAAAAAATCTGGAGAAGTTCTAAGGGAGTGATGCGAGAATGAGGTCAGTGCCCAGTTCTTCGAGTAGTTTAAACCCTAGAACCTATAAGCTCTTAATATAGTCAATGAGCTTGACTATATAAGTCCCTTCTAGGGAAACCTCTCTAAGCTTACTCTAAAAGAGAACCTTGGAAATCTCATATATTTCCTATCTAGCTCTCTCCTAGTAAATACAATGGAGGTGCTCAAGTATGCTATAAGTATCCATGTTTTCATGTGACTTCATTAGTTCACTAGGAATCAATGAAAGAATAAAACATTGATCATCAACCATGTCACTTAAATTTTTTCCATATACAAAGAACTCTTCATCACTTGCCTCTTTAGCAGGCAAATTAGACATTGAGGATTCTAGCACATAAATGTTTTTCCATGGAATAGCACAATCTGAAGAAATCTAAACCACTCATGGAAGTCATTTCCAGTTAGTAGGTTATCTTTCTCTAATATTGATCATAGGGATAGTGTGGATGATGAAATTTTCATTTTATTCTATAATTAGAAAGAGAATATTATTATTACTTTTCTTGATTATAAAATTAGTGAGATATAATAAATTAAATGTTTTTATTTATTTATTTATTAAATCTTACACTATTTCATCAAGTATAAATATCCCTTACCATGAACTAAGAATTTCTAGTTTCTTTAACATTATAGTTGCAAGGATCCCCATTACTTTTATTAATGATCCAGACTTTGTCCATGAAAACCATAATAAAGTAATTAGGTAGGAGGTCTTTCCAACATCAAACTTGCAACTCCATGATTTATTGAGTGGATTCCCCTATCTTGAAATTATGACTTGGATTTCTTCAACACTTACCTCCAAATTTGTTTTGAACAGACTTTGGACATTAAACTCAATAAAATTTCAATTAAGTCAACCCAAAACTCTCATGAGAACTTTCCAAAAAAATAAGTGTCTGGACTTTGGTCGTGTATTACACTTAGTTCTATGGTTTCATTCCCAATCAAGTAATTGAATCCTTAGTCTGACTTAATATTTAATTAAGGTCTTTTAATTTATTATGCATAAATTTTATCTTGTTTTATCCTTTACATGTCTTGTTAATATTAATTGGATGTTACTTAATTAATTTAACCATATTGGATAAAACATTTACACATAACTCATTTATTTAATTTTAGTCCTTTCACATTAATTTATTTATTTATGTGATCACGACCTTGCATCCATAAAATAAATAATTTCGTAGATATAAATAATTAATTAATAAAATGACCCACTTATATTATTTATCTAATAGTTGATTTAATGAGTGGAAATGAAGTCATCCTTTAACCTAGGAGAAATAACTCATATTGTTGTTCTTCGCATGAGTTATAGAATTCCACCTGTCCACCTCGGTATCACGTAGGTTGAATCATTATGGTTCCATCTTGAACTACCTCTACGTGCCATGGGATACTCCATTAATTACAAGTTTTTATTACTCACATACAGGTGAGGGGAACTAAAGTATTAGTTAAAAGTGATTACATAAATATCTTTGGACACGTAGGTCCTACGTAATAATGGAGGGAGGGATGACTCACATACCATTATTTAATTTAATATTAAATAATTGAAAACTCATGCAATAAATTTAATTAAAATATACAACACATACATAGGTCTTCATCAAGATCATGAATAGTTATACATGCAATGAATACGCAAAAGTAAATGGAAAACATTCATTTATTTAACCATTATTTTATTATTTATGATAAATGTGTTTGCATTAATTAATTAATAAATTAATTAATTAATAAATTAATTAATTAATTTACTTTCATCTTAATGATAATCTGATCTTATTTGGAGGCACTCATCATTAATGGAATTCATGGAAAATAAACGGAAGAACCAATAATGAAATATTAATTACAATAAATTAATTTATCATTTAGAATTATTTAAAACCATTATTAAATTTTCAAACACACAACGATGTGTTAATCAATAAAATAAGGTTTTGATGCTGAAATTTCAAATTTAACGTAATTTTAATTTTATCCATTAATGGCAGACTACATAGTGTGTACATGAATCTACATGTCATATACCTCAGTTGTCGTATATTCAAGTCACACACCTAGGGATTTGGTGTGTTAACTCGGTCGGACTACATGGTGTGTGCATTCCAGTTACACACCCTATATTTGATTTTAATGTGTTATGTTATCATGGTCAATATGTGGTGTAAAATAAAAGCACTATGTGTAATTAATTTCATGGTGCATCTAGATACAATGCACATGGGTATAATGTGTGGGCTCTAGTCACACGCCGTGTAATCTAGTTTTACCAACCAATGATTTGGCACTTACCGATGGAATTTCTAGTCATTATTCATTTGTTATTAAACATTTATGAAAATTAAACACTAAATGAACATGATTAATATATCAATAACATGTTAATTTAAATCGAATTAGTGAATGAATAACATGAAATGAAAATATAACCAAAATTGTGCATAGATCATCAATTAAATAAATAATTATAAATTTAAACGTGACCTCTCTGATACCACTTCATGGTTCTAGGCATATAAAAAGTGTGCAGAGGTGGGAAATATATTGAAATTTCCTTTAATAATCATTTCTAGAAACCAATAGTGAGGATATTGCATGTAAAATTCATAATTAATTTATTTCATATCTTAATAAATAAATACTTGGGCTTAGGAACTTTATTTACAGGTGAATGTTGATCATCTGAAAAGACCCTTTTGGATTACATTTATTGTGTTGTTATTATCCAAGGATAGAATCCCTCTTGTGGTGATCCACGCGTTATCTTATGATCTTAGAGAAACACCACTTGATCTCAGGGTTCCAGTGAGGCAAGTCAAATGTCTTATATTCATTCTTGATCATTCGTTCTTCAGGATTGAAGAAATCTATCTTTAACTTCTCATTCTTGATAGGGAGAGCGGAGGGGGAGTTGAGAGATAATTCACTGTGTGCAACAATTCTCTTTTCTCAATTTCGTATACTCTACAAAATAGACATAGCCATCTATTTATAGAGTTAGGATTTGAGTTAAAATATTATTTAATTGTATACCATCCATTAAATAACATTTATTACCTTTAATAAATCTCATGCCACATAATAATAATTATGTAATTATTATTTTGTGTCCTACACCAAATTTAACAATAAAAAATATTATATAACGATCTTTTTAATTAATATTTTTCATCGGGCTCAGTCTTAGTCCATTTGAACTTTTATAGAATTTATTGAATAACTAAATAAATATTTCATTCATAAATAAATTTCATTTTCACAATATATCAAATAAATTTTTATTAAAATATTCAATAAATAAAATAAATATTTTATTCACAATTCGGTGAATAAATATTTATTTAATTTATGAAATCAATATAACTTGAATAAAATTATTCCTCTAACTTGAGAATAATATTTATTCAACTAATTAAACTCAAATAGAATTTAATCGAGATCAATAGAAACATTTAGTGTGTAACCCTCTAGGATTCTTTCTCGTGGGCATTAGGCAGGCATGCTTAAAGTCTAAGATTACTGTCTTGAAACGGGTCAAGGCACCCAAGAGAAAGAACTTAATGTTGCAATGTCGACAACCACATACAAATGATCACTATATAATATAATTCCCTTATCATAATATCTCATCAAGTAGGTTTCACATCTGTGTCACCAACCTATATGCTCGATATGTCTTTCTTTGAATATCTGAAATAAACATGTTGTTGCACCATGGCCATGGAATTTAATGTGAAGGTTATATTCTAATCAAGTGGTCAAGATATCATATTCCATATAAATAGAAGGGAAAATAATTCCTTGACTTATTCATTAATAACATGTCACTCATGATGCACCCAATATATCCAACTTCTCCATGAACTGTTATCATCATAGTTTACTAATTACATCTAATTACCTGAGTTGTAACATGTATTAATAATAATATTAAAGTATAATGACCATTACACATGCTTGTAGATAGTAATATTTGATGACACCAAAACATGTGGAATTCCTAATAGCGAGTCTATTCTCAAAATCTCCCATCTTGGAGATTACCATGTGTGAACTTCATGAGAAGAAGCCTCATTTTATTACGAGTATTCTCACCTAATATTATATATACTATGCATCCCATCATAGTACGTTATCCAAATGTAGAACATTATTTGAGTATATCTTCATAGCACATCAAGGTTCTCATCATAGTAGGAAACTACTGTAAAAACCGGGACCTTCTTTTAGGGTATGTTTTTCCTTTTTCTGGAGTTTTTGAGAAAAGAGGTGATTCTAGAAATTTTTGTAGTACACGCTGTGTACTTTGATTCCACTCAAGGCCATATGCAAGCTATGTCATGGCCACACACACGGCCATGTAGGGGTGACATGGAGGCCGCTTAAAGCGGAGTACAGAAAATCCTAGTACACACTGTGTACTTCAAAAGTACACGCCGTGTACTTTATTTTTTCATTAAACGGACCGAGGTCGTGTATTAACCCCAGAACCATCTTCTTCTCCAAATTCTTCAACCGAGATCATTATATATGGCCGCGGATCTTCTCTCAGCCTCCGAGCGATCGTCCGTCCTCTGAATCGAACTCCGTTGATTGTGTTGGAACCGCATCGGTGAGTTCTCTCTTCTGCTGGAACCTTTTTTTTCCAATTCCTCCTTTTTCTCAAGTTATCATGGGTTGAACTTTTTGTGTGTTTTCAAAGATCTAAGAATTTATAAGGAGATTCAATCCATGTGGCTCCAGTATATCAATCTCCTAACACTGAGGTATGTGGTTTGTGCCTTTCTGTAGAAATTCTTTGAGTATTTTGTGCAAATTCCACCAATACCCTTGAATGGGGTATTGCGTGTTTCCTTTTTTTTCCTTTTTGTTTTCCTATTTTGTTTATATGCCTGTGTATAGGACATTGCTAGTGAATAGGGTAATTTTTTGTGTTTTGGATGTTTTTCCCATGCATGTTTTTCCTGTTTATGACCGTTTGGTCTAGTTTTTCCTATTTGGATATTTCCAGTTCCTTGCCTAGTTGTAGGATGGTGTGACTGTTCTCCCATGTTGAGATGTTGTAGAATGCTATCCAAGTAGTTCTTGAGGATAATTTTCCATTTACACGATGTGATACTTGATGACTATACATAGGGCTAAGAGAACCAAGTGTAGCAGACCATAGGGAGAATGGATGTTAGGGCTTCTCTAGAGTGTCTTTAATTATGATACGAGACCATAGGGGTAATTGACATTTATTTCTTCCTCAGAGTTTCTGTAGTTCATCAACATGGGCCACAGGGGTAATGAGAGGTTGAGTGCTTCTCTAGAGTGCCTTTAGTATGATACGAGACTATAGTGGGAATTGACGATGAGTGCTTCCTCAGAGAGTCTATTCTTTCTTTAGTTGAACCATAGGGGTGAGACTGTGTGTGAATCCCAGAGGGTTGCTAGTACTTGTAGGTTGAACCTTAGGGGTTAGGATGTGATAACTACCCATAGGTTACCTTTTTGTTCTACTTTCTTGGGTGGTTGTTTCTTGTTTGTAGATTATATGCTAAAAACTGTGGATTTTTACTGCTGTGTATTATCCTGTTTACTGCTTACCATTTACGGCTAACTGTACTTTACCTGCCATATATTCACTGAATGTTAGGCACAGATCTTTGGGTGGTTGCCTACTGGGACTTTGTCTCACACCCTTTTTGGGTCATGATTTTGGGCCCAAACTGATTATATTGTTGCAGGTATAGATAAGGGAAAGCACCCTTCTACTTTAGGTTCTTGATTGCACTGGAGCTAGAGAGCAGGGGACCAAGCCAAGGCTTGAGATGCTAAGGAGTTGCTCATTTGTTTTTCTTTCGTACTTTGGTTTAGTACAGTATTCATCATTGTGACTTTTTTGGATGTTTTCCTAGACATATATGCATCATGCATCATTTAGTTATATTTTTGCTCCAGTTGTTTATTTATCAGTCTTCCGCTGTTATTATCTTTGGATGTTTACTACTTCTGATATTGTATGTGTTGTTACTTATACTTTGTACTCTTCCAATGAGGAAATAGTTTCCCTACTATCACATCCAAGGCCCGCGTTTCTAGTCCGCAGCCTCTGGTGTTTGGGGAAATGCATTTGAGGCCATGTGACCAACCGGTTACGGGGCGCCTCTGGGTGGCTTCTGGAACCGGGGCGTTACAAAGTGGTATCATAAGATTTCTTTTATATTGACTTACTATTTGGATCCTTTAGCCAGGGATAGGATGGAATAGGTACTTGGTAATGAGCTGTACCCAGGAGTAGCTAACCCGTGTACTGGGAAAATCCATACTACGTCGTTTATTTCCATTTTAATTGGTTTGAAAATTTTACAGTTGATTTGATTTCACTGTTGTGTGATTCACATGTTTTGTGTTGTTACTGTTGTTGTTATTGCGGTTCTATTTCTATCGCAACCCGATGAGATGAGGGTATGCCATCTCATGCATCATATAGGCACCTGTTAAAATCACATGCCATATGTTCTTTCCATGCCATCTAGGATGCATTGACGATTTCATGTTGTTGTGATAGATGTTGTGTACATTATGCATGTTGTTGTGATAGATGCTTTAATAGAATCCCTGTTGTTTGATAGAGAATTTGTTTGTATATTGATTTTCTTAGACAGACGCCAAACTTTGGTTCTTGAGGTGTTATGGGCCCTCATAGACCTGAATTTGGTGGATCATTGTTTGATTGCTTTTTTATAACCTATATAAGATGCTAATATCTGATTCGCGGGGAGTATGGCCCCTCACGGATCGGAATTTGGCACCCTAATGCTGGTTTTCTGTGTTTTCTGGGCTCGAATCAGTTTCTGAGGCTACTATCCAGAAAAACCCAGAATACATGGCGTGTACTTTATTAATACATGTCGTATAGTCTATATCTGTGTCACCGACTATGCGAGCAGGGACACGGGGTTGTGAAAAATCTTGTGGGAACACGCAGTGTACCATCTATGCATGTCGTGTAGAGTAATCCTAGGAACCCGTCTGTGTAGCTAACAACATGGGTCGGGGGAGTATCTTCTTATACATGTTGTGTCCACCTTGAACACACCGTGTAGTCTGTTCTGGGTACCTGGTCGTGTCACGAACAACACGGGTCGGGGAATTCCTTTAAGTGCACACCGTGTTCCCATGGAACATGCCTTGTATAGTCAACCGTGTAGCCGGCTGTGTAACTAACAACACAGGTCATCAAAACCTTGTCTATTACACATCGTGTCCTTACTAAACATGCCATGTAGGCTAGGGTTTAAGAGAACCATGTGGGTTAGTCATGTAAGGAGACTCGGGCAGGGAAATAGAGATCAAGTACACTCCGTGTGTGGGTACAACACGCCGTGTGTTTGGGGTGTTACATGACCAGTTCGGGGAAGAAGTACACGCCCATGTGAATGGCTTAACACAACACACCGTGTAGTTTTTATACACACCATGTAGTCATGTTTTGTAAAAACTTGATTGTTTCTTTCTCTTGTTCCCCTATTGTACTCTTGAGTTCTCAATCATTCTTAATCCTGATCAATGGTGTGATTTTGACCTTTCAGAGCTATGGAACCGAGATATCCTTCGGTTGTCCGTCAGTTGTAGGGCAGTGATCAGATGCCAAATATATCTAATCAGGGACCTCCTATAGTTCCTCCTGCTGTGCCAGCCTTGGCACCATCAGTTATACGAGTTGTAGGCGCGGATGCGTAGTTTAGGGAAGGCTTTATGAGGATGATGCAGACCTTCAAAGGAGCTCTACCTCCTGCCTCGATTATGGAAGACTTGACTCGGGTTTTTCAGCATCATCACCCTCCCACCTTCTCTGGGGAAGGAGGACCTCAGGCTGCAGAATCATGGCTAGAATTCATTTTGAATATCTTTAAGCATCTGGAGACACCTCCAGAAAGGAGGGTGAATCTTTCCACTTATATTCTCTGACACTCCACCAAGAGTTGGTGGGATGTGATCTCACAGGTGGTTCATCGGTAGTTTATGGCTTAGGAGGAGTTTCATCACATCTTTTATGACTACTTCTATCCAGAGACCCTGAGGGCTGACCGAGCCCGGGAGTTTATGAGTCTAGAGCAGGGTACTCTTTCTGTCATGGAGTATTCCTCTTTTTTCATCAAGCTTCAGTATTTCACACCCCTCCAGTGCGCAGATGGGCTGTTCTTGGCAAGGAATTTTGAGGATGGTCGCAGACGGGAGATCCACTCACAGGTGAACATCTTCAGGTTGACTTCCATCGCTTCCATCATGAACTAGGAACTGATTACGGAGCACAATCTAAGAGATTCTGGAGTGGAGGGCCAGGGCGGTTCCGCTTCCAGAGTTAGTGCTTCAGCAGATGACAGTAGGAAGCACCGTAGAGAGTCTATGCGCAGTGATCTGAGGTGGCGAAACACATCTTCAGGTAGCCAGGTGGTATGTTACCAGTGTAGAAGAGCTAGGCATACAAGGCCACAGTGCCAGAGAGACCCAGTGGAGTGTCGAACTTTCAGCAAGATGGGTCACCTCCAGCATTTCTGTTAGGTTTTCTCACCAGCAGCTGGTGATAGAGGTTCATCCATGACTCCTCGTTTAGGAGTAGTGCCACCAGTTTCTCACCAGTCTGGGAACTGGAGTTCTTCCGGCCGTTCGAGCCGAGGTGGAGGTCAAGGCTGTGGTGGTCAGTCACCAGTCTTTCAGTGACAACAGGGGGGATCATCTCAGAGTGGTCAGGAAGGATCACAGGGTCGTGGTACAGGTCAAGCATTTGCAGTGGATCAGACCCGGTAGGAGTAGGATCTCGGACCCTCTACAGTTCTAGGTACAATCTTAGTAGCCTTGGTTTTACCTTCTGCTCTTTTTGATACGGGTGTTACGCATAGATTTATCTTTGTTGCTATTGTGGAGATCCTTGGGCTCTGTATCTTTTCTTCTACTGACATTTTGACACTAGACACACCGTTGGGGACTAGGACGACTAGTGTATGTCAGTGCAAAAAAGTTCCCTCTAGAGGTGGCTGGGTATCACTTTCTATGGGACCTCTATGTCCTAGAGATGACAGGGTATGATTTCATTCTTGGAATGGATTGGCTCATTCCCTTCCGGGAAGTTGTCAACTGCTATCACCGCAAGGTGAGTTTCATATCACTAGAGGGGGAATATTTTCTTCATAAGGGCGAGTGGAATGTCTAGGTGAGTAGAACAGGACCAGAGCATCATGAGCTAGGTGGAGTTACATCTCAGATTTCCGGTCTGTATCTGGATGACCAGGGGACTTCACAGTTGTACTTTTCTCTAATGGTGGATCGTTTCAAAGATGTCTTTCTAGAAGACTTTTTAGGTTTTCCTCTAGAGCATGAGGTAGACTTTTCTATTGAGCTTCTTCCAGGAGCGGCACGGGTGTCCATTCCTCCTTATAGGATGGTTACACCTAAGTTACAGGAGCTCAAGAAGCAGTTGGAGGATTTACAGGAAAAGGGTTTCATCTGACCCAGTACTTCTCCTTGGGGTTCGCCTGTCCTATTTGCGAAGAAGGCAGACGGTACCCTTAGGCTTTGTGTGGATTATCGGAAGCTGAACCAGTTGAAGATCAAGAACCGATATCCCTTTCTGAGGATTTATGACCTATTTGACAAACTTTGAGGAGCCCAGGTGTTATCAAAAATCTATTTGAGGTCCTTTTATCATCAGTTTTGCATTAGACCATCTGATATACCTCTTATAGCTTTCCGGAGTAGTTATGGTCTATACAAGTATATGGTTATGCCGCTCGGCCTCACGAACGTGCCTGCAGTTTTCATGGAACTGATGAACCGAGTGTCCCATACATACTTGGAATCTTTTGTGGTGGTCTTCATGGATGATATCTTGGTGTACTCACACACTCGACATGACCATGCTACCCATCTTGAGAACATTTTGAGTACACTTAGGGGGCATCAATTATATGATAAGCTCTTGAAGTTCCACTTTTGGATTGATCATATTCATTTTTTGGGTCACGTCATCTCAGAGACAGGAGTGTTAGTGGACCTAGAGAAAGTGAGAGAAGTAGTTTCCTGGGAGTATCCAAAGAACTTCTTTGAGGTGCGGAGTTTTATGGGGATGGCTGGATACTACAGATGCTTCATACGAGACTTTTCACGCTTAGCAGAACCGCTGGCTGGTCTGACCAAGATGGGTGAGAAGTTCTTATGGTCAGATTCTTGTGAGTCATCCTTTTAGGAGCTGAAAGGTAGGTTTACTTCAGCACCAATACTAGTCTTTCCAGAGCCAAGAAATAGCTACATTGTCTACTATGATGCCTCAGGTATCGGTCTGGGAACTGTGCTTATGTAGGGAGATGGAGTCGTTGCGTACGGGTCTCGGCAGTTGAGGCCACACGAGAGGAATTACCCAACGCACGATCTGGAGTTGGCAGCTATTGTTCATGCCTTACATTGTTGTAGACATTATCTTCTGGGAGAGCACTTTATGGTGTTTACCGACCATAAGAGTCTCAATTACATCTTCACTCAGCGTGATCTGAATCTGAGACAATGCGGGTGGGTTGAGTATCTTCAGTCTTTTGACTTTGACATTGCCTATACACCTAGGAAAGGAAACACAGTGGATAATGCATTGAGCAGGAGGACTCAGATGCAGGCAGTTCAGGAGGCTAGAAGTGAGTGGCAGCTTATGGATCTGTTCTCTAAGATCCATCTGGAGGTGCACGACAGACAGGGGAAAACTTTCCTATCTTCGGTAGCTGCTACCTCTACACTTCTTGATCGGGTACGAATGAGGCGGCTATCAAATTCTGAAGGCCTAGTCCTATGGGAAAGTGTGTCAGGAGAAGACCCTATTCCTAGATGGATAGTGGGCGAGGATGAGATCTTGTGTTTCTAGGGATGTGTATGGGTGCCAGCAGACATACGCGAGGAGCTGATGCGGGATTTTCATTCCTCAGTTTGGGCAGTTCATCCTGGAATCACCAAGATGTATCGTGATCTACACCTCCAGTATTGGTGTCCAGGTATGAAGAGAGATGTTTCTAGTTTTTTCATGAGGTGTTCCACTTGTCATCAGATGAAAGCGTAGCATCAGTGACCAGCAGGTCTTTTACAGTAGTTACCCATTCCCGAGTGGAAGTGGAATGATGTCACGATGGTCTTCAAGACCGGTTTTCCGAGGTCTACTCGAGGGAATTATACTATTTGGGTTGTCATCGACAGGCTTACGAGGGTTTCTCACTTTCTTTCGAACAAGGAGACCTTCAGTGTTGATGAGTTGGGATGGTTGTACATCTGAGAGGTTGTACGTCTACATGGAGTTCCACACTCCATTGCTTTAGACATAGATGCACGTTTTACCTCTTAGTTCTGGTAGGGGATTCAGAAGGATTTGGGTATACAGGTACTTTTGAGTACAGCATACCATCCCCAGACAGATGGCCAATCAAAGCACACGATTCAGGTGCTTGAGGATATACTTCGATCTTGTATTCTAGACTTTGGAGGTTCTTGGGAGAACCATATGCCTCTTGTAGATTTTTCCTACAAAAATAGTTTTCAAGAAAATATTTAGATGGAACCTTATGAGGCTTTGTACAGTAGGTCATGCCGATCACCCTTGTGTTGGCTGGAGGCAGGACAGGTAGTTTTGCTGGGACCTCGTCTTGTTCAGGAAACCTCAGAGCAGATAGAGTTGATTCGGAAGAATATTTCTACGGCACAGTCTCAACAGAAGTCTTATGATGATCAGTGGAGATGACCTTTGGAGTTCGAGGTCGGGGATCAGGTGTTCCTGCGTGTCGCACCGAGGTTGGGACACAAAAGGATTAGGAGACAGGGTAAGCTTTCACCGAGGTACGTCGGTCCGTTTGAGGTGTTGGAGAGAGTGGGGCCGGTTGCCTATCAGTTGCAGTTACCTCAGAGGTACTGGGCTATGCACGATATCTTCCACGTTTCTCAGCTTCGACGTTACTTTTTAGAACTGTCTCATGTCTTTCAACCTGAGGAGGTTGAGCTCGAAGCGGATACATCGTTTGAAGAGAATCCTATCCGTATTGTCGATCGTAGTACAAAGGTTATCCATGGATGGTATGTTCCTCTAGTATGGGTGATTTGGTAGCATGGGCAAGTACAAGACGAGACTTGGGAGAGGGAGACCGATGTACGATCGCAGTGGCCGGAGCTGTTCAGGGTTTCTTCTTCTACGCCTCTCTAGGGAAATTTGGGGACAAATTTCTTTAAGGGGGGGAAGTTTGTAAGAACCCGGACCTTATTTTTAGGTATTTTTTACCATTTTCTGTAGTTTATGAGAAAAGAGGAGATTCTGAAAAAAAAAATTAAGTACATGTCATGTAATTTATAAGTACACGTCCTGTACTTTAATACCACTCAAGGCCGTGTGATGGTCGTTTCATGGCCACACACACGGCCATGTAGGGGTGACATGGAGGTCTCCTAAAGTGGAGTACAGAAAAGCATAGTACACGTCGTGTACTCCAAAAGTACATTTCGTGTACTTTCTTTTTTCATTAAACGGATCGGGGTCACGTCTTAACCCCAGAACCGTCTTCTTCTCCATCTTCTTCGACTGAGAGCATTCTGTACAGCCGCGGATCTTTTCGGAGCCCCCGAGTGATCATCCGTCCTCCGAATCGAACTCCTTCGATTGCATTGGAACCTCATCAGTGAGATATCTCTTCTGATAGAACCTTGTTTTCTAATTCCTCCTTTTTCTCAAGTTATCGTGGGTTGAACGTTTTGTGTGTTTTCTTAGATCTATGACGTTATAAAGAGATTCAAGCCTCGTGGATCCAGTATATCGATCTTCTAAAACTGAGGTGGGTGGTTTGTGCCTTTCTGTAGAAATTCTTTGAGTATTTTGTGAAAATTCCACCAATACCCTTGAACGGGGTATTGCGTGTTTCCCATTTTGCCCTTGTTGTTTTCCTATTTTGCTTATATTCCTGTGTAGAGGACATTGCTAGTGGATAGGGTAATTTTCTGTGCTTTGGATGTTTTACGCATGCATGTTTTTCCTATTTATGACCATTTGGTCTAGTTTTTCCTGTTAGGCTATTGCCAGTTCCATGCCTAGTTGTAGGATGGTGTGACTGTTCTCCCATGTTGAGATATTGTAGAATTCTAGCCAAGTAGTTCTTGAGGATACTTTGGTCGTTATGCAATGAAATACTTGCTGACTTTACATAGGGCTGAGAGAACCTAGTGTAGCAGACCATAAGAAGAATGGACGTAAGGGCTTCTCCAGAGTGTCTTTAATTACGATGCGAGACCATAGGGGGAATTGACGTTGAGTGCTTCCTCAAAGTGTCTGTAGTTCCTCGATGCGGGCCATAGGGGGAATGATATGTTGAGTGCTTACCCAGAGGGCCTTTAGTATGATACGAGACTACAGGGGGAATTGACAGTGAGTGATTCCTCAGAGAGTCTATTCTTTCTTTAGCTGAACCAGAGGGGTGAGACTGTGTGTGCCTCTCAAAGGGTTTCTAGTACTTGTAGGTTGAACCTTAAGGGTTAGGCTATGAGAACTTCCCAGAGGTTACCTTTTTGTTATACTTGCTTGAGTGGTTGTTTCTTGTTTGTAGATTATATGCTATAAACTGTGGATTGTTACTGCTTTGTATTATCCTATTTACTGCTTACCGTTTACGGCTTACTGTACTTTACCTGCCATATATTCACTGACTATTAGGCACTGATCTTTGGGTGGTTGCCTACTGGTACTTTGTCTCACATCCTGTTTGGGTCATGATTTTGGGCCCAAACAGATTATATTGTTATAGGTATGGATAAGGGAAAGCTCCCTTCTACTTTAGGTTCTTGATTGCACTGGAGCTGGAGAGCAGGGGACCAAGCCGAGGCTTGCGATAATGAGGAGTTTCTCATTTGTTTTTCTTTAATACTTTGGTTGAGTACTGTATTTATCATTGTGACTTGTTTGGATATTTTCCTAGACATATATGCATCATGCATCATTTACTTATACTTCTCCAATTGTTTATTTATCAGTCTTCCACTGTTATTATTGTTGGATGTTTATTGATTTTGCTATTGTATGTGTTGTTACTTCCTCTGTGTAATCTGCCAATGAGGGCATAGTTTCCCCACTATCACATCCAAGGCCCTCGCTACTAGTTGGCAGCCTCCGGAATTTGGGGAAATACACTTGAGGCCATGTGACCAACCAGTTACGGGGCGCCTCTAGGTGGCTTCTGGGACCAGGGCGTTACAATTACTAGGACCTTATCAATGCGATGTCCACTCTAGGAAATTATTACATTAGAGTCATGCATAATAATAAACAATATGTAATAATAAGTTTTATTAATATTGAATACATCAAATATTCATGTAATAAAAGTAAAAATGGTTGTACCTAGGACACAAACTCCAACAGTAATAACCCATTAATCCCAAGAATATCTAAATTTAAAATAAATTCCATAATTATTCCCAATACATGATAGCTTTCACCTTTTTGGGATCAACTAAGATATCATTTTTTGATACCACATTACCTAATAACTTCACTTATTGAATCCAAAATTGGAACAAAGATATATTTCAATAATGGTGTTGATTCCTCAAAATATCTTGTACTAATCTCATGTTACACACATGATCCTCCTCAGTTTTAGAGTAAACCAAGTTTTTTCCATGAATACCATAATGAAACAATTGAGGTATTGGTGTAAAATCTTGTTCATCAGTTCCATATACATGGTAGGAGAAGTGGTTTGACTAAATGGAATAATAATATACTTGTAATGGCCATAATTTCTCTTGAAAGAAATCATAAAGATATCAAACTCCCTAATCCAAATCTAATGGTAACCCAATAGAATATCAATCATAGAGAACCACTTCTCCCATTTCAAATGATCATAAAAATTGTAAATATGGGGTAATGGATACTAGTTCTTTATCATATCCTGATTGATATTTTGGTAATAAACACATAAGATAGGGGTTCCATCATCCTTCTTGGAAAAAATAAATATTTTTTCCAAGGAAACACAGTGGGTTGAATGAATCCTTTAGACATAAAGTCATCTAAATGATCATTTAACTCCTCGGTTCTATATGGTAAGAAGGAATTGATATGGGATGAGTTCCCAACACCAAATTAATAGAGAAATCTTCCTCTCTATTTTTATAAAAATATAAAATTTCAATGGAAAAAAATAAGGAGACTCAATAGATATGGAAGGAAGATAACCACATGAAGATTCATGATTACATTCAAAATAAAATATAGATATCATCATAACCAACTCTGAAAGAGGGGGTTTGGATTGGCTAGACCTTGGGTCCCATTATATTGGAAAAACACGGCACTCCCCATCAGGGGTAGTATAGGAGACCTACTAAAGATAACAGTCAATCCAAAATTTATGGTAAATGATTCAACGTTAAAGGAATTCATGTCAAGAACTAAAAGTTCTAAGATGATCTTGAATTATTATAAATAGAAAGTACAATAATGGAATTTGTTAACTTTCCCTCTCTTAATACCAAGAAACATAGAAATTTCCATCAAATAAGGTGTAATATCTATATAAAGATTCAACAAGTACACAATATGGGTAAATATGAAAGAATGAGAGGCACCAGTATCAAATAAAATAGTGACTAAAGATAAAGAAATAGTGATGGTGCCTCTCACTATTACAGGAATTGCATAATTTCCCACTAGAGAATCATCTACTATATGAATAAGATACATTCCTAATTCTTATGGTTGGAACCCCATTTTTCATGAATAATCTTACTATGGCACAAGTCCTCTTGGTACTAATGATCCCATCCCACTATTAGGATTTTTAAAAACATGGAAAAACCTTTACAAGTTAACTAATCATCCATAAGAGATGTATATCTTCATTGTCTCCACAAATGCATGATTTGAATGCCCATCATTTCCATATTGTAAACAAGTCTACTATTGAGATCCACTACAACAATTTCTACCATGAGACTCATCCTGCTTCATCTTCCCTTTAAAGGGACCATTGAAACTACTACTAGGAGAAGGAGGAACTCCTATCAACCCCTATTTTCTATCTAAGTAAATCTCATCCATCAAATGCATATCTATAATATCAACATAAAAGTTAATCTCTATCATGAAGACCTTAACTTGGATATCTAATCGAATACCCATTTGAAACTTTTGTACCTTCATCTTCTCATTTGACACTACCTCGGGTGGGAATGAGTAAGTTCATCAAAATGATTGGAATACCGAGTTAATCTCCTATCACTTAAATGAAGGTTGAGAAACACTATGGACTTATCCAAAACCATTGAATCTGAATATTATTTCTATATAAAAATATCCTTTATTTCTTTCCACTCTAAGACTTCATTCTTCTTCACCAAAACTATAACATCCCACCACCTCCTTCTAGTCCCTTCAAGTTTGAAGACAATACATTTCACTATAATATAATTTTTAATCTCCAAGAACTCAAAGAGTTGTTTAATATTTTTTAACCAATAATATTCCTCCTAAGGATCATTCATACCACAAAAATATGGGGGATTCTAATAAATAAACTTCTATGAATAGACTCTAATATCATCCCTCTAAGGTGATACCACTATATATTTAATATAGGTAGGTGAAACACCTTTTCCCAAATCTTGGACTACATACACTATAACATCAATGAAGTTCTATTCAAATGTATGGTTCACATGTTGTGGTGTATCAATGCCCCCATCTTAAAATCTATTCATATATCTTCTTGGGGGATTGGTATTGTATAGAATTAACAAATAATATGGGAAAAAAGTAAATAGATATAGGAACATCAACTCTATCAATCAGAATTTAAGCATAGGAACATAAATCATATATCAAATCTTGGAAAAAATCTAGGATTAGATCAAAAAACTCTTCAAATACACTTTTCCCCAACAACCCATAGTAACTTAAGGCTTGTTACAATGACAGATATCTAGGAACTCACTTGTAACTTACCCTTTAAATTTCAAAAATCATATCTTCTATCTACCAAGACATCCCAAACTACATACCAACATTCAAGAAGGAACTCAACCTCCTTTAATACTAATTTTTCATGAACCAACCCTGATAACCAACATAAATGGTACTTAAATCAATATTGACACACCCTGAAGGGAATTATCAATCCCCATGGGTTAGTGACTAACATATGGATATCAAAAAAAGGAATGATTTTTCTACAATAATATCTCAAAAATTCAATAAAATAAGAAATAATACATAAATAGATTGTATAAAAAACACTTATCAAGGGAATGGTACAAAAGTAGACAAGTAAAAATCTTAAAAATGGTACATTATCCCAATTTATCACATAACCATCAATTCATCATCCCAATATCTCCTTGTAATGAGTGGGTATCATACTCCACTAGTCGCTGCCTAATCTCAATGTTTTTCTAATCAAGAACATCCACCCCCTCTAAGTAGTGATTTCCCTTTTCCTAGACCTATCATAATAAAGTCTATAAACACCCTAAGGAAAAAGTTGAGTGTGAGAAATAATATCCCAATAGGATCTCACCACGAATTCCATAAGCAATAAACATAAAATAAGCCAAATATGATCAATTTTAGATGAAAAATGGAATGGTAATATTTTCATTTATTAGAAAAAACATTCTTTCCAAATAATTTCAATATTAAGTATAAAATCGGTTCAAAAGTTTATTTCCATCAAAATAGGAATATATAATCATATTTTTCAAAACAATCAAGAATAAATTATTTCATCAAGACATGAATATATAACTCATTTCATAAACATTGTAATAAAATAATCATTTTCAATCATAGCACTATGGTTATATGTGTGAGGGGTTAGTTATTTCAAATCATGAGGTTACACACAATCTCAATGAAATATGGATCATGTCATGCACACAATTACCTAGATCGAATTCCAATGGATAATATGAGTCTATCACAAATAATGAACTCCACACGCTCATAATAGTTTAGAATCATTGTTCTCATAAATCCATTTCTAAGTAATTATTTTTATCTAGTGTGCACATCCTCCACCTAACTAACCAAGATCTCATGATCTTCAAGGTAATCAATCCTACTAGGGGATATAATTTATTTTAATAAATTTGAAATCATTTCAATCATCCCCAAGTTCAAGTTTTAGAACATTCTATTTCACTTAAAAAACAAACATCAAATGCTTTTCATCAAAACTCATTCCTTTAAAAATAATTCATCTCATTTAAAAATCATAAAACAAACCATGTATTTTCTTCTCAAATATCATCCTCAAATAATTATTCAAATATTTCATATCAATTCAATATCATTTTACAGAAATAAATACTTTATTTTAAAATCCATTGTCAAATAAATTTCATCACACACTCACCATGACCTTTAAAAAAATTATTAAAATACTCAAATCGTGATTTGGAAATCAAAAGGGAAATCCATTTCAAATCAAGTAATCAAAAATGTATTTAATTTATAGTAATTTAATTATTAAATTTCTTACCTTAGTCAATGTATCATCATACACCCATCATGACATCCAAAATGGAGAGTCAAAATGATATAATCAACCAAGTGGGAATCCTAGAATCACAAATCATATATCTGGGTCTGGAACCATCAATGACACATGGATCTACCACTCTCAAATAATCAGAGAGAGAAGTAGAAGAGAAACCAAGATCATATCAATATTACATGTAGATGAAGAGATTAAATGCATCAATTATCACTTAAATCTATGATTTTTTAAGGTTGAATGGGAAAAAATAACCTTTAGAAACACTCTAAGATCATTATGGTTGATTTAGATTCTAGGAAGTGGTTTTTAGAAATAAAATAGAGTTTAATAGGAAAATAATTATAATACTTCCTTGTCAATTCTCACCCATAATGGTGTCACTGGATAGCCACTAGCACTAGGTATAATTATTGTAGTTATGTGAACCCCACCAACTGGCTGGTGGATTTCCTATAGAAAATACATGTAATCATCATTCCACTAGCTAAACAGTGTAACTCACCAGCTAGTTGGTGGGCCTCTTATAGTTATTCTGGATACATGCTTATATCCCACTTGAGATATCCTCACATGAAACCTCACAAACTATGGAAAAAACTCACTCTCAACCCCTTGAAAGGCTCAACCAAGAGGAAACAACCAAGAAATGATATGTAAAACCAAATATCAATATGAAAAACAAGCAGATCCAAAGTAAACCAAGGATAATACTTGAAATAAGGTGTTGAAATGTTTCATGACATCCTAGATAAAGTTAAGTGATCTCACATTTATATAGTGTAAACTGAAAGGTGTTCCATGCTTTTTACTATAGTTTCGTTTCAATGATCAAGGAATTTTGAAGGACCATGGGGACTCTTACCCTTGGGAAATTATTGTGGTTCCTGGAAAATCTAATCTAATATCCACCTCATACACTATGTCGTGTAGATAGTAATTCTTTTCAAAAACATGTATTAAACACATTTTATCCTTGAATAAAATTTATATAATATCATATATGGGTTTCATTGGATAATTGTATAACTATTGGAAGTGGAAGTGAACCCAAACATATACAGATCTGTCTCTAAGGAATCAAACATGTAAGTTTATTTGAAAAAATAGATTATAATAACAGTGTACCTAAAACATGCAAGAATCATCATATTAAATAATTATTTTTTATAGAGTTATATTTATGATGATCACAAGGAGTATAAGATTAATACCTCTTACTTAAAAGGTGATTACATCATCCAATAAATCCATAAATACAATTTGAGGACTATCTAATGATCTAAGGGGTGTTGTTTCCTTTATTGAGTGATGAATGAGCTTTAGGATTGGAAGTGATATTTTCCAAGCTTGTGATAATTAACCCCTATTAAAAAAAATTCACATATCTAATAGGATAAGATCACATACTCTTATAAGGGAATACTAAAAACTAATATCATCATTCATATGTGACATATCAACTTCCATCACATGAAATATGTCAATTTCATATAGTTTTTTTTATTAATTTAACACCTAGATGAGTGTGGTGTTCCAACCATAAAAAAAACCATTTATTTCATAACTGATGAAAAATTAGTAGAGAAGGAAATGGAAGTAACTGATAGAAACCAAGTGAATAAGTACATGGAAGTTACATACTTAACATGCATGTTATAACCAATTTGGCTATCGGCCATAGTATCATATGCACCACTATGACATAGTGGTGGCCTTTTTTGTGCACATCCAACATGAATTTCCTTTATAAAAAACCTTGAATGGTTATCTCCCTTATGAAATACATTATTAAATCACTAAGGTAATAGGGTATGCTAACATAGTGGACTACTTAATCAAATCAAAGTTTCTTACCTTTTTTCTAAGCATAAATTCCTTAAACTAAAATCTGAATCAAAATAATATGTTTAGGAGGATCCAAACTTATAAAAAATATATAATTTTCACGTTATTATGATATTTATACTAAATTAATAAGTGGTTTTTGTGCTTAAATTTTTTCATTCCCTTGCACGTAGAGGCCACTTTGGACATCAAAAATAGTTAGAAAGGTTTTGAAAGATGCTTTGTTTTTTAAAATAGTTTTTAAAGATTCAAATAATTTTTATAAATTATATTATAAATAAAAATTAACTAGAGGGGTTTCCAAGATATATTAAATACCCCTAATAATATTTAATTTTTTGCTAAATATTTAATGTATATAGTATATACTTTATATGTCAATTCCCTATTTCTTTTATATTTACCAATATTGTGTTATTAGTATATTATTTTTCTAGATTTATTAAATCCAAATTCACTAGAACTTATTATTTAATAGTTTTTATTAAATTTCTAAGATCATGTGTTTTTATAGGTTTGGAATGCCATGGGTAGTCATCAGTGATTAGGGTTAAAACTTATACAACCAAAGAAAAGAATCACTCATGGTGGGATGTGGAGTACAATATAAGACCTCTACAACATACCACCCAAATAAAAATCGGTAGGATGAGGTGTATAAGAAATAAATAAATAGAATCATGGAAATAAAATTGCATCCTAACCAAAAGGATTAGAGAAGGAAACTAAAAGATGTACTTTAGGCATATAGAATTATATTCAAAACCCCTAGGTATGTTTCTTAATAAAATAGTTTATGGTAAATGTTATCACTTTCAAATTGAAATGTAGAATAGATTCTATTGGTCTATAAAAAATGAACCTTGAATTTATTAAGTATAGAGAAAAAAGTAAGTTCCAAATGTTAGGACATGAAGATATGAGGAGATAAGCATATTATAACTCTATATTATACAAGTAAATGACCAAATCTATCCATGAAATACCCATTCGATAAAAATTATTCCAAGTGGATGAAAAAATGATATTGTTATACTCTAGGACGAAACTCAATACTATAAACCATTATTCCAAATGGAATGGAACATTTATAATGAATAACACATTCCCATTTATTATAGTTAATATTGGAATAGTTTAATCACAAAAAACCTTGAAAGTGAAGGGGAAGTAGCTAAATAAATTTAATGAGAATTTTTAGAATAAACCAATAGAGGATTCCACACTCCACTCTATTTCATATGAATTATAATTATCAAATTGTCTCTTTCTTTTACATTAGTCAAAAAACTATCATATAATTTCTTCCATTCATTAAAATTTCATCATATAATTAATTAGAGGTGTTGTATAAGAAAAATGTGGGGGATAGAACAAATTATCTTAGGATATAAATAGTTTTGATGAAGTTATTTGTTTTCAATGTGGTTATAGACTTGAAATAAAATAAAATTGTAAATATCACTTTAAAAATTAATTCCCACTAAAGTTAATAAACAAGTTTTTGTGGGAACCATAGAAACTTTGGCCCTAGGACTGGGTAAAGGTTTTTTAATGAAAAATAAATAAGTGGAATAAGAAATATAACATGAGGAACCATGAATTTTTAAATTAAACATAGATAGTCTATCCACCATGTTTGATTAGAACCTTTGATATCCTCCCTAAATGAAAATTGGATAGATCATGTGAACTAGAGAAAAACAAGTGTATAGAAACTGATATAGAAGTCTCTATAAGTCAATAGAGCACATGTGTGCATGATTTATCCATTAAATAAGATTTTAGGAAAACCTGAGATTTATTAGGCCAATAATTTTTTTAGGCCCTAGATATTATAATTAGTCCTTGGGGATACCTTTTATATAGGGGTGGTTTTGTTTTAGATTTAGATAATCTCATATAATAAGTGATATGAAAAAATATGGCTGGGGAAAATCTAATAAGTTATAATTGAAAAAGTATAAGGAAATGTTTGTGGAATTATAAACTTGGATGAATAAGGGTAATATGATATATCTTATTGTCATATTGGAAGTATCAAGTACTTGTGAAAGAGATATTTAGAATAGGGAACTTAATTAAGAGGGATTTATGAAAGTGACACTTGTTAACATCTTAATTCCATAATATTTAATTCTATTTCTAATCCTGGAACTCGGAATTGTTCTTAAGAGGATGTGGAAACCTTATTAACTTGAGGAAAAGTTCTTATTTGAGTGTAGTGGAGTGATCAAACCACAAATTTTCAAATTTTATTTTAGAATTTTATAGAATTTTAATCTTTATTTTCCTTTAGTTTATAATAAATGGTTTAAATCTTGAATAGTCTATAAATCTAAAATTAAACTACAAATATATTTTTATTCATGATTTTTCATTGATTAAATAATTTTATAATTTATTTTGATAAATCCTACACTAATTATTTTGTGTTCCAAAATTTTTAAAATCATTTGGTTTGGTAAATAGTTTAAGGAGTATAATATTTAATTTCTATAAGTTTCATTCAAATCAAAAATTAAAAAGTGTTTCTACTTATGAATACAAAATATTTTACCTTATTAATTTGAAAAATAAATAAAGTAATTTGATAATTAATAATTTTTTCCAAGTAGAATATGATACATAAGATAATTCTTGGAAGTAGGAGTGATATGTAACATTTTGGAGTTTTTTGTAATTTCAAAGTCTATTAATTATATAGAATGATTTTCCTAAAATAAATTATCATATGTAATATGTTATTGGAGGAACCAAGTGGCATGTAATATGTTTCCCTTTATCAAAATACATTAGAGTGTGTAAATAATATAATTTATCCCAGTGTTGTGAGAGGTAGCATATATAAGATGTCTTTCCCATTGATGTTTATATGTAATAATCTAGACTTTTTTAAAATCACAAAGAATGATACATAATATAATTTTACCCGAAGGAAAGTGATATGAAAGAAGATAAAGCATGTGAAATTTTGATAATATGATACATAATAATGTTTTTGTTTTGAATTATGAAAAATTAAGATATTGGATTATGCCAAAATTTTGAGATAAAAAGTCCACTTTGTGGAATACTTAGTCATGTTGTGGGGGAATTAAAATTACCTAAATAAATTAGGGTTTAAACTAAAAACACATTTTCATTCCTCTAGTCTACCCAAATTGAGTAAGATGATCTAAAGATCTAATGCAATGATCATCTAACAAAATGAGTAAGATGAAGATGGTGTGAAGTAATTTCAATGTAAGGGGATATTTGAGAAAGGCTCATCTAAAAGATCTATACCATTTGGGTAGTACATATAGAAGAAATTGAAGTAAATGAGATCTTGATCCTAAATAATATTAGGATTTTAATGGAATAAAGGGAACTTTTCACTTTATGGATGATGAGAGTGAAGGTTTTTCCAACCACATGGGAAGATAAAGCAACCTAAAATCATGTGAATAACATTGATCCTTATTCTACCTCTATAAAATTGGTTGAGACTCACCATAGAGGGAGAGGAGTGGAGCTACTATTTTCTAAATATTTTTTATCTTTTCTTTATTTTTTAATCCTCTAGTGGTGTAACACTAGACACATATTGTTCAAGAAAAATATATTTTACCAACCCCCTATAATGAATTATTATGTTTAATTATTAACTCTATCTTGTTTAATCTTACTGTAAATGTTTGATTATTTTTTATAGTATAATATTTCCTTCAATATTGAATTTTTATTCATCTTACTTTCCTTATTCTATATTTTCATACACAAGTACCCTAGACCTTATTTATTACACGTAAAATAGATAGGGGTAGGGATTAATTTAGGAGTAATTAAGGATTCTTTATTACTTATCTTAGAAAGAGTAGGGAGTGAAGGGGTTTTTATACTCCCCTATTTGGATGGAAATCACTAAGGAAGAGATATTAGTTAAGGTCTTGACCAATTAGTGAGATAAAAAGTGAGATATTCCTTAGTGAATCATGATTTAGTAGGGTGGGTGTGGTAATATTCAAGGTTAGACCACTATTTTAAAATTTTAATTCAAATTTAATTTTTATTTCATTGAAATAAAAAAATAGTTTTTTTTATTATTTTTTTCAAATAAAACCCACACATAATATAAAAATAAAAATTATAACTATGCCTCTTTGTTGACAACCTAAGTCACATTTTTACAATATTTTATTTGGGTTAAAAAATTATTTATTGTGATGACTCTGATAGCCCACACACTAACCCGGTGAAATTTCCAGGGAGGTAGGATAGTGTTATAATTTTTTATTTTTTTCATTTGTTTGAGATGATTTTTATACATTACCTAGTCTAGTTATGATCACATCTTTGGATTTCATCCAAAGGTTGAAATAACTTTACTATATTGAATATGAAATATATTGGTCATAGAACAAATGAATAGGGAGTTTTTCACTATCCTTTTTATAGACTCTACATAATCTTCTTTTACTTCATCAATATTTTCTTTAATAAGTGAAAATAGGAAATAAAGATTTGATCGATTTAATATAAAAAATAGAGAACTTTATTCACCTAATTTCAATAATAATAGTAATCAGATATTATAACCAAATAACTAATTTTATTTTGAACATAATCCAAGACTAATACAACTTCAACCTAAGTTCCATGGGTTACTAATAGAGGACCACAATAAGAATTCAAAATAATTTGGAACTATGTGCTACAAATTCAAACCCATAGGAGTATCACAAGTTCATATTAGTTATAAGTCCTCATTCTCTCTAGAAGGATTTTTGAAAAGAGGACATACAATTTTTAGTAGGAGAAACTACCACATGGGATTAACTTATAATATCATTAATCCATAAGTTTTTCTTTACTTTAAGAAATACCCATATAAGGAAGAATATTTATATAATTAAGAAATCCAATAAAAAGACTCTATATGAGTTTTGGGAGAGTTTCAAGATTCTAATTTCATCCTTCCCACATCAACCATTTGAAGACCGCCACTTCTTGGAGTTATTTTACCAAGGACTATTGGATAATGATAGGAACTTTCTTGATACTTAATTTGGAGAAGTACTGATAAAAAAATCTCCAATTGAACCAATATATTTGATAGATAATATCTTATAAAAATCTCAAAATTTTGGTACAAGATCTATTACTAGAGGTTTTAATAGTTAAATATTTCTAAATATCCTTTACATGAAACTAAAATTGAAGAACTAACCAACCTTGTAAGATAGATAGCCTTAAATAAAGTTCATGAATCTTCACAATCTACACACACAAGAGTCTTCCAAATTTTTCATTCCATGGGGAATTTTATAGACTACCTCCCTCAAGATCAAGAGTCTAATAAACATTCACTCTATTCAATCAAACACTAATTCCATACCAATTAATCATCATGAAATTTCATCATTTATATAATAAATCATGGTAAATATTATGTCTATAAAATGTAAATCTATTATATTCTTTTTCTGTTTCCAATAACTCATATTTTCACCATGTTTAACTTCTATAAAATATTTCATGTGATTAATAAAAATTCCCTCTGAAATAACTTTCTGATTCTCTCCAAGTCAAACCACCATGTGTAACTAATAAATGGGGTTTCAAATCCTTCTAAACAAATAAAGTAAAACCTTCCATAGAAAATATATTAATGTTTCTATATTTAAAAGTATCATCAAATTTGTAAATAATGTATATTTCTTGAAAACCATAGCACAACATCCATAGCCATAATATGGATTTCCAATCAAATTTTTTACATTGAAAACTATAGTCAGCATATCTCCATATTACTAAAAATATAGTTATTTATAAATATTAAATTTCATATTTCACCCCCACCATAATTTTTTTATCTTCACTATGGTTTGGTTTCATTCTGATCACTCTATAAATTTTTAGTTGATTCCTCTATAAAAATAATTTCACTATTCTCAGTTCCATGACTATTTTTCAAATTTTTCATCAAAATATTATTTTTGTATGACCATTTATCCCTTATATCTATGTTTCATTCAGGGACTCCATCAAACTCCAAATTCAACCTCATAAATCACTATATATTTTTTTTTATCCATATTTTTCAATCTTCCCATGATATATGTTATTACATGGTGTTAACCTAAAACATCTAATAAAATTATTGATAAAGCACTCAATAATATAGGGGAAACTATGAGTTACCTTTTTATTTTATCAGAAAAAATATGATAACCACAACATGATTTATTCATGATGTGGAATCAATAAAGGAAATAAAAGAATCATAAATAGTGAGTAATAATTTTTCATTTAATGCTTAATGAATCCAAGTGATTATACACAATATAGTGATGAAATAGAGTTATAATAATCAGTGAGGTTATTTTTACACTAATTAATTTACATAGATAATAAATTAATAATGACTAGATGCAACACCCATTTAAGTAATCAATTTTTTTTTAATTCAAAACATTCAAATATAAATCCATAAACAATTCCCATGGATATTTGTTCAAAAATTAAAAATAAATACACATTAAAGGAACCCTATTTACTTCTCTAAATGATTAATGTATTCTCCAAATAAATACATAATAAATACCCCATTTTTATTAATAAAAAATGAAAAATTCATTCCCCTAATAAATACACATTAAATCCCCCCTTTAGAAAAACTTTAATCAATTAATGCTCATTTAAGAGCATTTTTTGTGTTCTCAGAAGAATTAATTATACACCTATAATTCTCAATTCCTTCATAAATAAGGTTGGAAAATATAAACTTTTAAAATATATAAATTAATAACTTAATAAATTAATTTTTTCTACATGTATTAGAGGATATAATTCCTATAAAATTTATGACATTCATGGAAATTCACCCATTAGGGAGTTCAAAGTATGATTAGATTTTAAATGCATTTCAAATCTCTAATTTGGATTTAATTCTTATAAATTTATAGAACTTTTTTTGACTTATTCTAGAAATAAATTAAAAATAGGTACCACCTTCTCACCAGAGAACATATCATTCACCCCGTATTAAAAAAATTCCTTAAATATGAATTAATTATTTTTTCAATGAAATATAATATATACAAGGACATACCTATTCATTGAAAATTAAACATCAATTGAATTTTTATAAAATATCTAATTCCTCATTAATATTCAAAAACCTAATATTATTTTCCTCATTCAAATAAAACCTTTCTATATTATATTTCTGAACTAAATATTGAAATTTTTTAGCATGTAATTATTGATTCAATGCCTACTCAAACTAAATTTTACACTATGTTTGAATTTTTTTTATTTAACTTCAATTTTCATTTCATGCCCATCCCAAATATTTTCACCTGCACTTTGGATTTCTTGAATATTTCCTTGATTTTACTTTACTTTATAATTCAACCATTTCAAAGAAACATAATCACTCCATTGTATTCAAAATCACTATAAATCTTTATTTTGTAGTGTTAGGAGAGAAATATAATCCATAAGAATTTTCATAGAATAAACAGATAGTGATTTATTTGGTTTTTTCTTTTACATTAATTTTTAAAAATTATCATAATAAAAAAATGATTAATTTGATATAATATTTGATGGTATACTCAATAGTGTTGTAGTATATCTTTATTACCTTCATAAATCATGTTTATAATAATCTAGAGCAAAAAAATCCATGAGTATCTACATTTACTTCCACCATATAGTTAGATCTTCATATTCATGTCTACATCCCACCTATACATTCTCCCATTAAATATTATCATAACATAATATTTTTAAGGTCATGGGTTATACCTTATTTATTTTAGAATAATAATAATTCTTAAAAAAACTTTTTTACTCTTTGTAAATACCCTATTAAATCTTCTATAGAACTCATACCTTTTAATGGAGGAATTTTAATCTAAACATTTTATTAAAATCGATATTTTTGTATTTTTTACATAGGTAATTGGAATAGTTGTTTTGTGTTGTGTGTTATTCCCCTAAAAGGCCATCAATAAACAATCAAGTCATTATATAATTCTGTCTTTACTAATTATATATCGAGAAGTGTTCTTGCTTTTTTATAATTCAACTTGAAAAATATTCTCCTGCCATGATCAGAAATTGGAGCTAGGATACCCAAATTATAACATAAAGGAGAGAACCAGAAACATTGAGTGATAAGTTTTCATGACATGTTCAATAAAATTGGGTGATTTTCCACACTCTAAAGATAATATATAGAGAGTTTGTGTGGGTGATAATAATTAGTTAGGGTATTTCACCACTATATATTTCACTTAGATATAAAATTTATAGGGATTGGTGTACCACCAATTCAATCACTCAAAATTTTTCTTTTTCATTTAAAATATGTTATTATAAAACTAGGAACAACCCTCATAACTAGGTGGATGAAAATTAAAAATAAATTTACATTAGACACCTTATTGACTTCCAAAAAATATAAATGTATTCTCCCAATAAAATCATAATAAAGGCCCGCTTTTGACTAACCACAAATGAAAAATTTATTTAGATAATAAATACGCATTAAATACCTAATTTAGAATAAATAGATTCTAAAAATAAATACTCATTAAAGAGACTTTTTAGAGTTCCCACAAACATTAATTATATACATAGAATTTACAATGTTATTATAAATATAAGTAAACAAATTTAATATTTTAAAATGAATAAATTCATAATATAATGAAAGAAATTTGAAAAAATATATTGAAGTATTTAATTCCCATAAATGATGTAATATACATAAAAATTCACCTATTTTAGAGTTTAAAGGTTGATTAGATATTAAATTCCTTTTATATATCTAATTTAGCATCAATTCCTGTATATTTATGGCACTTTAATGCTTAGTGGACACTTTTTTAGTTTTTTTTTTTGAAAAATGGGGTCTATATTCTCACCATAAGGCACCTCTATTCATCTCTTAAAGACAAATAATTTTATAAGAAAAATTATTCAAAAATGGTTTCCAATATGGTGGGGGTCTACAAACTAAAATATAGCTTAAACAAACACAATGTGGTTTCACCTCACACTATCCAATGGATTCAAAATTTATTTCATGTCCTTTATTTTAAAACCATAGGCTATAAAATTCCTCTCATTGTGGTGTTATTTGATCATCTTCACTAAATAAACTTCAATTATTTTCCAAACTTCTTATATCACTCTAACACTTTACCTAATGCCTAGATAGTCTAGAATAACCGTCATCAACCTCTTTACTCCTTTATTATCCTTTCCATGTTAGTATATCAATGTTCTTTCACCTTTCTCTTTCCATGGAATTTATATTCACTATATTTAATTCAATACAAGATCCCCCTCATATATCAGTTCCATGTATCACTATACTATATCAATGTTACACATCCATTAGCTCACCTTTTCAAAAATTTATTTCCAAGTTCACTTCGATTCACAATGTATTTTATGATATCCATATTCTCTATTTATATTTTTGTGATTTATTGCTAATTTATAATATATAGTTGAAAAAAAATCCAACAAAGAAAATTCTTTGATTTCAATGCACTCACCTATGATATGAATCATATATTTGTGTTATTAAAATGTATATATGAAATGTTTATAACCAAAGACATTATAATAGGGGGAGTAAATCAGGGTTTATAAAAAATTAAACCTTTTTCTTTTATTGATTGGTTTTCAATTTTAGGATCTTGGATTCATGTTAGAAAACCCCATGTTCGTCCAATTAAATGATTACTCTTTCTCAAAACCCCACAAAATGATGAGTGATTATATAGGAAAGTAAATCATGCAAGAAAACTATGATTTTTACTTATTTAAACACAAAGGGATATGTCTAAGGGCAACACATTGATGATGTTTCAATGGGAAAAAAATTCACTCATCTGCACTAGTTCAGTGATTTCAATTCTATTCACAGAAACTTTATACCAATACTCACTACTATAAAGAGTTTTTATTCAGTCACTCCTCATCTAATGTGCACTGCCTTCTCTTCTCTTTCACACACTACTCTAGGAATAACTTAAATAGTTTATAGATATGTAGTAATATTCCATGATCATCAATGAGAGAATATATTTTTCATTCTTAGTTTTAGGTAGATATAATTTGGAACTTCACATTTTTTTCACTTATTATTCTATACATACTAGATCAATGAATAAAGGTGAGGTTAAAATCTATGTCTTCATCAAATCACCCCAATATAACTTCTTCCAGGTGAATATAATTCCAAACTAGAATTATTTAGTTGTATTCATTCTTCAAATTCAAGATATATCGGTGGTACTGTACCTTCTACTAATCCTTCCTCATTTAATAGAGTAAGATATGATTGAATGAATACATCTATGGATCACCTCCTCCTACTTATTCTTCTAAACTGTATGTAGTAGTGTATCTTCTTTTCATTTATTTAATGTGAATATATTTCAATGAATAATATAAGAATTGTCTCACTCTTTCACTTCTTCTTATTCTCTTATTATAGGAACACTAAATATCTATGTCAGATATTTTTACATATTTAGAATATAGAAACCACCTGAAATCTGAAATAGGTTTTTATTCTTTTGATTTATTCATACTAATATTCATGAATTAATTCCATAATTTATCACTCTTTTATTTCATAATAACTTTCCATTTATCTCAACTAATCATTTATATTATTTTACCATGAATTTTTTGTTCTTAAATTCTCTAAAAAATCCACAAATTCTTACATAATATTTTATTGAGTTATTAATAATATTTGATAATTATTATTGAAATTCACATGGATTGTTATCACTGGTTTTCAATCACACATATGGTTCTTCTTATTACCACATGTTCACTTCAAATGATAAATATTGGGAGGCTTAAATGTTTACTAATGACCCTTACACCTTCCTAAATGACCCTTATGGTTCTATTAATTTGATAATTTTCATGATAATGGGATGACCCTTACAATCTAAAGAATGAACCTTATAGAAATGAAACTACCCCCATGTAATCCTACTGTTTTCAATTTTCTCTAAAGGAATGATCCTTACACAATTCTCTGTTGACCCTTACGAAATTATATTTTTTAATTTTTCTTCAAGAAAATGACCCTAATTAAAACCTAGTAACCCTTATATCAAACAAATAATCCTTTTGGATTCTATATGCTAACCCTTATATTCCTCAATTTTCTCATGTAATTTTCTAAAATCCAAAAAGTTAATGACCCTTAAATTTTTTCCTAATAACCCCTATAGAAATAGGGATGAGCCTTATGCTTTTCCCTTTTCTATTTTCTATGCTTAGTGAAAAATTCCCCCTATTATTTCTAGCTTATCCTTATAGTTTTCTTTAGATCACCCTTGTGCATACAGAATGGAGCTAATCTATGCCTTTTTCATATTATATAACTCGAGTGCATCTTAGGTATGAACCCAATTCATTTTATGTATAGAGGTAATATTTTCCCTTTTTCAATTTTATTTCTCCTTAGAATATATCTATTGTCCCTAGAAATATAAAAAAATTAAAAATTGGAGTCTTCCCAATATTTTTTGTATCGAAGCTACTTATTATGTATTCAAAAAATTCTAAGACTTATCCAAATTCTATAAAATCTATTCATATTACATATCATTATGAACTACATGCCTTTGAAAAATATACAAATCCCAAATATCTTACATATAAAAAATACTTTTATATATATGATGAATTACAACATATACCTCAACCTATGAAATACATTATAAACTTATAATTTTTAATAATACCTCCAACCACTAACCCATAACTTCTAGTTACTTCAACAAATCACATTTTTAATATATAAATCATACTTTAAATATGATCATACCATATTCCATAATACTTCACAAGACATTTAATTGATACAAAGTAATATCAATGAGTGTATTATTACACTACATTTTCTTATTCTAAGACATTATTAGATAACTTCCAGATATCTCCTGGCACTCCTCTAGTCTAACAGAGTATTTCAAAAAACAGAGTATTTTGAAAACCTTTAATAATAAACAATCCTTTGATACGAAATATTGGTCGGAGTGGATACTCAAGAGGGGGGTTAATTGAGTTCTAAATAAAAATTTATATTAAAAAGATTTCTCTCAAAATCCCCAAATTTAAAAACTAAGTTAAACTGTAATGAGTTTGTAAAACTGTAATGGTTTGATTAGGTTCTCAAAAGATTGATTAGGTCTTAGTTAAAGATTAAATTATCTTTTGAAACTAACCTAATGATTTACAATAGTTACAAACACTTGCTAGATTAACTATCAAAGTGACTTTAAAACAAATTGTATTTAAAAGTAATTAGCAGCGAAAAATAAATTATATAGTATATAGTATACTTTAGACTTAATCTAAGATTCACAGAAGATATAACCAAGAGGTTTAGTCTCAAGACGAGACTTAGTCCTCTCAAACAATTTATATAAATTTGATCCACACCCTAGATCGGGGCAAACAACAGTATATAGACTGTCCAGGTACTAAGACCTCTACCACAGTTCTACGTGGGAAAACAAAACAACAGCACACTGGATGTCCAGGTCTTACTTGACCTCTACCACTATCCAAAGTGGGATACAAGAGAGTTATAGAAGGTTTGTTAGAGGATTTAGAACTCCTCCAGCATAGCTCAAGAGACAGTGTGTGTAGAAAATATACAGAGTATATACACTGCTCAAAATGTAATTAAAAGAATCACTGAGAGAGTAGATATGAGTTTTAGAATGCTCTAGGGATTTGAAGTGTAGCTCTGGACTCTTTTGATTAATCAGGAATGCTTCTGAGTCCTTCTCTAGTTTTTTTCTGAAAAACAGAGGGTCGTTTTCTTCAAGTTTAGTTTGATCAGCTTGAGTACATGAAGAGCTCATTGTAGTTCTTCACTCCTTGAATGAAGTTCAGTTTGTGTTATCTTCTTGTATGAATCGCTTTGTGTATGTCCAGTGTTCTTCGAGTATGGATGTAGTCTTTCTATATGCACCACTTTACAACACTCGTTTTCCCTTTTTGTGTGTACCTTTTTATGTCCGGCCTTTATCCTTCCTTATATAGCTTTTAGCTCGGACAATGGGAATGATTACCTTTTTACAGGTATGAGGTACAGTTCCCTGACATGCCAACAACTATCATTAAATAACATTAATTAGCATTAAAATCATCAAATATGACCATTTCTTAATAAATAAATAATATTGACAAAAGTAGAGTTTAAAATCAGTGACTGGTAAGTCTTCCATCAGTAGCCTTCTGTCGGTAGATATGTAACGGTGGACTTTGTATAGCAGTGAGCTCATATCGATAGATCTTTGATCTTGTACTGGTAGCTCCTTTTATCGGAAACAGTTACTCTGTGTATCAGTAGCTCTATGTACTGGTGACTCATTCTATTGGTAGCTTTGCTTCTATCGGTAGCTCGTTTTGTCTAGCAGTAACTCGCTTGTATCGGTAGCTTGGTGTATCGGTGACTGTCTATATCGGTAACTATACTTATCAATAGACTTTGTATCAGTAGCTTATGCATACCGGAAGCTCCATTCTGTACCAGTGATTAAGTGTATACCAGTAGACTTATGTATACCGGCAGACTTGTTCTATCGGTAGCTGTTTGTATCGGTGGACTTGATCTATCTATGTCATGTGCTTACCGGTGGACTTATACATACCGGTAGCTTTGCGTATTGTTGACCTTTGCTTATTGGTGACTGTGTCTATTGGTAGACTAAGTACCGGTAGATCTGTATCAGTAGCTATAAGCATATCAGTGACTTAACACTTATCTGCTTTATACAAAACATATCCGATTGAATTAGAATTATTTCAAAAGTCATATAAACATAGATAACCTTTATTAACATATTTCAAAGATTATTTTAATATTATTATCAACTTGATAATATAATGTCCTAGATTTAAAGAATTAAGATATAGATAAACATTATTTGGGATTAATCAAAGTATGTGAAATCATAATTGGGATTATCAAAATAGGTGAGGTCAATAATCTCCCTCGTTTTGATAATCAAAACTTATGATATTATAATCCCAGAATAATTAGAAATTAATCAGAGGATATAGTATTAAATCTAATTTGATCATAGAAAAGAATATATTATAAAACACATATATCAAAGGAAAAATATGAAACAAATGTACCAGAGGGAAATGAATTAAACTCATAAAAGATAGTATTGATCCCCCTTTGTTTTAAAAGATATTAGTTCTCCCTCAGATATTTTTCCCTTAGATATTATGTCTCCCCCTTTGTGATAATAAAAAAGCGGGACAGAAAGGAAATATAGGAGAAGAGAAGTAACAACGAGTAAAATAATGTAAGATCATATGTATTCCTTAGAGCAAATGGATACAAAGAGAGACATAAATGAAACAAAAAGAAATAAAAGTGATTATTATCAAAAATCCTAGCCACTGATCAATCCACATCCTCAGAATGAGATTTCCCCTTGGGATCAGAAGAAGATTCAGGTGTAGTGGATGCAGGTGAAGGCTTAGGAACACCAGAAATGATCAGAGGTGACTGAGCTACTAAAATTGTTCCTGGTCTGTATTGGGTAGTTCTCTGAGTGATCATAGGATTAAGGCCTCTGATAGCTTGGAGTGGAGTCATCTGAGCAGGAGAAGTATTAGAGGCAGAGGCAGGTAAAGCTGTAGGTACAATCACTGGACTAGCATTGACATGAAAGAAGGGAAACAGAAGATTTCTGAAATCCATAATGATTCCTCCACCTCTTTCCATGGTTGAAATTAAATCATCCTTGTTTTTCATGAATTTGTCCAGTGCAGGTGTCAACTCTCTAAGCTTGCTGACCTGTTCTCTGAAATCTTGATTGACTGGTGGTGGATTCATGTTTTATAACATAAGCTTGAAATTATTATTTAGTTGATTCTTGATGTAAACCCTCTGGAAATAGTAATATACCTTGTCTTTCACTTCTTTCTGAGAAGCATAAGCTTCTCTCATATAGTCTTGAACAATATTAATAATATCTATAGTGGTATCTCTAGTAGAAGTCACCACTTTGATCAGATCAGATGATTCCACATATCCATTGGTTGATGCTGAACCAAGCTCCTCCTTCATAAAATCTCTAATCTGATCCAAAACCACTGAAGGTCTAGAAACAAGAGAACCAAGAGAGAAGGTCACAGTTTCCTTGAAACTCTTAGTTAGCCCACTAATAAGATTTTTCACTGCAGAATCTTGGGCACCGATATGATTCTCCATAGACTTTTTAAAGCCTTCAAAAACTGAAACCATCTGGCTCACCACACTCTTCACATAAGCCAAATCCTTGTCTGTTAGAGATTTTGAACTCATATAGGATTCCAAAGAGACAACTGATTTCTTTAGAACTTCAAAATCCTTTACCAAGCTAGATATCTGATTCTAGAAGGTTGTGACTTCATCTATTATCTCTTCCACAAAGGTTGACACATTACAACCGAGAGAGACTTCAAAAGACTTTTCCAAATTGCTCATCTCTTCAACAAAGCGATTCTTAACTCAGCAATAGAATCACTCAAAAATCTTTAATCTCACCCTTTAAGGATGATAAGTCATACCTAGTGATCATATCAGCTAGTGAAACCACAACATGTTCTCTTTTAGATACTATACTGGCCACAGAGTCATTCATAATTGATTGAATAAATGACACTAGTAAAGCTTCCATTTTCCTTATTTCTTCCAAAAAACTGATTTTGAGATCAGACTTGAGCTTATACAGATCATGTATTCTGAGCACATATTTAGGTAATATCTCATACTGAATATCATAATTGATTTTTGGTCTATTGAGGGATGCCTCATTATCAGAATCTGGGTAATCCAATCCACAAACTACAAACCCTGGATCCTCTGCCCAATCTTCAAACTCAACAACCACTAAAACACTACCAAACCTGGTTGGATGCTCCCCCTTAACTGGTGCATTCTCTTATACAGAAATGACATCCTCAGCAACTCTTTATTCCTCAGGATAATCTTGCACAACCATCTCCATTTCTTCAACAGCAGGAGGTTCCTCAAGAATAGGTAAAGGTCTATCAACTTCATCAAATTCCTCACTAGGCATTAGGGAATGTCCAATCAGTGGACTAAGGCTCAAGCTGATAGAAAAAGATGCTTCACTTTCATAAACTTCTTCTTCATTTTCTCGAGTAGCCTCTTCCTGATCTACTCTCTACGGGCCTTCCTCATCCATAGGTTCCTCTTTATTACTTACACCCAAAATAGTTTCTGCACTGGGTAGGTTCAAAGCACTTTCCTTTTCTTGTGACACAACTTTAGGAGCTAGGCTAGAAGGTACCTCAGGATCTCCTCCATTTGCTGCAGAGTAATCTTCCTCTTCTAAATCATCACTATATTGTGGATCTTCTTCATCAGGTCCTAGACTTGGATCCCTTACATCCTTAGGTCTTGAAAGATGATCCACAAGATTGAACTTATCATATATCTTCTTATCATCATTAACCCATTATCCTCTCCATGGATTCCATTTTATCTTCATGTATTTTCAAACTGTGCTTGTGATACAAAAAGTATTCCTTACTACCACTGTCTCATCTTGAGACTCAGCTACCCCTTTCACTTTAATCATCACTGAGATAAACTTGGAAAAGAATAAGGAATTGGTTTTTTATTTTAGTCTGGTCATATCCTCTATTTGAATCATTATCAACCTGTACAGATTCAATTTCACACCATGTCTCAAAAGATATAACAGATAGATATCTTGATATCTTAAATTCACAAATTCCCCTCTTCTTGGGCTTAGCACATGTTGCACAAACTTGAATAGCAATCTGTTCTCTCCATTCATTTCAGCAGCCACCACCTTTCTTTGCTCTCCACTTCCAGTAATCTCCTCTAAGGCAGTATCATAATCAAAAATATCCCTGGTAGGTGGTACTATCTTCGATGAATAACCATAAACTCCTTCATGTGGTACTCTCAGGAACCCAGCCCACTCAACAGATGAAAAAGATATTCCCTTTCCATTCACAAATGAAATCATTCGGTTCTCATCTTCTGATTTCACAAAACTCACAAACTCATAGAACTGTTTTACTAGCTTCAGATAGTAGGGGCCATTATTATTTGAGAAGCATTCTACCCACTTCTGATCTTCCAGCACCTTGAGAACTAACGATCTACTAGACATTATCCATTACGCACATAACTCTTTCTCGATTACAATAGCTCTATTATGTAAATGAGGGTTCACTAGTTGCCTCCCTGACCTTATTCTACTGACACCGCTACTTGCTTCTAGCTCTGTCTTCTGCTTCATTACATTAGTCTCATCAATGTCATCTCTAACAGTAGGGAGTTTTGTTTTTTCCATCTCTGGTTCGAGGAACTTAGGGTTTTCAAGAGATTCGGGAGCTAAGGCTTGAGCGTAAAGGAAAGGTTCAGTGGATTGAGAAGTAACTAGGACTTCATTTTATCATTTAGAAATCATAAAATAAATAATTAAAATAAAATAAGAAGAGTATAAACAATACAGATTCTGGCGGCAGATAGAAGTTTAAAACGGCACATACTTAACGGTAGGGTATACCGGTGAGAATTCCTAACAGTGAGGTTTATCTATCAGTGAGGTCCACTAATGGTGAGGTCCATATCGGTGAGGATTAATAGTGAGGTTTCATACTGGTGAGGTATAATAGTGAGGTTTCATACCAGTGAGGTATAATAGTGAGGTTTCTACCGGTCAAGGTAAATCATTCCTAACTCATGTCTAACGTAACTTAACCTATCCGAACATAAAGGTTTGGTGAAAATGTCAGCTAATTGATGTTCAGTACCTATAAATTCAAGAGTAATATCACCTTTTTGGTAATGATCTCTCAAAAAGTGGTTCCTTACATCAATGTGTTTGGTCCTAGAGTGAGATACAGGGTTCTTTGAAATGTTAATTGCACTAGTGTTATCACAGTTTATTGAAACATCCTTAAAATCATATCCATAGTCCAAAAGAGTGTGTTTCATCCACAGAATTTGTGTACAACAACTACCAGCAGCTATATACTCTGCTTCAGTAGTAGAAAAAGCTAAAGAATTTTGTTTCTTACTACACCAAGATACTAAGGATTTTCCTAATAAATGACATGTTCCAGATGTGCTTTTTTTATCCAACTTGAAACCAGAAAAGTCAGCATCTAAATAACTCATTAATTCAAAATATTGTCCTTTTGGATAAAACAAACCTAAATTTACAGTATGTTTAAGATATTTGAAAAATATTTTAACAGAAAGTAAATGAGATTCTTTTGGATTAGCTTGAAATCTTGCACACATACACACACTAAACATAATATCTGGTCGACTAGCAGTAAGGTAAAGTAAGCTTCCAATCATACCTCTATAATTTGTTTGATCCATTGGTTTCCCAGTTTCATCTGCATCTAATTTACAGACAGTACTCATAGGAGTATCACTTTCCTTAATACTATCCAAACCAAAACTTTTTAAAAGATCCTTTTTATATTTACTTTGATTCAAAATAATGCCATTTTCATTTTTAAAAACTTTAAATCCAAGAAAATATTTGAGTTCTCCCATTAAACTCATTTCAAATTCATTTTGCATACTCTTTGAAAAATCAGTACATAAAGAATGTTTAGAAGATCCAAAAATATTATCATCAACATAGATTTGTACTATCAAAACATCTTTAGAAATTCTTTTAATAAAAAGAGTTGGGTCATAAATCCCTTTAGTAAAACCTTTTGAAATAAGAAAATTTCTAAGTCTATCATACCAAGCTCTTGGAGCCTGTTTTAAACCATATAAAGCTTTAAAAAGTTTAAAAAAATGATTTTGGAAATGGGGGTTTGTAAATCTAGATGTTTGTTCAACAAAAACATCTTCAATTATAAAACCATTTAGAAAAGCGCTTTTGACATCCATTTGATATAACTTGAAATTCATATGAGCAATATAGGCAAGTAAGATACTAATGGCTTCTAATATAGCTATAGGTGAAAAGGTTTCCTCATAGTCTATTCCTTCTTCTTGACTATACCCTTGTGCAACTAGCCTTGTTTTGTTTCTAACTATATTTCCAGACTCATCAACTTTGTTTCTAAAAACCCATTTAGTGCCTATGGTCAAAGTTTCCTTAGGTCTGTCAACTAATTCCCAGAATTTGTTTCTTTCAAATTGATTTAATTCTTCTTGTATTTCCATTACCCAAAATTTATCATCGATTGCATCACTGATATTTTTAGGTTCTATCTGTGAAAGAAAAGCTTGATGTTCAACCTAATTTCTTAGAGAAGCTCTAGTATGTGTCCCTCTATCAAGATTACCAACAACAGCATCTAAAGGATGATTCTTTAGAATCCTAGTTGATCTAGTAAAGGTAGGACTAGAAATTTCAGGTTCTTCTCTGGGTTTGGGTTCACCAGGAGTGGTTTTTGGAATACTTCCATAACTGGTTGTCTTTACAGCAGGTTTATTGATTTTATCACTGAGGTTCAGAACAGACAACTCTTCTTCAAGATTTTCAAGAGGAGGTTTAGGTTCATGTGGATCAGTTTCATCAAATTTGATGTGAACAGATTATTCCACACACTTGGTTATCTTATTAAACACTCTATAGGCTTTTCTATAAAGTGAATATCCTAAAACGATTCCTTTATCACTCTTGGATGAAAATTTGTCTAGATTATCCTTAGTATTGAGAATGAAGACTTTGCAACCAAAAACTCTAAAGTAACTAGCTTTAGGATTTCTATTATTCCACAACTCATAAAGGGTCTTCTTATGAACAGGTCTAATCAAGACTCTATTTATAATAAAACAAGTTGTATTTACAGCTTCAGCCCAAAAGTAAATTGGCAGGTCATACTCATTAAGCATAGTTCTTGTAATCTCTTGAAGGGTTCGGTTTCTTCTTTCTACTACACCATTCTACTGAGGTGTTCTAGGGGTAGAGAAATTGTGACTATAGCCATTGTGTGAGTAGTAAGATTCAAACTCATGATTTTCAAACTCACGACCATGGTCACTTCTCAAGGTCTTAATCTTAAGTCCACTAAGGTTTTCTACAGACTTGGATTATTTAATAAAGTAAGAACAAGCTTCAATTTTGTGAGCTAAAAAGTATACCCAAGTATATCTAGAAAAGTCATCTACTAAGACATAGACATAGTGCTTCCCATTTAAACTAGAAAGTCTAGAAGGTCCAAAAAAATCCATGTGAACCAACTCGAGAGGTTGAGAATTTGAAACTTCTCTCTTTGATTTAAAAGAAACTTTATGTTGTTTTCCCTTTTGAAAGGGATTACAAACTTTATCTGTTGGGAACTCAAGTTTAGGTAGGTCTCTAACATAGTTTTTCCTAGTCAGATTTATAAGTGAATGGTTTTTGCAATGTCCTAATCTTATATCCCATATCCAAGACTCATTATGAGAATAATTTAAGCAAGTAATGTTTTATTTAGCTAAAGAATTCAAATCAACAACATAAACACTTTCATTTCTCAAAACAGAAAATACTAAAACATTTTTAGAATTAAGGACATTTTCTGAATCCTTTTCAAATTTAAAATTAAAACCACCATCACACAGCTGAGAAATAATTAACAGATTATATTTAAGTCCATCAACAAATAAAACTTTGGAAATTAAAACTGAATTAGTGTTACCAATCTGTCCTAGGCTGATGATTTTTCCTTTATAATTATCACCAAAGGTGACATGGACTCCATAAACTTTTATTAAACTCTTTAAGAATGAGTAATCTCTAGTCATATGCCTTGAACATACACTTTCCAAGTACCATACCTTCTTATGAGAAATTTTCAAGCAAATCTCCTACAAAACAGGTTTAAACAGCAAATGATTTTGGTACCCAGATTTTCATGGGTCCAGACAGGTTAGCAATCAAAGATTTAGGTACCCAAATTTGTCTTATGGGTCTCAAATAATTTAAAGAATCGATAGATTTTGAAAGATAAACTTTATTTGATCTATATCCATATGAATAAGTAGTTAAATCATATGGATTTCCAGAACTAGAACTAGCAGCATTCTGTCCAGATTTAGGAATAAATCTAGTTTTAGTAATCTGTCTTTTTCCAGGCTGATAGCCAATTCCACTGGTATATTTTGGTGCCACTTGTTTTACTAACATTTTTTTAAGTGTATCTTTTTTATTTATGAATTTTTCTAAGTACTTCCTTAATTTATCATTGGACAATTTTAGTTCAGTATTTTCCTTAAGTAATTGAGCATTCTTTTCCTTCTCTACATCAAGTGAAGATTTAACAGAACTGGTCAGAGCATGTTGTTTATTTAAAGATTTATACATGTCCTTAATTTATTACAGCTTTCTTCTAGCATATTATAGTATTCAAATAACTCTTCACTAGAAATATTTTCAGATTCAGAATCAGAATCAACTCCAGAATAAAATGAATTTAAAGCAGGAGTGTCCAATGTTACCTCAGATGTGTTTGTCATAAAACACATGTTAGCGTGATTCTTTTTAGAGTTAAAAACTTCAGATTCACTTGTGTTATCTTCTGAAGCACTCCAGGTTGCTTTCATAGATTTCTTATACTTGTTGTCCTTGTATTCATATTTCTTTTTGAACTTCAATTTTGGACAGTCTGCTTTCACATGTCCTCTCCTTTTGCATTCATAGCTGACAATCTCATCACTCTTATCAGTATTTTTCCAGTGCTTCTTCCAATGACCTTTGTTATCATATTTTCCTTTGTAATTTGATTTTTTGAAGAATTTATTCTTCCTATAGAACCTCTTAAATCTTCTGGCTATCTGAGCCATCTCAGCATCACTGTCAGAATCTGAACTTTCACTTGATGAGATTTCAGTTGGTATGTGTACTTTCTCCTTGTCCTTGCTCCTCGAGGCAGTAGACTTAAAAGCCACTGACTTCCTTTTTGGTTCATCATCTTATTCCTTATTCACTTTGAGTTCTTATTCATACATCCTAATCTTATCAATTAATTCCTTAACGGGAAAAGTACTAATATCATATGATTCTCTAATTGAAACTGATGTGCCCCTCCACTTGTTTGGCAGACATCTTAGTATTCTCATGATCTCCTCCTTTGCAGGAACAGCTTTTCTAAGAGATCTCATAGTGTTGGGAATCTCATTGAACCTGATATACATGTCAGAAATGGGTTCATAGAGTTTCATTTTAAAATTATCATATTTAATAGTATAGGTTTTCAGTCTCATTTCTTTAACATTGGTTATTCCCTCATGGGAAATAGCCAAAGTGTCCCAAATTTCATAAGCAGTTTTACAAGCATAAATTCTATTAAATTCATCATCACCTAAGGCATAGTAAAAATCATTCATTACTTTATAGTTATTATTGTAAGTAGTTTTAGTAGGTTCATCCCAAGTAGTTCTATCAGTTTCTAGAATCTTATATTGAGCTTCTATAGTCGTCCAGATATCAAACCACATACTCACCAAATGAATTTTCATTTTAAGATTCCACTAAGCATAATTTTTACCATTAAAGAAGGGTGGCCTATTGGTAGTAGCACCTTCAAGTATATTATCCATAATTCGATTTTAGAAAATATATTTAAAGAGATAAAATTTAGAACTAATAAAAATTTAAGATCTTTAAGATACAACTAAAATCATAGTTGAAAAACAGAGTATTTTTAAAACCTTTAATAATAAACAATCCTTTGATACCAAATGTTGGTCAGAGTGGATAATCAAGAGGTGGGTGAATTGAGTTCCAAATAAAAATTTCTGTTAAAAATATTTCTCTTAAAATCCCCCAATTTAAAAACTAAGTTAAACTGTAGTGAATTTTTAAAACTGTAATGGTTCGATTAGGTTCTCAAAAGATTGATTAGGTCTCAGTTAATTTAATCAGAAAATTAAATTAGCTTTTGAAACTAACCTACTGATTTACAATAGTTACAAACACTTGCTAGATTAACTATCAAAGTGACTTTAAAACAAATTGTATTTCAAATTAATTAGCAGTGGAAAATAAATTATATATTATATAGTATACTTTAGACTTAATATAATATGCACAGAAGATATAACCAAGAGGTTCAATCTCAAGCCGAGACTTATTCCTCTCAAACAATTTATATAAATTTGATCCACACCCTGGATCGGGGAAAACAACAGTACAAAGACTGACTAGGTACTAAGACCTCTACCACAGTTCTATGTGGGAAAACAAAACAATAGCACACTGGCTATCCAGGTCTTACTTGACCTCTACTACTATCCACATTGGGATACAAGAGAGTTATAGAAGGTTTGTGAGAGGATTTATAACTCCTCCAGCTTAGCTCAGGAGACAGTGTGTGTATAAAATATACAGAGTATACACACTCCTCAAAATGTAATTAAAATAATCACTAAGAGAGTAGATATGAGTTTTATAATGCTCTAGTTATTTTAAGTGTAGCTCTGGACTCTTTTGATTAATCAGTAATGATTCTGAGTCCTCTAGTTTTTGTCTGAAAAACAGAGGGTCATTTTCTTCAAGTTTAGTTTGATCAGCTTGAGTACATGAAGAGCTCGTTGTAGTTATTCACTCCTTGACTGAAGTTTGGTTTGTGTTATCTTCTTGTATGAATCTCTTCGTGTATGTCCAGTGTTCTTCAAGTATGGATGTATTCTTTCTGTATGCACCACTTTACATCACTCTTTTTCCCTTTTTGTGTGTACCTTTTTATGTCCGACCTTTGTCCTTCCTTATATAGCTTTCATCTCATGCAATGGGAATGATTACCTTTTTACAGGTACGAGGTACGGTTCCCTGACATGCCAACAACTATCATTAAATAACATTAATTAGCATTAAAATCATCAAATATGACCATTTCTTAATAAATAAATAATATTGACAAAAGTAGAGTTTAGGAATCAGTGACTAGTAAGTCTTTTATCAGTAGCATTATGTCGGTAGATATGTAACGGTGGACTTTGTATAGAAGTGAGCTCCTATCGGTAGCTCTTTGATCTTGTACTAGTATCTCCTTTTATCAGTAGCAGTTACTCCGTGTATCAGTAGCTCTATGTACCAGTGACTCATTCTATCGGTGGCTTTGCTTCTATCGGTAGCTCGTTTTCTTTAGCAGTAACTCAGTTGTATCGGTAGCTTGGTGTATTAGTGACTGTCTGTATCGGTAACTATACTTATCAGTAGACTTTGTATCGGTATCTTGTGCATAACAGTAGCTCTGTTCTGTACCAGTGATTAAGTGTATACCGGTAGACTTATGCATACCGGCAGACTTGTTCAATCGGTAGCTCAGCTTATATCGGTAGTTGTCTGTATCGGTGGACTTGATATATCAGTGACATGTGTTTACCGGTGGACTTATACATACTGGTAGATCTGTGTATCAGTGACCTTTACTTATTGGTGACTATGTCTATCGGTAGACTAAGTACCGGTAGATCTGTATTAGTAGCTATAAGTATATCAGTGACTTAACACTTATTTGCTTTATACAAAACATATCTGATTGAGTTAGAATTATTTCAAAATTCATATAAACATAGATAACCTTGATTAACATATTTAAAATATTATTTTAATATTATTATCAACTTGATAATAGAATGTCATAGATTGAAAGAATTAATATATAGATAAACATTATTTCGGATTAATCAAAGTATGTGAAAGCATAATTGGGATTATCAAAACAGTTGAGGTCAACACATTTCGTACAAATGATTATTGTCATATAAAACTAATTTATAAAACTAAACTTTTTTTTATGTTTTTAAATAATCATCACAAAATATATTTTAATTAAAATAAAACATATATATTTTACCAATAATAAAAGTATTCCTTATTTATGTCAAACATTTATTTTATTATATTTTACAGTTTTTTTAATTGATTATGATTTAAATTATATTAATATATTAAAGTGTTTTTTTTTAATTATGCGGTTAATTTATTTTATACTATACTAAATTACTTAATAATACATGTGTTTAATCAAAAGAAGATTTCCTTATATGAAATTCTAGGTCGTTGCAAGTTGCATTTTATCTCCTTTATGATCAATCAAATGTTCTCTTTCAGAACAATCACCCATGGATCATATCTACCCCTTAATTTTTTACCACATTCAATAATAGTTATAAAAAATTAATTTAATTGGGATAAGGTTACCTCCAGCATTCTTAAATAGAGGAATATAGTTAGAATTTATGGATCAGCCCTTTATTTCTAGTTTACCACCAAGCCTTTATAATGGTTTTTATTTACATGACACCACTTATAAAAAACTTCTTTAAAAATGATTTATTTAGAGTTTACCACATTCTTTAGCTTGTTATTATCCTCTAGTGTAAGTATCAACCCCCTAGTGTAAGCTTTCTCCATTGATGCACCATTGTTGCACCCCTATTTTCCATGATTCTTTTTCTATGTAAGGAAAATACCACTAGTATTCCTCTCATTATTTGTAGTAGTATATATGAGACCACTTAATCATAATTTATTTTTTTCTTATCCAAATCCCATCAATGACACTTAATCCTTTTCCAATCAAAGTTAGCCCTTATTTAAATTCATTTTTCCTTCTTTCATATTTGGAACTTCTTCTTCTTCTTACTTTGGATTCCATGTTTTTTCTTTTCTTTACAATAGGGATGTTATGAGTGAAACAATATTGATGCTTGATTCACAGTTCATTTAACTGCATATTTTTAATCTAATATAGTAAATATATTTCCCATATCAATAGGTTTTGTTCCAATATCAATACTCTCTTTGTATATCATAGGAATATAGGATTTCCTTTTGACTTATTTTTCTCCATTCCAAACACATATCTTCCATATAACCAAGGTTAGAACATGTAAATTATCTCCTAAAGAAATAATACCTCATGTAGTCTTCTTTTTGTTGAGATATTGGTGTAGTGGTTTTTCTTCTACCATTGATCCCATGGGATTCTAAACACATACACATGGTGTGTCCCAACCTTCTACAGAACAATAATTTTATGGATACCTTATTTTTGGAGAATTATTTTCCATATTTTATATGAACCGTATATTTTATTATAGATTCAAGAATTGACCATTATTTCCATCCCCTTATTGAGGTTTTCATGGATATGATCTTTAACTTTTATTTCCTATTTTTAAAATTGATATTTTTTCCTAATTCCTTAAACTTATCATCTTTATAATTTATCTAGGATTCAATATATTCTAAACATAAGGTGGTCTATATTTTTTACTATCTTCTCTCTTAAATTTGTGTCTTGAGAAGGAAAATTATTTCCTTTAACTCTTTTTATGTGGTCATTCTATTTTTAATATCTTGTGTAATTTTTTCAAGTAGATCATTTTGTTATTTCACCTTTTCACCCATATTTTTTATATCAAAATTTAATGGAACATACAATTTTTCAGTATTATATTACACTATAATATATTTCTAATAAATTCGTAATTTACTTCATATATGAATTATCTTAAATCCATAATTTCTTATAATTATTGGATCTTTTCTTAGTTACTAAATGAATAGACTTTATATTAGAAACTAGATATAGTTGTTGCCACTTTTTTCAAGGGATCAATATTATTGGGAATATTTTATTTCAAAATTTTCAAGAAAATTAAAAATCATTTTTAGAAATAGATTTGAAAATGGAACAAAAATTATTCACCTTTGATGGAGTACTGGTATAGAAACCTATCTTTTTCTTAAATGACTATTAAATCGTTTTTAAGGTAAACAACATAATATTGAAACAATCTAGGATCCAAAGGTTTAGTACCTTGGGAAAATTATGCTCACACATCACTTGTACATAATAAAACTTAAAAATTAATTTAAATACTTCTTCTTTATCCCCCTAAAATCTCTCATGTTCTCCTTAGTACATATAATTATATGATGATATACATCAAAGAAATGGGTGAGCTAAAATCCTAGTAATGGTTGGGGTAACATAGAAGTAATAAGAGAAATGAATCAAAATTACATGGGTGAGCATAATAAACATCATCATATCATAACCATTGAATCCTCATTATAGTAATGCAGGATATATTTGATAAAGGAATGGAATATATAAAATGTATAATAATGAAACATAAAAACATAGTGGCCAAATACCAAAAATCACTATGAAAGAATATCACATCATGTTCATGTATAACATATGTTCATACATCATAACAACATAATTTTTAACAAATATAGCATCATGTATTTTCATAATACACATAATCTCATGAGATATATCACATTAACCAATTCATTACATGACTATATAATTCCAGGCCCACTAATCACATCATAAAATGATTATAATAATGACTTAAACATATAATATAAAATAATCATATTTATTAAATAAAAAAATGTGTAATGACCCGAATTTTTATAAATGAAATTACCCTTTTGAATGAATAAATGTATTATCAAGCAATGTACTTATAGAAAACACATTTACTACTTTGACTATTTTAGATAGTTATAAGTTATATCTTATTTGATTTAACATTCAATTAAGAATCATAATCATTTATAGTATATCCATTATGAAGGGATCATGTGATTAGTTTATATTAAGGGTTATGATAAAGTCCAATGTACACAGACAAAGGAATCGATGGTCTTGACCAGTAGAATCATACCCAATAAAGCCTATTTAACAAATATTTCAAGGGATATAGCATTAATAGGATTTACCCTTAGCCAAGTTCAAGCTAGTATTCAATAACTAAATCATGAAAGAAACCGTTTACATGAGAAGTTCAAGTTCATCGAGATCACAACTCAAACCATGTTCTCTAAACAACCCCAATAAAATCTCACCATTGCACACCTTACCCTTAGAGAATTCACTAGTACAGTAAAGGGATATGAATCTATACCCTAATAGTATAAATTTTTATATTTTATTACAATAAAATAATTATTATATTTATTTATTTTTATTATTACTTTTTAAATGACTAGATAATGAGTTTGATAAACATTATATTTTGATATGGTGAAACAAAAATTATATTATTGAGAAATATATAGTTTCAATCAAGAAAATATTTTTTATGAATTCAATAATTTTAAAAATAAATAATATTTTTAATAAAATATTTTTATTAAATAATACTTATTAAATATAAATTATAATATAATTTTAAGAAGTCAAATGTAATTTTTTTAAGGGTTAGAAAAAAATTATTGTTAGAAAAAAACTAATATTTTTAAATAAATAGGGATTTTTTATTTAAAAGTGTAAATTATAATATTTTTATAATTATTTTGATAAAATAAATATTATTTTTTAAATCATCACTTCAAAATTATGAAATGGTTAATTTTTCAAAATTTTATTAGATAGTTGAATTTTTTGGTAAAAATTAAATACGATATAAATATACTCAATGTATTAAGACATCATAGAAGCCCAAAATTGTTGTAATAAATATTATAAATAGTATAAAAGACCAAAATTATGTTTCCCCTATAAAATAATATTTTTTTAAAAGTTATTTGATTAATTTTATAAACCCTTAATGAATCCTCCAAAACTTATATTATATTTTAAGTTTTTAAAATCAATTATTTATAAACATGACTCACTTACACATGACCAAGGGTATTATTTTGAATATTTTGGTTCTTATACTTATAAAATAATTAAATACACTCTTATTTTTCATAAACTATGGAAAACATCATAGGATGTTTTGTTGTTTGGATAAATTTATCCTATGGAGTTCAGAACCTATGTTTAGAAATTAATAAATAATTCCCATATCTTTTTCTATATAAAACCACCCAAAATCCCATATTATTAAAAAACCATGGATCAAAAATTTACTCTTCCCTTACCTCTCTATATCCCTACTAATTTTCCTCCAATATCTTAATAATCTCCTCACAAAATTTAAGAAGTGCGCACTCAATGTATGGGATCCTCTTTTTCTCCTCTTTATTCAAAAACCTTATTTAAATTATACATTAATTTTTTCAATGTTTAATGTTGGCATATGTTTTCAAATATACCTCTTACTTTCCTTATTATTTAAAAGTTATAATATACCCTTTTCACTCTCATTTATCCCCTCCAGGAATCATTATGTACCCATGTTAAGCTGATGAAATCATCCTACGATTTTCCATACAGAACATTTTTATAGTGAATACTCATTACCATTTACACTCAAAGTTATTTTTCTAGTTATATTTATCATTTTTTAATTTATTATTTTAAATTTATGTAACCAAAACACCTTAATCATGGGGTTAAAATTGTTTTAATACATCCTTATGTTATATTCTATATGTGCCACACTTATACATGTGCATGATATGAAGTGATGGGTGGGCCCAGAATTATATATCCCTTTAATTCATTTATTAATGTATTTATCTCATGATATTACATGTATATTTAATGTTATTTTATCATCCAATGGTCTGAAGGCCTTCATTTTTTATTGATTTTTGATAATCCACCTTTAAAGGGGTGAGGTGGAACCCTTAAAAGGCCTGTTGGTGTAAGTATTACATGGATCGTAGGCCTTAGAGTAATTCATTGACCATAGGCTTTAAAAATTACATACAACCCATACTAACTACTTGTAATTTCTCCACCCTGGCATCTTCATCGTGAAATCAGGTCTCCACCTTCACATGGATGTTTGGCTAGGCTATCTCATGTATGCACAGGCTTGTCCCGATGGAAGGTGCCATACCCTCTCATTATTGAAATCCCTGTAGATTCTTCTATGGTGAAATCTCCTTTCTCATCCTCCTTATAGATCTTGTTCCTTGTAGGTTGTCTGGTTTTCATCTGCACTTAAGGTGGCATGAAGGCCTTAAGGTGGCCCGAAGGCCTTACTGGCCCAAAGGCTTGGGTGGCCCGAAGGCCTTAAAGGACTCAGGGACCAAATCGGTGTCCCAAAGGTTAGGATTTTTATCTCACACATTTCTTATGTATATCCCTAGGTTATCCCATGCAGTCTTAGAATATCCAAGAAATATAAGGTAATGTTTAAAATTTTTTAAATAATGATTTCATATCCATATTTTAAATTATTATGTTATGTACCTAATTTCCCAAAGACATTATGCATCGTGATCTTATGGGGTTATATTAATTTTACCTTTATGTAATAAATCATTAGGTAATGTGTATTAAAGATATGGGTTGTCATAGTTGGTATCAGCACAATGTCTAGTTATTTTTGGGTATTAGGATTTGAAGCTATAGTGAAAACCTTAAGGATAAAAATTAACATTGGAAAACATCCCTAAATTTTGGTAAGTATAGAGTAAGTTTATTATAATAAAATACACTCCTATCTATATACTAAAAGTTGATTTGGCTCTGGAAAAATTATACCTTGGGGTAATAACCCCAAAAAGGGTACTTTGAGATGGACTAGATCGTCACCTGGTGCAAAAAAATGGGCCTTTATACACACCTATTTTGACACTCCTAGGATGTATTCTTTGGTAAATTCACAAGCCCTTTACAAACCCTTATAAAGGGAAAAAATTCCCTATAATATTTCATATTAGGATATTATCATGTATAACTTAGATTGAAACCTATAAATTCATAGGTTAAGGAATACATACCATTTATGAAGTTATCCCTTTAATTTTCATGGTTTCCTATTTATGTGTTTTACAGTTTAAAAATTATCATCCCTAATTTTAGGTTTTATTTTTATTCAATGGCTAGAAATATGAGAAATTGATTTAAAAACCAATGTGAGGGGCAATTTGATGACTTCCCAAAAGAGATTTCCAACCTGATGGGAGTAGGAATTGGGAACTTCGTTACAATAATTTCTCAAATAAGTCAAATTTTGAACCAAAACTTGAATTACAAGGAACTCATTAATCCCCTCTAGAAAGACTAAGTTTCAATTGATACCTTTATATGATAAAGGCCACCAACTTTTAGTGGATATACCAGTACCTTAATCATGGAACAATAGATCATCTCCATTAAAAATATCATCTTCATCATTTAAATATCTAACCAATAGAAGTTCATGCTAGCCATGTATTATATGGATGAATAAGATGATAAATGGTGGATATTGGTCCAAAATATGAAGCTCAGTGAGTATATTGAAGAGATTAAGTGGAATGAATTATAGAAAAAAAAATTCAAACAAATTTCCTTCACACTCTTCGACTTAAAATGGAAAAGTATGTCCTTATCATTAAGAAAAAATATGATGAATCTATCAGGGTGTATGAAGAAAACTTCACAAGACTTGCATGATATGCCTCATGCTTTTTCATCTCCCCTAAAATTAATGTTGATAGCTTCTTTTGTGGGCTAAATTCATGTGCATGAAAATATTTGGAAATTAGAGACTTTTATAGTTATGATAAAATTGTATAATATTCCCTCAAATTTGAAATGGATATTGGTGAATCTTAGGATTCTCACAAGTTTGGAGTTAAGAAATGGAAAATGGTGTTTAATTCTAGATATATATAAGGTAAAAATATAATAGTGGAAGTAAATTCCAACATCCCACTTGTTAAAAGTGTGGGAATAAAAATCTTGGGAATTACCTTAAGGGGTGATAAAATGATTTCAGTGAACCTAGTTAGTTATTGCCAATAGTAGAAACCCACCAATATGATGGATGAAAGGAGTTATCTATTTAGGCCTCCGGCTATTTTCCAATGTTCCAACTATAAGTAAAAAATTATACTATACTAATCAGTGAAATAATCCAAGGGTTTTTAATGGTAACCAATGCCAACATCCTCCAAGGTCTATTGAGAAAGGGTGAGTTTATTCCATAACAACAACTGAGGTTGATCTAGACAACAAAGCGGTGGTAGGTGCACTAGTTATTAATTCAATAATAGTGAACATTATTTTTTATTTTGTTTTTATACATTCTTTAATATCATGAAAGTTTAATATAACTATTAAAACCCCACCTCAAAACATGTAATTTTTGTTATCAGTGAAGACATAAAGTGGGTCAATTATTGAATCCCAATCATTTAACACATTCCCTATCCAAATTTTCAGACTGAATTTCTCAGTGAACCATTTGATACACCCTTTAGTGTAATTCAATTCTAATCTAGGAATGGATTGGATTTCCATTTATAGAGCTAGTATTAGTTTCTAAGATAATGGAATCACCATATGTATAATGAATCATCAACAGATTTTATACAATTTCAAGGATAAGGATAAATATCCCTTGGTTTCATTATCTCAATTGTGGAAATAATTTCTCTATGAGAAATAATATTTTTCTCAAAAGATTAATAATAAGGAAAATATAATCTTGGAAGAAATTCCCATTATGAGGGAATTCACATATGTGTTTCTCGAAGAATTTTATGGTCTTCATCCTAGCCGATAGGTTGTATTATCAATCAATATTATATTTGGATATTTTACAATATCCAACACTCTATATAGAATATCCAATGTTTGAAATTTAATAGCTAATTAAGTGACTACAAGATAATCTAGATAAAGGGTTTATACTCCCAAGTGCTTCACAATGGGGTGCATCGGTTCTCTTCATCAAAAAGAAGGATGGGTCAATGCACCTTGGAATTAATTATAGTGATCTAAAAAGGATCAATATAAATTAGAAGTATCCCCTACCATGTATTGATGACTTGTTATATCAGCTACATGGAACACAATAATTCTCTAAGGTGAAGCTTCAGTCAAGATATTATTAAGTAAAGGTGAAAATGGTGGATTTCCCCAAGACTGCTTTTCATTAAATTTATAGGATCCATGAGTTCATAGTGATTCTATTTGGACTCACTAATGATCCATAAATATTCATCGACTTGATGAATATAGTCTTTAGGGATTACCTCAATAAATTTATGGTAGTCTTTATAGAAAATATTCTTATCTACTCTAAATTCAAGGAAAGACATGAGAAACATTTGAATTATACACTAAAGTCTTTGTGAAAGAAAAAAGTTATTTGTGAATTATAGTAAATGAAAATTATTGGTTGATAAAGTAACTTTCATGGGGCATTTTATCACTAGTAAAGGGATATCTATAGATCCATCAAAAAAATGAGGTAGTTGAAGGATGTCCAAAACTAGAATATGTGAAGGAAATATATAGTTTCCATTTATTATATGAGTATTATCTTTGATTTTTGAAAATATTCTCATGATTTTAAATCCCGATAACCAAGATAACTCATAAGGGAGTTAAGTTTTTCTAGACTGATTAATTCTAAGATAGATTTAAAAAGTTGAAGAAGAGGTTAATCACTTCACATTAACTCACATTACCCACCAATGTGGAAGCATTTTTTATCTATAGAAATGCATCTAAAAATTTCTTTGGTTGTGTACTCATTAAAGATGAAAAATTTATAGCTTATTCCTCCTACCAATTAAATATCCATGAGTATAACTACCTTAATCATGATCTGGAAATGGTTATAGTGATATTAACACTAAATATTTCAAGACATCACCCCTATAGGGAGGAGTGTAACATATATAAAGATCATTAAATCCTCAAGTATATATTCAAAAAAATTATATAAATATGAACCAACATAGGTGGTTATATCTAATTAAGTATTATGATTTTTCAATACATTACTATCCTTGGAAAGAAAACAAATGTGTCATATTCTTACAATAGAAAGGATCCCACAACCCTATCCATGATGAGGATTGCAAGGGATCCAATCATCTTGGATATAAAAAGGATGGAAATGGGAATCATAAAAGGTTATTTATTCTACCTTTCTCAAATTACTTCTCAACTGTTTATTCTTTATAGGATCAAGGGGCTTGAAAAGATGATTAGGTACTACATAAAATGATAGAGAATATTCTAGAGTACATCATTACTAAGTATGGAGTTATAAGGTTTGGAACCCAGAGATGTGTCCCGTAAAAACCATAACAAAAGAGGTAACCTCTGGATGATGCACATAGATCATCATTATCTATTTATCCAGAAAGCACAAAGATGTATAGATATCTAAACAAAAACATCTACTGGGATAAAATAAAGAGAGAGGTTGCAGAATTTTTACCTCGATGCATAGAATGTCAATAATTTAAGGTTAAATGAAAAAAAATCTAAGGGTATGATGAAACCATTTCCCATACCAGTATTGAAATTGGAAATCATAATAATATATTTCATTATAGGACTCCCCAAGACCTCTAAAGATAATAAAACCATCTGGGTGGTAGTTGATAACCATAAAATGTCAATGCATTTAATTTCTATTAAGGAATATTTATCTCTTGAAAAACTTTCCAAGATATACATAAGGGAAGTAGAAAGACTGCATGGAGTTCCACTATCTATTGTATATGATTGAGATCTGAGGTTTACCTCAATTTTTTGTATAATACATCAAAAATAATTGGATATAGAGATGAGATTAAACAATTATTATCACCCTCACATGGATGGTTAGTCTAAAATATCCATTCAAACTCTGGAGGATATATTTATATCATGTTCAATGTATTTCTAAGGATATTGGGATCAACACCTTCCCCTAGTTGAGTTCACATATAATAATATTTTACATTATAGAATTCAAATGGAATATTATGAGGATCTATATAGGAAGTGGTTTTAGACTCCAACATGTTAGGATGAAGTTGTAGAGCAGAAGCTGATGGGACCTAATCATATCTAAGAAATAAATGATAATGTTCAAACCATTCTGTGTAGATGAAATCTTCACAGAGTTAATAGAAAATCAATCCAAATAATCATCAATGTGACCTAGAGTTTGAGGCCAGAGATAAGTTGTTCCTTCATATATCACCATGGATTAAATTCATGAGGTCTAGTAATAAGGGAAACCTTATTCCTAGATACATTGTTCCCTTTGATATCCTTGATCGCACCAGAGCAATGGAATATCAACTAGCACTACCAACTAACATAACTAAATTACATGATGTGATCCATATATCCCTCTTGAGGAAGAACATACCAAACTCCTTACATGTACTAAATCCAAAGGTGGTACCATTGGATAATGATATTTCATATTATGAGTATTCGGTGGAGATATTAGATTGTAGAGAAAAAGTTCTCATAAACAAGACAACTCACTTGATAAAGGTTCTATGGAGGAACCACAAGTTTGAGGAAGCAACATGGAAACTGGAATAAGTGATGAAACCAAAGTAAACTCATTTTTTTTGGTGTTTTAGATGAAAATTTTAAGGGTGAAATTTATAAAGGGTGAATAATGTAACAACCCAAAGTTTTATAAAATAAATTCCCTTTTTTAATCAATAAATTATTTATTAAGTGATGTAGTTATAGAAAATGAATGCCCCAATTTGTCTATTTTAGACTATTATAAGTTATATCATGTCAGATTTAAAATACATTTAAGCATAAAAAATATTTATATTATAGACTTTATATAGTGATTGTATGACTAGTATATATTATGGGTTATAATAAATTCTAATTGAAATAGATAAGGGAATCAATATCCTTGACTAGTAGGATCGTAACCAATGAAGCCTATTTATAAGAGTTTTCAAGCGAGATAGAATCATTGGGTGTTTCCCTTAACCAAGCCCAATCTGAGATTCAACAAATAAAGTATGAATATAACCATTTACTAGAGTAGTTCAAGCTTATCAATATCATGTCCCAGACCATTTTCACTAAACCACCCCAAGAAAATCTCATCATCTCACACCTTACCCTTAGGGAATTCAATAGTGTAATAAAGGGATATGTATCTAAACACTAATATCATGAATTTTCATATTTTATTTCAGTAAAATAATTATTATATTTGTTCCTTTATATTATTGATTTTTAAATAATTAGATAATGAGTTTTAAAAAAATAGATTTTAATATGATGAAAAACAAATTATATTTTTGAGAAATATATAGTTTCAATCAATACACTCTTTTTGGTGAATTTAATAATTTTTTAAATAAATGATATATTAATAAAAAAAATATTAAATAATATTTATTAATTATAAATGATAATATAATTTTATGAATTCAAATGTAATTTTTATAAGGGTTAGAAAACTGTTATTGTTAAAAATACCAGTATTTTTCAACAAATGGGGGTTTTTTATTTAAAATTATACATTATCATATTTATAGAATTATTTTTATAAAATAAATATTATTTTTTAAATAATCTTGTAAAAATTATTAAATAGTGAATTTTTTATAATTTTCTAAGATGGTTGAATTTTTTGGAAAAAATTAAATACAGTATAAATATACATTTTGTATTATAACATCATAAAAGACCAAAAGTGATATAATAAATTATATAAAGAGTATTAAAAACCCAAATGATGTTTACCATTCCAAATAATTTTTTTAAAAGTTATTTGATTAATTTTATAAACCTCTAATGAATCATCCAAAACCTATATTATATTTTAAGGTTTTAAAATAAATTATTTATAAACATGATTTACTTACACTTAACCAAGGGAATTTTTTTAAATAATTTGGTTCTTAACCTTATAAAATTATGAAATAAACTCTTATTTTGAGAAAACCATGTGAAAAATCATGTTATGGTTTGTGGTTTGGATTATTTTATCATATAGAGTCCAAAACCTAAGTTTAGAAATTAATAAATAATTCCCCTCTCTTTTTCTATATAAACCCATTCAACCTCTCATTCCCCTTTGATAAAAATCCTTGGAGAATTAATTTAATCTACCATTATCTCTCTATATCCCTATAAGGTTCCCCCAAGATCTTAATAATCTTATCCCAAGCTTTAAGAAGTTCCCACTCAAGGTAATGAATCCTCTCTTTCTCCTCTTTATTCAATAACCTTCTTTAAATTATTCATTTTTTCAATTTTTCATCTTGGGATATGTTTTCACAAATACCTATTACTATCCTTATTATTTGAAATTTATTAGAGACCCATTTTACTCTCATTTAACACTTTCATGAATCTTTATGTACCCTCGTTATGCTTCTAAAATCATCCTAGGATTTTCAATGCCAAACATTTTTATAGGGAATAACCATTCCCATTTACACTCAAAGTTATTCACCTATTTTTATCTATCCTTAATTTATTGTGAATTTTCTATGTATGTAAGCCACACTCCTAAATCTTGGGGTTAAAATTAATGATATACGTTCTTATTTTGTATGATCTATGTGGCACACTTATGCACGTACATTATATAAAAGTGATAGGTGGGCCTAGAATTATATATCCCTTTAACGAATTGGGTAATGATTTTATCTCCTGAGATTCCATGTAGGGTTCATGGGTGGTTATCCTAATCACACTATGTTATGATATCTTGTCAGTTATCCATGACTTATGTTTATGATGTCATGTTTTATATTTTCCCATATTCTTATGTTTCCTTCATGTTATCATCATATATCATTATTTTTTATTCATTTTATGATTCTCATACATTTTATATCCTGTTGATATGTCTATTGACTCGCAAGTATTACTTCCATCATGTTATTATTTGATTATTCTCTTACTAGGCTTTTTATCTCTCTCCATTCATATTTTCACACCTAGGTTATCCCAAGAGGTTTTATAAGATCCAAGGAATATAATTGTATGATTTGAATTTTTAAAAATGATTTTGTACCCATGATTTAAGTTATTATATAATGTACCTAATTTCCCAATGACACTAGGTCTCATGCTTTGATGGGGTTGTATTAAGTGTACCTTTATGTAATAAACCATGAAGTGAAGTGTGTTAAAGATATGGGTTATAATACTATGGAACATAATGGTTTTCATAAAGGTTTTGTAAAGAATACTTTCATGGATAACCTTTAGGGTTCAAAAATTAATTATATAGACCATAATTTGGAATAAAACATCATTTTCATTGATTGGATAAAAACTAAAAATAATTCTATGAGATGTTTTATAAATTAAATTATTTTAAAAAAAATTGTAACTATATTATAAAACATTTAAAAAGGGTAGAAACATGTATATCCCTAAAAAAGGGAAATAATAATGGATATATTTTTTAAGTACATCAAAATAATATTCATATAGGAAATAATGTGAAAGATGAGATATCCCAAAAAAGAAGGATTCCAGGTCTAAGAATAACCTTACCTTAAATCCATCTTTATTTAAACACTTTTCTGACTCCCTCCTATCAATATTTCTTCTTTCCTGTGGTATTAGGCTCCTTAAATTATTATAGTTTGTTACTCTAAAACATCCCTAAGGATTCTAAGGGGAATGAAAGAGGTTATTTGGTAGATATTTGGATTTCTTAAGTGAGTGAGGAGTAGTTTTCTGAGGTAAGGAAGAGGGGATATTTATACTTGAGGAGAGGGATATTTTAAGGATAAAATATTGAATAAAAGTTATGGTATTTGTAAAAATTGTATTTTTTACTATACACTAAAAATCAACTTTTTAAAAAAAATTAAAAAAAATCACCCATAAGATAATTTTGATGTTCTGATTCCAAAATTAATATTAATTTTTTCAGAATAATTTTATAGACTATAGAAATTTATCTTTAAATAAAATTATCATTTTTTAGAAAATATAAATTTTATGACATGACCAAATTTCTAACCTTTAGAAAAAATTACCTATAAATTCATAAAATCATTATATATAAATAATTATTTTCATATAAAATTAATTTGTGAAAATAAACTTTATTTTAAAATTTTTAAATTATCATCACAAAATATATTTTAACAAAAATATAACATATATATTTCACCAAAATAAAATCATAATTTATTTATGTCAAAAATTTATTTTATTATATTTAACACTTTTTTTAAATTGATTATGATTTAAATTTAATTAATATATTGAAGTGTTTTTGGTTTTCATAATGTGGTTAATTTGTTTTACACTAAACTACATTATTGAACATGACATGTGTTTAATTAGAATGAGATTTTTTTTATGAAAGTCTAAGTCATTGCAAGTTTCATTTATCTTATTTTCTCTCAATCATGTATTCTCTTTTAGCACAATTTCCCTTGGATAATATATCCCCATTAATCTTTTACCACTTAAAATAATTTTTAGAAATATTTAACTATATGGGAAGAGTTTTACCTCTATTATTATTAAATAGAGGAATATGGATGGCCTTTATGGATCAACCCTTTGTTTATAGTTTTCTGCCAAGCCTTTGTAGTGGTGTTCCTTTGCATGAGACCACATGTAAAAAATTCTTTCAAAATGATTTATTTAGAGTTCATCATAATATTTGTCTTGGTATTGTACTCTATTGTAAGGCTCATCCCACTAGTGTAAGCTTCCTCTATTGATCCACCATTATTGTACCCTTCTTTTCCACAATTCTATCTCCATGTAAGGAAAACTCCACTGATATTCCTCTCATACTTTATAGTAGTATATATGAGACCACTTAAGCGTGATTTATGTTTTTCTTATCTAAGGGAAATAAATTCCAATTCATCCTTTTCCATTTGAGATTACACCTTATTAAAATTCATGTTTTTCCTTTCATAGCAGGAACAACTTATTTTTTCTTACTTCATATTCCATATTTTCCTCTTTTCTTTGTAATAGGTCTATTGTGAGTGGATCAGTACTGGTTCTTTATGCACCCTTTGTTTAAATCCATATTTTTTATTCAACATAGTAAATCTATTTTTCATATCAATAGATTTTATTCTAGTTTAAATACTCTCCTTATATTTCATAGAAGAAGAGGATTTCATTTTGATTTATTTTTCTTCTATCTATACACAATTTCTTTCTATATGACCAAGGTTAGAACGTGTAAATAATATAAAAAAGAAATTATACTCATGTGATCTACTTTTGTTTGATATATTTTTTCATCATATTTTCTTCTACCATTGAGCCCTTGGGATTCTAGACACATACACATGGTGTGTCTTAACCTTCCTTAAAAGTATAATTTTATGGATACAATATTTTGGGAGTCTTATTTTCTATATTTTTCATGAACCTTAAATTTATTTATATATTCCATAATTGAAATTTATTTTCAACCCCTTATTTGTGTTTTCATGGATGGGATCATTACCTTTTCTTTCATATTTGAGGAAATGATATTGGTCTCAAATTCCATGATCTTATCATATTTATTTTTTATCAAGAAAGATATATCTTATAAATGTGAGGTAGAATGTATTATAAACTATCTCCTCTATTCTAGTTGTGTCGTGAAAAGTAAAATTATTTCCTTTAACTATTTTTCTACGGTAATTTTCTCACTAATATCTTGTGTAAGTTTTTCTAGTAGATCATTTTTTCTCTCACATTTTCACCCATATTTTTTATTTCAAAATTTAATGACACATATAATTTATTCTGTATTATATTCTACTTGGATAGATATATAATGAATTCATAATTCACTTCATGCATGACTTCCCATAGATACATATTTTCTTATAATTATTGGATCTTTTCTTGGTTACTACATGAATAACCTTTAAAATGGAAACTAGATATAGTTGTTGTAACTTCCTCCAGGGATAGCCATTGTGGGGAATCATGTATTTCTTGATTTTCAAGAAACTTCTATAGCATTGTTATAAATATATTTGAAAATAGAATCAAAATTATTCCCTTTTTTGGAGAAATTGTATAGAAACCCAAATTTTTTTTAAATGAATATTAAATCATTTTTAAGATAAAAAAACATCATAGTGATATAATCCATGGTCCAAAGGTTTAGTATCTTCAGTAAATTTGGCTCATACATCACTTGTACATAATAAAACTTAAACATTAATTTAAATCCTTATTCTTTATCCCCCTAAAATCTATCACATTCTACTTAGTATATTTAATCACCGGAGGATATACATCAAATAAAGTGATGAGCCGAAATCCCAGTAAGGGGAGGGATAATATAGAAGGAATAAGAGACATGGATCAAAATTATATGGGTTATATTAATCAACATCATCATATCATAAGCATGGTATCATCATTATAATCATGTTGGAAACATTTGATAAAATCTTGGAATGTGAAATATGCATAATAGAGTCGTGTTATGCTCTTTCCCTTTCTCTCCACTGATGGCATAGGGAATATCAGCAGTGTTGTCTCCCCTCCTCAACCTGTTTCGGCTGGGGAGGGGAGATTTAGTTTCTCCTTCACGCTCTCTCCCTTCCTATTTCCCCTCTTTCTCCCCTTTAATGGATTCATCCCCCCCTCTCTCTTTTCCCTATGATTAAAATAGTCTATAAGGTATAATCCTTCACAAATGGAGTTCTCTCGGTATTTATTTATCTTTTAGAGTTCAAAGAATCTCCAGATTTACTAGATATCACTTTAGTATCCTGATTCGGAAAGAATTTCCCCTTTATTGATGTGTTTGACTAGTTTTTGTTCTCTTATACAAATTTTCAGGATCTAGTGATTGTTGGCCTTTTTAATGTGAGACACATATAGATCCATTTCCCAAATGATGAAGTCCTAGTTAATGTTTGGTTTTTTCCTCCATGATCTATGGTGGTAGTTAGTTTTTCCCTCTTCTGATGGACCTTCAACTTTCATCTAAGGTGCAACCCTCTGATCACAACACTCTGGATTTCTCTACCTAGACTTCCTTTTCTATTCCATAATTTAGTGATCCTACAGTTGATAAGTAATATTTTAGTCTGCTATATCTATTTGGATTCCCACACTAAGGACATTTTCCATCCAGTTTCACCTAGGGTCTGTGTTGGGGCTGATATATCAAAATGCCCATTGGAATCCATAACCATTGAGATCAAGGGAGAGCTCTGCTGGCATCAGACGGTATGTTATGATTCTTGGATCCCTTTATATTCATGTTGTCATCGATTAGGTCATGATGATTCCAGATGTCATTGAATATTCTCTAGTTGTTACCGGACTATGCCTCCCCATCTTATGGAGGTTGGAACAGTCATAGTTTTCAAGGCCATAGATGTTAATCAATCGGATAAGCGAGAAGACGTTGTTGGTCTACGATGCAAAGTAGATACAAGTAAAACTGCATTGGGGGATAATTAGGAGATAACCTACCCATTTCCTTCTATCCAATGAAAGGATAGAATTTTGAGTGAAAATATAAAGGTTGAATATTGTTTTACTCGATTAAAACAGGTCTTGGGTAACCTCAATCAGTTACAGGATCCGAGTGATAATGAGGCGTAGACCCCTAGACAGCCTATTTGCATCAGTATTGAGAAGAATGTCCCAGCCAATGCTCCTCCAGGGGATAAGGTATCCTTAATCATCTAAGGGTACCCTATATGTGTTAACTTTGGGGTAGAAATTGGTATGGAGACCAAGCTATTTGGAAATACATTGCAGGAGGAGTCTGTTGCAGTATCACAACTTGGAAAAGGGAGGCTGGATAAGGTGAGTGTCTTGGGTTCCTTATACCGAATCACTCTCACTTAAAAATCCTTATCCCATCTAAATTATATAAGTGTGGGTAAGAAGACTACATTTGAGGCTAAATTAGGAATGGTGAAGTCTCTATGTAGGTAGAACCCCCTCAAAGAAGGCCCAGTGGTTTTGTTGGGAAATTGATTTGAAGGTCTGGATGTCCAAGAACCAACAATAGATCAAGAGGAGGATGATTTATGTGACAAAAGTTATAGCCAATTCTCAGTGGATAATTTGGAAAGAATTCAAGTGAAAGGTTTTCACATTCCTAGAAGGAAGAAAGGGAAAAAATGAAATTGAGACTCAGATAAATGTATTATGGTAAAGGGGGAAAACCAAAGGGATTCAAAGATTATTCACACTTTCCTAAACCAATGGAAACTAGGTTGGATAATAAGGGTGGAAACAAGGAAATAAAATCCTTAAATAATTGGGAAAGTGGAGAACAAAGAGGGAAAATAGTGATAGTTGAAGAAGTGGGAGGGGAGTGTTTGAATCTCATCCTCCATTCTAAGAATGAAATGCTTGAAAAATCTATTCGGGTCAATTCTTCAAAGGAGGAGATAAAAATAATATATAAAAGAAGGTTTTGAGTTGATGCCAAGAAGGATAAAGAGGCTTGGTTAGACAAACAAGACAGAATTATGGCTTGAGGCTTCGACTAATGTAAAATCAACTCATATGAATTCATTTAGACAATGGAAAGAATGGATACCCACATTGAAGAGCTTATAAACAAGGATCCAGACACCCAGGTTAGTACACTACATTGGGAATTATATAGAGTGTCTGATTATAATAATATTAGTCTTGTGGTTAAAAAATTTGTGAGCTCTTTCATCATGTAGTGATATATATGTTTTGTGAACTATAGTTTCCCACTTTTCCTTATAGTGGATTAATAAAAAATTATATTTGGAAGGATAGTGGTCAAATATCACACATATTTGTAAACTAAGATATCATCATGTTCACACATAACATATGTGCATAAATCATAACATCATAATTTTGAACAAATATAACATCATATATACACATAAACTCATGAGTTATATCACATTAACCAATTAATTGGAAGGAAATATAATTCCAAGCCCAATAATCACATCCTAAAATGCTTATAATCATGAATTACATATAGAATATAAAATAATAATAGTAATAATATAAAACAATGTATAACAACCCAAATTTTTATAAATTAAATTCCCTTTTTGAATGACTAAATTCCTTCTTAAGCAATGTAGTTATTGAAAACACATGCACAAAATTGTCTATTTTGGATTGTTATCAATTATATATTTTCATATTTAAATGACTATTAAGTATCATAAATGTTGATAGTATATTCATTATATAGTGTTCATATGATAAGTATATATTAAAGGTTATGATAAAGTCCAATTGACATAGAAAAAGCAAATGATGGCCTCAACCAGTAAGATCATACCCTATGAAACCCATTTATCAGAGCTTCCAATCAAGATAGCATCATAGGGATTTTACCTTGACCAAGACCAAGTCATGATTCAATAAATAAATCATTAATTAAACTGTTTATATTATAATACCAATCTCATATTGATCATGGTTCAAACTATGTTTGTTGAACCACATCATCGCACAACTTACCCTAAGGGTATTCATTGGTGTAATAAAGGTCTATGTATCTAGACCTTAACAATATAAATTTTTATGTTTTCTTTCAATAAAATAATGGTTATATTTATTCCTTTTTATTATTACTTTTTAAATTATTATATAATGAGTTTGATAAAAATTAGATTTTGATACGATGAAACACAAATTATATTTTTGAGAAATATATAGTTTCGATCAAGACATGATTTTTAATTAATTCAATAATTTTTGAAATAAATGATATATAAATTAAATATTATTATTAAATTATATTAATTAAATATAAATCATAATATAGTTTTATGAAGTCTAATGTAATTTTTATAAGGGTCAGAAAACTGTTATTGTCAAAAAAATAGTATTTTTCAATAAATAATGATTTTTTATTTAAAAGTGTAAATTCTCATATTTATAGAATTATTTTGATAAAATAAATATTATTTTTGAAATCATCATATCTAAATTATCCAATGGTGAATTTTTTATAATTTTTTGAGACTATTGAATTTTTGGGTAAAATTTATATATTGTATAAATACACAATATGTATTATGACATCATAAAAGCCCAAAACTGATGTAATAAATACTATAAAGAGTGTAAAAGAATAAAATTGTGTTTCACCTTTAAAATAATGAGTTTTCTTGAAGTTATTTGATTAATTTTATAAACCCTTAATGAATCCTGCAAATCCTATATTTTATTTTAAGGTTTTAAGATCAATTATTTATAAACATGACTCACTTCCACATAACCAAGGGTATTATTTTAATTATTTGTTTACTATCCCTATAAAATAATTAAATACACTCATATTTTTAAAAAACTAATGGTAAAAACCATTTTATGGTTAATTTTTTGGATTAATTTATCATATAGAGTCCAAAACTTATGTTTGGAAATTAATAAAGAATTGCCCAGTCTTATGCAATATAAACACACCCAACCTCTCATTAAAATTAACTAAAAACCTTTAGATCTAAAATTTAATATTTAATTCTCTCTAAATATCCCTCTAAACTTCCCCTGATATCTTAATAATCTCTTATCGTTCTTGAATAAGCACCCTCTCAAGGTAAGGGATCCTCTCTTTCTCCTCTTTATTCAAACACCTTCTTTAAATTGTGATTTTTTTTCCAATTTTTCATGTTGGGATATGTTTTCAAACATCCCTATTACTTTAATTATTATATAAATGTTATTATTTACCCCTTTCAATCTCATTTAACCCTTCCATGAATCTTTATATACCCCCTTTATGCTGCTGAAATCATCTGGTGATTTTCCATGCTAAACATTTTTGTAGTGAATACACATTCCCATTTCCACTAAAAGGTATTCACTTAGTTGTTTCTATACTTCATTTATGGGGGATTTTACATGTATTTGACCCATACTTCTTAATAATTTTGTTAAAAGTGATGAAATACATCCTTATTTTGTATGATCTATGTGGCACACTTATACATGTACTTGATATGAAAGTGATGGCTGGGCCTGAAATTATATAGACCTATAATACATTGTGTAATGTTTTATATCATTAGTTTCCATTTATTTTTCATGTGATGCTATCCTAAGAACACTATTTTATGATTTCTTTATGGTAATCATTAACTTATGTTTATGATTTCATGTTTTATATTGTTTCTACATTCTTATTTTTCCTTCATGATATCATCATATATCATGATTTGATGTTTATGTGTATGATTATCACCCCATTTATGTCCCATTTATATTCATATTGACTCACATTTATTACTTTAATCATGTTATGCTTTGATTATTACCTTACTGGGATTTGTATCTCACCCCTTTCATATGCATGCCCCCATGTTATCCCATACAGTTTTAGAATATCCAAGGCATATAAGGGCGTGTTTCAAAGTTTTTAAACAATGTTGTTGTACCCATGTTTTATGTTATTATTTCATATACCTAATTTTCCAACGACACTAGGCCTCATGATCTTGTTCAGTTGTATTAATTGTATATTTAGATAATAAATCATGAAGTAAATTTTATTAAAGATATGGGTTTTCATAGTTAGTATCAGAGAAAAGTATAGTTATTTTTTGGGATTAGGATTATAAAACTCTATTTAAAGCCTTAATTATAAGACTAAACATAGGAAAACATCCCTAAATTTTGGTAAAGTGTAGATTAAGTATTTTCAAATAAAATTCATCCCTCTCTAGATACTATAAGTAGATGTACATCTAGTATAGTTATACCTAGGTGTAACATCACTAAAAAGGTATCATTGATCTAGACTCTATCATCACCTAGTGTATGAAAATGTGATTTTATACACACCTAGTTTGACACTCTTGGGGGATATGCTTTGGTAAATCCATAAGATCTTTACAAATCCTTATTAAAGGAAAAAAAATTCCCATAAGATTTTATATTAGAAAATTGTCATAGATAAGTTATATTGATATATATAAATTCACAGGTTAAGAAATATATACCATTTATTAATTTATTTCTTTAATTTTCATGGTTTCCCATTTATGTGTTTAATAGTTTAAAAATACACATCCCCAATTTTCCCATTATTTTTATTCAATGTATAGAAATAGGAGAAACTGAGTCAAAACTCAATGTGAGGGGAAATGTGATGACTACCAATATTAGATGCCCAACCTAATGGGATAAGTAATTGGGAACTTCATCATAATAATTTCTCAATTAACACATGTTTTTAAAAAAAACATGAATAGGGAGGAATACTTGAATCACCCCAATATATAGAAAGTTGTGATTGATACCTTTATGAGACAAAGGCCTTTGACTTTTAATAGATCTACTAATACCTTAATCATGGAAAAATAGATCAAATCCATTGAAAATATATTCTTCATCCTCCAATTATCTAAGTAAGTGAAGGTCGTGCTAGCAGTTTATTGTATGGATGGAGAAGCAAACCAATGGTCAAAGTTGGTCAAAAATATAAATCCTATATAGGATATCAAAGAGATGTAGTGGAATTAATTCTATAAAAATTTTAAAAAATTATTTCCCTCACACTCTTTTTCTTAAAATATATAGGGATTTACTCTACCTTAATAAAAAAGATGATTAATCCATAGGGGTGTATAATAAAAACCTTACTAGACTAGCATGATTCACATATGGATTTTTTATCTCCCCTGAAAGTAAATTTGGCCACTTATTTTATGGGATAAAATCAATTCTATAAAAATATTTGTAAATTCTAGAATTTTATAGATAAAAGTAATTTTTTTTATATTCCCTCAAATTAAAAATGAAGATTTTGTGAATCTAAAGGGTCTCACAAGTCAAGAGATAAGAAGTGAAAATTGGAGTTTAATTCTGGAGGTACAATGGATAAATCTAACCATGTAAATAAATTACAACATACCACTTGTAAAAAGTGTGGGAAGAAACATCCTAGTAATTTCCTAAAGGGGAAAAGGAAATTATTTAAGTGTGGGAAGGAATGGCCCCTATCCAATGATTTTTGATGGGGGAAACCCACCAATGTGATAGAAGAAATGAATGCTCCAATAAACCCATAGCCTATTGTCTAATTTTACAACTACAAGGAATAAGTATAATATGTGAATCAATGAATTAATCTAAGGTTTATTGATGATAACTAATACCAACAGCCTCTGAAGTCTAGGGAGAAAGGGTGGTATTATTCCATCACAACTGGTGAGGTGGATCCTGACAATGAAGTGGTGATAGGTATGATAGTTATTAATTTAAGAATAATAAATGTAATTTTTATTCTAGTTATATACATTAATTCATATAATGAAAGTTTATTATAACTATTCAAAAACCACCTCAAAACATGGAAGTTGAGTTATCAGTGAAGATAGATAATTGGTCAATTATTACATCCCAAGAATATAAATCACCCCTATCAAATTTTGTGGGCTTAATTTCCTAGTGAAACTTTTTATAATACATTTAATGTAATTTCATTCTATTTTAGTCATGGATTAAATTTACATATATAGAGACATCATAAATTTCTAAGGTAAGGAAATATCTCTCTGTTTCACAAATCATCCTCTAATTCTATACAAGTGAAAGGAGGAGGATGAATATCCTTTAGTATCATCATCTCCATAATGGATATTATTTCCCTATGATAAATCATATATTTCTCAAATTATTGAGACTAACTAAAATATCATCCTTAAATACATTCCCTTTGTGAGATAATTTTCTGACGTGTTTCCTGAAGAATTTTTTGGTCTTCCTCATAGACAAAATTCTGAGTTATTAATCGATATTATACTAAAATATTTTCCAATATTCAAAAATCCATATATAATAACCACTTTTCAACTTTAAGGTCTAAATAATAAACCAAAATAGAATCTGGATAAAGGGTTTATATGCCCAAGTGGTTCATCAGGGGGTTCACCAGTCCTCTTAATCAAGAAGAAGGATGGTTCAATGTGCCTTTACACTGATTATCAAGATTTTAACAATATCATGATAAAGAAGAATTATCATCTACCATGTATTGATGAATTTTTATAACATCTACATGGAACATAATACTTCTCTAAAGTGGAGCTTTGGTAGGGATATTATCAAGAAAGGTAAATAAGGAGGATATCCCCAAGACTGCTTTCTATATAAGGTATAGGCATTATGAGTTCATAGTGATTTTATTCAGATTTTCTAATGATCCATAAATTTTCATGGAATTTATGAATATAGTATTTATAGACTACCACAACAAATTTTTGGTAGTCTTTATAGATTATATTCTTATCTACTTCAAAATCAAGGAGGGACATGAGGAGAATTTGAATTCTATACTGAAGACTTTGTGAAAGGAAAATTTATTTATGTAGCATAGTAAATGTGAGTTCTATATGGATAAAGTAACTTTCATGGGACATGTTATTATTAGTAAAGGGATATCTATTGATCCTTCAAAAATTTAGGCAATTTAAGGATGTCTAAGACCAATATATGTGATGGAAATAAATAGTTTCCTTAGATTTGCTGCTTACTATCATTGATTTGTGAGAAACTTCTCACGATTTTAAATACCACTAACCAAGATAAGTCAAAACGGGGTTAATTTTTTCTATACTTATGAATGTGAAGATATATTTAAAGAGTTTAAGAAGAGACTAATCAATTCACCTATATGCACATTACCCACAATGAGGAAGGATTTTTGATCTATAACAATGCATCTAAAAAGGTCTTGGGTTGTGTACCCATTCAAGATGATAATGAGATAGCATATATATCCCTCTAATTAAAGATTCATGGGAAAAACTAACCAAATAATGATCTATAATTAGATGTAGTGATCTTCACACTAAAGATTTGGTGACACTACCTCTACAGGTAAAAGTGTTACATATATAGAGATCATAAAAGCCTAAGGTATATATTCGCAAAAAAAGGAGCTTAATATGAACCAATTAAGGTGGATAGATATTATTAATGATTATAATTTTTTAATTCATTTCCATCTTAGGAAAGAAAAAAACTAGTAGATTCTTTGAGTAGAAAGTATCACACAATACTATCAATAATGAGGATTGCAAGGGTTCAAATATTCTTATACATGAAAAGGACTAAAATGGGAATAATAAAATGATTTTCATTATACCTTTCTAAAATTAATTCTTAGTTATCTATTTTTTAGAGGATCGAGTAGTCCCAAAAAGATGATTAGGTGTTATAGAAAAGGTAATGAATATTATAGAGTTCAAATTTGGTAAAGATGTAGTTATAAGGTTTGGAACTCGAATATGTGTCCCATTAAAACCCTAACTAAAGAGGGTACTTCTATATGATGTTTATAGATTATAATTCTCTATTAATATAACAATATCTAAGATGTATATAGATTTAAAGAAAAAATTATGGTGGGATAACATAATGAGAGATTGAAGAATTTTTATCTTGATGCTTAGTATAGCAACAAGTTAAGGTTTAATGACAAAATTCTAAGGGTGTGGTGTAACCATTTACCATACATATAGGAAAATGGGAAACATAACCTTTTATTTAATTGTATGAATCCTCAGGACCTCTAGAGAAAATAATTATATCCACGTGGTAGTCAATCGCCTTTCAAATTTAGTGTATTTCATTTCTATCAAGGAAGATTTTTCTTTTGACCAAATTTCCAATATATATATAATTGAAGTGGAAATACTGCATGGAGTTCCACTCTCTATTATATCTAATAAATATAAAATGTTTACCTCAAGATTTTGGAGAATCCTTCATTAATTGTGGAATAAAAATCTATTCTTCAGCACTACTTTTCACCCTTAGATAGATGATCAGTCTAAAAGAACCATTAAAAATATATAGGATATGTTGAGATCATGTTCAGTGGATTTCTAAGGATATTGGGATCAACGCCTTGCCCTTATGAAGTTATCATGTAATAACAGTTTCCATTATAACATTCAAATAGAACCTTATGAGGATCTATATGGGAAGAGGTGTTGGACTCCAACATACTAGGATGAGTTGGATATTGGAATTTAATGGGACATTATATTATCTAAGAAATTATAGAGAAGGTTGAACCCATTCAATTTCATATGAAATATGCACAAATTTGATAGAAAAACTATGGATACAATCATCAATGAGACCTAGTGTTTGAGGTTGGATATAAGGTGTTCCTTCTTATATCACCATGAAATAAATTCATGGATTTTAGAAAGAATGGAGATCTTATTCCTAATCACATTGGTCCCTTTGAGATCACTGATCACATCTAAGTGGTGGCCTATCTACTATAACTCCCACCTAACCTATCTCAAGTACATGATGTGCTCCATATATCCCTCTTGAGGAAGTATATACTATACCTCTCACATGTACTAAATCCAGAGGTGATACTATTATAGAATTATATTTCATATGAGGAGTATCCTATGGAGATATTAGATCATAGAGACAATGTTCTATGAAAAAAAGACTACACACCTAGTCAAAGTGATGTGGCGGAACCACACGTTTGAGGAAGAAACTTGGGAACTAGAATAGGTGATGAAAAAAAAGTACCCTTATCTGTTTTAGGGTTTGAAATTAAAATTTTGAGGGAAAAATTTATAAATGGAGAAGAATATAACAAACTGATGTTTTATAATTGAAATTCCATTTTTGAATGAATATACTCCTTATCAAGTAATGTAGTTATAGAAAAAACATGCACTAATTTGGCTATTTTGGACCTTTATAAATCATATATTGTCATATTTAAAATACCATTAAGTATCATAACCATTGATATTATAGTCATTATAATGTTATCATATTATTAGTATATATTAAGTGTTATGATAAAGTCCAATTGACATAGAAAAAGTAAGTAATAGGCTTGACCAGTGGGATTGTACCCTATGAAGTCCATTTATCATAGCTTCCAAGAGAGATAACATCACTTGGATTTTCCATTGACCAACCCCAATATATGATTTAACAACTGAAGTAAAAATGAAACCATTTATGGGAGAATATCAAGCACATCGAGATCATGTCCCAAAACATGTTTTCCAAACCACCATAAGAAAGTCTCATCATCGCACACATTATGCTTAAAGAATTCACTGGTACAATAAAGGGATATGTATATAGTCCCTAATAGTATGAATTTATATATTTTATTTTGATAAAATAATGATTGTATTTACTCATTTTTCTTATTACTTTTTAAATTATTAGACAATGAGTTTGATAAAAATTAGATTTTGATACGATGAAACCTAAATTATATTTTTGAGAAATATATAGCTTCAATAAAGACACTCTTTTTGAAAAATTCAAGAATTTTTGAAATAAAATATATTTTAATAAAATATTATTATTAAATAATATTTATTAAATATAAATCATAATATAATTTTATAAAGTCAGATGTAATTTTTATGAAATTTAGAAAATTAATATTGTCATAAAAATAATATTTTTCAATAAATGGGATTTTTTATTTAAAAGTGTAAATTCTAATATTTAGAGATTTTTTTTGATAAAAAATATTATTTTTGAAATTGGAACATTTAAATTATATAATATTGAATTTTTCATAATATTCGGAGACAAACAAATTTTTTGGTCAAAATTAAATATGGTATAAATATACGATATGTATTATAACATCATAAAAGCATGAAAGTGAAGTAATAAATTATATAAATATTATATGAAACCAAAATTATGTTTTTCCTTTAAAATAATGTTTTTTAATCTATTTGTCTAATTTTATATAACCTTAATGAATCCTCCAAAACATATATTATATTTTAAGGTTTTAAAATTAATTCTTTATAAACATGATTCACTTCCACATCATTAAGGGTATTATTTTAATGATTTAGGTTCTTATACTTATAAATTAATTAAATACACTCCTATTTGGTAGAAAACATGTGAAAAACCCATGGGATGGTTTGTGGTTTGGATTACTTTATCATATAGAGTCCAAAACCTATGTTCAGAAATTAATAAATAATTCCCCTCTATTATGATATATAAACCCACACAACCTCTCATTCCTCATCAATAAAAACCCTTATAGAAAAAATCTAATCTATAATTCCCTCTCAATATCCCTCCCAAGTCTCCCCCAATCTCTTAATAATCTCCTCCCAAGCTTTAAGAATCTTCCTCTCAAGGTAAGGGATCCTCTCCTCCTCTTTATTCAAGAACCTTATTTAAATTGTGACTTTTTCAATTGTTCATGTTTGGATGAGTTTTCACACATCCCTTTTAATTTAATTATGATTTAAAAGTGATTATATATCCCTTTAACTCTTATTTAACCAATACATGAACCTTTATGAACCCTCTTTATGCTGCCAAAATCATCCTGTGATTTTCCAGGCCAAACATCTTTATAGTGAACACCCATACCCATTTAAACTCAAAGGTATTCACCTATTTGTATCTATACTTAATTTATTGGGTATTTTCCATGTATGTAACTCACACTCCTTAATTATGGGGTTAAAATTTATGAAACATGTCCTTATGTTGTATGATCTATGTGGAAAACTTATGCTTGTACATAATATAAAAGTGATGGGTGGGAAAAAAATTATATAGCCCTCTAATGTATTGGATAATGTTTTATCTCATGAGATTCCATGTATTGTGCATAGGAGGTTATCCTAAGAACATTATGTTTTGATATCTTGGTGGTTATACTTGACTTGTGTTTATGATTCCATGTTTTATATTGTTTCCAAGAATCTATGATATATTCATGTTATCATCATATATCATTATTTGATGTTCATTTTATGATTATCATCCCATTTATATACCATTGATATTCCTATTGACTCACATATATTACTTTCATCATGTTATGATTTGATTATTCCTTTACTGGGATTTTTATCCCACCCCTTCTTTATGTATTTCCTCAGGTTATCCCATATAGTTCCAGAAGATTCGAGCAATATAAGGGCATGTTTCAAAGTTTTTACATAATGATGTTGTAATCAAGTTTTAAGTTATTATGTAATTTACCTAATTTCACAAAGATATTAGGTCTCATGATCTTATGGGGTTGTATTAATCTTACCTTTATGTAATAAATCATGAACTAAAATTTATTAAAGATATGGGCTGTCATACCATAGAAAAAAATGGATTTCATAAAGGTTTCATAAATCATAATTTCATGGATAACCATTATGGTTCCTGAATGAATTATTGAGATCATAATTTGGTATAAGACATCATAGTTTTTGATTGGATAACAAATCAATATAATTCAATTTTATGTTTTATAAATTAAAGCCTTTTCGAAAAAGATTTGTAACTGTCTTAGAAAACATTTCAAAATGGTAGGAACATGTATATCCTTGAAAATAAAAGGAAAAGAAAAGTGTAAGGACATTTTAATTAAATTAGAATAACATCCATAAAAAAAATTAAAATAAAATAGGAGATAACCAAAAAATATTGAGTTTGGGTTTGAGAATCACCTTACCTTAAATCCCACTTTATTTCATCGCTTTTCTATCTCCCTCTACTCAATTTTTCTTCTTTCCTATATTAATAGAATCATTGAATTCTTGGAGTTTATTACTTAAGAGCATCCCTAAGGATTCTAAGAGGGTTTAGAGAGGTTATTTGGGTAGAGCCTTGGCCTTGGTATGTAATGGACCATGACTTCCAGACCCATTACTTTACTAGTTTTGGTGGTTAGAGAGTGTTGTAGGGGATTTAGAGGAATCCCCAGAGGGTTCTATAGAGGTTGGAGTTGTAGGATTGTTGTAATAGGTGGTTAATGATGTGAACCAGGTTCACATTATGAATTTATGTTTCACAAATTATTTATAAAACTGGTTTCATGGATTGTATGTGGGATAATGGGGAGTCTGTGAAATGAATTCATGTCATGAAATAAATTTTTAACTTGTAATTATATTAGGTCTGGTGACTTAATTTTTAGTGAAAACCAAAAATATGGGAATTCCCATGGAATTAAAATTGTAGATTGAATTCAGAAATTGAAATGGATGGGTTCTAGGTTTTTAATTATTTTGTTTATATTATTTTTATTCATCCATCCATATACATACCTCTCTCATTTTTGGGTGAAACCTTGGTGATTTTGGAGTATCTTCCATACCTCCTTCTATTGCTTCAATTCTTGGGTTATAGTGGATGATAATTGGTGGTTCATAGTGATTTCTCCTATCTTCCCTATGGTTTTCCTTCTATTATTATTTTATATCCACTATGGTGGTGTGGTTTTGGTTTGGGGTATGAGATGGGATGTATTTTTATGATCCTTGGGTGTGTTGTTGGTTGATCCTTGAGTCCCTTATGCGGTTGTGGTTTTTATATGTATCTTCTTCGCCTTTTGGTGTGCAGTGTGTGGGAAAATATTCTTTAAATTAGGGTTTCCATCATTTATCATCTTTTCTATCATAGAGGAACGATTTTCTCTTTTTTATATTTGAAAACATAGTTGCACTAGATTAATTGAAGACAAATAATTGGTTAATTAAAATTAAAGGGGAAAGGGGTATAATTCACATTCTTTTACAGATTTTATATTGTTTTTATGTTGTGATTATATAGGATAAATGCCTGACTAAAAATGGAGGTTATTGGGGAATTTGATTTTGATGTGGTTGTTGTGATATGGAAACCTTGTTGTGTGTTTCTATGATATCACCCTAAATGAAAATTGTATAACTACTTGTATTTAGATAATAAAATGGTTTCCCCTAGATTATGGAATGTTTAATAAGGCCCCTAAAATAAAGAAATGTAATTAATAAAAATACCCTTGCTAAATTTATAAAATGGTTTGTAATGTGTTATGACGTGTTCTCATTATATGGGGTGAAGATTTGTGGTTGTGGCATGTGGGGTATATGGTTTTGGTTGGTTGTGTTTTGGGGAAGTGAGGAGATGGGTTTGTTTGTACATGTTGTGGGGCATTAGTGATTGAAGGTGGTATGTGATGTGGTTTTGAGATAGTGGTGATTTGAGGCTGGTTTTTATGGCAAGGTTGATGTGCAATTTTTTTTATGTGTTGTGATATTTTTTGCTAGTTTCCTAGTAGTAATGTAATTGGTTAATAATGATTAAAATGACATGGGTTGGTTTGGTTAATGGGATGGAAATGGAAAAATAATGAATTAGTTAATAATTGGTTGTGTGGTTGAAATAATTAATATTTAAATATGAGCTATTTGGGTTGGAATAATGAATTGGTTGGTAGTGTGAGAAGTGGTTTGTGTCTTGTGTGGTGTAGTGTGTTTAGTGGCATTGGTGAAAGAGGAAATGATGTGAGTTGGTTTGTGTTATGTTGTGAAATCATAGTTTGGGCTTGTGTGTGTGGATGTATATATATACCTTGTATGTTCCTTTTTATTTCTATACACACCCCACCCACATTGAGTACTATATTTTGACACCCATAAATTTATACACGGGGTGTTTTTTCCAACATCTCGATGATGAGGATGGCTGGCTGGCTACCCACTCTTCCCTCTCTCTCTTCTAGGTGAGTTGATATACATAGGCTATGATGGATGGAGGTATTATAGAGCACTAGTTGATGTATTATATGTCTTCAGGCAAGATGAGATATGACCATGCTATAGGGAAGTGGCTCTGTTATCTACAAGTGCAATATGATGTGATCATGTTATGGTGAAACTTATGGTGGGGTTAGTGCATGGTAGGAGGAGGGACCATACTGTGAGGTTCATGTTGTGATGAAACTTATTGTTATGGTTTTGATGTTATGGCCTCGATGTCTCCGAGTGTAATGAGATGTGACCATATTGTGGGGTGGTGGCCCAGGTGTCTGCAGGTGTGATATGATGTGGGGTGGTGTTATATGTTATAAAAAAGAGATTGGAGCACCAGGACATACGATGTTAGGGTGTGAGAGTGTAAAATCAGTGGTTAAGTGGTGTGGGGTACCCTTTATCAATATAATTCTTATTATATTATTATAATTGTCTTGTGATATTTGGTGAGAATGTCTTGGTGAGGTTTGGGTTGGATAGTTGACATTTTTGGGTGTTGTTGGTTCTGTTGTTTTCTCACAGGTGAATTAGTATGATTCTTTCACATGTAAATTAGAGACTTTTTTTCCCTATAGAGTATAATTTTATTCTCACTCTATGTATATAAAACTTATTTTTTCATGTTTCTATTAAGATTATGTGAACTGTGTTGGATATTACTAGCTTGGACCCTTAGACCATTTCTATATTATTACCTTGGTTTTGTTTTGGGTATTTTCATTTGGAGACATTTATCAATATCAGTTTTATTTATACATGCATTGTGGGATGGTTTTGGTTTCATTTTATATTATTTCATGGATTTTCATGTGGTTGATTCATCATATCTCCTGATCTTATAATATTATAGAGGGAAATTCCTCTCATTTATGAGATTTTTATAGCCTCGGTGTTAGTTGCCAACCTGAGGCTTACTATAGGTGGGACTCAGGGGTTATTATCTATCTCCCTTCATTGTGGAATATTTTGTGTTATGGGTCATGACAGAGTGGTATTAGAGGCTAATGGTTGAGGGATATGATGGATTTTGGAGCTAGGGATTGTGTGGTTTTCATGGTTTATTATGGAAATGGTTCTAGTTAATATTGGTATGTTACATATACTAGGGTGACTGGATACAAAATGGGATTTAAGGGCCCCCCATGATTCAATGAATAGACTATAATATTATTAAAAAACCAATTGAGGTGGACTTTTTTGAATGTTAAATACCTAGGAGAGTTATATGTATCCTAATGACTTGTATTCTTGTGTGAATTGAATGATTTTGGTAAGTTAAAAATAAATTAAAATGAAGTAGAATAAATTAAATTAATCTAAATAACATCACATTCTATCCATATTAGGTCATTCTCTTTTCTTTTTAGGAATGAATTTTGGTTTTCATCTTCATGTGGTTTTGGATATAGAGGTCCAGTAAGCTGATCTGGTAGATCATCGGAGTGTTGATCTGATTGAGGATGATGATAAATGGTAGAGTAAATTGCATGTTTTTTAGCATAAGGCTTGTGTAAAGTATGAGGGAAGTGTTTATGTTGTGGAGATAGAGAGCTAGTTTGAGGATATTATTTCCCTATGATAAATCATATATTTCTCAAATTATTGAGACTAACTAAAATATCATCCTTAAATACATTCCCTTTGTGAGAGAATTTTCTGACGTGTTTCCTGAAGAATTTTTTGGTCTTCCTCATAGACAAAATTATGAGTTATTAATTGATATTATACTAAAATATTTTCCAATATCCAAAAATCCATATAGAATAACCACTTTTCAACTTTAAGGTCTAAATAATATACCAAAATAGAATCTGGATAAAGGGTTTATATGCCCAAGTGGTTCATCATGGGGTGCACCAGTCCTCTTAATCAAGAAGAAGGATGGTTCAATGTGCCTTTGCACTGATTATCAAGATTTTAACAATATAATTATAAAGAAGAATTATCATTTACCATGTATTGATGAATTTTTCTAACATCTACATGGAACATAATACTTCTCTAAAGTGTATCTTTGGTAGGGATATTATCAAGAAAGGTAAATAAAGAGGATATCCCCAGGACTGCTTTCTATATAAGGTATAGGCATTATGAGTTCATAGTGATTCCATTCATATTTTCTAACGATCCATAAATTTTCATGGACTTGATGAATATAGTATTTATAGACTACCTACACAAATTTTTGGTAGTCTTTATAGATTATATTCTTATCTACTTCAAAATCAAGGAGGGACATGAGGAGAATTTGAATTCTATACTGAAGACTTTGCGAAAGGTAGTAAATGTGAGTTCTATATGGATAAAGTAACTTTCATGGGACATGTTATTATTAGTAAAGGGATATCTATGGATCCTTCAAAAATTGAGTCAATTTAAGGATGTCTAAGACCAATATGTGTGATGGAAATAAATAGTTTCCTTGGATTCGCTGCTTACTATCATTGATTTGTGAGAAACTTCTCACGATTTTAAAAACCACTAACCAAGATAAGTCAAAACGGGGTTAATTTTTTCTATACTTATGAATGTGAAGATATATTTAAAGAGTTTAAGAAGAGACTAGTCAATTCACCTTTATGCACATTACCCACAATGAGGAAGGATTTTTGATCTATAAAAATGCATCCAAAAAGGTCTTGGGTTGTGTACACATTCAAGATGATAATGAGATAGCATATATATCCCTCTAATTAAAGATTCATGGGAAAAAATACCCAAATAATGATCTAGAATTAGATGTAGTGATCTTCACACTAAAGATTTGGTGACACTACCTCTACAGTTAAAGTGTTACATATATAGAGATCATAAAAGCCTCAGGTATATATTCACAAAAAAAGGAGCTTAATATGAACCAATTAAGGTGGATAGATATTATTAATGATTATAATTTTTTAATTCATTTCCATATTAGGAAATAAAAAAAACTAGTAGATTCTTTGAGTAGAAAGTATCACACAATCCTATCAATAATGAGGATTGCAAGGGTTCAAATATTCTTATACATGAAAAGGACTAAAATGGGAATAATAAAATGATTTTCATTATACCTTTCTCAAATTAATTCTTAGTTATCTATTGTTTAGAGGATCGAGTAGTCCCAAAAAGATGATGAGGTGTTATAGAAAAAGGTAATGCATATTCTAGAGTTCAAATTTGGTAAAGATGGAGTTTTAAGGTTTGGAACTCAAATATGTGTCCCATTAAAACCCGAACTAAAGAGGGGACTTCTATATGATGTTTATAGATTATAATTCTCTATTAATATAACAATATCTAAGATGTATATAGATTTAAAGAAAAAATTATGGTGGGATAACATAATGAGAGATTGAATAATTTATATCTTGATTCTTAGTATAGCAACAAGTTAAGGTTTAATGACAAAATTCTAAGGGTGTAGTGTAACCATTTACTATACATATAGGAAAATGGGAAACATAACCTTTTATTTCATTGTATGAATCCTCAGGACCTCTAGAGAAAATAATTATATCCATGTGGTAGCCAATCGCCTTTCAAATTTAGTGTATTTCATTTCTATCAAGGAAGATTTTTCTTTTGACCAAATTTCCAATATATATATAATGGAAGTGGCAATACTGCATGGAGTTCCACTCTCTATTATATCTAATAAATATAAAATGTTTACCTCAAGATTTTGGAGAATCCTTCATTAATTGTGGAATAAAAATCTATTCTTCAGCACTACTTTTCACCCTTAGATAGATGATCAGTCTAAAAGAACCATTAAAAATATATAGGATATGTTGAGATCATGTTCAGTGGATTTCTAAGGATATTGGGATCAACGCCTTCCCCTTATGAAGTTATCATGTAATAATAGTTTCCATTATAACATTCAAATGGAACCTTATGAGGATCTATATGGGAAGAGGTGTTGGACACCAACATACTAGGATGAGTTGGAGATTGGAATTTAATGGGACATGATATTATCTAAGAAATTATAGAGAAGGTTGAAACCATTCAATTTCATATGAAATATGCACAAATTTGATAGAAAAACTATGGATACAATCATCAATGATACCTAGTGTTTGAGGTTGGATATAAGGTGTTCCTTCTTATATCACCATGAAATAAATTCATGGATTTTAGAAATAATGGAGATCTTATTCCTAATCACATTGGTCCCTTTGAGATCACTGATCACATCTAAGTGGTGGCCTATCTACTATAACTCCCACCTAACCTATCTCAAGTACATGATGTGCTCCATATATCCATCTTGAGGAAGTATATACTATACCTCTCACATGTACTAAATCCAGAGGTGATACTATTATAGAATTATATTTCATATAAGGAGTATCCTATGGAGATATTAGATCATAGAGACAATGTTCTATGAAAAAAGACTACACACCTAGTCAAAGTGATGTGGCAGAACCACACGTTTGAGGAAGAAACTTGGGAACTAGAAGAGGTGATGAAAAAAGAGTACCCTTATCTGTTTTGGGGTTTGAAATTAAAATTTTGAGGGAAAAATTTATAAATGGAGAAGAATATAACAAACTGATGTTTTATAAATGAAATTCCATTTTTGAATGAATATATTCCTTATCAAGTAATGTAGTTATAGAAAAAACATGCACTAATTTGGATATTTTGGACCTTTATAAATCATATATTGTCATATTTAAAATACCATTAAGTATCATACCCATTGATATTATAGTCATTATAATGTGATCATATTATTAGTATATATTAAGTGTTATGATAAAGTCCAATTGACATAGAAAAAGTAAGTAATAGGCTTGACCAGTGGGATTGTACCCTATGAAGTCCATTTATCATAGCTTCCAAGAGAGATAACATCACTTGGATTTTCCATTGACCAACCCCAATATATGATTTAACAACTGAAGTACAAATGAAACCATTTATGGGAGAATATAAAGCACATCAAGATCATGTCCCAAAACATGTTTTCCAAACCACCATAAGAAAGTCTCATCATCGCACACCTTATGCTTAAGGAATTCACTGGTACAATAAAGGTATATGTATATAGTCCCTAATAATATGAATTTATATATTTTATTTTGATAAAATAATGATTGTATTTACTCATTTTTCTTATTAGTTTTTAAATTATTAGACAATGAGTTTGATAAAAAATAGATTTCGATACGATGAAACCTAAATTATATTTTTGAGAAATATATAGCTTCAATAACGAAACTCTTTTTGAAAAATTCAAGAATTTTTTAAATAAAATATATTTTAATAAAATATTATTATTAAATAATATTTATTAAATATAAATGATAATATAATTTTATAAAGTCAGATGTAATTTTTATGAAATTTAGAAAATTAATATTGTCATAAAAATAATATTTTTCAATAAATGGGATTTTTTATTTAAAAGTGTAAATTCTAATATTTAGATATTTTTTTTGATAAAAAATATTATTTTTGAAATTGGAACATTGAAATTATATAATATTGAATTTTTCATAATATTCGGAGACAAACAAATTTTTTGGTCAAAATTAAATATGGTATAAATATACGATATGTATTATAACATCATAAAAGCATGAAAGTGAAGTAATAAATTATATAAATAGTATATGAAACCAAAATTATGTTTTTCCTTTAAAATAATTTTTTTTTGAATCTATTTGTCTAATTTTATATAACCTTGATGAATCCTCCAAAACATATATTATATTTTAAGGTTTTAAAATTAATTCTTTATAAACATGATTCACTTCCACATTATTAAGGGTATTATTTTAATGATTTAGGTTCTTATACTTATAAAATAATTAAATACACTCCTATTTGGTAGAAAACATGTGAAAAAACCCATGGGATGGTTTGTGGTTTGGATTACTTTATCATATAGAGTCCAAAACCTATGTTCAGAAATTAATAAATAATTCCCCTCTATTATGATATATAAACCCACACAACCTCTCATTCCTCATCAATAAAAACCCTTATAGAAAAAATCTAATCTATAATTCCGTCTCTATATCCCTCCCAAGTCTCCCCCAATCTCTTAATAATCTCCTCCCAAGCTTTAAGAATCTTCCTCTTAAGGTAAGGGATCCTCTCCTCCTCTTTATTCAATAACCTTATTTAAATTGTGACTTTTTCAATTGTTCATGTTTGGATGAGTTTTCACACATCCCTTTTAATTTAAGTATGATTTAAAAGTGATTATATATCCCTTTCACTCTTATTTAACCTATACATGAACCTTTATGAACCCTCTTTATGCTGCCAAAATCATCCTGTGATTTTCCATGCCAAACATTTTAATAGTGAACACCCATACCCATTTAAACTCAAAGGTATTCACCTATTTGTATCTATACTTAATTTATTGGGTATTTTCCATGTATGTAACCCACACTCCTTAATCATGGGGTTAAAATTTATGAAAGACGTCCTTATGTTGTATGATCTATGTGGAAAACTTATGCATGTACATAATATGAAACTGATGGGTGGGACAAAAATTATATAGCCCTCTAATGTATTGGATAATGTTTTATCTCATGATATTCCATGTATTGTGCATATGAAGTTATCCTAAGAACATTATGTTTTGATATCTTGGTGGTTATCCTTGACTTGTGTTTATGATTCCATGTTTTATATTGTTTCCAAGAATCTATGATGTATTCATGTTATCATCATATATCATTATTTGATGTTCATTTTATGATTATCACCCCATTTATATACCATTTATATTCCTATTGACTCACATATATTACTTTCATCATTTTATGATTTGATTATTCCTTTACTGGGATTTTTATCCCACCCCTTCTTTATGTATTTCCTCAGGTTATCCCATATAGTTCTAGAAGATTCGAGCAATATAAGGGCATGTTTTAAAGTTTTTACATAATGATGTTGTAATCATGTTTTAAGTTATTATGTAATTTACCTAATTTCACAAAGATACTAGGTCTCATGATCTTATGGGGTTGTATTAATCTTACGTTTATGTAATAAATCATGAACTAAAATGTATTAAAGATATGGGCTGTCATACCATAGAAAAAAATAGATTTCATAAAGGTTTCATAAATCATAATGTCATGGATAACCATTATGGTTCCTGAATGAATTAGTGAGATCATAATTAGGTATAAGACATCATAGTTTTTGATTGGATAACAAATCAATAGAATTCAATGTTATGTTTTATAAATTAAAGCCTTTTCAAAAAAGATTTGTAACTGTCTTGGAAAACATTTCAAAATGGTAGGAACATGTATATCCGTGAAAATAAAAGGAAAATAAAAGTGTAAGGACATTTTAATTAAATTATAATAACATCCATACAAAAAATTAAAATAAAATAGGAGATAACCTAAAAATATTGAGTTTGGGTTTGAGAATCACCTTACCTTAAATCCCACTTTATTTCATCGCTTTTCTATCTCCCTCTACTCAATGTTTCTTCTTTCCTATATTAATAGAATCATTGAATTCTTGGAGTTTATTACTTAAGAGCATCCCTAAGGATTCTAAGAGGGTTTAGAGAGGTTATTTGGGTAGATCCTTGGCCTTGGTATGTAACGGACCATGCCTTCCTGACCCATTACTTTACTAGTTTTGGTGGTTAGAGAGTGTTTTAGGGGATTTAGAGGAATCCCCAGAGGGTTCTATAGAGGTTGGAGTTGTAGGATTGTTGTAATAGGTGGTTAATGATGTGAACCAGGTTCACATTATGAATTGATGTTTCACAAATTATTTATAAAACTGGTTTCATGGATTGTATGTGGGATAATGGGGATTCTGTGAAATGAATTCATGTCATGAAATAAATTTTTAACTTGTAATTATATTAGGTCTGGTGACTTAATTTTTAGTGAAAACCAAAAATATGGGAATTCCCATGGAATTAAAATTGTATATTGAATTCAGAAATTGAAATGGATGGGTTCTAGGTTTTTAATTATTTTGTTTATATTATTTTTATTCATCCATCCATATACATACCTCTCTCATTTTTGGGTGAAACCTTGGTGATTTTGGAGGATCTTCCATACCTCCTTCTCTTGCTTCAATTCTTGGGTTCTAGTGGATGATAATTGGTGGTTCATAGTGATTTCTCCTATCTTCCCTATGGTTTTCCTTCTATTATTATTTTATATCCATTATGGTGGTGTGGTTTTGGTTTGGGGTATGAGATGGGATGTATTTTTATGATCCTTGGGTGTGTTGTTGGTTGATCCTTGAGTCCCTTATGCGGTTGTGGTTTTTATATGTATCTTCTTCACCTTTTGGTGTGCGGTGTGTGGGAAAATATTCTTTAAATTGGGGTTTCCATCATTTATCATCTTTTCTATCATAGAGGAACGGTTTTCTCTTTTTTATATTTGAAATCATAGTTGCACTAGATTAATTGAAGATAAATAACTGGTTAACTGAAATTAAAGGGGAAAGGGGTATAATTCACATGCTTTTACAGCTTTGATATTGTTTTTATGTTTTGATTATATAGGATAAATTCCTGACTAAAAATGGAGGTTATTGGGGAATTTGATTTTGATGTGGTTGTTGTGATATGGAAACCTTGTTGTGTGTTTCTATGATATCACCCTAAATGAAAATTGTATAACTACTTGTATTTAGATAATAAAATGGTTTCCCCTAGATTATGGAATATTTAATAAGGCCCCTAAAATAAAGAAATGTAATTAATAAAAATACCCTTGCTAAATTTATAAAATGGTTTGTAATGTGTTATGATGTGTTCTCATTATATGTGGTGAATATTTGTGGTTGTGGCATGTGGGTATATGGGTTTGGTTGGTTGTGTTTTGGGGAAGTGAAGAGATGGGTTTGTTTGTAAATGTTGTGGGGCATTAGTGATTGAAGGTGGTATGTGATGTGATTTTTAGATAGTGGTGATGTGAGGCCGGTTTTTATGGCAAGGTTGATGTGCTATTTTTTTGATGTGTTGTGATATTTTGTGCTAGTTTCCTAGTAGTAATGTAATTGGTTAATAATGATTAAAATGACATGGGTTGGTTTGGTTAATGGGATGGAAATGGAAAAATAATGAATTAGTTAATAATTGTTTGTGTGGTTGAAATAATTAATATTTAAATATGAGCTATTTGGGTTGGAATAATGAATTGGTTGGTAGTGTGAGAAGTGGTTTTTGGCTTGTGTGGTGTAGTGTGTTTAGTGGCATTGGCGAAAGAGGAAATCATGTGAGTTGGTTAGTGTTATGTTTTGAAATCATAGTTTGGGCTTGTGTGTGTGGATGTATATATATACCTTGTATGTTCCTTTTTATTTCTATACACACCCCACCCACATTGAGTACTATATTTTGAAACCCATAAATTTATACACAGGGTGTTTTTTCCAACATCTCGATGATGAGGATGGCTGGCTGGCTACCCACTCTTCCCTCTATCTCTTCTAGGTGAGTTGATATACATAGGCTATGATGGATGGAGTTATTATAGAGCACTAGTTGATGTATTAGATGTCTTCAGGCAAGATGAGATATGACCATGCTATAGGGAAGTGGCTCTGGTATCTACAAGTGCAATATGATGTGATTGTGTTATTTTGAAACTTATGTTGGGGTTAGTGCATGTTAGGAGGAGGGACCATACTGTGAGGTTCATGTTTTGATGAAACTTATTGTTATGGTTTTGATGTTATGGCCTCTATGTCTCCGAGTGTAATGAGATGTGACCATATTGTGGGGTGGTGGCCCAGGTGTCTGTAGGTGTGATATGATGTGGGGTGGTGTTATATGTTATAAAAAAGATATTGGAGCACCAGAACATACGATGTTAGGGTGTGAGAGTGTAAAATCAGTGGGTAAGTGGTGTGGGGTTCCCTTTATCAATATAATTCTTATTATATTATTATACTTGTCTTGTGATATTTGGTGAGAATGCCTTGGTGAGGTTTGGGTTGGATAGTTGACATTTTTGGGTGTTGTTGGTTCTGTTGTTTTCTCACAGGTGAATTAGTATGATTCTTTCACATGTAAATTAAAGACTTTGTTTTCCCTATAGAGTATAATTTTATTCTCACTCTATGTATATAAAACTTATTTTTTCATGTTTCTAGTAAGATTATGTGAACATTGTTGGATATTACTAGCTTGGACCCTTAGACCATTTCTATATTATTACCTTCATTTTGTTTTGGGTATTTACATTTGGAGACTTTTATCTATATCAGTTTTATTTATACATGCATTGTGGGATAGTTTTGGTTTCATTTTATATTATTTCATGTATTTTCATGTGGTTGATTCATCATATCTCCCGATCTTATAATATTATAGAGGGAAATGCCTCTCATTTATGAGATTTTTATAGCCTCGGTGTTAGTTGCCAACCTGAGTCTTACTATAGGTGGGACTCAGGGGTTATTATCTATCTCCCTTCATTGTGGAATCTTTTGTGTGATGGGTCATGATAGAGTGGTATTAAAGGCTAATAGTTGAGGGATATGATGGATTTTGGAGCTAGGGATTGTGTGGTTTTCATGTTTTATTATGGAAATGGTTCTAGTTGATATTGGTATGTTACATATACTAGGGTGACTGGCTACAAAATGGGATTTAAGGGCCCCCCATGATTCAATGAATAGACTATAATCTTATTAAAAAATCAATTGAGGTGGACTTTTTTGAAAGGTAAATACCTAGGAGAGGTATATGTATCCTAATGACTTGTATTCTTGTTTGAATTGAATGATTTTGGTAAGTTAAAAATAAATTAAAATGAAGTAAAATAAATTAAATTAATCTAAATAACATCACATTCTATCCATCTTAGGTCATTCTCTTTGCTTTTTAGGAATGGATCGTGGTTGTCATCTTCATGTGTTTTTGGATATAGAGGTCCAGTAATCTGATCTGGTAGATCATCGGAGTGTTGATCTGATTGAGGATGATGATAAATGGTAGAGTAAATTGCATGTTTTTTAGCATAATGCTTTCGGAAAGTATGAGGGAAGTGTTTATGTTTTGGAGATAGAGAGCTAGTTTGAGGATCTCAAGATCAAATTCAATTTGATCCAGGCCTCGATGGAGTATTGGGTCTATTTGGAAGTTAATCAAATGAGATTAGTTATGCATCAGTGGTGGGTATTGTTTCTGGGTGATCATAAGGAGGAAAATTTTTTGTCGGTAAAATTTCAGAAAGAGTTCTTAGTAGAGTTTCTTTATTCAACCATGAAGGTAGTGAAGAAATAGGATATTATCTCCCTTTAACAGGGGAGTATTTCATTACAGGAGATGGGTATTAATATTAAGTTCCACTTTTTGATTTTCCTTAGACCATTTTCTAAATGATTATTATTGTGAAAGATGTTTTAAGGAGTCACTCTATCCTTCTATCTAGTATATGGTTACACCCTTTATGTCTCCAATGTATATGGAGGTTTAGAAGAAGGAAAATGTGATTGAGAGGATTTACTCAAGAGGATTTTTACTATAATAGGAGATCCAACAGGGTTCCTCAAGGATCAGAGTTGTTAGTAGTAGGTCTCAAGTGCTAGGACCTTCAAGGTTTCAACCAGTAGGGAGGCAAAGTCGGTAGCTTACTTTCCAACCACCTAGGACCAGTGGTTTTTGTGATTTTTCTGAGGGATTTGAGGCTAATTTTATTTATATATGGGGTTTATGTCCATCATCATAACTAGTTTATAGTGATTACTTATTCTTAATTTGGTGGAGGTAGTCAGGTTTAGCGTTTTCCTCAACAAAAACTTCCCATGAGACCGTTTCAGTAGAAGGGGAATCAAGCTTATGCTCCACCAAGGGAATATGGAGCAGTTATATCTTGACCATAGGATTTTCCTTGATTTAAAGGACCTTAACCCAAGTATAGTTGTGGAGGTGTCCATTAAATGATAGTTATAGGAGCTGGATGTAGTTAGTTTTAGGCAATGGAAGCAGTAGTGCCAGAGGGGCTATAGATCATTTGAGGAATGATTAGTTTGTCATCCACCCTTATTTATGTCTTGTTTGATTTGTTAGATTCACACTACTTTGTTGCATCTACTCTGGTCTATTCTTTGTGACTAGACGTAGAGATGATTCACATTCCCATGGTGTTGACTATGCCAATCAGAGGCCATACCAGCTTGTTTGAAGCGTGCTAGGGTTGTATAATGATGATGTAGCACATCAATTCTAAGGAAATATTTTTTAATTCATATTCATCTATATGATGTAATTATCATCATCAACTAGTTTTATTTTGTTCATTCTTTTATTGAATCATTTTGGAGGAGTTTCATGTTTTAGGATGTGGATGGACAGAGTATGGTTTTTATTAGAAAATGGATATTTCAGGTGGGAAGTAGGAATGTGGATCTCTTTATTTATTTTATGGATGATTTTTATAGGTAATCAGGGAACACTAGGACAGTGAAGGTTCTTAGGGTTGTTGGAGAGTTTCTAGATGTTTTTCATGAGGATGTTGTGAATCAAACACCTCAACATGATATCAATTTTTGGATAGAATTATATTCTAGTGATTTATTGATTTTGATGGATCATTATCAGATGACACCTTCTAAGTTGTGAGATTTGAGGATTGAGATATAGGATTTGATGTAGAAGTGTTTCATCTGACCAAGTGTGACACTATGGGGTGCTCCAATGTTATTCGCCAAAAACTCAGATGGTATTCTAAGGATGTGTATAGACTACCATAGGTTGAATTAGGTGACAGTCAAGATTCATTACCCTCTTACAATGATCTATGATATTTTCAACCAGAAGAGGAGATTGAGTTGTTTTTTTAAGATTGATCTATAGTCTGGATATCACCAGTGTGTTGATCATGTGTTGATTCAATAATTTTGTTAATTTATTTTTGGTTTCGATGGTCACAAACACCCACATTTGTGTTACTAATTAATTTTATTTTAAGTAAATTTCAGGAAATTATTATTCATGGAAATATTTATTTTGGAATCATATTCAAGTCATTGATTCACATGGAATATTCATTGAATTATTTTGAACATGTTTTAGCATATTTTGGAAACACTATTCATACCCTACATGTGCAAGAATAATTTAAGGAATAAACCCAATATTTTAAACAACATTTATGCATCATATACCCTATACTATCTAAGAAAGTATGGTTCATAAACCCTATATTTGGATGGAACCTTAAATTTGAAAATACATAAAGTATGGTTCAAAAACCCCACGTTCAGAATAAACCATAAATTTGAGGAAACAAACATATAGTATATCAACCCTATTTTTGTTATCAACCCTACATTTAGAGTCTTGTCATTATGTAAAGGAATCCTACCTTTGACTATTTAACAATGGAGTTTTTAATCTATGATATTATTCATGATTTATGCAATGGTCTTGGTGGTTATTAAAATCTATTCAAATCTTATTTATGACCGAATCAAAGGCACGTTGTGATTGTTTTAAAGGATTTTATTTAACATAGAAAATCATTACTATTCTTATGGGAAGTTATGACCTCTCTTGAATGTTTTTGAATTCAAATATTCATGATTTATTATGTGATAATTATGTATTTGGTTTGACTTGGATTTGTTCTACCAATAGTATAAATATCAATATTCTCTTTATCAGAACAGGGGATGAATATATAAAAAAGTTGAAATACATACAAAGTTTTGTGTCGTTTCCTTTAGAGATATAATTTGGAGACGTACATGTTTTGATCTTTCAACTAACTGCTATTGTTTTCATTATTAATTCACTTTATCATTATATCTTCTTCTACAAGAACAAGGAAGCATTTTCCAAAGATACACTTTGAAGAAAATAATGTTTAAACATTTTTCAGGTGTTTTCTCTATTTATGTTTAAAGAAAGCTTATGCGACATTGAAGATCTATTTTTTTATGTGTATTATTAAAGATATGAATACATATATCGATTGTTTCTATAACTATGAAATTTAATCTGTATCATCAAAAAAATCAATATCTATTGATTTAGTGGAGTTTCTACTACTTGGAATCATTCATGGTTAAGTGTCATCTTCTTACACTAATATGTGGATTTACGGTTCCCTGTAAAAGAACCAGAAGGAGATTTAAAGTCTTGTTGTAAAGGTGTTAACTAGCTGCACTCAGTTGTGGATTTTAAAGGTCTTAGTATAAGATGGCCTAGTGAAAATCACTAAGCTTGTGGATTTTATTTTTGGTGGAGTAGACTAAGGGATCTTTGTTCCCTGAACCACTATACATCATTGAGTTCATTTCCTTTATTTATTTCCACTGATCACTAATCTTTGAGAGAAAAGGAAAGGAATGCTTCATAGCGAGAGAGTTGTTTTGAATCTGTGAAAGTGTTGAAAACCAAAATTCACACCCCTCTTTTTTATTTTTCTTCACCTTTATCATCCCGACCTAAAAATTGGTATCAAAGGTGGGGCTCTATTGGTGTATTTTCTTCTTGAAGAATTTATTTTTGATATCAATTATTAACATCAATGGAAGTGTTCTTTTGCTGTAATTTTTTTTGATCTATTTGATACTGAAAATAAATATCAAAGGACAGACTTATTCTAGAATATATCAACTAGTGGTATCTGGGGGCTCTGCTAAAATATTTACTGGCTCTAACAATCCTTAGTTAAAGATTTAGATGAATACATCATGAAATTTTTTATTATAGAAATGTATGTCGATGATTCATGCTATGGATTTTAATGGTGATAATTATGAATGCTAGAAAGCTCATATGATTATTTATTTAAAACATATTAGATTAAGGTTTTATTTAAAGGATGTTAAACTATATGAAATCCCTATGTAAGGTTTGGAAAATTGGAATAATGAACAAGAAATAGAATATAATCTCAATTAAAAATCTATAAAATCTATTTTGTGTGGTTTAGGAACTGATGAATTAAATCATGTATCTCAATGTCCTACAGCTTATGGAATGTGGAAAATATTATCATATCCTATGAAGGAGCTAAAAATATTATACAACTAAGGTACACTACTTTAAAATTAAATTTTTATGCTTTCATGATCTGTGAGGATGAAACTATCACTCAAATGAATGGAAGATTGATAGAGATTGTCAACATTATTGCTGCTTTGGAAAATCAAATTTCACAATCAGAAAGAGTGTTAAAAGTAATTAGATACTACCCTCTAAGTGTAATAGAGTATCTACAGCTATACATTAGTCTACACCTATAAAAAATTTGACTATGAATGATTTTATTGGAACTCTAATGATGTATGAAGTTGAGATGTAGGCTGAAGCTAAAAATCATATGAAACATAAAGAATATTCTCTCAAAAATACTATGTATGAATCATTTGATTCAAATCATTTGAATTTTGGATAAATATTTATTATATCTTTCTAATAAAATTGAAAATATATATCAAAATAAAAATAAAGGGACTGATGAAAATAGATTCTATGAGTGCAAGGAAAAAGGTGATAAAAAGGATAATCGTTCCTTACTCAAAACTCAAAGAAAATCCAATTACAAAATAAAAGGTAAGAAATTTTTGAAGGATAAATGGAGTAATAATTCTAGTTTATGTTATGAAACTTCTACAGATTCTAATACTAAGAATAAAAAGAAAATGGTATTTCTTATGGCACATATTGATCATGAGTGTCACGACCCGTCCCGGTGGGGCCCGAGCCGTAACTCCCCAAGCCCGCCTCCAATAGGCCAGGGGCTGGGGACTAGCACCAAGTAGGCATGCTACTAACATGGGAGGCATTGCCTATAAACTTTTACACACTCACACACATCTATAAGCCCACAAAGCTGAAAAGTAAAAACTACTAAAGATGGAAAAAGCATGCATACACTAAAAACCCAACCAACAGAGTATGACAGGGGAGTGAAGTACAGTAAAGTAAAACCTTGGGCAAAAAGTACAAGCCTGCCAAAAGAAAGTCTGCAACAAATTCCAACCTGTAGTGAAAGGTACTAGGCTGCAACCCATCGCCGAAGGAACACACCTTGGCTTGTCTGATCTCACTAAACACCGTATGGTCCTGGTCGACCTAGAATCCTGTCAAAGGCTCGCTTGTTTTCACAAGACACGACACATGCAGGCAAAGCCCGTGCAGGGGTGAGTATAACAATACCCAGTAGGACACCCCGAAAACCACAAAGGAAATACAACAAAGGAAAATACCACAAAGAAAGGTACAGTCATCTCTACACAGTATATGTCTACATAACATATAACAAGAATATCTAGATATACTCATTACAAAAACAATCTTCGCGATACCGCCACTAGGATCCAGCTCGAAGATTCCACTAAGCATACCATCGGGAGAACACACTCCAAGGTCTAAAGAGAGAGACACGAAGTACTCGTTTTGGGAGAACACACTCCACAAGTACCTTGGGAACATGATGCTTAGGTGAGGATCACAACCAAATCATGGGGTGATTCCGACAACTCAGTCTGAGCTAATCCACTAAGCAGAGGATCGGTGCCCAGGTAAAGTTGGTCACGTCGATGCCAAGAACTCTAACTAGGGTTCCAGGAATGAATAGAGGATCCGGCTCTAAGTCTCACAGAGGGGATTCCAACAACTCTATTCAGGGAGTTCTTCTGAAGGGATCATACTCATGTGCAAAGGAAATGATACCAGAACCTTCAGGTAAAATGACCAAGGGTACGAACCCTAAGAAGGCTAGTCCAAGTCACAGAAGACAAGTTTCTCATGTCATGAAGAAAAGGTTACACGGTGTGTAGTATGGTTACACACCGTGTTCCTTGACCCTGGGTACTGCTCGTGTAAATGGACCGTGTCCTTCGTTCAAGTCGTGCAAAACCAAACTACACAGCGTGTAGTAAAGTACATGATGTGTTCCTTGACCCCAGGTACTGCCCATGTAAACGGCTCGTGTCCTTCGGATTTTCGGATATAAATCAACTACACGGTGTGTAGAAGAAATCACATGCCGTGTTCGAGCACCTGGGCTCGCTCCGTGTACGCTGGCCATGTGCCCGTACACGGTCTATGCCCGTGTCCGTGTCACCTTCCCGTGTACCATTACACGGGGTATCCCGTGTATCTGGCTGGGTCTGGTCGAGGAGGGGTATACATGGTGTTTCCCTAGCCGTGTACCCTTCCCCTTCCTGTGTACTCTCGGAGTACATGTCGGGTAACCCTACTGACGAACACACACTGTGTAGCCCATACTACACGGCGTGTAGTCGAGATTTTTCCAGAAATGTTGTCTTCTTCCTCACGCTTCGGCCAATCCTCTATATCTTCGTTTTCTCGTCCGTTCATCCCGATACTCCAGGGTTTGGTTCACCTTATCATACAAACACCGAAATGGGTGTTTTCGGTCTTCCAATCGGATCATAAACCTCAAACGATCCATCCGAAGAAAAACTCCCAAAAACCTGAATCTCCCAAACCTCTCTGAATCACTTGCCGAAACCATCATCGCACCTCCGTGCCATTACTTCAGGGTTGGATCTTGAATCTTGGATCATTGCACCAACAAACGAATTTCCAACGATTGATTTTCTCCAAGAACGCGTAGAACGCAACGAAGAACACGAGGGAGAAAATAAATAAGAATTAAACAAGGGGGACGAAGCTCGATTGTTGTTCGTGACGATCCGGGTTCGTCGTCGTTAGATCAAAACCACAAAAATCAATAGATTATAAATCTCAAGTATTTTATTTCCCGATAAAACCCCAAATCGCACCTGCCTGCAAAACGATCGATCTGTGGGCTAATCTGTTCGTGGATTAGTCCACGTTCATCGTAGAAATCAAAAACGGGGGAAGGATAAATCAATAACAATTATCTTACCTGGATTCACTACGTTTGTTGGTGAAGATTCGCTCACCGCGTCGTCGTCGCCGTGTTGGGATGTTTTCTCCAGCGCCTCTAGAGCTGCCAAGGGTTTCAGGGTTTGAGGTTTATAACCCTGGAACCCCTGCGCAGGTCTTTATTTAAAAAGAACAAAAGATACAATATTTAAAAGATCTCTCTGCAGAAACAAGATTTAAATAAAATATTTTATTACGGTTGCGTCCAAAAACCCGATTTCACCACCGACCTGCGTCGGCCGATGTTAGGCCTCACCTTAGGTAAAATTTCTGTTCTGAACGCAACAGTGACCTCGTATTTCTTATCTGAGCACCCGTTCGGGAGTTATTCTTCTTTTTCAAGAAAACCGCACATGCGCGTAATTTAATCATTAAATTCAAACATTTGTTTCGGGCTCACTGGGCCTCGGAACTGCACGTCATCTCAGAGCCTGGTCTTGAAATAATTCCCATATAATATTAAAATAATACATGGAAAAAAATCTAGGACATTACATCACACCCACCTTAGGGATTTTACGTCCCCAAAAAGCCCAAAACAAGGGCTACTTAAAAAGGTGTGGGTACTGCACGCGAATCTGAGCCTACCGCTCCCATGTGCTCTTCTGGAGATTCCAGTGTTGCCACCGGACACGCACCAAGGGAATAGCTCATCCACGAAGGATCTTCTCCTACCAATCCTCAATCTCCACTGGGTACTCAGCAAAGGTCGCTCCATCGTCGATGTCCAACTCGCCCCAGTCGATGACGTGCGATGGATTATGCACGTACCTCCGTAGTTGTGACACATGGAAGACGTTGTGTACCTGGTCCATCTGATGAGGTAGAGCCAAGCGATACGCCACCTCTCTAACTCTACTTAGAATCTGAAAAGGGCCAACGAACCTCGGAGATATCTTGTCACCTCAGCCAAATCCCCACAATCCCTGTCGAGGTGAGACCCGAAGGAACACATGGTCTCCTTCCTCGAACTCCAAGGGCCTCTGTCTCTGGTCGGCATAAGACTTCTGCCGACTCTGTGCAGTCTTCATCTGCTCCTGGATGACCTGCACCTTCTCTGTAGTAGCTCTCACCATCTCTGGGCCCATGAGTGCTAACTCTCCCAGGTCGGTCCAGAAAAGTGGCAACCTGCAAGGTCGCCCGTATAGAGCCTCGAATGGTGACATACCAATAGTGGAATGATAACTGTTGTTATAAGAAAATTTCACCAGTGGTAAGTGATCCTCCTAGATACGGCCGAAGTCAAGTATGCAAGCTCGTAGCATATCCTCCAGGACCTGGATGGTCCACTCTGTCTGACCATCAGTCTGGGGATGAAACATTGTGCTCAAGCATAACTGAGTCCCAAAAGCTTCTTGCAATCCCTTCCACAACCGGGATGTGAAACGAGCATCATGATCTGATACGATCGTGGATGGTACTCCATGAAGTCGGACTATCTCCTGTATGTAGAGGCATCCCAAGCTCTCTACCGAACTCTGCTCCCGTATGGCTAGGAAGTGGGCCGACTTGGTGAGTCGATCGAACGATCACCCAGATGGCATCGTGCCCCCTGGACGTATGTGGTAAACCCGTCACGAAGTCCATAGATATCCCGTCCCACTTCCACTCTGTCACCTCAAGGGGCTGAGTCAAACCTGTTGGAACCTGGTGCTCAGCCTTTACTTGCTGAGAAGTAAGGCACTAAAAAACAAACTCTGCCACACTCTTCTTCATTCCTGTCCACAAGAACTGACATCGTAGGTCCTGGTACATCTTTTCCATGCCTGGATGCACCGCCAAAGGGGATGTATGGAACTCCCTCAGAACCTCCTCCCACAACGTCACTGGTACTACCATGTGCCCTCTAAAAAGGACAACGTGCTCTCCACCTTCTGAATATCCATCAGTAGCATCACCTGTGGATATCTGAGCACGTAGAGTCTCACAGCTAGCATCCTCGAGTTGTGCTTCTCTGACTCGTTGTAAGAGTGGAGGGGTAACAACCATCGACTGTAGTTAAGATCCCTCATCTCCATCCATGAAGGACAACTGTAAAGAGGCCAACTGCCTTGTCGCCTCATCCAGCAACTGTGAACTGGATTTCCTACTGAGAGAATCTGCCACCACATTCCCTTTCCCAGGAGTATAAATGATCTCAAAGTCATAGTCCTGGAGGAACTCAAGCCATCACCTCTCTCTCAAATTCAGATACTTCTAAGAAAAGATATATTTGAGACTCTTGTGATCGGAGTAGACGGTAAAGATCTCGGCCATCAGGTAGTGATGCCACATCTTCAATGCGAAGACTACCGCTGCCAACTCAAGATCATGGGTTGCGTAGTTCTGCTCATGTGGTCTCAACTGACACGAGCCATAGTAAATCACTGCTTTCCTCTAAATTAGGACACAACCAAGCCCGGTTCCCGATGCGTCAGAGAACACTACGTACTCGACACCCTCCTCCGGTAATCTCAAGATCGGGGCGCTCATCAGAATCTGTCTCAACTATTGGAAAGCCTGCTGGCATTTCTCGGTCCACATGAAAGGTTGTCCATTTCGGTCAAAGCTATCATGGGTGCTGCAATCCTGGAGAAATCATGGATGAATCTCCGATAGTAGCCTACCAACCCAAGGAAACTCCGCACCTCCGTCACACTCCGGGGTGGCTCCCATGCTAGCACTGCCTCCACCTTTGTTGGGTCCACTACTACACCATCCGCTGAGATAACGTGCCCCAGAAAGTGGACCTCCTGTAACCAGAACTGACACTTCGAGAGTTTCCCATACAACTAGCGTTCTCGGAGTGTGTCCAGAACCATCCTTAGGTGTCTCGCGTGCTCCTCCTCAGACGCAGAGTACACAAGGATATCATCGATTAAGACCACTAAAAACTAGTCTAGATAGGGCTGAAAGATCTAGTTCATGAGTCCCATGAACACTGCCAGGGTGTTCGTCATGCCTAAGGGCATCACCAAGTACTCATAGTGACTGTAGTGACATTTGAAAGTCATCTTCGGTATATCCTCCTTCTGTACTCACAACTGGTGATAGCTTGATCGTAGATCAACCTTTGAGAACCATCGTGCCCCTCTCAACTGGTCGAAGAGGTCATTGATCCTCATTAGTGGATACCAGTTCTTCACGGTCACCTGATTTAAGTGCCGGTAATCCATACACAGCCTCAAGCTCCCGTCTGCCTTCTTGGAAAACAGCATTGGGGCTGCCTAGGGTGAAATGATGGGTCTCACAAAGCCCTTCTTCTACAAGTCATCCAGTTGCATCCTCATCTCATGAAGCTCTGCATGAGCCATCTGATAAGTTGATGCTGATATCGGGGTCGTCCCGGGTTGCAACTCAATGCAGAAATCTATCTCCCGACGGGGAGGTAGCTCGGGGACATCCTCTAAAAATACGTCCTTGTACTCAGCCACCACTGCTGGAAACTGGAAACTCATATCATCTGTCACACCAAGGGATAGGCTATCCAACTGATGTGAAATCAGTTGTTCCCTCCTATGCACGAGTCCATCCTACACTGCCAAGGTCTCTCTTTCACCGAAAAAAGAGAACCTCATCCCATCACTGCGGACACACCGCACTCTTCACCTAAAACAATCAATCTGGGCATGAACTGTGGATAGCCAATCCATACCAAGAATGAAATCGTAAGGCCTCGACGCTACCACCAAGAGGTTTCAACCGAAACTCTCACCTCCAAGGGTCAGGTCACACTTCCTGCAAAGGTATGTGATCTCTAAATCTTCTCCAGTCGGTGTTTCTAAGCGTAAGGGTCGAGTCAACGGCTCAACTGGAATCTCAAGGTCTCGAACAAGATAAGCATCCAGAAAGGAATGACTAGCACATGTGTCTATAAATACGGAAGCCAAAGTAGAAAAGACATAGATAGTACCTCTAATCATTCCGGGAGTACCTGGGTCATAAGCCTCTGCCGCCTGCAGCTACCCCTTCCTCTGTCCACCAGCTCCTTGAGCCTGGGGTGGACCTCCTGGGGGTGGTGGTGGTAAAGGGTCGAAACGCCGACCACCTCCAGCTACTCTCCCAGCTCCTCTTCCACATCTACCGCCTCACGGATCTTCCTACTCCACACGTTTCCTCTACCTCAGTGGTTCCATCCACTGCTCCCGTGTCAGTAGTATGGCGGGTCGGACAATCTCAAGCGAGATGTCCCCTGCCGTCACATGAGTAACATCACCTCTCTCGAGGCTGGCTGGATGCGCCCTGTGAACATTGTACGGCTGATCCCCTATCCTAGGATCTCCTCTGGAAACGTCTCCCACGCCTGGGTCCCTGACGTCGTCTCCCTGCTGCTGAGGTCTCTGCTCCAGCTCGCCCACTACTGACAACTGTCGGTTGTCCCTGCTCCGCCAGGAAGCTCTCGACCACCAAAGCCCACTCAAGCACCCCAGCATAAGTAGGAATACTCATAGGGATGATGCTAGCTCAGATATCTCTGTGCAATCCCCGCTCAAAAGTTTGAGCTCTGAAGTACTGATCTCTGACCATATCCATCAAGTACCGCGAGAGGTCGGTAAACCTCGATGAATAGTCAGCCACTGACATGGTTCCCTACTGGAGCTGAAGAAGCTCCTGTATGTGTACTGCCCTCAGGTTAACCGGTGAAAAATACTCTCTAAAGAGATGCTCAAACTCCAACCATGCAAGAGTCACCACATCGTGAGTCTGGATGACCAAACTCCACCATCGCCTTGTCGAGCGCTGCAGAAGGCTCGCTGCCAGGATCACCATCTGGTCTGCTGGTGTCCTGAACAAACAGAAGACTCTAGCCACCGCCTCAAGCTAGTACTTTGCTTCCTGAGGGTCAAGCTCACCTCGAAACCTGAGGATTCTCTGTCTCTGAAACTTGTGGAGTGCGCTCAGCCTGCGCTCCTCCTCCACTGGTACAGTGGGCGCTAAACACTGCCCCACAGGTGGTGGAATAACTAGCACACCACCTGGTGGTAGAACTGGGGGATCTGGTCCCTGTATCGAAGCTTCATCACTGAGTGGGTCATCCTCATGACCGAGCTGCTAGATCCTAGTGGGTGCGCGTCGCGGAGGCATCCTATTTAAGAAACAAGATGTATCACAGTCAGTGAGTATATCTGGAGAGCTAACTCAAGAAGGACATGGAAACCACAACCCATTCCTATATGATGCATGTACCATTATATTCCCCCATGAAACTAGTGTTTTCATGTTCCGAGTCGAAAATCAAGTCATCAGAGTCCTCGTGTATGGATACGTCAGCCGCCGCACCAACACTGGGGTCCCTGGCCTGAGAGCTGAACTCAAAACACTTAACACTATTGCCCCAAACCAACTCACAGACTCTCGGTCCTAAGGTAGAACCGACCACCTCTAATACCACTCTGTCACAACCCGTCCCGGTGGGGCCCAAGCCGTAACTCCCCAAGCCCGCCTCCAATAGGCCAGGGGCTAGTGACTAGTACCGAGTAGGCATGCTACTAACATGGGAGGCATTTCCTATAAACCTTTACACACGCACACACATCTCCAATCCCACAAAGCTGAAAAGTAAAAACTACTAAAGATGGAAAAATCATGCATACACTAAAAACCCAACCAACAGAGTGTGACAGGGGAGTGAAGTATAGTAAAGTAAAACCCTGGGTCAAAATTACAAGCCCACCAAAATAAAGTCTGTAACAAAGTCCAACCTGTAGAGAAAGGTACCGAGACTTCAACCCATCGTCGAAGGAACAAACCTCGGCCTATCTGATCTCACTAAACACTGTCCGGTCCTGGTCTTCCTAGAATCCTGTCAAAGGCTCGCTCGTTTTCACAATACATGACACGTGCGGGCAAAGCCCGTGTAGGGGTGAGTATAACAATACCCAGTAGGACACCCTGAAAACCACAAAGGAAATACAACAAAGGAAAATACCACAAAGAAAGTTACAATAAGCTATACACATTATATGTCTACGGAACATATAACAAGAATATCTAGATATACTCATTACAAAAACGACCTTCGCGATACCGCCACTAGGATCCAGCTCGAAGATTCCACTAAGCATACGATCAGGAGAACACACTCCTAGGTCTGAAGAGAGAGACATGAAGTACTCATTCCGAGAGAACACACTCCACAAGTGCCTTGGGAACATGATGCTCAGGTGAGGATCACAACCAAGTCATGGGATGATTCCAACAACTCAGTCTGAGCTAATCCGCTAAGCAGAGGATCGGCACCCAGGTAAAGTTGGTCACGTTGATACCAAGAACTCTACCTAGGGTTCCAGGAATGAATAGAGGATCCGACTCTAAGTATCATAGAGGGGATTCCAACAACTCTATTCATGGAGTTCTGCTAAAGGGATCATACTCCTGTGTAAAGGAAATGATACTAGAACCTTCAGGGAAAAAGACCAAGGGTACTAACCCTAAGAAGGCTAGTCCAAGTCACAGAAGGCAAGTGGCTCAAGTCATGAAGAAAAGGTTACATGGCATGTATTATGGTTACACTTCGTTTTCCTTGACCCCGGGTACTGCCCGTGTAAACGGCCCATGTCCTTCGTTCAAGCCGTGCAAAACTAAACTACACGGTGTATAGTAAAGTACACGCCATGTTCCTTGACCCCAGGTACTGCCCGTGTAAACGGCCAATGTCCTTCGTCTTGTTGGATAGAAAGAAACTACATGATGTGTAGAAGAAATCACATGCCATGTTCGAGCACCTGGTCTCACTCCGTGTACGCTGGCCATGTGCCCGTACACGGTCTCTGCCCATGTCCATGTCGCCTGCCCGTGTACCAGTACACGGGGTATCCCGTGTATCTAGCCGGGTCTGGCTGGGGAGGGGTATACACGGAGTGTCCCTAGCCGTGTACCCTTCCCTTGCCTGTGTACTCTTAGAGTACAGGCCGGGTAACCCTACCGACGAACACACGCCGTGTAGCCCATACTACACGGCGTGTAGTTGGGATTTTTCCAGAAACGTCGTCTTCTTCCTCGTGCTTCGGCTGATCCTCCGGATCTTCATTCTCTCATTTGTTCATCCCGATACTACAGGGTTTGGTTCTCCTTATCATACAAACACTGAAACGGGTGTTTTCGGTCTTCCAATAAGATCATAAACCTCAAACAATCCGTCCAAAGAAAAATGCCCAAAAACCCGAATCTCCCAAACCGCTCTGAATCGCTTGCCGAAACCATCGTCGCACCTCTGTGGCATTGCTTCGGGGTTGGATCTTGAATCTTGGATCGTTGTACCAACAAATGAATGCGCAACGATCGATTTCCTCCAAGAATGTGTAGAACGCAATGAAGAATGTGAGGGAGAAAAGAAACAAGAATTAAACAAGGGGGACGAACCTCAATCATTGTTCGTGACGATCCGGGTTCATCACCGTTAGATCAAAACCACAACAATCAATAGATTATAAATCTCAAGTATTTGATTTCCCGATAAAACCCCAAATCGCACCCACCCGCAAAACGATTGATATGCGGGCTAATCTATTCGTGGATTAGTCCGCGTTCATCATAGAAATTAAAAACGAGGGAAGGAGAAATCAATAGAAATTATCCTACCTGGATTCACTGCATTTTTTGGTGAATATTCATTCGCCACGTCGTCGTCGCCACGTTGGGAGGTTTTCTCCAGAGCCTCCAGAGCCGCCAAGGGTTTCAGGGTTTGAGGTTTGTAACCATGGACCCCCTGCGCAGGCCTTTATTTAAAAAGATCAAAAGATACAATATTTAAAAGATCTCATCACAGAAACAAGATTTAAATAAAATATTTTAATTAAATATTTTATTACTATTGCATCCAAAAACCCGATTTCACCACCGACCTGCACCGGCCGATGTTATGCCTCGCCTTAGGTAAAATCATTATTCTGAACGCAACAGTGCCCTCAGATTTCTGATCCGATCACCCGTTCGGGAGTTATTCCTCTTTTTCAGTAAAACCGCACGCGCGCGTAATTTAATCATTAAATTCAAACATTTGTTCCGGGCTCACTGGGCCTCAGAACTTCACGCCGTCTCAGAGCCTGGTCTCAAAATAATTCCCATATAATATTAAAATAATACATGGAAAAAAATCTGGGACATTACAATGAGGTACAATCTTCTTACTCTCGAAACTCTAGTTATGAGAAAATATCTTATAATGAATTAAATAAATATTTTTTATGATATAATAAAACTATGAATCGTTATATATATGTCATATAAAAATTAATAAATATTATGATACTATTCTTTTAGACAAGGAAAATTTGTCAAAACATATTTTAGATTTAAAAACTAATTCTTCTAAAAAAATATTGTGATTTACATGATATTAAAATTAAATAACTATTGGTTGAGGTTGATGATTTAAAACAAGACTCTAGTATGATGATAAAAAGATAAAAATATTTAAATCAAATCCTTGGAAGAAATAAAATTCCAAAAGAAAAATTTTGAATAGGAAGCAATGGTGAAAAACCAAAACTATATAATAATTATTTTATTCCTAGTTTAAATTGAAAAAAACATATCTATTGTTAAGTTTTTTATTGTAGTATTAATGGTCACTATGAAAATGATTGTTGTTTTAGAAAACTGAAATTTTCTAGTGTTAAAAGTGTTTATTGATCAAAAGAATTACTTAGCTTTAATAGTAGAATTCTTACTCAAAATAAACAAGTATGGTTAACCAAAAATTTAATTGCTAACACTGCTAGACCCAAAATCATATGGGTACCAAAAGGAACTTGTAATTGATGTTTTTTAGGATTATACCACTAATATTCATTTTTAATCTTTAATTTTTTGACCAATAGATATATATTAAAGTATCTACAAAAGGAGTGAACAAATCTGAAGTATTTTGTTATCAAAAACTCCCCAATACTAAAGTCACTAATCCAGGAAGTATTTTTTTTAATATTTATATACTTCTAGTACATTAATTATTTTATAAAGAAAAATAAATTTATTTCTCAAAGTTTAATAAAAAATCTTCTTTAAATCAAGTTCTATTCTATACTGATTATATAACTGAGTTGTCAAAATTCTCAAATAGTTACTTTTTAAATTCAGTTTTTATTATTAATTTTTTATATTTTTGTTTTTGAAAACTTTTTTCAATTAAATTTTATTTTATGAAAATAAGAATACTTTTATTATATAATATGTAATGATTTTTTTGTATTTTTCAGCTAAATAAAATAAAACAACATCTATATAGTGTCAGAACCTAACGTTTCATCTTCTTCTTAAAACTTTAAAATTAATAATTTGTCTTATTTAAATTATCATGTTCAAAAGTTTCTATAAAACTAGAAACATCAATATAAAGTGATCAAGTACTTTAAGTTCAGAAGAAAATAATTTTTACAAAAGGATGAAAGGCAATCCTTCTAGTTCATCTGTTTTTTATGTTGAAGATTCACTTGAAAATATTCTGAAAGAGATAAGGAAGTTCAAAGTCATAAAGAATAATAAATCTCTTCTTCTCAAATATCTTTTGAAAATTTTATATTTGAATTCAATATTTTGAATGGAGAAAATTTGAAACTAAAATCTACTTTGGATGCATCTAAAAAATCATATAAAGATATAAAAAAATCATCTGTATCAAAAATGATTTTTAATTCATTATAAAATGAGTATCTAAATAATAAAGATAGTTTAATCTCGTAAGAATACTTTGAAGATTTAAAATTATAAATGATAATACAAATGGAGTTGCTCAAAAAATAATTTGTTACAAAGATATATCTTGACAAGATAAAGTTGTTTCTAGTTGAACAATGTTCGTCTTCTTTGTATCAAATAACAACAGATGTTCAAAATATATTAGAAGAACTATCAAGATTTTTAGCTTCTCTAAGGGATAAAATTATAATTTTGGAAAGTTAATATGAATATTCTATTTATTTCTAACCATATTTTATTTTATTTTTCCATTTAATATTAAATGAATTCTTTTTAAAATATATTTTTTAGTAAAAAATATATAATTATGTGCTATTATTTAGTATTTAATTTATTTATTTTTTAGTCATCTTACATGTACATATACCAAAAATTTGATTATATTATAAAAAATTTATTGTTGAAAATAATAGTTTTATTTTTACTTATAAAAAAATTTTACTTGTGAAAAATTAGTCAAAATTTTTTATTATATGATATGATTTAGGGGGGTTTAAGTAAAATAATAAGTTTATTTTATTATACTTATTGATTTATTATCTATGTTTTTAGCTTAAATTTAGGGAGATTTTATTTTAAATACTATCTACTATTATCTTTTTAATATCATAAAAAGTGGGAGAAGTTTTATGAAGTTTATAGAAGTTTATAGTTTCTAATTCTATGGGGGAAAGTTTTATAGAATTAAGTTTATAGTTTAGGTTTACATCGTCATGTATCTATTATTATAAATATTGACATAAAAAATTGTGATCCTTATAATGGGGGAGAAGTTTTTTAAAGGGATAATGGGGTAGAATTTTTCCTTTATAAATAAAATAAACGTTATATCAAATAATGGGGGGAAACTTATTGTTTTTAAATTCTATTTCAAGATAGTTTTTGACATGGGTTTTATGACCATAAAAAATGGGGGTATTGTTGTGCATGTTTTGATTCAAAAAAATTGTTAATTTTTTTGGTTTTGATGGTCACAAAAACCCAAATTTGTGTTAATAATGAATTTACTTTTAAGTAAATTTCAAGAAATTATTTTTTTTGGAAATATTTATTCTGAAATCATATTCTAGTCATTAATCTACAGGAAATATTTGTTGAAGTATTCATAATGTGTTTTAGTATATTCTAAAAACACTTTTCATACCCTACATGTGAAATAATAATGTAAGGAATAAAACCTATATTTGAAACAGTGCATATTGATCTTATACCCTATGATGTCTAAGAAAGTATGGTTCATAAACCCTACATTTGGATGAAACCTTACGTTTGAAAATAAGAAAAGTATGATTCAGGAACCCTATGTTTGGAAGAAACCCTATGTTTGAGGAAAAACATACGGTACATAAATCCTACTTTGTGATCAACCCTATGTTTTCAACCCTATGTTTTGAGTATTTTCTTTATGTGAAGGAACTTTATGTTTAACTATTCAATGATGGGGTTTTTAATCTGTGATATTATCCTCGATTTATGAAATAGTCTTGGCGGTCATTAAGATATATTATAAGATTGTTTACAACTGAATCAAAGGATCATTATGGTTGTTTTAAAGGCTCTTATTAAACTAAGTAAATGTTTACTATTCTTATAGGAAGTAAAGACCTCTCTTAAATGTTTTTGAATTAAATATTCATGATTTATTGTGTGATATTTCTAGAGTTGGTTTAAACTAGATTTATTCGACCAATAGTATAAATATCAATATACTCTTCATCAGAACAAGATATGAATATATAGAAAAAGTGAAATTCATACAAAGTTGTTTTTAGTTTCCTTTAGAGATACACTTTGGAGACATACATGTTCAGATCTATTGACTCACTATTATTTTTTTCATTATAACTACACTTTATCATTATATATTCTTCTGAAAGAACAATGAATCATTATCTAGAGATACACTTTGGAGACATACATGTTTAAATATTTGTCTAGTGTTTTATCTATTTCTATTTAAATAAATATTATGTGACGTTGAAGATATATTTTTATTTTGTGCATTATTGAAGATCTGAATACATCTGTTAGTTGTTACTACAATTGTGAATTTTAATCTCTATCCTCAAAAAATCAATCTCTATTGATTTCATAGAGTTTCAACTGCTCATACTTATTCATGGTTAATTGTCATCTTTTTTCACTAAGCTATGGATTTATTGTTCCTTGTAAAATAACCAGAAGTATTTTTAAAGTCTTTTTGTAAAGGTGTTAACTACCTTCAATCAGTTGTGTATTTTAAAGGTCTTAGGATAATAGGACCTAGTGAAAATCACTAAGCTCGTGGATTTGAGCGTTGGTGCAGTGGACTAAGTGATCTTTGTGCCCTAAACCACTATACATCATTGTGTTCATTTCCTATATTTATTTATTCTACTCACTCATATTTGAGAGAAAAGGAAAGGAATTCTGTTTAGAAAGAGAGGTGTTTTGAATCTATGAAAGTGTTGAAAACCACAATCAACCCCCCCTCTTGTATCTTTATCTTTGTATTTATCATCCCAACCTAACATAGTTGTGGGTGATATCTCCAAGACTACTTTCAGGTGTAGGTATGGGAACTTTGAATTCATGTTCATGTTATTCAGTCTTAAAAATGCACTAGTTTTGTTAATAGGGATCATGAACTCCATGTTCCATGAATTCCTAGAATAGTTCATAGTTGTGTTCATTGATGACATATTGATCTACTAAAGGTCATAGGATGATAATTTTGATCATATCATAGTTGTCTTGCAGGTTCTTTGACACCACCAATTCTGTGGAATGTTTTCTAAGTTTAAGTTTTGAACATAATATGTATATTTCCTCAGGCATGTGGTGTCTAATAAGGGTGTGGAAGTAGACCCATAAAAGGTTGAGGCGGTTGTTTATTGGGAAACATCCAACAATGTGGTGGAGGTTTATAGATTCCCTGGTCTTGATAGATATTATCAGAGGTTCGTATCTAAATTATCATGGATTTCAGAACTGCTGACATCCTTTTGAAAGAATGACCTGGCTTTTTTGTGTAATGATGAGTACCAGGTAGCATTCGGTTACTTGAAGGGGAATTTAGTTATTTCTCCAGTTCTTTAGTTTCCATAGAAGGGGTAATTCTTGAGGTGTTCTAAAATGCTTCCCATATAATATTGGTATGTGTATTGATGCAGTGGAGAGTGGTGATCTATTATGGTTCTAGGTAGTTACTTTACCATGATCATAATTATTCCACCCATAATCTAAAGCTAGAAACATTTTTTGTTTGCAATGAATGTGTGGCATCATTACCTCATTGGGGATAATTTTTTTGTCTTTATGGATGATAATATATTTAGGTATATATATTTTCAATTTGATCTAAATTTTTAGTGGAATAGTTGGATGGATTTAGTTCATTATTCTAATTTTGAGATCTCATACACCTCAAGAAAGGGTAATATTGTGTCTAGTGATTTGATCAGGAATTCATGGAAGGATGTTGTTCAGGAGTCTAGAGATACTTGGAGAGAAATAAAGGAGTTGGAATCCCTACACTTTGATTTAATGGTGGTTGATGGTGAAAGTTATTTGTTTTATATGATTGTGTAATCTTATCTAATATAAAAAGTGTAGGAGTCTTGGTGGAGGGACTCAGAGGTAGAGGTGATGTGTGACTGTGTTGGTTATGGTGATGCTTTGGAGGGATGGTCAGAGTATGGCCAAAATTAGATATTGCTTCATGGGAGGTTATTTGTTCTGGTAGAAATGTATGAGGGAGTCCTTCATGAGATTCATATATCACCTTTGGTAGTATACTCGGGAGTATCTAAAATGTACCATGGATTGAGGATGTATTTTTGGTGTCCTGAGATGAAAATGGTAGTGTCTTATTTTGTGGTGAGGTGTTTGGTTTTCCAGTAGATAAAGGTTGTGCATCATGTTCCCAGTGGTTTTTTACATCCTTTGGATGTTCTTGAGTGGAAATGGGTGAAATATTAATGTATTTTTTCATAGGTTCACCCCAAGATTAGGGATGTTACGATGTTATCTTGGTAATTGTGGATCATTTGAAGAAATCATCCCACTTCCTAGAGATAAAAAAGTTTAGCATCATGGATGATTCGTCTAGGAGGTATATGGATTAGGTGGTGCAGTTTAATGAAGTTTTTAGGTCTATTTACTTGGATCAAGATGTGTATTTTACCTCATGAGTCTAGAAGGCATTACATCAAACTTTTTTCACTCAGTTACACATTTGCACTACTTTTCACCCTCATATGGACAGAAAAATAGAGCAGACTATCCAGCCACTATAGGATATATTGTAGGCATGTATATTATAATTTATAAGTTCTTGGGAATGACACATTCCCTTGGTTGAGTTTTCTTATAATAATATATTTCACTTATCCATAAGCATTGCCCCATTTGAGGATTTTTATGGGTATCCATGTTATTCTATATTATGAAGATCATGTAGAATGAATCGCATCACATCATGGAGATGGTAGGTCGTATGTACTCACGAGCGGTGATATCATTCCCTTAATTGTGGAATGGTATGGAAGTGGATGGTATATATATTGTTATAGAATCAACATATTGTTATAATAATCATATATAGTTATTATCTCCATCAATATATCCATCCATGTAAGGTCATGGTGAAAAACATGTTACACCACGGCGTGGAGACGGTAAGTCGTACGTACGCAGGCGTGGTGTTTTCAATTTTTGTAGGATGGATAGAAGGTGAAATATGGTTGTTCCATAATAATAATAGCATCTCATCATATCACACCCAGATTATTTTTTTCATCCTTTGTTCTGGAGTACCTTTTGGATCTTGGTTTTTCTTCTGAGTTCCGGGTGTTCCAGATTTAAATTTTATGTTTTAAAGGTTTTGGGTAGATTTTAGACCTTTTCTTGGTTAGAGTAAAAGGTGTGAGGAGGAGGTGGCTTGGAAAATGAATCTGTAACACTCATAGTGTCCCCTTTTATGGGTTATATTTAGTGGATGGTTTATCCCATTGAGTTAGATGAGTTTTGGGGTGAAAAGGTTGATTTTTTTAGACTTTTTCTAGGCAACACAGTTAGTTTAATCGTACAGGTAAGTGTACAGGGGTCGCACAGTTTTTGCATGGTTTAACTAGTCTTAAAGCCTAAGTTTGCAGCCCTTATAGCTCTAGAAAAAGGGAAATCGCATAGTTTGCATACGGTTTGTTAAACTATGTGAGTTAACCATACCGCCCACTCGAGAAAGGGTATTTTGGGATTTTATTCTTTTTAAGTGGGGTTTCTTCCCTTGGAAACCCCACTCAAAATCCCTTGACTTGGACACCTCCCATAGAGAATTTTTTTATCCCCCAATTTCCTCCAAGGTAATATTTATATGTTTTTATGGTGATTCTTCACCTGGATCGAAAGGTTAGGGCTCCTCTCTCTTTCTCCTTTGATTTTATTTCATTTTTCCTTTCTCCTCTAACCCTAGTGGACATGTTTAGATGATAAGGGTATATAGGGTGGTGAGAAATTATGGGTTTTGTTCGCCTATGGTAAAACTTGATAGATATTAGCTCTTGGACCCCTGGTGGTGAATTTTTGGGCATGAGTCATTGATGTGCCATGGATTTGAGGTAGGTTTCCCATGCACTTTCACTTTTTAATTTAAGATTCATTGGTTTCATGTATTTCACACCTCCATTTATTATTAATTAGTGATATGTGATCCTTGAAATATTAATTTGGTGTGAAAAGTGGAGATTTATTCCTTGTTTAATGTTAAATATGATTGTTTTGTTAAATGTTTCACACCAAGTGTTCGATTAAATTCCCTTTTGGATTTTTTATGTGTTTTATGACATCTAAAGGATGGTCAGCCCTTGTGAATATATTTCTGATATCAAAAATGATGATTTGATTTCTTTGAATGGTATTTTAATTTAGTTTTGAATTTAAAAAGAACGTTTATTGGTTTTAAAATGTGGTTTGGCATGTGTTCTTGATTAGTGGCCTGTTTGGCATTTTGATTAAAATTGTTTTGTCTTAAAATTGAAATGTGAGTACTTTGAAGTCATTTTTTTCTAAATGTTTGTGAAATGGAAAAGGATGTTTTTTTAATTTTTGAGGAAATGTATTTGGTTATTTTTAAGTGATGGTTTTGTGGAGAATGCTTAAAGGTTTGTTTGGAACTTTTATGAAAATAGTGAAAGTGTTTATTATGAAAACATCCATTGGGTGATTCTCATGCCTTATTTTTGTTTAATGGATGGTATTTCCTTTCTATGGAATCATTGTAATCCATTATGATAAATGGAAGTCCTCAGTACAGACTCCTTGAATTATATTCTTTTTATGGCATGTGAATTGATCCTTGGGGTGACTCGGGGTGAGGCCTATTGTTTAATTATTATTAATATATATGCATGTGATTTGATACTCATTTGGAATTAGTTGGCTTAGTCCCTTTATACATGAGATATGGGAACATGGCATAGTGATAATTTTTTTATAATGATTGTTTCACTAGCTATATCACGCACCAGCGGGTGGCCCATAGTAGGTGGATATATTGGGTTTATTTCTATGGGATTTTCCCCTCAGTCTATCATGTGTTAGGGTGGCTGGGAGTATTTAGGGAACTTTGATCTTCATCATGTGAGGCATGCATATGGGGATGGGTATCCTGTATTAGTATGTTTTGAATTATTCATGATCTCCTAGGTTCACTAATTTATATTAATACTTAGATGATTGCAATAATGATTGAGATACTTGGTAACTCTTGTGTGTTTATTTCCATTCCCCTTATTATGTTATTATTATATTTATCTCATGTGTGGTGTATTTCTTCGAAATTGATGAGTTGGATTCAAAAAAATTATGATTTTTTTTAAAACAATAGTGTTTTATACTCTCTTTTTCCATTTTGAAATGAAAGCAACACTTTCTCCTTGAAAATGTTAATGTATCACTAATGGAATTGAACCTGCTTTTGGATTGAAATTTGGAAATGGACCGCATTTTTTTAAAGTTAAAAACTATGAAAAATATTTCTTTATATACTGTATTTCAAACTTGAGGTTCATGCTTCTTTTATTTTAAAGTAAGTGCATTGGGAATAGATTATTCAGGCATGCCTATTGAGTTTTAATTCTCACACCTGTAGTTATTTCTTGTTTTTAGTTTCTATTACAGGTTTCATCTTAGGTTTTATCACCTTGGGCTATGGTTGGTTATGGATTAAAGAGTTACTCATAGGGTCACATGGATACTTTGTAGTCATCAGGTTCAGTTTGGTCGATGTATAGTTTGTTTTAGGTTTTTTTTTTGTATTTCTAGCTTTGTATAAAAGATACTAAGTTTGGATGTTGTGTGTGTGTGTGTGTTGGGTTGTTCAATTTATCTATTTATTATTTGGTGAAATCGTTTCCTCTGTTCACTCTAATGATGCCCAGCACTAGTTATCAGCCCGTGGGGATCAGGAACACCCTTCGGGCCACATCACATATTGACTCGAGTGACCAATTCGAGGTTGAACTGGGTTGGTTTGTGATACACCATATATATTATACTATATTTATTACTTTAAAATGGATATAAGTCATGAAGAGTAAGTAGAAAAAGAAATAAGTTTGGAAGAATCAGTTGAGGAGATTTCCTCTTCTTCGATGAGCTTCCTCTAGATCTCCTCTTAAAGGCACTAGAGTTAGTATTTTGAGAACAAAAACACCTCTAGAATGTTACCAAGGAATTTGAGAAGGGAAATGGTAAGGGTATGTCTGATCTTGAAGGCTCAAAGTGAATTGAAGTTATGAGGGAGGATGTGCCCTTTTATAATTGAGTTGAGGGGCACATTTGGGGTCTCCAAAAAAATTAATTTATAATAAAATCAAAAAACATCCAAAAACCACCAAAATATCCTAGTTTTGAAGATTATATGAGATAGTTTTGTCATCTAATCAACCAATAAATTTTTATACAAGTTTTTCTGTCAATTTAAACTTTGTCCTTTTAATTAACACATAGTTATTCTATTTAATTTTTAACTAAGGTAACAAATATTTCAATATTAAAAGGATACAATATTTATTTATTTGATATCAATTAGACCATAAATGAATTATTTAGAACATTTTCCACCATATCATAATTATTATAAATTTTTAAAAATGTTTTATGATTTTTAAATAATTTAATAATACATTATTTTGATAAACAATAAATAGTGTCAATTTTGACACTATTCAATTTATTGATTTTTAAAAATATCAAGATAAGATGTTATACTCAAAATAAATATCTTATTATATCCCTAAGGGTTCGAGGTCATCTATAAAATTTTGTTTATATATTAATTATCTCTAATTATATTTAATTTAATATTTTTAATAACATTAATTTCATATTTTGAATAATAAAATAATTATTACATTAATTTTTTGTAATAATTTAATATAATTATTTTTCAGTAAAAATTAAAAATAAAATACCATAATGAATATAATTATTCTATATTTCATAATTATACTTATATTAAAATATTTATTCTGTAAAATACTACATTAAAAATGTTATATATATTAAAACATGAATGTGACGATTTTAACATCAGTTTAAATAAAATATTATAAGTGTTATAATTTTTCCATATAGCTCTTAATGGTCAATAACTCAACTCTTGGATGATTATAGTCGATGTATACTCGACCAATAGTATTTGGTCAAGTATTTTAGTATTTTAATGGTTATAATAATTTTAATAAAAATTATTTTATTGATTTTTCATCAATTAAATAATTTCTACATCATCAATGAATAAGCCATTAATGTATTTATTTATTTCCTAAAAATTACAAATAAATTACCCTGATAAAGAAAAAAATAGATTTTAAATGAGTATTTATAGTCAAATTTATATTCTATATAACCTTATATTAAAAATTATATAATTATTAAAATTTGATTAAGTTATATTTAACTTTTCTATAAATAAAATAAATTAAATGTCCTAATCTCATCCAATTGGATTAAAAAGGATACCATTTCGACCCAAGGATGATTTATGTTGAAAAAAACTCATAAAAATATATTAAGACAAGTTTTAGGGTAATTTTATCATATTATTTTTAACCTTAATCATCTGATTTACCCTTTTACTGTATTAATAAAAATTACCAAAGTAACTATTCATAATGCCCAAAAATAAAATAAATTTATTTACATAATTTGGACCTACTGATTAAAAATATGAAATCCATTTTTTAAAATTAAAAACATTTAATTTTTAGAAACTAATTTAATATAAATCTCATTGTCGAAATTAGAAAACATGTTTTAAAAGTTAAAACATTGCAAAAGATTGAAATGTTTTACATCTGAATTCAATGTAAAATTAATGCTAATGACCTACATGATATTAAATAATAAAAATATAATATATTTATACTCTAAAACCATTTAATAATATAACTTAACTATGTAAATTATTTTGAAGAAAAAAGTTGTTTTCAATAATAATTTAGTATATTTGTATTATTCATCAAAACTTGAAACATATCCAAAAAATATAAAAAAATCATCCAAAGTAAATTTGTATACCCTTCTTATAAAGATGAAGTTTTTTTTCAAATATAATATAAAAATATGGTAAAAACTTGATTTAAAATGGGTGTGACATCAAAAGGTGGCAAAAGTGCATTTTTTGAAAAATACTTCTTTTATCTGAAAAATTGAATTTGTTCTTATATAATGTCTAGAAAACTTATGATATGAATTTTAGAAATTATATTAAATATATATTAAATATATATTTCATTAATAAAATCCATTAAGAGTGTTTTATTAATTTATAAAGTCTTGCTTATTTACATTTAAATTTTCTTTGAGAAAAACATTTCCATCAATTTAAAAATGGTTTTATTTTTATTTATAATTAATTTCTCACCAAATAATTAATTATATAATCATTGTAAATCATATTTTCATAATTATGTTAATATTTTTCATACCCACCATTATAATAGTTAGGTTATAAGGTAACATAATAATATTTAGTTGTTCACTTAAACTCAGTCTTGTGTGAAATGAAATCTTTCAAAAGAACTTGAAATTGTGAGTAACATAAGCCAAGCATAGTGTTGTGTATACCGTAAGCTAAGCCAGCATTGTGTGTAGTGAAATTTTATCTTGGTGTATCATATAATACAAGACATCAAAGAATTGTTTTTAAAAAAATATATCTCATAAAAATATTGGGGTGTTACAAAACCACTATATAAATAAAATTTATTATTTTATTAAAAAGGAAAGTAAAGAACAAGAAAAATTATTATTTTAATGGAATAATTTTGACTTTAGACTTTGGAAAATACTTTTTAGGTTTTTAAAATAGGTTTATTGTTTTTAAATGACCCATTTATCTTATTAAATTTATTTTGGGCCTAAATAACCAATTTAACATTTATTAAGTCTTTATTACATCATCATTATTACATAAAACATGTGGTATTTGAAAAACATTATTTTTACTATTCATGTAAAAATTGAAGTATTTCAAAAATTTACCAAAAAAAGTAATTGTTAGACAATTTTGACATAATGATTATAAAAATGACATTCATTTTATCAAAATAATTTTCTAACAAAGTTAGTTTTATTTTTTAATATAAAAAATATTATTTTTTTGAAGTACATTAAAATATTATTTATTAATAATGTGCTGATATTTTCTTTGAGTTTTTAATCTTGATATTTATTTTATGGAATTATAATATTTATATTTTATTAAATTACTCATGATATATATTATTTATGTTAAATTTTATTATTTTGAGGTCAAATTACTATTCCTAATGGTCAGGATACTATTCCTAATGATCATGTTTCTATTCCTAACAATTGAGTTACTTTTCCAATAGTCAGGTTAGATTGTTATTCTAATGGTCACATTATCTCTTATAAATACCACTTCATTCCTTCACACATTATTCATTAAAATTACTCCCAAGGTTCTATATTTCCCTTTTCAAATATGTTGATTGGTTCACTAATATTTTGGTTCTTTTATATAGTGTTGTTCATGGGGGTGGTGATTCTAGTAGGCTAGAAAGATCCAAATTTTCCCATTCTAATTTTATTTTTTTCTATTTTTTGTCTCATTGTAACATTTATAATCTCCATCAGTTTAGTTGTTGACTAATGTGATGATCTTCATTAATGAAATAAAGTGTTGTTAGTTTCTCTATGTTTTATATGTGTATATTACTATATAATATAGTATAACACAATCAGTAAAAAAATGTTACTAATGAATTTTTGGTTGTTACAACGTGTCTTCTCTGGATTCTTCTTCTTATTTCTCTTCTTCTCACCTTTATACATAAGGAATTATTCATCTAGCTTGCTCACAAGTTTCTCATCATGAATATACTTGTAATCTTCTCTCAAGGAAGGCTCTACAGCTTTCTTTATGTCCACCAGTTTTTATATATCTTCTCCAAAAATATCCAAACATCAAAATAACTATCACAGTGAATGGTTTTCTGGTATATCTCATTGAATATTCCTTTGTTGATAATTATTTATATCATTACATCATAAACTAATTCACTATACTTTTTCATGTCAGCATCTTGTTGGATATATTCCACAATTTCTTCACCACAAACTTATAGAAATATAAATATAACCTTTTTTCCACAATAAAATTTACTATCTATTTGTGTTCCATTTTATAAATATATAGATAAGACAAAGGTTTGATAACACATCCTTGGTTTCCAAGCCCCAGTGTTCATCCTTCATCGTTCCAGTGCTTGCGCTTGGGCCCTATTATTAAACCTTCATCACCAAATTGATCCTTATCAGTACCCATCACTCAGCCTTCATTACCCTAGAGCTCATACCCAAGTTCTAAACCTTTGTCACTCTGGTTCCCACACATAGGAAACTTTCTATGTTTCTAAGTGCAACAAGCATGCACTGCTTCTCACACTCAGATCTCGTACATCTAATTTTTGAACATTAACTATAAATGGACCCCCTAGGGTCCCTATTTAGAAAGATTATAGAAGATGAAGAGATTCTCAAAGATCCCTTAACCCAAGTTTACCTTTCTACTCCATGTAGCCTATGAAGCTTAAAACCTAGGATAATTAATAAAAGTTATAGTTTATTGATTCATATGAAGGTAAAAACCTTCACACAAAAAACCAATTTTCCCCTAGTTCGCATAAATTAGGGATAGGAACACCATGTATCACTAGACTAGAGTGTCGTTCATATAACCCCTCCTAGGAATTTCATATTACACTGACATGTGTTCAAACCCCTTTAAGGAACACCATATATTATAGCTCGCAAATGTGACCATCTCATCAATGAAAAATAATGAAAATATTTCATTATAATACATTCCTAATACATTTTAGGTTTAGAGTTTTAGATAATTAAGACAAAACATTAACTTACAAAACTCATCCTTTTTAAATAGTGGAAATTTTTTATACTATAAGATAAAATTCTTAATACATAACAAGTCTTCAATATCTCCCACAAATTATTCACATAAGAAACTCTTCTATATAGTATATAATTTTATTATATTCATAACCTAGGGGAATGGAAAGATAATAAATGGGGTGAACTTGTATTCCCAATAAGGGTAAACATAAGAAATAACAATTGAATATCATTAGTGAGTATAAGATGAGCATATGGGTATAATCAACATATATAAGAAACTAATACCCAATAGATCATAGATCATACTTCATGTAATAATTCTTATCATAACATAATACCTGAATGAGTTAATAAACATGGTCCATGATATCATAACATAAGAATGAGAATAAGTATAAATATGTGGAACATAATTCAAATATGGATCAAACATTTATATAAGGAAACATTACTTTTATAATCTATACCATCATGACCCATGATTACGAGAAAATAAATATACTCTCAAATAATTATCTCATGAGATATAAACATTTAACTGATGAAATGGAGGGTGATATGGTATGTCACCCATATTTCATCCATTATTATGTGTTCCACTTGAAAATAATTCTCTTATCACATCATAAAGAACCCATGTAAATAAAGTTGGTTTCATAAAAATTTCAAATTAAAATTAATCACTTTTTATTGAATATAGAACCCATGGAAAGAAAATGGGTTTCACTCAATACTTCATAAATAACCCATGTAAAGAGAATGGGTTTCATATTATTTTCAAATGGATTCATATAATTAAATCATTAATAATTCCATAAATAATCCTAACATAATAAACCCATGGAAAATAAATGAGTATCCAATGACATCAAGTAACCTTTTAGGTAAATACCATTTAGTCAAGATAATAAAGAAAATTGTATTTACCATGTATAGATAAAAGGTATACAGTTAAGACAATAATTTATTCAATAAATAAATGTATGTAACCTATTTTAACGTTTTTCAATCAAAGGAACAAAGAATAGGGTATTCATAAAGGGAATTCATTAGAAAAAATTTAAGTTTATAAACCTTAAATGAATAGGAAAGACAAAGGAAGTGGTGCATCATTTATAAGATAAAAAAAGAATAATTTGTATGATATTTGAAGAAAGAATGTGGATGGTATCATTTTAATAATATCCTTGATTGAACATAAATTTTATCAAAGTAAAATTACTTTTATGAAAAAATAATTTTTAGAAGTTTTAGAAAAAACAACTTTGGAAATAAGAAACATTCTTAATATTTTTAAATTATTTTAAGATAAATATTTTATAAAACTATGAGAAAAATAATTTAATTTTAAACCATGAAAATTTAGATATAAATATTCATATAAAACTAAAAAGGTGGCGGAATGAAATGTTCACATGTAAATGTTAAAAAGGGAAACTTTTCACGTTTTGATAAAAAAACATTTGGAAAATCTTAAAATTTCTTTAAAAAATTTAAAATAAGGTTAATTTGTAGAAAATGGACTTAATAAATTATTGAATCATAGATAACTACACTTTAAAAATCATCCAATGAATATGAATATATAAAAATGAAGGTTCCCAACTGAGAAGAATATATGGGGTTGGTTTCACTTATAATAAACACTTTGGGTAAAATATCAATTGAGGGGAAATTAAATTATAAGGGTACATGTAAAACCCCATGAATATAAAATTAAAATGATGAGTATTTTTAGAAATAATAAAAATAACCCATATGGATTATCTTTTTAAAACAATATGTATCTTGAAAATAAGAATGGTAATTGTAACTCATGTGGTTTGAGTAACATTTCAATCAAAACCCATGTCATCTTTGGCATCTTTTAAATCAAATTAAATTTCAATAAAATGATTAATATGTCTCCTGAACCCCCATAAATATACTAAAATAAATTTATTAGTTATTAATCACACCATATTAAATTTATCATGATTCACATTAAGAAATATGTCTCAAGGAATTAAAATTTAGACAAAGAACCCCCTTACCTCAATTCCTACTTAGTTGAAGCACACTCTAACCTCCTATATAAAAAAATTAAATATATTAATCACCCATTTAAGAAAAAATTTAATATCTATAACCTTTTATAAACTTTATTTATAATTATTATCTACATATATAATATCTAGTTATTATCTATTTTTGATATCGGGTGTGAGTAATCTTGATCGTTTTGAAATATTTTGTAATTACGGTGTTGTTATTCATTATTGTCCCAAAGTTAATATTTAATAGATAATACAAGGTACTTGAATTTATGTTTTATAATTATTTATAATTTTATAATTTCATTCTATGGGATTTTTTTTATGATCCTTAAAGATAAATAAAGAAATGAACATGTTTTCATGATTCTTAGAAAACAATGGGTGTTTTCTTAAATAATGAGTTAAATTTATATATTAATATTATAGAACTAAAAAAATAATTATTTACTTATATATATCATATATTAAAAGAAATTAAATTCTCATATTCATCTATGATATAAATTTATATCATTGTTCAAGTGGGTAGTTAAACTAACCCAGACAAGAACATACCATAATTAATTAATGATTATGACACAATATAGTTGTAATGTCATTATATCAAAATAAAAATTATTTTATTTAGTGTTTATTAGTGTGATATATCAAAAATTTAAATATTTATAAGAATAAGATAACTTATATGAATTTATTTTATAGTACGAATAAATCATTTTTTGTTCTTAGAATACTCTCTTGGACAATTGAATCTACCATTGTTGTTTATTGCTCATATTGTTAATAGGTTTCCCAATTCATATTTACAGAACATTAAAAATTTCTTTAAAATTTTATTTATCAATTAAAAACATTCTCATGAAAATCCATGTAAGGAGGTGATAAAAATAAAAAATGGAAATAAATCGTTCCATGGTGGCGGTAGTCCACACATACACATGGATGATGATTTCATTTTCCATAGAATGGGGAAAAGAAGTAATATGATTTATCATTTAAGAATATAAAATATTTTATAAATATAATAATTATATATTAAATTACCTATTATGGTAATCCTTATAATGTGGTGAAGGAAAATGAAACACATAGTGTCGGGGAAGCGATAGTCCACGCAATGCACTAATGATGGTTTCATTTTTTCTTAAAGAAAAATAGAAAGGTGTTTAATGCATGTATCATCATTATAATAACATAAAATCATAATAATGATACTGATGTTATAATTTTAATATGTTGTAATGTAATTTTAGGATGAATAATTTCACATAAAGAAACATAAATGAGATAGGAGCTGTTAGAAATTTATACCTCACTTCTTAGATTATCTCCTTTGCGAAGGGGGTTAAGAATTTAAGGGATGGTATTTTGAGAGGAACATAACCTATTATAGGTGTAAAGTGATGTTAAAGAGAGTTTTAGGCATATTTTGGGCCTAACTAAGTGGATTTTCATGTGAGGTTTGGTGAGGAGAGGAGTGTCCCTTTTATAAGTGAAAAGGGATGGAAATACCCAAAACTTTTTAAAAATGGAAAGTCCCTCTCAAATAAAGTAGCTCAAAAATTGGTAAATGATGTAGAGGGTAATTTATAAGGTAAATAAAGTCTTAAACCACCAATTAACACACTTTTTTTAAACATTTTTCTGGTCTTTCCCGCTTGGTTAAACCCTTTTTCCCCTTTTGATTTTTACCGAGATAACTAGCTTTTAAAAAAGTAATTTATCCTTTATGATTAAAAATAAATAGGTAATTATTAAATAATTTAGACCTAATGATTCCATATTTTAAATATATTTTATTATATTAATTTTCTAAAAGTGATAAAAAGTAAATTTAAAATACTAAATGTATGATGTATTAAAAATAATTTTTTGAAAAATATAACTAAAGTTATAAAATGTAAAATATGGGTTTGTAAATTAAAAAATAACATTTTTAAAATTATTAAGTCAATTATAAAATACATATTTGGTCTTATAAAAAGGTTTCATGATTTTTTAATTCATACTTATATTTTGATAATTTCATAAAAATCATGTTATTTATAAAAATGGTAATTTTTATTATTCACCCAAAAGTAATTTTTTTATAAAAATCCAAAAAATTAATATTAAAATAATATTGAAATTATAAATAAAAAAATAAGTTTATTCTATCAAATAAAATTTCTAGAATTTTCTATTTCAGCTTTTAAATAAAATCATAAAATATTATGAGAAATTTCTTTTATAATAAACTTACTTTTTAAAATAGTTGTTCATATTAATCATTTCTATAAAACACTAATAAATCAAGAATTAATAAATCAATACTATATTTTATTAAAATCATCATTTAAAAATAACATACTTAGTTTTATTTAATAAAAATTATAGTGTATAAAAATATAGATTATTAAATGCAATAATGAATTAGTAAATTTATATAAAATAACCTTTTTATATATAAATATATATATTAATATATTTCATAATTTGGTTATTACTATTCATGTATACTAATTCAATGGTAGGTTTTAATGTTATGAACATAGAGTTGTTTCATTTTAGTTCTATGTTGCGTTTGGAGAAAGCTATCAAATACATTGTTTATTTAAGGAAAATGTATACTGAAATCTTTATTTGTTGCACTATATAAGGGTTAACACTTCATTCAAATCCATATAAGGTTAAACACTACATCCATACTCCATATGAGGGTAACCACTTATCCCAAACTCCATATAAGGGAAAACAATTTTCCTACACCCCATATGAGGGTTACCACGTCACCTGTAACCATACAAGGGTGGCCACTTTGCTTGTATCCACATAAGGGAAACCACTTCACCAGCACCCCATACAAGGGAAAGCACTTCACCCACATCCATATAAGGGAGACCAATTCAACCATACCCACATAAGGGAAACCACATTTCATGCACCCCCGTATAAGGGCTACCGCTTCCCTTGAAACTATACAAGGGTAACCACTTCTCCCACATCCACATAACGGTGACCACTTTACCCACACCCCATAAAAGGGTGACCACTTCACCCACATCCAAAAAAGGGTGACCACTTATTTTGTATCCATATAAGGGAGACAAATTCACCCACACCCCATATAAGGGACACCACTTCGATCATATCCATATAAGGGAGACCACTTCACCCACACCCATACAAGGGAGACCACTTTTCCCACACCCATACAAGGGTGGACACTTTTTCCACACTTATCTATTGGATACCATTATTTCCTCACCAATATAAGGGAGACTATTCCTCCCTAACCTATATAAGGGAAACCACTTTGACCTTCCCTCCACCAAGGAAAAACATCATGTTATCTCTCTACTATGGATAATCATCCTACTAACCCTCTAATTGGTAGAATAACCCTTATTTTATCCAATATTAAAGCACCATGAATCCCATAATTTCAATTATAGTTCATAACTTTACCTACAGTTCCTACTTAAGAATCTAATTATTAAGGCCTCCTCCAATGACTCTATACATACAAGGTTGAGGCATGCACACAAGCATGCACCCCTTTAATCATGGATTCCCTTGATAAAAGGAGGATTAAGAATTGTCCTCTTAGATAGGTAAAACCCTTATCTGGATTGTATTCCCTTAATAATTAAAGTCTCTATTAGGATGACACTATAAAGGTCTCTCCTGGCTTAACATTCCCATTAGGATTCTCAGTTCTAATCGATAGACTATATCAGTATAGGATTCCTTCCTAGGTGTAAGTCTTGATCTTGTTCCCATTGATGATTTCATCACTATAAACATTCAAATGATCTAGGGAGATAGAATTATATTTGGTAAAAATTCATTCCAATTTCACTTGATTTCTTGTAGTATAGATTTCATCCATGCATAAGCCTCATTCATGATCCCCCAGTTCATGAGAAGAATTATGGGAATCCCATTCATAAACCCCAACTCATATTCCTCATAGGTTCATCTTCCCCATGAGTCCATTCATCCTTCACCATCCACTAATAAATAGAAGATGGATCCATATATCATGGGCCTCCTTCTTATGTGTAAGCCCCAATCTATCTTTCCCTCATTAATGATCTCATCCCAATGATTTATTAATGATATGATTCCATCGGGGAATCCCCAATTCATAAGCCCCACTCAATCATATTTTTTCTCCCTTTTCATGAAATTGAAATTTTGGTCACATTATTTAAAATTTCATGACATTTCCTTATCACGTGACATTAAATTGCAAGGTATAGTTCTATCACACGATATTAAACTATTCAACTAAAACTACATGGGATTTGATTTCTATTAGTTAAGATACATAATAAGCCTCCCCGAGTTTCAGTCTTAATGTTATAAACCTTTAATATCCATAATTATAGATCCATGTTCTTCATGAATACACATATGTCCTATATTAATGGTCCATAATCCCCATAACATTGGACATCCTTTTACTAGGGACATATTCCCTAGAAAACCATCCTATTTATGTCATATTCATAATGAGTTCATATTACATCCCCATGATTCTAATCATCTATATAATTGGGTCAAATTCATATTTAAATCATTCCCCCACTCAAAGGTCCACATTCCTTCTAGGTAATCAGCATATAGTCTTTATATGATTCATATTCTCTATGAACTACTCGGTGGTCCTTAACCTCTATAGCCAAAATAACCACACATATCATGGTTTCATATCCCTAGTGAACATAATGAATCTTAATAGGGATATATTCCCCTTAAAATAAACCAAAAAGTTTCATTTATGTTTAATTCCCACACTAATAATTGCTAGGAACCTTTCATCTAGTTGTCTATTATGTATGATGATAAACTGATTGGAAGTGGCCCTTATAATATAACCTTAAAAGTTATAATGTTTCTCTTTTATTGGAATCGAACTATGTGGGTTCTAATTACACTCATAGGGATACATAATAATCTATATTCATGGGATCAGTCACAACATCCCAATATCACAACACCAACCACCCCCTTAGATGGTGATAATCTTCAGAGTACATATCTAGATGGCTTCAAACCAAATCATCACTAAATAATTTGGGAAATATGGAGAACCTATAATGAATAAATATGGTTCCATAAATAGAGAAACTCTTATATATATATATATATATATATGTGTGTGTTCACATTGACAGATAACCCCTGAGACATACATATGTTCACATCAATGCATGTTAACAACCAATCACTAGCATAGGGGAAACTATTACCACTATGGGATTTGGAAAGGATTCATGAATATGATATAAATATATAAGAGATTCCCTAAGTAAGAAATAATTCCCCAAAAAGGGTACTATAGGCCCGATCTCCCATCCTATCGACCAACATGCATTCTAAAGCATTACTAGTAATAAACCTTAATGACAGTCTACTGTTGGAAAGTAGGTCTACTATAATGTTTATGCCAAAATGTTGCAAAAGTGGTACCACATCAGAGTTATATTAGAAAAAAATGGTGAAAATGATTTGAAATATATTTTATGACTAAATAAAGGATTTTATATAGGTGTCAGAAATTGTTTTCCCAACCACGCACGATTCCATCAGAAACAAAAATAATGAACCCAATGTGAATATCTTAACTATAAAAACAATTGGTCAAACATGAAATTACATGTGATACTACACTAATGGTTTTTTGTTCATGTGTAATAGTTAACCATTATAATATCCCACTTAAATATAAAGTGATGTAATCCCCATTAGGAAATCAATCTTATGTTGTAACCAATGCAAAGGTTATGGCCCCAAAGACTAGGCAGACATGTCATAAACACAATACCTTCAACAATAAGTAAACATGAACTGGTGAGGAATTATCTTCTTCATGCTACAATCCCAACACTGGAGGTTTCCCAAAAGAGACTATAAGCATTGAATCTTGACATTCCACCTCGTCAGCTAAGGGTTGTAGAGAATTTGGCAGCAACCACTACCATATAAAACTATTTTGGGATATTGTGACCAAAATATGATAATATTATCCTCCCATGCCTTAGGAAGGCGGAGGAGTTTACCAACACATACACAAGTATCCAGGAGTCTCCCAATATGGAAACCATTAAGTATTGATACTTTTATCATAGTTCAACTTCAACTCCTCAGCAACCTTCCAAGGATAATTCCCAAAACATCTTAGCCCTGGCCACCCATACCAAGAAACCTATGAGATCTCACCAAGGGTGGTGACCCACTGAACATAGAAAGATATCCCATATACCTATTCTCATAGAAGAAGCATTACAACATACTCTACTAGTACTTGATGATAAGGTCTATATTTTTATTCATGCTCAACAAGTCTACCAGTATAATCTGATAGCATCAGAGGAACTAGGTCAGTATATCCCAATATCCAACAAGGGAAAGCCTATATTCCTTCCCCCACTCATCAAGTTTTCCAATATACTTTGGAAGCATTCAATGGAGAATGTTATTATATTCTGACATCTAAAAATGGGAAGGTTCATATCCATTCCCCTATATATGAATCTCATTGGCATATATTGATATAAAAATGAGGATAGAAATGGGCTCCTACTCCCAATCCAATATAATAAGTCTATCATCATATTATGATGTCAATAGATAAGCGGGCGTATATTCCTCCTCATATAGTGAAAATTAATTAATAATTCTATAAATAGTAGTAGTGGATAGTTATTAACATATTATGGTGACCATCAAGGATAGGAACCATTCCTACTCCCACCAGCATAATGGTTCATCAAAATACTTTGATAACCACTCAAGAAGGTTCCCACATTCAAAATCCAATCTAGAAGGATTTTTGGTATATTTTTATGGGAACACAAGGATGGGATCATATCTCTACACCCATTTAAATTATTCCCAATATTCTCTAATATAAATCCAAGGGGAGACCCATATTCCTATCTCTCCCTCATCTAGAGAAAACTTTCAACATATTCTAGTGATAGCTAAGAACCAGGAATATATTCTTGCACAACCCAAAGATGTCCCCCAAAATACTTTTACAATAACTATAATGGATTGATATTTCACTATGAATTCTACTTAAATAAATATTATTTTCTATATGAAACACAAAACTAAAATAAAACTTTGATAAGTTAAAATAAAATTTTACCGTTATAATATAGCTATTAAATTAATGGATATAAAAGGAAGTGTCCATATTATGAAATCTATGAAGAAAGGAGGAATAAATGGAATTAGTTCATGGAATTATCCCTTATGAAGATCATTTTTTTAATATTGTAAAGGTGTTATCTTCTCAAGTGTTTTCTCTAGACTAATCCTAAGTTGAACATAGACAATTATGGAATGAACAAAATCATATATGATAAAAATTAAAGCTTATGGAAATTTTTATGAGATATATTCTAGTAGAATCACCACCCCTGACAAAGTTCCAAAAGTCATTAATTTACAAAGGATACTTCAAGATAATTTATAAATTCTCAACATGGTTAGATTGAAATCAACTGAGAATGAATTTAATGTAAGGGTTTTTTATCTCAATTTTACCTCTTGCAACATATTTATTATTATACACCATGATTTATTTAGAATGGTGTATATATTAAACCTTTAATATTTGGTGTCATGGTCCTCTCAATATTCATTGTATTTAATGTTTAATTTGAAATCATATCATTCAAGTGATTTTGATTTGAAAGTTTCTAATGTCATAAGGGTTTCATTAATATAATTTCCAATTCATTGGGCCATAGTCATTCTTAATTGAATATAATTTTTCAAAATTTATTTGATCCTTATATTTACCTATTTTATATGGTATTTCATATTTTTATTTGTGGGAATTACTTTTTATTATTAATAATAAATTTTTTTATAAAAAAATCAAAAATAGAAGCATAACATTGGTAAGAATAACTCTCATTATTACCAATGGATATTTCGCTTCCATATCTATGTTTTTTCCTATCAAAAATATTTTCTTTAAATAAATACAAATATGTTTAAACTTTTTTATTATTCATATTTTCCTTTACCTATTTTTTGAAATGAAATTATTTCAATGTTTCTGTGATGTGTTTTTTCTTTAAAATGACATAAAAAGCTTAATAAATGCATTCCTTTTCATTATTTACCACTATAGATTTATTATCTTGATTTTTTTGGTTTATTTTTAAGGATAATATATTTGGAACACTTTATAATATTTTTTTCAAAATTATTCTCTTTCCATTCTATTTTTTTAAAGTAATTTTCACTTCATCTTTTATAACAATGTTTAAAAGGTTTTGTGAAAACTTTATTATTTTCACTTCTATTTTTTCTCCAAGGTTTATCTCTCTTGAAGTGATGTTTTAATCACCTTATATATGTTATTATGATATTAATCCTATTATAAAACAATATTTTTGATATCCTAATATTTCTTAAGTTCATGTTATGTAATTTTTTTGGAAAAGTTTAAGAAACTCATTCTTTTTCTATGGGTTATTTAAGATATGTTGATTTTAAATGGAACATATATATATATATAGATGATAATAGTATTGGTCCTATATCACCCTCCAGTAATTTATTTAATGATTTATATCTCATGAATAAGGATATGAATCATGAATTTATTTATTTTTTTCTCACAATATGAATCATGGATATTTTTTTATCACAACATAAATTGTGGAAATTTTTTATCATAACATAAAGCATAAACATTTTTTTATTAATAATGTTATAATTTATATTTTATTATTTTTATACCAAAGTTATTTTTTATTATGTCTCAAGGGAATATTACATTTCCATTACATAAGCCTATGATTATGTTCTATGGATGATTTTTATAATCTCATATTCTTTAACTCTTATTCCATGGTATATGTTTTATATTTTGAAGTTACATGTCTTACTATCATGTAATATAGACAAATATTATTATTCCATTTCTTTATAATAAGTTATTTCATCTATGTTCATGTTTTCATTCATTCTTATGATCTAACCTTTGATGACATGTTTAAAAGTTTTCCCTTACTAAGTTTTTGAGCTCACCCCTTTCTTATGTTTTCATTCCCCAGGTTATGATAATGATTATAAATTATGAGAAGTCTAGTATGAAGTCTAGTGTGGCTCAATTATGAAGGAATGTTCAAAAATATTGTAAAATAAGTTTATTATATAGCTAATCTTCAAAGACACTAAACCTTCCATTCTTGGTATTGTGAGATGATTTATGAGTTCTAATATCTATCTTATGGAAATGGTGTAAAATAATTACATGATTATTCTTTAGTCACTTTAGTAACTCAAGAACAAGCCCATATTCCTAACCTGATTAATTATAGCATCCATAAGGCCCTACAACATATTTCAATGGCAGATAAAGGATCTTATGACTCCTCATTAGAAAAATAATGAAGCTTTACTTATGGTACTCCTACTTATGTTACTACCATTGATAGCTATAGAACATGACCCCAGAGCATTTTTCATGAAAATAATCCTAGTGAAAACATATAAATTAATCTTGAGAACCCCTCTCATGAAATTTTACCCTAAAAAGAGGGTCTTACCCTTATAAAAACTACTCTAGGAGGGCCTTCATATCAAGAATTGCTTGAGAGGCTAGGTTCATCCATACAAAGTACTTCATTATTGTTTGGAAATATCATATATAATCTGAGGGATAATTTAAAGTGATGGCCATCATTTGTTCCTCCTTTGGGTTCATCCTTTTGTATTTTGGAGAAAATTTTAGATGATTTCCTTCCATTTGACAAAACAACCAGAAAAAAACCCTTACAATCAAATCAAGTAGAGGAGTCCCTCCTAGATGATGAGGAAAAAGTTATTTCCATGTGGATAAAAATTACTAAGGGTAATATATCATTGATGTTCTATACCTTATCCAACTACCATTATAACATTATAAAAGAACTAAAGGAGTAATTTAAACCTTTATTATGCCAAAATATTTGGGCACCCCTCCATAAACTCTAGGAAAAACATTTATCCTATAGGGAGTATCCTCTATATAATAAACATTGAGTAGAATTTTCTTTCAAATTGATTTTGTAATCATTTCAGTGGTATAAAACTATTAGGTGAAAAAGAAGTGATCATATCTCTAAAAAAATTCTTTGGTAGTATAAAACCCATGCGCTAAATGATTTCTGATGCCACACATGATGTGATAATTAGGGGTTGGGGTGAATATGGGGCATTTTATTTTGCCTCATTCACTGGATAACCCAGCACATCAAAAGGAATAACTTTAAATTCCATTATCTAGGTCAAGTATTAGGCCCAGGGTATACATATGATAACTATAATATACAACATAAATCCACCATCTATAAATAAAAAAAGTGACAAACTCAGTGGGAACGGTCCATTAATAGGGTCCTATATCAAGCAACCAATAAAGTTAAATGGTCCTCCCACTTGAGAAATATAATTCTTGAGAATTCTAAAACTACTGAGCAAGCCTCTATAGCCAGCAGATCATACTCAAGGAATTCTCATCATCCCACAAATTCTAGAAATAAATAATATAAAATCCAAAAGGCTAGATTTGATGACATTATTAAAACAATACAAGAGAAATCCCAGTCTCTAGGGATATGGAATTTTTACAACCAACACCACCCCTGTGGTCATAAATCCCCCAGAAATATGAGGTGGAAATGGAGATAGAACTAGTTCAACCATGTCCCATGGAGTGGGGGAAATATTAATCCTTATTCCTCATAGGAAGTTGGTTTTATCCATATTGGGAGAGGCTTACCCAGTGAGAAACACCTTCATCATTTCTTAAAATGCATGATCTAGACTTATCATTAGGGAAACTCTTAGAAAAAATAATTAGGGATTCTCTCCAAATAACATTCTACCCAGTTCATTTGGGAGAGTAATAAAAAGGAAAGATGAAACTCTATAGGGGCCATGAGACAAAATGATAATAAAATAGGTCGCATACTAAGGATACTCATAATCTAGATTACCCTGCATATAATAAACTGTCTCACTACTTTGGAAAATATAAATATAGGTTTCCTATTGCATGATATGCATCAGTAAACACCATCATTATTATACCCATATATAATATAGATCCCAATACTGATGAAAGAGAATGTAATGAGGAGATGTTTTCGTATGTGGTCATCCACATCGAGAAACCTGAAGAAGGTGTACATACCAAACATCAAAGGCATACCCAGAACCTTGAGGATAAAAATTATCAACTAACACTTTCCCAAAAATCTGTAGTTAGAGATAAAAGGAAAGTGGTGGATATATCCCACTCACAACCTGAAGATTTTGAAACTCATTCTACTAAAGAGAATTTGGCTCAATATGAATCAAAGATAGGATAATTAAAACATATCAACACTAAGTTACTTAGGTTATATACTCCCAATGTTTTAACTTCAACATATCCTTTTCAAATAGATAAAAATTCTCAATTAGTAATAGTGGACACTGCCAATCAAACAGGCTCTATGTCCAAACAACTTGTCTGCTTGACCCTAATGGTTAGAGACTATCAAGAGTTTTTCACTAGGAAATAATTCACCATAATTTTATGAAATCATCCCCATTATATTTTAGACCAAATATCAACAACCAATATATAAAAGTAGACTATATTATACTCTGGTCATCACCCATTCCCAGGCATTAGTTCTAATGGTCATTCCACTAGAATTACTTGACTCAATTTAATCTATTACTACTCAAATGGAAGAAATATAAGGGTAATATTCACTGATATAATTAGAAATAAATCCATATTTTTTAGTGGGTGGATGCTACTCATTATAGGAAAAAATTAATTAATTGTATTTTGGTTTTTCATTTAGTTTTGTTTATAAGCGTGGCTAAACCGTTTATCATTTTTTTGTAAAAACATTAGGAAATGGTGTGTCACTAAATTATTTGTATTTATAAACATTAGTAATTTATTTCCATTTATAAATTTTTTTATTAGCCATGTTTATAAACATTTTTAAATTGGATGAATTTATAAACATCGCTAAATTAGATGCATTTATAAACATTTATAATTAGAAACATTTATAAACATTGTTAAATACATCAATTTTACCCACATGCCATTTATCTGTATTTTTTATAAATATAGGTAAATGAATTACCAAATGTGGGTAATCTCTATTTCTATATTTAAATAATTTTTATATCAGGAATATTTTTTAAAATATCATAATTTTTCAATTAGGATTTAAAAAATATAGCTAATTAGCGACATTTATAAACATCGTTAAATACATTAATTTTACCCACATGCCATTTACCTATATTTTTTATAAATATTTTTAAGTGGATTACCAAATGTGGTGTAGAGACCCGAAGCTTGACGTACATGGACATTACATTACTTTTGTATAATACTTGGTACATAACAAAAACACACACACAAGGATCGTAATAGTTTAGTGTATTTGGAAACTCGGAACGTAATCTTCTAATCGTGGTGAAAGATATTCAATATATCCCATAAAGATCTTCCCTTTTTGTTATACCTAAAACCTTTCTTTATATCCTGGGGAAAAGAAAACATAAAAGGGTGAGCTCAAATGCTCAGCAAGGGCAAATAAAGGAAATAAAAATCATATCATATCTTTTTGAAAATCATAACCTGCAAAAGAGATCATAATATCTTAACATGGAACAAATCATAGAAGTGAAAATGAGATCCCCATAATCATAACATGAAACTTGAAACTTTGTGGCATGCACACATAATCATGGAAAATCATTTCTTGTTAGTCATGACTCATTTCCAAGACTATATTAGTGGACAAAGTCCCTTTCTGAACCGAGTCACCCTCGTTCCAGTCCTGTTTCACTGAACCGGTATAACCTACCGTTCCATCCATGTCTATCTCATGAGATATAAAATCTTTACCCAATTCATTGGAGGGAGATATAGGTCCCACCCATCTTATAATGAATCCTTTCTTATGTGTGCCACATAATCATAAACCATACATCATAGCGTAATCCATGTAATAAAAATGGGATTCTTAAACAACATGACATCATAAAACAATTCATATAAGATAAAGGAATTCATAAAAATATTTCCATCACAAAATAATCAAAACAATGTAATAATAGGGATAAAAACAAAACCCTTTTATTATCTTAGATGGAAAATAATTTTGATAAAATACTTGAACTCCATTCTTGAGAAAAATATCCTTTCTACTTCAAAAACATTTTTCCTTTCATAACATGTCATACGACATTAAAATAAAATAAGTTGATTAAAAATAAACTTGAAAACTTGTAAAGGAAGTTTCTTGGAAATAATGTTTTAAAAATCCATTCATGCCGTATAAGTTAAAAAAACATTCTTCGTACTTTTGTCGGAAAAGTCAAAAAGTACCTCGTACGAAAAACGACAAAAGATTCCTTTCATACATATTACTAAAAACTCACCGAAGGGTAAAAATGGATTTAAACAATTGTAGGTGGATGGAAATAATATTACATATTGATGAAACATGGATGTGGATGATAAAATACACCCCAGTAAATACCAACGTATAAACAATCTCGGATAAAAATGAGATTGTGATATTTCCCTTACCTTAGGTCCGATTTTCTTTGTACGTGTCTGAAGATCCTGTATAATGGTTTAAATAATGTTATTGACTTATTACAGAATCATAAATATTTATATGATATCATATATGGTTATATTCTTAGCTTCTTTTTAGTAATGTTTCATTGTTACTTGTTACTCGGGTCCTTATTGCCTTTTGTTCTTATGCGTGTTTTGCCGAATAAATTCTTATTCTTATTTTAAGGTTATAGATACCTTATATCCATAATGGTATTATTGTAACATATATCATATTTATTCATTCAATTCATTTATATAATTACTATGTAATGATGATCATGTAGAACGAGTCGCATCACATCGTGGAGACGGTATTCCGTACGTACGCACGAGTGATGATATCGTTCCTATGATCGTGGAATTGTATTTGAGTATATATATTATTTCAGTATCAATATTACATTATAATAATCATAAATAGTTACTCATTACACCATTATACCCATCCTTGTAAGGTGATGGTGGAAAATAGATTACACCACGGCGTGGAGACGGTATTCCGTATGTACGCACGCGCGGTGATTTCATTTTTCCGTAGGATGGATAGAAGGTGAATTAGGGTTGTTTCATATTTATAATAACATATCAGTATGTAAGTAATACTGATGTTATTACTTTATAATGAAACAACTAAAGAAGAAGAAGTTGAATAAGAAAGAAATTGAAAAGATCGGTAATGGATATTACCTCTTCTTTGGAATGCCTCTTTGAATCCTCCACTTAGGGAACTAAGATTGGTCTTTGAAGAAGACCAGGACCTCTAGGATTATTATAGGGAAGTGGAGAGGAGAAAATGGCAGGGTTTTTCCGAGCTTGAGTGCTCAAATTGGTGTGAGGAGGAGGGGGAGGAGGTGCCCTTTTATAAGGGAGGAGAGGGGCACCTTAGGAATATCTCAAAATATTATTTTATATTAAAGTCAAAATAGGTTTATAATGGTTCCAAAGGGTCTTATTTCGAAGATAAAGTGGGGATGGGTCGAAATCCTATCAACCAATAGGATTTAGACAAGTTTAGGTTATTATTTTAACCTTATCAATTAGATTTAACTCTAAGTTAAATAATTTAACTTTTACCGTGTCTTTTTGTTTTCTTACACTATATGGTTAATACACTTACTATAACATGCCAAACGAACCCCAAATTGTTTATTATTAATATATATATCCTTATCTAAGTCATTTGGCCTAACCTTAGATTTTTATGAATAAAATAACATTTAATAATATAATATATGATTTAAAAACTATTTTGTGTCAATTTTGACACTATTTGATATATGATTTTTGTGAAAGTCGTAACAGAATTATATGTTCGAAAACAGTTGATTAAATCAACACTAATATATCATATTAACCTATAAAATTAGTGGGATTCATAAAAAGTCTCAAATTACATTTATTTTGGTGTTTATAACATCAATTATGTCAATATTTCATTAATAAGATAATTACTGCATCATCTTTGTGTCATAAATAAATTAAATTATTTGATGTCTAAAAATTACAAATAAAATACCATAATGTAGGAAATCTTTTTATCTTTATAATGAATATTTAAAATATAATTTATCTTATGTACAACCCTATATTAAAAATGTTTTAGTAAATATACTTTGATTTTAACTCTTTTAACTCTTCTTTGAATTAAATAATAATAAATGTCCTAATCTAATCCAAGTGGGCCTAAATGATAATATTTTACACTTAAGGTTGTTTTTGGTCGAGATACTCTTGTCTAATAGAATTAGGACATGTGTTAGGGTAATATTAATATCATTCTTACCCTTAATTACCCTATTTACTTTTAACCGTGGTAAATAAAAGTAAAAAGTTATTATTCACCAAAAATTATTTTCATCTCATTGAACCACATTTTACTTACTGACATCGACCGTGTCTCTCGAATTTTTTAAATTCCATTCACAGAAGCGGTAAAATTAAGTTTTATGAAAATTTCAGTTTTTTTAACTACCACTTAGTAGTTTCACTATTCATCAAAAATTGATGTTTTTCAGAACAATGCCAAAATTTCATCCTAATCTATATTTCATATTCCGAATTCAAAAATGAAGTCTATTTTACCAAATTCATAACATAGAAGTTGAATTAATTAATTTTATAATTAAATCCCACTGTTAAAACAAATAGCGTGTTTTTAAGAAACAATATCTATCAAAAGATTGACACTTGTTTATGTTTGGTTTAAATGTGAAATTACATCCAATGACCAACATTGTATTAAATTGTAAAAATATATTCTAAATATACTTTAAAACCACTCAAATTAATAATTTATCACTATTAATTATTTTTATTAAAAAAGTTGTTTTTAATTATAATTTAGTAATTTTCACTATTCATCAGAATATGAAAGTTATCCGAAAAGTACCAAAGTTTCACCTTAGCCTAAATTCGATACTCCGAATCCAAAAATGAAGTCCATTTTGAGAGTTAAAATTTCTAAAATTTTAAAAGGTGGTTATTACTATTCATAACGGCTAGTTATAATAATATTTTAATAACATATCGTTGTTTAGTGAAACTCGGTATTGCGTACTACACATGCTATCAAGGAAGGTCGCGATTGTGTGTAATGCAAGGCAAGTCAAGTATGTGTGTTGTGCAAGCTACTTTTGGTGTAGCGTACAACACAAGACATTAATAAAATTAAAAAGAATATTTTTCATAAAATCTCGGGTTGTTACATTCTACCCCCCTTAAAATGAATTTCGCCCTCGAAATTCGTCGGGGTTATAAATGGTTTACTATTAGAAAGTTTCTTTAATAGAAACCCACATCGTAAAAAGGAATACCAAAACCAATCTTTAAAAAAAAGTATGAAACTTAACGGTTACCCAAATAAACTAATCACTGGGTTTCCACATAGGTGAAAATATGGATATGGAAGAAAAATATAACCATCATGTTCTGATGGGGAGTGGTAGAGAACATGGCTATGGAAAATCCAACAATCACAAATCCATAAATTTGTGACGATCTAAGGTACCATCTGATTAATCAGATATAAGAGCACTGGGACAACATTTTTGGTTTTCAATATCGTTTCCCTAAAGTTGAAGAATTTGAATTAGAATAAACAGTTACTTTATTTTGGTACAATCTCACTGTTGTGCCTTGAACAATTTCCACTTCATCACTTAAATAAATGAAGTTGAATTTTTTATTCGTGAAGTGTTAGTAGATCATGTGATAGAATGACGGGTCATTCCATCTTTCTCAAACAAAAGGTTAGCAAACGTTATTAAATATACATAAGTCATTCTATAGTGAGATTAATCATATATGGTTCCAAAAATGGACTTATACTTCATATATCATACATCTTAATATAATAAAACTAGTTTCTACTAAACATGGACTTCCTGTAGGCCAGTGGTAGGCGATAAAGGCCAGTCGCACTTCGGTTGTGGGTTCGATTTCCACAGCCTTGTCCGACGCGATGGGCTGTCGCCCGTCCTGCAGGTTTTCCTTTTTCTAAAACTATATTACTATAACATCCCATCAATAATATCTAGAAAACTTCTATCCTTAAACAATACTAACTTATGTCCAACATAATCCATTCCAATCTTTAGGCTTATCCATAATACTGCAGTCCACTCTCATAACATAGTGAAAATGATTACCAGAGATTTAACACCATCGTCGATCCCCATATATCATAAGATATGTTTTGTTGGTCACATTCCAAACATTCAAAGTCCTTAATCATGTATTCTCTTGAATACCTTAGTGAAAACATGAATGCAGTTAAAATTTAACACTTTCCACATACCAAAATCCTCAAAATTCTATATACTCAAACAATGATATCACTTAGTCCTTATATCAATCATGAGCTCATGAATACTGTTAAACATTTCGTTTTCTCGTTTTACCTTCATTATGCGCATATCATCTTATTTCCAAAAATATCTCAATTACTTTGAATACCACATTAGACCAATACATAAATATTCCAATACTCCATGATACAATATTATTTTGGAATCCCATTACATAAACACTTAATCATTCCACCACATCGTTATCATATTCAACATCACCAATGGTGATCGCATGTGACTTCCCTTTGTCCTTTCCCTTAAGCGGTTGCTCATGTCGGTCATCACTAACCCTTGGATTAGGGAATCTATTAGTATAATGCCCCATTTCCTTGCACTTGAAGCATTGAAGTGTTGGTGGTGCGTTCTCTGTAGTGTTTTCTTTATTCACATCATTAGAATCCCTTTTTCCATTACTTTGACACTCAGCTGCTCGATGACCTTCTTTTCCACACTTAAAACATTTTCTAGTCCCTTTAAAACAATCTCCACCATGATTCTTTCCACACTTTGTGCATAAGGAAACATTCATCTTCTTTTCACCATTATTCTGAGATTTCTCCTTGAACTCCATCTTTCGTTTCTTGTCAAAACCATGAGATGGATATGTAAAACCAACTTCCATTTCTACCTTGATAACACAACGCACAATTTCTTCATAGCTACTAAAGTCTCTTATAGATAATTCCCTTCGAAGACTTGGTTTTAAGCCACTGAAAAATTGATCAACTTTACTTTCAGGTTGGATGATAATGCCAGATGCATACCTTGCAAGTCTTGTAAAATTCGCTTCGTATATACCAACAGATTCATCATCCTTTTTCTTTAGTTCAAGAAACTCCTTCTCCATCTTTGTTCGAAGAATACGAGGGAAGTACTTACTGAAAAACAAGTTCTTGAACTCGTCCTATTCCATGGACTCAATTTCATCTCTTTTCCTCGTATTCTTGATAAGATTCCACCATTGATCAGCTTCACCTTCCAAACGATATACTGCTAAGATGACTTTATCATGCTCAGAACATTGAAGAACTGAAAATATCTTTTCAGTGGTACTGGTACATTGTTCAGAAACAAGTGGATTGGAAGTCCCACTGAAAGAAGGTGGACGTTGCCTCATGAAGGACTCAATAGAATAATGTTCCATTATCTGCTCATTTGGAAGTCCGGAATGATTCATATCTTGTGTAAGGATAGCAATAAGATTTTTCACTCCATCTCCCATAACATTTGTTTGTTCAGGAGGACAATCATTGCATTTTCCATTGCATTGATCAACACGGTTCCTTCGGGTTCCAGCCATTGTCTAAAACCCAAAAAGAATAGTGTCAGAGGCAAAAATCATTCTAGGGAAAACAACATAATAAAGGGGAAGTACCTTCAATATCTAACATCTTAGGTTTAATTCTATGATCGTTAGCGTAATTCTAGTACTATAACCTATATGTATACTTAAACTTAGGGACATCCCTAGACATACCTTAGAAATATCTCTAGGGATCTCACTAAAGTTCTCGCATCCTAGTTTCCAAAGGTTGACTAAACCTTTGCTCTGATACCAACTGTAGAGACCTGAAGCTTGAAGTACATGGACATTACATTACTTTTGCGGAATACTTGGTACATAACAAAAACACACACACAAGGATCGTAATAGTTTAGTGTCTTTGGAAACTCGGAACGTAATCTTCTAATCGTGGTGAAAGATCTTCAATATATCCCATAAAGATATTCCCTTTTTTTATACCTAAAACCTTTCTTTATATCCGGGGGAAAAGAAAACATAAAAGGGTGAGCTCAAATGCTCAGCAAGGGAAAATAAAGGAAATAAAAATCATATCATATCTTTTTGAAAATCATAACCTGCAAAAGAGATCATAATATCTTAACATGGAACAAATCATAGAAGTGAAAATGAGATCCCCATAATCATAACATGAAACTTGAAACTTTGTGGAATGCACACATAATCATGGAAAATCATTTCTTGTTAGTCATGACTCATTGCCAAGACTATCTTAGTGGACAAAGTCCCTTTCTGAACCGAGTCACCCTCGTTCCAGTCCTGTTTCACTGAACCGGTATAACCTACCATTCCATCCATGTCTATCTCATGAGATATAAAATCTTTACCCAATGCATTGGAGGGAGATATAGGTCCCACCCATCTTATAATGAATCCTTTCTTATGTGTGCCACATAATCATAAACCATACATCATAGTGTAACCCATGTAATAAAAATGGGATTCTTAAACAACATGACATCATAAAACAATTCATATAAGATAAATGAATTCATAAAAATATTTCCATCACAACATAATCAAACCAATGTAATAATAGGGATAAAAACAAAACCCTTTTATTATCTTAGATGGAAAATAATTTTGATAAAATACTTGAACTCCATTCTTGAGAAAAATATCCTTTCTACTTCAAAAACATTTTTCCTTTCATAACATGTCATACGACTTTAAAATAAAAGAAGTTGATTAAAAATAAACTTGAAAACTTGTAAAGGAAGTTTCTTGGAAATAATGTTTTAAAAATCCATTCATGCCGTATAAGTTAAAAAAACATTCTTCGTACTTTTGTCGGAAAAGTCAAAAAGTACCTCGTACGAAAAACGACAAAAGATTCCTTTCATACATATTACTAAAAACTCACCGAAGGGTAAAAATGGATTTAAACAATTGTAGGTGGATGGAAATAATATTACATATTGATGAAACATGGATGTGGATGATAAAATACACCCCAGTAAATACCAACGTATAAACAATCTCGGATAAAAATGAGATTGTGATATTTCCCTTACCTTAGGTCCGATTTTCTTTGTACGTGTCTGAATCTCCTGTATAATGGTTTAAATAATGTTATTGACTTATTCCAGAATCATACATATTGATATGATATCATATATGGTTATATTCTTAGCTTCTTGTTAGTAATGTTTCATTGTTACTTGTTACTCGGGTCCTTATTGCCTTTTGTTCTTATGCGTGTTTTGCCAAATAAATTCTTATTCTTCTTTTAAGGTTATAGATACCTTATATACAGAATGGTATTAGTGTAACATATATCATATTTATTCATTCAATTCATTTATATAATTACTATGTAATGATGATCATGTAGAACGAGTCACATCACATCGTGGAGACGGTATTCCGTACGTACGCACGAGTGATGATATCGTTCCTATGATCATGGAATTGTATTTGAGTATATATATATTATTTCAGTATCAATATTAAATTATAATAATCATAAATAGTTACTCATTACACCATTATACCCATCCTTGTAAGGTGATGGTGGAAAATAGATTACACCACGGCGTGGAGACGGTATTCCGTACGTACGCACGCGCGGTGATTTCATTTTTCCGTAGGATGGATAGAAGGTGAATTAGGGTTGTTTCATATTTATAATAACATATCATTATGTAAGTAATACTGATGTTATTACTTTATAATGAAACAACTAAAGAAGAAGAAGTTGAATAAGAAATAAATTGAAAAGATCGGTAATGGATATTACCTCTTCTTTGGAATGCCTCTTTGAATCCTCCACTTAGGGAACTAAGATTGGTCTTTGAAGAAGACCAGGACCTCTAGGATTATTCTAGGGAAGTGGAGAGGAGAAAATGGCAGGGGTTGTCCGATCTTGAGTGCTCAAATTGGTGTGAGGAGGAGGGGGAGGAGGTGCCCTTTTATAAGGGAGGAGAGGGGCACCTTAGGAATATCTCAAAATATTATTTTATATTAAAGTCAAAATCAGTTTATAATGGTTCCAAAGGGTCTTATTTAGAAGATAAAGTGGGGATGGGTCTAAATCCTATCAACCAATAGGATTTAGACAAGTTTAGGTTATTATTTTAACCTTATCAATTAGATTTAACTCTAAGTTAAATAATTTAACTTTTACCGTGTCTTTTTGTGTTCTTACACTATATGGTTAATACACTTACTATAACATGCCAAAAGAACCCCAAATTGTTTATTATTAATATATATATCCTTATCTAAGTCATTTGGCCGAATCTTAGATTTTTAGGAATAAAATAACATTTAATAATATAATATATGATTTAAAAACTATTTTGTGTCAATTTTGACACTATTTGATATATGATTTTTGTGAAAGTCGTAACAGAATTATATGTTCGAAAAAAGTTGATTAAATCAACACTAATATATCATAGTAACCTATAAAATTAGTGGGATTCATAAAAAGTCTCAAATTACATTTATTTTGGTGTTTATAACATCAATTATGTCAATATTTCATTAATAAGATAATTACTGCATCATCTTTGTGTCATAAATAAATTAAATTATTTGATGTCTAAAAATTACAAATAAAATACCATAATGTAGGAAATCTTTTTAGATTTATAATGAATATTTAAAATCGAATTTATCTTATGTACAACCCTATATTAAAAATGTTTTAGTAAATATACTTTGATTTTAACTCTTTTAACTCTTCTTTGAATTAAATAATAATAAATGTCCTAATCTAATCCAAGTGGGCCTAAATGATAATATTTTACACTTAAGGTTGTTTTTGGTCGAGATACTCTTGTCTAATAGAATTAGGACATGTGTTAGTGTAATATTAATATCATTCTTACCCTTAATTACCCTATTTACTTTTAACCGTGGTAAATAAAAGTAAAAAGTTATTATTCACCAAAAATTATTTTCATCTCATTGAACCACATTTTACTTACTGACATCGACCGTGTTTCTCGGATTTTTGAAATTCCATTCACAGAAGCGGTAAAATTAAGTTTTATGAAAATTTCAGTTTTTTTAACTACCACTTAGTAGTTTCACTATTCATCAAAAATTGATGTTTTTCATAACAATGCCAAAATTTCATCCTAATCTATATTTCATATTCCGAATTCAAAAATGAAGTCTATTTTACCAAATTCATAACATAGAAGTTGAATTAATTAATTTTATAATTAAATCCCACTATTAAAACAAATAGCGTGTTTTTAAGAAACAATATCTATCAAAAGATTGACACTTGTTTATGTTTGCTTTAAATGTGAAATTACATCCAATGACCAACATTTTATTAAATTGTAAAAATATATTCTAAATATACTTTAAAACCACTCAAATTAATAATTTATCACTATTAATTATTTTTATTAAAAAAGTTGTTTTTAATTATAATTTAGTAATTTTCACTATTCATCAGAATATGAAAGTTATCCGAAAAGTACCAAAGTTTCACCTTAGCCTAAATTCGATACTCCGAATCCAAAAATGAAGTCCATTTTGAGAGTTAAAATTTATAAAATTTTAAAAGGTGGTTATTACTATTCATAATGACTAGTTATAATAATATTTTAATAACATATCGTTGTTTAGTGAAACTCAGTATTGCGTACTACACACGCTATCAAGGAAGGTCGCGATTGCGTGTAATGCAAGGCAAGTCAAGGATGTGTGTTGTGCAAGCTACTTTTGGTGTAGCGTACAACACAAGACATTAATAAAATTAAAAAGAATATTTTTCATAAAATCTCATGCTATTACATGTGGGTAATCTCTATTTCTATATTTAAATAATTTTTTTATTTGGAATTTTTTTAAATATCATTATTTTTCAATTAGTATTTCAAAAAAAACTTACTTATACTTATATATATACTAATTTATATATTTTTATCATTAATGTTAGGAGACCATGCCCAATTATCCAAGGATATTGTATTAAAATAAAAGGAAATAAATTACAAGAGTCTAAAGAAATAGGTTTTATAATGTTCCCATTGAAAAGGGGGACTCAAGTTAGTTAGCATCTCACTAGACCTGATAATATCGCTACATTTGACACCTTTTTTTGTAAGGCCATCCACCAAAAAAATTCCCCTAGTAGGCATCATTGATTGTAAAATTCATAGATGAATAAAAATCCAAGAGTTTGATCCAACTTGAAGTCATATTCCAAGAGATATGAGTGGATCCCAACCTAATGGCCTAAATGATAGTGGTTGGGACACATTCCGACCAGAGGTTGTTCTATACCCACCTTTTAGTTTTCTAAATCGCATTGATAACTCATAACATTTCATATTCAAGGGAGAATGATCAATAATAGAATCTCATTACCTACCCATAATGATCTTTAAAGGAATATCAATAACCTTATGGCCCATTATTACCTCTTGAGGGGTCATCTATGTTGACTTTAATCCATCCTACAAAATGGGGCTTCCAAAAAACATTGATAGTACCCGAGGGTGGTCTAAAATTATCATGGATACCAAGTATTCTAAAAACAAATATGTCATGAATGGAATTGTGACGGAACTCGTTTCTTGAAGGATTTTCTTTCCTGACTACATCTATCACTTGTGCAATGGTTTCCTAGAAGCTGAAGGAGACTTGATCATGTGTGTCTTTGTTGCGAGTATTCCAGATGACCAACATCATCTTAACAAAAATTACCTGAAAAGGAATAAGAAATTTTGGGGATAGAGGAATATCCATGAAATCTTTGAGAAACTCCAAAATATAGGTGTCTAGAAGTGGATGAATCTAAAAAATGTCAAAAATGGTCCTTTTATAAGGCCATTGTAGTAACAAAATAAAGAAAAAATGCTCCACAACATCCCTATGCTGATGAAAAAGGATACATCTATAAGGACCTGGACTTTAACATTACATAATTTAGTTAATTCAACTAGAATACACTTATTACATTCCAAAAGATATTTCTGGTTTATAGTTTTAAATAATTAGGACATAATTCATACATAACAACCCACAATCATACAAAGTGGTTACTACTAAAACAGTATCCATTTCTTCCGTAATACAAAAAAAATTAACAAAACATGAAATATTTTTATGAAAAATCTTCAGAACATTTAGCTTGGATTATTCTTTTTTCTTACCCATCCTTAAACCCTATGAAAAACATTGTAAAACTTGGGATGAGTATAATAAACAAATTAAGGTACATAAAAAAGGAAAGGAACAGTTATTCCATGAATATTTATACCCATATGAAATCATTTTCACAAAGACATACTTCTCACCCATAAAGTATCATATACTTACTTTGTGAAAAAAAATAGATTTCTATAAAACATAGAAAACATAAATAAAACCATGAAGGTAACTTGGAGAATTACTTACATAAGATTTTAACCCTTTTGGCTACCATATGATTTGTAACCCTCACAGTTACCATATGGTGTAACCATCATAGTTACACTTGTAATAACCATTACGGTCAACTTCCAACATAAACATACCCAATGCATTATAAAGAGATATAGGTCCCAAAATTCATCAAAAAAATTAACAAGAACTATAAAATAATCATAAAACATTAATAATTTCATCATAAAAACATTCCTTTTGAATTTTGTAAAAATAGAAATTTAAAATAGTATTTTTAAAGAAAAGTCCCTTTCCTCAGGTTCATCTGACTTAAAACGTGTTCAAACCTCCTATATAATGGTTTAAAGGGTGTTATTAATATATTAAAGAACTGTATTCATATATATAATACCTTATATTATCTTTTATTAACAACTTTCCACCCATTTATAAATAATATTTTATTATTTCCATTGTTTTGGGTGCATTTATCTCATGGCTTCCATGGTTGGTTCATTATAGATTTTAATGTCAAATGGAAGAAAAACTCCAGAAGTGGAATGAAATGGTGATAATATGTTACCATAATTTTAAATTATACCACATATAAATTTTTTTATATGATTATGATTCATTAGATAAAACATTAATGATAAAAGTTTGGTTCATTTTTTGCAAGTTTTTCTGACCATCAAAAACTAGTTTCGTTTTATTTAATGTTTTGTCTATAAATTAGTTACAAAACATTAAAAAAATTATAATATAAATATTAAAATATTTTTTAACTATGATAATGTTTTTGTGACCATCCTTGAAGGAGTTAAAGGGAAATGAAAATACGACGTCCATGAAGGTGGTGAATCAATACGTCACGAACGATGCTTTCGTTTTCTAGAATAAGAGGAGAAGAGAAGAGTTTTGAGGATGGATATTCCATTAAAACAATAAAATTATAGTATATTTAATATAATTTAGTTATAATGTCACTTGTATGGTGGATTTTAGGAGAGAATAAGAATAGAAAAGAAATTTAAAAGAAAATGAAACATGATTTTACCTCTTGAACTTATTCTCCTTAAGAACCCCCTTAAGGCCCTTGGTTTAGGGCTTTTGGTGAGACCAGAAGGTATTAGACATGTTTAAGAGACTTGTTAAGTGAATTGGATAGAATTTAAACAATATACAAGGCTTTGAGATATGAGGAGAATAGGTGGTGAGGGTGGTATTTATAGTGGAGGAGAGCGGTGTTTTCTCATTATTTTATTCATTAGTTTATTATTTTGGCTCAAGATTATGAATAGTTTTAAAATTATCACTAAATATATTAAAATAATGAATATGAGTTCTAAATTATGGTTATTAAATCATAAATTAATCAAGTAATAGTTTTTTTATCTTATAATGTATATATACTGTAAATTATTGTATTACACTATTCACCAAAAAATCAAGTATTTTAGAAAAATCCCAAAAATTCACCCTAACCATTTTTAGATGTGTAAAATTCAAAAATGAACTCCATTTTTTGAAATTAATTTGATAAATATTAGATATTTAATTTTTAATTAAAATTATCATTTATTCTAAAAATACTGATTTTAATATTATAACTGATTTTATGACCCTTTGAAAATTTAAATAAGGTATCATAAAATTATATTAGAATAATAAGATAAAAAAATATTAATTTATGAATCTATTTTAGAAAAAATAATTTCTTTTTAATAATTATATTAATTACAAAATTTTAAACAATCATTTATATTTCACAAAAATATCAACACTTAATTTATCATTTCCAAAACATTTATTTAATTATTATATGATATAAGTATATCATATTTTCACTTATAAGATACATAAATTTTATTTATACTTTCATAGGTGAGGTTACAATTTTATTTCTATATACTTCTTAATTTCTGTAAATATCACTTATTTCATTATACATTTATAATGAATTTAACTATTTAATTCCAAAATGAAAAAAAATATTTTATAAGTACCTGGGTTGTTACATTCTCCACACCTTCTGGGAATTTCATCCCCTCAATTTTTATTTACTTATTAAACAAGTGAGGATACTTTTCCCTCATATCATTTTCAGATTCTCGTGTTGCTTCTTCAACCATGTGGTTTCTCTGCAAAACCTTAACCTAGTGAATTACCTTATTTTGCAATACTTTCTCTCTATAATCATGAATTTGAACAAGTTTCTATTTATAAGAAAGGTTCTCTTCCAACTGAACTACTTGTGGGATAAAAACATGAGATGAATCTAGTATATTCTTTCTTAACATCAAAACATGAAGAAAAAATAGATTACCTGAGATAAACTCGAAGGCATAGATACTTGATAAGGAACTGGTCCAACTTTATCTAGGATTTCATAAGGTCCAATGAACCATGGACTTAGATTTCCTTTCTTACCAAAATTCATAACACTTTTCCAAGGAGAGATTTTAAGGAAAACATAATCTCCAACCTCGAAAGAAAATTATCTTCAATTTATTAGCCACTTCCTCTACTAATTTCGGTCCCATAAAATTCCTTTCCCTGACTTCATCCCAAAATAATGGAGTTTAACACTTCTTTCTATATAATGTATCAAATGGTGCCATAGGTATACATGAATGAAAACTGTTATTATAATAAAACTCAAATAAAGAAATATTTTCATCCCTACTTCCCTGGTAATCCATTGAATAAGCTTGAAGCATATCCTACAATGTCTAAATTATTCACTAGGTATATCCATCATATTGAGGATGAAAAGTAGTGTTAAAATTCAATTATGTTCCCAATGAATTTTTAAGGCATTTCTAAAATTTATAAGTGAACATGGGATCATAGTCAGATATAATAGTGAGAGTAACACTATGAAACCTGACAATATCTTTGATGTGCAGTCGAGAATGTTGACCCAAATACATAGTATCTTGAATAGAGATAAAATGTGCAGATTTAGTCAGTCGATAAAAAATAAACCAAATCAAATTGTTACTTCAATAATTATTTGGTAGTCCCACCACAAAATCCATAGATATATTTTCCCATTTCCACTCTGGCACTATAAAATGTTGAAGCATCCCCTTTGGTAGTTGTCAATCTGCTTTAACCTATTGAAAATTCAAGCATTTTATTGTAAAATAAGCAATATCTATTTTATTCTATCCCACCAGTAATACTCTCAAAGTTCCTTGTACATATTAGTGATTCCAGGATTAATTGAAAATGGGGAACTATGAGTTTCACTTAACAATTATTTCTTCATCTGAGAATTATAAGGAACACATAATCTCTTCTCAAATCTCAAAATACATTCTTTATCAATATTAAATTTAGGAAACTTACCTTATTTAACCAATTATTACATTTACTATAAATCAAGGTCTTCCTTCTGCGCTTTATTAATTATTTTTGAGAGAGAAAATAGCACTGAAACATAAAAAAATAGAGGAATTTCCTACACCAATAACTTTCAAGCCAGAATTCATTAAATCATAAACCAAGGGGTTATGTTCTAAATGTAACATGGTTAATAATGCATGATGTTTCTAAATTAAGGAATTTTCCACTTTGTTTTATTTTCCATGATGGTAATTGATCATGAAATCATAATCATTTATCAGTTACAGTCATCTTCTCTATGACAACCCTGCTTTTATTACAAACTTAAACATGATTTAGTACATAAACAATTCACTTGATACAACATAGAAGATCGAGAGGTATAGTGTATTTGGGTATTAGGATTATTACATAACAACTTAAAACATTAAATACAACATCTTTATTGAAAACTTCCTTTACATGACCACTACATTCCCTCATACTTAGCATTGCATGGGATAACCTGAGGACATGCATAAGAAAGGGGTAAGCTATAAAGCCCAGTAATGGAATAAACATGGAATACATGAGGAGTAAAATACATGTTAGATAATAGTCATATCAATATATCACAAGAGAAACATGAACATAAAGGCATGATAAATCATGATAATCATAACATGGAAATATGGCAACAACACTTAACATGGAATTAGAATGGGCCAAATCTCATTGCACATGGAGCATGAGTAAATCCTCATTGCACATGAAGAACGAGTAAACCCTCATTGAACTTGAATTATCATGAGTCAACACTCATTTCACATGGCGTATCATGATACTATACTTTACCCAATGCATTGGATCACTATAAGGGCGCACCCTTCTTAAACATTTCATTTCATGCATAAGTGTACCACATGGATCATAAAACATGGATTCATAAAACATAATCATTTATTCCACGATAAAGTAATGTGGAATTCATACATGAAACTTTATAATCAATAATTAAATGTGCATAAATGTGAATACCCTTTATGGAGAAATGGTCATGGTATTCACTACACAATGGCATTGGCTTAGAAAATCGGAGCAATTTCGGCAGCGTAACGGCGTGACATAAGAATTCATAAAAATAGTTGATGAGAGAGAAAGGGGTGTATCATCATATTTACATGGAATGGAAATTAATTTGGTCATATAGATACATGTCCAAACAATTGTAATGGAATTTAGATTCATGATACAAAAGTATTACTTGAATGTAAATGAAGAGAGAGAAGTTCCTTTCGGAATTTCGGCATAGTAACGGGTGTACATGGGAGGCATTTAATGAGAGATAAATGGGTCTCCCATCATTCAAAAAATAAGAGGGCAGTATGTGGGAGGTGAAAAACCATACCCCATCATTTATAATTGAAATTAAAAGGGCATAACAATATTAAGAAAATTGGAAAAAAAAGTGAAAGGAAGAAAAACCCTTACTTGGAAGTGTGCTTCCAAAGGCTTGAGAGAGGCTTCTTGGGAGCTTGGGGCACCTTGGGAGGATTATAGAGAGATTAGGGAAGAGTTTGGATGAACTAAAAATGCTTTGAGTGAGGAGAAAGTGGGAGCTTGGATGGGTTTATATAGGAAAGGTGAGTGAATTCTTTATTATTTAGGTTTGGGACCCCTTACATTAAACTCATCCAAACCACAAATCAGCTCATGGTTTTTGCCCATGGTTTTTGGAAAAGGGGATAGGAAAAAAATATTTTATATGGCCAAAGTTCTAAAATATTAAAATAATGTGTTTGCTTATGTGGAGGTGAGTCACACTCCCATGGAAAATAATTTAAAAAGACAAGATGTTTAATAAGTCTTGAGGGGTCCATTATTGCTTTGTAAAATAATTCAAACAAACCCCAAATCACATAATTTTATTGTTAAAACATATATTGGCCTAAAATAAAGCTTATATTATTTTATTACATCACTATTGGGTCATTATGATGTCATAAAACACATTATATATTTAAACGGTATTTAATTTTTACCCAAAAATTTGACTGTCTCAGAAAATTATGAAAAATTCACCATTGGATAATTTCGACGTCCTAATTCGAGAAATAACATTTATTTTATCGAAATAATTTTCTAAATATGTTAATTTTCAATTTTTAAAATAAAAAACTACATTTATCGAAAATTTATGGGTTTTGACAAAAATGGCTTTCAAACCTTAATAAAAATTACAATTGCATTCATAAAATTATAAGATCATTTATATTTTATAAAAAATAAATTAATAATAATAATAATATTTTATTAAAATATTATTTAATTCAAAAATCACTTAATTTAATAAAATATAATTCTTAATTAAATAATAAATAAAAACACTATTTGTACTTTAAAAACTATTTACAATGTATCAATGATGACAAGAAAGTATATTCATTATTATATACAAAAATAATGTACATGAACATAGTACTAGAGATTTGTTACATAACCCCTTAAAACAGCCGCATAAGACCTAAGGGTAAGGTGTGTGATGGTGACAGACTCTTGGGGTGGCTCAGATAACATCTCTCGAGTGGTAATCTCTATTAACTTCTACTTTTCCCGTACACGGTCCCGTTCGAGCTTGAAATGATGAAGATCAGCTTGGGCTTGGTCAAGATCGAATCCCAAGGATGCCACCTCTTTTTCGAGCTCTGACAAATGGGCTTCGTATGGAGAAATTCTACTGGATGAGTTCATCACTTCTTTTGTCTAAGTAAATTGGATTTTTTAAAGCTCTGTATTTATACTAATCATGTGATCACTGTTAAATGGCTATAAAAGCAACAGTCACAATTCTTAACATAAAACCAAAGAAGTTGACATTTTATATAAACATTTTACATAAAGAGACATTTAATTAGGTCAAGTGGGATTTCCATTAATGAAACTTTGGGTCGTTACAATATTCCCCCCTTAAGAAATTTCGCCCTCGAAATTTCCTTTTCCCACACTAAAACAGATATGGGTAACTCAGCTTCATCATTTCCTCTGATTCTGAAGTCACTTCTTCAAACTTGTGGTTTTGCCACAACACCTTGACGAGGGGCATTGTCTCATTTCATAGAACTTTTTCTCTATGATCTAAGATATTCACTTATTGCTCCTTATAAGAAAGATTATCCTCCAACTAAACCACCTCAGAAGCGAGTATATGTGAAGGTTTCGGTATGTAATTCCTTAAGAGGGATACATGAAAGACATCATGTACTTTGGTCATGGTAGGTAGAAGTGCTAGTTGATAGGCCACAGCCCCGACATGACCAAGAATATTGAAGGGGCCGATGTACCTTGGACTTAACTTCCCTTTCTTTCCAGACCTCATGACCTTCTTCCACAGAGATATGCGTAGAAAAACCATGTCTCCAACTTTAAACTCAAGGTCTCGTCGATGATTATCTGCATAACTCTTCTGTCGACTCTGTGCTGCTTTGATATGCTGCTGAATGGTTTTCACCTTCTCCACCATTTCCTCAACCATTTCCGATCCAAGAAGCTTACGTTCACCAACCTCATCCCAACACGGCGGTATTCTGCACCTTTTCCCATAAATCGCTTCATATGGTGCCATTTGGATGTTCGAGTGGAAACTGTTATTATAAGAGAACTCAACCAAAGGAAGATTTTGATCCCATCTTCCTTTAAAGTCCATTGAGCATGCTCTTAACATGTCCTCAAGTGTTTGGATAGTCTGGTCGTATTGGCCATCAGTTTGAGGATGATAGGCCATACTGAAGTTCAGTTCAGTATCCAGAGCATGTTGAAGACTCTTCCAAAACTTAGAGGTGAATCTTGGCTCTTGGTCAGACACAATAGATAGTGGCACTCCATTCAGCCTTACCACTTCCCTGATATATATCTGTGCCAGTTGATCTAATGAGATATCCTCCCAAATAGCAATGAAGTGTGCAGTCTTTGTAAGATGATCCACCACAACCCAGATTGCATTGTTGCCTTTGGATGTCCTCAGAATTCCAGTGACAAAGTCCATGGTGATGTTCTCCCATTTCCATTCTGGTATGGGCAATGGTTGCATCATCCCCTTAGACTTCTGCCTCTCTACCTTCACTTTCTGGCACACCAGGAACTTTGATGTATATCCAGCAATCTCCTTCTTCATATTATCCCACCAGAAGTTTTCTCAGAGATCTCGATACATCTTTGTGCTCCTTGGGTGAATAGAGAATTTTGAACTATGTGCATCATCCAAAAGTTCCTTCTTTAGCTATAGACTTGATGGAACACATAGTCTTTTCTCAAATCGCACAATTCCTTCTTCATTAACATTAAACTCTGAGGATTTCCCTTTTGTGATAGCTTCTACTTTTTTCTGAATTCCCACATCATCCTTTTGAGCATCCTTTAACCTTTCCAAAAGAGATTTTTGAGCAATCATTTGTGAAAGTATTGATGATGTTCCCTTCTTTATGATTCCCATGTCCGTCTTCATTAAGTCTAAGAAGATTGGATCCTTCTGAATTCTCATCATTTATAGAATCGTTGGGTCCTTTCTACTTAGGGCATCTGCTACCTTGTTCACTTTCCCAGGGTGGTAATGTATTGACCAGTCATAATCCTTTATGAGCTCTATCCATCTTCTCTGGTGCATATTAATCCCTTTCTGTGTGAATATGTATTTAAGACTCTTGTGGTATATATATATCTCACATTTCTCCCCATAGAGATAATGCCGCCATATTTTCAAGTCAAAGATCACCGCCGCCAACTCCAGATCATGCGTTGGATAGTTTCTCTCATGGATTTTCAACTACCTTGAGGCATAGGATATCACTTTATCATTTTTCATCATCACACAGCCTAATCCCTTCTTCTAAGCATCACTTAATACCACAAAAATTTCCCCACTTGTGGATAAAGTGAGCACGAGTGCAGTGATAAGCCTCCTTTTCAACTCCTTGAAGCTTTCTTCGCATTCATCACTCCAAGAAAACTTTACCCCCTTTCGAGTTAGCTTGGTAAGAGGGTTGGAAAATCGTGAGAAATTTCTCAAAGATCATTGATAATATCCAGCTAACCCCAAGAAGCTACGGATATCCGTTACCGATGTTGGCCTCGTACATCCCTCAATTACATCTGTTTTGAAGGGATCCACAGATATCCCATTTCTTGTGATGATATATCCCAAGAACAATACCTCCTTCAACCATAACTCACACTTTCTGTACTTTTCATAGAGCTTCTCCTTGCACAAAGTCTCTAGTATAGTTCTTAAATTCTTCCCATGATCCTCCTTGGTTTTGGAGTATATTAGAATATCATCTATAAATACTACCACAAATTTGTCTAGGTAATCTCTAAAGACTCTATTAATCAAGTACATGAAGATTGTTGGATCATTGGTGAGTCTGAAAGGCATTAATATAAATTCATAGTGCCTGTATCTTGTACGAAAATCAATCTTGGGGACATCTTCCTTCTTCACCCTTACTTGATAATATCCCGACCACAAAACTACCTTGGAGAAGTATTGTGCTCCACGTAGCTGATCGAATAAGTCATCGATCCGTGGTAGAGGATACTTGTTATTTATCGTGATTTTGTTAAGTTCACGATAATCGATGCAAATCCGCATTGACCCATCCTTCTTCTTGGCGAAGAGGATTAGTTCACCCCATGGTGAAGCACTTGGGTGTATAAACCCTTTATCCAGATTCTCCTGTAGTTGTTTCTTCAGCTCTTCAAGCTCCACGACAGTCATTCTATATGGATTCTTGGATATTGGTAGCGCCCCTATTATAAGTTCAATTGAGAATTCAACATATCTTCTAGGAGGAAGACCAGGCAGTTCCTCGGGAAACACTTCAGCAAATTCCATCACAATAAGAATTTCTTCAAGGATGGTTTCTTCCATGGACTCAATCATCTGATCTAGATACGCATGCTCATAGGGTAGTAATATCCATTCTTGAGATGATGGAGCTAAAAGAGATTCATCTTCCTCCTTACACTTATAAAGAATAGGGGGTCTATTCTCCATATGGAGTGTGATTTCCCTCTCCCAACAATTTATGTTGGCTCTATATAAGGAAATTAAATCCATGCCAAGAATTGCATCAAATTCCACTAGAGGGAGTATGACGAGGTTCTCCAAGAAATTAAATCCACAGATTATGATAGGGGAGTACTTATATTCATGGGATGCAATGATTGCCCCATTTTCTATACTCACTAACATCTTCACTTCCATGATTTCTTGTGGTGCTTATATTATTCTAAACTTTTGTGATATAAAATAATGCATAGAACCTGAATAAAAAAGTAAGTTTGCTATTCTTGAATGAATAACTAGCATACCTGTCACCACTTCATTGTCGGGGTTCACTTCAGCAGAAGTGATGGAAAAAGCTCTTCCTTACTGGCTTGGAGGTTGTTGGTTGCCTCTGAAAACCCTTAGATTAGGGCACTGATTTTTAAAATGCCCCGGTTATTTGTAGTTATATCAATGAACAATGCGTTGAGGTTCGAATGGAGCATTCCTCTCCTCTGTCATAGCTGCGTGTCTTTCTTGCCGACAGTTAACAGCTAGGTGCCCTTATCTTCCACACCTAAAGCATTTCCTCATCCCCTTGAGGCAATTTCTAGGGTGCTTCCTTCCACACTTTTGGCAAGTGTGGTGCTGAATCTTCTTAGCACAGTTGGATTTATCTATCAGACCACCAGCATTGAAGTACACCTTATGCTTCTTCTCCCCATGATACCCTTGTGATTCCCTGATCTCCATTTCGACCTTGAGGGCACATCGGACAATTTCCTCATATTTTTCGAAGTCACGGAATGCTAATGCTTTCCATAGGCTAGGCTTCATCCCACCAAAGAAACGGTCAACTTTGCATTCGGGGGTAACGACAAAGCCGGAAGCGTATCGTGCAAGCCTTGTGAAGTATTACTCATACTCTCTAATAGATTCTTTGTCTTTTTTCTTGAGGGAAAGGAAGTCCCTTTCCATCTTAAGACGAAGGGTTTGCGGAAAATATTTATCAAAAAAAATCTTCTGGAAATCCTTACATTCCAACGCCTCGATCTCCTCCTCAAGATTCGTATTTTTTGATCAACGTTCACCATTGATCAGCTTCACCCTCTATACGATAAGCTTCCAGGAGAACCTTCTCTTGTTTATAACATTTAAGGATGGAGAAGATCTTTTCAATGCAGTTGATCCATTGTTCAGCGATCGTGGGATCGGATGATCCACTAAAAGTAGGAGGCCTTTGTCTCATAAAGCTATCGATAGCAACTTGTTCTTTCTTAGGGGGGGTTGAACATTCCTCTTGACCTGTGTTTCTATTCAAATCTTGAGTTATCTGAGAGATAAGCGTGACAAAGTTCGTGATTTCCACTCCCATTGGATTGGGCATCTCATTAGTACATTCATCACACTGATCTTCACATCGGTTGTTAGCCCGAGTCCTCCTATTACTAGCCATTGGCTAGAATAAAAGGAAAGTTAAGGGTAACACATAAAGGGTAATCCAAAGACAAAAGTTGATGACTTGAAAATTAAATTTTATTTCCTTAACTTATGAATCTATAGGATTCAATCTAGTATTTTCGTGATCTACTTTCTAACATATATTCTTAGGGGGGTTTTTTATTCCCTTAATAAGGGTTCATACTAAGCTTGTGAATTTAACAAAGCATATCCTCTGGGAGTGTCGTAACCAAGAGTGTAGCAAGGCTCGTTGTCATGCACCAGTTCTCATTCGAGTCTAGCTCAAAGTGGTGTTTTCAGGTTTTACCCCTAGGATACATCTGTGCCAGAGCCGCCTCTACCTGCTCGTATCCAGACAGGGATGTATTTTCTTGATAACCCACTTACTTAATACTCACCAAAACTTAGGGACGTTTTTATTGTACTTAGTCTTGTATCTAAGGATTTACTAGGGTTTTCTAATCCTAATCCCAAAGATAACTAAACCTATCCTCTGATACCAACTATAACAACCCAGCTTTTATTAAAAACTTAAACATGATTTAGTACATAAACTATTCACATGATACAACATGGAAGATCGAGAGTTCTAGTGCCTTTGGGGCTTAGGATCATTACATAACAACTTAAAACATGAAATATAACATCTTTATTGAAAACTTCCTTTACATGACCACTACATTCCCTTGTACTTAGCATTGCATGGGATAACCTGAGGACATGCATAAGAAAGGGGTGAGCTATAAAGCCCAATAAGGGAATAAAAATGGAATACATGAGGAGTAAAATAAATGTTATACAATAGGCATATCAATATATCACAAGAGAAACATTAGCATAAAGGCATGATAAAGCATGATAATCATAACATGGAAATGTGGCAACAACACTTAACATGGAATTAGCATGATCCAAGACTCATTGCACATGGAGCATGAGTAAATCATCATTTCACATGAATCATGAGTAAACCCTCGTTTCACTTGAATTAGAATGAGTCAACACTCATTGCACATGACGTATCATGATACTATACTTTACCCAATGCATTGGAGCGCTATAAGGGCGCACCCTTCTTAAACATTTCATTTCATGCATAAGTGTGCCACATGGATCATAAAACATGGATTCATAAAACATAATAATTTATTCCATGATAAAGGAATGTGGAATTCATACATGAAACTTTATAATCAATAAGTAAATGTGCATAAATTTTAATACCCTTGATGGAGAAATGGGCATGGTATTCACTATACAATGGCATTGGCTTAGAAAATCGGTGCAATTTCGGCAGCGTAACGGCGTGACATAAGAATTCATAAAAATGGTTGATGAGAGAGAAAGGGGTGTCTCATTATATTTACATATAATGGACAGTAAGGAAGCCATATATATACATGTCCAAACAATTGTAATTGAATTTAGATTCATGATACAAAAGTATTGCTTGAATGTAAATTAAGAGATAGAAGTTCCTTTCGGAATTTTGGCATAGTAACGGGTGTACATGGGAGGCATTTAATGAGAGAGAAAGGGGTATCCAATCATTCAAACAATAATAGGAAAGTATGGTGGAGGTGAGAAACCATAACCCAGCATTTATAATTGAAATTAAAAGGGAATAACAATATTAATAAAATTGGTCAAAAAAGTGAAAGGAAGAAAAACCCTTACTTGGAAGTGTGCTTCCAAAGGCTTGAGAGAAGCTTCTTGGGAGCTCGGAGAACCTTGGGAGGATTCTATAGAGAGTAGGGCAGAGGTTGGACGAACTCCAAAGGCTTTGAGTGAGGAGAAAGTGGGAGCTTGGGTGGGTTTATATAGTAAAGGTGAGTGAATTATTTATTATTTAGGTTTGGGACCCCTTACATTAAACTAATCCAAACCACAAATCAGCTCATGGTTTTTGCCCATGGTTTTTGGAAAAGGGGAGAGGAAAACAATATTTTATAAGGCCAAAGTCTGAACTTCTTAAAATAATGGGGTTTCTTATGTGGAGGTGAGTCACACTCCCATGGAAAATAATTTAAAAAGACAAGATGTTTAATAAGTATTGAGGGGTCCATTAATGCTTTGTAAAATAAGTCAAACAAACCCAAAATCACATTATTTTAATGGTAAAAAATATATTGGCTGAACATAAAGCTTATAGTATTTTATTACATCACTATTGGGTTATTATGATGTCATAAAACACATTATATATTTAAACGGTATTTAATTTTTACCCAAAAATTTGACTGTCTCAGAAAATTATGAAAAATTCATCGTTGGATAATTTCGACGTCCTGATTCCAGAAATAACATTTATTTTATCTAAATAATTTTCTAAATATTTTAATTTTCACTTTTTAAAATAAAAACTAACATTTATCGAAAATTCATGGGTTTTGACAAAAATGGCTTTCAAACCTTAATAAAAATTACAATTGCATTCATAAAATTATAAGATCATTTATATTTAATAAAAATTAATTTAATAATAATAATAATAATTTATTAAAATATTATTTAATTCAAAAATCCCTTAATTTAATAAAATGTAGTTCTTAATTAAATAATAACTAAAAATACTATTTGTACTTTAAAAACTATTTACAATGTATCAATGATGACAAGAAAGTATATTCATTATTATATACAAAAAATAATGTACATGAACATAGTACTAGCGATTTGTTACATAACCCCTTAAAACAGTCGCATAAGACCTAAGGGTAAGGTGTGCAATGGTGACAGACTCTTGGGGTGGCTCAGATAACATCGCTTGAGTGGTAATCTCTATCAACTTCCACTTTTCCCATAGACAGTCCCATTCGAGCTTAACATGATGAAGCTCAGCTTGGGCTTGGTCAAGAGCGAAGCCCAAGGACACCACCTCTTTTCCGAGCTCTGACGAATGGGATTTGTATAGAGAAATTCTACTGGATGAGGTCATCGCTTCTTTTGTCTGAGTAAATTGGATTTGTTAAATTCCTCTATTTATATTAATCATGTGATCACTATTCAACGGCTATAAAAGCAATGGTCACAATTCTTAACATAAAACCAAAGAAGTTGACATCTTATATAAAAATTTTACATAAAGTGACATTTAATTAGGTCAAGTGGGATTTCCATTAATGAAACTTTGGGTCGTTACATTCTCTACCTCATATTCAATTCATTATAAGTAAATATATACTTAAAAATATTATGGTTAGTATATATTTCACATTTTCCTCAATATAAATGATGTCACTAAATTTTCAAACCAAAAACCATGGCTTCTAATTCCAAATCATGTGTGGGATAATTTAACTCATGATGTTTCACTTGTCTTAAATCATAATAAATTACATGATCATTCTACAAAAAAACACAACCAAGTCCCTTCAATGAAGCATCATTATAGATGAAAAAAATCACCATTTCTAGAAGGGTGGGTCAAAACTGGAGCAATCACCAATATTCTTTTTAGTTCCTAAAAATAAACATCATATTCTTATATCCAAATAAATTTAACCCTTTTGTATTAACTTAGTTACCGGGCTAGATAACTGTGAAACATTTTTAACAAACACATGGTAATAACCTATTAATCCAAGAAAACTAAAAATCTATATAACATTTGTAGGAATTTTCCATTCATCAACCACTTTTGTTTTGGAGGGATTGAATATTATGCCATCATTATTTACAATGTGCCCAAGAAAAGAAATTTTTTCAACTAATAATCACATTTTCTAAAATTTCCATATAACTTCTTTTCTTTAACAGTTTACAGGAAAATCCTTGAAAAAAAATTCATTGTCTTTATAAATTTTTGAAAACATCAAAATATCATCAATAAAAACAACAAAAAACTTATCCAAATATTCATGAAATATTCTATTTATAAGATCTATAAATATAGAAGGATAATTTTTCAATCCCAAAGGCATAACAACAAACTCATAATTCCCATACTAGTTTGGAAAGTTATTTTCAGAATTTTATCATCCTTTAAATTTAGCCAATGGTACTTGGATCTCAAGTCAATATTGTAAAAATACTGAGCTCCTTAGAGTTGATCAAACAAGTTATCGATATGAGGAAATGGATGTTTATTCTTAATAGTAATGTTATTCAAGGCTCAATAGTCAATGTGAAGTCTCAATGAACTATATTTATTTTTAACAAACAAAATAGGAGCACCCCATGGTGAAGTTCAAAGATGAATGAAACCTTTTTCAAGAAACTCTTGCAACTACTTTTTCAGTTCTAAAAGTTACACTTGAGTTATTCGATAAGGGTTTTTTAAAATTGGATTAGCATAAATAACTAATTAAATGATAAATTAAACTTCTCCATCAAATATAACACTGGTAAACTCATCAAGAAAAACATACAGGTATTCATTTACCACTAGAATATCATTAATCTGAATGATTCCCTTGTTTTCAACAATGTGTATGAGATAACTTTCATTTTCATCTTTTAAAAACTTCTTAGCTTCTTGGTATGTTATCAATGGTATGGGTTCATTCTTGTATAAAAACTGAATCTCTTTCTAGCCCGAATGGCCCGAAGGCCTTCATTTTTATTGATTTTTGATAACCCCCCTTTTCAGGGATGAGGGGGAACCCTTACAAGGCCCGTGGGCTTAGAGATTACATGGCTTGTAGGCTTAGGATATTACATGACCCGAAGGTCTTAGGGAATTCAACCAGACTATCTACAAGGAACTACCCCTCCCCAGCATCTACATCATGATAGTATATCTCTACCTTCGCATAGTCATCTAGCTAGGCTTCCCGTGCAAGCACAGGCTGGTCCCGATGGAATGGTCATACCATCTCATTCTGACAAATCCATTTGGCACTGCTCTGGTGAGTGCACTTGCTCTGACTCCTCTTCTAGGGTTGCTCCTTTTTTGTAGTATGTCTGGGGAAACTGCATGTGGCCTGAAGGCCTTGAGGTGGCCCGAAGGCCTTAAAGGTGACCCGAAAGCCCAACTGACCTGAAGGCCTAGGTGGCCCGAAAGACTTAAGGACTCCAAGCCCAAATAGGTGGCCCAAGGTGAATAGTTTCAGCTGCTACAGTATCGAACAGTATCTACTACAGTACCCGCACAGTGTACAGTTCTGATGCAGTACCTGTACAGTGTACAGTCTGCTACAGTACCCACATAGTGTACAGTACTACTACAGTACCTGCTACAATACTACTACAGTGCCTACTACAACACCGATACAGTACCCCGGAAATATTCCTCTACCTGGTTTTGAACCCGGGTCTTGTGGATGTACTAAAGGATACCTCACCAACTGGGCTAAGGCTCATGTGCAACTAAATCTCTTTATGAAAAACAACTTCCTTAGCTTTATAATAAATATTAGCATAATAAATAGAAAGTCAATCCATACACATAATAACATCAAACTATACTAAGGGAAAAACAACATGGTTTGTAGGAAATGTATTTCCAAATACAATAATAGAAAGATTCTTATAATGCCTTTTTTTGTAATATTTCCCCTATCATTTTAACTATAAACTCTGGTTTCATTTCTTAAGGTAAAATTTCCAATTTTATAGAAAATTTCTTAGAAATAAAGGAATGTGTAGACCCTATATCAAATAATACATTATAAAAATTTGAGTAAATAAACAAAGTACCTAATAACACTTCATTGGATGGACCAACATCTGCCGATGTAGTTGCAAAGGATTTCACTTCACCTTTTTTATTATAATCTGGATACTTTACATCATTCATATCTTTCTTTGGGAAGGTATTTTCATAATTCTCCATCTCACCATATTTAAATAACTTTACATTTTTCTTATTAAAATTAAACATACCATCACCAAGTTCTTTTTCATTGTAATCTTAGGCCATATGTCTAAACTTACTACATAAAAAAACTTCTTGGATTTGTTAATTCATTTCTCATGATGCATTTTACCACACTTTTCACAAACTAGAAACTGTATTTTCTTATCATCAGATTTCTTTAGTTGATTCTTACCCATTGCTTTCCATATATAACTTTTCTTCTACTTGTTGTCAAAGTACACATGATCATTAAAAAACTCCATTTCTACCCTCTTATCACATCGAAGAAGTTTCTCATAACTTTTGAATTTATGGGAATCAAATTCCCTTCAATATCTTGGCTTCAATACTAAGTAAAAATGAATGATTTTACTATCAAGATCTTGAATAAGGTTTAGAGTATAACTTGACAATTAGGTGAATTTTTATTAATACATGGCTACTAAATCTTCCTCCTTTTGTTTCAATTCTAGGAATTAATTTTCCATACTAAGTCGAACCACCTTAAGAAAATATTTTTCAGGGAACAAATTCTTAAATTCATCCCATTCCAAGGTATCTATCTCCTCATTATCCCTAATATTCTTGACCATTGACCACCACTGGTCAACTTCACCTTCAAAATGATAAATATAATGAATAAACATTTGATTATCTGAACACCCCATGACATCAAATATTTTTTCAAGGTATTTAATCCACCATTCATCCACTACTAGGTCAGAAGATCCACTGAAAGTAGAAAGGTTTTTCCTCATAAAATGATCCACTGTCATCATGTTCCTTTGTGATAGATAAGTTTGTTCTCTTGCATGGATTATAAATCTATTTATAGATTATATCAACTAATCCATTATTTTCAAAAACTTCTTGGATCAAATTCCCACTATTCTGGTTTTTGGATTTAGAAATATATCATCCTCTAAGTGCCTTCCTACATCATATTTCCTATTTCTTCTCTAGAAAACCATTCTAAATAGAAATATGTTAGATGAAGAAACATGGTAATATTTAAATGTTATATCATTTAAAAATAACCATAAGGTAAAAATAATTTATGGTATTATATTAATATCATCCTAACCCCTAAAGTTATCTAAACCATGCTCCAATATCAACTATAAGGATCTGACCTTTAACATTACACAATCTAGTTAATTCAACTAGAATACAATTATTACATTCCCAAAAATATTTTCAGTTTAGAATTTTAGATAATTAGGAAATAATTCATACATAACAACACGTAAGAATAAAAATTGGTTACTTCTAAAATAATATCAATTTATTCCATAATACAAAATTTTTTAATAATACATGAAATATTTTCATGAAAAATCTTCACAACATTAAGTTTTGCTTCTTATTTTCTCTTACCCATCATTAAACCCTATGAAAAACATTTTAAAACTTAGGATGAATATAATAAGATCGGTAAGGGATATAAAAATGAAATGAAAAGTTATTTCATGAATACTTATACACATATGAAATCATTTTTACAAATAAATACTTCTCACCCATAAAGTATCGTATACTTTGTGAAAATAAGATATTTCCATAAAACATAGAAAACAAAACTAAAACCATAAAGGTAACTTGGGGAATTAATTACTTAAGATTGTAACCCTAATGGATACCATATGATTTGTAACCCTAAATTCTACCATAAAATGTAACCCTTATGGCTACCTTATTATGTAACCCTCATGGCTACCTTATGGTGTAACCATTACAGTTACACTTGGAATAACCATTACGGTCAACTTCCAACATAAACATTCCCAATGCATTATAGGGAGATATAAATCCCACAATTAATCATAAAAAATTCCCAATAAACATAACATAATCATAAAACATGAATAATTTCATCATAAAAATATTCTTTTTTAATTTTTTAAAAATAGAAATTTAAAAGAGTATTTTTAAAGAAAAGTCCCTTACCTCTGGTCCTTCTTACTTAAAATGTGTTAAAACCTCCTATATAATGGTTTAAATATAATTTTAAATATATTAAATAACTTTATTAATATCTATAATACCTTATATGATATTTTAATAACAACTTTCTACCCATTTATTAATAATATTTTGTTATTTCCATTGTTTCGGGTGCATTTATTTCATGGTTTCTATGGTTGGTTCATTATGGATTTTCATGTCGAATGGAAGAAAATATCCAGAATGGGTAATGAAATGGTGTTAATATGTTACCATAATTTTAAATTATACCATATATCATTTTTTTTTATATGAGGATGATTCATTAGATAAAATGTTAATGATAAATGTTTGGTTCATTTTTGGTGGGATTTTCCAACCATCAAAAACTAGTTTCGTTTTATCTAATATTATGTCTATAAATTATCTCCAGAACATTAAAAAAGTTATAATATAAATATTAAAATATTTTTTAACCATAATAATGGTTTTGTGACCAGCCTTGAAGGCAATAAATGAAAATTAAAATACGATGTCCATGAAGACGGTGAATCGACACATCACAGACGATGCTTTCATTTTCTAGAATAATAGGAGAAGAGGAGAGGTTTGATGATGGATATTACATTAAAAAAATAACATTATAGTATATTTAATATAATGGAGCAATCATGTAACTTGTATTTGGGGATTTTAGGAGAGAATAAGAAAATAAAATAAATTGAAAATAAAATAAAAGAAAATGAAAGAGGATTTTACCTCTTGAACTTCTTCTCCTTGAGAACCTCCTTAAGGCCCTTGGTTTTGGACTTTTGGTGAGACCATAAGGTCTTGTAAGTGGTTAATAGTCTTGTGAAGTTAATTGGGTAAAAAATATATAATCTGCAATGCTTTGAGGTGTGAGGATAAGAGGTGGTGAGGGGTGGTATTTATAGTGGAGAAGTGGGGTGTTTTCTAATTATTTTATTCATTAGTTTATTATTTTGACTCAAGACTATGAATAGTTTGAGAATTATAGTTATAATATTTTAAAATAATTAATATAAGTTATATATTATGGTGATTACATCATAATTACACAAATAATAGTGTATTCAACTTATATTGTATATATACCATAAATTACAGTATTACACTATTCACTAAAAAATCTAGTATTTTAGAAAATTCTAAAAAATTCACCCCAAATATTTTTCAATGTATAAAATTTAAAAATGAACTCCATTTTTTGAAAATAAATTTCTAAATATGGTATATTTAATTTTTAATTAAAATCATCATTTATTTGAAAAATATTTATTTTAATATTATAACCGATTTTATGACCCTTGGAAAAATTAAATAAGGTCTCATAAAATTATCTTATAATCATAAGACAACAAAATATTAATTTATGAATCTATTTTATGAAAATATATTTTCTTTTAAATCATTATATTAATTATAATATTTTAAATAATCATTTAAATTTCAAAAAAATACCAACACTTAATTTATCATTTCCAAAAAAAATTATTTACTTGTTCCATGATATAAGTATATCATATTTTCACTTATAAGACACATAAATTTTATTTATAATTTCATAGGTGAGTTTAAAATTATATTTTTATCTATTACTTTATTTCTATAAATTCCACTTATTTCATTATACATTTATAATGAATTTAACTATTTAATTCCAGAATGAAAATAAATTATTTTATAAGTACCTGGGTTGTTACAACACCTCAAACATAGTGAGACGCCACAAGATTGAAGGCAAGAAATAATTTTTAGTCTTCCATGAACAAGCCTCCAGACTAATGTGAATTTGGAAGGTCTTATCCTACCCCAATTAATCTTGATAATCTAGTTTGACCTAGCTACATTATGATTATTCATATTGTGGTAAAATATCTTAGAAGATTAAATTCAATTATTGGAAGGATCCCAGACTATGAATTCATTGTGAGGAATGAAGCAATAATTATCCACCTTGGATTTAATCACCTTAAGTTGTATTTATAAGGAGAAGTCTAATTTCTCCTTAATAAAGGAATTCATGTCCATAGATATGGAAGAATCATTAAAAAGTTCCCAAAAAGGGGTTCTGGTCTAGTTTTCACTCCATAAGTTTAGAGAATATTTCCTGCAATCCATCCATTTAAATTGAGATTAAATTCTATAGAAATAATCTTTAAGAGTGGAATATATAGATGAAACCATGTATTAGTGATTCCCTTTCATGTGGTTACTCAAAAACTTGGCTCTAAGAAAGAAAATGGACTTCAAGTCACCATTAATGATCATCCACATAAAATGATCATGTAAGGACTGATTAAATATGGGGATATTTTTAATTACCAGGCCTCTATAAACATAAGTCTTGCAGTATTTGTTCCAATAAACTATAATTATTCTTATTTCAAGGATTCTCCCGCGCTAGGAAAAAATATTTATGGTCGTGTTGATAGTCTTGAGTAGGGAATTTTGCCACTGATACAACATAAAATAATACAAAAATTTGTAATTAATGACTGAGTTCACTAGATATATTTTTCCAACCATGGGAAAAGAATTTTCCTTCTAAGAGGTAAGTTACATTCTAATTTGGATAATGATTCTAGAAAAATGTGTTATTCATGGTCTCCCCTAGAACATAGGGACACCAAGATAGATGAAAGGTAAGAAACCTTATTGAATACCCAACTCGTTGATGATGTCAATTTTTATGGTATCTTATTCTAAAATATATAAAATACTTTATCCAATTAATTTTCTATCCTGATACATTTTCATAGTGTAATAGAACTTTTTTTAGTTCCTTGATGTTTTTCTTGTCCTCCTGAGTAAATTGGATTATGACATCCACATATAGAATATGAGAGGGGGTTGAATAACCTCCAGAATCCCTGATAATATTTACTTTACCTTTTAAACCATAGTAGAGATAATCCTATTAAGATAATCCTCAACAATGAAGAAAATGATTACTGAGAGAGGATCACCTTAACCATCACCTCATGGGCATGTGAAATACCCATCAGAAGAGTTGTTGATCATCTCATAGATGTAATATGAACTCAATATTTTTTCACCCAATTGATGAAAATACCATCAAAACCAAAAATGGATAGCAATTTATATATAAAATTCCAATCCATCATGTCTAAGGCTTTTTTAACATCAAGCTTTATGGAAATGTTACCTCCCCTGGTGGTCTTTTTTAGAAGGTTTACACACTCAGAGGTTGTGATGAGCCAGTCCTGAATGGTCCTATCATTGGTGAAACCAAACTAATTTATATATTAATAATGAACATCTCTATAGTTGTTATTAATAAAATATAATTATGTTTTAACTTATATATCTATGTGTTTGTATATGTGTGTGTGTGTGTGTGTCTTTATGTCTGTGTGTTATATTTATATTATATGTTAATATATTTATGTGTATATATAAATACTAACAAGTTTATATATTTATTTATATATGAAAATATTAATTTACGTATATATATATATATATATATATTATAAATTAATACACACATGCACTAACACACTTATATAAATTTATATATATATATATATATATATAATATGGTTAATTTAGATAATTACATATACATTTATTTATTTACATATACATTTATTTATTTATTTATACATACATATAATCTAATATATATATATATATATTATAAATTAATATATATATATACACATATATACATACATACATACATACATATATATAAATTTTTTTGTATGTGTATATACAAATATATATAAATTATATATTAAATTAGTAATTTATAATATTATTACGTATATATTTTTAATAAAGTTTTAGTTATTATTAATTAATTAATTATAATTACACTATAAATATATACCCATAAAATGGATTTTAATTTTTTATTTAATTTTTATCACATCTTAAATACACTTAAAATAAAAAGTACTCGTATTAGACACATTTTAAAATGCGGCAAAATTAGAGATGTTTTGAAATGAAGCTAATTAGCGACATTTTAAAATGCTGCCAAATTAGAAACATTTTAAAATGTGGCTAAATTAGTGAAGTTTTAAAAACTGGCTAATTAGTTACATTTTAAAACACATATAAATTAGAAATATTTTAAAATACAGCTAATTAGTGAAATTTTTAAACAAGCCTAAAAAATGTAGCTAAATATAGATTTAGCCATGTTTTCAAAAAATGTGTCTAAATGCATGTTCTTTTTGTAGTGACTCCTCCTTCACCAAAATTTGGAAATATCATCTTTTCAAACTTTAATAGTATAGGAGACTTAGAAAAAAAAACTTGACACAATTCATGCCTCGGTGCATCCCCATGATGGGGACACTTGAGCGGCAAGAAGCAGCAAAACTCAAATGTCTCATGAAAATCATGGAAGGAACAACCTTTATTTGGTATATGAACTTGATATATGAGTCTATTACAAACTTTAAAGAACATTGTTTCCAATTACTTTATCAATTTATCTCAACACTAAAGAAGATAACAGTCCTTGACCTCTCAAACTACAAGTAATTTAAAAATGAGAGGGTCTCGGACTTCATCTATGGGTGGAAGGGTTTGATATAATCCCTTAACATGAAACATTATCAAGAGAAAATATTGGATATATATATATAATATCATTAGATTAATTAAAAACATCTTTGATTACTTTAAATATCAAGGTGGATTTCAAGAGTTCACAATCATGGAACAATGCTTGATGGATGTTATCCAGTGGATAAAGGATAAATCTCAGGTCACTCCACTCACCTTGGTAAAAAGGTATGGTAAAGTTGAGACTATTTTATCCACACTTAAATCAACACCAACATCAAATCTGTAGCTAAAGAAAAAAAAATACCATGTGGTTCCTTCCCCAAAATGGGCACAACAGCAACAAAAACCTTATCAGGAAGGTAGTAAAGAACAAAACCATTCAAGTTTTGAAGACAAGAAGAATAAAAATTATTCTTTCATGAAATAAAAAGTTATAAAATACTTTATAGTTGTAATAGAGAACAACCTTCTCAAGATACTAGAATCTAGGAGACCCAAATAAATTGGTCTCGATGATCAGCCAAACTATTTCTCCTATCATTGAATATTGGGGCATGGCATTCAAGATTGTTTCATCTTTAATATAATCCTCTAGAATATAATAAATTCAGGGAATTTCAAATTGGGAAAATGTATAATGTAGGTAACCTTTGTCTCTATCACTTCTCTATAAGAGAAAGTATAATTGTAGTAATTTATAACAAGGAATATATAGAAATTTGATAACTGGATAACTAGGAAGTCGATCAACCAGGCCCACTCCATTCTCAAGGTGCACCTGAAACAATTAGTTGTGATCCTAACTCACTCTAAAACACCTATGGTGGTAATCCTAGCACAACCCTCTAAAGTTCAACAAAATCAATGTAAGAAGAATAGGATACAAGATTAATAATATTAGACAATTCTTAATAAAATTCATATGCTTCAGGGTTTCTTACCCTAATCATTTCAAATATGGGAACTTCCCCACTAAATAGAAACCATGTCAGATGAAGATTTGAATATGGCTCAGTCAACATCATCCACTATTGACCCATTCTCTGACAAAGATTTTTTATGTGAACCTGAAGTTTCTAGCTGAAATTGGGGATAGTGAGTGATATTCTAGGGGATAAAATCAAGTGGGGGATATGTAATCATGAATAATCTTAATATTTGGGTTTTGTCCCCACCGAAGCCATATATGCAGCCAAAACATAGAGGTAGGCAGTCTAGTGGGATCATTAGGAGAATTATTTTACTCCTGGATCTTCCAAGTCTCATTAAAATCCTATCATCTTGGAGGATATATTAGAAAACATAGATCTATCTATAAAACATAATTTTTTGGGTTGGAAATCTCAATCTAACCATCAGGAGACAAATAATCCCACCAACTCCAATTAGGATGATATTTATCTATGAAGACAACCTCATTTAAAAAACTTCAAGCCAAAGAATAATCCATTGTTGATAAGAATAGGCTCTTGGTATATAAGTATGAAATTATAAAAAAATGGGATGTTAAACTAGTTGAACTCTCATTTATGAATGTGCTTTATCTCTAAAATAAAATTGAAGGAGTGTTCATAAAGGACCTCTCAAGTCCTCAAGAATTCAAGGTTGAGGTTTCCATAGATTAAATTTACCATGAATAAATCCATCCATCTGAATGCCACATGATCTTCTATTTAATAGAACATGACCAAAAAGTTGTTTCATGATGACACATCAGGCCTCTATATGTGTCTGGAAATCTATAAAATATCGATATTCATTAAGACTTGATAGAAAATTGATCTAGGATCAATCTCATCCTAGTTTGAATGCTCTGACTCCTGGGCTATAGTGAGGTTGACTTGTCCCCATCAAGCTTGACTATTCTAAGATACAATAAAAGTTATCAAAAGATCCTCAAAAAGGTCAAACTAAGATCTCAATTTAGAGATCTCGTATTCAATTCTAAATTCATCATGGGTTTTAAAATACATCTTTCAAATCATTTTTTGGGAGGCCCTGGATTCATACACATGTGGAAGTGACCTTGTCATATCACCAATGCTTAAAATATTCTTTCAATAGAAAATTTTGGGTACTATATGGTGATAATGTCCTTTTTGACTCCAGTGAATCTCAATAGATATACTTTGGTCTCCATAATATGGTGGTAAATCAATTAATAAAGAATGATGTTATCTGAATCACTACACCCAATGTCCTGGAAGATGCTCCTTTCAATACATGGAGTGATCTTGATAGAGAATACATTTTTACAATCAACAAGGTCAAAGTGATAATCTTGAATCCTAGATTTTTATAGGCCATGTGGGTCTCACTAGATATTAAGATAAAACATATAAAGAGGTAATCAAAATATACATTCACATATACTCTCATTCTCTTGATCTTGGTTGTGTTATCCAAACCCAATCAACTAGAAGGTGGTCATGATTATCAATAACAAACAATTCCCCTCATGATGATGCCTCCAATGGAGATCTCATCATATCATCTCTGAGATCTCATGAAATTGGCACCTCTATTATCCCTAATGGTAGTAGATAAAGAAGGAAATATTCCTAGGATTTCCCCAATAATTACACCTCCACATTTTCTATAGGATCAGAATAGTATATGTAGATTCTCAATTACAAGAGGGGGTGAATTGTAAGTTTAAAAACATTCATTTTTAACCTTAAGGAAAACTATGTTTAACAAAGTTAAAAAAGATAAATTCACAAAGTCTCTTTTAGTTATACGAAACAAACTTGCTTAGGGTTTGGAAATATGAATCCAGAAAATAAAATTAAGAACAATTTTCTTAAAGGAAGATTCTAACTTAAAGCGTATAGAATCTTATTTATCATAGTAAGTGAAGTACAAGAAAGTATAAGAAAGTTATAATTTATTCCTTTATCAAAATACAGCATAAATAAAAAATTGAAACAAAAACAAGTAACAAGTAGGAAATCTTCTCACCCAAAGAGTAGGGTATCCAACTACCTTGGATAAAGGTCCCTTGATTTATACTTTCAATAAAGTCTGTCTGACCTACACCAAGGTAAGACCTTGATAGAAATATTGGATTCTATCTTTCTATCCCTGCAAGCCCTCGATATTTAAGTTAGTTGGAACCTCTATCTTCTTATCCCTAGAATCCCTCGATTGTACTCAGCAAAAATCGGAGCCACATAATGAAAGTTGAACAAGGTGTTCACAGCTGAACAATATGTTCATGAAAATGCACAAGGCATGAGATTTTCTCTTTCTAGAAATCACTTCACATCATCACAGCATGTAATCTCTAGATATATAATGAGATCATTCAAATGGAATCCTATTTATAGGTAAAATTTCAACAGTCAGTTGCCTCCTCTAACGGTCATATTTTTCCTTGAATTTTGGAGGGACCTATACATGTGTCACTCAACCAACAGTTAGTTAGAAACAAACTGTATGACATCATTTCATACTTAAAAAAGTATTTGTAAGGAAAAAGGATTATCTTAATCAAATCTGAATATCCATATTCTAAGGAAAAATATAATTTAGAGTCTAAACATAGAAACAATCAGATTCTATAAACATGAATATTTGGATTCTGTTTTATAAATAATTCGGAATCTAAATTATATAGATTCTAAAGTATGAATTCCAATAAATTTGGAATCTAAATTCTGAGAAATTTTAAGTATGAATTCTTAGGAATTCAGATTCTGAATTCTAAGGAATTTGGAGTCTTAATTTCAAAGAATTCGGAGTCTGAATTTCAGAGAATTCGGAGTTTAAAAATCAGATAATTCGAAGTCTGAAAATAGAAGAATATATATCCATGGAACTATAAGATTATATGGTTTTAGATAAGAATCCTAATTTTTGTATTAGTAATAAAATGAGTTTATTTTTTGGAGGTTATAAAATAAGGCAATGAAAACCAGGGTAAGGATAAAAATTTCCTTAGAGAAGAGAAATTTTCCTTAAGAAAATAATACTTAGGGAACAATAATTTGCCTTAAGATAAAGTGTTTTTGATTTTCAAAACATAGAGGAATGAAAAAGTCATAATTAAACCTTATTGACTCAACAATCTCCCCTTTTTTGGAAATCAAAAACAAAATTTTGAAAAAGAATATAAGGGATAAGAATTTTCTTTATGAACTCTTAAAAGAAAAAACTTATCTCCCTTTACTTATGAACCATGATGAATACGACTAACTCCCCCTTAGGTTTTGAAATACCTAAGGATCATATTATTTACTTCCTTAGAGAAGTTACTTTTTCTTGTATAAGAAAATATTCTTTATGTATACTCACCCTTACTTAAACTCCCCCTTTCTTATGGAATTATCTTCTTTATACTTAGTATTATTTTGATCATTCTTTTCTCCACCTTTGTGATTTTAAAAAGGGAATATAGATAATAAAAAAATGGTACATGAAAGATTAGAACTATATAAAACAAAAAAAATGAAGGACAACAAAATTTTCATTATGATTGAAAAAATTAATACAAGGTAATACAACAAAAGATCAGAATTGAAAGGAAAAAATTGTTCATCCTTCTTTTCCTTCTGCATGATCTTCCTCAAGGTAGCCTTTAACTTCTTGAGCTCCTTATGATCTTCCTCAAACCTTTTGAGAAACTATTCATGACCCTCATTTTTATTTTCTAGAGCCTTGATTTTTTCATCCTGAGACTTTAGAATTTATGTCTGAGACTTTAGTATATCTTCTTGATGATTGAACTTTTCTTCAAACTCTATCATGAGTTCCCTTTCTATCTTTAAATTTAAGGCCACTGAATTCAACTTCCCATTCATATCTTTATCTTCTTGTTTCTGGGATACTTGTTCAAGGTTTTTCTTCTCTTAAAAACTCATTGAAAGATTTTTTATTATATTATCTGATTTATCAAAAGAATCTTTCACTGAATCTTGAAAGTCATCAATAATTCTCAGGACTTCAATTTTTATTTTAGACCACTTTGTAATTTCCTTACATGATCTCCTATGAGAATCATATCCAATAAGAAAAGTTTGGAAATCTACCTCAAGCTTGATGAATTTTTCCATGATCATTCTTACAGAATCTAAATTCTGATTGAAAGAGTGTTGAAGCATTTGGAATCTCGAATCAATACAAGGAAATAGGGTAATGGTGTTTACTAACTTCTTCAACTATTTCACAACAAAATCCTAACCAATTGAGGATGAATATTCGGAAACTGATTCCCTTGTAGGTGAGGATTATTTTTCTAACTCTTCATATTTTCTCTTGGATGAACCAAAAACATCCTTCTTCTCTTTTAAAACCACAACCTTCTTAGGTGTATCAACAACCACCTGTTTTCCTTTATCCACTTTGGAAATAGTCTCTATAGCCTTTTCAGACTCATGATCACTATTAGAAAGTTGAACTATCTTATCTTCACCAACCTCTTCTTTCTCAGCATCTTTCTTATCAACATAAGGTTGAGCAAAATCGTAGTGTCTATACTCATCATCAAAATTTTTGTCAACCTATTCATATCCATCATATTTTCCTTGAAAAATAATTTTGGTTAACTCAACCTGTGAAGTTTGGATTGAGATATTTTCAGAAGGACTTTCCTTCTCATGATATTCTTCCACTTGATTTATAACATCATCACTCTCATATTCTTCTTCTTTTATTTCTTCTTTCTGAACTATTTATTCTTCCACTTCAGGTTCTGAAATTGAAATATTCTTTCCCAAGTCTCTACTGGTACTGATTCTTTGAGAAAGTATTCTGGTACTTGAATCTGTTTAGATGATCTTTCAATATCCTTGAGAAGTACTTGAACGATCTCAGCTTCAGACATTTTCTTCTTTTGCTTATTCTATTTTTCTTGACTTTCATACTCTTCGGTAGCTTGAATTTTCAAAAAAATTCCTCAGTATGATCTAGGAAAAAACTAAGATCTCCTTATTTTTTATTCTTCTTATGTTCCCTCTATTTCACTACCACTTCATTAAGAAAAGTATTTTGTTTTTTCATCTTTGGTGGAGTTGACTAAGTTTCCATAACTGTAGGCTTCTCTTTGGTTTCTGGTTTTTTTTACTTTCTCTTCTTCTGAGATTTCTTTGAAGTCTCTCCTACTTCCACTTTATTAGCTATATCTTCAAACTCACTTTCTGAAAGATCATAAAATTCTCTTAATTTGGTATTGAAACCAACTTTCATTCTTCTTAAGGTATCATCACTTAGTATCAAGATCTTGAATGTTCTTGGTTTGGATCTGTAGGGAATTTTGAATGATTCTAAGCATAACACTATGATTTAGACAAAATGGTCAGATACATGATGATCTAGGATTTGAAAGTTCCATTCTTGATGTTGGTGATTTTCATAAGTATATACTTCACAAGATTTATCTTCCTCAGGTTAACCAAAAAATCCAAAATAAATATGTCACTTTTCTTTAAGGATTCCTTGTCTCCTTTTCTCATATGAGAAACCCTTGTACCCACAATTCTAACAATCTGAATTTTGTTAAAAGGTGGATGATCTTTGGTGATTTTACTCCTTTGATTCCAAGTCACTCAATTTCCTTTTCCTTCTCAAAACTTCTTGACTGATCTGGCAGCTTGTGAGTACAGAAAATTGCTTCACCATCATACGGAAGTCCAAGAATATTTTCTTCCATGTTAAAGGATATGGAATAGGTTTTCCCATATCTCTTGAACAAAAATTTGTCTCTTCCACCTTCGTAATAAAAAATTATTGTATCATATAATTCTATAAGAAAGTCTGGGTAAACCGGATCCTAACTTTTTGGCTTGGCTATGCAAAAACTCTCCCAACCATTTAGATTAATATTTTTTGTAATCAATAAATTATACTTAGTGAAGAAATTTGGGTCAACCAACCTTTCCCTGTAGATTTTAAAATACTTGATATCCTTAGCTGAAGACATTTTTTTGTGGGGAGGATTCCAGATACATCTAAAGTCTAAGAAAAGTTAGAAAAATGGAATGAGCATTTTGTAGAGAGGTAGAGATTCAGCACAAAAATCCTTGAAAATCGATGTGGTATAAGTAATAGGGGGCCTTTATATAAGCGTCTAAGTGACAGTTTGAATTCCCGATTTTATCCAACGGTTTAAATAATCACAATATGATCTAACGGTTGATATGAAAGCTGGAGAAGAATTTGTTAGGTTCTGATCTTTTGAGGCTTTAAGTAAAATTCATATTTAAGGAAAGTGAATCCGATAAAAATTTTAAATTCCAACAAGTAAAAAATTCAATTACCAAAATTTAAGTAAGGAAACATACCTTCTAGATTTCAAGTAAAAATTGTCAGTAATGAAGAACTTTAGTTTCTGGAAAATTTGGGTTCAGTAATTTTGAGTTCTAAAAAAAATTAGTAAATAACATTTTTGGTTATGAAAATTTTGATAAAGAAAAATATTTGGTTACAAAAAATTTTGATAAAGAAAAAATTTTGGTTATGAAAAATTTGATAAAGAAATATTCTGGTTACAAAAAAATTGATAAATAAATATTTCGGTTATGAAAAATTTGATAAAGAAATATTTTAGTTATGAAAAATTTTATAAAAAAATATTTTGGTTAAAAAAATATACTCCCCCTATGAAAAGGAATATCTTAATATAAGGAGATAGGTTTTAAAAAAATTAATATAGAAGATTACCTTATGGTTATCATTCCTAAATTTTGTTTAATGTATTCAAATATATAGGAGGGTAAATATTTTGTAAAAATATCAGCAATTTGATCTTGCGTTCTGATAAATTGAAGAATGATATCTCCTTTAAGTGTGTGATACCTAAGAAATTGATTCCTAATATCTATGTATTTTTCACATGAGTGATGTGCAGGGTTTTTTCTTAGGGTAATGGCACTAGTGTTATCACACAATATCTATGTTTTGGTAAAATTCATGTCATAGTCTGTGAGTGTGTGTTGCATCCACAACACTTGGGCACAACAACTTCCAGCTACTACATATTCATCTTTAGCAGTGGAAAGTTCTACTAAGTGTTTCTTCTTACATGACCAAGAAACTAATGAATCTCCTAAGAAATGACAAGTTTCAAATTTAATTTTTCTATCCATTCTATATCCACTAAAATCAATATCTAAAAAACATTTTAAAACAAAATCATTTCTAGAAGTATAGAAAAGTCTTAAATCCATGGTTCCCTTTAAATAGAGAAAAATTATTTTCACTACTTTTAAATAAGATTCCTTTGGATTATATTGATATCTTGAACATAATCATACTAAAAACATTAAGTCTAGATGACTATCTATCAAGTATAGTAAACTTCCTATCATACCTCTAAATGATGTTTGATCTACTAGTTTCCCAACTTCATCAAGATCAAGAGAATTTGAGGTGCCGATTGGAGTGCATATACTTTTAGTGTTATCATATCCATAATTTTTAAGAGGATATTTAATATACTTATGTTGTGATATATAAGTTCCTTCTAGTTTTTAAGAAATTTGAAAACCTAGGAAAAATATTAACTCACCCATCATACTCATTTCAAACTCATATTTCATTATATTTGCAAACGAATCAGTTAAAGATTATTGAGTTGATCCGAATATAATGTCATCAACATATATTTGAACAATCAAAACATTTTTCTTATCTTTCTTTATAAAAATAGTTGGATCATCAGTTCCCTTAACATAATTTTTTTGTAACAAAAATATTGTAAGTCTATCATACCAGGCTCTAAGAGCTTATTTATGTCCATATAAATCTTTGGTAAGTTTGAAAACATGTTTAGGATGTTTTTTGTTTTCAAAACCAGAAGATTTTTCAACATAAACTTCCTCTTCAACATACCCATTAAGAAAAGTACACTTCACATCCATTTGAAAAATTTTGAAATTAAAGAATGGTGTAAAGGCAAGTAAAATGTGAATAGATTCAAGTCTAGATACTAGATCATAGTTTTCTTCATAGTCTATTCCTTCTTGTTGATTATAGGATTTAGCAACTAATCTAGATTTATTTCTTACTATGATTCCATTTTCATCACACTTATTTCTGAAGACCCATTTTACTCCAATTACAAAAGTTTCCTTAGGTCTTTCAACTAAGGTCCATACTTTTTTCCTTTTGAATTCATTTAACACATCTTGCATGGCTTTAATCCAATCACCATCACCTAAATCTTCATCAATGATTTTTGGTTCTGATTGGGAAAGGAATGCTAGATATTCTACTTCATTTCTTAAGGAACTTCTAGTCCTTATAGGTTGATTTACATCACCAATCATATTATCACTGGGATGATTCTTAAGAAACAATTGATTTTGGTTTTGTAAAACCTATTCATCAACATATGGTAGAAAATATTTTGGGGTAAATGCTTAAAAATATTTTCTTGAACATTTTCCTTATTATAGGAATCTTCTATCAAAGGTTGATAATCAGTTTTTGAAAATACATTCAAGGATGTAGGTTTGGGTTGTTTAAAAACAAAGGATCAGTTTCATTGAATTTAACATGAAATGTCTCTTCAACAGTACAAGTATTTTTATTAAAAACTCTATAAGCCTTAGAAGTAGTGGAGTAGCCTAGGAAAATTCCTTAATCAGATTTGGGAGAAAATTTATGTAAATTATATTTAGTATTCAGGATGAATACTTTGAAACCAAATACTTTGAAGTAAGAAAGTCTAGTTTTTTTACTAATCCATAATTCATAGGGTGTCTTTTTAAGAAAATGTCTGATTAAAACTCGATTTATAGTATAACAAGCAGTACAAAAAAATTCAGCCCAAAAGTTTTTAGCAATAGAATATTCACTCAACATGGTTATAGTTATATCTTGAAGAATTCAATTTCTTCTTTCAAAAATACCATTTTGTTGAGGAGTTATTGGAGCTAAGAAGTTATGAGTATTGCCTTTCTTAATAAAAAAAAATTCAAAATCTAAATTTTGAAATTCTCCTCCATGATCACTGTGAAAAGTTATCAATGGAAGGTTTTTCTCATTTTTAACTTGGGCTCTAAAAGTTTTGAAATAAGAAAAAGCTTCATATTTATTTGCTAAAAAATAGACCCAGGTAAATCTAGTGTAATCATCAACTAAGAAAAATACATAATATTTTCCTCCAATACTTCCAGTTTATTTTGGACCAAAGAGATCCATATGCACTAACTATAATTCATCAGAAGTTGAGACTTCACTGATTGATTTAAAACTTGATTTATGTTTCTTTCCATATTTACAAGGATCAAAAACTTTTGAAGAATCAAATCTAAGCTCTGGTATATCCTTAACTAGTTTTTTCTTTGATATTTTTCATAGGTTCCTAAGGTTACAGTTTCCTAACCTTCTATTCCATAACCAAGATTGATCTTCCATTTCACTGAGGAAATCTATATCTTAGCTCCTAAGGTCTTCCAAGTTTATTGTATATACATTCTCATGCCTATGGGCAGAAAGAATAAACTCTTCCTTGGAATTGTGTACTAAGCATTTATCATTCCTAAAATTCACAAGTTAACCTTCATCACACAATTGATTTATACTAATCAGGTTGTGCTTAATACACTTAACAAATAAAACATTTGAAATTAAAATTATTCCAAGAATAATATTGTAACCTATACCAACAATTTCTCCTTGAGCATTATCTATGAAAGTTACTTTTCCTCCTTTTATCTTGATAATATTTTCAAATAAGTTTTTGTTACTAGTCATATGCTGGGAACATCCACTATCAATGTACCATGTATTGTTGTTAGTAATTTCTTTATTTTCCTGAAAATAAAAGTGTTCGACTTTCAGAATCCAAAATTTCTTGGATCTAGAAATTTTGGAAAGTAAAATTTTAGGTATCCATGTTTTCTTGGAAAAGTAATATTTATGGAAACCTAATGATTGGATTTTATTTAAAGAATGATTTTTCTCCCAATGTCCACTATATTTACACTTAGTACAAAATGGATCACTTTGGGGAACAAAATAATTGTTACTAAAAATAGTTTTTGAATGAGTATAGCCAAATCTAGAACTATTCCTTAGAGGAAGAAGTTGTGAATACATTTTATCAAATTCTTTCCTTCCTAAAGTAAAATTTGAAAAAAGTTTCTTTAAGTAAAAAATTTTGGATTTTAGTCTAATGACTAAATTCTTATCCTCAAAGTTATTAGAACTAGAGTTAGCCTCGAAAATATTTTTCTTAGAAATAACACTTTCAAGATCCTTAGAAAGTTTATCCTTATCAGAATTAACTTCCTTAAGGTTTTTAGAAACACTTTAAAAATCAAAAGTTTTCTTATCAAGATCCTTAGAAAGATATGATACTTATTTAGTTAAAACAGAAATTCTAGAATTTTTCTTTTCAATCTTTTTTTTGAGTTTAGAATTCTCATTTTCAGGGATTTTGGAAAACCTAGACACTTTTTCATAATAAGGTAAAGATTTATCTTCATTAGAAGAAGATTATTCATCTAAAGACTTATAATATTTATCATTAGTATAATTTTCATTCAAATATATATTAGTGATAGATTCAGAATTGTTTACCTTATCCATTAGACAATGATTTTCAATGGGTATTTTGGCTAGTAGACCAAGATTCTTCTGACTAGAAGATTCATACTCTAAGGATTCATTAGATGAGTCACCACCATTGAAACTCCATGTATCATTAGCCTTCAATACTTTCTTGGTTTTATATTTTTAATACTTATTTCTATTTCTCTCATAATACTTTTCTTTTCTATCTTTTCTTTTAAGCATGGGACAATCTGGCCTGATGTGTCCAGCTCTTTTTCATTCATATCAAGTGACTTCTGAGTATTTATTGTCTTTCCTTTCTTTCTTCTTATATCTATACTAAAATTATTTCTTTCCCACTATCTTGTTCATCCTTCTAGCAATATTATCTTACTCATTTTCAGAATTTTCACTTTCACTAGACTCATATAGAATTGTGACTTTCTTAGACTTATATCTTGTAACCCTTTCCAGAGTCTTGACTTTAGTAGTAGTAAAGGCTAAACTTCCATTTTTATTCTTATTCTTATTAATATCAGCATCTCTTTTCATTCTTGTATCATGTTGAAGAAGAGTTCCAAAAAGTTTATCAAGAGTAATATTGGAAACTTTCATGTTCTCATCAATGGTTGTTCTTTTGGATTCCCAATCATTGGGAATAATATCTATAATCTTTTCCACAAGAATTTCATCATCTAAACCTTTTTCTCCCATAGATTGAAGAATGTTTACAATGGTCATAAATCTTTGTTACACTTTTCAAACTGGTTCTCCATAGGGAAAAACAAATCCATGATATTATTCTATTAACATTTATCTTCTATTCTCTATCACTTTTGAAGTTCCAAAGTGTGTAACTTCAAGTTTATTCCATATACAGTTGGTAGCTTCACATTAAGATATTTGAATATATATATTCCTGGTCATAGAACACAACAAAGTATTGTGTACCTTGTAATTTAGTTTATATTCTGATTTTTTCTGATTGGTGAAGGTTCTGACTTCCTTGTCTAGAATTTTGTAGTCTTCAATGAGCATTACAAAATTATCTACTCTAGTGTTGATAACAAAAGTCTTCATTCTATCTCTCCAGTACTTATAATAATTACCATTAAATATTGGTGGTCTAGTAGGATTAAGGTTGTTAATGGAACCAACATTTATACCTGCCATTCTATAAGAGAATATCTTTTCCCCAAAAACTTGTTAATAGAAAAATCTTATAAACAAGGATAAAAAACTTTAAGAAAAAATTAAAAAATAAAAGTTAAGCAAGAAAATTTAAAATAAGAAAATTTTGAGAAATAAAAGTTATATTTGAGTATAAGTATTTCATATACCTCCTTTGATACCAATTATAGGATCAAAATAGTATATATAGATTCTCAATTACAAGAGGAGGGTAAATTGAAAGTTTAAAAACTTCTACTTTTAACCTTAAGTAAAACTATGTTTAAAAAAGTTAAATAAGGTAAATTCACAAAGCCACTTTTAGTCCTATAAAACAAACTTTCTTAGGGTCCAAAAATTTGAATTAGAAAAATAAAATTAAGAACAATTTTCTTAAAGGAAAATTATACCATAAAGTATATAGAATATTATTTATCAGATTAAGTGAAGTACAAGATAGTATAAGAAAGTTATAATTTATTCCTTTATCAAAATACATCGGAAATATAAACTTGAAACAAAAACAAGTAACAAGTAGGAAATATTTTCACCCAAAGAGTAGGGTATCCAACAACCTTAGATAAAGGTCCCCTGATTTATACTTTAAAGAAAGTATATATTACCCACACCAGGGTAATCCCTCAATAGGAATATCGGAGTCTTTCTTGCTATCCCCGCAAGCCCTTGATCTTTAAGGTAGTCGGAACCTCTGTCTTCCTATCCCTGGCAGACCTTGATTGTACTCAGCAACAATTGGAGTCGCACGAAGCAAGATGAACAAAGTTTTCACAATTGAACAAGATGTTCATGAAAGCGCACAAGGCATGAGAGTCTCTCTCTATAGAAATCACTTCACAACACTTATTCAAATGAGATCCTATTTATAGGTAAAACTTCAATGGTATTATCCCTCCTCCAATGATCATATTTTTCCTTGAATTTTGGAGGGACCTATACATGTGTCACTCAACCAATGGTTAGTTAGAAACAAATTGTATGGCATCGATTCATACTTACAAAATAATGTGTAAGGAAAAAAGTATTAGCTTAACCAAATATGAATATACGTAGTCTAAGTAAAAAATATAATTCAGAGTATAAACATAGAAATAATCAGATTCAATAAACATGAATATTTGGATTCTTCTTTACAAAGAATTCAGAATCTGAATTCTGATGAATTAAGAGTCTAAATTCTGAGGAATTCAGATTCTAAATTCTGAGGAATTCAGAGTCTGAATTCTAAAGAATTGGGAGTCTGAATTCTGAGGAATTTAGAGTCTAAATTTTAGAGAATTCGGAGTCTGAAAATCGGAGAATTCAGAGTCTGAAAATAGAAGACTCTATATCTAAGTAACTATAAGATTTCAAGGATTTAGATAAGAATATGAATTTTTGACTTAGTAATTAAATGATTTTAGTTTTGAGAGGTTATAAAATGAGGCAATGAAAACCAGGGTAAGGATAAAAATTTCCTTAGAGAAGGGAAATTTTCCTTAAGAAAATAATCCTTAAGGAAAGATAATTCACCTTAAGATAAAGTGTTTGTGATTTTCAAAACATAGAGGAATGGAAAATTCATAAGGAAACCTTATTGACTCAACATTTTTACCCTTGAGATATGAAAATGCCCCTTATCGTCCTTAGGAGGTGAAAATGAACTTATATTATTTTTTCTAGATCCAAAGAATCCTCTTCATCTTCCAATCCTGATGAAATTAAGATATATTAAAAATAGTAGCATAATCTTATAGATTCCCCTCTAATATTCTAATAATGTACCTTGACTACCATTGATAAACTCAAACAAATGAATCTTAGTATAGAGGAGGATTCATGGACCACTTGATCAAAGTTTCCATGACCCCTGAAGAGTAAGAGGGATATATTTCCTTCCTAAAATAGCATCAGTATGTGTTCTATAGGAACTATAAAAATATTTATATACTGAATTCATAGGTCTATACCTATCACTTTTTCCAACCATAGGATCATTGTTGTTTCAAACAAGCAATGAGGAGAATGCATCCAACACATTCTACTAAATTTGATGTCAAAATTGGTGAGTTTATCAAGGATAGTTTTTTAGGGAAGTCTAGTGCCAGAAATGGTTTGAAAATATTTTTAAAATTAATAAGAATAATGGATAGATTAAATTATATATTGACTTTAATGATCTCAATTATCACTACTCAGAGGATGGATTCCCCATTCCAATCATTGAATTACTGATTGATGTTACTATTGATTTCCAAGCCCTTTACTTCATGGATTGATATTCTCATTAAAACCAGATCTAGATGGACCATGAAGATAAAAATGATATCACCTTTAGGTAAACCCAAGGGGTTTAATTTTATCAAGTAATTCCTTTTTTTGTTGAATAATGTTGATTCCACATACCAATGTGTTATACATCATATCTTTAAATATTTCCTATGAAAGGTTTTTGAGTGCTGTGTAGATGAACCGATGGTTAAATCTCATTAAATTTGTGATAGTTATACTGATATAGAATCAATATTCGACAAAATTTAGAAACAAAATTTAAAAATGAACCCTATGAAGTGTTCTTTTATGGTAAAATTGGGAAAATTTATCAGCTTCATGGTATGCCATTGTGGCATCAAAGTAGATCCCAAGAAGACCAAAGTGATACTTAATATGTCCCCTCATTTGAATATCAAGTATTTTAGGGGACTTTATGGGTGCATATCATATATCATAAATTTTATAGACAATATTGTCATTTAGTGCTTTCCCAATACAAGGTTTATGAAAAGAGGGCCACTTACCAGTGGGATCAAAATTTTCAAGAATATTTTGAAAATCACAAGAGATATCTCATGCACCCATCGATCTTGATATCATCGATGGATGGAAATCCACTCATATTATATGTGTTGTCTTTATAGAAATATCTTGGAGCACTCCTTACTTAGATAGATGATATAGGAAAATAAAATATCCTTTAATATCTTAGAAGGACAATGCTCAATGTCGAGACTTGATATTCCATCATTGTGAAGAATTTCCTTAGGTTGATCTTCACAGTTCAGAAGCTAATGAATTACCTAAAACACTATAATTTTCATTTTATATCCTATATTGATTTGTTAAAATACATCATAAATCATCCCATGTGGACTATACATTTGAAATATTGGGTGGTCATCCTTCAACAGTATGATATCTATCTTGTGTCATGGAAAGTTGTTAAGGTATATGTATTAAAATATTTCCTCATAGCACACCCTACTTCATAAAAGGTTCCAATGAATATATATATCCTTGATGAGGATAAATTATTAGTCTAATAAACATATCATATATGGAAAATGTACTTTGATGGTATTTCTAGAATCCCAATAGTAAAAAGTTTGGAAGATCCGTAGTTCAACCAAGTTGGTATGGGAATCATATTTGTATCCCTAGTTAAAGTGGTTTTTTCATATTCAATCCTATTTTTATAAGGATTCATAAACACTAAGGTGGGATACCAATCCCTCATTACAAGAATAGTGTTGGTCCTATAAATACTAGTGTCTCACCTAAATATCAAGGGATACTCTGAGCTAGTAGACAAGAAAATCAACAGTGAATATATCATTAATAAGGAGGAATTAATCCTTTTGCATAATTATGAATGAGAACTGATGGTGTAATTCCATTTTTAACCAACATTATATTATGTTCTACATTCCCAGAATACTCGCATTAAGTAATTGGATAATATGTCCACTACCCTAGCTGAACTAGATCAAGATGAAATAGTTATAAGTATCACACATCATAGGATAATTTCACCATTCATTGGTAATAATATGAAGTAAATTAATGAAATAATCATTCTATAAGACAGAGATAAGAATATACCTTTATTAACTGATCCCTAAGTTAATTTATGTATCCCATAATAGAATACCTCTAAAGCAAGATCCTTTCAGCAGATCGATCTAGGAAAGTGTAGGTTTTTTGTTAATCAGTAAGCTTTATCTTCTATGATAGACTCAAATATCAAAAATCCATCTATAAAAAGGATTTTATGGAGTCCTTATATGCATGAAATGAGATAATACACTCACTTTTATGCAATAATTCCAGTCAATAAATTGCAACTCTCATCAGTTAGATACAAACTCACCCATTAAATTAAGAGAATTTGGTATTTCTATCCATAAATAATTCATAATTGTGTGGACTTAATCAAGAAGTTTAATTATTTAAAGATACATGAAAACCTTATTCACTAACCCCCAAAATTACTACATAATTCCAAATACTCTTAGACTTTTTTCATTTGTGTAATTTATGTAATAGGGATATATCCCCTAGCTATAGTTAGGTAGTTCAATTACATCCTCACCACTAGAGATTTCTTATCCAAGTGAGATAAGGTTATAAGACTTAAGGAATTTGGGATGAAATCTATCATTAACTTAATGAAGTCAAATATCATTATCATATGTAGTGTCCCTCTCATAATATTAATGGATAATATCACTAATTTATTCTATTTGGGTTGAAAATGATATATCAATAATATAATATCCAATTCAACCACTCATCCCACTACTATATTGAAAAATACAAACAAATAGGTGACTTTAAAAAACTCTATCAAACATCCTATGGAATATGGTGGAAAAAGATAAGAAATCATGTCCAAATAAACTCATGCATGCCTTGTGGGATTATTTCATCAAAACCCACACCACTATATGGGAAACCCCATATTCACTTTTGTATAGGATAGAGGTAGTCCTACCCACTATGGTTTAGCTACCCTCTCTCTACATTTCTATCTACAAGTAGTTATATGAAGATGATGTATCTCCAAAAAGTTTGGATGAGCTAGAATGGATCAATGAGAAAAGTTTTTGCATGTTTTATAGCTTTAAAATCCATCTGAATAAGATCATGAAAGCATTCAATAAGAAAGTTCACATATTCTCATTTATCTAAGGATAGATGGTATTATCTCTCAAAATTATGATTATGCTAGTAAATAATCCTATAAAACTTGATCCAAAATGGGAATGTCCATATTTCATATATCAAGTTTTCTCTAATAGAGACTAATCCTTGTTCATGATTAATGGGGAGCATATGACACCCCCCACTAATGCAAGGTTTCTCAAGAAGTACTTGGAATGACCTTCACTTTGGTTCATCTATGTCATAGTCACGTGATTATAAACTATACAGTAGTATTTTAAGTTGTAAGACATTAAAATGAATAGAAAAATTACATTCTAAAAGACTCTAAACTACTTGGAACATGTCCTAATTACTTGACACTAAACTACACATCTTAGTTTAAACTACTGGAAAAAAGATATATACCAACGTTTTTGGGAAAATCATTGGTATAGTTCACTTATATGGACCTATACCAACGGTTCGGCCAAAAACATTGGTATAGGTCACTAATTTGGATATATAACAATGGTTTTCGACAAACCGTTAGTATAGGGGGACCTATACCAATGGTTTGTCCAAAACCATTGGTATATGTCACTTATATGGACCTATGCCAACAGTTTTGACCAAACCATTGGTATAAGTCCATAATAGAGACCCTATACCAATGGTTTTCCCCAAACCATTGGTATAGGTCCCCCTTATACCAACGGTTTTTCCAAAACCATTGGTATAGGTCCCAAAATCAAAGAATCTATACCAACAGTTCTCAAAACCATTGGTATAGGTCTATACCAACAGTTTTGAGAAGCGTTGGTATAGTTACATATATTTTTTATGAAATATTCTTAAATAGAACATTAAATAAATCAAAATTAAAAATATTTATGATAATACACATATATATTTATGAAATTATGTTCAAAAAATTCAAGTTAGGTTAGTGGTTAGATCAATCAATCATAAACCAAAGGTACTGGGATCAAAACCAACAGAATTCTTCTTTTTTGAAATACATATACCAACGTTTTTATGGAACCGTTGGTATATATTTTTCATATTACTTGTACAAATGGTTTTGAAAACTGTTGGTATAGACCTATCCCCATGACTTACTAGCCAATGTTTCTCCAAACCGTTGGTATAGGATATACCAATGGTTTGGAGGCCTATATCAACGGTTTCAAATGGTTGGTATAGGATATTTTTCTAGTAGTGTTACCCTACATGAATTAAAAATTCTCATAGTGGCCCATATTTTTTGTTCTTGTCTCTTGACATGAGGGATTTACATGTGTTATAATTCATGGTTCATAACAAACACTAAACAAAATACATGAATGTCAAGTTTTTGTTTCCTAAAAAAATTCCATCTATCCATACATGAGCTAGATCTGTGTGGGGAGCCTTTTATGATAACTATGTATGGATTGATTCTTGTCCTCGTAGGATATGTAGTGGCACCTAGATATTCAATTCCCAACCATGAATCCTCATAGCGATCAACCATTTTCCCTTCACATAGAAACCATATTCTTATGAGGGTCACATTGGTCTTCATTGTGAGATCTTAAACTATATGGTAATACTAAACCCTAGAAATTTCCATTTTATAATAATGATAGTACTCCAATCACCGCGTGTTTCTCACAATGAACATGAATCACATTATCTTATAGGTCATAATTGATTATCATGATTGGTAAAAGTGAGATGCCTCATGTTTGAAATTAGGGAGGTAGTTTCATCCTTTCCACATGATGTTAAACTGTATAACATTTGATCCATATTTTAATACCTTAAATTTTATATCTCAAATACATGAGAGCTAGATATATGTGAGAGTTCATTGGAAGATAGACCCCTATTTATGTAAAATAACTCATTTTTTAAGAACTACATATAGATTGATTCCTATTATCATAAGATATATAGTGACACCTGTATCTCCTCTCCTAGTCCCAACCATGAATTATTTAAATAAAAATTTCCTTATATGCATGATATTGATCTACATAGGTATCTTTATTCTATTCCATTGGTAATTTGGTGGCTATGACTACATTGGTTGGAAAAAATGTAATGGTTCACCTAACCAATAATAGGAAAAAAAATCCCTCATAATATCATAAATACATATGGATTTATTCCTATTATCAAAGGATACATAGTGATTACAAGATCTCCTATCCTGGTACCAACCATAAATCCTAATAAAATTCCTCTCTCATGTAAATGATCTAAATCAATACAAGAAATGTCAGAAATGTATGTGGCTTGATTCCAATCCTCGCAAGATATGTAGTGATGCTTGGATATATTATCTCATGCCCAGTCATAAACCCTATTAAAATCCCCCATTCTATATTATTTTTAGAGTTACCACTTGTTCATGTTGGATTTTCTCCTTCACTCGACATTGGGGTAGGGTTGTCTCATTCTTTACACATGAGCAAGATCTATATGAGATAATTCCCCTTTTCCATACATGGGTCAGACCTATACAGGAGTTATTAGAACTATTATTAGCTTGATTATTATCCTCATAGGATATATATTGATTCTATAATGATTTATCCTGGGTCCATCAACAAGTTTTGTTACTATCAAAACCCTTTCATAGCATGAGAGTTTTCAGTCTTATGACATGAAATAAAACTGTATGTATCATAGTCCAAGCATAATAACTATAAACTATATGAATTACCTAAGTATATAATTCTCTTTATATTCAAAATTATGTGATCTCAATACCCCAGTAATTTTTTAATCAAAAATGTGAAAACTTAAACCTCATTGATAGTCAACCTCATGTCATGTCTCTCTGATCCAGGAATATGTTCAGTACACAATGATATAGCCTTTAGGATGATCCATAACTATTTGTGTATCCTCTTATAAATATAAAATAATAAATTCATTTATTTTTTTAATCCCCGTAAATCTTTTATGGTTATCAATAACGATTTTACACAGCTCCAAAGGATACCTTTTATTGGTATTTGTTTGGTCCCACTATACATATCCCTACCAAACAGAGATATTTTTTATCCTAATGAGATTATCCTCTAATAATTGTATTCCTTAAAAACATATAATTGGAAAATTACATTCAAATATTATTAGTAGTCATCCCTAACATGTTCCATACCATCGTCCCCTGATTTGATCACTTCAAGTTGTGATTTAAATATTGCACAACCTTGATTCCCAAATTGATTCAAATGGATTCAATGTTGCATTTTTTGTGTATTAGAACCATTATTGAAATAGGATTTATGATGTTACAAGTCATATATGTGTGAATTTAAACTAAAATACATTTAGTGTAAGCATCATGACCTTAAACTATATGCATTTCTTCCTTAAGATAGTCTACCTGAGCATCGAGCTCTCCCTCATGATGGATTTTTCTTAGTTATTGTTAGGTATACCATATAACTTTTTAATAAACTTTATGACCTTAAAATATTACTCTAAATAGGTCCTATTCACATGACCATAAACTTCATGTCAAATATACAAAAAAAATTATCAAGTCAAAAAAACAAAAATGGCGTCATGAGAAAAATTCAGGTCTTCACTCATCGAGTCATTCTATATATGACTTAAGAAAAAATAGATTGTAAATAAAAAAGGTAAAAATATTTTGGGGCCTATTATATGGAAAAATAAAAAAAATTATCCATGCTTGATAGACCCACTAGTCTAGGTAGAAATTAGATTAATGACATGTCATATCATTTCATTCCAAACATGTGTTCAATATAGGGAAATGTAACTTTTAGGGTGCTAGAACCCTCATTGAATATCCTATTTTCCATAAATAAAATTAATTCCTCAAGGGTTTGAATCACCCATAAATATTCCATGAGATATGGTAACGAGTTTACTCAACTCTGAAGGAAACTTCTACTTGGTAATGTTTTAGTTCCACCATACATGTACCTATCAAATAGAGGAATCTATCATCCTATGGAGAATATCCTATAATCTATGTATTCCTTAAAAACTTTATAGAAAAACCTTTCATTAAAATATGATCAATGATCATCCCTGGAATATACCATATCATCATCTTGGATTCAAACCTTCTTGATTCATGATTTACATAACCCATAATCCAACCATTCAAGTGGATTCAATACGCACATGATCCTCAGCCCAGTTGGTGAGGTATCCTTAAGTGCATCCACAAGACCCAGGTTCAAAACTAGGTAGAGGCATATTTTCTGGGTACTGTAGCAGTACTTTAGCAGTTATTGTAACAGGTACTATAGCAGTACTATAGCAAAACTGTACAATGTGCGGTACTATAGCAGAACTGTATACTGTACAGGTACTATAATAGAATTGTACACTGTGCGGGAACTGTAGCAGGAACTGTAGCAGTACTGTAGCAGGTACTATTCGGTACTATAGCAGTTGGAACTATTCACCTTGGGCCACTGGTTTGGCCTTGGAGTCCTTAAGGCTTTCGGGCCACCCAGACCTTCGGGTCAGTGGGGCTTTAGGGCCACCTTTAAGGCCTTCAGGCCTCCTCAAGGCCTTCGGACCACAAGCAGTTTCCCCAAACACACTACCAAAAAGAAGCAGCCCCAGAAGAGGATTCAGAGTAGGTTCAATCACCAAAGCAGATCCAAATGGATTTTTCAGAATGAGAGGGTATGGCTATTCCATCAGGACCATCCTCTACTTGCACGAGAAGCCTAGCTAGACGGCCATGCGAAGGTGGAGAGCTACTATCATGATGCAGATGCTGGGGAGGGTTAGTTCCTTGTAGATAGTCTGGTTGAATTCCCTAATACCATTGGGTCATGTAATCTCCTAATCCAACGTGCCATGTAATCTCTGAGCCTACGGGCCTTTTAAGGGTTCCCCCTCATCCCTTGAAAGGGGTGTTATCAAAAATCAATAAAAAAATAAAGTCCTTCAGGCCATTCGGGCTAAGTGGATTCAATACCTTTGATTCTACACCTTTATACATCATACACATTTTCAAAGTAAGGATGTGATATTTCATTATTTAACCTTTTATGGTTATTAACATCTTAACCTAAACTACATGAAACATTGGTTCATTTACTATGAACTTAAAATACCCCCCACCCCCATAAGGCTATCTACATTAGTCACATTTCACTTCCATTCACATCTTTCCAAACTTTCCCTTATTTTTAGGTAGACTGCCTCGTCTTTTGATCAAATATGTACAACCTTAAACTTCAAAAACACTTGGTCAAAGTTGTTTGACCTTAAAAAATAGTTCCTTGATCCATATTTCAAGACCTTAAACTACTAATGGAAATATACATGGTACACTCAAGTTTAAAAACCCACAAAAGGAATCCTGGGAAAAATTTGAGACTTCATTTGCTAAGTCATGTATCTCACATGACCTAGGGAAAAAATAATTAAACTACCCAAGGAAAAAAAAGAGGAATAAAACTTGTTAGGATGAAAACCCACAAAGGGTATCCTACGAAAATTATGAGTTCCACCTTACTAATTCTCCCATATTCAAGACTTAGGAAAAAAATAATATAATAAAAATAAAGTGATTTAAAGCTTGTGATTACCATCATATTTCCCTAGTAAAAGTCAACCTAGGATCTCTTGGCCCTTTATCCTAGGAAAAAGTTAGATAACTTCTCTATTCCTAATACATTGTTTCATACATTAATATAAATATCATAAAAGTGTAAATTCAGTTCAATCAATCCCTCTTGAACATTATAATCCTTATTCAATGATTTTTACCCTTCTTGAACCTCATTATGTTGCTTCATGTCATCTCATATCCAAATGGATTAGTTCTAGTGTTACAGTGATGGTACATGTGATTATACCCATCTTTGAGTCTTTACTATGATGAAACCACAGCATATATCCAAATTTTATATCTATAGTGTTTCAGTGATAGTGTATATGACTATACCCATCTTTGAGTTATACTTAGTAGAAAGTGTCTCTGGGTCGAGTGTTTAAGAATGGTGATTTAATTAATTCATTATTTCTCAGAGTTCGAGTGAATTCAATTTATTTTAATATTAATCTTTGAGAGTTTCTCAAGTCACCATGAAGTGATAAATAAGGGAAAATAAGGAATGAAATTTTTGAAAATTATTTAGAAGCAAAATCATGTATTTTATTAATTAATCAAATTAGGGGAGGAACATCCACTAGTTGCAGATTCTCCCCTACAAGGTAAATTTTTACAGAATTACTTCAACATAATCTTGGAGTTTTAAAATTTATTTTGAAGATTCGTATAATTAAATATAAATTCCCCCCAATCCCATGTCCTCAAATTCTTCATAACTACATATCCTTTCTACTTTAGCAGTGACACTCTCTTTTCCTATCTGGGATTCTTCAAATAGCCTTTGGTTCTCTTCCAACATTTCCTTAGTATAATTTAGTTATTTTTAAAGTTGATCCAATTTGATGAATTACTTATCAACTTGGTGATTTTTTCTTCTATTATCCCTTAATAACAGGATTCATCTAGGGTTAGTTCATCTTGAAGGTTGGGTAGTCATGATATTAAATTTTTCCCAAAAAAATTTGTTGCATCTATTTCTCCTACTCCCATATTTGGAGAATATATTTCATTATATAATGAATTGTGAGGTAATTTAATCCACTATATCTTATTATCAATAATAAAGTTTGGATCTTTGGAAACTTTATCTCTAAAACATCCAAATGGATTTGCATAAAAAAGTATCTATATGTCCCTCTAGACATATCAGTGGTTAATTCATTGAGCACTAAGGGCCTCTTTATTAGACTTAGAGCCACTCTAATAAGGAAAAATGTATTTGGGTACTAACTCACTTAGTAAAGTTTCTTATTCCATTCCTCTTAAGTCTATAAATCATGAAGTAACTCCAATCTTTATACACTAGTGGTTGATTTTCAGGATCCTAAATTTTCTCCATAGTCTCCATCGATTGAGCTAGTTCTTCTAAGAATTACTAATTAATCCATATATGTTAGTTATTAAAAGTCAAAGAAAAAATCAAGGGTTTAATAGGCACTCTCTAATTTGGGGTTTCCTTATTAGTAACCACCTCTGGTGGGGGTGTATCATCAGTTATCCTCTTAGAAAGAATGAAATCAGTATGAACCTCAGTTTTCAATGGTATATTATTATGTTCCACCATAGTTATGCTAGTATCCCCTTCCATAGTCAGATATGTTGGTGGGTTGGTGTTTTCCTAAATATTAATAGCCTCATCAGACTTCTTGGTGAAGAAAATCTGAAGAAACACTTATTGAGAACCCTAGAGATTTCCCCCAAATGTCTCAAGAAGTATTGCCTTTTCATACCCTCTTATGGGTGATGTTTCCACCTCAATAGAGAAAGTATCCTTGGTATCCTAATTGGGATATTATTTCAGTGATATTATCTATTAATGAAGTTATAAGAGTTGATAATTCAAATTAATTAATCATATAAATAGATAGTGAAATCAAGAAATTATGGAAGAGACTTTCATCCCCTGAGATCTTTGTCAATTTCATGGATTCCCTATTAAGAACTATCACTTCTATAAATTCATTTAGATCATCCATCATGATATCAGCATCAAACAATGACATAAAATCAAATATAAAAAGGGGATATTAAAAATGATAGCATGAAACACTATCATCATACTCAATTTTCACACCTGAATTGCCTCCTCCTTTTCTAATAAAAGGGTTTACGGAAACTATCACTAGAGTTCCCTCCACTATAGGTACATTTATAGGAGGTAGAATTATACCTTGGTCTTTCCCTTTGGTTTCCTTGGAACCTGCTTCATAAATTTAGATGGATTTATATCCTACAATAAAATCATATTGATATTAAACATATAGATTAATATGAAAGACTATAGATAAGTACGAAAAATGATCCCTTTCATCAGAAAAGATATGCTTGGACAATATCTTTTCTTTATTCTAACATTAGATCTTAAAAGTTGAAGGATATTTCCTTTCCACTAGATGTTTTGGTCTAGGGGTATGGAAGAATAACCTTCTTACTCCACATTTAGCATCACTTTCTATTCATTGGAGAGATCATATTCCTCCTTTTGATGCTTTTCACCCTTAGGGATACCCTTGAAAGTCTCCTATTAGTATACTCTAGAGACTTCAGTGATGTCTCCATTGTCTTTTGTCTTTACAAACATATCACAGTGAGATGTTAGTGATGATTTGGTATCAATTAATTGTGTACTTAAAGAAAATTTTGAATTACATATTCTACTTTGATAAGTTCATCCCATTCCTCATCCTAAGATTTCTCAACTACCCCTTCAAGGGTTCTTAGATCCACTAATTCTTTCACTCACTTAGTGATTGGGTCTCTCTTATCAGTGGAAAAGAAAAAAAATCTCCTCTCAAATGCACCTCATCACCTCTATAGCTTTATTATAAAATTTTAAATACTAAGGTGTTTTTACATTTCCAAGTTGATTAATATGGACATTGTCTTGGATAATTTCCCATAATTTATGGGTTTTAGTAATAGAGGGCCCATTTTTTCATAAACGGATAGCATCGAGATATACATCATCTAAGGACTCACTAACCAAATTTTCCCTGGGTCCTGATGAATACTTTGTCTCTTTAAATTTTAATTTTGTATTAGTCCTCTTATTATTAGTTTGGGACTCACCACATTGTTTCTAGCTTAATATCCTAGAACTAGTTTTTTTGTATATATATAGTTATTAAACCCTTGATTAATGGGTAGTATCAAGTTGTGGACAACTTGATGAGTTTGGAACTTCCCCTATTACCCAATTTCTATGAAGTTTCCTATTCTAACTCTTCCCTATCTCTGAGGAAGAAGATTCGATGAACATAGGGTCATTGGTCTCCAATATCATGTTGGGATATAAAGATACCCAAAATTGAGCATACCCTATGATCCCAATGAAATAATTCAAAGAAGGTAGTTTAATCTTGGACCTTGTGTTTTCTTGATCCATCATAACCCACAACTACCTTGTTGTCATTGGATGCCATTCCATTCAAACATCCATCAGTGGCGCCACCAATTTTTTCTAAATGCACAAGAATAAGCGAGTGAATTGATATGGTACATCTTCCTTAGAAAAAAAGTTTCAGTCGATTCAATCTACCAATATACAATCACAAAAATCCATTTTATATGACCACTTCTCATAATCCCCACTATCACCATCAATAATTTTATTGTTTAGAGGTTCATCGTAAGGAGAAAACTTGAACTCCAAATGCAAGATAAGAAGTTTCAAAACCCTCTCTCCCATTAAATATAGTGTTTTGATGCTAAATATGTCTTGTATAAATGATCTAAATATACCTTGTGGAAGTTTCACTATGCTAAGCATATCATATACAATAAAATTCACTTCTTACTAGTCCCACAATATTTGGAATGGTTCTGATAAGAGAAAGGGTTCCTTACCCTTATTGATGTGTAAAAATTATTGATATATTCTTATAATTATTAGTACATATAGTCTAATGGGATCCCCTTTATCAAGTTTGGTTGTCATCACAAATGTTCTTGGTCAAACTTCATTTTTAGAATCACAAAAAGGAAGTAGGTATCCACTAAACCACATGGATAGAAATCCTTTTAGTTGAGTTTGGCGGGTATGTGAGGGTTAATATCGTACCCATATTCATTGTATTGTCCCCTTTACATATTTTTCCAATAAGTTCCAAGGATTCCTCATTTCTTTACTGAGGTACATCGTGTTGGGTGCTTGCAAGAAATCCCACCCTCATGAGTTATACGAAATGCTCCCAACCAAACCTTAAAAATGATGTCTATTCATAGTCAATGATCCCCCCCTTCAATTTCAATAGACATATCAATAATTTATTGATTCAATGAGAATTTTCATCAATGATATCACCATGAATATTTATAATGTAAAATCTCGTCATATATAGATCTGAGGATTGTTTCCCCAGAGACCCTGTACACATCCGAAATATTGGGTCCCACTTCTCTATGATCCAGGTGGAAAGTGTTTGTACCAAAACTCCAATGATTAAGTAGTTCAAAGAGAAGATAAATATTCTTACAAACATAAGTCTGTGAAATCCTGATGGCCTCATATATTTATACCATATTCAAATCCTTCCCAAAATCAGAACATATCTGGTGGTCCTAAAATTCCCACATCCATTCAGGTTTTACATCTCCCCTAGGGAGCATATCCTATCCTTTCACCCATCCACTATCTTGTTCCACAGATAATTTATGTAATAATGATGATTAATAGTGTCTATTAGGTTTAAAGATATGTTGAAAACCCTAGATGAGTATACTCTGAGATCTAAGAGTTTAGAAGATCTTTTTTGGACCTTGGGATGTCCACATCTGATAGGGGGTTGCTTCATATAAGGGAATAAAATCGAAATCCAAATAATCCTAGTGGTGCTTTTGAATGGATTTCATTATATCCAACATATATAGAGTTTATATAGTTTCATTCTCAGTGTCCTATTTTATATAATTTATATGAAAAACAACTTAGGTATTGGAAAATATGTTCTGATTTCATAACATCTCATGTCTATGAAAAAGGAATAATTAGAATGGCAGTTAGAAAGAAAAAATATGGGGAAGTGAAGTACTACAAGAAAGATCTTAGCATAAATGCATATAAAATGAAAAATTATCTAAAGGTAAAAAAAATCCCCATTAAGTCCAACCTAGTGCCTTACCCAAGTGATTATCTCAGCCATCATCATGTGACACCTTCACCCTAGGTCGATTTACCCAGTCCAAGTTATTACACTCAATCCATCAGGCTCCAAGATGATGATCTAGGGTAAAGGTGAAAGAAAATATATTCTCACCTTGACTAGAGTATACATGTTAATAGAATAGAGATTCTGAAGATATAATTTCTAAATATAGAGTAAAATTGTATAGAATGGGAAATATTTATAGACATGGATTTCCCACGCACAGGAAAGTGTTCCTTTATACAACATACAGATCAGCACACCTCTATTCAAGCATATAGATATGATCAAACATATCTTGCATGTAGACTAGCAGGTATATTTTGGTACTAGAGTGACATATGTGATATTCATCAAGTCCAAGAACTTTAGTATTCCCTCCAAAGACAGAGCTTGCACGTAAGTCACATTTACCTCAAAATTCAATCCTCTTCATCCTGATCTAGTTAAATTTCAAGGAGATCATTTATTAGTTAGATATTTTACCAATATAATGATAATAAAAAGGTTGTATTCCCCCACCTTGGTTACCAAGCCCCAATGCTTGGCCTTTTTCACCCTAGTGCTCGCACTCAAGCCCCGCTGCTCGACCTTCATCTCCCCAATGCTCATGCTCAAGCCCCGACACTCATCCTTCATCACCCTAGTTCTCAGACCCAAATTCTTGGCCTTCTTCACTTTAGTTACCATGTACAAGACCCTATTTGTGTTCCTGAGTACAAAAAGTGTGAACCACCTCATGAACTTGGATCATATGTGCCCCAATTCTGAATTTTTCCTATAAATAGACCCTAAAGGGTCTCCATTTATAAGGAAATTGGAAGATGAAGAGACACTTGAATCTCAATTTCCCCTAGTTCTCTTACACTGGGGAGAAGGACTCCTGGTGTTACCATACGGAGCATCATGTGCCCGACCCCTCTAGGAAATTTCATATTAAGGAGAGACATGCTTGAACCCCTTTAGGGAACCCTAGATAAGGGTGGCCACTTTTCCCACACCCATTTAAGGGTGAAAACTTTGTTCATACTGCATATAAGGGAGACCACTTTTTCTACACCCTATACAAGGGAAACCACTTTACGTGAGGTTATATAAGGGAATATACTTTTCCTAGATACATATAAGGTCAACCACTTCACTCGTACCCCATACAAGGGAAAACACTTTTTCCATAGCCATAAAAGGGTGACCACTTCACCACATCCACATAAGGGTGACCACTTCTCCTACACCCTATACAAGGGTGGACACTTTTCCTACAGCCATACAAGGGGGACTAGTTCTCTCAAATCCACAAAAGGGTGACCACTTTTCACACACCCCATACAAGGGAGACCACTTCTCCCACAAACATATAATGGAGACCACTTCTCCTTCATCCAAATAAGAGTGAAAACTTTTCCCGTATCCACATAAGGGTGGACACTTTTCCTGCACCCCATACAAGGGTGACCACTTTTCCCACAACTAAAAAAGGGTGACCACTTCATATGCACCCATACACAAGTGAACACTTTACCCATACCCATACAAGGGTGACCACTTCACCCATACCAATATAAGGGTGACCATTCCACCCTCACCCATATAAGAGATACCATTATATCTATATATATATAAGGGATACCACTCCACACTACCCTCCACTAAGGTAAAGTATCATGTTATCCTTCTCATAGGGTGAATCGTCCTTCTATCCATCCACTATGGTGAAGCTTCCTTATTTGATCTAATATTAGGGAACTATGTATCCCATAATTTCAATAATATTGTATCCATTTACCCAGAGTTTCTGCCTAATCTTCCAATTATAAAGTCCTTCTCTAAAGATGTTATACATACAGGGTTAGGGAATGCACACTAGCATACACCCCTTCAATCACAGATTCACTTGATAAAAGGAAACTCAAGAATTCCCCCCCCCCATATAGGTTAATCTCTATGTGGGTACAACCATGGATTTCCTAGATAATTAGGGTCTCTATCAAGAGGACACTTGAGAGGTCTCTCATGGATCAACATGCCCTTCCTAATTATCAATTATAATTGATAGTCTATGTGGGTATGGGATTTATTCCTAGGTGTAAGCCCCAGTCATGTTCCCATTAATGATTTCATCACTATGAATCATCAAATGGGACAATGATAACGAATGAGATTTGGTTAAAATTCATTCCAATTATTCCCAAGAACTAGAAAGGCAGCATTCATCCTTGTGTAAGCCCCACTCATGCTCTCCTAGTTCCTGAGTGGCATCATGGGTAGTCCATGCATAATCCCCAAATCACCTTCCTCATAGGTTCATATTACCCAAGAGTCTAGTCATCCTTTACCATACACTAGTAGATAAAATATGGATCCACATATCATGGGCCTCCCCCTTAGGTGTAAATACCAACCCATCATCCCCTCATTAATGATCTCATATCAATAATCCATTAATAAAATGCATCCATTAGGGTATCCCCAAAATTTAATACCCACTGAATATTCTGTTTTCACTCCTTTTACGAAACTAATGTCCTTGTCACATGATGTAAAATTTCATGAATATGTTATTACCGTATGGATTTAAACAATATGGTATGGTCCTTTCACCAAACCATAAACTATATTACTCGAACTATATGGTATTTGATTCCTATTAGCCAAGATACAAAGGAAGGATATCTGAAGTTCAAACCCACCATCATAAACCTTCCACATCCATTATTCTTGATCCATGTTACTTATGAATCTACTTACATCTTTCCTTATCATTCCATATTCCCTGAAAACTAGAAAATCATTTCACTAGGTCCATATTCCCTATCAATTCATCCTATTTATTCCATATTCTTGATGATTTCATATCCTACTTATTAATCCATATCCCCATGAACCCAATCAGTCATTTTATTGGTCCATATTCCCAATGAAATCATTCCCCCACCTGAAGGGTCATATTCCGTCTGGTTAATCACTATATTCTATTTATATACGCCATATTCTCTATAAACCGTTCAGTGAGACATACTCATGCTAGTAAAACCAACCACACATCTCATGGGGAAATATCCACTATGAACCTTATCCATATTCATAGGGTTATATTCCCTTTCAAATCAATCAAAAAGAGTCATCTATACACAAATCCCAAACCAAAATTTGTTAGGAACCTTTCACCTAGTCATTTATTTTGTATGAAGATAAATTGCTTGGAAGTGATCCTTGTAATATGAACATAAAAGGTATAACATATCCCATTCAGTGGTACCAAATTATGTGGGTTCTAATTAACTTTATAAGGATACATAGGAATCCCTATTCATGGGCATGATCCCAACATCCTAACATCACAACACCAACCACCTCCCTGGATGGAGATAAACTCCTGAGAACCCATCTAGGTGGATTCAAACCAAACCATCACTAGCTAATAAGATAATGATAGAGAGCCTATAATACATATAGATGGTCTGATCATTAGATAATCTCTAACGCAAATAGATATTAACATTTATGTAGAACCACTGAGTCATATAGATGTTCACAGCAATGCATGTTAACGACCAATTTATAGAACAAGGGTAACTAGTTCCACACTAGGATTTTGGATGGATTAATAAATATGACTGAAATATATAAGGAGGTTTTGGAGTAGGTAATAATTTCCCTGAAAAAGGTGTGATGAGTCTAGACTCCCATCTTCTCAACCAACATGCATTTCAAAGTGTTGCAAGTAAGAAACCTCAGAGATCATATACCTTTAGATATAAGATCTGCTACAATTTTCACACTTAACCTTCATAAATAAGGAAGTGTGTCGGATGTTCTATCAGAAATAAAAATGGTGAACTTGAAATGAAATATATATGATAAATGAATAATTGAGTTACCATAAGGTTCAGACATTTTGTTTCCCAACCACACATGATTTCATTGGAAACACTCCCATTAAAGAATTGGGACTTCATTATATAATCCATGAGTGCAATAATTTCAAAAACATAAACTGAGGTTGAATACCAAGATAGAACCTTTTAACTCAAATACCACTTTTTTCAATTAGAAACACCCTAAGAGGGGTGAATCAAGGTATAGACCAATTTAAACTTTTTATTTTACTAATTGGTTTTCTATTTTAAGGTCTTATTATAGTATTAATAGAAACTACATTCAACCTATTGCATGATTACTCTTTCTTTAAACCTCATTTAATGATAAGATAATATGAGGGAAATTAAATCATAGAAGGACACTAAGATATTTACTTGGTTCACTAAAAAGGATGCATGTTAGGAGCACACATTGTCAATGTGTTAATGTTCTGAAATCTACTAATTTTTACTGGATCAGTGGATAAAATTATAGTATATTCACTCAGTTCCCAAACTCATAGAAATATAAAGTTTCTGATCTTAGTCACTCCTTAACCAAGTCACACTGACTTCTCTTCTCCTGTTTACACTATTCTAAGAAGAATTTCAACCATTTATAGACATATAGGTATATTCCATGATCTTCAATGAGACAATGGTTTTTTTCATCCTCAACTTTAGGTAGATTCATTTTTGAATGCCATGTTTGTTACACTTCATCTTCTAGCCCAATGAGATCAATGCCTCAAGGTGAGGGTTGACTCTATGTATTCCTCAAACCACTCTAGAATCACTTCTTCTAGGTGAGTATAACTCCAAACTAGAATTATACAATTGTATTAATTATTTAAATAATAGATATATTAGTGTTAATATTTCTTCATTTGAGCCTTATATTGGGAAGAAAATCCTAAAAACACTGATATACTCACTATATAGTTGAACCTTAAGTTTATCTAAAAATCATATCCGCTCGTAGTTTAGCACTATGGAATTTCAACTACCAGTTCTTCCCTTTCTATCTTAGAGATCTGAAATTAAGAATTCATGTTTCAACCTAATAAATACTCAAAATATGAAAAAACACACACTCAAACATACACATGAGTATTAAAATAATGAGAAAATAAAGAAGCAATATTGGTTTTATGTGGTTCATAATTTCATCCTACAACCATGGAAGAACATTGTAAACTGTTTTTAATTACTAGAAAAATAATAATATGATTCACTATATCTAATTAGCTCGTGATTACACATAAATAATGAATTAAAAATTAGAATATAGTCCCTCTACCTTTTATAGAGATTTTCATCGATTCAAATAGGTAACACCAACCTCTGACATTTACGATCAGTCATCCATTAACTTCTTCATTCAATTAAGGCTTCTAATAACTCAACTATGCCATCCAATACACTATTCACCACACCTAAAGACCATTTTACACATCCATAAGAATTTAGAGTACTTTTGATAATCTAAACTACATGATGAAGGTTCCTTTTATAATTTTTTTACAAGGACAAAGCGAACTACCGGAGTATAAACATCAAATAAGAGAACTTGTGGTGACTTAAAGAAAGCTTCATGATCCCAACAATATATTGCATGAATATTTCTTTAAGGAACCACATTTCAATCCTAAAAAACATTTTTAAAACCACACCCTCCTTTATTTTTCATGTAATTTTTTAACACAGTGAAATTTTAGAATAAGAACATCATATTTGATAGGGTATACGACATGAAACACTGAACTAAAATGAACTAAGAAGAATTATTATCTAAATAAGACCATAATAACCTACCTATTAAATTGGTGGGTATGAAAATTATTAATGAATTTATGGTATATATATAAAAATATCCTACTCAAATAAGCATTCAATTTTTAGAAAAGTTATATTATGCTTAAAAATTAGATTTCCTTCAAAAATAGTTTTTATTGATTTTTTTGAGAAAATATTATGTATAATTTTGAAATTTTAAAAAAAAAATATTTCATAAAATTAACTAAATTTTTTAAATAATTATATAAAAATTATATTAGGATTAATTTTTTATAATTTTCTGAAAAGACTGACTTTCCAATAAATAGTGAAAAATGCTGATTTTTATTGAAAACAGAATTTTTGTTCCAGACATGTACAAGGTTACATTTTGTTTTAAAATGGTTTTAAAGTAAAATTAGTTATTTTATATTTTAACTAATCTGATAAATTTCATTGTAATCGATTTTATGTTTTAATTTTGTATAAAAATATTTTTATATGTAAAAATGCATTTTCTTGAAAAACTATTTGTATGGGCGAAATGTGTTTTTATATTAATAAATTAAATTGATCACTCTTAGTGAATTATTTTAATTAAATATATATATTATATATTAAATCAAATTTTTTACATTCATTTAATATTTTTATAATCATGATAAAAAAATAAACCAAGTTTATGCTTAAAAATGTATTTTTCTATAAAGTAGTTTTCATCACGTTCTGCACACTTATTTTAAAATTAATTTCTGGAAATTATAGGTATTGAATTTTATAAAATTTATTCCATATTTGGAATCATGAGGATCAAATTTGGTAAACATTCCCATTTTATTTTTGTTTAATATGAATAGTAATCATGGTAAAATTTATCACCTCGATAAAGGAAAATGGGATTAATCTAGATTTAAAATAAATGATAAGACCATAATTTTTCATCCAATTTTTTATTAGAAAAATGGAATTAGACCCATTTCACCTTATACTTGAAATTTATTTTTTTAATGGATATTTTTCCATTAAAGTAAACTATATAATATTTAAAGCAAAGAAAGTTACAAAATGTCACTCTCATAGTTTTAAATATCTCTTATATGTCCACATAGGGAAAAAAGTTATGAATGAATATAAATATATATATTGAGATTAATGAAATTATTTTCATTATATAAATTTTTTAAAATTTTTAAAAATTATATAATTAACTTAAATGCTTATACAAAATCAATGTAGTATTTATTTAATTAATAGAAAAATAAAATAAATGATTTTAAAAATACTCAAATTAATATAATTTGATTATGTTATAGTTTTACACAAATTTTTTAGATAAATAAAAAATTATAGCGATGTTTAAAATTATTATAATCGAATTCCAATTTTTCCTTTAGGTCTTTTAAGTCAAATTAAATGAATAGAGTCAAAATTGACATTAATGGTTTTTTATCAAAATAATATTTTATTAAATTATTTAAAAATAACAAAAATATTAAAAGAGGACAAAGTGGATAATATATGGCCAAAAATGATATCCCTTCTCCATTAATGAGCCATTTTTTCACCATAATTTTAAAATTATAACCTTTTATGAGTGAAAAAGGAATTACCATAGTTAATATTAAAATAGTTTAACTAAGGGGTTCATCCAAAAGATAATGTTTAAAACACCACTTAAACCTATAAAAATTTTATTTTTTGATAGGATTTAAACCCCATCTAACCTTATCTTAAAATACCTATTCATTTGGAATCATTTTTTCTATATAATGACCTTATTATATTTTAATCTTTTAAGAAATTATAAAAGTTCCCTTCACCTCAATTATAAAAGGGTACCTATCCTTTCTCTTCTTCACATCACCTTGAGCCTTATAACTCAACTAATCCCTACTAAAATACCTTCTCAACTTCATTAGACACGTTCTATAGGTAACGGTATTCCAAAAATATCAAACCTAGAGTCCTCAAGGTGATATCAAAAGGATTTGTTTCAAAGGAGAAGAGGTTCCAATGCGTACAAAGGAAGTTGGACCTCAGGTAAGGGATTTTGATCTCATTTTTATCTCAATGAGACACATGACATAGTCAACACTTGATTATTTTATGTGGTTCATATACTTCCCATTAATGTATTTTATGATACCTCTTGTGAATTTTATTGGGATTTACATATTCATCTAAGGTTTTTGCTTTCATGGGGATTACGATTCAAATGTTACCAAAGTGGTAAGGTTTTTATGTTATAATATAATTATTTATCATGATTGTTTATGATTAAGTTTCTGATGATAAATTATTATGATCTACCACTCAAGAAACTCATTAATTTTCTTCTCCTTTGGTTATTTCTTGAGAATACATGTTTTCCTTTCATTTCCCTCACTTTAAGTACTCAAGACACCAAAAATATGTTTTTAAGGAAAACTGACTTCATTTCTCTCTCTGGTCAAAGATCTTTTCTCTTCCATTTTCATATTTTATAAAAATGTTTTCAAGATTTTTTTACTTTTATAAAATGATTTTTTAAATTTACCCATGTTTTATTTTTTTTAAATGTTTTAAAAGGAATCTTCTTATCATTTTCTAAAAGTGGTACTTTTTTGGATTTTTACAAAAATGTGAAAGGAATGTTTTCTTTTAACATATATGGAAAGAACAGAATTTCACTCCATCATGAAAAACCAATGCTTTGAATATTCCTTTATAATTTTTTAAGGTTCTTTTCAAAGAAAATTTTTTCATTAATATTTGGGAAAAATTTATATTTTAAATAATTAATTTCAAATAAAAGAGGGTATTTTACTCATGAAATGTTTCAATTGATCTTTAAATATATTTTTTAACTAAGGTGACATAATTTTATATTACATAAGTTTCAAGGGGTTGTGATCCAATGATTCCATCTTTATTATTTCTCTGGATGTTTTATGATTATGATGAAATGTTTATGAAACCTGTTTATTTTACATGGGTTATGGTAAGATGAAATGTTTATGAAACTAATTTATTTTCATGGGTTATGATATGATGAATTTTATAATATTCTAGAACAAATATATATTATTTTCATTATGTGATGTGCAGGACCTATATCTCCCTCTAATTCATTGGGTAAATATGGATAAATCATGAGGTAAATATGATATACATGAACCTGATTTTATGTTCACAATTTCATGTGTAGACCTAGTTTTCATGTCCATGAGATTAATAATGGACCTTAATTTCATGTCTATAATATTAAGCATGCACCTAGATTTCATGTCCATAAGATTATTAATGGACCTGGTTTTCAAGTCTATAAGTCAGACATGTACCAGGATTTCATGTCCATAAGATTATGTGTGGACCTAGTTCAATGTCCATAAGTTTATATGTGGGCCTTATTTAATGTCCTTAACTTTATGAGTGAACTTGTTTCTATTTATACATGTTCACAAAGTTATAATCTTATTTGTATGACAAAAACTCATGTTTTATTTCAATTTTATGCTATCATGGATCATATTCTTTGATTCCTTTATGATTAATGTATTATGAACTTCCAAAATTTATTCCATGACTCAATATTATGATCTATGTCATATAGAATATGAATATAAAATTATATGATCAATTTATCATACCCTTATGCTCCTATTATACTCAAGTGATCATTAATGTATCCTTTTTTTACCCTCAGTGATCATCTGAACTCACCCTTTCTTATGTTTCCTTTTTTCTAGGTTATGATGAAATGTTTTAGGGATGATATGTCTAAGAAGGGATATAGTTATAAATAACTTAATTGGAGAGTCTTATAAAATAGTTTTTTATGTTTCCAAGTTTCCAAAGGCACTATACCTATACGATTAGGGTGTGTATAGTTATTTTATCTAATGAATATTCATCTAAAAATATGAAATATCTATTTATGAAAAGTATGGTCCACTATAGTGGGTATCAAAGAAATTTTTAGTTAACCTTTGGAAACAAAAATGTGAAAACATTAGTGAGAACCATGGGTATAGTTCTAAGTATAGTATAACATCCTAAAGTTTTGTTAATGATCATGGATGGCCTAGTTTAAACCTATGGTGTCATATATTGAAAAGAAGGTGTCTTGATTTAGGCTTCCAATGAATTAATTTTTATGCTTATGTATTTTTCCACCATGATTATCATTGTTCACACTATTCTTTTTATTTTTAGTTAATAGTTGTAACTTGAAGGAATCATGTAAACAATGAATGTGAAGTAAATGAGATGACTATCTTTATGAGAAATTTAATGGATTAAGTGCCAGGATGCAATATCTTATGACTATGCTCACTCAACTCTTTCAATCTATTTTTGGTAACACGAATCATGTTAAACATTTAAATGCACCAAGGATGGATCAACATGTTATTAAATATTTTATACCACCATTCCCACCTTCATTCTATGGGTATCTTGATCCACTAGTTAATGAGAAATTGATCAATGTGATGGAAAATATATTTTCTATTCTTTAGTTCTCAGACCATGAAAAATTGTCCTATCTATTTATCATTTGGGAGGAAAATAATATCAATTGTGGAATATTATAAATAATATGAGTAAAGAGGAGGAAATTTAATCCATGTAATGGGATGAGTTTAAGGGAATATTCTTCAGTAAGTACTTCCCTCGTATTCTACATATAAAAATGTAGAATAAATTCCTTGATCTTAAGAAAAAGGATGATGAATACATTGGTATCTATGAGGAGTATTTTAAAAAAATACAAGGTATTCTTAAAGTTTAATCTTCAACACTGAAATAAAAATTGATCGATTCATTAGTGGTTTGAAACAAAGTCTTTAAAAGGCATTATCTATAATGGATTTTGAAAGCTATGAATAAATCATTTAATGTGGACTGGAAGTGAAAATGGAATCTATAAAATCTCAAGGTTCTCAAGATAAAAAAGGAATATAGTGCTTTATGGAAGCTCTATTGGTTTGTCTCGTGGAGGGAAGAAAAATTTTCAACCACTTACTTTCCAAAATGTGGGAAGGAGCAATCAGGTGAATGCTTGAGAGGAAAAATAATATGTTTAAAATTTAATAAGCTTATCCATCAAGTAAAAGAATGTCAAAGTGATGTAAAAATGCCGGTCAAATGAATGAATGAAAAGAGAGCTCAATTTAATACACCACTCACACTTCAATGATATAAATTTAAAGATATTTGGAACTATATGAATCAATTCCCTAATCCAAGGGCTAATTAAGATAATAATATATAATAACCTTTGAAGTCAAAGGAAAAAGGTAAAGGTCATGAAATTACAATCATTTAAGTTAATTATAATAGTTAGGGTACACTTATCCTCCACTCTAAAATTTGGGATTCCATGTTGATGTTTTTATGAATAATCCATATGAAAATATTATCATTTAGTGAAATTTGATATGATTATGATCATTAATTAGATTTCTCAACATAGATTATATATAAATTTCTTGAATAAGTAAATCATATTTGATATTATGAATCAACCTATGATTTTCTATTCATGCAAGCATGAACCCTAACCTCTAATGGAAATATTTTTTGGCTAATATTATATATTATTTAAGTAATAAGGGGTTAATTATCTTTTGGAATAATATATGATTTTATTATGGAATTATTTTGGGATATTATTAGTATATATGATCAAGGTATATATATTTTGGTATGAGAATTTATGAGTGATTAAAATTATTTTTAAGTATATCATAGAAGGATATGAGATCAAATCATATTTGGGTTTCCATCTTGGTCAGACACATTTTGGAGGATTCTTAAGGTTAACTATTTATGGAATGGATTATGTTAAAATTTGGGTGTTATTGTTTGAGGTTATAGTATGATTTATCATATTGGATAACTTGTACTAATCATTTTTATTTTGGTAAATATAGATATATAAGGAAATAATTTTCATTCTTTTATTGATCTTATGACCCGTTAAAAGTTAATTTTAGTGTTTCAGGCATAAAAAAAATTAATCTTGAATATTCATTTCTTAGAGTAAGAGATGAAGTGAAAATTGATCAAATAACAATAAAATGATGAAATTGTTCTTATGCTATAGAGAGAAATAAAGTAAGTATATTTTATCATGTTCTTTATATTGATAGTAAAAGGATCACTCAACTTTAGGAAAAGGATATTTAAATAAAATGTTATCCTTTTACATTCATTTCCAATGAATCGATGGTCTTTTCACCCGTCATAGATTTATGGTTTGGAAGTTTTTAAATTTATCCTAAACATGTTCTATATCACTCTATATTAGTCCTTGGGAATTATTTTTCTCTTCCATGCCCATATTTTCACTTTCCTCTAATATTCTCATATTCATAAACCTAAATGAACTTTGTATTTACCATTCCATTTTTTAAGAGGGGGTTTTATTAACCCTTTTTACAATGTGGGTTTCCACAAAGGACCTGTAAAATATAAAACCTTTTATTAACAAGAACAAGTTTTAATTGTGAGGATACAATTTATTAAAGGGTGGTAATGTAAGATCCTTTGATTTTAGAATATGAACACTATGTTTGATGGTTTATATGACACGCAATACCAAACATAAATAAACCATGAAGTGTTATTATTTAAATATGATTTTTATAACCTATATATTAAATTTTTGGGTTTGAATAGGATTAAATAATTTATTATATATATAAAAATATCATACTAAAATAAGCATTAAATTTTTAGAAAAGTTATATTATGCTTAAAAATTAAATTTTCTTCAAATATAATTTTTATTAAATTTTGTGAGACATTATTGTAATTAATTTTTAAAAAATTAAAATATTATTTCCAAAAATTAACTAAATTTTTTAAATAATCATATAAAAATTATCATAGGATGAATTTTTGAGAGTTTTCTGAAAAAATGAATTTTTTAGTGAATAGTGAAAAATAATGATTTTTATTGAAAACTATATTTTTGTTCTAGGAATGTACAAAGTTATATTTTATTTTAAAATGGTTTAAAATTAAATTTAGTTATATTATACTTTAAATTATCCAATTAAGTTCATTATAATCAATTTCATGTTTTAATTTTTTAGAAAAACATTTTTATACATAAAAAAGGCATTTTCTTAAAAAATTGTTTTTATGTGCGCATGTGTTTTTATATTAATAAATTATATTGATCGCTATTTCTGAGTTATTTTAATGAAATGGATATATTATATATTAAATAAAAAAATTTAACATTCATTTTATATTTTTTTATGCAAGATATAAGAATAAATCAAGTTTTATGCTTAAAATGTATTTTTCTAAAAAGTGATTTTCATCGTGTTTTGCAAGATTATTTTAAAATTAATTTTTGGAACTTATCAGTATTTAATTTGATAAAATATATTCCAAGTTTTTAATTTTTAATTTTTAATTTGGTAAATAGACCCCTTTTATTCTTTGTCAATATGAATAGTAACCATGGTAAAATTATTCACCTCAGTAAAGAGTAATTGGGCTAATCTAGATTAAAAATAAGTGATAAGACCATAATTTTTCATCCTAATTCTTATTGGATTAATTTAATTGAACCATTATCATCTTAGTCTCAAAATTTATTTTTTTAATGGAAAATATTCCATGAAAATGACATATATAATATTTAAAGCAAAGAAAATTACAAAATGTCACTCTCATAGTTCTAAATATCTCTTATATGTCCACATAGGGAAAAATCAAGTTATGAATGAATATAAATGTCTATTTTTAGCTTAATTAAATTATTTCCATTATATAAATTTATTTCAAATTTTTATAAATTATATAGTTACCTTAAATTTTTATACACGACTAAGGTAGTATTTATTAAATTAATAGAAAAATAAAATAAATGATTTTAAAAATAATATAATTAATATAATTTGAGTGAGTTAAAGTATTACACAAATTTTTTAGATAAATAAAAAATTATAGTGATTTTTAAAAGGAATATAATCAATTTTAAACTTTATCTTTATTTCCTTTAATTCAAATTAAATAAATAGTTTCAAAATTAACATTAATGATTTTTTATCAAAATAATATTTTATTAAATTATTTAAAAATCATAAAAATCATGAAATAGGAAAAGGTGGATAAATTATGGTCCAAAATGTTATCTTTTATCCATTTATGAGTCATTTTTTACCTTATATGTAAAATTATAACCTTTTAAGAGTTAAAAATATGTTATTGCGGTTAATGTTAAAATAGGTTAAGTAAGGGGTTAAACAAAAAGATAAGGTTTAAACCCCACTTAAACCTATCCAAATTTTATTGTTTTTTTGGAATTCAACCCCATACAACCTTATCTTCAAAACCCTATCCATTTTTATTCATTTAGGCTAGATAATTTCCTTATTATATTTTAATCTTTTATGAAATTCCAAAAGTTCCCCTCACCTCAATTATAAAAGGGTGTCTCTCTTTTCCCTTATTCACACCACTATGAGCCTTCTATCTCGACAAACCCTGACCAAAATCCCTTATCAAATTACTTAGACACATTATATAGGTGATGGTATTCCCAAAATACCAACCCTAGGGTCCTCAAGAGGAGACCTGAAAGATTTTTTTCAAAGAAGAGGAGGTTCCAACGCATACAAAGGAAGTTGGAACTGAGGTAAGGGGTTTTCATCTCATTTTTATCTATGTTATACACTTTTCATATTCACCATTTACTTATTTTATGTGGTGTATATACTACCCATAAATTTATTTTATTATACTTATTGTGAATGTTATGAGGATTTACATATCCATCTAAGGTTCTTACGTTCATGGGTAATATGATTCAAATGTTTATAAAGTGGTAAAGGTTTTATGTTGAAATCTCATTATTTATCAGGATTGTTTATTATTTAAGTTTCTGGTAATGAATTTTTATGATCTGCCTATTAATAAACACATGAATTTTATTCTCCTCTTGTTATTTATTGAGAATATATGTCTTCCTTTCATTTTCCTCACCATAAGTACTCAAGAGACTGAAAATATGTTTTTAAGGAAAATTGACATTGTTTCTCTCTTAATTCGAAGATATTTTCTCTTCCATGTTAATTTTTTTATAAAACTATTTTCAATAATGTTTCTAATATTCTAAAATTATTTTTTTAAGTAATTTCTACCAATGTTTTACTTTTTAAAAAAAATGGTTTAAAAGTAATCTTGTGGTTGTTTTCTGAATGAGGTACTTTTTTTCTTTTTTAAAAAATGTGAAATTAATTTTTTCTTTTAACTTATACGATATGAATATAATTTCCCACCATCATAACCACTCAATGATTTGAATCTCTCTTTATAATTTTTCAAGGTTCTTTCGAAAAAAAAGTCCTTAATATTTTGGAAATTTTTAGATTTTAAATAAGTAATTTCAAAAACAAAAGGGTATTTTCATCGGGAAATGTTCCAAATTATATTTTAAATACATTTTTCATCTAATGTGACATACTTTGATGTTATATAATTTTTACCAAGGATATGATCCAATGATACTGTCCTTATTATTTCCCTATATGGTTTATGATTATAATTAAGCTTTTATGAAATCCATTTCTTTTCTATAGGTTATACTATAATGAAATGTATATGAAACCCATTTCTTTCTATGGGATATGATATGATTAATGTTTTATGATCTTATGGAACACATATATATGGTTTTAATTATGTGATGGGTGAGACCTAAATCCACCTCTAATGAATTGGGTAAGGATGGATAACTCATGAGGTAAATATGATATGTGTGAACCTGATTTCATGTTCATAATTTCATGTGTGATTTGGTTTTCATGTCCATAATATGAATCATAGACCTGTATTTCATGTCAATAAGATTAATCATGGTCCTGGATTTTGTGTCCATAAAATTATGTGTGGATCCGGTTTTTATGTCTATAAGTTTATGTGTGTACCTAGATTTAATGTCCATAATGTTATGTATGGACCTAGTTCCATGTCCATAAGTTTATGTGAGGACCTGATTTCATGTACATAACTTGATGAGTGAATTTTTTTATATTTATACATGTTCACAAATTTATAATATTATGGTTATACCACAAACTCATGTATTATGCCAATGTTATGCTCTCGTAGCTCATGTTATTTGATTCCTTTATGATTCATGTATTATGAATTGTAAAGATTTATTCCATGACTCAAGATTGTGATCTATGATATATAGGGTATGAATTTTAAATATTAAGATCATGTTTTCATACCCTTATGCTCATATTATACTCAAGTGATCATTAATGTCACCCTTGTTTACCCTTATTAAGCATCTCATCTCACCATTTATTATGTTTCCTTTTCCCCAGTTTATGAAGAAAATTTTTAGGGATAATATGTCTAAGAAGGGTTCTAGTTATGAATAACATGATGGGTGACTCTTATAAACTAGTAATTTATGTGATAAACTTTACAAAGGCACTATACCTATATTATTCTGGTGTTGATAGTTATGTTATGCAATGAATATTCATTTAAAAAGATGAAATATCAATGTATGAAAATAATGGGTTGATATAAGTGTTATTTATCTCCCATTTGTTTAGTCGAGTCCAACTAAGACACAATGTTGCATCATACTCTCTTGGACTAACACTTTTTTTAACATGGCATCCAGATTTTTCTTTCTTGTAACGTTTTATTACTCAAACTCTTTTACCTCTAGTAGATTTTGGATGAAATAAAATTTTAGGTCAACATGTTTCATTCTTGTATGAATTTCAATATTCATGGAAAGGTGGATGTAACTTTGATTTTTATATAATAACTTTCCTCTTGTTGTTTTCCATGTTCCATTGGAAAGTGCATTAACTTGATCAACTCCTTTCTAGAATCTATAGCTACTATATGCTTTTCTTCAGTTGTAGACAGAGTATCCACTAGTTGTAGCTATGACATCCAGTTGATCATCATTCTTCCAAATGTATACACCAAACCATTTATGCTTTTCTGAGTGTCAGAATCACCAAAAAATCTGCATCAAAAAAATCCTTGTAAAGGATCATCTTCCCCAAAATATAATGTTATATCTACCAATCCTCTCAAGTATTGAATGATACATTTTACATCTTCCCAAAGCTTTTTTCCAGGGTTATACATGAAACAACTTACCACTCTTACTATAAATTAAATGTATAACCATGTAAAAACCATCATATTCATCAATATTCTAACAACTAAAGAATATGAAACTTTTTTTATGTACTGGGCTTCATTTTTTGTTTAAGGTTCTTGTTCATTAGATAACTTGAAGTGTCTAGTGATGGGAGTTCCAACATATTTTCATCTATCATTTGAAACCTTTTAATGATCTTATGGAATTATTCCTTTTAGGATAACACTAGAGTAAAAAAATATCTTTCTATCCATATCCCCAATATTTTCTTGGATTGACCAAGATTATTCATTTTAAATCTTCTATGTAGATTACTCTTTTTCTCTTTATTCAACTAAATTTTAGGTCCTACCAAAAATATTTCATCCTCATTGAGTAGAATAATTATGTATGTTCCATCATTCTTAGACTCCTTATATCAAAAGTGATCATAGAAACTCCTTGAAAACCCTTCCTCATTCATTAAAGCATTGAAATTCTAGATCCACTATAGGGGTACCTATTTCAATCAATATAGACTTCAATTCAGTTTTCAAACAACTCTCTCCTTCCAATGATCATTAAACCCCTTGGTTTATTCATGTATATCTCATCCTCTATATCATCATTGATAAAATCAATCTTCACATACATATAATCCAAGAATAAATCATTAAATTCAACAATTATTAACACATTCTAGATTATATTATGCTTTACTAATGGTAAAAATATTTCTAAGAAATCGATTTCTTTTTTCAGTTGTAATCCTTTCACTACTAATTGTTTTTTTACCTTCTTCTTCCATCTTATTTTTCTTTAAAATGGTAAACTCATTTCTTATGAGGTTATCATTTCCCTTTTGGTAGTTCAATCAACTCCTAAGTTTCAATTAACTTTAAGGAATCTATATCTTCCTACATGGTTGACTATAACTACTTTGAGTTAATGAGAGTTTCTTCCTCTTATGAACATCTGGTTTTCCTAATATCCATTAAAACTAAGAATTTAGTGTCAAAATTGTACCACTTAACTGGTATTCTACCTCTATAATATCTTCTCAGAGAAGTTTTTTCATTTTCCAGAACTTCAGCTTTTGGTGATCAAAATTCTGGCACTCCTACTTTCGATTGTTCTACTACTGGATCTTTTCCTCAAAATTATATAGTTATCGAGTATTCTGGAACATCTTTCATTGGTTTAATTTTAGTTTCATTCATACTAACTCCTAGTATCATTGGTATTTTTGAAATTTTAGTGATTCCATCCATATTGAATTGTACTTCCATAGTTTACCTCTTTTCCTCAAATTATAATTCATCCATGTTCCTTTATTTCCATATAACTTTTCATTGAATATTACTTCTCAACTTATTATGACCTTCTCTTGATCATAACTCTATATTTTATAGCCAAATATTTCATTTCCATATCCTATAAGGAAACGTGATCTGTAATCAGCCTTCATTTTATCCCTATCCTTAGAATAAATAAGGGTATAAGTAATAAAACTGAATATTTTGAGGTGTGAAACTTCTGGTATCTTATCAAACCAAAGTTATTTAGATATACATTTTACCACTTTAGAGGTTGGACTTCTTTTTCCCAAATAATATGCCTTTTTTTCTGCTTCCATCAAAGTTCACTTGCATGAATCTAGTATTCTCAATTAAAGTCTATTTCATCCTCTTTAAAACTCCATTATATTATTGATTTTTTTGTACTATTCTCTCGATACTAATTATATTATTTATATAGAAGTTTTTTAATTTTCTACCATTATATTCACCACCATTATCCAATCTTAACCACTTCAATTTCCAACCACTTTCCAACTCCACCATGGATTTCCATTATACAAAGGCATAAAAAACATCAGATTTATTTTTAATAAAATAAAATAATACCTTACTTTTGGATTCATCAATTAATGTGACAATGTATCATGATCCTCTATAAGATTGAATTAAATCGGTCACCTAGACATCCCTCTGAACTAACCCTAGATTCCGAGATCTGAGATTCCATTTATTTATATTTAATGAGACCCTATTTAACTTTCTAAGCACACATATATCACAACTTATGATAGTTGTTTGATCAAGGTTTAGAATTACCTTACCTACTAAAACCTTCATGTTCTTCTCATTAAGTTGACCTATCCTATAATGCCAGACTTCCAGATTTTTAGAGGGTGAAATTTCATCCATTTGACTCTCATGTGAACTTTAGGTCAGATAAATTTCATTCCCTTTAATCTTCATGACATAACCATGGATCCCTGAGTAACTTTATAGACTCTGTTTTTTAAAGTTTTATTGAATACTTCATCATCCAAATACCCAACTAAAATTACATTCCTCATGATACATGGAATGTGTCTTACACATTTTAACTGAAGAATACTCCCATATTGAATTTGGATATTTAGATCTCATTTTATAACTACTTATAAATATTCATTATTTTCTAGCTAGAATTTCCCAAATATTCTATATATATATATATATATATTCATGCATCCTTGAGAAGACATTGAGTGGAAAGATGCACCAGAGTCAACCACCCATGAGTCTAACAAATTATGAATAGTGATCATTAGATAACAACCATCATCTATTAAACTAATGGATTTTGAACTTTTGGTAATCGTTCTTCCAGTTCCTTATAATTTCTATAATTCCTCTAAACATTTACTCACTTATTGAAATTTCAGTAGGTAAGCCCTAGACCAGTAAACTTTCCATGACTATTTTCCTTATTTTTTTTATTCTGATTATATATGATTCTTATGATGAGGTGTGTGTCCCCTTATATTAGTATTCAGTGCACATTTAAATGGTTCATGGACCTCTATTATCTAAATATCTTCACTGAGGATCAAATTATGGACATCCAAAAACATAATATCATACTTCCCATATGAATTAATTATCATTTTAACCATGCCATAGCAATAGTCCAATAAATATGAAAGTAGTAGAATAGCCTAAACATCATCTGTGAAATTCACTTTCACTGACTTGATCTAACTTATGATCATGTTGAAATCATTCACATGATCAGTCATTAACCATATTTCTGATATCCTCAAGCTAAAAAAATTCATTTTTATGAACACTTTTTTTAAGGCTATTAGTTTTTCATGCATCTCCACTAGGTCCACCATAATTGGAGTTGTGGTCTTCTTCTCCTGGATATTGAAATCCATGCTTCATTCTAACATCATCCTTACTAATCCAAGATCGTTTTTATCCTAATTTTTTCATTTTAATTTCTCCGTATTGTTAATTTTCTCACCCAAATGAATTTTTATATCCTTATTGATGATTTATTCCTCTATCCACATCATCCATAATCAAAAAATAGTTATGTTGGACTGACTGATCCAAACCTTGCCTTCATCCATTTCCATATATTTCGATCACAATATAAAAAACTAAAAAATATGACTCTGAGGCAAGTGATAAAGTTACCTAATTTTTTTAGTGTAACCAAATTGTGTACCCTTTGATACCACTTTTTGTGAATAAGGAGCCAAAAAAACCAATAAAATCACTGGATAGTTGAACCTTGAGTTCAACAAAAATAAATATTTACTGGTAGTTCATCATTGAAAAATTTTAACTACTAGTTCTTCCCTTTTTCTCTTCAATCATTGAAATTAGGAAGTAATGTTGCACCCTAATCACCTCTAAAAATACAAAAAAAAACATGCACACTCAAACATACATACAAGAATTCAAAGAACAAGAAAATAAATAATTAACATTGGATTTATATGATTCAGGCATTCATCCTATGTTCATGGGTGAACACTAAAAACTCTTTTGAATTACCTTAACAACAAGAATATAAATCATTGTATCAAATTAGACAATGATTACACACACAAAATTAAAGAAAATATTAGCATATGGTCTTAACTCCTTTTATAGAGATGCTTATCTAGTCAAATGGGTAGCATTGACCTATGATATTTATGATCATCCATATGTTGACTTCTCCATTCAAATGAGGTTTCCACTAACTCAACTTCCCCAGTTGGTACACTATTCACCACACCCAATTAACAGTCTACATATCCATCAAAAAAATTTGAACTTCCGATAAGTTAACCCATATGTTGAAGGTCCCTATTATTTCTATTTTTATAAGGCTGAATTAAACTACCAAAGTATGAACATCTGATGAGTAAACTTTTAGTGACTTGAAGAAAGATTCATGATCCCAACACCTTCCTCCTTCAACATAGTAAGATATGATAAATGGAATTCATTTAGGGATCTCCTCATAATCCTTCTTCTTTTATACCAGATGTAGTAATGTATCCTCTTTTTCTTTCTTTAGTATATAGATATTTACAAGCATAGTAGCATTGTATTCTCACTCTTTCCCTTAATCTCCTTTTATTCTAATAGGAACATTGAATATACAAGTGGGATATTTTTCCATATTTAAAATATGGAAACTCTCTAAAATATATAATGTATTTTTCTAATTTTTTAATTATTCAAATCGATATTCATAAATTAATTATGTAATTCACGTCTCTTTTATTTCACAATAACTTCTCATTTATCTTGGATAATCCTCCATGTGATTTTTCCTTGAATATCATGCTCTTAAATTCATTATAAAATCTACAGGTTTCTATTTCATATTTGACCAAGTTATCAATAATATATTATGATTTATGATTCTTACTAAAATCTATGTGGATTGATGTCATTAGTTTTTTTGTATTATGATGGGTCTCCTTATTATCACATCTTCACTTTAGATGATAAATGGCATGAACCTTACATTTTATCAATAACCTTTATGCATTCCTAAATATACCTTAATGTTCTATGGTTTTTCCAATTTTAATGATAAGGGAATGAACATTATGTTCTTAGGAATGGCCCCTATAGAAAGGGAATAAAACTTATATAATCCTTCCTTTTGAAATTTTTTTCCAATGGAATGACCCTTATAAAATTATATGATGACCCTTAAAGAATCATAATTTTTCAATTTTCTTTAGAAGAATGACCCTTATGGAAACTTAGTCACCCTTGCAGAAAGATAATAACCCTTAGAGTTTTCCCGATGACCCTTAAGTTCTTCAGGGTGCTCGGTTTTTTCCAATAACCCTTATAGAAATAGAGATAACCCTTATGATTTTCCCCATTATCATTTATCAGGATTAGTTCAAGATGAAGTATATGATTATTATATGAACCATACAATTTTATTTATATTACCCTTATGTATATAAGATAATGCTTCTCAAATATTTTTCTATATTCTTTCACTCAGGTGCATCTTACGTATGAACATAGGTCATCTTATATATATAGGGATGATTTTAAATTTTTCAATTATTTTTATCTCTAGAACATATTATGTATCCCTATAACTATAATAATTTTTAAAATTTTAGTCTTTCTAGTATCTTATATATCTAGACTGATTCTTATGTATTCAAGGAATTCCAAAAATTATCCAAATTTAGTGAACTCTGAGCATATTATGTATCACTATAAACTGAATCCATTTTTAAAATTTGTAACTCATGAGCATCTTATATATAAATAAAAATATTCTTATATATACATGGAATTCCAAAATATATCTCATACTCTAAAATACATTCTAGATTTCCAATTCTTAAGAATACAACCAACTATCAGGCCATAATTTATAGTTCCTTCAAAAATCACTTATTGAATATTTCATTCCTCCTTTAAATATGATCAAACCATACTCATCAATTATTCACAATATATGTCCTCAATACATAGTAACATTAAAGAGTGACTTCTTCCACTGCTTGTTCTTAGACAAAAAAATTGAAAAAATATGTGCAATGCTCAACATAAAAAGTTTTATATTAGTTATCCAAATTAATAATAATTTTAAATAAAAATTTGATTTTTATAAAAGTGTTATTACTTATGAGTTTGGTTATATATAAATTTGTACTATTCTAAATTTATGTTTTCATTATTTATATATATAGTAACACTGAATACATCTATATATGAATCATCGAGGGGTTTCATGAAAAATATTCAAGATTATGAAAGCTTCACCCAATTAAATAAATTAACATTTATGTTTAATGTAATATGAAATATATGATATAACTATTTTAATAAATATTCATATAAGGAGAAAAAATTGATTTATCATCTCATGGTTTGTGTAAATTGATAAATTTTCATTAAACATCATATTTATCTAGTTGTTTTGAATGAAATCAAAGCTCCTAAATAGTTTTTAAAAATAATATAATGTTTGACTATAAAATTTTAAGGAATATACTTGTATTTTGACTCTTTCTTCCAAGAGTAATATATTTCATACATATGGGGATAATGGAGGACTTATTAATCTCTAGAAGGATTGAATATAAATGTACATTTCATTTATCCCAAAAGTATATGCACATAAATATTTAAATACATATTGTAAATAATATTAGTTCTTAATATAATAAACTTGATGAAAAGTAATGTTATTATAAACTCATTGAGGTTTAAAGGGTATATATGAATAATTATTACAAAATTTATAACCAAAATTGATTGGTTTTACTAATTATTGATATTTTTATCCATATAAAGCTATAATTCAAAATGGATATTTATTTATATATGGTGGAATAATCATTTCATGATATTCTACGAAAAATAGCATTTTTTTAGTTTCTCAAATCATGTTGATTTAATTGGAATTCATTATGTTGGGTTTAGAACAGTTATTTGTCATATCAAAAACAAATGAATAATATTCTCACTAATTTAAATGAGGATAATTTAACTTTTATAGCACAATTAAAGGTTGGATATAATAAATGTTATAGGATAAAACATATTTCACCAAAATTCCTGTTACTCGTGAGTTTCAAGAGAATGGTGAAATTGATATCTAAAAAATTAGATTGCTATAAAAAATAATTATTATAAATATAAAATTTCTTTGGGTATTGATTCTCATGGTCTCTATTCTCATGGGTGAAAATTCTCATGACCATTAATTACTCAAGTTGAAATTCCCTTTGGTGTGTGATTTTGTTTGTTGTTAATAGAACATGTCAATATGAATGTGTATCAACATAATTCAAAAGATAAATAGGATTCCCATGTCTTGGTTAAATCATATTGAATTTAATTACCATGTTTAATATATGAGTGAAGCACCCATTAATCATATGATTGTTTCACTAATCTTCAAGGACATTAGAGACTAGTGGTGTTGAAGAAGGAGGCATAGTCTTTTACATGTTACATGGAATGAGCTACTAACATTATGGAGAATGGAAATGGATATATCATATGATTGATAGAGATGGACTTCATGGATAAGATAAGTGCACAAAGTTTGAATGTGTTTTCTAAAATAGGCTAGATGAAGGTTGAAGATATTGGTATTGTAAATATATCTAAGAGCTGTTATTAAGATGTGCGAAAAGATAGCTTATTGGGGAGTTTTAAGGCCTAAGTTATTATAGAAACCATCTTAGTTTCACTAGTCATCAAGGATACTTATTTTAGTGTTATACAACACTTAGATAAAGGTTTGAATAGATTGATATGAGATTAAAAGTTTAAAGGTAGTGAAGGATTATGAGAATACTAAAAGTTTATTTTATATCTTATAAGAGGATTTGAGCATGATTTGAAGTAATTTGGAATTATTCAGATAATTCCTAAATAAATTTGAATTCATTTGAGTTTATTTTATATTATTATAGAATTCTTGGAGATGTTTTAAATTGATCCTGAGATGTTTAGCTTTGAATATGGATTTTGGAGTTTGAATCAGAAATTTGGCTAAGTTTAGAATTCTATGTAAGCATCATCTATGAAACCAAGGACTTTCATATGCATGAAACTATTGTTGTTTAAATATCATGTGAGATAATCTGAGATGTTGGTAAGCATCATCTAGTGTCTATATACACATCATCTGCCTTTTGTAACCACCATGTTGATCTGGGTAACCATGAATTCTACTATATAAGTATGATACACTGAAGTTCATAGGATATGGCACTATTTAAGCATGAATTTCCTCCATTTAGAAATAAATCCTATCAATATACACATTATATGTCCCTATGTATAAATCATTAGAAAATTTTCATAAGAATCATCTGTGTAATTATATGTTTTCATAGACGTCAATACTTAGAGAAATTTGAGGATAATTAAAACCAAAATATTGAGATTCCATATTTTATATCTGATGAATAAGTGTATTATGATAATTCTAGGATTGATTCTAATGGATAAAAATATCAAAAAATAAATTTGATACAATCTCTGAATCTTGTAAAAGTTGATCCACAAGCTTAGAGAAGAGTATTAAAAGGGAAAAAATCTAAAATAATTTAAATACTAATTTTTAATGAAATTATATAATATGAATAAGATTATATCTATGGTTTCTAGTGCTATTTTTCAATGATCTAAATATCACATGAAATTTGTGATTGAAGATGAGTATATATGAAAGATAATATCAAAGAAAGGTAAGATGAAGAAGGATTTTTGTTCTATTTATTTAATTATTTTCAAATGGAATATGTAAAAATCATCAATATGTGATCAATGAAGAAAATTATAAAGAAGAAAGGATATACTTAAATTATATTTAAATATCAAAAAGTGAATTGTGATTCAATCTGGGGCTTTTGAATCAAAATATTCATGCATTTTTATTCTTGAGTGACTAAATTTCTTGATGTTTTGTTGATTTTTGGAGTGATGATGTATGATTCTAACAAAAGAATAATATGATATTGATATGATTCAACGAGAAGAATAATATTGGAATTTCTAGGATTCATAAATATATATACTTATGAATTATTCTATTATGGTGAAATTTTCATGCATATTTTGTAAAGATATTATAAGAAAAAGAGGAATAATTCAAACCTTCTATTAGAAGAATTTGGAAAAAAAAATTGGTCAAAACAAATGAGAAAGAGTGATAAAAAAAGGGAATTCAGGTAAACTTATAAGAGACAACAGTTAAGGATAAAAAAGGAATATGAGATTGTGGTACCTCACCCACATATGAAAAAGATGAAAAAAACGTTATGGGGATCATGGGAATTGATTTTGATGAAGATATTTTATATTATAAATATATGAAATATTATTTCTTGTGAACTACATGTAAAAATAAAAAAAATGAGATAGTGGGTTCATTTTTTGTTCAAGAACTGAGGGTTTTGAGCTAAGAAGAAGAATAGAGACCTCTCAATGGTGAAGAATAAGGATTTGATACTGAACTGAAGAGAAGATCATCTGGGTATCGAAGCTTAAGGAATAATAATATCATGTGACCACCATTGTTTTGGAAGGTTTAAAATAATAATATTAGGAAATACTAATTTTCTTTACATGTTTTGATTATTGTATTCAAGAATTTCATATAATAATGATCTTCTAGGTTTGTGGTGATCAAAAGAGCTCAAATAATGAGTTAGAATTATATGTGAGTAGATTTATTCAAGGTCTATAAAGGTGAGCTAAAAATAGGGACTCGGTTTCATATGGTATATCTTGAAGACCCACTGGTAGTTAAAGACCCTGTATTGAGAATAATAACATCATATCTTATTGATGTGGTGGCATTCAGTGTTGATCAAAGATCTAATTCAAAGAGGAGATGGAAACATAGCACTTATGTATACATTATAAAATTATATGAAACCTATGGGACTCAAGGTATATAAGAATAGAATATTTAAAAGCTATGTTTTTTGTGTGAATCTAAGTTTGTTGAATACCTATGATAAGTAGGAAATTTTATGAATGATAAGACTTTTTTTGGGTGTGAGAACCACCAACCATTATAGCCAGTGATTGATTATAGTAGAGAAACCATTGTTGGTATGAATAACCAGTCATGAAAATGAGTAAACCTTTGATCTAAACCTTGTAAAAATATTGTGTGCATCATTTAATTTCTTTCCTTCATTTCATGTGATGTTAATTTCTTAGTTAGACTAAAATATATCAAACTGTATAAACCAAAAATATAGGTTCATAACCAAATGGGGTTAATGATTCAATGTATAATTATTAATTAGTAAAAAATAGACAACACCAAATCCACCCCCCCATTAGGTTTCCACACCGATCCTTGAGAAAATTTCAACTAGTATCAGAGCATGGGTTACCTAATGGTTGGTTCTAAATTTTAATTTCCCTTGTATTTTTATTATAAGATTGATAAAGTGAATATTTGAGTTATTTTAAGTACAGAATTGAATGGAAGAATAAATTTATATTCATGTTTTTATATAATCTGAAATATCACCCAATACATTTCAAAACAATAGAAATAAAGAGGAAAATAAAGTGAAGAAAATTTTAAAGAAAGAAAAGGATCAACCACTAATTAAAACTATTCAAAGTGGTATGTGTTATTATGAAGATTTTTTTTGATAAATATATTGTTTATGACTATAGTAAAAGTTGTATAGAGTATGAAGAGATCAAAATAGTTGAAGATTTCTACTCTTATATTGGAGATTATTTAAAGAAGTTTAATTTTGAAGTAATATATTATATAATTAGTCTTATCAAGGAACTATTTGATGAAAAATCACTAGTAGAGATGGAATTTGATTCCATTTAATAGGAATTATCTAAAAAGATGATAGATGTAATAGTCTCTCAAAATTGGTAAATACTAAGGGAGAAATAGCTTCACATTGCATGGGTAGTCTTTCTTTTATTGATGAAAATTTTAAAATAATGGTTATTGAGAAGTAATTATTTAATTCCATTGTTATAAAACTATTACATTCGTTATAAAATCTTTACAAATCCATTATAAATGTCTAAGAAGATCAATTTGATTTGAAAGAAAAAAAGGGTTAAAAAACTTAATAGATCACAATAATGGATTACTAGGATACATGATGAAAAAATTAAAAAGTTGAAAATTTATTGGTATAATAGGATTAAATCATTTGATGATGAAAAATATTCCCTCAATATGAAGTTCTTAGAGCTTGGAGAAAATTTGAGAAATCTGGAAACTACTCAACCCGAAACCCCCCAAGGTGTTAAAAGCAGAATATCTACCAAAAGTACCTCTGAGAAGAGTATTACTTATTATAAGGATCAATTAGTGTGAAAATTTTATTGATACCTATTGAATAAATATCTATTATAAGAACATCGAAGAAGATTACCCAATGCACTGATAGAGTTGTATGCACTGAATCTATTTTGAAACATGCTACTGGTCAAAATATAAAATATGTACATATATGGGTGCTTAAAAATGATGATAAACCCACTGAATAATCAAGGGTGGAGGTGAGAAGATATATAAAAGTAAACTCCCCAAATGGACCTCAAAATATTGGTGTATCGGCCCAAAAATGGCTTGTATAAAAATCTAGGCAGTCTTCACCTACAGACCAAAGAAATAGATTTATTGGGTATTGTTGGTATTGTTAGAGTTTTGGTCATAGAGATATAGAGTGATGGTATAACATATCAATGTATCAAACTCAAATATGAATTTAAATCAAGGGTATATTTTTTAAAACAATTATCAAACTGACTGATATGAAGTCCAATGCATGGAAAATGAATTATTTTTCTTGCAATAATATATATTAATCACTTAGAAATTTCTGTTGTTATTGCAACATTGGTGGCCTGCATATGAATAATTTTTTTATATTCCAAACATCCACAAATTTAATAATAATTTTAATAGGAGGTCACAATAATATATGAAAAATAAAGATGTAAATAAGAGTAAGGCTTCCTTGAGGAGTAAATATGTGAATAGATATTATAATAATCTTACTTCTAAGAATTCATGGGTGAAATACGTCACACCAAAGAAGATAATATGCTTATAATTTTTTATAAAAGGCCACAATATATACTATTTCAAAATGGACATGGATATTTATAAATCTAAAGGGACCAATCCTTAACTAAAGAGGGAGTCAATCAAAGATAGACACGGGAATATTGGCATGGTGGAAGACATCCCTGATGAAAAGTTTGTAAGGGTTCCTAACAAAGGAAACTCAAAGTCTAGTGAAATAGTGTGTGGAGTGCACAAGAAATAAGGTCACATAGACAATAAATATATAACATGGTTTTCTAGTCAAAAGGATCTAAAAATGACAAAGGGAAAGCACCACTAATCTCAAGTTCCAAAACTGATTTTACAAAGAAGGAGACCTCACTTGTAAATAAGGTTAACCGTGTAAAGAAAGATATGTAGATCATATGGATAGATTAACTGGAATAATATAAGAAGCTATAGAAATAGGAAAAGATTATAAGTTCCTTTATATATCAATAATATAAAACCATGTTGGCCTAAGGTGATTATATTTGGAAAATCAAAAGGGAAGATAGCATGAAGAAGGAAAAATACTTTAGATATTCTAAGACAAGTTCTTATGGGTTGAGAAACAAGTATCAGCCATAGTGAAACAACTAAGGATTAGTAGAATATTCAAATTATTCCCATATTTTATTGGCTGTTCTTTGAATAGGGAATTGAATTTGAAGCTAGAAATTCAAACCATCGTGATTTTCCAAAATTTTGATTGGTATTCATTTTCAAGTGGTATCAAAACATCAATTGATATCAAGTTTTGTAAGGGACCATATTTTTCTAAACCCTTCCTTTTTAATTCTCAAGTTTTGATGGGTTTCGATGGAAAAAAATTAGTAGTGTTAGAAGTTTAGGAATGATAATTTAATTATAATTAATTTTATATTATTGAGTTGGATTTTATTTTCAGATTTGAACATAGTGAAATATCACATTCATCTATTAAAATATTATGCATTATTTATAATTTATTTCTTATCAAATTTTTAATTGAAAAATATAATACATGTCATGTGTGTGTGTTATGTGTTATATATTTATATTATGTACCTTTTATATATATAAGTTACATTGTTATATATGTATATATATATATATATATCTTTGTGACATGTGTATATGTATATATTATTATTTAGGTTGGATTTATATATATATATATATATATCATTTGAATATATATGTGTATTATGTGGAAGTGAGGTATTGAAAAATAAAAGGGGAGATTGAAAAGTTGGGGTGTAGGGATAATAAAAAAGGAGAGTGAGGCATTGAAGAGGAAAAAAATTGTGTAAGATATAATTAGTGTGGAGAGATAATGTGAGGTTTTAAGAGGAGAAGATAAAAAAACATTAATATGGAAATGGGGTAGGCACACAAGATATATGGAAATCTAAAAATTTATTAGAGAGAGAAATTATATGAGAGTAATAATTAAATGAAAAAAATAAGAATAGAAAGGGGAGGCCCAGGCACCATGGGTGGTGCAAACAGGACAAAGAAAACAAAATTTCCCTTTACTTTTTTTATTTTATCAATATTATATAACTTAAATATATTAGAAAAAAAATGAATAAATAGGAAATTTAAAAATGGGTATGCATTAACCCTAATTTAAAATGTAACGGAGGAATGAAAAAAGGGTTGATTTTTCCTCACTTTATACTTGGCCCAGGATCCAATCCCATTCAAATTCCTCCTTTAGTTTCACAAATTCTGGCAAATAGAACATCATCAATTTTTTTGGTGCAGTCGAACCATTCTATATTTCACAAAAGTTCTATATCACTAAATTTTTTTATTTCGTATTCCTGGTATTACAAACATTCCCATACTCCTTCAGTTTTTTCACGTAGACCCTATTTTGGTGTAGTGAATTTTGTGAAGCTTTTTTCTTCCATGTAGGGGATCCTTCATTTCTCACTTAGTGTATCATGCAAGATGGGTTATTCTTTTTCTTACTTTTGGGAAGATAGTTTGCATTCAGCTTAATGAAGATAATTTACTATTTTGATGAAAATTAAAATGGTAGGGGTTTTAATTGCATCCTTTTATAGCTTTTATAATATTGTTGATGTCATGATTTAATGGGATAAATTTCTCACTAAGAATTGAGGTAGTTGAGATCATTTCTTTAGATATGGTTGTTGTGATGATGGAAACCTTATTGTGTGTGGTTTCTTGTTTCCAAAAATGTAAATTAGCTAACCACTTATATTTGGTTAATAAAATGGTTTCCCTAGGAGATCTATGTCTTGTGTGATTATTCCATAATACAAAGAAATGGAATTTATGAATCCCCCTTGTTAAATATTAAATATAATAAGTGGTTTTGTGTGGCTATGAAATGTGTGGTTGTGGTGTGTGGGGTTGATGTGTAATGGTGTGGCTTTGTTATGGGAGATGATGTGCGGTTGTGATGTGGGGTGGTTATATGATGAGTTTGGGTTTTGTTATGTGGCGAATGGGATGGGAAATGGTTATGATGTTACTATAGTGATGAGGAAGTGGATGTGGCTATGAAATTGTAGTGATGTGAGGTTGGTTGTCTTGACGAGGATGATGAGATGTTTTTTTGAGTGGTGTTGTTTTGTGTTAATTGCATGTGTAGTATTGGAATTAAATGATAATATTGAAATTGAAATGGCATGGGCTGGTTTGGTTAGCGGGATGGAAATGGATAATGAATGAGTTAAAAATGGGAAGTGTGGTTGAATAAAGTCGGTGTTTAATGTGTAATTAAATGGTATGAATAATGAAATGAATGGGATGATTAAATGAAATTGGTTGGTAATGTGAAATCTAGAAAATGGATTCAGTTGAGAAAGAAGATGAAATGTTAAATGATAAATGTGGCTTGTGGCTTGTGGCTTTTTGTGTGGTTTTATGTATTTAGTGGTGGTAGTGAATGTGGTGTATGTTGTGAGGTTCGGAGGTAATGTTGTGAGTTGGGATAGTTCTTTTGTTGTGAACCCAAAGGTCAGGCTTGTGTGTGGTTATATATATATACCATGTATGTTCCTTTTGATTTTCTATATGCACCCCATCTACGTTGATCACCATGTGTCAACACCCATATATTTGGGGGTGATTTTCCTAATATCCCAATGGTAAGGATGGATAGATGGCTACCCACTCTTTCCTGGTCTCCCTTCCAGGTGATGATTACATGCATGGTCTATGATTTCCAAAAGTTAAAAGTACATTGTAGTGATGTTTGATGAGGTTACAAGATGTATTATGGTGGGGGGTTATGCATGGTTAGAGGAGGGAATGAGTTTTATGTCCATGTTCACGATAATATAATATTATGGTTATGGTTGTGGGTGTGATGTGATGTGGTGGATCAAGTTTATTTAGGTGATATGTGATGTGATAGCCTAGGTGTCTTCAAGCAAGATGTGTTGTGATGGCCAGTTACATGCAGAGTGCTTGTAATGATGTGATGTTCAAAATATATGGGAGTGTCGAGACATATGAATTTGGTGTGTGAGAGAGGTACCCTAATGGGAAATAAGTATATCGTACCCATTATCAATATACTTATTATTATGTTATTATACTTGGTATGCATTATTTGGTGAGCATGCCTTTATGAGGATGAGATTAGCTAGTTGACCTAATTAGGTGTTGTTGGTTCTATTGTTTTCTCATGGGTGCATTAGTATGCTCTTTTTCACATGTGCATGAGAGACTTTAGGTATAATCCTACTAAACATAATTGTATACTCACCCTATGTATATAAAAACTATTTTTAATTTTCTAGGATGAATTTGTAGACTGTGTTGGGAATTCCTAGCTCAGGTTTTGGATATTTTATTGTGTTACTGCTTTATCTTTTCTTTTGTGTGTTTATTTTTATACTTTTATCTATATCTATTTTATTTATACATGTATTGTGGGATGGTTTTGGTTTTATTTTTATATTATTTCATGAATTTGTTTTCGGTTGATTTATCTTATCTCCTGGTCCTATTATTATAGAGGGTAATTCCTCCCATTTGTGATATTTGTATAACCTCAGGGCTAGTCACCAACCTAGGGTCTACTGGAGGCAGGACTCTAGGTTCATTATCTCTCTTACTTAATTACCTACCCAAGAGGGTTACCTTTGGTGGGAGGTTTTGTGACAAGTTTTCTTGAAGATTATTTCTAGAATAATACTACCATGATGAAGGGTAATGGAAATCATCCCTTGAGGGGAGATAAAAATGGAATGAAGCTTCCATAGAATTTATTATTTTTTTGAAAATAGAAATTGAGATATCCCCAAAAAATGTTGAATAATGATGTATTATTTTCACTCTTTTAACTCTATTTTGATTTATGTTGGATATATTATCAAGGGGGTGATTATCTAACAAAATGTGGAAGAAAAACAACTTTCACTTAAATTTTTTTATGTGTTTTGTGGAGATAAGTGTAGGTTATTAAAATTTCTAGAAAATGTGTTTTTATAAGCCCCAAATAAGTGATTTTAGAATTTTTACCACATTGAAAAATGTGAATAAACTGTTTTTATGCTTTGGTAAACTCGTCCTTTTTTTCTAAATCGGGATAGACCACCAAGACTTAGTGTTGAATTACTTAAGTCTTATTTTTGAGAAACATTTGGTGGAATCCTTCTCTTAAAATGAACGTATATAATCTCTCAAGAAAGGGGGATAACATGAAAATAGGAAGAAAACAATAGGATGATGTGTTTATTAAATTAAAATGACTAAGGGGGAGAATAATTTTTCTCTCAAAATACCTCCCCTTGGATATAATGGAAAGGTGAAATTATAATCGGATAGAATGAACTGTTCCTCCTTTGTATTTATTTCCATTAAGGGGATAGAATAACTGAAATTCTTATGGACTATTGACATGCATCACTTGTATTTGGAAGTTCAGATTATTGGAAACAAATCCAAAGGGGGAATTGAGGTTCCCTTTGGTGTGTGATTGTGTTTTTTGTCAATAGATCATGTCAATATAGAATGTGTGTCCATAGAATAAAAATAATAAAGAGGCTTATCATGTCTTGGTTAAATCTTATTGTAGTTGGATTACATGTTTAATACATGAGTGAAGCCCCACACATCAAACAATTACTTCACTGATCTTCAAGGGAATTAGGGAATAGTGTTGTTGAAGATGGAAGCATGGTAAATTACATTTTACATGGAATGAGTTGTTTCCATTATGGAGAATAGAAATGGATGTATCAAATGATTGATAGATCTGGTACTCATAGCTAAGACATGTTCATAAAGGTTGTATGTTTTGTCTATAATATTCTAGATGAAGGTTGAAGAGCTGGTTACTGTAAAAAACTTTGAGAGTTATTATTAATATGTGTGAAAAGCTAATTGATTGTGGAGTTTAAAGGCATGAATTGTTATAAAAACCATACTAGTTTCACTGATCATAAAGGATACTGATTCTAGTGTAATACAACACTTTGATGAAGTTTTTAAGAGATTGATATGTGACTAAAATTTTAAAGGAGGTGAATGATTATGATAATAATCACAGTTGAGTTTATATACTGTAAGAGTATTTGAGTGTGAGTTGAAGTACTTTGGAATTAATTTAATAATTTTAAAATTAATTTTAATTAATTTTATTTGTTCTAATATTTTTGGAAAATTATTTTGGATGTTCTAAACTGATTATAATATGTTTAACCTAAAATCTAGATTTTGGAGTTTGAAGTAGAAATTTGTCCAAGTTTGGAATTCTGTATAAGTATCATCTATGAAACCAAGGGCTTGAATATTCATGAAACGAGTGTTTCATAAACACTGTGTGAGTTGATCTAATTTTTGTAGAAGCATTATCTGGTGTTTGTAGACACATCATCTTATCTTGAATGACCATCATGATAATCTATGTAACCATGAATTCCACTATGTATAAATGATACACTGAAGTTATCAAGGATAAGGAATTTCATAACAATGAATAACCACTGTGTAGGCATGAATCGTCTTAGTGTACACATCATCTACCCTGATATATACATATTTTTTAAAGCTACATAAGCATCATCTATGTAGAGATCTATTTGTATAGACATAAATACTTAAAAAATGAGAATATTTCAAACCAAAATATGAAAATTCTAGATTTTATATCTAATGAATAAATGTATTGTGATAATTCTAGGACTATTTCTAATGGATCAAAATATGACAAAAATAAATTTGATACAATCTTTGAATCTTATCAAGTTTGATCCTCAATATTGGAGAATAATATCAATGGAAAAAAATAAATTCTAAAAGAATATAAAAAATGTTTAATTGGGAAATTCCATAATATGAAAGAAGATTATATATGTTATTGTTGGTGTTGTTTTTCAATGATAAAAATATCAATATAATTTTGTGATTCAAGATGATTATCTGAGAAAGAGGAGATCAAAGGAAGATGAGATGGAGGAATATTGTTATTCTATTTATTCAAGTATTTTCAAATTTAATATTTGAAAATCTTCAATATGTGATCAATGAATAAAATTATAAAGATGAAATAATTGTGTTTTGAGTAGATTTAAATATCAAAAAGAAAATTTTGATTCAATCTAGGACTTTAGAATTTGAATATTCAAGTTATTGTATACTTGAGTGACTAAAGTTCTTGTTGTTGTATTGAGCTATGAAGTGTTATTGTATGATCCTAATAGAAGAATAAGAAGTGCTCGAGTTGATTCTCTAAGGATAAAATGATGATGGGAATTCATAGAATTAATAAATATTTATATTTATGAATTATTATATTATGGATAGATTTTTAGGCAAATAATGTAAATATATTCTGAGAAGAAGAAGAATAACTCAAACCTACTAGTAGAAGAATATGGAAGAGTTTTTGGTGTGACAAATAAGAAATAGAGAGAGAAAGTGAGGGTATTCATGTAAACTTATAGATGATATTGGTTGAGGAGAAAAAAAGAATATAAGATCATGGTAGATCACCCATGTATGAAATTGGTGAATAAAAAATGATGTGGATCATGGGAACTGATTTTGATAAAGCTATTCTATATTTTAAATATAAGAAATATTATTTATAGCAATCTACATACAAAAAGAAAAAAGATTAATGAGAGAGTGGGTGTGTTTTATGCTCAAGAACCATACACTGCAAGCTGAGAAGAAGAATAGAGACCTCTCAAAGGTGAAGAATAAGGATCTGATTTTGAACTGAATAAAGAATCATCTATGTATTGAAGCTAAAATAAGAATAGGATCGTGTGACAGCCATTTTTTAGAAACTTGAAAAGAAGAATCTGAGGAAAAACCAATCTGTTGTTAATGATCTGATAATTAGATCCAAAAATTTCAGATAATGTGGATCTTCTAGGTTTTTTTATCATAGGATCTCAAAGAATGAGTGATAAATCCATGTGAAAAGGTCCATTTAAGATATGTGAAGTTGATATAAAAATAGGGATTGAGTTATATACAGTATATCTTGAAGACCTACTAATAGTTTAAGACATTGTGTTGAGAAGAAGGAGATCATATCTTATTGATATAGTGGCATTTGGAGCTGATTAGAGTTCTTATTCAAAGAGGATCTAGAAATAAAACATTTTTGTATACACGATGAGGTGTTATAGAACCTATGGTACTTGGGGTATATAATGAAAAAATAGTGTGAAGCTATGTTTTTGGAAGTCATGTGAGAATTAGGCAAGTGTATTCATAGTGAGACTCAATTCGGATGTGAGAATAACCAACCAATTTAGTGAGTGATTAATTATATTAGAGAAACCATGATTGGGGTGAATGGCCAACCATGGAAAGGAGTACGCCTTTAAGATGAACCATGTAAAAATATTGTGTGCATATTTTAATTTCTTTCCAACATTTCATGTGGTGATAATTTCTTGGTTAAATTAAAATAGATCCAACTATCTTAACCTTGAAATAGAGGTTCATAACCCAATGGGGTTAAATATTTAGAGGATAATTAGTAATTGATAAAAATTATACATCACCTGATTCACCGACCCATTACCCACCCGCCCCCCATATGTCATCACCAATCTTTAGGGGCATTTCAGAATTTATATTTCATGCATTCCATTCTAGCCATTAGATATTTCTTAGAGAGAAAGAATCAATTTTTTCATTAATTTTATTATCATGTAGACTAAATATATTTCAACATTATAATAAAAATTTAAAAATATATATTATATTATTTTTCCACTTCTTGAATTTATGTTCCTCATAATATTAGTATAATATTTTGTTTATATTTTTGAATCATCACTTTCATGTTTCATCTATGGATGACATTGCACATTTTATTTCACAATTCATTATAGTTTTTAAATAATGTTACTTTAACAGTTTTTTAAATGAAATTTTGTGAATATTTTATTAATATATCCATGAAACATCTATAATTGTATTAAAATCCATGTTTTCCAATACACTTGTCATGCTCTCCATCTTTGATTTCCTACTTATCTCCTCATACCCAACCTCGCCTCATCTGAAAATCATTATCTTCCCTTCCCTCTTCACATTCCATATTCTATCATCTCCTCCTGAAACCCTATTCTCTATAATAATTCCTCTATCCACCTACTAATACTCTATCCTATCATTGTTCCCCCATCTAGTTTCCTACAATCCTTCACCCTATGATCATCTATACTCCATGAAAATTCCTCTTTCCACATCACATGACCTTTTCTTTGTAATCATTTTCCCTCCCTATGATATCATAAAGCATAACACGTAATATGCTTGTTGCCTTGCACAAAATTTCACCTATTACTATTTTTCCAATTTATTTATATGCAATCAGTTACTCTACCTGAGTTTTTGGAAACCCTAATACATAATCCCTTTGACCTACCATTATTCATCCACTACATGATGTCACCATGGTATACTCCTATGGATATTGGTAATATTCATTCCTATCTTGTGACTGGCATGTATTCATGTCCCGATATTTTTGATCTGTTGCAATATAATAATCATGAATCTACTACCTAGTTGTTGTCAGCTACTCATCCATAGAATAAGGTCTTGAAATCCCATCCATAACCCTTATTTATTTTATTAGTGAGCCTAATTTCTCATGGTCTCATGTATTATGTTTTCCATTATTTCAAATTTCCTTTATTATTATACAACCTTCATTGTCAATTCTTCTTCCCACTCATTAAGAAATTTTGACACTACATTTATGTTAATCTGTTTTATTTATTTGAAAAACAAGTTCTTACCAATTTCATTTTTCACTATTAGTGGTTACATGATTTATTCGATTTAAATTTTAGGAGGATAATTTATTTTAACATTTTCACTATGATATAATCTTATAAAATTATGAATGCATACTTGGTATATTGTTTCATTAAATTGCTGAACTTTATTTCCTCATAAATCCACTTTAATTTTTATTTTTTGACTAACTTCTTTTTGTTACTATGTTTCCAATGGAATCAAGTGGTATTGGCCAAGTTCCAAGGTAATCTAACCTTATGGTCCTATTTAGTTTGAAGTTGGTGGGAGAAAAGGAATGGGTAAGTAAGAGAAGTTTCCTAAAAATGTTGGAATTTAGATTCTGAGTAAATTAAAAATGGAACAAATCAAGCATTGGAAACCAATTTTATGATTCAGGTTCCTTTTACATTACAATGTTTCCTGGATACCAGGCATACTTGGGGTATAAATTTTGGGCCTTCATATGCTTCATCCTAATTTTTTCTAATCTACTTTTGTTTTTCTATTTGTTCTCATTTTATTTCCCTATAGAATTTATACTTTTATTTATGTTATTTGTTCAACCCTTTGCGATTATTTTACCTTCCCGTAAATAATAAATAAATCAAATGAAAATTTTATTTTATTTTACATTTTGTTATAATTATCCATATTTTTTCACTTTTAACTTTATTAAAAATTATTTTATTTTATAGTCTTCTTAATCCAAGTTCAATGTGATTATCTTTGTTTTGGATAAAAATATCATTAACATTGATGATGGTGTTCTCAAGTATGATCTCTTGAACTAATTTATTCTTGTATGTTTTTTCATAGTTTTATATTTTTGAAGAAATATTATATAAAAATATTTATTAATATGTGATGAAACTAAAATTACCAATAATGGGGGTGGTTGAATGGTATAAAGGAATTATATTTTTATTTATTTATTGGATAATCCCCTTTCTAACTAGGTTGATAGGGAACCCTTTCATGACATGTAGGCCTAGAGGTAAAAGTGCCAATACATGACCCAAGTTCCTAGAGTCACAAGGCCCAATACATGACCTAAAGACCCAAAGACCCAACTACATTAGAACAACCCATCCTCAGTATCTACTTTATTGAAGGCGCATAACTCCCCACATCACATGGATTATCGGCTAGCATTTACCCATATAGAGCTACAATGTTCCTGATATTGGTTGAGATTTCTCATCCTTCCCATTATCTTAGCCCTGCTCTAGTAGATAATACTTGATCTAATTCCTCTTCTAGGGATTTCTCATGTGTGGTCTAGTATGTCTACTTCTGTATCCTGAAATTCCAAGTCCTGGAGGCATGATGTGGCATGTAGGCCTTGTGGACCAAAGGCCAATGGTGGTTCTAAGTCCCTATGGCCCATAGGCCCAAACTGATGGCCTTAAGGGCCAAATTAGATGAATATATCTGGATGTTATAGTACTTCTATAATAACTACTACAATAACCTAAAAATATCCCTCCACTAGGATTTGATTCTAGGTTTCATGCAAGATTATAGGGTGTGTTAACCACTCAAATAACACCCCAACTACTAAAAGTCTCGATAATGATATTCAAGAATGTTGTATAAAGGTTCTTACTACTACACTTTTTTCTTATATTCATTTGAGAATTATTTTTTTTAAATGATATATTTTCTGTGTTATTCTGCTTCAATTAATATATTTTTTTATAAAAAAAGGACCATGAAAATGGTTGTGGGAATAATCCTAAGATTTGGGATATCATAGTGGGGCCAATAGAGGTTTTTTGACATGACTAAATGCAATAAACAATGAATTTATTAGATATTGTAGATGACTTGATATTTATTTATGATTTTTATAATAGTTATCATTGAACTCTTTGGATTTTAATAACCTTTAATTGACCTGATAGATACATTTATGATTTGTTCTTGTGAACTAATAGTATTAACATTCAACTTACGATAAAGAGATAAATTTTGGAGATCAATATTAGTTGGGGAAAATATTGCTGCTCTCTTGAATTAAATTTTAAAATGGTACTTAGGTACAAATATTCATGTGTAATTTTAATTTTATTTTAATTTCTAATAAATTTTATGACTCAAACATAACTATTTTTTATATGTGGAGGTGTTTGTTTTTATAGCTGTAGTAGAGCGTATATTATAAAATACCAAAATTCTATAGTTTCCTTTTATGTGTTTATTTTTTATAATACTTACCATGCTATTTTATTGGGTATGAATTTTGTATATATTTAACATTATAAAAAACATATATATGTTATATATATAAATAGAATATAGTTCCCCATGCACATACACCTGAATCTGGTGTTAAAATCCTACTCTTTACATGTTGGTTTTGATACAAACTGAAGAGACTCAAATTTTGACTTCCATAATTACAAAGTTAAAAAAATACCATGTCACTTACATTTTAGAGACCATTTAAGTTTATATTTTTAGAGAATTTGGAAAAAATTAACATATGAAGTGTACATTTCTACTCAGTGTACATTTTTTCCATAACAAATGTTCTTATGTTTGCACTCCTGTTTTCATTCATGAAACTTTTTCTTTATTCAATATGTATAAATTTTAACCTTTCTATAATCCCTAATATTCCTTAAGCCCTATGAAAAACATTAGAAAATTTTTTATGAGCAAAACAAATCTTGGTAAGGGATATAAGAAGTGAATAAACCCATTAATCCATTTAAAATTATTTAAAATCTATAGGGAAGTTTGTCTTTTTATGAAATAAACCTTGACCACAAAATAATAATTTACTTAATCTTGAAAACAAATTTAGATCAATGTTTTTCATAAAACAATTCACAAGAAATCATAAATGAAAAATCATAATTCATGGGGGTTTCTTAGAAAAAACAAGAAAACGTTTCCTTGAAAACAAACCTTTCATCCTTAAGAGATCATAAAATTTTCTCTTAAATTATAAGCTCATTTTTTATCTTATGAAATATAAATATTTCCATAAAAAATCATCTACTAATTGGACATAAAATATATCCAAGGATAAATATATAAATAATCATATGGATAACAATAACTAATTTCAAAATGATGAAATGCATAATTTTTTACATCATAATATTTTCATCAAGGCCTCATATCAAGTCATCATACATAAATCAGTAAGGCATACACCAAATACCCAAGATAGTTTTTCTCATGAGACCTACTGATGCATCTAGGGGATATATAATATTGTGAACAACCCATTCACTTACTGAATCCATTTAATTCATCATATTAAATAAAATAATAACAATACAATACACAACCAACATAAACATTCATATTGAACAACTAGAATATAAAATGTCAATATTTTTCTTAGTAAATAAATAGAACATGATCATAATCCATCCAGAGAAATAATTTGGATGGTATCATTATATTATATCTCCATTGAAGTATAATAGTTTTTAAATAATTTTGGCATAGATGAAAAACATCTTTATAAAGACATCAGAAAGTCTCTTTGAAAACAAGAAGAAGTATCATTTGCTTTTGAAAACATTTTAAAACTAAAAATTATTAAAATAATGGGAATATGATTTTATTTGAAAAACTATGGAAACTTATATAAGAATATTTCTAATTAATAATTTCTATGATGTAATGAAAAGGTGGTCATGCAGTAAACATTAAAAACATTCTTTTGAACTTTTGTAAAAAAAAGTCAAAATAACCCACTAAAGAGATTTTAAAAATATTCCTTTTTAAACCATCATAGAGAACGTGAAAATTTATTTAAAATTACCATTAGAAATATTTGATTCATAAATAAGAACATTATTTAAACATTAAAATAACATGGACATGGAGGGAAAATATTTTGAAAGAAAAAATTTAAAATAAGTTTTTAAAGAAAAATCTCTTACCTCAAGTCCTGACTTATTTTGTATATTCTCTAACCCCAGAATAATAAAATTATATTGATAATTTAATTTTATGAAAAAAAATTAAAAGTTTATAATTATTCATTTTAATTAAATCATTATCATGTTTCATTTAGTTACTAAATCGGTTAAATTCACGTCATATGTTTCGAGGTTGTTCAGTTCTTAATTTTCAAAATTCCTTCGGTGGGTTGGTTATGGTCAAAGGTGTCATGGTTTAATTATATATAGAATATTAAACCTATTATAATTATAATTTTTATACATTTAATATAATTTTATAACCATCCATGTAAGGCGGTCATGAAAAATGAATTACATCACTTTGTGGAGATTATAGTTCGTACATAAGCATAGGTGATGTTTCCATTTCTCAAATGGATGGAAATAAATAAATTTAAACAATAATATATCTTTAAATAATCATAAATATTTCATAATTATCATCTATATTCATTAAAACTATCCTTATGTCCAACCATGTAATACGGTAATGATAAATGAATCACATCGTTTTGTGGAGGTGGTAGTCCACACGTACACACGAGTGACGTTATCATTTTCCAATGGATGGGAAGGTGAGAATGTAGATAATATTTCATATTTATATAATAATAAATATTTCATAAACATATTATATTTTCATTAATTAAATCTTTATAACCAGTCGTATGAGATGGTAATGAAAAACAAATCACATAGCTTCATGGATGTGGTAATCCACACATACACACGAGCGAAGTGTTCATTTTCCATTGGATGGAAAAGGTTATGGAAAAGGGTTTAACATCAACATAATAAAATTTCAGTATAGTGTAGATACTTATTTTATTATATAAGTATGATTATGATAGGTTTTAAGGATGGGGGAATAAATAAACTTAAAAGAAATATGTTAAGACTTATACCTCCTTTGTTGATATCCTCCTTTCGACTAAGCTTAAGGACTTTGAAGGAGAGGTTTGTGGTAAATCAATGGGATTGAGAAAATGGTAATGGAAGTTTATAGAAGTATTTGAGTATTTTTTTTAGAGATAAATGAACTTGATCTGTGTTTTGAAAGTGACTCCCTTTTTGTAGCTAAAAAATGATGTTGTTTTCTAAAATTTTAAATATTTAAGGGTCATGATTGTAATTTTAAAAATGTAAATTGGCACATACATGAAACATGAATGATATTATATAAAATTTCGCATCCACTTGGGTAAATTTATTATTTTTAGGATTTTATAATTATTTAAAAATAATTTTTAAAACATTAAATATCATTTAAAGTCATTTTCATGACTATACATGTATTTTGACTTTAAAGGCATAATGATAATAATGTAATTAGAATATAAAAACTTTAAATATAACTAATACTTTGTAATTATCCATTAGTTTCATATAATAACATGAATCATCCAAAAAATATTATTTTTAATGTTTTTTAAAAATAATTTACTTTATCTTTCTACTCCTTGCACAAGTGTTGCGTCGATATTGCATAAGTGTTCGAGATAATTATACCATAAATAAAAATTAAAAATAAATTACTATCATAAAATATTAATTTATTAATATTCAAAATAAATATTTAGAATAGTTCATAATTTCTTTTTATCCCTATGAAAACATATTAGATATATTAAAAGAAAGAGAGTGACATTTTATAATTATTCCTTACTTAAAATAATATAAGTGTCTTACCCATAGTCAAGTGGAGCTAATATAATTAAATTTAAAATATAAGGTTATAATATTATAAATAAAATCATCCAATAATAATTCCTATGGTATTTTATGACCTTATCGCAAAGTTTTAATATTAATTAATTCATTTTACCTTTTACCATAGTGATAACAATTTACCATGGTTGTTATTCATTATGTCCAAAAAATAAAATTGAATTTATTACTAAATTTGAGCCTAATAATTATAAATATAAAATATATTTTTCAATATTCAATTTTTATAACTGTAAGAAATTGATTTTATTATAAGTTCATAAAACACAATGAAAAATAGTTTTTAGACAAATGCATTTTTAAGCATAAAAATGAACTCATGCCAAAATAAAACATAATGTTAATTACTAGGGAATTAATTAAGTAGACTTTTAAATTACTTGATTTAAAGAAAATAAAAGACAGTTTTGTAAAAATTGTTATTTTCACTATTCAAAAATCAATCTTTTCAAAAAAATACAAAAAATTCACTCTAAGTTAATTTTTACATGATTATTTAAAAAAATATGTCCAAAATATCAAATAAAATTTCTAAAAGGGGAATAAATTAATTGCAATATCTACACACAAAATGCAATAAAAAACATTTTTGAAGAAAATGTATTTTTGAAACATAAAATAACTTTATTCACATTCCTTGATTAATAACCATAATAAAAATAATGTTAATTAATTTTATTGGATATATAATATACTGATTTAATTATAATCATCTATCAATATTGATTAATTTAATCTATTAAGATAAAAATACATTGTGCACATAAAAATAGTTTCATGGGAAATATTTCTTTTACCTTTAGAAAATTTTATCATCATTTCTGACCAATTGATAATCATTATAAGATTGATTATTCATTTTATTAAAGAAAAACATTCTCTATATATTTCATAATTTGGTTAATCCTATTCATACTCGCTAAACCAACATCTAGGTTATAATAGTTATATTTAAATAATAATAATTTAATAGTATATTGTAGTTTTTTTAACTCAATATTGTGTGTAGTACATACAATTGAACATAGTATTATTTAAAGAATAATTACATATTAAAATATCAAGGTGTTACATAGAAAATATATATGATTCGTGTGAGTCCCAAACCAACCCATATTACCCAACTATCCATAACTTTAGAAATTCTAACACAGCCCGAAGGGCGTTCCTAATCCCCACGAGCTGACAACAAGCACCCGAGCATCAAGAACTACTGTTGGGAAAAAATCCACAAAATAACATAAAACATGTATGAATAAAGAGAATTTTGGTATTTCAATACGATTCAATATCAAAAAAGGATACTGGTGTAAGTAAAAACGTGTTCCCAAAAACCAAAAACCAAGTACAAGATCCAAGAATAACCAAAGTACACAAAATTCAGAACTGCCAAACACCATGTGACATGTAGTCACCTTCATACTCCCACACACTACTAACTCAAAAAAAATGTGTCGCCTCATTGTGGAACCTTACCCTTTCCTATATCAAACAAAACAAGGTCTACACACACCTGAGGGTATGTGAAGGGTGTGATCACAACATGCCCAATGGGATCCCACCAAGTATTATATAAGCAGATTTTGTTAAATAATCCAAATATGCTCATTTTAAAAGAAAATAAGTCATGATACACAACTTTCAAAATCTATATCAAAACATGGAAATTCACCCTTTTTAATGCTTTGTAAACAATTTCATATAAAAAAGTTTTCAAATCACATTAAAATAATCCATTTAGAATTTTCAAATCATGCATCATAAAACCACATCAAATCATAGAATAATGGAAAGTACCCCTAGGATAACATAGGCCCATTCTAGATAGTTTTATCATACAATTATCAATCATGAATAGTGCGCACTAAACTTGTCCTCAACGTGATGAACAAAGGAGCATAGGAATACCTTGATATGTAATTCCCCCTATGATTTCATATAAAACAGCCCTCAATAATACTAAAGGAATAGAGGAATACCCCGGTGTGTGGTTCCCCTACTAATCCTAGAAATAAGTCTTTACATGACCCCCTCCTAAGTACCCCAATCTCCCATGTTCTAAAAATTTCAAATCATTTCCAAAGGGATTATCATATTTCAAAAATCAATCCAAAAACCCTTTTTCACACTAAAACCATGCTTTGAAATCCACTTTTCATAAACAAGTCAGTGGAGCTTTGAAATCAACCTTTATTTATCTAATAAAAAGGGAAACCCCATTTTATATCAAAAACCACCATACACACATTCCAATAAATTAGGGATCATGCCATTAATAGTTTATAAATCATGTTTATAAATGAGTGATCATGTGTAGTTCATAAAACAAAGACTTTATATGAAACAACTCACCTCAAACACTTGGTATTACAACGATTCAATGGGATTTTCACACCAAAGTAGATAAGGACATTTGAAAATGAGAGGGAATATTAAACCATGAATTCACAATTAAAAATATCTAATTCATACATTTCTAAAACAAATTAAATGAGATAAATCACTTACCACAATGATTCTAGAAGAATGTACAATAATAAAAAAATATTCGTACAATAATTACTAATTCCATAGAGGATCTATAAGAAACCCAATTATATCTTATCAAAACCCATGTATATAGATTCAATGGCCTCAATATATGGTTCCATTCAAGAAGATAAGGGTCGATCTATAAGAGAAATGAAGAACAAAAAAGAATAGTAACCTAGCTTTGAAAAAATAGATCAACGCCCAAGGATATGTCGAAATCATCCATCAAAAGGTAAGGAATCTATAAAATCACCAAGAGAGTTTTCTTAGGTCAAGATCCTAATCCAATGGAAGAATAATGAGGAAAATTAAAGGTGTTTTAGGTCTTAAAATAAAAAAATTGGATTAATATATTTTCATCACACGGTTTAACAAACTATGTGGAAACGGTGTGCCCCTTTTTAGGCTGTTAGAGAGGTCGCATGGTTTATTCATATGGTTTGAAAAAACATGCACCAACCATGAGAAATACCATTATCACATGTTGTGAAGTTTGAGGAGAAGATCGCATGATTTGTTCTAACCATGCACCAACCATGTTCCCTCCTCTTGAATTCCAAAACAAGTTGCACAGTTTCTTGGGATGACCCGTAGGGTTTTCCCTAACTGTGTACCAACTGTGCACAAACCCAGGAAACTCTAAAAACTTCAAAATTCACTCAAAATTACCCAAGACAGGACTGGTACAAGATATTCTCAAAACAAAAGGATACTCATAACTGAAAGTGGTGTCGCGATGTGACAATTCATCCCACCATATCACTTTTTACCCCCAAAAAAGTTATGTTACTGAAGGTTGATCCAAAAAAGAGATGTGGTCATTGCTCTATCATCAATGACTCTCTATATCAGGTCTCATGAGAATACATTCCATGTTTCCATAACACCCAAAACAACGTAATAGACTTTCCACAAAGGACTTTCTCCAGAAAATCAACATTCTGCACCGATTCCTCAACCAAGAACATGTATGGATCTAAAGCAATCTCTTCCTAATTCAAGACATGAGAAAGATCATGATGATATTTCTTGAACTGAAATATATGGAGTACATTATGAATAACAGTCAACTGAGATGGTAATGAAAACCGATAGGCCACGTTCCCAATCCGCTCAATAATCTCAAATGGTACAACATATCTCAGAGTCAACTTACCCTACTTCCCAATTCTACAGTGACCTAACTTAGGTGATACATTCAAGAAAGGCTGGTCACCAACTGATAATTCCAAAGGATGGCTCTGATGGTTCGTGTTAGATTTATTTTAACTCTGGTCCATCACCAATCATCGATGTGTTACCTAAATCTTCTCTAATGTCTCATGGACAACGTTAGGTCCCATAAGAGAGGTCTCTCCCACCTCTAACTAAAAAAAGGATATTTATAAGGGTGACCATATAGAGCTTCAAAAAGATTAATTCTAATTGATGACTGGAAACTATTATTATAAGAAAACTCAATCAATCCAAAATGTCTATCTCATGATCCTATAAAATCTAGAACGCAGGTACATAGAAAATCCTCTAGGATCTAAATAGAACGCTCTATCTGGTTATCTATATAAGGGTGGTAAGTTGTTCTCAACCTGACCTGAGTTCCCATCGCCTCCTGGATACCCTTCCAAAAGCAGTAGGTGAACTTGGGATCCCCATATGAGAAAATAGCAGACGACACCCCATGCAACCTCACTATCTACTTTATGTAAAGTTTCCTAAATTTCACAACTTTAGTGGTGTCCTGAATCAGAATGAAGTGTGTTGATTTAGTGAACCAATCAATAAGAACCTAGATAGCATTCTTACCTTGGGTATTTTGTGGTAATTCCATGATGAGATCCATGGATACCACATACCATTTACAAATTGGCATAGTATGAGGATGAAGAAAACCAAAATTATTTTGGTGCTCAAAATTAATATACCGGAAGGTATAAAAATAGGAAACAAAGTCAGCTATGTCACGCTTCATTTCTAGCCACTAGAACTAACGCTTCATGTCAAAATACATCTTCATGATCCTAGGGTGAACAACTCACAATGAACTATGAAAATCTTGTATCACACTCTTCCTAATAGATATTGTGATAACTAACCATCTTCCAAATAAAATAAACCCTTCCTAATAGAGATACTGGTTGAAAACGTTCCCCCCGCCATATAAGGATGCTTTGATTTCTCTGAACTCATCATCTTATTATTTCTCTAGAAGAATTGACTCGAGGAGAGATGAATTCAACTTAGCACTGGCTAGAATCATACCTGTCTCACCCTCCCTCGCCTTCAGGTGCTTCTGAGAAAAGAGTCCCATGAGATTCCATTCATCCTTAGATTCTAAGATGAAATGAGAGGGAAATTTCTGGCTGAGGGAATCAACAAAAGCATTCCCCCTCACAGGGGTGTAAGAGATATAAAATTCAAACATCTAAAGGTACTCCAATCATCACCTCTACTTGATATTCAAGACTTTCTATGAGAAGAAGTATCTTAAACTCTTATGATTGGAATAGATAGTGAACCTCACCCCAAAAATGTAGTGTCTCTAACAATCAAGAGCATGAATCATTGCAGTGAGTTTGAGATCATGGGTGGGATAGTTCTTTTATTATGTGTGAAGCCAATGAGATCCATATGCCACTACATGATCTCCTTACATAAGCACACAGCCCAAACCTGAACCTGAATCATCATAATACACTACATATCCCTAACCATCTTCACATAAAATCATGATAGTATTTGAGGTCAAACATCATTTCAAATCATCAAAGTAAGTCTGACATTTTTTCATCCCACAAAAAATCCACCCCTTTCTTAGTAAGAGCTGTCAACGGTGACGCAATTTTTTATAATTATTTCACAAACCATTGATAATAACCATCTAAACCCAAGAAGATCCATATCTTAAATACATTATATAGATCCTCCCATGAAAAGACAACCTTCACCATCTCGGGATCTACTAAGAAGCCATGTTTGAAAACCACATGTCTTAAGAACTTCACTTCCTGAATCCAGAAGTCACATTTTGATAACTTAGCATAAAGATGATGATTACTCAATATTTACAAAACTATTAGATGATTTTCATACTCCTCAAATTTTGAATAAACAAGGATATCATCCACAAATACCACAACAAAATATGCAAAATAATGGTGGAATATTTGGTTCATTAAAACCATGAAAACAATCAGAGTGTTAGTTAGGAAAAATGAAATCACAAGATATTCAAAGTGTCCATACCTTATCCTGAAAGTAATCTTTGGGATATCTGACTCCTTAACCCTAAGTTGATGATAACTAAACTTGATATTGATCTTTGAGAACCACTTATTACCCTTTAACTAATCAAACATATCATCAATACAAGGCAAATGATATTGATTCTTAATTTTCACCTGATTAAGCTTCTGATAATTGATACAAAGATGAAGAGTTCCATCAACATTCTTAGAAAAAAGAACAGGAGCTTCCCAAGGTGAAACACTAGGATGAATAAAACCCTTCACTTTTAAATCATCTAATTGAATATTCAACTCTTTCAACTCCATCAGTTTCATATGATGTGAAGGAATAGAGATCAGATGACTTATAGGCACTAGATCGATAGAAAAATCTACCTCTCTTACTGGAGGAATACATAGAAGTCGTCAGGGAATACTTCAAGAAAATCATTGACCTTTAAGGGAAGATCAAAACTAAAGGACTCATTCCCAAACTCAACTGTAAAAAGAAAATGTCAAACTCTCACATTTCGGATTATGAGGTCCTGCTCAGCTAGACCTCAGATTCAATTCACCCTAAAACATCCAAGAACTCTCATTAGGGTAGTTTCAATGATAGAAATCAACCTCGTATCGATGGAAAACCAACCAATCCATACCAATGATAACATTAAAGATATCTAGGTCAAGAACTAGAAAATCCTAGACAAACTCAACATCTGAGATCGAGAAAGAACATACAAGGCATCAAAAAACCTACTCCTTTTTCTTCCCAAGAGGTGTCGCGAACTCCATAATGAATGACATGAGTGTCATTGGAAGTTTCAAAAGATCTAAAAAATGGGTCGATATAAAGGAATGAGATGCACCTGTATCAAATAGAGTGTTTGCTATAGACGATTAAATAAATATTGTACCTCTCACTATCATTGGGCTGATATAAACTTCCACCGAAAACTCCTTTACGATGTGAAACTACTTCACTCCAGAGGCCTATGATTGGAGTCCTGTAAGATTGGAAAATTTCAATTGTGTTGAAATCCCCTTTGGAGATAATGAACCAAATCCATAACAATGTGCAGACAGATCCTGATAGAACGTCAGCAAATGACCTAAACAGCCACAGGAACTGTAGGTCTTTAGAGGTACGGGACAATAACACTTAGTGTACTTTATCTTGTCGCACAAGTAGAAATTCAAAGGAACATTGTTGGGTGCTACTAATGGTGTGGAGGAAGCCTTTTGTGGAGGTCTATTGTTGCCACCTCTACGAGTATCATGTCACTTCCTCCTATTTCCTTGTGAGCCACTAAAATTTTCATTGGGTAAAGGAGGAAGTCCAACTAAACCCAACTTTCCCACTAGATCCAGTTCTTCCATCAGTGCTCTATCCACTACCACTGCATAAGTGAAAAGATTTTGCATGAATACTAGAGAATGAATGTCTGTTTGCAAACCCATCTGGAATCTCTGAGCCTTCAGCTGATTGTTTGTCACAACCTTAGGAGAAAAAGGAACCAATTCAACAAAACTATTATCATACTCTCACTAAGTGATCACCCTACTGAATTGAGAGAAACTCTATATCCTCAACAAGGTTCTAGTCAATTTGAGGGTTCTCTCACAGAGCATCATCCGCAACGCCCTTCTAGGGAAAATGTGGAAGTTTTCTAAGCAGCATGGTACCATATCAAGGAATGAAAAAGAGACCATCAGACAAGGAAGAAATCTTAGTTTAAACCAAGAGAATTTATGTGAGAACTGAGATTAAACCAAGACAACCAAGGGGCATACCGATATTGGAAACAGACAAACTCCAATCTCCTTTTGATACCAATTTGTCACAAACCAACCCAGATTACCCAACTATCCACAACATGAGTCATTCCTGACACGACCCGAAGGGAATTCTCGATCCCTACGGGCTAGCAACAAGTACTTGGGCATCAAACTACCTTTGGGAATGATTTTCCACAAAAAAACATAAAACAAGGTAATATGAATAAAGAGAATGTTAGTATGTCAATACAAGTCAACGGTAGAAAGGATACACAAGTAAGGCAAAACAGGTGCCCAAAAACCAAAACCCAAGTAAAATATCTAAGAATAACCAAAGTACACAAATGTCAGAACCGCCCAACTCCACATCATATGTAGTTACCTCCAGACACCCACATCCTAGTTAACTCAAAAAAAACTCGTCACCTTATAGCGGCGCCTTTCGCTTTCCTGCATCAAACAAAACAAGGTCCACACACACCTAAGGGTATGTGCAGGGTGTGAGTACAACATGCCCAGTGGGATCCCAACAAGTATTCCATAAGCAGTCTTAGATAAATAATCCAAATATACTCATTTTATAAGAAAATAAGGCATGATACACAACTTTCACAATTTATATCAAACCATAGAAAATTCACTATTCATCCTTTGGGGTGCAATTCATTGGTTATGCCCCTGTTGTACTAGCGGCGGTGAGTTGGGAGGTCCTAGTTTCGAACTTCGGCATCTGCAACTTTCTTTAAATTGTGCCCCCACCCCCAAACCTACTGTAGAATAGAAATTCACCCTTTTCAACAGTTTATAAACAACTTCATATAAAACTATTTTCAAAACACTTCAAAATAAACCATTTGACATTTTCAAAGCATGCATCGTAAAACCACATCAAAGCATAGCATAAAGGAATACCCTGATGTGTAATTCCCTCCTATGATGTCTTGTAAACCAGTCCCTGGAATGATGATCAAAGGAGTAGAGGAATACCCTGATGTGTGATTCCCCTACTAATCATGGAAAAAAGTCCCCGCATGACCCCCCCCCCCCTCTTAAGTACCATGGGCTCCCATGCGTTGAACATTTGAAATCGTTTCCAAAGGGATTATCACATTTAAATAATCAAGCCAAAAAACTTTTTTTAACTCTCAAACCATGCTTTGGAATCCACTTTTCATAAACAAGTCTGCAATGCTTTGTAATCAACCTTTATCAAATAAAAAGGGGAAAACCCATTTTATATCAAAAACCATCGTACATGCATTTCAATAAATCAGTGGTCATGTCATTAACAATTTATAAATCATGTTTAGAAAAGATCGAGCATGCGTAGTTCATAAAACAAAAACTTTAAATGAAACAACCCGGCTCAAAGACTTATTATTTCAACAATTCAACGAGATCCCCATACCAAAGGAGAGAAGGTCTCTAGGAAACGAGAGAGAACCTTAAATCATGATTTCCCGATTAAGAATATTTGATTCATCAATTTCTAGAACAAAGGAAACGAGAGAAATCATTTACCGCAACGATTCCCGAAGAACACACAATAATAAACAAAGATCAAGACAATAATTCTCAATTCCATAGCAAATCTATAAGAAACTCAATTAGATCATTATCACAACCCTTACATCTAGCCTCAACAACCCCGATATAAGGTTATGTTCAAGAAGAGAAGGGCGTATCTAGAAGTGCAATAAAGAACAACAAAGAGCAGTCACAAACCTTTGAAAAACTAGATCCAACACCCAAGGATCTATCGAAATTAATCACTATGAGGCAAAGAATCTCCAAAATCTCCAAGAGGAGTTTCCTAGGTCAAAAGCCTAATCATCTAAAAGAAGAATGATGCAAATATGAGGTATTTCAAGTCTTAAAATAATAATAAAAACAGATTAATTAATTTGCATCACATGGTTTGTCTGCACGGCTTAACAAACCGTACACCACTTTCTGAGTTAATGGAGAGGACCCACGGTTTGACAAACCATGTAACAGTGCAAAATGCATTTGTCACATGTTGCACAATTTGAGAAAAAAGTTGCACGGATTGGTTTAACCATCTATCAATCGTGCACTCTCCTCTTGAACTTCAAAACAAGTTGTACGGTTTCAGGGGATGACCCACACGATTTTCTCTAACCGTGCACCAACCGTGCACAAACCCATGAAACTCTAAAAACTCCAAAATTCACCCGAAACAACCCAAGACAAGCTCAGAACAAGAGATGAATGGTGAATGCAATACATCTTCTCCAAACAAAAAACTGACAACAAATAGCTGCCTCATGGTACATCATGGCTTGGATCATCTGAATTCGACGAAATGACTTCATCTTTAATCACACAACAAAGCCTTCCAAGTTCTGGACTGAACGGGTTACCTCTTGGATCGAGAGGTGGAATCGGGACTCTGATCAGCATGGGCTCTTTGGCACTCACACAGCCGCCGTCTCACGATGGTGCCCTCCCTCGGAAGGGATCCTTAAGATCAATGTTGATGTGTCTCTCTCCAATGATGGATTTGTAGGAATTGGACTCTTGACTCGAGACCATCATGGCCAAATTATAGCTGTCAAGCATGAATCAAACCACGCTCTCTGGAAATCTGTCGTTGCAAAAGCATTCGCTATTCTTGTCGGGCTGAAATTTGCAAAAGATTTTGGATGAGAAGCTATCCACATTGAATTGGATTGTCTCATCATCATCAATGCTAACAGCTTTAATAATGGTGGCCTCCAATCTTTTGGCTTTCTCATCAAAAAAATTCAGTCTCATCAAAACTTTACAATCTGCTCCTCTATCATCAAAAGGGAAGGAAATGAAGAAGCCCGTCATCTAACCTCCTGTAGCCTTTCTGACGCGAATCATCTCTGAATTGATCTTTTTCCTTCATGGTTGTATGACTTTGTGACTGGTGATCTTTGTGATTAATATATCATTTTCCATTATCAAAAATAAATAAATAAATTCATACACGATTTTGATAAATGTTCAACTATTCATTTCCATTCCCAGGCTATTTTTCCACTTGTCATAAAAACCACTTTTCATTTTCCTCAAACTCAATGCATTCTTTTACATTTTCATTCTTCATATATTTTATAACATGCACTTACCTTTCAATCTTGTATGTTTATATTGGCATCCGGTGCGCACAAGGAAATGCTAGTTTATAAAAAATTAAAAAGCATGTTTCATGGATGAGCCGTCCCCTTAAAATTTATAAAAAACTATACAATTTCTATTGAAGAAGATTTATAAAAAAAATTAAATAATTTTCATACCATGTATACAAATAAATATTCCATGTGTATTAATAAATGTTAAATATTAATGTAATGTACTAAATGCGAAAAGATTAATAATAAACGCTATACGCAAATAAAGATTGATAACAGATTAAATGCTTTAAAAATTATGTTTTACGTAAATATATTAAATCACCAGCAATGTAAAAATATTAAACATGGAATTTTAACATTCATTTATTTATGTACACCAATTACACGCCTTGAGAAACCCGCATAGACATGGGCAAAAATGCCAACAACCAAATCGAACTGTACAGCCAAGCTGCCATTCATCCTCGAGTAGCTTTAATGGTGGGAAAGTTTGCTGCTTTCAAAAAATCCACCATTTCTTTCTTTTCGAGTTTTCAAATGACGGCGTATCTACAAAAGGAAAAGATTGTTTTTAAAAAAATTAAATGTGACTAATTTGGGGTGATGGAATTTTGTGATGAAAAAGATGAAGCGTCAAATAGAAAAAAAGAATAAGAAAAAACCTCCGGCAGGATAAATTGAGTTGTAATGCACCTCTGCCCAAAAGCTCAAAAAAATAACTGCATGAGATATTGCAATGTTAATCTGCTTGCGTAAACATAAGAGCTAAAAACTAAATTTTGAGGGAAAGGACCTTACCCCTGTCTGACTTTCTAACGCGTGGAAGGATCTCAGTACAGCAGGTATCCTTAAATGATGTTAGCACAAATATCTTTAAACCATACTGCATCACACGATAAATAAGTTCTAAATGATTTTTCATATTATTGTAATCCGGTGAGCTAAATATTCAATTTTAAATGTGTTAGCCTATATCAGCTTCTTCAAGAAATGTTTGCTGATTGCAATGCTTGGCTTTAGCCTAGAAACTTGCAAGCATGGAATCAATAAATACCGAATCAGCAGCAGCTTGCAACGTGACATGATCTCCCCATTCTCCATTCCTGCCATCGTATACAAACAATGTATAAAATTGGGAAAGAAAAGGGGAATAATATTATACCTGCTGGTCTTTTTTAAATACTCGTCATAGGCCATGGGAACATAACCGCCATAAACTTCAGGGCAAGACGTAAGCTGTGAAAAAGTCCTCAAATTGTCAATTCTTGAAAATTACAAAAGAAAAACAAAGATTGAGAACAAAACTAAATAAGACCAAATTTTATTAGAAAGACTTGCGCATAGAAATTTATGAAATTAGAATTTTAACTAACTTGGTTGACAACTTGTTGCCTCACAAACTTGTGGTGGTCTTGTGTGCGGTAAATCTGATCTGATAAAGCACGAAACTGCACAATGTTTAACTAATAAGCCATAACAGCAATAACGCATGCTTCACTGAACAGCTTTAAAAATCCCTGACAAGAAATCATTCCTAATAGATGAAGCATTAAAATAATATAGCCCCTGTGTGTGCAAGCAATGGAAAAATAATGGAAAAGGTGGTCATGTCATAAGCCAAAATAATTCTGCTACTATCATCAAGTCAATGAAATTTTGAGAATTTTTTATTTAGTTCATCTTCCCAGAAAACATGCAAACTCTATTTGATATTAAGAAATTACTTCAATGGACTAGAGGATAATAAATAACAAATTGATGGGAGCATCTATGATATTGCGGCACAAGACATACACAAAAGCCCAAAATTATAAGAAATCAAATATGAACCAAATTGGAGTGAAACGGTTTTGTAACGCAAACCCAAAGAACAATTTAGCAACTTAGGTAACGATATAAATGCATCAATGGATCACACTCACAAAAAAAAAAAAAAAAAGGAAGTAAAATCTTGGAAAGCGCATAACTGAGGCACAAACCTGACAGTTACCATCTCCCTGAACCTTAAACTCAACCAGGTCATATAGGTTCAATCTGAAAGCACAGAGATCAGTTGTGATAGATATAGTGACAAAAAGGTGAGAGAAAAGGTAACATGTATAATTTATAATACAATAGAGAGCATATGATCATGCACGCGTGTGAATACATAAAAAATATTTGCTTGCCCATTTAACGTTATTAAATCACCTGTAATTAATAAAAGAAACATAATATTATTCAACACTCCCCCGAGAGGGAAATATAAGTTAAAAAAACTCAACATGTGACAAAGAATTAGCCCCAATACTCCAAAGAATGTGCTAGGGACACTGTCCATACACCCATACATAGTATTTCATGATATATAAGCATTACACAATCTATTGGGGGATGTACAACTCTAGGCTTTACCATCACATCACAATATTTCATGCGTATGTGCACCCCAAAGAAAAGAAGTCATACGTCAATCATAAACATGAAAACCCCATGAGAAGGAAATGGATTACAAAATAATATCACAAAGCACAAACCAATGTGGTGTCAAGTAGGTTCCTAAGAGGAGAAGTGATTAAGGTATATTGGAAATTAAAAAATGAATACATAAGCATAGTTCAATAATATAGCTATCTAATTGAAAGAAATAGCATAAGAAAAAATCAATAAGAAGTTTTTCAAATTATTCCAATATCAAAATTTGGAAGGAAAGGATATTACATCTAAAAGGATTTGGAACATAAAAGTATCCCACCACTAGAGAAACACTATAATAAAATAGTAAGGTATAGAAAGCATAAATATAATAGTATTTCAAGATATATAAGAAAAATGAAAATCTTTTCAAACTAGTTAACTCCTTTCTTTGTTACTGAAGTGTCTGGCGGGATCGGTTTCCTCCACTGAGAAGAGGGGGTTGAATTAGTGAAGGACAATTTTTATAATTTCTTTTCAAGAAAAATAAACCTTTGTGACTTGTTAGAGTACAACCCACTGAAAACAGAAATAACTCAGGCTCACGCAATCATGCAGAAAATGAAACAAGAAACGCATCATTTTTACAAGGTTCAGATCCAATGTGAAATCTTACTCCTTATCGTGGCTTGTTATCCCCCCCCCCCCCCCCAACCACGGATTCTTTTCACTATAACCACAAGTGAATTCCTCTTATAAACATTTATGCGGCATTCCACCACACATGTCAAGAGTCACACCCAACATCACAACTTCACGCTGATGAAGAAGATCACCAAATAAACCAGGTTGCTTCGACAACAAAAGATAAGAATATCCACTTACACAAGCCTCCAAAATATGCAAGAAAAAATTGTCCATGGTGCAGACTTGAATTGGGCTGCACAAATATTCTCAAACTCAAATCAAATCTCTTGAAGTGAAGAGATTCATCAAATGTTGATCGCTGAATATTCAACCTCGGCTTCGAACCTTTACTTCTTTTTCTCACACACTAGAAAAACTCATGAATCGTTGTTGCACAACTGCACCACACACCTCTATTAACTACTACAACAAAGAAAACGTGTTGTAGAATGATAAAAGGAGAGACCCGAATCTCCAAGGTACTCTCTAAATGAGGCATTGAGGTTCTTTTATAATGAATACTAAAGACCACACCGGACCACAAGTCCGATGTGGGATGCAGACTCCAACACTCCCCCCCAAGCTAGGTGTACCCAACTTGGACACATAAAGAAAAGTGACAAAACCAACGACAATACAAAGCAAACAAGAAATGCTACAAACACTCCCCCTCAAGCTGGACATACCCAGCTTGATATAAAACAAGACAAAACAGAATAAAACAAAGATAAATCGCCATGGCTGCTGCTCCCCCTCACGAAAATGGATGATGTTGCTGAAAAAGATTTGTCAAGCCTCTCAAGCGGTGTCAGTCGACGGAGCGCCGGGAAAGCCGTAGTGGCGGTGTCGGTCGACTGAGCACCAGGAAATCCGCACAGGCGAGCCGATCGACAGAGTCGCCGGGAAGACCGCACGGGCGGGCCGGTCATCAGAGTCGCCGGGAAAACCGCAGTGGCGATGCCGGTCGACTAAGCGCCAGGAAATCCACACTAGCACCAGGAAAGCCGAACTTTCGGGGCCGATGACAAGAGGCAGGGATTCCGCAGAATCGTTGCGGGATCTGGCGGTGCCAAAGGGCCCAAATTCAAGGCGGTCGAGGTGCTGCGCCACGGTGGAGAAAGCGCGAGTGTTGGTGCACCGCTGCGGTGCACAGGAGGCCGTCACAGGGAGGCGCAGCGAGCAGGGAGGCGCGGCGAGCAGGGAGGCGCAACATCAAAAGGCCGTCGCAGGGGGGAAGAAGGTCGGCCATCTGGAATTGTTTGAGAGAGAGCCGCGACGGGAGGGAAGGTGTTGGGTCGCCGGGCGAGGTTGGGTTCAGATAGAGTCGCGCGCAACAAGGGTTCCACTAGGAACCGTCGCGCCCAGGAGCAGGGTAGCCGTGGAGGCGGAGGACTCACAGAGGGACATCTACGAGGCCGTCGAGGGTCGTCGAGAAAGAACCGCGGAGGGAAGAACTTCCGCTGGAGGAGCGTGTCGTCGCATGCGGGAAGGAGGGAGTCATCGTCGTCGCACGCAGAGGAGAAAGCGGGGAGGGGCAGGCCGTCGCGAAGGAGGGATGGCGTGAGAGAGCCATGTGGGGGAGAACCCACGGCGGGCGGGATGCGGAGTCGCGCAGGAGGACGGGGCCTTTGCGTGCAGCAGGGAGGGGCGCCGAGGAAGCAGCTCCCGACAGGGGGGAGATCCGTCAGAGATAGGGCCATCGCGCGCAGCGGGAAGGGGCGCCGAGGAAGCAGGCGCCGACAGGGGGAGATCCGCCGAAGATGGGGTCGTTGCGCGTAGCGGGAAGGGACGCCGAGGAAGCAGACGCCGGCAGGGGGGAGATCCCACGGCGGGCGGGATGCGGAGTCGCGCAGGAGGACGGGGCCTTTGCGTGCAGCAGGGAGGGGCGCCGAGGAAGCAGCTCCCGGCAGGGGGGAGATCCGTCAGAGATAGGGTCATCGCGCGCAGCAGGAAAGGGCGCCGAGGAAGCAGGCGCCGACAGGGGGAGATCCGCCGAAGATGGGGCCATTGCGCGTAGCGGGAAGGGACGCCGAGGAAGCAGGCGCCGGCAGGGGGGAGATCCGCCGGAGATGGAGTCGTCGCGCGCAGCAGGAAGGGGCGCCGAGGAAGCAGCTGCCGGCAAGGGGGAGATCCGCCGGAGATGAGGCCGTCGCGCGCAGCGGGAAGAGGCGCCGAGGAAGCAAGCGTCGGCAGGGGGGAGATCCGCCACCTGGGAAAAGAATCCGGAGGGGTGGCAGCAGAAAATAAACCTAGCCCTACATGGGGGGTCGCCGCCCCCCACGGGGGATAAATAATGAAAAACCCTAGACGGGGGGAAATAAAATGGGAGAGAGGGCTCAGGATTAGGTTCCCTCTAATACCATGTAGAATGATAAAAAGAGACCCGAATCTACAAGGTACTCTCTAAATGAGGCCTTGAGGTTCTTTTATAATGAATACTGATATGCGCGTCGCAACGCGTGCAAATTTGCAATATTTATTTATCTACTAACTACTATAGAAGTGGCGAGCAAGGTCGAACCACAGAGAGAATGTAAGTAGACACTAGAAATGTCCTTTTGGAGGAATGTCCAGGCAGAAGAGCTTTAATTGTGTGATTAACAACTAAGTTCTAAAAACTAAATGACTATTTTAATAATGACTATTTAAATTAACTAAAACTATCTAAGTGAACTAAGCTATGAAAGAAACTGGCAGAGATGGAAGTGTCTGAGTCGTGACGTCCGTTCAAGTGCATGCAATGTCAATTATTTAATTCTCACATTTGAATATTTATTTATTCACTTATCACCGATTTCAAATTTAATCAAAATATTATCTGGTCTCGTTCTTTGATGTTAGACAATATTCTAATGTTTACACAAATTATCCGTCATTTCGTTCTCTGTCCTGACGAATAATTTGCGCGTCATTATAGCACTGAATCACTTGGTGAAATACGATGATCCGTTTCTCACAAAGTTGAAGTATCTACCTACGTTGGGTTCGCTCAAATGAGATCACTTATTCAGTATCACTCACACAAGTTTGAAGAAGCGCACACACAAAATATTAATTTTTCAATTAATATATTTATTTATTCAGAATTCGCTCGCGCGCTTGATCGAATTCCGGATAAATAAATTCTCTGATGAACTCCTGTTCGTGATTACTTATTAGATATCACACGAACGGGCACCAAAGCATGTGTGCAGAGCCCAAATAACAATTAATTTCAACGCAGATATAATTAATTAAATAAACATCCAATTAAAATTAATTTAAAAGGCAATCAAACATGAGGATAAATTAAAGACATGCAATTACCGTCACTTTCGTCACAACTCCAATACAAAAAGGATTAGTCTGCCATCATGACGACACGACACATAAAATAATAAATAGAAGATATCACCGTGCTCGTGTCGTTGTTGTGGTCACTACGAGACGACGTCAACGATCGCAAAATAATAATCATCACTCCGCTCTGTGCAGTCGGTGACGCCGCACCCGAATCAAACCACCGCACCGCTAGAAATATGATCCAATCTGCGCTCGCTCTCGCCGTGCGACGTCAATCTCCGGAAGCTCAAACAAACCACTGCGCACGTCGATGATGTGTCTGAACCTTCGTTGTGCTCCTGATGATGGTTTGCCGCTAGTTCTGACCGAGGAGGGTTGCTCGTTGTGACTGCGCACTGAAGTGGTTGAGAGGAGATAGGGTATATGGGGATGCGGGTAGCAGGGGATGGGGTGGGGCGCGCTGGGGAAAAAGGGCGAGGGGGTATATGCGGGGCGGATGAGAGGTCCGTGAGAGGGAGAGTGGGGAGGGGAGAGGGAGTGTGGGGCGGCGGCCGCTAGGGGTGAGGGAAAAAGGGGCGACCGGCCTACAAGGGAGGAGGGGGCGGCGGGGGTGGGGCGTGAATAGGGGGAGGGAGGGGATGGCGGGTAGCAGGGGATGGGGTGGGGCGCGCTAGGGAAAAAGGGCGAAGGGGTATATGCGGGGCAGATGAAAAAATAAAACAAAAAAATGTTAATTTCAAATTTAAAAAAAAAACTAATTATATAATTAAAATAAAAAAATGATGATAATAATAATAATAATATATTAATGCACATGTAATTAAATATAATATTACTATTAAATATAATAATAAACTAATAACAAATACTATTTTATTAATGCAATAAAATAATGAAATAAATTAAAATTAAAATATACATACTAATAAAAATTAATAAAATAAAATAAACTAAAATTAGAGAAACTAATAATAATAATAGTGTTAAATATAATATATAAAATTAATATAACTAATAAAAATACTAAATCACTAATATAAGTATATAAATTAACTAAAAATTATCAATATATCTAAACTACTACAAAACTACAAAAATAAACTAAAAATATCAAAAATGGTTAAAATAATTAATTAAAACTAAATTAGAAAATTATACAAATACATGCGAAATCCATGTACATCAAATACTAAAGACCACACCAGACCACAAGTCCGATGTGGGATGCAGACTCCAACACGTGTATTCATAATTACCCCACGATCTCCATAAATGCATCGTGGCCCAGCAGGCTAGAATCATAGCTTAAAAACCAAGATCTATAATTATGGAAGCATTCAAAATCATCCATGTATCGTCATAAAGAATTTTTCCTCATAATATTCGATTTCTGGAAACATGCAAAATATCAATTCATACGTAGCCAAAAATTCAAATTTCCCAAATCAGCTATGTCGCACAATCGGTTACCTGAATTCTCAAATCAGCTACGTTGCACAATCGGCTAGGTGAATCGATTTGGATACATCGCTGAAAACAGCTACCTGGATCATTTGGTTACGTAGCAACATTCGACTACGTGAGTCAAATCGGCTACATCGATCATTTGGCTATGTGACTCATTCGGCTTCGTAAATTCGATTACGTGACAGAATCGGCTACATTGATCATTTGGCTACGTGAAAGCCCATATTTGTCTACGTCGCTGAATCGGCTACGTGAATTGTTTATGTAGCAAAAATGGCTATGTGAATCGGCTATGCAACTTTACACTTCACCAATTCAGCTACATGAATCTTGGAATTTCCAGAATTTACTCAAACTCAGCCGATCTCCAGTCCTCAAAAACACTTGGTAGCATCATGAAACTTCCATGATATGTAGTCATACAAACCAGATCAAGCGTCGTCAGAATTAATGAGCACCTCAGGAAAGGTTGTCAACAAATACAACCAAAACTCACCAAGAACTATGGGATCTTCAAGCTTTCTCAAACCAAGCCACAAATCCATGGGGGTTTTCAATCTCCCCATTTGGATTTGTTGACAACAATTTGAAACCCCCTAACTTACCATACCTCAACAATCACTTCATTCTCGAAACAGTTGAACCATTTCATCGTCCCCGAGGAGAATTATGGAAGACCACTACATCAACCCCTTCATCACAGACTTCTCTCCCCCTTTGGCAACATAATCCAAGGGCCATGGGTGATCACAAAGCAACAGATACTCAAGTGTGTAGGGAAGGTTGAACATGCAATTTCAACCTTAACACCAAGAATCTCTCACATGGCATAGCTTTACAAGCTGCTCTTTGTTGACAATATATAAAAGTATGATTTCACCTGAAGACACCTTCTCTTTGATAAAATGATATCGAATGTCAATATGCTTAAACCGAGAGTGTTGAACGAGATTTTTTGAAAGATCAATAGCACTCTGATTATCACAATCTTCAACGATTTCAGAACATCAACCCACAAAGCTGCTAGCTAAAACTGCATCCATAAAGCCTGTGTAACTACATAAGTAGCTGCCACATATTCTAATTCAGCTGTACTTTGGGTCACTGAACTCTGTTTTTTACCGTACAAGCTAACACAACCATCAACAACAAAAAACCATTCCACCTTATGTGAATCTACGATCTTTACAGTTACCCGCCCAATTTGCATCAGTGTAACCAAAACAGTCTAGATTCGCACTGCATTTGTAGAGCAAGCCATAATTCACTATACCTTTTACATACCTCAAAATTCTTTTAATTATAAGCATGTGCGACTCGTTCGATTCACTTCGATACCTTGCAAACAGGGTCACCACATAGGCAATGTCAGGTCTGGATGCTTTGAGATACAAAAGGCGGTCAATCATACTTCTAAATTTCTTCTGATCAACATTGTTGTCTTGATCATCTTTGTTCAACTTTGTGTCATCTAGAAGCCTCTTTAGAATCTTCCATTCCAAACTTTCTCAATAGTTATTCGATATACTTTTCTTGAGAAATAAAGACATAATCTGCTCAACTTGTAGGCTCGGAAAATAGTTTTAGTTCCCACAACATAAACATCTCAAGTTGCTTCTGCATCTTTGTTGCGAATTCTCCACATAAGCAATTGTTATTACTGACAAAAATTATGTCATCCACATATACAATCACCATTAGTGTGTCTGAGGAATCCTTCTTCAAGTACAAGTTGTTATCTAGAATGTCTTTGGCAAACCTCATTTTTCTCAAACAGTCATCAAGTTTAGAATACCAAGCCCTTAGAGCCTATTTCAAGTCATACAACGCTTTCTTCAATCTACAGACCATTCTTCCATCATTGTCAAGAATGAAACCATCTGGTAGTTCATTAAGACCTCCTTCAAGGTCACCATTCAGAAAAGCAAATTTCACATCCATTTGATATATACCCTTTAATGATTCTGAGCTGTCACTGCCAAGGACGTTCTTATGTCTTGTTAAGAGTATTAGATATTTTTAGATATTCTTAATATTCGTGTCCCACATCGGTATGAGTTATCTTTTGTACTCTTTCTCATCTATAAATAAAGTATTCTACCTCATTGTGAGGTACGGTTTCCATTTCAACATGGTATTTGTTGGGCAAGTATTGTCTCAACAATACTCTATAAATTTTAATTGATTTTGATGCTCTCAAATACCCTTGTTTGTTTTACTAATGATATTGCTTTGAATATATTTCAGTAAATTAATATTCATTACAATGTTTATTCTGAAATTATATTCAAGCTTTTAATTCGCAAAGAATATTTGTTAAAGTGTTCGGAACACTCTTAAATGTATCTGAAAACACTGTTCATACCCTACGTTTAGAACGTAATGTAAAGAATAAACCCTACGCTTGGAACAACGCGTATTGATCATGAACCTTACGTTTGTATTCAACCTTACTTTGGAAGAAGGTGCGTATGGATCGCCAACCTTACACTGGAAGGAACGTATGGATAAAGAACCTTACGTTTGGATGTAACCTTACGTTTGTAAAGAGAAGTATGGTTAAAGAACCCTATGTAAGGAACCCTACGTTTGAGGACACAAACGTATGGTTCATCAACCTTACGTTATCAACCTTACGTTTGGAGAATGAACACTACGAAGTTGAACCCTACGTTTGGTATTTTATCATTTTATAAAGGAACCCTACGTTTGACTTTTCAATGTCAGAGATTTAAATTCGCGATTTTATCCGAGATTTCTGCGGCGGACATGATAGAATTACAGGTTATTTCAAAGCTCGTTTACGACCGATTCAAAACTCGTTATGATTGATTCAAATAATCGTATTCAACGGAGAAATTCACTCATATTTTTAAGAAAAGTTATGAATTCTCTTAACGTTTTTGAATTTGAATATTCACGATCTTTTAGGCAACTTTCTTGGATCTGGAATTCCAAAACAGGCTTTCTGCTTTATATATTCTACCAATGCATCATTTCAATATACGGTATATACAAGTCACATATTTTCATATAAGATTTCATTCTTGAAAAATATCTTTTACAGTGCTGCTGCAACGAACGATCGATTCTGAAAGAAGCTACACTTTGAAGACATACACGTTCAATCTTTCACTGCTGTAAGATTACTGCTGTTATTTGTTGCTACTTTTATTTGAAGATCGTTTTGCAAGAGTGATCGCTTCAGAACTACCCTTTCTTGAAGACTTTCTTTTCTGAAGAAGAAGATCCATCTACTGTTAATTGTTGTTGCTGCAATTGTGAAGTTCAACCCGATCAACCTTCAAATCAAACTCTTTTGATTTATTAGAGTATCAACTACTCGTGCTCAGTTGTGGTGGAGTATCAGCTTCTCAACCTAAGCTGTGGATAACCGGTTCCCTATTAGAGAACCAGAAGGCCTTGTTTAGCCTTATTTGTAAATGTGTCAACTGTTCGTACTCAGTTGTGGATTTGTGGTCTTATGATAAGAGGACCTTGCTAGTGAAATTCACCAAACTCGCAGAGAGTAATTGGTGGTGGACTAGGGGACCTTTGTGCCCCGAACCACTATAAATTTATTGTGTTCTTTCTTTCTGTTTATCCGCTGCACATATTTCATACAGAAGAAAAACGCTGCATATCTACATATTTCACAAAGGGATTCAAAAGCCAGAATTGTGGAAGTTTCTTGAAAAGACACAATTCACCCCTCTTGTATTACTTTGTATTATTCCGACCTAACAATTGGTATAAGAGGTGAGCTTTTGAGGTAAAGCTATAGCAAGCTAAAAGTATAAGTTATAAAAAAAGCAGATGGCAATGGCTGATCCAAGAGAAGGAATGTCTATGGTTCATGCTTCATACTTTAATGGCGAAAATTATGGATGCTGAAAATCTTGAATGATTATTTATCTGAAAAATCTAAACTTCAAAGTTTATTCAAAATCGTTACTCCTTATAAAATTCCTGAGAAACCAGAGACTTGGACTGCTGAAACAGAAGTTGAATATGACATCAATTTAAAAGCAATGAATGCTATCATCTGTGGACTTGAACCAGATGAGTTTAATCGTGTTTCACAATGTCCTACAACATATGAGATGTGGAAAACTATTACAGTTGCCTATGAAAGAATAGACAATGTAAGACATATGAGGTATGCTACAACAAAACTAAAATTTGACACTTAGAATGCTTGATGATGAAGAATCACGCAGATGAATGGAAGGTTGACAGAGATCGTCAATAATGTTACTGTCTTGGGAGAACCCATCAAACAATCTGATCAAACTCTAAAAATACTCAGAGTACTACCCTGACATATCTGCTGCTATTCGTCAATCATCACCTAAGGATCTGACTATGAAAGAATTAATTGGAACATTGATGATGTATGAAGCAAAAATGCAAGCTGAAGATGAAGATCGTAAGATTGTAATGAAAAAGGAAAATACTGCTCTCAAAGTGACATCTCAAAAGCATAGCAAAAAAACAAAACAAGAATACAAAATAGAGGAAAATTCAGATTCCTCAGATTCTGAAATGGAACTGGCTCAGCTAGTCAGAAAGTTTAGCAAATTTTACAAAAAGAAAAGAGGCTTCAGAAAGTTATTTAAGAAAGATGGCAAAAAACCCAAAGAAGTTCGATGCTATGAATACAAAAAATTGGATCATATTAGACCTGATTGCCCTTAATTGAAAGATGAAAGAAAAATGCCAGAAAAGAAATATCAAAAGAATTTTGATTATGAGCATAAAGGAAAAAGAGCAATGAAAGCTACGTGAAGTGTATCTGAAGACTCTAGGAGCTCTTCAAAATCTGATTCAGAGAAAGAACCACAAATCAAAAAGTCAATATGTGTTTTATGACCAATGAAGAAGAAGAGGTACAATCCTACTACTCTGCTTCTGACTATGGTAGTTGCTAAAATGATAAATTAACTGTTTATTGTTCTATATTAGAAGAGAAATTCCTTGTTAAAGAAACATAAATCATTAAAAAATATTCACAATACTATTTTAGGTGAAAGACACTCCTAAAACAACATAAAGTGTTGGATTGGTGTTGCCCGATCCGGTTGGGCCGAATGCTTGTGGTCCGCAACTTTCGCGGGTCGAGCTCCGCGGTGAGCTCGTTGGGGGTTGCAGGGGGTAGCGCACCCCTGCTCCGGGGGTCCGGGGGCCTTCCCCGGCCCAAATTTTCGGCACTGTAGCAAATGCTGAAAACACCGATACCGACAGGCACTGTAGCGGTGCGGACTTCGGGGTCAACTTTACTGTAGCGCTTTTGACAAAGCCAGCCGCCGTTCACTGTAGCGACGCGGACCACTTTTCAAATAGTGATCGTCTTCTCCATTTGTTTTATAGCCCATTTCGGGCTAGGGTTTCATGTTGGAAATCATCTGTAATTTTGTGCTCCCGAATCATAGTGAAATTCTGCCTCTCCCGTGGACGTAGGGATTTTTCCCGAACCACGTAAATCACTGTGTTCATTGTTGTTTTTCCTTCTTTCGTTTTCTCGTTTTCTGTCGTTGTGTCTCCCAGCGATTCCGCAACATAAAGAACTAGTTGAAAAATTCAACTCATCTACAACAAACTGCATTGATCATGAAAAAATGATTAAAGAACTACAGGATGGAGTAGAATCTTATAAGAGTACTGCAATTACTTTTACCAAAGGAGAAAAGGTTTTAAATGAAATTCTTGGAAAGAATGTTATTAAAAGAGAAAGATTTGGAATAGGAAGCAAGGGTGAAAAATCAAAACTGTATAAGAATTATTTTGTGTCCAATTCGAAAAATGTTACCTGTTATTATTGTGGAATAAAAGGTCATGCCACTAACAACTGTTATTTGAAAAATCCTCAAGTTAGTGGTATTAAAAGGACTTATTTCTAAAAATTTGTCTGAAACAAGTAATATGAATTATGAAAAAATAAAGCAGATCTGGATTCCCAGATGATTGCTTGCTAACACTGCAGGACCCAAGAAAATATGGGTACCAAAACACACATGTTTAATTGCTTTTGCAGAAAACAGGCCACAGGAATAGAAAAGCTATATGGTATATGGATAGTGACTATTTCAGGCACATGAGTGGACTCAACAAATTTTCATACATTAACTCAAATGAATGGAGGTTTAGTCACTTTTAGTGACAATGCAAAAGAAAAAATTGTTGAAGTTAGAACTGTTGAAGATCCAAAAACTATCTCAATCAACAAAGTACTGTATGTGTAAGGGCTAAAGCACAATCTGATAAGTATTTCTCAACTTTGTGATGATGGTTTTTATGTTGATTTTTCAAACAATTCCTACTCTATCTTTAAAGATAAACTGCTTAAATTTAGAGCACCTAGAACTGATAATGTTTATACCTTGGATTTAAATTTCTTGTGTAAACAGAAAGTGAATTGTTTAACTGTTAAGACAAATGAGTCATGGATCTGGCATAGGAGACTTGGTCATTGTAATATTTATGTTTTACATAAATTATCTAAGAAGCAGTTAGTTTCTGATTTACCTTGTCTTAAATTTGATAATGACAGATTCTGTGACGCGTGCCAAATTGAAAAACAGCACAAATCTTCTTTCAAATCTATTAACAAAATTGATACATCTAAACCTTTAGAACTTATCCATATGGATTTGTTTGGACCATCCAGAGCATCAAGTTTGGCTGGTAAATTATGTCTATGTTTTAGTTGATGATTATTCTCGGTTTAGTGTATTTTCTAAAACTCAAAAGTGAAGTTTTCACTGTTTTTGAAAGGTTTTGCAAAATTGTTCAAAATGAAAAAGGTTTTAAAATAATTTCATTAAAAAGTGATCATGGTGGAGAATTTAAGAATTAAGAATTTAATTCTTTTTGCTCAAATCTGTGTATTAAACACACCTTCTCTGCACTAAGAACACCTCAACAAAATTGAATTGTTGAAAGAAGAAATAGAACTATTCAAAAAATGGCAAAGACTATACTGAATGAATACAGTCTTCCTACCTATTTTTGAGCAGAAGCTATAAGCACAGCCTGCTATATCATGAATGGAGTTTTAATAAGGCCTATTTTCAAAAAGGCACCCTATGAATTTTGGAATAGAAAACCAAAAGTGAGGACAATCTTGGTAAGTTCAATCCAAAAGCTGATGAAGGAATGCTTTTAGGATATTCTGCTACTTCTAAAGCCTATAGAATGTTTAATAAAAAATCAAAGATTGTTGAAGAACCAGTTCATGTAAAGTTTGATGAAACTGACCCTTTCATTAAAGAGAAATATCAAAAAGATGAATTTACTGATTCGTTTAATAACATGAGACTTGAAACCCCTAAAGCTGATTTTGAAAATGATATTAATAAAATTCAGTCCAGTTCAGAAGAACATGATACTGAAGAACCTGAAAGTGTCTTACCTAGACAATCTAGAACCCTGAAGAACCATGCTTTAGAAACTGTTATAAGAGACCTAGATACAAAAATTAGAACTAAAAGAAATGTAGGAAACCTAGCCGAATTCTCTGCCTTTCTATCTCAGTTAAAACCCAAGTCTACTGAAGACGCCTTAGAAGATAAGAGTTGGATGTTAGCAATGCAAGAAAAACTAAACCAATTCAAAGGGAATGAAGTTTGGGAATTAGTAGAAAGACCATCCAATTATCCAGTTATAGGAACTAAGTGGGTCTTTAGAAATAAACAGGATGATCAAGGGATCATAACCAGAAATAAAGCTATATTAGTAGCTAAAAGATATAATCAGAAAGAAGGTATAGATTATGATGAAACCTTTGCCCTTGTAACTAGATTTAAAGTCATTAGAATCCTTTTAGCTTATGCATCCCATATGAACTTTAAATTATATCAGATGGATGTTAAATCTGTCTTTTTAAATGGATATTTAATGGAGGAAATTTATGTTGAACAACCTCCTGGTTTTGAAAATCCTCAGAAACCAAATTCTGTTTTTAAACTTACCAAAGCTCTTTATGGCCTTTGTTGAGGGATAAAAGAGAGAGATCCGAACCCCCAAGGTCGTTCTCCAAAGGAGCCCTTGGGGTGTATTTATAACAAATAATAAAGACCACACCGGACCTCAAGTCCGATGTGGGATGCAGACTCCAACACTCCCCCTCAAGCTAGGTGAACCTAGCTTGGACACATAATGAAAAGAAAACAATAAAACAGACACTAACACTCCCCCTCAAGCTGGACATACCCAGCTTGATGACAAAACATGACGAAATAAAAAGAAAGCTGCAAAAGTTGCTGCTCCCCCTCACGATCGAAGCTCCTCCGCAGGATGATGGATGGATGAGGTTGCGGGCGCAGCAGAAGAAACCACTCAGATCGGCTGGTTGACGGAGCGCCAGGAATGCCGCACTAGTGGGGCCGGTCGATGAAACGCCGGAAAATCCAAACTAGCACCGGGAAAACCGCACTTGCGGGGCCGGCGACGGGAGGCGGGGATTCCGCAGAAGTGTTGCGGGATCTGGCGGCGCCAACGGGGCCCGAATCCTAGGTGGTCGAGCTACTGCGCCAGCGAATGGACGTGCCGGCGGATAGAGATGCGGCTGCCGGGAGATGCCGGGAGATGCCGGCGAGGCGGGGATGCCGCAGGAGGTGCCGAAAGGGAGCGGATGAATCCAGGCGGAGGGAGGGCCGCCTTACAGGAGGAGGCCGACAAGGAGGGAGAGCAGCGGAGATGCGCGGGGACGGATCTGGCCGGAACAGTCCGGAACTCGCCGGATCTGGCCGAAAATCGCCGGATCTGGCCGGAGTAGCCTGGATCAGGCCGGAGCCGGCCGGAGTAGCCTGGATCTGGCCGGAAATCACCGGATCAGGCCGGATTCGGCCTGAGCTGTCCGGATCTGGCCGCCGGAGAGCAGCAGGCGAGGTCACTGGGAGGGGAGCGGGACGGGAGATGCCGCCGGAGAGGGGTCGCCAGACTGGAGGGAGATCCGCCGGGAGCCGGGAGCCGCGAGCGCGCGGGAGCAGCGGGAGGCGCCGGGAGCAGCGGGAGTCGCGGGAGGCCACGGGACGCAGGGGAGCCGGGAGCCACGTCGCGCCGGGGAGCCGCGCAGGGAGGAGGAGTGCACACGGCGGAGGGGAGACGAGGAGACAGCCGCGCGGGAGGGCCGGCGAGGGTAGGAGCGGCGCTGGAAGGGAGATTCGCCGGAAGGACGCGATCCGGGCAGAACCGGGAGGCCGGCCAGACGAGGCCGCCGCGCGGGGAGAAGCACCGCCGGGAGAAGATTCGCGCCGATAGAGAGGGCCGCCTGGAGAGGGCGGCGCGGGAATGTGCGCAGGAGGAGCGGGCGCCGGTGGGGAGAGCCTGCGCGCCGGGAAGGGAGACCCGCCTGGGAGTCGCGCAGGGCAGAGGCGGAGGGGCGGCGGCGGTAACCCTACGGGGCTTTGAGGCCGCCGCCCCCCACGGGGGGAAAAAATGTAACCCTAGAGAAGAATAAAAAAAAAGATGGGAGGGGGGTCGGGATTAGCTTCCCTCTGATACCATGTTGAGGGATAAAAGAGGGAGATCTGAACCCCCAAGGTCGTTCTCCAAAGGAGTCCTTGGGGTGTATTTATAACAAATAATAAAGACCACACCGGACCTCAAGTCCGATGTGGGATGCAGACTCCAACAGCCTTAAACAAGCACCTAGAGCTTGGTATGAAAGATTAAGTTATTTTCTTTTGAAAAATAGATTTACTGTTGGATTGGCAGATCCAACACTTTTTAAGAAAACCGTTTGTTCTAATATTTTATTAGTACAGATTTATGTTGATGTTATTTTAGGTTCAATAAATAAAAAACTTTGTAATGATTTTTCAAAACTAATACAAAAAGAATTTGAAAAGAGTATGATGGGAGAACTAAATTTCCTTTTAGGATTTCAGATTTATCAAAAAAATTATGGAAATGTTTTAAATCAAAGCAAATATACTATAGATTTATTGAAAAAGTTTGGACTTGAGAACAGCAAGTCATACACAACTGCTATGTGTACCGATATAAAACTTGATTTGGATAAATCTGGAAAACCAGTTGACAACAAGTTATATAGAAGTATGATTTTTAGTCTGTTATATCTTACTGCTAGCAGACCAGACATTATGTTTTCTGTATGTCTGTGCTAGATTTCAATCAAATCCAAAAAAAAATTCATCTTACTGTTGTTAAAAGAATTTTTAGATATTTAAAAGTAACTGTTTTTCAATCTCTCTTTATCCCAAAACTTCTGATTTTCATTTAATTTCTTATTTAGATGTTGATTTTGGAGGTTGTGGATTAGATAGAAAAAAACATCTCAGGAACCTGTTACTTTTTAGGAAAATCTTTAGTATCATGGTCAAATAAGAAATAACACTCAGTTGCCCTATCAACAGCCGAGACAGAATATGTTTCTGCTGTCAGTTGTTGTGCAAAAGTATTGTGAATGAAAAACACACCTTCCAGAAATTATTTCGGTCAAGTTTGTTTTCATTTACTTTAAATTTGCTTCAATTTATTTCGGTCAAGTTTGTTTATTGTCTTTATTTGTTTACTTTAATTTTTCTATTAAAATTAGTATTTCGTTTATTTGCTTAAATAAATATTTGCTCGTTTTTAGTTTTAAACCACGTGTTTTCAAAAACTAATAATTAATGATTACCTTACATAATCAGCACGAGAAACCAGACCGTATCATCATCTGTCAGAAAACCCTTCGACTTACCTTACCCTTTAGTCTTCAACCCGTTTCGCCTTCCAGAACCCTCATCTTTCTTCCAAACCCTAAAATCCGAAAACCTTCAACCTTCATATTCTCAAGAATGACGAAGACCAAGCGAACCGATGAAGGTGAACCAAGTGATCTGAAGCATCAGCGTGTTCCCTCCAAAAAGATTCTTCAAGGAGAATTTGTCGATTTCGAATGGTTGTATCAGACGAACCTTCGACTCAAGCAAACTCTTGCATTCCAAGGTTTGGAATTTCTGTTCAATGAGGAGAATACAGATTTTTTTTATGAAGTAAAGCTGAAGCATTTCTACAGTAATGTTCAGTTTAGTTTCGGTGAATCAGAAGATACGATATCTTCTCGAATAGAAGATAAGGAATTTTCAATCTCTTCAGTTGAAATAGCTCAAATTTTAAAATGCCCTCATGAAGGAGTATTCCATTTTGATCTTAGATCAATTGGAAATCAAGATCATAAGTCTGAAGATATAATGTCTTTTATGTTTGGTTCAACAAACATTAGGAAAATATTCGTAAAGGATCTTGAGGCAGACCAAAAGATTTTAGTCAAGTTTATTCAAACTGCTATTGCTCCAAGAGTTGCTGAGATGGAGAAGATTCTATACCCGTATATGTATCTAATGTTTTTGTTCATTAGTGACATCAAGCTGAATTTTTCTAGATATATGCTAAGGTATTTAAGTTATTGATGCCATTCAGAGGCAAGGATGTCGTTCTATCTTTATGGAATGATACTTTCTCTGATTCTGTATAGAAAGAATTTGATTCGACTTTTTGATACTCAATTAAATGTCATCCCAGCAATGTGTTAAATGCTGGGATTCTTAGAAAATTTGGTTTCTTTTGGAGAACTGTGAAAAGAAGGTTAATGCCTGTTGGTGCGGATGACCAACAGAGATCTGGATCTTTTGCTTAGGGGGAGCAAAGTGCTTTAAGAAATGAGGAAGTTGGAGAATCCAGAACAGAAGGTGTTGCTAAGTCTACCAAGAGAAAACTTAGATTTGATGATATTGCAAACCTTGTTGCAGAAGAGGGAGAAGAAGAAGTTCAAGAGGAACTTGTTTTAAAACCAAGGAAGAGAGAAGAACCACAACCTGAAGAACCAGTGTTAGGATCTTGAGAAGCAACTCATTCATTTCATTTGGACGAACCAGATCAGGCTGAGGATCAACAAGCAGAGAGCCAAGCTCACAAGCTTCAAGATGTTCCTCAACCAGATAACCAGGAAGAAGAAGCTGCTCAAAAAGAACAGCTAGTTCAGAAATCAGTCACTGAGACCACTGAGATTGTCGACTATCAGGCTATCTCAACTATCGATCATTCAATAGAGAGACCTGCATCTGTTTCTGGAGAAAGGACAGAAGATCTTGATAATATATCTTGCTCAAATGAGAAGTCTGTGGAAAAATCCTCTGTTAATCCCTTAGCTATTGTGGAAGCTGCTGATCAGTCAAAGAATCCAGATTAGGGGACATCAAATCAGATTGAAGATCTTGCGATTAAGTTTAACAAAATTCAAGAGGATAACTCTAATCTAAGACAGGAGCTGGAAGCTTTAAGAAAATCTTTTGATGATTTGCAAAATTCATATGCTCCCAGGATAGAGTTAGAGTCGGTGAAGACTTAGCTTCAAGAACTGAGAGAAAATTTTGTGTCAAAAAGAGATTTTGATGTCTTTAAAAGAGAGGTTGGATCAGATTGAAAAGATCAAATCTGAATCTGTTTCTAAAACAGATTTTGCATATCTGAAATGGTATTTGGGGAGTCAGTTTGAATCCATCAAGGGAAGTATCAACCGAGCTAGAACTTCTCCCTCTAGCCCAACAACCTCACCAAATTTGATCAGAAGATTTCAAGTCATCACCACAGTTACGGCAGATATGAATGACAGACTGCAGAATCTTTAGTGCAATAGTGCACCATTATCAGTCTTATTGGACAATCAAAGGTATCTTTTTGGGCAACTGACTTCAAGTGAACCAGGTATCAGGTTGCTGCTCAAAAAGTTCAGTGACAAGTTAAGTCAGTTTTTGCAGACAAAGGAGAATTTGCATGACTTTTTAAAAGTCAATTTGATTGAAAATCTGAAAGTCAGTCAAGATTTAAGAATTTTGATAAGTTAGGAGATAATCTTGCACACAGGCTACAGGCTCAATTGGCAGAATTGAAAGAAGTTTTTCAGGCGGCTCAGGCTTCATCGGAACCAGCAACCGACCCTGACCAAACCCTTTCACCTTCCACCAGACCAACTGTCTAACCCTGTTTACCTTAGCCAAATCTTCTAATGTATTTGTACCTTTTAATAATAAAATTCATTAGATCTTTTTATATTTTGTGTTTCCTTTTCATTTGTTTATTATTTGTTTATCTCTATTGCCAGAATCAATGTCTTATTTATCCAAACAATACATTATAAACATTCATTTATTGTTCTGTGCAAAATTAAAAGTGTTTAGATCCTTTTTCTTATACTTCCTTTTTGATATCACAAAAAGGGGGGGGGGGATTGAGTAAACACAACATTTTATTTTTACCTTCCACCTTCCACCAGACCAACTGTCTAACCTGTTTACCTTAGCCAAATCCTCTAATGTATTTGTACCTTTTAATAATAAAATTCATTAGATCTTTTTATATTTTGTGTTTCCTTTTCATTTGTTTATTATTTGTTTATCTCTATTGCCAGAATCAATGTCTTATTTATCCAAACAATACATTATAAACATTCATTTATTGTTCTGTGCAAAATTAAAAGTGTTTAGATCCTTTTTCTTATACTTCCTTTTTGATATCACAAAAGGGGGGGGGGAATTGAGTAAACACAACATTTTATTTTTATTCAAAATAGTTCTGTGAAATCAAAATAATAATTTCTATTTTCTTTAAAGGTATTTACAAAATTCTGTATTTTATGTTAGATATTTTATGGGTTTTGTGATTTAAAAAAAAAAAAGATTGTTGGGCATGTATTGTCTCAACAATACTCTATAAATCTTAATTGATTTTGATACTCACAAATACCCTTCTTTGTTTACTAATGATATTACTTTGAATATATTTCAAGAAATTAATATCCATTATAATGTTTATTCTGGAATTATATTCAAGCTTTTAATTCGCAAGGGATATTTACCTATATTATACCGAGTTCCCCCAGTACCAGATGAAACGCCAACGACTATGATATCGCCCGGACCACCATCTCCAAGTCGTACGAGTGGTCCTAATGGATGATGGGCCGAAGGGTTAAGCTACTTGTCGATTGCATTCCAACAAGTTGTCGCTCCCGAATGGCAAAAGAAGCCATATGGAACCCTTCAAAGGAGAGTGATCGAGGTCTTTACCTGTGTCAAGATGGGAAAGTCTCGAACATCGAGCTTGATATGCTCCCAAGGGCGGTACGGAAGCACCCCCCAGGTGCGAGTGGAGATGGTCGGAAGAGAGATGGTAAACGTCCGTCGTCATGAGGCCTGAGGCACTCCTTTGGAGTTGAGCGAAGGAGGCTTCGGTGCACCCTCGAGCCCATTCCCCAATAGGTGTATTTGGGGTTGCAATGGCAGTCGGATAAGTGGTTCAACTATACTCGAAATCATAGATCTCAATAGAATTGGAAGTCCAATCGTACCACCTCGAACTAATGACTATTAGATTAGAGCACTGGATCACATGTCTGCTTCATCCCATATCTCAGAACTGCTCATGTCAAAATGTTTAGAACACTCTTAAGTGTATTCTGAAAACACTGTTCATACCCTACGTTCAAAACATAACGTAAGAAATAAACCTTACACTTGGAACAGTGCGTATGAATCATAAACCTTACGTTTGTATTCAACCTTACGTTGGAAGAAGGTGCGCATGGATCCTCAACCCTACCCTGGAAGAAACGTAAGGATAAAAAACCTTACGTTTGTAAAGAGAAGAAAGTATGGTTAAAGAACCCTACGTAAGCAAGGAACCCTACGTTTGAGGACACAAACGTATGGTTAATCAACCTTACTTTTATAATCAATCTTACGTTGTCAACCTTACTGTTATTGGTGAATTCCCCTTACCTCAATGTGAGGTGGAGGCATTCTTTTATAGATGAGTAAAAATAATTACAAGGAGGGTAAGTCCGATGTGGGACTCAGAAATACCCATTAAACTTAAATGGGGTCCAACACTCCCCCTCAAGCTGGACATCCAGATTGGATTGAGCCCCACAAAGAAAAAAGATGACAAGACACAAAGACCATCTCATACTCCCCCTCAAGTTGGGCCATGGATGTTGTGAATACCCAGCCTGGTAGTGAGAGAGTCAAGGCGAGCTCCTGGGAGGTCTTTGGTGAAGATGTCGGCAAGTTGATTTGCCGTCATAATAGGGCCAAAGCTGATATGTTTCTGCTCCAGATGGTGGCGAAGAAAGTGGCAGTCCACCTCGATATGCTTCGTCCGTTCATGAAAGACGGGATTCGAGGCAATCTTTGTGGTTGCCTGATTGTCACACCAGATATGAGCAGAGGTTTGTGCCGGGAAGCCGAGCTCATGGAGGAGATGATGAAGCCAGAGGATCTCAGTGGTGACCGTGGCCATGGCGCGGTATTCGGCCTCTGCACTCGATCTGGAGACGACAGTCTGCTTCTTGTTGCGCCAGGAGATGAGGTTACCGGCGAAGAACACGGCGAATCCCGAAGTAGACTTGCAGGTAGCGAGGCAATCTGCATAGTACGCATCACAGAAGGCCTCAACATCCAAATGAGCATGATGTGAGTACTGAAGGCCACGTGCAGGGTCTTTCTTGATGTATTTGGCAATGCGAAGGACAGCATCCCACTAAGATCTGGTTGGATGCTCCATGAACTGGCTGACTTTGCCAACGGCGCAGGCAATGTCTGGTCGCGTCATGGTGAGGTAGTTAAGTTTACCCACCAGACGTCAATAGCTCTCGGGATAAGGAAATGGTTCTGAGTCAGTATGGAAAGAGCGTTCCTCAGGCTCAAGAGGAGTGTCCACTGCAGTTGTTGTGCTCAAACCTACATCCTGCAAGATATCAAGAGCATACTTGCGTTGGCAGAGAGAGATAGTGTCCTCAGAACGGGAGACCTCGATGCCAAGGAAGTAAGTGAGGAGACCAAGATCGTTGGTGTGAAAGTGGTGGTGAAGATGCGCTTTGAGGTTGGCGATTCTTGTGGAATCGCTCCCTGTGATGATGATATCATCCACATAGACCACCAAGAGGATACAGTCAGCAGGAGTCGTTCTGTAAAAAACTGTGTGATCCTTCTTCGAGAGAGGCCAAAATCAGTGACAACAGTGCTGAAGCGGCCGAACCAAGCACGGGGAGATTGCTTGAGGCCGTACAGAGAGCGGCGGAGTCGACAGACTTGAGACTCGGCGCCGAAGGCATAGAAGCCGGGTGGCTGTTGCAGATAAACTTCTTCCTCAAGAAAGTCATGGAGGAAGGCATTCTTGACATCCAGCTGATGAAGATGCCAACGATGATGTGCCGCCAGAGAGATGAATAATCGGGCGGAGGTCATCTTGGCCACTGGAGAGAATGTATCAAAGTAGTCCACCACGTAAGTTTGTGCAAAGCCCTTAACCACAAGGCGGGCTTTGAGTCGATGGAGAGTGTTATCGGGATTTAGCTGGACAGTGTAAATCCATTTGTTGCCAACCGCCTGTTTGCCTGCTGGAAGGGGGACAAGTTCCCAAGTATGATTGTCTTCCAGAGCCTGCAATTCATCCCGCATTGCTGCTAGCCACCCCGGGTGAGATTTTGCATCACCAACGGTTCGAGGAATCGATACTGTCTCCAGAGCTGGCATACCCCTGTATGAAGATACAAATAAAGGTGTATTCTGGCACGAACGAGTACCTTTCCGAAGTGCAATGGGCAAGTCGTCTGGTGCCGGGGCAGGAGCATCGGACGAAGCGGGGACGATGGTGTCCTCGACCGGGACAGGGGGTACAGGCAATGGGCGACGAGAGTAGACCGCACCAAAATGGTGATCAGCAGCAGCAGGGGGAGACACTAGTGGAGGGTGGATGAGGAGGGGAAGACAATCATCAATGTCAGTGTCTGGATGGGGAGAGATATATGAAAAAGGAGAGCTCTCAACAAATGATACGTCAGCAGAGATGATATACCGTCGTAGGTCCGGAGAGAAGCATCGATATCCGCACTGAGTACGGGAATAGCTGAGGAATATGCAGCGGAGGGATTTAGGAGAGAGTTTGAAGAGACCGGGTCGAGTGTCACGGACATAACAGAGACATCCAAAAACACGCAAGGGAAGGGAGTGGGGAGGGAGGGAGGAGAACAGAGTCCGAAAAGGAGTCTCCCCCTGAAGGATAGAAGAAGGGAGGCGGTTAATGAGGTGGGTAGCAGTCAGGATAGCATCACACCAAAAATTGAGAGGCACCTTCATGTGGAAGAGGAGGGCACGAGCAGTCTCCAGAATATGGAGGTGTTTCCGCTCAGCCACTCCATTCTGCTGAGGTGTATCGGGGCAAAATGTCTGGTGAATAATGCCTTTATCCTTGAGAAACTGCTGAAGGGTGGAAGATAAATATTCCCGTCCATTGTCGGAGCGGAGACATTTCAGCGAGGTTGAAAATTGAGTATGAATTTCATTGTAGAAGGTCTGAAAGGTAGAACACACTTCAGACCGATCACGAAGAAGGTACAGCCAGGTCATGCGGGAGTAGTCATCAATAAAGGTAATATAATACTGGTACCCGGGCTGGCTAGGAACCCTGCAAGGACCCCATACATCGGAATGAACAAGGTCGAAAGGATTCGCAGCACGCGGGTCCAATCAAAGTACATATGTCACCCGATGATGTTTTGCAAACTTGCAGGGTTCACAATAGAAGGAAAGGTTAGGACTAAATTGGGGGCAAAGTTTATGTAGGACGGAAGCCGGCGGATGACCAAGGCGAGAATGAAGGTCAAGGGCACGGGTTGAGGTGAATGGGCAGGCAAGAGGGTGTGGGATATCGAGTATGTACACCCCGGCCTGAAGATGACCTCGACCAAGTTCCCGATTCGTCGATCGCTCCTGAAACACAACACCCGAAGATGTAAAAATAGCAGCACAGTTTAAATCTTTGGTGAGTTTGCTGATGGAGAGAAGATTAAACTGGCTATGAGGAACGTGAACAACTGAAGGCAGACTAATAGACAGGGTCAAAAGGCATATGCCAAAGCCCACAATGGGGATTGTTGATCCATCGGCAACAGTGATTGGAGAAGCACCAGTCGATGGATGGTAGGTAGTGAACATACCAAAATCCCCTGTGAGATGTTGAGACGCCCCAGAGTCGAGCATCCAGACTGACGGTCGATGAGATAGGCAGGCGGTGGAGCTATCAGTCTGAGCAATGGTGGCTGGAGAAGAGGGTCGATGCTCAGGACGGGGTCGGGAAACCGCTGGAGGCGGACCGAGAGACCGCATCGGATGTAGGAGCCGAGAAGCGTCGGGAGACTGTCCAGCCAAACGTCGTCAGGAGTGCCGCGGGAGGGCGGGGCCGGATAACCGCATTGGATCCTGAAAACAGGAAACTCCTGGATTGCGGGAGGAAGCATCGGACTGGAGGGCCACAGTCGCCTAGGAGGAGGCCGGCATGGAGGGAGCAGCGGAAAAGACGGGAGTCGCTGGACGTCGCAGGGCGGAGCGAAGCCACAGGAGGCGCAACGATTTGAGGTGAGCGCAGGGGGTCGCCTGGATGAGGGCACCGGGAGATGAATACTGTGCCGCGAGGGATCCGACAGAAGACGTCGGAGAGGAGATGCTGCTGGAGGACCCTGCAGGAGAGAGTCGCGCTGCAGGAGGGACCCGCGAGCTGTGCGGGGGGGCGGATGGCCGGGAGGCTGGTCGGCTGGGACGCAGTTGGCCGGGGCGCGACGCTGGAAGGAGTTCGCGCCGAAGGACCGGTCGTGCGTCGAGCCAGAGGGAACCGACGGATCTGGACGCCGGAGCCGCACGGGGGGTCGTCGGGTCTGGACGCCGAAGAGCAGCGGGCGAGCGCGACGGCAGGGGTGCCGGAGGGAGCCGGGATCTGGACGTCGGAGAGCCGCTCTGACGGAGGCGGGCCGATCTGCTAGGGCAGGGAGAGGCGGGCCGGACAGAACCGGAAACCGCAGGAGAGGCGCAGGGAGATGCCGGCAGGGGGAGATCCGCCGGGAGAGAGGGATAGCCGGCAGGGGGGAGGGAGGCCCGCCGGGAAGGGCAAAGGCAAAGGGGAGAGAGGCGAGGCCGGATAGAACCGAGAATCCGCAGGGGAGGGAGGGTTCGGGATTAATTTCCCTCTGATACCATGTTATTGGTGAATTCTCCTTACCTCAATGTGAGGTGGAGGCATTCTTTTATAGATGAGTAAAAATAATTACGAGGGTAAGTCCAATATGGGACTCAAAAATACCCATTAAACTTAAATGGGGTCCAACACTTACGTTCGGAGAATGAACGCTACAAAGTTGAACCCTACGTTTGGTATTTTGTCGTTTTATGAAGAAACCCTACGTTTGACTTTTCAACATCGAAAATTTAAATTCGCAATTTCATCTGAGATTTCTGCAACGGTCTTTATAGAATTACAGGCTGTTTCAAAGCTCGTTTACGACCGATTCAAAATTCGTTATGATTGATTCAAAGGATCGTATTCAACGGAGAAATTCACTCATATTTTTAATGGAAGTTATGACTCCTCTAGACGTTTTTAAACTTGAATATTCACGATCTTTCAGGCGACTTTCTTGGATCTGGAATTCCGAAGCAAGCTTTCTACTTTTTATATTCTACCACTGTATCATTTCAATATACGAGATATACAAGTCACATATTTTCAAATACGACTTCATTCTTGAAAAATATATTTTACAATGATGTTGCAACGAACAATCGATTCTAAAAGAGGTTACACTTTGAAGACATACATGTTCAATCTTTTACAATTGTAAGATTACTGCTGCTATTTGTTGCTACTTTTATTTGAAGATCATTTTGCAACTAGGATCGCTTCAGAACTACCTTTTCCTTAAGACTTTCTTTTCTAAAGAAGAAGATCCATCCACTATCAATTGTTGCTACTACAATTGTGAAGTTCAACCCGATCAACCTTCAAATCAAACTCTTTTGATTTATTAGAGTATCAACCGTTCGTGTTCAGTTGTGGTGGATTATCAGCTTCTCGATCTAAGCTGTGGATAACCGGTTCCCTGTTAGAGAACCAGAAGGCCTTGTTTAGCCTTATTTGTAAAGGTGTTGACTGTCTGCACTCAGTTGTGAATTTGTGGTCTTATGATAAGAAGACTTGCTAGTGAAATTCACCAAGCTCGCAGAGAGAGTAATCGGTGGGGTGGACTAGAGAACTTTTGTGCCCCGAACCACTATAAATTTGATGTATTCTTTCTTTCTGTTTATCCGCTGCTCATATTTCATACAGAAGAAAAACACTGCATATCTGCATATTTCACAAAGGGATTCAAAAGCCAGAATTGTGGAAGTTTTTTGGAAAGACACAATTCACCCCCCTCTTGTGTTACTTTGTATTATTCCAACCTAACAGTATTAAATGAGCTTTAGCGTCGTGCTCCTCCCACCGCATCGCCCCTCCTTGCATGTCACCTCTCCTGCAAGGCGGCTCCTTCCCCGCCACCCCGTGCGCGTTCACACCTCCCTGCGCGACTACCCTCCCTGCACGGCAGCTCCCTGCGTGACGCCTACCAACGCATTGATTCCCTGTGCGACGACACACTTCCACGTCACCCCTCCCAATGCGACACCCCCCAGCCTATCGCCTCTCCAAGTGCACCCCCCCCCCCCCCCGCGTGTCGCCCCACCCTGTGTGTAGATCCCTCCAGCCGATCGCCCCTCCCCGTGCACCCACCCCCCACCCCCTCTCCTCCCACCGCATCGCCCCTCCTTGCATGTCACCTCTCCTGCAAGGCGGCTCCTTCCCCGCCACCCCGTGCGCGTTCACACCTCCCTGCGCGACTACCCTCCCTGCACGGCAGCTCCCTGCGTGACGCCTACCAGCGCACTGATTCCCTATGCGACGACGCACTTCCACGTCACCCCTCCCAATGCGACACCCCCTAGCCCATCGCCTCTCCAAGTGCCCCCCCCCCCCCCCCCGCGTCGCCCCACCCTGTGTGTAGATCCCTCCAGCCGATCGCCCCTCCCCGTGCACCAACCCCCCACCCCCTCTCCCTATGCGACGCCCCAAACTGCACAATCTCGCCCCGCCATTATCAATGACTTTCTTCTATGACCTAATTCCACCATTATTTTCTTTTTATTATCCAATAAAACACTTTTAAGGAAAAAGTGATAAACCCCAGGAGAAGACATAGTTATTAAGAGACAACTTAAGCCTATTGACCTGCTTATCCTTAAGAAGTTCCCAGGAGAAAGAAGTTACCGATGTTTCTAGATCATCCTTTATAAGGTCTTCAAAACGACGTGTCAGTCTGTCCCAAGCTTGCATGTACTCCTCTTGGTTGATTTTCCCTGCATTAAAACCTCTTACCAAAGATAAGATTCTGCTTGTAAATCCAATCACTCTGTGCTTTATTGGTGTCCACCCGAATGGTCATTTCCATCATTTTATCACCATCTTCAGTTGAAGCATTAATCACAAGGGATTCCTCCATTTCTTCTCCAGAATGCAGTAGAAGCTCCAATGGTTGCACAGCATCCATGCCTGTCTTCTGCGAGACATTCCTAATGGGATCAACCCCGTAGTCCGCAGCCTCTGCTCGAACAGCATTTCCATTAATGTTAAGAACACCTTCCATCACTTGGGCCTTCAACTTCCTGGCAGATCGTGTCTCCATTGGTGAAGGCAGATATGAATAATCCTTTCGGCCTTTCTTTCCGCCTCGCCGACCCTTCCTCCTCCTCGGACTGCAGACGTCGCTACCGTGAAAATCTTGAGCACTATCTCCTGAAAACTGACTAGATGAATCATCACCAAACTCCTCCCTCGGAATACCCTGCTCCTCATTGAAAATTTCTGTCTGGTCTGCCTCCTGGGCAGGCCATTCATTCTCCAATCTCTCAAAGCGGTTACTCAGTTTAATAGTTGGCAACTCTCTTCTCAGGCTTGGCCTGATCACTGGAATTGGCTCATCCCCGTTACATCCAGTGTTATCAAGCCCTGTAAGCACAGCCTCCACATTAGAAGAAGCCTTGAGGGCCTTTGAACCTTCCTCCGCAGCCATTCGAGTTTCCACAGCCCTATTAGTACCATTAGCAGGGGTCAGAACATCTGCAGCAGCAATATTTGTCGAACCAGATTCCACTTGTCCCAAAGGACCTTGCACTACAGGTGTGGGAGTACCCAAGTCGCTCCTCAAGCGGTTGAAAACTTCAGAAACCAAGGGATTACTTTCCGGAGAATCTCGTTGAACCTTTGCCGAAGCTGAGTCAGAACCAGCATCCAAACGGCTCTTCCCAGTCGGACCTTCTACAGGCCCTTGTCCCTTGCCTCTATCTTCAAAAGCCACCGCCGCCTGGTCATCACGTTGCCTGGCTCCACGTCTACAAGATTCCGATGTATGGCCGATTTTCTTACAAGCAAAGCAGAAATCAAACCAAGTCTCAAACTCCACGAACTGATTCCAACGAAACTCTTCCCCAACGCAGATCCACACATACTCGGTTGGCAATTTTGATACATCAACTTCCACGCATATTCGAGGAGCCACTGGATGACAAACTGAACGCGTTCTACTGTCCGAGCACAAGTACCTTCCCACTAAATTCCCTAACATACGCAAGATAGCAGGGTTTTGAAACGGTAAGGGAAGTTCAGGGAAACTTACCCAGATCGCCACGGATGGGGAGTCCCGTTTCATGTGAAAGTCGAAAAACCACCGAAAGAGATAGAAGCGAAGGTCGTTGCAGCTGCGGGGGGCACTAGACCACGCCCTGATCATGTCATCCTCGGAAGAAAACCGAATCATCAAATTTCTCTTATCAAGAAGACCAACCGTAGCCCGGTCCTGCAAACCCCAAGTCCCGAAGATCCATCAATCGAAGGCATCCACAGAAGGGCGGTGTTGCTTAAAACGAGCAACCAACGTAAAATGAAGAAGAGTCGAAGCCTCGGTGAACTCCGAAGAAGAAATCGACAGCTGAGGAAAACCACCAAAGAGATATGGGACCTTAGGGCATAGAGAAATTTGCGGGAAAGAGGAAAGAAAATCGGGATTGGAAAGAGGGGGAAAATATCGAGATGAGGCTTCTTCAAAGGGCGGCGAAGGTCCCTCCCCCGCCGGAGAGGAAGGGACCCGCGCGGAAGCCATCGCCGTCACAAGCCGAAGCCGAGAACCTCTGCACCCCCGCGTCAATCCTTTCCCCGTATTCCAATCTATGACCTAATTGATACCCAGATGTTTCAGTTGTGCAATTTCAACACCTATTGACTACCAATTGTGCATCTGCGGCACCTTCTCAACGTGCATCTTTAGCACTCAATGACCCTCTACTTTTGGTCTTCTATCACCCTATGGCATCATCGAACGCCAATGTTGCTCATGACGATTCTCCAGCAGCGTATTTATCCCAACGGTCCACCTCATGGGTTCTTGAGTCTGGTGCCTCAAAGCATATCACTGGGGATGCTGGTGTTCTTCAGTCCTATCACTCGACTTTAACTAGAGGTAATATTATTGTGGCCAATGATCAGACAGGGTAGATGGCTAGTTATGGGAGTTGTACAATTATGTCTGGCTTGACGTTATTCGTCGTTGCATTTGTTCCCAGTTGTCCCTTTAATTTGCTATCTATTAGTAAACTTATGTTGCAGAAACGTCGGGAGTCACAACAATAGAACAGGTTTGTAGATGAAGAAAAGTGGGAAACAAAATAAGAACACGGACACGGAGATTTACATGGTTTGGGAATAATCCCTACGTCCACGGAAAGGCAGAAATATCACTATGATTCGGGAGCACAAAATATAGGGAGATCTCAAAGTTTCACACACAGAAACCCTAACCCAAAATGGGTTAATAAAGAAGGTAAAGTATTATGCCACCAACCGCACAGAAAGTCCGCACTGCTACAGTCAATGGTGACATGAAGTCCGCATCGCTACAGTGTCGCGAGCACCCAATCCAACAACTTACAACTGATTTACAGTGTCAGGTCATCTTCTCACCTACTTCGGTTATCTTTTAGGAGCATTCGACGACTCAGGTTCTTAGAAGTGGACGCCTTCAGGGTGGTGTGTATGCACTTGACTCGAGCCCAGCTCTCGCATGTCCTGCCACTTCTGCTCATGCCCTCCAGTTTCACTATCACTTTGGTCATCCTTCGGCCCCCATTCTTCAGAAACTTTTTTTAGGGTTGGGTCATCTTCAACCTTTTAATTGTGAATCTTGTCATCGCACAAAGCATCATCGGGTCACTTATGTTCCCCGAGCAATCCTCCGTGCATCCACTCCTTTTCATTTGGTTCATTCTGATACCTTGGGGACAAAGTCCTAGTCCATCCAAACTGGGTTATCAATATTTTGTTACTTTCATCGATGATTTTTCACGAAATACTTGGCTCTATTTGTTGAAAAATCATTCTAAAATTCTTACCGTGTTTTGCTCCCATTATTAAGAAATCACCACCCAATTTTCTATTAAACTTCACTATTTGTGTTCGGACAATGGTCGTGAATATTTATCTGGATCGTTCTAATCTTTTCTAGACGACCATGGCATTCTCCATCAAACTTCTTGTCCTGATACACCTCAACAAAACGGTATTATTGAACAAAAGAATCGCCATCTGTTAGAAGTTACTCGTGCACTTTTATTTTAAAAGAAAGTTCCAGCTGTTTTTTTGAGAGATGTCATTGTCATAGCCACCTATCTTATCAACAGACTTACATTGTCTGTTCTTCAAGGGGAGACATCATTTTATTTGTTTCCAACAACATTACCCCATTCCCTACCTCTAAGCATCTTTTGGTGTGTGTTATGTTCAGGATATTCGCCCCTCGATTACCAAGTTTGATATGCGCGCTCTCAAATGCATTTTTCTTGACTACTACCGAACTCAGTGCGGATATCGCTGCTTCTCTCCAGATTTGCGTCGTTATGTCGTCTCGGTTGATATTTCCTTTGTGGAATTTTCGATTTGTTATATTCCCAATTTCAAACCACCATATGTCGTTCCTGATTCCGAAGTTATTTTACCATATTCTCTTGATACCCCACCACCCTCATCTCTTCCTAGTGATGTTGTTGGATCACAATTTAACTAGGTATATACTCACCGACCTAGGATACCTGCCACCCCGGGGACTAATGCTGCTACCACACCCGACGACTCATCTGCTCCTAATCCTTCATCCCCAGAGTTGCCTATTGCGATTCGCAAAGGTTCCCGCTCATGTCGGTCATATTAGGGCTTATCTGTGGCTACCTCTCACGCTATTGTGACACTGGCTTCTCACTCGACACTGCGCACTGTGGCTAAAGCAAAATCTTATCTCAGCTGGTTAAAGGCAATACAGGATGAACTTTAGACCTTTGAAACCAACCATACTTGGGATCTTGTCCATCTCCCTTTGGATAAACAGGTTGTTGGTGTTGCGAAAACACCGGGAGTCACACGACAGAGGTTTGCAGATGAAGAAAAGACAACAACAAAAGAAGATGATGAACACGAACACAGAGATTTACGTGATTCAGGAATAATCCCTACGTACACGGAGAGGCATAATCAATTCACTAAAATCGGGAGAACCATTACAGGGAGGTTTCAAAGTGTCTCACACACAAAAACTCTAACTCGAATGAACTAAAAAAGAAGACGAAGCATTGTACCACCAACCGCTCAGTAAGTCCACTGTGCTGCAGAGAACGGTGGCTGGAAGTCCGCACTGCTACATTGTTGCGGCCACCCAAGTCCAAGCTGTTACAATGGTCGGTGGTAAGAAGTCTGCGGAACTACAGTACCGTTGTCTCCAAAGTCTGAAATGCTATAGTAACCATGTCAAAGTCGGCACTGCTACAGTGCCCTATCGGTGTCGTCTGGTCAGCTCTGCTACAGTCGGTCAGAGTTGCTACTGTTCCCCAAAATTTGGACTGGGGTCCTTCTGCCCCCAGAGCAGGGCGCGTCGCCCCCTCCAACGCCTAACGAGCTCATCGCGAAGCTCGACCTGAGTTGTGGTGTGGTGTGCAGTACGAGCCGCTAGCAATCGGCTCAACATCATCCAAACGGATCAGGCTACACCAATCCAACAGTTGGTTGCAAGTAGAACTATATCATGTGCGTCAATGTTGATGGCTCTCTCAATCCTCTTAAAGCCCGACATGTTGCAAAGGGTTATGCGCGGACATATGGCATTGATTGCTTTGATACCTTTTCTCCAGTGGCCAAGATGGCCTCGATCCGCTTATTTGTCTCTCTTGCCACCTCCTATCACTGGCCTCTCCATCAACTGAAGGTTAAAAATGTTTTTCTTCATGGTTATTTTAATGATGAAGTTTATATGGAGCAACCACCGGGGTTTGTTGTTCAATGGGAGTCTTCCAAGGTTTGTCGCCTTCGTCGATCGTTGTATGGCCTCAAGCAGTCACCTCGTGTTTGGTTCGTGCGCTTTTGCATCGTTGTGCTTAGCTTTGGCATGTGTCAAAGCATAAAGGATTCTTCGATTTTCAATCATCATTCTACAACAAACAACATTCTCTTGATAGTCTATGTGGATGACATTGTCATTACTGACAATGATGATGTCGGCATTGATAGACTCAAATCCTTCATCAAAATTTTCACACGAAAGATTTGAGTCCACTAGGATATTTCTTGGGGATTGAGGTATCCAGATGTGCCAAAGAAATTTTTCTATCTCAGAGAAAGTATGTTCTTAATCCACTGCAAGAGACTGGAATGACTCAAGCCAACTCAGTTGACTCGCCCCTTGAACCTAGAAAAAAAGTCACTTCAAGACAGTGAGATGTTTTCTTCACCCGACAGATATAGACGACTTGTTGGAAAGCTTAACTATTTGACGATGCCTCGATCCGATATTGCTTGTGCGGTTAGCAAAGTGACTCAGTTTATGGAATCTCCAACAAAAACGCAGTGGAAAGCTATTCTCCGCATTGTTAGATATGTGAAAAAGAAACCAAGTTTAGATCTATATTTTGATCATGGGCATGTAGATATTGAGGCATTTTGTGATGCAGATTATGTTGGATGTCTATCTTCTAGGAGATTTACATCTAGTTTTGTCGTATTTGTTGGAGGAAATTTGATCTCATGGCAAAGCAGGAAGCAGACGGTTATCTGACGATCAAGTACAGAGTCGAAGTATCGTGTCATGGCATATGTGACTGCAGAGATTATTTGAACAGAACAAATTCTACATGAGACTGGCTATATTGTCAAGAAACTGACACATCCGGTGTGGCAATCAAGTTGTTATCAAGATTGTCACAAATTCAGTCTTTCATAAACGGACAAAGAATATTGAAGTTGATTGTCACTTCGTTCGAGAAAACTTTGAGAAGAAGATCACCTTCGGGCATGTTCACACCTCTAATCAACTTGCAGATGTTCTCACAAAAGGGGTGTATGGACCATGTGTTCAATTTTTGTGTAACAAGTTTGGCATGATAAATATATATGTCTCAGCTTAAGGGGGAGCGTTAAAAGTATTAGATATTTTTAGATATTCTTAATATTTGTGTCCCACATCGGTATGGGTTATCTTTTGTACTCATTTTCTTATCTATAAATAAAGTATTTTACCTCATTGTGAGGTACAGTTTCCAAAGGTCGCTTCAAAGTCTATGTCTTTCATTTGAGAATAGACTTTGCAAAAATTATAGCCTTATTCCGTGTTACTTCTCCTTTCACATTCATTTCATTTCTGAAAATCCATTTTGTGCCTATCACATTTTTAGTTTTGGGACTAGGCACAAGTTCTTGTGTAGATTTCTTCTCAATATGATTGAGTTCTTCATTCATAGTTTTCACTCATTCACTAGGTTCAATAGCCTCAGCCACCATTATAGGTTCAACCTGTGATACAAGAGTTGTTTGGTTCTTAAATCTTAGTCTCCTGGTCTAAACTTGTGCATTCTGATTCCCAATGATATTCTCGGTTTCTACATGTTTCTTCAACCACTGAAACTGATTTCTGTCACCACCAACACCTTCTTCAACATCACTGGAACATTCTGAATTAGCATCAATAGTTTCCAGTCTGATTTCATCAACTTTTTCAACCATGTTCTCATAAATCTGCTCGTTTTCTGCAGGATACTCAAAATTTGCTTGAATCTGCTGACTTGTTTTGTCCAGATTTTCATCAATCTTCACATATAAACACTCAACAATTTCATGCAATCTCTTATTCCACCATTTGTATCCATTCTCATTAGATAAATAGCTCATAAAGCCTCCATCATCAGTAGTTTCTTTAAATTTTCCCAGTCTGCTTCCTTTGATTAATATAACAAAGACTTCCAAAGACCTTGAAATATTTTACTGTAGGCTTCTTTTGGTACCACAGCTCATAGGGTATAGCATGTGTCTCGGGTCTCAAAAGACATCTATTTTGAATATGCACTGCAGTACACACTGCTTCCCTCCAGAAGAATTTTGAAACATTATTCTCAGCCAGCAAAGTTCTGCCCATTTCCACAATGCTCCTATTATTCCTCTCTGCAACAACATTCTATTGTGGTGTATAATGTGTGTTATACAGATGCTTGATTCTATGTTTGCAAAAATAAGTTTCAAATGCATTGAATTCATTCCCATTGTCAGGTCTCAGTTTTTTTATACACAAATCAAACTCCTTTTCAACCAGCCTTCCGTACATTTTGAACATCCTAACCACCTCAGACTTGTGCTTGATGAAGAGAACATTGGTCATCCGAGTAAAATCATCTATGAATGTAATGAAATAAAAATCACCACAGGCAGACTTTGGTCTCATGAGCCCACAAAGATCTGTATGGACTAATTCCAATGGTCTTGCGAAAGTAATATCCACCTTCTTTTGAGTCTTCTGAGTTATCTTGCCCTTCTGACAAGTTCCACAGATTCCATCTTGATCTCTTTTCAGCATGAGCAAATCTCTTACAACTTCATGTTTCCCAATCTTGTTTAGGCTTCTTTGGCCAAGATGCCCAAGTCTTCTATGTCATAACATGTTCTCATCTTTCATGATCTCCAATCGAGAATAAATTTTCATTTTTTCTACTTCCTTGAGAAACAGTTCTTCCGTCACTTGTGCTTTTAATGATGCATGTATTTCTATTGAATGTCACCTCACGCCCACTACCACAAAGTTGGTTAGCACTCAACATGTCATGAACCAAACCAGGATATCATCCAACCCGACACTCGACTCAACCGGTGACATGACCCGAAAGGCGTTCCCGATCCCGACGGGCTGGCAACTAGTGTCTGGGCATCAACATTACATTTGGAACCCATTTCACCCATGAGAAACATCCATAACAACCAACAAGAATAAAACATCACCACATGATCAACAACCATAACCAAAAAGGGATACAACCGTCACAAGTTGAACATTTTACATTTTAAAACAAAAACCACAATACCAAAACAATGTGGGGGTACCAACTAGACCAAAAGTCTCCGTGCAATAAGAAGGTCATCACCCTCATGGCACCTCCACCAACACCTGCAAGAAGAGGAACACTAGCAACCGGATCCACCATCACCACCACGGAACATTTTGCTTTTACCTGGGTCAAACATAACAAGGCCTACATACACTCAATGGTGTATGTAGGGTGGGAGCTAAAGCCCAGTAGGATATCACCCAAAAGAAATTTCATGCTACAACATTATAAGACAAATCAACATGCAAGTTTTAATGGAGGGGATTGGAAACATTTTTAATGAAACGTTTTAGAGAAAACATTTCAAGGAAAACAATTTAAGAAGACGTCTTAAGGAAAACATACTTTGAAATTGAAATAATAAGTAAAGACTATCGTATGCCGACGGTGAGCATAGTATCACAAGAGCACTACGGGTAATCCCTAAAGGAACTGGCAATAGTGGGACCCTAGAAACCTCGTACCTCATTGACATGGTATATAAACCAAAACCCACAACGTCCTCGTGCACGAGCTACTAGAGGGAAACGCATGTCAATGTCTAGTTGTCTCCAATCATCATCGTATGTTTAGTTGATATTGTAGCGTCAATCCTGCTAGAGAGAACCGGGCCTCGACCCCGCCGATCCGACTAGAGTACTAGTCCTAGTCCTAGTTCGCCCACCTAGTCATCTAGGATTCCCTTTGTGCTCAATTACCATTCCCCATGTCACATAAGCCATTTCTTTCACATGCACATTCAACAATATGAACACACAAGAAAAAACACCATTTTCCATAGGCAAAACCACTTTCGAACCCACACGCATACCAAAACCATTTGAAAATGTGTTTCACACCACTCACACAATTCATAGAAAACATATAGGAAGCACATCAAGCATACTAAAATCATCCAATAATGCTAAACCATGGAATCACCTACCTCAAGCTTGGAAAATTTCAGAATCTTGTGGAAAACCGCAACCACACCACGAGGAGACCCTAGAGAGGCAAAGGCAAACCAAAGACATCATGATTAAACCCAAAGAGACAAGGTTCAACTCACATTAGGGCAACCAACCCGCTGGAGAAAGAACCCAAGAAGGAAGGAAGAAGAAACCAAAAAGGAAGAAATGAGAGGGGAGGCTTACTTGAAGGGATCTTGAAAATTCCACACCCAAACCACCTCAAATTTGGAGATCCAAGGGAGCCAAGAGGAGAGGGAGAGGCGCCTAGGGATGAGAATCCCGAATGAGGGAGGAAATGGGTGGATTTGGGTTAAAATCGAGGAAGGGAAAAAGTGGAAATTCCACATTTTTAATGACCTGGACTGGAAGCACGGTTTGGCCGCACAGTCTGCCAGACCGTACAGCAGTCATGCGTCCCCCTCTGTCCAAAGGGGAACAAGGCCGCACGGTTCCTGGGGGAGGGACGCACGCCCGTGCGGTCGACCATGCGCCCCAGACAAACCCATTGGTCTGGGTGCACGGTTCGTCGCATGCTCGTGCGGCAGATTGTGCGGCCTGGACAGTCCTATTATCCAGGGCGCACAGTCTATTTTGGGCGGGCGCATGGTTCCCCCTAACCGTGCGTCGCATGATGTTGGTCCAAAAATCACAATTTTTCACCAAAAACGCCCGAAAATCCAAAGATAAATACAAGACCAACAATAAAGGAATACCTCAAAAAAATCACAAATGTGACAATTCTCCCCACCATGAAAACTTTCCGCACTCAGAAAGTCAAATCAAAGTCTGATCAGAGAACAAAAACGAATATTGCTCCTCAACCCAAGACTTTTGCTCTCATGTCTCATGCTCATCATTTCCATGCTGCCAAAGAACCTGAACCAACGGTATGGACTTCCCTCGAAGCACTTTCTCCTGGGAATCCACAATCCGCACTAGTCGTTCAACCACAGATAAATCATATTCCAGCTCCAACTCTTCCCAATTCAGCACATGAGACGAATCCGGGTTATACTTTTTCAACTGCGAGACATGGAACACATCATAAATTAACGTCAACTGAGACGGCAAAATTAACCGGTATGCCGCCTTACCAACCCTCTCGGTAACCTCAAAAGATCCGACATACCACAGTGTCAACTTTCCTTGCTTACCAAAACGACGGTGGCCCAAGCGAGGGGCCACTTTTAGAAACACCCGATCACCAACAGAGAATTCCAAGGCTCAGCGTCATTGATTGGCATAGGACTTATGACGGCTCTGCGCAGTCAACAAACGTTGTCTGATCAACCGAACTTTATCAGACGTTTCCTGCACAAGGCATGGCCCCAACGAGGTCTCACCCACCTCAATCCAGCACAAAGGCGACCGACACGGCCGACCATAAAGCATCTCAAAGGGAGTCATTCTTATTGAGGATTGGTAACTGTAATTATAGGCAAACTCGACCAACTCCAAATGGTTATCCCACGAGCCTCTGAAATCCAACACACATGCCCGAAGCATGTCTTCCAGAATTTGATTTGTCCGTTCCGTCTAACCATTCGTTTGAAGATGGTATGTCGTGCTCAACTTAATATGCGACCTCATTGCCTTCTGAAGGCCTTCCTAGAACCGAGAAGTAAACTGAGGGTCCCTGTCTGAAATGATAGTCGATGACACACCATGAAGTCTCACTATCTTCTGAATATACAACCGACCCAACTCAACCACTTTGAATGAATCTCTGATCAGGATGAAATGAGTCGATTTGGTCAGACGGTCAATCATTATCCAAATTGCATTCTTTTCTCAGGGTGTACGAGGTAAGCCAATAATGAAATTCATGGCAATCATGTCCCCCTTCCAGGTTGGAATGGGTTATGGATGAAGCAAACCTGAGGGCCTCTGGTGCTCCGTTTTAACCTGCTGACATGTATAACACTGAGATACTAAGTCAGCCATATCCCAACTCATGTCTAGCCACCAGAACTGACGACGCACATCATAGAACATTTTGGTGGTACTAGGATGAACGGCCCACTGAAACCGGTGGCTATCATGCATCACCACCCTCCATAGTGACAAAGGCACCACAAAACAGCCCTTGAAACACAGAACCCCCTTGAGAGACAACGACCACTCGTAAAGCACCTACCCGCCATTAGGAACTGCATAAAACGCTGGCACAACTCATCACTCGGCTGCTCTTGCCGAATGAACTCCAGAAGGGAAGGTGCCAACTGAACACTGGCCAAGAACGCACCTCCACTGTGCTCTTTGGTCTCCAGATGCATCTGGGCAAAAGGCCCCATCAACGTCCACTCATCATTGGACTCTTTCAAAGCTTACACTGGCACTTTCCTACTCAAAGCATCTGCTACCACATTACCTTTGTCGAGAGTGTAGACAATATCAAAATCGAACCCCTAAAGATACTCGACCCAACGGCGCCACCTCAAATTCAGATTTTTCTAATAGAATATGTAGGTCAAGCTCTTATGATCAGAATAGACTAAAAACTTCTCCCCAGAGGTAATGAAGCCATATATTCAACGCATGCATCACTGCCGTCAATTCCAAGTCATGGGTGGGGTAGTTCTTTTCATATGGTCGGAGCTGGCAAGAACCATACGCCACCACATGGTCATCCTGCATCAACACACACCCAAGACCTGAGGCATCACAGTAGACCACGTACCCTCTTTCAGACTCTGGAAAAATCAAAACAGGGGAGGTGGTCAACCGCCACTTAAGCTCCTCAAAGGAAGCTTGGCACTCTGGGCTCCATTCGAACTTTACCCCTTTTCGGGTAAGCATCGTCATGGGTGAAGCAAACTAAAAGAAATCTCTAACGAACCGCCTGTAATACCCTGTCAGGCTCAAAAAGCTTTTGATCTCGAAAACATTCTTCGATTGTTCCCACAACATCACTGCACTAATCTTCTCAGGGTCCACCAAAATTTCTCGTTCCGAGATCACATGACCCAGAAACTTCACCTCCCTAATCCATTAGGTACACTTGGAGAGCTTAGCATAAAGACGGTGATCTCGAAGAGTGCCCAACACAATCCTCAAGTGTCACTCATGCTCCTCGGTCCCGGAGTAAACCAGGAAGTCATCCGCAAATACCAAGACAAATGAGTCAAGATACTGATGAAACACTCGGTTCATAAGCACCATGAAAACCGTTGGAGCATTCATCAATCCAAAAGGCATGACCAAAAACTAGCGGTCGTACTTGCTTCGAAAAGGTGTCTTAGGAACTCCTACCTCTTTGACTCTGACCTGGTGATACCCGGAACACAAGTCGATCTTAGAAAACCACTTTGCCCCCTTAAGCTGATAAAAAAAGTCATTAATGCGGGGCAAAGGGTATTTGTTCTTGATCGTCACCTTATTCAGCTTCCAGTAATCAAATGCACAACCGAAGAGATCCGCCAGCCTTCTTCGCAAACAGGACTGGGACGGCCCAAGGTGAGACGCTTAGGTGAATGAATCATTTGGATTCCAAATCGTCCAGCAATATCTTTAATTCTTTCAACTCGGTGGGGGCCATATGGTATGAAGGAAGAGATATCGGTTGTGTTCCCGGCGCCAAATCAGTGGTGAACTCCACATCCCGCTACAATTAAGGCACGATCAACCACCTCAACATAGGTCTTCAGCTTAAGCAAGAAGACCTGGGATCGGATATCCGGTCGTAACTCCATTTCAAACCGTTGAGCCTTTAACTGCTCATTGGAAACTACCTCGGGTGCGAAACGAACTAACTCAGCAAAACGGTTGACATACTTCAACACAGTCTGATCCCCTTAGTGGAAATCCATAAACTCTCGGGTCTTGGCGAAAGCCAAGGTTTCAGGGCAATATTGCTCGTTAAAAGCGACCTTGAAGTCCTTCCAATTCCCAGCTTGAACCACTGAGTCCCACCACTTCCGACTAGGACCCTCCAACAAGAATGAAGCACATTTTACCTTAACTATGGAGTGTCAAGAAACTCAAACATCCTTTCGATCTTCTCAATCCAATCCTTAGCTTCCTGGGGATTTATGCTACCCCGAAAAGATGGAGGCTTGTTCTTGAGGAACTCCTAAGCTTTGTCCTTTTCAGGACCTGGTTCGGCTTCCCCGACCTTAGCGGGACCAGGGCCCACTCCCTGACTCAATGCTGGGACAGTCCGAACCACTGCTTCCATTAGTCTCTGATCAACTGGTGAGGGAGAACTCTCCGGCCTCTTCCCGTAGTTGCACAGGAAGTCTCCAGGGGGGCATCTTGCTACATCAAGCAACAACCACAAGGAAAAACCATCAATACACCATTCTAAAAAAAAATCAACAACAACAACAAGCCCCCAAACACTTCCATAAATCAAATCAAAAACACATTCCATGCAACAACAAGCCAACCCACTTCACCCATGTCCGGTGTCCATACACAGTCTGCAGCTTGTACGTCTCACCTAGAGAAGTCAAACCGAATTCCCAACATCCCATGGTGACCCAAGGCCTGTCACAAGGTGTGTGGTCAGACACCCCACTCACAACCAGAACCTCAAGCCCCGACAGTCCTACCTTCTGTCTATCCAAACTCCCAAATATCATGACCTAAACAAAGAACAAAACCTCCTCTGATATCATTTTGTCACGAACCAAGTCGGTATGTCATCCAACCCAACACTCAACCCGGCCCATGACAGGACTCGAAGGGCGTTCCCGATCCCCATGAGTTGGCAACTAGTGTCTGGGCATCAACATTACATTTAAAAACGATTTCACCCATGAGAAACATCCATAACAACCAACAAAATAAAACATCACCACATGATCAACAACCATAACCAAAAAGGGATACAACCATAAAAAATTGAACATTTTAAATTTTAAAACACAAAACAAAATACCAAAATGGGGTGGGGGGTACCAACTAGACCACAAGTCTTCGTGCAACAAGAGAGTCATCACCATCATGCCGCCTCCACCAACACCTGCAAGAAGAGGAACACTAGCAACTGGATCCACCATCATCACTGCGGAACATCTTGACTTTACCTGCATCAAACATAACAAGGTCTGCATACACTCAAGGGTGTATGTAGGGTGCGAGCCAAAGCCCAGTAGGATATCACCCAAAAGAGATTTCATGCTACAACATTATAAGACAAATCAACATGCAATTTTTTATGGAGATTGGAAACATTTTTAATGAAACATTTTAGGAAAAACATTTTAAGGAAAACAATTTAAGGAGACATCTTAAGGAAAACATACTTTGAAATTGAAATAATAAGTAAAGTTTGTCATATGCCGACGGTAAGCATAGTATCACAAAAGCACCACGGGTAATCCCTAAAGGCACTAGCAATAACGGGACCCTAGAAAGCTCATACCCCGAAAACATGGTATAGAAACCATAACCCACAGCATCCCCGTGCATGAGCCACTAGAGGAGAACGCATCCCAAGATCTAATGGTCTTCAATCATCATCATATGTTTAGTTAATGTTGTAGCGTCAATCCTGCTGTTGGAGTCTGCATCCCACATCGGACTTGAGGTTCGGTGTGGTCTTTCTTATTTGTTATAAATACACCCCAAGGGCTCCTTTGGAGAAACACCTTGGGGGTTCGGGTTCTTTCTTTTATTTCTCTACATGGTATCAGAGGGAAGTTAAACCCGACCCCTCTTCCTCCCATTTTATTTCCCCCCTTCATCTAGGGTTCTTTTTATTTTTATCCCCCGTGGGGGGCGGCGGCCCTAATGTAGGGTTAGTTTTTTTTTTTTTCTCAGCCGCCGCCCCCTCCGGGCTCGTTTCTCCGGCGGGTCTCCCCTGCCGGCGCCTGCTTCCCCGCTGCGCGCGGCGGCCCTCCCTTCCCGGCAGGCCCTCCATCCCGTCCGCCTCTTCCCTGCCGGCTCCTGGTCGCGCAGCCCTCCAGCGCACGGCGGCCTGCTCTCCCGGCGCGCTTCCCATCCCAGCCGCCCCCTGTGGCCTTCCCCGACGGCGCGCCTCCCTTCCCGCTGCCTCCTCTGAGCGAGCCGGCCCCGACGTCCCGCAGCGGCGCATCCCGTCGCCGCGCCTCCCGGCTGCTCCCGACGGTCTCCCTCTGCTCCCGCGGCCTCACGCTTCTCCCGGCTCCCCGGCTCCCGGCTCGCCCCGCCGTCCCGGCGTCCGCCGTCCTCCCGCGGTGCGCCTTCGTCCCAGCAGACCTTCGCCCGGCGCCCGCGCCCTCTCCCGGCGAACTCCTCCTCCCTGCGCGGCTCCCCGGCGCGACGCGGCTCCCGGCGGCTCCCGCTGCTCCCGCGCCTCCCGCGCCTCCCTCTGCTCACGCGCGCTCGCATCTCTCGGCTCCCGGCGGCATCTCCCAGTCCGGCGACCCCTCTCTGGCGACCCCTCCCCGGCGACCACGCCTGCTGCTCTCCGACGGCCAGATCCGGCCAGCTCCGGCCAGATCCAGAGATCTCCGGCGGCCAGATCCGGACAGCTCCGGCCGAATCCGGCCGTATCCGGTGATTTCCGGCCAGATCCAGGCTACTCCGGCCGGCTCCGGCCTGATCCAGGGATTTCCGGCCAGTTCCGGCGATATCCGGACTGTTCCGGGTAGATCCGGACTGTTCCGGCCAGCAACTGGCCTCCACCCGTGCTGGCTGCTCCACGCCGGTGGCCTCCTCCGACTTCCCGCGCCATCTCCCGGCCTCCTGCACCCTCGCCGGCCTCCTCCTGCGGCATCCTCGCCTCGCCGGCATCTCCCGGCACCTCCCGGCAGCCGCATCTCTGTCCGCCAGCACGTCCATTTGCTGGCGCAGTAGCTCGACATCCTCGGATTTGGGCCCGTTGGCGCCGCCAGTCCCGCAACAATTCTGCGGAATCCCCGCCTCCCGTCGCCGGCCCCGCAAGTGCAGTTTTCCCGGTGCTAGTTTGGATTTCCCGGCGTTTCAACGACCGGCCCCACTAGTGCGGCATTCCTGGCGCTCCGTCAACCAGCCGATCTGAGTGGTTTCTTCTGCTACGCCCGCAACTTCATCCATCCATCATCCTGTGGAGGAGCTTCGATCGTGAGGGGGAGCAGCAGCCTTTGCAGCGTTCTTTTTATTTCGTCTTGTTTTTTCATCAAGCTGGGCATGTCCAGCTTGAGGGGGAGTGTTAGCGTCTGTTTTTTATTGTTTTCTTTTCATTATGTGTCCAAGCTAGGTACACCTAGCTTGAGGGGGAGTGTTGGAGTCTGCATCCCACATCGGACTTGAGGTCCGGTGTGGTCTTTCTTATTTGTTATAAATACACCCCAAGGGCTCCTTTGGAGAAACACCTTGGGGGTTCGGGTCTCCTATTTTCTCCTTCTACACCTGCTAAACGGAACTGGGCATCAGCCCCGCCAATCCGACTAGCGTACTAGTCCTAGTCCTCAAGCTTGGAAACTTCCGAAATCCAGTGGAAAACCACAACCGCACCACAAGGAGATCCTAGAGAGGCAAAGGCAAACCATAAACATCATAATTAAACCCAATGAGACAAGGTTCAACCCACATTAGGGCAACCAACCCAGTGGAGAAAAAAGAACCCAAGAAGAAAGGAAGAAAACACCAAGAAGAATGAAGAAATCATAGGATAGGCTTACTTGAAGGGATCTTGAAGATTCCACACCAAAACCACCACAAATTTGGAGATCCAAGGGAGACAAGAGGAGAGGGAGAGGCATCTAGGGCTGAGAATCCCGAATGGGGGAGGAAATGGGTGGAGTTGGGTTAAAATCGAAGAAGGGAAAAAGTGAAAATTCCACATTTTTAATGGCCTAGACAGACCGCACGGTCTATCAGACCATGCGGCAACCGTGCGTCCCCCTCTGTCCAAAGGGGAACCAGGCCGCACAGTTCCTGGGAGAGGGTGCACGCCCGTGTGGTCGACCGTGCGCCTCAAACAGACCCACTGGTCTAGGCGAACGGTTAGTCGCACGCCTGTGCGACAGGTCGTGCAGCCGGGACAGTCCCACTGTCCAGGGCGCACGGTCTCTTCTGGGCTGGGGCATAGTTTCCCCTCGTCGTGTGCCAACCGTGCGGCAACCGTGCATCCCCTGTTGTTGGTCCAAATATCACCATTTTCACCAAAAACGCCTAGAAAAGCCAAGAGATACATACAAGACCAAAAATAAACAAAGAAATACCTCAAAGAAAAATCACGGATGTGACACAACAAGTTATGTTTTAGCCCTCAACATAAAGAACATCTGATTTCAAACTATCACTCTCAATTTGAGTTGTGTCAATACCTTTGATTTTCAAGGAAGATTCGTTACCAAACGTTACTTAACCTCCTTCATGTTTCAATTTTCTTCAGAATTTTAGCATCACCTGTCATGTGGGAGGAACACTCACTATCAAGTATTCATGTCTTTGTCTTCTTGCTTGCTTTAAAAGTAACTTCTTTGAAGCATGACGTTTCTTCATTGTGCACTTGAAATGCTTTCCCTTTGTCTTTGAGAGGGAACTGACCGAGTAAGCTTGTCGTGCATTTTTTGGCTCTACATCCCTTTTGATCACACCTTTCCACAAAACTCTTCAAGGCAATCGAATATGTTTTGTGTAGTCAGCTTGTAGTCAGTTTCCATTTATGTCTGCTTTCTTCCGAAATCGGTTTCCTTCTCATTAGAACTGCTCTTGGCTTCTTGCCTTCTCCCGGATAAAGACGTGTTATACCAACATGTATAAGCTTTATGTCTAAGCATACCACAACACCAGCGATAACCCTGAAATCTGAATTTTCTTAAATAACAGAATTGTATCCAGAAGTTTTCTATCCAAAATTTGACATCCGGTGAACTGTTTGGGTCTGATTTCGTGTAACGTCCCCAACCCAGGAGCCATTAACCAATGCCCCGAGTCGGTCGCCACATGACCTCAAGCACGCCTCCCCGTATGCCAGAGGTTGCCGACTAACAGCTAGGGTCTAATAGGTCACGTGGGGAGACTATACCCTCTTTACCAGAGTAAGCCACAGCAGAACACGATTTAAATAGAAGAAACAATTAATAACATGCATAAATAACCAACTCTCAAACTGGGTACAACCACATACAACAGTAAATATATCATGTCGTGCTACAGTGTCAAGTGAACAAAACTCCAAAAGAAAGACAAACAGCAGAATCCCCAAAATGGTCTGGACTCCAAGTCTAGAACCTCACTCATACATGTCCCATGTCCAACTCAACTCACTAGCATAGGGCCCTTGCCCTTGTCCTGACCTGCAAGCATGAAATCTGTTTGGATACCCAACGGCGGCCCGAGTAGGGTGTGAGTATAACTCAGTAGGCCACCACCAACGGTGTCTACAAAATATCCAGTAAAAGTAGATAGTGCGTGCAAGTGATAAATAATGGCAAGTAAAGGTAAACAGTTCAATAGGCCATTCTAGACTATGTTTCTTTAAATTATGCTACCATTGAATCCAATTTCACTATTTAGGCATCTCATGGTTTAATCTACCTTTTTCATGTGTTCAATGGATTAGGCATGTTCAATATCCTCAAGCATATGGGAATAAAAATTGAGCCCTATCTCACTAGGCATCACATTATAATAACCTCATAATCCTCACCTCGAAGCCTCAGTCCAGGTGGAATGCAACCGTTAGGGGAATAGAACTTCGTCCCCTTCCCTAACCCGTGCATTTGGGGGTGGAGTTAGAACCTCGGTCCAACTCGACCCGTGGGCGTAGAACCTCAAGTCTATACCCCACTCTACCAAGCCATGTGCACATGCTTATTTATCATTCACCACAATTAACCACATCACAACAAAGCATAGTCAATATCATTTGCAACATCACAACAATATAAATAAATGAGAAGTTAACGATATGCCTCAATCCATTAACACATTCATCATTTATATCACTTAACCCTTTAGCCTCATTTCCCATTTCCCATGTCTTTCTCACTAAGCATATTCAAATGTAAACATAATTCCTTATATTCCCATTAATCCCATTTAAATGTCAACCGAACAATCTCTTAGCCTTTAATCACATTAGACACAACTAGCCACAATCCATTGTAACTCATTACATAAACCAATTAACCTACTCGCTAAGTCTCTACATCATTATGAGTCAATTTTGGACCTTATACTCCCGTTAGCCCATTCGAGAGGGTCGGCGCACCCCATGGGTGGCCCTTAAAAAATAGTCACGACATCTTCCATGCATCCCACGGGGATCATGAGGGTTCATTTGGTTATTTAGGCACTCAATACAGCGCATTTTGCCAACAACACCAAGAACACATCAGTATGAGAACAAGAAATAAACCCTACATGCACAAATCTAAATATAAACTATGGGATATAACTTGTAGACCACCTACCTTGAATCCGTTAGTGAACGCACTCCTAATCGAGGCCTCAGATCCCGATTCAACCACCCTTTGAAGCCTCAACCTAAATCTCACCAGAAAAGAAAGGTTTTAGAGCTTTGGATGGAGAGAAGGAAGAGATGCAAACCCTAAACCAAAAAGAGAAGCAAGGGTGGGATTAACCTTACCTGAATCTTCAATCTGCAACCAACGGCACTCCAAAAGGCCTTAAGATGAGGGAGATTGATCCATGAAAACTCTTGAAGCTTTTGGGGCGTCACTAGGGTTCAAGGGAGAAGAAAGGAGGAAAATCCCGAGTGGAAGTTAAAATCTCGTAATGGCATTTTTGTAATTTTCTCAAAGCTATTGGGTCGCACGGTTTAACCGCACGGTTTACCCGCACGGTTTGTCAAACCGTGCGCAAACCGTGCGGATGCTACTGTACGAAAACAGCCTCCTCGCACGGTTACCTGGAATTTCCGCACAGTTTGCACTAATTGTGCGCAAACCGTGCACCATGCCCAGAAATCCCCTTTTTCTTCCTCTTTCGGGTCTCGAACCCCCGGAACACCCCCAGGTCTTCAAGTGAACTTAGAAAAACACTTATTTAACCAAAATAAGGAACTTAAACTGAAACGTAAAACAAAAACATACCTTAAGGGAGATCCGGGATCTTACATTTCGTCTCTGATTTGGAATAGAAATTTCATTCAATCTTCTTCTTTCATCAGGTACTCTTGCAGGCAATTTCTCTCCATTTTTCTTGGCCTAGATTTGACCAAAATTAAGATTAAACCTGCATTGTTAGTTACAGCTGTTTTTGAAACAAATTTTTCAAATGGGGACTTTACCAGAATTTTTTCAATATCTTTGGAGGATTCCCCCCAGTAGAGCTTTTGAAGTCCTTGATCTTTGACAAATCTTTCTCAGCTTCAAAACATTTTGATTGTGTCATTGATAATTCTCCATCCTTCAAAACAGATTCTTCAAGATCTTTGATCATCTTCTCATATTCCGAGGCTTTCAACCTGAGATTTTTATTTTCTGCAAGAGCTAACACCCATTTTAGCTTGCTCGCCTTTTTCATCAACCATTTTCTTGTTCTCTTTTACCAACTTCTTCTCTTTCTTGAGCATGGTGTTTTGCTCAAGATATGGCTCAAGTTCATCTTTGAGCATGTATTCGTAATCTATTGGTTCTAAATCCTCTTCCTCGCCACTAGATGAATCAATGGTTTTTTGGACATGAGCCATAAAATTTGTAAATTTTTCATGTGTTTCTTCATCAAAATCGTTGCACGATATAAGATCGGTTTCCTCTTCTTTACTCATCAAATTTCTTCTTTTGGTTCTTTCAAATCTCTTTGATTTCACCTGCCTTTGAAGCCTCTAGAATTTTTGCTCCACTTCTTTCCTAGAGTCTTTTCATCATCTTCAGTTTTTATTCTTTTCCAGCTAGCTCGTCTTATCGGCAATCTTTTCCAACTAGCACATCTTATCGACAATAATCCATGTCTCTGCTATGGTTGTTTCTTAATTGCCGTGGTTGGTAACAAGAGGTTGAGGTTGTGCAAATTCAGCACATGTTATCTATCAATTGTGCACTTTCAGCACCTCATCATCGCGTAACATGCATCTTCAACACTCAACAGCCCTACTGTGACTTTTGGTCTTTTATCCACTTATGACAACATCATCGCCCTTGTCGGATATTATTACAACATTCACACATCTTGTGGATGAACATCTCGATTCCTCCAATTTTATAATGTGGAGAAAGATTGTTGTCAGTTCTGGGGGTTGTGGCTGACCCACTGCCTGCAAACATTGCACACATTGCGGGAATGATTATCACACGATTGATACCTATTGGCATTTGTATGGTTGTCCCGATGGTTCTCCGGTTTCAGGTCGCTCTCATTCCGTACAAGTTATCATACCAGCCTCTGGAGCCCGGATCAAACTAAAGGCAATCTCAACCTCCTCCAATCAGCCCTCTGTCTCCACATCCGAAACACTGCCCTCGTACTTTCCTAAAGTCTACCGCTAAAAGGCGCGCAACGCCCTCTGCCACTGATCATCCTCCTCAATTGAGTCAACCCTTTGGCGATCAACTGGATCAGGTGCCATAACTAAAAGGGAAACAAGGATTTTCGAAGTTCAGTAGTATGAAATTTTATTAAGATTCATTTAATTCATTTTAACTTCGCCGCAACCAAAACCACCCAATTCAAACAAAAACACATGTCATCATGATGCATGTACCTCTCCTAGGTCTCTACCCTGCAAACGGTGTCACCTCACTTGGTTGTTCAATAAACTCAAAGTCAGTGCACTAGATCATGGGGGCCCTAAAATCCCGTTTCATATTCGATCTCTCTGGCCTATGTCACGCACCAAGATCAACTGACATTGTTGTCGTACCAACCCATGCAATCCTCACAGTGTCTAACTCCAAAATCATCCCACAATGCATGTGTAAATAAAACATATACATATAAAAGTCTTCAAAAACAAGTACCAAAATAAAAGTTAAGGCAGCGACACAGTAATTGTCCAAGATTCTAAGCTAGTAATTTCCAGTGTGATTCGTGTAATCCTTCTGGAAACCTGAAAATCAGTTTATATACATAGGGTGAACATACAGGTATACTCAGTAGGGACATACCAAAGTCTTTCGTGTACATGTGAAAGAAGCATACTAATGCACCAGCGAGCAAACAACAGAAACAAAACAATACCTAAACAGGTCAACTAACCAATCTCCATCCTCACCATAACATCACAACTACAGCGCAAACAAAACCCTCAACGGCCACGATTTTCAACAAGGCATTAAACCTGTACAATCACAATATCAATAATAATATCAAAATTGTAAAAACATGCGATTTCATTCATCTTCCCCGTCAATTCAATTAAACCAATTAATTTATCTTTGTTAAGCCGGATGCAAACCATCTTCCCAAGGATAACAAGAACATACCCCTCCCGCATGATACAACATAGAGAGAGACGAGGGATCCCCTACCTGGAAGAAAGAAGCTTCAGTCGATTCGCTGCATCAAAAACAGGGGGTGCGCGCACAGGAGGGAACCTCAACAGAAAGAACTCGAACCAACACCGGCAACAGGGTTCCACGACTTAAAGGAAAAGGCTTCAGAACCTCCAGTCTCGAGAGAAAGCAAGTTCAAAAGAGTGAAGAAAATATCTTCGCTTTAGAACGAACAGATCCTCACTTTAGAACGAACAAATCTGAAACCAGTGGGATTTGATATGGTTTTAATTGACCATTAAAGGCGGATCTCATCAAATCCACGCGGTATAACCATTTAAAAGGCTCCAGACTTCTAAGAAATGGAAGATATAATTATCCTCCTTTAAAACGGATTTTAATTCCATTATTTAAGATTTTAAAACCATTTTCCATCAAAAAAAAGTCAAAAGGGCAAAACTAGAAAATCTAGAAAATATAGAACATTATACTGTTAGGTGCTACCGTTAGAAGCTACTGCCAGGTGTTACCATCGGGTTCTACCGTCAATGTGTTACCGTTCGGTGCTACCGTCAGTGTGTTATATCGTCAGGTGTTACCACCAGGGTGCTACCATCAGCTACTACCGCCAGAAAGCTACGTCAGGTGCTACAGCCAGCGCCAATGTGCTACCCCCAAGTGCTACCGCCAGGTGCTACCATCGGGTGCTACCGCCAGTGTGCTACCATCAGGTGCTACTGCCAGTGTGCTACCGCCAGTATGCTACCGCCAGTGTGCTACTGCAAGTATGTTACCGTCGGTGTGTTACCGTCAGGTACTACCATCAGGCGCTACCGTCAACCTCCAAAACACCCCTTTTCCTCCAAAACACCTCCAAACTCCTCTCTCCTCCAAACACTTTTGTACTTCCCCCGAACACCTCAATCACCAGATTTCCCGCAAAGTAACGGGTAGGAACATTCGGGACGTTACATCAGATAGCTCTCAAACTATTCTCGCCCTCAAAAATCAAAACCAACCCAAAAGGAAAGAGGGAAGAGGTCCAAACATTCATCCCTCGATATACCTCTAAAGGATCTCGTTACATCTAAAACACTGCCACTAGCCAAACTCACCAACCAAACGAAAACGTTCACAGCACCTCACACAACCACCACATTATCATCTCAGTCCCCATACGGGCCAAGCCAACAACGGCCACAGCCATCTCACAACATAGCCCCATCACATAAATCAAGAAATTCCCTCTCATGTTAAGATGTTATCCGCTTTAAGTGGCAATGACTCGCCCGCACGGTTTCAATCGCGTTAAAGTATAACGCGTCTTGATTAGGAATCATGTTTTCCCTAATTCGCATGCATTGAAGTCTTAATCATGCATCATACCAACAAAGAAAATCACATCTCATATAAAACATCAAAGTCAAAACACCACATCAAAGCACAACAAGGCAAGACAAAGCTTAAAACTAACCAAAACAACTTCGGGTACTGGGCACGCATCTGTGTCTCACGCTCCCAAGTACTCTCATTCGGGCCATCATGCCTCCACAACACACGAACCGAGGAGATGGTTCATTCTTGTGGTACCTTCTCTTGACAATCCTGGATCTCTACTAGTCACTCCACGAACGTCGCGTCATCCTCGATATCCAACTCTCCTCGGTCAATGACATGAGATTCATTGTGAAGATACCGATAGAGCTGAAAGACGTAGAAGACGTCGTGGATCCGGTCCAGTTATGGCGAAAGTGTCAACCGGTAAACCACCTCGCCAACGCGCTCCAACACCTCGAAGGGCCCAACAAACTAAGGCGAGAGCTTACTCCCCTTGCCAAACCTCCGCTGCCCACAGGGAAAACAATCAAGAACACATAGTTTTCAATCTCGAACTCCAAGGGCCTCCTCCTGCGATCAACATAAGACTTTTGTCTGTCCTGCGCTGCTTTCAACCTCTCTCGAACCAACTGAACCTTCTCTGTCGTATTTTGCACCATATTGGGTCTAAGAACTGCGGACTTCCCAACCTTAGCGCAACACAACAGAGAACGACACGGCCGCCCATATAAAGCCTCAAACAAGGTTATGTCAATGGATGAGTGATAGTTGTTGTTGGAGGCAAACTCAACCAAAGGCAAATGTTTTGCCCAAGATCCGTCAGAGTCTAAGATACAGGCCCGCACCATATCCTCCAACGTCTGGATAGTTCGCTCCGTCTGTCCGTCCGTCTAAGGGTGGAAAGCGGTGTTGAGGCGTAACTAAGAGCCAAAAGCATGTTGCAATCCCCTCCAGACCCACAAGGTAAAACGAGCGTCCCGATCCGAGACAATGGACCACGGGACTCCATGTAGCCGCACCACCTCATCCACATACCACTGTCAAAACATCCGCTGTGTCCAACTCCTTGATCGCTGAGAAATAAACTGATTTTGTCAACCGATCCATGATTATTCAGATAGCATCACAACCTCCCCGAGCTCAGGGTAATCCTATGACGAAGTCCATTGAGATGTATCATTTCTACTCGGAAACATCCAAGGGCTACACCAAACCACCAGGAACACAATGTTCGGCCTTCACCTGCTGGAAAACCAGACATCGAGCCACAAACTATGCCACTACACGTTTCATCCTGGGCCGCCAAAATTGCGTCCTCAGACCACGGTACATCTTAGTCACTCCTAAGCGTACCGCTAAAGGTGAGTTATGAAACTCACAAAGGACTGTTTCGCGCGTTACCACCAGAACAAACAACCTCCCCTGAAAAAACATAAAACATTTGGTTTTGACCATCCTACAACCATCCCTCGGGAGCATCATCATGGTCAACACGATCACGTATCACCTCTGCCTCTGAGCCCCCCGACTGAGACTCCTCCACCTACCGCATCAGAGGACTGCACCGCCATCTGAAACAAGCAACCTCCACCATCAACCGCCCTCGCATCAAAGTGCAGGGCTGCCAATTCCACCATCGCTTTCCAAGCATCCCTAGACTCTCGAACCACATCTTTCCGCTGCTCAAAGCATCGGCCACAACGTTCCCCTTTCCCGAGTTGTAGGAGATCTCGAAATCGCAATCCTGAAAAACTTTATCCACCTTCATTGCCACAAATTCAGACCACGCTGAGAAAGATAAACCTCAAACTCTTATAAATTATGAAAATCACAAAGTTTCCTCAATGAGGTAATGTCGCCACAACTTCAACACAAACACAACCGCTGTTAGCCCTAGATCATGGATGGCATAGTTGCGCTCGTGGGGACGTAATTGCCTAGACCCATAAAAGATCATTGTCTTATGTTGCATCAAGACGCATCCCAAGCCCAAACGGGAATCATCACAAAACACCGCAAACATCACCCCTTCCTCTGGCAATTGAAGCACTGGAGCACTGACCAATTTCCCCTTCAGGTAGTCACCAGATAAAAGTTTGGTCCTTCCTAGTCAAGGTTGTCAACGAGACCGCAATCCGTGAAAAATCAGACACGAACCTCCGATAATAGCCTACGGGGCCAAGGAAACTGTGAACATACGCCACGTTTTTGGGTGTTGCCCAAGAAACAATTGTTTCAACCTTCGACGGGTCCACGACGACTCCCTGCTAGGATACCACATGCACGGCGAAATGCACTTCTCATGTCCAGAACTTACACTTGGACAACTTTCCATAGAGTCGGTGGTGTCCAAGAACCTACAGGACGACTAGTCCAGGAATTCACGAAACACGAAGTTTATGAGTCTCATGAACACAGTTGGTGTGTTCGTGACACCGAACGGCATGACCACAAACTCGAAGTGCTCATACCTGCATCTGAAGGCAGTCTTCGGGGCATCATCCTCTTTCACACTCAACTGGTGATATTCAGACCGCAGATCGATCTTGGAAAACCAACTAGCTCCCCTCAATCTGTCGAAAAGATCGTTGATCCTCGAAAGAGGATAGTGATTCTTGATCGTCACCTGGTTCAACCTCTGGAGGTCTATGCACAACCTCATACTACCATCCGCCTTCTTGGCGAATAACACTGGAGCAGCTCACGGTGACACGCTAGGCCGGATGAAACCTTTCTGCATCAGATCATTTACCTGAATTCTCAACTCCCACAACTCAGAGGGTGTCATCTGATAAGGAGTCATCAAAATCGGAGAAGCACCGAATTGCAGATTTATCTCAAACTCAACATCACGCCGAGGGGGTAGTGTCACAACCTGCTCAGGAAAAACATGCAGAAACTCCCAGACAACCTCGGAAACCTCCACCGTCCCAGCCTCCGTTGATTCCACAGACAACTTGGCAATCAAAGAAAGAAGGGGCTCTACACGTCTACTACCCACTTGATGACTCCTCTCACTAACAAAAACTGCACGTTGGTCATCCACATACGAGAGCATAACTCTCCTCTGGAAGCAGTCGATAACGGCACACACAGGATACAGCCCGTTGATGTCAAGAATGTCATTGTACGGCTACAGCTGAAGCAAGAAAAGATCCCCACACGAATGATGTGGTATCATCATCACTCTACATCCCGGCACACATCAAACAAGGTGGTATAGTCTCCGACTAGCGTAGTCAACGCCAGGGGCACAGGAAGCCTCTCTATATCCAGTTCCAAAGCACGGACGAGAGCGGGTACAACAAAGGTGGGTGAAGCTCCTGAATCAAACAAACCACAAACAAAGGTACTAAACAAACCGATCGTACCTCTAACAATCTCTGGTCCCTCCGGCGTTGCCGCCTCCACTGGGAATCGTCTGGCAACACACCCTCGAGGAGGTCAACATTAATTGGAAGTCCATGATCATGAAATTCAGGGATGGGGGTCACTTCCACACCCTCCACGGGGTTGACCGCACAGAGCCAGTGATCTCCTCACTGCATGAGTCCAGTGGGGGGGACTCTCTCAAGAGAGCCAGCGCAGTCCCATCCGGCCAACCCAAGCCCTCCTTGACTCACTCGCAGCACCAGGACCTTCAGCAATTGTTCCAGCTACAGCACACTATCTTTAATGTCCCAAGGTGCTCGAAAATAATCAGCATGACCTCCAGTCATAACTCTGCAGCCTGAGGGCCGCCATCCCTCAAAAACGTGGATGGATGTTGATGTTGAAACTCTCGCGTCAACTCTATCATAGAAGGGGCAAGTCGCGGAGCTCCCTGAACAGTCTACATAAGTCAAAGAAAACTCTCTTGAAACTGGGCATCAGCACCCATGTCAGGTATAACAACAGGTGCCACAGAAGGCACTACTGGCCCAGGGCCCACCACCCCCGAAGCATAGTCGTCGCCACCCTTCTGGCGCACGACTCGAGGACGTCGTGGTGATATAGCTCTGCAAATGTCAAACACATGTCTCATATAGGATTTGATAACGGCATAAGCCACAGGTATGAGAATAAAACAGGTATAAAACCCTTCTATATAAAAATCACACCCCTCTGCTCCTAAAGTCAGGTCTGAGCGACGTACAGATCATAAGAATCGCAAGAGACACTGCCTGCTGCCCACAACTGAGGTCGGGTCAAGGTCAAGCTCTCTGTTATAAGTCATAAGTCCCGGTATACAGAGTGTCAATGGAAAGTTCTGATGAAACGCCCTTTAAGTTGCAATTGGCATCTCCATTTAGTGGCGACCATTTCATTTCAGAATTTAAAATTCATTTGAATTCGTATTTATTTATATATAAACTTTTAAAGGTTGAATGATATAGATCACCATTTCCAGTTTATAAAGGCTCATACATTTCATAAATTGAAATCCGGTGTCCATTTAATTTACAACTATAAACACATTCGAGCCCATGCAACCAATGGTCCATGACTCAACATTTCATAATTGACTACGTAAGGTGTTCGCATCAAGCTATGCAGGAAAACACTGTTAGGTTGATGCAGGCACTTTAAGTAACCAATTATGTATCCCATTCCCCTGCAATAAACGTTAGCCCAATTCTATTTACATATAACAGTCAAGGCACTCATAGCAATCACAAGCAATACAAGCAATGAGATGCACCTATATGGCATGGCATAATGCATGACATGTGAATCTCTACGTGCCTACGATGATGCGTGAGTCAACACTTCCTTGTCAAACTGAGCCAAGGGTAAAATAGAATCCTCAATCATAATAATAATAAACATCACATATAATGTGTCACCCAGTGGTGAAATCAAACAACTGTAATAAGCGGAATCCAAAATAGCAATTCTCATCCCTGGTAATTTGGCTTTTCTCTGTACGTGGGTTAGTTACTCTTAGGCACAGTCTCATTACCAAATTCTCACATATCCTAGTCTCATTTCTATCAACCCAAAATAGTAAGACAAAGAAAAGAAACCTATGATACCAATTTGTAACGTCCCGACCCAGGAGTCACTAAGCGATGCCCCGAGCCGGTTGGTCACAAAGCCTCAAGCGCGCCTCCCCATACGCCAAAGGCTGCCGACTAGCAGCGAGAATCCAAGGTGATGCAATGGGGAGACTATACCCTCATGATTAGAGTAACACAGCGGTGTAATAAATGGATAAATGGCGGAAGCATAATGTCAAGCAACAGCAGAAGATAAATCATTCAGATAAGATAAACAGCCATCAACATCAATATCAACATTATTTAATGTCATGTCTCTAAACAAAATGGAACAGTCAAACATGGCAGTTGACACACATACATTCAGGTATATCAAAAGAACCAAAAGATTATCTCCAGATAACATCATGAGTCATAGCTCGGTCCTATGCTCCCCGCTCTCATGCTATAATCAAATCCAGCATCGACAATCGGGTGCTTCCCCCTGTCCCTACCTGCATCCATGAAGTCTGTCCGGGTACCAAACAGCGGCCCGTACAAGGTGTGAGATATACTCAGTAGACCACCACCAACGATGTCTAGAAGTATTCAGCCAGTGCATATAATATGGGCAATGTGCAGATATAATAATGGTAAAGCAGTAAAGTAAACTGTAAAGGGTTGACTCTGGTCCCTGAAGGACACCAAGCTGACACTACCTGCTTCGGCCCGTGCCGGGAAAACCTCTAAACAGATATCACCATAAATATATACATGTAAGTGTATATGCATGTATGTATATATATACACTATATACATAGTGACGTGTATAGCCATATATCTATATACGTAGTGCTAACCGGGATCTAAGGCGTAACTCAGGCATCCATGTATAGTCACTAAATCCCCATAAGCGGTAGGGGACGTCATGCTCAAGTATCAAACGTATATGGGTCGCCATACCCGAGTATCATAGATCATAGGGGTCGCCATGCCCAATATCACAGGTATAAGGGACGTCATGTCCGAGTATCACAGGTATAAGGGACGACATGTCCTGCATCACATGTATAAGGGACAGCATGCCCGACATCACAAGTATAAGGGATGGCATGCCCGGCATCACAAGTATAAGGGATGGCATGCCCGGCATCACAAGTATAAGGGATAGCATGCCCGACATCACAAGTATAAGGGACGTCATGCCTGGGTATCACAAGTATAAGGGGCGTCATGCCCGGTATCACAAGTATAAGGGACGTCATGCCCGGGTATCCCAAGTATAAGGGACATCATGCCCGGGTATCACAAGCATAAGGGACGACATGTCCGGGTATCACAAGTATAAAGGACGCCATGATCAGGCATCACAAGTATAAGCAGTCAAATAGGCTTTATAATCATTAATGTTCCATTAAAACAATGTCGTAACCATTGTTTGTACTAAAACACGTGACGTGGTCATACCAATCACTCTCCATTTGATTCATTATAGTCATCACATTTAGGAGTCACGCAAAAAACATAGAGAAGATGTTTTGGTCACTTCAACATTTATAATATCAAGGGGCAATTCCATAGGCACACCTCAAGGGGTGGCAATAGTCAATGGGGACACAAGGATATCTCTATCAAGGCCAATAGATTAAACAAGAGATGAATGTATTTTTTATGGCAACACACGAAGAATACGACGTGCAGCATCACAACGCATAATATAAAGCGACGAGACTTGAGGGGTAATCACTAGACCACCTGCCTTATGTCTGTGGAGGAACACTCGTCCAGTATCGGCCTTTGGTTTGGTCCATATTGGAATAATACGGAAAAACAAACAAACACCCTGAAAATAGGATATATGAGCTCACATCAAAATAACTTTGCCGTTAAGAAGAAGAACAATGAAAGGAGCTAAAGGAGCGGAGAGCTTATCAGTGGTTATCTAACGCGACAGACGGATCTCGATTCGGAGTCCGAACATAGGAACGGGATCAAAGCCTAGCTTTAGGCTTGAGAGAGCTCAAAGAGAAGAAGAGAGGGGATGATGTCCGCTGGAAAAGGAGGGAGGGGTTAGCCCTTTAAAACAAAGGGGGCAAAAACGCCATTTCACCCAAAAATTTAAAGTCGCACGAATTGACTGCACGGTTAAGTCAAATCGTGTGGCCCTATGTTGTGAACTGAAACACCCCGCACGGTTTGCTCTAACCGTGCGGACTGGGCCACACAGTTTCAACTAACCGTGCGGCCCAGTTGTCTCCTCCAAAAGTCAGGGCTCCAGGCTCCGAACAAGCCTCGGACACTCTCATTTCCTCTGCAACCTCATTAGGCATTTCTATTAAGACAAAATAAAAGAAACTAACTGAAAACAAAAGGTTTCGTACCTCAAGTAAAAGTCGGGTTCTTACATACTCCAAGAGGACTTTACACCTGGGAGGTATACTCTAGGAGGGGTAAGAAGGATTTTGCACTTGTTCCAACAAACTGAGGTGGTCCCCCGCTTAGAGTCTGTGAGGAGATCCCCCCCGGCGTTAGTGAATAAGAGGGATGGGGGCAAGGGAGGAGTGTAGGGTGGAATGCAGTTGTAACGGCCAGGGGCTTGAGCGGGTAAGAGAGAGAGTCTCCAAGTGTATCTTCCTCCATGTTTTGTTTCCATTTCCTGCTGTAATTTTCGTCTAAAAGCAGTATGAATATACTGAAGAAGTTCCCCGGTGTGCTCGTCTCCATCAGGTTGGGGTAGTGAATTTAAAAAATAAACGGGTTAGGGTTAGGGTTAGAGTTTTGTAAAAATAAATGGCTAAGGGTTCGAGTACCGCAAATTTCACGGGTACCCGACCCATTGTCATCCATACTAATTTATGATTATAGCAATGTATATTATCTCAACAAAGATAGAAAATCATTATAGCATTAAAATATTTTGTTTCACTAAAAATTATTCAGGATAATGTTATTATGATATATTTAATTTCTATATAAAAGGCGTTGTGTGTTTCAAAAAAGGATAAATTAATAGAATTAACTCATTTTAGACACCCTTAAATTAAGAAAACATCCCAAGTAGGTGTAAGAAGAAGAATCATAGAATTCCCAATCTAAACTTCAATTAAATGTTTTCAAAAGGTACAATAAGATTTCTTTTAATGTCAAAAACAACAATGCAACACAATTTCTAACAATGAAGATGCGTCCAAAGAAAGACTGTCAATAATATAAACACATATACGTAATGCAAATGAAGAAATGCTATTGACACCATACCTGTCCAGCAATCTTTGATGATCTGATATTTCTTCATCCATGGTAGGAATGTCGCCATTAATTTTCGGAACATGCTTCAGTAAACCAAGTATGAGATTATGAGCCAACAATTAACCAGAATATAAAACTGTCAACATAATCTATACAAAAAAAGAATATTCTTTTCTGTCTTGATTCAAAAAATAGTCTTAGATTTACAAGGGGGCAACAGAATATTTTTTTCTGTCTTTAACAGGCACTCACGTTAATTTTTTGGACAACAAAACAACATATGGGAGTTTTATATTCCAAGGTCAGCTATTCCATCATATGAATAAATCCACAACTAGCCATGCATCATTAAGGGATCACTATGCTTTTTCTTCGGATCTTTGCAGTCCATAAACTTACCGGAACAGAAACCATATTATCCAATCGCTTGCCTACTTCGCCATCAAGGGTAGACTCATCATCTATCTCTAGAAAACATGAGCAATCTGTCCCACTAACTGACGTCTCCCCTGAGCTCAAGCAAGAAATTCCAATTTCATGACCCACATCTTCCTCACCAATCTGATCGCCTAAAATTACAAACACCATGATGATTGTAAAAGAAAACAGTTAAATTCCAAAAAAAACTAAATGATCGAATTTGAGGCGGCAATTTTTCAATACCAATATTGAAATGTCTTTTTGAAGGAGCATGCCAATCTTGTGAAGAAATGGATGCTTGCAAATGCTCTTTATTGGCATCTAAGGGACCAGATGCTTCAATAGATGCCAAACGAGTAAACTCCTCTTGAAGAGTCTGTGCAATAACCTCATCACTCTCTACATTGACATTTCCTGTCTCCTCATTTTCATGAGATCCTTCCATAAAATGCCCAACTGAACATGAGATGGATTCATCACGGTATCCTTCCATAACAAGCCCCACTGGACATGAGACAGTTTCATGACGAGTAACACTATAAGAACCAGCATGGGGAAGGCAACAAACATCAATAAGATCAAGACCCCACCGCCCTATATCAGGGTCCAGGTCATGATTACACATGCTGAGCAAACCGCTGTGCTCCTCTGAATACACCATCAATGAAACATCCAGCCAAAACTGTAACAAGAAACAAAAGAATGATGAACCCAAACACAGAGGCAATTCGCTTTGTTCTTCGAAAAGTTAACAATTCTGCTTAGTGCTGCTTAAGAGGATCTAAATAAAAGCACCAATTATAGCCCAGACAGAATGCAACTAATATTAAAGAAAAATCACATCGTTTGGCTGAAGATATATTAATCTGTTTTCCAAAAGAAATAGAAAATACATGCATTTTATCAGTGCATAAATTGAATAAAAAATGATTGCAGTTATAAGATAACATCAGCCATTCTGACTCAATGTGCAGTCATCATCAAGACATAAATCATTCCATGGACATTTTTCAATAATTGTAGATGGCGAATTCCCCTTACCTCAATGTGAGGCGGAGATATTCTTTTATAGGTGAGTAAAAATAATTACAAGGCAGGATATTCCGATGTGGGACTCGGAAATACCCATTATACTACAATGGGGTCCAACACTCCCCCTCAAGCTGGACATGACCAGCTTGGACTGAGAGTCCCACAAAGAAAAAAGACAACATCGAACAAGGTCATCCATACTCCCCCTCAAGATGGGTCATGGAGGCGGTGAATTCTCAGCTTGGTAGTGAGAGTCTAGGCGAGCTCCTGTGAGGCCTTTGGTGAAGATGTCAACAAGCTGATCCGTCGTCGGAATATGGCCAAAACTGATATGATTCTGCTCCAGATGGTGGCGAAGAAAGTGGCAGTCCACCTCGATATGCTTCGTCCGTTCATGGAAGACGGGATTCGATGCAATCTTCGTGGTTATTTGATTGTCACACCAGATATAAGCAGATGTTTGTGCTGGAAAACCAAACTCATGGAAGAGATGACGAAGCCAGAGGATCTCAGTGGTGATCGTTGTCATGGCGTGGTATTCTGCCTCTGCACTAGATCTGGAGACGACAGTCTGCTTCTTGTTGCGCCATGAGATGAGGTTACCGGCCAAGAACACTGCAAATCCAAAAGTAAACTTGCGGGTAACAAGCCAACCTGCATAGTCCGCATCACAGAAGACCTCAACATCCAAATGAGCATGATGGGGGTACCAAAGGCCACGTGCAGGGTCTTTCTTTATGTATTTGGCAATGCGGAGGACAGCATCCCACTGAGATCTAGTTGGATGCTCCATGAACTGGCTCACTTTGCTAACCGCGGAGGCAATGTCTGGTCGTGTCATGGTGAGGTAGCTGAGTTTGCCCACCAGACGACGATAGCTCTCTGGGTGAAGAAAGGGTGTCGAGTCGGTATGGAGAGAGCGTTCCCCAGGCTCAAGAGGAGTGTTCACTGCAGTTGCATGGCTCAACCCTGCATCCTGTAAGATATCAAAGGCATATATTCGTTGGCAGAGAGAGATAGTGTCCTCGGAACGGAAGACCTCGATGCTAAGGAAGTAGGTGAGAGGACCAAGATCTTTGGTGTGAAAGTGGTGGTGAAGGTGCGCCTTGAGTTGGGCGATTCCAGTGGAGTCTCTCCATGTGATGATGATATCATCAACATATACCACCAGCAAAATACAACCGTTTGACGTCGTACGGAAGAAGACGGCGTGATCCTTCATACTGCGAGAGAGGCTTATGGCTATGACGACAGTGCCGAAGCGGTCAAACCAAGCACGAGGAGACTGCTTGAGGCCATAGAGGGATTGACGGAGGTGGCAGACATGGGAGTCGGCTCCAGAGGCACGAAATCCAGGGGGCTGCTGCAGGTAGACTTCTTCGTCAAGAAAGTCATGGAGAAAGGCATTCTTGACATCCAGCTGATGAAGCGGTCAGTGATGATGAGCGGCCAGAGATATGGATAGACGGACAAAGGTCATCTTAGCAACCGGAGATAAGGTCTCAAAGTAGTCAATGTCATATGTCTAAGCAAATCCCTTTGCCACAAGATGGGCTTTGAGGTGATGAAGAGTGTCATCAGCATTGAGACGGATCGTATAGATCCATTTGCAGCCGACTGCCTGTTTGCCTGCAGAGAGGGGAACCAGATCCCATGTATGGTTGTCATCCAGAGCCTGCAGTTCATCCCGCATAGCATGTAGCCACCCCGGGTGTGATTTGGCATCGCCAACCGTGCGGGGGATAAATATCGTCTCTAGTGCTGACAAACCGTTGTATGAAGATGTAAAAAGAGAAGTAGTCTGACAAGAGCGAGTACCTTTCTGGAGTGCAATAGGCAAGTCGTCGGGTGTTGTGACAGGAGCATCGAACGAGGTGGGAACCATGTTGTCCTCAGCCTGAACGAGGGGTACAGTCGATGGGCGACGAGAGTAGACCGTCCCAAAGCGATGACCAACAGGAAAAGACATCAGAGGAGGGTGAATGACGAGAGGAAGGCACTCATTGATGGTAGTGTCTGGATGAGGAGAGGGCGGAGTGAAAGGAGAGCTCTCAACAAACGACACATCAGCAGAGATGATATAGCATCGTAAGTCTGAAGAAAAACACTGGTATCCACGCTGAGTGCGGGAATATCCGAGAAAAATACACCGGAGGGATTTGGGAGAAAGTTTAGAGAAGTTGGGACGAGTGTCCCGGACATAGCAGAGACATTCAAAGACTCGAAGTGGAAGTGAGTGAGGAGGAAGAGAGGGGAACAGAGTATGAAAAGGAGTCTCCCCCTGAAGGGTGGAAGAAGGAAGGCGATTGAGGAGGTAAGTAGCAGTGAGAATAGCATCCCCCCAGAAGAGAAGAGGCACCTTGCGGTGGAAGAAGAGGGCACGAGCAGTCTCCAAAATATGTCGGTGTTTTCGCTCGGCCACTCCATTCTGCTGAGGGGTATCAAGACAGGAGGTCTAATGGATGATGTCGTGTGCCTGAAGAAACTGCTGAAAGGGAGTGGACAAGTACTCTTGCCCATTGTCGGAGCGTAGACATTTTACAGAGATGGAAAACTGTGTCTGGATCTCATGGTAAAATGTCTGAAAGCTGGAAAATACTATTGTCGGATCACGAATAAGGTACAACCACGTCATACAGGAAAAATTATCAATGAAAGAGATATAGTATTTATACCCTGATTGACTTTAGGTGGCACAGGGACCCCATACATCAGAATGAACCAAATCAAAGGGTTTGGCAGCCCGTGTGTCTACTCGAGGAATATATGAAGTGCGATGGTGTTTCGCAAAGGTACAAGACTCACAATGAAAAGATAAATGTTGACTAATATCTGGATAGAGTTAATGAAGAGCGGAGGCGGAGGGGTGGCCCAACCGAGAATGGAGGTCCAAGGCACGAGCAGAGACAGGCGTGCAGGCGACGGATGTCGAGCTATCGAACATGTACACCCCATCTCGAAACTGGCCTCTACCAAGTTCTCAGTTCGTCGTCCACTCCTGAAACATAACAGTAGACGATGTAAAGATAGCATTACAATTGAAATCCTTTATCAGCTTACTAATGGAGAAAAGGTTAAAAGGACTGCGTGGTACATGGGCCACCGACAGTGATGGTTGAGGAACCAATATAGGGACTGTAGTTGGAGAGCATACCTGGATCACCGGTAAGATGGTCGGACGCACCTGAGTCAAGCATCCAGGCAGGGGAGCGATGACTGACAAATGCAGTGGAACCACCTGAGTGGGCAAGAGATGCTGATGAAGAGCTCGGTAGGGAGGTGGTCCTATGATCGTGAATCATCTGGATCTCAGCCATGGAGAGATCCAAAGATGAAGGAAGAGCGGCAGCAGACGGGGATGCATCCTGGACCACAGTTTGGCCCTGTCGTGGGTGCTGAGCGGGACGGCCATGAAAGACCCAACAACGGTCAACCAGGTGGTCGAGCTTACCACAGTGCTGACAGAGTGGACGAGGTCGGCTTTCTCCACGTCCGCGTCCACGAGGTCCGATAGGGCGGCTACTGCCACGACCCAGGAGAGTGGTGTGATCAAGGCTAGGGATGGGTGGGGCAGGGCCCAATGAGCCTTCCCGAGGCGATGATAGACCTGCAGAATCTCTAAGGACGAGGGGTTGGCTAGCATCTCCGTAGCCGTCGTCGCATATTCTGAGTCGAGGCCATGGAGGAGGCTGAAGAGACAGAGATGGTCCCATTGGGCTAATGCTTCCGCAGGTGTCTGTGGAATGGGCCAAAGTTCAAGAAGTTCATCCCGTAGAGCCTTCCATTCCATGAAGTATGCTTGAAATGGACGGGTTTGCTGGCGGAGGAGGGACAACCGCTGAAGAAGATCGGATACCCGAGCCAAAGTATTGGTCTCGGAGTACATGAGAGTCAAGGAATCCCAGAGTTCCTTGACTGTGTTGGTTGTCCGAGTGACGTCTTTGACAGAGCGGTCCATAGAATTGACTAGCAAGGCAAAGATTTTGCTATCCCGAAGCTTCCACGGACGATATTTCGAGTCGGTAGGTAGTGGTGGTGGATCCTCGAGATGGGAATCGAGGTCCATGCTGGTTAGTGACATCAGCACGGTCTTCCACCAGATGGAGAAATTTGTGGAATCGAGCCGCTCATCAACCAAGCGGGTGGAGACGGTGATAAGTGGAGGCACAACCGAGGCGGCCATCAAAGAGAGGTCTTCAGGAGTTGTTGTTGAACTCATCATTCAGCATCGGATGCCCGAAGCCCGCAGGAAGGGCACCGAGCGAGAGGTGGGGTTGCGCCTGGACAGAGCCGGGAGGGCAGACCGTCGGGAGGTTGGGGGTTGCGCCTGGACAGAGCCGGGAGGGCAGGCCGTCGGGGCGGAGTGTATACGCTGGGAAGGGCGGGACGCCGTCGGGAAGAGGGGTCGCGGGAAGGGCGGAGCGAAGCCGGTGGGACGCCGTCGGGGCGGGACGGGAAGAGGGGTCGCGTGCCTTCGTCGAGGCAGAGCGAAGCCGGCGGGGGGTCGCGTGCCTTCGTCGCGACGGAGGTTCGCAAAGCGGCGCAGGGAGCGAAGCTGCTGGGAGGGAGGGTCGTCGCACGGGGGGTCGCAGGGCTTCGTTGTCAGGAGGAGGAGCCCGCACGAGGAGACCCGCGCCTGTCGCCGGGAGGAGGAGCCCACGCCGGGGAAGGAAGAGCGTGTGCCGAGGAGAGTTGCGTCGAGGAAGAACAGAGGGCGTAGGGAGCGCTGGACCCAGTAGGGTTAGGGCAAAGGCGAGGCCGGACAGAACCGGCAATCCACAGGGGATTTCTCGGAACCCTAGACGGGAGAGAGAAAAAAAGAGGAGGAATCGGGTTAGAAAGTACCATCTGATACCATGTAAATGGCGAATTCCCCTTACCTCAATGTGAGGCGGAGATATTCTTTTATAGATGAGTAAAAATAATTACAAGGCGGGATATTCCGATGTGGGACTCGGAAATAGCCATTATACTAAAATGAGGTCCAACAATAACAAACAACCATTTTTAAATATAAAAAAAAATCAATTATAGCATTTATTGATAAGTTTTTAGTGTTCATAAGGGGGAGGGGAGAGGGGAAGGGTGGTTAGAGCCTCGGGCTATAACCCATAGAGGCTAGCCTGTAAGGGCAGCCATGGATCAGCTCTTTGTTATAAAATTTTTATATTTAAAAACATAAAATAAATAAAAATACTAACATTAAAATTTAAAAAATCAAAAATCCACGTCTACAGGGACGCAAGGAGTGGAAAGTGAATTGTCAACATGAAATGCTACTGTTAATTAATATGGCGTAGCATGGTACAAAATCAATTTTATGTAGCACTAATCATATATGGTGTGACTATTTGTATGGAAAACAATAGTGATATTTCTTTGGGTATAGTAATTGGACTATACATAATATTTTTTTAATTAAATAAAAAACATAGGGCAGTCTGTTAGACTTGTAAGCACGTATTATGTCTGATGAGCTTTAATATTTTAAGTCCATAAAAACAAATTTATAAATTCCAACTTGTATTCCCAATGTTGGAGTTTGTATCCCACATCGGACTTGGGATTTAATGTGGAGTTTATTATTCATTATAAAATAATACCAAGACCTCCTTTAGAGAGGAACCTTTAGGGATTCGGGTCTACCTCTTTTTATCATTCTACAAGGTATCAGAGAGAACCTAATCCAAAGTCTTCTCTCCCATTTTATTTTCCCCCGTCTAGGGTTTCCCATTATTTCTCCCCAGTGGGGGGCGACGGCCTCCATGGCCAGCGAGCCATAGGTATCTACCGTCGCCCCTCCTGCCGGCCTCCCGTCACCCTCCCGTGCGAGGCCTCTCCTGCGCGACGCTTTTCCCGACCGGTGGGCGTCTCTCCCAGACGGCTCCCTACCAACGGAACCCTCCCTGCGCCTCGTCGGCTCAACCCTGCGTGGACTCCTGTGCGGACTCCCGACCCGCCTTCGTGCTTTCTCGACGCCTCATCGACCGGCCCCGCCCATGCGGCTTTCCCGGCATTTTGACGACTGGACCGCCAGTGCGGATTTCTCGACGCTCCATTGTCCAGCCCCGCGCTTTCCCGACGCCTCGTTGGTCCATCCTTTTCCGCGACATCTTCCATCATTCATCACTTTCCTGAGGGAGAGCAACACCCACAGCGGTTTATCTTTTCTTTGTTTTTGTCTTGTTTTGTAATCAAGCTGGGTATGTCCAGCTTGAGGGAGAGTGTTTGCAGTCTTTTGATTGCTTTGTTTTTCTTTATGTGTCCAAGCTAGGTACACCTAGCTTGAGAGGGGGTGTTGGAGTCTGTATCCCGCATCGGACTTGGGGTCTGATGTGGAGTTTATTATTCATTATAAAATAACACCAAGGCCTCCTTTAGAGAGGAACCTTTGGGGATTCGGGTCTACCTCTTTTTATCATTCTACACCCAGCTATGAGGGGTGGGGGGATTTCAAATTTAAAACAAAAATCTCCCAAGACCTCACAAGCGCCATCATATGTCTAGCCAACACATAACTTAGCATCAACGCAATGAAAACTTTCAAGTGCAAACAATCAACACTAGAAAATCACCAATCAAGAAAACATGTCTAGTTCTTGTTTAGGTCGGGTGTTTGTACAAAGTATTTCACTCTAAAGAGGTATTCCATGTTGCTTTTAAAAAAAACCCTGTTTTTGTACATAAAAGAAACAATTTTGAATGGCATATTTTAGAATACCGCATCTCCGTACATCAGAAAAGAAACTTCAAAATTATAAGGTTTTTATGGTGCATTTAAGGAGTTTCCTGGTTACTGGAATAAGGTGAAAGAATGAGATTGACGATTGTTTCCTGAACTGAGCTTCTTTAGTTTGCAAGAAAAAAACTTGGAACCCAAATTCTTATAGTGTTTATATATTAAAAAAAAGAGAGAAACCACAAAAATGCCACAAAAACCTCCTTTCATCAATGGAGTCATATCCAAGTTGATCAAAACATCTCTGTTGTTAAATTTTAAACACCAAAACACCTTCGTTCATAAATTGCTAGCCGATCAAATTTTTCATCATTCTACTTTTCATGACATGCCAAAAATGATAGCAGCTTCTATGATTCCATTTCATCAATATTTAGTCCAATAACTAAACAAGGCCAGACTCTTATCAAATTTTCTTAAAAAAATATCAGCTAATAGATAACATTTGATAAATTTTATAAAAAAAAACATCAACCCATCAGGGTAGTCTAGGATTGAGGACTAAGTTCAGATTGCCATGATTGAGTCCCCAGTCATTGCTCTAAGTCAAGGTCCAAAACAAGTTTCCAAGCAAGACTGAGATCAAAGTAGAGCCCAAGATCACGTTCAAACACAAGTTAAAGACTGTCAAATCTGAGTTTGTGTCGTGTTTGGACCAGGTTCAAAGCTAGAGTTGAGGTCGACATCAATCTATGTCTGGGGCTTATAGTCTACAACATGGTCTAATTTGGAAGTTGATGTTAGGTTGAGGAGGATTGAGCTCGTGACCAAGGCTTTTCAAAGGTAAAATCATAGATATGTTCTGAGTTTGGGACCAAATTTAGAGTGTGTTTCAGGTTCAAGGCCATGGGTTTAGGGTGTTATCTTAAGCTTGACATCACACCTGAAATCAGATCTGATGGGTTTCATGAGAATGCTTCCCAAACAGGAACACTAATTTCCTACTTCAATGGCCCTAAAAATTTTAAGACCTTTAAGAAATAAATTTCGCGAGCTATTAACAACCACACCCAATCTTAAAATAAAAGAGTGGTTGATTTCCTGTGTTGGAACTGTGTCAAGCCACCAACCTATTCCACTGCCTTCCACGGGGATAAAAGTTTTTAGCTTCCAGAGATTAAGTAATCAGAAATGTAAAGCACTATTGGGAGCCCGTGAACGTCAAGTCCAAAATAACGCCTTTGCAGAAAACTGCAATATTCAAAAACAGAAGAAACACCAAGCCAATTAATGTTGAAGGGGAAAAAATAGACGACGCCGAAGAACTCCAGAAAGACATCATCTATGATTAATATGGTTTAATTTAAGTGACCCGACGATTAGATTTCCAAGCCGCAAGTATTTTATTATTAAAAAAATAATTAACAAATTGCTCTGGAAATCCACAGCAAGATCGAAGTAACAACGACAAACCGAAATAGCCTTCCAATATACCCAGAACAAAATCGCCGAACGAGAAGTAAGAAAAGATTAAAAAAACAGAAGATTAAAAGGCAAGACTGGCATTTCAGATCAACACAGCAAAACACCTCGCAGATCGGAAGCAAATGCCACCGTGGAAGGCACGCAAAGACGGAGGAAAAAAAAGATACGGAATATGCATATAGATAGCGGTGAACGGAGGAGGGAAACGATGCGCCTTCGTCAACCATAAGGAGATTTAAGTTTGTTTGAGGATATTCTAATTAAGTTTCGTTGTGTCTTTACTGACAGGGCTTCCTGTTGCGTCTATGCGAGGAAGAACAGTAGTTACGCAGCGCGCCGATTTTGTTTTCAACGTTTTTTTAACTGGGCTTTTTTCGGGTTTTTGTTTTATTTGGGTTTTTATATAAAAAGTTATTAAAATAGGGTAGGGGTTGCATTATTTTCAAAATTGAATCCCTCCTCGGGTGCGTTTCATGCTTACTTTGAGGACCAGGAACATTGTGAACATCGTTCAGCGTCCCAATAAAAAAGTGCCCCTCGATTTTTCATTCTACTTCTCGTGTTGAAGCATTAGGGTGACGGATTGAACCCTGTGGGCATTATGTTCTTTGTGTTTCGTTCTTGTTTAATTTTTACCTTCATTGCTTGCCTGGGAAGGATGGTGTTTTGTTGTTACGAACTTGTTTTGGTTGATGTTGTTTGCATTCTTTATTTTTTATCATGTCTTTGGCAATTGCAGTTTGTCCGCTCATCATGATGGATAGCTTATTTATGTTTTTGTCAGGTTGGGTGAAAGGTGTCTGGATCTTTTTTTTTTCGGTTTGAGGTTGTCTAAGCCCAACACATGAGTATTTCTGGGGTTAATCCTAAAATCAATGAGTGATAATAGGAATTGTTTATCCAAATTTATGTGAGTCACCGTCCTTTTGCAGAATCCGATGTGAGAATTAGGTTTGCACCCAGCAATCCTCCCCTCAAACCAAATACTACACAATTGTGTCTCCCCTTTAACAATAATCTACCAGATCCAACCATTTTGCACCATTGTTTTCTCATCATCGGGACTCACCACTTGACCACTCATATCAATAATACTTTCGACACATGGCATCATGGTTCCACATGATTCAAATGAGCCACTGTTATCGTTGTTAAACTAGTTTGAGGAATATTTCGCTCTAAATCACATATAAGTTGTACCATGACTTTGATATCACTTATCAAGGTCCTTTTTTTCTAGCCCTAGCTTTCATAGGTCTCACACATAAGCTCTTCTGAGGTTTCATCCTAACACCAATGGGTAATAGGAGAAATTGTTCATCTGAACTTATATGTGAGTCACTCTATCCTTTTGTGGAATCTGGTGTGTGACGTAGATTTACACCCAACAAAAGGTGTAGTTTGTTGACAGGATGACCAATGGTTTTTTGGTTTGTTGAGGGTCTTGCTGCATATACGGAATAAAGTTTCTAACTTGTTTCAAAATATCATTGAATGATTTAATAGATTTATATCGATTATTATAAGTAAAATTAAATTATTTCAAATAATTAATGAATTACGAAATATAACTTATCAACATTTATAATTAACGTGGAATGATTATGAGTTAGACCAATCAATGTAATATCCAATATCATCCTATAGCAGATAAACACCACATCTCTAAGTTATTGCTCAATGCACATCCAATTATTTTATCATTGTAATAAAAATAATTCGTGATTATATTTAAAAGTAAAATTTCTAAATTTTATAAATTGAATTAGATAAAATGGATATCATTTTTGAGTTCATAAGATCAAATTTAGGTCAAGATGATTTTTTTAGAATTTTTAAGAAAAGTTGATTTATTGATAAATAGTGAAAATGCCAATTTTTATGAAATTGTCATTTTTTAGATCTAAATCAAGTGATATAAAAGTCTCATTTTGTTTTATATTTTGTTTTAAAGTAAGATAAGATCACTTTGATTAAACATAATATAATCAATGTCATAGAAATCAACATTGCGATTGATTTTGGTATAAGATCATTTTTATGCTTAAAACATATTTTTCTAAAAAACTGTTTTTCGTTGCATTTGTGCACTTATATTAAAATTAATTTACGTCGATCCTACCAATTGAACCTCGAAAAATGGATTTTATACTTGAAATTATGAGGTTCAAATTTAGTAATGAGACCGGTTTCATTTTTGATCAACGTGAACAACAACCTTGGTAAAAAAATGTCACCACGTTAAATGGTAAATCAGATTAATTAAGGTAAAAAATTCGTGTTAAGGGCTCAAAATTTCATCTTAAATCTCACTGGACGATAGACTTTGACCCTTGTCACCTTAACTTGAAAAATACGGCAACATGGTGTCACTTGCCTTTGATCGTGACATTTATATTATTTTAAGTAAAAAATAATTACAAAATGCCACTATTTGTCTGTTAACATCTCTAAAATGTTGCCATAGGGATAAAAAAATTACGAGTAGTTCTAAATAGTTATTTTGAAGATGAAAAAATTAATTTTATTATGGTATTTTTTTAAATTTTTAGTGATGATTTAATTTCTTTGAACGCTTATGCAACGTGAACACAACGTTCGTGCAAGCAGTAGAAAAAATCAAGTAAATAATTTTAAAGACATTAAAAGCAATATGTTCTTGATGAAATATGGTGTTCCACAATTTTTCTAGATAATTATAAAGCATTAGTGACGGTGAAAGTATTTATATTTGAATTACATTGTTATATCAAGGAATTTAAAGTCAAGATATGTGAATAGTAATGAAAATGACTTAAATAATATTCAAAGTTTAAAAATTATGTTTAAATTATTATAAAATTATAAAAAACCTATCTTTACTCAAGTGGATGGGAAATTGTCGAGGCTATCATGCATGGTTCATGTATGTGATACTTAAAATTTTTAAAATTACTTTCATGACCCTTAGAGATTGAATTTTGTTGTTGTTGTGGTTAAGGTTAAAATGATTAACGAGCGGGTTAAACTAAGGGATGGGGTTCAAAATTCCACTCAAACTTATATAAATCTGATTGGTTGGATTTATTTTGATATTAAACTCCCAAAATTAAAAGATATGGCATTTTGGATCCACTTGACATGAGTTAGACACATATTATATACTAATATTTCATGTATCTACAAGACTATCACTCGCCCCGCTTATAAAAGAGCATCACCACTCCCCTCCTCCTCACACTTATTGAGCCATTTAGCTCGACCAAGTCCTACCCAAATACCTCCACAATACTCCTACCCATGTTCTAAAGGTTATAGTATCACCAAATGACCAATCCTAGAAGGCTTAAGGTGTAAAGCAAACGAGGTTTTCCAAAGAAGAGGTGTAACTCTTAATCGAGTGTTTTCATGATTGTTTCTTCTTACACCTCCTTTAAATACTCTATAACCATGATGATATGAAAACATTAGTATATTAAATATACTTAAATGTTATTATGTTGATGAAAAAACACTTTTTCATCTCCTTTTCCATCCACTGATAAATGAAAGCATCTCTCATGTATATGTATGAACTATCGTCTCCATATAGCGACGTAGTCCGTTTTTCATCGCCACCTCATATGGCTGGTTAAAATGACGGACCAAATGAATATATATGATATTTTTTAAATAATTATGATTATGTAAATATAATATATTACTTACCTTATTACCCTTCCGTCCGTTGAAAAATGATAACATTGTCCGTGCATACGTGTGGACTACCACCTCTATGAAGCGATGTGATTTGTTTTTCATTTCCACTTTACATGGATAATCACAAGCATGGAACTAATGAATAAATATTTCATTTATAATATTATCATGATTCTATAAAATTAAAACTTCATATATTTCATTTTCTTTTCACCAATTAGAAAAATAAAAGCATCGCTCATGCGTATGTACGGACAACCGTCTCCATAATAGAATGTATTTCATTTTTCATGACTATTTTATTAAATGGTTTTAAAAGTGTATTGAACGTATAAACATGATAATTCTAACATATTTAAGATTTTCGATATGATCAAAACATGACCAAGGTGCAACGATCAAAACTTTCAAACCGAAACATGTATAGAAAACAAAACATTAACACTCAAATATTGATTTTAACAACAAATTATCAATAAATGGGTAAGAAGAAATTATTAATGAATATTATATAGTAATATAAATACAAATATGTTTATAATATAGATTAATAATAAGTCTAAATTTATTATATGGGATATTAGAGCGTGTCCGACTAAGCGGAAATCCGAGGTAAGAGTTAATTTCACAATTTCATTCCTATTTGAGATTATTTGTGTTTAAGTTTCCATTGGGAAATTGTATGATATTTCTATCCTGAAACCTATAAAATTTCTCCTCCTCTATTTATTTATAGGTATTTCAAGTATTAGTTCTATTTTTACCTTCTTTGACACTCAAAATACTGAATGAAAGTTTATAAGAAAATCTGACCTTATTTCTCTTCTTTTGGTCGAGAATCTTTATCCTCCATGTCCATATTCTTAAAATTGTTTTATGAATGTTATTAACCAAATTTAAATTATTGTTAATTTTTTTATATTATATTTGACTTTCTTTATGAATAGTTTTTAAGGAATCATCTTTTCATTTTATGAACAAGTCATTTTTGACTTTTTACAAAATTGGGAAAAATGTTTTTTAACGTTTACCACATGACCACCTTTTCCTATCATCGTAACCATGATTAGTTATCAAGATTCCCCTAGTTTTTCAAAGAAAATTATATTCCCATTATTCCGTGATTTTTTAGTTTTAAAATATCTTCAAAACAAAAGGATATTCCTCCCCGTTTTCATAGTGACTTTCTTATGTCTTCATAAAACACAATTTTCATATATGTTAACATCTTATAAGTATTGATACGATTCACTAGGGATATACTCTAATGATACAATCTAACTTATTTATTTGGATGGTTTATGATCACGTTGTTCTATTTATTGACCAGGGAAAATTATTAATATTTTGTATGATAGTTTTCAATATGAATGTTTATATTGACTATGTATTGAATTATTATTCATTTATTCCATATGATGAATGCATTGAAATTAATAAGTGATGAGTGAGACCCATTATAGCTCCTCAATGCATCGATAGTCCTCATAAGACAAACTATCTTGAGTATTTAGCATGTTTTATACTTATTTATGTATGATGTATTGGCATGAGACCTTGATGATAAGATTATGATGTCTGATATTATATATTCTATCATTATGAAACTAATTATTGTTATCCATGTGACTATTTATACTGTTATTTCATCCATGGATATATTCTCATTTTTATGATATTATTTTTATGACATATTTGATTATTGTTTATCTCTACCACATTATTCATGCTTTATTATTCTATGATAGCTTTTGTTGTATGCTTTACCTTATTGAGCATCTGAGCACACCCTTTATTATGATTTTACTTTCCTAGGATACTAAGAAGGGATCTATGAATGATTTCAGGGATATATTAGAATAAATAATAAAGTTCTAACTGAAATTTTAAGTTGTATTTTGTAACACCCCAATATTTTGAAAATAAATTTAATATTTAATTCATGAAACATTGAGTCTCTACAAAACACCAATTTTTTATAACCTAGTCAGTAAACATAATTTTTCCACCTCTGTGATTTGAATTTCGAAAAGCTGACATACACGGTTGCGTTCAGTAAGATATTTAAAGTCTGATAAGAAAAACTTATTTTCTGGTGAATAGTAACATACCCTTATGAATAGTAATATGACCCTTATGAATAGTAAATCATATTATTATTTTATTGTCTTAAGTTTATAAGATAAAAAGATCTTGATTAGTTTTTCAAGGTGATATAAAACGAATTATAGTTTTAAAATTATTATTTTTTTGAATAAATTATGATTTTATTTAAAATTAAATTAATAATATTTAGAAAATTATTTTCAAAAAATTGAGTCTATTTTTGAATTCTACACATCAAAAAATGGTTAGGGTGAATTTTTGGTATTTTTCTGAAATACTAGAATTTTTTATGAATAGTAAAATATGGTAATTTACCGTATATATACATTATCAGTTAAATCCACTATTCTTAGAATCATGGCTGATATAAGTACACTTGGTTCGAAATCAAATTAATATATTATTATTCTTGGTCACAAGAATCAATACTATTGGTTTTATTTGGAAAAATAATAAAATAATGAGTAAAATAATGGGAAAACCCTCCTCTCCTCCACTATAAAAATCCCCCCTCACTTCCTCTTCTCTTCACTCCTCTCAAGACTTTAGCCTTGTCTAAATTATGATCAAATATCCTCCCAAGATCCTCCCCCATGTTTATCACCCCTTGGTATCATAAAAAACCAAAACCTCTCCCCTAAAGAGTCTCTTAAGGAAGATTACTTCAAGAGGTAAATTCCTCTTTTCATTTATTTTATTTCAAGTTCCTTTCTTTTATTTTTATTTACTCATCTCCTTTCATAAAAATGTTATGATTACTCTAGTACATTACATGTACTATAATTTTGTTATGATAAAGTAATAATTCACCATCATCTCTCCTTTCCCATTCTTTTATACTAGAAATGAAAACACCATCCAAGATGTGTTAATTTATCACATTCAAGGACGACGAGTTTTCAATTTCTATTACCGTATTCAATTCTGGTTATGAAACCATTTTAATGGTTGAAAAAGACTATAATATATGTATTATAACTTATTTAAGGTTCTTAAATTCTTTTATACATATGATATTAATTTATAAATCAAAACGAGTTCGTTGTGATAAAAAATCGCTAATTAACCCGAACATTTATGATTAAAGTTTTATATAATAATTAATCTTCACTCCCAATAACCAAAATTTTTTTATTACCATGTAATCATATTTTTGTTTACTAATAACATACAACTTCTATTCTGGACAACCATTCTCATTCTACAAGTTTATCTTTACATGAATATAAGTAAATAGATCATGAAAACCAAGGAAGAAAACGCTCCCAAACAATGAAATTGAATCTCTTAACCTATCAAAAGAACATGAATGAAACTAATAAGGTTATAATAAATAAATTAAATGTAAAGGAGGTTCTGTAATCATTAATTTATGAACCTAAATTTGATTATTCAGGTCATTAATATCATGTGAGAAACACCTTCAGACTTAAGGTAAGGGTTTTCCACCCGAACCTCCATTTTCATTCAGGTTACTTTTATTATATAATTACCTCAATTAAATTCTTATTCATTCACATGTACTCCTCATAATTTTTGTGTTAATGTTCTATATGTGTGTACTAACCAGAATCATACCTTCATTTAGGGGTAGTTATATGTTTTAAAAGGATCTTTCAAAAATTCTTCCTGAAATATAAGCTCGTTTCAAAGTAATTTCCTGAATTCTTACCTATTTTCAAAAGCACTCTATAATCTGTTTTAAGAAAACATTAATTTTATAAAAACACTCATTTTATTATGAAAAAACTATATTATTTCACTTCTGGTTTTAGACAAATATTTTTCCAAAAAACTCTTATTTTCAAAGTAAAAAAGTATTTATCTCAAGAATTACTCGATGATTTTATAAGAGTATTTTTATTTGTTTCAACACCCTTATTGATTCTTATGTATAAATGGAAATAATATTTTATGATATCATCTAACATATTTTTTTAATGGTTTATGATTAGTTTGACTATGGATGTTCTATCTTGAAATCATTCACCATATTACTCCGAATGGTTAGTGTTTATGTTTAATGATTGAGGAAAGTTAGTTACATTTCATTTTTTAGTTTCGATATGAATGTATATGTTGTTTATTTGTATCCCCATTCATATGAGGAATGCATTGGACTTATTATGTGATGGGTGAAGCCTGTTATAGCCCCCGATGCATCGTTAGGTCTCATGAGACAAATAAATATGGACTTGGCTGAGGCCTTGCCCATTTTTAGATATGGTTTTGGTCGAGTCCTTAATCATTTTTAGATGTCTTGGATGAGACCTTGATGGTATGTTTTAGAATGTATGACATATTCATTTCCCTCATTATGAATCTATAAATTCATAGTTCATGTGGTTATCCGACTAGTAAAATACTCATGATTATGTTTTATTATGGAAATAATTACTCAGCTCATATTCCTACTATAACGTGTTCAAGTTTATTATTTTTAAAGGCACGTGTTTTCAATAATTCACCACGACTAATGTTTATGTTTATGATATCTTCCTCTGTATTGCTTTCCCTTACTGATCATTTGAGCTCACCCCTTCTTATGTTTCATTTTTCCTAGGACATGAAGAGGTATATTATGATTGACTTGCAGAGATAATCTTAGAGTGGTGGATGTTCCCAACAAAACTTATATGTTGTTTATCATTTCATGTTGTAATGTTGAACTTATGTATGTATATTGTTTCAAAATCTACTAAACTATTTGTTTCTTCAAGAAACGACTTTCTTGCAATCATGCTAATGTAATGTAATATGGAACGAGCTCCGAGCAACTGGGATTGGGTCTTTACAATTGGTATCAAAGGAAGTGTAATAGAAAACTTAGAAACTAGATTTAGAAAACATAGATTAGGGAACAAACCCCTAAGATAGTCTTTGAGGATAAATATATAAGAACATCCTGTAGTTTTGTTAAGGAATACATTATGTGGATCTTTCTAGAAAATATATCCCTGCCTAAATACTACAAGTAGATGTGGTTCTGGCATAGATGTACCTAGGAGTGAAAACTCTGACAAGGAGTTTCGGGCTTGACCCAGGGTATCCTGACAACGGGCCTTACTGCGCATTTGTTTTGACACTCCCAGGGGATATGCTTAGAATAATTCACATTTTCTTTACAATCAATTATGAAGTATTTAAATTTAATTTTTTCCTCAAATAAACCATGTTTATGATTATGGTATTATCCATGCATAGGATTTCAATTTATGTTAAGTATTTTTTGTAAGTTGAGATAATACATTATGATTCATAACCTAATCTGGCATATGCCATTATTTAGAAACGGTGCCTAGTGGAAGGAATGAAACCGAATGAACGTGTGTATCCAATGTAGGTATTTCCCTCCTATGCAAGATAATGATGTTGGCTCTGGAGCTACGATTGGTGTGGATAAACTTATAACTATACTGGGGCAACTTACTCAGGTTATGAATAATAACCTTACCCGTATGGAGCATCCAGATTCACAACGTGGAGGAGCTATGTTAGATCACTTTATGCGATAATAACCTCCATCATTTAATGGTACTACAAACCCATTCGTAGTGTAATAGTGGATAAGTTCCTTAGAGAAGATATTTTTCACCTTAGTAAGTAACAAAAGGGAGAAGGTTGTTATGGAAATTTATCATCTGTTGGGAGATGCTGATCAATAGTGGTCACTAATTCAAAACACAAAGGAGGAGGAAGAAATATAAAACATATAATGTATTGAATTTAAATAACTTTTCTTAAAGAAATACCTTCCTCGTGAACAACGATCATATATGGAAAGACAATTTCTGAATTCGAGGCAAAAAAAGATGAGAATGTTGAAAAGTATGAATCTAACTTCACAAGGTCAGAAAGACATTCTATGGACTATATACGTAATCCAAGGAGTAATATTGATCGATTATTTGATGGCCTAAATCCATTCCTCTAGTGGGTGTTGGTCTGCCAAACTTTCTCACCATATGAAGATATAGTCTCATGTGCTATCAAGACAAAAAATGATTTCTCTAAGTCTTATGACTTTAAAGGAAAGAAAAAGAAGAAGATGGTTTCTAAAAACTATAAAAAATGAAATATAGAAACGGGGAAGAAGAGAAGAGTTGACTTTCTACCCTATGATAATTGTGGAAGGAAATACCCTAGTTCCTACTTAAAAGGAAAATGGGTATGCTACAAGTGTGGAAAGAAAGGCCATCATGCTGGTGTTTACAAGGGGAAGAAAGAAGCTATTAATGTTCAATTATATACTTGTAGAGATATGGGACACTATTCTAATGATTGTCCAAAGTGTCAAGGAAACATGCCTTAGAAAAGGACAAGGGAGCAGGGAAAAGCTTATGCGACCACAAATACTGATATTGAAGTTTCTAATGACATGGTGGAAGGTACTTTAATAATTTACTCAAACTTATCCAATGCTTTATTTGATTCTGGATCATCACATTCTTTTATATCTTTCTAGTTTTCCAAGAAAATTCGATATTTCTAATTTGATTTAATAAGGGAGTCGTCAGTCAAAACTCCTAAGGGAAGTATCATTGCAACAAATTTGTGTTAGGAAGTCCCCATTATGGCATATAAATGTGCTTTATCTACTGATTTTATTATCATACGATGATTGAATTTGATATAATCCTCGGTATGGATTGGCTTTCGAACCATGATGTGAAAATTTATTACAATAATAAGGAGGTTACAATTTTTGAGGATGATGTGGAATCCCTTATCTTTAGAGTAGAAACATCACCATCTGATTCATATCTAGATCCACCCTCAGTAGCTCTATTGAATTCAATTACTAGGGAGGAAGGGAATATAATAACTATGGGTGATGAAAGGAATGTTCAAATAGAGGACGTACCTATTGTGCAAGAATACGTTGATGCGTTTCCAGAGGATTTATCTGGACATCCTCCAGAGCAAGAAATTGAGTTTTCCATTGACTTAATTCCTAATTCAAGGCCCATATCAAAGAACCCTTATAGAATGGCCGCTGTGGAATTAGTGGAACTGAAGAAACAACTAGAGGAATTGAGTGATAAAAGATTTATTCACCCTAGTGTTTCTCCATGAGGAGCCCCTGTTCTTTTTGTTAAGAAGAAAGATGAATCTATGATGTTGTACATTGAATACAGGGAGATCAATGCTATAACAATAAAGAACAAGTATCCCCTACCTCACATTGATGATTTATTTGATCAACTTCATGGAGCCCAATATTTTTCTAATATTGATCTTTGATATGGATATCATCAATTGCATGTGAGGAAGGAAGATATTCCAAAGAAAACATTTCGAACTAGGTATGGGCATTACAATTTTATAGTAATGCCTTTTGGACTGACTAATGCACCCTCTGTTTTCATGGATCTGATAAATAGAGTTTTCAAGGAATATCTTGATGACTTTGTGGTGGTATTTATTGATGATATCTTGGTATAATTCAAAAACTATGAAGATCATGAAAATCTCTTGTGTACTATTCTGAAGACTCTTAGTAGAAATGAATTATATGGGAAGTTTAACAAGTGTGAATTTTGGATTCAATCAGTTTCCTTTCTTGGATACATTATCTCTAAGGATGGAATATCTATTGATCCTGTGAAGAAAAAGGTTGTGCAAGAATGACCTACTCCAACGAACATAACTAAGGTGCATAGTTTTATTGGTTTAGTTGGTTATTATCGGTGTTTCGTTCAAAACTTTGCCTGTTTAGCCAACCCAATGACCAAGATTACACGTAAAGGGGTTAAGTTTGTATGGACAAAATAATGTGAGGAATATTTCAAATAATTGAAGAGGAGATTAGTGAATGCTCTGATCCTAACTCTACCATCGATGAATGATGGGTTTGTGATCTATAGTGATGCATCAAAGAAATGACTTGGTAGTGTCTTTATGTAGAATGATAGAGTTATTGACTATGTATCAAGGCAGTTAAAAATTCATGAACAAAATTATTCTACTCATGATCTTGAGTTATCAGTGGTAATCTTTGCTATGAAGATATGAATACATTATCTCTATGGTGAAAAATGTGAGATATATACAAATCATAAGAGTCTAAAATATATCTTCTCGTATAAAGAATTCAACATGAGGCAAAGGCGATGAATCAAACTACTCAAGGATTATGATTGTTCTATACACTACTAACCAGGAAAGGCAAATAAGGTAGCTGATACTTTGAGCAGGAAGAATCATGGTGTTCTCAACAAAATGAGGATTGACAAGGATCCTTTGTACATGGATCTAGTGAGGATGGATATGGGAATTATCAAAGAAGGTGAAACATAACTAATTTTCAAATGGTTTCCCAACCATCTTTATTGGAAAGAATTAAATCTTCACAGTCTAATAATGAGAGTCTTTAAAAGAAAATTAATGCTGTGAAAGATGGGAAGTTGGATAACTTCATGTGTGAAGATGGAATTCTGAAATTTGGGAAGAGGCTATGTGTTCCCTCTATACCGAGCTGAAAAGGGAGTTATTGGATGATGCTCATATCTCAAATTTCTCTATACACCCTAGTAGCACTAAAATGTATAGATATTTGAAAGAACATTTCTGGTGGGATAACATGAAGAGAGAAATTGTTGATTATGTATCAAGATGTCTAGTCTGTCAACAAGTGAAGGCCGAATGACAACATCCTAGAGGATTCATGCAACCTCTAACTATTTCTACATGGAAATGGGATGACATCATCATGTATTTTGTCACCAAATTACCCAAAACTCCGAGAAAGAATGATGTAATATGGGTAATTGTTGACCGACTTATGAAATCTGCACATTTCCTCTTTATAAGGGAGGATTTTCCACTAGAGCACCTAGCATGACTCTATATCAATAAAGTTGTGAGAATTCTTGGAGCACCTCTCTCAATTGTGTCTGATCATGATCCATGATTTACATCGAAATTCTAGAAAAGTCATCAGAAAACTTTAGATACTGAGCTTCGATTGAGTTCTTCTTATCACCCACAAACTGATGGAAAATCAAAAAGGATGATCCAAACCTTAGAGGACATGTTGAGATCATATTCACTTGACTTTCAAGGTATGTGGGATCAATGTTTAACTTTAGTGGAGTTTTCCTACAATAATAATTTCCATTCAAGTATTTAAATGGCACCATATGAAGCATTGCACGGAAAGAGATGTCGTACACCAACTTGTTGGGATGAAGTTAGAGAAAGGAAGCTTGTGGGCCCAGAGCTTGTGGAGGAAACAACAACAAAGGTAAATACTATTCAAGTCCATATCAAAGTAGATCAAAGAAGACAAAAAAGATATGCTGATAATTGAAGGAAGGATTTGGAGTTTCAATTGGGAGATCATGTTTTCTTAAAAGTATCTCCATGGAAGGATGTTATAAGATTTGGGAAGAAAGGAAAACTGAGCCCTAGGTATATATGCCCTTTTGAAATTCTAGAGAGAATTGGAGATGTTGAATATCACTTGGCTATTCCACCTAGCCTGTCTAAAGTAAATAATGCGTTCTATGTCTCATTGTTGAGAAAGTACATGCTATACCCAATGCATGTACTCACTTATAAAGGTATAGAATTGGAACCTGACCTATCTTACTGCAAAGAGCCTATCTGGATTCTGGACACTAAAAAATAAGTGTTGAGGAATCAGATGACTCAACTAATAAATATACTTTGGAAAAATCATAAAATTGAAGAGGCAAAATGAGATCCTAAGGAGCTTATGGTGAAGAACTACCCAAATCTTTTTGTGAGGTAACATTCTGGTAATTTCAAGGAAATTTTTTTTGCAAGGAGGTGATAATGTAACACCCTATGATTTTGAAAATAAATTTAATATTGAATACATGAAACACTGAGTCTCTAAAAAACACCACTTTTTTATAACCTATCTAGTAAACATAATTTTTTCATCTCTATGATTTGAATTTTGAAAAACTGACATACACGGTTGCGTTCAATAAGATATTTAGAGTCTGATAAGATAAACTTAATTTTTGGTGAATAGTAACATACCCTTATGAATAGTAATATGAATAGAAATATGTCCATTATGAGTATAAAATTATATTATTATTTTATTATCTTAAGGTTATAAGATAATGAGATCTTGATTAATTTTTCAAGGTGATATAAAATGAATTATAGTTTTAAAATTGTAATTTTTCGAATAAATTATGATTTTATTTAAAATTAAATTAATAATATTTAGAGAATTATTTTCAAAAAATGGAGTTCATTTTTTAATTCTACACATTGAAAAATGGTTAGGGTGAATTTTTGGTATTTTTCTGAAATACTCGAATTTTTGATGAATAGTAAAATACAGTAATTTACCGTATATATACATTATTAGTTAAATTCACTATTCCTAGAATCATGTATGATGTAAGAACACTTGGTTATAACTCACATGAACATATTACTATTATTGGTCACAATAATCAATACTATTGGTTGTCTTTGGAAAAATAATAAAATAACGAGTAAAACAATGGGAAAACCCTCCTCTCCTCCACTATAACCCCCCCTCACTTCCTCTTCTATTCACTCATATAAAGCCTTGTTCCTTATATAAGTTTTGACAAAATATCCTCCCAAGATCTTAACCCATGTATAGAACCCCTTAGTCTAATAACCTCTCCCTTAAAGAGGCTCTCAAGGAAGATTACGTCAAGAGGTAAATCCCTCTTTTCATTTATTTTATTTCAAGTTCCTTTATTTTATTTTTCTTTCCTAAACTACTTTAATCAAAATTTTATGATGACTAAAATACCTTACATGTACTATAATGTTGTTATTATTAAGTAATAATTCATCATCATCTCTTTTTTCCCCTTATTTTATATCGGAAATGAAAACACCATCCAAGATGTGTTAATTTATCACATTCAAGGACGACCGATTTTCAATTTCTATTACCACCTTCAATTATGGTCATGAAACCATTTTTATGGTTGAACCATACTATAATATATGTATTATAACTTATTTAAGGTTCTGTAATTCTTTTTTACACATGATATTAATTTATAAATCAAAACGAGTTCGTTGTGATAAAAAAACCACCAATTAACCCAAACAATTATCATTAAAGTTTTATATAATGATTAATCTTCACTCCCAATAACCAAACGAATTTCATAAAAATGTAATCATATATTTTTTCAATAATAACATACAAATTATATTATAGACAACCATTCTCATTCTACATGTTTATTTGTACATGAATATAAGTAAATTGATCTTGAAAACCAAGGAAGAAAACGCTCCCAAACAATGAAATTTAATCTATTAACCCATCAAAAGGCCATGAATGAACCTAATAAGGTTATAATAAATCAATTAAATGTAGAGGAGGTTATGTAATCATTAATTTATTAACCTAAATTTGATTATTCAGTTCATTAAGATCAAGTGAGAAACACCTTTAGACTTAAGGTAAGAGTTTTCCACCTGAACCTCCATTTTCATTTAGGTTACATTTATTATATACTTACCTCAATTAAATTCTTATTAATTCATATATAATCATCATAATTTCTGTGTTAATGTTATATATATGTGTACCAACCATAATCATACCTTCATTTATGGGTATTTATATGTTTTAAAAGGATCCTTCAAAAATTATTCCTGAAATACAAGCTCGTTTCAAAGTAATTTCCTAAATTCTTACCTATTTTCAAGGGCACTCTATAATCTGTTTTAAGAAACCATTATTTTTATAAAAACAATAATTTTATTTTTAAAAAACTATATTATTTCACTTCTAGTTTTAGATAAATTTTTTTCCAAAATAACTCTTCTTTTCAAAGTAAAAGAGTATCTATCTCAAGAATTACTCGATGATTTTATAAGAGTATTTTCATTTGTTTCAACACTCTTATTGATTATTATATATAAATGGGACTAATATTTTATGATATCATCAAAAATATTATGTTTAATGGTTTATTATTAGTTTGAATATGGATATGCTATCTTGAAATCATTCACCATATTACTTCGAATGGTTAGTGTTTATGTTTAATGATTGGGGAAAGTTAGTTACATTTTGTATGTTAGTTTCAATATGAATGTATATGTTATTTATGTGTATCCCCATTCACATGAGAAATACATTAGAATTATTATGTGATGAGTGGGGTCTGTTATAACCCCTATATGCATTATTAGGTCTCATGATACAAATAGATATGAACTTTACTGAGGCCTTGCCCATTTTTAGATATGGTTTTTCCTGAGGCCTTAATCAATTTTAGATGTTTTGGAAGAGGATATAAAGATATGTTTTATAATTTCCGGCATATGAATTTCCCTCATTATGAAGCTATAAATTCATAGTTCATGTGGTTATTCGACTAGTATAATACCCATGATTATGTTTTATTATGACAATAATTACTCAGCTCATATTCCTGCCATAATGTGTTCAAGTTTATTATTTTTAAAGGCACGTGTTTTTAATTATTCACCATGACTAATGTTTATGTTTATAATATCTTCCACTGTATTTCTTACCATTATTGAGCATATGAGCTCATCCCTTCTTATGTTTCATTTTTCTCAGGACATGAAGAGGTATATTATGATTGACTTGGAGGGATAATCTTAGAGTGGTGGATGTTCCCAACAGAACTTATATGTTTTTTATCATTTCATATTGTAATGTTAAACTTATGTATCTATATTGTTTCCAAATCTACTAAACTATTCATTCCTTTAGGATATGACTTTCTTGTAATTATTCCAATATAATTTAATAAGGCACTGAATCCAGGAAACTAGGGTCAGTCGGGTCTTTACATATCTCATGTTTTCAAAGGCTACTAAACTATTCGATCCCATCAAATGCGATCTCTTTTATCTTGTTCTAATATAGTAAAATAACCACAAAATCTAGGCTTCTGGAGTCAGGGTGTTACATTTTCTATAAAATAAAGTTTAGTAGGGACCTTGAGAATTATATTTATGAAAATATAGATTAGAAAACATAACCCTATGATATACTTTATAGATAAGTCTAAGTATATAAAAACATTCTAAAATTTTGTTTTAAGTATTGAGTGTCAGTTTTACTAACAATGGAATCCCTATCTGGATACAAACAAGTAGATTTAGTCTATAAGACAGATGTACTTGGGGGTAATAACCTTGAAAAGGATGGTTGGGTACTAACTCGACCTTCACTTGGTGTACGAAAAAGAGGCCTAACTGCATGCCTAGTTCGACACTCCCGAGAGATGTGCTTTGGTTGATTCACACACTCATTAAAAACCATTATAAAGGATTTGAAAAAAAATTTATGATTTGAAAATATTCTCAAAGACACTAATCTTATGATTATGAGATTAACTATGAATAAATTCTCAATTTATATTAAGTGTTTCCCCATTTTAGAATTATACACTATGATTTAAATTCATAATGTTATGAGCTAATTTAGTGCATGCCATTATTTAGAAATGATGCCTAGAGAAGGAATGAACACCATATCAATGCACACAATCTATATCGGCATTTCCCTCATAGGAAAGAAAATGAAGCTTGATCTAGAGATGAACAAATTATAACTATATTGGGCCATTAGACTTAGGTCATGACCAATAATCTTACCCTTATGGAGAAACCTATTGATCCCCAACATGGTGCAACAATTTTTGACTATTTCAAGTGACAAAAACCTCCATCATTCATTGGGACTACTAATAAATTAATAGTGATCAATGGATTAAGTCCTTGGAGAAAATATTTCCCACCTTGGAAATTAGTAATAGAGAGAAAGTTATCATGACCATTTATTGTCTTAAGGAAGATGTTGATCAATGGTAGTCATTGATCTATAACACTAAGAAGTTAAAGGAAATAAATATTATAGAGTTAAATACTTGTAAGGAGATATTATTAGAATTTTTTTTCCTCATGAGCAATGTGTTGACATGGAGAGACAATTCCTATATCTCAAGCAAAATAAAGGAGAAATTATTGTCAAATATAAAGTCAACATTACAAGGTTGTCAAATCATGCTAGAGATTATATATGTAATCCAAGAAGTAATATTGATCACTTATTTGATCGACTAAAACCTAGAATTTGAAGGGCATTAGTCTCTCAAACTTTTTCAGTATATGAGGATATTGTATCAAGTTTAATCAAGATAGAGAGATAATTCTCCAAGTCTTATGTTTTCTAAGAAAATCAAGAAAATAAGAGGGTGAATGAGTACTCTGTAAAAAGAAATTTGGAAAAAGGGAATAAGTGAAGGGTGAAATTCCACAAATCTAATAGTCATGGGAATAAAATTTTTGGAACATGATTGATGAGAATGAGAGTTTTATTCAAGTTTGGAGAGAAAATCTATCGGGATCATGTTTGTAAGAGTGAAAAAGAATCCACCAATGTTCAATGCTTCAACTATAAGGAGATAGAGAACTATTTAAATAAATTCCCTAAGAATCGAGGGAATTTACCTCAAAAAAGGCCAAGGGAGAAATAACAAGCTTATGAAATCACTACATATGAGGTTAAGGTTCCAAATGATGCGATATTAGGTACATTGATTATAAACTCAAAGTTAGATAATGCTTTATTTGATTCTGGATCTACGCACTCTTTTATATCTTGCATATTTACTGAAAACATTAAATCACTCCCTAACACTTTGAGGAAAGGGGATATTATTTCAATAATGATATATCAATAAATCTCTATTCATATGAATAAATATTCCTTAGTTTCAAACGTGATTTTCATACATATTATTGAATTTGACATAATCCTTAGTATGGACTGGCTTTCAAAATACAATGAAAGAATATATTGCCAAGAGAAGGAGATTACTATTTATAAAGGGAAAAAGAATCCCTTGTTTTCAAGGGTAAGACTTCATTGTCTAAATCTTTTATAGATCTAACTCCATTATTTCACCTTAATGAAATTTTGGGAGAAGAGTTAGAGAAAACTCTATCTATGAATATGAAAGACATACTAAGTATAGAGAATGTGACTATTTTAAGGGAATGCATTGATGTATTTCTAGGAAAAAATACCGGGACATCCACTTGAGTGTGAATTTTAGTTTTCTATTGAAATCATCCCAGATGCAAAACTTATATCCAAGACTACCTTTAAAATGTAACCAGTGGAATTGATAGAGTTAAAGAAACAAATGCAAGAGTTGTGTGATAAGGGATTTATCCACCCTAGTGTTTCACCTTGGGGAGCACCTGTATTATTTTTGGAAAATAAGGATGGATCTATGAGGTTGTGCATTGATTACAGGGAGATCAATTTCATTACTATAAAGAATAAGTATACTCACTAGTGGAATAGTAAGTTATACCCACACATCCATACCAACGGTTTCCAAAGACCGTTGGTATAGCCCCCCTATTCCAACAGTTCAGTATAACTATTGGTACAACCTATTTATGTAATGGTTACACCAATGGTTTTAAAAAACCTTTGGTATAGAGATGGTTATCCCAATGGTTTTAAAAATTTATTGGTATAGTCTTCTTTAATCTACCCAGTGCATGGGCTCCCCACCTCCCATCTCATCTACATCCACATTCAACCCTAGAAGTGATCGATGTTTGATTTTCTTCTCCCCTATGGAAATATTTACCTAGTTCCTATTTTAATATCATTCTTCTTGAATATTAAATCAGTGACTTCCAAACCATTCCCCCTTCTATCAACCATCAATTTCATTTTTTTTCTAGGTATAAAACACCATTATAGATTCTTTTTTTCACATTTAATTTCTTTTGATATGTCTAAATCTGTTTGTGTTCTATTTAAACAAGGGTTGCCCATACTTATATTGAGGGAGATTTTGTTAATTTTATGTTTTTTCACTCTATTTATTTCTCTCTTTTTTTCTACATGGACTACTTCCATCTATTTAATTTTAGTTTTTTATTGGATTATTTTCTTAGTTCAATCCCTATAGAGGATTTGTTTAGTGATGGGTTTCTCACTATAATTATTTACCTTGAATTTTTTATTTGTGGAAACTAATTTGACTCTCTTAGGAAGTTTTTTCACTAATCATTTTCCATTTTCAGTTTTGAACTGAAATGTTCAGTTTAAGAAAATCAATCTTTCGAACAATCCAAATGTTTCCATCTTGAGTAATAAATTTACAAGTTGACCAACAATGAACTAGTGAGTCGAACTACAATAATTTCATGTGATAATATAGAATCTTGTTTTCCATTTCAAATCAATTAAATTATTATTACCAATTGGTCTTTTTTTGTAAAAGAGATTGGATAGTTAATGATTGGTTGATGAATATTGATGGAAATCCCTAACACTTTATAAGAGGCTTGGTTATCCTATAATAAAAACTTATGTCTGGAAAAACATTCCAAGACACCCAAATCAAATATATCCCCCTTAGAATAATTTCATTGATTTCAATCATGTTTTCATTACTGCTTTAACTTGATCATAATTTATCTCACGCACCCATTGTTCACACTTTCCTATTGCTTCCCACGCTTTTCATCACACACAATTTTTATTTATTTTTTTCCACTGTTTTGTACTTTTCATATATTTTATCACCTCTATCACACTTTTACTCATCATCATACACACTTCCACAATTTTTTTATCGTACCATACTTATACTGAATCCCACTTCCACTTGAATTTTTTAATGTATGTTATACATAATCATGTGATACTGTATGGTAACAATTTATATTTAAATGTAATCATATTTAGACTAAACATTACAAAGCTTATTGATTACATACTATAATGAGCAAGCATATTTAAACTACATATTCAAAATACATATTACTATTATTGAACTATAACATAATAGTATGTCTGAAAATCCATTTTGTACATAATTTTTTTGTTAAAAATACCATATAACCATCGTAAAGTATGTCAAAGGCTAATGAATTCAACATAAAGGGGGTCTATACCAAATCTAGATAGTCAAAACTGTAGTCATGGGGGATGATTAGTAAATCTTATAAGGAATCAATTTAACATCCCTCAATACGAGAAACCACTAATTATGACTTTATTCAACCTAAATTCATAATTTATGCGTGCTTCATAAGATAGTTACCTAGAAATAATAATCTTTTATACATGAATATATATAATAAGAATAACATAAGTTCAAAAGTGAATAAAATAAGAGAAAAAATAAAAATAATTATAAACACAATTTTGTGTAGTATTATATATAGTTATTAATCATTTATATAATTAAATTCAATATCATGGTTTTATATATATAGTATATATATATAGTATTTTGTTGTCATTTATATTATTATTCTCATATAGACTAGTTTGTCAGTTACAGTTTTATGTAAAGTGAATAATTCTAATTTCCTTGAATATATTTTGGATTTGACTTCAATATTATTCCATTGCTTTTATGACATGAAATATAACATTTTTTTACATAATGGATAGAGGTTGGATGTATGAAACTGATCGGATCTCAAGTAGTTTTCAAATCAAGTTGGAGAGATTTTTTGATTTTTCATTTAACAATGATTTGGACAAAGGTCTTATACACTTCCCATGTTATAATTGTGTTGTAATTCCTTGGTTAATTCATGAAGAAGTTAGATACCATATCAAAAAATTTTATTTTCAAACAAACTACTATATCTTGTATCACAGTGGGGAGAAAAAGCAATCTAAAAATGTTTATGATCTGAAGGAGGGGACTGAATTAGAGAATTTATTTGATCACCTTTTTCTATTTATTCATCATCATGATAAATAAAGGATTTTAATCCAATAAGATAATGATATTTGTACACATTATACATATAATTAAAATAATGATGTTGATAGGGTGAAAAAATTGAATGATGCTGCCATGACTCCAATATATTGGCAATGTGATAAAATGAAAAATTTAGAATTTTTAATATGTTTGTTTCATGGTAAAACCATGTATAAGATTTTAAACACTTTCATCGATTGAATTATTACCCTTTTGAAGGAATTAATTATAGATGATACAAATATTAACTCAAACCATTATATGATATAAAATTTAGTTGAGGAACTTCGATTTTCTAAAAACAAAATCCATGCCTGCCTGAAATATTATAGCTTATTTTGGGAGGAAATCACTGATCAAAACGATTGTATAAAATTTGGTATTTCTCAATGGAAGCTAAATTCTGATGGAACACCATTTATTATTCCATAAAATGTAATGTGGAACTTTCCATTGATTCCTAGACTCTAAAATATTTTCATGTTTGATGAAATATAAATAAAAATGAGATATAATGATACTTAGAGAAATAAAGACAATGATGAGTTCATTCATCCTAAAAATGGATTAGCATGGAGGATATTTGATGATTGATACCCTGATTTTGAATATGTTGTGCATAATTTAAGGTTGGGTCTATCATGTGTCTATTTTAATCCATTTGACCAGGTACTTACTTCTCACAACACATTGTCAATTTTCATACACATTTATAAGCTTCCACCATGGATGTGTATGAAAAAACCCTTCACTTTCATGAGTGTACTCATATCTGGACCTTTTGATCCTAGAAATGATAAAAATGTATTCATAAAACCTTTAATAAAATAATTGAAACATCTTTGGAATGTGGTTGTACACACATATAATGCCTGTTTGAAAGACATATTTTAGATGCATGCTATGTTTATGTGGATGATAAATGATTTTCCTGCTTATGCAATGATATCTGGCTGGAGCATGAAGGAAAAACTTGTCTATCCTATTTGTATGAATAATACACAATGTATAAGACTTAAATATCATCACAATTTCAATTTTATGGTACATCAATGATTCTTGTTAATGGATCATCCATATAGAAATAATTTTCGAAGGTTTGAAAATTCCCAAAGACCGAAATTCCACCTCAACATATGTCTGCAAATGACGTGGTTAACAAATTTCAAGATGTCAGTTTTTTTATTTAGGAGAGGTTATATGAAATATATAAAGAGGAATAATTTTTCCACTGAATCCAATTATAATTGAAAGAATAAAATTATCTTCTTTGAGTTGCCTTATTGTCCAAAAAATTTGTTACATCGTTGTTTAGACGTAATACACATTGAAAAAAAATGTGAAATGTTGCTTTCAATTATTTTGAACATCAAGGGGAAGATAAAAGATGATTTATGATCTTAGTGTGACTTGGTGGATTCGGATATCAGACTATAATTTCATCCTATGTGTATCGATGAAAATAAATGGAAATTTATATGTGCTTCTTATGTGATGACACCTATAGAAAAAAATAAATTTTTGGAAGTAATAGTGGCTAACAAAGTTCATGATGGTTATTCAAGAAATACATAAAAATGGGTCAACAAAAGAGAGTTGAAGCTAAAATCATTGAAGACTCATGATTATCACACCCTTCTTCATGAGTTTATTTTGATAACAATCCATCATCTACTGTCCAATAATGTAAGGGTGACAATTATTCAATTATTACATTTTTATAGTGATCTTTGTACTAAATTTTTTTCTAAGTCTTTCTTGAAAAAAATGAAGGAATATGCACCATTAATTTTTTGCGATTTAGATAAACTATTTCCTCTATCATTTTTTACATGCATGTTGCATATAACAATCCATATTCCAACTAAAATACTTCTTGGAGAACCTGTTATTTTTTGGATGTATATAACTAAAAGAAATATGTACACATTGAAGTGTTATGTCTGAAATAGGAATCATCCTAAAGGTTCCATTGTGAAAGGTTACTTGGATCAAGAATGTATGGGTTTCTGTTCAATGTATTTTTCTGATGTGACCATGAGATGGAATCGACCAATGAGAAATGAAGAAGAAAAATATAAGAAAATTGAACCCAATTTTCCATCACTTCCCCAAGTAGGGGAAATTCTTGGATCATATACATTAACTATATTAAGCCTTGAAGAGTGGGAGATATCACATCACACAATTTTTTTAACTGTGATTTTTTATGACTATATCATGTAAGTAAATTGAACATGTATATATTATCTCATCCCATGTAATTTTATATATGTGTTAAATTGTTTCTATATTTTTGTACAGATAACATAAAAAAATTATAAATAGAAATCACCATTATTTATCTTTGAGAAGAAAAGAGACTTTTCATAGCAAATAGTTTTCTGCTTAGTTGAAATTGAATGTGGAAGCATTACTCTAATAAAATAAAAAAAAATTAATATTTAGTTAATTTTAATATTCACTTATATCTTAGGTATTGAGTTTACCCACTGGATCTACATACAAGGAAATAAAAGCTCTGGATTTTGGTCCTAATTTGGTGGTTCATGAATACAATTCAATTATGATGAATAAGTACAAATTTATTATCACTAGATGAGTAATGGACATGAGAACACAACATGATAGTGTTATGGTAACTGCCACAATAGACTGTTATGCCAGTGCATCAGATAGTAGACCTTGATTTGTAAATGTATCTTATTATAGATTTGTTAAGAAAATAATAATATTAGATTATTACTCTCATTCTCAAGTAACTATGATGAAATGCAATTGGTTTGGTTCAATAACGATACATGACGCATTTATTGATGATTATGGATTTCAGTTATTGGCATGAATCACATTCTTATTATTTATGAGCCATATATATTTGCATTAATGGAGAAATAAGTTTTTTATGTGAAAGATAATCTGAGACCTTAATTTGGTGTCATTATTTAAGTAATCCCAAGACATATTTTTAATGACAATGGGAATGAAATCGACACCATCCCTGCCCCCATTAGCCTTGATAAATTTATTACTTATGATAAATTCAATAGTTTAATTGTTAGAGTTAATTGTGAACATGAAGTTGTGGTGGGTAATATATTGAATAAAAAATCCTTGTTCTCAGTTATTTTGGTTTATCTCGAATTGGGGTTTTCAGGTTGGTATTATTAAAATTGATTTAATATTGATTACAAATATTTTTTATCCAACTTGACCTTCATATTAATTTTTAGTATATACTAGTTTTAGTTTTCTTTGAGTTGTATTTTCTAACATTGAATTGAAATTTAACCTAATAAACCAAAAAAAACTAAAACAATTCAATCATAAAAAAAAATAATATGAATTGAACTAAAACACATTAAACTAATTAGAATGAAAATCAAAACCAGTGAAAATAGCGACCTAGGGAAAAAAATTTCAAAATGACCTAACCCAAAACACGAAGCAAATGACCTAACCCAAAAAATGGACAAATGAACTAATCAATTGACCAAAACGAACCAAACAACCTAACAAAAAATTAATTAGAAAATAGAAAAAGAAAACTATATCATACCCATGATAAATATGCTAATTTGAAAGTGCTGATTTTTCTATGACATAAATTTTATATTTTGATATTCTTACCACTAAATATAATATAATTTTGTTATGTAACTACATATACCTTATTTGGTTTGAAAATTGGTATTTCTTAATTAAGTCACGTCACATATTATTTCTTTTTTGGATTACACATTAGTTATGAATTTATAATTAAATGCATATTTGTTTTCAAATGTAGGAAATGAAAAACATTGAACAAGTATGAAGAAAAAGGATTCCAAACAATAATCACCGCATGAGAGAGATAGAAATTCATCATATGGTTCTTGTTTTGAGAATTTAATTTCATATATATATATATATATCAATACAATATAATGTCATGTGATTAGTTTTATTTTTAACTTTTAATCAGAATCCACCACCCATGAGATAATTATTCTCCGATGAACCTAGTGGCAGCGGTGCTTAGCCAGATGATGTGAGGGGGTGGTACTAGTGCTACTCACACCACTTTTCATACCCGATCACACCATGTTCCTTCATCGGATATACCATATATAACACTTTCTTATCCCATGGTGTCGTTAGAGGCACCTGGGATATTTAGGCCGCTTATACTTTCTCCACCATTTACATCTGATCCTCCTCATATTTCTTTCCCTTATCCAATGATGGATCCTATTATCTATACATATTATAATTTCCCACATATTTCTATGCAAACTTATTTTTCTTCTACTTCATTCTCTCCGGACTTTTATATTTATTCTCCTTCTACTTCTACTTCGACACATTTTGAGCCTCACGAGTAGACATTAGAAATCAATGCTACTATATAGGTTGACAATTCTTCAGAGCCTAGGGATCTAAAAATACCCACTGATTAGCTAGAATCAAGTATATTTATAGAACCCTAGTAATGTTTTTGACCATAATTTATTTTAATTATAATATGTATTGATATAATATTTGTTTTTTATTTCATATCTGGATCTGCCACTAGGAGGTGTGGGCGTACATGCACGCGTGAGGTGTGGAACTGCCAAACACAACTGATGGCTGAGTACAATGAGAATAATCAAATGATTGGTAAAAAAAGGTGAGAATGTAGTATTTTTATAGTGATTCTTGAAAAATTGTAAGATCCTGGGTTTTTCTTAAGGTAAAGATCTTTTACTTTTCTAGTTAGATGCTTGTTTACTTCCATTTTTGGCTTTGACCTTAAGCTGGGCCGTGGGCCGGTTGGGTTGTTTTTGGGAAAGAAGAGGCATAAAGGCTATGCACTAGCTATAGGAAAATTATATGAAGTTTAATTAGGATACACGTCATATAATCCAATTTCACGATGTGTAATGGTCTTGCTAGGACCTTTCACGACATGTAGGTTTTCTTTTCTAGAAAGGGAAAACTGGGAATTACATGTCATGTTAGGTAATTACACGTCGTGAAATTTCCTGACTAAGTTTTCTTAAAATAAGGTATAAAATCTTATTTTTTAAATAGAAGCCTCAATCCCCCCTCTCACACATAGGAATCCCCTTTGAGGCCTAAAGGTAGGCTTTGCTCCCGGTTGAAAATATGGACTCTGTTTCTTTCACCGTCAGTATCATTGGAACAACATCAGTGAGTTCTTGATTCCTTTTTAGCTGTTCTTGATTCTTCGGAACAATGGATGCATTGTTTGGGTTTAGGCTGATATGCCCTAATTTCTCATTCATCATCCATTCTTTAAATTTTTCCTAAACCGAGTTGAATTAGGACTTGATACTGGATGAGCATTCCATTATCAAGATAAGGTGGGTGGTCTATACTTTTCTTTTGGATTTTGATGCTTTATAGATCTATCGACCTTTTTATCACCCGTTGTATTTATCGGTGCGAGACCAATTTTGAATTGTTAAACTGAAATAAATGAAGTAGGACCTATTAGGGATTCCCTTAGGTTCATTGAGATATGTTGGTGGTTGTTTTCTCCAACTGAAGGCCACCCATGGGGTGCGACATGCCTTTGATTTGGTTTTGACCTTTGATGAACTACCCAAGGGGTGTGTTATTGAGATTTCCTAGTTTAAGGAAGCTCATTTGTAATTAATGAGGTTTTTTTACATGATTAGGGGATGTTCTGCCTCTTTTCCTTATGTTTTTATAATATTCCATGCTTAACTTGACTAGATGGATTGATTGAATTTTGTTAAATGAGTGGGTATACTCGTTGGTTGTTTTTAGATTGCTTAAGAAGGTTGTCGGTAATTATGATTAATGGGTGGGTATACCAATGTGATGTGTTAAATAACTATTTTTGATAAATGGGTGGGTATACCCATGTGACTTGATTAAATGGAAGTGGTTTATATAAGTGGGTATACTCATCGAATAGAATTGAATTGTTAAATGGTATGAGATAAATGTATGTTTGTATAGATTCCATGGATGGATCTCCATGGATATGGAATATGGTAATGGATGACTTGGATAGAGTATACCCCAAGGGTCTTGATTCTATGGGATACCTTGGGCCTTTCTACCCCTTGGATCCAGCTTTCTTGGACTCGCATAGGACATGTTGGTACACATGCTCCTAGAACTCCAACCAGTTCCTACTCCGAGTTTCCATCAAGATGCTCTTGGAACTCGATGAGTATACCTTGGTCTTCTACACCTTATATCTAGCCCTTCGTGGCCTACACTTAATTATATGGCATGACCATGGGATATATGACATTCTTGTTTATACGACAAGTCTATGGGTTTGATTTTTTTTCTTTATGCAGCAAGGTCGTGTGGACAAGGTATGAATGGATGTATGACGAGGCCATGATACTTGTTTACTTTTCTTATAACTACCTTATTAGGAGATAACACTTATTAGAGGAATCTTTGAGATTCTGTTTGGTATTACTTGTTGCAGTAGACATATGCCATGGGCATTCACACTTACATTACTGCTTACTTACACTTGTTTAACGTATTTCATCATGATGCTTAGAACTGTATAGATATTTTGGTGGTTACCTACTAGTATGTTTATCTCACACCCTGTTTGGGCCTCCTTAGGGACCCAAATAGACTATATGGTTGTAGGTGATGGTAGGGGGAAGTGACCTAACACTGGTTGTTGATCATTTCTTTGGAGTAGGGGAGCATGGAACCAAGCTGAGATTTGCGATGATGCAAACACTTTTTGGTCTTTTTGTCATTTTGGATACTAGTATTGTATTTTATTTCCATGTACTTGTTTTTAATATTTTCTATATACATGTACCATCTACATCATTTTATATGAGACACTTCTATCTTGTTATATATTCCTGTCTTACTATCTATTTTTGTTATGTATCTGTTGTCTGCTTGTTTTACTACTTCCACTATCTATATGTTTTTGACTTTCGCTATGATATACTCTGGCAATGAGGGCATAGTTTCCCCAATGACTCACCTAGGCCCTCATTTCTAGTCAGAAACCTCTAACATTTGGAGAAATACACTTGAGTCCATGTAGCCAACCAGGCTCGGGGCATAGTTGAGTGGTATCTAGGTCCGAGACATTACACAAATAATCTGACATCATTCCCATTAGGCCACTCTCTTGAAGACACCTTAAAAATGAAGTAAAGGATAATAATTAGTTACACATATGGGTAAGAAAATTCATTAGATTTAATTTTACATTATTATTATATTTATATGAACTGATATTTTGGTACCGGCTTCGTTATAATTTTCTCGATAGTGAGGAAGTGAGGACTCCATATCTCATGGAATTAGGTGATATGTGGAGAGAATATAGGCATGAGTTGTATAGTGTCTAGTTTTCTAGATTTCTAATGGATTTAGATGTCATACCTATCATGAATGAGTGTCCAACATCACATTATCAGGAAATGATTGATCATTGGAAAAGTACCGAGTTCAAGGTATTAATAAAATTTAAGGATTTTTAATGAATTATGATGATTTACATTAATAATCTGTTTTTTATTATTGAAAATTATTTTTAAGAAGAATTAGAAAGAAATAAAAAAACAAGGATGATATGAAATACCTTCACACTTTGGCGGGGTACGATGCTAAAAAATGAGAGGAATAAGGTATTTTTATTTGACACTCATTTATAATTTTTCTATTTAAATAATTATGGAAATAAAATTTCTTTAATTGTAAATTATATACATTCATTAGAATTTTTTCATAACAACTATATTTATGTGCGTGTGAATTTATGAACATTATAATATATTGATGAGAAAAAATAGATTAAAGAGTTTTTTAATGGATTGACTTAGGAATTTGGATTAATATTGAGTTTAGTTATTATAATAAAGTTATATTTCAGAGTAAGTATTTACCTAGTTGGGTTCATGATCATATTCATTTTTAATAACTTAATCAGAGTTCTAATTGTAATCACCCTTTAATTCTTTAAATCATATTCACCCATTTTCTTCAAACTATGTTTATTTCCAATGAAATTTATGTCATTGAAATCCCTCAACTAATGTAGACTTTTACTATAGCACATGTATCCTATTCAATAAGATATTTTTCCCATGAAAACATATTCCTAAACCTTTTCATCAAATTTTCCCATATTTAAAATTTTAATCTTCATTAATCATGGAAATAAAAAAAGACTAATCACTTCCCCCTACACTTGACCAATTATTTTCTTCATGTATGTTCTCTCAACAAGAGTTACACCATACAATCATATCCCATAAATATGAAACGTGGATTCAATGATTCTTTAAAATTTTGTGTTATAAAACATTGATTTATAACCGATATCTCAATTAATTTCATTTCATGCAAACTTCCTCAACCCTGGGAAACCCCAAGGATGAATTTGGGTGATTTATCACCCTCTTTTGGATGATTTCTAGTGTAGGATTGTTGGTTGGTCTTCAGATCATTGTAATCCTCATATTTGGAATTTTAAATTCCTTTTCTATCATTACTTTGACCTATAATCCTAGCAATTATCTTGTGAGCACTACAAATTTAGGTCATTTATTTGAAAATTTCGGTTTCCCATGATAGGGAATTGAGAGACCTGAAGTTTAGGTGTGACATATTTATAGTAAAAATTGAGAAATCATTAAGATATTGTATAACTTTGTAGGTGGATTTGAAATCACCCTTTAATTTTCTAATTCCATAGTTCATGTGATTTATTGTTATGCTTGAAATTCCTATTGATTTATTTAAGAAAAATTATTTTGTACAAAATTAATTTTTTCTAGAAAACTCAAGTTTTTAATAAAAAATTGGGGACTTAAACTGTTGTTTTGAAACATGTATTTCAATATGGATTTGTGTGGGTTATTGATTACTTGGTAAAAGAAAATTATTTTTTGAATTTCATATAGAGGATCTAGATGTGGATTGTTTGGGTGAACATGGAACTTGGATATGGAAGTATCAGGTGTTTGCATAGTGATAATGTAACATCACTCATTCTCCTCATTGGATTGAGAAGGTGGGAGGATGCTACTAGGACTTAAGCAACATCCCCAAGGCACTAAAGGCTGACAATAAATGTTAAAGGGTTTCAATGTATGCGGGGGACAATTTACCCTTTTAGAATTTAAACAACTAACCAACCAAACCAAACACTATATGATGCATGAAAGACATCTCAACATTTCACTTATATCAAACTAATCAAAGTATAATAACAGAAGACAAACCGATATCAAATTAAACAATAGAATATAACTAAACAATACTCCAAGACAACCACAAGTCTCAATGCTCCACAAGCTCCATGCTCTAACCTTAACAACTAGCTTGAGTATCATGAAGTAGTGATAAAAACATGAAATACTTTACCTTTGCCCACATCCTAGTAGATGACATATGCAAAAGCACCAAGGTTCCAAGGAATGGGTTAGTACTAAAACTTAGTAGGTTTTCCCCAATGACTTTCCTACTCATGCCACTAGGATAGAAGAGTTAACCACATTTATATAAAATAGTTTATATAAAACAATTTCCAAAATAGTTTATAACTAAATATAAACAAATGCTATATCAATAATTTTCCATCCAAAACCCTTTTTCAAAGAAAGAAACAAAACATGACCTTATCCCATTTCACAAGTTCCCTTTGCCATAACCAATCCATTCCACAAATCCACACTACCAACCATTCATGCTTTGTTATGATAGTTCCATACTCATGAGCGGTTTCTCATTGATATACCAAGTCATCACAAGGTAATTATATCCCATGTTCCAATACACATTTGGCACAGAGCACATGGTCATATTTTAACCAAGCCTCGTAAATGAAATTATGAACACACACACCAAGTATTCCCAAAAACCATGCCAAAACCCTTTCAATAAAATGACCTTTTTATTGAAAACCTTTTTCTATCCAAACCATTTCAATGCCAAAACCATTTCAATAAAATACCATTTTTATTGAAAACACCTTTTCCAAAAAATAATTTAAAAGTTATAGTAAATCCATATTTTAAAATTTACATTTTTAAAATCAAGAAACTAAATCACTTTGCACAATAATTCACCAATATTACACAATTCCACCAAAACCATAAATCCTCACTCAAGAGGATTTATATCATGATTTTAACCATGATTTCACAATAAATTTCATTCAAATAAATCAATTTGAAACTAAGACAATAAATTATAGAAATAGGAGTTGAGAGTGAAGCCACCTACCTCAATAGTTTTGGTGAAAACGTCAAAAGGATGAAGAATGCCAATGAAACCAGGTTAGATCTCCACAAAACCACCTTAGATTGCTTCCCCTATCAACAAAGAGACCAAATATCATCATATTTGGAATCCAAAATCTTGGATACAACCATAATAGGAATATATATAAGAAACCGAGAGAATGAGAGAAGTAGATCTAAGAAAACATGACAAGAATGGTGAAGAACGATTACATACCATGAGAATCCATCTTCGAATCACCAAGGGAAGGCTCCATATTAATTCAAATTCTATTGGGAGAGGTTCTACAACCTTCAATGGAGAATAATCCCAAGTTAGGGCCACAAAGGAGAAAAAACGAGGGAGTTAGAGTCAAAAACATGTGAGATCCACTTTTTTAGGATCTCACTTTGACCCCGCGCATGGTTAGTTCACACGGTTAGACAAAACATGTGTTAACCGTGCATTAGCTACTATTTGGGTAGACCCTCACACAACCTCCTTGCATGGCCTCCTTAATCGTGCACCCACCGTGCCAAAACTACTATCCAAAATCTGCAACTCTTCATAGTTTTTCTTAGGATTCTGCACGGTTTAGACAAACCGTTCCCATCTCGTGGGCCTTCCCTTTATCCCAAAACTCTCCAAATGTTCTACAAAGTCTCCCAACCTTCACCCTTAAACTTTATATTCATGGAAAGCATAAAGAAAGGGTTACATACTAGAAACTGGGGGTACTACATTCCCCCCACCATTGGTCTTTCTATCCCCATAAAGTATAAAACCATCCCTGCCCTAAAAGAGTTCCGACCATCGCTCTTTCATTTCCTTCCCACATTCTCAAGTATCTTATTGAATCTGACCATGTTGCCATAAGACCTGCACTAGGCCGATGCTTTTTCCATGCAATACTTTTATCCTGCCTATCTAAAATCTGCACTGGGATATGTACTGTAACACCCCAAGCTTTCACAGTACGTTTCTCTTTAAATAATACAATAGTTTGCGTTGTACGCAACTTCAAGTTCTAGCACACCATGACCAATCAAACTAGCCATTAAAAAGTAGTTATGAATAGTAATACCCAATTTTTGAGATTTTATGAATTTTATTTTTCAAAATGGAATTCATTTTTGGATTCAGAATATCAAAATTATTTCAGGGTAAATTTTTGGTATTTTTTTGAAAACTTTCAATTTTTGATGAATAATGAAAAATACTACGTTATTATTTAAAACTGAATTTTTATTTAAATAATAATTATTTTTCTTTAAATTTATTTTAAAGTAAAAATAGATACATAATACCTATATTAGTACAATATAATTTATTGGAGTCATTTTATAATAAGATTAGATATATAAAATTTTATTGAACTTTTTAACGTCTTTTACCCACCTTCTAGGCACATTTGCAAATTTGCATAAAACTTAATTTTACCACTTCTGTGAATTGATTTTCAAAAATCTGACAAAAAAATTGTGATTAGTATGTAAAATGTGGTTCAGTAGGATGAAAATAATTTTTGGTGAATAGTAACTTTTGAATTTTATTTACCACGGATAAAAGTAAATAGGGAAATTAAAGGTAAAAAATGATATTATAATTACCCCAACACATGTCCTAATTCTATTGGATAATATTTTTTCAACCAAAATCAACATTAGGACAAAAATATGATCCTTTTTTATCCACTTTGATTATATTAGGACATTTATTATATTTTATTTAAAGAAGTGTTAAAAGTGTTAAATTCAAACTTTATTAACTAAACCATTTTTAATATAGAGTTATACATAAGATAAATTCAACTATAAATATTCATTAGAAAGATAAAAATATTTCCTATATCATGGTATTTTATTTATAATTTTTATACATTAAATAGGTAAATTTATTTATGACATAATGATGATGTAATAATTACCTTATTAATGAAAGATTAAAATAATTGATGTTATAAATATTAAAATAAATGTAAATTTAAACATTTTATAAAATACAAGAATTTTATAGGTTAATATGAAATTTTAGGTTTGATTAAATGTATTTTTTCAAAGTAATAAAGTTTTTATGACTTTTAAAAAAACCAAATACTAAATAGTGTCAAAATTGACATAAACGAGTTTTTAAAAAAAATACAATTTTATTAAATGATATAATATTACTAAAAATATAAGGTTTGAACAAAGTACATAGGTAATGTTATATATGTCATTAATTAACCACTATAGGTTCTATTGGAATTTTATAGTGACTATATTAACCATGTAATATTAAAATACAAGAAGACATGGTAAAAGTTAAACTATTTAACTAAGAGTTAAATCTAAAAGATAAGGTTAATATGGTGGCCTAAACTTGTATAAAACCTATTGGTTGAGAGTATTCAGAACCATCCAAACCTTATAATATAAAAAAATCAATTTTTAGCTATTATAAACCGAAAATAATTTTATAATAAAATAATTTTATAATAAAATAATTTTATAATAAAATAATATTTCAAACTCTTCCTAAAGTGCCCCTCACCTCTCTTATAAAAGGGTACTTCCCATTCTCTTAAATTCACACCTCCAAAGCCTTTTGTCTCGACCAAATCCTACCCAAATCTCCTCCAAACTACCATAAATTCATTATAGAGGCCTTAATTTTATCATAAATCTAAACTAAGGAGCCCTTTTATTCAAATCAAAAGGAAGCACCTGAAGAAGCGGTAATTATTTCATCACCTCTTTCAAAGTTCTTTTCTTCTTCCACTTCCTCTTTATTTGTTGTTTCCATACCAAAATAACAAATCCAATACTTTATATATAATTTTATGTTATTATAAATATGTTACAACCATATTCCTTATTCTATCCATCATGTGAATGACAAAGTCACCATATGTGTGTACGTACGACTTACCGTCTCCACGTCGTGGTGTAGTTTGTTATTCAACACTTCATTATTTGGATGGGTATAATAATGATGTATAATTGATGAAAATAATAATTATAACATGTTAATTATTCTGTATATATAATATACCATCAAATTACATATTATTTCACCATCGATAGAATGTTATTGTCGCTCGTGCGTACGTACGACTTACCGTCTCCATGACACGATGAGATTTCATTCTCCATCGTAACCATTCAAGAATAATTTTCATTTGATGATTAAAAATTATGTTTAATAACTTAATATAATTCTATATATGAATCAAATACATCCTATCCATAACAAACATGACTTACGTAACAAAACATATAAAGGAAAACAAACCAGTTAACACCCGAAATAATGATACTACTAAAATATTATTAACAAATCAATGTTATAGGATCATATATTATATCATATTTATTTATTTGGTTCTTTTATAATTTAATAAAAAATATTTAAATATTATAAAAGAGGTTAACATACCCTATACTAAGGAAAATTACAATGTAAGAGTTAATTTTACAATCTCTTTATTATCTGAGGTTGTTTATACATAAGTATCTACTGAGAATTCTGTATCATCCACATCCGTGTTTCTTAAAAATGTATTTCAAAACATTTTTAATATTTCCTAGAATACGGGTTAAAGTCATTTATACCCTTGTTTGACTTTTTATATTTTTTTGAAAGGAATCTTTCCGTCGTTTTCCAAACAAGGTACTTTATGACCTTTTCAAAAAATTAAGGAAAGAATGTTTTTTTTAACTTATAAGGCAGGTGAAACTATTTTTCGCCATTATAACACCTTAGAATCTTCCCTTACAATCTTATATGAATATTTTCAAAATAATTTTTTTCTTTTATAATTATGTGACTTTTAAATGATTTCAAAGTAGAAAGAGACATTTCTCTCAAATAGTTTTTGGATTGATTTCATCTGTGTTAACATCTATTGTTGGATTTTATGTTTAATTGAAGTTGATTAATTATGATACAATATTCCATATTGTATTGATAGTTTTATGATATTTTTTGATTGTGGATGTGCTATTTTTATACCATTCATGATTTATGGTTAAATTATTGACATTTCGTATACTAGTTTTAATACGAATGTTTATGTTATGTTTCACCCTTTTCATATGAGGAATGCATTGGACATAGTAAGTGACGGGCATGGCCTGCTATAGCCCCTCGATGCATCGGTAGGTCTCATGAGACAAACTAGTGTCTTGGCACAAGGACTTGACAATATTTTTATTTTTAGTCTTGGCAGGAGGTCTAGACTATGTGGTTATGATCTTCTACATTATGCATTCCATCATTATGAGAATATCTATGGATATTACATGTGATTATTCATCTAGTAGAATATCCATGTGAATAAGTAAATGGAATTATTTAATTTATCTTTTCCATATTGTGCTGAAGTTTATGTTTAAAAGTCTTGTTTTTTAGTCTTATAGATTGGCTTAAATTTTTATGCTTATTTATGATAGTTTTCACTATATTTTTATCCTTACTGAGCATATAAGATCACCCCTTTATTATGTTTAATTTTCCCAAGATGCGAAGAAGTATATGATGACTGACCTACATGGATAGACTAAGGGATATGAGTGTGTTCAAAGGAGACACAATGTTACCTTTTCATTTCATAATGTAATGTATAACTTATGAATGTATCTAGTACTTCCAAGGCTACTAAACCGATCGGTCTTTCAGGACTTGATCTCTTGTGATCATGCCAATGTTATGTAATAATTCACCGACTCTGGGTAACTAGGGTCGGGGCGTTATAGTTGGTATTAGATGAATTTTAGTACAAACCTTGGAAACTAGATTTAGAAAAACTCTGATTAGACAACATTACCCTAAGATAGACTTTGAGGATTATTTTAGAACATCTAAATTTTTTGGTAATGTAGATATTATGTGGGTTTTTGAAGAAATACATGCATGTATAGATACTACAAATGGACGTGGTTCTGGTACAGATATACCTAGGAGTGAAAACTCCAACAAGGAGTTTCGGGCTTGACTCGGGGTATCATGGTACACAGAAACAGGCCTTACTCTGCACCTAGTTTGACACTCCTAGGGGATATGCTTAGGATAATTCACATTTTCTTTACAAACCATTATGAAGGATTCATGAGTAAATACTTCCCATTTTTTTTTTATGATTATGGATTATATGCATAAACTATTTAATTTATGTTAAGTATTTTACAGGTTTGGAATTATGCATTGCGATTCATAAACTAACCTAGTGTATGCCATTGTTTAGAAATGGCACATAGTGGAAGGAATGGAAACCGTATCAACGCACATAATCCATGTAAGAATTTACATCTTACTAAAGATAATTATAGTGGAGCTGGTGATTCAACTGTTGATGAACAACATATAACTATACTGGGACAACTCACTCAGGTTATGAATAATAATCTTACTTGCATGGAGCACCCTGATCCACAATGCAGAGGATCAATTTTAGACCACTTCATGAGGGAACAACCACCAACATTCAATGGGACTAAAAATCCATTTGTAGATGAGAAATGGATAATTTCCTTAGAGAAAATATTTCATGATTTGGAGAGTAGTGAAAGGAAAAAATTTATCATGGAAGTTTATCGCCTCTTTGGAGAGTAACGAAAGGGAAAAAGTTTTCATGGAAGTTTATCACCTCTCAAGAGATGTAGATCAATGGTGGTAATTAATTCAAAACACAAATGAGGATGAAAAAGTATCAAATATGGAATGGAGGGAGTTTAAAGAGATTTTCTTAGAAAAATATTTTCCTCGTGAACATCAAGCGGATATGGAAAAACAATTTCTGAGTCTGAGGCAAAAGAGGATGATAATATCGCAAAGTATGAGATGAACTTTACAAGGTTATCAAGGCATGCTGCAGATTATATACGTAACCATAGAAGTAAGATTGATCTATTCTTTGATGGGTTAAAACCATTTCTCTATCAAGAATTAGTCTCACAATAATTCTCATCGTACAAAGATATAGTATCATGTGCTATCAACACAAAAAAGGAATTCTCTAAGTCTTATGACTTCAAAGTGAAGCAAGAGAAGAAGAGATCTTCTTAAAATTATGGAAAAGGAAATAAGGGGAATAAGGGAAATGTTGAATTTCCATCCTACATTAATTATGAAAATAAACACCCTGGTATATGCCTAAAGGGTATGAGAGTTTTTTACAAGTGTGGAGAAAAGGCCACCAAGCTCGTGATTGCAAGGGGAAGAAAGAGGCTAACGATTTTCAATGCTAAATTGTAAATAAATGGGGAATTATGAAAATTAATTTCTTAATTGTCAAGGAAATTTACCTCAGAAAAGGAAAAGGGAGCAATGCCAAGCTTATGTGATCACAACTGCTGAGGTTGAAGCTCCGAATGATGTGATGGCAGGTACTTTAATCATTTCCTCAAAAATTAGCCAATGCTTTATTTGATTCCGGATCATCACATTCTTTTATATCTTCTCAGTTTTCCAAGAAAATTAGATATTTCCAATTTAAATTAACAAGGTATTTTTCATTCAAAATTCCTAAGGGAATTATCATTGCAACAAAGTTTTTCAATCAGTTACCATTATGGCATATAAGTATGCTTTATATGCTGATCTTATTGTCATAACCATGATTGAATTTGATATAATACTTAGTATGGATTGGTTTTTAGACCATGATGTGAAAATTTATTGTAAGAAGAAGGAGGTTACAATTTTGGATGATGATAAGAAATCCCTTATCTTTAGAGCAAAAACATCACCATATGACTCTCATCTAGAACAACCCCCAGTAGCTATACTAAATTTAATTATTGGGGAGGAATGGAGTGAAATAACTATGGGTGAGGAAATGAATGTTCAAATAGAGGATGTAACTATTGTGCAAGAATATGTTGATGTGTTTTCAGAGGATTTACCTGGACATCCTCCAGAATGGGAAATTGAGTTTTCCATTGACTTAATTCTTGGTTCAAGGACCATATCGAAGACCCCTTATAGAATGGCCACTGTGGAATTAGTGTAACTAAATAAAAAACTAGAGAAATTGAGTAATAAAGGTTTTATTCACCCTAGTGTTTCTCCATGGGGATACCCTATTCTTTTTGCTAAGAAGAAAGATGGATCTATGAGGTTGTGCATTTACTATAGGGAGATCAATGCTATAACAATAAAGAACAAGTATCCCCTACCTCACATTGATGATTTATTTGATCAAATTCATATAGCTCAATATTTTTTAAAGATTGACCTTTGATCTGGATATCATGAGTTGTGTGTGAAGAAGGAAAACATTTCAAAGATAACATTTAGAACTAGGTATGGGCATTATGATTTTATAGTAATGCCTTTTGGACTAACTAATTTACCCTCTATTTTCATAGATCTAATTAATAAAGTTTTCAAGGAATATATTGATGACTTTTTAGTGATATTTATTGATGATATCTTGGTACACTCCAAAAACTACGAAGATCATGAAAATCACTTGCGCACTATTTTGAAAACTCTTAGAAGAAATGAATTATATAGGAAGTTTATCAAGTGTGAATTCTGGATTTAAGAGATTTCTTTTCTTGGCCATATTATCTCTAAGGATGGAATCTCTATTGATCCTTCAAATACAAGGGTAATCCAGGAATGGCCAACACTGATGAGTATAACTGAGGTACATAGTTTTATTGGTTTAGCAGGTTACTATCGACATTTTGTCTAGAAATTTTCCTGATTGGCCAACCCATTAACTAAGCTCACATGTAAAGGGGTTAAATTTGTTTGGAAAAAAGAGTGTGAAGATTTTTTTCAAGAATTGAGGATAAGATTAGTCAATGATCCTATCTTGAATCTACTATCGGGGAATGATGAGTTTGTTATTTATAGTGATGCTTCAAAGAAAGGACTTGGTTGTGTCCTTATGCATAATGATAGAGTTATTGCCTATAAATCACAACAACTAAAGATTCATGAACAAAACTATCCTCCTCATGATCTTGAGTTAGCAGTTGTAATATTTGCTCTAAAGATATGGAGACACTATGTATATGGTGAAAAATGTGAAATATATATTGATCATAAGAGTTTAAAGTATATTTTCTCACATAAATAACTCAACATGAGACAAAGGTGATGGCTTGAACTACTCAAGGATTACGATTTCAAAATACACTACCACTCGGGGAAGGAAAATAAGGTGGCAGATGCTTTGAGCAGAAAGGATCATAGAGTTCTGAATAAGATAAGAGTTGAAAGGGATCCTATGTTCATGGATCTAGTAAAGATGGATATGGGAATAATCATGAAAGGTGAAACATCAATAATTTTTAAAATGGTTTCCAAACCATATTTACTAAAAAAGATAAAAAGTTCTCAAATTGATGATGAGGAGTTTCAAAAGAAAATTAAATCTATGAATGATGGGAGATTGATTGAATTCGTATATTAAGATGAAATTTTAAAATTTTGGAAGAGGCTTTGTGTTCCCGACACACCTGATCTAAAAAGGGAATTGTTGGATGATGATCATAGATCCAATTTCTCTATACACCCTGGTAGCACTAAGACGTATAAAGATTTGGAGGAACATTTTTTGTGAGACAACATGAAGAGGGTGATTGCTGATTATGTGTCAAGATGTATGGTTTGTCAACTGGTTAAGGCTGGAAGAAAACATCCTAGAGGAGTCATGCAACCTCTTCCCATACCTGAGTGGAAATGGGATAATATTACAATGGACTTTATCATGGGACTACCAAAGAATCCTAGAAGGAATGATGCAATATGGGTCATTGTTGATCGTTTTACCAAGTCAGCACATTTTCTTGCTATAAGATAAGATTTACCACTTGAAAGTTTAGAAAGACTATATATTAATGAAGTTTTAAGACTTCATGGTGTAAACCTATCATTTTTTTCTAATCGTGATCCCCATTTTACATGAAGATTCTGGAAAAGTATCTAGAAATACCTAAATACAGAACTTCGTTTGAGCACTGCCTACCACCCTCAAACTGATGGAAAATTAGAACAGACTATTAAAACCTTAGAAGACATGTTGAGATCTTGCTCACTTGACTTTCAAGGTATGTGGGATTAGTATTGACCTCTGGTATAATTTTCCTATAACAATTGCTTCCATTCAAGTATTCAGATGGAACCATATGAAGCGTTATTTGGAAAGAGATGTCGCACAGCAACTTGTCGGGATGATGTCAGTGAAAAAAACTCGTAGGCCCAGAACTTGTTAAAGAAATAATAGAAAATGTGAAGATTATCCAAACCCACATCAAAGCAGCTTAAAGTAGGAAAAAGATCTATGTCGATACCCGAAGGAAGGATTTGGAATTTCAAGAGGGTGATCATGTTTTCTTGAAGGTATCTTCATGGAAGGGTGTTATACGATTTAGTAAGAATGGTAAATTAAGTCCCAGGTACATCGAACCTTTCAAAATTATTGAACGAATTGGAGTTTTAACTTACCATTTGGCAATGCCGCCAAGTCTCTCCAAAGTTCATGATGTGTTCCGCATATCACTGTTTTTAAAATACATGACTAACCCAACACATGTACTTACCTATGAAGAAATAGAACTGGAACCCAATATTTATTATTGTGAAGAGTCTATCCAGATTCTTGATATCGGAGAACAAGTGTTGAGAAACCGGATGACTCGTCTGGTAAAATTTATTTGGAGAAACCATAAAATAGAAGAGGCAACGTGGGAGCCTGAGGAACTTATGATGAAAAACCACCTGGATATTTTTATGCAATAGTATTCTAGAAATTTCGAGGACGAAATTATTTGAAAGAGGGAAGAATGTAACACCACAATCTTTTATGGTATGTTTCTCTTTGAATAATACAATAGCTTGCGATGTACACAACTTCGAGTTCTAGCACACCACGACCAATCAAACTAGCCGTTAAAAAGCAGTTATGAATAGTAATACCCAATTTTTTGAAATTTTATAAATTTTATTTTTCAAAATGGACTTCATTTTTGTATTCAGAATATCAAAATTATCTTAGGATGAATTTTTGGTATTTTTCTAAAAACTTTCAAATTTTGATGAATAGTGAAAAACACTGCATTATTATTTAAAACCGACTTTTTATTTAAATAATAATTAGTTTTATTTAAATTTATTTTAAAGTAAAAATAGATAAATAATACCTATATTAGTCCAATTTAATTCATTGGAGTCATTTTATAATAAGATTATATATATAAAATTTTATTGAACTTTTTAACGTCTTTTACCCACCTTCTAGCCACATTTGCAAATTTTTATAAAACGTAATTTTACCACTTCTATGAATTGATTTTCAAAAATCAAATAGACACGGTTGTGATGAGTAAGTAAAATTTGGTTCAATAGGATGAAAATAATTTTCGGTGAATAGTAACTTTTGAATTTTATTTAACACAGTTAAAAGTAAATAGGGTAATTAAAGGTAAAAATGATATTATAATTACCAAAAAACATGTCCTAATTCTATTGAATAAGTTTTTTAGACCAAAATAAACCTTAGGAAAAAAATATGATCCTTTTTGATCCAATTTTATTAGATTAGGACATTTATTATATTTTATTTAAAGAAGCGTTAAAAGTGTTAAATTCAAATTTTATTAACTAAACTTTTTTTAATATAGGGTTATATATAAGATAAATTGGAATATAAATATTCATTAGAAATTTAAAAATATTTACTATATCATGGTATTTTATTTATATTTTTTAGAGATTAAATAATTAAATTTATTTATGACACAATGATGATGCAATAATTACCTTATTAATGAAAGATTAAAATAATTAATGTTATAAATTTTAAGATAAATGTAAATTGAAACTTCTTATGCCATAAAAAATTTTTATAGGTTAATATGACATGTTAGGGTTGATTAAATATATATTTTTCGAAGTAATCAAGTTTTTATGACTTTCACAAAAACAAAATACTAAATAGTGTTGAAATTGACATAAATGAGTTTTTAAAATAAATACTATTTTATTAAATGATATAATATTCCTAAAAATATAAGGTTCAGAAAAAGGACTTATATAATGTTAGATATGTCATTAATGAATCACTTTAGGTTCTCTGGTCATTTTATAGTAGCTATATTAACCATGTAATATAAAAATACAAGAAGACATGGTAAAAGTTAAACTATTTAACTAAGAGTTAAATCTAAAATATAAGGTTAATATGGTGACCTAAACTTGTCTAAAACCTATTGGTTGAGATAATTTCGACCCATAACCACATTATCCTCGAAATAAATTTATTTGGAGCTATTATAAATTGAAAATAATTTTATAATAAAATATTATTTTGAGCTCTTCCTAAAGTGCCCCTCACTTCTCTTATAAAAGGGTACTTCCCATTCTCTTAAATTAACACCTCTAGAGCCTTTTGAATCAGCCAAAACCTGCCCAAATCTCCTCCCAAATACCCCCACTTAATTATATAGGCCTTAATTTTATCAGAAATCCAATCTAAGGAGTCTTTTTTTTTCAAATCAAAAGGAAGCACCCGAAGAAGAGATAATTATTTTATCACATCTTTCAAAGTTATTTTCTTCTTCCACTTCCCCTTTATTTGTTGTTTCCATACCAAAATAACAAATCCAGTACCTTCTACATAATATTATGTTATTATAAATATTTAACAACCATATTCATTATTCTATCCATCCTATGAATGACAATGTCACCATACGTGTGTACGTACGACTTACCGTCTCCACATCGTGGTGTAGTTTGTTATTCAACACTTCATTATTTGGATGGGTATAATATTGATGTATAATTGATTTAAATAATAAATATAAAATGTTAATTACTCTATATATATAATATACCATCCAATTACATATCATTTCACCATCAATAGAATGATATTGTCGCTCGTGCGTACGTACGGCTTACCGTCTCCACGACGCGATGAGATTTCATTCCCCATCGTAACCATTCAAGAATAATTTTCATTTTATGATTAAAAAATAATTTTTAAGAACTTAATATCATTATAGATATAAATAAAATACATCCTATCCATAAAAAACATGACTTATGTAACAAAACATATAAAGAAAAACGAATCATTTAACACCCGAAATAATGATACTACTGAAATATTATTAACAAAGCAATGTTAGAGGATCATATATGATATCATATTTTTGTATGTGGTTTTTTTATAATTTAACAAAAATTATTTAATTATTATATAGAATTTTAACGTACCCTCTACTAAGGAAAAGTACAAGGTAAGGGTTAATTTTACAATCTCTTTATTATCCGAGGTTGTTTATACGCAAGTATCTACTGAGAATTTTGTATCATCCACATCCGTGTTTCTTAAAAATGTATTTAAAAACATTTTTAATATTTCCTACACTATGGGTTAAAGTAATTTATACCCTTTTTTTACTTTTTATAAAATGTTTTGAAAGGAATATTTCCGTCATTTTCCAAATAAGGTACTTTATGACCTTTTTGACAAATTAAGAAAATAATGTTTTTTAACTTATACAGAAGGTGTAGCTATTTTCTGTCATTATAACACCTTTGAAACTTCCCTCAAAATCTTATATGAATATTTTAGAAATAAAAATTTTCATTTATAATTATGCGACTTTTAAATGATTTCAAAGTAGAAAGAGATATTTCTCTCAAATAGTTTTTTGGATTGATTTCATCTGTGTTAACATCTATTGTTGGATTTTATATTTAATTGAAGTTGATTAATTATGATACAATATTCCATATTGTATTGATAGTTTTATGATATTTTTGACTATTTATGTGCTATTTTTATACCATTCATGGTTTATGGTTATAATATTTACATTTCATATGCTAGTTTTAATACGGATATTTATGTTATGTTTCACCATTTTCATATGAGGAATGAATTGGACGTAGTAAATGACGGACGAGACCCGCTATAGCCCCTCGATGCATCAGTAGGTCTCATGATACAAACTAGTGTCTTGGAACAAGTCCTTGACAATATTTTTATTTTTAGTCTTGGAACGAGGGATTGACTATGTGGCTATGATGTCCCACATTATTCATTCCACCATTATGAGATTAGCTATTGATATTACGTATGATTATTCGTCTAGTAGAATATCCATGTGAATAAGTAAATGGAATTATTTGATTTATCTTTTCCATATTGTGCTGAAGTTTATGTTTAAAAGTATTGTATTTTATTCTTATATATTGTCTTAAATGTTTATACTTATTTATGATAATTTCTTCTATATTGTCATCCTTACTGAGCATATGAGTTCACCCCTTTCTTAGGTTTAATTTTCCCAGGATGGAAAGAAGTATATTATGACTGACCTATAGGAATAGGCTAGGGTATATGAGTGTGTTAAAAGGAGACAAAATATTGCCTTTTCATTTCATAATGTAATTTAGATCTTATGAATGTATCTAGTACTTTGAAGGCTACTAAACTGACCAGTCTTTCAGGACTTGATCTCTTGTGATCATGTCAATGTTATGTAATAAGGAACAAACTTCGGGTAACTAGGGTAGGGACATTATAGTTGGTATCAGAGGAAGTTTAGTACAAACCTTGGAAACTATATTTAGAAAAACTTTGATTAGAGAACATTACCCTAAGATAGACTTTGAGGATTAATATAGAAGAACATCCAATTTTTTTGGTAATGTAGATATTATGTGGGTTTTACAAGAAGTACATCCCTGTCTGGATACTACAAGTGGACGTGGTTCTGGCACAAATATACATAGGAGTGAAAACTCCGACAAGGAGTTTCAGGCTTGACCTGGGGTATCCTAGTACAAAACAATGGGCCTTACTGCGCACCTGGTTTGACACTCCTAGGGGATATGATTAGGATAATTCAAATTTTATTTACAAACCATTATGGATGATTTATGAGTAAATAATTCCCAAAAAAACATTTTTATGATTATGTATTATTTACATAAACTATTCAATTTATGTTAAGTATTTTACAAATTTGGAATTATGCATTACAATTCATAAACTAACCTAGTGTATGCCATTGTTTAGAAATGGTGATTAGTGGAAGGAATGGAAACCGTATCAATGAACATAATCCATGTAGGGATTTCCCTCCTACTCAAGATAATTATAGTGGAGCTGGTGATGCAACTGGTGCTGAACATCTTATAACCATATTGGGACAACTCACTCAGGTTATGAATAATAACCTTACCCGTATGGAGCACCCTGATCCACAATGTGGAGGATCAATGTTAGATCGATTCATGAGGCAAAAACCACCAACATTCAATGGGACTACAAATAAATTTGTAGCTGAGTAATGGATAAGTTCCTTAGAGAAAATATTTCATGATTTGGTGAGTAGCGAAAGGGAAAAAGTTTTCATGATAGTTTATTGGATCTCAGGAGATGCATATCAATGGTGGTCATTAATTAAAAACACAAAGGAGGATGAAGAAGTATCAAATATATAATGGAGGGATTTTAAAGAGCTTTTATTAGAAAAATAATTTACTTGTGAACATTAAGCAGATATGGAAAGGCAATTTCTGAGTTTGAGGAAAAAGAGGATAGGAATGTCACAAAGTATAAGGTGAACTTTACAAGGTTAGAAAGGCATGCTTCATATTATATACGTAACCCAAGAAGTAAGATTGATTGATTTTTTGATGGGTTAAAACCATTTCTCCATCGAGCATTAGTCTCACAGTCCTTCTCCTCGTATGAAGATATAGTCTTATGTGCTATCAAGATAAAAAAAAATTCTCTAAGTCTTATGACTTCAAGGTGAAGAAAGATAAGAAGATATCTGCTGAACACTCTAGAAAAGAAAATAAGAGGAAGAAGGGAAAATTTGAATTTCCATCTTTCAGTAATTGTGGGAAGAAATACCCTGGTAAATGACTAAAGGGGATGAGAGTTTATTACAAGTGTGGAGAAAAAGGCCACCAAGCTCGTGATTGCCAGGGGAAGAAAGAGGCTGTCGATGTTCAATGCTACAATTGTAAAGAAATGGGGCATTATGAAAATGAATGTCCTAAGATTCAAGGAAACTTACCTCAGAAAAGGCCAAAGGAGCAAGGACAAGATTATGAGATCACAACATCTAAGGTTGAAGCTTTGAATGATGTGGTGGCAGGTACTTTAATCCTTTACTCAAAATTATCCAATGCTTTATTTGATTCTGAATCATCGCATTCTTTCATATCTTCCTAGTTTTCCAAGAAAATTAGATATTTCTAATTTGACTTAACAAGGGATTTGTTAGTCAAAACTCCTAAGGTAAGTATCATCACAAATTTTTTTTTCAATCAGTTACCATTATGGCATATAAGCATGCTTTATCTTCTGATCTTATTGTCATAACCATGATTGAATTTGATATAATCCTCAGTATGGATTGGCTTTCAGACTATGATGCGAAAATTTATTGTAATAAGAAGGAAGTTACAATTTTTGATAATGATAAGGAACCCCTTATCTTTAGAGAAGAAACATCACCATCTAACTTTTATCTAGATCCACCCCCAGTAGGTCTACTAAATTTAATTATTGGATAGGAAGGGAGTGAAATAACTATGGGTGAGGAAAGGAATGCTCAAATAAAGGATGTACCTATTGTGAAAGAATATGTTGATGTGTTTCCATAGGATTTACCTGGACATCCTCCAGAATGGGAAATTGAGTTTTCCATTAACTTAATATCTGGTTCAAGGCCCATATCGAATACCCCTTATAGAATGGACACTTTGGAATTAGTGGAACTAAAGAAATAACTAGAGGAATTGAGTAATAAAAAATTTATTCACCTTAGTGTTTCTCCATGGAGAGCCCCTTTTATTTTTGCTAAGAAGAAAGATGGATCTATGAGGTTGTGCATTAACTATAAGGAGATCAATGATATAACAATAAAGAACAAGTATTTCCAACCTCGCATTGATGATTTATTTGATCAACTTCATGGCGCTCAATATTTTTCAAAGATTGACCTTTGATCTGGATATCATCAGTTGTACGTGAAGAAGGAAGACATTCCAAAGACAACATTTTGAACCAGGTATGGGCATTATGATTTTACAATAATGCCTTTTGGACTAACTAATTCACCCTCTATTTTCATGGATCTAATGAATAGAGTTTTCAAGGAATATATTAATTACTTTTTAGTGGTATTTATTGATGATATCTTGGTATACTCAAAAAGCTATGAAGATCATAAAAATCACTTGTGCACTATTCTGAAAACTTTGTGAAGAAATTAATTATATGGGAAGTTTAGCAAGTGTGAATTCTGACTTTAGGAGATTTTTTTTCTTGTCCATATTGTCTATAAGGATGGAATCTCTATTGATCCTTCAAAGATAAGGGAAATCCAAGAATGACCAGCACCGACGAGTATAACTGAGGTACGCATTTTTATTGGTTTAGCAGGTTACTATCGGCATTTTGTCCAGAATTTTTCCCGATTGGCTTACCAATTAACCAAGCTCACACATAAATGGGTTAAATTTGTTTGAAAAAAATATCATGAATAATGTTTTCAAGAATTTAAGAGAAGATTAGTTAATTATCCTATATTGAATCTACCATCGGGGAAAGATGGGTTTGTTATTTATAGTGATGCTTTAAATAAAGGACTTGGTTCTTTTCTTATGAAGAATGATAGAGTTATTGCCTATGCATCACGATAGCTAAAACTTCATGAACAAAACTATCCTACTCATTATCTTGAGTTAGCAGCTGTAATCTTTTCTCTGAAGATATGGAGACACTATCTCTATGGTGAAAAATGTGAGATATATAATAATCACAAGAGTTTGAAGTATATTTTCACATAGAAAGAACTCAAAATGATGCAAAGTAGTTGGATTAAACTACTCAAGGATTACGATTGCACAATACACTACCACCCAGGGAAGGAAAATAAGGTGAAAAATGCTTTGAGCGGAAAGGATCATGGAGTTATTAATAAGATGAGAGTTGAAATGGATCCTATGTTCATGGATCTAGTAAATATGGATATGGGAATAATCATGGAAGGTGAAACATCAATAATTTTTCAAATGGTTGCCAAACCATCTTTACTTGAAAAGATAAAAAGTTATTAGATTGATGATGAGGAGTTTCAAAAGAAAATTAATGGTGTGAATGATGGGAGATTGATTGAATTCGTATATGAATATGAAATTTTAAAATTTGGGAATAGGTTTTGTATTCCCAACACACCTGATCTAAAAAGGGAATTGTTGGATGATGCTCATAGCTCCAATTTTTCTATACACCCTGGTAGCACTAAGTTGTATAGAGATTTGAAGGAACATTTTTGGTGGGACAACATAAATAGGGAGATTGCTAATTATGTGTCAAGATGTATGGTTTATCAACAAGTGAAGGATATAAGACAACTTTCTAGAGGAATCATGCAACCTCTTCCCATACCTGAGTGGAAATGGGATGATATTACAATGGACTTTGTCATGGGACTACCAAAAACTCCTAAAAGGAATGATGAAATATGGGTCATTATTGATCGTCTTAACAAGTAAACATATTTTCTTGCTATAAGAGAAGATTTAACACTTGAATGTTTAGCAAGACTATATATTAATTAAGTTTTAAGACTTAATGGTGTACCCCTATTGTTTGTTTCTGACCGTGATCCCCATTTTACATCAATATTTTGGAAAAGTATTTAGAAATCGCTAGATACTAAACTTAGTTTGAGCATTGCCTACCACCCTAAAATTGATGGACAATCGGAATGGACTATTCAAACCTTAGAAGACATGTTGAGATCTTTCTCACTTGACTTTCAAGGTATTTGGGATCATTATTTACCTCTGGTAGAATTTTTCTATAACAATAGCTTTCATTAAAGTATCCAGATGGAACTATATGAAGCATTATATAGAAAGAGATGTCGCACACCAACTTGTTGGGATGATATTAGTTAAAGAAAACTTATAGGTCCAAAACTTGTTGAGGAAACAATAGAAAATGTGAATGTTATCCAAACCCACATCAAAGGATCTCAAAGTAGGCAAAAGAGCTATGCCGATAACTGAAGGATTTGGAATTTCAAGTAGGAGATCATGTTTTCTTGAAGGTATATCCATGGAAGGGTGTTATACGATTTGGTAAGAAGGGTAAATTAAGTCCCAGGTACATCGGACCTTTCAAAATTCTGGAATGAATTGTAGTTGTAGCTTACCATTTGGCAATGCTGCCAAGTCTCTCCAAAGTTCATGATGTGTTCCACATATCACTGTTGAGAAAATACATGCATGAACCAACGCATGTACTCACCTATAAAGAAATAGATCTGGAACCTGATATTTCTTATTATGAAGAGCCTATCATTATTCTTGATACTAGAGAACAAGTGTTGAGAAATCACACGACTCATCTGGTAAAAGTTCTTTGGAGAAACCATAAAATAGAAGAGGCAATGTAGGAACCTGAGGAACTTATAATGAAGAACCACCCAAATCTTTTTATGCAATAGTATTTTAGAAATTTCAAGGACAAAATTATTTGAAGGAGGGAAGAATGTAACACCTCAAGCTTCCATGGTAAATTTCTCTTTGAATAATACAATAGCTTGTGTTGTACGCAACTTCGAGTTCTAGCACACCATGGCCAATCAAACTAGCCGTTAAAAAGCAGTTATGAGTAGTAATACCCAATTTTTAAAAATTTTAAAATTTTATTTTTCAAAATGAACTTCATTTTTGGATTTGTAATATCAAAATTATCTTAGGGTAAATTTTTGGTATTTTTCTGAAAACTTTCAATTTTTGATGAATAGTGAAAAACACTGCTTTATTGTTTAAAACTGACATTTTATTTAAATAATAAATATTTTTATTTAAATAATAATTATTTTTATTTAAATTTATTTTAAAGTTAAAATAGATACATAATACCTATATTATTCCAATTTAATTCTTTGGAGTCATTTTATAATAAGATTAGATATATCAAATTTTATTGAAAATTTTAACGTCTTTTACCCACATTCTAGGCACATTTTCAAATTTGCATAAAACATAATTTTACCGCTTATATGAATTGATTTTCAAAAATACAAAAGACATGGTTGTTGAGAAAAGTATTGTTTTCAACAATGCGTATTAATGTTATTTAAAGGGGGAGATTATTGAAAATAATACTCTATCTCTTTATGACAATTTTGATGCTCACAAATACCCTTAGTTATTTTCTAATGATTTCACTTAGTATTTTTTAGGAGATTATTAATTTATTTTACTCTTGAAATAACAAGAATTTATTACTTAGCGCGGAATCTGTTTTAGCGTGTTCTAGAAACACTGTTCACATCTTACGTAGATGAATATAGCACGGAATCTATTTTAGCGCATTCTGGAATCACTGTTCATACCCTACGTGGATAAACGTAGCGTAAGGATGAAAAGTGTGTATACTTTTTGAAGTACGAGAAAAGTATGGTTAAACAACCATACGTTTTTCAGCAAAGTATGGAAGGAGAACCTTACGTTTGGAAGGAACCTTACGTTTTTTTATCAGCAAAGTATGGAATGTGAACCGTACATAAATTCTAAGTGATACGTTTGTTTCTCAAAAGTATGGTTCATTAACCTTACTTTTGTAAACAACCATACGTTCTTGGAAAAGTATAGATCAACTAAAAGTATGGATCTTTTACCATACGTTTGAATGATGAAGAAAAAGTATGAATGATCAACCCTACGTTTGTTATCAACCCTACGTTTGAAGACTTTGTTATTAACCCTACGTTTGGAAGCCACGTCATCAACCTTACGTTTGGCGTCAGAATTTTCGGCAGACAGTTTTTATGTACAACGATCAGTAAGATGATTTCTGGGCGAATTTCAAGCCGGATTTAAAGTCATTTTTAAATTACGGCTTTGACTGATTCAAAGCCATTTTATTAATGGATTTAAGATCGAATTATAAGGAACTTTTTATGCCGAGTCTTAAGGGAAGTTACAACTTCTCTGTAAATTAAAATTTTTGAATATTGCGAATCAGAAGGAAACTTTTATGGATCTAAACGTGCAGGAGATATTCTTTATTATTTATGATCTCTCTGAAACAAAAAAAAAAAGATATGATGAGGTGATCGATCTATTATTAAAAAGGTGGAAAACATAGATTGCAACTATTCATGATTGATCTACTGATTCAACAGAAGCATAAAAGCTCTGTTTGTTCATGAAGAATGAAATCGATAGAAGATTCACCTGTTCTACATCGAATATCTACTGTGGATCTACTACTGTTAAGGTTGTGAACTATATCTCTATATCTACTACAACTAGATCAACTCAGAACTGCTTCATCTTGAAGATCAATATTTCAAGAGTCTTTGATCTATCTGCTGTCAATTGCATTATATTGCAATTGTGAAGATCAACTGGAAATTTCTTTCTGAAATTTTTTTATTCTTGAATAACCAGCTTCTTGTTCTAAGCTATGTAGGTTCGTGTTTGAACCAGAAGGCTTTGTTTTGCCTTGAATTGTAAAGGTGTCAACTGCCTGTACTCAGTTGTGAATCGGTCTGTGGAAAAGAGGACCAGATAGTGAAAATCACCAAGCTCGTGGAGTAGAGCATTGGTGGAGTGGACTAGGGGCTTTCTGTTCCCCGAACCACTATACATCTTCGTGTTCTTGTTTTTACTTTTTCTGCTGCATGAGAAAATCTGATAAAGTATAAAGGACAGAACTCGTTCAAGAAAAGAGCTATTGGAAAAATTGCAAAAGACACAATTCAGCCCCCTCTTGTGTATAATCTGTAGATTCAAATCCAACAATTGGTATCAAAGGAGGAGCTTCTGACAGATCCTTAGAAAGCTAGAAGCATTTAAGGATTATTCAACAGAGCATTATGACTGATACAAGAGAAGGGATGTCGATGGTTAGAGCACCATATTTTAATGGAGACAACTATGGTTGCTGGAAATCGCGTATAATAATATATCTGAAAAACCTTGGATATAGAGTCTATTCAAAGATTCTGAATCCTTATGAAATTCCTAAAAATCTTGAGGCATGGAGTGATGCTATAGAGGCAGAGTACGATATGAAATCAAAGGCTATGAATGCAATTATCTGTGGTCTAGGACCAGATGAATTTAACAGAGTATCTTAGTTCCCGACAGCATATGAGATGTGGAAAATAATAGCTGTGGCATATGAAGGAACAGATAATGTAAGGCAAATGAGATATGCAACTGCAAAACTAAAATTTGATACTTTCAGAATGATTGAAGGTGAGAGCATTACCCAAATGAATGGGAGATTGACAGAAATTGTTAATAACATAACTTCTCTAGGAGAACCTATTAAGTAGGCTGATCAAGCATTAAAAGTACTGAGAGTACTTCCTACTAGATGGAATAGTATCTCTGCTGTAATCAGACAATCAACACCTGTCAAAGATCTAACTATGAGAGAGCTGATTGATACACTGATGATGTATGAAGTTGAAATGCAAGATGAAGCTAATGAACATAAAGTGCTTATCAAAAGAGAAGATACTGCCTTGAGGGTAACTTCACTACAAAATAATAGAAAGATGAAGAGCAAAGAATTCAAAGCCAAATCAGAAAGCTCTGACTCATCCAACTCAGATGAAGAACTGGCTCAACTAGCCAAAAATTTAGAAAATTCTACAGCAAGAAAAGAGGATTCAAAAAATCCTTTAAGGGAGATAATAAGGATGTGAGATGTTATGAATGAAAAAATATGAGACATATCAGACCATATTTCCCACAACTGAAGGATGCAAAGAAAAAGAAATTCTTCAAAAGAAATGACTTTGAGCAGAAAGACAAGAAAGCTATGAAAGACACTTGGAGTGTATCTGAAGACTCTAATAGCTCTTCTGAATCAAGATCAGAGAAAGAAGAAGTCAATCTAAAGGCAAACATGTGTTTCATGGCAGAAACTGATGAGGTACACTCATATTACTCCTCTGAATCACATTCTGAATCAAGCTACGCAAATAAAAAACTAGCAGCCTACTGCAATATGCTTGAAGAAATATATGACCCACTATTTAAAAAACATAAGTCATTAAAAAATATACATAAAGCCATTTCAGATGAAAGAGATACAATGTTGAAACAACATAAAGAATTAACTGATAAATATAATTCGATTAACACTAACTACATTAATTTTGAATCAAGAATAAAAACACTGCAGGATGAAGTAGAATCTTACAAACAGGCTGCATTGGTTTTTACAAAAGGAGAGAATTCATTAAATGAAATTCTTGGAAAAACTATCATTAAAAAGGAGAGATTTGGAATTGGAAGTAAAGGAGAAAAACCAAAGCTATATAAAAATTATTTTGTTCCTAGCTCTAAAAAACTTAATTGTAATTTTTTTGGGGCAAAGTGACATGTAGCTAAAAACTGTTTCTTAAGAAAACCTCAAATTTGTGGTATTAAGAAAGTTGATATTTAAAAAGACTCATATGATTCAGGCAATTTTAAAAGAACAAAGCAAATCTGGATACCCAGATCATTGCTATCTAACACTCCTGGACCCAACAAAATATGGGTACCAAAGCAATTTGTTTGAATGTCTTTGCAGGTAGCAGGTCCCCAGAGAAGAAAAGATATATGGTACATGGATAATGGATGCTCAAGACATATGAGTGGAAACTCATTGAATTTTTCTTCACTCACTCAAAAGGAAGTAGGACTTGTCACATTTGGTGATAATGCCAAAGGAAAAATCATTGGCATTGGAACAATTGGAGATCCAAAAACAGTCTCAATCAACAAAGTACTTTATGTACAAGGAATAAAACACAATCTGATAAGTATCTCTCAACTTTGTGATGATGGATATACTGTTGATTTTACTAACAATTGTTGTACTGTTCTTAAAGATAAATTGTTTAAATTTAAAGCACCAAGAACTGAAAATGTCTATACTTTGGATTTAAATTCCTTGTGTAAACAACAAGTAAACTACTTAACTGCTAAAGTAAGTGAATCCTGGATCTGGCATAGAAGACTTGGTCATTGCAATGTATATGTTTTACATAAGTTATCTAAGAAACATTTAGTTTCTGATTTACCTTATCTCAAATTTGAGAGTGACAGATTTTGTGATGCATGTCAACTTGGAAAGAAACACAAATCATCTTTCAAATCTGTTAACAAGGTTGCTACATTTAAACCTCTAGAACTTATTCATATGGATTTGTTTGGACCTTCAATAGTAGAAAGCTTAGATGGGAAATCATATGTATATGTTTTAGTTGATGACTATTCAAGATTTACATGGATTTTCTTTTTGAAATTTAAAAATGAAGATTTTACTTTATTTGAAAGTTTCTGAAAATCTGTTCAAAATGAAAAAGGTTTCAATATAATCTCATTAAGAAATGATCATGGTGGAGAATTTTAGAATCTGGAATTTAATTCCTTTTGGTCAAATATGGGTATTAAACACACCTTTTCTGCACCCAGAACACCTCAACAAAATGGGATTGTAGAAAGAAGAAATAGAACAATTCAAGAAATGGCTAGAACTATGTTAAATGAATATAGCCTACCTATATATTTCTGGGCAGAAGCTATGAATACAGCTTGTTATATAATTAATAGAGTTTTAATTAGACCTATTTTGAAAAAGACACCCTATGAACTATGGAATAATAGAAAACCTAAAGTAAATTACTTTACAGTTTTTGGATGCAAGGTTTATATCTTAAACACCAAGGATAATCTTGGTAAGTTCGATCCAAAAACTGATGAATGTATTTTCTTAGGATATTCTTCTACCTCCAAAGCTTATAGAGTTTATAATAAGAAGTCAAGGATTGTTGAAGAATCAGTTCATGTGAAATTTGATGAATCTGATCCTTTTGAGAAAAGGACAGAACAAATGGATGAACTTGACTCTAATGATAACATGAGACTTGAGAATTTAAAGAATGATTTTGAAAATGATATAAAAGAAATTCAGTCCAGTTCAGAGGAACATGATACTGAATAACCTTTAAATATTTTACCTAGACAGTCTAGAACCCTAAAGAATCATCCTTTATAAACTGTAATAGGTAACTTAGAAACTGGTGTTCAAACTAGAAGAAACTTAGGAAACCTAGTGGAATTCTCTACCTTCCTATGTCAACAAGAACCCAAGACTATAGAAGAAGCTTTAGATGATGAAAGCTGGGTAATAGTAATGAAAGATGAATTAAACCAGTTTAAAAGAAATGAAGTTTGGGTTTTAGTGGAAAGACCTAAGAATTATCCTGTAATAGGAACCAAATGGGTTTTTAGAAATAAAAAGGATGACCAAGGCACAATAACTAGAAATAAAGCAAGATTAGTAGCTAAAGGATATAATCAAGAAGAGGGAATAGATTATGATGAGACTTTTGAACCTGTAGCTAGGTTAGAATCCATTAGAATCCTTTTAGCCTATGCATCTTATATGAATTTTAAATTATTTTAGATGGATGTCAAATCTGCCTTTTTAAATGGATATTTAATGGAGGAAGTTTATGTTGAGCAACCTCCTGGTTTTGAAAACTCTCAAAAACCTGATTCTGTTTTTAAACTTACTAAAGCTCTTTATGGCCTTAAACAAGCACCTAGAGCTTGGTATGAAAGATTAAGTTCTTTTCTTTTGAAAAATAATTTTACTGTTGGTATGGAAGATCCAACACTATTTAAGAAAATTGTGAAAAATAATGTTTTATTGGTTCAAATTTATGTTGATGATGTAATCTTTGGATCAACTAATAAAACTCTTTGTCATGAATTTTCAAAATTAATGCAAGAAGAATTTGAAATGAGTATGATGGGAGAATTAAATTTCTTTTTGGGTCTTCAAATATTTCAAAAAGATTTTGGAAATGTTTTAAATCAAAGAAAATACATTACTGATTTACTTAAGAAATTTGGACTTGAGAACAGCAAGACATTTACAACTCCTATGTGTACTAATATAAAACTTGATTTGGATGAAACTGGGAAATCAATTGACAACAAGTTATATAGAGGTATGATTGGTAGATTGTTATATCTTACTGCTAGCAGACCAGATATAATGTATTCAGTATGTCTTTGTGCTAGATTTCAATCAAATCCTAAAGAATCCCATCTAACTTCTGTTAAAAGAATTTTTAGATATTTAAAAGGAACTGTTTTTCAATCTCTTCTTTATCCTAAAACTTATGATTTTAATTTGATTTCATATTCAGATGCTGAATTTGGGAGTTGTAGATTAGATAGAAAAAGTACATCAGGTACATGCCACTTTTTAGGAAAATCCTTAGTATCATGGTCTAGTAAGAAACAACATTTAGTTTCCCTGTTAAGAGCTGAGGCAGAATATGTTTCTGCTGGCAGTTACTGTGCACAAGTGTTGTGGATGAAAAACACTCTTATGGACTTTGGATTGAATTTTAATAATACACCTATTTTATGTGATAATATGAGTGCAATTAATATTTCGAAAAATCCTATTAGTCATTCTATAACTAAGCACATTGATATAAGGCATCACTTTTTAAGAGATCATGTTATTAAAAAGGATATATTTTTAGAATTTATAAATACTGAAATTCAATTAGCAGATATTTTTACTAAACCTCTTCCCACTGCAAGGTTTGATTTTATTAAGGGGGATCTAGGTTTATTTAATTTTAAATAATTTTCTTTTTTATTTTTCTTTTTGTAAATTTTATTTTTTTTATTGAATACTGTTTAAGTATTTCTTTCTTTTGTCGTATGAAAAATTTATTTATTTTTAAATATATGTAATGATGAGTGATTACATGGGAATCAAGGCTGTCAGAGTCTTTTCGACTTCTAAACCCTTTCACTCCTATAGAAACCCTTTAGAAATCCAAAAATCGCACTTCCTCTTCTGAAACCCTAACCTTCGAACTTCTGAAACCCTAACCTTCAAACCTTCAGAGACTATTACAGCAATGGTAAGGACTAAAAGAGCCAGTGAGGCCGAGCCGAGCAATGCCAAGAGACAACGCGCTGAGGGAAGAAAAATCTTACAAGGAAAGGTAATCGATCTCGATTGGTTGTTTCAGACAAATCTTTTGTTGAAGCAAGCGTTGTCGTTCCAGAATCTTGAACAGATGTTCAACAGTGAAAATACGGAATTTCTATATGAAGTTGAACTTAGATACTTCTACAAATCTGTACAGTTTAGTCTGGGAGATACCGAAGACAATATGATGGCTAAAATAGAGGATATGGATTTCTCAATTTCTTTAGTAGAGATTAGTCAGATTCTCAAATGTGCTCATGAGGGAGTTTTTCATTTTGACTTAAAGAATATAGGAGATTATGTACATAAATCCGAAGACATTATGTCTTTTCTTTTTTGTTACCAAGACAATAAAGAAAATGTTTATTAAGGATTTGGAGCCTGATCAGAAGATTTTGATAAAATTTATTCAGACCGGAATAGCTCCACGGATGGAAGAAATGGAGAAGATTTTGTACCCTGATATGTATATAATGTTTCTCTTGCTAAGTGATATTAGGTTAAACTTTCCAAGATACATGATAAGGTATCTCAGTTATTACTGTCAAAGAGAGGCCAGGATGAATTTCTACCCCTTTGGTAGATTTATTTCCAAGCTGCTGTTTAAGAAATACATGGTGAGATTAGTGGAAGCTAGAGTTAACTATCATCACAGTAATACATTTAATGCTGTAACTTTGAGGAAACTTGTATATTTCTGGAGCACAATTAAAGGAAAGCTTTTGCCAGTAGGAGTTGAGGAAGACTCAGAGAATGCTCAAGCTCAACCTGCTAAGTCCAAGGAGGGACAAGCTGAATCCAGAGTCAGCAATGTAGCAAGAAGGATTCGCTTTAAAGTGACAGATGTTGAGGAAGACAGAAGCCAAGAGAGACTTCATTCAAGAAGAAAAAGACCAGTAAATGAGGAAGTTACTTCCAATATTTTGGAAACTCCACCATAACCTTTAATTTCTTATTCTTTTGTGAGAGAAGCTGTTTCTAATAAAACCATGAAAGATGTTACTGAGAGAATGACTCTGGTAGAGAAATCAGGAGCTCAAGAAGAAGCTCTATGGGACAATCAGGAATAGATTGTTGCTGATGTTGAAGTTGCACTTCAACAGGAACAAGAGATGGAGGCAGTGCCTGGTGAAGAAGTGGCCAGACCTCAGGAAACTTCTGCAAATATTATTCTTGAAAATCCAATAGAAGGCATAGATTCTAATGTTTGTGATAATGTTTGTGATGAGCATGATTCTAAAGCTCAAACAGAGGTACTTCAGGAGGATTTTTCTATGGAGGAATTTGAAAACTCTAAGGAAAAATATGTGGACCAACCTTCTCAGGATAAAGAAAAGGAGAAATCTGATGCTGAATCATTGCCTTTGGTATTTCTACATCAACCTGAGAATATGAATCAAGCACAGGATGCATCTTATTCAAGGAAAAAGGAAGTTGAAAAACTGTACATAAAAGTATCTCAGTTGGAATTTTAGAATGCTTCTCTTAGAAATTCTTTAGACTTAGAACATTTGAAATTTCAAAAGCTGAAGGAGTGTACAGTTTCAAGGCAAGAAGTTGAATTGTTTAAAGAGGTTATGCTGACTGCTATTACTCAATTAAAATATGAAATGGTTATGAAGTCAGATTTATCAGATCTGAAGTTGTTTATGGAGAATCAATTTGCATCAGTTGCAAATAATGCAGTTAGTGGTTCAAGTACTTCACCGGACTTAATCAGAAGGTTTCAGGCTATCACAGCTGCAATGATAAACATGAATAACATGATTCAAGATCTTCAATGTAACAGTGATCCTCTATCAGTGTTTCTGGACAATCAGAAATTCTTAGTGGATCAACTGACATCTAGTGAGCCATCAATAATAATTCTGTTAAATCAATTCTCAGAGAAGCTGTCAGTATTTGTTGAAAAAGAGGAAAGGATGCATGAGTTTTTCAGAGTCTATTTAATTGAGGATATTCATATGACTCAAGAGAACAGAGAGCTCATTGTAAAACTTGGATATGGGATGATGAAGAGACTTCAGGAGCAGTTTACAGAATTCAAGTCTGCAATTCAGAGGAGATAGACCCTATTTCCTATCTTACCCAAACCTTGATTCCTGTGTATATCATTTTCATGTATATACTACTATTTTTGAATGATTTTTTTTCTTCATTGTTTATTTGTCTCTTTCCTTATTTGTTTTAATAATTCTATTTTTAATATGCCAGTACTCCAGATTTAATTACTGATAAACAGTTTGTAAAAGCATTTACTAACAGTTCAGTGCAATATTAAACATGTTAAAATCCATGATTTTTCATTCTTTTTGATATCAAAAAAAGGGGGAGAATTTGGATAAACACAACATCAATATTTAGGGGGAGTTCATTTTATTGAGGGAGAAAATTAGATGGGACATTTGGATTTATAATTATCTTTTTGGTGGAAAGATTTTATTTAAAACTTTATAACGAATTTTGAATGTTAATTTTGTTTTGTTTAAATACTTTTAATTACTTTATGGGTTTTGTTTTATGGGTTTTGTGATCATCAAAAAGGGGGAGATTGTTGAGCAAAGTATTGTTTTCAACAATGCGTATTAATGTTATTTAAAGGGGGAGATTATTGAAAATAATACTCTATCTCTTTATGACAATTTTGATACTCACAAATACCCTTAGTTATTTTCTAATGATTTCACTTAGTATTTTGCATGAGATTATTAATTTATTTTACTCTTGAAATAAGGAGAATTTATTACTTAGCGCGGAATCTGTTTTAGCGTGTTCTGGAAACACTGTTCACATCTTACGTAGATGAATATAGCGCGGAATCTGTTTTAGCGCGTTCTGGAATCACTGTTCATACCCTACGTGGATAAACGTAGCGTAAGGATGAAAAGCGTGTATACTTTTTGAAGTACGAGAAAAGTATGGTTAAACAACCATACGTTTTTCAGCAAAGTATGGAAGGAGAACCTTACGTTTGGAAGGAACCTTACGTTTTGTTATCAGCAAAGTATGGAATGTGAACCGTACGTAAATTCTAAGTGATACGTTTGTTTCTCAAAAGTATTGTTCATTAACCTTACTTTTTTAAAAAACCATACGTTCTTGGAAAAGTATGGATCTTTTACCATACGTTTGAATGATGAAGAAAAAGTATGAATGATCAACCCTATATTTTTTATCAACCCTACATTTGAAGACTTTATTATTAACCCTACGTTTGGAAGCCACGTCATCAACCTTACGTTTGGCGTCGGAATTTTCGGCAGACGACTTTTATGTACAACGATCAGTAAGCTGATTTCTGGGCAGATTTCAAGCCGGATTTAAAGTCATTTTTAAATTACGACTTTGACTGATTCAAAGCCATTTTATTAATGGATTTAAGATCGAATTAAAAGGATCTTTTTATGCCGAGACTTAAGGGAAGTTACGACTTCTCTGTAAATTCAAATTTTTGAATATTGCGAATCAGAAGGTGACTTTTATGGATCTAAACGTGCAGGAGATCTTCTTTATTATTTATGCTCTCTCTGAAACAAAAAAAAGATATGATGAGGTGATCGATCTATTATTAAAAAGGTGGAAAACAGTGATTGCAACTATTCACGATTAATATACTGATTCAACAGGAGCATAAAAGCTCTGTTTGTTCAAGAAGAAGGAACTTGATAGAAGATTAACCTGTTCTACATCGAATATCTACTGTAGATCTACTACTGCTGAGGTTGTGAACTATATCTCTATATCTACTACCACTGGATCAACTCAGAACTGCTACATCTTGAAGATCAATATTTCAAGAGTCTTTGATCCATCTGCTGTCAATTGCATTCTGTTGCAATTGTGAAGTTCAAATGGAAATTTCTTTCTGAAAATTTTTTATTCTTGAATAACCAGCTTCTTGTTCTAAGCTGTGTAGGTTCGTGTTTGAATCAGAAGGCTTTGTTTTTCCTTGAATTGTAAATGTGTCAACTGCCTGTACTCAGTTGTGAATCGGTTTGTGGAAAAGAGGACCAGATAGTGAAAATCACCAAGCTCATAGAGTAGAGCATTGGTGGAGTGGACTAGGGGATTTCTGTTCCCCGAACCACTATACATCTTCGTGTTCTTGTTTTTACTTTTTCCGCTGCATGAGAAAATCCGATAAAGTATAAAGGAAAGAACTCGTTCAAGAAAAGAGCTATTGGAAAAATGGAAAAAGACACAATTCACCCCCCTCTTGTATATAATATGTAGATTCATATCCAACAACAGTTGTGATCCGTAAGTAATATGTGGTTCAATAGGATGAAAATAATTTTTGGTGAATAGTAACTTTTGAATTTTATTTACCACGGTTAAAATAAATAAGGCAATTAACGGTAAAAATGATATCATAATTACCCTAACACATGTCAAAATTATATTGGATAAGTTTTTTTAAAACAAAGTCAACCTTAGGTTAAAAATATGATCCTTTTTGATCCACTTGGATTAGATTAGGACATTTATATTATATTTTATTTAAAGAAGTGTTAAATGTGTTAAATTCAAATTTTATTAACTAAACCATTTTTAATATATGATTATACATAAGATAAATTCTACTATAAATATTAATTATAAATATAAAAATATTTTCTAGATCATGGAATTTTATTTATAATTTTTAGACATTAAATAATTAAATTTATTTATGACACAATGATGATGCAGTAAATACCTTATTAATGAAAGATTAAAATAATTGATGTTATAAATATTAAAATAAATGTAAATTGAAACTTTTGATTCCATAAACTAATTTTATAGGAGAATATGACATGTTAGGGTTGATTAATTTTTTTTTGAAGTAATCAAGCTGTTATGACTTTCACAAAAACCAAATACTAAATAGTATCAAAATTGACATAAATGAGTTTTTTTAAAAAATATTATTTAATTAAATGATATAATATTATTAAAAATCTAAGATTTGGAAAAAGGACTTAGATTTTTTTATATATGTCATTAATTAACCACTTGAGGTTCTCTTAACATTTTATACTTACTATATTAACCATGTAATATAAAAATACAAGAAGACATGGTAAAAGTTAAACTATTTAACTAAGAGTTAAATCTAAAAGATAAGGTTAATATGGTGACCTAAACTTGTCTAAAACCTATTGGTTGAGAGTATTTCGACCCATCCCCACCTTATCTTAGAAATAAATCCATTTATATCTATTATAAACCGAAAATAATATTATAATAAAATAATATTTCAAGTTCTTCCTAAAGTGCCCCTCACCTCTCTTATAAAATGGTACTTCCCCTTATCTTAAATTCACACATCCAAAGCCTTTTTTCTCAGCCAACCCTATAAAAATATCCTCCCAACTACACTAAATTTATTATATAGGCATTAATTTGATCAGAAATCCAACCTAAGAATTCCTTTTGTTCAAATCAAAAGGAAGCACCCGAAGAAAAGGTAATTATTTCATCACCTCTTTCAAAGTTCTTTTCTTCTTCCACTTCCTCTTTCTTTGTTGTTTACATAACAAAATAATAACTCCAATACATTCTACATACTGTGATGTTATTATAAATATGGTACAACCATATTCATTATTCTATCCATCCTATGAATGGCAAAGTAATCATATGTATGTACGTACAGCTTACCGTTGCCACGTCGTGGTGTAGTTTGTTATTCAACACTTCATTATTTGTATGGGTATAATAATGATGTATAATTGATTTAAATAATAAATATAACATGTTAATGATTCTGTATATATAATATAACACCCAATTACATACCATTTCACCATCAATTGAATGATATTGTCACTTATGGGTACATACGGCTTACCGTCTCCATGACGTGATGAGATTTCATTCCCCATCATAACCATTCAAGAATAATTTTCATTTGACGATTAAAAAATAATATTTAAGAATTTAATATAATTTTAGATATGAATCAAATACATCATATCCATAACAAACATGACTTATGTAATAAAACATATAAAGGAAAACGAATCAGTTAACACCCGAAACAATGATACTACTGAAATATTACTAACAAAGCAATGTTAGAGGATCATATATGACATCATATTTATGTATGTGGTTATTTTATAATTTAATAACAATTATTTAACTATTATACAGGTGGTTAACGTACCCTCGACTAAGGAAAATTACAAGGTAAGGGTTAATTTTACAATCTCTTTATTATCCAAGGTTATTTATACATAAGTATCTACTGGGACTTCTGTATCATCCACATCCATGTTTCTTAAAAATGTATTTCAAAACATTTTTACTATTTATTAGACTATGAGTTAAAGTCATTTATACCATTTTTTTAATTTTTATAATTTTTTTTGAAAGGAATATTTTTTTCATTTTCCAAACAAGGTACTTTATGACCTTTTTGAAAAATTAAGGAAAGAATGTTTTTTTAACTTATACGGCGGGTGAAGATATTTTCCACCATTAAAACACATTATAAGCTTCCCTTATAATATTATATGAATATTTTAAAAATAAATGTTTTCTTTTATAATTATGAGGCTTTTAAATGATTTCAAAGTATAAAGTGATATTTCTCTCAAATAGTTTTTGGATTGATTTCATCTGTGTCAATATATATTGTTGGATTTTATGTTTAATTGAAGTTGAGTAATTATGATACAATATTCCATATTGTATTGATAGTTTTATGATATGTTTGAATATGGATGTGCTATTTTTATACCATTAATTATTTATGGTTAAATTTTTGACATTTCGTATGCTAGTTTTAATACGAATGTTTATGTTATGTTTCACCCTTTTCATATGAGGAATGCATTGGACATAGTAAGTGATGGGAAGGACCCGCTATAACCCCTCAATGAATCGATAGGTCTCTTGAGACAGACTAATGTATTGGAATAAGGCCTTGATAATATTTTATTTGTAGTATTGGCATGAGGCCTTGACTATATGGTTATGATGTCTGACATTATGCATTCCATCATTATGAGATTATCTATTGATATTACATGTGATTATTCGTCTAGTAGAATATCCACATGAATAAGTAAATGGAATTATTTGATTTATCTTTTCCATATTGTGCTGAAGTTTATGTTTAAAAGTATTTTCTTTTATTATTATACATTGGCTTAAATTTTTATGATTATTTATGATAGTTTCCGCTATATTGTTATCCTTACTGAGCATCTGAGCTCACCCCTTTCTTATGTTTAATTTTCCCAAGATGTGAAGAAGTATATTATGAATGACCTATAGGGATAGGCTAAGGGATATGAGTGTGTTCAAAGGAGACACAATGTTGCTTTTTCATTTCATAATGTAATGTAGAACTTATGAATGTATCTAGTACTTCCAAGGCTACTAAACTGATCAGTATTTCAGAACTTGATCTCTTGTGATCATGTAAATGTTATGTAATAATGCACTGACTTTGGGTAACTAGGTTCAGGGTGTTACATGTACCAATCAAGCATCCGACTCTAGGTCAACGTGATCCCATCTGATCACATGGTTAGGATCAAGCTGATACTTTTTCAACCGAGATACGTGGAATACATTCTGCACTAAAATAAACCATGGTGGAAATTCTAACCAATATTACACCACTCCAACCCATTCCAGTATCTCGAAAGGGCCAATGTATCAAGGATTTAACTTTCCCTGCTTCCCAAAATGATAATTTCCAAGCCTTGTAGAGATCCTTAAGAACACATGATCACTCACCGTGAATGAAAATGGTCTTTGACGATGACCTGCATACAATATCTGATGACTCTGATCCATCTCCATCCATTTCCTGATCAACTGAATCTTCTCCATTATTTATTGGACAAGGCTCAGCCCAACTAGTTAAGTTTCACCTATTTCCACCCAAAAAAGTGGAGAACGACAAGGAAATCCATACAATGCTTCAAAAGGATCCATATGTATTGAGTCCTGATGGCTGTTATTATATGAGAACTCCACTAAGGGTGTATGCTCCTCCCATGAACCACCAAAATCTATTACACAAGCCCACAACATGTCTTCCAACATTTTTATCATCCTTTAGGATTTCCCATCCATTTGAGGATGATACGTCGTACTCATAATCAACTAAGTCCTAAGGGATTTCTGTAAGGATTTCCAGAAACAAGACATGAACCTTGGATCTCTGTCTAAGACTATCAAAACTAGTATGCCATGTCTCTTTACCACTTCTTGGAGATAGATTTTAGACAGAACCTCCACCGTATGATTTTCATGAATATGGATGAAATGACCCGACTTTGTGAGCTGATCCACTATAACCCATATGGAATTGTGTTTATGAACCATTATTGGGATAACTGTAACAAAATCCATGGCTATTTGCTCCCATTTCTACACTGGGCTAGGTAAAGACTGCAACATACCTACTATTTGTTGATGTTATAACTTAACTTGATGACAAGTTAATCACCTTGAAATGAACTCATCCATTTTTCATTTCATACCAATCTACCAAAACTATGATTTCAATTCCTTATACATCTTCTGCATACCCAGATGTACAACCCATATAGAATGGTGGTAAGCATGAAGAAGTTTTTCTTGACAGTCCATAAGTACAACCATCTGATATCTGAACCACAAAACCAAACTCCCATCAAGTTTCCAGCCCTCAATGGCCTCCCCACCATTGAGTTTTGAACTCATAACTAGGAATTCTGCACCAAATGTTTGTGCCTCTTTAACCATATTTACCAAATCAGGAACCATGAAAACTGAAAAGAAAACTGAAACATCACCTTAATCTTTACATTCCATATGCATGTTGGCTAGGAATGACATCAAATTCCATTCATCTGAAGCTTCTTTTACCAACTGATCATATGAATTTATACTTAATGCATCATCCATCAAATTTCTTTTTCCTTATGTATACATCAAGTCAAATTAAAACATATAGAGATACTCTATACATCTCCTTTACCTTAGATTCAAATCCCATTGTGAGAAAATATGTTTCAAGCTCTTATAATCTGTGAACACAGTAAATTTCTCACCAAAGAGATAGTGATGCCAAGTCTTCAAGGCATGGACGACTACAACTAACACCAAATCATGTGTTGGGTAATTCTTCTCATGCACTCTCAACTGCCTTGAACTATAAGCAACCATGTGGTCTCCTTTCATGAGAACACATCCCAACCCAAATCCTGAATTATCACAATACACCACATACCCCTATATTGATTCCAGAAAAATAAAGATAGGTGTTAATGTTAGGTGAACCTTTAGCTCTTGTAAAGACTTCTGGCATTCTTCAGTCCATTGGAATAGAGCATTATTATTTTTCAAAGCTATAATTGGTGAGGATAGTCATGGGAAGTCACACACAAAGCATTGGTAATAACTAGCTAGACCAAGAAAACTTCATATCTCAAAGAAATTCTTTGGTGGTTTCCAAGAGATAACAACTTCTATCTTCTCTGGATCCACAAAAACACATTTTTCAGAAATTAAATGGACAATAAATCATACCTCTTATATCCAAAATTCACACTTAGACAATTTTTCATACAAACGATGTTCTCTCAAGATTTAAAACACTATCTTCAAGTGTTTCTCATGATTATCCATTGTCCTTGAATACACCAATATGTCATACAAAAACACTACAATAAAAGAATCTAGATATCTCTAAAATATCTGATTCATCAATGCCATAAAGACTGCTGGTGAATTCATAAGACCGAAAGGCATGACTATGTATTCATAGTGCCCATATCTTCTTTTGAAAGATTTCTTCGGAAGATCCTCCTTTCGAACTCTCAATTGGTGATATCCTGATTACAATTCAATTTTAGATAACCATTGGGATCCCTTAAATCGATCAAACATATCATAAATACATGGAAGTGGATACCGATTCTTTATCATAACTTGGTTAATCTTACGATAATCCACACATAACATTAGAGTTCTATCTGCTTTCTTTACGAATAAGACTTGTGCTACCCATGGAGACGTGCTCAGCTGGATAAAAAATTTTCTTTATAGATCTTCCAACTTCACTTTAAATTCCGTTAACTCTATTTTATCCATACTATAAGGTGGAAGAGAAATAGGATTGTTCCCTGGGAGGAGATAAATCGTAAAATCCACTTCCCTTATAGGTGGTAACCCTAATAAGTTATTGGGAAAGTCATCTAGAAATTGATCCACAAATGGTGGAAAACTGATATCCTCAATATCTTCTATCGATGCTAAGGTGAAAACTTCCAATTGGTAAGAGGTTTTTCCTACTATTGGTGCCAACCAGATCATTGCACCTGTCTTTACAACCCTTTTTCCTCTGAAGAGATGGTTGACATTGTCCTCAGTTGTAAAAATAACTGTTCTACTATAACAATCAATGTGAGCCTTGGAAGTTGTCAACCAATCCATAACCATGATTACATAAAATACATCCATCTCCAACACTGAGAAGTCCCACTTAGCTCAACTCTATCAATGGTTATAGAACATGCTCTACAAAAATAGGCTCAACATTCTCTTTTACCAAGAGGAGTTTTAAGTTTTAACATGGAGGTCATCATATCAAGTTTTAGACATAGAAAATCAATAACACAAGAAGCAATGAAGGCATAAACTGAAACCATATCAAACAAAACTTTCATAAGGGTGTAATTCAATAGAATCATACCTATCACTATAGATGGTCCAACCTAATCATCCACAATCATCTGCTCAACTCCATAAAACTGCTTAATTGCTACACTTTTCTCTTTGTTTCCTTGCTGATATTTCCCTTTTCGGGAGTCATGGTGTCCCTATAATCACCATGGATAGCCCTATTTTGTTGAAGAGTCTGATTTTTATGCCCTCATCATATCAAATCATATGATGCTCTCGACACTTGAGAAGTGTATCGAGCACCTAACCTCAGAGCACTATGACAATAACACTTAAGATGTCCCATCTTGTTGCAATTATGGCATGCTCTTAGTGATTTTGTACACTCTCATTTCATGTGATGAAAGGATCCATATTGGAAACATCCCACCTTTGTCGTGGGTCTCAGAGGAATATTTACCAATCCAACTATCTGATTCTAATATCCGTTCCCACCCTGGAAATAGGTGTCCCTCTTTCACTTTCTCCCAACATTAGAGTTCCCACTAGTTCCCATGGGTATCGACATACTTCCTCTCCCATAGCTCCTGAGATGTCTTTTTCAACCACCATCTCTCTATTGACCATCTCTTTATAGTCAGTAATACAGAGCACAACTATCTTCAAACGAATCTCCCACCTTAGTCCCGATTCAAATATGTATGCCTTTAGGGCTACACTAGCCATAACCTCAGGTGAAAAGCATACTAAATTCATGAATTTAGCCACATACTATGTGATAAATTTTCCTACTTCAAGCTGAAAAAGTTCATCATTCTCTGGATCTTGAACTTGTGAGGATATAATTGTTTGTTGAAAAATTACTCAAAATCCTCCCAATTAAGGCCTCGATCCACTTTAGCATGCATCACTAGTTCCCACCACTGAAATTCAAGATCCTCAAGAATATACATCACTAGCTTGACCTTGAACTCTGCTGGTGTGTTGATGAATTCGAAGATATGATTCATCCTATTCAGCCATTCCTCTGCTCTTTCCGATTCAGCATCACCCCTGAAGATGGGTGGATTCTATTTCTAGAATAGGACCAAATGGTCCGCTTGTCTTGGCTCATCCCTTTAGTTCCCAGTTTCCATAGTTTGGAATGCCTGTACAATACTCTAAAACAACTGTTGGTTCACTTGTGGTTTAGGTGCAACCACATTCTCCATAGCTTCTTCCGTCAGGTTTCTACGATGCCTACCATGTTCTATTTTCTAAACCAACAACAACTCTATAAGTCTCACTCTCTAGCAATTTTAGGCTTATCGTTTCAAATTATATCACATAAACCATCACAAAATTACTTTCTAAAATCAATCATATACACGTTCAACTATTTTTGAAAACTTTCAACTTATTTTTTGAAAATTAACCCCTTTTCAAAATTACCACAAAGAAGTTATTTTTCAAAATCTTTCATTTGAAAACAATTTCAAATTTTTCATAAATCAACACTTTTGAAAAAACTCATAGATCATTACTCAAAATAATTTATGGACTCCTAGTGGGAATTCATTCCTCTAATGAATGTCATGCTTGTCTCAATTTCTAAACCCATGATAATGAGATATCAAAATCCTAGAAGTGTCTCCAAAACACTTATGTACTCAACTCCCTAGTAACTTTAATTTCAGCATAAATAGGTTAGCTACATCATTTTATGCTATAAATTTCAAGTTCTGACAATCCTACTCCTTTCTAAGATCACAAAACAAGGAATAGACAAGAACAATTTCAACTCTAAGAACCAGAAAACCCAATACCACTTGTTCCACAAAGGAAGGACCAAGCTGATACCATTTGTAACATCCATACTTCTCCTCATTGGCTTGAGAAGGTAGGAGGATACTACTAGGACTTAAGAGACACCCCTAAGGTTCCAAAGGCTAGAAATAAATGTCAAAGGGTTTCAATGTACGTGGGGGATGATTTACCATTTTAGAATTTAAAAAACTAACCAACCAAACCAAACACTATATGATGCATGAAAGACAACTCAACATTTCACTTATATAAAACCAATCAAAGTACAATAATGGAATACAACCCAACATCAATGTAAAAAGTGGAGGATAACTAAAAAAGACTCCAAGACAACCATAAGTCTCCATACTCCACAAGATTCATGATCCAACCTCAACAACCAGCCCAAGTATCATGAAGTAGTGCTAAAGACATGCGATAATTTAAAATTTCCCATATTTTGGTAAATGACATCTGTAAATTCATAAAATTTCCAAGGCAGGGGTGAGTACTAAAGCTCAGTAGGTTTTCTCCAATGGCTTCCCTACTCATGCCACTGGGATAGAAGAGCTAGCCACATTTATATAAAATAGTTTATATAAAACAATTTCCAAAATAGTTTATAACTAAATATAAACAAATGCTATATCAATAATTTTCCAACCAAAACCCCCTTTTAAAATAAAGCAACCAAACATGACCTTAGCCCATTTTACAAGTTCCCTTTGGAATAACCAAACCATTCCACAAATCCACACTACCAGTCATGCATGCTTCGTTATGACAGTTCCATACTCATGATCAGTTTCTCATCGATCTACCAAGTCATCACAAGGTAATTATATCCCATGTGTCATTACACCTTTGGAACCAAGAACAAGGTCATATTTCAACCAAGTCTTGTAAATACAATTATGAACACAAACACCAAGTATGCCCAAAAACCATGCCAAAACCCTTTAAATAAAATAACCTTTTTATTGAAAACCTCTTTCTATCCAAAATATTTCAATGCCAAAACCATTTCAATAAAACACCCTTTTTATTAAAAAATATTTTTACAAAAAACCATTTAAAAGTTTCAGAAAATCCATATTTTAAAATTTACATTTTTAAAAATCAAGAAACTAAATCACTTTGCACAATAATTCACCAAGATTAAAAAATTCCACCAAAACCATAAATCATCACTAAAGAGGATTTATATCATGATTTTAACCAGGATTTAACAATAAATTTCATTCAAATAAATCAATTTTAAACTAATACAATCAATTCTAACAATAGGATTCGAGAGTGAAACCACCTACCTTGAGAGTTTTGGTGAAAATGATAAACGGATGAAGAATGCCAAAGAAACTGAGTTAAATCTCCACAAAACTGCCTTAGATCGCTTACCCTATCAACAAAGAGACAAAATATCATCATATTTAGCATAAAAAATATCATATATACCCATAACAGACATATATTTGAGAAACTGAGATAATAGGAGAAGTAAATCTAAGTATATCTTAGAAAACATTACAAGAATGTTGAAAAACGATTACATACCACAAGAATCTAGCTTTGAATCTCCAAGGGAAGGATCTGGATCAATTAAAATTCATTTGGGAGAGGTTATCCAACCTTAAATGGAGAATAATCCTGAGTTAGGTCCAAAAAGGAGAAAAAATGAGGGATTTAGAGTAAAAAATGTGTGAGATCCAATTTTTTAGGATCTCAATTTGACCCCACACACGGTTAATTCGCACATTTAGAAAAACCACGTGCTAACCATGCATTAGATACTATCTGGGTAGACCCTCGCACGACCTCCTTAAATGTTCACCCACCATGCCGAAGATACTATCCATCATTTGAAACTCTACACGGTTTCTCCTAGGATTCTACATGGTTTAGACAAACCGTGCGCATCCCATGCACCTTCCCTTTAGCCCCAAAACTCTCCAAACGTTATCCAAACTCTCCCAACCTTCACCCTTAAACTTTATATTAATGAAAATAATAAAGAAAGGGTTATGTAACATAAACTAGGGGTACTATAGAGAACAACTATAAAACCTATAAGTTGAATAATGTGAGGTTGGTTTGAATAGAGTGCATTATTGTTAAAATGATTTGGTGAGACCTGTTTTAAAATATCTATGTTTCACACCATGGGGATGGGTGTATTCGATAGTATAATTAAAATCTCTAGGTTTCACACCATGGGGATAGGTGTCTTAGGCATGGTAGTGACTACTTTATGGGTTAGAAGGAAACACTTATAGAGGGGAGGTTCACCTTAACTTTTAAAAACTAGCTAGAATTGTATATGAACATGAAATAGAGTATCCTTAAAGAAGTGAAAAAAAAGATAATTACTTTTGTAAGACCAAAAAACATGAAATATAGCTTCCATTGATAGTATAAAAACATAAAACAATATTTTCCTGGTTGATATTAGAATGGATTAACTTGGATATGGGACCTTAGATAGGGGATCATGATTTTTCCTTGGTCATAGGGGAATAGTTATTTCTATTGGGACTTGTTTTGTTTCATTGAAATAGTTTTGATTGGACATTATGTGTGATTTATGGAATTATTGTGCTTTTTTGAACCATAAATTTTCTCTAGTCTCTCACCCCATCAGTAAACAGTTGATTTTTTGACACATGATCTTCATAATTTGATACCCATACTCAAATATTTCATTATATCTAGACATACTAGGAAAATTGTATCCATGTTTATATAGAAGGAATACCATATGACTCAATCTCATGTTAATTTTCTTCATGGTTCTTTGTGATTACATAGTTTATTTTCATACAAAATTTTTCATCACCGCACCTGAGACTCAATGGTTGTATCTCAAAACAATAACCTCAGTTTTATGATCATATCATACCCAATCACATCTTGAGCGTGACAATTCATTGATTCCTACTTAAATTCAATGTATTTACTCAATAAAGTCATTGAAAAAAATTAATAAACCTCAACTCAAACCCAATAAAAACCAATGATATTTTTTACAATTCTTCAATCCACCCTCCTCACATGATTCCATGGTAAAAATTCCACTAATAAAGATGTATCGAGGGAATATCCTCATAATCATGTATGTAAAAACATATAAGGAATATCCTTATACTCATTAAAGATAATTTATAGCTGGAGGTACCTTAATTACAAGAAACATGCATGGAATATCCTATATTCCACTAGTATCGACATGTATGTACAAACATGCAGGGAATATCCTCATACTCATGATACTAATATCTCGACTATGTTTGACTACTTATTATACTACTTACAATGATAAATGATTTTTTTGTTCTACAATAAGATATCCTTAAATTGTTCTTGACTTACTTTCAAGTTATTGAAGTGTAGATTCTTTCAATTTATTCTCCAACCTTTACAATTTCATGTTACTTCTTCTCATCATGTGATCTACTTAGACACTTTTCATTCTTATTTCACTCAAAAATATTCTCTATAATTTATATAAAGAGTAATCACTATTTTTATTTTTATATCACACATTAATCCAATAACATTAATGCACAAATCACGACATATATCACACATTGGAAGCAAAAAATATAATTTGAATTTGGAATTGAAATAAAAAATCCAATAAAATAACATTTTTCAGCTATTTCTAAACTTCTTCTTCTTCTTCTTATTCATACTTATTATCATTATTTTCAAACTCCATTCCATTTACACTACAATGTAGCATAATTTTCTACAGCGTGGTTGAGTGATTACATTGTAAATACTCCTACTTCATTCAAAGTAACTCTTTCTTCAAAGTGTAAAGCTTAAAATTAATTTGCATGAATTGAAAATATAATTTTGTAATGTTTTATCCATGATTGAATAGTTTGGGAATCATCCCAATAAATTTTATTTTCTCAAAATAATTCTAGAAACTTGAGTATTCAATCTATAGAATAATAATACTTTCTCTAAGTGTTGAATCATATGCATGTATGGGTCACTCATACATAATAATTGAATCAATCATACAAGAGTACATTGACTCATACATAGAGGTAAATGACTTATATTCTAGGTAAAATGACTCTTACATTGGAAAAAATGACTCGTATTCAGGTTAAATGACTCATACACAACTCAAAATGACTCTTACGTAGGTAAAACGACTCATACACAAATCAAAATGACTCATACGCAAGTCAATAATGACTTATACAATCTTTTAAGATAACTCATACACACCTCTTGACCTATAATTTTTTTTAACTTGACTCAAAATTCAATAACATATCAAAATAATTATAGATTTTCTCCAAAGTCTTAAAAACCAATTCTAATCATCTTTAAACACTCCATAAATATTGTAATGAACATCATCTCAAATGGATCATCAAATATCACTTTAGTTTGAACATGATTTTTTTTGTTAACAACAAAATAAAACATAAGAATCACATTCATGTCAAACTTCTCCAAAACATCTTTTCTAGATAATTTCATTGTTCTAGAAGTAATTTCATGTCACAAAAATCTCATTAAGACTATGACTCCTTCTAAAAATCTCTTAGTATCAACAATATCATTAAGAATCCAACTACTTATAAACATATCGTTAAGAATCCAAATACTTCCAAATATATCTTACATCAATTATAAGAAAAATAGGATTAACTAGATTAAGAAAGAAAATATATAGCTGGGGTACCTCACAGAGCCACTATATCAGGATTAGGTTCAGTAGGTTGATCATGGGGATATTCCCAATGGGTATATCTATCTCAAATTTTTTATACACTAATTTATTAAAAAACCATTGAAAATTACCAAAAAGGATATAATTATATTTGTTTTTAGTATCTAATCGACATGAAGGCCTCTTAGGACCTGAACAACTACACTGATATCATACCAGATACTTCCTCATGAAAAATGATGACAATAATAAATTTTATGGAATCATTATACCATAAAAATATGATCATATATGGCCCATTACCCATTTCCTATAACACCCATTAGAATATGGTAAATGAATATCACTTCAAGCATTCTGACCTTAATCACCTCAGTACCGACATCACATTTGGGGTGATGATAACCTTAGTAATATCAATGAAAATACAAAACAAATAACTATAAAATATATTTTATAATTATAATAAATTAAAGAATAGTAGAATTTTATATGAAAGGAAGATCTGAATAAAACCATATACCATTTTATAATAAAATCATAGTAATGTAAATCATATATTTACATATTAATAAAAGGAAAACTAAATAGATGATCAAGTAAAAAATAATAAAAAATGTAAAAATAAATAGAGGGAATATTTATTGTCCACTACCTAACATCAGGCCAATCTATATATCTATTTTGTTCCCTATACTATTGAGTAGGAAAAATCTAATCTAAATAATCCCATATCACACAATAGAATAGAGATTAAAAAATTTATGGACAATCAATTTACTTCCAAAAAAACCTTAGCTCCTATTTTAAGAAAACTTCTAAAACATATAACATCATGAACGACATTCACTTCCACCACCAGAATCAAATTACGAACATCCACATAATCAACACCTTGACTTCCACTAATAGTTTTTATACAACCTAAAAACATATATAAAAACTATAATACCTATTTTTTATACATTTTTAATAATCTAATTGTGGGTCCCATGTCTTTGGTAACCATCCTCTTCACCTTATGATTCACCATGTCTTCAAATATCATTATACATATCTTTTTCAATAAATATAACTATTGTGTCATAAAATATAACACATGAACTCCCTTTTTACACTATTATCCCCTATTAGATTTTTTTTATAATATTACTATAATTAAAATTTCCCCTTTTAACACTAATTTATTAAAATAAATGTATGGGTTTATAGTGAATTATACTCAGTCATCCTTTACAAATAAAATGAAATGTTCTTATTGTCCATATATTTCATTTAATTATCTGACCCTTCACACAAAATTTATTGGGGGTACATATTCTTTTAAATAATCCATCTTCATTTTAGTTTGATTGATTTTAGTTTCACACATTTGGGGAAAATACAATACATTTCTGTGAAATTTAATTCAATTGTTTTTTGTTATTATTTCTCAATTAAATATTGGTTACAATGAATTATTTTTGTTAAAAATTAATGTATTATTTAATAATGGTTTTCTACATTCAATTTCATTGCATAGGGTTCTATTAAATATTAAAGGATGTGTACCTCAGACAAAAATGTTTTTCTCAAGTAGAGAGAAGAAAAATGGAATCACGATAAAAAGACATATACAAAAAAATATTGTAAATTTTACTTTATTAATTTCAAATTTTAATAACTATGTTGTAACTAAATAGTTCATTTATATTTGGAACAGTGTGTTTTGTAGGCCCTTGATGAGAAATAAGCTGACAACTTTGGTTCAAATTATCATTTTCATCAGGTATCAGGAGATGAGCACCATGGGAGAGTACATTATAGACTAGAGAAGAGTATTATTCACACTAGATATTGGCCCACTTCAGGTGCTAGTTCTGGTAGCACTGAGTTGGAAACAACTCATGAAAAGGCATCACAGGATCTTACAAAGGAAATAGAGGAAAAAAATGGTAACGCCAGAGCATGAATGGAATAAAAAGTACAATAATGAATTTAAGAAATTTATGGAAGCCTTATACCAATCAATTCTGCAATACCCCGACCCAAGAGAGCCGGTGCCGGTACATTATTTTACTACATTGACATGATTAAAAGGAATAAAATCTCAAAGGGATAATAAATTTAGTGGTTTTGGAAGAAAATATTACATACATGATACTCATAGTACATTAGGAAAGATAAAAAATACAACATGATACATAACAAAATGAAATAAACATAATCCTTGAAACTCATTCAAAGGATTCCTCTTAATAAACCAGGGAAAGGAAACATAATAAGGGTGAGATAAAATGATCATTAAGGGTTACATGAATCAATAAAAAATGAAGTTAAGTCCATAAGTAATAGACATTATGGCAAGGTAAATAATCTAAAAAACACACACCATCAATAAACTCGGAATGAAAATACATCCATAGATTTTGTCATAGTGAAAATATCACGGAAAGTAATAAATGAGCACTGAAAGAAGGAAATTATTATTTAGTGAACGTCATGTATCTGGAACATGAACCATTATACCTTTGATATGTTTTAAGTCTGTGGGTAGAAACTCATTTGATTCTATTTGGAAACAAACATGAAGGGTTTGTCGTCAACTGTTTTGTCTCATGAGACCTATCGATGCATCGGGGGGATATAGCAGGCCTCGCCTATCACTGAAAGTCCAAATAATTCTTAATAAATAGATTTAATTCAAGAAAAATTTGCCTTATAAATATCTGTATTCAGTAGAGGATACTGATTCATCAATACTTCCACAATTAAAACAACATTTAAAATGAACACCATATGTAAAATGGTATACAACTAAGACAATAATAATATCCATGATACAAGAATATGGATATTTAATAGAAATATATTTTAAAATGAAAATTTATCTCAAATGGATGGTAGATACACCACATAATAATTATTAGGTGAACAATACTAAGTAAGTCTCAATGAAATGGCAATTGAGACAAAGTCTCTTACCTTAATTCTCGCTTAAATTTGTCTTGTTTACACCTCCTAAACAACAAAATTATATTTATTAAAATACTGATCCAGAAGTGAATTATAGAAATTTATATAACTATTTATCAATTATAATCATTGGATTATATTTATTAATTTTCATTGATGAAAATTGAAGCATTTGATATCATGTTTTACTTAAAAATTTCTAGTTTTGCAACACTTTTTATATTTTATCTAAATGTAAATTATACATTAATATAATTAATTAAATAAGTATATAATTCATATAATTATATTTTTATATATTATATATAGTTTATAACATCCACCCTTGAGGATGGTTTTATGTTTTTACATGGAAATGTCTCCATTGGTGGTTGACCAACCTTTGACGGGACATTGATGGGAGAGTGGAAAAAAGAAGTTTTAAAATTTTATATATAGTAGTATGAAACTTAAAATAGGTTAAAATAATTAATATATAGTTAACTTACTACCTAATTAATTCCTTTAATGACTGGTTGTGTAATGGTTGGTGGAAAAAGAAAGAGAAAGCGTAACCTGAAGGAAAAATGGGGGTTCTAGAGCATTCTATTCCTTGTTTTTAATGATCGGTTCAATTATTTATAAGTAAAAAAGTTCAAGTAAATTGGGTATAATTATAAATAATTGGAACATAAGTGTAAATAGTTATATATATCATTTGGTTAAATGGTTTTAGGATGGATGATTAGATAAACTTTTAGTGATAATTGCTTAGATTATTTTGGGAATTTTTTCAATAATTACACACTAGTTTTTTTAATAAATTAATACTAGGTATATATAATGGTTATATAACTTTAAATATGATGTAATACATATTTCATAATTTAGTTCAACTATAAAAATGGTTTCATGACCATACTTGAAGGAGAAATTGAAGAACAAAAATCTGTCATCTACAAAGGTTGTAAATTGGCACCTCACAGATGATGATTTCATTTCTAAAATAAAATATAGAGATAAATTTGTTTAGTAGAGGATAAGAAATTAAAATTAAAATTTAAAGGAAATTAAAAGAAGAGAGAGAGAGAATTTACCTCTTGAATTCTCCTCTTTGAATACCTCTTTAATGGAACTTGGTTTTGTCTTTTGTTGAGACCAAGAGATCTTGGATATGGGGAAGGGACCAATAAATAGGATTTGGGTAGTATTTGTACAATCTTAAAGTCTTAGAGGTGTGAGGAGAAGAGGGGGTGAGGGGTGATATTTATAGTGGAAGAGAGGGGTGATTTCTAATTATTTTATTCATTATTTTATTATTTTTCTCAAGACAAGAAATAATGTTGAATTTTGTGACTAAATATATTAATTGGTACATGTGAGTTCGAAACAATGATTATTACATCATCCATGACTCAATGAATAGTGTATTTAGCTTATAATGTATATATACCGTAAATTACCATATTTTACTATTCAAAAAAATTCAAGTATTTTAGAAAAATCTCAAAAATTCACCCTAACCATTTTTAGATGTGTAGAATCCAAAATTGAACTCAATTTTATGAAAATAAATTTATAAATATGATATATTTAATTTTAATTAAAATAATAATTTACTCGAAAAATACAGATTTTAAATTTTTAAGTCATTTTATAACACTATGAAAAATTAACTAAGGTATCACAAAATTATCCTAAAATCATAAGACAAAAAAATATTAATTTATGAAAATAAATTTTATTTTAAATAATTTTATTAATTATAAAATTGTAATTAAATATTTATGACTTACAAAAAATCCAACACTTAATTATTATTTTTAAAATATTCATGTACATGAACTGTAATATAATTATATCATTCCTTAATTTATAAGATTCCTAAATTTTATTTATAAATTCATGGATTAGGTTACTATTTATTAGGCTAAGTTACTATTCATAAGGTTCATATTACTATTCCTAAGTTCAAGTTACTATTTTATTGGTATAGGTTCCTTAACTTCTAGGAATACCCCTTATTTCTTTCATTCATCATTTATAGAGTTTTTTTGTGTTCTCTATGTGTTTTAATATGATTTATGAAATAATTTTGTGTGCAATGTAAACTATTGAATGAATTGAAATTATTTAAGAGGATACATACCATAAAGTCTTGGGGTGTTATATTCTTACCTCCTCTAGAAATTTCTTCTTCAAAAATTTTCATGTATATTTTCCTCTAAATAGATGTGGGTGGTTATTATTTATAGCATCCTTAGGTTTTCACATTGCTTATTCCATTTTATGGTTTCTCTAAATAACTTTTACCAGTCAAGTCATCTGATTTCTCAATACTTGCTCTCTAGTGTCAATAATCTCAATAGGCTCTTCACAGTAAGATAAACCAGGTTCCAGTTCTATTTCCTCATAGGTGAGTATGTACATTGGGTCTGGAATGTACTTTTTTAATAATGACACGTGGAACACATCATGAAATTTGGAGATACTTGGTGACATTCCTAAATAGTAATCTATAACACCAATTATTTCTAGAATTTAAAATGGTTCGATGTACCTAGGGCTCAGTTTCCCTTTCTTACCAAATCTTAAGACACCCTTCCACAGAGATACTTTCAGAAAGACATGATCTCCCACTTGGAATTACAAATCCTTTCTCCAGTTGTTAGAATAACTATTTTTCATACTTTGAGCTTCTTTAATATGGTCCTAAATTGTCTTTACCTTTGGTGTTGTCACTTCAATAAGTTCTAGGCCTATAAGTTTCCTCTCACCAACTTCATCCCAACAAGTTGGAGTTTGAAATCTCTTTCCATATAATGCTTCGTATAGTTCCATTTGAATACTAGAATGAAAACTATTATTGTAGGAAAATTACACCAAAGCTAAGTACTGATCCCACATACATTAAAAGTTAAGTGAGCAAGATCTCAACATGTCTTCCAATGTTTGAATTGTACTTTCAGACTATCCGTCAGTTTGAGGGTGATGAGCAGTACTCATATGAATCTTAACATCTAAATCCTTATGAATAATATTCTATATTTTTGATTTAAATGAGATATATCGATCAGAAACAATTAATATAGGTTCACCATGAAGTTTTAAAAATTAATTAATGTAGAGTCTTTCTAATTGCTCCAGTGGAAAATATTCCCTTATAGTAAGGAAATGTGCAGATTTGGTAAGTCAATCAACAATAACCCATATCGCATCATTCCTTCTTGGAGTCCTTGGCAGTACTGTGACAAAGTTAATTGTAATATCATCCCATTTACACATAGGTATAGGGAGAGGTTTCATGAATCCTTTAAGGTGTTGTCTGTTAGCCTTCACTTGTTGAAAAACTATGTATCTTGACACATAGTCATCAATTTATTGCTTTATATTATCCCACAAATAATGTTCCTTCAGATCTATATACATCTTGGTACTACCAGGGTGTATGGAGAAATTTGAGCTATGAACATCATCTAATATTTTCCTTTTTAACTTCGGTATTGATGGAACACATAACCTCTAAACCAAATTTTATAATTCCATCTTCATACATAAAGTCTTCCAATCTACCATCCTTAATAGATTTAATTTTCTTTTGAAAATTATCATAATCTAATTGAGAGCTTTTTATCTTATCCAATAAATATGGTCTAACAATTATTTGAAAAAGGAATGATGTTTCCTCTTCTATAGCAATTACCATATCCATCTTTACTAGATCCATGAGCATATGATCTCTCTAAATCCTTATTTGGGTCAGAAGTCCATGATATTTCTTTCTCAATGAATCTTCTACCTTATTTTCCTTTCCTAGGTGGTAGTGTATTGAAAGATCATAATCTTTGAGTAACTCGAGCCATCTCCTTTTCCTCATGTGGAGTTCTTTTTTGTGTAAAAATATATTTCTAACTCTTATGATCTGTATATATCTCACATATTTCACCGTAGAGATAGTGTCTCCATATTTTCATAGAAAAGATTACGACTGCTAACTCAATATCATGAGTTAGATAATTTTTTTCATGTGTATTCAACTACTTTGATGCATAAGAAATAACTTTATCATTTTTCATAAGGACACAAACTAGTCCATTATTTGATGCATCACTATAGATCAAGAACCCATCATTTCTAGAGGGAAGTGTCAAAATTAGAGAATTGATCAATATTATCTTTAATTATTCAAAAAACTATATAAATTCTTTTATCCATATGAACTTAACCCCTTTATATGTGAACTTGGTTAGTGGGTTAGCCTTTCAGGAAAAATTCTATATGAAATGCCAATAGTAACCTGTTAAGCTAATAAAACTATGTACCCCAGTTATGTTTGCTTGGCATAGAAAATTCTTGGATTTCCTTTGTATTCTCAAGATCAATTGAGATTAAATCCTTAGAGACAATATATCTAAGAAAATAAACTTTTTTAAGCCATAATTCACACTTACTAAACTTCCCATATATCTCTTTTATTCTAAGAGTCTCCAAAAAAACCCACAAGTGATTTTCATGGTCCTTATAGATTTTGGAATATATCAAGATATCATCAATAAATACCACAAAAAATCATTAAGATATTCCTTGAAAACTCTGTTCATTAGATCCATGAAAATAGAGGGTGCATTAGTTAGTCCAAATTACATTACTGTAAATTCATAATGTCTATACCTGGTTCGAAATACTGTCTTTGGAATATCTTCCTTCCTCATACGCAACTGACGATATCTAGATATAAGGTCAATCTTTGAAAAATATTGATCTCCATGAAGTTGATTAAATAAATCATCAATGTGAGGTAAGGGATACTTGTTCTTTATTGCAATATCATTGATTTCTCTATAGTCAATACACAGAATCATGGATCCATCTTTCTTCTTGAAAAAGAGAACAAGGGATCCCCATAGAGAAACACTAGGGTGAATAAATCCATTGTCACTCGATTCCTCTAGTTGTTTCTTTAGATCCACTAATTCTATAGTGTCCATTTTATAAGGAGTCTTTGATATAGGTCTTGCACCAAGAATTAAATCAATAGAGAACTCAACTTCCTATTCAAGAGGATTTATAGGTAAATCCTATAGGAACACATCAATGTATTCTTGAACAATAGGTACATATTCAATTTTAAGATCCATAAATGATGTTTTCTCTTCCTCTCCAAGAATTTCATTCAGTAGAGCTACTGGGGATGGGTCTAGGTAAGAATTATGTGGTGAGGTTTCTGCTCTAAAGATAAGGGATTATTCACCTTTCTCAAAAATTTTAACTTCTTCTTCTTACAATAATTTTTTTCATCATAGTTTGAAATCCAGATCATACTGAGGATTATATCAAAGTAAATCATAGGTATAATGATAAGTCCAGAAACTTAAGTACGTTTATGTGTTATAAAGGGGAATAAACAACACATATTTTTTTCAATGATACTTCCCTTAGGATTTTTAACTAAAAACTCATTTATTAAATCAAAAGGGAAATGTCTATTTTTCTTGGAAAACTGGGAAGATATAAAAGAATGTGATGATCCAGAATAAAATAAATCATTGTCTAAGTTTGAGGAAACAATTAAAGTACCTGCTACCACATTATTAGGAACTTCAACCTCAGCAGTTATGATTGTATAATCTCGGCCTTTCTCTCTTGTCCTTTTATGAGGAAAGTTTCCTTGACTCTTAGGACAATAATTTGAATAGTGTCCCATATCCCTACAATTTTAGCATTGAAAATCATTGATTTTTCTCTTACCCTTACATTCATTATCTCGGTGACCCTTTTCTCCACACTTATAACAAATTCCCATGCCTTTTAATAATTTTATAGGATAATTCTTTCCATAGTTTTATCATAATGGGAATTGCTTCGTTCCCTTCTTCTTCTTTGGTGCTTCACCTTTTCCATGGTTATCTGAATAGCTATTCTTATATTGATTTCCATTGAAAAAATTTGATCCAGAAAATTCCTTATTTGTTTTGATGACACTTAACACTACTTCATCACATGATGAAAATATTTTAGAATCCATTTCCCTTCATAGAATTGGCTTAAGAACTTAAAATAAATGATTAATATTGTCTTCTAAATCACATAAAAAATCTATAGCATACCTAGATAGTATTGTAAAGGTAGCCTCACAATTCTCAACACACTCTTCTTCCCTTTTCTTTAAGCTAAGGAATTTTCTCTTCATTTCAATTCATTTCTCATGAGGGAAGTATTTGTAAAAGAATGTTTCTTTAAAAGTTCTTCAATCCATGTGCTCTATTTCTTCTTGCTCATTAGTATTTTGAATCAATGGCCACCATTGGTCAACATCTCTCTTGAGAAAATATAGTGCTAGTACTACCTTTTTATTTTCATTGCATCCCAATGCTTGGAATATATTTTCAAGGGAGTTGATCTACAAATCAGTTACCATTGGATTAATAGTCACAATAAAAGATGGGGTCTTTTTCCACATGAAATGATACAACATAGGTTTAGTATGGTTATTCTTCATAACTTGAGTAAGTTTTTCTAATATGGTCATGATCTTCTCAGCTCCAACACTAACTGTTTTGATTTTATTAGTGGGTAAATCCCTACATTGTTCGCAGGTATTGATTACATTTATTCCATTAGGATCCATCACTAAAAAATGGAATACACTAAATTAGGTTTTTAATCACAATTCATAAAGTCTAACTATAAAAACACTTAACATAAATTGAAATTTTTTCATAGCTAATATCATAATCATAAAAATGGTTTCTTTGAGGACATATTTAATTTTAAACCCTTCATACTAGTTTTTAAAGAAAATGTGAATTATCCTAAGCATATCCCCCAGGAGTGTCAAACCAGGTGCATAGTAAGGCCCGTTTTTGTATACCAGATTACCCTAAGTTAGGCCCGGAACACCTTGTCAGAGTTGTTACTTCTAGGTACATCTGTGCTAGAACCATGTCCACTTGTAGTATCCAGATAGGGATGTATTTCTAGGAAGACCCACATAATCTATACTTTACCAAAATTATAGGATGTTCTTTTATGATTATCATAAAAGTATAGCTTAGTGTTATGTTCCCTAAACTATATTTTCTAAATCTAGTTTCCAAGGTTACTGGTAAACTTCCTTTGATACCAACTGTAATGCTCTGACCCCAGAGAACCAGAGACAGTGCATTATTTTACTACATTAGCATGATTACAAGGAATCAAATCCGGAAGGACTGAATAGTTTAGTAGTTTTGGAAGACCAGATTACATACATTATACTCATATTACATTAGGAAAGATATAAAATACAACATGATATATAACGAAATTAAATAAAAATCATTCTTGAAACTCATTCAAAGGATTCCTCTTCATAACCTGGGGAAAGGAAACATAATAAGGGTGAAATAAAATGCTCAGTAAGGGTTACACGAAGAAATAAAAAGTGAAGTAAATTTAATAAGGCATAGACATTATGTCAAGTTAAATAATATAAAAAACACATGCCATCAATAAATTAGGAATGAAAATTCATCCATAGATTTTGTCACAGTGAAAATATCATGGAAAGTAATAAATGAGTACTAAATGAAGAAAATGATTATTTAGTGTATTTCATGTATCTGGAACATGAACAATTATACCATTGAGATGGTTTAATTCTATGGATAGAAACCTGTCTGATTCTGTTTGGAAATAAACACGAAGGGTTTGTTGACAACTATTTTGTCTCATGAGACCTATCGATGCATCAAGGGGCTATAGAGGGCCCCTAACGTAACGTAAAGTCAAAATCATTATTCATACATAGATTTAATTCAAGAACCACATGACTTATAAATATCCATATGGAGTAGAGGATACAAATTCATCAATATTTCCCTAGTTAAAACAATATTCAAAATAAACACCGTATGTAAAATGGTATATGGATAAGACAATAATCATATCCATTATAAAAGAATATGAATATTTAATAGAAATATAATTTCAAATTAAAAGTGATCTAAAATGGGCATTATATACACCACATAATAATTATTAGGTGCACAATACCATGTAAGTCTCAACAAAATGGCAATTGAGACAAAGTCCCTTACCTTAATTCCTACTTAAATCTATCGCGTTTGTGCCTCCAGAACAACAAAATTATATTTATTAATAGAATGAAACAGAAGTGAATTATTTTCATTTATATAACTATTTATCAATTATAATCATTGTATTATATTTCTTAATTTCTGTTGATGAAAATTGAAGCGTTTGATATCACATTTTACTTAAAAATTTCCAGTTTTTCAACACTTTTTCTATTTTATCGAAATGTAAATTATACATTAATATAATTAATTACAGTAGTATATAATGAATATAATTATATGTTTATATATTATATATAGTTTATAACATCCACCCTTGATTATGGTTTTATGTGTTGACATGGAAATGTCTCTATTGGTGGTTGACCGACCTTCGACAAGACATTGATGGGAGAGTGGAAAGAAGATGTTTTAAAATTTTATATATATTATTATGAAACTAAAAGTAGGTTAAAATAATTAATATATAGTTATATTAATACCTAATTAATTAATTTAATTATTTTTTGTGTAATGGTTGATGGAAAAAGAAAGAGGAAGCGTAACCTGAAGGAAAAATGGGGGTTCAGGAGCATTTGTTTCCTTGGTTTTAATGATCGGTTAACTTATTTATAAGTAAATAAGTTCAAGTAAAATGGTTATAATTCTACATAATTGGAAAAAAGTTTAAATGTTTATATATATCATTTGGTTAAATGGTATGATAATGAATCATTAGATAAACTTTTAGTGATAATTGCTTAGATTATTTTGGGTGTTTTTTCGATCATTACACACTAGTTTTGTTTAATAAATTAATGACATGTATATATAATGGTTACATAAAATTAAATAGGATGTAATAAATATTTCATAATCCAGTTCAACCATAAAAATGGTTTCATGACCAACCTTGAGGGAGAAATTGAAGAATGGAAATCTGTCGTCCATGAAGGTTGTAAATCGGCACCTCACGAACGCTGATTTCATTTTTAAAATAAAAGAGAGAGATAAATGAGTTTCATGAAGGATATTCCATTAACATGATATAATTATAGTATACAGATGATAATAGAGTTATCATGATCATTTGTATATAGGATGTTAGGAGAGTATAATAAATTAAAAAGGAAATTGAAAGGAAATCAAAAGAAGAGAGAGAGAGGATTTACCTCTTGAATTCTCCTCTTTGAGTACCTCCTTAGGCGACCTTGGTTTGATATTTTTTTTGATTCCAAGAGATCCTCGACGTGGGGGAGGGACTAGGAAAGAGTATTTGGGCAGTATTTGGACAATATTCAAGTCTTAGAGGTGTTAGGAGAAGAGGGGGTGAGAGGTGGTATTTATAGTGGAGGAGAGGGGTGATTTCTAATTATTTTATTCATTATTTTATTATTTTTCTCAAGATAATAAATAATATTGATTATTGTGACTAAATAAATTAATTGATACATGTTAGTTTTAACCAATTTTCTTACATCATCCATTACTCAATGAATAGTTTATATAGCTTATAATGTATATATAGCGTAAATTACCGTATTGTACTATTCACCAAAAATTCAAGTATTTCAGAAAAATCTCAAAAATTCACCCTAAACATTTTTTGATATGTAGAATCCAAAAATGAACTCAATTTTATAAAAATAATTTTATAAATATGATAAATTTAATTTTTAATTAAAATCATCATTTACTCGAAAAATACAGATTTTAAATTTATAAATCATTTTATAACACTCTGAAAAAATTAACTAAGGTCACAAATTTTTTTCCTAAAATCATAAGACAACAAAATATTTATTTATGAATACATTTTATGAAAAGAAATTTTATTTTAAATAATTTGATTAATTATAAAATTTTAATTAAATATTTATGACTTACAAAAATACCATCACTTAATTAATAATTTTTAAAATATTCATTTACTTGTACTATGATATAATTATATAACTCCTTCATTTATAAGATGTATAAATTTTATTTATAAATTCATGGATTAGGTTACTATTTATTAGGCTGATTTAATATTTATAAGGATCATATTACTATTCCTAAGTTCAAGTTACTATTTCATTAGTATAAGTTCCTTAACTTCTAGGAATATGCCTTATTTATTTCATTCATCATTTATAGAGTTTTTTTGTGTTCTCTATGTGATTTAATATGATTTATGAAATAATTTTGTGTGCAATGTAAACTATTGAATGAATTGAAATTATTTAAGAGGATACATACAATAAAGTATTGGGGTGTTATAACTTCCACCAGATACTGCTACATCTTATGATATATATATCTCGATGATGCATACTTTATATGGTGTACTGAGTGAAGGTACTAGTGGCGGTTGGGATGATGATGTTCCTAGTGATGGTGATGGTGATGGTGATGCTAAGGATAATGGTGAGGATGATGTTGAGGATTATAATGATGATGGAGATAGTGATGATGATGATGACGATGATGATGACGATGATAGGGATGTTATTGGTTGTGATGAGAGAGAGATTCATCCTTTACATTTTGACTGATATTTATAACACATGATGTTTGAAAATTGGATGTGAATGGATATATGTGATGTTTTAAATGTGTGTTATCCATGGTTGAATACATCAATTAGTTTCTTGAATTTTTTATATTGGATGGAAGTGGTTTGGGTTTTGGTGTTTGTAGGTGAAGGTGTTTAATGATGTTTGTAGGTTTTGGTCCTTGGTGGTGGGTTTCTAGTGTTTTCTGATGTTTATAGGTATTTGGACAAGGTGGGGGTATTGCTGGCTGCCAAGGTAAGGCAAGTCTATACAAACAATTTGAAAAACTGTTGGTATAGTTTTCAGTTAGAAATGAGTATTCCAATGGTTTGAAAAACCATTGGTATAGCTCTATACCAATGGTTTCATAAAACCATTGCTAAAATGTAAACCCAGGTGGCCTATAATAATAGTTTACTAGAAATTGTTGGTATAGACCAATACCCACAAAATTATATCCAACGGTTTGGAGAATCGTTGGTATAGGCTATACCAATGGTTCTCCAACCTATACCAATAGTTTTAAACCATTGGTATTAGACCAATTTTCCAATAGTTCATTTTCTACACATTGACGACTCATTTGATCAACTTCTGGGAGCTCTATATTTTTCAAAGATTGATCTTTTATCCAGTTATCATCAGTTAAGGGTGAATAATGATGATATACCAAAGACAAAATTTCATATGAGGTATGAACATTATGAGTTTACGATAATGCCCTTTGGATTGACTAATGCACCTTTTATTTTTATGGATTTGATGAATAGATTATTCAAGGATTATCTTGATAACTTCATGGTGATATTCTTTGATGATATCTTGATATAATATAAAAATCATGAAGATCATGAGAATCATTTGAGAATAATTATTGAGACTCATAGAGAAAATGAATCATACAGGAAATTCAACAAGTGTGAATTTTGGCTTTAGGAAGTTTCTTTTCTTAATAATATTTTATCCAGGGATGGAATATGTATCGATACTTAAAATAAAAAGGTAGTAAAAGAATGACCTTTATTTATAAATATAACCTAGATATGTAGTTTTCTTGGTTTTACAGGCTACTATTGGTGGTTTGTTCAAAATTTTACCCGATTGGCTAACCCATTAACCAAGTTGACATATAAATGGGTTAAATTCACATGGTTAAGGGAATGTAAAGAATGTTTTGTAGATCTAAAGAGGATATTTTTTAATGAAATAGTATTGAATTTACCATTAGGATAATAAGGATTTGTAATATGTATTGATGCATTGAAGAAAGGACTGAGATGTGTCCTTATATAGAAAGATAGAGTGGTTACTTATGGATCAAGGTAGTTAAAAATTCATGGATAAAACTATCCAACTCATGATCTTGTATTGGAATATGAAATATTTACCTTGAATATATAAAGGAACCATCTATATGAAAAAATATATGACATATATATGGATCACAAAAGTTTTAAGTAAATATTATCTCAGAAAAATCTCAACATGAGGCAAAGAAGATGGTTAGAACTACTCAAGGACTATGATTTCTCGATACACCACCACCTTGGGAATGAAAACAAGGCCACTGATGCATTGAGTAGGAGGGATCATGGAGTTTTAATCATGATTAAGATTAATAATGATCCTATATTCACGCATTTAATAAAGTTGGATATAGTAATTGTTAGTTAAGGGGAAACATAATTAATTTTATAAGAAATTGCTAAACCATATTTATTGCAAAAGATAGATAAGTCCTAGCTATATGATAAGGAATTAAAAAGAATGATTGAAGTAGTGAATGATGATAATTTGATATACTTCATCTATAAATATGGAGTGGTGAAGTTTGATAAGAGGTTGTGTGTTCTATCCATATCAGAGATGAAAAGGGAGCTACTAGATATAGCACACACACCATGGAAGCATAAAAATATATATGAATTTTAAGAGAAAATTTATGATGGGATGGTATAAAGTAGGAAACTACAGACTGTGTTTCCAGATTCTTGGTGTACCAATAGTTAAAGGTTGAAAGACAATATCTTAAGGGAGTCATGTAACCTCTTATTATATCAATATGGAAGTGGGACAATGTTATAATGGTCTTTTTCACTGTAATTTTGAATACTCTAAGGAAAAATGATTCTATATGGGTCATTGTTGATCGACTTAACAAATATACACATTTAATAATAATAAGGTAAGATCCATCCCTTAAGTTCATTTCCCTACTCTATATCAATAAAGTTTTGAGACTTCACAATGAACCTCTATCAAATTGAAATTCTGGAAGTATCTGATAATGACCCTCAGTTCACATTGAAATTCTAGAAGTGTCTTCAAAAGGCCCTCGAAACTGAGATACATTTGAGAATCACCTATCATCCTAAAAATTATGTGTAGTTTGAAAGGAATATTTGAACACTATAATACATGTTAAGATAATTTTCACTTTACTTTCAAGGTATGTTGGATCAATATCCACCTCTTAAAAAAAAATTATACAATAATAGATTCCATTCAATCATCTAGATAGAACTATATGAAGCATTGTATAGGAAGATATGTCATACTATAACTTGTTGGGATGATATTAGATAAATTAATCTAGTAGGATCATAACTTTTTGAGGATACAATAGTGAAAGTGTGGTCCATTCAAAATCATATTAAAGTAGCTCAAATCAGATGAAAGAGATATGCTGATAATCAGAGGAAGGAATTGGAATTTCAAGTGGGGGATAATGTCTTCTTAAAAGTGTCTCCATGAAAGGGAGTTATAAGATTTATTAAAAAGAATAAGTTAATACCTAGGTATATTAGGCTATATGAAATTTTAGAGAGAATTTGAGTTGTGGATTACTAATTGTCTATGCCACACAAGATTTATAAACTACATGACGACTTCCATGTTTTATTATTGAGGAAATACATGCTAGATCCAACACATATAATTAACTTTGAGGAGATAGAGCTGGAACCTAAATTATATTATAATTAATATCCTATCCAAATTCTTGACACTTGAGAGTAATTTTTGTAGATTCAGACAACTAGTTTGGTGAAGGTTCTTTGAAGAAATCAAAAACTAGAGGAGGCAACATAAGAGCTTGAAGAAGTTATGAGGAAGGATTGCCAATATTTTTTTAAAAACTAACAGAAATCACAATTTTTAGGATGAAATTATTTAATGGTGGGGGGAGAATGTAATTCCCAAGATTTTCCTATAGCAAGAAAACACCACATCCCTAAACTATTGCTCAATGAACATCCTATTATTTTATCATTATATTAGAAATAGTTCATGGTTATATTTAAAAGTAAAATTTCTAAAATTTATAAATTTAATTAGAAAAAATGTTTATAATTTTTTGATTTTGTAAGGTTAAATTTATCTTAGGTTTAATTTTTGGTACTTTTTAGAAATAGTTGATTTTTGAGTGAATAGTGATTTTTTTTATTTTTATGAAACTACCATTTTTTCTTTAAATCAAGTAATTTAAAAGTATCATTTTGTTTTGGATTTGGTTTTAAAGTAAAATAATGAACCTTTGATTAAACAAAATCTAATTAATTCCATAATAATTGACATTATATTTGATTTTGGTATTAGTTCATTTTTATGCTTAAAAACATATTTTTCTAAAAAACTATTTTCCGCTGTGTTTTGTGCACTTATATTAAAATTATTTTCTGACAATTCTACAAATTGAATCTTGAAAAATGGATATCATATTTTTAATCATGAGGTTCAAATTTATTAATAAGTTCAATTTCATTTTTCTTCATTATGAATAATAACTTTGATAAAAATTTATCGCCATGGTAAAGGGTAGATCATGTTAATTAAGGTAAAAACTTTGTGATAAGGCCAAAAAATTTCATCTTAAATCTTATTGGATGATATATTTTGACCATTATCACCATATCTTTGAAAATATGATTTTTTTGCTATTTTCCTATGATTACGACCTTTATATTGTTTTATGTAAAGAATAATTACAAAATGTCACGCATTTTTTAATATCTCTAAAATATTGTCATAGGGATAAAAATAAGTTATTAATGGTTATAAATGTTTATTTTTAATATAAATAATTTTTTTATTTTATATTAATTTATTTTTAATTTTTAGTGATAATATAATTACCTTGAACGCTTACCAAACATTAACACAACACTTATCTAAGAAGAATAAAAAAAAGTAAATAATTTTAAAAACATTAAAAGTAATATGTTATTGGTAAATTTGTTAGAATACTAATGTTTTTACAACACATACCATGTTATTTATGTTTTTATGATCTTGAAAACCCTCCATATGATTCTAATTATACTATTTTAAGTGTGTTTATTAGGTTTTAATCTTATTTAGTTCAATTTTTCCATAATCTGCAATTCTGTTGAAGTTTGATGAAATTTGGATAAGTATGAATAATAGGATATGTGAAGAATTTGTCTACATGGATTTTTGGCTACATCAATAAATCAGTTACATCAATTATTTATATGATATAATAGACTTTGTGAATTGGCTACATCACAAAACTGACTGCATGAGAATAATCTACATTGATGAATCAACTATGTGAGAAATGACTACATCAATGAAACGACCACGTAGATTCAACTATGTGAAGTAATTAGGTATGTGATCTAGATCCATGGAATATTTGGTTATGTGGTTCTAATTGGCTATATGATTTAGTTGGCTATTAAAATTTCAGCTATATGATCAAGATGACTATGTGATTTGGCTAAGTGAAAAAATCATCTATGTGAAGAAAAAATATGTCACGACCCATCCCCCGGGGCCTGTGTCATGACTACCCCAAGCCTGCCTTCCATAGGCTAGGGGATGGCGACTATCACCAAAGGAGTAATTCCCTAAAACTGGGAAGGCATTGCCTTTATAACCTGTAAACACACACACAAGCAAGTACACAACAGGACGAAACACCAAGTAAATAGTATAACAAAAGAGTGCCGAAAGTAAAAGGGGCCAGAATACAAGCCCAACAGTAAAGGTACAAGTACAACTGAAATGCAATACAACTGAAGAAAGAGAAAAGACAACTACTGAATCATTCTTCGAGGTTCCTACCTGAAGGGTAGGTACAGATCGCCTCCTCAGCACTCCACATCCTTCCGTCTCCTCCGGGTACCGACATACCGTATGGTCCACCTCCGGGTACCTTTAAATACTGGTACTCTCAGCCTCCTTCAGCATTGTCCGTCGTCTGAATCCAACACAAGGAAGTGCAGGCATAGCCCGTGCAGGGGTGAGTATAACGATACTTAGTAGGGACCCCGAGACCCTCTAGGTCTCACAAAATCCACCAAGGATAAACCAAAAAGAAAGAAATCAATAGATAAACCTACTTAGGTATATGCCCATACATATACCTAAGTTATCAAGTGATCCATCTCAATCATGAGGAAAACAAAGAAAAAACCGACTCATCTCAACCAGGATTTTATTCTAGGGGTAGTACTAAGTAACATCCCCAGTCACATTATCGAAACCTCGGCTGCTGGAGAACTCCTCCTCTATCGAGTACAGTGGTCCTACCGCGACACCAAGCTCACTTCCCACTAACCTTGGACTACTGAGGTACTCCTCCTGTCGAGTACCGTGGATCTGTTGTGTCACCAAGCGCGCTCCCCACTGTGGGTCTGCCGCGTCACCAAGCACGCTCCCCCTCGTAGAATGCTGAGGTACTTTTTCTATCGAGTACCGTGGGTCTGCCATGACACCAAGGCGCTCCCCACTGTGGGTCTTCCACAACACCAAGGCACTCCCCACTAGGCTAGTAGAGTCACTCCAAGTCAAAATAGTCAGCAGTCATCAGGTCTCAAACAGCTACTAGGTCTCTGTACTATGCTCACTCTACTCCGGGAGGATCCGATCCACGAGCTACTGGTCGACACTCCAAATATCACGAAGTCCCACAAAGAAGTATCAAAAAGGTCTGCCACGTCATAGGGGTCTCAATGTAACAGATGGCACATCAATCAGATGCCCAGTCTGTTAGTTATTAACCTTTTAGTCTCGGGGGACCGGTTGGATTCGTGCTTGATCCAACCTGACCATTTCCCAACTATACACCAAAACTCCAGAGGGATATAATCAAAGGGACCGTCACACTCCAAGATTTCCAGTGCCACTGACGGTTCGTCAAACGGACGTTCGGTGCCAAAGATATGGTCGAAGGAGCGTAAATGGGTCGTAGTGGACCCGGGTCCGGTGCGACCCGGCCGGACCGACCCGGCCGGACCTAGTTTGGGCCGACCCGGTTCGGCTCAACCCGACCTGACCTGTTGGGTCTAGCCCGACCCACTGGGCCCATCCCAGTAGGCCATGAGGGGCCACGGAGATCCGTGAGGTGTGGATCTGCCATGAGGGCGCGGAACGGCCTCGGGTCGGCGCGAGGGTGGTTCGGCCCGGAGGGCGCCGCATAGGCGGCTCGACCTAGAGGGTGCCGCGAGGGAGGCTTGTCCCAGGGTGCGGGGCCGGTTCGACTCAGAGGACCGCGGGGGCGCAGATCAGGGTGGCTCTTCTCGGGGGTCAGGGTGGCGCGGCCGGGGCCGGTTCGGCCAGCAGGAGGCGCAACCGGGGCTGGTTCGGCCGGGAGGCTGGAGCGGCCGGGGTGGCTCGGCCGGTGGATGGTGCAGCCAGGGCGGCTCGACCGAGAGGCCGGGGTGTAGTGAGACCAGGGTATGGCGCGACCGGGGTGCGATGCGGCCGGGGTGCGGTGCAACCGGGGTGCGGCACAGCTCAGGGCTAGTTCGGCCGACGGTGGCGCGGGGTGCAGCGTGGCTGGGGCACGACGTGACGCGGGGCCAGTACGGTCGGTGGCGGCGCGGGTCGCGGAGGCCGCGGGTTGCGGCGCCGGTGCCTTCGTCGCCTTCGTTGCCTTCCTCCATTTCTAAGAACACCACAAAACAACACAAGGGTTACGGAGAGGACGAGCCATGTTAGTTTGGCCCGCACTTTCCGTATTAGAGCGGTAGTAAGAGGTTCACAAGAACAAGCACATCAAACCCTCCCACAAAGATTCTTCCCAACCCAAAAAAGAAAAGAAGGGGTTTACTTGTGAAGTGATAATCAAACAACATTAAACCCCTACCTTGTTCATTGTTGGTTGATGTTGGTGTGAGAAGGTGGACGTCGATTCATTGTAGACGAACACGTCCTACGTTGAAGGAAGTTCCAAGGAAGAAAGTCAAAGTCGAGGTCATTCTTCATAGTCGAAGGTGTTCCTCGTTGACATTCTTCGTCGGTGGAGCATTCTACGTTGGGAGATTTCTCCCAAGTTCCTAATCTACCCCAATTCCACCCAAAATGAAAAGGTAGCCCAAGATAATAGATTATAATATCTATTAAGTCATTGGAATAATATTCAAAATAGTTTAATTTATTAAGGGGGAGTTGGCACAATTAATAAGGGAATTGGCACAATTAAAATTGTGGAGGTGTTGAAGAGGAGACCCCCACATTTATGAGGGGGGTTGAGAGGTTTTCCTCTCCACCCATTAATAGGGGGTTGGGTGGTCCCCACCCCCAAATTCAAATTGGGAGGTTTTGAGATCTCGGGTAGTCCCCACAAAAACAAATCAAGAAGAGGAGGTTTAGTTCCGGTGGACCCCACCCCTGAACATCTACATGGTGGGTGGTTACAATAAAATAAAATAAAATATGAGCTTATTTTATTTTATTATTTCCATGAAAAACCCAAAAACTAACTTTCACCCTCGAACAACTGCCGTCGAGGTGAAAGTATTCTTAAGTGAAAACTGGCACTACGAGTTCAATGGTGCCCTTAGATTTCAATTCCGAGCACCGGTTTAAAAGTTATAAAAACACGCTCTAACTTTCACTGAACGTACCCAAACAAAACTTTAGAAATTCATTCCGGGCACTCCGGGCCTCAGAATCACGCGCCGTCAATTTTTGCGGACTCTTAAAATTCCCATTTAATTAAAAAAAACTTACATGTAAATTCTAGGTCTTTACATTATCCCCACCTCAGGATTTATGTCCCTGTAAGCCACAACTCAAACTAAGGGAACAAGTGGGGGTACTGAGCATGCATCTGAGCCTCCTGCTCCCATGTGCTCTCCTGGAGGTTCCCATGTTTCCAGTGAAAAGCACCAAAGGTATCAGCCATCCATGAAGAACCTGCTCCTGTCAATCCTCAATTTCTACTGGAACCTCCATAAAAGTTTCCCCATTGTTGAAATCCTGTTCTCCATGGTCGATGATGTGAGAAGGGTCGTGCATGTATCTCCTCAACTGGGATACGTGGAAGACATCGTGCACCCGGTGCAACTGAGGTGGAAGAGCTAAGAGGTATGCCACCTCGCCAACTCTGCTGAGGACCTGAAAAGGTCCGATGAACCTCGAATATAACTTTCCACCTCATCCAAATCTTTGCAAACCTCATCGAGGTGAGACCTGTAGAAAGATGTGGTCGCCATCCTCGAACTCTAGAGGTCTCCGTCTCCTATCAGCATACGACTTCTGCCTGCTTTGTGAAGTCTTCATATGCTCCTGGATGACCTGCACCTTCTCTGTGGTAGCCCGTACCATCTCTAGTCCCACTAGTGCTGACTCCCCTAGGTAAGTCTAGTATAAGGGTGATCTTCAAGGTTGCCCATATAACGCCTCAAAAGGTGCCATCCCAATGGTGGAGTGATAACTGTTGTTGTACACAAACTCTACCAAAGTAAATTGATCCTCCCATCTATGACCGAAGCCGAGGACATAAGAACGCAACATGTCCTCGAGGGTCTAAATGGTCCTCTTAGTCTGACCATCCATCTGAGGATTGGAGGTGGTGCTCAAATGAAACTGCATCACGAAATCCTCCTGCAACCCCTTCCATAGCTAGGAAGTAAAACATGTATCATGATCAGAGACAATCATCGAAGGTACTCCATGTATCCGCACAATCTCATACAAATAGAGGCGTCCCAAGCTCTCTACTGAACCCTGCTCTCTGATCAGTAGGAAGTGGGCCGACTTGGTGAGTCAGTCGACGATCACCCAAATAGAGTCATGTCTCTTGGATGTACGTGGAAGTCCTGTCATGAAGTACATGGATATCCCATCCCACTTCCACTCTGGGACCTCTAAAGGATGAACCAAGCCTGCTGGTACCTAATTCTTCGCCTTTAGTTGCTGACAAGTGAGGCACCGAGAAACAAACTCTACAAATGATTTCTTCATTCTCATACACCAGTGCTGTCGTCGAAGGTCCTAGTACATATTCGCCACTCCTAGATGTACCGCTAGAGGGGATGTGTAAAACTCCCTTAACACTTCCTCTTAAAGTGACACTGGTACCATGGTATGTCTTGTGAAGAGGATGATGTGCTCCCCACCTTCAAAAAATACATCTGGTGCCTGTCCTGTGGATATCTGAGCACATCGTACCTCGCAGTCAACATCCACACATTGCGCGCTGACTCGCTAAAGAAGTGGGGGAGTGACTATAAGAGACTGAAGAAAAGCTACTCCATCTCTATCCACAAAGGATATCTGCAAAGTGGCCAACTGCTCCATCGCCTCACCTAGAAGCTATATACTAGTCCTCCTGCTGAGTGCATCTGCTACAACGTTCCCCTTCCTAGGAGTATAGACTATCTCGAAGTCATAGTCCTGGAGGAACTCAAGCCAATGTCGCTGTCTCTGGTTCATGTCCTTTTGAGAGAAGATATACCTGAGACTCTTATGATCAGAGTAGACTGTAAAACATTCGCCCATCGGATAATGTCACCACATCTTCAAGGAGAAGAACATTGTTGCTAACTACAGGTCATGGGTAGCGTAGTTCTACTCATGTTGTCTTAGCTATCAAGAAACATAAGAAATCACTATTCTCTCTTACATCAGGACACATCTGAGTCTGGTCCCTGACATGTCACAGTAGACTACGTACCCTACGCCTTCCTCTGGAAGCCTCAAGATGGGGGCACTAGTCAGCCTCTGTCTCAGCTTCTAAAAGCTCTGCTGGCATCTATCCAACCACACAATGGGTTTTCCCTTCTTCGTCAAGGCTGATAGTGGTGCTGCAACTCTTGAGAAATCTGGCACAAATCTCTGGAAGTATCCAGCAAAACCCAGGAAACTCTGTACTTCCATCACACTCCTGGGTGGCTCCCAAGCAAGTTCCGCCTCAATCTTTGCTGGATCCACTGCAACTCCACCCTCCGAGATGACATGTCCTATAAAGTGAACCTCTTGGATCCAGAACTAGCACTTCGAGAGCTTACCATAAAGTTAGTGCTCTCAGAGTGTGTCCAGTACTACCCAAAAATGATAGGCATGATCCTCCTTAGTAGTCGAGTAGATTAGAATGTCGTCGATGAAGACCACTACAAAGTGATCAAGGTATGGATGAAAGATCCTGTTCATGAGTCCCATGAACACTGCTGGAGCATTGGTCATGCCGAATGACATAACCAAGAACTCATAATGGTCGTACCGACATATGAAGGCTGTCTTTTGCACATCCTTGTCTCGCACTCTGAGCAGGTGATAGCCTGGTCTAAGGTCTATCTTCGAGAACCACCGTGATTCCTTCAACTGATCAAATAGGTCGTCAATCATCGGGAGTGGGTACTTGTTCTTCACGGTCACTTGGTTCAGGCACTGATAGTCAACACAAAGCCTCAAGCTCCCATCCTCCTTCTTGGTGAACAGAATCGAGGATGCCCAGGGAGAAACACTGGGCTGAATGAATCACTTCCCTTGTAAGTCCTCCAACTGTACCCACATATCAAGAAGCTCTGTAGGAGACATCTGATATGCTGGTGTAGATATCGGTGCTGTCCCGGGGTACAAGTCAATGTAAAAGTCCACCTCTCTACGAGGAGGTAGACTTGGGACATCATCAGGGAAAACATCCGTGTATTGGTCTACCACTATAGGATAACTCAAACTCTCCACATCAATAGATCCGAGGGAAAGGCTAGCCAATTGATGAGTGATCAGCTGCACTCTCCTCTGAGAAAGTCCATCCTGTGCTACAAAGGCTCCCTTCTCACCGGTGAAGGTAAAACTGGTCCAATCAGTGCAGACAAACTGTACTTTGCAGCTAATACAACCTATTTGAGCATGGAATGTAGATAACCAGTCCATATCGTAGATGAAGTCATAAGGCCTTGACGCCACTACTAGGAGATCCCAGCCGAAGATCTCACCTCCTAGAGTAAGATTGCACTGCCAGCACCAATGCGTAATCATTGAATCCGCTCCCATAGGAGTCTCTAGCGGTAAGGATCAAGCCAACAGCTCTGTCAGAATCTCTGAGCTCCAAACGGGGGTAGTATAAATGAAAGAATGACTAAAACCTATGTTTATAAGTACTACAACTATGGTAGAGTAGACCCATATCATAACTCGTATCATCTTTAGAGTGCCGTGATCGTATGCCTCAACTGCCTGAAGCTGAGCTCTCCCCTATCCACCCGCTCCCAGTGGTCGGGGTGGACATCTTGGTGGTGGTGGAAGTAATATCTCGAATCGTCGCCCACCTCCAGCTGCACGACCATCTCCTCTGCCATGTCTTCTTGCTCCCTGCAGACCAACTCGATCGAATCTCTGTCTCTACCTGGGTGGTCCTTAGACTGTCTGCTGATCATCCATACGGAAAGTCGGACAGTAACGATCCATGTGACCCTACCCACCGCATGCGTAACACTACCCGCTCCTGGCATATCTGTCTCCACCTCGGGTGCCCCGCACAACTGAATCTGAATCATGCGGTCGTCCACCTGTAGGTCTGGTCCTCTTGGACCTCTGCGACATCTGTCTGCTGCTAGCTGTAGAAGACTCTGCTATGTATCGACTAGTAGTGGGTCTCGCTGCTAGTGTCTTCTCAGCAAGGAAACTCTCCACCAAGATGGCTCTCTCTAACACCCCCTCCTGCGTCGGAATGCTAAGTGAGATCACCGAAGCCCTGATATCCCGCTTGAGTCCCTGCTCGAAGGTCCGGGACCTGAAGAATGGGTCCCACCCCATATCTGTGGTGTAGCGTGATAGGTCTGTGAACCTCGCTGAGTACTGAGCTACAGTCATGCTGCCCTACTATAGATGAAGTAGCTCTTGAATGCACATTGTGCGAAGAGTAGTTGGGAAAAAATATACCCAAAATAGGCTCTCTAAGTCTACGCAGAGAAGCGTCACCTCATCGTGAACCTGGAGCATCAAGCTCCGCCATCTGCCCGCTGATGCCTATTTAAGGATGGAAGCAAGAATCACCATGAGATCGGCTGGTGTCCCTACTAGTTGGAAAACTCTCACCATGGCCTCCATCCAATCCTCAGCTGATTGTGGGTCCATCTCTCCCATAAACCTGGGTGTCCTCTGGAACTGGAACTCATGCAACGCGCTCAAGTGGAATGCACCGTCTGCTGCTAGGGCTGGTGGCATCGGTGGCCCAATGGGTAATGGTACCGCTGGTTCCTCCTCTGGAAAAGGTCCCTACACCGATGCCTCGCCGCTCGGTGGGATATCAGTGCGTACAACTCTCAGAACTCTAGCCGAATATCTGCATGGAGGAATTCTGAAAAGAAACAGGTGCGCTACGGTCAAAAAGTTATACCTGGTGAGCTGACCTGGTGAGATGACTTAAAGAAAACTTTTGAAAACACACACGAAATCAGTATTTTTGTGCACTGAGTCCAAAATCAGAAGTTAGGGTCCTAGTGTATGGATACGTCGGCTGCCGCACCAACACTGGACTCCCTGAACTAAAATCCACACTCAATACACTTAACACTATTACTTCATAGAAAAGATCAAAGTCCTAAGTTCTGCGGTAGAATTGACTCCTTTGATACCAATTTGTCACGACCCGTCCCCCGGGGCCCATGCTGTGACTAACCCAAGCCCACCTTCCATAGGCCAGGGGATGGTGACTGGCACCAAAGGCGTAATTCCCTAAAACTGGGAAGGAATTTCCTTTATAACCTCTAAACACACACACAAGCAAGCACACAGTTGGATGAAACACCAAGTAAACTGTATAACAAAAGAGTGCTGAAAGTAAAATGGACCAGAATACAAGCCCAACAGTAAAGGTACAAGCACAACTGAAATTCAATACAACTGAAGAAAGAGAAAAGACAACTAATGGATTGTCCTTCGAGGTTCCTACTTGAAGGGTAGGTACAGATCACCTCCTCAGCACTCCACATCCTTCCGTCTCCTCCGGGTACCGACACACCGTATGGTCCACCTCCGGGTACCATCTAGTCCTGGTACTCTCAGCCTCCATCAGCGCTGTCTGTCGTCTGCATCCAACAAAAAAAAGTGCGGGCATAGCCCGTGTAGGGGTGAGTATAACGATACTCAGTAGGGACCTCGAGACCCTCTAGGTATCACAAAATCCACCAAGGATAAACCATAAAGAAAGAAATCAATAGAAAACCCTACTTAGGTATATGCCCATACATATACCTAAGTTATCAAGTGATCCATCTCAATCATGAGGAAAACACAGAAAAAACTGACTCAGCTCAACCAGGATTTTATTCTAGGGGTAGTATCAAGTAACATCCCCAGTCACGTTATCGAAACCTCGACTGCTGGAGAACTCCTCCTCTATCGATTATAGTGGGCCTACCGTGACACCAAGTGCGCTTCCCACTAACCTTGGACTACTAAGGTACTCCTCCTTTCGAGTATCGTGGATCTTCCACATCACCAAGCGCGCTCCCCACCGTGGGTCTGCCGCGTCACCAAGCGTGCTCCCCCTCGTAGCCTGCTGAGGTACTCCTCCTGTCGAGTACCGTGGGTCTGCCGTGACACCAAGGAACTCCCTAATGTGGGTCTGTTGAGACACCAAGGCGCTCCCCACTGGGCTAGTAGAGTCACTCCGAGTCAAAACGGTCAGCAGTCTTCAGGTCTCAGCTAGCTACTAGGTCTCCACACTACGCTCACTCGTCTCCAGGAGGATCCGCTCCACGAGCTGCTAGTTGATACTCCAACTATCACGAAGTCCCATGAAGAAGTATCAAAAAGATCGTCCATGTCATAGGGGTCTCAACGTAACAGACGACGCGTCAATCAAATGCCCAGTCTGTTAGTTATTAGCCTTTTAGTCCCAGAGGACTGGTTGGATTTGTGCTAGATCCAGCCTGACTGTTTCCTAACTATACCCCAAACTCCAGAGGGGTATACTCAAAGGGACCATCACGATCCAAGATTTACAACGCCACTGACGGTTCGTCAAATGGACGTCTGGTGCCAAAGATATGGCTGGAGCGTAAATGGGTCGTAGTGGGCCCGAGTCCGGTCTAACCTGGTCAGACTGACCCGACCCGACCTAGTCTAAGCCGAACCGGTTTGGTTCGACCCAGCCTGACCCATTGGGTCTGGATCAGCCCGCTGGGCCCAGCCCAGTATGCCGCGAGGGGCTGCGGAGAGCCGTTAGGGCGCGGACCGGCCACGAGGGCGCAGACCGGCCACAGGTCAGCGTGAGGGCGGTTTGGCCCAGAGGGCACCACATGGGCGGCTCGGCCCGGAGGGCGCCGTGAAGGCGGCTTGGCCTGGAGAGTAGGTCCGGTTTGGCTCGGAGGGCCGTGAGGGCATGTCTCGGCTCGGGGGCCAAGGTGGCATGGCCAGGGCCTGTTCGGCCAGCGGGCGGAACAACCGGGGCCTGTTCGGCCGGGAGGACGGAGCGGCCGGGGTGGCTTGGTCGATGGATGGCGTAGCCAGGGTGGCTCGGCCAGGAGGCCGGGGTGTGGCGCGGCCGGGGCGCGACGCGACTCGGGGCCGGTTCGGCCGGTGGCGGTGCGAGGTGCGGCGCGGGGTGTGGCTCGGCCGGGGTGCGGCACGGTCGGGGCGCAGTGCGGCTCGGGGCCAGTTCGGCCAGCAGCTGCGTGGGGATAGTTCAGATGAGAGGCTGGGGTGCCGTGGGGGTGGTGCGGGTCGTGGAGGCCGTGGGTGGCGATGCTGTTTCCTTCATCGCCTTCATCACCTTCCTTCGTTTCGAAGAACACCGCAAAACAACACGAGGGTTACGGAGAGTACGGGCCATGTTAGTTTGGCCCGCACTCTCCACATTATAGCGGTAGTAAGAGGTTCACAAGAATAATCACATAAAACCCTCCCTCAAAGATTCTTCCCAACCCACAAAATAAAAGAAGGGGTGTACTTGTGAAGTGATAATCAAACAACATTAAACCCCTACCTTGTTCGTTTTTGGTTGACGTTGGCACAAGAAGGCGGACGTCGATTCGTTGTAGATGAACACGTCTTATGTCGAAGGAATTTCCAAGGAATAAAGTCAAAGTTGAGGTAGTTCTTCATAGTCGAAGGCGTTCCTCGTCGGCGCTCTTCTTTGGTGGATCATTCTACATTGGGAACTTTCTCCCAAGTTCCTCCTCTCCCACAATTCCACCCAAAATGAAAAGGAAACCCAAGATAATAGATTATAATATCTATTAAGTCGTTGGAATAATATTCAAAATGGTATAATTGATTAAGGGGGAGTTGTCACAATTAATAAGGTGCGTTGGCATAATTAAAATTGTGGAGGTGTTGAAGAGGCTCCCCCCACATTTATGAGGGGGTTCGAGAGGTTTTACTCTCCTCCCATTAATAGGGGGTCAGGTGGTCCCCACCCCCAAATTCAAATTGGGAGGTTTTGAGATCTCGGGTGGTCCCCACTATAATAAATCAAGAGAAGGAGGTTTAGTTCTGGTGGACTCCACCCCTAAACATCCACATGGTGGGTGGTTAGAACAAAATAAAATAAAATATGAGTTTATTTTATTTTATTATTTCCACGAAAAATCTAAAAACTAACTTTCACCCTCGACCAACTGCCATCAAGGTGAAAGTCTTCTTAAGTGAAAATCGGCACTGCAAGTTCAACGGTGACCTCAGATTTCAATTCTATGTACCGGTTTAAAATTTATAAAAACCCGCTCGAACTTTCACTAAACATACCTGAAAAAAACTTCAGAAATTCATTTAGGGCACTCCAGGCCTCAGAATCACGCGCCGTCAATTTTCACAGGCTCATAAAATTTCCATTTAATTAAAAAAGAATTTACATGGAAATTCTATGTCATTACAGACTACATGGATCAATTCAGATACATAAATTCAAATATATGTATTTTGTTTATGTGGTGATCCAAAATAAGCTACATCATTTTTCAAATTAGTTATTTATTATCATTGGATTATTTTAAGTGAAAATTAATATTTCTTTCAATGCATTAAACATTGGACTATGTATTTATATTAAAATTGATTTCTAAAAGGTTTTAAATACTGAGATAGAAAATAGTAGAGATTATTTTTATTGCTCAACGCTTTTTGATAAGGTTATTTTTTAGAAAAGGACATCTAGAGTTTTACCCCAAGGACTAATTTTATTGGATATCATACTATGAAATAGTTGGTGAGATGATATACAATAATTTTCAAACAAGAACAATAATAACCACTCTCTCTATATCTTGAAGTCTTCTATGCTGTTATTGCTCTGTTCTAGGAAGAAGATAAAGAAGAAGAAGAAGAAGAAGAAGAAGAATAAGAATCAAGTTTTTCTATAACTGTACTTTCATTATTAATATTTATATGTTTTGAAGACACTAGTCAAGATATAATTAATTATTATCCTCTCTCTTGGATACCTCTTCTCTCATGTTAGTTGTATATTTCAATTGTATGCTACAACTTATAACCTCTGATTATTATTTCTTATTACTGGAAGTGAGCACTCATTATACAGAGTGTTAAAGGTTTTTGTTTTTGTAAATCCTTGTACAAGCCTGAAAAAATATCCTAAATATATACCAAGTTATGGATGCTTCCACTCAATCAGATAGTCTATAGTAAAAGGATTAGTTTTAGTGAAATCACCAAGCTATAGGAGTTGAGTGTTAGCGGAGTGGAATAAGGAATCTCTATGCCCCTAACCACTTTAAATATTTTTTATTTAGTCTTCTACTTTATATTTTTATTTTAATTTCTTTCTTTTGATAAGAAAAGATCAGAATCTATCATACCTTAAAAGAGGGTGGTTTTAAGTGAATAAATTTTCAAGAACTCAATTCATCCTCTCTTGAGTTTTTATGTATCTCTTCACAGAAAAAAATTGGTATCAAAGGTTATGAATTCTGGGTTCTCAACTCTAAAAGGTTTAAGACTTAAAGATCATATTCAAATGGTTTCCATGGATAACAATATATAAGATATATCTATGGTTAGATAAACCTATTTAAATAGATAAAATTATGGATGTTGTAAGGGAAAAATGATTATTTACTTAAAGATCCTTTGTATAAATATTTACTTGAAATCCATTAACACCTACACAATTCCTAAAGGAGATCCTAAAAAATGGGATGCTACCGCAAAAGGTGAATATGATATGAAATCCAAATCCATGAATGATATTATATGTGGACTTGGCCCATATGAGTTCAACAAAGTTTATCAATGTTCTAAAACATATGAGATGTGCACAACTATATCAGTGGGTTATAAAGGTAATGATAATGTGAGATTTCTCAGGTACAAAATCACAAAGTTGAAGTTTGACATATTCAAAATGATTTATAGAGAAAACACAACATAAATAAATGGGACATTAATATAAATGGTGAATAATGTTGCTTATATAGGATCACCAATTTATGAACCAGATCAATCACTAAAAGTTATCATAGTTATACCCTCAAAATGGAGTGGAATTTTAGCTACCATTAGGAAATCCACTGATGTGAAATATTTCAAAATTAAAAATCCCATTGGAACACTCATGATGTATGGGAAAAAAATGGAATTTGAAGCCAATGAGTACATAATGGTTAAAAATAAAAGCATTACTTTGAAAGTTTCCACTTAAAAGGATGACAAGAAGAGCATAGGTATAAAAATTTACGAATCAACTGATGAAGATACTTCAAACAGTTCTGCTTATAATAATGAGATTTCTTAATTTTTCAAGAAGTTCAAAAAGTTATAAAATAAGAGAAGAGAATTAAAAAAATTATTCAACAAGTATAAACAATATAACGGAGGTTCTAAATAAGTTAGGTGTTACAAGTGAAATAATATTAGACATATAAAACCAGATTTTTCACAACTTCAAAAAAAGGAAACTTGAAAAGAAGTAAAAATAGAAACCAGAATTAAAGAAAAAGAGTAAAAGGTCTATGAATTACACATAGAGTGCTTATGAGGATCATAGTGATGACACATATTCTTAATCAAAAGTTGGAATCTCAAATCAAAAGGCCAATATATTCTTTATGGTATAATCTTATGAGGGACACTCATTTTATTTTTCATAGCATGAATCTGATTATAAAGCTAGAAATTTATCTGTTAAAGAACTAAATGAATATTGTAGCATGATAGAAACTAAATTTTAATGCTTGAAAAGAAAAATAAAGCCCTAAAAAATTATTATAATTTTGTTTTAAGTGAAAAATAGGATTTAAACAAACAAATTTTAGTGTTGAAAGTTTAGATGAAAAATTATGTTGCCTCTTATGCTGAAAATGGTAATAAAATTGAAATCTTGAAAAAACAAGTTCAAGAATTTAAAGTTACATCTAGTGTTTTTACAGAAGGGTAAAACTACCTAAATAAAATACTTAGTGATAATAAATTCCAAAAAGATAAGTTTGTAATTAGAATAAAAGGTTAAAAACCAAAGTTGTAAAAAAATTATTTTGTTCCTAGTTCAAAGAAAAAAAACTTGTCTAAAGTTATTATTTTTCATTATGAAGAACCTAAAAAATATTCTAATGGTTATAGACTAAGAAACCATAAGTTTTATAGTGTTAAAAATGCTTTTATTTCAATAAATTTATCAAAATTCAATGCTAAAATTTTTGTACAGTACAAGTAGATTTGGATTCCCAAATCTTTGGTTGCTAAAATTTTTGGACCCAAGAGAATATGGGTACCAAAAAAATTTCTTGTTTGATTTTTCTTATAGGAAAAAAGTTAAAAGAGTGTAAATTAAACATGGTATATGGATAGTGTATTCTCAAGTCATATGAGTGGAGATTTCACAAGTTTACATTTTTATCCAAAATTGATGGAGGCTATGTCACATTTGGTGATAATACTAGGGAAAAAATTACTGGATTTGGATAATTTGGAAATCCAAGATCAGTTCTCATCAACAAATTTTTTTATGTGGAAGGATTGAAACATAACCTGATAAGTATATATCAACTTTTTTATGAAGGTTACTATATAGATTTTTCAAATAATGTATGTTCTATTTTTAAAGATAAATTCTATAGGTTTATGGAACCTAGAAATGAGAATGTCTATATTTTAGATCTTAATTATTTGTATAGAAAAAAATGAAATTTTTATATGATGAAAAAAATTAATCTTGGATTTGGCATAGAATAATTGGACATTGTAATGCTTAATCTTTGATAAAATTGTCTAAGAAAAATTTCATTTCATATTTACCTCAACTAAATTGAATAAAGAGAAACTATGTGATGTATTCCAAATGGGTAAGCAACACAAGTCATCTTTTTAATCAATTAAATAGGTTTCTACATCTAGGACTCTGAAACTTATCTATATGGATTTGTTTTTACTATCTAGAATAGAAATCATAAGAGGAAAATATTTTTTATATGTGTTAGTTGATGATTTATCTAGATTTACTTGGGTTTTCCTTTTGAGTCTTAAAAGCGAATCTTGTTCAGTTTTATAAGTTTCTATAAATTGGTTCAAAAATAGAAAGATGCCAAAATTATTTCTTTGAGAAGTGACCATGGGGGAGAATTTAAAAACCATGAGTTCAATTCAAATTGTTCAAAACATGGTATAAAACACACTTTTTCTACCTTGAGGACACCTCAACAGAATGTTGTTATTGAAAGGATGAATAAAACCTTGCAAAAAATTGGTAGAACAATGTTATATAAATATAACCCACCCAATCAATTTTGGGATGAAGTTGTAAATAATACATTTTATGTCATTAACAAAGTTTTAATTAGGCCTATTTTGAAGAAAACACCCCATGAGCTATGGAATAATAGAAAACCAAAAGTTAGATACTTTAAAGTGTTTGGATAAAAAGTTTACATTTTGAATACCAAGTAAAACCTTTGTAAATTTTATTCAAAGGTTGATGAAGGAATATTTCTTGGTTATTCTACTACTTATAAGGCTTATAGATTTTTCAAAAAAAGGTTAAAGCATGTTGAAGAATCAAGTCATGTGAAATTTGATGGAAGTGATCTTTTTGATCATAAAATGACTCAAGTTGAAGTGTTGAGTTATTATTTTGAAAACATGATACCTGATACTCTCTTTGACAATATAAATGATGGTTATTTGGAACTTGATTTTGTTGAAACCAATCCTGAAAGGATAGATATTAGTTTTCTTGAAAGTGTGTTTCCAAGAAAACCTAGAACCCTGAAAAATTATCCCTTAGATACTGTAATAGGAAGCTTAGATTAAGGAATTAGGACAAGAAGAAGTGCATGAAACCTTGTATAATTCTATACCTCTTTGTCTCATCTTGAACACAAAACCTTAGAATAATACTTAACTGATGAAATTTGGGTTTTATGTTTGCAAGAGTTGAACCAGTTCAAAAGGAACAAGGCATGAGAATTAGTTGATAGACCATATGATTACCCTATCATGGGAATAAAGTGGTTTTTTATAAATAAATAGAATGATTATGGCGTGATCACTAGAAACAAGGATATATTAGCGGATAAAAAATATAAACAATAAGAATGAATATACTATAAAGAAATATTTTCAGCCATAATTAGATTAGAATCCATTATAATTATCATAGACTATGCATATCATATGGATTTCAAATTATATTATATGGATATTAAATATATATTTTTAAATGGTTTTCTTATAGATAAAGTTTGTAGAGAAATTTTATGTCAAACAACCACCTGGTTTTGAAAATCCACACTCTCCAAATTCTATTTTAAAACAAACTAAATCTCGTTATGGTATTAAAAAATCACCTAGATCTTGATATGAGTGTTTTAGTTCTTTTATATTATAAAATATATTTTTAGTAGGAATGGAAGATTCAACTATTTTCAAGAAAACTTTATCTTTAGATATATTTTTAGTTCAAATATATTTATATGATGAGATTTTTTGTTCTATAAATAAAATATTATGTAATAACTTTGCAAAAATTATGAAAAAATAATTTTAAATGAGTATGATGAGTGAGATAAATTTCTCTCTTGGTTTTAAAATTTATCAAAAGGACTTTGGAATGTTCTGAATCAAATAAAATACACACTGGACTTACTTAAGAGGTTTGGACTTGAAAATGGTAAGATACATGAATCTCCTATGAGTTTTAATGATTTTTTTTTATTTGGATGAAGTTGAGAAACCAGTTGACAACAAGTTGTTTAGAAGAATAATTGAGAGTCTATTATATTTAATTGCTAGTAGAACAAACATTATTTTTATGGTATTATTATGTTCTAGATTCCAACAAAATCACAAGTAATATCATTTAAACGTTTCTAAAATAATTTTATGGTATTTGAAAGGAATATTTTCTCTTTCATTACTTTTTATAAAAACTTATGATTTTAAATTGATTTCATACTCATATGCTAAATTTATTGGTGAAGAATAGATAGGAAGAGTACCTCAAGAACCTATAACTTTCTAGGTAAATATATGACATCTTGGTCTAGTAAGAACAAAAACTTAATTGAATTATATACTAATTAAGTAGAATACATATTTGCAGGTTGTTTTTGTGCACAAGTGTTGTGGATAAAGCCAACTTATTAGATTTTGGATTCACTTTTAACCAAGTGTTAATAAAATGTGATAATGATAGTGCTATCAAAATTTCCAATAATCTAATAAATCATTATATAATAAAGCATATATATCCATGAAATCATTTCTTTAGAGTTGATGCTCACAAAGGTGATATATCTCTTGAATTTATCTTTATCGAAAATCAATTAGAAGATATTTTTACTAGGATACTTTCTTATGAGCATTTTGATTTTATTAAACATAAACTAGGGTTATTTGAATTCAATTGATTTTAATTTATTTTATTTCTATTTATTTTAATTTTATTTCAATATCTATATTTGTTTTTAATTTCTTAATATTTTAATGCAATTTTAAACTTAAATGAATTTATTTTGTTTTAATTTATTCTCTAAATCTGTTTTACTTTTATATTATCCTTGAAAAATAAGTTTTACTTCTTTAATTTTTTCTCTATTATTTTATTTCTTATTTTAAGTCATATTTCCCCCTAAACCTCATTCAGCTATGTATCTCTCTCCCAAATCGGGTACATGACCTAACCTTGAAATCGAATCTATCCTCCTATTCCATTTAGCTATGTCATTTCTCCTTTGAAACCAAAAAATCACCCCTTGAGTCTCACGACCTTGAACTGACCTCTTTGAGATAGTGAAGACGAAGCATGAAGATAAAAATGGTTTTGGTTTTTTTAAGAAATCCATGTTTGGTGGTTCACCATGCCAAGTGATTATTGGAAAAGACATGAATATGACATAGTTGAATGGAACAAAGATTTTTCTAAGGAAGGTATTCAGGTTCCAGGGTTGGGAGTTTGTTTTTTAAAATAAGAAATTGGGATTATTATTTAAGGAGGAGGTAAATGAGTTTCTTCAAAATAAAAAGTTTCAGTTTGGAGAAATAGGGTATATTCCATTGATGAATGTAAATGGGAAATTCATTTTGGTCGCTTTTGTGGAGATGGAAAATATCATGCACTATCCTTATAAAGGTGAGTAAAGTTTCAATCATACCCTATTTGGAGTAAGCTTAGTAGGACCCTCTGATGTCTTTAAGTTTCTTTTTGGGTCATCTTCCTTTTATAAGAAATAATTTAAGGATTTAAAATATGAGTGGAAGGTACTGTGCAAATTAATTTAGACTATAATTACATATAGAGAAAGATAAATAGAGAAGTTATTATTTTAGGACATATATTTCTTATATTTACTGATCAATAATGTAAAGCTAAATCTTACAAGGTATATAATGAGGTTAATGCACCATTGTTTATAGGGAAAGGGGGAGCTCAATTATTACCCCTATGCATGGATTATTTCCTTAGTTTTGAATAATAATGAAGTTAACCTAAATAAAGGAGTAGTTAAGTGCCATAAGGGAAACACCCTATCTTTAGTTCTTATAAATACTTTTGGATACAACTGGGATCCTACCTCCAACTCCTTGAGACCTGTTAGATAGGAAAGTGTTTCTCAAGTGGTTATAACACCTCCTACACCAACTCAGGGGGATAAATCCAGGACTTCACCTTCTTGAGATGCAACACCTACTGAGATAGTTTCTGTTAGGGAAGTGGATGAGATAATTGTTACTAGATCAGATCCTAGAGTGAAAAAAGTTAAACCTGTAGTGGAAGTTTTTCAATGTTAGGAAGTTGTAACTGCTAGTGCTACTAAGACATTCTAGGTAGAGGTGACTACTATTAAGAAAACTGCTGGAGCTCAAGTGGAAATTCAAGTTGAGACCGTGTCAAGTGTGTCTGTAGCTAGAGGTAGAGTAGAGTTGAGGATGAGAACACAGCGGTAGATTCAATCTTTGGATTACTATCTGCTGATAAATATTGAAATGGGAATTTTACCATGGAGTAATTTATTGATCATTCACATACCCAGATCCCATTCCATATCCTCCTCATGTGCAAGAAGATACACCTTCAATGAGAAAAATCTCTAAAGGATCTAATGTTGAGAAACATATATAGGCTTTTTCATCAGCATTTTTGACTGAGTTTGATAATATTAAGAGATATTATGATGAGATAAATAAATAATTGATCACTTCCAAGGATGATATTATACAACTAAAGGAAATATTAGTGTCTAAAGCTGACTTTGATAAGTTGGTTGGAATGGTGGTTGCCCAGACCAAATTGATAAAGAATATATAACCAGTACAATCAGATTATTCTAGTGTAAATGATAAGTACTTTGAGGCTGTAATATACCAATTAAGTGAGATAAAAAGTGTGTGTACCACTAATTTTGAAGTGAATAAACTTGGAGTTCTGATGTCCTCACAAAGAGACATGATTCAGAACTTGCTAGTGGTCCAATCAAAATTTTTTGAGGTTTCCCTCGATGAAATTTAGAGTTTCAAATCATATATGAGGGAGATAATGCATAATTTAATAATTATGGTGGTGATCCAATTTGAATTCATCAAGATATTTCAACCAAGTTCCCCCACTACTTGAAAACCTTCAGTGGTTCCAGATCTCCAGTCACACTTTGTCAGCCCAACTAGGTTAAATACCCTGATGAGGGGGGGGGGGGGTGAATCAATGTGTGGAAGATTAAAAAAAATCCAATTCAGATCTTGCTTCATCATTAAATAAAATACCATTCTCTCACTTTCCCATATAAATGTATGAATATAAATAAAATCATGCACAACATACAACGATTTTACTTGGTTCACCCTCACTAGGCTATGTCTAAGGAGAATACAATGGAAATGTGCCAATGTACCAAAATTACTAAGTATAATTTCCAATTCATGGTTCATGTAGATCAATTTTATTCCCAAGATCACTACCTTTACAAGTTTTATGGATATCTCACTACCTTCCTAAGGGTCACTCCCTAACTATCTTTCGATGGCTCACTGACGGTGGAAAAGATCACCTTCTTCCTCTTCCTTGGATCACTTGTTTGGAAAGGATTCACAAAACATTTATGGATTTATAGGTCCCTTCATTATCAATAAAGAATACATCCTCATTTTCACATATATTCTCTATTGAAGTCTTACTTTCATACAATTTATGAATACCACTTTACCATAGTTCCACCGGGCAATCCCTTCTGAACACTTTCACGATGCTCACCGCATTCACAAAGATCCTTCTTTTCATGAGGTTCACACAACCTTCATGAATCTCAAAAATTTTGTGAAGCTCAACCAAAATTCATGTTTAATCCTCTATTCCTGAAGCTCAAACACTTTTGCGAAGATCACTTAGACTTCATGAAGCTCACAACTTTTTATCAGTTTTTTATAGCCTTTGCGAACATCAATAATTTCATGATGCTCACAACTTTCAGTCAAATTTCATAACCTTAGTGAAATTTCTTTTTTCATGAACTATTTCACAAGAAAAACCTTCTTAAATAAACTTTATGAATTATGATCCTTATAATCTTTGTTAAGTCTTGATATTCTTTTCTGATGGGGGGGGGTAACGTTTCCTCCCATTACAAAATCTTCCATTCATGTTATCTTTATTTAATGAAGCTACCAAACTCTGTTCATGATTCTCCCTATTTCCATGAAGCACTAGGGAAATTTCCCATTTTCTATGCTTCTCGTAGTCATGGAGAGTACCGTCAATCCTCCATGCATGCACAATTCTCATACACCTTCATGAAATCCAACCTTTGTGACACCGAATGCCTTCGCAAAGCTCTATACCTTCTCAAAAATACCATCTTCATGAAACTCATGAATTTTCAATATTTTTATGAGGCATTCATGAAAATAAAACTTTCTCGACGAGTGATCTATCCTCCAAATTTTGGACCCCAAAAATTTGGCAAACACTGTAAAATGATGCCATCTTGTATACACACTTTTTTGTACCGCTACCAGAGTATCCATTCCTCTATCTTGGATCTTTGTCAACATAAGTCAAAAATCTCCATGTAACTCCATAACTAACCATGGAAACTTACTTTTCCATTGCTTAATCATTAAATAAAATACCATTCTCTCACTTTCCCATATAAATGTATGAATATAAATAAAATCATGCACAACATACAACGATTTTACTTGGTTCACCCTCACTAGGATATGTCTAAGGAGAATACAATGGAAATGTGCCAATGTACCAAAATTACTAAGTATAATTTCCAATTCATGGTTCATGTAGATCAATTTTATTCCCAAGATCACTACCTTTACAAGTTTTATGGATATCTCACTACCTTCCTAAGGGTCACTCCCTAACTATCTTTCGATGGCTCACTGACGGTGGAAAAGATCACCTTATTCCTCTTCCTTGTATCACTTGTTTGGAAAGGATTCACAAAACATTTATGGATTTATAGGTCCCTTCATTATCAATAACGAATACATCCTCATTTTCACATATATTCTCTATTTAAGTCTTACTTTCATACAATTTATGAATACCACTTTACCATAGTTCCACCGGGCAATCCCTTCTGAACACTTTCACGATGCTCACCGCATTCACAAAGATCCTTCTTTTCATGAGGTTCACACAACCTTCATGAATCTCAAAAATTTTGTGAAGCTCAACCAAAATTCATGTTTAATCCTCTATTCCTGAAGCTCAAACACTTTTGCGAAGATCACTTAGACTTCATGAAGCTCACAACTTTTTGTCAGTTTTTTATAGCCTTTGCGAACATCAATAATTTCATGATGCTCACAACTTTCAGTCAAATTTCATAACCTTAGTGAAATTTCTTTTTTCATGAACTATTTCACAAGAAAAACCTTCTTAAATAAACTTTATGAATTATGATCCTTAGAATCTTTGTTAAGTCTTGATATTCTTTTCTGATGGGGGGGGGGGTAACGTTTCCTCCCATTACAAAATCTTCCATTCATGTTATCTTTATTTAATGAAGCTACCAAACTCTGTTCATGATTCTCCCTATTTCCATGAATCACTAGGGAAATTTCCCATTTTCTATGCTTCTCGTAGTCATGGAGAGTACCGTCAATCCTCCATGCATGCACAATTCTCATACACCTTCATGAAATCCAACCTTTGTGACACCGAATGCCTTCGTAAATCTCTATACCTTCTCAAAAATACCATCTTCATGAAACTCATGAATTTTCAATATTTTTATGAGGCATTCATGAAAATAAAACTTTCTCGACGAGTGATCCATCCTCCAAATTTTGGACCCCAAAAATTTGGCAAACACTGTAAAATGATGCCATCTTGTATACACACTTTTTTGTACCGCTACCAGAGTATCCATTCCTCTATCTTGGATCTTTGTCAACATAAGTCAAAAATCTCCATGTAACTCCATAACTAACCATGGAAACTTACTTTTTCAAAAAACAAAATCAACCCAAAAACACTAAAATATTACCTTGAGGGATTTTTCCCAACACAGTTTGACTAAATATCTTAAAATATAAATTTAGTTTCATCACAAATTCAGTCACTGTAATGTGACATGTTCTCTTCTATGCTTTTGTAAGATTTAAAGATGGATATATTAGATAAGTTTAAGAAGAACAAAGAGGCTTTTAGAAGATAAGGTCTTGGTAATTATGTTTTCTTGAATTAAATAGTTTCATTTATCAAGGAATCCATTCCTTCAATCAATGCCAAGATGGATGAAACTCTAGAGGTATACAAGAAAATTAGGCATAGGTTTCATCTTTTATTAGACCAATTAGTAGAAATCATCAAAACTTTGATACTACATTGGGAAATATCTATGAAGATATTATAGATCTTTACTCAAAATCTTCTGAAAAAGATTATAATTATTCATAGTTTTAATAATATCATGTTTTAATAGCTATAGATAGAGGAAAAGATATTATTATGTATAGGATAATTAGAACATTTTCTCTTATGCCATATTCTACTTGTGATTTAGTTTTTCAATAACCATCCAAAAATGTATATGAGTTTTCTCAATTTATTATAGAGTAATTATCCAATTTGGATCACAAGTTAACCTCATTAGAAGGTTTGCTGCTCATATTTCAATTAACCACAAACAAGATTCAAGAAAATCTATTTACACAACCCCTATAGTTCCATCCAGTCCCCAATTATCTGCTATAGTTAGTGCCACTCTGAGGCTTTCTTCTAGAAAATTTGAGGGTATTAAATTATTATTGAACAACTCTCTCTATACTTTAGCTCAGATGCATAAGAATGGTTATATAGTTTTTCTGAAATTTTACAAGATAGAAATAATCAAGAAGATAGATATGTGTACTGATACACTTTACTCACTCAAAGGAAGAAGATAAATTTGACCAAGATCTCCAGACAACTATAAGGAATCTCATTAGAAGTTAGACACAGTGTTTGATCTATCCTCTATATAAAAGCGAGATCAATCAAAATTTTATACTATTAATACCGAATCTACTAGAATAGAAGATATATTTTTAGTTCCTACAAAGAATATAAACTTTTTAAACTCTAGTACCTATGATTTCTGCATTACTTTAGAGAACCATGAAAAAGTGTTGAACATGACTAAGCAGTGGCCTAGAGACATATCTAGTTTTGGATCCAAATAAAGTTCTATGGTAGAGCTTGGAATAGTAGTCTTACATCCAGTGGTTAACCCACCTACTACCCATTCCTCCTCTCTATCCTTTAAGAAATCTCCACCCGAACATCCATCTGATTTTGAATGTATCCATAAGCTAGGGTCATCTGACTGATATAATGTATATGTATTTTTATACATGTTGAGTATTTGTATTCTTTTAAAAATGTTCATGTTTAATAAACATCATATTTATCTCCTTGTTTGTGTGTGAATCAATTGTTTTCATTCAATATTTTTCATCTTCTTGAATGTATTACTTTTTACATTCTTTGGATTTCAGTCCTTCCTTATTCAAATTCAGTTTTAGTATTATATTATGACTATGTATAACTCAAGGTTCTATAATAAATGTGTTTTCCTCTCATTACCCTTCACTTTTAATGTCACAAAAGGGGTATAAGATAGATAAATATGGATAATAGAGGATAATTTTTTTTAAAATCATTATATATTATATAGTTTTTTCCTAAAATACTCTTTAAAACTTTTTAAAATTTCATGTTTAACGATTAATGAGTTTTGTAATAATAAAAAGGGAGAGATTTTTGGACCACTAATATTGTTCCAATATATCCCATGTGCTTTATGTTTTGATGACCTTGAAATCCCTTCATATGTTTTTGATGATTTTATTTTTAAGTGTGTTTATCTGGTTTTAATATTATTTATTTCAGTTTTTCTGTAATTTTCAATTCTATTGAAGTTTTTTGAAATTTGGATAAGTTAAAAAAATTAGCTACATGGGGAATTTGTTTATGTAGATTTTTGGATACATAAAACAATCAGATACATTACAAAACCACCTATTTGAATTGGATATATCACATAATCAACTACGTGAGAATCGCCTACATCGATGAATTAGCCATGTGAGAAATAAAAAAATTGATGAAATGACTATATAGAATCAGATATATAGAGTAATTGACTACATGATCTGGATCCATGGAATATTTGGCTATGTGGTTCCAATTAGCTATGTGATTCAAGTGGCTATACATGTTTTAGCTATGTGATCAAGATGTTCATGTGCTTTGGATACATGAAGAAATCAACCTTGTGAAGAATAGATACATGGATCAATTTGGTTGCATTAATTCAAATACACAGATTTTGACTATGTGGGGATACAAAATCGGCTATATCATTGTGAAACTCAAGTATTTATTACCATTGGAGTATTTTAAGTGAAAATTAATACCAATTTAGATGAATTAAACACTCAATTACCTCTTTATGGTAAAATCAATTTCTGAAAGGTTGTAAGTACCAAGAAAGAACATAGGATATATTATTTTTATTAATCAATGCTTTTTTCTAAGCTAATTTTTAAAAAAGGAAATCTAGAGTTTTACCCCAAGGACCGATTTTATTGGATATCATGCTGTTAAATAGTTGGTGAGAATATATACAATATTATTTTAACAAGAACAATAAAAATCCACTATATATATATATATATCTCGAATCCTTCTGTGCTAATAAGAAGAAGAAAAAGAATCAAGTTTTTCTACAGCTGTGCTTTCATGATTAATCTTATTGTGTTTTTAAGACAATCCTTGATCTATACTTTATTATTATTCTCTCTCTTGGATAACTCTTCTCTTCTATCAGTTTCATCTTGAAAATGTGTGCTATAACTTTCAATCTCTCATTATTATTTCTTATTTCTATAAGTGATCACTACTTATACTGATTTTTGAAGGATTTTGTTTTTTTTAAATCCTTGTAGGAGCCCAAAAAATGCTCCTGGATCTATACCAAGTAATGAATGTTAGTACTCATTTAGGAAGTCCCTAGGAAAATGATTTCTTTTAGTGAAATCAAAAATCTCTAGAATTTTAGTTGGTGGAGTTTTTAAGATCATGAGTTTTCCTATAAGGTAAAAATATTTTGTTTTTTAGTTTAAATGCTTATTTATGGACTAATGTGATTGACCAATGAGATTATGAGTGATTTAGGGGGTGTACAGGGCTTGTTTGGAGCTCGAAGCCCCATTTCTTGTAAAAAATAGATAGGCTGAATGATTTGGAGAAACCATGCAGGACATGCCTCATGGTTACTTCTAACCATGCGAGGTGGTCTGACCATTTGTTAGGAGGCGCATGGGCTTAGAAAACCATGCAGAAGGGGGTGCATGACCATGCAAGGGTATCTTCCATTTTTTATAGTGACTGAGATGCATTTGGTGCTTGGTTTTCCAAACCGTATGCATAAACTGTGAGAGGTTCCCCTTGAGATAGTAAATGACAAACAATTGGTGTACAGTTTGACCAATTATGCGGCCAAACCGTGCGGCCTAGTTTTTCTTGGGGAAATTTATAGCGACCCTGCCTTTTATTACATTACTATTACACCATTATAAAGATAAAAAAATAATAGTATTAAACCACAAGGATCCAAAGGTTTAGTGTCTTGGTCAAACTAGGACCATACATAACATTTATAACATCAAGCATAAACATTTATTTAATTCCTTCTTCTCTAGTTTCTTATTGGCACTTGACCTACCCTTAGTAAATGTAGTCACCTGAGGATATACATCAAAAGGGGGTGAGATAAAATCCCTGTAAGAGGATATATAAGAACAATATAACAATGGGTGATCATAATCATAACATAGGCAAAGGATCATGAACATGGAAGGAAGCATTAATAAAAGACTTGAAATGTGGAAATGCATAAAAATGAAACATCATATCTTAGTGGTAATATACCAGACATAGTTTTGAACAAATATAACATCATGTTCACACATTATTTCAATTTAACTCATGAGGTTCATCACTTTACCCAATTCATTGGATCACTGTATAATTCTAGGCACACCCATCACATTCAAACATTCATATTGTGCTATATAATTCCGGGTGCACCCGTCACATTATAACATTTTCATTATCATGAATACCAAATAGAAAATATATTAATAATGAAAATAAATAACCATGTAAAGGAATGGGTTTAAACTCATAAAAACACATTCATAAACTTTGGGTTCCCTAAATAAAGAGGGAATAACATACTTGATACAAGAACCATCAACCTTGAGTGAGAAGTAAAAGGTGTGTTCTTGAAAGAAGAGTTCTTTTGGAAAACATTATGTTTGACATAAAATCTAGTGGATAACATTTATATCACAAAATAGGTAATATAATGATGAAAAAATTATTTTTAAGGAGTAACCATACCAAAAATGGAGTGAAATAAGGAGAACCCAAAGAAAGAAAGTTGGGTTCGAGAATTTCCCCTTACCTTGTTTCCAAACACTTTATTCACTTTAAATTCCTATATAAACACATTATATTAATTAATTAAAAATTATAGAACCTTTTTTATATGAATATGGTTCATTATGGTATTATTAAATTATTTTATGGGCCTTTGGATGAGTCATAGAGTTTAAATCTATTGTTCGAGAATGTTTGTTTTTATGGTTTTCTTGAACAATTCACTTGCATTCATAAATGGAATTCATGTAGAACATGGATAAACATTAAGAACTGATATTTCATGTTATTAATGATATTACAGAAGTTTAAATTATCCTAAAATTAATTATTTTATATGCCATGTGGATGAATAATTAGTTAATATTTAATGATGATCATTTTAGGTTAATTTGGGCGGTTTTTGGATCACAACGAACATGTTTTGATTTATCATTTAGTAATATATAAAAAAGTTATTTCCAGAACATTAAATAGGATATAATACATATAAAATAATCTAGTTAAAACATAAAAATGGTTTTATGAGGAGATATGAAGGCTGTAAAGGAAATTGAAAACATGTCGTTCTTGAAGGTGATAAATTAACACATCACGAACAACGTTTTCCTTTCTAAAATAAAAAGAAGAGGACAAGGGGGTTGGATGATATAATATCCAATTAGTATCATAAAATTCCAGTATATTTATGATAATAGAGTTATAATACCTTGTGGATGATTATAGGTGGGGATAGAATAAGAAAAGAACTTGAAATTGAAAGGAATTTCAAGGAAAAGAGAGAGAGTAATTACCTCTGGAGTCCTCCTCTTGAGATCCTCCTTAAGGAACCTATGATTGGTATTTTGATGAGATAAGAAGCTCTTGGATGTGAGTCAGGGAATAGGGAATATTTTTGGACAGATTTTAGACAATTATTGAAGCTTTAGAGGTTTGAGGAAATGAGGGTGTGAAGGGTGGTATTTATAGTGGAGGGAGGAGGGTTTTCCTTAATATTTAATTTATTAGTTTATTAATTTCCCCCAAGACTAGAAATAACGATGATTACATGACCAAGAATAGTAAATATGGAATTTTAGTTCTATATTTGGGTTCCTACATCACTTTTGATGTCAGTAATAGTGTATTTAAATTATAATGTATTTATACATTAAATTAATGCATTTTACTATTCACAAAAAATTCATGTATTTTAGAAAAATCCCAAAAATTCACCCTAAACATTTTTCAACATGTAGAATCCAAAAATTAATTCCATTTTTTAAAAATAAATTTCTAAATATGATTAATTTAATTTTTAATTAAAATCATAATTTACTTGAAAAATACAGTTTTAAAACATTTATTTACTTATTTCAAAACATAGGTACATCATGATTTCACTTAAATCCTATATATATACTATCATAGGTGAGGTTAATATTCATAAGGTTATATCAATATTCATAAGGGTATGTTACTATTCACCAAAAATTAAGTTTGTTCTATTAGACTCCAAAAATCACCCTGAACACAACCATGTATGTCAGAATTTTGAAATTCAAAACACAGAAGTGGGGAAATTATGTTTAATGGTCACATAGTATTTAGTATAATTATATTTCATTGTGTTTCCTAATGTTATTATAATTTAAGGAATAATTATAAAAAGGAAATCCCATTGATAAAACTTTAGGTCATTACATTCTTCCCCCCTTATGAAATTTCACCCTTGAAATTCCGTTTTACAAAAACAGGTGAGGGTAATTATCTTTTATCACCTCTTCCAGTTCCCAATTAGCTTCTTCAAACTTATGGGTCCTCCACAAAACTTTGACAAGTTGAGTTTTCTTTTTGTGTGGAACCTTATCTCTCCGGTCCAAAATCTTTACTAGCAGCTCTTCATAAGAAAAATCATCCTCCAACTATACCACCTCTGAGTTAAGTAAATGCGAGGGATATGGTATGTATTTCCTCAGGAGTGATATGTGAAACACATCATGAACTTGATCCATAGTCGGTGGAAGTGCAAGCCTATAGGCCACAACTCCTTTGCATTCAAGGATCTCAAAGGGGCTAATGTACATTGGGCTTAACTTCCCTTTCTTTCCAAACCGCATGAATCTCTTCCATGGTGATATTTGAAGGAATAATTTTTCTATAAAGTTGAACTCCAAGCCCCTTCGACGATTGTTATAATAGATCTTTTTCCGACTCTGAGCAAATTTGATATATTTCTGGATGACTTGAACCTTCTCTGTCATCTCCTACACAAGATTAGGTCCAAGTATCTTTCTTTATCCAACTTCAACCCAACAAGTTGGAGTTATACATAATTTTCCATAAAAATATTCATATGGAGCCATCTGAATACTCGAGTGAAAGCTATTATTGTATGAGAACTCAACCAATGGGAGATTATGATCCCATCCACCATTTAATTCTAGAGAGCACGCTCTTAACATATCTTCAAGCATCTGAATAGTCCTTTAAGATTGGACATTAGTTTAGGGGTGATAGGCCATGATAACATTTAATTCAGTACTCAAAGCATGTTAAAGACTCCACTATAATTTATATTTGAACCTTGGATCATGATCAAAGACAATTGATAGTGGAACCCCATGCAGTCTCACCACTTCATTCACATATATCTTTGCAAGTTCTTCAAGCGAGAGATCTTCCCGAATAATAATAAAATGGGAAGTCTTGGTGTGTCGGTGAACTACAACCCATATAGAATTATTTCCCTTTGACATCTCCAGGAGACCCATGACAAAGTACACAATAACATTCTCCCATTTCCATATGGGTATAGGAAATGGTTGCATCATCCCTTTTTACTTTTGTCACTCTTCTTTAACTTTCTGACATACCAAGCACCTTGATATATATTCCTCAATCTCCTTCTTCATTTTATCCCACCAGAAGTGTTCTAGGAGATCTTGGTACATCTTGGTGCTACTAGGATGGATAGGGAAAGTTGAGCTATGTGAATTGTTCAATAGATACTTCTTTATCCTGAGTGATGAAGGGACACAGAGCTGCATTTCCAAACCGAATCACCCGATCATTGTCGATATGGAATTCTTGCAGCATCCCTTACTTTACTATATTCACCTTCTTTTGTAACTCCAAATCATCCCATTATGCCTTCTTAATCATCTATTGGATTGATGGTTGCGCAATCATTTAGGAAAGGTAGGATGTATCACCTACACTTATGATTTACAAATCCATTCTTTACATATCCAAGAAGATAGGGTCTTTCTCAATCCATAACATGGATAGAGTAGTAAGTTTTTTTTCTACTTAGAGCATCATATACCTTGTTTTCCTTTCAGTTTATATGTCATACTTCTCTCCATAAAGGTAGTGCCGCCAGATTTTCAAGGCAAAAACAATAGATTCCATCTCTAGATCACGCGTCTGGTAGTTCTGATCATGGATCTTCAACTGTCGTGAGGCATAGGCTATCACATTATCATTTTTCATGAGTACACAACCCAAGTATTTCTTTGAAGCATCATTGTATATCACAAAACTTTCTCAAATTTTCATTAATGTGAGTACAAGTGCAGTGATCAGACTTCTCTTTAGCTCCTTGAAGCTTCCATCACATTCTTCCGTCCAAACATAATTTACCCCTTTCCTTGTTAACTTAGTTAGTGGGCTTGACAATCATGAGAAATTTCTCACAAAACATCAGTAGTACCCAACTAATCTAAGAAAACTACATATTTCTATGACACTAGAGGGTTTGGGCCATTCCTCAATTGCCTTTGTTTTTGAAGGGTCTATAGAAATTCCCTCACTTGTGATCACATGTCCCAAGAACGTAACTTGCTTCATCCAAAAGTCACAATTTCTGAACTATACATACAACTTATCCTTTCTCAATGTAACCAACACAAGTCTTATATGTTCTTCACATTCCTCCTTGCTCTTAGATTATATGAGAATATCATCAATAAACACTACCAAAAATTTGTCTAGATAATGTTTAAAGACTCTATTCATAAAATCCATGAATATTTCATGGGAATTATTAAGTCTGAAGGGAATCACTAGAAACTCATAGTGACCATACCTTGTACGGAAGGACATCTTCTGAATATCTTCCTTCTTCACCTTTAGCTAATGATATCTAGAATGAAGATCCACCTTTGAGAATTATTGAGCTCCTCTTAACTAATCGAACAAGTCCTCAATCCTTGGAAGAGGATACTTTTTCTTTATGGCAATCTTGTTGAGTTCTTGATAATCGACACACAACCACATTGTTCCGTCCTTATTCTTAACAAATAGCACTGGAACACCCAACGGTGATGCTCTAGGGCATGTGAACCCTTTATCCAAATGCTCTTGTAGTTGATTCTTTAACTCCTCTAGTTCGATAGGATCCATCCTATAGGGACAATTTGAGATAGGAGTATCTCCGGGTATGAGTTCTATTGAGAACTCTACCTCACGATCCGGGGGAAGTATGGGTAACTCTTTGGGAAATACATCACCATATTCCCTCATAATGGGAATTTCTACAAGGCTGGCACTTTCCTTTGACTCAACTATTTGGGTGAGGTATGCTTCTTCATAGGGTATCAACACCCACACCATTGAAGGATTTTTCAAATTATATTCATGATCTTCTTTGCATTTGTATAGGATAATGGGATGGTTTGGAATATAAAAAGATATTTCCTTTTCACGACAGTTGATATGTACTCTATATAACGAGAGCCAATCCATTCCCATTATAGAATCAAATTCCACCAAGGGAAGTATTACGAGATTCGCTGGAAGAATCTTCCCACATATGCCAATAGGTGAAGAGTCAAACACTTGTGTTGAAATGAGTGCACAACTTGGTGTTTTTACATATATCTCTACTTCAAGGTTTCAGGGCTTCAATTCTATAGTTCTACAAAACTTTCAAGATATGAAGGAATGCATAGAATTAGAATCAAATAAGACTTTTTCCATTATTAAGTGAATAGGAAGTGTACCTTGTATGACTTCATTATCTTGCTTCACTTCCACAGTATTGATGGCATAATACTTCCCCTGTTTCTTTGGATTTGGTGGCTATTGATGCTAATTACCCTCAAGGACTTGAGGTTTAGTGCACTAGATTGTATAGTGCCCTTTCTCCCTACAGTTGTTGCATTGAACCATGGGTGATTCTCTCATTTATTCCACTATATTTTCCTTACTTTTCATGTCTTTTTGACACTCTTGAGAATGGTGAACTTCTTTCCCACACTTGAAGAATTTCCCCATCCCTTTGAGGAAGTTTCCATGATGCAACTTCCCACATTTTTGGCATGTGGGTCGTTGAGTTTTCTTCCCAACTTTATTATTAGATCCCCCAGCTTGAAACTCCATCTTTATTTTCTTATCAACATAGCCATGGGACCATTCTCTAAACCCCATCTCCACTTTGAGATCACATCAGACAAATTCTTCATAACTCCCAAAGTTTCGAATTGCAAGAGCCTTTCAAAGGTGTGATTTTAATCCACTAAAGAATCTATCAATTTTGCTATCATTGTTAATAAAAAACCCAAATCATACCTTGAAAGCCTTGTGAAATTTTCTTCATAGGTCATGATAGATTCTTCTTAATTTTCTTGAGCTCTATAAATTCTCTCTCTATATTTGTATGAAGAGTTTGTGGGAAATACTTGTTAAGAAACATGATCTTAAAGTCTTCCCATTCCATCTCTTCAATTTCACCACTCAGCTTGGTGTTCTTAATCAAAGCCCACCATTGATTGGACTCTTTATATAGATGATAAATGGCTAGTGTCATGTTCTCCATCTCAGAATAGTGAAAAAAAAAGATATTCTCCATGGATTTGAACCACTGTTCTGCAACTAGTGGATCGAAAGATCCACTAAACATCGGTGGTCATTACCACATAAAACATTCGATACCCAATTGCTCCCTATTTGGTGAAGGAGGACGTTACCCATTATTCTGGTTATTTTTCATAACCTGATATAGTTGGGTAAGCATCACCATGAAGTTTTGAACTCCACCTCCCAAAGCATTGAGGATTTTGTTCACGCAATCGTTTCATTGGCCCTCACACGGGTTGTTGGCCTGATTTCTCCTGGTTCCCACCATATTCTAAAATAGAAAAGGTTAGAACAAAACATAAGTAATCGAATCATGAATAAATAAATTATTCATTTTTACAATTTTCACTAAAATTATAACTTATGGGATCCCTATGTAAAGCTTCTTGTGTGCATATTTTCACTTAGTCTCAAGCTAGAGGTTTTCTCTAGGGTTCACTAATCCTAATTCCCAAATTAACTAAACCTTGCCTCTGATACCAACTATAGAGACCCTAATTTTTCTTACATTAATATTACATCATTATAAAGACAAAAAAATAATAGTATTACACCACGAGGATCCATAGGTTTAGTGTATTTGGAAAACTAGGACCATACATAACATTTACAACATCAAGCATAAACATTTATTTAATTCCTTCTTCTCTAGCTTCTTATTGGAACTTGACCTCCCCTTAGTTCATGTAGTCACCTGAGGATATATATAAAAATGGGGTGATCTAAAATCCCAGTAAGAGGATATATAATAGCAATATAACAATGGTTGAGCATAATCATAACATAGGCAAAAGATCATGAACATGTAGAAATGCATAAAAATAAAACATCATGTCATAGTGTTAATCTACCAAAAATAATTGTGAAAAAAGATAGCATCATGTTCACAAATCATTTCAATTTAACTCACGAGTTTCATCACTCTACCCAATTCATTTGAGCGTTGTATAATTCTGGGTGCACCCATCAGATTCAAACATTCATATTACACTATATAATTCTGGGGGAACCCGTCACATTATAACATTTTCATTATCATGCATACCAAATAGAATATATATAAATCATGAAAATAAATAACCATGTAAAGGAATGGGTTTTAAATCATAAAAACACATTCATAAACTTTGGGTTCCCAAAATAAAGAGGTAATAACATACTTGATACAAGAACCATCAACCTTGAGTGAGAAGTAAAAGGTGTGTTCTGGAAAGAAGAGTTATTTTAGAAAACATTGTGTTTGACATAAAATATAGTGGAGAACATTTATATCCCAAAATAGATAATATAATGATGAAAAAAATTATTTTTAAGGAGTATCCATACCAAAAATGGAGTGAAAGAAGGAGAACTCGAAGAAAGAAAGTTGGGTTCGAGAATTTCTCCTTACCTTGTATTTGAACGCTTTATTCACTTTAAAGTCCTCTATAACCACATTATATTCATTAATTAAAAATTACAGAACATTTTTTAGATTTATATGGTTCATTATGGTTTCATTAAGTTATTTTATGGGCCTTTTTATGAGTCATAGAGTTTAAATCCATTGTTTGGGAATGTTTGTTTTTATGGTTTTCTTGAACGGTTCAATTGTATTCATAAATGGAAGTTCATGTAGAACATGTATAAACATCCAGAACTGATATTTAAAGTTATTAATTATATTCCTGGAGTTTAAATTATCTTAAAATGAATTATGTTATATACCATGTGGATGAATCATTAGTTAAGATTTAATGATGATCATTTTACTTTAATTTGGGAAGTTTCTGAATCACAACGAACATGTTTTGATTTATCATTTAGTAATATGTAAAAAAAGTTAGTTTCAGAACATTAAATAGGATATAATACATATAAAATAATCTAGTTAAACCATAAAAATAGTTTCATGACCAGATCTGAAGGTTGTAAAGGAAATTGAAAACATGTCGTTCTTGAAGGTGATAAATTAACACATCACAAACAATGTTTTTCTTTCTAAAATAAGAATAAGAGTAGAAGGGGGTTGGATGATATAATTTCCCATTAGTATCATAAAATTACATTATATTTATAATACTAGAGTTACCATACCATGTGGATGAGTATAGGTGGGGAGAGAATAAGAAAATAACTTGAAATTGAAAGGAATTTAAAGGAAAAGAGAGAGGAATTACCTCTTGAGTCCTCCTCTTGAGATCCACTTTAAGGAACCTAGGCTTGGTATTTTGATGAGACAAGAAGCTCTTGGATATGGGGGAGGGGATAGAGAAGTTTTTTGGGAAGATTTTAGACAAGGATTGATGCTTGAGAGGTGTGAGGAAATGAGGGTGTGAAGGGTTGTATTTATAGTGGAGGGAGGAGGGTTTTCCTTAATATTTAATTCATTAGTTTATTAACTTCCCATAAGACAAGAAATAGTGATGATTACATAACCAAGAATAGTAAATAAGGCATGTGAATTTGATATTTGGGTTCTTAAATCACTTTTGATGTCAATAATAGTGTATTTAAATTATAATGTATTTATACGTTAAATTAATGCATTTTACTATTCACTGAAAATTCAAGTATTTTAGAAAAATACCAAAAATTCAACCTAACCATTTTTCGACGTGTAGAATCCAAAAATGAAATCCATTTCTCAAAAATAATTTTATAAATATGATTAATTTTATTTTTAATTAAAATCATAATTTACTTGAAAAATACAGTTTTTAAAACATATATTTACTTATTTCAAAACATAGAAAGATCATGCTTTCACTTAAATCCTATATATATACTATCATAGGTGAGGTTAATATTCATAAGGGTATATCACTATTCATAAGGGTAACATTAATATTTATAATGGTATGTTACTATTCACCAAAAATTAAGTTTGTTCTATTAGACTCCAAAAATCACCCCAAACACAACCATGTATGTCAGATTTTTGAAATTCAAAACACAGAAGTAGAAAAATTATGTTTTATAGTAACATAGTATTTAGTATCATTATATGTCATTGTGTTTCCTAATGTGTTTATACTTTAAGGAATAATTATAAGAAGATAATTCTATTGATAAAACTTTGGGTCGTTATATTCTTCTCCCCTTATGAAATTTCACCCTCGAAATTTCATTTTATAGAAACAGGTGAGGGTAATTATCCTTCATTGCCTCTACTAGTTCCTAAGTATCTTATTAAAAATTATGGTTTCTCCACAACACTTTGACAAGGTGGGTTTTCTTGTTTCATATAACCTTATCTCTCCGATCGAGAATATTTACTGCCTGCTCCTCATAAGACAGATCATCCTCCAGCTGTACCACCTCTGAGTTCAGTACATGTGAGGGATTTGGTATGTACTTACTCAAGAGTGATACGTGAAACACATCATGAACTTGAGCCATATTCGGTGGAAGTGCAATCGGATATGGCACAACTCCTATGCGTTCAAGGATCTCAAAGGGGCCAATGTACATTGGGTTTAAATTCCCTTTCTTTCAAAACCTCATGACTCTCTTCCATGGTGATATTCGAAGGAAGAATTTTTCTAAAACATTGAACTCCATGTCCCTTCAATGGTTGTTAACATATCTATTTTTCCGAATCTGAGCATCTTTTATATGTTTCTAGATAACTTGAACCTTCTCTGTTATCTCTTGCACAAGATCGGGTCCATGTAGCTTTCTTTCTCCAACTTCATCCCAATAGGTTGGAGTTATACATCGCTTTACATATATAGCTTCATATAGATCCATATGAATACTCGAGTGGAAGATATTGTTGTATGAGAACTCAACCAATGTGAGATGCTAATCCCATCCATCTTTGAATTCTAGAGAGCAGGCTCTTAGTATATCTTCAAGCATCTGAATAGTCCTTTCATATTGGCCATCAGTTTGGGCATGATAAGCCATGCTGAAATTTAATTCAGTACTCAAAGCATGTTGAAAAATCCTCTAGAATTTAGATGCGAACCTTGGATCACAATAAGAGAAAATTGATAGCAGAACACCATGCAGGCTCACCACTTCCTTCACATATATCTTTGCAAGTTGTTCAAGCAAGATATCTTCCTGAATAGAGATAAAATGGGTAGTATTGGTGAGTCAGTCTACTACAACCCATATCGCATTATTTAACATCGACATCTTCAGGAGACCCGTGACAAAGTACATAGTAACATTCTCCCATTTCCACATGGATATAGGTAATGGTTTCATCATCCCTTTGGAATTTTGTCACTCTGCTTTAACTTGCTAACCTACCAAGCACCTTGAGATATATTCCGCAATCTCCTTCTTCATGTTATCCCACTAGAATTATTCTTGAAGATCTTGGTACATCTTGGTGCTACCCGGATGTATAGAGAATTTTGAGCTATGTGCATTGTCCAATATATCCTTCTTTATCCTGGGTGATGAAGGCACACAAAACCACATTCCAAACCGAATCACACCATCATCGTCGATATGGAACTCTTGTATCTTCCCTTCCTTTACTAAATTCACCTTCTTTTGTAACTCTAGATCATCCCTTTGTTACTCCTTAATCATCTCTTGGATTGATGGTTGCACAATCATTTGGGAAAGGTAGGTTGCATCCCCACCCTTTATGATTTCCAAATCCATCCTTTTCATATCCAAGAAGATAGGGTCTTTCTCAATCCATAACACGGACATAGTAGCAGGTTCTTTTCTGCTTAGAGCATCATCTACCTTGTTCGCCTTTCTAGGATGATAGTGAATAGAGCAATCATAATCCTTGATTAACTCTAACCATATCTTCTGACACATGTTGAGCTCATTTTGTGTGAATATATACTTTAGGATCTTGTGGTCGGTGTATATGTCAAACTTCTCCCCATAAAGGTAGTGCCGCTAGATTTTCAAGGAAAAAATCATGGCTGCCAAATGTAGATCATGTATTGGGTAGTTCTGATCATGGATCTTCAAATACCGTGTGGTATAAACTATCAAATTATCACTTTTCATGAGTACACAACCCAAGAATTTTTTGAATCATCATTGTATATCACAAAACTTTCTCCACTTTTCGATAGTGTGAGTATAGGTGTAATGATCAGCCTTCTATTTAGCTCCTTGAATCTTTCCTCACATTCTTCCATCCAGACATACTCTACCCATTTCCTTGTTAACTTCGTTAACAGGCTTGAAAATCGTGAAAAATTTCTCACAAAACGTCGGTAGTACCTAACTAATCTAAGAAAACTACAAATTTCTCTAACACTAGAGGGTCTGGGACATTCCTCAATCACCTTTGTTTTTGAAGGGTCCACAAAAATTCACTTACTTGTGATCACATGTCCTAAGAACATGACTTGCTTCATCCAAAAGTCACACTTTATGAACTTGGCATACAAATTCTCCTTTCTCAATGTCACCAACATAAGTCTTAGATGTTCTTCATGTTTTTTCCTTGATCTTGGAGTATATAAGAATATCATCAATAAACACTATCGCAAATTTGTCGAGGTAATGTTTAAAGAGTATATCCATCAAATCCATGATGATTATAAGGGAATTAGTAAGTCTTAAGGGAATCACTAGAAAATCATAGTGCCCATACCTTGTATGGAAGTAAATCTTCTGAATATATTCATTCTTCACCTTTAGTTAGTGATATCCAGAATAAAGATCCGATTTTGAGAAGTATTGAGATTATCTCAACTGATCGAACAAGTTGTCAATCCTTGGAAGAGGATACTTGAACTTTATGTTGATCTTGTTGAGTTCCCTATAATCAATACACAACCACCTTGTTCCATCTTTATTCTTCACAAAGTGCACTGGCACACCACAATGTGATGCACTAGGGCGTATGAACCCTTTGTCCAAATGCTCTTGTAGATTATTCTTTAACTCCTCTAGTTTGATAGGAGCCATCCTATAGGGACACTTTGAGATAAGAGTAGCTTCAGGTATATTGAGAACTCTACCTCATGATCTGAGGGAATTCTGAGAAACTCTTCATAAAACACATCACCATATTCCCTCACGATAGGAATTTCTACAAGGTTGGCACTTTCCTTTAACTCGACCATTTGGGCGAGGTATGATTCTTAATAGGGTATCAACACCCACACCGTTGAAGGATTTTTCAAAGGAGATTCGTGATCTTATTTGTATTTTTAGAGAAGTGTGGGATGGTTCATAATATAAAAAGATATTTCCTTTTTCCAACAGTTGATATGTGCTCTATATAACGAGATCCAATCCATTACCATTATAACATCAAATTACACCAAGGGAAGTATTATGATATTCGCTGGAAGAATATTCCCACATATGCCAATAGGAGAAGAGTAAAACACTTGGGTTGCAATGAGTGAACCACTTGGTGTTTTTAAAGATATTTCTACTTAAAGGTTTTGGGGATTCATTTCTATAGTTCTAGAAAACCTTGAAGATATGAAGGAATGCGTAGAACCATAATCAAATAAGACTTTTGCCATTATTGAGTGACTAGGAAGTGTACCTTGTACAAATTAATTATCTTGATCCACTTTATAAGTAGTGATTGAATAAGACTTCCCTTATTCCTTTCTCTTTGGTGGCTACTGATGCTGATTACCCTAAAGGACTCAAGGTTTAGTGCACTAGCTTGCATAGTTCCCTTGCTCCCAATAGTTGTATCATTGAACCATGGGTGGTTCTATCCTTTATTCCACTACATTATCCTTCCTTTTAATGTCTTTTAGACCCTCTTGATCATGGTGACCTTCTTTCCCACACTTTAAGCATTTCCCCTTCCCTTTGAGGAAATTTCCATGATGCAACTTCCCATATTTTTGGAATGTGGGTCATTGAGTTTTATTCCCACCTTTATCATTAGATTACCCAACTTGAAACTCCTTCTTTCGTTTCTTATCAACATAGCCATGAGACCATTCTAAAAACTCCATCTCCAATTTGAGATCACATCAAACAAATTCTTCATAACTTTCAAAGTCTCGAATTTCAAGATCCTTTCGAAGGTGATATTTTAATCCACTAAAGAACCTATCAATTTTGCTATCATTGTTGATAAAAAAACATGAAGCATACATTGAAATACTTGTGAAATTTTCTTCATAGGTCGTGACAAATGCTCCTTCCTTTTTCTTGAGCTCTATGAATTCTCTCTCCATCTTCATATGAAGATTTCATGGGAAATACTTGTTAAGAAACACGATCTTAAAGTATTCCCATTCTATCTCTTGAATTTCATCACTTGGATTGGTGTTATTAATCAAATCCCACCATTGATCGGCCTCTTCATCTATACAATAAATGACTAGTGTCACCTTCTCAATCAAATAATATTTAAGCACATAAAATATCTTCTCCATGTATTTGACCCATTGTTATGTAACTAGTGGATCGGAAGATCCACTAAACGTCAGTGGTCATTGCCGCATAAAACATTCGATAGCCAATTTCTCCCTCTTTGGTGAAGGAGGATGTTCCCCATTATTATTTTTACTGTTCATAACCTGAGATAGTTGGGTAATAATATCTATGAATTTTTGAACTCCACATCCCAAAGCATTGGGGATGTCGTTTGGGAAATTGTTTCATTGTCCCTCACATGGGTTGTTGGCCTGATTTCTCCTGGTTCCCACCATTTTATAAAATATAAATGGTTAGAAAAAAATATAAGTCATCAGGTAATTAATAAATAACTTATTAATTTGTACAATTTTTACTAAAATAATAACTTATGAGGTCCCAATGTAAATCTTCTTGTGTGAATATTTCTACATAGTCTCATGTTAGAGGTTTTCTCTAGGGTTCACTAATCCTAATTACCAAATTAACTAAACCTTTCCTCTGATACCAACTATAGTGACCCTTCCTTTTCTTACATTAATTTTACATCATTATAAATATAAAAAATAATAGTATTACAACCCAAGGATCTAGAGGTTTAGTGTCTTGGGAAAACTAGGACCATACATAACATTTACAACATCAAGCATAAACATTTATTTAATTCCTTCTTCTCTAGCTTTTTATTGGCACTTGAACTCCCCTTAGTACATGTAGTCACCTGAGGATATACATAAAAAGGGGATGATATAAAATAATAGTAAGAGGATAGATAAGAACAATATAACAATGGGTGAGAATAATCATAACATAAGCAAAGGATCATGAACATGGAAGGAAGCATTAATAAAAGACTTGAAATGTGGCAATGCATAAAAATGAAACATCATGTCTTAGTGGACCATCTACAAAAAATAGTTGTGAACAAAGATATAATCATTTTCAAACATCTTTTAACTTTAAATCATGTGGTTCATCACTTTACCCAATGAATTTTAGGGCTGTATAATTCTAGGCACACCCATCACATTCAAACATTCATATTGCGCTATATAATTTTGGGCGCACTCGTCACATTATAAAATTTTCATTATCATAAATGAAAAATAGAACATATATCAATCATGAACCTAAATAAACATAGAAATTAATGGGTTTAAACTCATAATAACACATTCATAAACTTTGGGTTTCCAAAATAAAGGGGTAATAACATACTTGATACAAGAACCATCAACCTTGAGTGAGAAGTAAAAGGTGTGTTCTTGAAAGAAGATTTCTTTTGGAAAACATTGTGTTTGACATAAAATCCAGTGTATAAAATTTATATCCTATAACAGGTAATATAATGATGAAAACATTATTTTTAAGGAGTAACCATACCAAAAATGGAGTGAAATATGGAGAACCCGGAGAAAAAAAGTTGGGTTTCAGAATTTCCCCTTACCTTGTATCCGAATACTTTTTTCACTTTAATGTCCTTTATAACCAAATTATATTCATTAATTAACAATTAAATAACCTTTTTACATGAATATTGTTAATTATGGTTTCATTAAGTTATTTTATGGGCCTTTGGATGAGTCATAGAGTTTAAATCAATTGTTTGGGAATGTTCGTTTTTATGGTTTTCTTGAACGATTCACTTGTATTGATAAATGGAAGTTCGTGTAGAACATGGATAAAAATATAGAACTAATATTTCAAGTTATTAATGATATTATAGGATTTTAAATTATATTACAATTATTTTTTTTATATACCATGTGGATGAATCATTAGTTAAGATTTAATGATGATCGTTTTAGGTTAATTTGGGCGGTTTTTGGATCACAACGAACATGTTTTGATTTATCATATAGTAATATGTACATAAGTTAGTTCCAGAATATAATATGATATAATATATATAAAATAATATGGTTCAAACATAAAAATGGTTTCATGACCAGATCTTAAGGCTGTAAAGGAAATTGAAAACATGTCATTCTTGAAGGTGATAAATTAACACATCACGAACAACGTTTTCCTTTCTAAAATACAAAGAAGAGGATAAGGGGGTTGGATGATATAATATACCATTAGTATCATAAAATTCCATTATATTTATGATATTGTAGTTACCATACAATGTATATGAGGATAGGTGGGGAGAGAATAAGAAAATAACTTGAAATTGAAAGAAATTTAAAGGAAAAGAAAGAGAGGAATTACCTCTCGAGTCCTCCTCTTGAGATCCTCCTTAAGGAACCTAGTATTGGTATTTTTATGAGAACAAAATCTCTTGGATGTGGGGGAGGGGATAGGGAATATTTTTGGGTAGAGTTTATACAAGTCTTGAATCTTGAGAGGTGTGAGGAAGTGAGGGTGTGAAGGGTGGTATTTATAGTGGAGGGAGGAGGGTTTTCCTTAATATTTAATTCATTAGTTTATTAATTTCCACCAAGATAAGAAATAGCAATGATTACATGACCAATAATAGTAAATAGGGCATGTGATTTGGAGATTTGGGTGCTTACATCACTTGTGATGTCAGTAATAGTGGATTTAAATTATAATGTATTTATACATTAAATTAATGCATTTTACTATTCACAAAAATTCTTGTATTTCAGAAAAATCTCAAAAATTCACCCTAACCATTTTTAAATGTGCAGAATCCAAAAATTAATTCAATTTTTCAAAAATAACTTTCTAAATATTATTAATTTAATTTTTATTTAAAATCATAATTTACTTGAAAATTATAGTTTTAAAACATTTATTTACTTATTTCTAAACATAGGTACATCATGCTTTCACTTAAATCCTATATATATACTATAATAGGTGAGTTTACTATTCATAAGGGTATATCCCTATTTATAAGGGTAACATTACTATTTATAAGGGTATGTTACTATTCACCAAAATTTAAGTTTGTTCTATTAGACTCCAAAAATCACCCTGAACACAACCGTGTATGTCAGATTTTTGAAATTCAAAACACAGAAGTGGGAAAATTATGTTTAATGGTCAAATAGTATTTAGTATCATTATATTTCATTGTGTTTCCTAATGCGATTATACTTTAAGGCATAATTATAAGAAGGGAATTCCATTGATAAAACTTTGGGTCGTTACAAAATTACCAATTTTCTTTAAATATATTAAAACCTAAAACACTTTCATTTATCCTTTAGTGGACATCCTTAAACATGGGAAAGATCATTTGAAATATAATTCATGGGATTTGGTTCCAAATCTCTGTCCAGAATCGGAATCGAACACCATCAGTCTCGTTTGATCCATGCTAGTTCTTCACCCGTTCTTCATTTTTCTATCAATCTGGACCAAATCAGATATCGATACTGGACGAGTGATCTAGTAATGACCTACAGTAGGTGGTATATAACTTTACTTCATGGTTTGGTGTTTTATATATCTATTTTTCATTGCGCCTCACACCATAGTTTCTAGTGATTCCCCTATAATGAGTTTAATGTTTGAATTGAAACCTGTTAGGTTTCCCTTTGTGTACCTTTGATATGGTTGGAGGTTTTTACCCTAACCTAGGTCACCCATGGGGTGTTCATTTTTATTTTCCTATTATTATATCACCCATGGGGTGTGTGTAAGATTTCCCAGTTAGATAAACCCTTTATAAATTGATTAAATTGAATTGAATTGAATGATTGGGAGAGAGTTGATGCCTCATTTTCCATGTGATAACAAGATGTAAATTATTAAACTGTTTAATTGGATTTTATAGAAATTGTGGAAATGAGTGGGTAAAATCATGAAATGTGAATGCTCTGAATGATATGATTAATTGAAGATGGTAGTGGATGCCTTAGTTGGTATACCTTGGATCCCGATTCCATAAAATTCCATGAATGTTTATCCCATGGATCTTGTTTACAGTAGTGGATGCCTTGGACCTATTTCCTCCTTGGGTATTGATTTTATAGGATTCCTTAGGCCTTTCTAACCCTTAGATATATATTTATTGGTATTTAATTGGACATGGTCTTTTGACCTGCTCCTTGGACCCCACCCAAGTCTTTAACAAGTTTCCATAGAGATGCTCCTAGGACTTGATGTGGATGCCTTGGTCTTCTATACCTTGGATTTGGCCCTTCATGGTTTGACACTTTTTATTACATAGTGAGGCCATTGCAGATGACTTGATTATACGGCGTGGGCATGATAAATGATATAAAATTGGTTATACGACATGGTCATGATGGATTTTATACACTTGGTTATACGAAATGATCATGGTGGATATTTTGGAATGTTCTATGGATATCCCTAGTATAGGTATCGACTTAAAATTATTAGACTAGATAATGTTACTTGTTTATTTATTATTTTTTATATTACCCTTGTTTATGGGAGCTTAACTGTTGTTTGTAGGGAGCCTTGTTTGGATAGATAGTACCACTTATTACTTGGGCACTTTACTATTAGTACTTCTTTACCTATTATATATATTGAACCCTACTTTAGCTTGTGTTTCACAACCTGGATTTGTTATAGAAATTGTTAGTGGTGGCCTACTGGGTGTTATGTCACACCTTGTTCAGGCTACTATTGGGTACTCAGATAGACTATATGGATATGGGTAGGGATTGGGGAAAGTTACCACAATATGATTCTTGATTTGTGCTATGCTTAGGAGTAGGGGAGCATAGGACCAAGCTGAGGCTCATGATACTAGCTGGGATAAATGTTTTAGTATTTTTGGTATTTTGATACATGTATTCTACTGGTTTTCTATATAACTATTTTCCTACTTTGTAGAGACATGACATGACACATCATTTTGTATATGAGATTACTTTTGGTATTGTTTATATATACTTATCTTGGATGTTTATCTTCTATCTAATTGATTTACTGATTCCTCTATCAATTGATATATTTACTAACACTATGCTACACTCTGACCTGAGGGCATAGTCTCCACACAGATACACCCTAGGTCCTCTCTACTAGTCAGCAACCTCGAACATTTGGGGAGATGATCTTGAGGTCATGTGACCAATCAGCTCAATGTACCGTTTAGTGGAATCTAGGTTGGGATGTTACAAAGTGGTATCAAAAGATTTTTATTTTATGGATTAATATTTTGTGACAATAGAAAGGAGATATATGAAGGTATCTGAATTTGGTAATGATCTTTTCCTAGGAGTAGCTAACCCATGTACAAAAAAACAAAATTCCCTAGAACAGAAATTGTTGTTTTATATATTTTGACCATTACAGTTGATTTGATTCCACCATTGGGTGATGCACCTGAATTATGATGCTATTATTAATATGATTGAGGGATATATTTTACCATTGCTCGATGAGATGAGGGTATAAATCTCATGCATCTTTTTAGTAACCTATTAGGATTCATATTCCATGAATTATGCCATGCCATATAGGATGCACTGCTTGACTGCATGACTCTCTGATATGTTCCTTGTGTGATATACCTACTATTTGATAGATTATTTGTACATATAATTGAGAAACTTGGTTGGTAATTATAGTTATTGCTATAAATTAAATAGTTTTTTTCCATATTAGACAATAGAATACACCCTAAGTGGTCAACTGTGACATGTTGAGTCATGGACCATTGGTTGTATGGACTAGAACATGTAATGGTATAGATTAGGAAGATTCCATATTTTTGATTTATGAGGTGTATGGGACCTTGTGGATCAAAAGTGGTAACCCATTGGTTCAACCATTTAAAGATAAATGTGAAATGAATGTGAATTTAAATAGAAATTGAATTTGTTAAACAGAGAACTAGACCTTGACCTAACTTTTGAGTGGCCAGAAGGCAGTGTCTTTAGTGATGTTTACGACTGTTTATTTTTTACCAGTCTTGGATTTAGAAGCAGGAATAGGGGTGTGACCTTTTTATAAGAATACATCGACCTTTCCTATAATTTTAGTTGTGATAATTGGTTATTGATCATTTATAAGGTGTGTGTTTGGTATTATAGAGACATTTCACCATGATGACCTCTAGTCGCATGTTAGGAGTGTGGTGAAAACTATGATCCAGAGGTGGTGGAAATGAGATACCAATAGATCCTCCTATATTTATAGCTAAGGAACTATTGGTTTTACCAGACATAGGTGTCGAGGCATAGTTCCACAAGGGGTTTTTACACTATATATATACTTTTTAGGGAGCACCACAGCTTGCCTCGTCAATGGAAGAGCTGACGCATGTGTTCCAATAACAGAATCCTCCCAAATTTTTGAGGGATGGTGGTCCAAAGGTTACTGATATATGGATTGAGACTATTTTTTTAATATTTGAGTATATAGAGACACCCACTGAGAGGAGATAGAAACTCACAACATATATGCTTCGAGGAGCAGCTAAGCGCTGGTGGGATGTTTTGAACTAGGATGATGCACTATGAGATATCGTTTGGAGGGATTTCCAAACTAGGGTCTATGATTTGTTTTTTCCCAAGACTTTGAGAGTAAAGTGGGCCAATGAGTTTATGCATCTAGAGCAGGGAAAGATGACTGTTATGGAGTATTTGACATTATTTATAGATCTTGAATGTTATGCATTGATATATCTTGTTGATGATTCATTGAGGGCGAGATGCTTTAAGGACGGTCTCAAAAATTCCATTCGATCTAAGGTTAATATGTTTAGGTTGATGACTATTACTGAGATAGTGAATCATGTGCTGATTACAGAGCATAACCTGAGAGAAGTTGGGGGTGCAGAGTAGGGAAGTTTAGCCTTTTGACCTAGTGGTTCAATTTTTAGTGGAAGGAAGTGACGTTTTGAGGCTTCTCACAAGGGGAGTATCATCCCAGCTGTTAGTACTGGTAGATCTATTTTATTTCATCAGTGTGGTAGATGGGAATATATGAGGAATCAATGTGATAAATACCTTGTAGAGTTCTGATCTTGGGGTAGGATGATCCACATATAGTGTTTTTACAGGACCTTCCCTCTAGCAGTTAGTAGAAGGGGGTTAGCTCTGACTCTAGGTTCAGGGTCGGGTTTCACAGCTCCATTTCAGGCTAGGAGATGGAGTAGTACTGGTCATTCAGGATGAGGTGGTGGTTGTGGACAAGGCATCCATGCACTAGTTGTACCTAAACAACAGAGTGGTTCAACTCTAGGTAGTGAGGTTATTTCACAGGGCCATAGTTCATGCCATATATATTCTATACAGCCTACACTTGAGGAGAAAAGCACCGAGCCATCTACAGGTGAGAGGTATGATATTAGTAGACTCTATTCTAGTATATGATCTTTTTGATATAGGTGCATCTCATAGTTTCATATCTATATCTATTGGGGAGATCATCGGGCTCATTTTTCAGTTTTCTGATGGAATTATGACCTTGGATACTCCGTTGGGGATGATAACAGAGGGTGTATGACTATGAAGGGAGTTACCCCTTGTGATTGGTGGGTTTCAATTTTTATGAGATTTTTTTCCTTGATATTACCGGTTTTGATGTCATACTTGGTATGGAATAGATAGTTTCTTATCAAGCCCATGTTCATTACTATTTCTAGAGGGTGAATTTCACATCACCAAAGGGCTGATTTTTTATTCAAAAGGGTGAATGGGATGTTTGGGTGATTAGAGATGGACCACAACATCATGGGCTGGGTGGGATGATAACCCAAATTACTAGTTTGTATCTGGATGATCAGGGAGCAAATCAGGCAGACTTCCCTCCAATAGTTTATTGTTTCAAAGATGTTTTCCTAGATGAATTTTATAGTTTATTTCTTAATAGATAGGTGGAGTTCTCTATCAATCTAGTTACAGTAGATGCAATAGTATTTATTACTCCTTATAGGACGATTACTATAGAGTTGTAGGAGCTCAAGAGGCAGCTAAAGGATTTAGTGGCAAAGGGGTTTATACGAACAAGTACTTCTCCATGGGTTTCTCTGGTCCTTTTTACAAAAAAGGTAGATGGAACCCTTAGGATATTTGTGGATTATCAGAAATTGAACTAGTTGATGGTTAAGAAATAATATCCCTTACTATGGATAGATGAAAATTTTGATCATATTTGAGGATCTTAGGTATTCTAAAAGATTTATTTGAGATCTGGATATCATCAGGTAAATTTTCAACCTATATCCATACCTCATAAAACTTTTCTTAGCAGGTATAGTCTATATGAGTATCTGTTCATGTAGTTCAATCTCAAAAATTCAACAATAGTTTTCATGGCACTGATGAACTGAGTTTTTCATCCTTATCTAGATTCATTTGTGGTGGTATTCATGGATGATATCTTGGTGTATTCTCATAATCAACACAACCATGAAAAATATCTTGAAATAATTTTGGATACACTGAGAGTGAATCAGTTATATTCCAATCCCACAAAGTGACACTTCTAGAAGGATAAGATTCACTTCTTGGGTCATATTATCCCAAAGATATGTGTATCCGTTGAATCATAGAAGGTGAGAGCTATATTTTCCTAGGTGAATCCCAAGAAATTATTTGATATTTAGAGTTTTTTGGGGCTATTTGGATATTACATGCATTTTATACAGAAATTATCATGCTTAAAAACACCTATGATGGGCTTGACTAAGAAGGGTGTGAAGTTTGTATGGACATATACCTATGAGATAGCCTTTAGGGAGAAAAAAGGGATACCGACTTCAACACCGATCCTGATTCTACTAGAGATGGGTATGATCTACACTGTGTATTGTGATTCATCATGTATCGGTCTAGTATAAGTTCTTATATAAGGAGATAGAGTCATAGAATATGGGTCTCATCATTTGAGGACACACGAGAGGAATTACCTAAAACATGATATTGATTTAGCTTCATTTGTTCATGATTTGAATTATTGGAGGCATTAATTACTAGGGGAGCATTTTTTGGTGTACACAGACCAAAAAATCCTTAAGTATACATTTACACAATGTGATTTAAATTTGAGGAAGTGAAGGTGGGTTGAGTATATACATTATTTTGACTTAAAGATTGCCTATATGTTGGGAAAGGGCAGTGTTGGGGATAATAAAATGAGAATGAGGGCTGATATATAGACAGTTTAGGAGTCCATTAGTGAGTGGAATCTTATAAATTTATTCTTTGATATGCACTTAGCGGTGTATGATAATCAGGGACAGAAGCCATGATCTCTACCCTTTTTGGATAGCGTGAGCATGAGGCAACTATCAGATTTAAAGGGACTAGTCCAATGGGAGAGTGTGGCAGGTGAGGTCCCACCTCCTAGTTGGATCATGGGAGCGGATTAAATTCTATGTATTCATGGTCGCGTATGAGTTCCAAAAAAAATATGTGAGAAGATGATGCAAGATCTTCATGACTCAATTTGGACATTGCATCCCAATGTTACCAAGATGTATCATGATTTACATTGTCAGTATTGGTAGACAGGATGAAACATTAAGTATCTGGTTTTGTTATGAGGTGTTCCACCTATCAGCAGGTGAAGGCAGAGTATCAATGATAGATTATACTTTTACAACTGTTACTCATTCGTAAGTGAAAATGGAAAGATGTTGTGATGGATTTCCTGATCGTATTTCTGAGGTAACCTGAGGTAGTGATGTTGTGTGGGTTATTGTGGTCAGCTCACAAAGGTTTCTCATTTCCTACTGATTAGGGATACCTTCTCAGTGGATGTACTTGGAAGATTGTATATTCATGAGATAGTAATACTTCATAGGGTTCATCTGAATGTTGTATCAGATACGGATTCCCGATTTATGTCTTGTTTCTGGAAGATTTTGCAGAGTTATTTGGGAAACAAGTGATTATGAGCATAAATACCACCCTCAGACTGATGCCCAATTTAATAGAATGATTCAAGTGATTAAGGAAATGATGGGAGAATGAATCCTAGATTTTGGGGGATCTTGGAATAGAAATATACCCATAGATGAGTTTACCCACAAAAAAATTTATCTGGAAACTATATAGATGGAACCTTATGAGGATTTATATAGTAGTCCATGTTGATCACCCCTGTACTGGTTAGAGGTAAGTGAGGAATCTTTATTGGGACTGATTCTCTTGTAGGAAACTTCTGAGTAAGTCCAATTGATAAAAAAGTGTATGGATACTACATAGTCTTGATAGAAATATTACACAAATCACCATAGACAACCTCTAGAGTCGAGGTTTGGGATTATGTCTTTTTACATAACTCATTGAGGTAGGAACACAGATAGATTAGGGGACAAGGTAAGATTTCACCATGATATTTCAGGTCATTTGAGATTATAGAGAGAGTCAGGACAGTAGCTTATTAATTTCAGTTACCTCAGAGGTACCAGATCATGTACGGCATCTTCAATGTATCTCAGCTGCACCGCTATCACTCAGACCCATCTCACACTCTGCAAATGGATGATGTGGAGTTACAGGTTGATGTTTCCTTTGAGGATCATCCTATTAATATTGTTAACAGGAGAAAGATGGTTCTATGAGTCCTGTCACTTCCTCTAGTACATGTGCTATGGTAGAAAAACCATTTACAAGAAGAGACTTGGGAGTGGGAGACCAATGTACGTGCTTAGTGGATGGATTTATTCTCAGGTGATTCCTCACTACCCATATAAGGGAAATTCGGGGATAAATTGATTTAATGGTGGAAGATTGTAAGATCCTGAGTTTTCTTATGAGGTATATATATATATATATATATTCGTTTTAAATGCTTGTTTATGTCCTAATGTGGTTTTCCAATGTTATTACGGGTGATTCAGGGGTTTCCATGGCTTGTTATAATCTCAGATCCCTACTTCTTGAAAAAAATAGATAGGACACATGGTTAGATAAAACCATATGGTACATGCCATATGATTACTTTTAACCATGCAAGGTGGTTCATGCCTCTATCAAGAGACACATGATTTCAAGAAACTGTGCGGAGAGGGCACACACCCATGAGAGGGGATCTATAGTTTTTGACAGTGGTAGAGACATGGTTTTCCTATTGTTTTCCAAACTATGTGCATGAACCGTGCAAGGTTCCCTTTGAGATAGTGAAAGGTGCATAATTGGAACACAATTTGGCCAATTGTGCTACCAAACCGTGTGCGGCCCAATGTTTCTTGGGGAAATTACCAATTTCCCTTAAATTTATTAAAAACTAAAACTCTTTCATTTATTTTTCAGTGGATAAACTTGAACATATGAGAGATCCTTTGAAATAGAATTCATAGGATTTGGTTCCAAATCTCCATCCAAACTTGGAATCAAAAACCATTGGTCACATTGGATCCACGTCAGTTCTTCATCTGTTATTTTTTCTCTCAATCTAGACTAAATCAGAGATTAATACTGGATGATTTCTATACTATAGACCTACATAAGGTGTTCTATATTGTTCCCTCATGGTTTGGTGTTTTTATAGTTATTTTTCATTTTTTATCATGTCATACATTTCTGTAGTTTCCCTAAAATGAATTTAATGTTTGAATTGGATGAATTGGAATCTATTAGGTTTCACTTTGAGTACTTTTGATATGGTTGGAGGTTTTTTCACTAACCTAGTCCACCCATGGGGTGTTCCTTTGTATTTTATAATTGTTATAGAACCCATGGTATATGTGTGAGTTTTCCTAGTTAGAGGAAGCCTTTATAAATTGATTGAATGGAATTGAATTTAATGTTTAGGAGAGAGTTTATGCCTTATATTCCATGTGATAGCATGATGTGAATTGTTAAAAATTTTAATTGGATTTTAAAATAATCATGGAAATGAGTGGGTAAACTCATGAAATGTGAATGTTTCAAATGAGGCGATGAATTGAAAATGGTAGTGGATTCCTTGGTTGGTATACCTTGAATAATAATTCCATAGGATTCCATGGATGTTTCTCCCATGGATCTTGTTTACAGTAGTGGATGCCTTGGGCCTATTTACTCCTATGTTCTTTATTTCGTAGGATTCCTTGGGCTTTTCTAACCCTTGGATCCGGTTTGATTAGGCTTGAATTGAACATGGTATTTTGACATGATCCTTGGAACCAATCCAAGTAATTACCAAGTTTCCATTAAGATACTCTTGGTACTCGATGTGGATGCCTTGGCCTTTTATGCCCCAGTTCACCCCTTAGTGTTTTTAAACTTTTGATTACACGGTGAGGTTGTTGTGGATGACTTGATTATATGGAATGGCCATGGTAAATGATATAAAATTGGTTATAGGATGTGGTCACGATGGATTTTATAAACCTGGTTGTACGACGTGTCCACGCTAGATCTTTTGGTATGTTCTATGGATATCCTTGGTAACAGTATCATGTTACATTTGTTAGACTAGATATTGTGACTTGTTTATTTATTATTTTAACACTACCTTTTTTTTGAGAAACGTGAGTGCATAAGATCTTATATAATAGAAAAAAACATTATAAGAGTCTAAAAGAGGGTATTTTACATTTTTCTCGATGAAAGATGGAAATAATTTCACTAGGAAGTGAGATAGAGTGATGACATACTGTATCATTCACTCCTATATTGGAAATACCATCTATGAGGTAATTCACTTCATGAAAAGTTTGTGTGATAATGAAATTCACGGAGGAGAGCACATCCAGACAGTTCACCCACCCTACTGTTATCTTCCATGAAAGATTCACCACTCCCATATGGATTGTTTGGAAAATGATGGTAGAGTATCACTCAAACCATATATTGTTCCAATTCCATTATCATGAAAAGAAAAGATATCTGATTAATCAAATAATTTCAGCTTCAAGGTCATTGGCATGACCATAGGGGCCATAGAGGAATTCCATCACATCACTGCTGTGGCCTCTAAAAATGACCCCATATCCATCGGGCCCTGAATTTCTCCTTGATGCCCCATAAATATTACATTTTATCTATCCATAGAATGGAGGAGACCTAAAAACTTCAAGTGTACCGCTATCTTGGAAAAATTCCCTAATATTTTTAGTATTATTAGAATGCATTGATCCTGCACTGTGTTGCTGCACTACGTAGTATGTAGCATATTTTCATTTCGAGTAGTATCCATGATCTCAACAGCAACAAGATTGACATTGAATTTTTTTATGTTCTCGAATCACCTTATTCCAACCCCTCCAAATTACATAAAGAAACTCAACATAGGAATTCCGGAAGAGAAGCATGATTTGTGCAGAGAACTACAAGCCGCGTACAACGCGCATCAGCTCTTGTAGGGAGGTAGTGTTCGAGGGTTGAATTTACAAGATTTCAAACAAAGTTTTCCATAGATAGGATGTTATGTTGCAACAAAAAAATAGATGTCCAACATCCTCCCTGTGTTGGTGACACATGACACATCTTGAGCATAAATAAATTCCAACATTCTATAGATTAGCATCAACCAGTACCTTATTGAAAGAAAGTCTCCAAAGGAGTGTGAATCTCGGTAGAAGAATCCACTTTTTTTTGAAGTTTCCAATCCATTGACTGATTATATGTACCAAATGAATATATAAGTTCTTGGAGTCAAAAATTATATTAAAGGTTGGATCCTAGATTAGTATATCATCTTGATTCAGGAAATCATAACTAGAAACCGTTGCAGTAATATCATCAGGCATGGTGTCCATGCTGTCTATCTGTTCCTTGATCAAAATGATTTGGTTAATGTCCTATTAATGGGAATTAACTCACTAAATCAATGGGGACCCCATCCAATTATCGTGCCAGAATCTAAATTTGGAGTTCCTATTAGAAAGCCAACGAGAATGATTGTGATTTTTTTTAAATAACTTCTTTATACTAGGCTAAATGGAGGACTCCAAGTAACTCATGTTTCCCACAACGAGCTTTGTAAGAAATATAGTTCTCAAGAAACCAAGTGACTCTTAATGATTGTTGATTAACCTCCAAAAAAACTTGGTAAAGAGGGACTGATTGAAAAAATCCAGATTTTTTATTCCAATTCCACCAAAACAATTGGGTAGGCTACAATTTTTCCAAGGGTCTGTAATGACTATCCTTTCCAAGATGCTCCCACTCTAGACAAAGTTTCTCATCATAGAGTTGATGGTTTTAATCATAGAAGCAGGCCAAGAACCATTACCCTTATTTATGGGAGCCTGACTATTGTTTGTAGGGAGATTTTTATGGATAAAGAGTACCACTTATTCCTTGGTCACTTTACTATTAGTATTGCTTTACTTTTTATATATATTACACACTACTTTATCTTGTATTTTACAGTCTAAATTTGTTATTGACACCATTGGTGGTGGCCTATTGAGTGTTATCTCATACCCTATTCAGGCCGCCGTTTGATACCTGAACAGACTATATGGACACAGGTAGGGACTGGGGTAAGAACACACAATACGATGCTTTATTTTTTCTATGCTTAGAAGTAGGGGAGCACAAGAACAAGATGAGGCTTGTGATGCTAGCTAAGATATCTATTTTGGTATTTTTGGTATTTTGATACATGTATTGTACTGTTTTTATGTATACCTATTTTCTTACTTTGTAGATACATGACATGAAACATCATTTTGTATATGAGATTACTTTTGGCATTGTTTATATATACCAATCTTGGATGTTTATCTTCCGTCTGATTGATTTATTGCTTCCACTATCGACTGATATGTTTACTACCATTATGTTGCACTCTTAATTGAGGGAATAGTCTCCCTATGGACACACTCTAGGCCCTCACTATTAGTTTTCATCCTCTATAATTTGGTAATATTTTCTTGAGGCCATGGGACCCACCAGCACGGGGCACTATTTAGTGTCATCCGGGTCGGGATGTTATAGAGTGGACTAGGGGATCTCTTTGCCATAAACAACTATAAATATTCTATGTTTAATATTCTTATTAATATTTTTATTTATATTTATTTCTTATGATAATAAAATATTAGAATATATCATACCTTAAAATAGGGTAGTTTTAAGTTAAGAAATTTTCAAAAACTCAATTCACCTCCTCTCAAGTCTTTGTGCAGCTCTTCTCCAACCAATAAAATTATGATGTTCCATGATTTTCATGGATACTTATAAAGTATAAGTGATAGTGTAAGTATTTATATTCTAATTACACAATTATCTTTATTCCTTTAAATCCAAGATATGTGAATCGTCATTAAAATGACTTTAAATAATATTTAATGTTTAAAATTTATGTTTAAATACTTAGAAAATGATTAAAATACTATATTTAATAAAGTGTATAGGAAATTATTGAGAATATAATTCATGGTTCATTAATGTGCTACTTAAAATTTTTAAAATTACTTTTATGACCTTATATGTTGAAAATGTGTTGTCATAGTAAAGGTTAAAAGGGTTAATGTGGGGGTTAAACTAAGAGATAAGGTTCAAAATTCCACTTAAGTTTATATAAATTTGATTTTTTTAATTTATTATGACATTATACTCTTAAAATTTTAATATATGGAAATTTGGATCCATTTTACATGAGTTATACATGTTATAATTTTAATATTTCATGTGTTTAAAAGATTTCCACCCACCTCACTTATAAAAGGTCACCTCATATCATCTATTACTCATACATATTGAGATATTTAACTCAATAAATCCCTAAAAATATACCTCCAAAACATCCCTACTCACTTCCTAGAGGTCTTTTTATTAATAAATGACCAATCCTAAAAGGTTTATGGTGTAATACAAATAAGGTTTTTCAAATAAGAGGTATAAATCTTAACCAAGTGTTTTCATGTTTATTTCTTATTCCACCTCCTTTAAATATTATATAACCATTATGATATTATAAAATAAATATTTTATTTATAATTAAATTTTATTATGTTTATATCACAACCCATTTTCACCTCCTTTCCCATGCACCGTGAAATTAAAGTATCACTTGTATGTACGTAAAAACTACCGTCTCTATAAAATGATGTAATTTGTTTTTCATAACTGCCTCATATGGTTGGTTAAAATGATGGATCAAATGAATATATATGATATTTATGAAATAATTTTGTTTTTTCAAGTATAATATATTACTTATCTTCTTACCCATTAATCCATTGTAAAATGATAACATCGCTCGTGTGTACGTGTGGACTACCACCTCCATAAAGTGATGTGATTCATTTTTCATTTCCACCGTACATAGATAATTATAAGGATGGAACTAATGAATAAATATGATATTTATAATATTATTATCATTATTTTAAAGTAAACCTTTATCTATTTCATTTTCTTTTCATCCATTAGAAAAATGAAAACATTGCGCATGCGTACGTATGAACTACTGTCTCTATGCCATGATGTATTTAATTTTTCATGAAAATTTTAATGAATGGATTTAAAAATGTATTTAAGGTATTAAAATGATAATTATAATATTTTTAAGATTATATATATTATTAAATCATGACCAAGGTGTAAGGATTGAAACCATCAAACTAAAATATTTATGGAAAACAAAACAGTTAACACTCAAATATTGATTTTAACAAAAAATAATTAATAAATGGGTAAGATGAAATTATTAATGACCATTATATAGTAATATAAATACAAATATGGTTTTTATATATATTAATAATAAGTAAAAATTTATTATACAAGAGATTAGAGCATGTCCAACCAAGCGGAAGTCTGAGGTAAAGTTTTATTTCACAATCTCATTATTATTTTAGATTGTTTATGTTTAAGTTTAAGTTGGGTAATTATATGATATTTATATATTGAAATCTATATATTTTATTCTACTATGGTTATTTATATGGTTTTAAAGTATTATTTTCATTTTTATCTTCTTTGTTACTCAAAATACCAAAAGAAAGTTTATAATAAAATCTGACCGTGTTTCTCTTATTTTGGTCAAAAATATTTCTCCTTAATGTCCATATTTTTTAAAATTTTATAAAAGTTATTATACACTTTTAAATTATTGATAAATTTATTTTTATTACATAATTTAATTTATTTACAAATGTTTTTTAAGTAATCTTCCTTTTTCTTTCCAAATAAGTTAGTTTTGACTTTATACAAAAGTGGGAAAAGAATTTTTTTAACGTTTACCGCATGATTGAATTTTCACACCATAATAGTAATTATTTTTATCAATATTAATCTATATATTTCCATAGTTTTTTTAAATAAAATCCCATTCCCATTATTCTATTAATTTTTAGATTTAAAATTTTTTCAAAACAAAAGTATATTTCTTCTTATTTTAAAAGTGGATTTATAAGGTTTTAATAAAAGAAATTTTCATCAATGTTGACATCATTTAAGGATTATTATGGTTAAATAGGGATATAATATAAATATAATTTCCACCTTATTTATTTAGATGGTTTATGATAATGTTGTTCTATTTATTTATTATGGAAAATTATTAACATTTTGTATGCTAGTTTTAAATATGAATGTTTATGTTTATTATGTATTTAATTTTTATTCATTTCTTTCATATGATGAATTAATTAGACTTATTAAGTGATGGGAGAGGCTCTTTATAACCCCTAAATTCATCATTAGGTATTATGAGACAAAATAGATTGGGTATTTGGAATATTCCATACCTATTTATGTATGATATCTTGGCACGAGGCCATGATAATAAGATTATGTTGTTCAACATTATACATTATATCATTACGAAACTAGATATTTTTATTGATGTGATTATTTATATTGTTATGTAATCCATGGATATATTACCCTTTTTATGATATTATTTATATAAAATATTTGATTATTTTTTATCTTTTTTATATTATTTATACTTTATTTATTCTATGACAAATTCTATTGTATGATTTAACTTATTGAGTATCTAGGCTTACCCTTTATTATGTTTTCCTTTTAACAAGATACCAAGAAGATATTTATGAATGATTTCAGGGTTATACTATAAGAAATAATAAATTTATAACTATAATTATAATTTTTATCCCACATCTTCAAATGTAATGTGAGAATCATGTATGTATATAGTCTCCCAAGACTACCAAACTATTTGATCCTATTAGATGTGATCTATTGTGTCTTGTTCTAATGTAGTAAGATAACCACCATGTCTAAGCTACTGGAGCTGGGGTGTTACAATCAATGTATGTTTGTTTTTTTATTTGAATTTATAATTTATAATACTTATTTTTTTATGATCTATGTATCATATATTTCCCTTATATGTAGGAACTGTGTGTATATGATAAATTTAATGTATCAAAATACTTTGGAACCCCTCAATTTCATGTGAGTAATGTTGTAAAAAAATGAAGGTTCCTAATGAGTCGATAATATTCAATGGTGCATCTATACACAATGGTTAAGTGGATTGACTGCTTTTTAGAAGTCTAGTAAATCAAACCCTACAAATATTTACACCTAGTATGTGGTTATTTTATTATTTTTTTGATAAACCAAACTCACTTCATATAGATCATGATTATTTTATTATTTTTATTGATAAATTTTAATTAATGTTTAATGTGAATGTATAAAGTAAGTCTAATAATAAATCTATAAATAAGGAAATTTATATTTCATTTAAAATATTTAATTAATCATAAATTAAAAAATAGATATAATATTAAAATAACGGTTTGAAAAAAAAACCATGAATACATATATATTTTCAAAATAATAAAAATATTAATTTAAATGGTTTTTACAAATTATTTTTAAAATGAAATTTATCCTATATATATTTACAAAATAAAAGATAAGTTTATTTTTTTAAATTCAAATAAATACAATATTCAAATTTTTTAATGAAATAAATAGTGAAATATATCTTGTAGAATAAAAAAATTAATTTAATTAAATTAAAAAAATTGAGATATCACTACATTTTCCTAAATCTTTATTAATATAAAATTACATAAAATATAAAAATGTTTTCTTTTATAAATAATAATAAATATATTCTATTTTAGGTAGAGGAAATTGTAAACCGCAAATGAACATGTACTCAGGCACATCAACGAATCAAGTCTCACCTCTCCCTACAAGGAATGACAAAAACCCATTGGACCCATTTTATCAAATATTGAGATGTGAAGGCCTAAATTTTGGACAAAACTAAGGTCTAGCTGACTATGGACTAAAGGCCTCTGAAAGAGATGACCCGAAGACCCAAATGAGAAACTTTCATCATGTTGTATCGCTAGTCTTATGTCATGCCCCTACCATCAACCATCACACTGTATCATGTCTGAATGTTGTTCCTCCCCCACCAACCTGTGGTAGGGTACCCCTTTATCCCGCATCATAAATCTATAAGGGAGGTGTAATGGTTGATATATTTCAATGCACCTATCACCCTTTTGATCCGCCCACATGACGATGCATGCGTGACGCCCCACCACATCACTTGCAAAGTTACATTATACCACCCGACTAGTCTCACTATGTTGATCATTATGTGGCAAGAAACCCCTCTATGTTACATCAGAAATATGAGTGGATAGTGATATGATTGATAAGTTCCAACACACTCATTTTTGTTTTGATCCACTCACCCAGAAAATTATACGTGTTGTCACACTATACTTCATACCCGTTGCACCATGCCATCTACCTAGTTTCACTATAATTCTCTATTTCCTACTAGTGTTCAACCACCTTGTTTATTCCCATAGTATGATCCCATTTTTAATACCAAAAATGGACAACATACCCCCTAAATAGGTAGCCAAGATTTGAACCCTATTCTGGTGTAGAATTACGGGGTGAATTTACCACTCTTGTAGAAAATAAGGCATCCATGGAGGACCAAAATTGTGCGCTATCACACGTTTTGTAATTTTTTAAAAAATAATGAAATTTAAATTAAATTTATAATATTTAATTAATAATAAATCAATACACACTTTTTAATCAATATAAAGTACTAAAATATTCTTTTATTTATTGTAAAAAATGGCAAGTGAAATTGTGAGATTAATGTGATCATTTCTAGACACAAACCATGCCCTAAATAGTATGAATTTATAAGAGTCTTATAATCATCTATATATTAAAATACTCCATGAAAATTTATACTAAGTGTTGGAGTCATGTATTCCTGATTAACCACCTCACTGAGAGGGCATAGGTGAAAAGGATTCCTACAATAGATATATGAAAGATGCTTTTAATGTCTTCTGCATCATGAAATCGGCTATTTTCAAATAGGTAAAGGTATAATATAAATACATTTATTCATACACTATGATATCTCATCTCTAATCACTTGAGATAGAGAAGTATATACTTAATATAAATGAGATTTTCACTACACTAAACTAGTGTAAACTAAGATATGGGTACCTAGCTAGTGATCTTACATTAAAGAAGTTGAAGTACATTGATAAAATAGTGAAATTGGACTTACATTTGAATAATAAATTATCCATTAATCTCATATTATTAACCTTTTCACCCAATTACTCTATATTTTTCTAGAACTTTAGGAAGAACATTATAGAGAATCCACTTAGAAATCTGTTGAATATGCTTCCCTAATAATATAGAGAATAGTGGTAACATGGTTCCTCATCCCTTTTGGTGAAAAAATTGAAATGTAAATTTGAAAATCCCATGAATAGTTCAAAGTTCATGCACATCCTATCATGGAGCCTCATTAAACAGAATTTATAAAACATGGAAAGCAACCTAGTGGCTGGACAAGTTTGTTTCCCAAGGAGTTGTGTGTGGTTAATTTTTTACTATGTCAATCACTTATGTATATTTGTTTTGTTTTCTTAATATTTTTAAATTATCCATAAATGGGGATTATTATTTAGCTAATTAAATTAAAGAAGTAAAATGAAAATATAGGATAGAATGGATACAAGAAAGGGAGACACCCCTGGATTCAATATTATGATCCTTCCTTATCTCACAACCTTAACCCTTAAATCCAATTCTCTATGTGCGCTAATTAGCCACAAACAAACCTTTTGATTAAATTTTGTGAATGATAATCACACTCAAGGTGAATACCATAAGTTATTTTCTTATCAATATCTCAAATGGGTCATAATCATGATTCCAACCTCTATTTAGATTACTACTTCCATTATACAACAATAATTTGAATAATGGTAGAAGAAATAATATTCAAAATGTGAAAGGAAATAATAAGTAAATAAATATGAGGTATTATCATATCCTTATCCTCTCACTATACATACATCATTAGAAAAAAATAGAATAAATCAGGATGGGTACGTGAACTTTGGTTCACTAGTTTTCATCCACTAAGTGACCCTCAAGTTAGAATTCCATCATATATAGAATTGAGAATCACTACTTATTCACAGTGATAGAAAAAAAATTAATTTATGGAGAGGATAACACAAAAACAATAAATATAATGAAATTGTTTTAAATTTCATAAAGGAATTAGAAAAAACCTAGGCTATAATCAACACGAGTCAAATATTTTTTATTGGGTGAGGGGGAACATATTTATAGGCATCATGAGTGTTTTTAATCTTTTTCTATGAATTTCAATGTCATGGGATTTATTCACCCTGTGTCTTGGATGATATCCACATGTAAAATTTCAAGGGATGTGATTTATTCAGTTGTGATAATCCTTGTAAATCTTCCTATCTCAAAAATTCTTCCCGTAATCGAGCTCTATATGTCTTGAAGATAAATTAGAGTGTAAGTGATTCAGTGTGTCACCACTTTAGTGGAAAACATACTATGCTTTTTGATATTAGGTAAGTATGAGGCTTGAGTCTAGAATGTTTTAAATGGGATTCCAAACTATTCCTGGTAATTCATTAGGTCTTAAAGTAGGCTTTGACTGATCATGTATTAGATATTGGGCCCAATTTGATGGATTTGGGTTTGAAAATCACCATATTTTCCTTGAACATTTTTGTGTGTGTGTTTAACTCCATGCTTAAAAATGGTTCATTGGGAAGGCATTGAGGTTCCACCATCTTTGGTTCTACATAGGGAAAAAACTTTGATAGCCAGTGAACCCAATTCTCATGTGATATCGAGTGAACCTGACCTATTTTTGTACACTTTGGTAGATGTGGAATGGTGCAGGGAACTTGGTATGCACTTAGCTGGTGGAGTTTATATCCATTGTTAGTTGATATTTATAGATAATTCTTTATTGTTTCACCTTGATTATTTCTTGGGTGATGCTTGAAGCTTATATCTTATCCCATGAGCTAATGTTAATGGTGAAGGTGCTTGCAGTGGGCTGTTGTGGTGTAGTGGTGAAGACTGGTTCAGATGTGTCTTGATTTGGTCTATCCTATTTTGTTAGAGAATTTCAAACACCTATTTTGTGTCCTTAAATGGACTCAAAACTGGTGTGTAGGGAAGGAATTTATGCCCCATCATTTTGAACACCTGTATAGGGAACACATGCAAGCAGCAAAAAACTCAATTCCTCATCATATGTAATTAGTGAAGATAGGGTCTATCAACTTAGACATTCATAGTTTCCACTTTTTATGAGTTTTTTTTTCAATTTTCATTATACTAGAGAATTTTTATTCTTTGAATGTATTCCCTATAATGGTTTATGAATTAATTCTCCATCTTCGACTGACGTCTAATTCAGCTATAAGATCCCATTCTTTTTCTAAGTACATTTCCTTTTGATTTTTCTCTTTTTTCTAGGGTGGGTGAGGGTTTGGTTAGAATTTTGAGCTGAAAAATAGTCTATAAAATCTTTACATTCTGTGTAAGTGGGTTACAAAACATGTAAAATTTTAATCATGATAAAATCACCTGAGGCAACAGGTTTTTCAATGTAAAAAATTAAAAATAATTACACATCATGTAATGGAATTAAACACTATGTAATTCCCTAAAAAAAAATTAAAAGGTGTCATGTGGTTAATTTTGGTTTCATTTCTGCATGTATCCTTCCTCCACTCGACCCTAGGAAAACTATTAGTGGTTTTGGAGTGATTAATTCTTCTCCAATTGTTATATATTGGTGTTTGATTCTCGGTAAGACTTTTTTTCTTTGGTTTCCTTCCATTCCCCATTCCTCAAATAAAGAGGTGGAACCTTTTTATAGTTGTGGGTTTGAGGGTTGATCTTGATCCTAGGTTTTGGTCCAGACTCCTTCTATTGTTGTCATTTTTGATCATCCTACATCAATTAAGGGTTGTGGTTGGGAGAGCGTTCTTCAATGATCTTGAGGTAGGTCGTTTTAATGTCAATTCCCATTGTCTTGATTTAATTGTGTGTATGTAATTTTGAAATTTCAATTGATATGATTGGGAAATTGCATCAGAATTTAAATTGATTAAATTTAATTTCCATGTGATAATTGAATAGGTTGAACTTAGGGAAATTGGAATTGGTTGAATTTTTATCATGAAATTGATGGGTTATTGGGATTATGAAATTGGTTATTTAATGTGAATATTAATTGGTTGATAATGGGAATTAAGGTATTTTTGGATTAACCTTGAAGGGTTAATGGTTTATGTGATCAAATGTTGATAAATGGTGTAATAGTGAATTTTTCATATTATTCTATGTGAAATAAAGTGATGATCATTGATTTTTTGATAATTTAAATGGGACACTTTGATGAGAATGTTTGATAAGTAGGTTACTGATTATTAATATTAATGTACATGAAATATGTGATATATGTGATATTGTGATATATGATAAATGAGGTGTGGGATAAGGAATAATACTTCAAAATCCCATAGGGTGCTAGACATGATATTCTAGGCCCAAATTCATGCATGTGATAACAAGTATGTGACAAAAATTTATGCTTCAAAATCTCATATATGATTGATTGACAAATGAGGTGTGGGATAAGGACTGATTCTTTAAAAGACTATGAGGTTCTAGACATGAAATTCTAGGCCCAAAATGTTGGAATTAGACCATGGTTCCAAGTAGCTATGATATGAAATGGAATTAAATGGATAATGAAATCACATGTTATAATGAATTGAGATTATCTATGTGATATCCCTTAGGGATGGTTCAGACTCCGGCACGAACTGAGGTAGGTAATGGTGGTTTTGGTGTCATTATGAAACTAATAAATTATGGGGTTAATTTAAGAATAATTGAATTAATAAACCGCTTACTTTATCACTTGTAATTTATTCTTTATACAAATACATACACTATTATTGATTGGATATTATTTTAGACACTGATGGTGGTGGCCTACCGAGTTGTACTCAGACCGTACTTAGTCATCCTAATCGGTACCCGAATAGACTTTGTGTTTATAGGTCATGGTAAGGGAAAGAGCCCTATGCTAGATAATTGAGTTGGGATGGATCATGGATGAGGGAACCAAACATGATGTTGGGACCCACTCTGGAGTTGTTAGTGTCTTTATTTTAGGTTTTTCATTTGAAACTTTATGCTTATTATAGAATGACATATGCACTAATTTAGTTTTGGATATTGTTTACAATTTTGTTTCATCATGTGATACTGATCTGTATTGGTTTTTAATTATATCATTTGGTTATTGCATATTTACTTCTTCTATTGATATGATTTTATAAATATGGTATAGTCACTTTATGTTATATATTAGACCCTTGATTCTAGTCAAAAGCATCTGGTGTAAGGAGAGGTTCACCTAAGGTTATGTGACCAACTAGCTCAGGGCATCGAGATGTGGCACCTGGGTTAGGACATCACAAAATGGAATCAAAGGGGTTTTCTTTTATTTTCTTTTATCTTACTATTTTGGAATGGTAGACAAGAGACTAGGATGAGGCAAGTCTTGGTAATGAGATCATTCATGGGAGTAGCTAACCCATGTGTGCTGTAAAAACCAAGTACCCAGGGAGGGATTGTTTTTATTGATGTGTGTTGTTACAGTTTAGTGTTATTTCACCTCAAGTGATGCACTTGTTGTGTGATGTTATTGTTTTCCTAGATTTTATAGATTTGATTCATGGGATGGTATGGAATGATAGTTGTGTATACATTCATAATTATAGACACTCAGGATTTATTGTGACTTTCATCATTTTAGGCATGCATAGAAAAATAGGTTTTGGGTGAGTTGTTTAAATGAAAATTATTTTTCTTGTTTGTGTAAATCAAATGAAAAAGGTGCCTAATATGACATTGAAAATTGTAAATGATGAAAAATGTGGTAAATTTAAATTTAAAATGGGGTTATAATGAGAAAATTGAATAATGAGAATGTGTTTACCCTTTGTTATCCATGACCTAGATGAGGGATGGTTGAGGGTAGTGATGGCGCCTTGGTTTTGACCATGTGGTGGGGTTTAAGGGAATGACTTGTTATGGATTATTTTTAATTCCTCTTATGTAAATGTGATAATATTGTGTAATGTGTCCTAAGATGTGTGTTTTTAATTATAGAGATATGCCTCCATGATGATGCTCTGTTGATAGGATGACGAGAGGATATGTATAGAAATGTGCCTCCAATAGTGGAACCAAAGGCTCCGATAATGCCAGATGAAGGAGAAGATTCTGTGAGAACTTTTCTCACTTTATGTAGTTTGTAAAAAGGGACCCAAAGTGGATTTTTAAGAGTGTTTTAGACTTGAAATTGTACTTCCAGTTGTATAAACCTATGAATTTCACTAGAGAGGGTGGACTTGAGGTTGTTGAGTTCTAGATTGAGTCTATTTAGACAATCCTTAGCCACTTAGAGACTCCTGCTAAGAAGAGAGTCAAACTGGTAGTTTATATGTTACATGGTCAAGTAAATATTTGGTGGGATATCCAGACTTGGGATTGAAAACTAGAAAATATAGAGTGGATGTAATTTTAGGAGAAGTTCTTGGATCAATTTTACCTTGATATGATTAGGTAGGAGAGGGTAGCATAGTTCATGAGACTAACCTAGGGGAGAATGTTTGTTATGGACTATACAAGCCACTTTATTGATTTGTGGTATTTTTCTTCAACACTAGTAGGGGAAGAGGCTATTTTAGTGAAACGTTTTCAGGATGGGATTAAATGTTAGATTAAGTCCCTGGTTACTATCTTTTGGCTAAAAAAGTTTTTAGAAGTGGTAAATCTGGCCCTCATATATGAGGGGAACCTAAGGGATATTTTTAGTGGAGGAAAAGTGGGTTCAGATGGATGACCAAGAGGAAATTCTTCCAAGAGTAGGAAGCATTTCTATGAGAATGTTGACCAGAGTAGTGGAAAGAAGAGTGTCTAGGGGGAAGGATCAGTTACTCAGGACCTTACTCAACTGCTCTTCTATTAGTGTGGTAGGCCAGGTCACATATGTAGGAAGTCCCCAAACCCCTAGTAGAGTTTCAATATTGTGGAAGGATGGTAAATCTATAATAGTTATATAGTAACCCACAATATATGGGTGATGAAGGAGGACCTAGGTAGAATTAGAGCAGTGGAAGGGGGTATTCTACCCCATATCAGTCTGGCAGTTATAGTTCTACTAGCCTTGGCAGTCGAGGCAGTGTATATGGTGCTTCTAGAATAGAGTGTATATATAATTAGAGTGGTTCATACTAGGGGACTCAAACTACAATATAGGGAAGAGGGGAATGATAGTTTCATGCATTTAATCCTTCACTCGTGGATAACAAGGCTGGACCATTGACAGTCAGAGGTAATATTCTTATTTCTTATATTCTTTATAGTGCCTTATTTGATAATGGTGCCTCTCATTCCTTTATATCTTCACAACTTGTGAATGGGTTTAATATGAAGGTGAAGTCTGTGAGTGAGGTTATGACGATCGATACACCTTTGGGAGTATGGTTGAGAGACATCTTTTTGTGCAAGGGTTGTTCTCTTGAGGTTGGGGAGTATCATATTCTTTAGGATCTCTAAATATTTGACATGTTAGACTTTGACTTGATTTTGGGTATGGACTGGTTAGTATCATATAGATCCCACATATATTATTACCATAGGAGAGTGACATTTAAATCTCCCGAGGGTGAAAATTATATTCATCATAGAGAGTGGGATATCCAGGCAGACCGTACAGGGCCAGTTCATCAGCAATTGGGGGAGCTCACCGATCAGGTTGTTAGTATTTTTCTAGATGATGGGGGTGTAAAGAAGGATTTTTTCCACCTATAGTGGATAGGTTTCAAGATGCGTTTCTTAAGGAATTATTAGGGATTACACCTATGATATATGTGGACTTTATGATTGAGCTCATGATGGGGGATGAGCCATTTTCTATTCCACCATATAGAATGACACCATCAGAGCTTCAAGAGATTAAGACTTAGCTAGAAGAGTTGATGGATATGGTATTTATTCATCCAAGTACATCACCTTGGGGTTCTCCAGTTTTGTTTGATAAGAAGGATTATGGGACTTAATGCTTGTGAGTTGATTACCAAAATTTTAACCATATGACAATGAAGAACCAATATCCTATTCTACATATCGATGATATATTTGACTAGTTGAGAGGATATTGTGTGTTCTAAAAGATTAACTTGATGTTAGGATATCATCAGTTGAGAGTTATACCTTCTGATATACCAAAAAAACTTTTAAAAGAAGGTATGGCCTTTATGAGTTTGTCGTGATGCCGTTCAGGCTAACGAACACACCAGAAGTGTTTAAGGCCCCAATAAATAGAATCTTCCACCCAAACCTAGATTAGTTTTTGGTTTTTATGGATGAAATCTTGGTGTACTCCAAGAATCATGAAGATCATGGCCAGAATCTTTACATCGTCCTAAGTACAATGAGAGAGCATTAGATATATGCCAAGATATCTAAGTGTTAGTTCTGGATTGACTGGTGTAGAATCCCCCTATGGTGCCACTTACCATTTTCCTGAGATGGTGGGCCACAAGACCTCAAGCACACCTCCCTGAACACTAGAGGGTACCAACTAGTAGTGAGGGTCTAGGGTGTGTTTATGGGGATACTATGCCCTCATTCATAAGAGTGTTCACAATTGTAAATAACAATAATAAATAGTGAAAGAAGAAATAATCAGAAGAAAACAACAAATACAATTACAATGAAGCATGGAAGATAGTCAAATCATAGTTGAAATGTAAATAGTAATAAGATACAATATGATGATCATGTCATGGTAATGTGACTATAAAAAAATGACTATGCTGGGGAAGGGTTTACAAGAATATACAACATGCTATCAAAATAAACAAAAAGGGAAAAAACTATAACAACTCGTATCTTGAGGATAGGATTGGTCCTCTACTCCCAAACTACTTCCTAAAGTTGGAAATAAAACATTGGAAGCTGGATGATTCACTTTGTCTATACCTACAACCATAAATTCTACTCAGCTACCAAAGGCACCTGAGAAGGGTGTGAGATACAATCTCAATCGGCTGGCACCCACAGTTTCTAGGACAATATATTTCATGAAATATATGATAAACATTTTTCCATAAGAAGTAAATGAAAATAGAAATAAATAACTAAAAGTATTGGATAGAGTTCTACTTGGACACCTATTTAATCTACCCACTTTGGCCTAAGCTGGTGAGTCTAAACCCTAAAATGGTAAAATGGGTGAGAAGATTGTTAGAAGGTAGACTATAACCAAGCATGTGATTGGGATTAGAGTATGTGTGTCTATATTTTTAATACCAAGGGATCAATTCATATTTGAAAATGTTCAATTACCTTTTCCTCAATTAAATTTGAAAACCACTTTATAAAAAAAAGTAGCGAGACACCATGAGCTCGCCCATAGAAATCTGCAGATACTTTCCAAGTATCGCTCAAGGGATCATCTTATAACCAATGAAAATGAATTCATCCATAGTGACCTAAAGATGAAGTCCCACAAGTCACTCCATGCATGGTGTAAAAAATGACAAGTACGAACCTCTGAGTCTATACTTGGTATCGCATATAGGGGATTGAGTCTCTCTCGAGGAATAATACAACCAATCGTGCCTTCAAGCACATCCAAGGGGTCTACCCTAGGGAACTAGTTTCACTCATCTGAATGTAAAAATAGATAATTACTGGAAATCCCATCCCATGCATAGCTAATGTCACTCCCAACATGTTTTCAAGGTGTAACTATTAAACAAGGAGGCACATGAGTCCATCCAAGGAGTCCTTAAATTTGAACCCCTTGTATCTCCTCGACACTAAGGTGAAACAACTGAACAACAAACAAATACACACACACACAAACATATAAATATATAATATTCCTAGAAAGTGCCATTTAATTTTTCAAGAATTTATATCACCAAAAACATATTATTCAAGGAAAACCAATGGTAACTTCCATTTAATTCATATGGAATAAGGCATAGGCACTTATCCAATTCAATTTAAGTTCAACCATTTCATTAGGCATGGTGTATAGGGTCAAACCTATGGTTCCACCTTAAATTAAACTAAAAAGAAAGGCTCAATGTATTTAATATGATGCAAAACCCCTTATAGGAGCTCAATAAACTAATAAAAAAGGGTCAATTAATCCTTATAGGTGAACCACACACCATTGGGTGGCATAAATCAAGGATATCAACCCAAGGGGTTGATTAACTACTTAATCGGGTAACCAATGGCACATAAAAGAATTAATTTTGATTTAATTGAAAAAATATGGGTGAAGATGGAAGGGTATGGCTCGCAGAAAAATGGATTATTTTATGGAATGCAATAAAATGATGGTAAAAATCCTAGAACACCTACCTTATCTACATATAGCTTCCCTCATCTAGCGTCAACCTTTGATTCAAGCTAGGTTGGAAGAAATCAATGAAACTGTCAAATACCCTGAAAATGGGAAAAATATTCTTTCACCAAAATAGAGAAATAGATGGAATGAATAACTTAAAATATATTAGATAGGAATTGAGATTGTAACTCTATATTTCTATTGGATCTAATAGTGAATGAATCAGAGATCAGACAAAGGAGTTTCTTGAATTCCTAGGTTGAGAGGAGAAGAGGGTTCTTACGGGAGGAGCACTCAACCACTGGAGAAATGAGAGGAAGGAGAAGATAATTAAGATAAATCATTAAAGGAGAAAATTTTAGTAAATTAAACCTCACTTACAGGGGTGCACGGTTTGGATCATGGTTGGGCAAACCATGAACCAATCATGCACCTTTATTTGCTACTAAGGGGCCCATAGAATGGTTAGGTGCACAATTTTTCTAACCATGCATAAACCATGTGAAAACAATATTTCCCAAATTTTTGTATCAACTCGTGGTTGTGCACCCTAGTTCTCATGGTTTCTGACAAAACATGCATCCCCCAGGTGCCCACTATCTTTAACTGCACGGTTTAGGGAAACCGTGTGGGCTAGGCGATATAGTTTCTTATAACTATACGACCTAGTATTTCCTTCCCAATCTGGGGCTCCAGGATCCGAATGATCCCCAGATGCACCCAAGACCACATTGACTTGATTAGGCTTCATTATTAAGTCCATTTAAAGGAATTAAAACCAAAAAGTAAATGGTCTATACCTTATAAAAATTTGGGACGTTACAACCAACCCTCCTTAAGAAAACTCGTCCCTGAGTTGCCCTTATGAGGGTAGTAGAAAGTTGTCTGAAAAGAGTTCCAGACACTATGAATGTATATCGATTTCACACTACATGGTATAATCATATACACATCCATGTTTCTATAGCACCCAAGTCATAGGAACATACTTACCTCATAGATCCTTCATGCTCCAATCAATGATACGTATTGGACACTCCTCGAAGGATGCATTTGCTTCCAGATTAATATTACTAGCGTCAAACAAATGAGATGGTTCAAAGTGATACCGTTGAATATGAGATACATGGAAGACATTGTGCATGGAATAGTACCACTGAGGTAATAAAAATTGATAGGCCACTTGCCCAACTCTCTCTACAATCTCGAAAGGCCCGGCATATCGAGGCGATAACATTACTTGTCTTCGGAATCATCTGTGACCCAATATTGGAGATACACATAGGAAGACCTAATGTCCCACCTCTAACTCTAGATGTATGTGGTGAAGATTAGTACATGACTTCTACCTAGACTGAGTTGTATCCATATGCTTCTGAATCAACTGGACTTACTCAGAAGTCTCCTGAATGAGACGATGACCTAGTAGAGTTGTCTCACCTGCCTTTAGCCAGTACATAGGTGAACAAAATGGTATACTGTAGAGGGACACATATGGAGCCATATGACTTGTTTCCTGAAAACTTTTTTTGTATAAAAAATCAACAAGAGGAATATATTTACCCCAAGAACCTCCAAAATCAAGTATACATGCTTGTATCATATCCTATAACACCTGAATCGTCTTCTTGGACTACCCATCAATTTGAGCTTGATATGTTGTACTCAATATCACTTTTGAACCTAGTTCCTTTTTAAACCCTTTTTAGAACCTTGAAGTAAACCAAACATCTCTATATGAAACGATAGAATGGGGAACACCATGAAGTCGCACCATCTCCTGAATGTAAAACATTCCTAGATCATAAATAGTTAAGGACTCCTGGATAGGTAGGAAGTGTGGAACCTTAGTCAACTTGTTGATGATCACCCATAATATATCTCTACCTCGATGGGATCTAGGTAATACTATTATGAAATACATGGTGAACTTGTTCCATTTTCACTCATGAATGGATAGAGGCTGCAAAAGTCCAGTAGGTCACTGGTACTCTGCCTTCACCTACTGACAGGTGGAGCATCGAGTGATGAAGGTTGCTATCTTCCTCTTCATACCCAACAACTAATACTTACAGTTCATGTCTCTATACATCTGGGTAATACTAGGATATACTACCCATACATAGGCATGATACTACTTTATAATCTCTTCTTATATATCTAAAGGCACTCATGCCCCACCACAAAAGAGTAGGGTCGCACTGGAATCCACAACCCATCTAGTATATGGTTTATCTTCTGTGACACTCTCCCTTAGAATAAGGTCCTTGGAATCTGATTATTAAATCATTTGAATCTTTTCTAGAAGGGAGTAAGTCACTGCTAGAGCTGCTAGAACTTACTACCAATGCTATTCCAAAATCTCTAGATGCATCTCAAAAAAAATCCATCATTTACCAATCATCCCTAGCCTCTTGGATGAATTGTGTTTGAGTATTTTGGATCAAGTAATTAGCTAAAACATTTCCCTTTTTGGGTGTATAATCCAGCTCAAAGTCAAATGATTGTTGGTATTCCACCCACCTGTGCTGCCTTAGATTCGAGTTTCGCTGTGTGGAGAGGTATTTGAGACTTTTATAGTACATGTAAATGATGAACCATTCACCCAATAAGTAGTTAATCCAATAGAGCATAGCATAAAACATTAATTCTATATTGAGGTCATGCATAGAATAGTTTCTCTCATGGGGCATCAGCTGATGATATCCATACGCTACAACCCGACCACTTTACATAAAAAATACACCTAGAACAATTCCAAAATCATCAAAATAGACTATATAACTTTTTCCCAGATCTACCAGAATCAAAATAGAAGCTGAAGTGAATCTTCCCTTTAACTCTTGAAAGGCTGTCTCACAAGATTTAATCCAAATTAATTTCACACCCTTCTTGGTCAATCCTATAAACAACGATGCTAGGTGTGAAAATTACTGGATAAATCACCTATAATAGTTAGCCATCCATAAGAAGATGCATATATCAAATACGTTATTAGGCTTCTCCCAGGAAACTACGATGCTCAACTTCTTTGGTTAAACTGACATGCCTGCCTCAAATATGATATTACCCAAGAAGTGAACCTTACTGATCCAAAAGTGGCATTTTCTAAGCTTTAGATATAGCTGGTTCTCTCTCAATATAGTCATCACAATCTCAAGATGATTGAAATGATCATATTTGGTAAGATAATAAAATAATATGTATTCTATGAAGACAACCACAAAAGAATCAAGATATAGGTGGAAAATCCAATTCATTAGATCTATGAAGACTACCGACACATTTATCATACCGAAAAACATGTCCAGATACTCATACAGACTGTACCTGCTCTAGAACACTATATGTGGTATGTATGATGGCCTCAAATGAACCTGATGGCAGGCCGAACTCAAATAGATCTTATAGAAAATAGTTTCTCCTCAAAGATGGTCAAAGAGGTCATCTATATGAGAAAGAGAGTACTGGTTTTTCACCATAAGATGATTCAGTTAGTGATAATCCATACACAATCAAAGGGTACCATCCGCCTTCTTGAAGAAGAAAACCAGTGACACTACTAAAAAATGGGGCTATCTACACACTTCTATACCCATAGTTTAGAGAAACCGTGGGTATAGGGTTCTGATAAAAAGTTATACCCACGATTTTAAGCCAACTGTTGGTATAAAGTTCCCCCTCCCTGAACCCTAATCTCCCCTACTCCTTCGAGCCCTGACCACCCTGACCTCCACTCCCCTCCCCACCTACACCTTGACCTCTACCTCCTGACCTCCACCTCCACCTCAACCTCCCGGCCTCCGCCTCTGCCTCCTGGTCTCTGCCTCCCTACCCCCACCACCCGACCCCTACCTCCCAACCGCCACCTCCCTCCCTCCACCTTCCTACCTCTTCCACCACCACCACATCCATTTTTGTGTCCGAATCCTCCTACCAACCTCCACATCCTTAACTCCACCTCCCTACCTCTGCCTCCTCCTCCGCCTCCACCTCTGCCTCCACCTCATCTCCCTCCCTTACCTGTCCATAAACCATAATTTACATGGGTCTCCTTAATTACCAACCAAATCATTCTTCTTGGGTCATTACTTTGCAACATCTATGATTGTTTGGTCATACCACTACAATCTATAGGTTAAAATATATTCATTATGCTTTTCAACAGTCTCAATATTCACTGACTGCATCATAGGTAAGTACTCTTCAAAATCTATTAATGTTACCTTGATTTTAAATTCCATCTCAAATCTTAAATATAAACTATGGAATTTCGTTTTAATTTTTATTTATACCATAAAATTTCATTTAATATATTTAGTGGTTCCATAAGAACCCTCCACAAGACCTAGATTCTCTTACAAGGCCTTTGGTTTGGTGTGTCTTATTTCATACTTCTGATATGAGGTATGTTGTCCCTCTCTAATTTTAATAATCACAAATCATGTCCAATCATGTTAATTTATGTCAAATCCTTATTAGTTAAGTTCAAATATGTTTAATTATGTTTATCTATGTTCAATTATAAGTTTAACATATTTTGTTGATGTTTATACTATAAGTCAGGTAAATAGACAAAATGGATAAGTATGAGTCACCAATAGTTAAGTCACAGAGTGACTCACCGATAGATATAAGATCGAGTCACTGATATAACATAGGATTCACCGACAACACATATGAGTCATTAGCATAAAAAATAATTCACCGATGGAATGACTCAACAACAAAACAAATAAGTCACCAATAGAATGAATCATCGACAGAACAAATGAGTCACTGATTGAACAAATGAGTCACCGACAGAATGAATCACTGATAGAATAAATGATTCACCGATAGAACAAAAGTCTCACCGACATAATTAATGACTCATCGATAAAAATAAATCACTTATAGAAGGAGTTACAAATAGAAGGATTCACCGACATAAGGAGTCACCGATAGAAGGAGTCACTTATAGAAGGAGTCACCAATATAAGGAGTCACTGACAGAATGATCTACTGTTCAATACTTAGAAAATTCTCTTTACTCTTAAATTCAAAATTAATTCTAATGGTCATATTTATGAAACTTAGTTCTGCTTATTATTAATGACCTTGTCTGTCTTTTACAGACATTTTCAGAGAACAGTACGAGGTGGATGAAGCCCTCATGCCTATTGTCAACCTCTGCAGTATAAAAAGAAATATCCTAAGAAAAAATTAGTAGCGCATGATATAGAGATAACCTATAAAGTAAAGTAAGAGACATACACGAATAATGATCATTCTTTCTAACTATGAACAAGAAGGATTTGTTGAGAACCAAAGTCTCAGCATTATCGAAACAAAAAAACCTAGTGAAGAGAACCTATGAAGAGAATCTCACCTCACTGGAAACTAGAACACAAAGCTTCAATGACACTCTGTTTTGGTGTTTGTTTCCAGTAGAGGACTCCGGTTCCACATCTTATTTACTCAAGGAGTCCAGAAGCATCAATAACATCACTCAAAGCATCCTAAACTATCTCTCATTATTTATAATCTTTTGTGTATAATTTTACTACTTTTCGAGCAGTGTGTGTGTGTGTGTATAGTATAACGACACAATGTATCCTATTATAAGCTGGAGGATACAAGATATCCTAACTTATCCATATTTCTACACCATTTTCACCCACGTATAACTGTGGAAGAGGTCCCTGTGTGGCCCAGTTGTATTTTTTTTCCCACGAATAACTGTGGTAGAGATCTTATTGACTTAGACAAACTTGTGTGGTGTTGTGAACCCCGATTCAGGGTGCGGATCAAGTTTATTAATATAAAATTCTTAGTGGATGATGATAATCAAGTAGAGATGATTAGTCATATTCTTAAGACTGAACCTCTTGTTTTATCCACCATTTTTTTTCAAATTTAGTTTTCTACGCTTTCACATATATTTTAGAAAACAAAATATTTCTTTGATAGTTAATATTAGTTAGTGTTTATACCTGTTTTTGATTTAGTAAATTACTTTCAAAAGTTATATCAATATTTCAAAATGCTGTAATTGAGAATTAATCAATATTTTGAGGAATTAATTGAATATTCAAAACTTTTATAAATATGATACTTTGGTTAATAGGGCTATTTAGATTTTAAATTGGGAGAATTTTTTAAATAAGGTTTTTAAATTTTTTTTTGATAGGAACTCAATTCACCCCCTCTTGAGTTTCCTACTCTGAAAAAAATTTGGTATCATAGTATTTTTTTAATCTTCTATTTTAAAAGTTTTCAGATCCTTTTCAAATATCTTCATCTATGATTTTAGATGTGTTTTAAATATCTCTAAATTTCTGTTAATTCTAAATTTTTAGCTCTTTAAAAACCTATTATTTTTTATTTATTATGGATAATATATTGGAAGGTGTTGCTACCAACATACCTCCATTTTTTAATAGAACTAATTATGCTTAGTGGAAAATTAATGTGAAAATTCATTTAGAAAGTATGGGTTTTGAGATATGGTCTTTAATTGTAGATGAATAAAATATTCTTTCTACTGTTAGAAATACATGGGATGAACCAACTAAGACTGCTTATAATAATAACTAAAAATATATGAATGCATTATATTGTTCTTTATAAGATGAATAATTCAATAAGATTTCTACATGTAAAATAGCCCATGAAATTTGGGATACTCTAGTTGTTTCACATGAAGGAACCACTAATGTTAAGGAAATGGGACTTAATACATATACTATTAAATATGATAACTTCAAAATAAAGACTGATGAACCTATCTATTACATGAATCTAATGTTTAATGAAACTGTAAATACTATTATTTCTTTAATAAAGGATGTTACTACTAAGGAACAAATCATGTGAATTATCAGATGTCTACTAGACAGATAAAGGGTAACCTTAGTGTTAATAAGAGAATCCTGTGATCTCAGTAAGTTTCCAATAAAGGAACTGATAGGTAAGTTGATGATGTACGAGGAAGAATTGAAGGTCAATAAAGATGAGGATGATGAACCAAATAAAAAGTCAGTGGATTTCAAAACCACTACTTCTAAAAACAAAGAAAAGGAGAAGGAACAAACTCATTATGACAGTTCAAGTAATGAATAATTAGTAAGTGACAATGATGAGGAGATGACTCAGTTGGCCAGGATATTTAAGAAGTTCTATAAAAGAAATAAGTTCTTTAGGAATCCCAACTAAAAAGGAAAATATGACAACAAGGGAAACTGGAAAAAGGACTATAACAGAGGTGATAACTCAAATGAGATAGTCTGTTATAAATTTAAGAGAAGAGGACATAAAAAGGATGACTGTATTAAGTTAAAGTATAAGAAGAAATATGAGGACAAGGATAAAAGGTATAATAAGGAAATGAAGGTCACTTAGAGTGCTTTTGAGGATAGATCTAGTGAGTCAAAATCATCACATGATGAGAAAGGTGACAAAGATAACATGTTATTCATGAGAAATGATTCTAAGGTAACCCTTGAATATACTATACAAAATTCCTACTATTCTTAAGATGAATTTGATTCTAAAAAACATGACCAATGATGAAATTTTTTAGTACGGAAAAATTATTGAAGACATATAAAATGAATTAAAAGAAAAATATAAAGTTTTAAAGAAACAAAATGCTCTCACCTCTACTATTAAATCTAATCTTAATACAGATAAAGAGAAAAATGATCAATTGATTAAAGAAAATAATGAACTTAAACTATCAAATGAGAAGTTAAAAAGGGACATAGAAAAGTTTACCAATGTCAAGAACACTCTTACTCAAATTCTTGGTAAACAGGTTTCACCAAAATATGCTACTAGTATAGGTTATCAACCAGGACAAATAAACTTTAGTAAAAATAATTTTGTGTAAAAATATGGAAAATTAGTCTTTGTACCTAGATTTGAGAAATCGTCTGCAAATTCCAGCAGTGGTAAATCATTTACTGCTTCTAGTTATTCCAGACCCAATAGAGTTTGTTTTTACAATACTCTACAAATTGTTTATAGAAAACCCATGAAGAAAGTATGGGTTCCCAAATCATTAATTACTAATATTATTGGACCCAATCAATTTTGGGTACCAAAATATTTTATTTTTTGAATTGTCTTTTTAGGAATCATGGTTGAAGACCTATAAAAGATTATGGTACTTAGACGGTGGATGTTCAAGACACATGATAGGGTATTACTCGATCTTCAATAATCTTATAAATATTGATGGTGGGCATGTTAGTTTTGGTGACAATGATAAAGGAAAAATAACTAGCCTTGGATAAATTAGTAACACTAATTCAATTTTAATTTCCAAAGTACTTTTTTTGATGGATTAAAGTACAATATTATCAGTATCTCTCAGTTATGTGATGATGGTTTCAATGTTAAATTTGAAATTGATGCATGTAATATGTTTAATTCTAAGAATGATTTAGTATTCATTGCTTTTAGAAATGATAATGTTTATGCTGTAAACATGGATTATTTAGTTTCTAAAAATGTTTCTTGTTTTAGGGATTCATCCCCTCGGTGTTGCAATCTTTAGTTGCCACATTTATTTTTAAGATTTTTTTTCTAGTTTCGATTAGGGTTCGAAATCCATTCCTTCTTCCTTGATCTAGGTGGTTTGGGTGTTTCTGCTGGGGGTTTTCTTTGGTTTTTTCCCCTCTTACTGGTTTGATGATGGATTGACTGGCGATGTGGTGACGACATGAGCGGAGTTTGTGTTTCACCGAGGATGACAGCGGAGAAGGTGAAGCGACGATAGGATGGCGTCTGGTTATGTTCTTCCTCGATCTGGATTCTTCGATGGCTCTATTCTGTGGAATGTGTTATTTCTGTTTCAGGAAATCGTCTCACAGTGTTGGAGGAATTTAGTGGATTCCGACTGGAGTACGTCGGTGGTTCTATGGCCGGGGGCTGGTGATGATGGTCACATCAGTGAGGCTATTCGAGGAGGTCGTTTCTGAGTTTGATTTGTTCAGGCTTCTTATTCTGATGTTTTCGTATCCCTGGTTCGTGGATTCCTCGGTTGGTGATGGTATTGGTTTTTCTCTGGCGATGAAAATGGCATTGGTGTTCTTCTGTGATCGTGTTTTGGACTGGTTGGCGGTGACAGGACGACGATTCAGCGGTGGCATTGACGATTGTGGTTACGAGATGCGATATGATGAAGGTGCCTGGATGGCGGTGCTGGTGATGGGTCAATGTGAAGGCGGTGATAGTGAAGAGTTGATAAGGTACGAGAGGTGATTATGGCGGTGATGGTGACATGGCATCTCTCGTTTTGGGTTTCTCAGGAGGCTTGTTTTTCCTGCATTTTGTTTTGTAATTTTTGAATTTGAATTTTCAATTTTGAATTTGGCTTTTCATAATGTTTGTATGCTGTGTGATGCTATTTAAGATGGAGGTGTTTGAATCTTGTATTGGTGTTTGTAAGGTTCCCACTCACCCAAAAAGTGGTTTATTTTAGAAAATGAAAAAAAGATTTGGAGGTGGAATATAAGGAAAGGGTTAGTCAAGGATTTACCCAAACTATAATTTCCAAACAATAAAGTTTTCAATCCTTGTTAAAAGTTAAAACATCACAAAATATCTTTCAAACCGAATAAAGAAGTTTCAAATTCTCAACCAATTGAGTTGGTTCACATGGATTTGTTTGGACCATATAGAGTTTCAAGACTTAATGGGAAGCACTATGTCTATATTCTTGTAGATTACTTGTATAGGTATACTTGGAGCTTCTTTCTAGCTCAAAAAAGCGAAGCTTGTTCTTACTTCACCAAGTATGATAGATCTGTAGAGAAACTTAGTGTTATTAAGATTAAATCCTTAAGAAGTGACCATGTCCATGAGTTTGAAAATCAAGAGTTTGAATATTTTATCACAAAATTTCTATAGTCATAACTTCTCTGCTCCTAGGAAACCCCAAAAAAAATGGAGTTGTTGAAAGAAGGAATATAACCTTATAATAAATAGCCCAAAAAATGATTAATGAGTATGAACTACCTATTTATTTTGGGGCTAAAGCTATAAATACAGATTTTTACATAATTAATAGAGTCTTAATCAGACCAATTCTTAAGAAAATTCCATATGAGATTTGGAACAATAGGAAACCCAAAGTTATCTACTTAAAAGTTTTTGGTTGCAAGGTTTATATTCTCAATACTAAGGAAAATCTTGACAAATTTATATACAAAAGTGATAAAGGAATTTTCTTAGGTTACTCAACCTCTAGTAAAGCTTATAGAGAATTTAATAAAATAACCAAATGTGTGGAAGAATATTTACTTGTTAAATTTGATGAAATATATCCACATGAACCTAAAAACCCTCTTGAAAATATTGAGGATGATCTTTCCAATCCAGAAATAAATGCTAGACCCCCTGATTCTGCTGTTAAGAAATATGTTAAATCCTTCAGTTCTAGAAAATCTAAAGACTCTAATCATAGTGAACCTGAACCTACTGATGAACCTTAAATAACTAGTCCTTCCTTTTCTAGATCTATTATAACCCTTAAGAACGACCCCTTAGATGTTGTAGTTGGAGACTTAGATAAAGGAACACAAACTAGAGCTTCTCTTAGGAACCAAGTTGAACATCAAGCTTTATTATCACAACTTGAACCTAAAAACATTAATGATGCAATCAATGATGAAATTTGGGTGATGTCTATGCAAGAATAGTTGAATCACTTTGAAAGAAATAATGTTTGGAAACTAGTAGATATACCTAAAGACACCTTGAACATAGGCACTAAGTGGGTATTTAGAAACAAAGTCAATGAAGAATGCACCATTGTGAGAAATAATTATAGATTAGTTGGACACGGATATAGTCAGGAAGAAAGTATTTAATATGAAGAAACCTTTGCACCGGATGTTAGACTTGAAAACATTAGAATCCTACTAGCATATGCAGCTCATCTAAATTTCAAACTATATCAAATGAATTTCAAAAGTGAATTCTTAAATGGGTATATAGTTGAGGATTATTTTGTTAAACGAAACCCTAGTTTTACAAACCCTCATTTTCCAAATCATGTTTTTAAGTTAACAAAGGCTTTATATGGTTTAAAATAGGCACCAGGATCTTGTTATGATAGGATAAGTACTTTTATTATTTCTAAAGGTTTTACAAAAGGTATAGTTGATCTTACTTTTTATAAAAATATTTTCTAAAGATTTTTTAGTAGTTCAAATCTATGTTGATGACATTATTTTTGGATCTTCAAAGAATTCCTTATGTATTGATTTTTAAAAATGATGCAAAGTGAATTTAAAATGAGTTTAATGGGAGAAATAAAATTCTTTCTTGGATTTAAAATTTTTAAAAATAAAAAAGTTATTATTTTAAATCAAAGTAAATATACTAAATATATTATAAAAAGGTTTGGATTTAATAGTACAAAAAGTAGTGATACTCCAATTCGTACCACCAGTAAGTTGGATCTTGATGAAAATGGTAAATTTTTTGATCAAACCACTTACAAAAAAATGATTGGAAGTCTACTCTACTTGACTGCTAGTAGGCTTGACATCATGTTCAATGTGTGTATTTGTGCCCGTTTTCATGAAAACCCCAAATAATCTCATTTAAATTATATTAAAATAATTTTCAAATACCTCAAGTATACTACTAACTTAGGATTTTTCTACACTATTGGACAAGAATTTGATTTAGTTAGTTATTCTGATGGTGATTTTGGTGGTTTTAAGCTAGATAGAAAAATCACCTCTAGAAGATTTCACTTTTTGGGAAAGTCTCTTGTATCATGGTGTAGTAAAAGGAAGAATTTTGTTTCATTATCTAATGACGAAGCTAAATACATAGATACTAGTAGTTTTTGTGCTCAGATTTTGTGGATGAAACACACTTTTCTAGATTATGGATATTTTTTAGACATATCCCTATAAACTGTGACAATACAAGTTCTATTAAAAAATCAAAGAATCCTATTTGTTATTCTAGAACAAAACATATTGATGTAATACATCACTTTTTGAGATATAATTATTAAAAAGGTGATATAACTATGGAATTTATTGGCATAGAACATCAAATTACTGATATATTCACTACACCATTGAACTCTGAGAGGATGAGTTAAATCAAACATGGATTAGGGATGATTAATTTATAAGGACCTAAAATAAATAACTCTGTGTTAAAACTTAGTGTGGATGTCTCACCGATAGGAAACCGACAATGTCATTCTGACACTGACAGTGTCATGTTGACAATGTCATGTTGACACTGACAAGTGTCATGTGATGTCTCACTAACATCATTGTCTCACTAACACCGATAATGTCTTGTCAACACCGACACTAATGTATCGCCATTGGCCACTCACTAATGGAACCCACTGTCTGTATCTATTTTATTTTAAAAAAACTATGTAGTTTGTTATCTCATTTTATTTTAATCCAGTTTACCTTATTTACAACTCATAAATCCATAAATGATAAAATTGAGTCGATCCATTCTATCTCTTACTCCCAGACTTCCACTATCGAACTCTTACCCATACTCTATTTTACCTTTAAGCCTTTCACCCTCCTACCTTCGACTGAACCTTTAGAATGGCTAGAGTAATGCACGTCTTTGAGGGATATGAAGATGAATCATAACCTATGAAGTGACATAAAGGAGAATCAAGCAAGTGTAAGCCTATTCATCTGCATCTTGAAAACCATGTGGTAACACCTAAGAAGGAAGTATCTACCAAATGGTTATTATCTAGTAAGTATATTCTATTAAGAGTGTTGAAAACTTAGGGGTGGTTAGATTGGTTTTCAAATAATGAAAGGTTGTGTTACCCTAAGCTTGTGCACGAGTTTTATCTTCATGCTGAGTTTATACTGGAAGGCAGTGAGATGCATTGGATCAAATCAATAGTGAATGGAAGGATATTATATTTTTATTCAAGGCATTGGGAAGAATTCCTCAATGTACCACATTAAGGATTATTTGATGACTACTAGGGAAATATTCCACCCACAAGTGAGTTTTTTTCTATGATACAACTTTGAGGGAGATAACTGGTAATGAGGAACACATAAGGCCTATAACTTCAAAGTTGGATGGAGAAAGTAGAATTTTATTTAAGTTTATCTAACACCAGTTATTTACCAATAAAGAAGACTTTGCCTCAATAAAATATTAGGATGTATATATCTTTTATTTGCTAAATAAAGGGCATAAAGTGAATCTATGTAGGTATTTGATAGTCCATATCTATGAGATGATAAATCCATATTGTAAGACTAATTCTTTGTTCTATCCAAGAATGATATCTTCTATGATAAAGGAAAGAGGATTTGTAAGTGAATATGAATAAAAAATTTCTAATTGTAGTGTTATTTTCTTAAATAAGGAAATTTTCAAGAGAATGAAGATAAACTGAAATCCATAGAAGAGGGAGTGGGTTGAATATAATGAGAAACTATATGAAAATTTAAATCTTGTTGAGAATCCTACTAGGCCCATAGATGTGACTAATCTTGGTCTAGGACCATATACTGATGTTTTCTATTCTGATGAAGAGGAAGCTAAATCTACTAGAGAATAAGGGTCTCCTATAGATGATTAGAGTGACCCAGATATTGTTGAAAGTTCAAGGGTAATTTCTTATGGCCCAGCTAGTCCACCTGTAGCTATGCCATCCAAGGATCCTATTTTGGTTGTTAATGATGATACAGAAACTGAGGAGTTGGATAGTGAGGAATATGAAAGTAGATCAACTGATTTGGAAGAGGAATCTAGAGAATAAGAAGAAGCATACAGAGAAGAATAAGAATGTGACAGTGGATCTGACAGTGAGGAAGAAGGGGATAGAGAATTTGGTGATAAAAGTGGAGAAGGTGATCTTGAAAGTGAAGGAGATGAATCTGAGAATGAAAGTGATGAAATTGATAGTGATTCTAATCATCATGGTGATGATAAAGGTTCCCATTTAGATCTGGATGGTCCTGAGAATCAGTAATAGTTTGTTGAACCTCCTGGTCCTATAGAAGCTGGTGCTAAGGCAGAAGAAGTAGTTGAGGTTGGTAATACAGAAATAGAACAAGTAGGCCCACTACCTTAGTTGGTGTATGTTAAGAGGAGGCCTCAAGGTGAGGGGGAGAAATAAGTCTAGAGAGATAAAATTGAGGGAGAGCCTCAAGCTAGACAAGTGAGAGTTGATACACTCACTCCTCTGGATGCTTCTGTGTTATCTTTGAAAGAAAAATTACCTGGTTATATTTCTCTCAGTCTGGGTTATCCAGATTCATATGATGAGGAGATGATAGATGTTTTAAGAGGATTAGTAGTTGAGGAACCTCCAACAGTTTCATATTCTTATAATTCTTCACCCTTAGTGTTTTCAGTTCCTGGTGATTATGTTTCCAAATCATATTTTGAAATTTTTAAGAAAGAAATGTTATCTAATATGAGATTAGTCCCTCAACCTCAACCTGAAACTATAGCACAACCCATTTAGAATGACACATACATGATTATATAAATATTTATTTACAAGATTGAACCTTGGGTCGTATCAATTTTGGAAGCTGTTTAGACAGCTACTCAGAAGGTGTCTGATGAAATGGTCAGTCTTATAGCCATTGTTAGCCAACTTATTAGTGAATACAAAGACACTATAGAGAAATCTCAGCAAATTAATGACATATTTCCTGAATACCCTGATGAAGATGCTATTAAAACTATTGATTTGGCCCTTTTGAAGTCAGTAGTCAAGGATGCAGTGAATAGTGTCTCAACATCTATGGCTCTACCTCACTATGTTCCTCTTATTCAGTCTTTAGAGATTGAGGTGATTCAAATAGTGGTAAGGAAATAACTTCAGTCAGTAATAGGCCGTTTATATATTGAAATCCCAAGACAGATAAGGCAAGATGTGAGAGACATTTTTCAAGGGGAATCTAGCTCAACAGCTCCTATATCTCACCCCAAAACATAGAGATGGTCAAGACTGTCATTAGAGAAGAGTTAATAACTGTGATGGGTGGAACTTATTAGTAAAGTCTATCAAAAATTAGGTAGACTAGTGATCATATCTATGACACGGTAAAATTTTATTCCAAAAATGCTACAACTGATCAAGAATAAATCACCAAGAAAGTGGATATTTATTTCAATAGGATATACAAAAATCATCAGTTAGAAAACCACTTCAAGTTTTTAGTTGAGAACATGAGAATTCCTCCAGTGACTCAAGCCATTAGAGATCAAGTGAAGTTTATCAAGGAGTTTACTCCTACAATTGCATAGTTCATTGAGAATATGGAATATTTCACAAAAGATATGCAATATGGTGGGGAGATAATCATGGATTTCATCAACCTTATTAAGCTTTATCTACATGTACAGATTACTGTGATTATTACCCCTATAGCCACTCCTATTAGACCAACTCTGGAACCTACTAGCTATAATTCTTCTAGCATTCATTCTTTGAAACTCTTTCCTAATCAAGCTTTCAGAAAGATTTTTCATGCCATTTTTAGGGAACTTACTGGCCCTCCTTCCTCCACTAGTCCCAGATTGGCCCCATCAGTCCTTACTGGAGTTCCTTTTCCCTCTCTCATAATTCATTTTGAATGTCCATCCACTACTTCTATATATACTCCTACCAGTGCTGCTTCTGATAAGTGAAAGGCCACACTGGATTCCTCTTTGCAAAAGAAGAAGTAGTTTGGATCACTTATTTGATAGGGCTTCATTATTGTACTTTTGAACTTTAATATCCACTTTAATTTTCATTGCTAATGAAATATAGTATCTTTTCATGCTTTGATTATTTATTTTCTTCTTTGATCTTTATTCTTTAATGCATTTACTCTTTTTGATAATCCCAAAAGGGGGAGAAAAGAAGAAGCATTATGCATTAGTTTTACTATGGAGACATTATTGCATTATTTTCACTATGAATTTTCACTCTACTTAATTATGCACTAATTGGTTAGGGAAGATAGTAAGAAGAATACCTACTTTGATCATTATGAATAAACTGATTGTACTTTTTAATTCCATGATTTTTATCATAAAAAAGGGGGAGATTGTTGGCCCTCTCCAGTTTTAATAATGACAAATCATGTCCAATCATGTTCATTTATGTCAAATCATGGTTAGTTAAGTTCAAATATGTTTAATTATGTTTATATATGTTCAATTATAAGTTTAGAATATTCTGTTGATGTTTATACTACAAGTTAGGTAAATAGAAAAAATGGCTAAGTATGGGTCACCAACATTTAAGTAATAGAATAACTCACCAAAAAATATAAGACCGAGTCATCGATAGAACATATGAGTCACTGAAAGAACAAATAAGTCACCAATAAAATGACTCACTGATAGAAAAAATAAGTCACTGATAGAACGACTCACTGACAGAACAAATGATTCACTAACAGAACAAATGAGTCACCGATAGAATGACTCACCAACAGAACAGATGAGTCACCAAAAGAACAAATGACTCACCGATAGAATTAACAACTCACTGATAAAAATGACTCACCAACAGAAGGAGTCACTGATAGGAGGAGCCACTGATAGAAGGAGTCACCTACAGAAGGAGTCATTGACAGAAGGAGTCACTGATAGGAGGAGCCACTGATAGAAGGAGTCACCTACAGAAGGAGTCATTGACAGAAGGAGTCACTGACAGAAGGAGTCATCGACATAATGACTTACCGTTCAATACATAGAAAATTATCTTTACTCTTAAATTCAAAATTAATTCTAACAGTCATATTTATGAAACTCAGTACTACTTATTATTAATGACCTTGTTTGTCTTTTATAGACATTGTCAGAGAATATTATGAGGTACGAGGCGACCCTCATGCCTATTTTCGACCTCTGTAGTATAAAAAGAAATCACCTAAGAAAAAATTAGTAGCATGAAATATAGAGATAACCTGTGAAGTAAAGAAAGATACATACATGAAGAATGCTCATTCTTGATAACTGTGAACAAGAAGGATTTTCTGAGAACCAAAGTCTCAACATTCTTGCAGCAACAGACCATAGAGAAGAGAACCTTCAAAGAGCATCTCACCTCATTGGAAACCAAAACATAGAGCATCCATGAAACTCTGTTTTTGTGTTTGTTTCTAGAAGATGACACTAGTTTCATATATTCTTTACTCAAGGAGTATAAAATAATCAAGAACATCACTCAAAGAATTATAAACTATCTCTCATTATTTATTCTCTGTTGTGTATAATTTTACTACTTTTCGAGTAGTGTGTGTATCTATAGTATAACCACACACTGTCTCCTGTGCTAAGTTGTAGGATATTAAATATCCTCAATAACTCATTTTTCTACACTATTTTCACCCATGTATATCAATGGAAGAGGTCCATGTGTGGCCTGGTTGAATTTTGTTTCCCATGAATAACTGTGGTAGAGGTCATATTGACTTGGACATCCTTTTGTGCTATTGTAAACCCTGATCTAGGGTGAGGATCAAGTTTATTAATATAAACTGCTTGGTGGAAGGTGATCACCAAGCGGAGAGTATTAGGTCTCTACTTAAGACCGAACCTCTTATTTTATCTGCTGTGTTTTTCAAATTTAGTTTTCTCTATTTTCACACATATTTTTGAAAACTATATATTACATTGATAGTTAATCTTAGTTAGTGTTTATACCTATTTTTGATTTAGTAAATTACTTTCAACAGTAATATCAACCTTTCAAATTTTTGTAACTGAGAATTAATCAATATTTTGATGAATTAATTGAACATTCAAAACTCTTATAAATCTTCTACTTTGGTTAAATGTGCTGTTTATATTTTAAATTGGAGGAATTTTTTAAATATGGGTTTTAACATAAATTTTGATAGGAACTCAATTCAACCCTCTTGAGTGTCATAATCCAAACAACAAGGTATTTGTTTTCATTTTATTATGTTATCCTGCTTGAATTTGACTATGTTATTCTGATTTCATTATTCTCATTTCCTATTTCCCAAATACTTGCAAATTATCTCAATTTTTATCTACTTTACATCCTATTCTAGGTAATTGTTTTAAAATAATTGTTTTTCTATATTTATATATTCCTCCTTCCTTATATTTTAATAAACCTATGTTTTAAGTATGTTTTTTAGTTCCAAAGAGATTAAATCTTAAAATTACCAATGATATTATTGCTGGTGTTTATGTTTCTTCCATTATTTTATTCACTACATTCAATTAAATTACTTATTATTCCCTTGATATTCTTTTCACATTTGATTGTGATTGATTTTCTAGTGAAATTATTTTTCATGTTAGATTGTCTACTTGTGCTTTCCTACTCATTTGATATGAAGAGTTATGCAACACCCTGAAATTCTAAAGTAAGAACATTGTATTTGATAGAGTTTATCACACACACCTACAAGAGTGTAAGAGAATATAATACCCTAATAATTTACAATATATTTAGTATTTTAAATAAATTAAATCTATAATATATCTTGCACACCATTCCAAAATAGGTATTTAGCGGTTGGTTTTTTACGGCGGTCTCAAAAACAACCGCTAAATGTTTTCCTAAAAAAATTTAATGGTGGTTACTAAAACCACTGCTAAATGTTTTTTAAATATATATTTTTTGATATTTTTTTCAAAAAAAAAAAAAATTAGCGGTGGTTTTTTAAAAACCGCTAGGAAATACCGACAGTTTTAAAATCACCACTAAATAAAAGGGAAAAAATTAAAAATATATATTTAATTATGAATTATTATTTATGATGTCTATTTACTATCATATATAGTTTAGTATTTATAACTTAAATTAATTATAATGTGTTAATTAATAGATATTTATAATTATTAGTTAATAATAATTTCAAAGTTAAAACAAATATTAAATAAATTGAAAATCAGACTTCGACATCAATTGACCATAAATTTTGATCCAGGAATCCATTTCAGTTCCACAACCACTCAAATTGAAGTTTTTGAAATGAACTAAAAAAAAATTAGATTTAAATTTTGTAATAATTAAAAGAATAAAATTTACTATAGTTTCAAGAAAAATAGGAAATTAAACTTGAACTTCAAATAACCATATCTTTTGATCTGGGTGTCCGTTTGGGCTCTACCACATATCAAATCAAAACCTACGATGTTCTATATGCCAAATTTAGTAGAGGGGCCTTGGTAACAATTTTTTCGAGGCTAAAAGAGGCCCTGAAGGCCTCTAAAACTATAGGTTACCCCAATTTTTTGACATTTGATGAATTTTCAGCTTTGTTTAAGGGGGTATTATTGCTTTTTTTGGTGGATACAAAATTTATTCCCAGGGATTACATACACATTGATATTATGGTTTTTAAATTTTATTGTTTTTTACAATTTAGTTTTATTTATAATCATATATATGCATATTTTCTTGTATTTTATTATAATAAATCACTTGTATAAATATATATTTACATAGAAATGTATTTTTAAACATATAAACCAAATGGAAATAAATATTTTTTATTCATTTTGTTTAAAATAAATAATTATTGATTTTATTTACCTTATAAAATTCATATATATATATATATATATATCTATACAAGTAATGTTTATATATAAACATGTGTGTGTCAATAAAAAAAATATATTTATGTGTATATTCGAATATATGTAAATAAATACATATATATGTAAGTATTTTTATATATTTATATACATTTTTAAATATTTATACATATTTATGTTCGTATATTTTTATATCATATATGTGTAGATATATATAGATATATCTATATTTACTTGAGTTTATATATATATATATATATTAATATATTATTATATATCTGAGTGTGTTTATATATATTTATGAAACATAAATGCGTGTTTATATATATTTATGTAAATTTTCTTATTCATATATATATTTACAGACATCTATATCCATTTATTATTCAATTATTAATTATTTTAATATTTATTTAATATAGATTTAATATTTATTGATTTATTTTTATCATTAATTTACTATTAAATTAATATTTAATATTTATTTATTATTTATTATTTATTATTTATTATTTATCATTTATGTATTTATTTATTATTTATTATTTATTATTTATTATCATTTATTATTATTTATTATTCACTTATTATCTGTTTATTTTTATTATTTATTGACAATTTATTTAATATTTATTTAATATTTAATTATTATTTATTTATTACGTATTTATTATTTATTTCATATATATTATATATTATATATTATATATTTATTATTTATTAAATATTTATTTATTATTTATTATTTATAATTTATTATTTACATATTATTTATTTATTAGTTGTTTATTATTTATTTATTAGTTATTTAATATTTATTTATTACGCATTTATTATTTATTTCATATTTATTTATTTATTATTTATTATTTATTATTTATATATTTATATATTTATTATTTATTTATTATTTATTAACTAGTTATTTACTAGTTATTTATTACTATTTATTATTTATTATTTAATATCATTTATTATTTATTATCATTTATTATTATTATTTATTTTATATTTAATTATTATTTATTTATTACATATTTCTTATTTATTTAATAATTATTTATAATCTACTTATTATTTATATATTATATATTATTTATTAATTTATTATCTTTTATTACTTCTTTATTATATATTCATTATTTTTTATTATTTAATATCATTATTTTTTTATTTATATATTTATAAGTATATTACATACTATTTACTCACTAGGTGAGAAGATCGCTGGAGTGGTAAAGTCATTATAGTATATCCAAGAGGCAAGGGGTTCAAATATCTCCGAGCGCATATATTTTCCAGATTTAGGCATGGAATATGCATGCATGGTAGGATAAATAAAACTATAATAATAATAATAAATAAATAAATAATAAATAATAAATAATAAATAATAGATAATAGATAATAGATAATAAATAATAAATAATAATAAATAAATAAATTAAATAATAAATAATTAATAATAGTAAATAAATTAATTACGTAAATAAAAAAATAAAAAAGAACAAAAAAAATCGACGCCAAATGAGACACCATGAAATAAAAAAGTTCTACACAAAAAGCGCCATGAAATGATTTCTGACACAAATGCTTTTATAAAATGTCGCACATCATTTAATAGCGGTTTAAACCACCGTTAAATGCCAAAAAAACCACTGATAAACACCATATTTTTTTGTAGCGGTAATGCATGTGATACTGAGTTATCATGCGTCGCACGCAACAACGTGTTTCTTTAATGCATTTCATTACACGCAAGACTGAGTTTTACCGAACAACAATATATTATTAAAATATTATTATTTAATATAATAAGACATAACATACCCATTAAATTAGTAGTTATAAAAAGGGTTAAGTAACTATTGAAAATCTATGTTTTACCCAAATATAAAACGAATTCATAGGTTACAAATTAATTAGAAATGAATATAAGAACCAATTGAATATAAAGAGAATGTTTTTATAGAAAACTATTTTTATGCCCACAAAGCTGTTTTACCCTAATAAGTTAAATTAATTACAATTAGTGAGTGATATCAATGTAATATATATATTATGTATTTAAAAAAATATTTTTTATATTCAACCAATAGATTTAATAGATATAAGATAAAGACAACCCCAATTTTACGTATAAAATACTATATTTTTATAAAGGAAATTTTATCACCTTTTAATGACAAACCTATTTTCAATCCAATTTTTGGAACTTTTATAAATATTATATTTCAAAATAAACTTAATCTTTGAAATAGAAACATAAAAATTATTTTAGGGTGAATTTTTGGTATTTTTCTATGAAGTTTTATTTTTTTAATGAAAAATGAAAAATACTAAATTTTAATTCAAAACTGCTTTTTTGTCTAATTTATTTATAAGGTTAAATTATAATTTTAATTGGTTTTAAAATTTAATTAGATCTTTTTTTATTATTTAATCAAATTTAGGTCATTGGAATGAATTTTACTTTGAAATTGGATATATAAATTTAGCAAACTTTTGAATGTTTTTACTTTAAAAACCCGCATTGTCGTCCCGACTGCGGGATTAAACTTAAATTAATTTTTTCTACTTATGAGATTTGAATTTGGAAAAATGGATTCCATATTTTGAATAATAATAATTTTTAATGTCTAATAAGGACAAATTATCTTTTTACCAAAAAGATTAGTGAAAGTAATTAAAATTAATTACAACAATTAAGGTGAAATTAAGCTTAACATGAGACTAAAACTTAAACTTAAGAGCCCAAATGACCTATACAATTTTCCAAATTTCTTTTTATGGCCATATTTATACCATATCCTCCCTTTTATCTAATTTGGTAAATTATTGGAGTCACTTTCAATGGGAAAATGTGGGTGGAATTCCTTTTTCCCAAATTTACAAGAGTACCACTCCTCCTCCACTATAAAAAGGAACCCAAGCCTCCCACTTCCTCACACCTCTCAAGAAATTTTTTTTGGACAATATCTACCCAAATAGCTCCTAAACATCTCTATACTCATCCTAGAATCCTACCCTTGGTCAGAAATCCATCCAAGGAAGCTATTTGGTGCAAACTAAAATGAGTTACCCAAAAAAGAGGTAACATCTTTCCTCAAGCTCTTTAGTTTCATTTCCATTATCCACCCCATAAAATATTCTTATTATATGCTTATATAACAAAAAAATTATCATAAATATACTAGGATATTTTTATGTTAAGGGTTTTACCTTCACTTACATGCACTTTCATCTAATGGGTAACGAACATACCATTCTTGTGTATGGCGAACTACCGCCTCACGAAGCGAAGTTATTTGTTTTTTTTCCTTTAATGCCTCTCATGGTGGACATTATGATGGACACTAAGTTTATATATGATATATATTATATTTATTATGTATTTATTTTTCTTTAATTCTTTTATAACACATACCTTTATACTTTCCATTTTTTGTAAATACTATAACATCATTTGTGGAAGTGTGGACTACCACCTCCTCAAAACGATGTGATTCATTCATGCTATACATAGAATGTATTAAGGATAATTTTAATAAAACTATGTGAAATATAGAATATTTATATTATACTAGAGTTATAATATATATATATGTATCATTTTCTTATCACGCTTTTAATATGATAAAGAAATGAAAGTAGTGTTCCTGTGTACATACGACATACTGTCTCCATGAACGATGCATTTCATTTCTTATCTCCAAATATTATAGATTATTCTAAATACATATATAATGAATATATATTATATTTAAATCAAGTTTAAAATTATGAAGATGATGAAACCATGATTTAATTAATAGTAATAACAAGTAACAATTCAAAACATACTGGATAAACTAGGAAATTTACACTTAAAATAGTGAAAATAATGAAAGATTATTTTCAAACAGGTAATAAGATATTATAAGAAGATAATATATGATATCATAAATTTTTATATGTTTCTTTAATAAGTTATTAATACTCTTAAAATCATTATATATGAGTTTAAAGTCCATTCACACAAAATGAAACACAATGTAAGGGATTTCATCTCAATTTACATTCCATTGAGACTTATTTGTTGTTATGCACCAATTAAATTTTATATGGTGTATATACTACCCTTTAATATGTTATATCATTAATATCCTTAATCTAATGATATTATAAGTTTTATTTAATGTCATTCATTCATAGGAATTATGATTCAAATGTTTCAAAGTGGTATGAGACACTTTGGAATTTTTAAATAATATTTCCTCAAGAATGTTCTTAATGATTATCTTTTCAATATCACTTAATTTTATGATTGTTAATTTTCTATTGAAATAATAAATTTATTGTAATCATTTTTTTGAAAATTACCTAGAATATCTATAATCTGACATAATGTATATTATTATTTATTAAACCATATATCATTTTTACATACGATGTTCACTTTGACAGTTATTTGATTAACTAGGTAAATATTGATAAAACCATATTCTTTATTCAATATAGATATTTGAAAAGGAATTTTATTTATTTTTATTATTAGATATGAGTAATTATTTATACTATAAATTATGGGTGGTGCTCGGACTTTATATAGCCCCTCAATGCATTGACAGGTTCTCATGAGAAGAATAAGTTGGTGAAATTAAATGGGTTTCTATCCTTAGTTTTAAACCATTCCGTGAAAGGTCTTGATGGTATAAGTTTTAATGTGACTTAGACATGAATCCAAATAATTAATCATTTCCTTCATTTTGATTTAGTTATTAATTATACATGATATTTTGTGTTTACATATCTATGAATGCATTCTATTCTCAGTTTATTAATTAAGTGGCATGTGTTTTAGTTTCTTAACTTTTCATATTGATTATGAATTATATAGTTATTTGGATTTCATGAGTTATCAGTTATTTAAATTACTATGTTCTCATTAATTCATTATTTCTTCCGCTTTAATTAACCTTACTGAGCATTTTATCTCACCCTTATTTTGTTCCCTTTCCCCAGTTTATGAAGAGGAATCCTTTAAATGAGTTTCAAGGATGCTGTTTATTTATTTTTATTATGTATCATGTTTGTATTTCCTATTTCCCAATTTATTATGGGTATCATGTATGTAATATATCTTTCCAATACTGTTAAACTAATCGGTACTTTGGGATTTGATTCCTTGTAATCATGACAATGTAATAAAATAATGCACCGGCTTTGGGCTTCCGGGGTTGGGGCGTTACAGTTGGTATCAAAGGAAGTTTAGCAGCAACCTTGGAAACTAGATTTTGAAAATTTAGATTAAGGAACATAAACCTAAGATATAATTTGATGATAAGTATAGAATAACATCCTAGAATTTTGGTACGGTAGAGATTATGTCTGTATTCCTAGAAATACATCCTTATATGAATACTACTAGTGGACGTGGTTCTGGAACACATGTACCTAGGAGTAACAACTCTAACAAGGTGTGTTGGGCCCGACTCTGTGTAACCTGATACATCACAATAGTCCTTAATACACACCTGGTTTGAAACTCCTAGGGGATGCACTTAAGATAATTCATATTTTCTTTACAACCCATTATTAAGGATTTGAAAGTAAATACATCTACGAATAAACCATGTTTATTATTATGAGATTAGTTATGGAAAACATTTTCAATTTATGATTAGTGTTTCATTAGTTTTGTGATTATACATTATGTTACAAAATGTTATGATATAATCCAGTATATTCCATTTTTTAAAAATGGCGTTTGGAAGGCAGAATGGTATCATTACTCATGGGAAATGTAGAGATTACCTTGTTGAGGAAACTAATACTGTTGGTATTATAACTAATAATGTTATGTAAATATTATGAAAAATTAATCAGGTTATGACACATAAACTTTCTTGGATGGAGCAACCTGTTCTACAATAAGATTCCCTGATGTTGGATCGCTTTATGCGACAGAGGCCCCCATCATTTAGTGGGACTATTGACCCAATAGCGGCTGAACAATGGATTAAGTATTTGGAGAAGATATTCATGGAATTGGGATGTGGTGAAAAGTAAAAGGTTACACTTACAGTATATTGTTTGAGTGGAGATGCAGATCAATGGTGGTTGTTGATCCAGAATACCAGGGAGGAAGAAGAAATAAAACTCATAGAATTGAGAAATTTTAAGGAGATATTATTTGATAAATACTTCCCTCATGTGAAAAAAACTAAGATAAATATAATGTTCCTTATTTTAAAGAAAAATAAGGATGAAAGTGTTGCAGATTATGAAGCTACCTTTACTAGGTTAGCAAGGTATGCCATGGATTTCATATGAAACACCAAGTGAAAGATTGACAACTTATATAATTACAATTAGTGAGTGATATTAATTTAATATATATATTATGTATTCAATCAAATATTTTTTATATTCAACCAATATATTTAATAGATATAAGATAAATACAACCCCAATTTTATACATTAAATACTATATCTTTATAAGGTTAATTTTACAACCTTTTAATGTTGAACCAATTTTAAATCACATTTTTGGAACTTTTATAAATATTATATGTCAAAATAAACTTAATATATAAAATATAAATATAAAAATTAGTTTAGGGTGAATTTTTGGTATTTTTCTATAAAGTTTCATTTTTTAATGAATAGTGAAAATTATTGAATTTTAATTCAAAAATGATTTTTGTCTAATTTATTTATAAGGTTAAATTATAATTATAATTTGTTTTAAAGTTTAATTAGATAAATTTTTTGTTATTTAATATAATTTGTTTCATTGGAATCAATTTCACTTTGAAATTGGATATAAAAATTTATCAAACTTTTGAATGTTTTTTACTTTAAAAACCCACATTATCATCCCGACTGCATGATTACATTTAAATTAATTTATACCAATTTTATGATTGAAATTTAGAAAAATGGATTAAATATTTGAAATAATAATAAATTTTAATTTCTAATAAGTTCAAATTAGTTTTTGACAAAAAAAATTAGTGAAAGTAATTAAAATTAATTATAACAATTAAGGTGAAATTAAGCTTAACAAGGGACTAAACCTTAAACTTAAGGGTCCAAATAACCCATAAAATTTTCCAGAAGACATTTTATGGATATATTTTGACCTTATCCTCCATTTTATATAATTTTTTCACTTATTGGAGACACTGATAATGGAAAAAATGTGGGCGGAATTCCCTTTTCCAAAATTTACAAGAGTGCCACTCCTCTTCCACTATAAAAAGGCACCCAAGACTCCCACTTACTCACACATCTCAAGAAACTTTTTCTTGAAAAATATCTACCCAAATTTCTCCTAAAAATCCCTACCCTCATAATAGAAGCCTCCCATTGGGGAGAAAATCTATACAAGGAATCCCTTTGGTGAAAACCAAAAGGAGTTACCCAAAGAATAGATAACATCTTTCCTCAAACTCTTTAGTTTCATTTCTATTATACACCCCATTAAATCATATTATTCCATTATTAAATAAAAAAAAAAATCCTAAATATACTAGGATTTTGTTATGTTAAGGTTTATACCATAACTTACACACAATTTCATCTAATTGGTAACAAATTTACCATTCTTGTGTATGGAGAACTACCGCCTCATGAAGTGAAGTTATTTGTTTTTCCTTCGTCACCTCTCATGGTGGAAATTATGATGGAAACTCTATTTATATATTATATATATAATATATATGATATATATGATATATATGATATTTATCATGTATTTATTATTTTTTAATTCTTTTATAACACATAAATTTTTCACTTTCTATTTTGTGTAAATATGATAACATCATTTGTGAAAGTGTGGACTACCACCTCCTCAAAGTGACGTGATTCATTCATGCTATACATGGAACATATTAAGGATAATTTTAATAAACCTATGTGAAATATAGTACATTAATATCATAATATATTTATAATATACATATGTATCATTCACTTATCATTCTTTTAATACGACAAGGAAATGAAAGTAACGTTCACAATTACGTACAACCTACCATCTCCATGAACAATGCATTTCATTTCTTATCTTTAAATATTATGGATTATTATAAATAAATATATAATAAATATATATTATATTTAAATCATGGTTTATATTATTTATATGATGAAACCATGATATGATTAATAGGAATAACAAGTAACATGTTAAAATAATGAAATATTATTATCAAATGGGTAATAAGATATTATAAGAAGATAATATATGATATCATAAATATTAATATTGTTATTTAATAATTTATTAACACTCTTAAAACCATTATAAAAGAGGTTAAATTACATTCAAATGAAAGGAAACACAAGGTAAGCTATTTCGTCTCAATTTACATTTCATTGAGACTTATTTGTTGTTACAAACCAATTCACTTTTATATGGTGTATATACTGCCCTTTAAAATTTTATATCACGAATATCCTTACTCTCATGATATTATAAGTTTCATTTAATGTCATACCTTTATTTTCATTATGATTCAAATGTTTCGAAGTGGTATGAGACACTTTGGAATGTATAAAGAATATTTTCCTTAAGAATATTCTTAATGATTATTTTTACAATATAACTCCATTTTGGGATTGTTAACTTTATATTGAAACAATAAATTCATTTTAATCATTTTTCATTATAAATTACCTTGAATATCCATAATATCACACAATGTATATTATTATTTCCTAAACTGTATATCATTTTTACATACGATGTTCACTTTGACAGTTATTTGATTAATTGAGGAAATATTGAAAAAATCATATTCTTTTTTTAATAAAAATATTTAATAAGAAATATTATTTTTTTGTTATTTAATATGATGAATGTTTTTTATTGGAAATTATGTGTGGGCCCCAGACTTTATATATCCCCTCGATGCATCAACAAGTTCTCATGAGACGAATAAGTTGGCCAAATTAAATGGGATCTATCCGTAGTTTTAAACTATCTTGTGAAAGTTATTGATGGTATAGGTTTTCATGTGAATGAGATATGACAACCCATAATTAATCATTTCCTTAATTTTTATTTATTTATTACTTATCCATGAGATTTTTCATTGACATATCTACGGATGCATTCTATTCTAATTTTATTAATTAAGTGGCATGTGTTTCAGTTTCTTACCTTTCCATATTGATTATGCCTTATCTAGTTATTTAAATGGAATGAGTTATCAGTTATTTACCTTACCATGTTCTCATTGATTCATTATTTTTTGTGATTTACTTACCCTTACTGAGCAATTGATCTCACCCTTATTATGTTTCCTTTCCCCAAATTATGAAGATGAATCCTTTGAATGAGTTTCAAGGATGATATTTATTTCTTTTTATTATGTATCATATTTGTATTTTCTATTTCCCAATATATTATGGGTATAATGTATGTAATATAGATTTCCAAGAATTCTAAATTGACCAGTCCTTCATGATTTTATTCCTTGTAATCACACTAATGTAATAAAATAATGTATCGGCTCTGGGATTATGGGGTTGGGGCATTACAAGTTAATTTTTTTCATTTGGAAAGACCTCAACATACACTAAATTTATATAACTCTCTTAAACTCCATCAATATTAAGTTTTATATTTTTTGATATTATATCAAAATAATTACATTGTTGATAACTTGGAAGGTTTCTACAGATTAGCATCAATTCTCCTCTCAACCGGACTAAATTGTTATAAAATTTTCTTCACTTTCTATATATATATATATATTTACATCCAACTCATCATCAATGAATTTTTTTTCTTAAACCATATTTTTGATTGTATATTTGGTATTCCATGTTTTTCTTTCATATTTCATTCTACTAACATATGCATGTTTAAGATTTAATATGTATTCTAACATTTTTTAGTATACAATTATGAGGATGAGTTTGTTTTACTTCAATTTATGCATGTTTATTACTAACAATTTTTTATTACTCTTTCTAAAAAAATGGATAGTATATGATGATATGTTTGATATATTTTTGATTGATACATATCACATGTAACAATTAGTCATAAAATTTTTAGTATATATTTTAATTTGATGATCATAAAGAGATATAATAAATCATCATAATAAATACATTTCAGATGATATATAATATACGAATAGATTATACAATATCATTTAATATTTTATACTATTTTACACTTCCCATTTAATGTTCTTTCTAATATTATAAACTATCATTTTTTTGAATACCGGGTGCTGTTGATATTTATTAATTTAAATAGAGGACCTTCCCATTTGTTTTTCTTAATGTGATAGCTAATAAATCACAGACTTTTATTTTTTAATACTTTATTAACTTATTATATATCTGATATATTGAAATGTTTTGGAATAAATGGGCATGTCCTTCATATATTAGCTACCCCATCCACTATTATATCTCACTAAAATGAATCGGAATATACCCAAATTTGGGTATCTACCAAATTACTTATTCTTATAAATACATATTTCAAATTAAAAACCCAATGTACAATAATGAATGATTTGTCTGGTTTCTATTAATATATTATTTGTTTCCATTATAATTTTTTGTATAAATGAAATGCTGCTAAGTTTTATAAAATTTGAAATATATTTTACTTATTACAAGTTTAAAAAATGATGTCTTATTATACTATGCATCTAAATTCCATGTAGGGACACTATGTTATTCAGTGCTCCTATTTTGTTTCCCGATGATAAAATGATTTAAGGAGTAATGTTTTATTTAGAATGTTTTTTATTTATTATGGATCAACTTATGTGATATTTCTGGTTTCCTCTTTACTATTCAGTTCATTTTCAATCACTACAACTGAACCCTAACTCGTTCTGAGGGTTTTTCTTTTCGTCGATTCTTGATGTTTGGGGCTCTTGGGTCCTATTAAGGCCAGTTCTACCCACTTTCGTCAAGGGAAGTGGGTTATCCATGTGTTTCAGGTATGTTTTGTTCCATTTCAATTATTTTCCCTTTTTTTTTAATTTTTGGGTTTTGGAGTTTTGAGTTTTTGGTGTTTTTATTGAGTATTTTGGATCCGCTGTAGGGGTTTTGGGTTTTTGTTGTCCAAGGTGACTTGCACATGTATGCATAGGTAGACACACTCACACACACACACACACATATATATATATATATAAGTTCTCCTATATATATATATATTCACTCATGGAAGTATGAATATATATATTGGGGTTATGTGTGCTTCTCTATATTTATTAAAAATGCATACATGTGTAAGGTAAATGGGTATATGAAAATATAAAAATATATGTAAAGATCCCCTTATACATATTTGGCAATGAAAATATGTAAAAGGGGTTAGGTGTCCTTATATATATGCGAAAGTGCATATGCGTGAAAGTAGTAAAGGGAAGATTCAAGTTTATGTCGTCATAATCAGAGCACCTTGAGTTTGAGGTAGGTTCCATTATGAATTGGCCTTTAAATTTAAAGAATCATTGATTTTTTCTATTTCACACCATGTTTTTGTATTAAATAGTGATAAATATTTCTTAGAATAATTGTCTTGAACAAACTTGAAGAAAATAAAACTAACCTATATAAAATTGACCTAAATTAAATTGTACTAAATTGAATGAAATATGATATAATATAAGTAGGAAAAACCAAAATAATATTAATTGTATTAACTTATAAAGAGTAAAACTAAATATTCCTAAATGATTATAGAATAAATTAAATTATCCTATACCGACCAGATTAATTAAAACTAACTAGATCTAAAACAAATCATATCTTGCTGTACCAAAGTGAATCAGACATAATCAGTATAATCCAGTTAGATATCTCCCGATCTACCTCAATTTGGATTGAATAAAACATGAAGAACCAATATTAAACAGAGGAAACCAAACCAAATAATATTAAGAAGAGTAAACCCAAAATGAGTTGAACTAAATAAAGTGAAACCATACTAACCCATAATGGATAGAATAAAACCAAATAAAAAATAGAATCAAAATTTTTGAAAAAAACATTCACAATATAACCAAAACTTACTGGTATAAATGTAAATTAGATCAACCTAAATAGATATAGAATGATCAAAATTAAGAAAATAGAATTCAAATAGAAAAAAATTGTATGAAACGACCAAGTCAAACTAATCTAACTTGAACTAATCTGATATTACAAATGATGAATAGAATTATACCAAATATAATGAATTCAAACCAATATGACCACAACCAATATAAAATAAACTAAACTAAAACAAACTAATATGAACCAAATATAATCAAACTGAATCGATTAGAACCCAAATGAATGAAATTTTCCAAGTTAATATAAATAAAAAACAAACTAAATCTAATGAAAATGTCCCAAACAAACTTGTATAAAAAAAGTGACCCAACATTTCCTAGTTTAGGATAATTCAATACAAACTAAAATGAATGTAAAAAACCTAAAATGAACCATAAATTGAAAATTCATAACTTAAACAAAACATAACTGAATTGAATTGAACATAATAAATTGGAATTGTCATGAAATAAATAAAAAATTGAAGTGTACCAAACTAAAGTAATGTGAACTATAAAAAATAGAAATAACTAGTATCAACCAAAGTAAAATATAAATAAAATAAACAAGAAAAATAAATCCGAGCTAAAAAACCAAGAAAATGGATGGAACCACATCCTATTGAAATAATCTAATCTATTTCCACTTGCTTTCAAGAACATGTTTTGACCCATGGGGAATTGTGGTTCTTATATATTGGGTGGTGACTTGTATAGTCATAGGAGACAGGTATGTTTTAGTTTAGTTTCTATTCTATTTTCTTTATTTCATCAGACACTTAGGATTTTTACTACTTTCTATGGATGGAGGGTAGTTATATTTTTTGAATGGGGGTAAAAGGGCACTGGAGGTGGTTATGTAGTTTTCTTTTCAGGGGATGGAGATCGGGGTAGTGGAGGGATTAATTAATGTGTTTTATTTTTATCCACCTTTATACTTTGTTACTTATATTTATTTTCTTTTACTTCAGTATGGATGTTCAATGTATGGATGTGTCATGCGGGAATTTCATTTATTTTCCACTACTATTTTAACTAATTCTTTGTTGGAGAAATCATTCCCAAGTGGGGATTCATTGATTCCCAGACACTTGTGCCAGCCTATGGGCATAACCCATCCACCTTAGTCCACCCTATTAATTTATATATTAGAGTCTAACTAGGTAATTACTATGTCTAAACCATGGGAGGGCCTAAGAAACATTTAATAACTAAGGAGGGATTAGTAATGTCTAGGAATGAATTGTAAATTTCCAGGAATAAGGATTGAGGAAATTGGAATTTACAATGAGGAGATGTGGGAGAACATGAAATATATATTGATTCTAGAAATTCTATGGGTATAAAAGGTGGTAAAATGGTACTACATTGGGACTACTAAATGTAAATTCAAATTCATAACCAATTTAATAATGTAATATCACATCATGATCTACTATACATTTTTGTATTTTATGATTAGACTCCATTCCAATACAATCATAGAAATACCTTGGTGCCAAAAATACTATATCATACACTAGATAGTTAAGTTTAAAATTCCTAGTAAAACCTTAATTGACCTCCCATAGGTTTTAGTAAAATTTTATTTAAATTATTTCACTTAAAATCACCATTCATCAATTTAAATAACTAATATAACCATGAATCAACTAGAAATATCACTATACTATTCTAGGTGGATAGACTGATCCAACAAGCTAGCGATGGAGAGAAACTCAACCACTATGATGTATCGAGTACTATAATTGATTACTCATCATCTAGGTGGGTTTAAAATGATTATATTGAGTGATAAATTTCTTTTGATGTCGATAATTATTAAAAACCTCTTGGATCATGCAATTAGACTACCAAAACAACTTGATTATTTTGAAATGATGATGTGATTTCAGACATCAATTTCTCATTAATATTTGCAGGAGTTTCCCAATGAATTCTTGTGTTCTCAATTTGAATTTTTGGTTCTTAATAGTTTTTTTTTCAGATTTCATCAAGATCACGGTAAAAGTATAACTTTCCATATAAGTTAGTTGTTTCATACCATTTGGTCAGTTAATGAAATTATCAATAATGGTGAACTATGGTTGTCTAAGTTCACCTTAGGAGACTATGTTCTTCAATAAGAGTGGTCACATCATACTCTATTTGGAACCTAGAATCCTGGATCAGGTTCCAACCCAGTGCAGGTGACCATGGAGTTGTTTTGAAATGCCCTATGGATAGTTATAACACTAGAATCATGTAGCGTGGGAAGTAATTCAATGATAAATCAAGAAAAACATGATAGATTTCATAAACCAACAAAACTAGATTCAACTAAAATGAGTTTTAGTTAGACTCTTTCATGTTGATAGGTTGAATAGGTTTGTTTTTGACCCATGTTTATATGTAAATTAATTCCTGTAGAAGTTGGTATGTTAACTATTTCCATTCAATCATGATATTAACCATGTACTATGGTTTTTACATGGTTTTTATTTTTTTATAGGTTTATAATGGAAGTAAGGATTCTACTGCCTATTTGGGATAGGTATTTATACCCACAATTTATATAAACATGGGTATATTATATCTGGTACAATAATCAATACTCATAGTTTTGTAAACCATCAGTATAGCTCTATACCGATGCCTCCGGAAAACACAGTTCATGGAACCGTGGGTATATCCTATACCCACAATTTTAGGGGCTATACCCATGGTTCCAAACCATGGGTATAGGTGATGTTTCCAGTAGTGTGAACCCCATGGTGATGTGTTGGGTCATATAAAACCCTTAACCTAAAAGTATTAAAGTTTCCTATTGAGTTCCTAAAGCTATGTAGGTTCCATCCTATAAGGAAGAATGGACACTAGTGTTGAACCTAGAACAAGCTCAATGGTGAACTCAATCTATCTATAAAGAGGTAAGTTAGAGAAATCATTAGGGAATATGTTCCTGAAATGATCCACAATAAGATGGAATTCCATGAGTTGCATTCCCTGATCACTCATAAAGAGACTGAACATCTGGGTTGTCACTCCACCTAGCCCTTTATTCTTGAGTCCTACTCGAATTTCCTAGAGATACCATTCCCCCTTATGGATATATGTATTTCCCACAAGTTATGCGAATGACACTCAACAGTGATTGCAATCCACATGGGCTCGATAAGGAATAAGTCAGTCCATATTGAGAATTATGTTGAAACTAGACATCTCGAGGATGAAGAAGCTCCATAGAAAATGGTACCCACCTATTTCAAGGGGTAACTCCCTAAATTGAAGTATATCCTCTACTATAACTCCTTACATCATATCAAGGGTCATAACACCACTGGAGTACTCTATTACTAATCCCAGAATTCCCATAGTTGTAGTAAATAGAAAAGAGTGCGGTGAACCTGTATCAAATAAGGTGGATAATAGAGTAGAGAATACCAGAAAAGTACCTATAACTATATATGGACCTGGAATATTCTACTCTAGCATAGTCTTAATAGTATTTATATGAATTAAGACACAGACTTGAGATGCAAGGCTCACTCTACTGACGATGGAACTCTGAAGCCTGACTGCCCCAACCATAACCATTTTCTCAGCCTGAACGAACTTTAGAAGACCAGATTAGTTCCTATTAATGTTCCACTGAACCTTCACCTGAGGGTGGTGCTAACACAGAACCACGTTCTCTTGGAACTGGTGGAAAAGATCGACTGAAACATTGTAGGTGACCTATCCTACCACAATCCCAACATTTGATCGGGTTCCTCACACAATGGGTCCTTTTGTGGCATAGCTTATCACATTGGTGACACACCAAAAATATTTTAGTTTATGCCACTTGGCTGGTATTTTCCCCATGTGTAACATTGAAGTGTCACTTCCTGCCTCTGGATAAACCAATTCTCTTCCTGGAAGCTGAATTTCCTTATTTTAAGTCACCTGATTCCCTCAGGTTCCACTCGGTAATAAGGTCTTGGTTCACTATCTCGGAATAGTGGTCAACCGAAAGGCATTCACCTATGATTATATGTCATATTCTAGACCATCCTTGAATTGCATCATAGTAGTCATCTCATCACCAGTCAAAGTTGGTGCAAAATGATACAATTCAGTGAAGTGAGCCTAATATCCCATCACTGACATGTCACCTTGATCAAGGTGTATGAATTCCCAAATAGGATCGGTTCTCAGAGTTTGAGGGAAGATGTAGTCGAAGAAGGATATTTGGAAGTCCACCCATACCATACCCTGGTGTCGACTATCCTATGTTAGAACATACCACCATCGCTTGGAAGTGTCGCATAACATGTAGGTTTCAAGATTGACCCTATGATCTGGAGGTGTCTCCATATGCTTGAAGATTGACACCATATCCTCCAACCAAGACTCAGAAACCTGAGGCCCACCATCCCCCAAGAAGGTGGGATTATGTTGCTGCTAGAACTTATGGGTCAACTCTTCCATAGAAGGGGAAGGCCGAGGTGAAACCTAGATTGATTGTATAAAGTGAAAAAAAACTATCCCAGAACTGGGAATTAGTACCCAATGGAAGATCCACAGGAGGTTCCTCAGGTAGAACTACATGAGGTATCACAGGTGTCTTAGGTCCCACATCCTCCTGAGTATGCTCATCACCACTTTCCTGGCATACAACATGAGGTCATCACGATGTCATATCTCTAAAATTCCATTCACATGCCTCAAAAAGGATTTATAGAATATAGGTAAATTAATAAAGAAGGATAGGTAAAAGCCTGCCTATAAACACGCTACGACCTTTAGCCTTCTCTGGGAGCTAGATATGGGTGATCAAGAAAAACTACAAATGAAACATCAGAGAAAAGGCCCACTTCCCACTACTAAGGTCAGGCCAGGTTAATGTCTCGTGTTACCCATATAAAGGTCTACTTCATTATAAGGATCATATTCATTTGAATTCATTTATGTACTTAAATTTCCTTTTTAGTGGTTAAATTTAATGGTTCACCATCTTTAATTTTTAAGGGACCATACAAATTATAAATTGGATGGTGGTGTCCATTTAATCCTAACCACAACACATTCCATCCCATGTGATCGATGGTCCATGGCTCAACATCCCACAATTGGCTGCTTAAAGAACCTGCTTTAACCTATGTAGGAAAACACTATTGGTTAAGACATATTATTTAAGTTCCAATTGTGTTTTTATCAGTCCTATAAGGAATTATAAAACACACTTCTATATATAATAATCAATCACTACAAGGAATCACAAAAATTACATATAGCAGTTACAAGAAAAATAGGCAATTCACGCTTTAAGGTAAATATGGAATGGCACAATGCATGAAATTTTAAATCCTATGGTGCCCAATATGTTTCAAGATTATAATATGAACTCATATCATTGATACAAGGATAAATAACCTATGTAAATAACGTCAACATCAATAACACAAAAACACAAGTCACCCAACATTCAAATCCATGAAATGGTAATAAGCACAAGAAATAATAGCAATTTACCATCCTAGTAAATTTGGGTTTCCCCTATATGTGGGGTAACTACTCCCAGAAATAGGATCATGAAAAAATCCCTATATCCTAGTCTCCTGTCTAATCTAAATAGTAGGAAAAAAAAGTAACCTATGATACCACTTTGTAGAATCCCACCCTAGGTTCCACTTACCAGATCTGCAAGATGGTGGGACATAAGACCTCAAGAATGCCTTATAGAATTATAGAGGTTGCTGACTAGAAATGAGGGCCTAGGGTGTGTCTGAGGGGAGATTATTATCTCACTGATCAGAGTGTGCACAATAGCAGATAAAAATAATAAGTCATGGAAGCAGAAATAATCAGAAGGAAATAATAGAGACAATTACAATAAATAATGCAAGCTAATTAAATCATAGGAGGATGATAAATAGTAATAAGATACTATATAATGATCAGGTCATGGTAATGTGACTATAAAAAAAATGATTATGATGGGGCATGGGATACAAGAATATACAACATGCTATCAAAATAAACAAATAGGCCAAAAAACTACAACAACTCATATCTCAAGCATAGGCTCAGTCCTCTACCCCCAAACTCCATCCTAAAGATATAAATCAAACATTGGAAGTTGGATGTTTCCTTTTGTCTATACCTACAACCATAAAGTCTACTTAGGTACCAAAGACACCCGAGCAAGGTGTTAGATACAATCTCAGTAAACCAGAACCCAAAATGTCTAGGCCAATCTATTTTGTGAAATATAAGATAAAAATTTTCCATAAGAAGTAAATGAAAACATAAAAAAATAACTAAAATAATTGGACTGGGTTCCACTTGGACACCCATCTAATCTACCTACTTCGGCCTAATCTGGTGATTCTGAACTAAAGGATCATGAAATGGTAAAATGGGTGAGATGATTGTAAGAAGGTAGACTATCCCCAACCATGTGATTGATATTAGAGGATGTGTACCTATGTTTTTAATACCAATGGATCAATTCAAATTTGAAAAAATTCACTTACCTTTTCCTCAATTAAATTTGAAAAAAACTTAAAAAAAAGTAGTGAGACACCCTGAGCCCATATATAGAAATTCAAAGAGACTTTCCAAGTATCGCTTAGGGGATCATCTTATAACCAATGCCAGGGATTCCATCCATGGTGACCCAAAGATGAAGTACCCCATGTCACTCCATGCATGGTGTAAAAAATGACATGTACGAACCTCCGATTCCGTACCTGGTATCGCAAGTAGGGGCCTGAGTCTCTCTCGAGGCATGGTACAACCAATCATGCCTTCAAGACCATCAAAGGGGTCTCCCATAGGGAACCAATTTCACTTGTTTGGAGGTAAAAATAGATAATTCTCAGTGATACCATCCCATGCATAGCTGATGTCACTCCTCACATGTTTACAAGGCATAAAAATTAAACAAGGAGGCATGATAGTCCGTACAAGGGGTCATTAAATTAGAACCCCTTGTATCACCCCAAACACTAAGGTAAAATATCTGAACAAGAAACACACACACACACACAATATTCTTAACAAGTACCATTTCATTTGTTCAAGAATTTATGTCACCAAAGACATATTGGTCAAGGAAAAACCAATGGACAATTCCATTTAAGTCATATGGAATAAGGCATAGGCACTTGGACAATTCAATTTAAGTTTAAGCATTTAATTAGGATTTTTGTATAGGGACTAACTCATTGTTACGCCTTAAATTCAACTAAAATGAAAGGCTCAATATATTTAATATGAGTCAAAACCCCTTAGGGGAGCTCAATAAGACAAGGAAAAAGGGGAAATTAATCCTTATAGGTGAAGCACACACCATTGGGTTGCATAAATCAAGGTGATAAACCCAAGGGGTCGATTCTATACTTACTCGGGTCTCCAATGGCATGTAAAAGTATTCATTTTTATTTAATTGAAAAAATAGGGGCAAAACCGGAAGGGTTAGGATTACAGAATAACAATGTATTTTGTGGAATGTAATGAAATGATCAAAAAATAACAGACCCCCTACCTTGGATTCACAGAACTTCCCTTTTCCAACATAATCTTTGATTTGAGCTGGGTTGGAAGAAATCAAAAAAATTGTCGAATTCCCTGAAAATGAGGAAAATGATCTAGCACCCAAATAGAGAAATAGATGGAATGAAGAACTTGAAATAGACTAGAGAGGATTTGATATCATACATATAGATTTCTATTGGATCCAATGGAAAATGAATCAAAGATCAAATAGAGGAGTTTATTGAATTCCTAGGTTTAAAGGAGAAGAGGGTTATTATGGGAGGAGGAGCACTCAACCACTGAAGAAAGGAGAGGGGGAGAAGAGAATTAGATAAATCATTAAAGGAGTGAATTTTGGTAAATTCACCCTCAATTAAAGTAGTGAACAGTTTGGCCCATGTTTGTCCAAACCGTGTGCCAACTATGCACCTTTATCTGCTATTAAGGGGCACATCACATGGTTAGGAACATAGTTTGTATAACCATGCACAAATCGTTTGAAAATGATATGTCTCAAAAGTTTATATCACCACATGGTCATGCACCCTGGGTCGCATGGTTGCAGACAAACTATGTGGCCCCAGGTTCCCACTATTTGAATCCATATGGATTAGGGAAACCATGTGAGTTGGGCTGCACTATTTCTTCTAACCACGAGACCCAGCCTTTCCTTCCTAATTCGGGGATCCAAGCTCCAAACAAGCCCCGAACACACCCGATCCCACCTTGACTTGATTAGGATTCATTATTAAGGATGTTTAAAGGAACTATAACAAAAAAGTAAATGGTATATACCTTAGGAAATCCAAAATGTTACAACTGGGTACATTTCTTGTGTCACATCATCTTAGAGGGAGGTGTGTCAGTAGACCCAGAGAAGGTGCAGATAGTGGTTTATTGGTAACAACCCATTTTTTTTCAATATCTATATATTTATGGGATTATAAGAATATTATAAGAGGTTAATCTAGGAATTTTTACACTTGGAAACACCTCTTTATATATTTACCAAAAGGTGATTAAATTTGAATGTTCTGGATCGTGTGAGAATACTTTCTAGGAGTTAAATAAGCAGTTGACTTCGACACTGATCTTGATCCTACTCAATCCCGGGGATAAGTATACAATGTTTTGTGATGCATTTGGTATTGTATTTGTATAAGTTTTGATATAGGGAGATTGAGTTGTGGTATATGGGTCTTGATAGTTGAGGCCACATGAATAGAATTACCCTACACATGAACTCAAGTTAGATGCAATGGTTTATGATTTAAAGTGTTAGTGGAATTATATATTGGGAAAAAAGTTTTCTATATACACATATCAAAAGAGTTTAAAGTAAATATTTTTGTAGTAATATTTGAATATTTGACAGAAGAGGTGGGTTGAATACATGAAGTCTTTTGATTTTGAGCTAGCATATACACCCAAGAAAGGAAACAGTGTTGCTTATGCTTTGAGTAGGAAATCGTAGACTCAGGAAATTAAAGAGTCTAGTTCTGAGAGGAATATGATGAATTTTATGGTTGATATGCATGTTTTGGTTTGGGAGGGACAAGAATATATGACCCTAATATTAGTATCAATGTACTACACACTTTTGATCTTGATCATGGAGAGGAAATATGAGGATCTGGAGTATTTGGCCTTGAGGGAAAGCCTTGAAGGTGGGGATTAACCTTCCGATTAGAAAATATATAAGGGTGAGACTATCTATGTTTGGGACCATATTGTTGTGACTATATGTTTGCATGAGAAGTTGATGTGTGAGTTTCATGCCTTGAAGTGGGCAGTGCATCCAGGTTTGACCAAAATGTACCATGACCTACATTGATAGTATTTGTGGTTGGGCATAAAAAGAGAGATTACAAGGTTTGTGACATGATTCTACACCTATCAATAGGTGAAGTCTAACCATCAATGACCTGATCATTTTCTACAGTTGTTACCCATTCCAGAATGAAAGTGGGACGACGTTACCCTAGATTTTGTGGTGGGTCTCCTGAGGACACATAAGAAGAATTATGTTATTTGGGTTTTAGTGGATCGAATATTAAAAGTATAACATTTCTTGACTATAAATGATACTTTCTTAGTGGATCAGTTCACTACTATAATTCTAGGTATTTACGATGGGAAACTTCACCGTCACAAATAAGTCTCCGATTATATAATTTATATATATAAACTTTTTTGCGACGGGCCCATCGTAAAAATTATTTGCGACGGGCCCGTAATCCCGTCACAAATACTTTTGTAAAAAAAATTATTTATACTATTTGCGATGGGCCCGTCGTAAATACTTTTTGCGATGGGCCCCTAATCTCGTCACAAATACTTTTAAAAAAAAATTATTTAGACTATTTGCGACGGGAACCCATCGCAACAGATCCTGATGCAAATAATAAATAAATTTAAAAAAAATAAATTTAATAAAATTATGATTATTGAAAAATTAATTTTAATATTATTAAAATAATTAAAATAAAAATATATTAAAATTCTCAATATTCACAAAAAAATATAAAAAAATCATAAATTATTATTATTATTATTATTAGTAAAATAAACAAACATTAAAAAATATAATACTGAAAAAAATATATTTAATAAAATTATGATTAATGAAATAATAATATTAATATTATTAAAATAATAAAAAAATAAAAATTATAAAAATTGTTAAAATTATCAATATTCACAAAAAAAATCATAAAATATTAAAAAATAAATTATCTAATATTCACACCAATATAAAAGACAAAAACTGTAAATAGTTCATATTACAACAAATGTTAAACTCAAATGTTTTTACCATAAAAAAAATCACTGGGGGAGGAAACTCCATCCCCAAAATATGAGTTAGACAACGCATGTACTCTATCTGCTCCTGATGCTGCTGCTGCCATCAACGCATCTCCTCCTCGTGCTGCTGCTTCTGCTGCTACTGCTGCTAACGCATCTCTTCTTGCTGCTTCTGCAAACTCTCTATAAGGTCATTCTGAGCTCGCAACTGCTCCTGATACTGTGAGGTAGAAGATGATACCTCTCCACAAGCTCCTCTCGAGTTGGACACCGACATCATAACAATACCATAATAAGTAACAGGAGTCACATGAGAGCCGATACCAACTACTCGGCCCTTCTCAAAGCCATACTGAGTCGCCTGCATCCATGCCGCCTTGTCGAAATGGTGTGCACTGGTTTGACCAGTCACCTCGTCCTGACCCTCAGCCTGTGTCTAAGAGGTCACAACCTCATATGACTCCTTCAATTCCAATTTGAAATTAAAATTTTGAAAATATTATATGCAGTTAATTGTCAAACCGAAAAAATAAAACTAACCACAATCTGACGCTGGCGATCACCTCTAATCTCTCCGGTGGCTGGATCACTGTACAACTTCCGATAAACATCATACTTTGTAATATCAGGATGCTCGAATGCCTATATGAATATAAAATAAACTTTTTATATTTGAAGTTATATAAAATATTAAAAAAATACTTACCAGATGTTCTCTATGCGTACTGAATGTATGACTACCAGCTCGATGCATCACCTCCTGTCTCCCCCAGTTCTGCTGACCCAATGAATTCCTCCTCTGAAATCCACCACCCAACCAGTGTGCAAATGATCCATCCCAAACCTGAGATTAAATGTACTCTGGTTGGTGGGCTCTACACGACTCATCAAATACTATCGATCCTACTTTTTTAATGGTCGTCTTTCTCAAATTGTGAAAAAACTGACGCAAACGCTCATGCATAGCCACCTCCCATGCTGCATGGATAGCGTCACGCATGCTATCATCGATGGGATACCATAAAACCTACAAATAATTTATAATATCAAGTTATTAATAAAATAAATTTTAAAATAAATATTATTTATATACGTACCATCCAATGATTGTACATGGAAAGCTGCACATCAACGGGAATCTATTCTCATGTGATCCATGGCTGAGAAAAATAATTGCACAAGATAACACTCCCCTGTCCAACAGCTACATGTGCAAAACTGTGAAAAAAGAGTAAATAATCAGACAATTAGTATATATATAAATAAATTAATGAAAAAGATAACTAAAATATACAGATTATCATACCTCTATGTGCGTGGATCGAAGCCAAGACGTGGATGTCGCTTGAGGATAGGGTCAGGAATCATCAGTCGCGTAATACTGTGCCCCCTCCGCATACCTCCTGAACCACTAGTAGGCTGAGGGTCAGATGATCCCACATCCCCCTCATCCAAAGGTAGATTAGCCTCCTGTAACTCGCAAAATAGATCAAAATCCATATGAAACACAAAATGATTGTTGTTAGCAGATAGTTGAAAATAACTATCATATATAGATATATATTAGTTATGATCATAACCAGCATTTAACTGTGTCAATGTTCACCTTCATCATCATATTCATATATGACAATGTCAATGTCTTCATATTCCTCCTCGACATCATCAATATCCATATGAGTTTCACTTTCACCATCCATTGTCATTTCAAATTCATTTGTAACATCATTAAAATCTTCATCACCATCGACCCTTAATTGTGGGGTGTCATCATCGATATTCACATTTATTTGTGAAAAAGATGGATTTTGAGTAGTATCTTGAAAATTTTTAATTCCTTCCACTTCAGTAGAACCACATTCAGTTTGAGTAAATTTATTTTCCTGAGATTTCATTTTTATTATGCTCCACCAATCACTCAGGTCTCTTGAAGTAGCACAGTACTTTGCGTAATAAATTTTATGTGCCTATTGAGCCAGTAAAAATGGTTCATTTACTGCAAGAGGACTTTTATATTTAATATCGACGATTCCATGAGTTGGATGAACACGCAAGCCTCTCTCAGTATCCAACCACCAACATTTAAACATCGTTATGTAATTCTGTCCAAGATAACATAGCTCAATAATTTCATCCAGAATGCCGTAAAATCCAACTTCAGTTTCTCTATGATGAAATACTCTCAAACAAACTCTATTGTTCATTGTTTTTTGATTCCCCATATGCATGTGTATGAAATTGAAAACCATTCACCATATATGCATTATAAGATTTAACCATTTTGGATGGTGGGTTACTCAATATACATAGTCGCTTATCAATTTTATCAGCATATTGAGACACCTGAATTTTTTTAAAACAATTATCAATATAATAAATAGTAAACTGAATTGATATTAAACCATCAATAATTTATATTACCAGTTTTTGAAACCATTGATAATTTTTTTTGTCTGCGTTCTTCAAGAGCATCTACTGTAATTTGTGGAAGTTGTTTCTTGATATGATTATCATATAACCTAAAAATAAAATAAGTTTACATACTATAACAAAAATTATAAAATAAATGATAGAAGCACTTATAATACAAATGCTGTTATTTCTTCATAGTTGATCAGAACATATGTATGAGCTCTGTGATGTTCATCATCTGAAAACCATCGTTCTTGAACTCCACCGAAGCCAAGATTTGGATGATTAAAAACTGATAATTGATTTTCCATTTCATCATTAACATTTCCCTTGTTCCATCCCATGCGGTTTTTTTTGAGGGATATTAAGATTCAAAATAGTGGGAGCAGAAAAAAGCAATTTCCTCTTTCAAATAAGCTTCAGCAATTGAGCCTTCAACTGATGCTTTGTTACGTACTTTTTTCTTCAATTTTTTCATGCATCTCTCAAATGGGTACATACACCGAAACTGTATTGGACCTCCACATTTAGCTTCATGTGGAAAATGAAATATCAGATGTTCCATTGAGTCATGAAAAGCAGGCGGAAATATTTTTTTCAGTTTATATATAATTACAGTAACATATTATTCCAGTTTTCTTAGCGTATCGTAGTCTATTGTCACTGCACAAATGTCTCAAAAAAAAATGATATGTATATTATCAAATCCCAAATCATATGATTCAACAAAACTCTGAATCCAATCAGCATAAGTCTTTCCATTATAACATGACAATCATGAATTTTTAATCCGGTAATATGACCATTCTTAATACATCTGCCCAAATTAGAAGCATAGCCATATGGAAGTCTCAAATCTGCAATCCACTGACAAAATAATAAGTGACTCTCTTTGGACAGTGTATAAGCTTATTTTGGCTTCATTAACCTCTGTGATCTGACATTTTCAAATAGTTCAAGTTCTGGTCGCCTGCAAATTTGGACAAGATCTAATCATGCTTTTATAGTATCTTTGGTCTTACCTAGTGTATCCAAAACTATATGAAATAAATTATCCAAAAAGTTCTTCTCAATATGCATGACATCCAATATGTGGCAGATCAACAAATCAGACTAATATGAGAGATCCCAAAAAATGATTCATTTTATCCAATTATGTTCTATCCCAAAGTCATGAATTTTCTATTGGTTTACTATTGACCCAAATGTGATGGGAGTTAATGAAAATACAACTGATTTTAACTCTGTACATGAGATCATTTTTGGAGGTTCATCCCTTTCAATTATGCCTTTTCTAAAATGAGATTTGTTCCTTCAAAAAGGATGATCGGTTGGAATAAATCTGCGATGATAGTCAAAATACAAGGTTTTTTCCATTGATGAGCATAAAAGATTTGTTGTCTTTCATACAGTAAGGACATGATTTCAGACCATGTGTACTCCATCCAGATAACATGCCATATGCCGGAAAGTCTCTAATCATCCACATCAATGCATCTTTTAATGTGAAATTTTGTTTCACAGTAACATCATATGTACTAACACCATTACTCCACAATGCATTTAACTCATCAATCAATGGTTTCAAATAAACATAAATATTCTTTTTCGGATGTCCTGGGATTAATAAGGTCAAAAAGATATAGGTCTCCTTCATCAACATCCATGGAGGTAGATTGTACGGAGTTATAAAGACATACCAACATGAATAATAACTACCATAAGAACCAAACGGACAGAAACCATCAGTATAAAGACCCAATAGCACGTTTCGGGCTTCTAAAGCAAAAGACGGATGCAGACGATCAAAATGTTTCCATGAATCACCATCAGATAGATGATTCAAGCTTTTATTGGTTGAAATATTGGTTTTGTGACATGACATCATTGACGCTGTATTATGAGACATAAATAAATGTTGCAACCTAGGTGTAAGGGGGAAATATCTCAACTATTTTATAGGAATCGATCCAGACTTCCCTGGTTGAGTTTCTTTATACCTCGATTGTCCACATGTGGGACAACTATCCAACGACTCATTTTCACCAGAATATAAGATTCAATAATTTTCACATGCATGAATCTTCCGATAAATAAGGCCCAGATTACGAACCAGCCTCTTGATCTCATAGTAATTTTCAGGAAACACATTTCCTTCAGCTAATAGTGTTTTAACCAAAGAAAATATATGATAGGAACAGTTTTTAACATTTAATTATCTGATTTAATAGACATAAATTTTGCAACTGCTTCTAATTTTCTTATCTTGCAACCAGGATATAATGCATCCTCAGCAGACCTCAACAACTCATAAAATTCGGATGGTGCCAACTTAGGAGTTAAATCAATATCATCGTGAGTTTTACTTTTTTGAAGATATGGAACTGCAACATCATGTACTAAATTTTGGAACCGTGATGGATCCAGAATCAAGTTATTAGTATCTTCTCTGGAACTGAATGCACCGTGTTGATACGAAAAAACATAATCTGGTTGAAAACCAAACCACAAGAGATGTCCCCCAACCTTGTCAAATGTGTCAAACGTTCTCAGAGCACATTTTTAACAAGGAAACTTAATTCTGACTTTTGAAACATATTCTGGTTTTGATGATGCAAATGATAAGAAAGCTTTAACACCCTCAATATATATAGGATTTAAACCAGAACCATTTGGATTTCTGCGCTGATTTATCCAAGCGTGATCATCTAATAATGACTGATATCGACTTCTTTGTTCCATATTTTTCTACAAAATATAAAATCATCATTGTTTTTGAATAATTTGAAATTATAAAAACACAATCTGAAAAAATATAACTAATTACTACTACTTATTAATAATTACCATTAATTAAGGGCGACGCAATTTCCAGTGGATTGAGAGCTACTCTTTTGTCTGACGCCTCATTTACTTGCATTTTTCTCACACTGAAATCACAATGATGAATCTGGTCGGAGGTACGCATATCCATTCTCGTATGCATGAGAATGAATATGCGTAACTCTGACCAGATTCTTCATTGTGATTTCAGTGTGAAAAAAATGCAAGTAAATGAGCCGTCTGAAAAAAGAGCCCTCTTTTCATCGATGAATCATCTTCTTCCAATTGTCACCGCCTGAAAACATTATAAAAATTGTGATCCTATGAATGAATATCCAATCTCATGCATACGAGATTGAATATACCTATGTAGCAACACATTTTTAATAATGTTTTAAGTCGGTGAGAGTTGAAAGGAGAAAAGTCATCGAGAAAAAGGAGTGCTGTCAATCAATTAGAAATTGTGCCAAGTTCTTAATTTTTTTTAAAAAATTTATTAAAATTTCTTTATAATTATTCCAAACTATTCCTAACTAATTATTACTACTTATTACTAATTATTCCTATTTATTACTAATTATTCCTATTTATTACTAACTATTCCTATTTATTACTAACTATTCCTATTTATTACTAGCTGTTCCTATTTATTACTAACTATTCCTATTTATTACTAACTATTCCTATTTATTATTAACTATTCCTATTTATTACTAACTATTCCTATTTATTACTAGCTACTACTATTTATTACTTACTACTACTATTTATTACTTACTATTACTATTTATTACTAACTATTACTATTTATTACTAACTATTACTATTTACTACTATTTATTCCTATTTATTACTAATTACTACTAATTATTACTAATTATTGTTAACTATTCCTAATTATTACTAATTATTCCTATTTATTACTTATTATTCCTATTTATTCCTAATTATTCCTAATTATTACTAATTATTACTAATTATTACTAATTATTACTAATTATTAATAATTATTACTAATTATTACTAATTATTACTAATTATTCCTATTTATTACTAATTATTCCTATTTATTTATAATTATTCCTAATTATTTCTAATTATTAATAATTATTTCTAATTATTTCTAATTATTGCTAAGTATTCCTAATTATTAGTATTTATTCGTATTTATTAGTAATTATTACAATTTATTATTAATTATTACAATTTCTTACTAATTATTACAATTTATTACTAATTATTATCAATTATTCCTAATTATTATCAATTATTCCTAAATATTCTTAATTATTTCTAATTATTACTAATTATACCTATTTATTACTAATTATTTTTGTTTAATACTAATTAATACTAATTGTTGCTATTTATTGCTAATTATCTCTATTTATTGTTATTTATTTCTATTTATTGCTATTTATTGTTAATTATTATTAATTTTTACTAATTATTGCTAATTATTAGTAATTATTGCTAATTATTAGTATTTCTTTCTAATTATTAGCATTTATTCCTAATTATTAGTATTTATTCCTATTTATTACCATTTCTTATTATTTATTCCTAATTATTATTAATTATTCCTAATTATTGCTAATTATTCCTAATTATTACTAATTATTCCTAATTTTTGTTAATTATTCCTATTTATTCCTAATTATTCCTAATTATTCCTAATTATTCCTATTTATTGCTAATTATTCCTATTTATTGCTAATTATTCTTATTTATTCTTAATTATTCCTATTTATTCCTAATTATTCCTATTTATTGCTAATTATTCCTATTTATTGCTAATTATTTCTATTTATTCCTAATTATTGCTAATTATTCCTAATTATTACAATTTATTAATAATTATTACAATTTATTAATAATTATTACAATTTATTACAAATTATTACAAATTATTACAAATTATTACTAATTATTACTAATTATTACTAATTATTACTAATTATTACTAATTATTACTAATTATTACTAATTATTACTAATTATTACTAATTATTACTAATTATTACTAATTATTACTAATTATTACTAATTATTACTAATTATTACTAATTATTACTAATTATTACTATTTATTACTATTTATTACTATTTATTACTAATTATTACTAATTATTACTGATTATTACTACTTATTACTAATTATTACAAATTATTAGTAATTATTACAATTTATTACTAATTATTAATGTTTATTACTAATTATTAAAATTTCTTAGTAAATATTAATGTTTATTACTAATTATTACAATTTATTACTAATTATTACAATTTATTACTAATTATTACAATTTATTACTAATTATTACAATTTATTACTAATTATTACAATTTATTACTAATTAATACAATTTATTTCTAATTAATACAATGTATTACAATGTATTACTAATTATTACAATTTATTAGTAATTATTACAATTTATTACTAATTAATATAATTTATTACAATTTATTACTATTTATTACAATTTATTACAATTTATTACTAATTATTACAATTTATTACTAATTATTACAATTTATTACTAATTATTACAATTTATTACTAATTATTACAATTTATTACTAATTATTACATTTTATTACTAATTATTACAATTTATTACTAATTATTACAATTTGTTACTTATTATTACAATTTATTACTAATTATTACAATTTATTAATAATTATTACAAGTTATTACTAATTATTACAATTTGTTACTAATTATTACAATTTATTACTAATTATTACAATTTATTACTAATTAATAGAATTTATTACAATTTATTACTAATTATTACAATTTATTACTAATTATTACAATTTATTACTAATTATTACAATTTATTACTTATTATTACAATTTATTACTAATTATTACAATTTATTACTAATTATTACAATTTATTACTAATTATTAGAATTTATTACTATTTATTACGCATTATTACTATTTATTACTATTTATTAATAATTATTAATATTTATTACTAATTATTTGTATTTATTATTATTTATTACCAATTATTATTAATTACTACAAATTAATTATATACATTATTAATTATCGTTAATAATTACTAATTACTACTAATTATTAAAAATTAATACTAAAAATTTCAATTTATTAGTACAAATAAATAGTCATGACAAAACAATTTAAATTCAATTTAATTACAACTAATCAACAATAATAAAAATTAACATAAAAAATTGAAATAAATAATAAATTAAATAAAACATAAATACCTTTAAACTTGATTTGCTATTGATGTAGACGGCTTCACAACTTTTTCGTGACCAAAAAAAATAACTTAGAAAAATTTTCCCTCTGAAATCCGAGTTCAGAGAGAAAGAAGATCTAGAAATTGAGAGGAATGAGAAGGAAAACAGATGGGGGTATATATAGGTTAGATTATTTGCGACGGAACTATTTGCGATGGGTTACCCGTCACAAATAGTATCTTTTGCGACGAGACCTGTCACAAATACCTACGCCCGCATTAATTACTGTCGGTGGTTAAAAAGTTATTTGTGACGGGTCTCGTCACAAATAGTCCCTACCGACACACCTTTTGCGACGGGAGGACATCCTGTTACAAAAAGCTATTAACCGCTGCCGGGTATTTGCAACGGGCCCCGTCGCAAATAACCTTCACACATTTTGGTGCGCTACCCGTGCCAAACCTTTTGCGACGGGACACGAAATCCCGTCGTAAATAATCAGTTATTTGCGACGGGTTGTTACCCCCGTCGCAAATAACCTCTTGGACAGACTTTTTACGACGGGATTTATTCCCGTCGCAAAAATCTTGTCATAAAAAGTCATTTTTCCCGTAGTGGTTGGGAGACTTTTACATTCAAGAGATGGTCTGTCTACATGGTGTTCCACAAAGCATAGTTTTAGGCCATGACTTAAGTTTGAATTTTTGCTTCTGGAAAGGTTTGCAGAAGGTGTTTGGTATGAAGGTATTACCGAGTATGAATTTCCACCCATAGATAGATGGGTAGTCAAAACATACTATTCATGTTTTGGAGGATATTCTACATGTGTGCGTTCAATACTTTGGTGGGTCTTGGGAGAAACACTTAGCACTTATTGAGCTTGCCTAAAAAAATAATTATCAGGAAACTATTCAGATGGCACCATATGAGGCACTTTATGGAATGCCATGTAAATCACCTCTATGATTGATAGAGGTAGGTGAATCAAAGTTGTTGAGACCAAGTCTCATGTAGGATACGTCGAAGCAGGTTTAGATGATTCAGAAATGTATGGCTACGACTAAGAGTAGATAGAATTCGTATACAGATAGATGTCAAAGACCCCTTGAGTTTATAGTGGGCGATTGTGTTTTTCTACAGGTGTCACCTAGTTTGGGTCACCGTAGGATTCAGAGGCAAGGTATGTTGGTACTCAGGTTTGTCCGACCTTTTGCAGTTTTAGAGAGAATCAGACCAATGGTGTACTGATTGGCTATTCCTCATAGGTATAGTGATATTCATGACATTTTTCATGTGTCACAACTTCATAGATATTATCCCGAATTATCTCATGTGATATATTTTGATGATGTTGAGATTGATACCAATTCATCCTTTGAGTAGCATCCAATACGTGTTTTGGATCATAGTGAGATTTGATTATTGTGGAAACATGGCCACGTTTAGGAGGAAACATGAGAGAGAGAGAGAGAGAGAGACAGATATATGGGCTCTGTGTCCCACACTTTTTACCTCAAAATCTTATAGATGCTTGGGAGTAAAACTTGAGGATGAGCAGTTATAGGGTGGGGATATTATAAGATCCCATTCTTTTTCTAGGTATATCACCTTTTGATTTTTCTCTTTAATCTAGGGCGGGTGAGGGTTTGGTTTTAATTGGGAGGATTTAGAGATGGTTTAGATATTTTAAGTATAATTTTGGGCAGAAAAACAATATACAAAAAATTTATATGTCATGTAAGCGGGTTACATGATGTGTAAATTTTTAATCAGGATAAAATAACCCAAGGTGATGGGCTTTTTCAGTGTAAACCATTAAAAATAATTACCCGACATGTAATGGAATTACACACCGTATAATTCCCTGAGTAGAAAATTAAAAGGTGTTGTGCAGTTCATTTTAGTTACATTACTTCATGAATCCTTCCTCCACTTGGCCATAGGAAGACTCTCAGTGGTTTTTGAGTAATTTCTACATCTCCGATTATCGCGAATTGGTTTTTGATTCCCAATAAAACTTTTTTCTTTGGTTTCCTTTTATTACCCATTCCTATGATGAAGAGGTGGAAACTTTTGATAGTTGTGGGTTTGGGTTTGATCTTGATCCTAGGTTTTGGTCCAAATTCCTTATACCATTGTTAGTTTTGATCATCCTACATCAATTGAGAGTTGTGGTTGGGTGAGCGTTTGTCAACTATCTTGATGTAGGTGGTTTAAATTTCAATTCCCATAGTTTTGATTTAATTGTGTGTATTTAATTGTGAAATTTTAATTTCCATGATTATGAAATTGAATCGTAATTTAAATTTATTAAATTTAATTTCCATGTGATAATTGAATGGGTTGAACTTGGGACAATTGGAATTGGTTGAATTGTGATCTTGAAATTGATGGGTTATTAGGATTATAAAATTGGTTGTTTAATGTGAATATGAATCAGTTGATAAAGGTAATTAAGGGATGTTTCGATTAACCTTCAAGGGTTAATGGTTTATGTGATCAAATGTTGATAAATGGTTTAATGGTGAATTGCTAATATTATTCCATGTGAAATAAAGTGATGAACCTTGATTTTTTGATAATTGAAATGGGACAATTTGAGGAGAACATTTTATGATAAGCTTAATGATTATTAACCTTAATGTATATGAAATATGTGATATTGTGATGTGTGATAAATGGGGTGTGGGACAAGGACTGATGCTTCAAAATCCCATGTGGTTCTAGACATGGCATTATAGTCCCAAATAAATGCATGTGATAACAAGTGTAGGACATAGGTCGATGCTTCAAAATACCATATGTGATTAATTAATAAATAGGGTGTGAGATAGGGACTAATGCTTCAAAATCCCATGGGGTGCTAAAAATGACATTCTAGGCCCAAAATGTTAGCATTAGACCATGGTTCCAAGTATCCATGATATGAAATGGAATTAAATGGATAATGAAATCCCATGTTATAAGGAATTGCAATTCTCTATGTGATATCCCTAGGGGATGGTTCAGAATCTAGCATGGGCTGAGACAAGTATTGGTGGTTTGGGTGTCATTGTGAACCTAGGTAAATTATAGGGTTAATAAAAGAATTATTGAATTGGTAAACTACTTACTTTATCACTTGAAATTTATTAGTTATATAACTACATAAACTGTTATTGACTGTATATTATTTTAGACACCATTAGTGGTGGCCTACTGAGTTGTACTCACACCCTACTTGGGCTACCTAATCGTTACCCAAATAGAATTCATATTTTTAGGACAGGATAACGGAAAAAACCCTATGTTAGATGATTGAGTTGGGATGGAGCATTTATGAGGGAACCCGACATGATGTTGGGACCCGATTGGGAGTTATCAGTGTCTTTATTTTGGGTTTTGTGTTAGAAACTTGACATTTATTATGTCATGAAATATCTACTGCTTTAGTTTTGGATATGTTTTCCTATTTTGGTTCATCATGTGATAATGGTCTATATTGGTTATTGATTATATCATTTGGTTATTACTTATTTACTTCCACTTTTATTATAATTTGATAAAGAGGGTATAGTCTCCGCATGTTATATATTTGACCCTCACCGCTAGTCGACAACCTCTAGTATATGGGGAGGCTTGCCTAAGGTCATGTGACCAACCAGCTTGGGGCACTAACATGTGGAAGAAGGGGCATAATGAAACACTATCTTCTTATAGATATTGCATAGGCATGAAAGATACTTCATGGAAGCATGGATGGAATGAAAGAAGTCCACATATAAGGAGAGGTGATGTACTATATAGAATTAAGATATTTCATTCTCATAGAAGCATGGGGTGTGTAAGAAGGGTGGATCATGGAAGGAAAAAAGTGCACATGAAAGGAAGGAATTGAATAAAATTGTATTTAAAGGTTTAGCTAACGGTCATAGGGGGATGACATGAAAGAAGGGGTAAATACACGAAATAAGGGGCATAATGACACACTATCTTCTTATAGATATTACATAGGCATGAAAGATACTTCATGGAAGCATGGATGGAATGAAAGAAGTCCATATATAAGGAGAGGTGATGTACTGCACAAAATTAAAATATTTCATTCTCATAGGATCATGTTGTGTGGTCTCATGGAATCTTTTCACCTTTATCAAATTCCTATATTTGGCCTGTATATCATATATATATATATATATTATGTAGAATTTATCCTAATTAAAATCCAATTGAATAAAATAATTAAAAATAAAATTATATTCCTTTTAATAATTAATTCCAAAATTAATTCCAAAATCATTTTTAATCAACCAATTTAAACCAAATTTTACAAAACACAATAATTTTTCTTCATTTAAAAACAGATTTAATGTAATATCTAGTGTTTTTTAGGTTGTGAAGATGTTTTTTTTTTAATTTTTAGTTTTATATTCTCATGAGAGGTAAAATGGTTATTTTATCCTAGAATATAATCTCAAATAAATTTTTGATCACTCTTCTGGTCCTATAATAGGGAGTTTACCCAAGAAAATTTTTTGGTGGAATGTCAACCTGTTATAATTTTGGTAGAATATATTGATATTTAATGAATTAAATATTAATTTATTATCACATGTTTATTTAGTGATATATTTTTAATGTAGTTTTTGATTAATATTTTGACTCTATGGTCGAGTTTAGAATGGGGGGTTTTTCCTAGGCAAGGCATAACCGTGAGTTAGGTGTTGGGCCTGTTTTCTTTTCTCCTCTCCTCCCTTTATTTCTCACATGATCTCCCTTGGAGTATTCCCTTCATTATGGATAATAGAGATATGTGGGTAGGGGGTGGAGAGGTATAGGGAGATGGAGGTGCTACCATGGAGCTCAGGTTGCATTGGATTTTCATGTGACAACTGCAGAGCGTGGTTATGGGTGAAGCTTTAGTGAATTTTGATCAAAGGCAGACCAATTTTTGAGTTTTAAGCCTTTATCCCTATATATTTTTAATTTTTAAATCCATATTATGGTTTCTATAGACCTCATGAGAGTCAATTTTGGGTTATTTTGGTCTAAACATGAGTTTTGGGAGGATCACAAGGGTTTCTGTTCAAGAAATCCTAACCACACGACGTGTGGTTTCAAGAACACATGTTGTGTGTTCTTCATTTTTTTAGAATATAGAGTTTTTGGGACTACACTATGTGTAATCTAAATAAATTTCGTGTTGCGGGACATGGCTATGTGGCTGAGTACCTGGGAAAACACCCCATGTAAGTGGGTCATGTCCATGTAGTAGTGCATGAAAAAACCCTAGGTATGCCCTAACCATGTAGTAGTACATGACTAGACCCCATGTGTGCCTTGGATATGTAGTAGTATGCAATTAGACCTTGGGTGTACCCATGCTATGTAGATATACATAGTCAAAGTGTATATCTTGGAGTAAATGTTGTGTACTTGAGCTACACGCTGTGTACTTCTCCTTTGTTATCCATTTGAGGGTTTTGGGTAATTTTGTGTCTCGAATATATAGTTCGATGTAATATGAGCCTACTATGAGAATTTTACTATATAAAACATGATGGTGGAACCCTTGGGGTGTTTTGATTACTTCTAAGAGTTGATTTGTGGAAAGTGAGCTATAATGGAGAGTTTCTTCCCTTAGTAAATGGATTCATTGGTTCCTTGAGAGTGATAAATGGGATGATACATAGTTGAGGGTAATGATAATGGTTATATGACATGGAATGGTATGACCAAGGTACTCTATTGGTGTAGCTTGGGATAGTCCCTTGGTTTAGGGGTCTTGGTTATGACTCATGGAGGTAGATAGGTTGGGTGTTTGGGCCAATCTAGAGTGTCTTGGAAAGGATATTGACTTGAGGCCATATACCATGTGAGGTTTTACCTATTAGGACTATGAGTATATGATATTTTAGATAATGGGTTGTGGTAAGTTTTACCCTCGAGGGATGGGTGTTGGCCCATGAGACTAGTCTGTGATCGAGGATCCCATGAGGGATTTATCTGCTTATGTTATGACCCAGATGAGAGCACCAGTTTGGGATATACCTAAAAATGAGAGGGGGGGGGGGTGAATCAGTGTTGGGGACTTTTTAAACCAATTCCAAATTTTATCCCTGTACCTCTTGACCTATTTGGATCTTGATTCTCTTATTCTCTTTTCCCTGTCGCATGCAATAATAGAAAGCAGTAAAAATATGCACACGATATTTTTACAAGTTTCACAACTCAATAATAGTAGCTACGTCCTTTCCATGCGTGGATATGACCAGTGCATGGATTCTACACTATGATGTGATATGCTATTACAGTGTAGTGTCTAGGAAAGTAATCCTCTAGCCAATGTGAGTCCCTACACTTTAGAGGGGGTTGGGAAACAATCCTATTCCCTGGACTGGTAATAACCTAGTCAAACTTGTAGCCTCTAGCTGGTTCTTTATACTGCCTATGGAGACATTCTTCTTACTTCTTGATAAGGTAGGTTATACTCTTGGTTTTCTTTAGTGCTCTTCACTTGATTACTTGTAAAGTAGTAGGCAAGCAATTCTTCCTTCTTTCCTTCTCTTCTTTTGTAGTGCAACACCAGCTGCACTAGACTTCTTCTTTATTCTTCTTAGTGAAACAATCAACTGCACTAAAACTTCTTCTCTCTTCTTGGCTAGAATCACATACACCAATGTGATTATTCAGACAGTGAAGATCGGTTCACTTGGTATCATCTAAATCTAACTACCCTGAACAATTGTCAGTATTCAATTGGGCATACTCTGTCATTATTCTTCTTATATCCTTTTTCTTTGACACAGTAGAATATGGAATGGTACTATAGTGTCTTAATATCTTTATTCAGTTCTCAATACCAACACGTAAGTGTGTTGGTATACTACCTTCTTCCATTGTGCATATGTGAGTTCGATTTCACATCTAGTTCTTCTTTACTTCGCAAAGTAAAATGAGGGTGATAAACCCCAGTCGTGTGAGTGTGGTTCAACTTCTCTTTGTGAAACCGAATGGTTCACAGTTCTTTCTTCTTCACAAAGCTACTTTGAGAGTTCTATGCACCTATCGAAGGCTCGTGGGACCCCCAATTTTTTTGCGCACCCTTCTAGGTGGATTGAGTGTAAAATTCACACCTTGCTCGTAAAAACACCTTTTAGTGCGAAAAAGGCTTTTCGCGCAACTCTTTTTTTTCACACAGAACTTCCCTTTTTCATGCAGCACTTGCTTTTTTGTGCAGAACTTCTTTTTACACACCACTCTATAATTCAATTTTTTTTCACGTTAGAGATCAGGATTTTTCTAAGTGTTGATCCTCAACAAATGAGAGGGTTTCACCTCATATTTATAGGCATTTTTGAACCTGCGCGTAAAACCCCTTCCTGCACATAAAAATGTCTCCAGGCACGTGAAAACTCTTTCACACAACATCATATTTTTCACAAAGCTCTAATTTTTCATGTACCTCATGCCTTAGACAATTTTTCAGCTCCTGATCTCAAAACACCTATTGTGCGAAAAAATTCATTCCTTTATTCCGTGCACCATGCCAATATTTCACGCAGCCTTTATTTTTCGCACATCTTGCTGATATTTCGCACATACCACAATTATCTCGTGTAGCCTTTTTATTTTTCATGCATCCCATTGATATTTTGCACATCCCTCAATTATTTCGCGCAACCTTTTTATTTTTCACGCATCCCGCTGATTTTTTGCGCATCCCGCTACTATTTAGCATGACCTTTATTTTTTCTCGCATTCCATGCCATTGTTATTTTTTTAATTTTTGACCTTGAATCATGCCTTCTGCACAAAAATCTAAACCATCTTCAATCTTGCACGCAACATACATTGCCAAAAACACATCTTCATCTCCCAATTTTCAGGCCCTAAAATTTGGCAAACACTAGAAAACGGCGCCACCTTTAACTGTTCTTTTATGCCGTCTCTAGATTTTCCATTCCTTTGTCATTTCCTTTTTCACTACTTTCCATAACCATTCTCCAGCTTTCATCACGAAATCCACTATCTTGATATATATCCTTTGATAGACCAGATTTGGCATCGTCAGAATTACAATGGAAAGTACAGAAACTTCCCTATCTTCTAGTAGCATCATTCCTTCCAATCAAAACTGTATATGACTGGCATCATCCTTTCTCCCCCTTTTCATCATAAGGCTTCCATCACAAGTTCTCCTAGCTTATGATATTTGTGAAATACATATCAGTAAAGCATCGTCTGGTTTTACTTCATAGAGAATTTTCCAAGCATGACATCCAATGCTATAATTTCATAAAAATTATCGAGGCATCCTCACTTAAGCCGATCTCCATTAACTTTGGAGTCCTTCTTCATCTCTTTCTTCATTTTGACCAGCATTGACAACTTTTCACAACAAATACAATCTTAAAACACAAAGTGGTCCCAACACCAGAGGATCCCAAGTGGGATGCAACCTCTTACATATTAACCTTAAGGATCCCGAGTGAGATTCCTCCACTATAGTGACACCCTAGGGAAGACCTATTGGTTCCCCTTCGGGAGATAAACCCGAGCTGGTAAATGTGGTTATGGGTAGAGATAGAAGCTGGTGTCACTTAAGAATCTGTACTAATCATGCGATCACATGGAGATTTGGAATGTGATAATGGGGTTAGGAATTCATATAGACCCTATATTCTATTTACACTTTTACATATTTATTTTTATGTACCTATGGATGCCCAGATTCACTTCTTGGGACCTGACTGATGGGCCTGATTAGAGGTGATGGTGATCATGGTAGATACCCATAGGCGCTTCCTGCGATCCAACTCATTATCCTTATATGATATGATGAGGATACGGTGGGAGCACATAGGTTCTTCCCAGGACTCTATTTTTTAGTTCTTGAGATACTGATGTGATAAGATTTGGACCATGATGTCACCGTGGATACCCATGCTACATGGGATCTAGTTGTTGAGTCACACAAAGAATACCCAGGATGTCGGGATTCAACCTCGGTCTATATGGGATGCCCTGGATTCCATGAGTCCCTAGGATTCCTAGTTTTCTAGGATCCATCTATTCAAGCTTGGGGATTTTGATCACTATTTTTATGATGATGAGATCTCAGGTCATCCCTAGGATTTAGTGTAACAACTGGACCCCACTAACAGCATAAAAACCTTGCCTTAACATGAATATCAGGTCCTGGCCTGCTAGGTACCACAAGTTTCCCTACAGACACATGGTCCCTGAACTTGGGTCCACCCATGTGGATGAATAGGTTATCAGACTAGTGATTTCTTCTTGGGATCTGGTTGTTGATTCACTTAAAGAATACCTAGGACATCAGGATTCAAACTAGATCTATATTGGACACCCTAGATTCCAAGAGTCCCTAAGATTCTTAGTTATCTAGGATCCAGCTATTCAAGATTTGGGATGGTGATAAATATTTTTATGATGATGAGATTCCCAAAATGGCCCTAGGAATTAGTGTAACAAATTTTCCCTAATGATAGCACATACACCTTACATTAACATGGTCGTCGGGTCCTAGCCCACTAAGTACCACTAGTTTCCTTGAATACATGTGATTGCCTACCTAGGCCAACCCATGTGTTCAAATGGGTCATAAAACTAATGACTATCCCCAAAATCTAACATATGTTCTTTTAAGTGTTCTTTTCCCCACTCACACACACTCTGGGAAACTTCCTTGGAGGTCACCCATCCTGATCACCACTCCAATACAAGCATGCTTAACTATAGAGTTCTAATTAGGTAGGCTACTAAAAAGGAAGGTGAACCTTGTTTACATGAGTCACATCATTTATCCTTTTAACCCATTAACATTTTGGGGGTGTTACATTCACCTCCATTTAGAGAAAAAGTTCCTCATTATGGACCCTATATCTCAACCCAGGTAATGACACCACACTTAAGAATGGGAACTTGACTTTAATACCAATGTAACAACTAGGCCCCGCTGACAGCACATACACCCCACCTTAACATGGACATAGGGTCCTGGCCCACCAGGTACAACCAGTTGCCCCGTAGACATGTGGTCCCCAACTTGGGGCCCACCAACATGCCGAAATGGGTCATCAGATTAATGAATTTCCCCATAGGTCAACACAATTCCTTTCTAGTGTGCCTTTTCCTCACTCACACACACCCTGAGAAAATTATTAGGAGGTCACCCATCTTGATCACTACTCTAGGCCAAAAAAACATAACACTAGAATTATAATCAGGTAGAATCTTGAAAAGAAAGGTTCACCTTGTTAAAATGAGTAATATCATTTAGCCTTTTAACCCATTAACATTCTGGGGTGTTAAATTCACCCCCCTTTAGAGCACAATGTCCTCTTTATAGAACCTATATCTCAACCAAAGAAGTTCTACCTCACATAAGGCTAGGAACCATGATTTGATACCAATGTAACAAATGGGCCCCACTGATAGCACATACCCCCTGCCTTAACATGAATGTCAGTTCCTGGATCGCCAGGTATAACCAGTTTCCCCATAAATATGTGGTCCCCTATCTGGGGCCCACCCACATGCCTGAATGAGTCATCCGACTAATTAATGTCCCCATAGGTCAACACATGTTCTTTCTAGTGTATTTTTTCCTCACTCACACACACCCTAAGAAAATTCTTAGGAGGCCACCCATCCCGATCACTACTCTAGTCCAAGCACACTTAACTGTAGAATTCTAATCAAGTAGGCTCTTAAAAAGAAAGTTTCACCTTGTTAACATGAGTCATATCATTTAGCCTTTTAACCCATTAACATTCTGGGGTGTTACATTCACCCCCTTTAAATCACAACGTCCTCTTTGTGGACCCTATATCTCAACCTAGGTAGTGCTACCGCACTTAAGGCTTGAAACTTGACTCTAATACTAATGGAACAACATGGACCTGCTGACAGCACAAACACCCTGCCTTAACATAACCATTCGGCCCTATCCTGCTAGGTACCATCAGTTTCCCCACAGACATGCGGTCCCTTACATGGGGCCCACCCACATTCCCTAACGTGTTATCAAACTAATGGATATCTCCACAGGCCAACACATTTTCTTTACAATGTGATTTTTTCCTCACTCACACACACCTTGAGAAACTTCCAAGGAGGTCACCCATCATGATCACTAATCCAGGCCAAGAACGCTTAACTATGGAGTTCTAATCAGTTAGGCTCCAAAAAATAAAGGTACACCTTGTTGACATGAGTCATGAAATTTATCATTTTAACCCATTAACATTATGGGGTGTTACACTCACCCCCCATTTAGAGCACAACATCCTCATTGTCGATCCTATATCTCAACCCAGGTAGTGCTACCACACTTAAGGTTGGGAACCTGGCTCTGATACCTATGTAACAACTAGTCCTCACTGATAGCACAAACACCCCACCTTAACATGGTCATTGGGTCCTGGACTGCTAGGTACCACCCACTTCCTCATAGACATGTGGTCCCCTACCTAGGGCCTACCCACATTCCCGAGCGTGTCATTTGACTAATGATTGTCCCCATAGGCCAACACATGTTCTTTATAGTGTGATTTTTCCTCACTCACACACACCCTAAAAAACTTCATAGGATGTCACCCATCATGATCACTACTACAAGACAATAATGATTAATTGTGGAGTTCTAATCAAGTAGGATCCCAAAAATAAAGGCGCACCTTATTGACATGAGTCATATCATTTAGCCTTTTAACCCATCAACATTATGGTGTGTTACATTGTTGACATGAATCATATCATTTATCCTTTTAACCCATTAACATTCCAGGGTATTAAATTTATCCATTCAATCCAAATGATATTTCATGTAGCTGATCTAGAAGCCAAGAATGCTTGGGATTTGACTATTTAGCATGGTAACTTGGTTGATGACTTTGATTCAATTATTTCTCATGACACCTAAGAATCATATTTGAACCATTCATTATACCTAGAGTTTAGATGGATTCCCAGGATGATTGATATTTATTCATGGAGCCGTTCATGATGAGTTATTAGTCATTTGAGCCTGATCATTAGGGATGCTTAAGTTACACCCTATGATCTGATGATTATATAGTTGGCATGATATCTTGACATGCTCAAAGTCACCCTAACACTAGCCAAATTAGGTATGTTTGATCGAGGTCATAAACCCAAGTATCTATGGTGGGTTTTTTTATTATTTATTTTACTTCAGTTATTTCTCTACTAGGCTATGAATATTTCATGATCATTCCCTTATGAAAACATGTTATAGGTTTACCATTGGTGCTGGCCTACTGATATTCATTTCTTACCGCTGTACATGAACCTCACTGTGAATATTGACATGATGTCTACTTTTAGGTTGATCATGGGCTACACAGTGGATAGGAAGGAGGCCCATTTTTGCACAAATGAGTGGATCCGCTCGTGTGTAGTCTTATGATCATGATAGAGTAGCTCAATAGGGTTTTAGAGACTGGGTATATTGTAAAGCTCATAGTTGGTACAGGATCACTATAAATTTATTTTCAATTCATTTATCTTGAATATGTGGTCAACCTAGTAAGAGACCAATTGATGTGTATAGAATAACCATTTGAGTTCTATGTTTCATTTCATTTTATTATATCATGTTCATTTTATTAATTCCTTATGTGTACTCTAATATATATGATTCTTGGTTATTTATTTATGACTAAAAACTCTGATATGAGGGTATAGTCTCCCCATGACACCTCCTTAGACCCCCACTACTAGTCATCAACCTCTAGTATACAGGGAGGCATGCTTGAGGTCATGTGGTGAATCAGGATGAGGCAACAGTCGAGTGGCCTCTAGACCAGGACATTACATTTAATTAAAAAATTGGGGCTCCACTATATAAAACTAATAGTTTAAAATGTAGGCTTATTCCAGATAAATTAAAATAACATATTAAAAATCCATTAAAAAATGTAACTATGAGTTCCAAAATTAAGGTTTGGTTTCCTAGTTAAATCCAAAAATTGTATAAATAATTAAAAATAAATATTAAATCCATTTTCAATAAAGTATAAATTACCCAATGTTACAAAAATCAATGAATTAACCTAGTTTTAATTTAATTAGGGGGTTATAAACAATAAAAATCAGTTTAAAAGTTATAAATTTTTTAGCTCTCATCACCACCCCAACTTAAACTATTGAACTCCTAGGCAATACTCTCAATTCTAAAAAAGATTATTCCAACAAAATTTTTTCCTACCCAATTTCAAATACACATAATAGAATTGAAAGAAAACATATATTCACTTATTTCTTGAAATTTCAAGCATATTATATGAATTTAAGCCTCTATCTCATTTTTTATTCAAGCATAATTTCTAATTTCAGGCTATGGAGAGAATAGATTCCAATGGAATCAGAATGTTTACAAGTGAAATTTACATTTATCCCTTTTTCTTAAGTTCCTTAAACCAGAGTTTCATTTTAAACTTCATTGATAGAACTAAAATTATTTTTTTATAATTCAATTTTCCCTTTATTAATTTGTGTTCAATATTCCCTACAACAAAATGAATTCTTTTTGACCATTAGGTAATTATTAAATCTTCTAAATCCATGTATTTTTAAAAATCACTATACGGAGCATTTATTTAATATATATGAAAATAAAATTTACTCACACACCTAGTGTATAATCTCTTATAGATTCATTGTGGGGTCCTAATTTCTATTTTTACTCCAATTTCAAAGGACTTATATCAATTTCTTTTGAGTTTTATCCCTGAGGTGTTTTTTATAGAGGTCAAGTTACCTTGTATTAAGTTTAAAATATTATTATCCTTATGATATAAATTTTATTAAACTATGTTATTTTTTGTTGAAAGTATCTTTTCTATTCCTAATAAAAACAAATCTATGATAAAATAGGTCAGATTGACTTAGTAATCATCTATCTCTCACAATTTTAGAACCAGTGATATCCTCAAATGCTAACATGTTATTTTCTACTGGACATGACCACATTGAAGATCAAATAATGTTTGAAAAAACATAAAACAAACTATAAAAAGACATATTTTTACATGTTCAAAATAGTACCCCTTTTTTTATATTTTTTTGATTTTAATAACATTATTTATTTATAAAATTAGATTCATTAAAACAAACTAAAAATAAAAAAATAAGAAAAGAGATCATAAAAAGTAACCATGAGTTTCCCCCTCCCCCACACTTAATCTCAAATGTATCCTCGTTATTATTAAACAAACATTAGGAAATTTCCAAGAAATATTTGTGTAGGAAAACATGAAAAAATAATTAAGATGGAAGGAGTTCATCTTTTTGTGTTAATTCCTTACAGATAGTTTAGTAGGGTGTCAATACCACTATTATTTGGTTTCTAATGGTCTTCTAATCAACTCTAGAAATGTTTCCAATTTTTTAATGTGATAAAAACAATCATAATTGATAATTTATTGAAAATTAAAAAATTAAACTAAAATAAAAATAAAAATAAAGAATAATGAGAGGAGTGTTTGGTTTTTACCTCCCTATAGGGATGCATTTTAAACCATACATAACCAGAAAACATTTGGAATATCCCCAGTCTATTAGTGGATTGGGTTTGTGTAATAGGAACCAACACCTGTTTCTTTTTTAAAAAACTCTTCTCAACTTGTTTCTTCATCTAGAGGACCTCTTGTCGAAATTTTTCATTGCACACCCTATGGGTTTTGTTGAATTTGTGGTCCACAGGAGTGGGTATTAGGTAGAGTACGTCTTTTCCTTTAGCTCTAGCTTGTGGGATGATGCTTTTCAGTTCTTCTTTTTCTGCCAGTTTGGGCATCTCTACCAATCCTATGGATTCTCCTTCAAATTATTCTCTAGTATATTAGAGTATATTTTCAAATTATTCCCTATTTATCTATTATTATTCAAATTAGGTAGCCTTATCTCGAATTTTTAGCTCCAGTTTTACTTTTAAGGTGGCTACCTAAGGTCCCATGGTAGTCTCATCCAAATTCTATAGGGATTCTTCACAGATTAAAACTTCTTCTTATACAATAAAGACCTATAGTAACACTACTGAGTATACAATATTAATACATAGAATCTCACAATAGTGTTTATCTTGCATGATATTAAGATAAAAGAGTCTAAATATGAGTTATCTCCATACAAAGTATTAATAAACAACTCTTTTCCAAAATGTAAAGTTGTTGGAATTTTTTCTGTGGGGGTTGAAAGTTAATTGTCAAGTTCTATCTCAACCCCTTGGATTTACTCTTCAAATTTTGGAGGCATAAGATCTTTGTGTTTTTTGTATGAATGTTGATAGAACTCTAGGAAGTATTCCTAGTTCTCAATGAGATTTTGGTCTATGTATTTTAATATTGATGGTTTGGTGTATTCTTTGAGGTTATCAAAGATCTCCCCGAATGATTATATACATATTTGATTTATGGATCTCTATATAAATCTAACTCATGTAGTAATAATTTCATGGGATGAAGGTGAACTAAAAGTATAATCAACTTTTTTTAGATTTTAAATTTTAGATTGAAAACTATGAAATATTTACAAAGTGAAAATGAAAGTGAATCCTTGACCTAACTCCCCGAAAATGATACCAAATTGATATGAAACTTGTCATAATGATTCATCAAATATAATTTATAAAACCTGTATGAAACCTAGTAGTTTGTGAGGATCATTTACCAAGGATTTTTTTGTGGTTATTTTTTCAATATATTAATCACTTTTGTATATTTTTTTTGTTTTCTTAATATTTTGAAAGAATCTATAACAGAGGTTGATGCTTTAGTTAATGAAAATAAGAGTGTGAAATGAAAATTCAGTACATAATGGATGTAAGAAAGGGATAAAACCATGGATTTAACTTTATGATCCTTCAATATCTCACAATCTTGACCCTTTAATTCAATTCTCTATGTGCACCTATTGTCCAAAAAAAACCTTACTGCCTAAAGTTTTCGATGATCATCACACTCAAGGAGAATCCCCTAAGTGATCATCTCATCTCTTTCTCAAATGTGTCACAATTATGATTCTATCCTCTATTTAGATTACCGTTCCCATGATACAACAACAATCCAAATAACAAGAGAGGAAATAATATTTAGTAGTGAAAAATGAAATAGGAAATAAACATATATAAGGCAAGATTGTCTCCTCAACCCCTCACTATATAGATATCCTTAGAACAAAATTAAAGAAATCAGGCTGGGTGCATGAACTCTAGTGCACTGGTTTTCCTCTAGCAGGTGACCCTCGAGTTAGCCTTCTACCATGGATGGAAGATTGAGAATAACCATTAATTCATAGATATAGAAACACATAGAATCAGGGGAGAAGTGAACAAAAAAATAGTAAACAAAATGTGATTATGTTAAAATGTATAAAGGAATTATAGAAAATTTTGGCTATAATCAGTAGGAGTCAAATATTTTCTAATGGGAAAGGGGGAACATATTAATATAAATTATGATCATTCTTCCCATTTTTCTGTGAATTTAAATAATGAAAACTTTGTTCACCCTCTGTCTCAAATTATCTACACATAGAAATCTTTGAGGGCTATAATTGATTCAATTTAGAGAATTCCCATGAATATTCCTATCTCAAAAATTCTTCCCATGATCAATCTTCTTACTTCTTTGATAGAAATTATAGGGGAAGTGATTTGTTGTGTCATATATTTAGTGTAATCCATAATCTACTTTTTGAGATCTAGCGAGGATGAGGCTTAGGTCTGGAATGTTTTACATGGTCTTCCAAACTGGGCTTGTTACTTTGTTGGGTCTTGAAGTAAGATTTGGATTAGTATTTATTGGATGTTGGCCTTAATTTTATGCATTTGGGTATGGAATTTACTATATTTTCCTTAAACATTTTTGTGTGTGCATTTTCCTCCATGATTTCAATCAATTAATTAGGAAGGAATCGAGGTATTTTCATCTTTATCCCTATATGTGGAACAAACTTTGATAGTTGGTGACCCTGATTCTCATGCGACATTGATTAAACCTGGGCTACTTCTATACACTTTAGTGAATTTGGATCGATGAGGGGAGCTTGATATGAACTTTTTTAGTAAAGTTGAGATCTATTTCTAATCGAGATATAGAGTTGATGATTCATTTATACAACTTAAAGCTTTCTTGGGTGATGCTTGAAGCTTATATCTTGGCCCATGAGGTACTTATAATGGTGATGGTTCTTGTGGTGTGCTGTTGTGGTGTAGTTTTGAAGACTGGGTTGGATATGTCTTGATCTAGTCTATCTTGGTTTGTTCAACCATTTTGTCGAACACCTACTATGAGCCCTTATATAGAATCACAACTGGTGCATGAGAAAGGAATCAATGCCCCATCTTTTTTGTTGGGGAGAACCCCCTAAGTGATCAGTGTTAGGGAGAATCCTGATTCTGGGTAGAAGTTTCTTGAAAAATATTTTTTAGAATCTCAAGAAAATATAGAAGTGATTTAAATAAGAATAAATAAATCAGAACATAGGATTTTTTAATATAGAAAAACCCTCTCTTGCAGAGGATTAAAAAACCATGGGGCAATTATGAGAAATATCCACTATGAATTAGAGAATAAAAAGAATCTATGTAATTCCCAAACATGAATTAAAAATGAGAGAGTGTAGAAAACCTTTGTGAAAACCACACCCCATTACACCTCTTCATTCTATTTGAAAAAAATCTTGCCAATGCCATGTATCAAAAGATACATATTTGACAAGACATCACCCTTCTGTCAACAAAACATCACTACCTCAAAGATATTAATCTAAACATACGTCATACTCACACCATATTGAAACACCCGAAGGATTTATCTCTCATGATATGAACATCATGATGTACCACTAATCATAAACTGGGACCCGCCACCTAATCACTGTTGTTATAAAGACTTTCGATACATGGCCCTGATCATCGATTACATTATTACTGATCCACACCTATTAAACGCTGATGCACTACACTTACTACCGCTGATGCGATAACCCCTTCTTGATCTTGGTAGATGTAATCTTGAACATATTTTCAAGAAACTATCTACATGTACAAGATAATTGTGACGTCGTCATCATGTCACATGGGCCACCAAAAACGTGACAACCTCTTCCCGGTTATCTCTTGCCTACTACATCATCCTGGCACACTACTTTAAAATATGTTATTGTGTCCTCTTATATCGACACCAAGTACATATATCCAATAAATGCAGTCAAAATTTATTATTACATCCATTAATATTAATAATAACTACCCATTAATGTTGGGATAAAATTCCTAACCAATGTTGAGATAAATATTTCCATTAATAATTTTCTCTCTCATCAGTAAATGTGATGAATCCCAACAATCTCACCCTTAAGAACATTAAATAATGGAAACATCCAAATAACCTAGCTGGAAAGAAAATTAGTTGGTATGAAACCAACCATCATCATCTGTAGAAAATATGATGACTTCCTTTTTCACTATTGACAAAAAAACTATCTGCTCCCCTAACAAAAGATATCCAAACATAAAATTCTTCATCACATATGTATCTGCATAATCCTGCTGAAAACAAACAAAACCAGAAACATCTGGATCCCCCATAATCATGATCTCCACCCAATCTGGATCACCCATAGAAAAATTTTCCCCCCACTCAAAATCCCTCGAGTAGCTAGCACATCACCTCTCTCAACCAACATTGATTTACAAACCTCATTCTTCTTCATGCATGTATCGACATTTGGTTTTCTTTTTGAAGGGGGAGCTGATATTTTTTTTCCACAAGTTCAAAAGGACGTCATTATATTTTCTACATATGATTATGGTTAGTGTGATAATTACCTTTTTTTTATTTTCAAAAGGTTTTTTTGGATGTTTCCATTCTTTGATGTGTTGAAGGGGGAGATTTTTGGGATTCATCACATTTATTGATGAAAGAGAAAAATATTAATGGAGATATTTATCTCAAAATTAGTAGAGGATTTTATTATAACATTAGGGGAGAGTTAATTCTAAATATTAATTGATATAAAATGGATGTTGATTTCATTTATTGGAGAAATGGACTTGGTTTCTATATAAGAGGATGCAGTAACACATTTTGTAATGTGTGCCAGTATACTGTAGCTAATGAGAGAGAACCAAGAAGGGGTTTCCATGTTTTTGGTAACTAGTGCAAAGTGAGGACAATGAGAATAAAGAAAATATAAAGATTATGTCAATTATGGTGTGTCTATGGTGATAATTGAAAGCATTGAGGATGGAATGTGATGAGAGATAATGACAGTGCTATATATTGAAATTCATCTTTGTTATGGAGATAAAGAGACGTGTCCCGATTATGATGATTGATGGTACAATGAAATGGTACATTCATGGGTGTGATGAAAATTCCTTCAGGTTGTTTAGTTGTGAAAAGTCTTCTGGGTGAGTTGTAAAATCCTTCAGGTGATCAATAAATTTTTTTCGGGTGATAAAAGGCCTTCGGGTGATTAAAGGAATTAAGGTGAATCTTCTGGTGTGTTGTGTGACTACTTCCGTTGAAAAGTCAGGCTCCACACCAATAGTTTTGACCACATACATAGGGAAGGCAATAAAAAAAATCAATTCTTCATCATATGTAATTAGTCAAGCTAGGGTCAATCATCTTTGAAGTTCACCGTTTCTACTTTCATCAAGTTCTGTTTTGATTTTCATTGGACTAGAAAATTAATATTCTTTGATAGGATTCCATACAATGGTTTGGGAATTAATTATCCATATTCTACTAACCTCGATATAAGTTTTTAGTGTTAACCATGGTGGAGCTTGGTTCATGTTCCATATTCCCATTTCAGTATTTATTAGCATGAGTTTTGTCAATTCCCCACTTAGTCCTCCTTATTTATTCACCCAAGATCAGGTCTACACTATATTATCAACATCAAGTTTGGTTTGATTCTTTGATTGCAGCTTGAGTATGGTTGGGATGAGCATTCATGAGGCCGATCATGGTGGTGTGGGGTGTGGATGAAGTGTGGATCATAGAAGGAAGAAAGTACACATAGAAGGAAGGAATTAAATCAAATTGGCACAGAAGGTTGAGGTCATGGTCACATGGGGATGACATGAAAGAAGGGATAGATGAACAGAAGAAGTGGAAAAACAATACACCATCTTCTTGTGGAAGTTTCATCGGCATGGAAGATATTGGGATCATAAATGATTTTCCCATCGGTGCAGTGATAATCATGAGATAAAATAAAGTAAAAAATGTATAAATAAATGGACACCAGATGTAACGTGAAAAAAACCCCAAAATTAAAGGGGTAAAAAACCATGGGAAAATAGAAGGATCACTATAGGTAAAAGTGGATACACACTCCCTCACTTTTACAAGGAGAAAAGCCCTTGTAAAATCTCTATTGAATAAGTAGGGAAAGTACCTCACAAAATACCACACTCAAATTGATGAATTTATGATTATATGGTGAAGTTGATAAGGAATGGGAGGAGGATATTACCTTTTATAGGCTACTTCTATCCCTTCCCAGCCCTTCTCCCACTGGTGGTTTGGTGGGGTTTGGCCACCCACCACATCTTCCATTCCCACCTCCCTTAAAAAAATAGGGGGCAACACCATCTTGAATTAAATAATTCTTATAACACATCTCTCACTTGGATATTGATTGGGAACTAATCAAATCTCCACACATATTTTCTATCTTCCAAACATGCCTCTCATGTCTCTATTAGGCCGCTCGAGGATCTGCACCATCTGAACCGATCAGATTCAATTTCCTTCATCAGAAAATATAAATGATTTTATTTAGTGTGAATTTTCTTCATTTCCACACTTACTTTATCCACCACATCTCGAAAAAAGTGATATTTTGCCACAATGTTCTTTGTATTGGAATGAAAATATGGATTCCTTGTAATGTGAAAGGCAATATGACTATAAAAAAATAATGGAATATTCTTCTGTCTATGCATGAGATCTTCCAATAACTTTCTCATCCAAATCACCTCTTTAAAAGACTGTGTAGATACCATATAATCCACCTACGTCGTGGATAAATACACAAATGACTGTAACTTTTAAATAAGGCTCACATCTCCTCCTACAAGAGTAAACACATAACCAATAATGGATTTACTCTGGTTAGAATCACCTAGAAAATTTTAATCAATATATCCTATGATAGTGAAATATGATCCTCCATAACATAATATATACTTTTATCTCTCCTTGATGTATCTCAGGATCCTCTTTACTATGCTCCAATGCTCTTGTCCTGGATTTTCCATGTACTGAATAACTGCTCTCACTGCATGTGAAATGTCTATTCTAGTTCAAATCATAGTGAACATCATACTTCCCACTGCTAATGCATATGGTAATCGAGACATCTCCATTCTCTCTACTTCACTTCTAAGACTCATTGCAGAGGATAACTTGAAATTAATAGGAAGTTGGGTAGAAATCATCTTACAGTCTTTCATGTTGAAGAATTTCAAGACTCTCCATAAGTAATTATTCTATAATATCCAAATCTCCCCATTATTTAGGTCTCTATAAATATGAATCCCAAGAATATTGTTTTCTAGTACCAAGTTATTCATATCAAAATCCCTAGAAAACTATGCCTTTCTATCCTAGATCTGATCATTTTTGGAGCCTAAAACCAAAATTTCATCCACACATAACAGAAGAATGATGAAATCACTACCTTCTGAACACCTGAAATACACACAAGGATCTGAATGAAGTCTTATGTATCCAAGGATCATGACATAGGAATAAAATATCTTGTACTAACACCTCGTCGCCTATTTGAGACTGTACATAGATTTTTTCAACCTACAAAGCAAGTTCTATTTGCCTTATTCTGCAAAACCCTCTAGTTGGAGCATATAGATTTCTTCATCAAGATCACCATGGAGAAAAACAATCTTCACATACAACTACACTAGATGTAACCAGTATGTAGCACATATCAATATAACTATCCAAATATTCGTTAGTCTAACAATATGAAAAATATTTAATTTAAATCAATACCTTCCTTCTGAGAATATCCTTTGACCACCAGTCATGCATGATATCTTTTCACCAGGTCCTTTAATTATCAATTGATCTTAAAGACCCATTTTTTTTTGATATCCTTCCTTCCACAAGGTAATGGAACAAGATCCCAAGACTTATTATTGTGAGGGATTCAATTTCCTCCTACATCGCCACCATCCATGAGGATACATATGGACTTTGGGTTTTCTCTATAAAAGAAGATGTCTCTCCATCATCAATTAATAAGGAGTATGCGATATTGATCTCAATAACATAATCTGAGTTCCATAATGGTGATATTTTCTCCTGAGTTGATCTTCATGGTCTAGAATTAACTAGTACTTTATCACCATGCTCTGGTAATGCCTCAGAGGAAACTGGTTCTTCCTTGGATTTGTCCTCTACTTTGAATTTTTTAGTTTTTATATTGTATTTCTCCATGCCTCTATAAATTGTTATTTTCACCTTGTATTCTTCAAAAATGACATCTCTACTAATTATAAGTTTGCAGGTAGTGAGGTCCCACAAACAATACCCCTTTACACCATCATCAAACCTAACGAAGATACATTTCCTGGATCTTGAATATAACTTCGATCTTTCCTGGTCATTAAAAAATTCATATACAGGACTTCTAAAAGTATGTAATTAATATTAGTAATAAAGTTTACCAGTGAACATCTCAATCAGTGTCTTTAGATCAATTACCAGTGAATGATATCTGTTGATCACATAACATGTAGTATTCACTACTTCTTCCTAAAATGTTTTGTAAATTCCCGCAGTCTTCAACATCTCCCTTGTTCTATACAACATGGTTTTGTTCATCTTCTCTACCACTCCATTCAACTAAGGAGTGTACGTCACCTTGAAATATCTCTTTATGCCTTCTTTTTGAAAAAAATTATCAAAATCCTTGCTTGAATATTCTCCACCATTGTCAGTCCTTAGACACTTGATCTTCTTTCCATATTCAAGTTCCTTAAACACTTTGAATTTTTTTGAATAATTAAAAAGAATATTCTTTATACTTGATTGGGTACACCCAAAATCTCCTAGAATAATCATAAATAAAGGATAAAAATTACCCTGCTTCTATTAGGGATATAACTAGTTCTTTTCAAACATCAGAATGGATCAAATATAAGATCTCCTTGCTTCTTACTGTTGATGTCCCAAACTTCAACCTGTGTTGATTGATCAAAACAAAATGGTCAAAAAATTGTAAGGATACCTTTTTAAGCCTAGGTAAAAAAAATTTATCCAAAAGAATCTTTAGGCCTCATTCTGACATATGGACAAGTTTTCAATGCCATAACATCATCAATGCTTCCATCGATGTAGTTGATATGACAACTATCTCTGTCTCCTTTTATGTTTCACCCATAAGTACATAAAAATTATTTGAGATCTTATTTTTCTTCATCACTATAATATCACCCTTCACAATTATCATCACTCCATTTTCAGTGCAAGTTTTTCATTCGATGTCATCAAATTTTACCAAATATAATATATTCTTCTTCAATCCCTTCACATGAAGTACTCCTTGGATGGTTCAAAAAATACCATCATGCAACTTTAATTTGATGGCACCAACTCCAATGATCTTAAAGGTGTGATCATTAACCATGTAAAAAAGTCCTTCTAAGATAGTTTCATAATAATAAATCATTCCCATTGAGACTTCATGTTCCATGTTTCTTCTGAGTCTATTATCTATGCATCAATGAGATGATTTCTACTTTCATCAGTCATTTCTACTTCGCTGAATAGTATCTCTCCATTACCAGAATTACTCTCCATATTTTCATCCATGACATAATTATAGATCCCACTGGAACCACACTCCATCATTACATTTGTTAGTTTTTCATCAATTTATAGTTGATAATTATCCTTCTGTATCACTACATTTATATTCATTTCCTATAATGGAAAATTATTCCTGTTATCTCAAATTTCACCACAATTTGGACACACCATAATTCCAGAACCTCCAATGTTTCACAGTGGTGTATTTAATAATATTAATAATTTTTTTCAGATGTGAAAGATCATCTAGAGTCACAATCACAGATCATACTCAAATTTATGAGAATTATTAATACTCGAAAATATGAACAACATCGGGCCAGAACCTTCTCTCTAATACCACTTTTTGGGACCGTAAATGATTGGACTACTGGTACAATGATAATCATGAGATAAAATAAAGTAAAAAAAATGTGGAAATGAATGGATTCCAAATTTAATGTGGAAAACCCCAAAAATGAAAGGGGTAAAAACCATAGGAAAATAGAAGGATCATTATGGGTAAAAGTGGGTACACACCCCTCACTATTACAAGGATAAATGACCTTGTAAAAACTCTCTTGAATAATTATGGAAACCACCTCACAAAATACCACACTAAAATTGATTAATTGATAATGAGATAGTGAAGTTTATGAGAAATGGTAGGAGGCTCTTACCTCTTATAGGCTGCTGTCAGCCCTTCCTAGCCCTTCTCTCACTGGTGGTTTGGTTGGGTTTGGACACCCACCAGATCTCCCACACCCACCTCACTTGAAAAAAATAGGGGGTGGAACCATCTTGCATTAAATAATTATGTTGACAAAAGATACTTCACGTAAGCATGGATGGCATGGAAGAAGGCTATACAGAAGGAGATGTGATGTACTGCATGAAATCAAGAGATTTAATTCTCACGGAAGAAGGGTGTGTGGTCTCATGAAATCATTTCACCTTTTTCACTTCTCCATATTCTACCTATGAATCACACACACACCCCAATTAAAATACAATTAAATAAAATCATTGAAAACAAAATTAACCATATTTGAATAATTAATTCCAAAATAAATTCCAAATTCTTTTATAATCAACCGATTTAAACAATATTTTGAAAAAAACAATAACTTTTCATCATTTAAAAAAAATTTAATTACAAAATTTATGTTTCACTATTTAAAACTCATAGTTTAAAATATAACATTATTTCAGATAAATTTAAAGATCATACTATAAAGCCATTAAACAGTGAAATTATGAGTTCCAAAATTATTCATGGTTTTTCAATTAAATCCAAAAATATACAAATCATTAAAAATAAATATTAAATCCATTTTTTAGTAAAGTCAAGGATTATCTAATGTAATAAAAATCAATTAATTAACCTAATTTTAATTAAATTATGGGATTATAAACAAATAAAAAAAGTTTAAAAATTATGAAAATTTTAGCTCTCATCAAAAATCAATGGTGCCTTTATAATATCTTTAAAAAATAAAAAAAATTATAGGCATGGAACAAAAAAATAGCCTATATACCTCTCATGTGATGAGAAAAGTCATATGAAGAGGAACTATAATGAATTATAGATAAATAAAGCATAAGATTATACTTCAGGTATATTCATCATTGCATGTAATATTTATATTTAACTTCTTAAACATCAAATATAAAATATAGTTCTCATATTTGTTTTCAAATATAAGAACCAAGGAAGTTTAGGGTCATTTTGAGAAGTACTGTGGACTCTCTAAGTAGCTGGGAAAGGGTGATCCTAAGTCAGAAAAGAGGGGAACATAGCTTCTTATTTCCTAGTGGATTGATTAAATTTAAACTATTATTATATATTGAGTATTACCAAAGCATTTATATCAGTTTCTAGTTATACACAACGAGACATTATTTCATGTTTGTAATGAATGATGTTATGGTATTTCGTGCTTAACCAATAGAGGCTCAATGATTACCCCCAATGTTTTCATTTTATTATTGTATAATGGTAAACCAATCCATAGAGAAGTCTCAAGATAAAATCACATTTATTTACCACTGATAATATTTTCTAATCTTTATGATTTCATGACATTAGAAGAAGTTTTTATGAGGATTATAGTCGCTTAAAACTGATGTTCGATTAAGTAATTAATTAAATAAAATATTTACATCTTAATATGTTTATCACCAATGAAAAATTTAAGATCCTTTTTTCAATGATGATTATTGGTTGGAATCATTATCTATGTTTAGAAAACAATTTAATAATGATTTAATTGAATTTTATGTGGATATTTATGTTATTGATGAGGTGAAACCTACTAATACAAAACCCTACTATGGGATATCTGTTAAAGTCATCCATTCACTAAATTTAATGAATGAGACTTTATCTAATGAGAAAATATCTTATGATTACATAAGAGATTATGTAGGTGAGAAATTTGTAGTCTATGAACCTTCAATGATTCCTTTTATAGATAGGAAAAAACTAGAAAATGGTAACCATCATTTGTTATTGGATTCCTTATCAAAGGGAATGTCATGCACACAATAGTTTGATTGGGATATCTTTACACCAAGCAATGAATTCTTAGGCATTTTAGGTAACACATTTACCTCATCTAATAATATGTTACATATTAAAAAAGAGTTTGAAAGTAAAAGTACATAGAAAATTGTGTTTAAGAAATACCATATATAGTAACATTTTTTATCTACGGTTGATGAGTTAGAAAAGGGAAAATATATGATTCAGTGTGAAAAATGTGTTCTAGAATGTAAATTTCACATGTGAGAAATACATGATTTTTTTTCATGTTGGAAGATATATAAGTTGGAAGGCCCACATACTTTTTTGTACCCAATATTGTTACTAGATCATTTTCACTAAATATATAATTTATATCTACTATTAATAATGAGATTATATGAACATGTCAGGCTATTCCTGTCTACCTCATCTAGGAATGAATACAAAAATTGTTCAAATATCAGATATCCTATTCCAAATACTGTACGAAAAAACAAAAGTCAATTATAAAATTGTATGGTGATTGGGATGAATCATATAAGGGTTTTTCAAAAGTTAATGGGATTTTTTTCTCTCAATAATCACGCAATTTATCATCTTGACACCGTTGAGTATGTCTCCCAGGATAGTCGGTTGATCTAATAAAGGTAGAGTTCTATAGGTTGGTCTAGTTATTTAGGTTGTGTATTTCCATATTTCCTTATTGAAAATAATTCATTTAGGTTTATGGAACTTTTTTTATAGAAATTATACAGGTGTACTACTCATTAATTTCTTTAAGGATGATAATCATTAATGAGAATTGTCATGTACACTCTCAAAAATATGATTTTACTAAGTGAAACATAGTGACTGAACTAGGTCATTATACTAAGGATTAATTGAATTAAATATCCTATAATAGGATAGAATAAACAAATAAAATAAGTGAAATAAAGAACAATAGTTTAGATGGGTTTTGGTTTGAGTGATTTTGGAACAAAAATAGAAGCATTCATGGACACAATTTATTTTAAAACACCAATATGATAAGTCACAATCAACCTAATCTACCACTTCACCATTCATTAATAATTATTACATGTTATTAAAACCTATTTAATTTTTATCCTTTAAATTTTTCAACCCCTGAACCCTATGGAAATTAACATGACCACAAATATTAGAAGAAATGAGCCCTAGGTTAACTTTATTATTTCCGATCATAGAAACATACTTTTATTGTGATCCAAAATCCAAATTAGAGTCAATTTACTATTAAATAATAATATACTCCATGTAAATGATAATTATTTGAGTTTTGTTATTATACTTGAACCCTACAATTCTATCCCAATTTGATTATATTTGGAGATTAAAGTTTCTCTCTCATGATTCACACAAGTCCGACCTCATGGCCAATGTGAAAATTGATCAAGTTAATTAGAAATTTAAAATCAATTAATTGATCAAAATTTATGAATTATAGTTTGTTCATGGATCCAAAATAAATAAATGAAGTTAGTATGGATTAGATCAACTATGAATGAAATATACTCTTCCATTGGTGGAGTTGTCATCATGGAGACATTTTTCATAAGCAAAATATTGAAAGGGAAACACCTAATATTGTCTCCAATATTATATTCCAACACCAAAAATGAAAATAAAATTATGAAAATATAATAACATAGAAGTTTTTTTTTAATAAAAAGATAAGTTAGAAGCACAAAAGTAAAGAAACAAAAAGTATAATTTAGAGAGGAGTGCCTTCTTGAAAGAGATATTTGTACAAATAATTACTTATTCCAAGTGGTTAGAGATGTTTAATAGAACTAACCTTTAAAATAAACATTAGAAAATATAAAAAAAACTATCTCAAAGAGTGAAATTATCATTTAAGTAGAGTATGGGATGGTTATGATTTCAAATTCCAAAAATTGTGCATGCGTCATTATGCCTCCAAAAGTTATTCTGTCTTGAGTTGAGCTTTCGATCACTATCCCATGAGAACCAAGTGTCACTACAATTTAATGAAATTTTCTAAATATATTAATTTAAAATATATAAAAATTTAATCAAAATAAAATTATTAAAGAAGATGTAATTTTTTAATTAGTGAGATGGAGTCCATTCTGCCGAATTCAATCCAACCCTTATTTAATGTTCATCTTCGGCCTTATAAATGTGAGATCCATCTTACATGGTCTAAATAAAAAATGTATAAAAATTATTTGAGAAATTTTTTATAAAATTTCATTTCAAGATTTGGAAAAAAAAACCAATTATGAAAAAATTACTAAGGTGATGTTAAAATGATAAAAGCATATTTTTTTATGCAATTTCCAAATTCAATATCAAAACTCATATTTGAATTAAATATTAAAATAAGGCTCAATGTGGGGAAATTATATCATTTATTATCAATAAAATAATCCTTAAAAATTTCTTATAAACTCTCATTAACTTACCATTTTTCACTCCTTGGAAAAACCCCATGTCATGTAATCCAAAAATTAATGCATATTGACACTTCTTAATCAATGATAACAATATGAACATGACATGAATCACACAATTTATCACAATATAAAAAAATAAAGAATTAATTTCCTTAAAAATTTTATCAAAATAAATTCTAATGAGATCAATGATACTAATCATGTGGAAATATTTTATGAGTAAACCATGTCACAAATTCCTCATGTGTGCTTGTGCCAACCATTTCAAGCTTGTATATCCACCCTTTATTTAGTATATTCAGGTCAAGTGAATATTTTTTCTTGCCTAATTATATTCCACTGAACCTTTTTAACACCATTTTCAATAAAATTCTAAAACACACTCATTTAAGAATTCCTAGAAGTCAAACCTTAAGATCCTGAACTAGATATCCCCACAAGTTGTAAATTTCATCACTCCCCTATTTATTGTTTTTTTATTTTATTTTTTAAGGATGTACAATAGTCAGATAACAAATACACACACATAGGTTAATTTTGTATAGTAGTATAATTAATTATAAGAGAAACAAATGTATGTAAATTCCATGTTATAAGCTAAAAAAGATTACTTAACTTGATTACACCTTCAATTGTGTAAGATAAACTCACAATTCATGAGTGTTTCTGAAGTTTTGTAGAGAGATTAAATGCCAAAATTTTACTATGAAAGTACCATAACGAATGATTTAAAAATTTCAAAGGATTCATAAAGATACAATCAAACATATCATCAACCAACTTCTATTTTCACTAAAACCAACCACCAATAAAGAAAACATGACCATTCTTAACATGATTCTCACGAGGTTGGAAAAATAAAACATGCATTCTCAATAGGTTATATAGAATCAATGATCATGTGACATGATTATATATTTTTTTGTTCATTTTTTTATTTTTTAAAATAATAACAATTTAAAAAGGAAACACACAAAAAGAAAAATCCTAAAGAAGATACCCAAAATGTCATCCCCCACACTTAAATGAAATTACCCATATGAATTAAAGAATAAGAAATAATTTTAGGGCATTAATAAAATAATAAATAGAGATAAAACCTAGTTTCTTTTTTCATTTGGTGGATTTTAGATAAGCTCTCAATTGCCACCATCTAAAACCTAAAAAATAAAAGGATCGAATCACTAAAAATTAATGAAAGAAGCAAATTTGAAAAAGTAAATATAAACTTAGGTTATCCCCCAAGAGGTTATTTGTTTATAATACCTATATCTATATATTTATAGTTGGTAATCCCTGATCTGAAGGTGGATTAAGTTTTTGTGGAAGGAACCACCACATGTTATTTCTCCCAATATCTATCAGTGGGTACCAAGAGTGGATACCCCAAATAAAAGAGAAAAATGATCCCACCCTTAGAATAAGAAAATGAAATAAGTAAGCATTGGGGGTAGGGGAAATAAAAAAGGGGTACACCCTATCCACTTTTATGGTGTCCTATTCTTATAGATGTGCATGTGTATGTAGAGTAGTAAATCTATAAAATCCATGGATTCAGGTACTTTACCCTTGTTTTGTGTATTTTCAAGTTATATAATGATTGAGTTAAGTTTTTGGAGTCTCTAGATGGTTTTGGAAGTGTTTATATAGGTTCATGATTTGAGAACGATTATTAGAAACCATGAACCACCTATTGGAAATTGTGAAACATGTTTTGGGAGTCACTAGGCTGGTACACATTTGGTGCGTGGTTTGGAAAAACCGTTTAAGTTTCTATGATAAATCATGTGACACGAGAAAATGGGAGAAGTAGGGTTGGTACAAGGTTTGTAAAATCATGAAATCCAACCGTGCGAGGTTTTGGCCTTGAGACAATAGCACTACACAGTTGGCACATGATTTTCCAAACTGTGCAGCTAAACTATGCACATCTCAAGATCTTGTCTAGTATCACACAAATAGTTGGCACATGGATTGATAAACCATGAAAACTAATTGTGAAACATGAATTTATTACACTAAATTTTGGTTTTAATTTATATTAAGTCCCATAAGCCCCATTAGTCTCACATTCCTCCAAGATCTTGAACTCCCCTTCCTCCCTAGGCTTCTAAGAAAATTCCTTTTAATCTAGAAGTGACTTTTAGGTGAATCAAAGTGAATTAAATATCCAAAATCATTGGTAAGTGATCTTTCTTTATTATTCTCTTAGATATAATTTTCTCCTCTTTCTTGAAGATATAGATCTAGTATGTTATGGATATATCTATGTGTTAGGATACAAATCATGATGAGATCTTATTGGATCTATTGAATAATGGTGTTTTAATATTGGATATAAAATTTATTAGTGTATTTCTTTTTTTTAACCATCCATTGATAGGAATATGGATTCCATCTCATCTCCAATATTCTATAACTTGAAGGATTAGTTTTCTTAAATGGGTTTTCTTGGATATGATATAGTTTTATTCTGTGATTTTATGAAGACAACTATTTTGGGTGTGTTATGAAAATTATGAAAAATTGGATAGATTTTGGAAAAAAGCTTTCCTTATAATTTTAAAATATCGATTTTAAAATTATAGAATAGTTTTGATGCATGAAATGCATTTGATGAAATTATTTTAAAGGAATAATTGTTTCATGTGAAATGTAATGGCTTGGAATTTGGAATTACTGGGTTGACGTGTGTTCAAAGTGGATGGGTTATGGTCGGCAGTTCCAACATTAAGGTAGGATGGGTTATGGTCATGAAGTACCACCATTAGTGGTAACAATAAGATTAAGTGTATTGAGTGTATTGAGTATATGGATGGGTATGTGTGTGTGTACTTTGGAATGATTATTCCAAGTAATAATGTATGAAAATGATATTGTTTATGGTTTTCTCAAATGGTTTCACATATGGATTTATAAAAACTATTTTTCTTCTATTTATCTGTTTTATATAAAATGTACTAACTGGATTTTATACTAGTGACATGTGTTGGAAAGTCTCTGAGGAGTGCCTACTGATTTTATACTCACCACATAGTTGGGAACTTTAGTGTGTTTTCAGATTTCATATACTAAGATACAAGGAAAGAGAATATATCTTATTTCTCTAGCTGGGTATCCTAACACCTTGGGTCTAGCAGGTAGTGTTGGAGCTTAGATATTGTTCAGGTGATACTTGGAATTTTGTATTTGATGTATTTGATTCTATTGGTATTTTGGTTTTTATCTATCGATTATCCATGATTATTTCTCACTATAATATTGTTTGGTTATTTATCTGAGTTGTATTATTTATACTCATGCGTCATATAGGAGGATTGGATGTTTATATTTCATGTTGTTGGATTGTTTTACCTTAAAATGGAAAATTGCCCCCAATGTTTCCTAATACCTTGGAATTTATTTCCATCCTTTTGTGTATTGGGGATATCACCTAAGTTTAGTGGTACTATGTCTATTCTCAAGATAATGAGTGGGGGTGGGATGTTACAAATAGTACCAGTCTTGGTCGGTCCATCTATCTCTTGGGATGGTAGCACAGAGGTAAGAATGTTGTAATTTGAAATGTATAACTTAAAAAGACACAGATAACATTTTTATGATTAAATTCAAGTTTCCAAGGTGGTTTGGGTTCAAAAGTGTTCTAAGACACTTCTAGGAATGTCTTTATCTCATATTGGAGGGTTTAGCTGATGAGTGTTGCACATAATTCATTGTTAGTGGGACTTACCACAAGGACTACATTGTTCATTTTATGTTTAATGATTCATGAAAATGGTTAAAACTGTTGATTTTTGGAACTGTTGGTTGTTATAATTAATGATTATGATGATCTTGAAATTTTCTATTCCTTCAGTTGCAAGTGAGTGATAACAAAATAGTATTTTTTTAGTTTTATATAATGGAACTCAGTAGATGATGTAAGATTCAGTAAGAAGAGGCTACTAAAAATGTGGTTTCACCTAAGCCATAAGTAAACCAAAATATAGCCCAAAAAATTATTTAGTATTTTAAATATATATAAAGAGGAAATAAAAATGATGAACCTAAATAGGTGTACCACTTATTTCAATTTCAAAATCAGAATCCACACATCTTTTAATGGGATTCTAACCCTGAAAAGGAAGAGGTATAAATGAATCAAATGATTAGAATATTCAAATTCTTGGGTACACTGGATGAGTTGAAAGTGAAGTTGGAAACTTTTATAATCTTTGATTCCAATGGTGGTATTTAGTTATCCAAGCTAAAGTCAACCAAGTCATTACATGGGAGGAATTTAAGGAATTGTTTGATAAACAATTCTATTCTCACACATTCAATTTATAAGAACAACTGATTTCTTCATCTTGAAATAATAGAATCTATCCATCATAGAGTATGTGGATAGGTTTATTAATTTAGTCTTCTTCTCACTAGAATTTGCTAATAGTTCATTTTTAAAGGTGTATATTTTTTAGTTTGGGTTGAAACCAAAGATTAAATCTAAGATAACTATTCTATGTATTATAGAGTATAAAAATATAGTAAATAGAGAAATAGTGGCAGAAAGAGATATTTATAGAAATTCTATTGGAGGGAGCATGTTTATCACTATGGGAATGGGTGGTAACTCAAACACTGGGAATAATTGAAAGAGGTACACCAACATCTAAATTGGTGGAGCATCTCAGAATCAAAACATAGGATTGATAAATTTACTTCCATGACTGAATATTAATCCAAGTTATTTCAAATGTGGTTCTACATCACATAAGAATCATGACAGTATGAAACCACCAAGAGCATGTCATAACTATAATCATATGGGACACCTTCAATGTTATTATCATAGCACTCCAAAGTCTGGTGCAAGAGATGTGTCTCATGTTTCTCAGACATCCTATTCTTTAACTAGGGTATGTCTTCAGAATAATTATTTTCTTCAGAACAGAGAAAGTTAAAGTGATTCAAGGAACTCTACGACTCCTCTAGTTATCCAACCTCAACAAGGAATCAAGGAACATGGAGGAGTAACTAAGAATATTTATGGTGTCATGTAGATGATTATGGATGATAAATCTGGACCTTTGATGATGAGAGGTATTATTATTTTGAATTTTATCCTTATGAAAGATTTTTTTGAAATTAATTCATCCCATTATTTTATTGATTCTCATGTTGTGAATCATATAGGTTTTCATGTTGAAATAATTCCCTCTGTTTTGAAACTCCAAACACCTATAGGACAATGGGAGTATCAATAATTTAAGTGTACAGTGTGTTCATTAACAATCAATGGGGTGGAAGTGGTTTGGTATTTTTTTGTTCTTGTGGTGAATGTCTATGACCTGATTTTGGTAATAGATTGGTTGGAATCTTCCAAATCCCACATCGACTATTATTCATGACAAGTGAGTTTCACATCTTAGCATTAAGCATCTCTTTAAAGGATACCGAGATGTAAATATAAACAGAGCAGGACCTTTGGTACTGATAGTTAGAACCATATATTATCAATTGACAATGGTTACTTTAGCATCTATAGATGATATTGGAAACAGAGTTTTCCCAACCATCATTGATTAGTTTCCTAACTTTTTTCCTGAAAATTTCTCTGATTTTACACCCAAAAGAGAAGTTGAGTTTATGGTTGATCCCTTACCAGGGACCAATCCTATTTCACTTTCATCTTATAGGATGGAACCAATGGAATTAATAGGATTTAAAGTGTAGTTGGAAGATTTTAAAAGTAAAGTGTTTATTAGATCGAGAACATAACCATGGGAAAAAACATTTCTTTTTGCAAAGAAGATGTATGAAAATCTTAGGATTTGTGTAGATTATAAAAAGATTAACCAAGTTAAAATAAAGAATCAGTATCCTCTTCCATGAATTAATGATCTATTTAATTAATTAAGTGGATCCCAATGATTCTCTAAGATTGACTTATGATTGGGGTATCACCAATTGTGAGTGAGGAAGTAGGATATTCCAAAAACATCCTTCATAAGTCCCTATAGACACTATGAATATTTAAATATTCCATTTGGTAATACAAATTCACCAAAAGTGTTTATAGAATTTATGAATTAGATCTTTAATAGGTATCTTTATCCCTTTGTGGTAGTGTTTTTTTGATGATATTCTAGTGAATTCTAGGACTAATGTCGATCATGATCAACACTTGGATATAGTGCTGGGTATCTTATAGAAACATTGTATTTATGAAAACATTCAAAGTGTGATTTCTAGATATAGGAGGTTTATTTCCTTGGTCATGTCATTTCTAAAAATGTATTTTCCATAGTTCTTGAAAATTTAGAGGCTATTATCTCTTGGAAAACACCAAATAATGTCTTTGAGATATGAAGTTTCCTTATCTTAGCAGGATACTATCGATGCTTCATTCATGAGTTTTTATGACTTTTATCACTTATGAAAGCATTGAAAAGGAAAGTTTTCCCTTTATAATAGAGTAATGCGTGCTATAAATCCGTACATGAACTTAATATACGACTTAAATTAGCATCAATAATCACATTTCCAAAGTATATAAAGGGGTATGTAGTCTATTTTTATGCATCAAGATCTAGGTTGGGTTGTGTTCTCATGTAAGAAGATAATGTCATTTCTTATGGATCATGATAGTTATGAGTGAATGAGAATAATTAACCAACATATTATTTGGATTTGGATGCTTTAGTTCATGCCTTAAATACTTGTCGTCACTATATTTTTGGTGAGAAATTTACGGTGTTTACATATCATAAAATTTTGAAACGCATTTTCTCAAAAAGAGGTTTAAATCTAAGGAAATGTAGATGGATGAAATATCTTCAAATATTTGACTTCAAATTGATGTATACACTGGGAAAAAGAAGTTATGTAGTATATTCATTGACCAGGAAGTCATATAATCAGTTGGATAAAGAGGCTTCAGATCAATGTATTCTAATGTATGTTATGTATGATATGTATAAGTATTGTGAAAAGAAAGGTGACATTGTAGTTTTCTTTCCAGTTTCTCATATTCCTAATTTAGTTGAGCAAGTTAGAGATACTCAGATACCTAATCCTGAATATCCAACCACGAGGTTAAAACTCAATGGTGGGGAGACTATTGAGGGGTGGATGATAGATGAGAGATCTATGTTGTGTTTTAGAGATCAGATTATGGTACCTCCAACATATCAGGAACAACTTATTTCTGCCTACCACCATTCAAGATGATCTATTCATCTGGTTTTCCAAAATATGTATAATTCATAGAGAGAAAAATTTTTGTGGGTGGGAATGAATAAAAAAGTGGTAGAGTTTTTCTTGAGATGCATCACCTATTAATAGATCAAGATAGAGCACCAACTAATAGCTAGTATATTGAACTATTTACCAATTTCCATGTGAAAATAAGAGAATATAGCCATTAATTTCTTTATAGTTATATCAATAATAGTTATGAAACACAATTCCATATGGGTGATTATGGATCGACTCACAAATTAGATTCACTTCATCCCTATTCATGAATCCAATACTGTGAAATATTTTTCCAAAATCTATATTTGAGAAATTATAAAGATGCATGACATTCCTATTTCAATTGTGTCTAACTGGGACCCCAAGTTTACATCTAGGTTTGTAAGGTACTTGTAAGAATACCTTGGAAATAAATTTACCATGTTCACAACTTATCATTCTCAAATGGATAGACAATTCAAATGAATGGTCCAAATGTTAGAATACATGCTTAGATCATGTGTGATGGACTTTTGAGGCTCATGGGAAGATCATATACCATTGGTTGAGTTCTCATACAATAAATGTTAACATGATCAATATATATGGATCTTTTTGAAGAATTGAATGGTTTTCCTTATTATTCTCTACTTTTTTGGGTGGAAATAGGTGGGCCTTCTCTTATAGGACATGGCCTTGTGTAAGAGACAATAGAGAAAATTATATTGATTATAAAAATAATGGTGATGACTATGAGTCATTATAAATCATATGTGGATAATCATCTATGAACTTTAGCATCTGTGGTGGACGATCATTTGTTCTTGAGAAATTATCTAGGGTTAGGGCATCATTTTTTTGGTAAATAAGGTAAGTTTTCTCCATGTTACATCATCCCTTTTGAGATACTTTAATATGTGGGAGATGTAGATTATCACTTGTATTTACCACCAAAGTTAAGTTCCATGCATAATGTATTTTATGTATCCTAATTGAAGAAGTACCATACCAATCATAACCATGTGATTCGATGGGACCATGTTGATCTTGAACTTGATTCTACATTGATTCATGTGTTGATACAGATTATGGATAGTTAAGAGCATATATTTTCATGGTAAAATCATTGGTTTAGTATGGGATTTATGGAAACATGGTCAGATTCAAGAAGACTTGTGTGATAACGAGAAGGAAATTCTAGAGTAATGGCTCGAGATATTCCAAAACAACAATGTTTTTCTATTTTCCAAGGATAGAAAGACCAATGGCGGGGAGACTGTAACACTCCCCAGTTTTATGTACTTTACCTTGATTTTTGTATATTCAAGCTATATAATTCTTGGGTTAAATTGTGGGAGTTTTTGGTAGGTTTTGGGATGTTTTGAGAGTGTTTTTGGAGGTGAATGGTTTGATCATGGTGAGTATAAACCATGAACCACCTCTAGAAAACCATGTAACATGTTTTGGGAGTCACTGGGTAGGTTCACAGTTGGTGTACAATTTGGAAATTTCATATGAGTGCCTATGGGAAACCGTGTGATAGGAGATAGTGGGAGAATCATGGTTGACACACCATTTTTAAAACCATGGGAGCCAACCATGTGGGGTATTGGATTTGAGATAGTTGTACCACATAATTGGCACATAGTTTTCCAAACCATGTGTCTAAACTGTGCATCCCTCTGGATATTTTCCAGAATCACATGCATGGATGGTGCACAGTTTGAAAAACCATGTGACTTAACCATGTGACATAAAATTATTACACCAAAAATTGTGGTTTTAATTCATATTTAGGTCTGGAAGCCTCATTAGTCTCTTATTATTCCAAGATCTCAAACTCCTCTTCCTACCTAATATTCAAAGACAATTCCTTTCAATATGAAATTGAATTTTAGGTGAATCAAAGTGTGTTGAAGATCTAGAATAGTCGGTAAGTTCTTGTTATTCCTTGTTCTATTAAATATACTTTTATTCTCTTTCCCAGAGCCATAAATCTAGTTTTTATTGATATATCTATGTGATAGTATGTGAATCATGATGAAATATTTTTGGATTCATTGAAGGAAAGGTGTTTTAAGTATAAATACTAGAAGTTCTTAGTGTTTTTATTCATTTTCACCGTCCATTGACAGGTAGGTGTCTTATATCTCATCTCCACTATTCCATAACTTGAGGGATTTGTATTATTAAATGGTTTTACTTGTATTTTATATGGTTTCATTGTGTGATTTCATAAAGAAAACTATTTTCGGTGTGTTTTGGAAATTGTTGAAAATTGGATGGCTTTTGGAAAACCCATTTTCTTATAATTTTAAAATGATTATTTTAAAATTATATAATAGTTTTGACACATGAAAAGTATTTGATGAAATTATTTTAAAGGAATAATCATTTCATGTGAAATTTAATGGCTTGGAATAGGACATTATTGGGTTGTTCTGTGTTCAAAGTGGATGGGTTGTGGTCGGAAGTACCATCGTTAAGGCATGATAGGTTATGATCATAGAGTACCACTATCAATGGTAGCACCAAGCCTGAGTGTACTAAGTGTGTTGAGTTTATTGAGTGTATTGAGTGTATTGAGTGTATGGATGGATGTGAGTGTGTGTACATGGGAATGATTATACTGAGTAACAACGTATGGAAATGAGCTTATTTATTATTTTCTCATATGGTTTCACTTATGGATTTATATAAACTATTTTACTTATCTTCATCTATTTTATATAAAATGTTCTAACTAGCTCTTGTCCAAGTTTAATGTATTGTGAAGTCTCTAGGGAGTGCCTAATGACTTTATACTTACCCCCTACTTGGGTATTTTTGTGCTTTTATAGATGTCATATACTAGGATAAAGGTATGAGGAAGATATATTATTTCTCTATCAGTGCATCTTAACACCTTGGGAATGGAAGGTGACATTGGAGCTTGGAGCTTGTTCGGGTGGTACTTGGGATTTTGTCTTTGATATCTTTGAGTATGTTGGTATTTTGTTTTTTTGTTGATTATCCGTGATTTGTTATCACTCAGATATTGTTTGGTTATTTTTCTAAGTTGTATTATTTATAATCTATATCATATTGGAGGATTAGATGATTATGTTTCATGTTTTTGGGTTGTTTTACCTTAAAATGGAAAATCATCCCCCAATGTTTACTAATCCCTTGGCATTGATATCCAGCCTTTGGTGTCCTTGGGATGTCACCTAAGGTTAGTGGCACTCTTTCTCTTCTCAAGAAAATTAGTGGGGGTGAGATTCTACAAAATCCCATCACCATGATCTTCTTGAGCACTTATTATTATTCTTCATCCATCACTTCTTGTGTGGTTTCCTTGAAACCATCTAGAGTTGGTTTCAAAAGTTATGATTTTTTATAAAAATCTTGTGGAAAATCATTTAAAAATTATATTTGATAAATATTAAAATAGGAATAATTAAAATATTCATGATCCTCCTCAATATTATTATCTTTAAATTCAGATTTCATAACCCCTAAAACTTCTTTATCATTGAGTTCAAACACCATATTCTCCTCGATGATGGTTAATTGATCCCTATCATTAGCCCTCTCTAGGGAAAGCATAGGTGTTTGTTCTTCAAAATACAAAAAAGGGTAGTGAATTGGATTTGATAACAATATAAAATCAAAATCAAGTGAATCTAAAATTAATACCACTACCTTTAGTTGATCAATATATTACTAATTTTATTCTTGGAGGTCCATTGGGAAGATTTATGAGAGTTTTGGGAGAGAAGTATTTTTCAATGTATCCACCACCTCTTTAATGCCTTCATCAAAGATAAGTATATATTTTGGATCCTTATCCTCATGTTGATGAAATTAAATACAATTTTTTAAGAATTAAGTGATATCATTTTCTAAGGATACAAGATATTATTACTCAAGATATTCTTTCAAGTCTCTAATAAAATCATTAAACATAACACCCTACAAAGATACTCATAAAACCCTTTTACTTGTTTTGATAAAATTTACACTTTTCAATCAAGAAAGGTTCATCAATAATGAATTACAATTTTTAATAACTTTTAAATAAAAATAATATTTTAATCACATCCTAATATGGGTTGAATAAAACACTTTCCTCTCCGAAAATAATTCTAATTTGATGAGCGTTGCAATAAACGCTCTCAAAAATATTTGTGATTTTACTAAGTTCAGAACAATGGATGAACTTGGTAATATTATTAAGGAGGAACTAAATTAAATATCACATAATAGGCTATAATAATCAAATAAAATAAGTTAAAACAAGTAAAAAATATGGTAATGATGGTGGCTCTTTGATTTTAGAATAAAAAAGAAGCAATTAAGGACATAATTTATTTAAAAACACAAATATGAGAAGATGTAACCGATATAATTTACCCGTTAACCATTAATTCACCATTATATTATACTATTAAAATCCATTTAATTATTATTCCCTGATGTTTTCAAACCCCAAACCCTATTAAAATTAACACAACCAAAAATGTTGGAAGAAATGAAGCCTATGTTAACTTTAGGACATCCAATCGTAGCACCTTGATTTTATTGTAATCTAAAATATAAATTATGTTCAATGGAAAATTAATATATAATATCCTACCTATAATTGAGAATTATTTAAGTTTTTTTATTATAATTTAACCCTAAAATTATATCTCATGTTGATTAGATTTGCTGATTAAAGTTTCTCTCTCATGATTCACACAAGTCAGGCCTTATGGTCAAATTGAAAATCGACCGAGTTCCTTAGAAATTAAAAATAAATTAATTGATAAAAATTTATAAATTAAACTTTGTTCATGTATTCAAAATAAATTAATTAAGGTAGTATTTATTAGATCTAATACAAATGAAATCTACTCTTTTATGGATAGAGTTGTCATCAGGATACGTTTTACATAAGCAAAGGATTGAAAGGGAAACACTCAATCTCATTTACAATATTATATTATAGAATATAGAAGAAAAATAAAAAGAGTAAAAGTGAATAAAATTGAAGTTTTATTGAAATAAAATAGATTTTACAAACAAAAAAGAAAATAAACATAAAGTAGAAGTGGGAGATGTGCCCCATCTTGGAAGAGGTCTTTACACAAATCCTTAATTATTCCAAGTAGTTAGAGATACGTCATGGAACCAAAATTTTGGTCACACATTCCCAAATCTTCTACCAAGCCTCTAAAAGAGTTAAAATATATTTCAAATAGAGTATGTGAGGGTTAGGGTTTCAAATTCCAAAAAGGGTACAAGCATCATTTTTCATCCAAAATTTACTCAATCTTGAGATGAATTTTCATCCACCATACCATGTGAAATAGGTGTCACTATAGTTTAATGAAATTATTTAAATGAATATATTTAACAAATATAAAAGTTTTAGAATAATAAAAGCATTAATTAAGATTTTATGACCAAATTAGTGAGGTAAGGTCTATTCTGACGAAATCAGTCCAACCCTACTTTAATGTCCATTTTAATCCCTCAAATATTTTTATCCAACTTGCATGGTCTAAATAAAAAATGTATGAAAATTATTTTATAATATTCATATAAAATTTCATGTCAAAACCCTACCTAAAAAAATGTTATGAAAAAATTACTATGGTGATGTTAAAATGGTAAAAAGAGAATTTTCATGAAATTTACAAAGTCAAGCTCAAAACACATATTTGAATTAAATATTCAAATAAGGCTCAATATTGAGAAATTATATAAATTATTATTAATAAAATATTCATAAAAAACATGTTTTAATCAAATGTGCTTATGTCCCACTTTCTTTCACCATTATTGATAAGGATAACTTTGAATCATGGAGTTGGTTCTTGGCCAACAAACACATCCATGTTATGTAAATCTAGTAGGTGTGCTTGATATCTATTCATCATTAAGAAAATATAGAGTTTTTTTAATAGTGATGTAATTTTTTTCTAAGAACCTAATTCTTATCATCTATATTTCATCATACGTGTTTCATATAATGTCTATAAGTATTTTAAAGATGAAGCAATACAGAAGGAGATCATCAAATTGGGTATGCTTCCTTGAACTTATTTATATTTGAATAATTTTTACTATAATTTTAAATACATTAATGAATTATTATTTCAATATACATGCCACAAAATGAAAAATTTTATTAGATAATTGAAGGAATTTAAAGTGCTAATCAAGCCATATATGATTACTTGATGCACATTTTGAAGGATAAGTGGTCATTGGCATATAATGGTGATAGAAGATATGTCCACATGAACACTAATATTTTAGAGTTCATAAACAGGGTCTTCAAGGGTGTTCATAAACTAGCAATCATAGGCTTATCACATGAGACATTTTATCAATGTGTGGGGTACTTTATCGAATTCCCCCAACAGGCTTATCAGGGGATATACTTTGGTCAAAAGTTCAAAATAGAAATTGATAAGATATTGAAATACACATCATCATTTCATGTTTAAATATTTTATTAGGAATAAAGACACTTTTAGGTAACAGAGTGTCATGACCCACTCATTGGAAACAATGGTCGAGTGTTAGTGGTCTTACATGAAAATAAGTACTATGATTACGACTCTTTCCAAGCACTGAGGTATCCCTATGCACATGTCATTATAACTTTTGAATTGGTTAAATTATCTTGGGAACCATATGTTGATCTAGTTTATTTCTTGAGCACTCTAGATGAATATTATAGCGCACCTTGGATTCCTGCTGGTGATTTTCATTATTTTAACTTGATTATTGATTAGCCAACCATGGTCTATGATATTACCAGGTTGCACCCCCCCAAGGAATAAAAAAGTGTAATCATATTAGAAATGATATGGATTGGCCTATAGAATGTAGAGTGGTACTATGATGAAACATATGTCGCATAGAAGGACATACTTATAAAAATATCCCAACAATAGAGTGATAGAGGTCTTATTTTATTCTAGTTTGTTTCATATTTAATTATGAATGTTAACTATGTACCTCATTTTTATACTTATATTTGTTAAAAAATATTTTAGAAAATGTATTACATTAAATATAAATATTAATTATTATATGAAATGTATAAATGGAAGGCAATATTTATCTCACCTTCTAGGACAATCATGTTCCTCAAGCTATCTTAGAGGGTCATTATATTCCACCTCTAATCATATGGAGGCCTCACCACTTCTATCACATTGCACCCCTTACTTCCATCATCCCTCATCTTTAACATGTTGGGTTTTATGGTATAACAATGTGTGATTTCACCTTTATCAATCACTATCACATTTCACCCCTTATAGAGATATAGAGGTTAGAGACACATACTTTTCATCTACTAGTGGGAGAGATAATGATTACTCTCAAGGATTTTTTTCCTTATGTTAGGCCTCCCTATCGAGGTTGTGGCTATTAAAGGTTGAGTTACTAGTCATTGGTATGATTTTGTTTATAAGATAATAGGAATTTAGGTCCAAGATGATGGTAGGTCCATCATCATCAGTCAACTACACATTTTATGGATAAATGGGCACTTCAACCATTTAATTGATGAAGCTGGTGAGATCAATGTCCTAGTTTTTACATGTTCATACATTCTATGAATTATTGGTAGAATTATATTTTTAAATCATTATATTACATTAATCCATTTGATGTATTTACCTTTACTTTATGACCCATTCTAGACATGGAGATACAACTGGGGGTTTACAGGCTTTTCTTAAAAACATAATTCATCATATAGTGCATGTTGTATCAATAAGATAAAAATTATATGATCTGTTATTCTTATTTAAATGTGGGTATAAGAGTGAATATTATGAGATACATGTCACTAGGATCTTATAAAATTAATTTTTGAACCCAAGTTTAATGTAGTAGTAGTGGGACTCATGTTGAATCTATAGAGGAGAGTGTTATGGATGTGCTACTCTCTTATTTAGGGGTTTGGTGTGTGTGAAAATAGTGATTGAATTGGGTTAAATTTAATACTTGAAAAAATGGTCTAACCTTGGATTATCTATCCACTATAATTTTGAATCATTATTCACATAAATTCACCTACTCTCTCTATAATTGAATGAAATATCATTTCATCACCCTCACATGGTTGTTTTAGCTTAAATAAGGGAGTATAATGAATATTGTATCATCTAATATTTCCTAGCCTAGTGATAATATATATTTTATCACTCTTAGATCAGCCCATTACTCATTATTTAATTTAATAGATTTAATCCAAGTGGAATGTTTATGAAAATTAGAGAATTAGAGAAGGAGTAATTAAAAGAAAAGGTCAGTAGAAATCTCTGACTGATTAAGTAGTTAAATACATATAGAGAAATGAGAAAGATATATTATATATTAAAGAAAAGAATTCATCAAGATAGAATAGGGATATTATCCTAGGATTGAACACTAATGTCCTAGTGTGCTATCATCATAATTATTACGACAAAATGAAAATAAGGCAAGAAATATAAAAACTCTAGTTGATCGAGTGGTCGCATAGAAACCCATTATTCCAATGAATAGTTATACTTTTATATCATGATCAGGGTCTTCATGATTACTTCTACATATCCATACGTCACATGTATGACATGTGCCTCTTCTCCCTTCAATAAATTCCTCAAATTTAGTGGCCAACTCCTTTAACATTATTTGATTACCACTATGTGTATAGATTAAGGGTTACAATTGAAGGAGTTAGGAATCTTGATTCCTCTTTCCTCTTTCCATGGCCTCAACTTCCTCATTATCATGGAAGATCACCACATCATTCATTTATTAGAGATCATACCAATTTGTATAAACTAGAAGAATTGGTTTTTAATTTTAATTTAGGCTAATTCTAGCCATTTTGATATTTTTTTTTGTTTTTAACCTCATCATTGTGAAATTTGGTTAGGCGATGGATCGATGACATGAAGGAAATTCATGATCGATCAGTTTTTATATATGGTTGATCTAGGGGAATGGTTTTTCATGTGGTCAATTGAGCCCTTATTGCTAGTGGATCCATCGTATGAAGGAAATTCATGGTCAATTGTTCTCTTTAGTTGTAGTTGATCTGAGTTTACTCTTATAGTTGCTTCAGTGTGAACATGCAATAGATTCATGAATTTGTTGAATTTTTAAGCATGGTAGGATGTTCTCCTTTTTTAGTCACTTTGTTACTTAATGAAGTCACTTGAGTTCAATGTGAAACATCTCGAGGAATTTTTTAAAAGTTTTCTCATATGGTCGATTGAGAGTAAACATGCGGTCAATTAGACTATTGTGGTTTATTTACTCATAGTTTATATGAATTATAATAGAGTCACATGTGTTCAACATGTGGTCGATTATCTATTTGGAATACATGGTTGATCCAAAGGCAGAATCACTTGAGGAATTTTTTTTATTTTCATCCAATACACAGTGAAAATAGAATTTAGTGTAGGATTTTCTAGTTCTCTTTAGAATCAAAATAAATAATTAAAATTAGATTAAATATCCATTGAACAATGAAATTCAAGAATCAATAAATGTGTGGAATCACAGTTAAACCAAATAAGGGAAGAAAAGCACTAAAATTTATGTTTTAAGACATTTATAAATAAATCATAGATTTCACTAAAGTATCAAAAATCAATAAATTAACTTGGTTTTAGATTAATTATGCTTTCAAAATACAATTAAATACATACAAAAAATCTATAAATTTTATCTCTCATCACTCCCCCCACACTTACACAATTTCACACCTAATAAATACAAATAATTCCATTTATTCCAAAAGATATATCCTACCTAGACTCAAGTATTCAAACTAGCTAGGAATAAAACCACCAATTCATTCATTTTTTGAGTTATTAAGTCTCATCTATGAATTAATCTCTCTACCTAACTTCAATTAAAGAAAAATTTCTACATCCATGAGTGAAATAAATTTATTTAAATGGAATTAAAATTTTAGCAAGTATAACTTCCATTTATCCATATCTCCTAAGTTCCTTAAACCAAAGTTCCAGATTCCACTTCCATGATACAAATCAAATGATATTTTTATAAGTCAATTTCCTCTTCTTCATTTGGGTTCAATATTCACCTCACCAAAATGATTTATTTATGACAATTAGGCACTTATTGAATTTTTCCAAACCATGTGAAACAAATTTATTAGATTTGAAAATTTATTTTGTTTACTCATACACCCAATTCATAATGTATCATACCTTAATTATGGGATCCCAATTACCCATTTTATTCTAGTTTTAAAGGAATTATATAAACCACTTTTGAGTTTTCTTCTTGAGGTGTTCTTTTTCACAAAGGCTATGTTACCTTGAATTAAGTTCAAAATTATAGTTTCTTTAGATTATAATTTTAACTACACAAAAATATTTTCACTCACAATCCTATTCATATTTCTAAAACCAAATATATATGAAAACAGTAATCAAATTTTCAAAACCCTGTTCCCAGACATGATGCAAAATTTAGGAGAAAATTTTAATTGTGGGTTGGTGGATGGTTCATTTCAAGGACCTAGACTTAGAATGGTATACTAAGGGTTTTTAAAACCAAAATGGGTGTTTTTAGATGAGGTTTAAGGTTTTGTGGAAACCCAGGGTGTTTGAGAGAGCATTGGTGGAAGGAAAGAGTGGTCAGTGTGAAACAGGTGCCCACTGCATGCTTGGCAATGTGAATATTTGGTGATAGGGGGTTGATACCCATTCCTAGGATGATTCATGGAGTGAAAAATTTGGTATAACCATGAAATTATTTTTTATTAATGGGGAATATCTCTTTTCTTCTTTTGGTGACTAATGGAATGAATGGGAGATCCAACAGTCGTATCTCCAGTCACTCTTTCCCCCTTGTTCTTAGGGTGTTTTGGGTGGATTTTTTTTTGTGATTATGGTAAAGTATCTCCCTACAATTCTCCTTGTTTTCATTTATAGTGTCTATCCCCAACATCGTTATGGTTTTGGATAGGGTTCAGTGCTGATTTCACCAAGTCATGGTTGAATCGGCTAGAATAGAAGGGGATTTCATGTGTAATGGCTAGAGTATGTTTTGTGAGGTTGATAAAAAACACTTAAAAGTGGTTCTGGTTGAGTTAAGACACTTTACTATTCTATTTAGGGTTTTTGGTAAAATATTATGGAATTTATGGTTGGATAGGTGTCACATGCTTGGTATTTTTCTTAGGTTGGTGTTGGGGGTGTGCTATAAACCATCAGAGTGTGGTTGGTCAAGGATCTAATAGTGTAATAATGATCAATAAGTTGTTTAGTGATAATGAAACATTGATTTATAATAAATAAATAATTATAATTTTTCACAATTAATTAATTATTGGCAGTTGGCTTGAGATAGTTAATTAGGTGATGAGATGGGATTGGATTGGACTTGGTAGAGCTTGGTGATCCTATGTGGAGATTTCAAGTCAAGAATTTAAAATGGGAATTGGCTTATTTAGGAGGTAGGTGGTCCTTTACACCCACCCTTATGGGTTATACATGTTTTATGTGGTATGGGATATTTATTTTCACACCACCTTGGATAATCAACCATTTTAAAATTAAGTAATTTGTTTCTAATTAAATTGAATGCATGATAATAAGACAATGCTCCGAGGTCCATATTAGACCCTTTTGTACTGTCTAGTTTTTGTGAGATGACAATGGCCAAGGTATTTATATTATATGTGTGTTGTAGGAAACTAAGACCACATGTTGGGTGTTTATAAATTTTATGAATTAAATGTAGTGGACCTAGTAGTAGGACCCCTTAGAGACATCCCGACAGAGGTTAGTGATGAGATGAGAGGGATACCCTTGAGTTTGAATATGTGAGATGCCTTAGAGCCTTTGGGAAAAGTGAGGTGATTGTGAGATGAGAATTCCCACCAAATTGAGTCTTGATGAACATGTAGGTAGACTCTAATGAGTCAGATGAGCATGTTAGTTGTTTGGACTGGCCACGACATGAATTGGGTACTAAAAAAGGCCTTGAGAATTATCTTTAGAGAGGTACCAGTATGGATTTTCCTAGGAGACCAGTGAGGCCTTGATGAGGCTTGACATTACTGAGTTACGCTCTACCCTCTAAGTGATGGTTGTTGACCTAAGTCATGTGATTGAGATAATATTACCCATAAGAGGTGTCCTTATTATGTTGAAAACTAGGGGACCCTAGTAGGTTCCCCTACGAGGTTGTTTAACCTAGTGAGAGGGTGTGTGTGAGAAATGGGTAGTGATGATCATGAGTATCACCTTAGAACCTAAATAGATGATGTGATCCTATATGTTCATAAAGACCATTATATATCATGCCCTTGAGAGTCTGACCTTGTCATGTGAGAAGAGGTTGGACAGATGGACAACCCCAATGAGATGCCACAGGAGGTGGTTCTTCAATCCAAGATGTATTTACTTACATGGGATGCCTTGGATGATCAACTTAGGTCTAGACTTTATTCCTGATGACTATGGAAAACTCAAGATTACCTCCTGAGGTTTGATGACTACACATGATATTTTGAATGCTGAGGGTGATACCCTTGGGTTCGGTGATGACCCTTGTTATTTTAGAATGCTGAAGATTACCTCCTGGTGTTCAGAAATAGAGCAGGATATTTGGAACACCAAGGTTGATACCCATTGGTTTGGAGACAACAACTGATATTTTGGAACTCTAGTGGTGATACCTTTTGGGTTCTGTGGTGATTCCTGATGACTATTGTTTTTATAAGGTTATCTTCTAGGGATCTTCTTAGAGCTTGATGATTATGGAATACCCAGGTTATCATTTGATTTTCTATTTTGATGCCTGATGCTATAATTAGATCTCCCAGGGTCTCCTACCTAGGGATTGATAGTTATGCCTAATAATGTAAACCGCCTAGGATGATCTCCTAGGGTTGGATTATTCTGCTTATATTGGTTTACATGATCCATTAACATTCTTAAAGACATTACGGTTCTATATGAAACAATTTTAGGTGATTGAGTTCATGAACCTAAGGGTCAACGATGGTTTAATTTTTATTCATTTAATTTTAGTAGTTATTTATTTATTCAAAGCATGCCACTTGAACATATCCCTATAATATAGATATGTACAAGACTGTGTTGTTGGTTCCCTACTAAGTTTTTTACTTACATCCTACTCGGGCCACCATTTCACTAGGGTACCCGAGCATACTTTCACTTGGTTGAAAGAACAAGTTAGACAAGGGAATTATTTTTTCATGTTTTAGATGGAGAAAATTGATTGGGGGTAAGAGACTAGGATTTGATATGGTTCAATGAAATAGTAGGGCCTCATTTTTATGTTTATTTATTTTAAACATTATGTATATGTGATTAGCTCAGTGAGTAATCAGTCTTATATGATTGTATTACTTATTTTCATTATTATATAGCATGATCAATTTTTTTCATGTATGTGTAATTTTATATGTATGATATTTGGATATAATTTATGATTGTGCACTCTGATTTGGGGGTATAGTCTCTCTACAATACCTCCTTAGACCCCACTACTTTTTGGTGGCCTATGGAATATGGGGAGGCATTCCTGAGATCACGTGGTGAACTAGACCATGTCACTAGTTGAGTGGAATATGACCTGAGATGTTACAAAGTGGTATGAGAGAATTATTTTTATTTTGTCTTACTATTTGAGAGATGATAACTAGGAGATATAGGAATGTGTCAAAGTCTGTAATGGATACCAGGTTGGTGCATCATGAACACATGTTCTGATAGGATGTTCTGGTTACCAGGGGTTCAGGACTAATGTTTTTGGTATGTGATGTTATGTTTTTATATATGATTCACCTCATGTGGAGAACATGGTGTTTTAATTTATTATTATTATGGTTTTTTTCTCGGTATATTTATAAGAGACTATTTCTATATTTGATTCTTATCTATTAGTGGAAAGAGGAATCTCATGCATCTTTCTAGGAATACAGGTATTCACATGATATATAATCCTATTAGTGTGTGATCTATATAATGATGAGGACAAACTATTTAAAGTGGTTGAAACAAGCTATACTATGATTTCATGTATAATATATTGATGGAATTCTACTTAGTTGGATTGAAATTTATATATTTTTATGGAAATGCATGCAGATCTATGGAGATATGCTCAATGATGAGCATGTCGGTTTAGTCCCTTGCACACATGAGGTGTGCAAGGGACATATTGTTGTATGGGCGACCACGTGTGAGCCGAGGACTAATGGAAGTTGATGTAATTATTAAAATCATGGAGGGACATATTGTTGGATGGGGATTTGATGTGTCCCTCTACTTCAAGAAGAACATTTGAATTAGATCAGGTGTTGTCAAATGGATGGTTCAAGAATTTATCCTGCTTAATTATTGATTAGATGGTGAGCATGGATTATTAAGAGTGACACACATTGATTTACGATCAAACATAATGTGGTTGAGTCATATATGTATTTGATGGTTTGAACCTCATTATTGATTTGTTTTATGTATTATTAATGATGACATTCCCATGATATGGGAGCAGGAAGAAAATTGATGATTTTGGTAAGTGCTCGATTATGAGTGAGCTTGGTCACACCCATCATTATGTTCGGTGATGGATGGGGAAATAGATGAAGATGAATAGAATTTGAGTTCTTTATGTGAAAATAAAGATAATCCTATATTGGATAGTAGTTTACCAGTCACGTATAAATTATTTTTGTGTTTGCGGGGTCAGTATATGGTGATATTGGTTACTAGATGGTTGTGGTGACACCAGGGTACTGGTATATGATAAGATCCGATGTGATCTGGTTCCTTGATGAACACTTGATTTAGGATTCAAAAGTGTTTTTGGTTGGATTAAATGCATTGTAATTGAGATCAGGTAAATATCATTGTGATCTGATGGTGATTCATTGGGTGATCCATGATTCATAACACGGTTCGGGGGGTGAACCAATTTTGTGTTGTGTTTTAGGGGGTGAAACCCTATTTCATCTCATAATTTAGGGGGTGAATAATAAAATATAATGTGGATAGGTTCTATTTTGGGTGAAACCCTTAGTAAGAAAGGATATTTGGTATCATGGATTAGAGTTCAAGTGAGAACCTATGTGTAAGGTTTGGAAGGGAAATTCTAGGATGGAGTCAGGAATTTATTTTGAGAATGCATCAATGGGTGTGATCGATCATTTTGAGTTTAGTCAGAAAATTGTGGTATGATTTGAATTATACTTGAGATTAGATATGGTGAGAAGTAAAACATTTTAGAAGAATCATGTGGGATATGGTTGATGGGTCTGTAGACCACTGAAGTATGTGTTTTTGGTAAGTGGTTCTGATGGCGGGGAACACCATGGACCATAATCAACTGTTATGAGATAAAGATTATAGTGAGGATCTCCATAAGCCATGTTATGAGGTTTTTTATGTCATAGTGGTTTCCTAGGATATAAGATAATCATGGAGAACCATCTATATTTTTCTTTGAAGATATGAATAGTGGATAGAGTTTTGTTGGATAGTGTGCCTTATGTTTGGAGTTACAAAACAAGAGCATGTTCAATGTTCAAGGTTCAAATACGATGGGTTGATCATAAGTTGGAGACTTGAGTAGGTCATGTTTAATGGTTTAATGGTCAATAATAATTTTTGAAGATGATAATTTTTTCGGTGGGGAGGTTTTAATAACTCATGTTTATATGAGATGAAAAATTCAGGAGGAATTTGAATTTTGATTTTGTGGATGATTTTTAGAGGGTTGAGACTCAAAATAAGATTATAAGGAATTTTAAAACCCAAAATGGCCTTTTAAGATGAGGTTTATGGTTCAGTGGAAACCTGAGGTATTTGGGGGAGTGTTGAAGGATGTTAAGAGTGTAGTAGGGTCCTGTTACATCCTTTCAAACCATGATGCAGGCTTCACGTTGTGGATATTTAGAGACAGGGGGTTAAGCCCCCTAGCCAGGGTGATGTATGGTGTAAACCCTTTGGTCATATTGGGAATGTATGTTTGTTTTTTAATAGGATCACCCCTTTATCCTTTTGGCTAGTGAAAGGCATGAACAAGAGAGCTGATGACCGACTCTCCCCTATCTTATTCTCCCTTGTTATTGGGGTGTTTTGGGTGGTGTTTTATGATGATTTTGGGTAATTCACTCCCTAAACTTATATTTGTTTTTTTTCTTGGTGTTTATCCCAATTATCAATATGATTTTGGTTATGATTCAATGTTGATTCCATTGGATCATGGTGAAATTGGCTGAAATCGAAGGGGCTTTCATGTGTGGTGGCTAGAGGAGGTTTTAGGAGTTTTAACACACACTGTTGGAATTAGTTTATGTTGAGGTAAGATACTACCCTATTTTATTTATGTTTTTTTGGTAAAATTTTATGGAATTGATGGTCGGATGGGTGTTATGTGATAGGTATTTTTCTTGGGTTGGTGCCAGAGGCATGATATGGACCCTCTAGGTGCGGTTGGTTGAGGATTCGACAATGTGGAGGTTCTCAATGAGCTGTTTGTAAATTATGACACTTTGGTTTAAACTAAATAAATAATTATAATTATTTATAATTAATTAATTGCACGTAGTTAGCCTAAAAATGTCATTCAATAGATGTACCAAGCTTGGATTTAACTTCACAGTGCTTGGTGAGCTTAGTGGGAGCTTATAGACTAAGAATTCAAAAAGGAAATCAACTTTATCATGAGGTTGGTGGTCCTGTGTACGAAACCTTATGGTTTATTCATGCTTTATATGGATTGGGAAATGTGTTTAATTCCAATTTTGCTATTCTACCATTTTAAAATTAAGTTATTTTCTTTAAATTAAATTAAATTCAGGTGAATAAGACAAAGTGACATGGGCCACGTTAGACCCTTGTGCACCGGTTGGTTTTCCTCATCCATCGATGGCCAAGGATCAGATTTTATATGTGTTCTTGGCACACTGAGGACCCATGTAGGCTGTTTGTTAAATTTTATGAACAAAATGTAGAGAACCTAGTTTTAGAAGCCCTTAGAGACCTATAGGTAGAGGTTAGTGATGAGTTGAGATGGATAAACTCAAGTCTTTCCATGTGGGATACCTTGGATACTTTGGGATAAGTGAGGTGACCATGGGGTGAGCATTACCCTCTTACTAAGTCATGAAGAAAAGGGTGTGTATACCCTAATGATTCAGATAAGTAGGTTGGCTATTCGAATAAACCTTGAGATGACTTGGGTACTGAGAATGTCCTTGAGACTTCTGTTTAGAGAGGTTTCAGTAGGGATTTTTCAAGGAGTCTAGTGAGGCCTCAATGAGGCTTGACATTGTCAAGGGATGTTCTTCCCTCTAAGTGATGGGTGTTGACTAGATATGCATGTTTGAGATAATATGACCCTTAATGGGTGTCCTAGATATGATGTAACCTAGGGGACCTTAGTACATTCCCCTATGAGGTTGTTGACCCCAGTGAGAGGTTGTGGATGTGAAATGGGTAGTGATGATCATAGATGTCACCTCACAATATAGATCAATAGTGTGATCCTTATATGGATGTATCTGGAGGCAGCACCAAACCCTAAGATGTTCTCCTTTCCTCGGCGACGAAGGTGGCTCCTGCGCCGGACCCTCCCCCCTTGGTGGGGGAGGGTGCTTCGTTGCCCATTGGGAGAGCAGAGCAAGCATTTCTTCCCTTTTCCAATCCAGATTTCTTTCCACCATTCCCAAGATCCCCATTAAGACCTAAAGTTTTGGACCTCATTGAAAACCTCACTATTCTTCAGATATCGACCTTTGAATTCGTAGAAACCTCCTCCCTCCTAAACCTCATGTTAGTTGATTGCTTTAAGCTGAGGAGACCTTCGGTTGACACATTTGATAGGTTTATCTTTGGCACATGGGATCTCCATGAAATGGCGATAGTTGGCTTGTTCAAAAATCGCCACATCATGATTCGATTTGAATCGGAAGAGAAACTCATCAAGGCCTAGCCGAGTTCTCCATGTAGCTTCAACGAGTTCTATTTCTTCCTCTTCTACTGGTCCTTTGAATTTTATATGAATCGTGATTCTCCATCTACTGCAGTTTGGGTGCAGGCAATGGGTCATCTACGATAACTGGACAGACTTCTGTTCTTCATGCATTTGTTTGGGTCACACTTAAGAGATTTTCCGTAAGGGTATCCCACCCCATTCAAAGGATGTTCATTATTGGGGATCCTATATTGTAGCAAGGAAGGAGGATAGTGATAAGGGTAAAGCTCCAGAGGTTTGTGTGGAAGCTGGTCTGAAACAGATGGAATCCGATGAAGGTAGAGGTAAGGAATATCAGTCTCCATGACCTGTGGAGGAGGAACATATTTAAGGTGTTCGTAATATGTCGGTTGAGGTTGTTCATGGGTCTGAATCGGGGAGGAAGGCTATAGTGCCCCATGCTAAGGTATTTAGTAGGCTGAGGTAGGGCTTGAAGGATTCAAACAGCCTCAATGTGTGGGAGGATGTGATTTGGTCAAATAGAAGGATGGCCAGTTGGAATGTAATACGAATGGGGGTAAGGTGGTTTGGGGTCAGATGGTGGGGGAGAGGGAGTTTCCACTGAAATGGATGTGGCTGAATCATCCAGATCTGCAGAAGGCTCAATCCAGTAGGCTGCGGTTCGAGTTGAAAACTTGGTGATGGGGAGTAAAGATACTATGGAGCACAAGGATGATGGTGAAAAGGATATCTCTGCTGAGGTATTTGGTTTGGGTAGTGTTGGATTGAGGAAGGGAATAAGATCTAATATGGAGGCTACCCATCTAATTGATGGGAAACCTGTATAGGTTGAGGCTTCTTGGAGTGATGGTAGACAAGAAGTGGGTGTTGTCGCCATGAACCAAGTGGCAGGTGTTGATGAGGATTTTGGTGGTGCTTCTTGTGTGTAGGAGGTTTGGGGAATTGGGACCCTACATAAGGGAAATAAGGGGTCTTCACTAGATGTGGATGAACATAACTCATTTGGAAAGACATGGGATTTTTCTTTAGGGAACTATTACTCCATTCAGGTGAGAAATAGATTTGATGGCCTTACTATGGAAGGTCTGAACTCTGACCAAGAAATACCAGAATGTATAAATGGGGATCATGTGGAGGAGTCCATTGAAGCCAGTAAGATCATTTCTGTAGGCGAAACTAGTCTGAGGAGTAATAGGAGTAACATGAGGAGGAAGGGTAATAAAGACTACTCCTCCTTGCCACCACCTTTGAAGACTCGGTTAGCAAAAAAGAAAATGGATGAGAAGATGGACAGTGAGGCCATGTGGCAACTGAAATCACCTGGTCAACCTGAACTATCCTTGGATTTGATTCTAAGTTCAGAGGATGAGGTGATAGAGCAGGTTCTGTTTCTCAATGCCTCTGAAGAAGAAGCATCCAAGATGATGGGCCGAGCTATTGAAGTGAATCTAAATGAGGATAAATATTCTTGGGTTGAAAAATAGGACATGATTCTAGTTGGGGGTTTCAATAAGGGTATGATCGGGATCAGGGAGTATATAAAGGTCTGGGATAAACTGACTTATGCATTTGAAGACCTGATAAGTGAAGATCTGCACACTCATGTAACCACTACATCCTGGAAGATGTTTAGGGATATAGATTCTGACAGAATTAAATTTTTCTTCAATGATTCTGTTTATTGTAAGAACCTGGTTCTTATTCTTGAGGTACGAGTTTCTTCTTTTTATTTTTCCTTAAGTTTTTTTGAGAAAACAAGAGAAATGTGGGAAAAAATCCCAAATTTATGGGTACATGCCGTGTACTTTGGCTGTGGGAGATGAGAAGGCAGGGCGCGTAGGTTTTTCAGTAAAAACAAACCACACGCTGTGTACTTCCATATACACACCGTGTACTTTGGTCGTGTGGGACGAAAACACATGGAGTGTAGACTTGTCAGCGATTCAGGATGTAATAACTATCTACACGCTGTGTACTTAGTATTATATGCCGTGTAATCAGTCGGTAGATAAACAAGGTGGTGGTGAAAAGTAGCCACCAGAGGAATAGTTAAAAAGGAAAGTACACGCCGTGTACTTTTTAAGTACATGCTGTGTAGTCATGAATTTTCTCTTAAAATAGGCAGTAGCCTCCTCATTCAGCAGAGGAGGCAGAACTCTCATTTGGAGCTCGGGAGAGAAGTCCGAAGCTTAGAGGAGCTCCTGACCGCACACTGGGAATCAGATTCTTCCACCGTCGATCACGTTTGAACCGCGTGGGTGAGTTCTTCCCTATCCGTAGGTATTTCTTGCCAATTCTTCCTCTAAAGGAAGTTATTTGATTTTGAACATGAAATATTTTATCCTAGATCTATGCCGTTCTTGGTCGTTTCAGGAGGTTTCATTCGTGTATATCGATTAGGGAAGATCGAGGTAGGTGGTCTTCTGTTTTATTACAACTGTTGAGTAGAATTTGTGTACTGTTGTGCCACTCACCCATGTTCGGGGTGTTGTATAGCTGAGGATTTTTCTGTTTAGATACCTAGAATTGCTTAGGTAGTCTAATGATTAAATATGAACTGCTGTTTGGGATCATTGCTTGGATCTAGGGCCACCCTGTGGGTGCGTTCCCCCTATTTAGCCGTTTAGCCAGGATACCCGAGGGTATGCCATATCTATAACATGTTTTAATTTTTCTTGAGATGAACTTATATGTATTTCTTGCTATGCGTTGGGATTTTCCTGGTTTCTTGCTTAGCCTGAGGGCAGTGTTGTGTTTAGCCTATGGGAAGTGTTTGTTAGCCTGGGGGCAACATTTTCTATGCCTGTGGGTAGTACCTTCCGTGCCTACGGGAAATATCTCGTATTCCCGTGGGAACTATTCATTATGCCTGGGGGTAGCCACCTATGGGTTTCGATTTTGATTACTTGAGGGTAAGGATTTTCATGTCTGCAGACAACATTTACTTTGAGTTTTCACTGTGGTGATTTATTATGTTGTACTTGCCAAGATAAAGCACAAGATTGAAAGTAATAAATAATTATTAAAATGGCAATGGGACTGGTAGAGATAGTTACTTTTGAGTACTTCCTAGTTTACTGCATTTTATTATTACACACTACTGTTTCACATTTTCACTGATAGTTGGGCCCGGGCCTTTGGTGGTTTCTTACTAGGATTTATTTCTCACACCCTGTTTGGGTCATGTCTTGGGCCCAAACAGATTATATTTCTGAAGGTGTTGATAAGGGAAATATTCCCTATACAAGTACTTGATTGTTGCAGAGGAGTTGGCGAGCATGGGACTGAGCTTAGGCTTGCGATGCTGCTGAGTTCTTGCTACATTGTTTTGTTTTCCTTGGATGTACTTATCCATTGTACTGTATTGTTTAGATTGCAGTGTATCTAGTTTTGGATTCTTTCTTAGACTTAGGGACATATTTCATCATCATATGTGACTTTTGATCATTTCTTTACTTCAGTAATGTTGTCCTTTTTAGCTGTTATTATTTACCGATTCTGCTTTTGGTATGTTTTTATTTTGTTCTGCTACATTAAACTTTGAAAAATGAGGGCATAGTTTCCCCACTCTCAGACCTGATCCCTTTCTTCTAGTTGATAACCTCTGGCATTTTTGGAAATGCGTTTGAGGTCATGTGACAAACCGGGTTTGGGGCACCCATTGAGTGACACCTAGATCTAGGACGTTACATTTATCCTTTTCTGGCTAATGCTTAGTTTCTCACTTTTCCTTAAAGTATTTGAAAATGAGGATTTAATTATCAGTTAGTGTGACTCAAGGTGAATTTGAGTGTTCTGATTCCAACATTTTACCTAGTTATGATTTAGATGGGGTTCAGAGCATGAGGCCATCACTCCTGTATGGCACTTGGAGTAGAAGACTGAGAGGGTATGGCTTGGCCATCTGTTCCATGATCATTCATCTATTCACGAGACTGTTTTCCAAGTTCTCATGCTTTGGTGGAGGGCCTTAACATGATCTAGTTGCTGGGGAGAGGCAGAACCTGTATTTTTCTTGGTGTTCCCTATGCTGTTGTATTTGGTTGTTTTGCTGGATTTGGTGGTTTCTCACTTTTCCTTTAAAAGTGATTTGATAATAATAAAAAAAGAATTTTCAGTATATGGATGTATTAACCATTTCAGGACATTCCCATGAGAGGATGACCTTGTCATATGAGATGGGACTAGGTAGATGTCTGACCTTGATGAGATGTCATAGAAGGAATTGATTCCCTATAAGATGTATTTCTAAACATTAGATGCCTTATATGATCTCCTTAGATCTGTACTTCATTCCTGATGACTATGGAACACTCAGTATTACCTCTTGAGGTGAAATAATTATGCCTAGTATACCCTTAGGTTTTGTTATGACTCTCAATATTTTGGAACACTCAAGATTACCACCCAAGTTTCATTGATTAAACTTGATATTTGGAATTCTGATGGTGATGCCCTTGGGTTTTTTGATGATTACTAATATTTTGGAACACCAAGGGTGATACTGTTGGGTTTGGTGATGATGATAGATATTTTGGAACTCTAGGGGTGATACCCCTTGGGTTTGGCGGTAATGCATGGTGACTATCGACCACCTAGTATTATCTCATAGGGTTTGTCTTAGAAACTAATGACTATAGAATTTATAGGTTATCACTTGGGGTTCAATGGTTATTCTAGATGCTACTATTAGATAAAACAGGGTCACCCCCTAGGGATTGATAGTTATTCCTGATACTATAGACCACCCATGATTATCTTATATGGGTTGAAGTATTCATATTATATCGGTTAGAACAATACCATAATGTTCTTAGAGATATTATAACACTGTACAAAGTAGGTATAGTTGACCATGGTCATAGATTTAAGGATTGACAGTGGTTTATTTTTTATTTATATATTTTCAAAAATTATATATTTATTCATAGCATGAAACCTACACATATCACTACATTTTATATATGCACAAGACTATGTTTATGGTTCCCTACTAAGTTTTATAATCACCTCCTACTCATTCCACCAATTCACAGGGGTGCCTGAGTAGAATTTCACTTGGTTATAGGCACATGTTGGGAAAGGTCTTGGATTTTTCAAGTTTGAGCTGGAGTAGCTCAAGTGGGAAAAGAAACTGGGATCTTATATAGCCCAATGACTATTTCATCCCCAAAAAACATGTGGGGTCTAGAATGGTGTTTTGTGGAGGTGGTGGAATAACCCTTCATGTCATACATATATTTATATGTCCTTTCTAGTTTGTTTCCAATAGGTTTTATTTATGGAGTCGTAAACACCCAACATTTACCTTGTTTGTGATGTTTCACAAACATGCTTTCCAAAGGAAGGAGGTTATTGGGAAATATATATAACAATTATTAGGGACTCACATTGGCTGAGAGTATGGGAGGTCAAGATCATCACACATTTTTAGGGGAATTATTGCATACTATGTGACTCTATTATAGATTTAAGACATATTTGTGAATTCTTCATTAAATCCAAAATATGGAATGGGTCTCCCTTAAATTAAAAATCAATTATTATCATTTATAGACTTTAGAATCATCTGTATGTATCCATGATTCTTCATTGATGGATAAATTTGTATGCATCGTAGGTTCTCTATTGATGGTACCCTTCTATATGAGAATTAGATATTATTATGTCATTTAACATCATGATGATGATTTTAAGACACATAGTGGGGTGCTCTAGAATTTATCATCATCCCAGAATAAATGAGTTGTTTTGGAATTGGGATTGGGCCCATGAGAAGGGATTCTAATGTATACTTGTGAAAGGAATCATAACCCATTTAGTTCGATGTAACTTAATGGGAAAAATCATATTTTTTAAGGTTATGTGATGAGGATCAAACCATATATTTTAATGTCACGTAGTAAGAAAATCTAGGAGATAGGTGCCTAGACAAGGTTGGTGTGGGACTTATTCTAAAGCATCCCAAGGGACCTGGAAGGGATGTAGCCTCCCATGTTGGATATGACCCTCCTGGGAATGTTTCATAGAAAATGTTAGGGTGAATTTGGGGTGTTGGTTTTGAACCTCGTAGTGGATACCGACATATCTTATTTGGAGAGGAATAAAATCCCACATAGTTATGAAGGGTTGGGGATTACACCAAGTAGGAGTCCCATGTCAAAGAGAGAGGAAGATCTAGAAAAGGATTATCTTATGAGAAAGGTAAGTCATTCCCCTCAATGATTCCACCTTTAGGTCTTATGTTTTCACTACCTATACACCTCTGGGTGGAGCATGGTGCGAACACTTCCATATAGGAATGTTAGTTAGAAGGTATAAGGGGTTTACTCATTTGGAACATGTCCCTTTGAGTTTGTATATGAACCTACTAGGGATATGGCCTAGAGAGATTATGATAAATTTGGGGTGTTGGGTTTGAACCTCATAGAGGCTTTATATGTATCCCATTTGGAAAAGAATCAGTCCCACATAGTTCAAAAATTTGGGGATTACATCAAGTAGGAGCCCCATGTAAAGTAAAGAGGAAGATCTGGAAAAGGATTCTCTACTGAGATATGTAAGTCATTCCCCTTAGTGATTCCACCTTTAGGGCTTATGTGTTCACTTACCATGTTACTTTGGATAGGGCTTGGTGTGAACACTATCATGGAGGAGTGAAAACTAGGAGAACAAAGGGGTTTACTAATTGTTAATATGTCCCTTTGAGGTGGTGACATGGTTTTGGGGCTTATACTAAATAGGAGGCCCTGATGAAGGTGAGAGGAAGATCTGAAAAAGGATTCCCTTCCTCATATAGGTAATTGATCATGCAGATGTCATGATTCACACTAACCTATAAGACCACATGAGTCATTACCAATGTGAAAAAACAAGAGGGATTAGAATAATGGAAATCCAAAAAATCTCCTTCATCAACTATTGGATGATTATGAGGCTAAGGAAGGTAGGGGAATAACTCAGAAGAAATACTAGGGGCTTACTCTAGGAGGGATACCCTTATTTCTAGAACCATGAGAAGGATCATGACTCAAAGTGTGGTTTCTAGATATAGGAGGTAAATTTAATTGGACATGTCATTTATGAAAAAAGTTATTCGATAGATATTTAAAAGGTAGAGGCTGTCATCAATTGGGAACCACTGAAAAATGTCTTTGAGATTTATAGTTTCCTTATCTTAGTAGGATACTACTGACTCTTCATTCATATAACAACCATGTTATTTTTATTAAATTAATACATGATTTGGTGACATAAAATTACACTTAATAAAACCCAAAATATTGATAAGTCTAGTGTCTTGGGAAATTAGGAATATTACATAACAACTTAAAACATTAAATACAACATCATTATTTAAATCTTCCTATACATGACCACAACATTCCTTCGAACTTAACATTTCATGGGATAACCTGAGGATATATATAAGAAAGGGATGAGATAAAAATCTTGGTAAGGGAATAAACATGAAATAACATGTGTAAGACAACACATGTTAGATAATAGGCATATTAATGGAGCATATAAGAAACATGAACATAAAGGCATGATATAACATGATAATTATAACATGGAAATGTGGGAACAACTTAAAACATTTCATAATAGGTCAAGGATAAACTTACAAGACATCATAGTGTACAAAGTCTCATAAAAGAATTAAGTAAACCCATGTCCCAATATTTCTTAACATGATACTAAACATTACCCAATGCATTGGAGTGTTATATAATTCTGGGCGCACCCATCACTTTCATTTTATTATCATGCTTAAGTGTGACACATGGATAATAAAGCATGGATTCATTCGTAATTATAATTTATTACATGATAAAGGGGTGTGGAATGAATTAATTTAAGTCCTAAATAAAAATATATATTCATATAAAAGTTAACAACCTTGATAGGGAATGAGTACAGTATTCACTACACAATTGTTTTGGAATGGAGATTCATGGTGAAATTTTGACAGCCTAATGGCGTGACATAAAAATTCATAAAAATGGTTTATGACAGTGAAAGAGGTCTATAATCATATATAAATAAAATGGTTAGTAATAGTGTCATATAAATACATGTACCAATATAATAAATTTGTAAATATAAGGCATAACATAATTAATAAACTTGAATAAAGAGGAGAAATGGAATAACTCTTATGAAATTTCGTCATGGTAACAAGTGTACGTGGGAGGGATTAATGAGATATAAGGGGGTATATCATCATTAAAACATAATAAGGTAATTATGGTGGAGGTGAGGAAACATACTGATAGAGCGCTGTCGTGGGCGCCCTCAAATGATTAGTGTGATTTTGGGGTACTTAGGTGCAGCATAGTGGCTGACCAAGGTCGTCTCTCAAAGGAGGAAGTGAATTAAAACAACTTTTCAGAGGTATTCTAGAAACAAAATAAAAGGGAATAAAAACACTACTTGAAAGTATGGGGGTGGTTGTTTATAGTTTATAAATCTAGAAGAAGTTTTCTGGAAGAAGATTGCATTTTTTTTGTTTTTAATTTTGAAATGAAGTTTCGATTAGAATGACACAACAAAAAGATGTTTGTTTAGACAATATTTAAAAGAAATAATCGATCTAACTCTACCTCTTCAATCATTTATTAATCATTATCATTTAAATTAATATTCACTTAATTATGATCCCTTAATTTTTTAAATCCCGAACCCTACGAGAATTAACTTTACCACGAAGATTGAAGTGAATTTAACCTTAGGCTAACTTCGGAACATGCAATCGCAACACCCTGCTTTGATTGATGTTCTAAAATTAGCTTATGGTCAGTGGTAAATTAAGGCACATAACCACTCTGGAAATGAGGATTAATTGAGTTTAGGTATTATATTTGAACTCTACAAATTGATCCCATGTTGTTTTGAATTACCGGTTAAGGTTGCGCTCTCACAGTTCACACAATTCCCGACCTCGCGTGTTTTGTGTTAACTATTAAATTGCTTGATTAGTTTCATTTAAAATAAAAACTCAATTAATAGATCATAATATGTGAATTATATTAGCTCATTTATTCAAAATAAATGAATGAAGAAGGATAGAGGTCGATCGATTACTAAAAATAACTACTCTTCCATGGGTGGTGTAGTCATCGTGGAGACATTTTGCATAAGCAACGGATTGAAAGGGTAGAACCCAATCTTGTATCCACTATTGATTCCAACCCAATTAAGAATATTAAGAGAAGAATAAATTTAAACAAAACAGAAGAAAATAGAAGAAATAAAAGAAGAACAATGAAGTTTATTACACAAATGAAAACATTACAAAATGAAGAAGAGAAGGAGGCTTCGATGAGGGGATCCTTGCTTCAAGAGCTACCCCTCTTACAATGGTTGGAGAATTTGGGTGAAACAAATTCTCCTCTGCCTCCAATCTCCCAATGCACGTCCCAACCCCTCCAAATGAGAAAATCTTCAATTTATAGAGGGGAGGGGAGGAGAGGTTACAAGTGGTTTCAAGTGTGAATGTGGAAATTCGGCCAAATATTTATTGCACATTTAACCGCCCATTTGACCACTAAAACGCGTGAATTGGCCGGCCTTACAGAATGATCCAATGTGAGGATATGGGTTCTATATCTCCTATCCAAATTTGGGCTCAATCCAGGCCCATATGAAGGAGTTATGGCCGAAATACAGAAGCTTCTCTATTCTGGCGAGCCCAGCCCAACTTTGAATTCATGGACCAATTTAAACAACAAAATGAACTCTTTAGCTCTAGTGTCCTGACTAAAAGTTGTAGATAATTAAGTTAGTAACACTGTTACAAAATTTCAAATTCAAATAATAAATATAAAAATATTTATCTTCGAAATACTACAGTGAACTATAAAGGGTAAAACTGGAATTTTCATCAAATATTCAAATGAATGATCTAATCCCAAATACATTCTAATTAAACATATTTAACACAATGTGAGGAAATTATATCATTTATTATAAATAAAATATTCAATAAAATAGTGTTTTATCACATACCCCATCATTTTTAAATGAAAATAAAAGGGTGTAACAATATAAGGAAACTTGGATAAAAATGGGAATAGAAGGAACCCTTACATGAGTGTGTGACTTTAAAAGATTTAAGAGGGGATTATTGAGATATTGGAGTGGCTTGGGAGGATTCTAGAGAGGGGAGAAAAGAGTAAGGATGTTCTATAAGGATTTTTAGTGAATATAATTGAGATATTGGGTGGGTTTATATAGGAAATGAGAGGGGAGTTCTTTAACATTTCATAAACTTAGTTTTTGGAATCTATATAATTAAATATTCAAATCCACAAACCTTACCATAGTTTTTCCAATGGTATTTTCCAAATAGGAGTGTAAAACATTATTTTATAAGGAAATGGTCCTAATATATTAAAATATTATCCTTGATTATGTGGAGGTGAGTCACATTATTAAATAAATGAACTTAAAATCATAAAATATATTATACATTTTGGAGGATTCACTAAGGATTTATAAAATAAGTCAAACAAATATAAAATAAAATTATTTTAAAGTTAAAATTATATTTGAATGAATATTTTTTATAGTGTTTATTACATCACAATTGGTCCATTATGATGACATAAAACACACTATATATTTATATGATATTTAATTTTTACCAAAAAATTCGACTATCTCAGAAAATTATGAAAAATTAACCATTGGATAATTTTGATGTCCTTATTCCAAAAATAAAATTCATTTTATCCAAATAATTTTCTAAATATTTCAATTTTCACTTTTAAAATAAAACTAACATTTATTGATAATTGATAGGTTTTGAAAAAAATAGTTTTTAAACCTTAATAAAAATTACATTTTGCCTCATAAAAATTATATGATCATTTATATTTAATAAAAGTAATTTAATAATAATATTTTATTAATGTATTATTTATTAATTCATTAAAATATATTTTTTAATTCAGTTTCAATATTAACCAAAAATAATATTTCTTATTTAAAAATAATAATAAAATAAAATTATATTCATTATTCTATACAAAAAAATGTATATAATCATAATTATATGGTCTTGATACATATCCATTTGTTACACCAAAATATTCCCTAAGAGTAAGGTGTGCGATGGTGGGGCTTTCATGGGGCCGTTCAATGAACATGGTTTAAGCCGTGATCTCGATGAGCTTGAACTTCTTCCGTAAATGGTTTTTCTCAAGCTTAAGTTGTTGGATCTAAGCTTGGTCTTAGTCTAGGGAAAATACCAGAAATGATATCTCCCTTGAAAGATCTAATAAATGGGCTTCATTGGGAATGATCTTATTAGTTGAGGCCATCACCTCCTTTTTCTATGTCGAAAGGATTTGTTAAAACCCTATATTTATACTAGTCATGTGATCACTATTCAATAGCTATATTATCAATGGTAATGATACTTAATGATTATTTAAATCCAATTGGATATAATAAAACAAATAGAGATGATGTGTTTTCTATATCAATTTTACAAAATAATACATTTAATTAAATCAAAATGGAAATTTCACTAATAATAGTTTGGGTCATTACAATCTTCCTCCCCTTAAGAAATTTCACCCTCAAAATTTTCATTTAACACAATAAAATAGATAAGGGTAACTTTGTTTCATCACCTCCTCTGGTTCCCATGTTTCAAACATGTGGTTTCTCTATAACACTTTGACCAGGTGCATTGTCTTATTCCATCGAACTTTGTCTCTATGATCTAAGATCTTCACTAGATTCTCTTCATAAGATAGGTCATTCTCTAATGGTACCACCTCTAGATTGAGTACATCTGAGGGGTATGGTATGTAATTTATTAAGATGGATATATGGAATACATCATGTACTTGAGATAGGTTAGGTGGGAGTGCTAGTATGAAGGCCACCTCTCCGATGTGATCAAGGATCTAAAAAGGGCCGATGTACCTTGGAATAATATTTAACTTCTCCACAAATCTCATTACCCTATTCCATAGAGATATGGAAAAGAATACCATGTCTCCAAAATCAAACTCTAGGTCTTGTTGATGATTTTTAGAATAGATTTTCTGTTGACTCTGAGCATCATTGATGTGCTGCTCAATGGTCTTAACCTTCTACACAATTTCCTTAACCATTTTAGGACCTAACAGTTTTTATTCCCCAACTTCATCCCCACATGCAGGTGTTCTACACCTCTTATCATAAAGGGATTCATAGGGAGACATTTGGATGCTTGAGTGTAAACTGTTGTTGAAAGAAAACTCAACTAGAGTAAGATGTTGATCCCATCCTCCTTTAAAGTCTATCAACATATTCTCAAATGTCTGGATAGTCCTATTAGATTGGGCATCAGTTTGAGGGTGATAGGCCGTGCTGAAGTTTAACTCAGTATCCAGATCATGTCGGAGACTCTTCTAGAACTTAGAGATGAATATTGGATCTCGATCATATACAATTTATAGTGGTGAACTATAAATCCTTACCACTTCCCTAATTTATATCTATGCAAGTTGATCCAATGAGAAATTATCTCAAATTGCAATGAAGTGTGAAATCTTTGTAAGATAATTCACCACAACCCGTATAACATTGTTTCCTCTAGATGTATTATGAAGCCCGGTGACAAAGTCCATGGTGATGTTTTCCCATTTCCATGTTGGTATGGGTAATGGTTGTATCATCCCCTTAGATATTTTCCTTTTTTCCTTCACTTGCTGACATATGATACATATTGATGTATATTCTGTAATCTCCTTCTTTATACTGTACCAAAAATAGTGTTCCCGAAGATCTCGATACAACTTTGTGATTTTAGGGTGGATAGAGAAGGTTGAGAAATGTGAATAATCCAATGTATCCTTATTTAACTCAAGATTTTATGGTACACATATCCTTAACCCAAATATTACAAAACCTTCTTTATTAACATTGAACTTTGAGGATTTACCTTTTCTAATAGTTTCCACTTTCTTATAAATTCCCACATCATCTCTTTTAGCATCATTTAATCTCCCCAGAAGATATAGTTGATCAATAATTTGTGAAAGGATAGATGATGTTCCTTCCTTTATGATTCCCATGTACATCTTATTCAAGTCTAAGAAGATCGGATCCTTCTCAATTCTCATCAATGGAAGAGTTTCTAGATCCTTTCTACTCAGATAGTTTTCCACTTTATTTTCTTTCCCCATATGGTAGTGAATTGAACAGTCATAGTCTTTTATCATATCTAAACATCTTTGTTGGAGTATATTCAACTATTTATGTGTGAATATATACTTGAGTCTTTTTTGATCCATATATTTTTCACACTTCTCCCCAAAGAGGTAATGTCACCAAATTTTCAAAGCGAATATCACTATAACCAACTCCAGATCATGTGTTGGATAGTTCTTCTCATGAACTTTCAACTTTCTTGAATCATAGGAATTGACTTTGTCATTTTGCATCAACACACAACCCAAACCCTTATTTGAAACATCACTTAATACCACAAAAATCTCTCCACTTGTGGGTAGCGTGATAACAAGTGTAGTGATAAGCCTCATTTTTGACTCCTTGAAGCTCTCTTCACATTCATCATTTAAAGAAAAATTGACTCCCTTCTGAGTTATCTTAGTTATAGGGTTTGAATATCATGATAAATTTCTCACAAATCAATGATAATACCTAGATAATCCAAGTAAACTACAAATATCTATCATAGATGTTGGACCTGGCCATCTATCAATTTCCTTAGCCTTTGAAGGGTTTACAGATATCCCATTTTTTGTGATGATATTCCCCAATAAAGAGACTTCCTTCAACCAAAACTCATATTTTCTTTACTTGGAATAAAGATTTTCCTTTTTCAAGGTCTATAGAAAAATACTTAAATGCTCCTCGTTCTCCTTCTTACTTTTGGAGTATATTATAATATCATCAACAATGACTACCACAAATTTGTTGAGGCAATATCTAAATACTCTACTGATCAAGTCCATGACGATTGCTGGAGAATTAGTGAGTCCTAATGGAATCACTATGAACTCATAATGATCGTACCTTGTACATAAAATATTATCGAAGATATCCTCCTTCTTCACCCTTACTTGGTAATATCCCGACTACCAATTCACCTTAGAGAAGTATTGTGCTCCACATAGCTGATCAAACAAGTCATCAATTCATGGAAAATGATACTTTTTCTTTTTCACGATTTTGTTGACCTCTCGATAATCAATGAAAAGGTGCATTGACCCATCCTTCTTCTTGACGAAGAGGACTGGGTCACCCCAAGGTGAAGAACTTGGGCATATAAACCCTTTAACAAATTCTCCTATAGTTGTTTCTTTATCTCCTAAAGTTCTACAACAACCATTCTATGTTGAATCTTGGATACTAGAAATTCCCCAGGTATAAGATCAATCGTGAATTCAACATCTCTACTAGGAGGAAGACTATAAAATTCTATGAGAAACACATTAGTGAATTTTCTCACAATAGGCATGTCTTTGAGGATGGTTCCTTCCTTAGACATGATCATATGAGCAAGATACACATGCTTATATGGCAGTAAAATCCATGCTTGGGATGATGGTGCTAAAAATGATTCATCCCCTCCTTTCACTTGTATATAATCAAGGGCTGATTTTCCATATGGAGAGTGATTACCATCTCATGTAAATTTATGTTGAATATATATTGGGAAATATAATCCACACCAAGAATTTCATCAAATTCCTCCAAGGGAAGTTTGATAAGGTTCTATGGGAAGTTCAATACACAAATTGTGACAAGGGAAGAGTTATATACATGGGATTCTATAATTTCCTCATTTTTTGTTTTCACTGACATATCTACTTCCATGATTTGTGGTGGTGTTTGGATTTTTCTACTAAACTTTGGAGATATAAAATAATTTATAAAACTATAATCAAAAGTACATTCACTATTCTTGTATGAATAACTAGGTTATCTATCATCACTTCTTTTTCAGGCTTCACTTTGATAGTAGTTATGGAAAAAGATATCCCTTTCTACCTTGGAGGTTGTTGGTTTCCTCTAAAAACCCTTGGCTTAGTTCATTTGTTTGAGAAATTTCCTGGTTCCTTTTAGTTGTAGCAATGAACAATGCACTGAGGGTTTACCAGAGCATTAATTTCCTCCATCATGGTAGTGGGTTTTTCTTACCGGCAATCGCTGGCTAGGTTCCCTACCTTCCCGCTCCTAAATCATTTCCTCATCCCATTCAAGCAATTTATAGGGTGATTTTCCCTAACCTTCAAAAGTGGGGTGTTGAAATTTCTTGGCACAGTTAGATATCTCTATTGGATAGTGAGAATTTGACTCCACATTTCGATTCTTATCCCCTTGATACCCCTGAGATTCACCAATATCTATTTTTACTTTGAGGTCAAATAAGAAAATTTCCTCATAGCTATCAAAGTCATGGATCAATAAATATTTTTATAGGATAGGTTTTATACCACCAAATAAGTGTTCAACCTTACATTCGAGGGTAATGACAAATTTGTAGGTATATCATGCAACCCTTGTGAAGTTTTCCTTATACACTCTCAGGGATTTGTTATATTTTTGTTCGAGGGAAACTAAAGTACCTTTCCATATTAAGTTGGAGGGTGCAAGTGAAATATTCATCAAAAAACATTTTCTGAAAATCCTTCCATCCCATCGCCTCAATCACTTCCTCAGGCTTCATATTTTTGATCAATGTCCACCATTGATCAACTTCACCCTCCATACAATAATAATCCAGAAGAACCTTCTCTTTTTTCAGAGCATTGAAGGATATATAAGATTTTCTCAATGGATTTTATCCATTGTTCGGTTATTGAGGGATCAGATAATCCATTGAAAGTAAGAGGCATTTGTCTCATGAAGCTCTATATTGTGACTTGTTATTTCTTGGGGGGGTATACTTTCTTATTGATCTATATTTTTATTCAAAACATGATTTAAATGAGAGGGTATCATGACAAAGTTTGTGATTCCCACTCCTATTGGATTGGGAATCTCATTAGGCCAGTCATTACATTGATCTTCACATAGGTTTTTATCATGATTCCTCCTATTACCAGCCATCATCTAGAATAAATGGAAAATTATGGGTAATTATTTTAAACTATTAAACACATAAAGGGGAATCCAATGAAATTAAAGTGGTAACTTATAAATTATATTTATTTCCTTAACTTATGAATTTATAAGCTTCATTAAATGTTATCCATGATCTATTTCCTAACTTATATTCCTATGGGATTTTTTATTCCCTTAATAATGGTTTTTACTAAGATTATGAATTTATTAAATCATTACCCCCAGGAGTGTCAAACCAAGAATGCAACAAGACTTGTTTTTATGCACCAGTTCTCGTTCGAGTCTAGCTCAATGTGGTATTTTATGGTTTTACCCCAAGATACTTCTGTGCCAGAGCCACAAACACTTGTTCGTATCCAGATAGGGATTTATTTTATTGATAAACCACTTAATATATACTAACCAAGATTTTTTATGTTTTTATTATACTTAGTCTTCTACCTAATTATTTCACTAGAGTTTTCTAATCCTAATCCCAAAAATAACTAAACTTTCCTCTGATACCAATGATAACAACCCTGTTCTTTTTATTACATTCACACATGATTTACTAACATAAAATTACACTTAATACAATAAAAAATATAAATAAGTCTAGTGTATTGGGAAATTAGGAACATTAAATAACAACTTAGAACATGAAATACAACATCATTATTGAAAACTTAATTTACATGACCACGACATTCCTTCGTACTTAATATTGCATGGGTTAACCTGAGGATATACATAAGAAAGGGGTGAGATACAAATCCTAGTAAGGGAATAAACATGTAATAATAATATTAAGACAAAACATGTTAGACAATAGGCATATCAATGGATCATAAAAGAAACATGAACATAAAGGCATGGTATAAAATGATAATCATAACATGGAAATGGGGAAATGACTTAAAAATTGCATCATAGGTCAAGGATAAACTACCAAAACATAATAGTGTAAAAATTCCCATAAAGGAATCTGGTAAACCCCTATCACAACATTTCATATCGTGATACTAAACATTACCCAATGCATTGGAGCGCTATATAATTCTAGTCTCACCCGTCACTTTCATTTCATTCTCACGCTTAAGTGTGCCACATAAATCATAAAGTGTGGATTCATTCATCATCATAATTTATTCCATGATCAAGGGGTGTATAATAAATACATGTAAGTAATCAATAAAAAGGTATATGTGTATAAAAGTGAACACCCTTGATAGGTAATAGGTACGATATTCACTACACAATTGTTTTGGAATGGAGATTCATGGTGCAATTTTATCACCCTAACGATGTGACATAAAAACTCCTAAAAAGGGTTGATGAGAGAGAAAGAGATCTGTAATCATATAAAAATTAAATGATCAGTAATAGGTTCATATAAATGCATGTACCAACATAATTAATTTTGAAATATAAGGCATAACATAATAAAGAAACTTGAAAAAAGAGGAGAAATGGAATAACTCTTATGAAATTTCGACATGGTAATGGGTGTACGCGAGATGGATTAATGAGATAGAAAGGGGTATATTATCATTAAAACATAATAAGGGAAGTATGGGGGAGGTTATGAAACATACCCCATCATTTTTAAATGAAAATAAAATGGTGTAACAATATAAGGAAACATGGATAAAAATGAGAATAGAAAGAACCTTTACTTGAGTGTGTGACTTCGAAAGCTTGAAGAGGTGATTATTGAGATATTGGAGTGCCTTGGGAGGATTATAGAGAGTTAAGGATATATTAAGTTCATGTTACAAGTATTTTTAGTAGAGATAAGTGAGATATTGGGTGGGTTTATATAGGGAATGAGAGGGGAATTATTTAATATTTCATAAACTCAGTTTTTGGAATATATATAATTAAATATTCAAAACCACCAACCTTCCCATGGTTTATACCCATGTTTTTTTCCAAGGAGGAGTGTAAAATTTTTTTTTATAAGGAAATGGTCCTAAGATATTAAAATATTATCCTTTCTTATGTGGAGGTGAGTCACATTATTAAAGAAATGAACTTAAATTCATAAAATATATTATACATTTTGGAGGATTCACTAAGGCTTTATAAAATAATTCAAAAAAATATAAAATCAAATTATTTTAAAGTTAAAACTTATATTTGTCTTAATATACCTTTTATAGTGTTTATTACATTACTATTGGTCCATTATGATGTCATAAAACACACTATATATTTATATGATATTTAATTTTTACATATAAATTCAACTATCTTAGAAAATTATGAAAAATTCACCATTAGATAATTTTGATGTAATGATTCAAAAAATAAAATTCATTTTATCCAAATAATTTTCTAAATATGTCAATTTTCACTTTCAAAATAAAAACCAACATTTATTGAGAATTGATGGGTTTTGACAAAAACAGTTTTTAAACCTTAATAAAAATTACATTTGGCCTCATAAAAATTATATGATCATTTTTATTTAATAAAATAAATTTAATAATAATATTTTATTATAATATTATTTATTAATTCATCAAAATAGATTTCTTAATTCAATTTGAATATTAACCAAAAATACTATTTGTGCTTTAAAAATAATAATAAAATAAAATTATATTCATTATTCTATACAAAAATAATGTACATAATCATAATTATAGGTTCTTGATACATATACATTTGTTACACCATGTGATGGTAGGTCTTTCATGGGGCTGTTCGGTGAAAACGGTTTGATCTGTGATCTTGATGAGCTTGAACTTCTTCCATAAACGGTTTTTCTCTTGCTTAAGTTATTGGATCTTGGATTGGGATTGGTCTAGAGAAAATCCCAAAAATTCTATCTCCCTTAGAATCTATGATAAATGGGATTCATAGGGAATGATCCTACTCCTAGAGCCCATCAACTCATTTTTCTGTGTCGAAAGGATTTTTTAAAACGCTATATTTATACTAGTCATGTGATCACTATTCAACATCTATATTATCAACAATAATAATACTTAATGGTCATTTAAATCCAATGGGATATAATAAAAAAAATAGAGTGCATGTGTTTTATATATCCATTTTACAAAATAATACATTTAATTAAATCAAAATGGGAATTTCACTTATAATAGTTCGGTTCGTTACAATCTTCTCTCCTTAAGAAATTTCAACCTCAAAATTTTCATTTTCTATGTTAAAATAGATGAGGGTAACTTTGTTTCATCACCTCCTCCAGTTCCCATGTTTCTTTTTCAAACTTGTGGTTTCTCCATAACACTTTTACCAGGTGTATTGTCTTATTCAGTAGAAATTTGTCTATACAATATAAGATCTTCACTGTCTTCTTTTCAAAATAGTGGTAATTATATAATGGTACCACATCTAGATTGAGTACATGTGAGAGGTATAGTATGTACTTTATCAATAGGGATACATGGAATATATAATGTACTTGAGATAGGTTAGGTGGGAGTTCTAGTTGGTAGGTCACCTCTCTGATGTAATCAACGATCTCAAAAGGGCTGATGTACCTTGGACTAAGCTTTAAATTCTTTCCAAATGTCATTAATCTCTTCTATGGAGATATGAAAAGGAATACCATGTCTCCAATATCAAATTCTAGGTCTTGTTTATGATTATCAGAATAAATTTTCTATTGACTCTGAGCATCCTTGATGTGCTGCTGAATGGTCTTAACCTTCTCCACCATTTCCTCAACCATTTCAGGACCTTTTAGTTTTCTTTCCCCAACTTCATCCCAACATGAATTTTTTTACACCTCTTCCTATAAAGGGATTCATAGGAAGAAATTTGTATTCTTGAGTGGAAACTGTTATTGTAAGATAAATCGACCAGAGGAAGATGTTGATCCCATCTTCCTTTGAAGAAAATTGAGCATGCTCTTAACATGTCCTCAAGTTTCTGGATAGTCCACTTAAAATGTACATCAGTTTGAGGGTGATAGGCTGTGCTGAAGTTTAACTCAGTATCCGAAGTAAGTGGGAGACTCTTCTAGAACTTAGAGGTGAATCTTGGATCTCGATCGGATACAATCAATAGTGGTACACCATACAACATTTCCACTTCTCTGATGTATATCCGTGAAAGTTTATCCAATGAGAAATCCTCTCAAATCATAATGAAGTGTGTAGTATTCTTAAGAAGATCCACCACAACCCATATAGAATTGTTTCCTCTAGATGTATTAGGAATCCTATTGAAAAATTCCATGGTGATGTTTCCCCATTTTCATGTTGGTATGGGTAATGGTTGCATCATCCCCTTATATTTATGACTTTACACCTTCACTTTCTGACATACAAGACATCTTGATGTATATTCTGTGATCTCCTTCTTCATATTATCCCACCAATAGTATTCTCAGAGATCTCGATACATCTTTTTGATTTAAGGGTGGATAGAGAAGGTTGATCTATGTGAATCATCCAACAGCTCCTTCTTTAACTCAATATTTTATGGTACACATAGTGTTGACCCAAATATTACAAAACCTTATTCATAAACATTGAACTATGAGGATTTCCCTTTTCTCATCATTTCAACTTTATTCTAAATTCCTACACTATCTCTTTGAGCATCCTTTAACCTCTCCAGAAGAGATGGTTGAGCAATAATTTGTGAAAGGATTGATGATTTTCTTTCCTTTATGATTCCCATTCCCATATTTTTCATGTCTAAGAAGACCGTATCCTTCTAAATTCTCATTAATGAAAGAGTTGTTGGATCCTTTCTACTTAGAGCATCTACCACTTTATTTTATTTCCTTTGATGATATTGAATTGAGCATTCATAGTCTTTGATCAGCTCTAGACATCTTCATTGTCATATATTCAACTATTTCTGTGTAAATATATACTTGAGGCTTTTGTGATCCATATATATTTCACACTTCTACCAAAAAGTTAATGTTTCCATATTTTCAAAGAAAATATCACTACAAACAATTCTAGATCATGTGTTAGATAGTTATTCTCATGAAATTTCAACTGCCTTGAAGCATAGGCTTTGACTTTGTCATTTTTCATCAACACACAACCCATACCCTTCTTCAAAGAATCACTGAATACCACTAAAATCTCTCCACTTGTGGGTAGTGTGAGCAAGGTAACAGTGATAAGCCTCCTTTTAAACTCTTAAAATATCTCTTCTCATTCATCATTCCAATAAAACTTGACCCCCTTCCAAGTTATCTTGGTTAGAGGGTTTTACAATCATGAGAAATTTCTCAAAAATCGATGATAATACCTAGCTAATCCTAGGAAACTACGGATATCTATCACAGATGTTGGCCCCAAACATCCATAAATTTCACTAGTGTTTGAAGGGTTTGTAGATATCTCATTGCTTATGATGATATTTCCCAAGAAAGATAATTACTTCAACCAGATCTCACATTTTCTGTACTTGGCATAAATATTTTCCTTTATCAAGGCCTTTAGTATAGTACTTGAATGCTCCTCATGTTACTTCTTACTTTTGGAGTATATTAGAATATCATCAACAAAGACTACCACAAATTTGTCGAGGTAATCTCTAAAGACTCTATTCATCAAGTCTATAAGGATTTCTGAAGCATTAGTGAGTCCTAATGGAATCACTATGAACTCATAATGCTCGTACCTTGTATGAAAAATAGTCTTGGGGATATCCTCCTTCTTCACCCTTACTTGGTAATATCCTGACCACAAATCCACCTTGTAGAAGTATTGTGATCCACATAGATGATCAAACAAGTAATCAAATTGTTGAAAATGATACTTTTTATTTATCGTGATTTTGTTGAGCTCACGATAATCAATGCAAAGGCGCATTGACCCATACTTCTTCTTGACTAAGATGACTATTTCATCCCAAGGTGAAGCACTTGGGTGTATAAACCCTTTATCTAGATTCTCCTGTAGTTGTTTCTTTAGCTCCTAAAGTTCCACAATATTCATTATATAAGAATTCTTGGATATTAGAAATGGACCAGGTATAAGATCAATCAATAATTCAAAATATCTACTAGGAGGAAGACCAGGTAATTCCTCGTGAAACACATCTGTGAATTCCCTCACAATAGGAATGTCTTTGAGGATGGTTCCTTCCTTAGAATCGATTATCTGAGAAAGATATGCATTCTCATATGGCAGTAATATTCATGCTTGGGATGATGGTGTTAAAGAAGATTCATCCTTATCATTTAAATTGTATAGAACCAGGGGTTAATTTTCCATATGGAGAGTGATTTCCCTCTCACAAAAATTTATGTTGGATCTATATATTGAAATCTAATCAATTCCAAGAATTTCATCAAATTCCACCAAGGTAAGTATGACAAGGTTGACCAAGAAGTTCAATCCAAAAATTGTGAAAAGGTATAAGTTATATACATGGGATGCTATAATTTCCCCATTTTTAATTTTCACCAGCATATATACTTCCATTATTTGTGGTGTTGTTTGGATTTTTCTACCAAAATTTTGAGATTTAAAATAATTCATATAACTAGAATAAAAAAGTATATTCCCTATTCTTGTATAAATAACTAGCGTACCTGTCACCACTTCATTTTCAGGATTCACTTCAGTGGTAGTGATGGAAAAAGATCTCCCTTCATGCCTTGGAGTTTGTTGGTTTCCTATGAAAACCCTTGGCTTAGTGAATTGGGTTGAGAAATACCATGGTTACTTATAGTTATATCAATGAACAATGTGTTGAGGGTTTACCGGAGCATTCATTTCCTCCGTCACAATAACGGTTTTTGCTTACTGGAAATTGCTAGCTAGGTGACCTTCCTGTCCCCAACTAAAGCATTTCCTCATCCCCTTCAAGTAATTACTAGGGTAATTTTTTCCTAACGTTTGGCAAGTGGGGTGTTGAAATTTCTTGGCACTTTTAGATCTCTCTATCAGACCTCCAGAATTTGACTCCACCTTTCGCTTCTTATCCTCGTGATACCCCTGATATTCTCCAATCTCTTTTAGACTTATAGGTAACATCAAAAAATTTCCTCACAACTATCAAAGTCACGGATCACCATAGATTTCTATAGGTTAGGTTTTAGCTCACCAAAGAAGCAGTCATCCTTATATTCAGGGGTAATGAAAAATCCGAAGGTGCATCGTGCAAGCCTTGTGATGTTTTCCTTGTATGTTCTGATGGATTTGTCGTCTTTTTTATTGAGGTAAAGGAAGTACCTTTCCATATTAAGTTGGAGGGTACGAGGAAAATATTCATCGAAAAACATTTTTCAGAAATCCTTCCTTCCCATCGCCTCGATCTCTTCCTTGGGCTTTGTATTTTTGATTAATGTACACCATTGATAAGATTCACCCTCCATACGATTAGAAGCTAGAAGAAACTTCTCTTTTTTAGGATAATTGAAGGATGGAGAATATCTTCTCAATGGATTTGATCCATTTTTTGAGATTGAGGGATCAAATGATCCATTTAAAGTAGGAAGCATTTTTCTCATGAAGGTCTCGATTGTGAGTTATTCTTTGTTATGGGGTTTGGACTTTCCTCTTGATCCAAGTTTCTATTCAAAAGTTTAGTTAACCGAGAGGATATCCTGACAAAGTTTGTGATTCCTGCTCCCATCAGATTAGGTATCTCATTAGGCCAGTCATTGCATTGATCTTCGCATCGGTTGTTAGCCTGATTCCTCCTATTATCATCCATCAGCTAGAATAAAAGGAAAATTAGGGGTAAGTATTTTAAACTATTAAACACATAAAGGGTAATCCAATGACATTAAAGTGATAACTTATAAATTATATTTATTTCCTTAACTTATGAATTTCTAGGATTCATTCTATGTTATCCATGATCTATTTTCTATCATATATTCTTATAGAATTTTTTTGTTCCCTTAATAATGGTTTGTACTAAGATTATGAATTTATCAAAGAATATCCCCCAAGAGTGTCAAACTGGGAGTGAATCAAGGCCCGTTTTCTTTCACCAGTTCCTGTTCGAGTCTAGCTCAAAGTGGTGTTTTTGGGTTTTACCCCTAGATACGTCAATGGCAGAGCCACATACACTTGTTCATTTCCAGATAGGGATGAATTTTCTTGATAAACCACTTAATATAAACTTACCAATATTTAGGTATGTTTTTCTTATACTTAGTCTTATACCTAAGGATTTCACTTGAGTTTTGTAATCCTAATCCAAAAAATAACTAAAATTTTCTCTGATACTGACTATAACAAAACTATTTTTTTATTACATTCATACATGATTTGGTGACATAAAATTACACTTAATACAACCCAAAAGATCAATAAGTCTAGTGTCTTGCTAAATTATTAACATTAAATAACAACTTAAAAACATTAAATATAATATCATTATTTAAAACTTCCTTTATATGACCACAACATTCCTTCGTACTTAACATTGCATGGGATAACCTGAGGACATACATAAGAAAGGGGTGAGATAAAAATACCAGTAAGGGAATAAAAATGGAATAACATGATTAATACAACACATGTTAGAAAATAGGCATATCAATGGATCATAAAAGAAACATGAACATAAAGGCATGATGTAGCATGATAATCATAACATGGAAATGTGACAACAACTTAAAACATTGCATCATAGGTCAAGGATAAACTGACAAAAAATAATAGTGGACAAAGTCCCATAAAGGAATCAGGTAAAACTCTATCCCAACATGTAATATCATGATACTAAACATTACCCAATGCATTAGAGAGCTATATAATTCTGGGTGCACCCATAAAATTAATTTCATTCTCATGCTTAAGTGTGCCACATAGATCACAAAGCATGGATTCATTCATCATCATAATTTATTCTATGATCAAGGGGTGTGGAATACATACTTTTAAGTACTGAATAAAAAGGTATATTTGTATAAAATAGAACACCCTTGATAAGTAATGGGTACGACATTCACTACACAATTGTTTTGGAATGGAGATTCACGGTGCAATTTCAGCAACCTAACGACGTGACATAAAAATTCATAAAAAGGGTTGATGAGAGAGAAACAGGTATCTAATCATATATAAATGAAATGATTAGTAATATGGAAATATAAATACATGTCCCAACATAAGGAATTTTGAAATATAATGCATAACATAATAAAGAAACTTGAAAAAAGATGAGAAATGGAATAACTCTAATGAAATTTCGACATGGTAACGGGTGTGCATTAGTGGGATTAATGAGAGATACAGGTATATCTAATCATTAAAAGATAATAAGATAAGTATGGGGGAGGTTATAAAACATACCCCATCGTTTTTAAATTAAAATAAAAGGGTGTAACAATATAAGGAAACTTGGATAAAAATGAGAATAGGAGGAACCTTTACTTGAGTGTGTGACTTCAAAAGATTGAATAGGGGATTATTGAGAGATTGGGGGTGCCTTGGGATGAATCTAGATATGGAAGGAAAAAGTAAGGACATGTTACAAGTATTTTTAGTGGATATAAGTGGTAGCTTGGGTGGGTTTATATATGAAATAAGAGGGTAATTATTTAATATTTCACAAACTTAGTTTTTGGAATCTATAGAATTAAATATTCAAAACCACAAAACTTCAAATTGTTTTTGCTTATGGTTTTTTCAAAATAGAAGTGGAAAAAATTATTTTATAAGTACATGGTCCGAAGATATTAAAATATTATCCTTGCATATGTGGAGGTGAGTCATATTATTAAAGAAATGAACTTAATGTCATAAAATATATTATACATTTTGTAGGATCCACAAAAGATTTATAAAATAAGTAAAAAAATATAAAATCAAATTATTTTAAAGGTAAAACATATATTTGGAAGTATATTCCTTTTATAGTATTTATTACATCACTATTGGGCCATTATGGTGTCATAAAACACACTATATATTTATATGGTATTTAATTTTTACACAAAAATTCAATTGTCTTAGAAAATTATGAAAAATTTACCATTGGATAATTTTGATATCCTGTACAAAAATAAAATTCATTTTATCCAAATAATTTTCTAAATTTGTAAATTTTTACTTTTAAAATAAAAACTGACATTTATTGAAAAATGATGGGTTTTGACAAAAGTAGTTTTTAAATCTTAATAAAAATTACATTTGGCCCCATAAAAATTATATGATCATTTATATTTAATAAAAGTAATTTAATAATAATATTTTATTAAAATATTATTTATTAATTCATCAAAATAAATTTCTTAATTCTATTTCAATATTAACCAAAAATATTATTTTTTCTTTAAAAACAATAATAAAATAAAAGTATATTCATTATTCTATACAAAAATAATGTACATAATCATAATGATAGGGTATTGATACATATAGATTTATTACACCAGCATACACCCTAAGAGTAAGGTGTGAGATGGTGGGGATTTCATGGGGCCATTCGGTGAACAGGGTTTGAGCCGTGATCTGGATGTGTTTGAACTTCTCCTGTAAACAGTTTCGCTCATGCTTAAGTTGTTGGATCTCAAATTATAATTAGTCTAGGGAAAAGACCATAAATGATATCTCTCTTAGAATATTTGATAAATGGTCTTCATATGGAATTATACAACTAGTTGAGTCCATCAACTCCTTTTTCTGTGTCGAAAGGATTTGTTAAAACCCTTTATTTATACTAGTCTTGCGATCACTATTCAATGACTATATTATCAACATTAATGATACTTAAATTTCATTTAAATCCAATTTTATATAATAAAACAAATATATTGAATGTGTTTTCTACATACATTTTACAAAATAAGACATTTAATTAAATCTAAAGGGAAATTTCACTTATAATAGTTTGGGTCATTACAATTCATTATTTTTTACGACTTTCTTCACCTATAATGGAATTGAAAAGGAAATGTGTCCTTTTATAATAGATTAATGTGTGGTATAAATCCTTCCAAGAACTTAAGGTTTGACTTACATTGGCACCTATCCCCATGTTTCCAAAGTCTAGATAGGGGTATGAAGACTATTATGATATATTTGGATATAGGCTGGGTTGTGTTCTCATGCAAGGAGATCATGTTGTTTCTTATGGATCATGAGAGTTATGTGTACTTGAAAATAATTACCCAATATTTTTTTATTTGGATGATTTAGTTCATTCCTTAAATACTTAACATAACTATATTTTTGGTTATAAATTTACGGTGTTTGTAGATCATAAAAGTTTGAATCACATTTTCTCACAAAGATATTTGAATCTAAGGGAATGTAAATAGATGAAATATCTGTTAATGTTTTACTTTAACTTGATTTATACAATGGGAAAATGAAATTCTGTAGTAGATTTATTGATCAAGAAGTTATATAATTAGTTGGATAAAGATATTTTATATCAATTTATGTTAATGATAGTTATAGCTGATATGCATCTGGATTGTGAAAAGCAAGGTGATTTTATAGTTTTTGTTCTAATTTCTATTGTTCCTAATTTAGTTGAGAAAGTTAGAGATGCTCAGATATTTTATCTTGAATGTTTGATCCTAAGGTAAAAACTCAATGGTGGGGAGACCATTGAGGGGTGGATGATAGATGGGATATATTTATTTCATTCTATAGATCATATTGTGATGCCTCCAATCTATCAAGAACAACTTCTTTATTCCCACCACCATTTGAAAGAACCCGAATCTTTGTTTCAGGTATGTTTTTCCTTTTTCTAGAGTTTTTAAGAAAATGAACTTTCTGGAAATTTTCGAAGTACACGCCGTGTACTTTCTGAGTACACGCTGTGTACTCTTCTCCGGCTCGAAGCTGTGTTCTGGCCGTGCCTGGGCCACACACACGGTGTGTAGGGGTGATGTGGAGGTCGATTTTGGTGAAATACAGAAAATACCCAGTACACACCGTGTACCCTAAAAGTACATGCCATGTACTTTCTTTTTTTTTTTTCACTAAATGAACCGGGGTCGTGCCTGACGCACAGAAGCATCTTCTTTTCGGTCCCGTTCATCCGAGAGCAACCCGTACGGTCGGATATTCGAAGAGCTCCCACCTCTTCGTCTGTTCTCCGATTCTAGAATGGTCGATTGTGTTGGAATCGCAGCAGTGAGTTCTCCCTTCTTCTTGAGCTTTGTTTTCTGATTCCTCCTTGTTTTTGAGTTATCGTGGGTTGAGCATTTTGTGTGTTTTCTCAGATCTACAATGTTCTAAGGGGAATCAATCGCTGTGGTTCACGTATATCGATCTCTTAGGATCGAGGTAGGTGGTTTGTGCCTTTCTGTTTAAAGTCAATGAGTATTATGTGCGATTACCACAAATTTCCTTGAATGGGGAATTTTGTGTTTCCTATTTTTCCCCTGCTGTTTGCTTGCTTTGCTTGATTGTTGTAGTGGATGTTTTATGCTTGTGAGTAGAGTAATTTATTTTGTGCTTAGGTTTCTTTACCATGCTTTTTTTGCATGTTTGGCGTTTTTCCAATTGCCATGCCTAGTTGTAGGATAGTGGAACTATTGCTTTGTTATGCTGTCGAGCCTTAGATTGGTAGCCAAGTAGTTCTTGAGGTTTACTTGGATGATGTACGTGTGCTGAGCATGTTTATTTTCACACAGGACTGTGAGTAACTAGTGTAGCAGACCATAGGGAGAATTGACGTAAGGGCTTCTCCAGAGTGTATTTTAATCCGATGCGAGACCACAGGGGGAATTGACGATGAGTGCTTCCTCAGAGAGTCTGTAGTTCCTCAATGTGGGCCACAGGGGGAATGAGACGTTGAGTTCTTCCCCAGAGAGCCTTTAGTACGATACGAGACTATAGGGGGAATTGACGGTGAGTGCTTCCTCAGAGAGTCTATTAATTTCATAGCTGAACCAGGGGGGTGAGACTGTGTGTGCCTCCTAGAGGGTTTCTAGTACTTGGGTTGAACTATAGGGGTTAGGCGGAGAGAGCTACCCAGAGGGTTACCTATTTTCTTCCTGTTTCTGGTTGTTACTTGTGTACTTTTTATGTAGAACTGTGGATTATAGCTGTTGTGTGATTTATTGTTTACCACTTTCTGCACTTTTACTTGCCTTGTATTCATTGACTATTAGGCACAAATCTTTGGGTGATTGCCTACTAGGATTGTATCTCACACCCTGTTTGGGCCAAGCTTTTGGGCCCAAGCAGACTATGTTGCTGCAGGTATAGATAAGGGAAAGCGCCCTTCTACTTCATGTTCTTGATTACACCGGAGTTGGAGAGCATGGGACCAAGCCGTGGCTTGTGATGCTGAGGAGTTTACTTTGTTTTCTTTTGTACTTTGCTTTTAGTTGTACTTCAGCACGTTGGTTTGTTTACTGCTTTTCATAGACATATGTACCATGTTGAATCATTATTATTTTACACATTACTTCTGCTGTTCAATACAGTTGTTGTATGTTGTTTATTGTTTCCAATATTGCATCTGGTTGTTCTTTCACTGTATACTTTACCGAATGAGGGAATAGTTTCCCCACAGACTCACTAAGGCCCTCTCTACTAGTCGGAAGCCTCTGGTCTTTGGGGAAATGTGCTTGAGGTCATGTGGCGAATCGGGTACGGGGCACCAGTGGAGGGGCTCGGGATTCGGGTCTTTACAAAGTGGTATCAAAAGAGTTATTTTCTCTTGATTTACTGTTTGGAGACTTTAGCCAGGGATAGGATAGATTCGGTACTTGGTATTAAGCTGTGCTCGGGAGTAGCTAACCTGTGTATAGGGAAAATCCATACTACCTCGTTAATTGCAGTTTGCTGATTTTGAGATTTTACGGTTGATATGACTTCACCTAGAGTGATTCACGTGACTTGTGCTATTATTGTTTTGATATTTCGGTTCTATTTCTATCACAACCGGATGAGATTAGGGTATTCCATATCATTCATCATATAGAAACTTGTAGAATCACATTCCATGCATTCTTGCCATGCCATCTAGGGTGCATTAGCGATTGCATACTATTTTGATAGACTTCGTGTAGATTATGCATGCTGTTGTGATAGATTCTTGATAGAATCTCTGCTGTTATGTTAGAGAGCTATTTTTTTATCTTGTATGTGACTTTAGGAGATGCCAAGCTTTGATTCACAGGGAGTATGGGCCCTCACAAATCGGAATTTGGAACCTCTGTGCCATGTTTTAGTGTTTCTGGGGTTCTGTGCAGTTTCTGAGCTACTGCCCAGAAAAACCCAGAATACATGACGTGTACTTTCTGGATACACGCTGTATAGTTTTTAGGCCGTGTCACTGACCGTGTGAGTAGAACACGGTGTCATGAAAGTAACTTCGGGAACACACCCTGTACTGTAGGTACACACCGTGTAAGTTCGGAGCCGTGTACCTGGCCGTGTCACTAACAACATAGGTCGAGGAAGCTCGGGTAGAACATTCCGTGTCCATAGGGAACACACTGTGTAGTCCTGTCTAGGTACCCGACCATGTCACGAACAACACGGGCTAACGTTACCTTCTTTTCCACATTCCATGTTTGTCCCGAAAATTCCACGTAGTCTTGTTCAGGTACCCGACCGTGTCACGAACAACATGGGTTAGTGTCACCTTCACCTATACATGTCGTGTTTGTTCGGAACAGGCCGTGTAAAGTTCATCCATGTAGACGGCCGTGTGTTTAACAACACGGACTGCCAAAACCTTTTCTAGTACACACCGTGTTTTGTTTAGAACATGTTGTGTAGTCTCGGGTTAAGTAGGACCGTGTGGGTTAGCCGTGTGAGGAGACTCGGGCAGGGGAACAGTTTTCAAGTACATGCCGTGTGTGGGGTCAACACGCCGTGTGGTTTGAGGTGTACACGACTTATAGGGAAGGAGTACACGCCCATGTCAGTGGCTTAAGAAGACACGCCATGTAGTTTTTATACACACCGTGTAGTCGAGTTTTGTAAACTTGTGTATTTTCCTTCCCCTATTTCCATTTTGTACTCTTGTGTTCTCTGTCCTTGTTTTCCTGATCTAAGGTGTACTTTTGATCTTTCAGAGCTATGCCTCCAAGACGTCCTTCAGTCGTACGTCTGTCATCAGGCAGTGATTAGACGTCAGACATGGCTGATCAGGGACTTCTTACCGATCCTCCAATCAGGCCAGCCTTGGCACCAGCTGTTATATCAGTAGCAGGCACTGATGCGTAGTTCAGGGAAGGTTTCATGAGGATGATGCAGACCTTCTATGGAGCACCGCCTCCTTCCACGAATATGGAAGACCTGATGTGAGTTTTTCAACAACAGCATCCTCCCACGTTCTCGGGGGAAGGAGGACCTCAGGCTACAGAGTCATGGCTGGAAGCCATGCTGGCTATCTTCAAGCATCTGGAGATGCCTCTAGAGAGGCGGGTCAAGCTCGCTACCTACATGCTATGAGACTCCTCCAAGAGGTGGTGGGACGTGATCTCACATGCAGTTCATCAGCAGGCTATGACTTGGGAGGAGTTCCAACGCGTGTTCTATGACTACTTTTATCCAGAGACCCTGAGGGCCGACTGAGCCCGAGAGTTCAGGAGCTTAGAGCAGGGTACTCTTTTTGTCATGGAATATTCCTCTCGCTTCACTGAGCTGCAGCGTTTCACACCCCTCTAGGATGGAAGTGGGGTGTTCTTAGTAAGGAAGTTAGAGGATGGTGTTAGGAGGGAGATCCGCTCGCAGGTGAACATCTTCTAGCTGACTTCCATCACTTCCATCGTCAACCAGACACTGATTTCAGAGCGCAATCTGAGAGACTCTGGAGCTGCGATCTAAGGCGGTTCTGATTCCAGAGCTAGTTTGCCTCCAGATGACAGCAAGAAGCACCGTAGAGAGTCTACGCGCGGTGACCCGAGGAAGCGTGATGCATCGTCTGGCAGCCAGGTGACATGCTACCACTATGGCCGGTCAGGGCACATGAGGCCGCAGGGCCAGAGGGACCCCGTGGAGTGCTGATCTTGTGGCAAGATAAGTCACCTTCAACATTTCTTCCAGGTTTTCTCACCAGCAGCTGGTGACCGAGGTTCTTCCATGAATCCTCGTTCAGGAGCAGTACCACCAGTTTCTCACCAGTCGGGGAACTGGAGTTCTTCCGGCCATTCGGGACGAGGTGGAGGTCGAGGCCATGGAGGTTAGACACCAGTCCCTCAGCACCAGCAGGGAGGTTCAACTCAGAGTGGTCAGCCAGGGGTGTAGGGCCGCGGTGCATGCCAGTCTTTTGCCGTGGAGCAGACTTATCAGGAGCAGGATCCCGGTCCTTCTACAGTTCGAGGTACAATTTTAGTGGCCTCAGTTTTATCTTCATCCCTTTTCGATACTGGTGCTACACAAAGATTTATCTCTATTTCTATCGTGGAGAGCATTGGGCTCTACATCTTTTCTTCTGCCGACTCGTTGACACTAAACACACCTTTGGGGACAAGGACATCTAGTGTACGCCAGTGTAGAGAGTTACCTCTTGAGGTTACAAGGTATTGTTTCTTATGGGACCTCTATGTCCTAGAGATGACATCCTATGATGTCATCCTTGGGATGGACTAGTTGGTTTCATTCCAGGCCGTCGTCGACTGTTATCACCACAGAGTGAGTTTCGTTTCACCAGAGGGTGAGTCTTTTCTTCATAGAGGTGAATGGGACGTTCGGGAAAGTCGAGAAGGACTCGAGCATCATGGGCTAGGAAGGGTGACGAACCAGATTGCTACTATTTATCTGGATGGCCAAGGAACTTCACAGTTGTACTTTCCTCCAGTGGTGGATCGTTTTAGAGATGTCTTTCCAGAGGACTTTTCAGGTTTGCCTCCAGAACGTGAGGTAGACTTCTCTATTGAGCTTGTGCCAGGAGCGGCACCAGTGTCCATTCCTCCTTATAGGATGGATACATCTGAGTTGCAGGAGCTCAAGAAGCAGTTAGAGGAGTTGCAGGAAAATTGTTTCATCCAACCCAGTACTTCTCCTTGGGGTTCTCCTGTCCTGTTTGCGAATAATTCAGACAGTACCCTTCGGCTTTGTGTGGATTATCGAAAGCTGAACTAGTTGACGGTCAAGAACCGATATCTCTTACTGAGGATCGATGACCTATTTGATCATCTTTGAGGAGCCCGAGTGTTCTCTAAGATCGACTTGAGGTCCAGTTATCATCAGTTGTGCATTAGACCATCAGATATATCTCTGACAGCCTTCAAGAGCAGGTATGGTCTATACGAGTATACTGTCATGCCGTTCGGTCTCACGAACGTGCCTGCAGTTTCCATGGCACTGATGAACAGAGTGTTCCATCCTTACTTGGACTCATTCGTCGTGGTCTTCATGGAAGATATATTGGTGTACTCTCACACTCGACACAACCATGACACACATCTTGAGATCGTTATGAGTACACTAAGAGAGCACCAACTTTATGCTAAACTCTCGAAGTGCCACTTCTAGATGGATCAGATTCACTTCTTAGGTAACGTCATCTTAGAGGCAGGAGTATCTGTGGACCCAAAGAAAGTGAGAGCTATAGTTTCCTAGGAGCATCCAAAGAACGTCTTTGAGGTACGGAGCTTCCTAGGGTTGGCTGGATACTACAGACACTTCATTCAAGACTTTTCTCATCTTGAAGCACCTTTGACAGGTCTAACCAAGAAGGGGTCAAAGTTCTTATGGTCATATTCTTATGAGTCAGCCTTTCAGGAGGTGAAAGGGAGGTTGATGTCAGCACCAACAATAGTCTTGCCAGAGCCAGGCAAGAGCTACACTGTTTACTATGATGATTTAGGTATTGGGCTGGGAGCTGTGCTTATGCATGGAAATGGAGTCGTTGCGTATGGGTCTCAGAAGTTGAGGACACATGAGAAGAACTACCCTATGCATGATCTGGAGTTGGCAGCTGTTGTCCATGCCCTACGTTGTTGGAGACACTATCTACTGGGAGAGCACTTTGTGGTCTTCACCGACCACAAGAGTCTCAAATATATCTTCACTTAGCGTGATCTGAATCTGAGATAGCGTAGGTGGGTCGAGTATCTTCAGAATTTTGATTTCGAGCTCGCCTATACGCCGGGAAAGGGCAACACAGTGGCAGATGCATTGAGCAGGAGAACTCAGGTTCAGGAGGCCAGTAGTGAGTAGCATCTGATGGATCTGTTCTTTGAGATGCATATAGAGGTGCACGATAGATAGGGACAGACTTACCTATCTTCTGTAGCTGTTACCTCTACAATTCTTGATCGGGTACAGATGAGGCAGGTATCAGACTCAGAAGGCTTAGTCCTGCGGGAGGGTGTGTCAGGAGGGGACCCTCTTCCTGGATGGACAGTGAGCAAGGATGAGATCTTGCATTTCCAGGGACCCGTATGGATGCCATCAGACATACACGAGGAGCTGATATGGGATTTTCATTCCTCTTTTTGGGCAGTTCATCCTGATGTCACCAAGATGTATCAGGATCTTCATCGCCAGTACTGGTGGCCAGGTATGAAGAAAGATGTTTCTAGCTTTGTCATGAGATGTTCTACTTGTCAGTAGGTGAAAGAAGAGCATCAGCGACCAGTGGGGATTTTGAAGCAGTTACCCATTCCGGAGTGGAAGTGGAACGATCTTGCGATGGACTTCATGACTGAGTTGCCGATATCATCTTGGGGAAATGATTATGTTTGGGTTATCGTCGATAGGATCACAAAGGTTGCCCACTTCTTGACGATCAAGAAGACCTTTAGTGTCGATGATCTGGGATGAGTTTACATCTGAGAGATCGTCATCTGCATGGAGTTCCACACTCCATTGTTTTAGACAAGGATGCGCGCTTTACTTCTCGGTTCTGACAAGGGCTTCAGAAGGCCTTGGGTACACATGTACTTTTGAGTACAGCATACCATCCCCAGACTGATGGCCAGTCTGAGCGCACGATCCAGGTGCTTGAGGATATGCTTCGAGCCTGCATTCTAGACTTTGGAAGCTCTTGGTAGAAGCATATCCCTCCAGTGGAGTTCACCTACAAAAATAGTTTCCAGGCGACCATTCAGATGGAACCATATGAGGCCTTGTACGGTAGGCCATGCCGATCACCCTTGTGCTGGCTGGAGGCAGGAGAGACAACTTTGCTGGGACCTCGTCTTGTTCAGGAGACCTCAGAGTAGATAGACATGATTCAGAAGAGGATGGATATGACACAGTCTCTACAGAAGTCTTATGCTGATAAGTGGAGACGACCTCTGGAGTTCGAGGTCGGGGATCAGGTTTTCCTGCATGTCACAATGAGGTTGGGGCACAAGAGTATTCAGAGACAGGGCAAGCTTTCACCATGGTACGTCGGGCCGTTTGAGGTCTTGGAGAGGGTGGGTCCAGTTGCTTATCGGCTGTAGTTACCTCAGCGATACCGGGCCATGCACGACGTCTTCCACGTCTCTCAGCTTCAACGCTACTTTTCAGACCCATCTCATGTCTTTCAAACTGAGGAGGTTGATCTTGAAGCGGATTCATCGTTTGAGGAGAATCCTATCCCGATTATCGATTGTAGTACGAAGGTTCTCCGTGGGTGGTCTGTTCCTCTGGTACGGGTGCTATGGCAGCACGAGCAAGTACAGGAAGAGACTTGGGAAAGGGAGGCTGATGTACGATCGCAGTGGCCGGATCTGTTTGGGGATTCTTCTTCTATGAAACGTTAGGGAAATTCGGGGACAAATTTCTTTAAGGGGGGAAGTTTTTAAGAACCCTGATCTTCGTTTCAGGTATGTTTTTCCTTTTTTTTGGAGTTTTTAAGAAAATAAACTTTCTGGAAATTTTCGAAGTACATGCCGTGTACTTTCTTAGTACACGCCGTGTACTCTTCTCCGACTCAAAGCCGTGTGCTGGCCATGCCCGGGCCACACACACGGTGTGTAGGGGTGGCGTGGAGGCCAATTTTGGCAGAGTACGTAAAAGACCCAGTACACACCATGTACCCTAAAAGTACACGCTGTGTACTTTTTTTTTCACTAAATGAACCGGGGTCACGCCTGACGCACAGAAGCGTCTTATTTTAGGCCCCGTTCGTCCAAGAGCGACCCGTACAGCCAGATCTTCGATGAGCTCCCGCCTCTTCGTCCATTCTCCGATTCGAGCATGGTCGATTGAGTTGGAATCGCAGCGGTGATTTCTCCCTTCTGCTTGAGCTTTGTTTACTGATTCCTCCTCGTTTTTGAGTTATCATGGGTTGAGAATTTTGTGCGTTTTCTTAGATCTACGATGTTATAAGGGGAATCAATCGTCGTGGTTCACGTATATCGATCTCCTAGGATTGAGGTAGGTGGTTTGTGCCTTTCTGTTGAAAGTAGATGAGTATTATGTGCGATTACCACCAATTCCCTTGAACGGGGAATTGTGTGTTTCTTGTTTTGCCCCTGCTATTTTCTTGCTTTTCTTGATTGATGTAGTGGAGGTTTTATGCTTGTGAGTAGAGTAATTTATTTTGTGCTTAGGTTTCTTTTCCATGCTTGTTTTTCCTATTTGGTGTTTTTCCAGTTGCCATGCCTAGTTGTAGGATAGTGTAACTGTTTCTTTGTTATGCTGTTGAGCCTTAGATTGATATCCAAGTAGTTCTTGAGGTTTACTTGGATGATGTACGCGCACTGAGCATGTTTATTTTCACACAGGACTATGAGTACCTAGTGTAGAAGACCATAGGGAGAATTGACATAAGGGATTCTCCAGAGTGTCTTTTAATCTGATGTGATACCACAGGGGGAATTGATGATGAGTGCTTCCTCAGAGAGTCTGTAGTTCCTCGACGCGGGCCATTGGGGGAATGAGATGTTGAGTGCTTCCCCAAAGAGCCTTTAGTATGATATGAGACTATAGGGGGAATTGATAGTGAGTGCTTCCTCAGAGAGTCTATTAATTTCATAGCTGAACCAGAGGGGTGAGACTGTGTGTGCCTCCTAGAGGGTTTCTAGTACTTGGGTTGAACCATAGGGGTTAGGCGGAGAGAGCTACCCAGAGGGTTACCTGTTTTCTTCCTATTACTGGTTGTTACTTGTGTACTTTTTATGTAGAACTGTGGATTGTAGCTGTTGTGTGATTTATTGTTCACTGCTTTCTACACTTTTACTTGCCTTATATTCATTGACTATTAGGCACAAATATTTGGGTGATTTCCTACTAGGATTGTATCTCACACACTATTTGGGCCATGATTTTGGGCCCAAGCAGACTATGTTGCTGCAGGTATAGATAAGGGAAAACGCCCTTCTACTTTAGGTTCTTGATTTCACTAGAGTTGGAGAGAATGGGACCGAGCCATGGCTTGCGATTCTGAGGAGTTTACTTTGTTTTATTTTGTACTTTGTTTTCAGTTGTACTTCAGCACATTAGTTTTTTTACTACTTTCCATAGAAATATGTACCATGTTGCATCATTATTATTTTACACATTGCTTCCGCTGTTCAGTACAGTTGTTGTATGCTATTTATTGTTTCCACTATTGCGTCTAGTTGTTCTTCCAGGGTATACTTTACTGAATGAGGGCATAGTTTCCCCACCGACTCACCAGGGCCCTCACTGCTAGTCAACAACCTCTGGCATTTGGGGAAATGCGCTTGAGGTAATGTGGCGAACTGGGTACGGGGCACCAGTGGAGGGGCTCGAGATTCGGGTCGTTACACCATTCAAGATGAGCTATTTATCTGAGTATCCAAAAGATGTATAGATTATTTAGAGTATAGTTTTTGTGGGACGACATGTAGAGGAAAGTGGTAGAGTTTTTCTTGAGATGCCTCACCTATCAGTAATTCAAGGAAGAGCACCAAAAATCTGTTAGTATGTTTCACTCTTTACTGATTCCCATGTGAAAATGAGAGAATATAAACATGAATTTTGTGATAGGTTTATCAAGATTGTCCATGAAAAAAAATTCCATATGGTTGATTATAGATCAACTCACAAATTCGATTCACTTAATCCCTATTCATGAATCCAATATCATGAAATATTTTTAAAAACTCTATAGTTGAGAATAAAGATGCATGACATTATAATTTCAATTGTGTCTAACTAGGACCCCATGTTTACATCTCAATTTTGGAAGTACTTTCAAGAATTCATTGGAAATTAATTGACTATGATTGTGGATTATCATTATCAAATGGATGTAAAATTCAAAAAAATGATCCAAGCATTGGAAGACATGATTAGAGCTTGTGTGATGGACTTTGGAGGCTCACGGGAGGAGTATATACCATTGGTAGAGTTATCATACAATAAAAGTTATCAGACCTCGATATATATGGATTCTTTTGAATTATTGTATGACTGTCCTTGTTGTTATCTACATTGTTTGGTGGAAATAGGTGATCCTTCACTTATCAAACCTAGCCTTTTGAAATATATAATAGATAAAATTTCATTGATCAGAAAAAGAATGGTGATGAATTTGATTCATTATAAATCTTAAGTGTACCATTGTTGATGAAATCTATCATTTTTGGTGGATAATAATGCGTTCTTAAGAAATTATCTAAGGTTAAGTCATCATCATTTTGGTAAAAAATGAGATTTTTCTCCAAGGTACATAATCCCTTTTGGGATAATTGTACAAGTGGGTGATGTGGATTATCACTTATATTTTCCACCAACGTTCAATTTTGTGCGTAATGTGTTTCATGTATCTTAATTGAAGAAGTACCAGTTTGATCCAAACCATGTGATTTGGTGGGACCATGCTGACCTTGAACTAGATGCTAAATTGATTCATGTGCTGATATAAATTTTGGATAAGAAATAGAGTCTCTTATATGGAAAAATAATTACTTTACCATTGGTTTTATGGAAGCATGGTCAGACATAGGAAGAGTTTTGCGAGCATGAGAAGGAAATTCTAGAGAAATGGCTTGAGCTCCTCTAAAACAACACAAATTTTTCATTCTCCAAGGATAGAAAGACCAATGGTGGGAAGAATTTAACACCCCATAATTTAATGTAATCTACAATTATTCTTGTATTTAAAAGATATATAATGATTGGGTTAAATTTTTGGGAGTTTCTAGAAGGTTTTGGCATGTTTTGGGAGTGTTTTTAGAGGTTTATGGTTTGAGAAAAGTCAGTAGAAACCATGAACCACCTCCAGGAAACAATGAAACATGTTTTGAGAGTCACTGGATAGGAACATGGTTTGTAAAAATCATGTGAGTGACTAGGGGAAACCATGTGATTAGAGATAGTGGGAGAATAATGGTTGGTGTACATTTTTTCAAACTATGCGATCAAACCTTATGAGGTGTTGGTCTTGAGATATTTTCGCCACATGGTTGGTGCACAATTTTCCAAACCATGCAGCTAAACCATGTAGGCCTATGGATTTTGTCTAGTAGCACATGCACAATTGGTGCATAGTTTGAAAAATTGTGTGATCTAACCATGTGATGTATAGTTATTACCCATAAAATTTTGGTTTTAATTCAGATTAAGGCATGGAAAAATCATTAGTCTCTTATTCTTCTAAGATCTCAAAATCCCTGTCATCTTAAGGATTCTAAGACAATTCCTTTCAATCCTAAAGTGACTTTTAGGTGAATCAATGTGCATTGATGATCTGGAATCATTTTTAGGCAACATTTCTTCCTCTTTATCTTAGATATAATTTTCCATTATTTCTTAGATCTATAAATTTAGTCAGTTATGGATAGATCTATGTTCTAGGATGTGAATTATGATGAGATATTATTGGATCCATTGAAGGAAATGTGTTGTGAGTCCAAATATAGAAGTTCTTAGTGCCATTATTCATCTTCACCATCCATTTCATGTTAGGTTTCTTCTATATCATCTCCACTATTCTATAAATTTAATTATTAGTATTATTAAATGGGTTTTCTTGTAATTTATATGTATTCATTGTGTTATTTGATGAATAAACCTGTTTTGGATGTGTTTTGGAAATTGTGAAAAATTGGATGGATTTTAGAAAACACCTTTAATTATAATTTTTAAAAGATGATTTTAAATTTATATAATTGTTTTGATGGATGAAAAGTATTTTATTAAATTATTTCAAAGGATGAATCATTTCATGTGAAATTTAATGGCTTGGAATATGAAATTATTGGGCATCTGTGTGTTCAAAGTGGATGGTTTATGGTCAGAAGTTCCACCGTCAAGGAAGGACAGGTTATGATCATGGAGTACCACCATCAATGGTAACACCAAACTTGATAGTATCGAGTGTATGGAGATTATTGAGCATATCTAGTGTATTGAGTGTATTAAGTGTATGGATGGATGTGTGTGTGTGTACATGGTAATGATTATGCAAATTAACAACGTATTGAAATGAGTTTGTTTATGTTTTTATCATATGGTTTCATTTATGGATTTAGATAAATTATTTTACTTCTATTCATCTATTTTATATAAAATGTTCTAACTAGATCTTGTCCAAGTGGCATGTGTTGGGAATTTTCTAGGGAATGCCTATTGAGTTTATACTCGCCCCCTAATTGGGTATTTTGGTGCATTTATAGATGTGAAAACAAGTAAATAACTATAAGAATCAAATAAAATAAGTTAAAACAAGGAAAAAATATTGGGTTGGGGGGTGTTTCAATTATTCTTGAACAAAAAAGGAAGCAATGAAAGACCCACTTTCTTTAAAAACACAAATATGAGAAGATGTAATCGATATAATATACCTCTTCAAAATAAATTCACCATTATCATATGTGATTAAAATCCATTTAATTATGATTACTTGATCTTTTCAACCACTAAACCCTATTAAAATTAACAAAAACAAAAATATTAGAAGAAATGAACCCTAGGTTAACTTTAGTACTTGCAATCATAGCACCCTAATTTGATTATGATCCAAAATAAAAATTATTGTCAAGGGAAAATTAATGTATCATATCCTCCATATAATTGAGAATTATTTGAGTTTGGTTATTATACTTGAACCCTAAAATTATATCCCAAGTTCATTATATTTTGCGATTAAAGTTTATTTCTTATGATTCACACAATTCTGGCCTTGCAGTCAAAGTGAAAATCGACCAAGTTCCTTAGAAATTCAAAATAAATTAATTAATAAAAATTTTAAATTAATTTTTTTCATGGGTTGAAAATAAATAAATGAAGGGAGTATGTATTATATTGACTACAAATGAAATATATTCTTCTATGGGTGGAGTTTCCACTGGGAGACATTTTACATAAGTAAAGGATTGAAAGGGAAACACCCAATCTCATTTCCACTCTTATATTATATCATAGAGTATAAAAACTAAAAAGAGGAAAAGTGAATAACATGGAAGTTTTATTGAATAAAAAGATAGGTTACAAGCACAAAAGTAAAGAAACACAAATCACAAGTGGGATTGGATCCCCATCTTGGAAGATATCTTTGCACAAATACATACTTATTCCAAGTATTTAGAGATTTTTAATAGAATCCAAATATTAGTAAAAACTTAATAAATATTTAACTAAACCAGTAAAATAATTAAAATCTATTTTAAATAGAGTATGGTAGGGTTAGGGTTTCTAAATCCAAAATGGGTATATTCATCATTTTCCTCCAAAAGTTACTCCATATTGAGATGAGTTTTCAGCCACCATCCCATATGAAATAGGTGACACTATAGTTTAATGAAATGACTGAAATCAAGTTATTTAAAAAATATAAAAATTTCATCAAAATAAAATCATTAATGAATATTTTATGACCAAATTACTTAGGTGGGTTCTATTATGATGAATTAAGTCTAACCCTTCTTTAATGTCCATTTTTTGGCTCTCAAAATTTATGATCCAGCTTGCATGGTCTAAATGAAAAATCTATAAAAACTAGTTTAGAATATTTATATAAAATTTCATGTCAAAATTGTGCACAAAAAAATGTTATGAAAAAATTACTAAGGTGATGTTAAAAAAGTAAAAATACAATTTTCATGTAATTTAAAAATTCAAGATCAAGACATATATTTGCATGAAATCTTAAAATAAGTATCAGTGTGGGGAAATTATATCAATTATTATTAATAAAATATCCACAAAAATAATTTATTATCAATCATGCTTCTGTCCCACTTGAATTCACCATTATTGATAAGGATAACTTTGAATCATGGAGTTGGTTATTGACCGATATGCACATCCATGTTATGTAAATCCATGGAGTGTGCATGATATATGATCATCATCAAGTGAATATACAGGTTTTTATCAGTGATGTAATTTCATTGTAAGAACCTAATGCTTATCATTGATATTTCATCAAACATACTTCAAATAATGTCCATAATTATTTTAAAGATTAAGTAATAAATAATGATATCTTAAAATTGGATATGTTTCCTTGAACTTATATCCAATTGAATAAAATTTAAAATCATTTTAAATATATTAATGAATTAATTTTTCAACATAAAATCTATAAGAGGGAAAATTTGATGAGTATATTGAAGTAATTCATAGGTCTAATCAAGCCATATTTCGTTACATGGTGCACATTTTGAAGGATAGTGTTCATTGGAATATAATGGTGATAGAAGATAGGCCATATGAACAATAATATTTTATAGTGCATAAATAGGCCCTTCAAGGGTGTTTATAAATTACTAATCATAGGCTTAGAACATGAGACATTTTATTGATGTATGAGGTACTTTATCAAATTGCCCCAACAAGATTACCAGGGGATGAACCTTGGTCAAAACTTCCAAAGATACATTGATAAGATATTTCAAAACACATCGTTATTTCATGTTAGAAGCTTTGATTGGGAATGGAGACACTTTTATGTAACATAATGTCATGACCCACTCATAGGAAATAATGGTCGAGTGCTTGCAGTCTTACTAGAAAATAGGTACTCTAACTATGGTTCTTTCCAAGCACCGAGGTATCCCTATGAACATGTCACTATATCTTGTGAATTGGTTAAATTATCTCATAAAACTTATGTTGATAAAATGTATTTCTTGAGAACTCTAGTTGACTATTATAGTTCACCTTGGATTCTCATTGGTGATTTTCATTATTTTACCTTTTCTATTGATTAGACAACTATGGTCCCTCATATCACTAGGTTAAACCCCCTGAGGAAGGACAAAGTCTACTCATATTAAAAATGAGATGTATTGGACTCTAGAATGGGGAGGTGGACTATGATGAAACATATTCCATGTATAAGGATGTACTTATAAAAATGTCCCAATGATCGAGTGATAACAGTCTTATTGTATTAAAGTTTGTTTCATATTTTATTATGATTGTTAACTGTGTACCTCATTTTTATACTTATATTTGTTAAAAAATGTTTTAGAAAATGTATTACATTAAATATTAATATTAATGATTATATGAAATGTATAAATAGAATAAATTACTTTTCTAACCATCCAGGATATTCATGTCCCTTGTGCTATCTTATAGGATCATCATGTTCCACCTATGAGCATATGATGGTCACACCACCTCCATCACATTTCACCCCCTCATTCCATAGTCCCTAATCTTTTACATGTTGGGTTTTAAGGTATAGCGATGTATGATTTCACCTTTATCGATCACCAGTACATTGCAGCACTTATAGAGATATAGAGGCTAGAGACACATGATTTTCATCTACTAGTAGGAGAGATAATGATTACTCTCAAGGATGTGTCCCTTATGTTAGGCCTCCCTATTGTGGGTGCAACTATGAGAAGTTGAGTTACTGGTAGTTGGTTTGATTTGGTTAAGGGGGTACTAGGAATTGAGTTCTAAGATGATGGTAGGTCCATAATTAGCTATCAAATACACATTCCATGGTTAGACGGGGACTTCAACCATTTAATTGATGAAGTGGGTGAGATCATTATCCTAGGATTTACACGTGCATAAATTATGTGATTTATTGGTGGTATTATGTTTGTTGATAATTCTACGACATTCATCCATTTGATGTATTTACCTTTACTTGAGGACCCATTCTATATAGGAAGATACAACTTGGGGTTTACATGATTTTATTATACATATAAATCACTATATAGTGCATGTTTTATCTAAAGATACTTATTACATTATGTGTTATTATTATTTATATGTGGGTATAGGAGTGAATCTGATGAGAGATGTGTCACAGGGACCTTATAATATTAATTTTTGAACTCAAGTTTAACAAATTAGTAGTGGGACATGGCTTGTATCTAGAGAGGAGAGTGTTATGGATGTTCTCTTCTCTTTCTTAGGGGTTTGGTGTGTGTGAAAAAAGTGATTGAATCGGGTTGAATTTAATGCTTGAAAACAATTGTCTAACCTTGGATTATCTCCCCACTTTGATATTAAATCATTATTCACATAAATTCCCCTACTCTCTATATAATCAAATGAAATCTCATTTGATCACTCTCACCTAGTTGTTTTAGTTTGAATAAGGAAGTATAAAGAATATTGTATCCCTTAAATTGCCTAGCCTAGTGGTCAGATATATTTGATCACTCTTAGATCAACCCACTTCTCATTATAGAATATATTATATTTAATCCAAGTGGATTTTGTGTGAAAATCATAGAATTAGAGAAAGAGTAATTAAAATCAAAGTCTAGTAGAAATATCTGACTTATTAAGTAGTTAAATAATCTAGAGAAATGAGAAAGATATATTAAACATTAAGGAACATAATTCATCAAGACGAAATAATAAGATTCTCCTAGGCTCTTACACTATTGGACTAGTGTTCAATCATTATATTTATTACAAAAAAATTAAAATAAGGAAAGAAATGAAATAACTCGAGTTGTTTTAGTGGTCACATAGCCACCCATTCTTTTAGTGAATAGTCCTCCTTTTGTAGAATGATCAAGATCCCCATGATCTCTTCTACATCTCCATACTTCACATGTATGGAATGGTACTCCTCTCCCTTGAAGAAATTACTCAAATTGTGTGCCCAAATCCTTCAAAATCCTCTGATTACAACCACATGTATAGATCAAGGGTCATAATTGATAGAGTTAGGCATCTTGATTCTTCTAAACTCTTCCCATGATCTCCACATACTCTTAAGCTCAAATGATCACCACATGGTTCTTTGATTGGAGCTCATACCAATTTGTATAAACCACTAGAATTGGGTTTTAATTTGAATTTAGTTCGAGTATAGAAATTTTGGGAAATTTTGGGTTTTGATCCTCATAATTGTGAAATTTGGTTAGGCTCTAGATTGACTGCATGAAGGAAAGTCATGGTTGATCAGTTTTTGCATGCGATTGATCCAGATTCACGGTTGGTTGCACTGTCAATTATGACCTTATGGTTAGTGGATTCATCACGTGAAAGAAATTCATTGTCAATTTCCTCTTTAGTTGCAGTTAATCTGAGTTTCCACTTGTGTCACTTTAGTGTGAATATTCAGCAACTTCGAGACTTTGTTGAATTTTCATGCATAGTAGGTTGTTCTCTTCATGTAGTTGCTTCAGTCCTTTATTCAATAACTTGAGTTAAATTTGAAATAGTTTGATGAATTTTTTGAATATTCACATATGGTCAATTGAGAGTCAACATGTGGTTAATTAGACCCTTATGTTTAATTTATTCATAGTTGATCTGAATGATCATACATCCTCTTGAGTTTAACATGAGTTCGGTTGATTGTTTGGACTGCAAAATTGATCTAAAGGCACAGTCACCTAAGTAATTTTTATTTTTTTTATTTTCATCCCACACATAGTGAAATTATAATTTAGTGTATGATTTTCTAGTTCTCTTATGAATAAAAATAAACAATGAAAATAAAAATAAATAGCCTTTTAACAATGAAATTCAAGAATCTACCAATTCATGGCTTCACAATTAAACCCAAGAAAGGAATAAAATCACTCAAATACATGTTTTAATATATTTATCAATGAATTCCATATTTAATTAATGTGTCAAAAATAAATAAATTACCTAGGTTTTAGATTAATTTTGATTTCAAAATAAAATTAAATGAAAATAAAGAATCTGGAAATTTTATCTCTCATCACTCCCCCACACTTACACTATTTCATTATCGAGAAATACAAAGAATTAAATTTATTCAAAAGATATATCCTACCTAGATTAATGTATTAAAACTAGAAAAGAATGAAAGCACCAATTAATTTATTTTTTGAGTTATCAAGTCTCATCTATGAATTAATATCACTACCACACTTTAATTAAAGAAAATGTTCTAAGTCCATGAGTGAACTAAATAGATTTAAGTGGAATTAAAATTTTAACAAGTGGCGCTTCCATTTATTCCTATATCCTAAGTTCCTTAAAACAATGTTCCAAATTATAATTCCTTGATACAAATCAAATGAGATTATTATAAGTCAATTTATCCTTCTTCATTTAGGTTCATATTCCCATCAACAAAATGAATCCATTTTTGAAAATTAGGAACTTATTGATTTTTTCCCAACCATATAAAAAGAGATTATTAGTTTTAAAAATGTATTTTATTTACTCATAAACCCAATACATAATATCTCAAATATTCATCATGAGATCCAAATTTCCAATTTTACTATAGTTTTAAAGGACTCATATAGATCACTTTTAAGTCAGATTCTTAAGGTTTTATTTTTCAAAAAGGCTAAGTTACCACAAATGAAGTTCAAAATTAAAGTGTCATCATGTTATAATTTGAATTAAACAAAAATAGTTTCACTCACAAACCTTTTAATCATTATAAAAGAAAATATATATAAAAATAGTAATCAAATTTTCAATAACATATGCCCAAAAATGATGCAAAATTCAAGAGGAAATTTGAATTTTGAGTTGGTGGATGGTTTGTTTTGAGTAAAGAGACTCAGAATGGGATATTGAGAGTTTTTAATACCCCAATGGATGTTTTTTCAATGTGGTTTAAAGTTTTGTGGACAAAAAGGGTGTTTGAGGGAGTATTGGAGGAAGGAAAGAGTGGTCGGGGTGTAGCAGGTGCCTGCTATAGGCATCACGATGTGAATATTTGGTGATAAAATGTTGAGACCCTTTCCCAGAGTGATTCATGTAGTGATCCATTTGGTTTATCCATGAAATTATGTTTTATTAAGGTAGTCCATATCCTTTCTTCTTTTGGTTGATTAATGGAGTGCACAGTAGAGTCGATAGTTGGATCTCAACTCGCTATTTTCCCTTTTATAATTAGGGTGTTTCAAGTAGAGTTTTGTGGTGGTTATGTATATGTCCCTCCAAAAATCCTTGTTTTCATTTATAGTGGCTATCTACAATGTTTCTATGACTTTGATTAGGTTTCAATGCTAATTACACTCTATCATGGTGGAATCAGCTGAAATCAAAGTGGTTTTCATGTGAGATGGCTACAGGAGGTTCTAGGAGCTTGATCACATGTCGTAAGAAGAATTTCTAGTTGATGTAAGCTAATTTCTTATTCTATTTAGGGTTTTTGGTAAAATTGGATGGAATTGATGGTTGGATGGGTTTCTCATGACAATTATTTTTCTTGGGTTGGTATTGAGGGGTGTACTACACACCCTCCAAGTGTGGTTGGTTAAGGATCCTTTAGTGTGAAAATGATCAATAAGTTGTTCAATGATTATGATACTTTTATTTGAACTAAATAATTAATTATTAGTTGTTGGATTGAGAAAGGTGATCAGGTGATGTACTTGTCAAGGATTGGACTTGGTAGATCTTGGTCAGACTAGATGGAGCTACCGAGCCAAGACTTTAAAAGGGGAATTTGATTCTTCAAGAGGTATGTGGTCCTTCAAAACTACCCAAATGGTTTATTCATGTTTTATATGGTATGGGATATGTGTAATCACAACAACTTGGTCAGTCAATCATTTTAAAATCAAGTAATTTGATTCAAATTAAATTAAATACATGTGATTAAGACAAATTTGCAAGGGTCATTCTGGACCCTTTTGTATTGGTTGGTTTGCCTTAACTTCCAATGGAAAAGACCTGGATATTATCAATGTGTTGTGGGAAACTAAGACCACATGTGGGGTGTTCATTAAATTTAATGAATGTAATTTATTGGATCTAGTAGTAGGAGGCCTTAGAGATCTCTAGGTTGAGGTTAGTGATGATATGAGAGGGATAGTCTTGAGTTTGTCTATGTGGGATTCCTTGGAGCCTTTTGGCTAAGTGAGGTGATCATGGGATGATTGTTACTCCCAAATTGAATCTTGATGACCTAGGTGGGTAGAATGAGTATGTTAGTTGTTCAGAATGACCTCGAGAGGACAATGAGGACTTGATGAGGCTTTACATTATCAAGGAATGTTCTTCCCTTCGAGTGATAGGTTTTTACCAATGACATGTGTCTAAGATAAGTGGTCCCATAAAGGGCGTCTTGGTTATGATGCAAATTAGGAGAACCTAGTAGGTCCCCCTATGAGGCTATTGACCCTAGTGAGAGGTTTTTTGTGAGAAATAGATAGTGATGATCATGAGTATCACCTTAGAACCTAGATCAATTATGTGATCCTATATTTCCATAAATAACATTATATGTTATTCCCTTGAGAGGATGAAATTGTCATGTGAGACGATCTTGGATAGATGGCCATCCCCAATGAGATGTCATAGGAGGAAGTGTTACCATCTGAGATGTATTGACATACATGGGATGCCTTGGATGATATCCATTGATCTAATATTTATTCCTAATGACTATGGGACAATTAATATTAACTCCTAAGCTTCTATGATGATGAATCATATTTGGAATCTCGAGGGTGATACCCTTGGGTTCGACGATGAGCCTTGATAATTTAGAAAAATCAAAATTACCTCCTAATGTTCGATAATAGGGTCTGGTATTTGGAATGCTGAGGGAGATACCCTTGGTTTTGGCTATGATGAATGATATTTTGGAACACTGGGGGTGATACCCTTTGGGTTCTATGGTTATTCTTGATGGATATTGTTTTCCTAATATTATCACCTAAGGATCATCTTGGAGCATGATGACTATGGAACATATAGGTTATCATCTGGGGATCAATGGGGATGCATGATGCTATTATTAGATTTCCCAAGATCACCCACCTAATGATCGAAAGTTATTCCTTATACTATAGACCGACTAGGATGATCTCCTTGGGGATAGAATATTCACCTTATATTGGCTGACATGATCCTGTGACATGCTTAGAGACATTATGGTTCTGGATGAAACAAGTATAGATGATCATGGTCATGAACCTGTGGTTCAGTGGGGGTTTAATTTTAATTTATTTTTTTTATATTATTTATTTATTCAGATAATTCCACTTGCACATATCACTACATTGCTGATATGTACAAGACCGTGTTGTTGGTTCCCTACTGAATTTTTTACTTACACCCCACTCATTTCACCATTACATTGGGGTACTCGAACAGACTTTCACTTGGTTGTAAGAATAGGTGGGACAATTTATTGAGTTCTTCATGTTTGATATGGAGAAACTTGAGTGGGATAAGAAAATTGGATTTTATATGGATATATGACATAGTAGGGCATCATTTTTATGTTTATTCATTTTATACACTATAAATCTGATCATCTTGGTGAGTGATTGGTATTATATGCTTGTATTGCTGATTTCCATTTTTATATATAATGTTATTTTTTTTCATGTATGTGTAATTTGATATATAAGATGTTTTAATATTTATTTATGATTGTGTACTCTGATATGGGGGAATAGTCTCCCCATAATAACTCCTTATACCCCAATGCTTTTTGGTAGCCTCTGGTGTATGGGGAGGTGTACCTAAGATCACATGGTGAGCCAGGACGTGACACTAGTCGAGTGGCCTATGACCCAGGATGTTAGAAAGTGGTATTAGAACATTATTTTTCTTTTGTCTTAATATTTGGGATATGATATCTTGGAGATATAGGAATGTGTCAAAGCCTTTGATGTATACTAGGTTAATGCATCATGAACACATATTTAGGTAAGAAGTTATGGTTACCATGGGTTTGGGACTGATGTTATTGATATGTGATGTTATGGTTTTATATATGATTTCACCTCATGCCATGCACATGGTATTTGAATTTATGATTATTATGGGTTTTGTCTCATGGTCTATTGAAAAAAGAACATTTCTATATTGGACTCTTAGCTCTTAGTGGAAAGTGTCATCTTATGTTTCATTCTTGGCACATAGGGATTCATATGACATATAGAATGTGATCTATATCACGATGAGGAAAAACTATTTAAATTTGTAGAAATAGGATATACTATGATTTCTTATATAATATATGGTTGGAATTCTACTTAGTTGGACTGACATGTATATGATATTTTTATGGAAACCCATGTGGATCTATGGAGATATGCTCAATGATGAGCATGATGATGTAGTCCCTTTCACACAAGAGGTTCAGTGACCCTAATAGGCCAGCAAGGCATAATATACCTTAGTGAGAAACCCATAGTGGGTGATTATTGTATAATTTCAGTTAATTACAGTGCCTGTAACAACCCATGTAGAGTTTTACAGTATAAATTTGAATGAAACTCTACTTAACTAAACATTGCAAAGATGGTTCACTAGATATAGATTATCATAGGGTGATGCCATTTGTAAATGTATTATTGTGTGATGTAACCAGATCCTCTAAGGGGATGTATGATGTGAATATTCTTGGAGAGGGTGGGTTCTCTTTGAGTGGGTCAGTGAGAGAACTTAATGACTTTAAATTAGACCCAATTTGAGTTGTTATCCTACAAGTTCAATTAGTTAAAGTGTTATTAAAAACATATATGATGTTTTCACATATAGATCATAATGAAATTCTACTTAACTGAGCCAGTGTATGTGTTTCCCTTAGTATGAATCATTTAGAGAGATGTTTTTGTATATAAAAATGGTATCCGATGAGCTTTTTAGTCTCAAGGGATAAATCCTATAGGTGGATTCTTAGTGAGAATCAGTTACCTAGTAGAAGGATGATATAAATTTAGGTTCCTGATAGATGTGTTGGTATGAAATACATGAGTGGGATATTGGGCATGTTAGATGTCGTGTTTCATTTGAGATGAGAGCATGTTTAACACCCCATGATTTATGGTTTATGAGAGACCTAGATTTTAGACTAGGTGGGAGAATTAGAGACACTTATATTTGACTCCAACTTTAGTGAGTTGGTTACAAATATTTTAAGAGGGTAACCTGTGATAGGGGTTGTCTTGATAATTTGAACACTATTAAAGGGTTTTGAGAGAAGGGAATTTTGTATGACTTAGACTTATTATGAGGGAAGTACTTTGAGTGCTTGTGGTTTTGGTATCGAAGCTAGTTTATGAGGGAAAGAGTAATTGAGTACCTAGACCATTGACCATGGGTGCACTTTTTAAGTATATAGAAAGTGTGGGTAGATGATTTTGGTTTTAGTATAGTGCCGGATTGATGATAATAATTTGGTTAATATTGTTAAAGGTGAGGCACTCAATTTTGGATGGGAACATTGAGGGTGATTCTGGCTTGACGACACTGACTTGCACGTGAGCATGGTCAATGTTTTTAGCATGAAAATATAATTTTGATGTGATATGAATCATTTATCATGAATTTATTTTTATTATCAAGTAGTATAGGAATCTACACTCATTATATTTGGATGAAATCTAGGTAGTGCATACCGGTTAAATGTGTTTCCTGTTGACTTGTAAATCTATGAGAGATTGTGTGTGACCTGAGGACCAATGGAAGTTGATGTAATGTCTGTAGGCATGGAGGCACATATTTTCAAATGAGGATTTGATATGTATCTCCAAGGTAGGTGGAACACTGGAATTAGATTAGTTTTTATGAAATGGATGATCTGGGAATTGATCTTGCTTATGTATTGAGAGGATGGTGAGTGTGGATTAATATGAGTGACACATGTTTATTTATGTTCAAAATTGACAAGGTTAAGTTAGGTAGAAATTTTAGGGTGTCAGCCTCATTATTGATGGTTTTATATGGATTCTGAATGACGAGTTTCCCATGATCTAGGAGTGGTAATAAAATTGTTGATTTTTATAAGTTCTCAGTTATGAATAAATCTTGGCCATGAAAATCTCTATGTTTGGTGATGGAAGAGACATGTGCTAAAAATTATGAGAATTTAATTTATTTTAGTGAAAATATTGATAATCCTACGGTGGATATAATCATACTAGTCATGGGTAAATGAACTTTATGTTTTAATGGTTATTATGCGGTGAGATTGGTCATTGGACGATCGAGGTGACACCAGAGTACCAGTTTACGATAAGATCCAATGCAATATGATTCCGTAATGAATATTAAATTTTGGATTATAAAGTGATGTTGGTTGGATTTGGTGAATTGGAATTGATTTCAGATCAATACTAGTGTGATCCAATTTTGATTCATGGGATGATCCATGATTTGTAACATCATTTAGGGAGTGGACTAGTTTTGTGACGTGTTTTAGGGGTGAAACCCTATTTCATCACATGATTTAGGAGTGAATTATGAAATAGAACGTGGATAGGTTTTATTTTGGGTGAAAAACCTCAATAATAAATGATATTTAGTATCATGGCTCAAATTTCATGCAATAAACTTTGTGTGATATTCATTAGGGAAATAATAGGGTAGTGTCAGGAACTTCTTTTGAGAATGCATCTGTGGGTGCAATTTAGAATTTTGAGTATAGTCAGATGGAGAAGGTATGAATGGAATTATACTTGCAATTAGACATGTTGAGAATGAAACCATGTTCATATAACCATGTGAGAAATGGTTACAAGTTAGTGGACCACTGAAGGATGTGTTTTCTAAAGTCAGTCCCGATGGATGGGACCACCGTGTAAAAAATCAACTATTATTTTCTAAAGATTATGGTGGGATAGCTCCATAAGCTATGTGATGGGGTTATTGATTAAAAATTGGAGTCCTAGTATATATGGTAATCATGGAGAACCATATATAAGTTTCTATGGTGATATTATTGGTGGATAGAATTTTTTTGGATAGTGCACCTTGTGATGGGAGTTACACAACGGGATCACATTTGATGTTCGAGGATCAAAAATGATGGGTTGATCGTAATTTGATGACTCAAGTAGGTCAAGTTTCATGGTTGAATGGCTAGTAAGACTTCTCAGGTATGAGAAGTTTTTTGGTGGGGAGGTTTTAATACCTCATGTTTGGATGAGATGAAAAATTTAGGATGAATTTTAATGTTGAGTTTGTGGATGGTTTGTTTAGAGGACTGAGACTCATAATAGGATTATAAGGGATTTTAAAACAAAAAATTATGTTTTCAGATTAATTTTAAGGTTCATTGGACACCTAAGGTGTTTGAGGGAGTGTCGAAGGAATTTCAAGTAAGCGGGGGCCTACTACATGCCTTTCATACCATGAAACATGCTTTATGATGTGAATATTGGGATATAAGGGGTTAGTCCCCCTACCTAGGGTGATTTATAGTGTGAAATCTTTGTTCATTATATGAAATTATGTTTGGTTTTTTTAAAGGGGATAAACTCTTTTCTCCTTTTTTTTTGATGAAGGGTATTCACTAAAGATCTAACGACCATCTCTCCCCTATCTTATTCCCCTTTGTTATTGGGGTGTTTTGGGTGGAGTTTTGTTGTGATTATGGGTAAGTTACTCCATAACCTTTTCTTTGTTTTATTTCCAATGGATATCCCTAATTTCAATCATATTTTATTAAGGGTTCAATGTTGATTCCACTAGATCATGGTGAAGTTGGTAGAAATCGAAGGGAATTTCATGTGCATTGGCTAGAAGAGGTTTTGGGAGGTTGAACACACACCGTTAGAAGTGGTTTTGATTGAGTTAAGATAATTCTATATTTTATTTATAGATTTTGGTAAAATTTTATGGAATTGATAGTTCTATGGGTGCCTTGTGATAGGTATTTTTCTTGGGCTTTTTCTGGGGGTGCATTGCCGACCCTCTGGGTGTGGTTGGTTGAGGATACAACGATGCCAGGGTTCTCAATAAGTTGTTTAGTAATTATAAAACTTTTTTTAAACTAAATAATTAATTATTGGTTTTTATAATTACGATGGGGTTCAATAAATGTGTCAGGCTTGGAATGGACTAGGAAGATCTTGGTGAGCCTAGGTGGAGTTATCAAAATAAGAATTTAAAAAGGGAATCAGCTTCATAAAGAGGTTGGTGGCCCTATATACCCACACTTATGGTTTATGCATGTTTTATTTGGAATGGTAAATGTGTTTTAATGTAAATTTTTGTGTTTTAACATTTTAAAATTAAGTAATTTTATTTAAATTAAATCAAATGCATTTGAATATGACAATGTTACAAGGGACACTTTATACCCTTGTGCACTGGTCTGTTTTACTAATCTATTGATGACCAAAGAATAGAAAATATATATGTTACCTAGAACACTGAGGCCCCATGTAGGGTATTTATTAAATTTTATTAACACAATTTAGTATCCCTAGTAGTAGGAGCCCTTAGAGACCTCTAGGTAGAGGTTAATGATGAGATGATATGGAAAACCTTGAGTTTTCCCATATGGGATGAATTTGATACTTTGGGATAAGCGAGTTTATCATGGGGTGAGAATTAATACCCCACTAAGCCTTGATGGACAAGGTGGGTAGATCCTAATGAGTCAGATGACTAGACTGGGTGTTTGGAATGAACTCGATATGACTTGTGTATTGAGAATGAACTTGAGACTTCTCTTTAGAGAGTTGTTAGTATGAATTTTTCTAGGAGTCCAATGAGGCATCAATGAGGCTTGAAATTTTCGAGGGATTTTATACCCTCCGAGTGATGAGTGTTGACCCAAGATGTGTGTTTGAGATGAGAGGAACCATGAAGGGTGTCCAAGCTATGATGTAACCTAGGGGACCATAGTAGGTGCCCCTATGAAGTTTTTGACCCTAGTGAGAGGGTGTGAATGAGAAATGTGAAGTGATAATCATATGTGTCATCTTAGAACCTGGATTGATCATGTGAGCCTTACATGGACGTATCAATCATTGTAGGATATTCCCTTGAGAGGATAACTTTTTCATGAGATACAGGCTCAGGTAGATGACCAACCATGATGAGATGACCAAAGTGGAAGTGATTCCCTCTGATATGTATTTACATACATTATACACCTCATATGACCTCCTTAGATCCATCCTTTACACCTAAAAACTATGGAATACTCATGATTACCTAATGAGGTTCAACTATGGTGCATGATATTTGGAATGTTGAGGGTGACACCCTTAGGTTTGGTAATGACTCTCAATATTTTGGAACACTTGGTATTACCTCCTGAGGTTTAGTGATGAAACCTTCTATTTGGAATAATGAGGTTTATACTTTAGTGACCTGATCTTAGAATGCCTCGAGCTGGTATCATGCAACCATTATATCAGAATAAGATACAAGTAAATCATGTCCCAAAGGACTGCATGATTTAGTATTCTTGATAAACTATATACATACATAAGTATTGTTTTACATATTAATACACTAATTAAAAAATATTTTTATTTATTTTGAGGATAATAAATTTATTCCATCTAGAATATCCTCACATATGTTTCTTAGTACACTTTTGAAAATCCTGGAGAAATGAAACAAAATAAGGGTGCTTTCAAATGCTCAGTAAGGGTAATTACAATAGAAGAAATAATGAATCAATGAAAATAATCAATATGGAAAGGTAAATAACTGAACACACATTCCATGTAATCAATAAATCAAGAGGGAGTGGATAAACAAATTTTAAATGTAAGAAACTGAAAATACATGCCACTTAGTCAATAAAATGAGAATTAAATGCATCCATAGACTTTTACATAGTGAAAATATCATGTATAATAAATACTGAATCAAAATGAAGGCAATGTTTAATTATTGGATGTTATTTTTGAGGCACATTAAAACCTATAACGTCAATACATTTCACAAGACGATTTAAAACTATTGTTTGAAACCTATTTAATTTTCACAACTAATTTGTATCATGAGAACCTGTCGATGCATTGAGGGGATATATAAAGTCCGGGCCCCACCCATCACTGCATATCCAAAGAATTACTCATATCAAGTAATACATTTAATTAATAAACAATATTCCTTATCAAATATTTGTATAAAGTAAAGAATATATATTTATCAATATTCTCCTAGTAAATCCAATAACTATCAAAGTTAATACTGTATGTAAAAATGGTATATAGTTTAGGCAATAAATATATCTATGATAAATGGCATATATAATTATGGTAAATTCAATGTTCAATGATCACAAGAAATTGAATATTTCAAGGGGATTAAAAGGAATCAAGGAAGTAAATGTCAATACTATCCTTGGTCAAAGAAATCATAAAACATCCAGAGGAAGAATAAATATGATTTCAATATAATATATCCCAAGTGGATTAAAAATAAAGGGTTGTTGTTTTTTATGAATATAAATACTATAAAAGATATTTTAAAAACATTCTTGTTGAAAATATCCTTTTGTTTTTAAAAACCTTTCAAAAAAAAATTATTTGAAAATAAATTTTAGAAACATAAAAAATTATGTAAAGGGTAAATATTATATTTATAAATAATTTCTAAAATGTTAATGTTTTTTTATAAAACATGGATTTTAGAGAAAATAGATCTCCGACCTAATAGATAAATGGAGTCAGGTTTTCTTAAAAACATTTTATCAAACATTTTAAGTACCAAAGAGTGGAAAATGGTACTATTACTTGAAAAAGGTCAAGAATAAATAGAGGATAATAAAATTAAATGGTTTATTAATCAATGATAAAATAATTTCCTTTAATTTAAATTCAAGTATAAACAATCCTGAATAAAATGGGATTGTGATGTAAACCCTTAAAAAGACCATAACATTGAAGTGAGACTCAACCAATGAATAGATTATATGTATTAACTATAAATACACATAAGATAAGTGAAAATAAATCAATATATTTTAAAATTAATTATACAGAAAATCATATAATATTAATGAAAATGAGGAAGTAATATAACCCAATGAAAAATAATTGAGTTATGAAATTTATTTACCATTTGGTAAATTTCAGTTCAAATACCCTTAGACAAAATAAATCAAATTGATACTAAAAATACCATGAATAATGAATCATTCATGATATTAAATTTCAAATTGGAATTATGTAAACCATATATAAGAAATTATGTGCATAATGATAAAGTATGCCTCAAATAATGAAAATTGAGATGAAGTCCCTTACTACATAGTAACTTTTGAATTATAATCCCTATGAAAGAAATAAATTAAAATGAAAATATAAATAGAATGAATATATATTTATCCATGATATGAAATAAAATAGGGGCATTATATACACCACACAAAATAATTAAGTGGTGAAAATGTTGTATGCCTCACAGAAAGAAAAGTGATACAAGAATCCCTTACCTTGCATTTCCTTTATTGAGAACATCCTTGAAACACCTATATAAGGGTTTTAGAAATGTTAATAAATTATAAAATAACTATAATAATATTTAGAACATCATTTATTATCTTTTTATAATATCTTATTACCCATTTTTTTAACAACCTTTCATTATTTTCACTATTTTGTGTGTTATTTTCCTAGTTTTTTCAAGTATATTTTGACTTGTTACTTATTGTTACTATTATTTATATAATTATTTCATCATATAAATAATTTAAACAATTATTTTAATATAATATATATTAATAATATATATATATTTATAATAATCTATAGTTTTTTAGATAAGAAATGAAATGAACCATTCAAGGAGACGATAGGCTGTACGTATGCATAAAATTTACTTCCATTTATTTTTCATATTAAAAGAATGAAAAGTAAATTATATATATGTATATTAATATTATTTTTATATTATAATATTTATTTCATATATTTTACATAGTTTTATTAAAATCATCCTTTATACATTCCATGTATAGCGTGAACGGATCACATCCCTTTGAGGAGGTGGTAGTCCACGGGTCCACAAACGATGTTATAATATCCCCACAATATGGAATGATTGAAGGTATGTGTTATATAATAATTAAAGAAGCATAGATATGTTATAAATATAATATATATCATATATAAACTATAAATAAATCATTATTAAAACCTTGAAATTGGGTAAATGTAAGAACAAACAACATCGGTTCGTGAGGCGGTACTTCACCGTACACACGAATGATGATTGTGTATCCCTTTTTATGGATGTGTGTGAAAGAGTAGGTAGAAATTTTAGCATAAAAAAAATCTATTTATATATAAAATAATAATTTTATTATAATATAATTACATAAAATAATTCAAGGGGTAGAGAATTAAATGAAACGAAGGTGATCATTGAAGATGTTACCTCTTATTTGGGTAAATTCTTTTAGTTTATTCCAAAATATTTCCTTGGTTTGATTTGTTACCAAGATAAGGATTCTAGGTTTCTGGGAGGGATTTTGGGAGCTTATTTGGGTGATAAAAATGGCTTGATAGGTTTGAATAAGTGAGAGGGGTGAATTCCTTTTTATAGTGGAGGAGGCGTGCATTCTTGTAAATTTTTGAAAAGGGAATTCCACCCATGTTTTTTCCATGTAAAGTGGACCCAATAATGAACCAAATTTGATAAAAGGTATTATAGGGTATAAATTAGGATATAAAATGGATTTTGGACAAGTTTATAGGTCTATTTGGGCCTTAGGTTTAAGGTTTATTCTTTTGTTTAACTAATTTTTCTCTTAATCAATGCAATTAATTTTAATCACTTTCACTAATATTATTTGGTAAAAAATAAGTTAAAATTATTATAAATTATAAATTATTATGATTAAAACTATGGAATCCATTTTTTCAAATTAAAATCACATATGTGGTGGAAATTAATTTAAATTTAATCCCACAGATGGGATAATAAAGCGAATTTTTAAAGTAAAAATGTTAAAAAGTTTGTATGTTTTTATATTCAATTTCAAAGTGAAATTGATTAAAATGATCTAAATTGGATTAATTTATTTATAATTAATTTAATTTGACTTTAAAATTTTTTTAAGTATAATTTATATTTATAAATAAATTATATGAAGAAGCAGTTTTCAATTAAAATTTAGTATTTTTCACTATTCACCAAAAAATGAAACTTCTTTAAAAAATACCATAAATTCACCTAACCTAGTTTTGATGTTTATTTTTTAAAAATTAATTTTTTAACCTATAAAATATATAATATTTCCAAAATTTATATTTAAAATAGGTTCTTCATAAAAAGGTGGTAAAATTGTCTTTAGAAAAAAATAGGTTTTTATGTGTAATATTGGGTTTGATCTTATCTTATGACTATAAAATATATTGGATGAATGTAAAATTTTTTATTGGATATATAATATATATTATAATAATTTATTTAATACTATTCATAACCTCTAATTTAACTTCTAGGTTATATATTATTATATTAAATATTAATATTTTAATAATATATTATTATTCGGTAAAACTCGGTCTTGTGTGCAAAGCAAGTCATTGAAGAAACTCATTTTTGAGTGCGATGTAAGATAACCGAATATCACATTCATTTAAATCTATATCGTAGATTTAATTTATTTAAAATAATAAATATATTGTAATGTATCAGGATATTATATTCCCTTACGCACTTGGTGTTGCGTGTCATACAGACTATCAAATACAATGTTCTTAATTTATAATTTCAAGGCATTATATTCTCTCCCCAAAATAAATTGTGTCCTTGAAATTTAAACTTGATATTTTTGATATTTTATATTTTTAAATCCATCATTGTCATAAGGTTTCATAAAAAATCTTTTAGAAAAGAGAGAACGAGAAGCACAAAGGTCACATAGACTAACATATAGCTTGGTCTCTAAGTAAGAGAACATTAGTGAAAAGTGGAGATATGTAAATGAAGGAAAATCATAAATATTTATAGGTTGTTATTGAGGTCATAAATCACAAAAAAATAAATAAATGATCAATGTAAAGTTGAAGGTCTCAAAGTCATAAATATGTGATTATTTAGAAGACCATCAGTTCAACAAAAATTAATGCATTAGGACAACATTTTTTTAAGATAATTTTCTTACTGGTGAGGAATTATTTTATTGACCAAGAATATAAGGAAATATACTAACTTGATAGGTTCCAATTTCATATGAAAAATTTAATCTTTTGGTTGTGCTTTGATCAAATTCTAATTCATTCCTTACTCCATGAAATGGATATCCAAGAATGAACCCTTTTTTTGAAGCACTAAAATTTTCTTTTAACAGATCGTAATACCCATAAAAGAGTGAAAACGATTTCCATTTGTCTCTAAATATTATATAAATCCAATATTATTAATACAATAATATCTAAACCTAAAAAATAACACAAATGGTTCATCATTAATATCTATTCATCAAATTGTTTAACTAAAAACAATTACACATTAACCAAGACATCATGTAGGCTAGTGGTAGGCATGAAACCCTTATCATCCTTCGATCATGGGTTCAAGCCCCACCACCTTGTAGGTTGTACTTTTTGTAAAACTATATAAATTTAATTTCCAAAATAAATATGATGGATATCATTGAAATTTAATCATTAAATAAACTTTTTTCTAGGGTTTTCTATAAAACTTATTATTATTTTTTTCAAAGTCTAATAATCTAATTTGACTATTATTTCAATTTAATTAATGATCATAATAAAAATAAAGGTTATCTATAAATTTAAACTAATATATTTAAATGTAATGGAATTATTTCTCAAATTGATTTTCCACTAAAATAAATATTAAACTAATGATTTGTATTGCCATAAATTTCTTCCAAATTATCATTAATCTTGGTAAAATCACTTTTCATAAAACCTAAAAAGATGTTTTTGAGACTTAGAACCTATAATCAACCTTAATCTCATAATACAGGGATGTTATACATAACTCATAAGTTAATGAATACATATGTTCTTTTATGATAATCCTTAAAGTCTATATTAGGGTTATTTTCACTAATTTATGTTTTCCTAAATCTAGTTCTGAAGGTTACTAGTCAACTTTTTCTGATACCAACTATAGTGACATGAACCCAAAAATCCCGGAGCTAGTGTTGTGCTACCTTTACATTGGAATAAGATATAAGTAAATCACATCCCAAATGACTTAATAGTTCAGTAGTCTTGGTAAACTAGATACATACATGAGTCTTGTTTTACAAATAAATACACTAATTACAATATAATTTTTTTTTCAAGGATGATAACTTTATTCCATCTAGAGTATCCTTTCATATCTTTCTTATTACACTCCATGGAATCCTGGGTAAAGGGAAAAAATTGGGGTGAGCTCAAATTCTTAGTAAGGGTAAGTAAAATGGAATAAATAATGAATTAATGAGAATAATAAATATGGGAAGGTAAATAACTAAACACACATGCCATGCAATCAAGAAATTGAGAGGGAGTATATAAAAAACATGGAAAGGTAAGAAACTAAAAACACATTTCATTTAATCAATAAAATGATAATTAAATGTATCCATATAATTTATCATAATAAAAATATCATGGATAATAAATACTGAATCAAAATGAAGGTAATTCCTAATTATTGGATGTCATGTCTGAGGCATATGAAAACCTATACCGTCAAGACATTTCACAAGAAGGTTTAAAACTACAGGTATAATCCTGTTTAATTTTAATAACTAATTTTTTTCATGAGAACCTATTGACGCATCAAGGGGATATATAATGTTTGGGCCCCACCCATCACTGCCTATCCAAATCATTCCTCATATCGATTAATCGATTTAATTAATAAACAATACACCATGTGAAATATATATATTAAATAAAGAATACATATTTATCAATATTTACTCAGTTAATCAAATAAAAAACAATGTAAATATCTTATGTAAAAATGGTATACTTTTTAGGCAATAAACATATCCATGATAAATGATAGGGATAATTAGGGAAAATTCAATGTTTATTGATCATATGAAATTGAATATTTCAAGGAGAGTAAAAGGAATTAAGGAATGGAATGAAAATACTATCCTCGTTCAAAGAAATAATAAACCATATAGAGTAATATTAAGTATGGTATAAATAAAACATATCCCAAGTGGAACAAAAATAATGGTTTTTTTTTCATTAATGAATATAAATACTATAAAAATATCTTTTAAAAACATTCTTTAGGAAAATATCCTATTGTTTTGATTTTTTTTTAAAAAAATTATTTGATAATAAATTTTAGAAAAATAATTTTTTTAAAGGGTAAAAATGCCTTTGATAAATCATTTTTAAAAGTTTTAATTTTTTTTATAAAACATGATTTTGAGAGAAAATAGATCTCCATCCCAAGAGAGAAATGGAGTTGGGTTTTCTTAAAAACACTGTCTAAAACATTTTAAGTACCAAAGAGTGGAAAATTTAACTATTAATTGAAAAAGGTCCTTAATAACCATAGGATAATAAAATTAAATGGTTTATTAAATAATGATAAAATAATTTACTCTAATGAAAATTCAAGTGTAAATAATCGTGAATAAAATGGGATTGTGAGGTAAACCCTTGAAAAGACCACAATTTTGAAGTGAGACTCAACCAATTAATATATTATGTTTATCAACTATATATACACATAATATAAGTGTAAATATAGTAATATATAGTTAAATTAATTATACGTATAATGTTAATGATAATGAGGATGTAATATAACCCAATGAAAAGGAATTAAGTTATTAATTTTCTTTACCAATTGATAATTTTAAGTTCAATTCCCCTTAGATGAAATAATTCAAATTGAAACTAAAAATACCATTAATAATGAATTATTCATGCAATTACATGTCAAAGTGGAATTATTTCAACCATATATAAGAAATTATGTGCTCAATGATAAAGTATGCCTCAAAAAATGGAAATTGAGACGAAGTCCCTTATTACTTAGTAACTTTTGAATTATAATTTGTAAGAGATAAATAATTTCAAATTAAACTCTAAATACCATGAAATTAAATTTATTCATGATATTAAATACAATAGGGGTAGTATATACACCACACAAAATAATTAAGTAGTGAAACTGGTGCATTCCTCATAGAAAGAAAAGTGAGACAAAAATGCCTTACATTGCGTTTAATTTTTAGCGAACATCCTTTAAACTCATGTATAATGGTTTTAAAAAAGTTAATAACATATACCATAACCATAATAATATTTATAATATCATATATTATCTTCTTATAATATCTTATTACCTGTTTGTTAACAATATTTCATCATTTTGACTATTTCGGGTGTTAATTGCCTAATTTTTTATGTTTGTTTTGACTTGTAACTTGTTGATAATATTATTTAGATCATTATTTCATCATCTTAATAATTTAAAACATGATTTTAATATAATATATATTCAGTATATATGTATTTATAATAATCCATAAAGTTTGGAGATTAGAAATGAAATGCACCATTCATGGAGATGGTAGGCCGTACGTACGCATGAAAAGTACTTCCATTTTTTTTATATTAAAAGAATTAAAAGTAAATTATATATATTTATATGTATATTATTATTCCATAATAATATTTATGTGATATATTTTTCATAGTTTTATTAAAATGATCATTTATACATTGCATGTATAGCATGAACTAATCACATCTCTTTGAGGTGGCAATACTCTACATGTTCACAAACGATGTTATTGTATCCCAAAAATATGGAATGCTTGAAGTTATGTGTTATATAAGAATTAAAGAAACATAAATAAATTATAAATATCATATGTAAAATATATAAACTCTAAATCCATCATTATTCTAACCTTTAAAGGTGGTAAATGGAATAATTAACAACATTGGTTCACAAGGCGGTAGTTTGCTGTACACATGGATGATGATTGCATATCCCATTTTATGGATGTGTGTGAAAGTGTAGGTGATCGTACCATGATTCACTAATTTATTTCACCCTTATACCAATGTATTAAACTGGTTTTGTATCAAAAATTACAAGTATAATAAAAAATTTCACTCCATTTTTGATGCAATTATTTTTTGTTTAAAACTATTAAAATGTAAATGTTACTTGTTTTGATAATTATATTATAGGTGGAGGTGATTTGGAGGACCCATGATGAAGTCCAAGAAAAATGGTCCAATCTGCACAGGATCCAAGCCCACTAGTGGACTAAAACGCATACTTCTAGTAAACCGTGCATAAAAATGGGTTGAAAATTTGTGGGCTGGTCCAAAATTTAATTATATACATTTCATCTGAAGTAACGTAAGACCAATTCGTCCATTCAGAGGCTCATACAGACTGATCTGTCTAACACAACGAATATGAAGGGGCCAAACCTTTTCCTCTGTATTTTGACAATATCTCTTATTATATACCATATATAGACACAAAATTTGACATGGAGGTATAAAATATCTTTTTCAACAACTATTTAGTTTTGTACAAAGTGATTTAAGACTGTCTTATTAGAAAAAACCATGGACCAAGAGAATTCTAGAAATTAGGGTGCCCAAAACCACTTCCCACTTTTCCTATAAATTGTCACCTTGGGAACCCTATTTTGGATTTCAGCCAGGAGGCAAGGTGCTACCATTTTGGAGTCCTAAAGGAGTGTTCTAATAATCCCTAGAAGTTATTGAGGCTATGTAAAGTGCTACATCAACATCTTCTTCCTCCTCCCCTCCCATGGATTTCTAAACCCATTGTGATCACCCGGGGAGGAACATGATGTAATCATGAGCTTCATGTTTGTATTATTTTGAATGATCATTTTAATTCCAGATTTTATGTTGTTTTTATTCATCCTATATTTTAATTTAATTGAGTTATATACTGGTATGTTATACTCAAACTCAAATGATCATGTTTGGGGGTACCCTTTAATTTGATGTTTGACACACCGTTCATCCCTTTTTCTTCCCTCATTCCATTATGGTATTTACCTGGTTCATATTGGTCAATTGAAATCACATAAGAACTTTAATTGAAATGTAAATTTATTTCATGGTATCATAAATAAATAACATACAAACCTAGAGAGAACATTGAGTTCTTCATGTGTTTCCTTGGTGAGTTTTGATTATGAAATAGAACACAAATCACACAATCATCGGTGGTGTCTGGTGAATCATTGTGTGTTTTTGACTAAACCCTAGGAGGTATCCTAGAATAAACTCAGTAAAAATATGGTACTAGTTATTACAAACCAGGTATTAAAATATATATACCCTCTCTCTTGAAGCGATGTAGGATGTGCATCACTAGACTTCCCTGGGTTGATCACGTTTTATCGCTTTCGTTTTCTATTGTCATCTTTAATCATCAAACCCCATGTTTTACAAAATATAATTCTACTTAAATTTTCATAATAAAAACTATATTTTTAAATTAATTATCTAAGCCTCCATAGAGAGATGACATAGGGTTGCTGCTATATTATAGAAATTCTAGTAAAAATTAAACAACTAATTTGACACGCTCGACAACACGATCAAATTTTGGCACCATTGCTAGGGATCCAAGATCATTTCATTATATTTTATTTCTTTTTATTTATTTAGTTTACTTCTTAATTATTACTCCTTTAAATATCCCACCCCCAATTTGATTATTTTTGTATTGGTTTTTTGTTTCTATTTTTGTTTGTTTTTGTGTGTTCTTCATCTTTCTCTCTCTCTCTCTATTCTTCTTATTATCCGTATATCTATCTATAATTCTTTAGTATAACATTATATTCTCTTTTCACCATTATTAAGTGATTTTATCCATATTTAATCATAAAAAACTTCACAACTTATTTTCATGACCCGATCAAAAATAGAAAAACTGCTTGAATTTGACCTTGAAATTGAAAAGACACTTCACTCAAAAATCAGGGAGTCTAGAGTAGGTCAATCAAGTAGAACTTAGTAACATCTTGTGGAACCTCAATTGGTCCTCAAACAATCAAAAATTTCACACAATCAAACCCAAGAAAATATGGCTACAAATAGTTGAACCTTAAAAGAACTGGCCACCCCGGATGTGGAGTACCAACCTGTGTACATCCAATATCCCAAGGAAGAAGCCAACTTTGAGATGAGATCAGAAATTATCCACCTACTTACCAAATTCCATATTCTTCATATTTATGACCCTGACAAACATCTAAAAGAGTTTTACATAGTGTTCTCCACCATGAATCCCCAAAATGTGTCTGAGGACCTTATTAAGTTTAGGGCCTTCCCTTTCTCCCTTGATAATGTAGCCAAAGAATAGATATACTATATTCCTACCTCAATTGTGGGTTGGAATGAACTTAAACAACTCTTTCTAGAGAAGTTCTTCCCTGCCTCTCGAACTGCATCAATTAGAAAAGAAATTTGTGGAATTAGGCAATCACAAGGAGAGACCCTTCATGAATATTGGGACAGATTCAAAAGATTTATCTCAAGTTTCCCCCACACCAAATTAGTGAAAAATTTATAATTCAATATCTCTATGAGGGACTTTTCCCCATGGATCATGGAATGATAGATGTTGTAGCTGGTGGTGCCCTTGTTGATAACACTCCTTTTTCCTCTCGTGACTTAATAGCCATCATGGCTCAAAATGCACAAAAATTTGGTACACAAGAAATTGAACCAACCCAAGGAGTTCACAAGATAAGTCATTCATCCCTAGAAAAAAATTTAGATAATAAACTTGATTAGATTAATACCCTTCTAAGGAAATTATATCAAGAACAAGGAAACTCACACTTTACTTCTATTCCATAACATTGTGGTATTTGTTATGATAACACTCATTTTTCTAACTAGTTCCCACAACCTCAGGATTCATACGACTCTTGTGCAGTAGTATTCCTAGGGTGTCCTTTTCAGCAAGAACCACCCTTCAAGAAAGAACCATTTAGGCCAAATCAAAGCCCTGTGTGGAAAGCACAAGAACAATACCAACAAGGAGGAACCCCAATCTACCCTAAGAAAAATTGGTATCAACAAAGCCATGGTATGAAATATTTTTATCCCTCAAATTCTTGGAATAATCCTCCCACTCCTCCCAAATGTGAACCAATCCTCGAGGACATGGTGAAGCAAATGGCATCCCAAAACCTCCAGTTCCAATAGACGACACAATCAGATATTCAAGACCCACGAACTCAAGTGGGACAATTAGGAAACACTATCGATGAGATCAAGATGCAAGGTTCTGGAAAAATACCATCCCAACCCATTGCTAATCCAAAGGAAAAATGTAATGTATGTGCAATTACACTTCATAGTGGTAAAGAAGTTTATCCTTATACTGATTCTACACAACAGGTATGTTACCCTCTTGAAATCACTCTTTCTCCACCCATAAATGATTATAGTGAAGGAAAAAAAACCAAAAGGGTAAACCAATTATCATTGAGGATTCCCTTGAACAATCAATTCCTCTACCTTTCCCCCAAAGACTCTCTAAATATAAGAATAATTTTGATAATGACATTGATAAATAAATAATTAATACATTAAAAAAGGTGAAAGTTAACATTACTTTATTGGATGTAGTTAAAAAATCCCGTAATATGCCAAATTTCTTAAAGAGATTTCCACCCATAGAATGAGACTAAAGGGGAATGAGAGAGTCAACCTGGGAAGGAATGTATCATCATTGATTCAACCAGAAATTCTAACCAAGTGAAAGGATTTGGGAACTTTCACAATGCCTTGCATCATAGGGGAGACATTATTTTTAGATGCTATGCTAGATTTAGGTGCTTCAATTAATGTAATTCCTTACTCTATGTACACTTCTCTGCAGGTTGGAGAGCTTCAACTGATAGGAATCATAGTGCAACTTGACAACAAAAGCACAACACACCCATCAAGATTAGTCAAGGATGTCCTTATAAAAGTGAAGAATCTCATCTTCCCCACAGACTTCTATATTCTCGATATGAAGGATACCTTAACTCAAGGACATGCCCCTCTCATACTTGGGAGGACATTCCTCAAAAAATCAAAGATGATCATCAATGGTCACAATGGTACGCTTTCCATGGAGTTCGTTGGATAAAAGGCATGTTTTAACATCCTTGAGGATATGAAACACCCCATTGAAGAAAACTCCACTCTTCCTACCTATTTGATGGAAGTTATCTCAAATTATACACACACACACACACAAAATTATCTCCTCAACCCATAATCTGATTCATTTTCCTCTTCTTCACCCTTGGATGATTTGAGTTTTGATTCATGTTTTGAGTGTTGTGTGGGTCCAAAAAGTGTAAATTTTGTTCTTTAATTGATGAGTGTGTTCATTATGAGGTACCCATGGCCATCGATGATTATGTAAATCTCATTTCAATAGATTCTCTATCCTTAGAGAATGAACATGATAAGATAGAAAGTTTTATGGACCTCACTCTCCCTAAACACCCTCCCTCAATCAAAAAACCACCAGTGTTGGAACTTAAAACACTTCCTTCTAATTTAAAATATGTAAATCTTGAGGTTATTGACCAATTTCCCATCATTATTTCCAATAACCTCTCTCCAAATTAGGAATCAAAACTGCTTAACCTTTTGAGAGAGTGTAAAAAAGCGATAGGATGGACATTGGCTGATATTCTTGAGATTATCCCATCTATTTGTATGAATCATATACTTTTTTATAACGAGTCTAAGCCCGTAAGACAATATCAATGTCGGTTTAATCCCACTCTCCTTGAAGTGGTAAAATTGGAAGTCAGTAAATTACTTATTGTAGGGATCATTTATCATATATATGATAGTAAATGGGTTAGCCCAGGGAAAATTGTGCCTAAAAAATTAGGAATAATAGTTTTGTCAAATGAAAGGAATTAATTGGTTTCAACACATGTGAAAAATAGTTGGTGAGTCTGTATTGACTATCATCAACCGAATAAAGCCACACAGAAGGACCTCTTTCCTCTACCTTTCACTGACCAATGTTAGAACGATTAGATGGTAAGTCACATTATTTTTTCCTTGATGGATATTCAGGTTATTTTAAAATCCATACGACCTTGAGGATCAAGAAAAGACAAAATTTACCTATCCATTTGGAACATTTTCATACATAAGGATGCCTTTTGTTCTTTGTAATACTCCTAGTACATTTCAACATTGTATATTGAGTATATTTTCAAAGTACCTTGAGAATTGCATGGAAATTGTTATGGATGATTTTAAGTTTATAGAACTTATTTTGATGACTCTTTTTCACACTTAGGTTCTATCCTTCACCATTGCATAGAAAAAGATCTTGTATTAAATTATGAGAAATGTCATTTCATGGTTGAACGAGGGATAGTTCTTGGGAATATTATTTCAAAAGAGGGAATTCAAGTGGATAAATCAAAAATTGAATTAATTTTAGTGCTTCCATATACAAAATGTGTTCATGAGGTGTGATATTTCTTGGGTCATGCTAGTTTTTATCATCGATTCATTAAATATTTTAGTAAGATCACACTTCCCTTGTACCGATTATTACAAAAAGATTTTGAGTTTGTGTTTGATAAAAATTGTGAGGATGATTTAAATTCACTAAAAAGGAGTCTCACATCACCTCCCATCATCCAACCACCAAGATGGGATATCCCTTTTGAGCTTATGTGTGATGCCTCCAACTTTTTAGTTGGGGAAGTTTTATCACAAAGGGTTGAGAAGGCTCCTCATGTCATTGCGTATGCCTCACATACCCTTGACCCTTCCCAGGAAAACTACACAACCACTAAAAATGAACATCTTTCTATTGTTTTTTCCTTAGAAAAATTCCTTTCATATATTATCGGGTAAAAAATCATTGTCTTTTCTGATCATGCTGCCCTTCGTTTTCTCCTAAAGAAACCTAAAGTTAATCCTTGCCTCATTCGGTGGATGATCCTCCTCCAGAAGTTTGAACTAGAGATTAGAGATAAGATAGGAGTGTAAAATGTGGTAACTAACCACATTAGTAGTATTTCTCCACCATTATACCATTATGTTGACTCACCCCTCCCCATTGGATAATTATTCCATCATGAGAACGTTTTTGATTTTGTGGAACTTACCCCCTGGTATGCGGACATTTTGAATTTTCTAGAAATATCTAGGGTCCCCACTGATTTCAGCACTTCACAATACCTAATACTTAGGAATGATTCTCGATGTTACATTTTGGATGACCCATACTTGTGGATAATTTTTACCGACCAAGTTGTTCGTCAGTGTGTTCCTGACAATGAGTTCACCTCTGTTTTGACCTTCTGTCACACTTTGGATTGTGGGGGTCACTTTGGTTCTCACAGTACAGATCGAAAGGTCCTTGACTCAGGTATTTATTGGCCAAAATTGTATAGATATTCCCATCAGTTTTGTAAGTCATGTACTAGATGTCAATTCATAGGGAATATCTCTAATAGGAATGAAATTCCCCAACAAACCATGTTATTTTGTGAGATCTTCAATGCATGGGGGATTGAATTCTTTGGGCCTTTTAAAAATTCATTTGTCTTTGTGTACATTTTATTGGCTTTTGGATATGTATCTAAATTGGTGGAAGAAAAGGCCACCAGGATCAATGACTCTCGAGTGGTTGTTGATTTTTGTGAGGTCCCAAATTTTTAGTAGGTTTGGTTTACCAAGATTCATTATTAGTGATAAGGGTTCACATTTTTGCAATCAAAACATGAAAAATTTGCTTCATAAGTATGGGGTTGTTCATAATGTATCCATATCATATCACCCCAAACTAATGGACAAGCATAAATCTCAAATCGAGAAGTTAATCGAATCTTGGAAAAAATGGTACAACCCAACAGGAAAGATTGGAGTTTGTGCTTGGATGATTCACTTTGGGTGTATCGTACAACTTTTAAAACCTCAATCAGGATTTCACCATATAGGATTGTGTTTGTAAAGGATTATCACCTCTTAGTAGAGGTAGAACACCATGCATATTGGGCTGTTAAACAATGTAATATGAATCTTTTAGATGTAGGTGAGAATAGGAAGATGTAGATTAAACAGTTGGAAGAAATTCAACATGATGGATATGAGAACTCCTGGATATATAAATAGAAGACAAAGTCTATCCATGATATCATGACTCATCATTGGAAGTTCCATACTAGTGAGAAGGTCCTCTTGTACAATTCCAGGCTAAATCCCCACCCTGGTAAGCTTTGTTCTCGATGGCTCAGTCCTTATACTATTACTGATGTTTACCCTTTTGGTGATATGTAGGTTTTTCATGAGAAGAGTGGATATAGGATTAATTTCAATGGGAATAGGCTCAAACACTTATATGAGGATTTTCCAAAACATCTCGTGGAGGAAATCCAACTGATAGATGCCACATATGACACCACTTAGCAGGATTTCCCTTCTCCCTACCTTTATTTTCTTGTATATTTATTTAAAATACTGTCATTGAAGACAATGTAACTTTTAGGTGTGGGGGAGGGTGACATGTCATAGTTAAGATTAAACAAAAAACAAAAAATAATAATTTTTTTTTATTTTTGATTTATTTTTCCTTATTTTGTGTTTTTTGATAAAAATTGATCTTAAAAAGAATATCCAAAATCATTTTTCATGCTTGAGTAAATTGTGCAGAAAATTACACTATTTTTGGAAAAATGTTTTTCAAATGAATGTTGATATGGAATCTTTTTCTAGAATTTTAATTTTCAAATCATTCTTAGGTGTTTAATGGATTTTTGAATCCCATGCCTCATTAGCACTGACCAATGTTTTAATCCCTTACCTGAGAGACATTATAAGACCTTTATTGAATATTCTTTCTTTTAATCACTTTATTAAGATTCTAGGGTCATGTAGAGAAACTAGAACATTCCTTGATTCTATTTGAATCCATAAGATTCAAGTATACTATATTCATGATAGAGGAAATCATTCGCTGAAAATTCCTTTGCACAATTATCCTTTATTTTCATACACCTTTACATTTTATCATTATTAAGCCTTAGAGACCATGAAATTCCTCTTAGGTAGCCACATTACAAACCAATTTATCCCTACCTACCCATATCTTATGTATATTCTTGTTATTTTTAGCAAGTGTGGGTGAGAGGGTGTTTCCATGGGAATTCTGGGGGGAGAATCATTATTATGGGTTGATGTAAAGGGTTCCTACATTTTCCTTGGGCAATGGTTTCACAAGCCGTATTACATCATTGTTTTACAAATGTTTATCTCTTTATCTCTAGAAAAACCTATACATTAAAAAAATATAGTTCTGTACATTAAAAAAAACACAACAAAAGAAAAAAATGGAAAAAAGAGGATGTTTACACATTATTATTCACTGCTTGGTTGTGACCCATAGAGATGGAAAATGGGAAGAGTGAGTTTGAGGTGATACAATTTGTGATGGGTTGAGTGTGTAAATTCATTGTGAAAACTTTCTGAATTTTTACATGTTTTGTAAATAAGATATAAAACACTTCTCTTCTGCCTCATATTTTTAAACATTAAATCCTACCAACCCTTGAACCTCAGAACAACCTATTGGAAGTCCTCTTGAGTAGCAGACTAGTTTTTATTGGTAGAGAAATGAGAATCTTGGAAAGCATATGGTAAGATCACATGAAATTTGGGAAAGATCATAAATCCACTTTAATATGTTCCTTGATTTAAGATAGAAAATGTTTAGGTGGGGCAGTTTGCGATATGTTTCATGGGTGAAAAAATGAAGTTGAACACATTCAAATGTGAGAAAAGAAAAATGATAGGAAAATTGATTCCATAAACGAGACATGATGAATTTCATTTCAAAATAATATTTTATGTTTTAAAATCATTGATTTAGGAATGAGAAATGATTAGGATATTATACTTTTCCCAGGAGTGAAAATGTTTAGGTGTGAGGGTATGATCGTACCACGATTCACTATTTTATTTCACCCTTATACCAATGTATTAAACTGGTTTTGTATTGAAAATTACAAGTATAATAACAAATTTTACTCCATTTTTTATTAAATTATTTTGTGTTTAACAATTTTAAAAGGGTCAATGTTACTTGTTTTGATAATTACATTGTAGGTGGAGGTGATTTGGAGGACCTGTGATGAAGTCCAAGAAAAATGGGTCAATCTGCAAAATAACCAAGAACACCAGTGGAAAAAAACACATAATTCTACCAAAACGTGTATAAAAATGAGCTTAACCTTTTTATTATGGTCTAAAATTCAATTAGATACATTTAATCTGAAGGAATCTAAGCACAATTCTTTCATTAATAGGACCATAGGGACCAATCTGTCTAACAAAACGAATCTGCACGGGTTCAAAACTTTGCTTCTGTATTTTAAAAATATATCTTATTATATCGCATATATGACTACCAAATTTAAAATGGAAGTATAAAAGGTTTATTACAACAACTCTTTAGTTTTGTCCAAAGTGATTTAAGACTGTATGACCATCCAAAACCATAGACCAGGAGGATCCTCAAAATAAGGGTGCTGAAAACCACTTCCCACTTTTCCTATAAATTGACACCTTGGGCACCCTATTTTGGAGTTTGACTAGGATTAAAGTTTATTCCATTTTGGAGTCTCAAATTAGTCTTCTAATAATCCCTATAAGTTCTTTTGGATATGGTAAGTGCTATGTCAACATCTTCTTCTTCCTCCCCTCCCACAGATATCTAAACCCCTTGTGATCACCTGAGGAGGAACGTGATGTAATCCCGAGCTTCATGTTTGTATTATTTTTAATGATATTTTTAATTCCAGGTTTTATTTTGTTTTATTTAATCCTATATTTTAATTTAATTAAGTTTTACACTGGTATGTTATACTCAAACTCAAATTATCATGTTTGGGGGTACACTTTCATGTGATGTTTGACACACCGTTCATCTCTTTTTCTTCCCTCATTCCATTGCGGTGTTTGTGTGGTTAATATTGATATATTAAACTCACATAATCACTGTAATGGACATGGAAATTTATTTCATGGTATCACAAATAAATAACATACAAACCTGTACATCACATCTATTTCTTCATGTGTTTCCTTGGTGAGTTTCAGTTATGAAGTTGAACACCAATCACCCAATCATCGACGGTGTCTGGTGAATCATTGTGTCTTTTTGACTGAACCCTAGGAGGTATCATAGAATAATCTCTATAAAAATATGGTCCTAGTTGTTAAAAACCATGGATTAATATATCTATACCATTTCTCTTGAAGTGATGAAGGATGTGCATCAAGAGACTTCCCTAGGTTGATCACGTTTAATTAATCTTGTTCATTTCTAATTTATTTTATCACTTTTGTTTTATATTGTCATGTTTAATCATAAAACCCCATGTTTAAAAAAAATATAATTATCCTTATATTTTCATAATCAAACCCCTATTTTTAAATTAATGTTCTAAGGCTCTGTCGAGAGACGACCTAGGGTTGCTATTATACTGCAGAAATTCTAGTAAAAATTAAACAACTAATTTGACGCGCTCGACAATGCGATCAGTAGGTAGAAATATTTCCATAAAAAAAGCTCAGTATATTTAAGATAATTTTTTTTATTATAATATCACGACATAAAAATAATTGAAGGGGTGGAGAAGTAAATGAAGCAAAGGTGGCTGTTGAATAACGTTACTTCTTATTCAGGTAACCCGTTTTGGTTTATATCAAAATACGTCCTTGGTTTTATTTATACAAAAAAGTGAGGATTCTAGGTTGAGGGGATGGATTTTGGAAGATTATTTTTGGCATATTTTGGGTGATCCAAATGTCTTTATATGTGTGAATAAGTGGTATGGGTGAGTTCCTTTTTATAGTAGAGGAGGAGTGGTATTCTTGTAAATTTTTGGAAAGGGAATTCCACCCATGTTTTCCCCATGTCAAGTGGCTACAATAATGAACCAAATTAGGTAAAAGGGAGAATAGGGTAGATATATTTATATAAAATTGATTTTGGATAAGTTTATAGGTCTTTTTGGACCTTATGTTTAAGGTTTAGTCCCTTTTCAAAATAATTTTTCTCTTATTCACTATAATTAATTTTAATCACATTTGATAATATTTTTTTGTCAAAAACTAAGTTTAAATTATTATAAATTTTAAATTATACTTTTTCCAAACATAGAATTAATTTTAAAAAATCTAAATCATTTAATTGGTAAAAATTAATTGAAATTTAATCCTGCAGATAGGACGACAACATGAGTTTTTAAAGTAAAAATGTTTAAAAAGTTTCTATGTTTTTACATTAAATTTCAAAGTGAGATTAATTAAAATGAAATAAATTTGATTAATTGATGTATAGTTGATATAATGTGACGTTAAAACCAATTTAAAATATAATTTATCCTTATAAATAAATTATAAAAAGATGTAGTTTTCAATTAAAATTCAGTATTTTTCACTATTCTTCAAAAAATGAAACTTCTCAAAAAATACCAAAAATTAACCCTAAATTAATTTTTAATTTTCACATTAAAAAATTAAGTTTATTTTGATATATAAAATATATATAATTTCCAAAATTTATATTTAAAATAGGTTCTCTATAAAAAGGTGGTAAAATTGCCTTTAAAAAATATAGGTTTTTATGCGTAATATTGGGTTTCCTCTTATCTTATGACTATAAAATACAATGGATGAATGTCAAAATTTTTAATTTAATATATAATATATATATATTCTAATATGTTAGTTAATAATATTCATAACTTCCAAATTAATGACTAGATTATATCTTATTATATTAAATAATAATATTTTAATAATATTTTCCTGTTTAGTAAAACTCAGTCTTGTGTGTAATACAAGTCATAGAAGAAACTCATTGTTCCATGTGATGAAAGATAAATTAGTATCACATGAATTTAAATCTATATCATAGATTTAATTTATTTAAAATAGTAAATATATTTTAAAGTCTTGGGATATTATATTCCCTTATGAACCTAGTGTTGCGTGTCATACATGATATCGAATAAAATGTTTTTACTTTTGAATTTTAGTGTGTTATATATACCCTTGGGTTCAATAATGATTCTTGATATTTTGGAACACCTAGTAAGATTCCATTGGGTTCAGTGATGATGTTAGATATTTTTTTAATGCTAGGGGCGATTCCCCTTGGGTTTGGTAGTGACACATGATGACTATTGATCACCTAAGATTATCTCCTAGGGTTTTTCATAGAGTCTAATAACTATAGTTTTATCCTATTATCACTTGGGGTTTAGCTATGATTCCAGATACTATTATTAGATCTACCAAGGTCACCCCCTATGGATATATAGTTATTCCTTATACTATTAACTACCCATGATGTTCTTCTATGGGTTAGAGTATTCATATTATATTGGATGGAAAAATCCCATGAGGTGCTTAGAGAAATTCTAGCACTATCTAAAGCAGGTATAGTTGACCGGGGTCACAGATTTTAGGATCAACATTGGTTTATTTTATTTATTTATTTATAGTAATTATATATTTTTTCATATCATTCCACCTACACATATCACTGCATTTTCGATATGTATGGGGCTGCATTGATGGTTAACTACTATGTTTTTCACTCACATCCCAATCAGGAAACCATTACATAGGGGTACCCAAGTATAGTTGCACTTTGTTGTAGGAACATGTTGGGAAAGGGCTTTCATTTTTCATGTTTGATCCTAATAATCTCGAGTGGTACAAGAAACTAGGATGTTATATGGGTCAATGAAAACTTCATCCCCAAAAAACACATGCAGTTTGGAATGGTATTTTGTGGTGGTGGTGGCACAAACCTTCACATCGAAACATATTTTCACATCCATTCCGAAATTTTTTTTATTCATGGAACTGGAAACACCCAATGGTTCACTTATTTGATATGTTTTATGAAAATACTTTTTGAAGGTAGGTGGTCATTGAGAAATGGATCTAGCAATTCTTAGAGACTCAAATTGGTTGAGAGGATGGGAGTTCAGGCTCATCACAGCTTTTTAAGGGAAATTATCACCTTCTCTAGGAACCTCTTATATATTTAAGACATATTCATGAATCCTTTATTAAATAAAAAAATATGGAATGGTTATCACTTAAATTAACAATCAATTATTAGCATGTATAGACTTTAGAATCATCTCTATGTATCTGATGTTCTTCATTTATGGAGACATTTTTATGTATCTATGGTTCTCCATCGAAGGTACCCTTTTGTATGCATATTATATATTCTTATGTAATTTATAATCATGATGCAATTTTTAGGCCACATTATGGGGAGATCTCTAATTTATCATCATTCAAGAATATGGGAGTTATTTCAGCATCAGGATCAGGACCATGAGAAGGGATTCCTATATATCCTTGTGAAAGTAATCACAACACACGTAGTTCAGTTACTCTTAACTAGACACATAAAACCTTTTTAGGTCATGTGATGAGGACTAAACCATGTAGTTTAACATCGTATGACAATGACATCTAGGTGAAAGGTTCCTAGGTAAGGCTGGTGTGGGAATTATACCAAAGCAGCCTAAGGGACCTAAAGGGATATAGCCTCCAAGGTTGGATATAACCCTCATAGGAATATGGAACAGAAAAGGCTAGGGTGAATTTAGGGTATTTTTTTTGAAACTCATAGAGGATTCCTACATATCCCATTGGGATAGGAATCAAATCTCACATATTCCAGAAGGGATGGGATTACACCAAGTAGTATGCCCATGTTATGTGAGAGGAAGATTTGGAAAATGATTCTCTACCAAGATAGGCAAGTCATTCCACTTGGTGATTCCACCTTTAGAGATTATGTGTTCAATTACCATATGCCTCTGGGTGGGTCATGGTGTGAAAACTGCTATGGAGGAGTGGAAGTCAAGAGGTCCAAGGGGTATCCTTATTTGGAATGTGGACCTTTGAGGTTAGATAAATCCTTACTGGTGATATGGGCCATAGAAGATTAGGGTGAATTTGGGGAATTTTCATTGAACCTCATTTAGGCTTCCTATGTATCCCATTTATATAGGAATCAAATCCCATACAGTTTAGAAAGTTGGGGCTTGCACCGAGCAGGAGGCCCATGTCAAAGTGATAGGAAGATCTGAAAAAGGATTATCTATTAAGATAGGTAAGTCATTATCTTAGGTGATTACACCATTAGGGATTACATGTTTATTTCCCAAGCACCTTTGGGCAAGGCATGGTGTGAAAACTACCATGGTAGAGTGGAAATTAGGATACCCGAGCAATTTCTTCATGGGTAATATGGCCCTTTGATGTGGTGAAATTGTTTTGGGGCTTATAAAGAATATGAGGCCCTAGGGAAGGTGAGAGGAAGATCCAAAAAATGACCCCCTTCCCTAGACATCTATTTTATCATGTGGATGTCATGATCATCACTAAACCCTAAGCCCACATGAGTCATTATTGGTGTGATAAAAAAGAGGAAGTGGAATATCTAGTAATCTAAACAATCTCCTTTATTCACTAGTGGATGAGGCCAAGGCTATGGAAGGCAGGGGAATATCCCAAAAGGAAGAATAAGGGATTACTCTAGGAGGGATGCCATTATTTCTAGAACCATGAGAAGGATCTCAACTCAAATTGTGATTTATGGATATAGGAGTTACATTTCCTTGGTCATGTCATTTTTAGAAAAGGATTTTTCATAGATCATGAAAAGGTAGAGGTTATTATATCTTGAAAACCACAAAAGAATGGATTTGAGATATGCAGTTTCCTTAGCTTATCAGGATACTACTGATGACTCATTTGTGATTTTTCACAATTTTACTCACCTATAAAAGCATTGAAAATTAAAGGTGTGTAAGGACCCATGTTTTTCCAGATTGGAGTTTTGAGAAGAAATTTGAGTTTTTTCTTTTAGACACTTATATGGGGTAAACTGGTATTTTTACCCTAGAAGATGATCTCATATAATTTTTTTGACCACTATTCCAGACTCATAATTGAGTGTTTACCCTAGTACAAAAGTTTGGTAGAATTATGAGCTGTTCAAATTTGAGAGAAGTAATTAGTAATTAATAATTAATAAATTAAATATTAATTTATTTACATAGGTTTGTTGGGTCATATTTTTTTAATGGAGCATTTGATTAAGATTCTATCTCCATTATTGAGTTTGGGATGGGAATTTTTTCCAAGGTAGGGTATAAACTCAAGTTGAGTGTCGGGGCCGGTTGGGACCCCCTTTTCATTTTCTTTTCATTTTTCCCTTTATTTTCTTTTCCTATTTTCCTTCATTCCTTATCCTATGGATTCTCATGAATTCCCCCATGGTATCTCTTTTACCATGAACTAATAGATAAATTGGGAGGGAAATAAAAAGAGATGGGGGGGAAGGTACTGCCACAGAGCTTGGGAAACACCATATCGTCGTACAGTGGCTGTGGATCATGGAAATGGGAGAAGCTTTGGCAGATTCCACCCAAAGGTAGTCTATTTTTTATGTTTTTATGAAAATAACAATATTTTAATTGTTTTCATGTTTTAAATCCCCATTATTCTTGCTTAGGACCCCTTGAGGGTCGATCTACTACTTTCAGGGTGGAAAATGGGGGGTTTTGGGGCGATTTGGGGGGTTTTTAGTTTAGGAAAACCCATGTACATTGTGTGTGGTTTAGGGAAAACACACTATGTGTTCTTCATTCTTGGGGAAGATGAATTTTATGAAGTTAATGTATTGTATGGGAATTGCACTCCATGTACTGCTACTTGACCATGTAGCTGAGTACCTAGCCAGGATACCCATGTAAGGGGCATATTCCATGTAGATTACACGGACATACCTCATGTGGTCCACATGCCATGTAGATATACATGACCATGTGATATACATGGAAATAACATTTGAGGTACATGGGTAGGTACCATGTGTAGGGTAAACACCATGTACATGGCCAACATTCTATGTACTTAGGTTTTTACATGCCATGTATGTATAGAGTACATTCCCATGTGGGGATTTGAGGGTACACACTATGTACCAGGGTACACATGTCATGTAATCCTCCCTTGCTACCATTCTTGGGGTTTTTTTCATGTCATTTTTCCTAGGAGTCAGAATTGGACCCATGATTAGTCCATTCTGAGTATATTTTCATGTATATTGTGATTGTGAAACCCTTGTGGTGTTTTAAGGACTCCTAGGCGGCATTTCTAGTTCTTAATAAATGGAGAGGATCTTCCTCTAATAATTGAATCCAATTGTTTCCTGAGAGTGAGACTTGACCTGAGATGATCCATGGGATATCTCTCTAGACTAATGCTTTTTTAGATTTCCCTTTGAGGATATATACCATGCAAGATGTTCCCTTCTATCCCAAGAGGTCGTGAGGCTAGTTGCTTTCAAGGATCCCCTGTAGGATTCCTCTGCTAACGTTTCTCCCTAGAGGATCCTATGTAGGATGCCTTTATCTTCTTATTATTACCAAGGGTCCCCTATGGGATTCTTTTGATTACATGATAACATAGATATTCCCTTGTAGGGTCCATTTACCTGTATATCATTTTGAGGATCCCATGTAGGATGCCTCTGTCTTCATACTCATTTGTTGAGGGTCCTATGTAGGATGCCTCTTCCTACATACCATTCCAAGGATCCCTTATAGGATGCATCTGTTGACTTTCTATTGGAGGATCCCATTTAGGATTCTTACTTTTACCTTTATAGCTAAGGATCCCAAGTATGATTCCTTTTATTATATATATACCTTGAGGATACCATGTAGGATACCTCTTAGTGTCTGACTTGAGGGATCTAGTGGGTACCCCATTATTTGAATGACCCTGATCTAGTATGTCGGGTTTCTGTAGATATGGTAGTGGATGTCACCATAGAACCTATGTCAAACTTGTAAGACCAAGTGGATGTATAAGTAATGGTGAGTTTATCCATTTTGTCACCCTCAATATCTTGTTTATAATTTCACATGTTTATTGCTGATGCATCGATGATAACCATATGTGCTTCCTGGTTGGTGGCTGTTGAGCCTAACATGATGCTTCCTTCTTTATCTTTGGGACACCCAGATGTTCTTCCAGGTATTTTTCATATTCATTGGGATTCCTAGACATTATTTCCTGGTATCTGGATTCTAATCCATTTTATTTATTATATTTACTAGCATACCCATAGGTAATACATAGGATCTGGCTATTAAGCCTATATATTAGACTATTAGACTTTTTAGATTTCCAAAGGTTCTTTCCGGGATCCAGATATTGAGTCTATGATTATAATATATGGTCATAGAATCTCTAGAAATGATACTATTGGATGATTACACTCTCCTAGGTGATGATGATGATTCATATATCCTTTGATTGATATGTGATGAGGATTAGTATGGTCTCCTTGATCTAATTATATTTTTGGATGATTACGCTCACCCGAGTGATAGGGGTGATTATGCTATCGCTGATTAGTTACTTGAATGTGGTGTTAGACATAGAATTTCACATCATTGGATACTCATGGATGATTGATCTCCCCCAAAATAGATACCTCCAAGGGAGGTCATAGAGTCTCACCGGTGATCTCTTCACCTGATTGCATAAGGGGAAGACCCTTAGGGTTCATCCTAGTTTCAAATTTCATGATCGCCTACAGAAAAGGACCTAGGGATCATAAATTGTACTATATTTACAAAGAATTAGTGGCATGGAATACATCATAGTGACCATTTATATGATGTAAAGACATACTTACCAAGAATGTATATTACAGTGATTGGAGGTGAGTACGGGTAAACCCAGGTTTAGGACAAGTATCCCCTTATGGTGATGAGTATCTCAAAGAAATTTCTGACACTAGTCAATGTAGGTATATGTTGATTGGGATTACATACCCATATATTGAATTAATGATACATGTCTTGAGTGGTACAACATCCTTATCTATGCCCTTGCACATGATGTCTAAGAGATCGGGATTACAGACCCAAGGATCGAATGGTGATAGTTTTATGTTATTTTATTCTCCTTACACATGTATACTTTTATTTATTTACATATGTATAGGTATGGTACTATACATATATATGCATATAAATATGGATATCCATGAAAACACTTTTATAGTAGACCAAGATTACGGACCTAGGGTTTGACTATGGTTTCACACTATTTTTTTACTTATTTTTTGTTGTGTTTTAGATAGGATGATCATATTACATGAGAATGCACTTATGAAATCAGATTTATAAGTTCATCATTAGGGTGGACTACTTATATTATATTATCACTTATTTAAATGAAGGTCAATGTACGTACAATCCTTATGTATGTTTTTTAGATTGAGCATAGTTGCATGGTGGATAGGCTGAGGTCCAATGTTGCATGATCGAGTGGGGACAATCTTATGATTTTTTCTGATCAGGCTAGTGCAGTTAAATAGTGTCTGGAGACTAGGTATATGGTCTAGATCATAGTTAGTAGTAGAGACCTAAACTTTTATTTCAGTTTATTTTATATTTCTGTATTTGTATGGTTGACCCAGTGGGTGACCGATGTTGTATGTATGGCATATCTATTCGAGATTTTATATAATTTTCATTTATTATTACAACATGTTCTATTTCAGTTTATTTATTGATTTATTACTATATTTTTTTATTTTTATGTATGATACTTATATATTTCCACTATTTTACTCTGATATGAGGGTATAGTCTCCCCACTATACCAGCTTTAGACCCTCGCTGCTAGTCGGTAGCCACTGACATATGGGGAGGTGCGATTGAGGCCTTATAACGAACCAGCTCGGAGCACCGGTTTAGTGGTATCCAGGTTAAGATGTTGAAAAGTGGTTTAGTGTTATTCCTTTCCTTGGATTTACTATTTGGGATATGGTATAAATGAGTATTAGGAATTTTTTGGAACCAGTTATGGATATCAGACTAATGCATCGATAACACTTGTTCTAGTAAGAAGACTTGGTTTCCATGGGAATGAGATTATTGTTTTGATATGAGATGTTATAGATGTATATGATTTTAGTCTTGAGTGATGCACATGTTGTGTGGATTTTATCATTTATTATGTATTTAAATCTCTTGAACCTTTGATAAGAGTTAGAGATTAATTTTGAATCTTGGTCAAAAAAGGAAAGAGGCCTATTATGCATCATATTTGGCTTGTAGGATTCACTTCATATAGAACTTCTAGTGTGTGATTATTAAAAATAACAATGTCTAATTGTTTAAGTGTCAACAAAAACCTAAATGGTGTTTTATGGTATAGGTTTTTTGTGGAATTATACTCAATTGAGCCTACTTACATATATATATATATATATATATATATATTTACTTATGATGGTAGGCTATATAGATCAATGTTGAGGTATTTTTTGGGGAGGATGATGACTTATTCCTCATGCACAGGAGGTACAGTGACCCTAGTAGGTCGATAAGGAACATGATACCCATGTGTTATATCCCTTGTAGGGTGTTCCTTCTCGATTTTAGTTAACTAAAGTGTTAGTAATAATCTATATAGTGGGTTCTTGAATAGATTGGAATGAAATTCTACTTAACTAACTTTAGTTTGTGGTTATCTAGTTGGATAAATGATTATGATTTCAATAGGTACCAAGAAGTTTCTCATGAACTGAACCACTAGGGGGTATTGCCATATATAGATGCTTGGTGAGTCTCAATTCAATATCTCTTCTACATTGGTATCATGACCTCTAGGGAGAAATTCCTCATGGGGATGCTCAGTGAGGATTGGAACATTATAGGTCATGTTTTTAGTTTTGAACCCTGTAGGTACTCATTGTGATATTTACCTTATTTATAGAGGTTTGATTTTTTGGGTTAGGTGGTTAGACCTTTTGATGCAGTTGTAAGACATGATCTGTAGGGATAGGCGAGAGAGCTATAGGCCCTTAGTTTTGAATCAGACAATAGAAGGTTGGAATTTGTTTTATTTTAGGGAAGATTATGTAAGAGTTTGGACCAATTTTATAAATTCCATTTTTTGGAATTTAACCTAGTTGTATGCTCATTTTGAGATCGATGCATGATAGGTTCTCAAGTTTTTTGATATAGGCATGTTGATGCGTTCAGTTTTTGACAAGCACCTAGGTTTCTTTGGTATCAAGACTTGCATCTATGGGTAGGATTTTTTAGGTTCCTAGAATGGTTGACTAGTGTTTCAAATGTTGTAAATGTATCCAGAACACCGGTAAACTCTCATGACTGGAACAAAGCTGGGTGATGGGCTATCTTTGAATAAATCACGACACATGTGAGATGCCTGATTTTGAAGAGGATTTCCAAGGGATATTCTGGATTAATGAAGCTAGCGTTCCATATATCATGGCCACCTTATCTTTTTAAATAAAGACTCATTGAAGTATGACTTGGGTGATAAAGGTATATGTTGGTTTCACGTGGTACCATTTTAATTGTAAATCGGTGAGTGGTTGGGTGTGAGACGAAGACTGATGTTTTCAATACATACCATGGGAATGGTTTCTCGGGAGTTATGGTTAAAATAGAGAAGTTCCCTCCATTGAAAAGGTGACATCCATAATGAATGGGGTACCGAAATATGGTTGACCTGTGGCTAAACATGAACAATCATTTTAGAGAGACTTGGTGTTTGGAGTTGGTTAAAGGAAAGTTTATCCTGTTTTATGAGAGTGTGGATCGATGAGATCTATACACAACATTCAATGAAATATTAGTGTAATTATAGTTAGAGATGATTATTCTCTATATTGAAATCATCTTGAGTATGCTAAGATAGAAAAAGGTCTATATCGATCTTCTTTTCTCTTTAAATATATTTCCTATCTTGATAAAGGAACTTGTTGAGGTTGTGCTTGAGGAGAATTATAAGGTAAGATTTATGGTGGGGAGTGCACCATTATCCATTTGGGGGTGTTGACCCTCATTTTAAGTTTAAAATTAGAGTTTTCCATGATCCTTTGGACTCAAATTTTGGTTGTGAGATGATGATAAGGGTATTCCTGTGGTGGGGAGTACCAGATCAGTCACAGTTAATGTATCCCATGTAGGAGACAGTTGTTGACATTATGAGACTGGTTGTTGGAAAGTTCATATAGCTTTTTTTATAGTTTCTTGAGTTGATAACATGAATTCTAGTATTACCACTAAGATTTTTAGGGATGAGAAGGTTTATGGTGAGGTGATTGTAAGGACCCATGTTTTTCCGGATGAGAATTATGAGAAAAAAATTGATTTTTTTCTTTTAGATGATTTTAAGGGGTAAAATGGCATTTTACCTTAGAATATGATCTCATATAATTTTTTGACCAGTCCTTTAGACCCGAAATGGGGTGTTTACCCTAGAACATGAGTTTGGTGGAATTCTGAGCTGTTCAAATTTTAGAAAAATAATAAAAATTTAATATTTAATAAATTAAATATTAATTTATTAGTGTAGGTTTATTTGGTCATATATTTTTAATGGAGATTCCATATTTACCATTGAGTCCAGGATAGAGATTTTTTCCTAGGTGGGGCATAAACTCAGGTTGGGCACTAGGGCCGACTGGGGCCCCATTTTATTTTTCTTTTCTTTTCTTCTTTTCTTTTCATCCTTCTACTATATATTCTTCACACACCCCCATGGGATCTCCTTCACATAAAAATAAAATATAAAGGGATATGGAGAGATAATTATAGAGAGGGGGAGAGGGAGGCACCACTACAGAGCTTAAGATGGGCCAGTTCGTCGTGCAGTGGTCGTGGAGAATGGAAATGGGTGAAGCTTCAACATATTTCTCCCAAAGGTTGTCCATTTTTATGTTTTTTCATAAATCCCTATAGTTTAATAATTTTCAAGTTTTAAATCTTTATTATTTATTATTAGGAACAATTTATGGTTGATCTACTTCCTTTATGGTGAAAATGGGGGTTTCAGGTCAATTTGGTGGGTTTTTTGTCCAAAAAAATCCATGTACACGGTGTGTGGTTCAGGGAAAACATGTCGCGTGTTCTTAATTTTTGTGGAAGATGAATTTTATGAAGTACATTCCCTGTATGGGCATTAAAATTCATATAATGGTACTTTTTAATATAGCCAAATACCCATCTATGCTGCCCATGTTAGGGGCACATGCCATGTAGAGTACATGGCCATACCCCACGTGGGTCACACACCAAGTATATATATACAGCCAATCAATATACATGGCTAGGAAATGTGAGTTACATAGGTAGGAATATAATGTAGGGTACACGATTTATAAAGGGCCAACATACCATGTACATGGGGTTTTACATGCCATGTCCGGCTAGAGTACACACCAAGGTGAGGCTCTGAGGGTACACACCATGTACTTTTCCCTTTCTATCATTCTTGGGGTTTTCATGTATTTTTTCCCAAGAGTCGTAATTAGACCCATGAGTAGTCTATTCAGAGTATCTTTTCACATAGATCGCGATAGTGAAACCCTTGTAAAGTTTTAAGGACTCATAGGTGGAATTTTAGGTTTTTCCTAAATGGAGAGGATCTTCCTCTAGTAATCAAATTCGGTTGTCTTATGAGAGTGAGAATTAATTTGAGATTAGCCATGAGATATTTGTCTAGATTGATCCCTTTGTAGCTTTGCATTTGAGGATGTATCCCTTGCGAGATTTTCCCTTCTAGCCCAGGAGGCTGTGAGGTTATTTTCTTATGAGGATCCCCTATCGGATTCCTCTACTTACATTTATCCTGATAGGATCCCATGTAGGACGCCTCTATATTTTTACCATTACCAAGGGTCCCTTAGGGGACGAATTTTATTATGTATTGACCTAGAGAGTCCCTTGTAGGACCCCTTACCTATATATCGTTAAGAGGATCCCATGTAAGATTCCTCTTCCTTCATACTCAGTTGTTGAGGGTCAAGTGTAGGATTCCTCTTCCTATATACCATTCCTAGGATCCCTTATAGGATGTATTTTTTGACTCTCTATCATAGGATCCCATGTAGAATTCCTCCTTTTACCTTTATAACTAAGGATCTCAAGTATGATGCCTTCACTTATGTGTTAACCTTGAGGATCCCAAGTAGGATGCCTCTTAGTGTTTGACTTGAGGGACCCAGTGGGTGACCCATTGTTTAACCAACCTTGATATAGTATATCAGGTTTGGATAAAGATGGTATTAGGTTTCACCTTAGAAACCATGCCAAATTTGTAAGTCTAAGTGGATGTGGAAGTAGTGGTGAGTTTAGGAATTAGGCCAAACTAACTCTCTGGTTTATAATTTCACATGTTTATTGTTGATAAAATGATGATCACTAGAGGCCCTTCCTAGTTGGTGGTAGTTGAGCCTAATGCGATGCATCCTTTTTTCTCTTTGGGATACTCATACATTATTCCTAGGATCTATCTTATTCCTTATGATTTCCATACACACTTTCCTAGGATCTATATTCTGAGCCATGTTATTTCTTATATTTACTGGAATAACTAGAGGTACTACCTAGGATCTGGCTGTTAAGCCTGTATGTTTGACTATTAGACTATTGATATTTCTCGAGGTGCTTCCTGGAATCCAACTGTTGAGACCATGATTATGATATACAGGCATGTAATCCATAAAAATGATACTTGTGGATGATTACACTCTCCTGAGTGATGATGATTATTCCACTCTCCTATGATTGATATGTTATGAGGATGATTATTCTATCCTCAATCGAATTACACTCATGGATGATTATACTCACATGAGTGATAAGGATGATTACATTCTCCCTGATTGATTACTTGACCACGATGTTAGACATGGAATTTCACATCATTGTATACTTATGGATAATTATGATATCCTAAGTTATAGGGATGATTACTCTCTCCCTTATTAGAGACCTCTAGGGGTGGGAATGTCCTCGCACAGGTGAGCTCTTCTATAGATCTCCTAAGGGTTAGACCCTTAGGGTTCACCCGAGTTCCAAATTTTATGAATGCCTATGAACCAATACCTAGGGATTAAAAATTGGATTGGATTTACATGAAATGAGAGACATGATATCCAACTTAGTGACTATTTACAAGATGTCCAGACATAATTCCCTATAATCTATATTATTGTGATTCGAGACGAGTACAGGTGAACCCAGGGTTAGGAAGAGTATCCCCCTATGGTGATGTAGCTTGGTCAGAGAAATTTCCAGCATTATACGAAGAAGGTATATATTAATTGGGATTATGGACCCATAGATAGGCTTAATGATACATGGATGGAGTGGCACAATGTCCAACTTAATTCCCTTTCACATGATGTCCAAGCGATCAGGAATACAGACCCAAGGATCTTCTGCTAATGGTTTTGTGTTATTTCAATCAACTTACTCATGTATAATCATATTAATGTACACATATAGGTATGTTACTATAAATATATACACATATAAATATGGATATACATTATAACACTTTCCCATTCGATCGGGATTACAAACCCAAGGTTTGATTGTGGATTCACACAATTTTTTTTACTCATATTTTTAGTTAGTCTCCGTTAGTCTGAGTATATTGCATGAGAATTCACTTATGATAATATATTTATAGGTTCCTCATTAGGGGTGTCCTAATTATATTATATTCTCACCCCATTATGCACACCCTGGTGTGTGTATAAACTATATGTATTCTTTTCAAGTTGAGTGGATTTGAATGGTTTATAGGGTTGAGGACTAGTATTGCATGATCAAGAAGAGACACTTGTGTGGGTTATTCTAATTAGGCTAGTTCACTTCGACAGTGTTTGGATACTAGGTATGTGGTCTAGATCAGATTTGGTAATAAACCCCAGTACTTTTATTTCAGTTTCTTTTGTATTCCAATATCTGTACGGTTGGCCTAGTGGGTGACTAGTGTTGTATGTATGACATAACTGTTCAGGATTTTATAGCATTTTCATTTATTATTACAACATGTTCTATTTCAGTTTATTTATCACTTATGCACTTTGTTTATTTACTACTATGTATGATACTTATCAATTTCTACTATGTTACTTTTATATGAGGGTATAGTCTCCTCATTGTACCACCTTTAGACCCTCTCTACTATTCAATAGCCTCTGGCGTATGGGGAGGAATGCTTGAGGCCTTGTAATAAACCGGATAAGTGAACTGGTTTATTGAAATCTAGTTTGGTACATTACACGATTTCCCGTTTTAATTTAGTATTTATAGCTATAAATCCTTTTAATATCTTAAGGTTCGATTTACATTATCACATATCCTCATGTTTTCAGAGTCTGAATAAGGGTATGTAGTCTGTTGTGATTCATCCAGATCTAGGTTGGGTTGTGTTATCATCCAAGGAGATAATGTTTTTTTCTTATGGATCATTAATGTTATGAGTTTTTGAGAAGAATTAACCAACATAATATTTAGAGTTGGATTCTATAGTTCATGCCTTAAATTCATGGCACAAATTTCTTTTTGGTGAGAAATTTACAGTGTTTACAGATCATGAAAGTTTAAAACACATTTTTTTCATAAAAATATTTGAATATAAAGAAATGTAGATGGGTGGAATATCTATGTATTATTGACTTTGAATTAATGTATACACTTAGAAAAGGAGATTTTGTAGCAGATGTATTAATCAGGAAATCATATAATCAGCTGGACAAAGAGGCTTCAGATCAATGGACACTAATGTCAGTTATTGCTAATATGAATATGGATTGTGAAAATCAATGTGTTTTTGTAGTTTTCTTTAAATTTTATCTTATTCATAATTTATTCAATCAAGTTAAATATGATCAGGTATTCAAGCCTGAATTTTTATCCATGAGGTCAAAACTCAATGGTTGGGAGACCATTGAGGTGTGGATGATATATGGGAGATCTATGTTCTGTTTTAGAGGTCAAATTATGGTACCTAAAACCTAACAAGAATAAATTCTTTATGAATACCACCATTCATGATAATCTATTAATCAAGGTATCCAAAATTTATATAATTTATTGAGAGCATATTTTTGGTGGGCTGGAATGAAAAGTAAAGTGGTATAGTTTGTCTCGTGATGCCACACCTTTCAGTAGGTTAAGGTAGTGCACCAATGACCAGCTGGTATGTTTCACTCTTTACCGATTCCCATGTGGAAATTAGAGTAGATAACCATGAATTTTTTGATAGGTATACCAAGAATAGTTATAAAACACAATTATATATCGGTGATTGTGGATCGAATCACAATTCTACTCACTTAATCCCTATTCGTGAATCCAATACTGTAAAAGATATGTCCAAAATCTACATTTTAGAAAATATAATGTTTAATGAAATTAAAATTTCAATTGTGACTGACCAGGACCCTAGGTTTTCATATTGGTTTTGTAATTTCTTTCTAGAAGCTCTTGGAACTAAATTGACTATGGGAACATTTTATCATTCTCAAATGGATGGATAATTCAAACGAACAATCCAAACATTGGATGACATGACTAGAGCATGTGTGATAGACAATGGAGGCTCATGGAAGGATTATATACCAATGGTGGAGTTCTCATACAATAAAACCTATCAATCCTCGATACATATGTCTCACTTTAAAGTATTGTATGACCGTACTTGTTATTATCTACTTTTTTGGGTGAAAAATAGTGAACCTTCACTTATTAACCCTAGCCTTATGAAAGAGATAATATAGAAAATTATACTGATCAAGAAAACAATGGAGACAGATCTGATTCATTATAAATCATAAGAGAATCATCATCGATGGACTTTACCCTTTGTTATGGATAATCATGTGTTCTTTAGAAAATATCAAAGGTTAGGGAATCATCATTTTAGTAAAAAAGGAAAGTTGTATCCATAGTAAATGAACCCTTTTGAGATAATTGAACAAGTGGGTTATGTGGATTCTCACTTGTCTTTAACACTAAAGATCAATTTCATGCATAAAATGTTTCATGTATCTCAATTTAATAAGTATGAGTTTGATCCTAACTATGTGATTTGATAGAACCATGCTGATCTTAAACCAGATGCTACATTGATTCATGTGAAAATATAGATTGTGGATAGGAAATAGAAGCTATTTTATGGGAAAATATTTAGTTTAGTATGGGGTTTATGGAATCATGGTCAGATTTAGGAAGAGTTAAGGGAGCATGAGAAGGAAATTCTAGATAAATGGTCCGAAATCTTCCAAAACAACACCAATTTTCCATTTTTTGAGGAAAGAAAGACCAATGGTGGAGAGAATGAAACACCCCATAGTTTTAGGCACTTTACCCTTGTTTTTCATATTTTCAAGCTATATAATTATTAGGTTAGTTTTTAAGAGTTTATGCAAGGTTTTGGGATGTTTTGGGAGTGTTTTGGAGGTTCTTAGTTTGATAATAGTTAGTAGAAACAATTCACCACCTCCAAGAAACCATGAAACATGTTTTAGGAGTCACTGAGAAGGTGTATAGTTGGCACAAGGTTTGAGATAATCGTGTGAGTACCTAGGGTAAACCATGTGATAAGAGACAATGGGAGAATAACGGTTTTCACACAGTTTGTGAAACCATGTGAGGTGTTGGTATTGAGATATTTTCACCACATGATTGGTACACAATTTTCCATACCATGTGGCCAAACTGTGCGACCCTTTGGATATTTTTCAGTGGCACGCACATAGTTTGACAAACCATGAAATATAACCTTGTGAAGTAAATTTTTTACCCTAAAAATTGTTTTTTTAATTTTCATTAAGTATCGGAAGCCTCATTAGTCTCTTATTATTCCAGGATCTTGAACCCCCCTTCCTCTCTAGGTTTTCAAGAAAATTCATTTCAGTGTGAATGTGACTTTTATGTGAATCAAAGTGTGTTAAATATATAGAATCAACAATAAGTTATTATTATTCCATATTCCATTATATATACTTTTCTAATCTTTCTTAGATTCATAAATTTAGTAATCTATTGATGGATCTATGTTCTATGATGTAAATCATGATGAGATATTATTGTATCCATAGAAGAAAAGGTGTTGTATGTCAAAATCTAGAAGTTATTAGTGCTATTATTAATTTTCACAATCCGTTGAGAGGTATGTGGATTATATCTCATATATAATATTCTAGAACTTTAATTCTTAGTATTCTATTTTTTTTGAATTTTCTATGGTTTAGTTGTATGATTTTATGAATATTTTTTGGGTGTTTCATAGAAATTGTGGAAAATTGGATGGATTTTGGAAAACCCATTTTCTTATAATTTTAAAATGGAAATTTTAAAATTATAGAATGGGGTTTATACATAAAAAATGTTTAATGAAATGATTTTAAATTAAGAATGATTTCATGTGAAATTTAATGGCTTGGAATAAGAAATTATTGGGTTGGTGCGTATTCAAAGTGGATTGGTAGTGGTTGGAAGTGCCGCCGTCAAGGTAGGAAAAGTTATGATCATGGAGTACCAACATCAATGGTAACACCAAGCTTGAGTGTCTCGAGTGTATTGAGTGAATTTAGTGTATGGATATATGTGTGTGTGAGTGTACATGGGAATGATTATTCTAAAAGTTCCCAGTCAGAGTAATGTATCACTGAGAGGGGAAGGGGTGAATCAGTGACACTCTTTTTATTTTATGTTTCTTTTCAATTGAAATAACCTTCAGATCCTAGTATAGATTTCAATTACCTACTAAAAACAACCAAAACATACATCCACATGAACACAAATATTAACAAGGTTCATTATTCAATGAGAATAACTATGTCCTTGGTATGGTTTGGAAATGATTCAATACCATACAATCCACTAAGAAAAAAATCCTTGGATTACAATGAGTAGGAAGTACCCTTACACTCATGTAGCACTATGAAACAATAAAACTAGTTCATGTGCATCCTCTTAGCATAATAAGGTAATACAATTTTTTTGTAATAAATCATGTTACCTGAGCTTCTTTTCAATTCAACAAATGTATTCAAATTGTAATATAATTCATCAATTACTTACCCAGAAGAATGGTAAGAAACACTTAGACTTTGTTATGAAACACTGAGTCCGATCTTTTTCGAGTTCGATTTCTCTGAGTCAGATTCATACAAAACAATGCTCCCAGTACAATTTTATGATATAATACAATAGAGTAGAATTGACACCACTGCAATTCCTGAATAAAATTGTCAATCCAAAGAGAATACGAATGAATCAGCACCACCCAAAAAAAATTTCAATCCAAATATAATTGATCTCTTATTCTCTCTAGAAACCCTAAGCATCTCTCTCTTCTGAAGTGAATAGTGAAAGTCACACAAGTACAATGCACTTCACTCCTTTTATAAGTAACCCAAAACATGTTTAGGAGAGATTCACAAAACAATTTCCCTATCACTTAAATTCACTGAAATCTGAATTTCTCATGAAATATCAAAGCAATAATGACTTCATCAACGCTTCTAGATCCTTCTCGAAACTTCTACAATCTTCATATCTTCTTTTCCAGACTCCCATTTCAAATTTCAATACGATTACAATTGATGATTAAAACATGGGTCTGATCATCTGAATCCAATTCTTTTATGCTGATTTCCTCAAAACAATGCTTGATATGATACCAATTGAATGTTTTTGAAGAAATTCACTTATCCACTTGAGATACAATCACTATTTTAAATTAAAGGCTCCCCCTTGGAAATTCATTCATCAATATCCACTTTATTTTATTTTCTCTTGACCCTATTGAGAAAACACATCTTCACATTCAAAACTTGTGCTTGAATCATGACTACCTTCATGAATTTGAATTCATTGAGGATCAAATATAGCATCATCTAACTTCAATTGGAATATATTGTAACTTTCTATTCATTATTGTTTCTTTCTTTTCATCTCAACCGAATCATGATCTCTTTTGAATACAAATGGTTTGGATATAGTCATCTTGAATACGATCATTCTAGATACGATCATTTCTGGTTACAATAATTTTGGTTATGATTATTCTGGTTACGATCATTTTGGTTAGGATCGCTGGTTACAATTACAAGTTACGATTGATGGGTATGATCTAATATAATCTGAAAAAAATGATCTTCTCAGATATGATACAATTTGAAAACAATAATATTCCCAGATACTATACAAAACATTATGAATATGATTCATTTTTGAATGGTATCACCACTTCTCTTTTTCCTAGATCCGATCAATTACAATCTGAATATGATTCATTCTCAACTGACACCACCTCTTTCCATTTCTTCTACCTGAATATGATTGTTTTGAAAAAATATTGGTGTCTCATCTTTCAACGACATCAATTTTTTCCATCTTAACCACTTCGATCAGCACCACTTTCCATCAACATCACCTTTTCAATCGGTATCACATATTCCATCGACACTACTTTTCATTAACACCTCCTGAATATAAATCAAAACCATATCTTTTACTTCCACCCAGTATCCAATTTTTTTTTAAATACAATTAATATAATCTGGATATGATTGTTTTGAAAGAAAATCAGCACTACCTATTCAATCTGAATACGATTGTTTTCTGACTGTTTTGAAAAATAATCGGTACCACTTCTTTCTCTCTTCCATATGAATACGATAAATCTGAATACAATTGTTTTCTGATTATTTTGAGAAAAAATATAAATACAATTATTTTATAATTGTTTTGAAAATCAATATGTATATGATTTTTTTCAAATTGGGAGAATCTATTTCACTCCTCCTTTATTCTATCAATCTTGCATCACAATTTTTGACATAAACTTGTGATTTATATTAAATACAAACTAGAAAATCATTGTCACAATTGAAACACAAGTTTCACATCAGTTCTAGTGTGAAACCGATGAAAATTAACTTCCAACATGATACATTCTCCTATGAAACTAATTATTCCTGAAATCGATAAATTCTTTCATAAAACAAATTCTCAAAACAATTGTTGCCAAAACAAAGTGAAGTGATTTATTTTCTTAAAAACCAACCATGACAACAAAAGACAACTCTTGAAACCTTCATCACCTTCATCATCAACTTGGTCCAAACAATCTCCCCCTTTGTATTTTTTTTCAACCAAGTTTCATAATTTATTGAACTTTATAACCTCATGAAATAGATTACATATCTATAATTCTATGCCCATGTGAGCTAACTCATTGAAGGAAGCAAGAATCATAAATAGAAAAACCATGCTATCTAAAAAAAGTGATCACGAAAACCTCTTTATTTTCTTCTTTCTCTATGGAATAAAATTCAATTTATTTTCCTATAACCACTCCAATAAATAGTTAGAATAGTTCACACACTAAACAATGCTGAATTCACAGCTTACCCACAACTCTCTCTTTTGTGAAATAGATTTATGAAACAAAACAATTATCCCCTTTGAAAAAATAGTCCAAAGGTAAGATAAGAGAGGGAAAAAATACACATACCTCAACCTTGAAGAGAAAGAGGTTGGACGCCCATGTTCAACCTCATTTTGGAGAATGATTCCTTTGATAAAGGTTTTTTGAAACTATTAGCAACTTGTTCCAATGTTGGAACAAACTCCAGATTCAATTAATTCTTCTCCACATTATCTTTGATGAAATGATATTTGATATCAATATTTTTTGAATGATAATGTTGCACTAGATTCCTGGTGATATTTATTGTACTTTGATTGTCACAAACCAATAACAAGGGTAAATTCACTTCATCAAGTAAATCTTCCAATTGTGTTTTCATCCACATAAGTTGAGTAGTGTATTGAGTAGAAGCAACACACTAAGATTAAGTAGTACTGAGAGTTACTGAATTTTGTTTCTTTGAATGCCAACTAAAACAATTATTTCCTAGAAATAATACCCCACTAGATATGGATCTTCTATCATCAATATTTCCTGCCCAATCTGCATCTAAATACCCATATAAATCAATACTATCTGAGCTAAAATACCTGATTCCAAATTTTATTGTGCTATGATGTATCTATGAATTCTTTTTACCACAATAATATGTGATTCTATTGTATCACTCTGAAATCTATCACATAAGTCAACATTATAAACAATGTCTGGTCTTGAGGCATTCAAATAAAATATAATTCAAACCAGCTTTTGATAATCTTTCTAATCCACTTCTTTTCTATCTCCATCATTAATCATCTTTGTTCCTAATGAAATGGGTGTGGAAACAGGTTTTGAATTTTCCATGCCAAACCGCTAAAGAGGTTGTTTTGCATACATTTCTTAGGAGAGGAAAATGCATTCTTTCTTTTTTTGGATTTTTAACCCAAGAAAGTATTTCATTTTTCCCAGTATGTAAATTTCAAATACATTCTTCATTTCTTCATAAAATCTTTCACAACTTCCTTCATCATTCCCAATAAAGATAATATCATCAACATAAATAATTACAATGAGAGAATACTCTTTACATTCTCTGATGTAAAGATTTCTATCCACTATTCCTTTTTTAAAATTCATCTTTTTTAATCATGTATCCAATTTGGAATACCATTAACTCAGAGATTATTTTAGTCCAAACAATTCCTTTTTCAATATTCAAACATAACCTTCATCTTTTCCAATAACAAAGCTGAAAGGTTGTTCAATATAAACCTCTTCTTCAAGATCACCATTTAGTAATGAAGATTTAACATCCATTTTAAAGACTTGTAGCCTCGTTATGTAGAAATATCAAGAAATATTCTGATTATTTCAAGTCTTCCCACTGGAGCAAAGGTTTCATCAAAAATCAATACCCTCAATATGTGAATACCCTTTGTAAACCAATCTTGATTTGTTTCTTATAACATCACCTTTTTTATTCATCTTGTTTCAAAAAACCCATTTTGTTCCAATGATGTTTTTGTTTTCAGGATTGGGTAATATTTCCCATGTATTATTATTTTCAATTTAATCCAATTTTTTATTCATGGATTGAACCCATTATGGATGCAGAAATGATTATTTCACATCATTTGGTTCCACTTTTGAATACAAAGAAGCATGCGTAATAGAATTGGTTTTTCTTTTTGTTTGAACCTTCTTATTTTGATCACCAATTATATTCTGTGCTTCCACATGTTTCCTAATCCTTGGATAATATTTTCAATTGTCTTCCTCAACACCGGAAATAGATGAGTCTGATTCTTAACCTTTATTAGGATTACAATCGTTTGTATACTTATCAAAATTATCTTTTTCAACTTTCTCAACTTCATTGTCTACTTGGACTTTATTATCTTTTTGAGAGGTTTCAATAAATTTTACATCAATTGTATAAAAAATTCATCCTATTTCTTTGTTGAAACATCTATATCCTCTTCCTTCTGGAGTGTAGTTGAGGAAGATTCCATCCTCACCTTTCTGCTCAAACTTACCATAGTTTCCACCTCTCTTCTTTATAATACAGGGACTCCAAAAAACTTTAAAGTTCTTCAAACTTGGAGTTTTTCCAAAAAACAAATTCATATAGAGTAATACCTGATTGAGGCCTATAAAAACAGTGGTTTAGAATATAAATAAAAGTAATCAAGGCTTGCCTCCAAAAGTAATTAGAATGGCCATGATCAAGTAACATGGTTCTTCCCATTTCCACTAGGCTTCTATTATTTCTTTTAGAAACCCCATTTTGTTGGGAAGTGTATGGAGAGCTATACTCATGATGAATTATATGATTCTCAAGATAGTATTTAAACTCTTCACTTTTGTATTCACCACCATTATCAGTTCTCAATTTCTTCATAAAATATCCACATTCTTTTTTAGTTTTTCTTCTAAAAATTTTAAAATTTTTCAAAGCGTCTGATTTGTGTTTCATATACATAACACAAGTAATGTGAGTAAAATAATAAATTAAAGTAATTAAGTACTTATCTCTATGTGTTTATTATTTTCTCATTGGCCCACATATATAATAATTGATCAGATCTAGGGGTTGTTTTGAACAAATATCAACTTTCTTATGCACATAATTTGTAATTTTTTCTTTCTAGGAGATAGTGCAACACCAATCTCTTCTTCTTGGAAAATTAGGAATGTCTCAAACACTATATCTTTTAGATAACTTAATCATGTTTCTCTAACACATATTTCCAAGACTTTTATGCCATAACTGATTCTCTTCCACCATACTTGTGTAACAAGAGTTTTATGAATCATAAACCTAAAACAAATTTCCTTTAATACATTATCCTCTTATAACAATATTTCCATATTATTCACTCTTTACAATAAATCCATATTTCTTGAAGATAAACTTGTTACCCTCATCACACAATTGCGAGACACTTATCATGTTGCATTTCATCCCATCAACATACAATGTTTTCTTAGATTTTATCTTTTATTTTCCAATAATGGATGACCCAACACCTTTTATTTTCAATGGTTCATCATTTCAAAATGTAATTGTGAATTATTTATAATATTTTACATCCTTCAAAAATTTCATGTCTCCTGTATTGTGAGAAGAACACCCACTATCAAGTATCCAGGGTCGTTCTCCTTTCATGTCTTTTAATGCAGTTTTAACACCAAATGCCTTTTCTCCATTCTTTTAATTCTTCACTTTTGAATTTTGAGAATTGAGAATCTATTGCTGAGCAAGTAAAAAAACAAGAAATACTTTTACAAGGTGTCCAGGCTGTTCACATCTTTTACAAATAGATTCCAAGGGTTGGAACCTATTTTCAATCTTCACTTCATTCTTTTCATATTTCTTCAAGATAACCTTCCCATTTTTCTTTTTTTGAGGAGATTGAATCCCCCTCAATATATTAATTTTATAACCAATGGGATAATATTAATATTGTTGATTGAACCAACACATACTTGATGTGTGCCCAAATTCCCCACAATACCAGTAATACCAATAGAAAGAGTATTTTCCTCTGAAACTTCCATACTGATCAGAATTGTGAAATCATTTCTCAACCATATTCTTTTAACTTTAAATTTAATTCTTCTTCTTATTTTAATCCTTGATAGGATCAGTGGTATTTGGAAAATTTTTCAGATCTAGGATGTTTTGATACATTTTTCGATTTAGGTTTCCATAAGACTTTCAAAACTTCCAGCATTATTCTTTGCATAAATGACTTCATTATTATTCTCAACATTTGAAGGTATATTTTGTTGAACATTCTCAAGTTTCTCATTATGAGAACATTCAACAACTTTAGTGATAGAGTTTTGGAAACATAGACTTTTCTTTTCAGCTTCAGAGAGTTTTTGTTGAAAAAGTTCATAATCTTCTTATTTTAATTTCAAATTCACCACTAAATGCTCATTAAGATTCTTTTATTCTTCTAGTAATTTATTCAGGTCATCAATATCTTTGATCGGATTTTATTTCTCACCAGAAAAACATTCCTGGTTGCTTGAGCATTCATCTTACAACTTCTTGTTTTTCTTTTCAAGCCTTTTGATCTTTCTCAGACATTATTTAAACTCTTCTTTTAAATGAATTTCAAGATGAGTTTATTCTTCTTCAGAACCAATTATTTCAAATTATTCATCATTCACTATTTCAATGAAAGTATTTTCATTTCCACACTCAATGGATTTTTCAGATTCAACATCACTCTCTTTTTATTTTTCATATTTGAAAAAGAAACTTCTTCTTTTTTGATTTGAAGAATTTATTTTCTTTTCCTTTGTCTCCTTTTTTATTCCATGATATTATTGTATTTGTTTCTTCAATATCACTATCCTCTTATTTATTTATTTGAGGAAAATTAGTCGCAAAGTGACCAACAACTCCACATTTAAAAAATTTCAAGGGAAGTTTCCCTTTGTATTTCCCTATACCTCTTTTCACATTATTATAAAAAAAGGATAAGATTTCATTGAGATTTTTACATAACTCATTTTCAAAGTCAAAATCACCAGCTTCATCTTTAGTAACAATATTATTTGACTTTTCATTCTTCATAACCTTGAAAGACAATTCTATATCAACCTTTTTGTCTATTTATTGCATTCTATATTCTCATTTCATAAGTGATAAGAGTGCTATGTAAATCATTAAGAGATAATGTTTTAGGATCTCTATCTTCCAATGAAGAAACTTTTGTATAAAATTTTTTAGGTAGGAATTTTAATATCTTTTCAAAAACTATAGAATCTTTTATATTTTCACCAAGTCATCTAATGGTACTCACAATGTCATTCACCCTGGTAAAGAATTCCCCAATAGATTCATGCTCACCCTTCTTAAAATATTCATACATCAATCTCCATATTTTTAACTTTTCATTATTCACTTTTGTGTTTCCTTTGTATATGTTTTTCAATTTATCCCATATACCTTTACCTATGGAAACACCTTTCACTGTCAAGAATTCACTTTCAAAAAGTGATGATAATATAGAATTCTTGTCCCTTCCATTATTCTCAAGAAACTTCTTGTCAACAGGTGTAAGTGGAGAACTATCAGAAATGGGAGGAAACCCAACTATTGCAGATTCAATAACATCATAACTAATAGAAAAAAGATATGGAAACATTCTATATTTCCAGATATGATAGTTCATTCCATAAAATACTGGAATAACTTTACTATTCACACAATTCACATTCTCCATCAGCAAATAATAGAAAAGGGAAACTTCTTATGATACCACTTGAAAGTGCCCAGTCAGAATAATGTATCCCTGAGAGGGGGAGGGGGTGAATGAGTGATACTCTTTTTCTTTTATGTTTCTTTTCAATTGAAACAACCTTGGCCTCCTGTTAGAGATTTCAATTCCCTGCTGAAAACAAAAAAACACACATCCATAGGAACATAAAGATTTACAAGGTTCACTATTCAATAAGAATATCTACGTATTTGGTATGGTTTATAAATGATCAAATACCATAAAATCTACTAAGAAAACAATCCTTGGACTACAAAAATTAGGAAGTACCCTTACACTTGTGTATCACTATGAAACAATACAACTAGTTCATATACAACCTCTTATCACAATAAGGTAATATATTTTTTTTGTAACAACTCATGTTACTTGCGATTCTTTTCAATTCAACAAATGTATTCAAGTTGTAATACAATTCATCAATTCCTTAACCATAAGAAAGGTAAGAAACACTTGTACTTTATTATGAAACACTGAGTCTGATATTTTCTGATTCCGATTCCTCTGAGTCCGATTCTTAAAAAATAATTCTCCTAGTCTGATTTTCTGATATAATACAATAGAGTAGAATCATCACCACTACAATTCCAAAATACAATTGTCAATATGAATAGAATATGAATGAATCAACACCACCCAATTTTTTTTTCAATCTGAACAGAATTGATCTCTTCTTCTCTCTAGAAACCCATAGCTTCTCTCTCTTCTAAAGTGAACAGTGCAAGTCACACAAGTAAAATGCACTTCACGCCTTTTATAGTTGAACCAAAACATGTTTAGGTGGGATTACCAAAACACTTTCCCACTCACTTAAATTCACCCAAAAATAAATTTCTCATGAAATCTTGGAGAAATTATGACTTCATCAATCCTTCTTGATCCTTATCAAAACTTCTACAGTCTTCATCTCTTCTTTTCCATACTCTATTTCAAATGTCAATACGATTAAAATTGATGAGAAAAACATGGGTCTGATCATCTAAATTTGATTCTTTCAGGTTGATTTCTTTATAACAATGCATGACACCATACCAATTGAATGTGTTTTAAGAAATTCACTTCTCCACTTGTGAAACAATAACTCTTTTAAATGAAAGGATCCCCCTTGAAAATTCATTCATCAATATCCACTTTATTTTATTTTCTCTTGAACCTATGGAGAAAAAACATATTCACATTCAAAATCTATTCTTGAATCATGACTACCTTTAGGACTTTGAATTAATTGAGGATCAACTTTAGCATTGTCTGACTTCAATTGGAAAGTATTGTAACTTTCCATTCATTCTTGCTTCTTTATTTTCATCTCAACCCAAGCATGATCTTTTTTGAATTCAAATGGTCTGGATACAATCATCATGAATATGATCATTCTGGATATGATCATTTCTGGTTACGATCATTCTAGTTACGATCATTCTAGTTATGATCATTTTGGTTATGATCATTCTTGTTATGATCGATGGTTATGATTTCTAGTTTTTATTGCTAGTTATGATCTAATACAATTTGAAAACAATGATATATCTGGATATGATACAATCTAAAAACAATGAAATTCCCAAATACAATACGAAACAATCTGAATATGATTCCTTTTTGAACGGTATCATCGCTTCTCTTTTACCTAGATCCGATCAATTACAATCTTAACATGATTCATTATCAATTGACACCATCTCTTTCCATTTATTCTACCCGAATACGATTGTTTTGAAAAAAATAGGTGTCTCATATTCCAAATGCATAACCTTTCCCATTAGCACCACTTCGATCGACACCACTTTCAATTGACATCACCTTTTTAATCAGTATCACCTATTCCATCGACACCACTTTTCATCGGAACCACCTGAATACAAATCAAAACCATATCTTTTACTTCCACTCGATATCCAATTATTTTTAAAGACAATCGATACAATATGGATACAATTGTTTTTAACGACAATCGACATTACCTCTTCAATATGAATATGATTGTTTTCTGATTGTTTTGAAAAACAATCAGTACCAATTCTTTCTCTCTGCCATTTGAATACGATAAATCTAAATACGATTCTTTTATGATTTTTTTGAAAAAGAAATATGAATACAATTATTTTCTGATTATTTCGAAAAACAATCTAGATACGATTATTTTCTGAATGGAATCATCTCTTTCACTCCTCCGTTATTCTATTAATATTGCATCACAAGTTCTCACATAAAATCATGATTTATATGAAATACAAACCAACAAATCATCGTCATAATTGAAACACAAGTTTCATATCAGTTTTAGTGTGAAACTGATGAAAATTAAATTCCAACATGATACATTCTCATGTGAAACTGATTCTTCCTGAAACTAATCAATTATTTCATAAAAAAGTCTCAAAACAATTGTTTAGAAAACAAAGTGAAGTGATTTATTTTCTTCAAAACCAACCTTGACAACAAAATACAACTCTTGAAACCTTAATAACCTTCATCATCATCTTGGTCCCAACATATTCTAAGTAACAATGTATGGAAATGATCTTATTTATGATTTTATCATATTTTTTCACTTATGGATTTATATAAACTATTTTACTTCTTTTCATATGTTTTATATGAAATGTTATAACCATGTATTTTCCTAGTGTAATGTGTTGGGGAGTCTATGGGGAATGCGAAATGTGTTTATAGTCACCCCCTGCATAATATACTAGGATATAAGGATGGGGAAGATATAATATTTCTCTAGCAGTTCATCTTGAAACATTGGGAATAATAGGTGGTGTTTGAGCTTGGATCATGTTCAAGTGGTACTTGGGATGTTCTCTTTGATGTCTTTGAGTTTTTTGGTCTTTTGGTTTTCTTCTATTGATTATCCATGATTCTTTGTCACTATGATATTTTTTGGTTATTTATTTGAGTTGTATTATTTATATTATGCCTCATATAAGTGGATTGGATGTTTATGTTTCATTTTGTTGAGTTTTTTTACCTTAAAAGGGAAAATAACCCATAATATTTCCTAACCTCTTGGTATTTATTGACAACCATTAGTGTATTGGGGATGTGACTTAAGATTAGTGACACTCCATCTATTCTAAAGACATTGCGTGGGGGTGAGATGTTACAAAATTGAATAACCAAGAGCTTCTTGAGCTTCACTTATTATTATTATTCTTCTTATTATTCAACCACTACCTATTGTGTGTTTTCCTTGACAACATCCTTGTTTGGTTTCAAAAGTGTTGATTCTGCATAAAAATCATGAGGAAAATTATATAAAATTCCATTTTATAAAGATTAAAATAGGAATAATTCAAATCTTCATGATCCCCCACATTGTTATTGTATATCAAGTTAGATTTAACGACACCTGGAACTTCTTCATCATTGAATTACAACACTATATTCTTCTCAATAATGGTTACTTGATCTGCATTGTTATCACTCTCTAGAGAAAGCATAGGTGTTGGTTCTTCAACACAAAAAAAGAGTATTTAATAGTTTTTAACAATAATGTAAAATAAAAATCAAGTGAATATGAAGTTAAGTAAAATCCCTTTATTTGATAAATATATTGTGCATGTTCTTATTAGAGGACCATTTATAATATTTCTAATAGTTATGGGAGAGAATGATTTTTTATTTTATCCACCACATCCTTAATTTATTCATCAAATATAAGTATATATTCCTGATCCTTGACTTATGTAAATGAAATTAAAGAAAATATTTTGAGAACTCATCTAGTTCATTGGAAAAGGATTCAAGATATTGGTACTCAAGATCTTCTTTTAGGACTATAATGAAACAATTAAACACAACAACCCTACAAGAAGAATTATAAAACCCTCTTACTTATTTTTTTTGAAATCTAGAATTTTCACCCAAAAAAGGTTTATCAATAATTAATTCAAATTTTTAATTACTTTTTAATGAAAATAATAGTTTAATAATAACCTAATATGGGTTGATGAAAACATTTTCCTACCCAAAAATGATGGTAATTTGATGAGAGTTTCCACACAAGTTCTCAAAAATATTTATGATTTTACAAAGTGCAGCACAATAGATAACCTAGGTCATTATATTAATGAGTAAATGAATTAAATATCCTATAATATTCTAGAATAATCAAATAAAATAAGTTAAAATAAGGAAAAAATCTTGGGGGGGGGGGTTGAGTGATTTTAGGGATAAAAAAGAAGAAATTAAGGACACAATTTATTTAAAAACTAAAATATGAGAATATGTAATAAATATAATATACCCATTCACCATTAATTAACTATTATCCTATGTGATTAAAATACAATTAATTATGATGCCCTGATATTTTCAACCCCCAAACCCTATGAAAATTTACAGAACCATAAATATTGAAATAAATGAACCCTAGGTTAACTTTAGGATGTCCAATTATGGTACCTTGATTTTATTTCGATCCAAAAGACAACTTATGTTCATTGGAAAATTAATGTATCATATCCTACCTGGAATTGAGAATTATTTGAATTTGGTTATTATACACGAACCTTATAATTCTATCTCAAGTTTATTAGATCTCGTGATTAAAGTTTCTCTCTCATGATTCACACAAGTCTAGACTTACTGTAAAAGTGACAATATACAGAGTTACATAGATATTTAAAATCAATTAATTGATAAAAATTTATAAATTAAAGTTTTTTCATGGGTTGAAAATAAATAAATTAAGGGAGTATGCACTAGATCAACTATGAATGAAATCAACCCTTCTATAGGTGGAGTTGTCATCGAGAGATGTTTTATATAAGAAAAGTATTAAAATGGAAATACCCAATATCATTTAAAATATTATATTATAGAATATAAAATAAAAATAAAAAGAGTAAAATTGAATAAAATTTAAGTTTTATTGAATAAAAATAGAAGTTACAAGCACAAAATAAAAGAAACACAAAGTAGAAGTAGGGTAGGAGACCTATCTTGGAAGAGATATTTTCACAAATCCACACTTCTTCCAAGTGGTTAGATATGTATCATGGAACCAAAATTTCAGACAAAACTTCCCAAATCTTTAAATAACCCTCTAATGAGTTAAAATATCTTTTAAATATATTATGGGAGTGTTAGGTTTTCAAATTTTAAAAAGGGTACATGCATCATTTCCCTCCAAAAGTTACTCCATATTGAGGTGAGTTTTCAACCACCATCCCATGTCAAATAGGTGTTACCATAGCTTAATGAAATTATTTAAATAAGTTTCTTTATTAAATAATAAAATATAAACAAAATAAAATCATTAATTAATATTTTATGATCAAATTATTGAGGTGGGGTCAAATTCAGTCCAACCCTGCTTTAATGTCCATTTTTGGACATAACAATTTGCGATCCATATTACATGGTCTAAATAAAAAATGTATAGAAATTATTTTATAATATTTGTCCAAAATTTAATATAAAAATTCTACACCATAAAATGTTATGAAAAAACTACTAAGGTGATGTTAAAACAGTAAAAATAGAATTTTCATGAAATTTAAAAATTCAAGATCGAAACATATATTTTCATTAAATAATGAAATAAGGATCAATGTGGGGAAATTATATTGATTATTATTGATAAAATATTCATAAAAAACATGTTATATCAACCGTGTTGATCTCCCACTTTCATTCTCCATTATTGATAAGGATAAATTTGAATGATGGAGTTGGTTCTTGGCCTATATGTGCATCCATGTTATGTAAATCCATGGATTTTACTTGATATATGATCATCATCAAGTGAATATATATATGTTTCTATTAGTGATTTAATTTCATGGAAATAACCTAATGCTTATCAATGATATTTCATCAGACATATTGCAAATAATTTCCATAAGTATTTTAAAAATGAAGCAATAAAGAAGGATATTATCAAATTGGATATGTTTCCATGAAATTATATCTATTTAAATAATTTTTCATATCATTTTAAATACATTAATGTCATATTATTTCAACACAAAATCCAAAAAGGGAAAATTTAATGAGTGTATTGAAGGAATTCAAAGTGCTAAAAAATCCATGTATGATTACATGATACATATTTTGAAGGTTAGGTTGTTATTGGCATATAATGGTGATAGGATATATGTCTCAATGACAAAAAAATATTGTATAGTGAATAAATAGGGTCTTCAAGGGTGTTCATAAACTACTGATTATAGGCTTAGAACATGATATATTACGTGTGGGGTCCTTTATCGAATCACCCCAACATGCTTATCAGGGGATGCACTTTGGTTAAAAACTCTAAAGAGACATTGATAAGATATTTCAAGACACATAATTATTTAATATTTTAATCTTTTATTGGGATTGGATACACTTTGAGGTAGTAGAGTTTCATGACCCACTCATAGAAAACAGCTGTTGAGTGATAGCTGTTTTATTAAAAAATAGGTACTATGATTATAATTATTTCCAAGAACCAAAGTATCCCTATGAACATGTAATTATAGATTATTAATTGGTTAAATTATCTTGGGAAACCTATGTTGATATAGTGTATTTGTTTATCACTCTAGTTTAATATTATAATGAACCTTGAATGCCCATTAGTGATTTCCATTATTTTACCCTACCAATTGATTTGAAAACTATGGTCCCTAATATTACTAGGTTTCACTCCCAAGGAAAGAAAAAGTCTACTCATATTAGAAATGAGAAGTATTGGAATATATAAAGGGGAGTGGGACTATGATGCAACATATGCTGCGCATAAGTAAATAATTATAAAAATATACCAATGGTCGAGTGATAGTGGTCTTATTGTATTCTAGTATGATTAATCTTTTATTATGAATGTTAATTGTGTACCTCATTTTTCTACTTATATTTGTTAAAAAATATTTTAGAAAATGTATTACATTAAATATTAATGTCAATTATTATATGAAATGTAGAAATGATAGAATTTACTTTTCTCACCTTCTAGGGAAGTCATGTTCCCCATGCTGTTTTACAGGGTCATCATGTTCCACCTTAGAGAATATGTAGGTCACGCCCCTTCCATCACATTTCACCCCCTAATTCTATCATCCCTCATCTTTGACATGTTATGTTTTATGGTATATCAATGTGTGATTTCACCTTTATCGATCACCAACATATTGCATCCCTTATATAGATATTGAGGTTCGGGACTCATAATTTTAATCTACCAGTGGGAGAGATAATGATTACTCTCAAGGATGTGTCCCTTATGTTAGTGAAAAACCCACTTTGTGTATAGATTGTATTTGTTTTCAACTGGTTTTATTTGGTTTTCAATGGTGTTCAATGTGATAAGAATATCTCATTGTGGTCAATATGATGAAGAAGTGAAAAATTTAATAGATATTCAATAATGTTTTTAAGTCTTGATATTCCATGAAACATGTGAATGGTTTTAAGACTTTGAGTTTCAAGGTGATGCCTGGAGAATTTTTATGGATTCATTTGATGACATTGGATGTCGTGGTTGAATAATTATCCAAGTAAAGATCATATTAATATTTACTATTTTTTAATTCACAAAATCCATAAGTATTTGGAAAAACTTGTGATTCAAGACTCATTAAGGAATGGTGGATAAAAGGTATTGAAAATCATATTCAATTTTGATTAGAATGAAATATGTTGTTGGAAGATAGGGAAGTTACAATACTTTCATTTGAAAATATGAAAATGAAAAAGGTGATAGATCAAATACTATATATCACAGTAAATAAGGATCATGATGAAATTAGTTGATTTTTGAATAAGAAAAATGACAGAGAAGTAGCAAGGGTGTTCTTGATAAAGAATATTTTTAAGTGGCATCATTTTCCAGTGTTTGCCAAATTTTTGGGCCACAAAATTAGGATTTTGTTTTATGGAAAAGGAAGGAGTTTTCGTAAAGGAGTTCATGAAGCATAGTTTTTGGAACAAAAAATACAGTTCACTGATCACAAAGGACAATTCATGGACCTCATATGAGGTACGCATAGTGGTGAAGGAAAATCTGCAAAGGAAGGGTTCCACATAGTAGCACTATGCCGACGACGAAGTGCGGTATGTGGACCACAAAGAAGAAATGGTCCACAGGAGGAATGAAATTTGAGAAATGATTCAATTTTTTGGTGATGGATATCATTTGTGGAATGGAGGAGGTGATTCGTTTATGGATGGAATCAAACGCCATGGGGAAAGAAGAAAAATGGTACATAGACTACATAGGGGAAACAGTTCGCAGTACATTCATATTACGCGGTGAAGACTATACCACATTGAAAATTGTTGTAAATCAGATTAGAGGGTTTTTTAAATTTATTTTCCAATAAAATGGACCCTAATACCATCATTAATTTATAGGGAAATTTTTATAAGATAACATCTTCACTCTGGGGAAGAATTTTGCTAAGTCCGGAAGAGTTATCAGGGAAGGAATTCCACGAAAGGGAAGTAGTTCACAGAGGAAATATTACGCCAAATAAGAAGTTGTTTGTGGAAGAGGAGATGGTCTACAAAAGAAAAGGAAGTTTTTAGAGGAAGAATTGGTATGTGTAAGTAAAGGTGGGAAATGAAGAAAAGGTCATCCGTGGAGTAGGGGTGGTTTGTGGAGCATCGACGGTACATAGGGAATCAATTGTCTATGGAAAAAGGTAGTTATCAAAGCAAGGAGGGACTGCAAAGCTTCAGTGGATCATAGAGGAATTATCCATCTAAGAATGAGAGGTGGTCTATGAGGTATCTTCCATTTGTAGGAGTAGAGGTGGTCTGAAAAGGAAAGGTCTTTGCGAAGCACTTTCTCTATACGGTGCAAGGCAGTTTGCGGTAATAGTTTTCCACCATAGTTTAGGGGAAAAATTTGAAAATATAGTTTTCTTCCATAGTTCATGGGAATAGTTCTTGGTGGGTACAAGGAAGTTCAAAAATTTCTAAAAGAGTTTCTAAAAGAAATTTCCACAAAATAATAGTATGAGGAAGAGAAATAATACTACATTCACTACTGATATTTTGTATCAAATAAGAAGAATCGAATTATGATGATGATAAGTTGAGATGATCTTCATTGATTTAATAATCACATAGGAATTTTTTGATTCTAGAAAGAAGAAGATGAATAAATATCAATGTAGTTGTTTTTTACTAAAGAAAAAGAAAAAGGAAAGAAGAGTTGAAGATCTAGTGACCAAATTAATATTAGATGATTATAATTTGGGTCAAAGAAGATTTAGTGTTCATCAGTCCACAAAACATTAATATTATTTTGATTGACTAAAGAATAAGTTAGTGCAGCTATCAATTTTACTACTAGGAATAAGTAAGAGGAGTTGCTTTCATGCTACTGTGCAAGTAGAAAAGTGAATAAGAAGGTTCTGAAAGAATAAAGTAGAACAATGACATCAGACATGACTCAACAAGTGGAGGACATTCTTGGTGTTATATACCCTTATCAACAAGGAGAATACTGTCTTTGGAGGTAGTATAAAGATATATCCAAGTGCGGTAAAACACATGCTATTGGATTGTTTTCATAGGGCCAAATGAGTGTAAGGGTATATCCTACTCATTGTAACCGTATACAAAGGATTTTTTTCTAGTGGTTGTGTGGTATGGATTATTTTCGACCATGCCAAGGACTAGCTACTTTTATTAAGTAGTGAAAATTATAAAAATATCATGTTCTATCTTTACTTATTTCATATACTTGCATGCGACAAGAAAAAGAGAATAATAGAATCAATATCCTAAGAGGTCTAAGAGGTACGAGGAAAAAAAATTTGAAATTGTATTAAAAATTCCCCAACACTAATTCACCCTCTTCTTAGTGTCAGGCATATCTCAAACTGGTCCTTACAGTTAGGACTCCCTATCAAGGGTGTGACTGTGATAGGAATAGTTACTCATTATTAGTATGATTTGGTTTTGAGGTAACAAGGAAATTAAATCTTGGATAATGGTAGGTCCATCATCAGTAGTCAACTACATTTTCCTTGGATAGATGGAAATTTCAACCATTTAATTGATGAAGTTGAAAAGATCACTGTCTTGAGATTTACACATGCATATATTCTGTGACTTATTGGTGGCATGATCATTGTAGATCATTCTATGTCATTCATCAAATTGATGCATTTTCTTTTAATTGAGGACCTAGACTAGATAGGGAGATACCACTTAGGGTTTACATGTTTTTCTTATACATATAAAGCACTATATAGTGCATGTTGTATTGATAATATATATATTATATGATGTGTAACTTTTATTTAGATGTGGGTATGGGAGTGATTATGATGAGAGAAATGTCATGGGGATCTTATCAAATTAAGTTTTACACCCAAGATTAATGCAATAGTAGTGGTACATGGGTTATATTCATAGAGAAGGTGTTTCAGGTGTTCTATTCTCTTGTTTATGGGTTTGGTGTGTGTGAAAATAGTTATTGAATTAGGTTAAATTTAATACTTTAAAACATTGGTCTAACCTTGGATTATCTCCCCACTTTCATATTGAATCATTATTCATATAAATTACCCTACTTTGTAATGACTCATATTTTCCCAAATTTATTTTTTAGAAATTATTTGGAAAACTTCTGAGACCAGGCACTAAGATTGCGTGCAATTATGATGCCCGATGTGACCATAATGATTCATTGAAAAATATAAAGTTTTTAATAGAGCGCGTGTGAGAATTTTCTAAAAAATTGTAATAACTCTTAAATGGATACCCGAATCAGAAATCTGAGGGCACCATTGAGCTCATTGTAGTTTCTTTACCCTAGGCATGACTTAATTTTAGTCGGCGTGGGTCTTCTATGGGAAAAACTTAAAAGGGAGTAACCGTAACTAAAATAATTAAATTATTTGATTTTATTTTAAAATCCTAATAACTCATAAATGGTAACTTGTATTGGAAATATGAAACCACCTTTGAGTTTATAAGGGGGTGTTTTCCTTAGGCGAGGCCTAACATCGGCCAGCGTGGGCTGGCTGTGAAAGATAGTTTTTGGACATAAACGTCATTAAAATATTATAATAAAAATATTTTATTATTGACTCAATGAAATGGTTTTATTTTAATAAATGTTTTTCAGAGAATTAAGGGTTATCACCATAACCCTATAATCCCTATAAGGTAAGAAAATAGATCTCCCTCGACAAACAACGGTGAATCGTGGATCGACGATCAATGACGAACCGCAAATTCGAAGGATCTTTACCCACAACAATGACGTTGCGACCATTATTCATCAGTAATCAATCTGAACCAAGGTAGGGAATGCGGTTTAAATTGACTTCTTCCCCATTCTTGTTTTTCAAGAACAAACAGGAATCAATCAATGAATGGATTTATTCATGAGTCGTGCGTATTGTGGGTTAGGAATATATTTGCGGTATTTATTTATCGGGGTTTGTTTATGGAGATATGTTTTTGTTTTCTTGATTTTTCTTATAGGATGGATCAAGGAAAGAATGAAAAATAGATGAGGTTTTTCCCTTGGGTTGTTCCATGTGATTTTATCCCTCGATTTTCTTCACATTCTTCTTACATTCTTGACCCTTGAAACCCTTACACAAATGATCGATCGTTGTGCCCTGATCTATGGTGAAATGATCCGAGACCGAAGATCTAACACCACGACAACACCAGAGAGGTGAGACAATAGGTGCGATGAGTTCTGGACAAGGCGATTCAAGGTGGGTTTCCATCCAGGTGGCCGATGGTGAAAATAGGATGTGGCCGACCGGGCTGGTCTAGGGGAGGTGCAAGGAAGCGAAGACCACCAGTAGGGCAGCCGACGACAAGAACAGTGGCCCGATAGGGGGCCGGGTTAGGCGGAGCCCGGAGCAGGACATGCTGCTGATAGGGTGGTTGACGTCAGAGACAGAACACAGTCCTATAGGACCGCTTGGGATCCCACGATAGTGGAGGCTGCAAGCAGAAACTAGGACGTAACGATTAGGGACCATCATGAAGATGTGGTCCATGTGGAACCATCAGAGACAGAAGTCGTGTGGAAGGGGACCGAGACGTAGTGTCATCCATGTTGAACGTGGTGGCTGCATTGAATGGGTGTGCACGACTGGGCCAGGTTGGACGGACCGGTCCACTCCAGCAGTCCAGTAGTCTAGGCCCAATGATATGGGATAGACGAGGCCCAAACTGATCGATTCCGGTCAGGTCATCTGAACCAAACTGTGTCGGGTCAGACCTGGATCGGGCCCAACCCTTTTTAAAAAATTGGCCATATCATCCAAATGAGAGGTTTTTTGATGATCCATATATGGAGTTGGGACCCTTGTGATGGTGTGGTCATTTTGATGTGGATTGGTGGGTTATAGTTGGATTAAAAGCGGTTGAGAGAAAACCATTGGTAATTTCCTATGAGGGTTCGATGTAGGATCCCATTCCCATCATAGAGGATGACATCTATTAAAAAGTGAGTTGTCTCAGCACGACTTTGACAGTTAACTCAGCTGGTTGGAGCATGCATCGCACCAAGAGGCCTGGTCAGTCCTTACTTCCCTACATGGTACCATAGATATGATTTGTGGACAATTTGTGACCAATTTTTACACAATAACCTATACCCTATCTAGGATGATGTTTTTAGTAGAGAAATGAGTCCCCCCAATGATACATAGGTGAGATAAACCCTATCTGTGTATCGAGATCATATTCTTTCAATTTTACATGATTATATCTGATGAGCATGCTTCAAGCAGTTTTTAGTGGTTGTTGTTTGGCTGTGACTTAGTGACTACAAGACTTTGGGGTTGCATGACTTATCAAAACTTCATGTGTTACCAAAAATCTGTGTCTTACTGATACTCTATGTGTTACTGAAACTATGTGTGTTAATGACACTCTGTGTGTTACCGACACTTCGTGTGTTACCGACACTTCCTGTGTTATTGAAACTCTGTGTGTTACCGACACTCCATGTCTTAGAGAGATTGGATGTCTTAGGGAAACTATGAAACCTTTCAAGAACCTAGTGTTCTCATGGGTACTTTTGGTAGAACTATTCTACGTTCTTACAATCAGATATCTTGAGGATTGAGATCTCTTAGAACGAGCATGATACGAGAGGAATTGTGTAGTTGGAAGTGGTTGGGACCTTAAGTCTTGGAATACTTTACGAGTATACTTGGATGTTCTTGTTATATGTGTTTTATACATATACCTATGTTGAGATAATTGTATATTCATAGTGATGTTCTATCTGTGGTCTTTTACATTCTATTTCAGGGTGTCCTACTATGTATTATTTTACACACCCCTTCACAGGATTTTCCCAAAAGTGTCATGTATTATGTAGACCATCGATGCTTTGATGGAGTCCTTGGTGGACCAGGACCAGGTGGTTCTTAGAGAGAGTCCAGATAGTTGAGGTGTGCTCCTTCGGCTTCAAAAAACTATTCCTATACCTATCCTTCAGGTAGGGTTTTCTGTGGACAAGCTTCAAGACCTTGTACTGACGACTCTTTCTTTTTGGGGGGGTTTTATTCTTTCTCTTTTGAACTTTACTACACTTTACTTTCCTGTCATACTCTATGGTTGGTATATTTGTGTATGAATTCATTGTTTACATAGTGTTTTTACATTTCAATATTTTTGGTCTTGGAGATGTGTGTGTGAGTACAGGTACTTAGGAAAATGCCTCCCATTTTTAGGATATGCCTACTCGGTGCTAGTTGCTAGCCAATGGACTATTTGAGGTGAGATTGGGGTAGCACCGACATGGCCCCTTTAGGATAGTTCATGACATAATCTTTCTATAATCGAATTAAATCTCATTTGGTAACCCTCACCTGGCTGTTTTGACTTGAATAAGGGAGTATAATGAAGATTTTATCCCCTAATCTTGCCTAGAATAGTGGTTAGATATATTTAATCCATCTTTGATCAACCAAATGATCATTATTTAATGTAGTATATTTAATCTAAGATATATTTGTGTGAAAATAATATAATTATAAGGTTAATTAAAAGAAAAAGTAAGTAGAAATATATGATTGATTAAGTTGTTAAATAAATCCAAATTAATGAGGAAGATATATTTAAAATTAAAGAATATAATTCATCAAGAGGGAATAAGGATATTTTCCTAAGATAAATAACTAAAATCCCAGTTTTATATCATTATATTTATTATATAAAAATTTAAATAAGGAATTAAATGAAATAACACTATTTTATTGAGTGGCTGCATAGAAAACCATTCTTTTAGTAAATAATTATCCTTTTATTGCCTGATTGAGATCCTCATACTCGCTTCTACATCTCTATAATTCATGTGTGTGGCATGTGAATCCTCTCCCTTAAATAAATTCCTAAAATTTAGTTTATATATCCTTATATAATCTCTGATGACCACCACCTGTATAACTCAGGGGTCACAATTGAAGGATCTAGGAATCTTGATTCTTCTAGCCTCTTTACATGATCTCCACTTCCTCTCTAGCTCATATGATCACCACGTGGTTCCATTGTTAGAGATCATACCAATCTGGATAAACCAAAAATATTGGTTTTTAATTTGAATTTGGGTTTAGTCAGTCTATTTTGTAAATTTTTTGGTTTTGATCCTCATAGCTGTGAAATATTGTAGTTTCTAGATCAACTGTATTAAGGAAAGTCATGATCAGTTGGTTTATACATGAGATTGATCCAAGAAAATGGTTATTCATGTGGTTGATTAATCCCTTATGTAAGTGGATCCATAAAATTATGTAAATTCAGGGTCAATTATCCTCTTTACTTTTGTTCGATCAGAGTTTCCACTTGTGGTTACTACAGTGTGAACATGTAACAGCTTCAATACTTTGTTAAATTTTCATGAACAATAGGTTGTTCTCTTTATGTATTCATTATAGTCCTTGAATTCACCTGAGTTAAATGTGGGATAATCAGAGGACTTTTTTTTAATTTTTATACATTGTTAATTGAGACTCAACATGTAGTCAATTAGATTCTTACGGTTGATTGCCTCACATGATATCAACATGCATTCAATTGTTTTTTTGGACCACATAGTCAATCCAAATGCATGGTTTCTTGAGTACATTTTTCTTCATATTCGAACTATACATAGTGAAAATAGAATTTAGTATAATATTTTCTAGTTATATGAATGATCAAAATAAAAAATTAAAATCAAATTAAATAACCTTTGAATAATGGAATTCAAGAATCAATAAATGTGTGGATTTACAATTAAACCCAATAAATGAATAAAATCACTAAAATTAATGTTTTAATCCATTTATTAATGAATACCATATTTCACTAAAGTATCAAAAATTAATGATTTACCTAGGTTTTATATTAATTATGATGTTAAAATATAACAAAATTCATAAAAAATATAGTAATTTTATCTCTCATAACTCCAACACACTTACAATATTTAACTCTTGAGAAATAAAAATAATTCTGGTAATTCAAAAATATACATCCTACCTAGACTAACGTATTCAGAATAGTGAGGAAGAAAACCACAAATTCATTCATTTTTTGAGTTATCATGTATCGTCTATGAATTAATCTCAATACCTCAATTAAATTCAAGAAAAATTTCAAATCCCAACACTAAAATAAATAGATTTAAGTGGAATTAAAATTTTAACAAGTGGAATTTCCATTTATCTCTATACCCTAAGTTACTTAAACTAAAATGAATTAATTTTTGACAATTAGGCACTTATTGATTTTTTCCCAACCATGTGGAAAAAATTTATTAGATTTAAAAATATATTTTATTTAATCATACACCCAAAGCCTAATGTCTTAGAGATTAATTATGGGATCCAAATTTCCCATTTTACTATAGTTTTAAAGGAATTATATAAATCACTTTTGAGTTGGATTCCAGAGGTGTTCTTTTTTACAAAGGCTAAGTTACCGTGAAATAAGTTAAAAATTATAGTGTCTTAATGTTATGATTTCAATTAAACAAAAATATTTTCACTCAAAATATTTTTCATAGTTATAAAACAAATATCTATAAAAACAATAATCAAATTTGGAATACCCCATGCCCAAACATGATGTAAAATTTAGAAGGAAATTTGAATTTTGAGTTGGTGGATGATTCATTTTGTAGACCAGGACTGAACTAGGATACCGAGGGTTTATAAAACCCAAATGGGTGTTTTTATATGAGGTTTAAGATTTTGAGGACACCTAAGGTGTTTGGGGGAGTATTGGAGGAAGGCCAGAGTGGTTGGGGTGCAACAGGTGCCTACTGTAGGCTTCACAATGTGAATATTTGGAGATAGGGGTTGAGAACCCTAACCCGAGTGATTGATGGAGTGAGAAATTTGGTCTCTACATGAAAGTATGTTTTTACAGGGACTCATATACTTCATTATTTTTTCTAATGAAGTTTTTTCACAGAAGTTCCAATAGCTGTATCTCTACTCGCACTTTTCCCCCTTGTTCTTGGGGTAATTTGGGTGGAGTTTTGTGGTGATTCTGGTTAGTATCTCCCTATAATTATCATTGTTTTCATTTATAGTGTCTATCGCCAATTTTGATATTATTTTTTAGGGTTTAGTTCCAATTCCACTAGATCATGGTGGAATCATCCAAAATAGAAGGGTGATTCATGTGTGATGGCTAGATTAAGTTCCATGAGGATGATTGCACACTACTGGAAACACTTCAATCTGAGGTAATCCACCATCCAATTATATTTAGATTTTTGGGTAAAATCGAATTGAATTAATGGTTGGATGGGTTTCTAATGATAGAGATTTTTCTTGGGTTGGTGTTGGTGGTTTTCTACAGACCTTTTGAGGGTGGTTGGTTAAGGATCCAACAGTGAAAAAATTATTAATTAGTTTTTCAGTGATTATGAGAATTTTATTTAATTATAATTATTTATAATTAATTAATTATGGGTGGTTGGCTTGTGATAGGGGATCTGGTGATTTTTCAGACTTTAATTGGACTTAGAAGAGCTTGGTGAGCTTAAGAAAAACTACCATACCAATAATTTAAAAAGGGAATTGAAATTTTTATGAGGTAGGTGGTTCTTCATACCTATACTTATAGTTTATGCATGTTTTTTGTGTTATGTGATTTGTTTTGTCACACCAAATTGGGTGTTCAACCATTTTAAAGTTAAGTAATTTGATTCACATTAAATTAAATTCATGTGAATAAGAAAATTTCCAAGGGCCATGTTGAACCTTTTTTCACTGGTCGGTTTACCTCAACTGCCAATGGACAAGGCCTGGATATTATATATGTATTGTGGGACACTAAGGAACCATGTGGGGTGTTTATTAAATATAATGAACATAACGTTGTGAACATAGTAATAGGATCCCTTATAAACCTCCATGTAGAGGTTAGTGATGAGTTGAGAGGGAGAGCCTTGAGTTTGGATAGGCGAGATTCCCTTTTAGCCTTTGGGCTAAGTGAGGTGATCATGGGGTGATAATTCCTCGCATATTGAGTCTTGATGACATAGGTGGGTAGAATCTAATGAGTCAGATTAGTATGTCAGTTGTTCGGACTGACCACAAAATGACTCGACTATTAAGAAGGTAATTGAGACCTATATTTATAGAAGAGCCTATATGAGTTTTCCTAGGGGGCTAGTGAGGCCTCAATGAGGATTGACATTACCAAGGGACATTATTCCCTCCGAGTGATGGGTGTTGACCTAAGTCATGTGTTAGAGATAAGAGGAACCATAAAGGGTTTCCTAGTTATGATTTAACCTATGGGACCCTATTTGGTGACCCTATGAGGTTTTTGACCCAAGTTATTGGGTTTGGGTGAGAAATGAGTAGTGATGATCATGATTATCACCTTAGAACCTAGATCTATGATGTGATCCTATATGTTCATAAAGACCATTATAGGTCATTCCCTTAAGATGGAGACCTTTTCATGTGAGACAATCTTATCTAGATGGCCGGCCTCAATGAGATATCATAGGAGGAAGTTCTTACATCTAATATGTATTGACATACATGGTATTCCTTGGATGATCTCCTCGAATCTGGCCTTTTTTCCCAATGACTATGGAACACTCAGGATTAAATCATAAGATTTGATGATGAAACATGATATTTGGGATGACGAGAGTGATACACTGGGGTTTGGTGATGAAACTTTATATTTTGGAAGTCCCATGATTACCTCTTAATGTTTAGAAATAGAGTTTGATATTTGGAATTCCAAGGGTGGTAACCTTGGGTTTGGTGATAACTCCTGATATTTTGGAACACTGGGGGTGATACCCTTTGGGTTCTATGGTGATGCCTGATGAATATTTTTTTCCTAATATTATCTCTTAGGGATCATTTTGGATTATGATGACTGTGGAACACCTAGGTTATTATTTCTGGTTCAACGGTGATGCATGAAACTATTATTATATCTCATAGGGTCACCCAACATGGGATCGACAGTTACTCATGACACTATAGACTACCTAGATGATATCTTAGGGGTTAATGTATTCAACTTATATTGGTTTTAATGATCCCATGACATGATTAGAGAAATTTTGGTTATGGATGAAATAAGTATAGTTGATTGGAGTCATATACCTGAGGGTTAACGTAAGTTTAATTTTAATTTATTTATTTTTAGTAGTTATTTACTTATTCAGATCATTACACTTAAACATATCACCACATTTACGATATGTAAAAGACCACATATTTGGAACCCTACCAATTTTTGTACTTACACCATACTCAGGTCACCATGGCACTAGGGTACCCGAGTAGACTTTTACTTGGTTGGAGGAACATGCTAGATAAGAGACTATGTTTTTCATGTTTGAGATGGAGAAACATGAGTGAGATACAATAATGGGATTTGATTTAGATTTATGACATATTAGGGCCTCATTTTTATGTTTATTACTTTTATAGACTCGATATATATGATCAACCCAATGGGGGATCGGTCTTGTATGCCTGTATTACCAATTTTCATTTTGATATAGCATGTTCAGTTTTTTCATGTATGTGTAATTTTATATATAGGATGTTTGGATATTTATTTATGATTTTTGAATTTTATATGGTATTATAATATCCAAAAAATAACTCTTTAGACCACACTACTTTTTGACAGCCTCTAGTATATGGGGAGGTGCACTTGAGAACACTTGGTGAACCAGGTCATGACACCAATCGAGTAGCCTATGAATCGTGATGTTACAAAGTGGTATTAGAGAATTTTTTTTATTTTTTTCTTATGATTTTGGATATGATATCTAGGAGATATATAAATGTGTTGAAGCCTATGATTGATAATGTGCTAGTGCATCATGAAAACCTATTCCGGTAGGAAGTTATAGTTACCAGGGGTTTGGGACTGATGTTCTCGATATGTGATGTTATGGTTTTATATAATAATTCACCTTTTTTGATGCACATGGTGTTTTAAATTGTGATTATTATGGTTTTTTGGCTCTTAGTCTTTTGACAAGAGAACATTTCTAGATTTAATTCTTTGCATTTAGTGGAAGGCGACATCTCATGTATCATTCTTAGCATATAGGTATCCACATGATATATAATCCTATTAATGCGTGATCTAGATAATGATGACACACAACTCTTTAAATTGGTAGCAACATTATGTACTATGATTTACTTTATATTATCTTGACATAATTCTACTCAATTTTACTAACAAGTATATGCTTTTTTATGGAAATCCATGTGGATCTATAGAGAGATGGTCGATGATGAGCATGACGATGTAGTCCATTGCACATAGAAGGTGTAGTGACCATAGTAGGTCAATAATTGAAATTATTACTTAGTAAGAAACCCCTAGTGAGTTATTATTTTCTAGTTTCATTTACTTAGAGTGACAGTAATATCCAATATGGTGTTTTCTAGTATAGCTTGGAATGAAACTCTACTTAACTGAACTATGTGATGGTGATTTTTTGCATACAAATTATCATAGGGTGATTCCATTTGTAAATTTATTATTTTCTGATATAACCAAATCCTCTAGGGTGTAGTCTGATGTGCAGATTCTTGGGGCGTTTGGGTTTTCTCGTAGTGGGTTGGTGTGAGCACTTAATGCCTTAGCATTAGACCTTATGCGAGTTTTTATCATGTAGATTTAGTTATTTAATGTGTTAGTAAAAACTTATTTGGTGTTTTACCATATATCTTAGAATGTAATTATAATTAACTGATCCAATTAATGTTTTTCCATTAGCATGTATCCTTTATATCAATGTTGTTTCTTATAAAAATGGCAGCCGACAAGTTTGTGATTCTCAAGGGAGAAATCATGTAGGTGGATTCTTGGTGAGAATCTGTTCCCTAGTAGGTGGATTACTTGGAATGAGGTTCTTGATTGATATTTTTCTATGTGATCCATTAGTGGGTGGTTGGGAAAATTATATTTCATGTTTCATTTTATATGGGAGCATGGTTTATGCCCCATGGTTTACGATTTATGGGAGACCTAGATTTTTGACTAGGTGGGATACTTAGAGACCCTCAAATTTGACTTAGAATTTACTGAGCCAGTTCCAAATATTTCAAGTGGGTAACCTTTTATAGGGTTTATCTTGAGAATGTGAACACTCTTAAAGGGTTTTTAGAGAAGTTATCATTGTAATCCTTGGACTTCTTGTGAGGGAATAACTTTGAGTTCTTGTGGTTTTAGTATTGAGGCTAGTTTATGAGGGTAGGTTCAGTTGAGTACCTATCCCATTGACCCTTGATACACTTTATAAGTAAAGTGAAAGTGTGGAAAGATTATTTTGGCTTATTATGTTTCTAGATAAAAATATAAGCAAGTGGTTAATCTTGGCATAGGTGAGACACTCAATTTTGGATAGGAGCACCAAGTGTTCTTCTGTATTAAATACACTGACCTAGACATGAGCATGATTAGTGTTTTAAGTGCATGAGAATAATTTTTATATGACGAGACTCATTGACCATGAGTATAGTTTTATGATTGGGTGGTATAGTAACTTACACTCATTATGTTTTTCTTAAATTTAGGTAGTGCATACCAGTTAAACATGGTACCTGTTGAGTTGTAAATCGGTTAGCGAACATGTGTGAATTGAGAACCAATGGAATTTTATGTAATTCTTGTAGGAATGGAGGCATGGATTTTTGGATGAGGATTTGAAATGTCCCTCTGTGTTAGGGGGAACATTAGAATTCGATCAATTTTTATGACATGGACAATCCAATAATTGATCCTACTTAGGCATTGACATAATGGTGAGCATGGATTAGTAGGAGAAACACATATTTATTTGTGATCAAAATTGATAAGTTTGAGATATGTAGTTTTTTGGTGTTTTGAAACTCAATATTTATGGGTTTATATGGATTATAAATTATTACATTCTTATTATCTAGGTTCATGAAGAAAGTTGATGATTTTGGTAAGCGTTTAGTTAAGAGAGAGATTAGCCATTCTAGTTATTTTGTTCGGTAATGGATGGGGCATGGGCTGTAGATGATGGGTGTTTGAGTTCTTCAGGTTAATATGATGATACTCTTATAGTGGAGATCATCATACCAGTCATAGGTAAATGAAATTTTTGTTTTAAGGGTCAACATGTAGTGAGACTTGTCACTTGACAACCAAGGTGACCCCAAGATACTAGTGTATGATAATATCCAATGTGATCTCATTCCTAGATGAATACTATATTTTGTATTTAAAATAAGTGTTAGTTAGAGTCAGTGAATTGGAATAGATATTAGATTAATATATGTGTGATCTGATGGTGATTCATGGGGTAATATGTGATTAATAACATGGTTCAGGGGGTGAACCTGTTTTTTGACACTTTTTAGGGGGTGAAACCATATTTTGTCCCATGATTTAGGAAGATAACTATGAAATATAATGTGGAGAGGTTATATTTTGGGTAAAAAAATATGGTACAAAATAATATTTACTATCATGGATTAGAGTGCAATCGAAAAACTATGTGCGAGGTTTGTTAGGGAAAGACCAGTGTGACGTCAGGTGTTTCTTTTGAGAATGCATTAGTGGGTGCACTCAATCATTTTGAGTATATTCAAATGGTAGAGGTATGAATTGTATCATACTTGAGATTAGACATGGTGATAGGGAAACCATGTTAGTATATTCATGTGGGATTTGGTTGATGGGTCATTGGACCACTAAAGGATGTATTTTTGATAGGCGGTGGTGAGGAGCACTGTGGACCAAAATCAACTGTTATGAGTTAAAGATTATGGTGGGGAGATACATAATCCATGTGATGAGGTTTTTGATGACACAGTGGTGTCCTAGGATATTCAAATAACATGGAGAACCATATATTGGTTTTTATGGTGATATTATTAGAGGATATATATTTGTTGGATAGCGCACCTTGAATTTGAAGTTACGCAACAAGAGAACTTTCGATGTTCAAGGATAAAATTCAAGAAGTTAATCATAAGTTGGTGACTCCAGTAGGTTGGGTTTCATGGTTGAATTGCTATTAAGGATTCTTGAGGATGAGATGTTTTTTTTGGAGATATTGTAATACCTCATGTTTAGATGAGATGAAAAATTCCTGGAGAATTTGAATTTTGGGTTGGTGGATGATTTATTTAGAGGACCAAGACTCATAATAGGATTCCAAGGGACTATAAAACCAAAAATAGTGTTTTCAAATGATTTTTAAGGGTTAATAGACACCCAAGTTGTTTGGGGGAGTGTTGATGGAAGTATAGAGTGTATTAGGGGCCTACTGTAGGCCTTTCATGCCGTGAAATAGGCTTCAGGATGCGAGTATTTAGAGATAGGGGTAAACCCCCTACATAGGGTGATTTATTGTGTGAACCATTTAGTCATGTATTGAAAGTATGATTAGGGTTTTAAGGGGATTGGACCCTTTATATTTTTGTATGATGAAGGGTATGCACGAGATATCTGATGAACAACTCTCCCCTATCTTCTTCCCCCTTGTTATTGGGGTGTTTTGGGTGGTATTTTGCAGTGATTCTGGGTAAGTCACTTCCTAAAATTCTCTTTGTTTTTTCCAGTAGATATCCCTAATATCACTGTGATTTTGGTTATGATTCAATACTGATTCCACTATATCATGGTGGAATCAGCTGAAATCTAATGGGATTTCATGTGTCATGGCTATAAGAGGTTTTGGGAGGTTGGACACAAACCATCGGAAGTGGTTCCAGTTAAGATACTCCCCTATTTTATTTAGGGTTTTTTGTAAAATTGTATGAAATTTATGGTTTTATCAATTTCATGTGGTATCTATTTTTCTTGGGTTGGTACCTTGGGTTTTCTATGGACCCTGTGAGTGTGGTGGGTTTGGGATATGAAGATGCAGAGGTTCTCAATTAGATGTTTGAAAATTATGACACTTTGGTTTAAACTAAATAATTAATTCTAATTGTTTTTAATTAATTAATTTTTTGTTGTTATCTTGATACTGGGGTTCAGGTCATGTGATGGTATTAGATTGGATTTGGATGGGAATGATGAGCCTAGGAAGAGCTATCAGACTAAGAATTTTAAAAAGTAATCAACTTCATTAGAAGGTTGGTGGTCCTATATACCCACCCTTATTGTTTATGTATGTTTTATAAGGAATGGGAAATGTGTGGTCATTCCATTTTGGATGGTTAAAAATTTTAAAATTAAGAAATTTTATTTAAATTAAATTAAATTCATGTGATTAAAATAATGTGTCCAGGGAAATGTTAGACCCTTGTGCACTAGTTGGTTTTCCTCATCCATTGATGGCCAACGACTAGATACTATATGCCGGACCTAGCACACTGAGGCCCCATTTAGTGTTTTTATTAAATTTTAGGAACATAATGTAGAAAAACTAGTAGTAGGAGACCTCATAGACCTCTTGGTAGAGATTAGTGATGAGATGAGATGAGATGAAAAAACTCAAGTTTTTTCACATGGGATTCCTTAGATACTTTTGGATAAGTGATGTGACCATGGGGTGAGTATTCCTCCCCCACCAAGTCTTGACGACTATGGTGGGTAGACCCTAATGAGTCAGACGAGTAGGTTGGGTGTTCAAATCAAACTCAATATGACTTGGGTACTGAGAACCACCTTGAGCCTTCTATTTAGAGAGGTTCGCAGATGGATTTTCCTAGGATACCAGTGAGGCCTAAATGAGGCTTGGCATTGTCAAGGGATGTTTTTCCCTCCGAGTGGTGGGTGTTTACCCAAGATGCATGTTTGAGATAAGAGGACCCATGAAGTGTGTCCTATCTATTATTTTACCTAGGGGACCCTAGTAGGTTCCCCTATGAGGTTGTTGACCCTATTGAGAGGGTGTTCATGATAAACAAGTAGTGATGATAGTAGGTGTCACCTCAAAATCCATATTGACGATGTGAGACTTATATGGATGTATTGACCATTATAGGATGTTCCCTTGAGAGGATTCCCTTTAATGAGAGACAGGCTCAGGTAGATGGCCATACCTGATGAGATGTGATATGATGAAGTTATTCCCCTTGAGGTGTATTTATATACATTAGAAACATTGTATGATCTACTTAGACCCAACCTTTATGATTGATGACTATGGAACACTCAGGATTACCTCATAAGGTTCAGTGATGATGCATGATATTTGTAATGTTGAGGGTTATACCCTTATGTTTGGCGATGAATCCTGATATTTTGGAAGACTCAGGATTACTTCCCAAGGTTTTGTGATGAAACCTGCTATTTGGAATGCCTATCATGACACCCTTGTGTTCAGAGACGATTCGTGATATTTTGGAACACTGTGGGTGATACCCTTGGGTTTAGTGGTGATGCCAGATATTTTGGAATGCTAGGGGTGATACCCCTTGGATTTGTTGGTGATGCGTAATGACTATTTATCACTTGATATTATCTCATAGGATTTTTTATAGAGCCTAATGACTATTTAATTCCCAGTTTATCACTTGGGATTTTATGGTGATTCTAAATGTTATTATTAGATCACCCAGGGTCACCCATAGGGATCAACAATTATTCATGATACTATGGACCACACCTAACGATCTTCTAGGGGTTGTATTATTCATATTTTATTGGTTGGAACAATCCCATTATGTGATCAGAGGCACTCTATCACTGTCCGAATTAGGTATAGTGGACCGGGGTCACAGATTTGAGGATCGACAATGGTTTGTTTTTGATTTATTTATTTTTAGAAATTATATATTCATTTAGATAATTCCACCTACACATATGACTAAATTTTTGGCATATAAGGGACTGAAGTTATGGTTCCCTACTAATTTTCGTACTCACATACTTCTCAAGACACCATTTCATAGTGGTACTCAAGCGGAATTTCACTTGGTTGTTGTAAAGAGTTGGGAAAATATCCTAGATGTTTCATATTTGATCTAGAGTAGCTCAAGTGGGACAATAAATTGGGTTTTTATATGTATTGATGATTGTTTCATCCCCAAATTCCATGTGGGTTTTTGAATGGAATTTTGTAGTGGTGGTGGAACAACCGTTCATGCTAGACATATATTTCCACATCATTTCTAGGTGGGTTCTAATGGGTTTTATTCATGGAGCCAAAACACCCCACAGTTCCCTTATTCAAGATGTTTGAAGAACATAATTTCCAAAGGAAGGTGGTCATTGGGAAATGGACCTAAACATGATTAGGGACTCACATTGGTTGAGAGGATGAGAGGTTAGGCTCCTCACACCTTTCTGAAGGGAATTATTTCATACTTTGGGTCTCTCTTATAGATTTAATACATATTCATGAATCCTTTATTAAATCCAAAATATGAAACTGGCCACCCTTAAGTTAACAATTAATTAATAGCATGTATAGAATTTAAAATCAAATGTATGTATTTGAGGTTCCTTATTGTTTGAAAGATTTGTATATATATGAAGTTCTCCATTAATGAAACCCTTTTTTATGAGGATTATAGATTCTTATGTCGTTTATCATCATAATTCTAGTTTTAAGACACAATTAAGCACTCTAGAATTTATCGTCATCCAGGAAGACAAGAGTTGTTTTGGAATCGTGATCAGAATCATGAGAAGGTATTCCTACATATACCTATGAAAGGAATCATAACCCACATAGTTTGATTCCACTTAACTAGAGACATCATACCTTTCAATGTCATGTGATGAGAAAAAAACTGTGTAGTTTAACATAATAAAGAAAAGACATCTAGGAGAAAAGTTCCAAGCCATGTATAGTGTGAGACTTATGATGAAGTATCCCAAGGGACCTGGAAGGTATGTATCCTCATAGGTTGGATATTACCCTCCTTGGATTGTGGTCCAAATAAGTTTAGGGTGAATTTAGGGTGTTGGGTTTGAACCTCATAGAGGCTAACTATGTATCCTGTTTGTATTGGAATCAATTACCATGTAGTTTGGAAGGGTTGGGGATTACACTGAGTAGGAGGTCAATATCAAGGTGAGTAGAAGATCTAGAAAAGGATTCTATATCAATATTGGTAAGTAATTCCCCTTGGTGATTCCACCTTTTATGGATTACATGTTTAGTGCCCGTATACCTATGGGCGGGGTATGGCGTGAATAATTCCATGGAAGAGTGGAACTTAGGAGGTCCAAGGGGTTTCCTTTTTGGGGATATGTCCCATTGAGGTTGATTATGAACCTACTTTGGATATGTCCCAGTGAAGATTAGGGTGAACTTGGGTTGTTTGGTTTGAACCACATAGCGACTTTATAAATATCCCGTTTGGACAGGAATCAAAGCCTATGTTGTTTAGAAATTTGGGGCTTACATCGAGCATGGGGCCCATGTCAAGGTAAGAGGAATATCTAGAAATTAATTCTTTACTGAGATAGGTATGTAGTTACCCTCGTTGATTCTACCTTTAGGGGTTACATGGTAACTCCCTATGATCCTCTAGGCATGGAATTGTGTGAACACTACCATAGAGGAGTGGAAATTAGGAGATCCATGGGGATACCTCATTGGGAATATGGACCTTTGAGGTGGTGACATGGTTTTGGGGATTATACAAAATATGAGGCTTTGGGGAAGGTGAGAGGAAGATATAGAAAAGGATTCCCTTCCCCAGATATGTATTTGATCATACATATTTCATGACCCTCTCTAACCTATAATCCCATGAGAATCATGCTTGGTGTGAGAAACAAGAGGAAGTGGAATATTTGTCAAGCCATACAATCTATTTCATCCACTGGTGTATGAGGATGAGGCTATAGAAGGTGGGAGAATACCCTTGAAGAAAGAATATGGGCTTACTCTAGGGGGGGATGCACTTATTTTTTGAACCATGAGGAGGTTCTCGACTCATGGTGATTTGGAATGAGAGGTGGGGTTGTGTAAAGACCCAAAGTTTGACTTACATGGAAATTACATTACTTTTTCGGAATACTTAATACATAACAAAAACTGACATCCAAGGACCGTAATAGTTTAGTGTCTTTCGAAACTTAGAACATAAACTTCTAATCATGTTGAAAGATCTTCAACATCTCCCATAAAGATCTTCCCCTTTTGTTTTCTTACCTAAAACCTTTCTTTATATCCTAGGGAAAATAAAACATAAAAAGGGTGTGTTCAAATGCTCAGTAAGGGTAAACATTGAGAACATATAAACAATCCATAAACATTTGAACGTAAAAACATGAACATAAAACATCAAAATATTGAGCAATGACATGAATCTTGACAGTACATAAGGCATAGATCATAATGGAACATCAATAATGATAAAATAGAATGGAAATAAAACATGTAATTATGGAAAACAATCAAGCACTTGATATGATTTCCATATTAGTCAAAGAATTTCTACCTAGACCATCATACTGGACAAAGTCCATTACTGAATCGGGTTTACTTGCCGTTCTAGCCCTATATTACTGAACTGGATTTTACTTTCCATTCCATCCATGTCTATGTCATGAGATATAAATATTTACCCAATGCATTGGAGGGATATATAGGTCCCACCCATCTCATATTGAAATTATTCTTACGTGTTCCACAAAATAAACATAAATCATTCATCATAACCGAAAGAATAAAAATGGGTTTCATAAACATCATCCCATCTTAATATAAACCATATAAAACAAATGGATATCATTTCATCATAAGAAAAATAAAACCATGTAAATAATATAGACATTATACTTGAAACATAATCATACTAAATAATGTCATCTTATATGGGAAATATTTTTGATAAAACACTTTAAATCAATTCTTGAGGAAAATATCCTTTTTTTCTTCAAAATCATTTTCTTTTCACAAAATGCCATGAAATTTTAAAAGAAAAGGATTTTGTTGAAAATAGTCATGAAATCTTGTAGAGTAATATTCATGAAAATAAGGTGTTATGAAACCATAAAAATCCATTCATGCCGTATAAGTTAAAAAAACATTCTCCTCGTACTTTTACCAAAAAAGTCAAAATGTACCTCGTATGGTGAAAAAAAGAAAGATTACTTCCATAACAAAAAGTAAAAGTCAAAAAAAGGTAAACATGACTTTAAAAATACATGGGAGAATGTTAAAAACTTTATGAAAAACATTTTATTATGGACATGGATGAAAAATATAACCCCAGTAAATACTTACGTATAAGAAATCTCGGATAAAAATGAGATTGAAAAATTATCCCATACCTTATGTCCAATTTCTTTGGTATGTATCTGAGATTCCTGTATAGTGGGTTTAAAAATATTATTATCTTGTAACAAAATCATAATAATATTTATGATATCATATATTATTTACTTATGACTTTATATTAACCGTTCATTTGTCAATTCCATGTTAAAGCAGTGTTTTGGGTAAAATCGTTTCATTTATCGTATGTGTTTCGACTTGTTGTTCTTACTTATGTCCTGATTTACTTAATTCCAGAATGTAAAACATGATTTATATATAATATATATTCATCATATAAATATATTTTATAGATCGATAAATGGAATGAAATACACCATTCATGGAGACGGTAGGCCGTACGTACACATGAACGCTATTTTCATTTCCTTATTGAATTGAAGTGAATTAAGTCAATGAAACATATATGTACATAAATAAAATATCATTATTATCTAATATATTTCATGATTATTTATTTTATATACTTTATAATCATACTATAATGGTTAATCATGGAAAATGAATCTCACCGCGTTTGTGGAGACGGTAATCCATACGTACGCACGCGCGGTGATTTTGTTTTTTGTAGGATGGATAGAAGGTGAAATAGGGTTGTTTCATATTTATAATAACATATCAGTATATAATTAATACTGATGTTATTACTTTATAATGAAACAACTAAATAAGAGGAAGTAGAGGAAGAAAGAAACTTGAAAGAATTGGTAGAAGAAATTACCTCTTCTTCGACGTGCCTCTTTTAAACTTCCTCCTAGGGAACTAGAATTGGTATTTTGAGAAGACCATAACCTCTATGATATAACTAGAGAGGTTTATAAGAGAACTTTTCATGGGTTTTCCAAGCTTTAATGATAAAAATTGTGTAAATAGGAGGAGGAGGTTCCCTTTTATAAGGGAGGAGAGGGGAACCCTTGAAAAAACTTAAAATATTATTTTATAATAAATTCATATTCGATTTATAATGGCTCCAAAGTGACTTATTTCGAGGATATGGTGGGTATGGGTCTAAATCATCTCAAAAAATAGGTTTTATACAAGTTTATTTTACCATTTTCACCTTATCATTTAGATTTAACTCTAAGTTAAATAATTTAACTTTTACCGTGTCTTCTTGTATTCTTACAATATATGGTTATTAAACATACTATAAACTAGAAATATAACCCCAATTGGTTCATTAATGTCATATATATTATTATATAAGTCTTTTTTTCTAACCTTATATTTTTAGGACCATTATATCAATTAATAATATAATATTTGTTTTAAAAACTCTTTTATGTCAATTTTGACATTATTTGGTATTTTGTTTTCTCTAAATTCATTAAAGCATTATTAATTTGAATAAAATTAATCTAACCAACCTTAATATGTTATATTAACCTATAAAATTAGTTTAATTCATAAAAAGTATCAAATTACATTTATTTGGGTATTTATAATATTAATTATGTTAATATTTCACTAATAAGGTAGTTACTGTATCATCATTGTGTCAAAAATAAATTAAATTATTTAATGTCTAAAAAATATAAATAAAATAAAATTATCTAGGAAATAATTTTATCTTTCTAAAGAATATTTATAGTCGAATTTATATTATGTATAACACTATATTAAAAATATTTTAGTTATTAAACTTTGATTTTAACTATTTTAACTCTTCTTTAAATAAAATAATAATAAGTGTCCTAATCTAATCCAAGTGTACCAAAGAGGTTCATATTTTATTACTAAGGTTTTTTTGGTCAAATTATACTTATACAATAGAAATATGACATGTGTTAGGGTAATAATAATATCATTTTTACCCTTAATTACCCTATTTACTTTTAACCGTGGTAAATAAAAGTAAAAAAGATACTATTCATCAAAAATTATTTTTATCTTATTGAACCACATTTTACTCCTTGATATTAACCGTGTCTCTCAGATTTTTGAAATTTAACTCACAGAAGCGTTAAAATTAAGTTTTATGTACAGTTGCAAATGCTCCTAAGAGGTGGGTAAAAGACGGTAAAAAGTTCAATAAAATTTTTACATATCTAGAATTATTATAAAATGACTCCAATGAATTACATTGAACCTATATAGGTATTATGTATCTAATTTTACCTAAAATAAATTTAAATAAAATAAATGATTAATTAAATAAAAAGTCGGTTTTAACCAATAACTCAGTGTTTTCACTATTCATCAAAAATTGATAGTTTTCAGAAAAATACCAAAAATTCACCCTAGGCTAATTTCGATATTCTGAATACAAAAATGAAGTCTATTTTGAAAGATAAAATTTATAAAATTTCAAAAAGTCGAGGTGTTACATTCTACCCCCCTTAAAATGAATTTCACCCTCAAAATTCATTGGGGGTTATAAATGGTTTTCTGCTTGAAAGTTTCTTTCATAGAAACCCACATCATAAAAAGGAATACTAAAACATAATTTTAAAAAAGGAATGTTAAAAAAATAACGGATATCCAAAGTAACTCATCACTAGGTTTCCACATAGGAGAATATAGGTGAAAATATGGATATGGAAGAGAAATATAACCATCAAGTTCTGATAAAGAGTGGTAGAGAACATGGCTATGAAAAATCCAATAATCAAAAAGCCATAAATTTGTGATGACCTAAGGTACCATATGATTCATCGGATATGAGTATACTAGGACAATGCTTTTGGTTTTCAATATCATTTCCCTAAAGTTGAAAATTTTGAATTAGAAGAAATACTTACTTGATTTTGGTACAATTTCACCATTGGTTGCTCCATGAACAATTTCCACTTCATATCTTAAAGAAATGAAGTAGAATTTGTCATTAGTGAAGTGTTAGCAGATCATGTGATAGAATGATGGGACATTCCATCTGCCTCAAACAAAAGGTTATCAAAAGTTATCTAATATACATAAGTCCATCTATGGTGAGGTTAATCGTATATGATTCCAAAAATGTACTTATACTTCATCTATCATACTGCTTAATAAAATAAAACTAGTTTCTACTAACCAGAGACTTCCTGTAGGCCAGAGGTAGGCGATAAAGGCTTGTCGCACTTCGGTTGTGGGTTCGATTACCACAACCTTGTCCGACGCGACGGGTTGTCACCCGTCCTGTAGGTTGTCCTTTTTCTAAAACTATACTATTATAACATTCTAGAAAAAAAATTTATACTTAAAAAATACTATATAATGTCCAACTTAATCCATTCCAACCTTTAGTCTTATCAAAAATACTTCTGTCCAATCTCATAGTATAATGAAAATGATTACTAGAAAGGTCATCTACCAAGCATGCAAATACCATCATCTATCTACCATATATCATAAGATATATCATGTTGGTCACATTACAAATATTTGAATACCTTAATCATGTATTCTCTTGAAAAATGAATACCTATTGAACATTAGTGAAAACATGAATGCTATCAAAAGTTAACTCTTTCCACATACCAAAATCCCAAAATTTCTATATACTCAAACCATGATATCACTTTGTCCTTATATCAATCATGAGCTCATTAATACAATCAACCATTTCATTATCTCTTTATCCCTTCATTATGCGCATATCATCTTCTTTCCAAAAATATCTGAATAACCTTTCAGGGTTACCAGTACCATTAAACATATACTTTCAAATACTTTAGAAAAAACAATAGTGTAACAATCCTTATATGTTTCTTTATTCCATATTACCATTAAATTACCTATACAACATAACTCTTGATAAACATACAATCATTCCACTACCTTCGTAAACCATTGACCAAGCTTCAATACTTCTTTCATCTCATATATCATTTGTAGTATCTTCATCTTCATCAACATAAATACTACCCATACGACCATGCTGATTCTCTTCATGAAATTTTCCCTTAGATCATTGGTTTGCATAATGCTAGTACATTCCACATTTAAAACATTTAACCATTGTTTATGTCTTAGCAATACCATTATCTTTGTCCATGGTGTTAACTGAACCTTTTCCTTTGCAATTACTGGATTTGTGTCCTTCTTTTACACACCCAAATCATCTTCCAGTTCCTTTGAAACATTCTCCCTGATGCCTCTTACCACATGATTTACATGATGGAAATTGAACTTTCTTTCCTCCATGATCATCACGATACACCATCTTTCTCTTATTAGCCGAGTTAGGAAACTTACCAAAGTTGATATTATTGATCATATGAGATTGCTGATTAGGCATAATAACGATGTTTGGACATCCAAACCCCATTTCATTTGGTTTCTCATGAATAATATCATTCCATTGTCCATAATATTCTCCATTAACATGAATCCTCATGTTTCCTGCCATTTCTTAAAACCCAAAAAGAATAATATGAGAGGCAAAACTCATACTAGAAAAACAACATAATCAAGGAGGAGTAGTTTCAATCTCTAACATATTAGTTTTAATTCTATGATTGTTACCAAAATTCTAGGACTATAACCTATACTTGTAACTAACCTTAGGGACATCCCTAGACATAACTTAGAAATATCTCTAGGGATCTCACTAAAGTTTTCGCATCCTAGCTTCCAAAGGTCAACTAAACCTTCACTCTGATACCAACTGTAGAGACCCAAATCTTGACGTACATGGACATTACATTACTTTTGAGAAATACTTAATACATAAAAAAACTGACATCCAAGGACTGTAATAGTTTAGTGTCTTTGGAAACTTGGAATATAAACTTCTAATCATGTTGAAAGATCTTCAACATCTACCATAAAGATCTTCCCCTTTTGTTTTCTTACCTAAAAACTTTCTTTATATCCCGGGGAAAAGAAAACATAAAAAGGGTGAGATCAAATGCTCATTAAGGGTAAACATTGAGAACATATAAACAACCCATAAACATTTGAACGTAAAAAAATGAACATAAAACATCAAAATCTTGAGCAGTGACATGAATCTTGGAAGTACATAAGGAATAGATCATAATGGAACATCAATAATGATAAAATAGCCTGGAAATAAAACATGTAATTGTGGAAAACCATCAGACACTTGATATAATTTCCATAGTAGTCAAATCATTGCTGCGTAGACCATCATAGTGGACAAAGTCCATTACTGAATCAGGTTTACTTGCCATTCCAGCCCTGTATTACTCAACCAGATTTTACGTGTCATTCCAGCCATGTCTATATCATGAGATATAAATATTTACCCAATTCATTGGAGGGAGATATAGGTCCCACCCATCTCATATTGAAATCATTTTTATGTGTGCCACAAAATAAACATAAATCATTCATCATAATCCAAAGAATAAAAATGGGTTTCATAAACATCATCCCATCTTAACATAATCCATATAAAACAAATGGATATCATTTAATAATAAGAAAAATAAAACCATGTATATAATTGATACATTATACTTCAAACATAATCATACTAAATAATTTCATATTAGATGGGAAATAGTTTTGATAAAACACTTGAAATTAATTGTTGAGGAAAATATCCTTTCTTCTTTAAAATCATTTTCTTTTCACAAAATGCCATGAAATTTTAAAATAAAATATTTTTTTTGAAAATAGTCATGAAATATTGTAGAGTATGCTTCATGAAAATAAGGCGTTATGAAACCATAAAAATCCATTCATTCCGTATAAGTTAAAAAAACATTCTCCTCATACTTTTATCGAAAAAGTCAAAAAGTACATCGTATGGTAAAAAAAGAAAGATTCCTTACATAACACAAAGTAAAAGTAAAAAAGGGGTAAAAATGACTTTAAAAATACATGGGAGAATATTAAACACTTTATGAAAAACATTTTTTATGGACATGGATGAAAAATATAACCCCAGTAAATACTTACGTATAAGCAATATCGGATAAAAATGAGATTAAAAATTGTCCCTTACCTTATGTACAATTTCTTCTGTATGTGTCTGAGACTCCTGTATAGTGGGTTTAAACGTATTATTATCTTGTAACAGAATCATAATAATATTTATGATATCATATATGATTCACTTATGACTTTATATTAACAGTTCATTTGTCAATTCCATGTTAAAGCAGTGTTTTGGGTAAAATCATTTCATTTATCGTACATGTTTCGACTTGTTGTTCTTAATTTTATCCTGATTTACTTAATTACAGAATGTAAACCATGATTTATATATAATATATATTCATCATATAAATATATATGATAGATCAATAAATGTAATGAAATACACCGTTCATGGAGACGTTAGGCCGTACATACACATGAACGATGTTTTCATTTCCTTATTGAATTGAATGGAATTAAGTAAATGAAACATATATGTACATAAATACAGTATAATTATTATTTAATATATTTCATGATTATTTATTTTATATACTTTATAATCATACTTGAATGGTTAATCATGGAAAATGAATCTCATCGCATTCGTGGAGATGGTAATCCGTATGTACGCACGCGCGATGATTTTGTTTTTCATAGGATGGATAGAATGTGAAATAGGGTTGTTTAATATTTATAATAATATATCAGTATATAAGTAATACTGATGTTATTACTTTTTAACGAAACAACTAAATAAGAGGAAGTAGAATAAGAAAGAAACTTGAAAGAATCGGTAGAAGAGATTACCTCTTCTTCGACGTGCCTCTTTTAAAGGTCCTCTTAGGGAACTAGAGTTGGTCTTTTGAGAATACCAGAACCTCTATGATATAACTAGAGAGGTTGAGAAGAGAAATTTTCAGGGTTTGTCTGAGCATGAAGGCTCAAAATTTTGTAAAGAGGAGAGGGGGGAGGTGCCCTTTTATAAGGGAGGAGAGGGGAACCTTAGGAAAAACTTAAAATGTTATTTTATAATAAATTCATATTCGGTTTATAATGGCTAAAAAGTGACTTATTTCGAGGATATGGTGGGGATGGTTCTAGGTAATCTCAACCAATATATTTTAGAAAAGTCTAGGTTATCATTTTAACCTTATCATTTAGATTTACCTCTAAGTTAAATAATTTAACTTTTACCGTGTCTTCTTGTATTCTTACAATATATGGTTAATAAACTTACTATAAACTGCCAATAGAACCCCAATTGTTTCATTAATGTCATATATATTATTATATAAGTATTTTGGACGAACATTATATTTTTATGACCATTATTTCAATTAATAATATAATATTTGTTTTAAAAACTATTTTATGTCAATTTTGACACTATTTGGTATTTTGTTTTATCTAAATTTATAAAAGCATTATTACTTTGAAAAAAATTCATCTAACCAAACCTAATATGTTATATTAACCTAAAAATTTAGATTAATTCATAAAAAGTCTCAAATTACATTTATTTGGGTATTTATAATATCAATTATGTTAATATTTCATTAATAAGGTAATTACTACATCATCGTTGTGTCACAAATAAATAAAATTATTTAATGTATAAAAAATATAAATAAAATATAATTATGTAGAAAATATTTTTATCTTTATAATGAATATTTATAGTCTAATTTATCTTATGTATAACCCTATATTAAAAATGGTTTAGTTATTAAACTTTGATTTTAACTATTTTAACTCTTCTTTAAATAAAATAATAATAAGTGTCCAAATCTAATCCAAGTGGACCAAAGAGGTTCATATTTTATTACTAAGGTTGTTTTTAGTCGAATTATACTTATCAAATAGAATTAGGACATGTGTTAGGGTAATAATAATATAATTTTTACCCTTAATTACCCTATTTACTTTTAATCGTGGTAAATAAAAGTAAAAAGTTACTATTCAACAAATTTTTTTTATCTTATTGAACCAAATTTTACTCCTTGATATTAACCATGTCTCTCAGATTTTTGAAATTCAACTCACAGAAGCGGTAAAAGTAAGTTTTATGTACAATTGCAAATGCTCCTAGGAGGTGGGTAAAAGACGGTAAAAAGTTCAATAAAATGGTTATATATCTAAAATTGTTATAAAATGACTCCAATGAATTACATTGAACCTATATAGGTATTATGTATATATTTTTACGTAAAATAAATTTAAATAAAATAAATTATTATTTAAATAAAAAGTCGGTTTTAACCAGTAACTCAGTGGTTTCACTATTTATCAAAAATTGAAAGTTTTCAGAAAAATACCAAAAATTCACCCTAGGATAATTTCGATATTCAAAATATAAAAATGAAGTCAATTTTTAAAGATAAAATTTATAAAATTTCAAAATGTGGGTATTAATATTCATAACAGTTAGTTTATATAATATTTTAATAACATATCGCTGTTTAGTTAAACTCGGTATTGCGTACAACGCAAGTTATCGAGGAATGTTGCTATTTCATATAACACAAGACAAGAATAGTTTTTAATATACTAAAAGATAATACAGTGTTGCGTATAGCTCAAGATAATCTTGGTGTAGCGTACAACAAAAGACATCAAATAAATTAAAAAGAATAATTCTCATAAAATCTCGGGGTGTTACAGGTTGTATTTGTTGAAACCTAAAACATCCCCGACCTATTCCTAAAGGTTCATAATGCGACTCTATATTTCTCATTAGGGTCATTGATGGTAGTGAAGGGACTAGGATGGAGTCTTGTGATAGTATCCTAAAAATGATTTTGAGTGGGTGTGCAGGGGCATAACCCCCAAAGATAGACTGGTGGGAGTGAAGGGCCATGACCGTTGCTTGAAAATGATCTTAAGAAGGGGTGTAGGGGCACAACACCTATGGTATGGACTACTGGGTATGAAGTGTTTTCCAAGTATCATGACTTGGGAAAAGGATTTCCCAAGTGTGGGTTTCCCAAATGGGGGCTCACATATGCAGTTCGCCCAGTTGGGGGTTCGCCCAAGTGGTTCACCTAGGTGGTTTGCCCAGATGGGGGATCACCCAGGTGGCTTGCCTAGATAGGGGCTCACCTAGGTGGTTAACCCATATGGGGGCTCACCCAAATGGTTTTACTAGGTGGTTTTCTCATATGGGGCTTTCCCAAGTGGTTTTCCTAGGTGGGAGCTTACCCAGTTGGTTTTCCTAGGTGGGGTCTCATACAGATTGAGGGATAGACATAATAGTTGACCCAAGTAGGGATTTAATACTTGGGAGGAGGATCTTTGTGATCAGAGATATCACCTTGTATCATCGTACGATGGATCTATATCTCCTAAAATTGAAGGTGTGTGTGGGGGGGGGGGGGTTGCAAAAATAATATGATTAAGGGTCTTTTACAAGGTACTTGTGTGAGGGATTCACATGAATGGATTGTATGAAGGAATTTTGTGAATGTCTTGTGTGGGAACCCAAATTCCTTTATTAAATTTTTACGAACCTCGATGACCATAAATTTTGATCTGTAAGTTTGTTTGGGCTCTGAAACCAGTAAAATTGAATCTTGAGAAGTGAACTATGATACTAGATATAGTGTATACAAAATTTATATATGTATTTAATAATTGAGGTTCAAAATAAAATATCTTCTAACACCTTATTGGCTGTTCTTTAGGGTCCAAAATAGCCTCCACATGAAAGTGTATGAAAAAAAATGAAAGTATAGAATTAAATTCTTATTCAAGGATACACATTCTAATAACATTTTCCTTATAAATTTTTCAAAAATAATACCCTCACATACATAAATATTTGACTCAAATTTCAATTTCAAATTCTAATTATTAGTAAATAAATGGATACCTTTGATATGACTAGATAATTAACTAAATCAATATGCTAGGAAACTTGGGTGAATTTGTATTGATGCTCACCAGGGAAGGAGTAATCCATGATTATTTCAATTTTTGGTTCTACCTCAAAAGTCTGAGGGTAATCTACTAATGTGGTCTTCCATTGAGTTTTCACAACCCTTTATGTCCTTGATCTCTAAATCAAGTTCTTACAGTAGAAATATGCACTACACTAACCTTATATTTTCTTCATATTTCTTGAAAAAATACCTAAGTAAAACATGGTCAGAAAAAATAGTTATTTCACTTCCTAATAGGTATAGACAAAATGTATATAAAGTAAAAAAAAATAATTCCTTATATATTGTTGTTTAATTAATTTGGTCCATGAACATGGTATAAGATGTTAGATTATCACTTATGGGTGAGCATAAATCTTTTGGGCCAACATGAATCTCACAACCATGTTTGAGGCATCCCACATTACGACAATAGGTCTTTTCTAGTCTAGTGAAAAATTATAGATGTTGTGATCAATATTTCTTGAATATTTCCAAAATCTATCCTGCATGAATCATCAAACACAAAGTCAGTATCTTCCTTGAGCAGGTTTCTCAAGGGTAAAACTATCTTGCTAAAATCCCTAATAAACCTTCTGTAAAATCTAGAATGGCCCAAAAAATATCTATTGTGTCTCACAATGGTTTGGAAAGGTAGTGTAGAAATAATTTAAACATTATCATTATCCAATTCAATCCCATCATTATAAATTTTGTGTGAAAAAATTTCCTTTCTCCACCATGAAATGACATTTTTCAATGCTCAAAACCAACTCTTTCTCAATATATTTCTTCAAATTTTTTTCCAAAATTTCAAGAAAACTCTTATGACATGTCTAATAAATAGTAAAATCATCTAGTAATACCTCCAAACAGCTCTCAATCAGGTATAAAAATATATATACCATGTAGTATTGAAAGGTACCTAGGGTATTTCATAATCCAAAGGGTATTCTTCAGCAAATAAACACATTGAAATGACATATAAATGTAGTGTTTTTCCTGGTCATTAATAGATATTAAGACATATAAATAGTTATAAAATCTATCAAGTAAATATTGGTGACCCTTCCCAACTAGAAAAATTAACATTTTTTATAAAAAAGGGATTGGTAAATGGTCATTTTGGGTGACATGGTTCAATTTATAGAAGTCAATGAAATCAATCCTTCTATTCTGAATCCAAATGGGAACTAACTCATCATTCTCATTTTTCACACTGGTGAATCTGAATTTTTTTGGGACTATCTAAATGGGGCTCACCCATTGAGAGTAAAAAAATAGGGTATATAATTATATCTTCATGAAGTATCTCAAATTACTTTTTTATAACCTCTACGAGGATCAAGTCGAGCCTTATTTAGATCTACATCAATGGTTTAAATTCAGTTTCTAAGAGAATTAAGTGGATTTATGTTATAAGGATAATTACTAGAATATATCCTAATGAATAGGCTATTTCCCTAGAATTTTTTATTTTAATTTATAAAATTTGATTCTCTCAATTAGTTTATTTCTTTTGGGATTATAACTTCCATTTTATTATCTTCGTTAAGGAAATCATATTTTAAGTTTGATGGAATACATTTTAGTTTAAGGTCAGGGGGGTATTATATGATTATTTAAGTTTATTTATTTCCATGATTTAAGACTTAAAATGTGAAGAAGAAGTATTAGTGGTAGTTTTGAGTAAATCATTGAAACATTATTCAACAGATTCTTTAAAATGATTAACACAAAAAATAGATTCCAGATTAATTTCAATTTGAAAAACAAAATCATTAGATAAATCAGGTGAATCTAGAGATTCTCCAAGTTGGATCATGTCATAAAATAATTAAATTTCTTCCTTATAATAATATGTTGATTCAACTTGGTTCAATGGAAAAAAATATTATTAATCATGGGGGTACTCCGTTAAGTTTAAAATACTAAATTTCACTACATGTCCTCAAAAATACCTGGAAAGTGTTCCTTAATTAACATTTATTTTTATTTTGGTAGACTTAATAAATGTCCTACATAGAATGATAGGGGAGTTAACTTTACCACTCTCTTATTCCATGTTAAAAATATAGAAATCAATAGGGAAAAAATCCATTCACCATTATGAGAACATCCTCTAGAACTCCAAATATGTAGGAGGTGGGTTTGTTATCCAATTATAAATAAACTCTTGTTAGTTTGAGCTCTCCTATACGCATGGAATAATAAATTGAATATGGAATTACATTGATTGATACTCCATAGACACAAAATTCATTTGAAAAAGTGAGTTATCCTATGGTTTAAGGGATATTGAAAGTACCTTGGTCTTGGAATTTATTAAAATATTGTTGGGTTACTAAGGAAAAATATTTCTTCCTAATCTTACCACTTCATGTCCCTTCAATTTTCTCTTTTCTATGCACATTTTTAAAAGAAATTTGGAATAATTTGGCATTTAGTGGATGACTTCTATTAAAGGGATATTGATCTCCACTCTTTTGAATATCTCTAAATCTCTTGTGGTAATTATTCTTTATTAGTTCTCTTGGCAGGTTTTATCCTTGTTGGTAAGGGAGATTAGGGATAATTTGAATCCTAAATTTTTTATCTTCCATTATATTTATTTAATGGGGGTGTCTCTATAGATATATTCTCTTTAGGTTCTATTTATAGATAGATGTTTCATGGTCATTAGGCTTTACACTTATTGATATAGTCTCTGTGGTTGGTTATTCATTACTTTTTATCTCTTTACCACTACTTAATGAAATATAAATAACATTTACCCAGGGTTAGGAATTTATTGGGCATGGAGTTTTCCTGAAATTTGGATTATCAAATTGTTGAGGGTGGAGATGATATTTATGAACTCTCCCTTCAACTCTTTCAGCACTAAACCATGAGTGTTGAGGGTATATTGTTAACTGTTATGAGACTCCATAAGTTTTTTCAGCTAGTCCTTCATATAGTGTTTTAAGATTTCTCTTGTGGGTAAATTATAGAAGGATGAAAACCATGTCTCTAAAATGGTGGTCACTAGAGAGTTTGTTAGAAACCCTAATAGAAGGGCAGTATTTAGGGTTGTTGGTTTCTAGATCCAAATTGGGTATTGGCATACTCCATAAATCCTTGATTGTGGGATAACTATTTGTTGGACCATAGATACTGTTGGAAACTATCTCTAACTAAAGGTTTTAATTATTAAAAATCATGTCATCTATTAACATATATATTATTTCATGTTAGATCTTATATTAGGACAGAACATTATCTTGAACATTAGATCATGTCATTCATATAACTATTTATGTGTGCTTAAGTCTAAATAATATTTTAATTGATCATCCATGTTTAATTAAGAGGATTACCAATTTCTAACTTCGTTAAATTACAAGGCAGATCATAAACAATTGTCTATGTATGATTCACTGACATTGACAAGCTGATGACTCACCATCAGACATATGTCTTACTGACAGACAGATAAAACAGGAATATTTTCTAAGTATGTAAAGCTAACACCGTTACAAAGGACTCACCATTGGATGTGACACCGACAAATAAATGAATCACCATTGCACATTCTACTAACGCAAACGACCTATTGCTAGTGCAAGTGACCTACCATTTCATGATGCTACCGATGCAAGGACTCACCGTTAATTGAAATGAGTCCTTATTGGCTCAACTGTCTCACTGATAGAAGGAAGGACTCACCATTCATATGAGTCACCATTAGTTAATCTGTCTCACTATTGATCGGTCACACCGATAGTTCAAGTGAGTCACCTATGGGCGTCACACTGATAGTTCTAAATTAGTCTCTAATACCAATGTAAAGTAATCACTGATACATGAATTCACTGATGCTGACTAACCAATGATGAAAAACCAATGAAAATGAGTCATTGATACTTGTGACTCACCGATATTCATAAAATCCATTTTTATATTATTAATTCAAATTTATATCTAACGGTCATATTTAGACAAAGTAATGTTTTTGACATTATTTAATATTTTCTGTAGGACATTCAGTAGACAGTACGAGGTATATACACATGGGGAGATCTTCAAGCCTACTGGATCACGAAGTATAAATTAATTACATACTATATTGTTTAAAATATGATGAGGAATATTCTGAAAAGGAAAAAGTGGGAACATAAGAACTGAAAATACTCCTGCAATAATCGATCTTTCTTCAAATTCCCAAGAACTCAATGAAAGAACATAAGGGAACATCAATAAGATAATCAAGACCTGTTGAACTTCACCAAACATCTTTCCACCAAAGTGCTAAACACTTCACACTCCTTCAAAATCCAAACCATAGAGTCTACGATACTCTATTTTGAAGCTGACTTCCAGAATAGAACTCAAACTTCATTCTCTCTACATCAGATGAGTCCAGAACTTTATTTCATAGCACACAATGACTCATAAACTATATTCTACATCTTTATCTCTATTTTGTTCTTTTGTTTACATTTTTTTTGAGTTGTATATGTATCTATCTATTACACAAACACATACTCTTATGCATAATAAGAGGATACCTGATATCCTCAATATCAATCTATTTATTATCTTCTTTATCCTATGTAGAACAGTAGAATAATCCAAGTGTGACTTGTTTGTTGTTTTTCCCATGAATAACTATGGTAGAGGTTATGTGTTACCTAGAAAACCTTGTGTGATGTTGTGAACCTTGATCAAGGGTGTGTATCAAACTGTTTATTAATATAAACTTCTTGGTGGCAGGTGATCACCAAGTGAAGGGGACTAAGTCTTAGCTTGAGACTGAACCTCTTGTTTATTTCTGCTATGTTTTTACTCTTTTATTTTTACTATGTTTTATCACCATTTAATAAAACTAAATTGAACTTTTATTGTTAGTTTAGTAAGTGTTTATATTTTTTTTGAACTAGTAAGTGGGTTTCAAAAATTATACCAATATTAAGATTATTATATCTAAGAACTAATCAATATTTTGAGAAATTAATTGAACATTAAATAATTTTATAAATTCACTACAAAATGACATTAATTATATTTTAATTGGGGGAAATTTTTCAAAGATCCAATTTTAAAAGAGACAGTTATGGATACTCAATTCACCCCCTCTTGAGACGTCCACTCTGACCAACATTTGGTATCAAAGTATGTTTTAAAAATTTGTCAGTTTTTTAAGCTTGTTATTTTTTTTTAAATTATTATTGTAGTTGTCTTGAAAAGATCTTAAAATTTATGTCATTTCTAAATTTTTATATATTTTAAATCCATTTAAAATTCATATTATGGACAACCATGTTGAAGGAGATGCTACTAATAGACCACCATTTTTCAATGGAACCAACTATGCTCAGTGGAAGCTTAAAATTAAAACACACCTAGAAATCATGGGATTTGAAATCTGGACTACTATTGAAAGTAAATAAGTAATTTCTGAAACTTCTAGAAAAACTTGGGATGAACCTACCAAGACTTCCTACAACAATAATTATAAAGAAATCAATTTTATATACTGTGCTTTAGGAGTTGAAAAGTTCAATCATATTTCTTCTTGTAAAATTGACCATGAAATTTGGGACACTTTGTCTGTTTCTCATGAGGGAACATATAATGTTAAATAAGCGAGATTAAATACTTATATTATTAAATATGATAATTTTAGAATGAATCATGATAAATCTATTTCTGATATGTATCTCAGATTCAATGAAATTATCAACAAAATGATTTCTATCAGAAGATAATTCACAAACAAAGACCAAATCATAAGGATTCTCAGATGTTTACCGGATAGATGGAGAGGAACCATTATCTCAATTAGAGAATCATGTGACATCATAAAATTACCTATCAGAGAACTCATTGGAAAGATGATGATGTGCGAAGAAGAACCAAAATTCAACAAAGAGGTGGATGGTGAACCTAAGAGGAAGTCTATATATTTCAAGACTACTGCCTCTAAAAATAATGACAAATATAAAGTTCAAGATGATATTGAAAGATCCAGTAGTGAAGAATCAGCTTTAGACAGTGATGGAGAAATGGCCTAGCTGGCCAGAAGATTCAATAAATTTTAGAAGAAAAAAAAGTTTTTCAGAAAGTCCAATTACAAAAAAAGGTATGATAACAAGGGAAATTGGAAAAAGGATTGGAGGAGAAATTATAAATCAGAAGAGGTAGTGTGATATGAATGTAAATGGAGAGTACATATCAAAGCTGACTGTCTAAAGGTCATATAGAAAAGGAAGTATGATAACAAGGATAGAACATATAAGAAATCCATGAAGGACACTTTGAGTGTCTCTGAGGACATCTCCAGTGAATATTCTTCTTATCATGATGAGAAAGAAGATACGAATAATATGTGTTTTATGAAAAATACATTTGAGGTAATCTTAGACTCTCTAGTTCAACATTCTTAATATTCTAAAAATGAAAGTGAGTATGAGAATATGTCAAGTGAAGAATTATTTGAATATTGAAACATGCTGGAAGAGACATGTAATGAACTAAAGGATAAGTATAAATCTTTAAAGAAACAAAATTATCTTACTATAACTATGAAATGTGATCTTACTAATGAAAAAGAAAATAATTCTCAACTACTCAAGGAAAATAATGAATTAAAGCTATCTAATGAGAAATTGAATAAGGATCTTGAAAAGTTTACCAATGGAAAAATAAACTTACACATATTATTGGTAAAAATATAGATCTTAAGTACACTTATGGAATAAGATATCAACCAGGAAAAGGAAACCAATCAAAAACACATTTTATGACCAAATTTGGAAAATATGCATCTTTATGAAAAAACCAGAATCTTGCTACAAGCTCCAGTTCTAAAAATTATTTTATTTCATCCAGTTCTTCTGGACCAAATAGAACTTATTTTTCAAATACTTTATATTCTATATATAGAAAACCCATAAGACAATTGTGGGTTTCTAAATCTTTTATTACTAATGTTTGTGGACCCAGAAAAATATGGGTACCAAAATCATTTCTTGGATAAATTTTTCTTAGGTAAACTGAATAAAAAGTTCATGTAGATATATGTGGTATTTTGATAGTGGGTTTTCAAGACACATGAAAGGGGACTAATAAATCTTCAAAAGTATTATAAAAATTGACGGAGGAAATGTCACATTTGGTGATAATGGTAAAGCAAAAATCATCGGTCTTGGACAAATTGTTAACCCTAACTCTATTTAAATTTATGAAGTACCTTATGTTGATGGATTAAAGTATAATCTGCTTAGTATATCTCAACTGTTTGATGATGGATTTAATGTAAAATTTAAAATTTATTCATTCCATGTTTTTGATGCCAAGAATAACTTACTATTTACTACTTTTTGAAATGATAATTTATATGCTATAAATTTAGACACACTAGCCTCACAGAATGTATCTTGTCTAAGTGCCTTTCACAAAGAGTCTTGGATCTGGCACATAATATTAGGACATTGCAATGTACACTCACATATAAAACTTATGAGAAAAGACCTAGTCAAGGATCTACCCAAATTAGAGTTTTTAGACAATAAAGTGTGCAATCCTTTTAAAAATGGAAAGAAACATAAAATCTCCTTCAAATCAAAGAAAGAAGTGTCAACTTCTCAAAATTTAGAGTTTGTTCATATGGATTTTTTTAGACCATATTGAGTATTTAGTTTAAATGGGAAGAACTATGTCTATGTTCTTTTGGATGACTATTCTAGGTATACTTGGACTTATTTCTTAGCTCACAAAAGTGAATAATGTACTTACTTCACCAAGTATGCTAAAACTGTTGAAAATATTAGTAGTCTTAAAATTAAATCTCTAAGAAGTGATTGTAGTCGTGAGTTTGAAAATCAAGACTTTGAATCATTTTTCTCAAACAATGGCTATAATCATAACTTATCTTCCCCTAGGACACCTAAAAAAATGGATTTGTAGAAAGAAGAAATAGGTTCTTGTAAGAAATTGACCAGACTATGATGAATGAACATGACCTACCAATTTTCTTCTAGGCAGAAGTTGTTAATACTGTTTGTTATAAAATAAATAGAGTCTTAGTTAGACCTATCCTTAAGAGGAATCCCTATGAGTTATGGAATAATAGGAAACCTAAAGTATGTTATTTTAATGTTTTTGGATGTAAATTTTATATTTTGAACATTAGAGACAATATAGACAAATTCTCATCCAAAAGTGATGAAGGAATATTTATAGGTAACTCAACCTCTAGTGAAGCCTATAGAGTCTTTAATAAAAGAATAAAGTATGTGGAAGAATCTGTGCATATCAAATTTGATGAAGCTGGTCCACATGATCCTAATACCTTTATATAAAACCTTGAAGATGATATATCAAATCTATACATAAATGAAAAATCATCTAATACTTGTGTCAATAAATCTGTGAAATCAAACAATTCTGGAAATTCTACAGAATCTATCCATAATGAACTAGATCAAAATGATGAATCTGAAATAACTAGTCCTACCTTTACCAGACCAACTATAACCCTTAAAAACCATCCCTTAAATGCTGTTGTTGGAGACTTAGATAAAGGAACAAAAACTAGATCTTCTCTCAAAAATCATGTTGAACATAAATCCTTCTTATCACAACTTGAACCTAAAAATATCAATGATGCAATCAATGATGAATTTTGGGTGATTTCTATTCAAGAAGAACTCAATAAATTTGAAATAAATAAATTTTGGAAGCTTGTGGATAGACCCAAAGACACCTTGATCATAGGATCTAAGTTGGTGTTTAGAAATAAAGTAGATGAAGCTGGAAATATTGTTAGAAACAAGGCTAAATTAATTTCACAATTCTATAGTCAAGAGGTAGGCTATGAATATGAAGAAAAATTTGCACCTGTTGCTAGACTTAAAGCCATAATAATCCTTCTTACTTATCCTGCCCATATTAATTTCAAACTATATCCAATGGATGTTAAGAGTTCATTCTTAAATGGTTATATAGTTGAGGATGTTTTCATTAAAAAACCCCCTGGTTTTACAAACCCTCATTTTCAAAATCATGTTTTCAAAATAACGAAATCTTTTTACAGTTCTAAATAAGATCCAAGAGCTTTGTATTATAGATTTAGAAATTTGTTTATTTCAAAAGTTTTTACAAAAGGAATTGTTGATCTTACTCTTTTTATAAATAAAATGTGTAAATATGTTTTAGCGTTCCAAATCTATGTTGATGATATTATTTCTGGATCTTCAAGAAAATTTTTACGCATTTAATTTTCTAAAATGATGCAAAATTAATTTTAAATGAGTCTAATGGGTGAAATAAAATTCTTTCTTGGATTTCAAAAATTTCAAAATATAGAAGGTATCACTTTAAATCAAAGTATGTATAAAAAATATATTTTAAAAAGGTTTGGATTTGATAGCATTAAAAGTAGTGAAACTCCCATGAGTAATAATTGTAACTTGGATCTTTTTGAAGATGGTAAATCTATTGATCAAACCACTTATAGAGGAATGACTGTAAGCTAACTCTACTTGACTTCTAGTAGGCCAAATATAATGTTTAGTGTGTGTATGTGTGCCTATTTTCAAGATAATCCCAAATAATCTCACTTAAATTATGTTAAAATAATTTTTAAATACCTCAAACATACTATCAATTTAGGCTTGTTTTACCCCAAAGGACAATCATTTGATATAGCGAGTTATTCTGATGCTGATTTTGGTGGATGTAAGTTAGATAGAAAGAGAACCCCTAGGACATGCCATTTTTTAGAAAATATTTGGTTTCATGGTGTAGTAAGAAGCAAAATTTTGTTGTACTATCTACTTATGAAGTTGAATACATAGCTTCTGGTAGCTTTTTTTCACAAATTTTGTGGATAAAACACACTCCTCTAGACTATGGATATCAATTTAGACTTGTACCTATAAAACGTGACAACACAAGTGCTATTAACATCTCTAAGAATCTAGTTTCTCACTCTATAATGAAACATATTAATGTAAGACATCACTTTTTGAGAGATCATTATTCAAAGAGTGATATTAATTTAGAATTTATTGGCACTAAATATCAAATTGATGATATATTTAATAATCCATTAAACTCTGAAAGGATAAATTACATCATACATGAGCTAGGAATGATCAATCAGTAAGACCCTATGTTTATCTCTCCTTTAATCTTTTTATATGAGGTTGTCATGCCCACACCGTTTTCATGCCGACAACGTTGTCATGCCGACACCCTTATCATGCTGACACCATTGTCATGCCATCACCATTGTCATGCCGCCACCATTGTCGTAACGACACCATTGTCATGCCGACACCATTGTCAAGCCGACACCATTGATTTTTTTTAAGTCCGTCATACCAACACTGATGACTCATTTCTTTTATACATTGTATCTTTTTACCAAAACAACACTATTTCATTAATTATAGTGAACTCAGTTCATGATTTTTCTATTGTAAAATCTTAAAATACCTAAAGGATATAAATTTGAATCGATCCACTATACTTTCATTACCGCTACTCTCTCTCTTTTTTCCACCTTTATCTTTCTATACTCCTGACCTTTCACCTTCTGACATTCAAACAGAATTAATTGGAATGGTGCAAGTAAAATGAGCTCTAGAAGAGGGTGAGTCTCGTCCTTCCAAGAAACAGAAAGGGGAGTCAAGAAAATATTCAGGTCCTATGAATCCCAATTTGGTAAACCGTGTTGTAACTTTGGAGAAGAAAGTTTTAGTTGAATGGCTATTGGGGAGTAAATATTTATTGTTCAAAGTGATTAAAGATCAAGGATGGATTGAATGGTTCTCAAATAATGATAGAGTTTTTTACCCAAAGCTGGTGTATGAGTTTTATATGAATCTGGAACTTCTGTTGGAAGGAAGTGATGTTGTATGGATGAATTCGATTATGAAAGGGAATAGAATCTCATTCTCTTCAAGGCATTGGGATGAGTTTCTTAAGGTACCACATGAAGGAAGGTTTTATGATTAAAAATGTACTTCACATCCTAAAAGTTAATTTTTCTATTATGAGAATGCTCTAAAGGAGCTAACTGAAAATGAAGAACACATGAGACCCATCGCCTCAGAATTGAATGGTGAGTGCAGAATTATTTTTATGTTTATTCAATATCAGTTGTGTCCTAGGAAAGGGGAATTTTCTTCTCTCAAGTATCAAGATGTATAATTGATTTATTTAATTCAGAGAAATGTTAAATGTAATCATTTTAGTTATATGATGGTTTACATCAATGAAATGATAAAACCTAGGTGTAAATCTAATTCTCTATTTTATTCAAGAATGATTTCAGCTATGCTGAAGGAGAAGGGATGTGTAAATGAATCTAAGGATGTAGTAGTTAGTGAATGCAGTTGAATCTGATTAAGCTTTGAAAACTGAAAAAGGATGAAAATAAATTGGAATCCTTTAAAGAATGAATGGGTTGGTGATGAAGATAGATTGAATGAGAAGTTCAATCCCATAGATCATCATATTAGACCAAAGGATCTACTAGATCCTGGTCTCGGTCCAGATGAAAAAGTAGCCTATTTTTTAGATGAGGAAGAAGAACCTACTACCCCTATTAGAGATGTGGGATCACCAGTTGATGATCAAAGTGACCCAGACACTACTAGACCATCTAAAAGAATCTCTATTATACCTGCATGTCCACATATGGATTTACCCTCTCATGAACCTATTCTCAAATCCTATGGTAGTGAAGAAACTGAAGATAAAGGAAGTATAGAGTATGTTAGTGAATCCAATGAAGAATATGAAGATGAATATGAAGAGGAAGACACTGGTAGTGGTGAAAATGGTTCAGAATTAGGAAGGGAAGAAGGAGAATAACAAGTTGAAGATGAGCAGAATGAAAATGGTAATGATGAAGAAAGTAGTGAAAGTGATTGTGACAATGACTCTGGTCACCCTAATGAAACTCCAGATGCTATGAGTATAGAGGTTACTAAAGCAAATAATGGTACCTCTATTTAGGTTTCTTCTTAAGAAAAAAATGTTTGTCTAGATGAACCTGTTGATCAAGTTGTGTACACTGGGAAAAGAACTCTTCTTAAGAAAAAGAAACCTATCCAGGAAACCATGACTGAGGGGGAGCCATCTAACCTAAAATTTGACACTAAGGGGGAGCATTAAGTACCAGATAGTCAATATGATGAAGAGAATCAAACAAGAAGAGTAATGCTTGATACTATTTCTCCTTTGGATCTTGATATTCTTTCTGAATGGATAAGGAATCATAGTTATATAGCCTTGGGTATGGATTACAAAGATTCTGATGATGAGATTGTTGCTCTTGCTGCAAAGGAACTAGTGGATGAGACCAATTCTAGTGATTATGTCACTAAATACAATTTTGAACATTTCAAGGAAAAAATCTGTGCCTCTATAAGTCAATCTATACAATCTCAAATGTGGTATGAGATTGATGAAGCTAGGAGACATAATACTAAACTGAATGATAATTTGAAAGCAATCAGATCTGTGGTTGATGGTGTAAAGCATGTTGGTGCTTCCAGATCTTCTCTTGCCTCAACTAGTCTCTCTCAAGATTATGCTGCTTCTTTTTTAAAGTTAGTGATAAAAGATATTCGGCCAAATATAATCACAACTAAAAATACAATTGTGACAAGAAATACCATTCTCGCAAATGATATCAAGAAGTTGACAGTTGGGATCAATGATTTGAATAGAGATTATAAGATTACAACGGAAACAGTCATAAAAGGACTTTATAACATTGTTTCTCATTTTAAAGCTCTTGTGTTTTCCAAGATGAGGAAAGAAGTTCAAGATATCACCTATTCGGCTCTAGCTTCAAGTTCTACTCCACCTTCTTAGTCCTCTCAATCTGCAGATCTTACTTATGTTAGTTCAATATTCAAAGAGGATCTACAATATTTGATTGCAAGTATGGACAAAGTTGAGGATACTTCAGATAAAGTGCACGATCAAGTCAAGTATTATACTCAGAGTGCTTCTCACACTGAGGAAGAGTTGACTAAAAGGATTAATGAGTTTTTCTCCAAACTCATCACAAATCACCAAATGAATAGTCTATTCAAGTACTTAGCCAAAAATCTTACTCTTCCTCCTGTAACAAAGGACTTTAAGGATAAAATTCAGAAAATTAGAGAATTTACTCCTTTGTTGGATAAGTTTATAGAAACAAAGGATGATTTTAAAAAGGCCATGAAATATGGTGAAAAGATAATTGAATAATTAATCAAGTTGATGAAACCATATCTTCATGTCTAGAGTGAAGCAATTGTAGTACCTCCTGCTACAACTCTCGGAACTATTTTCTCTATGGATGCTCTACCTCAAATGTCAGTTTCTCAGGCCTTATCTCACATCAGATCAGTTATCACAGAAATTGTTCTATCTTAGGTTCTTCTTCAACAAAAACCTACCCTTGTTTCTATAGTTCCTGAAGGAGTGCCTCTGCCTCCTCTCATAATCCGTTCAGACCCTCCTTCTCCTCAGACTACCCCTCCTTATCAACCTTCTATTGATCCTTCTGATAAGGGGAAGGCACCCCTTGACCCCACCTCTTGATCCTATAGTGTGGACTATTTTTAATTTGATAGGGATTCCTTCTTGTCTTTATTTTTGAAGTAATAAGTTTTTGAATGCTATTTCATTGTTCTTACTTTACTATTTTTCATATTCTTTTCTCCAATTAGTTTTGTTAATCCCAAAAAAGGAGAAATTTTTACAATTTGATAATGTCATGATATGTGATTATCAAAAAGGGGGATATTGTTGACCAATAGATTTTGTTGGACACTATATCTAATGAAATGTTTTAATTATCACAAATCATATCATATATTAATATATATATTATTTCATGTTTGATCTTATATTTTGAAACAAAATTATCTTGAATATCAGATCACATCATTAATATAACTATTTATGTGTTCTTAAGTATAAAAAAGATTTCAATTGATTATCCATGTGTAATTAAGAAGAATACAAGTTTATAAATTTGTTAAATTACAAGACAAATCATCTAAAATTGTCTATGTATGAGTCACTGACACTGAAAAGCTGATTAATCACCATCAAACATATGTCTTATTAATATATAGATCAAATAGGTATATTTTCTAAGTATGTGAAGCTGACACTATTACAAAGTGTTCACTATTGGGAATGACACCGAAAAATAGAGGACTCACCATTGCACATGCTACCGATGCAAACAACCTACCATTAGTGTATGTGACCAACCGTTGCATGATGCTACCGACACAAAGTCTTGCCATCAGTTGAAATGAGTCACCGTTGGCTCAAATGTCTCACCGATAGTAGGAAGGACTCATCATTCATACGAGTCACTATTAGTTAATCTATCTCACCGTTGATCAGTCGCACTGATAGTTCAAGCGAGTCATCGATGGTCGTTTCACCGATAGTTATAAATGAGTCACCGATACTGATGGAAAAGACTCAATGATACACGGAGTCACCGATGATGACTAACCAATGATGACAGACTGATACAAATGATTCACCGAGGCTTGTGACTCACCGATAGTCATAAAATATGTTTTTATATTATTAATTCAAATTTATATATAACAGTAAAATTTAGACAAATTAATGTTTATGACATTATTTAATGTTGTCTATAAAAAATTCGGTAGATAATATAAGGTACATACACATGGTAAGATCTTCATGCCTTCTGAATCATGAAGTATTAAATAATTACACACTAGATAATTTAAAATATGATGAGGAATATACTGAAAAGAAAAAGAGGGAATAGAAGAACTAAAAATACTCCTGCAATACTCGATCTTTCTTCAAAGTCACAAGAACTCAAAGCAAGAACTTACAGGAACATCAATAATATGAGAAAGACCTGCTGAACTGCACCAAACATCTTTCCACCAAAGCTATTAACACTTCACACTCCTTCAAAAACCAAAACCATAGAGTCTGCAATACATTGTTTTTAATTAGACTTCTAGAAGAGGTCTCAAACTTCATTCTCTCTACATCAGAAGAGTCTATAACTTCATTGCATAACACACCAAGAATTCTAAACTCTATTCTACATCTTTAGCTCTGTTGTGTTCTTTTGTTTAAATTTTTTTGTGCAGTGTGTGTATCATTTGGTTATAAACACATTGAATCCTATTCATAACTAGAGGATACCTGATTTCCTCAATATCAATCTCTTTATTATTTTCTGTATCCCACAAAGAATAGTGGAAGAGGTCAAGTGTGACCTATTTTTTGTTTTTCCCACAAATAAATGTGGTAGAGGTCAAGTGTGACCTGGACAGCCTTGTGTACTGTTGTGAACCCCAATCCAGGGTGTGGATCAAACTGTTTATTAATATAAACTACTTGGTGGCAGGTGATCACCAAGTGGAGAGGACTAAGTCTCAGCTTGAAACTGAACCTCTTGTTTATTTCCGTTGTGTTTTTACTATTTAGTTTTGATATATTTTATCACCATTTCATAAAACTAAATTGAACTTTGATAGTTAGTTTAACAAGTATTTATATCTGTTTTGAACCAGTAAGTTGGTTTCAAAATTTATACCAATATTCAGATTAGTATAGATGAGAACTTTTCAATCTTCTGAGAAATTAATTGAACATTCAATAATTTCATAAATTCACTACAAATTGACTTCGATTATATTTTAATTGGGGGAAATTTTTCAAAGAACCAATTTAAACATAAATTTTTATAGATAGTCAATTCACCCCCTCTTGAGTAATCTACTCTGACCCACACTATTGATGTTATTTCCTATGGAACATGGAATCAAAACTTTCTATTCCTTGAACTTAAAGGAAACCATCAGTGTAGTAGTCCAAGGAGTGTAAAAGTTGGAAGAGTTGAGGGGGTGTAGAAGGTGTGGTATTCAAAATCTTATTCAATGCTATCTATCACACAAGTTTGGTTAGTTATTAAATTTTATTTTCAAGTAATGCTGAGTTGGAACTTTTTATCTCAAACATAGTAGTTCTTGTATAATGTTTTTTTTCTAATAATGGGAAATCCACTAAATTAGTAATTGGACTTTAGTAGGTGATTTTTATGTCAGTTATCCCCTAGAGGAAGTACCCAGTAGGTTCAAAGCATTTTCCATCAACCCTTGACAAAAGAATACCATGAAATGGTGATATTCATGGGGCTAGTGTGGGGAGGATATTTTTAGCTTCATGAATATCTCCAAAAACTCATAAAGGGTTTCTCCACTTTCATGTTTAATTTCAAAAATCTCTTTCCTCAGCTAGGTACTCCTTGAAGTAACAAATAAAATCTAGAGGAAATCATTCTTTAACTCATCCCAAGTGGTGAATTCTCCAGGTTTTTGTTTATAGAGCCATTATTTGGTAGATACTTTAAGAGAGAAGGGTAATTCCTTCTAACTAATTTGATCCTCAGTGATAACTCTAGATATGAATTCATTATAGAATTCTCTAATTAATCTAATGTGTCAGTCGGGATCTTCTCCTAACAAACCATGAAATTTAGGCAGTTTCCCAATCATTCCAGTTAAAATCTCACAATCCTATTGATTATTTAGTTATTGAAGTCAGTTATTATTGTTGAAATTAGGTTTATATAACTTTCTAAGGGTCCTATTTAGATAATCTATATTTTTATCCATGTTTCTTGTCATGAACCAAACCAAGAAATACATTCTTTGAATGAATGAGTTAGCCCATGACATCCTCAAGGCTCATTCCCAATTTCCCTGGGATAGAGAAAATTACTAAAAAAATAAAATAAGATCCAATGGGAAATATTTTTCCCTTAAATTTAATTAAACAACTAGTAAAAAAATAAAAAAACTCTAGTAATGTTTTTCCATAAGTCGGATGTCCATTCCAAATTAATTAAATATAAAAAATATATATAAATAAATTTAAACAATAAAAAAATCAAAAAAAATCAAATAAAATTCCTCAAATCACCCTCCAATTCCCACCATAGAAATAACCCCTTGTTCAATTGAAACCTCCTTAGATATAGTGTGTCATCCAATGAAAATAACTTAAATTAGTAAAATGATTATTTGGTCATTTTGATAAAGAAAGATAAATAAAATAATAAAAAAAAACATACCTCCATGTGACTCCATTAGTCACCATACAAACTCAAGAAAATTTTTCTCCATGTGAAATCCAAACAGAACCAGAACTCATGACTAAGATATAATAAATAGGCATGAGTAAAGTGATCAGTAGGAATTCCAAATAACCACACCCCATGTAAATTATTTAAATAAAAGATCTGTTTCTTGATAGTTTAAAAAACATTATTAAAAGTATGTTCTTTATTACATAAGAAAAAAAGATAATATCATCTTACCATCCATTTTATAAACCCTCCTTTTTATTTTTATTTATATAAAAATATCCACATAGAAAACATTTTATTATCCTACACAACTATTATTGAAAAACCCATTTAAAAAGCACTTTCTAAATCATTTTAGAAACATCCATTTCATAGAACCTTTCAATTTTTTTAAAAGAAAGTAGGTATAAAACACTCTTTTAAGACTTATAAAATAGATCTAATACCATACTTTAACAATTAATAAAAGGAAATAATGGATAAAAATAATAATAATTTTATAAATATACACCATGAGAAAATTACTAGGTCATCCAAGGTTAGTAGGAACCCTAACTCCTTATATCATATTATGATCTAATCAACCAAAATACAATGAATATGATAACCACTAAGTAGAACATGTATTTTCCTAGTGGCATGATGATGTCCATCCATGAAATCACATCCAATTAGCCATTAAGGAGTAAATTCCTTGGGCTAATGGTGTGGTGATTCCCTTCCACATCACCATGACTATTATCCTAGTATAAGAGTTTTATTAGTTTAGTGAATTCCAAAGTGATACTTAATCTAGTCTTCCATATTAGATACCTAAATTATCACATGATTTACCCATTTCAATTTCATTACATTTCATTTAGAATAAGGGTCCTTTTATTAACCCATCACCATCCATTCCACTTAATTACAAATAATAAATTCGTCTTTGAACTATTTCATTTCTCAGAAAAAGGGAAACATTTAAACTACCCAATAGTCAAATAATAAATCATCAAAACTACCAAAACATGGGTTTAAGTAATTTAAACACCCCTATATAAAACATGGAATGAAAATAAAATCATCACAATCGGGCCCTTATAATTTAATTTAAAAATCTAATTACAAATTGATTGAAAAGCAAGTTTAAGAACCAATTTTAAAATCCCTATCATATCCATTTTTGTTTTTATGATCATATATAATTAAAAATATTTATAATTACCTTATTACAAAAATTCAAATATTCTCATGTTAATTTCTACACACACACACACATATATATATATACATATATACCCATGTATATGCGTATAACCACAAGTCACATAAAAGTAAACTTACAAACCTCACAGTTTTTATTCAAAACCAAAATTTAAATATTTTATCAATACTTTTAATTTCATACATTTACTTGAAATACTATGTAAAACTAAAGATAAATTTGAAAATCCACTTCGAAGATCCAAAACATCTTTTAAAATTTTCTAAATAATTTATGAAGGCCATCTTGGATTTTTATCAAAAGTTTGGTGTGTTAAGTTGGGTAAAAACCACTTAGATAATTCAAATACACTTTATTAAAATCATTTGGGTAGTTTATAAAACACTGTATATTTGTAATTTAACAAAGTAGAGTATTCCTTTAATTACAATTTTAGAAATCTCTTATTTCAAAATGAAAATAAATTGAAACTTGATTTTATTTTAAAATAATTCTAAAATATATTTAATAAGAAAATTAGGAATCCAAAAAATTAATTTAAAACCCAATAAATCATGGTTTTTGAATTTAAATACCCAATACAAGGGGTAACCTACCTCAAATCGAACAAAACTCAATAAAAACATTGAATATGGGTTAAAGGAAAACCCAAAGAGGCATCACACACTACAGAAAATCAATACCACATGAAATTATAAACTAAATACATTGAAGGTTTAACTTAGGGTAATCCATAGTGAGAAGGAGGGAAGAAAAATTGAAAATAATGTGGAGGATGAGGAGGAGAGAAAACGCTAGCATGAGGAGAATCTACAAGAAATTTCAAGGAGAAGCACCTTGATTTGAAGGAGTAGGAAGGGGGAGCCATGCATCAACCTCCTTGAGGTGTGCGTGTGAGAGGGATGGAGGGGTGGGATGGATGGGTCATTTTTAGGGAAAAAATGGGAGGGTAATTTTGGAAAGCCAATTTTTTTTAAAGTATATACACTGCACATGATTTGGTCACACGATTGGACAAAATTTATGTGAAACATGAACCCCCTATTGGAGAACCTAGAGAATACTACATAGATAGGAAAAATGGTCAGTTAAACTATGATATAACTATGAATCATAGATCGATCAAATTATAGATGCATTTTCATGGTTTCTTCATGGTTCATACTAACCATGCGCCTATACTCAAATAAAAAATATTCAAAAAATTAGACCGGTTCAGCCCAAAAACCAATGAAGAAAAACTAGAAAAAATGATAAATAAATAAAATAATTATTAAATGAGGGTTAGGGTGTGATAAAACCCCACACCATACTGCTTCCCCCCCAGAATGTTTCTGAACAAAAAAAATACCCATAAAGAAAATTTAGTCAAAAGGAAAGACAACCCATGATATGATCTCTAAGACACTCTGACCTAAACTAAAACAAAGCACTAGAATAATCTATAAAACCCTAAATGTATTTAAGTCCTAAATGAACAACTCACATCGAGATGATTTTTGGAAAAAAATTAAGTAAAAGAGACCCATAGTGGGTCTCCTAACCATTTAATAAATTCACTAGAATAGTGAACCAATCAGACAATGACACTCTAAAGAGTCATCAAAACAAAACCTGACCCTTGAACTGAGGATACTCAAAGAAGAACCTTTAACCAAATTTATTTTAATAATTCCAAAAAATGAGTGTTTAATATCCAAATAAACATAAATAATCAAACACTCTAAAAGAAAACAAAACCTTAAAAGAGATCCAAATAAAAAATCAAGATAAGGACTATTAAACCATTCACTAAAACCCTCCTAAATAAGAATAATATGGGAAAAGATTAAACCCTGATAATTCTCCATAAAACCACATGAGACCAAACCTCGGGTCTAAGAATATGGGTATCCTAGGATTAGATATTTAAGAAATCACTCATAGTGACCTCTCAAAATAAAATTAACGCCTATCAGTGTGAAAATTTGACTGGTCCAATGTTTTTCCTAGTCACTCAAGGAACTCTCCCAAGGCTTTCAAATGACCAATAAAGTTAAAAGAAATTTTATTGTAAACTTATCCATAAAAAACTATCAAAATAACCAACCAATTAGAAAAAACAATCAAAACCTCAAAGTACCACACTAAATTCAAAATAACTTAGAGGAAACCCAATGAGTAACACCCAATAAGGATCACAAAAAACCAAAAAATCACAAGATATGATCACCTAGACCTAATGATTCTTGAGAACTTTCTGGGGTTTATAATTTAAATAATGTTAGAACATAATATCCTATCAATAAAATTTGAATGCAAACTCACCTTCAACAAAAACTCACCAATTGAAAATAACACACCCCAAGGAATGAACCATAATCACTCATAAAGAAAATAAAAAAAAATCACCTATTTATCCATTTTGAAAACACAAAATTTATAATTTACCCAAAAATAATTTTTGTTTAATTTATTCATAAAACATCTTTGATAGTTTCAAAACACTTTACTTTACTTAAAACCTAGTCTTTCAAAACAAAATTCTGAAAATATCCATTTGTAGATAAATTAATAGTTACAAAATCCCTGAGATAATTTCCAAACAAAATTTCACTATTTAAAATAATTTCAAAACACATATCCCTATTTTATAATCTTGAAACTTTACTAAAAAATATTTTTAAAATTTCACAAGTCACTTTAATAAAATTACCTACTCTCTTTTAAAAATAAAGTCTATTTCAATTAATTTTATACAAATTATTAACAAACTTAAAAGTTTCCATTTTAAAAACCATTTCTTCTTGAAATATTCTTTTATCATGTTCTAAAACTAAATTTTTTTTAAACCACAATTATTATTATCAAACACCAATCAAAATCCAATCGATAAAATCACTCAATACCAGAAAATTTTCAGGAGGGAATTATGGTTATTCTTGAATTGGATATATAGTTTAGTGGACTATGTTCCAATAATTCTATTACCAATGAAAGTCATATCAAACCAAACACTAACGATCCACATGGTTTTCTATGCTGTTTGTGCTTGTCGGGTAAATCCAATTACACTTCCATTATTATAAAAATAAAACATATATAAGTTCCTTATAAAATAAAAAATACCAAATCTCATATAAAAGAATAAAAAAACACAAAATAAAAATTCAAAATCCAAAAATCTCATGGTAAATTAGGTATTTCCATGGGAGGTTGTGATCAGGTACCTACCCATGACCAACCTCCTAAGCCCCAATGATCCTACTCCAATCTACATGACAACCCCAAATAACAAAGGGTGGATATGAAACCTAGGACCTATTTTTAACATAGTCCATGATAAAAAAATTTCTTGAACAAAAATGTTATTTCCATCCATGTAATTCCCAAGATGTACCACAACATCCCAGAGACATGTTCTTGATCACCTCGAGGTGGCGACAAGCACTAAAGGCATAAAATAAGAGTTAGTAGGAATTAATTTTTCATTAAAATTAATTAAAAAATTAGTAGAAAACTACTAAAATTCTATCATGAACTATCCCTAATTCATATTTCCATTAAAAATAAAAAAATATAAATTAATTTAAATAATTATATAATTAATGAAAAGAAGATGCAATCCCTCATCTCACCCCCCAATACCCACCACAAAAACAATCACCATATTCAATTAAAACCTCCATATATATAGTAAATCCACTAATAATCATGAATGGAAATAAAAAAGGGCCATTTGGTTGATTCAACAAAGAAATCTAAATAAAACAATAAAAACCAATATACCCTCATCCGACTCTACTAGTCACCATTCGATTTCAAGAAAAAAATTACTCAATGAGGAAGAAAAAGTGGAACTAGAACCCATGAATATGATGAAATAAATATTCATGAGAGAATATCTCATTAGGCCTGGAAAATAACCAAACACAATGTAAGTTATTTAAATAAAAGAATCATTTTTGGATAGTTCGAAATACATTATTAAAAATAGGTTCTTTATTACATAATCATATAAATGATAATTTCATTTTCCAAATAATTTTATAAACCCACATTTTTATTTTTATTCAATTGAAAACAGTGTCTTAGAAATCATTTTATTGGCCTACGCTACTATTATTGAAAAACTCACTTTAAAACCACTTTTTGAAGCATTTTAGAAACATATATTAACCAAAACCCTTATTTTTTAAAAAAAAAATAAAGAAGGAAAAAATATGCTTTTAAAATTTATAAAATATATCCAATACCATACTTTAAAAATTAATGCAAGGAAATAAATGACTATAAAAATAATCATGTCATAAATATGAACTATGGGGAAATTCCTAGGTCATCTAAGGTTAGTGAGCATGTGGCCACTAAGGAGAACATGTCATGGCCAAGTGGCATGGTGACATCCATCCAAAACACCACATCCAATCAAAAAATAAGGAGTAAATGTATAACACCTTGATAATTTATGATATAGTTCTGTAAATAAATTTTATTTCTTTAAAATATTTCTTCACACGTGACAGTGAGTTTAAACGAATCACGACATACTATTGAAATATTATTATTTAATGTGGAAGTTATCAGTTATCCATGGGTTTGATGAGGATGAACATGATTAAGTAAATTATGAAAATATTATATTTTAAAAAATGTTAAAATAAATTAATTTTTTATCAATTTTTTATAAATGAAAATAAAAATTATTTGAAAATAAAAGATATGATTTTGGGAAAAACCATTTTTTTGACCACAACGTGTTTTTTAATGTTAATAAATTAAATTAATCACTATTGGAGAATGATTTTATTGATATATATATATATTATATTCAATAAAATGTTCTAACATTTATCTAATGATTTTACTAGGCATGGGATAAGAATAAATCCAGATTTATGCTAAAAAATGTATTTTTCTAGAAAATGGTTTTCTTCTTGTTTTTTTCACACTTGTTTTAAAATTAATTTATACCAATAATAGAAATTAAATATTTAATAATTTATTATATATTAAAAATCATAATGATTAAGTTTTTTAAATTGGTCCCTTTTATTTTTAGTCATTATGAATAGTAACCTTAGTAACTTTTTGTTAACTCGAAAAGGGTAAAATGTTTATATTAGGGTTAAAACTTTGGGATAAGACATTAAAATTTATATATAAATTTCTATTGTCATATTTTATGAGTTTATTTAAAAAATGAACATCTAATTATTGAATATATAGCCACTTGGTACACATTTTTGGATTATGACCATTATATCAGTTTAAGAAAAGAATAAAAACAAAATGCCATACTCTTGACTTTAGTATCTCTAATATCTTTAAATAAATATAGAAGAGTTTATGTTTAGTTATAAATGATAATTTTAAATTTATATTATTTTTTTATCATAGTAATTTATTTTTAATTTTTAGTGATTGAATAATTACCTTAAATTCTTACACAACACCGACATAATATTTGTTCAATTAATAGAAAAAATAAAATAAATGATTTAAAAAATATTAAAAGTAATTTTTTTGAAGAATTAATTTATTACAGGTTTCTTTAGATAAATATAACATATTAGGGATTTTTTAAAGCTTTATATTCTAATTTCCTCTTTGTCTTGATGTATTTGTAGTCAAATTAAATGAATAGTATAAAAATGACATTAATGATATTTTATGAAAAAATAATCTTTTAAATTATTTAAAAATCAAAAAAATATTTAAATAGAATAATAAGGATAATATATGTTAAAAAATTTCATCCATTTTCCATTTATGATCCAATTTTTACCTTATAATTAAAATTAAAACCCTTTAATATTTAAAAATTAATTTCCACAATTAAAATTAAAATAAGTTAACCAATGGGTTAAACAAAAATATAAGGTATAAATGGAACTAAAACATATATAAATTTTACTTTATTATTATATTTACACCTTACACTATCCATGTCAGTTTAGGATAATTTATTTTCGAGAATGACTTAGTTATATTTTAATATTTTTTGTAATTCCAAGTATGTCATTTACCTTCCTTATAAAAGGGAACCATTTATGTCTTTTATTTACACCATTTTGAGCCATATAGATTGATAAAAACCTAAATAATCCCCCCAGAACTTCTTTATCCATGTTCTATAGGTTATGGTATTCCCAAAATACCAACCTTATAATCATTAAGAGGAGATCTAAATGAGTTCTTTCAAAGAAGAGGTAATCACCATAACAATCATTTTCTTTAATTCTTAATTTAAATCCTATATATATATGGTATTTATCATAAAATAATAAATTAAGTATCATAAATATAATTAATATTTATTATTATTAATAAAACAACATTATCCATGCTCTTTTCCATCAAATAAAAACCAATAACATCACTCGTATGTACCTATGGAATATGACCTCTACGAAGCAATACGATTCATTTTTCATTTCTAATTTACATGGAGGATAATAAGGGTAGATTTAATAAATATACATGAAATATATTATATAAAAATTATTCTTTAAAGGTGAATTATTATTTAACTTTCATTCCATTTTTTGAATAGTGAAAACAACGTTCATGTGTATGTACGACCTACCATCACTATGAATGGTGTAATTAATTTTTCTATCTATAGATTTTATAGATGATTATAAATGTATATATATATTTAATATATATGATATTTATATCATGATTAAAATTTTGGAGATGATATAACCATTATCAATGCACAGGGACTAAAACTTCCAAACCAAAATATACATGAAAAATAAAGGAGTTATAACCCAGAACAATGATTTTAATAAAGAATTATTAATAAACATGTGATAAAAGGTTATAAGTAAATCATATATGGTATGATATATTTTATCTTGGTCATGAAATAGATTTATAATAAATCTAGATTTATTATAAAAGAGTTTCAGCCACATACGAAAGAATTTGGACATGAGGTAAGGGTTTATTTCACAATCTCATCATTATTTGGAATTGTTTATGCTTAAGTATCCACTGGGGGTAATATTTTACATTTCTATATTAACCCCAATATATCTTATTATCCTATATTTATTTCTATAAATTTAAAGTTTTCCTTTAATTTTCCTCTATTTTAGTACGCAAGATACCAAAATAGTGTTTTTAAGGAAAACCAAATTTGTTTTTCTAATCTGTCAAAAATATTTTTCTTACATGACCATATTTTACTTAAAATGATTTAAATAATGTTTTAATATTATAAAATGATTTATTAAATAATTTTTTACTCATGTTTTAATAATTAATAAATTTTTTAAATGGAATATTCTTGTTTTTTTCTAAACAAGGTATTTTGGATCATTTTACCAAAAAATATGAAAAGAATATTTATTTTAATGTATATGGGATAAATGAAATTTACCAAAATAATGACCACCCAATTTATTGAATATAACTTAATGAGTTTCAAATATTCTTTTTTTAAATTTTTTTACCAAATATTTGGGAAATTTTTAAATTTTAAATGAGTTTTTTGAAATTGAAAGGTATATTTTTCCCAAGAAAATTTTTAGTGATATTTTAAAGTATTTTCATCTACATCAACATATTTTAATGAATATTATAATTTATTTAGTATATAATTTTATGATACCATACACTATATTTATATGAATGGTATATGATAAGTTTTTATAGGGAATTATTGCTATTTTTTATTCTATTTCCTACAATATAGATAGTTATTGATTTTTAAGGCTTGTTAATTAAGCTATATTATTTATTAATTTGATGAATGCATTGTAAATATTAAGACATGGGTGGGGAATAAAGTTACATATCCCCTTTATGCATCAGTGGGTCTCATGAGATAAAAAAGGATGGGTATTTTTCCAAGGCCTTACCCATTTATATAGAAGTACGAGGCCTCAAAAATATACTTAAGATGTCCAAAATTATAAATTCCATCATAAGAAAGAAGTTATTGATTTCCTTATGATTATTTAAAAATTTATGATATCTATGGATAAGTTTCATGTTAATGTGATTATTTATTTTTAATTGTTTAACTATCATTTATTCCTTCCATATTATTCATACCATATTTTTCTTCCACTGTATGCATTCCATTACTGATCATATGATCTCTCCCATTTCTTATGTTTCATTTTCCCAGAATACGAGTAAGTGTATTATGATCGATATATAGGGATATTATATAGTTAACAATTATATTCTCAAGGAAAATACTATGTTGTTTTTTATATTATCAAATGTAATGTGAGATTTAAGTATGTATCAAAATTTTCAAGACTACTAAAATATTAGGTCCTTTGGGATGTGACTGATTATGTCTAGTGAGAATGTAATAAATTAAAAATAGGATATAGTCTACTAGGGATTGGGAATTTACAAAATTCCTTGTCCTAGCGGTGTAGTTATGCTATTCTGTGACACCTTGACCATTATCCAAGTCTACGAGTTTTGTTATCATAGTAAATTTAAAATTTATACTTAATGTAGTATCCCTATTAAATACTAAGTTTCCCACGTTCTTTACCCATTTAAATGTCATTACATTCCATTTAAAATAAATGGCCTTTCATTAAACCATCACAATCCATTTCAATTAATCAAATTCAAGACTTGCCTCTTTAAAAACTTTCATTTCTCAAATCAAGGGAAAAAAATTTAATATACCCAATGGACATATAATAAATCAAAAAAATACTACAAATAAGTTTTTATTAATTAAAACAACCCTTTATAAATCATGTTAAAAAAATAAAATAATTCCAAAAATGACCTTATAATTTACTTTAAAAATTCAATTAAAACTCTATTGAAAACTACATTTAGGCACCAAATTTAAATCCTCAAGATTCCCCATTTTATCATTATCATAATATAAATTTACACTTATATATTTAACTTATTTTAAAAACTAACATATTCTCATGTGAATTTTTAAATATAAATATATATATAAATATACCCATGTATATGCATATAACCACAAGACACATAAAAAGGCACTTGAAAACATCACACTTTAATTCAAAACCAAACTAGAAATACTTTATCTATTCTTTCAATTTAAAGTAGTTAATTTACAAGCTAAGTAAAACTAAAGATACATTTTAAAATAAATTTATAGGACCCAAAAAACATTTTATATTCCATAAATCATTTAAAATAGTTATTTGGACTTTTTATCAAATGTTTAGTGTGTTTAGTTGGGTAAAAACCTCTAGAATAATTCAAATCCACTTTATTAAAATCATTTGGGAAGTTTTTGAAACACTGGATGTGATGGGGTTTAATAAATCAATGTTTTCATATTATTTTAAATTTTTAAACATCTTACTTTAAAATGAAAATCAAGTGAAACTTTATTTTACATTCAACTTCTCCTTAAAAATATTTAGTATTAACATTAGACATCGAACACAAGCAATCATGGTTCTTTAATTTAAAGACCAAATTAAAGAGGTAACGTACCTCAAATCAAGTGTAACTCATTATAAACCTTGAATAGGGGTCGAAGGATACCTAAAAGATAAATTTAACACCCTAAGAAATCAAGAACACACAAAATCAGAACCTAAAACCTCCTAGGGTTGGAACTATGGTGAGATGCAGTAATAGAGAGGAAGAAAAAATTGAGAAGAATAATGATGATGATGAGGAGAGAATAGTAAACCACAACATGAGGATAATCCATAATATATTGTAAATATAAGTACCTTTAATTAGGGTAGGATGAAGGGGGAGCCATGTATCGACCTCCCTGGGGTGCACGAGCAAGAGGGATAGAGGGGTTGGAGGGATGTGTCATTTTATAAGGGAAATTGTGGATAGAAATTTGAAAAAAATGAAGTTATATTGTATTCAAGGAATATTGTATTGTATTTATTGTCAATATAATGGAAGTAAATTCATTATTGAAGTAGCTGGATGATAGATTGAAGTATCCACCCACTACATGATGATTGAAGTTGCTACCCATTTACTATGGGTAAAGGAGTTTGGAAGATATGAATAATTAGAATACCGTTTTAGATAGATTCCCAGAATCACTATATAATAGATTATTGAGTGATCTGATCTTTAAGTCTATAAAACGTTTTGAAGGTAAATAATCCTTTTATTCTACAGGCTGAAGTGAATAAAGATGAATACATATAGATTGAAGAGGATCTACACCTAGGCTAAAAGAAATATTTACTCAAATACTCATATTTGAGAATTTAATCTACTAAAATAACTTATAATTGATATGTAAGAAGATTATTTTTTTTATAATAATTCAAATAATCATTTAAAGAAGTTATAAAAGGATTTTAATAGGTTGGAGTAGCCTTGGAAGCAATCAGAATTCGTTTTTAGGCTTACTATATAAATATGGATTTTGGAGTTCACAAAAAATGGCTAAGTCCTAAGAATATGGATTTGCCTACCAAACATAAAAATTATCTTTGAATTTAATATTTTAGGCACTAAATTTATGGTTTTAAATTCTTAAGAATATTGAAACATTCATGATTATAAAACTTTATCCATAACATAAGTTTTGATCATAAAACTTCACCATAAGTATTTGAGTACACCATGTAACTCTGGTGAAACATAATACTTCAAGATGATATAAAAAAATTAAAAAGGAAAGAGTTTAAGACTTTTGGATTTGAAAAGATACTTATTCCACTAAGCATAAGTCTCTGAATGAAATGGTTTCTAAGCATATTACTTTGAAATCCCTAGTGCAATATTTCAGCACTTAGAAAAAATTTGAAGTTTCTATTATATGAAAAATATGGGTTTTGGATTTTGAATTTGAGGAAGGTAAAACTATTTTGATTATGTTTAGGCTATTATATAATGATTCAAACATTGAAAAAACTTTTAATAATGTGTTATTGAAGCATGTTAAGAATAAGAGGAGCTAATATTCATCTATGGAAAATGAAGATCAAAGATAAATGAAAAATAAAGTTTCAAAAATTATTTAATTATAAGAAAATACATATCTATTGATTCTTATGTTGTTAATTTAAGATAAAATTATCATGAATATTATTTAATCTATAATTCAAGATTATTTTTTTAATATATAAGGATAAGAACCACTAAATATATTTGTTGAAGTATAAAATGTATTTATTATGTTTTAAATAATAATATTGATTAACAAACATCAAACCTTGAACTATTGTTAATCATATCCTACATCATATTGATTCAAGAATATTACAGTGTTTGTTATTATTTGAGATGTATGGCTAGTAATTTACCCAATCATGAAGAGTGAGAAGTTTTCAAAATTTCATAAAATCTAGAAATAAAAATCATATGAGATACACACTACATATATTTTCTATATATTTTATACATATATAGAAAATTAAATTTGTGGGTTTGAGTGGATATATTTTTAGTCACATTAATCAATTCTTTCTGAAGATATTTTGTAAGGATCTTTTGAGTTGAGTTTCATGAATTAGAAGTAATAAATGAGTGTATTCTAGGAATACCTTTGAGTTGGAAAAGTATTTCATGAGAATACATGGGAACCCAAAAGGGGTATTCCATTATTATGATTTTGAGATATATATTACTATATCCCATTTGATATAACTTTTATGGGAATTGAAAATGAAATGATAATTTAATTTATCCAACCATCCATGTGATATATTGTGCATATTGAGGAGGACAAAGAAGCAATCATTACTGCTGTGTGAAAGTGAGTTGAGAAGAACCGGTAGCTATTATAATATGAAATATTAGGAATATGTATCTCTCAAAGAATAAGGAGGTTATATTACATTATTTATATAATAAGATGAATAAGAAATCATAGAACCCACTACAACTTGTTACAAGGAAAAACATTTGAGAATATAAGAGAAAACATGTGTTCTCCAGTGTATTTTGTTAGTAAACATTCTAAAATTATTTTCAAGGACATAAAATCCATGAGAAATATATTCTAGTCCATGTTATTTTTATGTGAGTGAGAAATAAAGGTGAGTAGTTCTATTAAAGATTTTTGAAGTAGAGTTGTAAGTGGATATCAAGTTGTATAGAATGTATCTTGAAGATATATTGGCATTAGAAGACTCTACCATGAGTTAAAGGATATCAATTTTATTAATACAGAAGAATCTTGTTCATAGATATTGATCTAATTCTAAAGAGTAATGTAAATAATCACTTGCATATATATATTGGGACTCCATAGAACCTGTGTGATTCAAGGTATGCAGAGATATATCTATGTGACTCGGTGAATATAGTTAAAATATATTGAATAAATAATGTATGAATATGGTAAGATAAGTCTTGTGATAAGTTGGAAAGTTTATAAATAACGATTCTCTGTGTTGGTGTGGGAAACCCCAAAACACTGTATTCAAATATTTATAATTATAGTGGACAATCTATGTTGGGGCACATAACCACCATGGAAATTTGTAGGTTTTTTATTAATTATCGTAAAAATACTATGTGCTTCTTAACTACTTTATTTTTATTGCATGCAATTAATGATTTCTAGGTTGAGCATAAAATAGGTCCATATTAATTAATTGGAAGAATAGGTTAAATTACCATTGGTGGTTAAAGATTAATAGAAGACTTGGTAATTGGAAAAAATTCTGTGTCACTTGATTCATCCCCTCTCTTAGGTGTATGAATTAATACCTGGGTTACGACAAGTGATATCCGAGTGAGGTTCCATTGATTGGATCTATTTTTGAATACCCACTAAATTTCATTTGGATTATTTAAGTGAATATTTAATATGTATGAATAAGTGACTTAGATGTAAAATTTAAATTCAATCCTTGTGATAAAATACAAGGAATTATCAACCAATACTTTTAGAAATAAGTATAAGAGAGTTGAAAAGAAGGAAAGAAAGAACACAAAGAATTAATAGTAAATTCCATCAACTGAAGATCATTATAGTGGTAAGTATTTAGTTGTTAAATCTATTGAATATTATTCCACTAGTGAAAAAAGATCAAGCTATGAAGATGGTTGCATTAAAAATAAGGAATACCTTGATTTTGAGGTTAATGATCTTCTAAAGAATATCCCAGTTGAAGTAGTGGTCTATATTTTTAGATTCATCAAGGGGATTTTGAATGATAAGTCACAACTAGAAAAGGAAGCTAATGAAATGGAGGATGAATTGACCAAATAGGTTGGATAATAAAACACTCTATTAAGACTATTTGAAAGAAACGATGTATCAATTATAATTTACAATGAAAGAATTGATTAAATAAATGAAAATATTTAAATATGTTATTGGGAGAAAGTTTCTATTGATGTGGTGATCTATGTGCTTAATAGAATTTATATAATTTCTATGAATATAAAATAATGTTACATGGATGTAAAAGATAAGAAATTGAAAGATCTAGAAATATCATTAGTGGAAGAAAAAAAGTTTCAAGAGGATAAAATTAAGAAGGAGAAAAGGGACTAAGAGGATATATTAGAGAGAATTGAGGATGAGAAATATTTACTCAGTATGATGTGTTTAAAGATTGAAATCAAGTTTAAAATTCTTATTCCATCTATGATGGACCTTAATAAGAAACTAATACAAAATCTATTTCCACTCAAGTATTAGTGATGATATTTCCCTACAAATGAACTTATGATGGTGGAAAAGGATGCTAAAAATCATCTAGAGTATTATCAACCTCCAAAAAAAAACAAAAATGTGTCCCACAGATCTGAAAATTTAGTTAAAACTGATTTTTTTTCTATGGATGTGTAGGAAAATTTTAAATTATATTCAAACATGAAAAATTATAGATTCTAGAAAACCCACCATCAAGTAAAATGTGGAGGAGATTGTACCCAATAAAATTATCTCCCCAAACTAATCCCAAAATAGTGGTGTATAAGTTCAAAAGAAGTAATGTGTGCAGTCTAAAAAATATGGATAAATTTCACCCACAAGTAAAAGTATATATTGGTGTTTCTAGAGGTTTGGAAATAGATCCAATGATTGATAAAAAAACATGTTATTATATTCAAGTTCAAGAAGTCTAGAAGAAAGGTAGAGAAAGGCTAAAATTCAAAGGAATCCTATTGAAAGAATGCAGAATCCACAAAAAAAGTGAAATATTCTCATGGGGAAAAAATTGGAAGCACCGAATATTTTCTGTGAGATGTGAAATATTGGTCATCATATTTATTATAAATTTTTTAATATTCTTGCTATATATCACCCAATATCTAATGAGAGGATAAAAACACAGAATTAGAGGTAGGTAATGAAACAAGATAAGTCTACCTTGGGTTTTAAAATATGGAATGAAATTTCACCCAAGAATAAATTAAAGAAGGATGAGAAGGATGTCACAACAATTAGTGGGAGAATATTATAATATAATGGTAAGAAAGGAAACATAATAAACCATTTCAAAGGGGCCATTAATTTCAAAGATAAATATAGAAATATGAACACTAAAGGGGAAATAATTTTGGATATAAATAACTAAATTGATATGGTGGTTGAAAATCATTTTTAAGAGTACGTGAAAATACCCTAGAAGGTAAAATAGAAAGCTGATAAAGTGTTGTGTGATAGACGAAAACATGAAGAACAAATTACTATAAAATGTTTGGATTTTTTCTCTTGTGTAAATAAATAAAAATGTAAAAGCACCATTAGGATCAAGTTCTCAAAATTATACAGAATATAAACAATTAACACCTAAGAAAAAGGATTAGCATATCCTTAAAGGTTGTCTCAGTATATGGAAAGATCATTTGGGGTTGTATATAAATCTAGAACAAGTTTAAGTGAAATAAATTTCTCTATTTTCACAATCTAGGAAGCCCATTATAGCAAAAATAAAAACCAATAATAAGAAGAAAACAAAGGTGCCCAAAGTGGAACTTATCTGAAACCCCGAAGTAGATACAAGAATGAATAATACAAGAAAATTTAGAGATTTAACATAAAATGAAATTGGGTTGAGGAGGAAGTCTCAACTATAGTACTACAACTGAGGAGGTGATGAAGTCTGACACATTTCTACATTATGATGATTATACCTTAAAAAGAGAATTGATGGTGAATCTATAAGGAAGTCAAACCATCATGTAGTGAAATTTAAATCATTATTCATTTCTAAATGATATCAGTTTCAATTGGTTTCATAATTTTATGGATCTTACCTTTGTTTTAAAACCATCATGGTGATGGAGTATGGAGAGCATATCTTGAGGGGGAGATTTAAAAGGAAGTGAAGCTTCTAGTGTTTGGATAATTATTCTTGAATTTGAAAATATTTATAGTCCAGAGAAAATGATAAAGTTGAGGTATGATATTCACTCTCATTTTCTTATTGGGGTGTATGATTGTTTTATTTCTCTTGAGGGGTAGATTTCAATGGAAGTAAAGTTTCCAGTGTTTGTATAATTATTCTTGAATTTGAAAATATTTATAGCCTCAATAAAATGCTAAAGTTGAGGTATAATATTCAATATTATTTTATTACTATGGTGTATAATTATTTTATTTATAAAGGGGGAGTGTTTTTCTAAAAAAATGAGGAGTTAACTTACACTTAAAATCTTTTTATGGGTTTGTTCAGGTGAGTGAAGGTTTATAAATAATCCAAAAAATATGTTTTCAGGCTCTTTAGAATTTAAAGATAGATTTATAATTACATTGTGGATTTTAATGGAGAACTTTGGTCTCTAGGTTATGAACAAATGTTTTCTACATAAGGTTCTACTTGGTATACTTAGAGTGAAAAACTAATGGATTATTGTTAAGATGTATATAGTGCCTAAATTCTCTAAGAATTAAAGAAGATCATGGGGAGAATAAGTTTTATTTAAAATAGATAATAACACCTTTACTTTAAAAGGGGGAAGTAATTTACTTCCCTTTTCATTCATTTTCAATTAGTGGGATCAAGATAAATCAAATTAAGAATCATGTTTGAATTGAAAAAAAATCTAAAGGGGAAGATTGAAATGCCCTTGGATTTAAATGAGCTTGGATTTTATTTTCTTGTTAATATAAATTAAGTCAACATGTGTTTTTTGTAGTTGGGTGATGGATTTAAGGATACACCTACTACATGGTGATTGAAATTTTTGACCATTTACTATGGGTAAATGAGTTTGGAAGATGTGACATACCTGGATGGATAGATCACCACCATCCCTATACATTATATGATTAAGTGACTTAGTCTTCATGTATATAACAAATGATGTAGGTGAATAATCCCTAAAGTATAAAGTATGAAGTTAATAGAGATGGATTAGGATTTATTGGATAGGAGCCACACCTGATCAAGAAAAAATATACACTAAAATACTCATATTTGAGTATTTTATATGTTGAAATACCATGGAGTTGAGTTATAAGGATATTAGAATTATTCTAATAATTCCAAAAATCATTTAATAAGGTATGAGATGATTTTAAGAGGTTAGAGTAGCCCTGTAAGCAATCAAAAGTCATTTTGAAGCTTACTATAGGAATCTCGATTTTGGAGTTTATGAAAAAATACGTAATTCCTTAGTGTAAGGATTCTCCTACTAATCATAATACTTTACTCTAAACTTAATAATTTAGGTGATTAATGAAGGCTTTTAAGTATACTAGTTATTAAAAAATATATGATCATATAAATCTAACTACAATATAAGTCCTAATGATAATACTTCATTGTATGTATTTTATCACATGATATGACTCTGTTAAAACATAATACTTCAGGATGATGTAGAAAAATGAAAAAGGAAAGAGCATAAGACTTATTAGGATGAACATATGAATTCTGAATCAGATGAAGATGAAACTATTTGGGATGATTCTTGAGATGTTATACAATGATTAAACCATCACAAACACTAGGAATAGTTTACGATTCAATAATTTGAAGAATGATAGGATTTGATCTTTATCCATTGAAAGGTAAGATCAAATTTAAATGAAAAATAGTTTTATTAGAATTATTTAATTATGAATAAATACTTATTTTATGATTCTAATGTTGTGAATTCAAGATCAAAAAATCATGACACATATTTAAGCCATTATCCAAGCCTATTTTGAGGAATATCAAATGAGAATAACCACTACATATATATCTTGAAGTGAAAAATGGATTTAGTGAGTTTTCAATAATAATGCAGATGAAAAACCATTAAAACTTAATATTCCATTCATAATAGCCTATATTATCTTGATCAGAGGTTGTTATACTATTGAAGTGTATCTGATATGGAAAGCTAGGAATTTACCCAGGCCTTAATTATGAAATGTATTCCATAATTTATAAAAAATATAAATGAAAATGAGATGAGATCAACACAAAATCTATTTTTTTATATTTCATACATACCTATAAAATTAAAGCTATGTATTTGAGTGGAGATATTTTTAGGAATATAAAGTCATGCATGTTGAAGATATTTTTCTATGATATTTTGGGCTGAGATCAAAGAATGATAAGCAATAAATGAGAGTACTATGGGAATACCCTTTGAGTTGAAAAACCAGTTCATGAGAATACATGGGAACCCAAAAAGGGGAATTAAATTATTATTCTTTTGTGATTGATGTTTCTATATCCCCTTGATATACCATTTATGAGAATTGAAAATGAAAGGATCATCTTATTTATTCCCTCATGCATATGATATTTTTTATAGATTGATGAAAAAATAGAAAAAAGAAGAAGTAGTCATTATTGCCATGTGAAAGAGATTTGAGAATAACCAAGAGTTGTTATACTGTGAAATATTATAAATAAATCGTAGAGAAGAAGGAGGAGGATGTTTGGCTATATTCTGTAGTGAATAAGAAGTATAAAAATGAGGACAAATTTCTAAAAAATAAATCAAGGAAGAATATATGAGTGTGAAATATCAAACCATTGTGGTTTTGTTTATATCATTAGGAAAGATTATAAAACTATGTTCAAGCACATAAAATAAATAAAAAATATATCCTTGGTTATTTTCTTGTGAAGTAAGTGAGAAATCTAGGAGAGAAAATCTTTTTAAGGGTTGTAAATTTGAGTTTAAAATTAGGACCAGGTTATATATATTGAATCTTGAAGATCTATTGGAATTCAAGGCCTCTACTATGAGTTTGAGGATATTAGTTTTACTGATACAAAAGAATCTTGTGGAAGGATTCTAATATACTTTAAAATAGGAACACAAATAATTACTTTCAAATATAAGGTGGGACTCCATAGAAACTGTATGAATTATGGTATACAGGGAGATCACCATTCAACTCAATGAATGCAGTGAGAAGCTATTGAATAAATCTAGTGAAGTTATGGTAATATAAGTCACATGAGAAGTAGAAAAGTGTATACATAATGAGACTATATGTAATTTTTTTAAACACCAAACCATTATATTCATATATTGATAACTATAGTGGAGAATCCATATTAGGGTGCATAACTAACATGATAAGAAGTACGTATTTATACCAAACCATGTAAAAATATTATGTGCTTATTTAATGTTTTATTTTCATTTTATGTAGTTGATTATTTCTTGGTTAAACATAAAATAGATCCATATTAACTAATCTAGAAAAGAGGTTAGGTTAAAATTGGGGGTTAAAGATTCATAAAAGACATGGTAATTGGAAAAAGGTATATAACACCTGATTCAACCCCTCTTAGGTGTCTTCATCGATCCAAGGGTTACAACAAAAAACTAATTTTTCTAATGCTTGGAAAATACACATATTTTTACCACATGGTTAACCAAACTATGTTCCAATTGTACACCCCTAATAGAAAACCTAGATCACCCTACATAGGCATGATACATGGTAAATTAAACCATATGACAACCATAAATTTTATATATCTTAAATTATAGATGCATTCATATGGTTGTTGCATGATTTGTACAAACCATGCGCCAATAATTATCATGTTTTATAATTCCAAATGTTTAAAAATTTATACATGTTCAACATAAAACTTTATAGAAATAATTCAAAATGCTAATAAATAAATAAAATAATTATTTAAATGAGGGATGGGCTGTGATATTTTCACTACCTATAGTGGCAGTAGTGAAATAAGTGGATGTGGATGGGGAAGTTATGAAGGGAAAAATGAAAAAAACCCTATCCTTATGTTCAATGACTTTTAAAGTTATAAGTCGCATTAGCATAAATCTTTAAAACTTTGGATCAAAACCAATGAGGTCAGATGAACTAGACATGGTCACATTTTTAAATCATTTCTAATTTAAACAAATAGAAAAAAAGTAACATTGGCCTCCTTGTAAATGGTTCTAGGTTGATGATAGGTTTTTGATGGGGCCTCCAGTAAAATAATTTTTGAACACGAACTTAATACAGTTGTAGTGAGACTTGAGTTGTATCCAAAGAGGATAATGTTATGTGTTCTCTATTTTCTTATTTTGGGGTTTGGTGTGTGTGAAAACAAAGATTGAATTAGGGTGAGTTTAAAACATAAAAAAATGGAATAACATTGTATTATATCCCCACTTTCTTATTGAATAATTATTCACATAAATTCCCCTTCTCTCTATTTAATCAAATGAAATCTCATTTGATCACCCACACTTGATTTTTTTGGCTTGAATAAGGGAATAATATAATCACTATATCCCCTAATATTTATTTTCTAAGTAGTTGAATATATTTTATCACTAATAGATTAATCCACTACTCACTATTGCATGCAATGGTGTGAATCCAAGTGGCATGAATGTGTAAATATTATAATTGGAGAATAAGTAATTAAAATAATGGTTCAATAGAAATATCTAACTAATTAGGTAGTTAAATACATCTAGATAAATGGGTATACGATATTAAACATTAATGATTAGTATTAATCAATAGGTAATGGGTAGATTATCCCAGGCTTAACCATTTATGGACTATTATTCCATCATTAGAGTCATTATAGTAAATTAAAAATAATACAATAAATGAAGTAGACCGAGTTGATCAAGTGGTTGTGTAACAAACCCTTCTCCGATGAACATTTCTCATTTTATAGCATGATTGAAATGATCATTACCAATTTAGTAGATCCATATTGTATGTGCGAAGCATTATCCACCTCTTCCATAAATAAATTAATCAAATATAGTGACAAACACCTTTAGTATTCTCTGATTCTCCCCACATGCATAGATCAAAGGTCATAATTGATAAAGACAACAATCTCAATTCTTCCAACCTTTTTTGGAAATATCCACTTCCTATTTGTATCAGATTATCATAATGTGGTTATTTGATTTTATCTCACCTTTATTTGGATAAACTAGTGGAATTAGGTTTTAATTTTAATTTAAGTTGAGTCTAGCTACTTTGGGAATTTTTGGGTTCTGATCCTCATAGTTGTGAAATATGGTTAATCAGTTTTGGGAATTTTTGTGTTCTGATCCTCATAGTTGAGAAATATAGATATTATATTACTTTGAATAAACTAGTGTAATTGGGTTTTAATTTGAATTTAAATTGATTCTAGCTATTTTGAGAAAATTTTGGGTTCTGATCCTCAATCAGTTTTCATGTAAAGTCGATACGGGCGCATGGTTGTTTATGTAGTTGATTGTTCCTTTATAGTTAGTGGATCAAACACATGGATAAATGTCCTGATTGATTATACTCTTCACATTTGGTTAATCCACGTTTCCACTTTCGGTTTCTTTATCATGGACAAGAAACAAATTTTGTACATTACCAAATTTTTATACATAGTAGGTTGTTCTCTTCATGAGATCACTATAGTCCTTTGTTTTGTTAATTAAGTTCAATGTATGGTAACTTCAATACTTTCCTTAATTTTTAAAAATGGTTGATTGATATTCAACATGTTTTCAATTAGTCTCTTACGTTTAATTTCTTTATGGTCGATTAGAATGATCATTCAATCTATTGATTTCAACATGTGATCGATTATATTCTCTTCCTGCATGGTTGATCTAGAGACATGGTCACTTATGGACTTCAGATTTTTTTATCTTTTTACTATAAATAGTGAAACTAGAATTCAATTAATCCTTTTATAGTTCTCTCTAGAATTTAAATATGTATTTAAAATTAGATTAAATAACCTTTGAATAATGAAGTACCAGAATCAATCAATGTGTGGCTTCCCAATTAAACACAAGAAAATAATAAAACCACTATAATTCATGTTTTAATCCATTTATCAATTAATCCTATTATATGATCTTATCTTTTATCTAGGTACTTTTCTCTTAAATTCTTAATTGAGCCTTTTTAATTTCGGTAACTGATCATTGTTCCTTATCTAAAAGGTTACTTAGAGGTGATAGGGGGGATCAAAGAGGTGGGATTTTTAAAAATTAACTATAGAAAGTTGTAATGGATCTAATATAGTGATATCGACTAGATGGTGGATGATTCAATATCCCTATAATGCTACATGAATTCTCTATATAGCCAATGGGATTTCAATAACTAACTAGTGGAGCCCTTCAAGAATTACAATTGGGGGGTATCCCCATAATTTCATACTTTGGCCTATTTTATGTTTTTAATCCCCCATTTGACCCAAAATCAAGATTATTTATCTTTAAGGATTATTTAGGGATCCCATAATGTATCCAATTACTTTCTTTGATCCCTTGATATATAGTTCAATCCGAGTGTCTAGATTCGGTACATTTTCCCCGTAATTGATGAATTCCTCTTGTTTTATTAATGGATTTTATTTCTATAACTATAAAAGGGTGATTCCATCATCTCTCATAGGGAATTGTGGTGTCTCACAAGATCTAAATTATTAATTCATGGTTTTCTTCTTCTATACTCTTAAGGTAGGTGATCTAAAACATCTCCCTATTGTATGCATTCATTTTCTAGTATATGTAACATCTATGATCAAGCCTTCACATCATGTGCATGGCCTATTTCAATTGTTAATCAATTATTTGTACTTAATCTATTTACCTAGAACTTATAAAATATCATGGGGTCCATTAGTGTTTAATAAACTTGACTTTAATCCACCTGAAAAGTGTACCTATCCTTGACCTTAAGTTAGAAATTTGGATTATATGAACCTAATGTTATTGAAACTGGATTATGAAATTGTTGGTTGGTATTTGGATAAAAAATTGCGAACCTTGTCACTATATGGGTTTGAAATTAGAAATATAGACTTGTCTAGACATGTGAATTTTTAATTGGGCATAATTGAAATGTGAATCAGTAATTTGTTATAATTTACATGTACATTGTAATTTGAGTTATGATAATGGATTAAATTGTGAACTGGAATGTAGTAAAAATATATAGAATGATACGGAATAATTAGTATGGCAATGAAATATTTAGATTAATGGAATATTGGTAGGATTAATTTTTAATTGGAATATAAATTAGTATTTTACATGAATTTACTAAAATGACATATAAGTAACATACTTAGAAGTTTTTGCCATATTGATATGTAATGAATCTTTTTTTTGTGTTTTATGTATTAGAATGTTTGTAACACCCCAAGATTTTGTGAAATATTTTCTTTTATAATTAATTTAATCTTTTTTACATTTTTAATTTGACACAACATTGATTATGGATTGTGTTATATGAAATCACTAAGTTTGGATTACATTTTACACAACACCAAGTTATGATTTCACTACATGAAACACTTGTATTAGATTGTGGTACAAATAACACTATGTTTGTCTTATGTTACAGATAATTTTGAGTTCCTTTAATAGCTTGCGCTGCATGTAAGGCCGAGTTTTACCGAACTACGACATACTATTAATATTGTTATTAAAATATTATTATAGCTAACACCTATCCATTGGAATGGAAGTTAATAATAAGATTAAATAAAGTGTGAAAATATTATTTACAGATTTATATTAAATTATTCATTTGGTTATCAATTATTTATAAATTAAAATAAGAACTATTTGAAAATAAAGATATTTATTTTCTAAGAAAACTATTTCTAGATATACAAACATGTTTTATATCAATAAATTAAACAAACCACTTTTAAGGAATTTTTTTAATAAAAATTTTATATTATATATTCAATCAATTTTTTTGAAACTTATTAAATTGAATTTATAGGTATAGGATAATAATAAATCCAATTATATGAATAAAATGAGGTATTTTTCTAAAAGATAATTATACCACCTTTTAATGGTAAACCTAATTTTAAATATAATTTTTTAAAATTTTATATTTTTCTTGAAAAAAGAAATTTTATTTTTGAAAGAATAATAAAAAATTTAATTTTGGTGATTTTTTGGAATTTTTTCTGAAAATTTTCATTTTTTATGAATATTGAAAAACACTAAATTTTTCTTGAAAATGGATTTTTCATTTAATTTATTTATATAGTTAAATTATATTTTAATTTAGTTTTAAATTATAATTAGTTAAATTTTACATGAATTAGTTCAATATAAGTCATTGTAACTAATTTCATATTGAAATTGGATATAAAAAGAGTTCAAACTTTTGAACATTTTTACTTTAAAAACATGTTGTTTCGTCCCATCTGTGAGATTATTTTTTAAAATTTATTTTCGACACTTATGTGTTTGGAATTTGGAAAAATTGATTCCATATTTAGATTAAGAATAATTTATAATTTATAATATTTTCAACTTAGTTTTTGACCAAAGACATCAGTTAATGTAATTAAAACTAATTACAATGATTATGGTAAAAGAATATTACTTAGTGTTTAAATAATAATTTAAGGGACTAAATAACCTAGAAACATGTCCAAAAGACATTTTATGGAAAAAACTAGAAAAATTATTCTATTTTGTTTAAAATGGAAAATTATTAGAGGCACATGATGTAAGGGAGACCTGTCAATATTGTTTATCTTTTTCTTACAAGAATGCCACTCCTCCACTCTAAATGGGAACTCACCGCACTCATCCCACACACTTGTTGACACCTATCAGGCCCTTTGGATCATAAAAACCATTCAAAAATATCTTAAAAAAATCCCTAAATTCATCCAAGAATCCTACCATTGGGTAGAAGTTTAACCAGGGAAGCCCTTTGGTACAAACCAAAAGAAGTTACCTAAAGAAGAGGTAACATCCTTTCACAAGATATTTTGTATTATTTTCATTCTCCACCCCCTAAGATCTTATTATTCCATGATTATATAATAACCTCAATATAAAAAATATAATTATATGTTTTTTTATAAGGTTTATAACTACACTTATACACACTTCCATAAAATGGGTAATAAAATTACCGTTCGTGTGTACAACAGATTACCACCTCGTGAAATGATGTCGTTTGTTTTTTCTTAACCACCTATCGTGGTTGGGAATTATGAGGAACATAATGTTTTTATAATATATATATATTTATTATTTATTTATGATTCTAAAATTACTATATAAAAAATACCTTCATTCTTTCCATTTTGTGTAAATATGATAACTTTGTTTGCGGGCGTGTGGACTACCGTCTCCTCAAAGTGATGTGATTATTTCACACGTTACATGGAATGTATTAATGATGCATTTAGTAAATTTATAAGAGATATATGAAATAAAAATTCTTATTACATTATAATATATATATATTTATATACATATATGTTATTTAATTTATTACTTTTATTACGATAATAAAATTGAAACAACGTTTATGCGTACGTACGACCTACCATCTCTATGAACAATGTATTCCATTTCATATTTATATATTTTATATATTATAATAAATATTTATATAATGAATATATATGATATTTAAATAACTTTTTACATTCTGTAAATAAGTAAATAATTATCTAATTAAGAGGATGAAGAATAACAAGTCAAAACATATTCAAAAAACAAAGATGATATTACTCGGAATGTAACATTAACATGAAATTGTTAATAAATGGGCAATATAATGTCCTAATAAAATCATAAATGGTATTAGATATAATAACATGGTTCTTTTTTATATTTATAATAAATTTATATTTATTATATAAGAGGTTTGAACGTGTACAAAGAAAGTCACGACTTAAGGTAAGGGTTTCCTTGTCTCACTTTTATTTCTGTGAGATATATGTTATATTCACCACTTACTCTTGTTTTGTGGTGTATATATTGACCAATTAAATGTTATATCATGTATTTAATTTATTTAATTATATTAAAAGTTTCAATTTTTTTTATTCTTTCATGGGGATCGTGATTCTAAAGTTACTCAAGTAATAAGGGAATTTCATCTCACCTTTTTATATATGTGAGATACATGCCTTATTGACCTCCTATTCCTTTTTTGTGGCGTATATAATGAACATGGATTAATTATATTATTATTATAATTATATGTATGGGCATTTACATATCTTTTTTTATTATCTCTATTTCATCGGTTTACAGTTCAAAAGTTACAAAATCGGTAAAGTAATTTTGTCTCAATTTTCCTTCTTTGAGACACATGCCATGTTATGCAACTATATTATTATAAGAGGTGTTTAAACCACCCTTTGACAAGTTATGTCATGAATATTATTATTTTAATGATATTTTATGTGTCATGTAATGTTATTATATCATGGGTATTATGATTCAAAGTTAACAAAGTGGTAATATTTTATGGAAACAATCTCATAATTTATTTGGATTATTTATGGTTATGACTACATTGATGAAATATTATGATACATATATCAAGAAATATCATGAATTTTATTATACTTTGTTAATTAAGGATATATTCAAGTAATTATACCATTTCCCCCTCTTTAGTAATTAATTTGATTAAGGAAGTTTTTTTACAAAAATATGACTTTATCTCTCTCTTCGATTGGAAATCTGTTCCCCCAAAACCATGTTTTAAAAGAAAAAGGTTTTAAAAAAATGTTTTATGATCGATAAGTTTTTTAAATTATTTTACGATAATTCCTTATAATTGTTCATGGTTATTTTCAATGAAAAATGTTTTTAAAAGTTTTTATGTTCTAAAAAAGCGGGTTTTCAAAGTGGAAAATATATTTTCCTTAAGTAGTGTTTTAGATGATCCTTTACAAATTATTTATCAGATAAGATTAAATCCCATGATATAGTTTATAATTTATTAGGGATATAATCCAAGTAAATCATTATTATTCTTTCTTTGAATGGTTTATGTTTATGACGACAAGTTTCTTATGGAACCCATTTCTTATTCACAGGGTATACCATGATAAAATACTTATAAAAAACACATATTTTTATGGGTTATTATATGATGAAATTATTGTTAATACTAAAACTTTTCAACATATTATGATATGATTAAGTGTTTATAATATCCATTTCATTTCATGGGTTCTGATATGAGGTTTATGAATGACATATCCTTTTATGGGTTAGGATATGATGAAATTTTTATTATCTTATGGCAAATGTATGTTTGATTTTATTATGCGATGGGTGGGACCTAAATCTCCCTCTAACTCATTAGGTAAAGATTTATATATAATGAGTTCTATAGGGTTGGATTGAGGAGTGAACTCGATTTAGTATGACATGGATGGAACGAGGATTGAAATCAATTTTATACAACAAGGCTAGAATGGGGAGTGAACTCAGTTCAGTATGAAAGGAATTTAAAGAGGAGTGAACTCAGTTTAGTATTAAAGGGATAGAATGAGGTGTGAACTCGGTTCATTATGATAGGATTGGAACTAAGAGTGAACTTAGTTCAATATAACATGGCTGGAATGAGGAGTGAACTCAGTTCAGTATGATAGGGAAGGAATGAGGAGTGAAATTGGTTCAGTATGACAGAGTTGAAATAAGGAGTGAACTCGGTTCAATAATACAGGATTGTAATGGGAAGTGAACCCAGTTCAGTAATACTGGGATGAAATATGAAGTAATCTCGGTTCAGTAATATAGGGCTAGAATGGGGAGTGAACTGTTTCTAGTAAAGGACTCTATCTACTAATATTGTCTTGGAAATAAGCCTTGACTACTATGGAAATAATTTTATTTGTTTTTATGTGTTTTCCAGAATTCCAGGTATTCTTCCTATGTTATTATTTCATGGATTATTCTCTCAATTACCTTATGATTCATGTATTAAAAACAACCAATCTTTATTCCATGACTCTTGATAAGGATATTTAATATACATGGTATGATCTTATAATGATACAATCATGTTCTCATACTCTTATGCTCATGATTATGCCTTCAAATATCATTGTTTTCCCTTACTGAGCATTAGAGCTCACCCCTTTATTATTTTTCCTTTCCGTAGGTTATGAATAAAGGTTTTAAGTAAGAGTACTATATGGGTAGATATTTAAGGGAGATATTGAAGATATTTCATCAAACTATAATAATGGGTTCCACGATTCCAAATACATGAAACTATTATGGTCCCTAGACATGTATTTTTGTAATGTTCTGAATATTCATCTAAAATGATGTGATATCCATATATGTTAAGCCTGAGTATCTATAACTAGTATCAAAGGAAAGGTTTTTTCATCCTTTTGAAACTAGGATGAGAAAACATTAGTGAGATCCATAGGGATATTTATAAGGATATGACTAGGTATGTCTCCAAGGATAATCCTAATGTGTTATAGATTTAAAAGAAGGTGTCCTAATTTAAAAATACTATAAGTAAATTTTCTTGATTTTGTTGTTTTCTTCTATGATAAGTGTTGTTCACACTATGATTTCTGGTCTTAGTCAATATAGTGAACTAGAAGGAACTGGTTTTACATTGAAATTTTCAGATGTGGAAAGTATCATAATTATAAAAATAGATGTCCTAAGTTGAAATATCATGAAGAGAATCAAGAATGTGGAATGATTATTGGTTATACTGCTGAAGATAAACTGACCAAAAATGACATAAGAAAGGTATGAAATGTTCTAATAGTATTTTTTACGTTAAACATAAAAATAATGATTATATTTAGGCTAAGGAAACTTAAGAAATGATTCATATTTCACATTACATGAAAGGGGTATTAAGGAATAAGATGATGAATCCTAGGTAATGGTTTAAGAATAATTTTGGATGAGTGAAGTATATATGTACTGGAATTCAATAATTATGTTATATTAATCATGAAGTATATGTTTTCTATTAAATATTTTCAAAAATATATTTAATGGTGTTGATTACAAAGAAAAGTGATTTAATGGAAATGTGATATTTTGATTAAGGGAAGGTAACCCTTAATGTGTTCCTAATGTTGAGAAAATTAGGTTTAGCTTATATAAATAGAGGAATACAGATAAAGTAAATTGGATATTACTAATTACCATGGAACTGATAAGGTATTTGTTAACTAAGTCATTTATGATATCATGGATAGATTTTACAATTTTTTTGAATTTAAGGAATATATTCAATAAACATTGGAATAAAAAACAAGCATGTTTTTAATAAGGATTTATGGTAATTTAGGTTTTTAACATGTTTTAAGATAATACACGATGAAGGTATTCACATGTTTGGTATATGAAAAATGAGAGACACTTTATGATATATAGGGTATCAATGCTAAGTTTTTTTGAGAAACTTAGTGATCTTATTTGTAATATTTTGGAATTTTATCTTTTAAAAGGGTTATAAGGTTAACTATTTATTGAATGGTTTATGTTAAACTTCAGATTAAATTATATATATTAAAGTATTATATCACTATATGAGGATTTATGCATATTGGATAACTTTTTATAACCTTTTTGTTGTTATAAATATAGATGGAATGACCTATCATTCTATTTATGGATCTCATGATCTGCTAATGCTTCAGGAATGAAAAACTCCCCTTCAATTTTTGAGTAAGATATGAAGTGGAAATTGATCAACGCATAATAAAGGGAGAGGTTGTATTGAAATAATATAATTATATATTTTCATAAAAATTATTTATCTTTAGGAAAAAGGGTCTTGAAATAAAATTTTGTCTTGTTATCATTATTTTTGATGATATCAATGACCCTTTTAAATCCTATTTGGTTTATGGATTTAGGATCATTAATTTTTCCTAATCATTTTCTCTATCACTCTTCATCAGAAATTAATAGTTATATTTCTCTTCTATGTACATGTCTTCACTTTACACCTATGTTACCTTCTGAGGAAACCTAGTTATTATTATCTTTGGGTAAATATTATGTTTCCAACATTCCCCTATTAAACAAAGCTTTAATGTTAATTTTTATGATGTGGGTTTCTATGAGAGGAATTTTCCAATATTAAACCTTTGATAAACCATAAAAATTTTGATGGTGAAATTGATTTTAAGGGGGGCATAATGTAACACCCTAATATTTTTTGAATTACTTTTTTTCAAATTAATTTAATTCTTTCGATATTTTTCATTTCACTCAACACTGAATATAGCTTGTGTTATATAAAATAACTAAATTTTACTTTTGTTTCACGCAACACCAAGTTAAGCTTTCACTACATGCAACAATTTGATTATCTTGAGTTATACGCAACACAATGTTTGGTTTGTGTTACACACAATTATGAGTTTCTTTGATAGCTTGCATTACACTCAAGGTCGAGTTTTACCGAACTACAATATACTATTTATATTATTATTAAAACATTATTATAGGTTCCACCTTCCAGTTGGAATGGAAGTTATGAATAAGATTAACTAAAGTTTGAAAATATTATTTACATATGTATATAAAATGAGTCTGTTGGTTATCAATTAGTTAAAATGAAAGTAAGAACTATTTGAAAATAAAGAAATTCCTTTTATAAGAAAACTATTTTTATATGTACAAACATGTTTTGTATGAATAAATTAAAAAAAAATTCGATGAATGTTTTTAATAAAATTTTTATATTATATATTAAATCAATTTTTTTATACTTATCAAATAGATTTGATAGATATAAGATAAGAATAAATCCAATTATATGAATAAAAATAGGTATTTTTCTAAAAGGTAATTTTACCACCTTTTAATGATGAACATATTTTAAATCTAATTTTTTACAAATTTAAAATTTTTATTTTAAAAAATAAAACTAATTATTGAAATCAGAATATCAAAATTTTTGTTGGTGAACTTTTTGGTATTTTTCTGAGAAGTTTCATTTGTTGATGAATAGTGAAAAACAATAAATTTTAATTGAAAACTTCTTTGTAATATAATTTATTTATATAGTTTAATTTGGTTTAAAAGTATTATTAGTTTAATTCTAAATAGATTATTCAAATTTGTTTGTTGGAACTAATTTGACATTGAAATTGGATATAAAAAGAGTTCAAAATTTGAAACATTTTTACTTCAAAAACCCACTATTTCATCCCGTTTGTTGGATTGGTTTTTTAAATTAATTTATAACACTTGTGTGTTTGGAATTTGGAAAAATGGATTCCATATTTATATTCATCATGAATTATAATTTATAATAATTATAACTTAGTTTTTGAACAAAAAGATCAGTGAAACTAACTAAAATAGATTTCAACGATTAAGGTAAAAACAAGATTACTTAGTTGCTGAACAATAATTTTAGGGGCCAAATTACCTATAAACATGTCCAAAATCCAATATATGGAAATATTTTTACTGAGTAACCTCTTGGATCAAAAATGGAAAATTATTTGTGCCAAATGATGTAAGGGAGACCTCTAAATAGTGTTTATCGTTTTCTATTTAAAAGAATACCACTCCTCCTCAACTATAAAAGGGAACTTACCCCTCACTTATTAAATCCTATAATGCACTTAGGATGAGAAAAAAACTAAAAAATATCCTCCAAAAATTATATCACTTAATCCTAGAAGCCTCTCTTTGGGCATAAATTCAACCATGTATTCCCTTTCGTGCAAACCAAAATGAGTTACCCAAAGAAGAGGTAACATCCTTCCACAAGATCTTTTGTTTTATTTTCATTATCCACTGATAAAATAATATTATTACATGATTATATAATAAACTAATTATAATAGATATATTAAAATGTTTTTATTCTAATTTTTCAACCTAAACTTACACACACTTCTGTCAAATGGGTAATGAACTTACTGTTCGTGCGCACAACGAACCACCGCCTTGAGAAACGATATCATTTTTTTCCTTTACTACATCCCATGGTTGGGAATTATGATGGGAATACTATTTTTATATTATATATAAGATATTTATTATTTATTTATTCTTATGTAATTATTTTATAAAATATACATTCATTCTTTCCATTTTGTGTAAATACGATAACTTCATTTGTGGATGTGTGGACTACCACCTCCTTAAAGTGATGTGATCCATTCAAAATTTACATGGAATGTATTAAAGGTGAGTTTAGTAAAATTATTTGATAATATATGAAATAATAATTCTACTGGAATGATAATTTATGTATATACATATATTTTATTTACTTTCCTACTTTCAAAACAACAATAAAACAGAAACATCGTTCATGTATATGTATGATCTACCGTCTCAACGAATAGTATATTCCATTTCATAAATATATATTTTATAGATTATTATAAAGATTTATATTTTTAATATATATGATATTTAAATAATTTTTTACATTCTATAGATAAGTAAATAATGATCTAATTAAGAGGATCAGGAATAATAAGTAGAAACAAATACGAAAAACAAACCGGATATTACTCAAAACATTACATTAACATGGAATTGTTAATAAAAAGGTAATATAAAGTCATAATAAAATAATATATTGTATTATATATAATAATATGGTTCTTTTTTTGGTATAATAAACTTATATTTATTATACAGGAGGTTTTAACATGTATAATGAAATCCAAGATTTAAGGTAAGGGGTTTCTAGCCTCACTTTTATTTCTATGAGATTTATACTATTTTCACCACTTATTATTATTGTGTGATGTATATACTACCCTATGAAAATTTATATTATGGATTTAATTATTTCATGGTATTAAAAGTTTTAATTGAAGTTATTCTTTCATGTGGATCATGATTCAAAAGTTACTCAAGTTGTAAGGGAATTTCATCTCACCTTTTTATATCTGTGAGATACTTTCCTTATTCACCACTACTTCATTTTGTGTGGTGTATATAATAACCATGAATAAATTATATTATTATTATCCTTAAATTTATGGGTATTTACTTTTCCATTTTATGATCTCTCTTTCACGGGGTTTATGGTTCAAAAGTTACTAAATCATTAAAGTAATTTTGTCTCAATTTGTCTTCTTTGAGACACATGCCATGTTATAAACCTATATTATTCTAAGAGGTGTTTAAACCACCCTTTTAAATGTTATAACTTGAATATTATTATTTTCATGATATTTTATGCTTCATTTAATTTTATTATTTCATGGATATTATGATTAAAATTTACCAAAGTGGTAAAAGTTTATTACTACAATCTCATCATTTATCAAGATTGTTTATGATTATGATTCTGTTGATGAAATATTAGGATCCATATATAAAGAAATATCATTAATGTTATTATAATATGGTAATTAATGATATATTAAATTAACTATAACATTTTTACACTCTTTAGTACTTAATATGATAAATAAATTGTTTTTATGGAAAGTTGACCTTATCTCTTTCTTCAGTCATAAATTTGTTTCACCCCAAAACCATGTTTTCAAAGAAAAAAGGATTTCAGAAAATGATTTATGATAGATAATTGTTTTAAATAAGTTTAAAAGATCCCTTTATACGTTTTAAATGTTTTTTGAATGATTTTTTTTTCAAAATGTCTTATGTTCTAAATTTTTTTTTCAAAGCGGAATAGATATTTTCCTCAAGAAATGTTTTAAATGATACTTTAAAAATTATTTTCCATATAAGATGAAATAATTATATATAGTTTATGATTTATTGAGGATAGGATCTAAGCACAAAATTATTATTATTTTGTTTAATGGGTTTTTATGATGACAAGTTTCTTATGGAACCCATTTCTCTTCCATGGGTATACCATGATAAAATGATTATGAAAGCCAATTATTTTTAAGGGTTATTATATGATGAAATTAATATAAATCCTTCCTATTCTCCACATGTTATGATAGTATGAAGTGTTTATAATATCCATTTTATCTCATGGGTTTTGATATTATGTTTTTGAAACCCATCTTATTTTATGGGTTAAGATATGATGAAATTTTTATTATCTTGTGGAATATGTATGTATGATTTTATTATGTGAAGGTTGATACCTATATCTATATCCAATGCATTATGTAAATATTTATATCTCATGAATATGATAAGGCAGGAACAAGGAGTGAAATAAAATTAGCATGACATGAATAGAATGAGGAGTGAACTCGATTTAGTATAACAAGTCTAGAATAAGGAGTTTATTTGGTTATGTATGAAAGTGATGGAATGAGGAGTGAACTCAGTTCGGTATGAGAGGGATAGAATTAGGAGTAAATTCATTTCAGTATGACAGGGATAGAATGAGGAGTGAAATAGGTTTAGTATGATAGGGCTGGAATGAGGAGTGAACTCAGTTCAGTATGAAAGGGATAAAAAGAGGAGTGAACTCGATTCAGAATGATAGGAATGGAATGAGCAGTGAAATTGGTTTAGTGTGATAGGGATGGAATGAGGAGTGAAATAAGTTCAGCATGATAGGGCTGGAATGAGGAGTGAACTCAATTAAGTATAACAGAATGAGGAGTGAACTCGATTCAGTAAGACATAGATGGAACGAGGAGTGAACTGAGTTCAGTAATACAGGGTTGGAATGGGAAGAGAAATAAATTTAGTAATACATGGATGGAATTTGAAGTGAAATATATTCATTAATTCATGGATGGAATGGGGAGTGAACCCGGTTTAGTAATAGACTTTGTCCACTAAGATAGTCTTGGCAGTAAGCCTTGATGACTATGGAAATAATTTTATATGTTTATGTTTTTTCCACAATTCCATGTCTTATTAATATATTATTATTTCATGGATTATACTCTCAATTATCTTATGATTCATGTATTATGAACTACCAATCAATTTTCCATAACTATTGATTATGATATTTGATATGCAGGGTATGATCTTCTAATGATACAATCATGTTTTAATACCCTTATGCTCTTGATTATGCCTACATACCTCATTTTTTACCCTTACTGATCATTTTATCCCACCCATTTTTTATGTTTCCTTTCCCCAGGTTATGAATAATGGTTTTAACTAGGATTACTAAAGGGGAAGTTCATTACAGGATATATTTAAGATATTTCACCAAACTAGATGAATGGGTTACAAGTTTGCAAATGTACTAAACTATTACATTCCTCGAGAATTTATTTTTTTAATGTGATGAATATTAATCCAAAATGATTTAATATAAATGTATGTTAAGCCTAGGTTTATATAATGTGGGTTTTACCTTGGGAATGATATTAGTACCTAGATATGTAACTAAACCATGACAGGTGAATTTACCTTGAGTTTGTTGTGAATTGAATTTGTAATTTAACCCATATAATGGGAATTATACTTGGGAATATTTTGAATTATGCTATAATATATAGATATTCTGTTTACTGATATTAGACCCATTTTTGTTTATAGATATAGACATTTGACATTATTTTATAGTAGACAAGGATGACCCCGAGTGTTAACCTAGAGCTCGAGGGGGAGTGAATTTATTTAGATGTTATAAATTAAATTTATAATTAATACCTTGTTTATCATACTATTTCATGTACTATTAATCACTTTGTAATATATTTATACACCATTTTTGGTGGCCTAATGAGTTTCTAAAGAACCTTTGTGATGTTTTTGTTTTTAACAAAGGGGTTTTTAACAACTAAACTTTTTTTGTAAAAGAATGTTTTTGTTCTTTAGGATTTTACCCAATCCATCAGAATGTGTTTTCATGAGAAATTTGAAAGTTTTTTATGTTTTAAATCCAAACATAAATGGGGATAATTTTTTTTATGAATTTTTTTGGGACTCAGGTTTTCGAGCTGAGCAGCACTAGATGCAGAATAAGTCAGAAAGATAAAGTTATTGATTAGATGAATTTTCAATATAATATATATAAAAAAGAATTTAAATATTCATTCGAAATGGTGTTGGTCTAAAATTCATAGGTTCCTGATAATGAAGTCATAATGTTTCTAAAGACATTGAATGAAGATATTAATGTCAGGTGTTAGAAAGTTTTCATACTTTCTATCCTAAATCATATGATGCTTTTCTAGTTATGAATTCCTCACAAATCATAAAAACTATATTGATAAAGGATATTGAAAAAATAGAGGAATCATAAATATTTTACCTATTAAAAAAACACAAAAATATAATATCTGGTCTTGAAGTACTGGACATAGAAGTTTTTTAGAAGTTTGAATGTGTAAAGATGATAAAGTTTTATGAATTCCAAAGTTATCGAGTCGAGGTATAATTGGACGTAGAATATCATAATGATAATTCCATCATAATTATAATTAAATCATAATTATAATTCCTAAATTATGAATATTCCATTAGATTGAATAAGAGAAGGAAATATAATTGGACTAAATTTGAGGAGGAAAATCAACCACACTAACTCTGATGAAGAAATTCATATTGTAATGAGTTGAAGATAGTCAGATCGTAATGAGTAGAGGAATAAATTCAGATCATAACAATGTTGTGGAAGTTTTATTATAATGAAGTTGAGGATGTTCCATCATACTAAAGAAAAGTTATAATGTTTCAGAATGAGGATTACAAGTAAGACTCAAGAAGATCCGAGATAGTTTTTGAAGAGTTTAAGTAGTGAAACTTAAAATTAAAATATGCATAGATTTCAAAGTTTTTTAATTTGAGAGAGTGGTGAAAGTTTTTAAGTTTCCCTTATTTTTTATTCTGGTAAAACAATAAATAGTTTCTCAAATAATTTATACTTTGGAACTTTTTTCCTTTTGAGAAGAAAAAGTCGAGCACTGAGGAATTTGAGTAAGAGTTATTTTTGGATAGAGATCTATTTAGAAGGTTAGAATTCTATTTTTTTGTTTACCATACTAAGAAAAATTATACTGAGTTAACCATACTGAGAAATATTAGACTAAGGAAGATAAAACAAAGAATTTTAGAAGAGTTTGAGAAGTGTAGATTGAGAAAAAAAGAATCGTATTGATTTGATCAAACTAAATCTATTATACTGGGTTCATTGGACTGAATGCCGTTAGACTCATGGTCATCGGACCTAGGAAACTTTATGGAGCGGTTTGAAAAAATTCTTCATTATTTTTTTGGATCAAATTTTATTCAAGAAATCTATTTATACTAATGGGAGTTAGTATAATAATTTCTATTAGGATATTGAAGGTGCTTAACGGGGGTTGGCACAAGTTATATTCACTACTTAATTATAGTTAATTTCTATAGAACCATGTGAGTGGCTATGGAAAGGATGTGGGTTCTCAAATTATGTCCAAACCTTGTAAATCTTGGGTACTTTACTTGCTTTCATAATTTTTCATGCATGAGTATTTACTAAAAGATGATAAGGAAATAAAATTTAACAGGTTACATGCATATTTTTGTTTAAAAGTTTTAAAAAATATAAAACAGAACAACTGATTCAACCCCCTTCTCAGTTATTATTCGATCCATTGGAACTTTAATTAGTATCAGAGAAAATGATCCATTGTTTAATCCTTATCATAGATAATATAAATCCTACGAACAATTTAAGAATTTCTATATTTTTTGGAAAAAATTATTACATATGGAAGACTAAGATGATGTTTTATCTCCTTTATCTTATCCTGGAAATTGTTGATGCTAATACAATTTGTTTTCCACCTATTTAAAAATATTCCCCGATGGCATCTGATGATAAGAGAAATGTTAAAGTAGAAGGAAAAGTTATAAATTATATCCTTATGTACTTATCAGAAAATTTTTATACGAAGGTGATGGGTCTTAAAACTTCAAAGAGTACATGGTACAATCAGGAAAGTATTTTCCAAGGGAATACTAAAGTGAAGAGAACAAAGCTACAAATATAGCATAGTAAGTATTAAGAAATTATAATGAGAGATGAAGAAACTATTGATGATCACTTCACCAATGTAAATGAATTTGTTTTCAACAACATAGGATTCATATATGTCATGGAAAATTATAAAATTTTGAAGAAACTTGTGAGAAACTTTCCAGACAAGTTTCATTATAAAATTTAGTCTTTAGAAGATAAGGATGATTTAAATCTTGATTAATTACATAACTTATTTTTTTTATTATGAAATTAAAAAATCTCTAATGTTCAAAAAGAATATGAAAGATGAAATGGATTTTGAAACTATTATAAAAATAAAAATTCAAGATGTTGAATACGTTGATCCTTATGACTCAGAAGATAAATAAGATGATGAGTTGAATGATAAAATCATGTCTCTTATATCCAAGAACCATCGATGAGGAAGAGGAAAGTATGGAGGTAAACATACTCTCAAATATTTTGATTGTGGAGGAATCAAACACTTTTCTATGAATTTACCAAGAAAAAAGATGGATAATATCAAGATGATTATGATGAAAAGCCTCGATGCATGAAGTAGAAAAAAGTTTTAAATAATAAAGGTCATCCAATAAAAATAATAAGAAGTTCACTAGATAAAAAAGGAGTATACTGAGTAAGAAATATGAATCAGACTCAATTGAAAACAATTTTTTAGAATATGAAAGTGTAGAAAAGGTTATAACATTCATTTGAAAAGTTTATAAAACAGAATACTCCTCAAATAGTGAATAATAATGATGCGAAGAATTCTACATAGAGTATCATCTCAAAATATAACTTCTTTCATGTCTTGAGTAAAACAAGTATCTCAATGAAGAAATAATAATGATAAAAAAAGATAGTGTAAGAGTTGATAAATGTGACAAAGATGTTGTCAAGAAAGAAAAATAATACATCAATAAGATCTTAAGTTAACAACTAAGAATTACTGAACATGGAAATATGGTTGAATATCTCAATAAGAAACTGTTATCTAAGGAAGAAGAAGTTAAAAAGTTTCAATAAAACTATTTTGAGTCCAAAATTAACCTAAGGAAGATGAATGAAAACTTCATAAAAGCTTCATAAATAAAAGATGATACTTCCAAATATGATTAGAGGGCCCAAATCAAGAATCAGGTGAAATCATCACCCATCAAAAATAATGTTTCATCTAATTTTCATAACATTTCAGGTTCTAGAAAAAGGATTGGGAAAGCTTCGGTGGATAAAGGGTGTGGGAAACCTTTTTCATGTACAAAATATGAAAAAATCACTCAATAGGAAAGATGTTCCACATCCAATTATTTTTAGAGTAGGAAGAAGTTATCCACCTCAAAAAAGTTTCAATATAGAAATATCTTACTTTAGTATAAATTCATGATTTATGGCTATTTCTAGTGTTGTAGAATCTATGGGAAAAATATTTTATTTTTTTTATAACAGTTCACTTCATAGAATAAGGTTTTAATAAAGATAAATAAATGATTGAAGAAGTAAGAGTAACTTTCCTAACCCATAGGAAGTTAGAAAAGAAAAAACTCAAGATGTTATAAACTTTTCAACAAAAAATTAGTTTAAATATCTAGAATTAGTTTGTGGAAGATTTTATCAGGATGTTCATCATGCTGAAAGATCTATGAAACTCATTCCAGAATAGGTTTCTTCTGGTATAAAATAAAAGGAACAGGGAAAAAATAAAGCTGAGGAAAGGTCTTTTGTTATTGAGAGAACTTTAAATGCAAGTAAACAGAACAAACCATAGATACTTGATAGTGATTTTCTTCACATATGATATGTGATATAAATATATTTAAACATGTTAAAATTCATGTTAGAAGATCAGTTACCTTTCGTAATGATAGTTTCTTAAAAATCATAGGAATTGGAAAGGCTGAGATTGAAGTAGAAAAGCTAAAATCTAAGGAATTTTTATTTCTTTATGGGATAAAACATAACATACTTAGTGTAAGAAAACGTTTTAATGATGTAAAAGAAGTGATTTTATAAAATATTCTTGTATTATCAGATGTATGAAATATGGAAGAGTTATCACAAAAGGATAATGAACTAGTGGTAATATATTTCAACTTGGAGATTTTAATAACTCATGTTACTGGAGTGATGAAGATGAAAAAACATTGTGGCACCAAATACATGGGCACCTTTAGAAGAAAAGCATGAAAAAAATTTATAAAGTTTATTTTTCCATTATTTTCAAGAATTGAAAAGAAGAAATGAATATGTTTTTTGTTACTTTTCAAAAAAGGGCAAATGACTAAAAAAAGTCACAATAGAGTTTATATTCAATCTAAAGAACCTCTTGAACTTATTCATTCTGATTTATGTGGGCTGATGATACATCAATCAATAGAATAATATTTATACTTTATATCAATTTTCTTGATGATTTAACTTAGATGAAAAAATTATGTTTATTAATCACAATTCAATGGCTATGTAAATGTTTAGGTTTTTCAAAAAACAAGTTGATAAATAAATGGGAGTTTATACAAATAATTTGAGAATAGAAAATGGTACCTAATCCACAAGAAATACTTTTAAAACTTATATGAGAAATAATTGTATAAAATATAAGTATAGTGATCCCTATACTCCACAAAAAAATGAAGTAGTATAAATAAATAATAAAATTTTGTTAGAAATGGGAAGATGTATGGTAGCATAATACAAAATTCTAAAGTTATATTGGAGATAATATTTTACTAATTGTGTACATGTTCAAAAAATATGCTTGTTGAGATCAGAAACCAACATGACTTCTTATGTAATATGGTATAAATAAACCTGCATTGAAGTAATTCAAAGTTTTTTAAAGTCCATGTTTACTTAAAATAAAAAATCCAGATCTTGGAAGGTTTGATGGGAAATCCGAGGATAGAACTTTTATGGGCTATTCACCCAATGTAAGAAGTTATAAATGTTGAAAAAATTCTTAGAAAGGTTGTAGAATTTATATGATATGAAAGTAATTGAAAATAAAAATTCATTAACAAAAGTTGTTGAGAATCCTGAGGAATATAAATTGAAGATTCTCAATAATAGTAAAAGTATGTCAAAACATCCTTACCAAGATTCAAGAGAATTGTGTGATGAGAAAAGTTCATCTGGAAGAGAAAATTTGAAATACCCTACCATAAAAAAACATGTTGATTCCAAAAACATTATTAGAAATTAGAAGGCTCCAAAAAAGACCATAAGAAATTTTAGATTATAAAATCAGACCTCAATTATCTCAAAATTTGAACCAAAATTAGTTTTAAAAGATATTAAAAAATGGGTGGATTCTATGAATGAAGAGTTGGATTAGATTGAAAAAAATGAATCATGGTAATTTTTTCCACAATCAACAACTAAAAATGTCATCAGAACGAAGTGAGTTTATATAAAAAAATTGAATGGTCGTGGAGGAGTCTCAAGAAACAAAAAAAGACTTGTTTTTAAAGGATATAGACGGGTGAAAAGTGTGTATTTTGAAGAAAATTTTTATCTAGTTGCAATATTAGAGACTATTAGAATGTTTCTATCAGTGGCCGCACATAAAAATTAAAATTTTTATCAAATGAATGTAATGTAATCTTTCTAAAATAGTGAGATTAAGGAATATGTTTATATTTAACAACCTTATGATTTTAAAATAGATAATGGTGAAAACAAGGTTTTTAGATTCAGTAAATATTTGCATGGGTTGAAACATACCCCACACGCTTGATATTCAAAACATGATAGTTGTTTGAGAATGTTGATTTTTTCTAAAGGAAAAGATGATAGAAACTTATATGTGTAATATTTTGACTCCAAAACTCTAATTATAATTGTTTATGTAGATGATATATTTTTTTCTATTGAGAAAGAAAATGTTAGTTAATAGTTTTTTGAGGAAATGAAGAATTATTTTTAAATGTAAATATTGGGAGAATTATCTTTCTTCCTTGTATTACTAGCTAAACAAAAAGAAGAGTACATTTTATTATCTCAATAAAAGTATGCCATGGAATTATTAAAGAAGTTTGGGATGAAAGAATACAAATAAATTTTTAATCCTATATCTATGAGAATAATGTTGAGTTAATATGATCTAGGAAAATGTGTGAATCAGAAAGACTTTTCAAAGCTGATAGGAAGTCTAAATTACTTTACATAATCAAGGAATGATATTGTTTATGCTGTGAGTTTGTGTATTGGGTATTAAAGTAATCTGAAAGAATCACATATGCTGTTAGCAAATAGAATTCCTAGATATGTCAAAGGAAAAAATTCACATGGGTTGTTTTACAAAAGAAATTACGAGATAAGGTTTCATGGTTATACTAATGCTGATTGGGCTAGAGATTGTAATGATATAAAATAAACCTTAAGAGGAACATTTTTCTTGGGTGAATGTTGTGTGAGTTGGAATAGTAAGAAATAAACATCAGTAACTTTAAGCATAGTGGCATCAGAATATGTTGTACCTACCCAGGATTGTACTCAGATGTTGTGGATGAAAGTTTAGTTGGAATATTTGAAAGTAAAAATTTCAAAAACAGTAAAGATACTTCTGGATAATCAAAGTGAAATTAATCTTTCTAAAAATCCTATCCAAAATTCAAGATCAAAACAAATTGATATAAAGTTTCAATTTATAAAAGATAAAGTTGATGATGTAGATGTTTTTATAGAATATATCTCAATGATGTATCAAATTGGTAAAATATTTACAAATACAATGAGAAAATAATGGTTTGTTGAGTTGAGGATTCAACTTCATGTTCAGCCTACTCCAATGACTTCCTAAATCTTATAAGGATGTCCCCGTAGTGTTATTTGGATTATGTTGACAATGGAGAAGATAATTTAACAACTTTTTTACTTTGTATGAAGTTTTTACTTATCCTTCTTTTATAGGTATGAAGCTATAGTTATCAAATAATGGGGGAGAGGAAAAGAAAAGTGATAGAAAGAGAAAAGTGAGAAAAGATAAAAGTGATGTGGATTTTATCTTAACATGTTTGCAAAATTTTCTTTACATTGAGGGATGAAATTCCTTAAAAACATTACTTTATCTAGTAGTGTGGTGTTAGAAAACTCTCTTTTGATAAATTCTATGTTTTAATAAAATTTAGAAATTTGAGTTGTTTAAAAAAGATGAGTTTTTGAAAAAAATTATGAGAGTTGAATTTTTTTTAATGACTATTGTCAACAAATCCAAAGGGATGGATTGAAGAACCTTTGTGATGTTTTTTAATAAGTTTATTTTTTATTTTTTGACAACTACCCATTTTTTGACAAAGAATTCCTTTTTATTTAGAATCATAACTAGTCCATCAGAACAAGTTTTCAAAAGATAGTTGAATGTTTTTGAAGGTTTGAATCCAAAAATAAAGGGGGAGAAAAGTTTTTTATGAAAGTCGTTTTTCAGACTCAGGTTTTTGAACTGAGAAGCACAAAAAATAAAAGCAGTTATATTGTTTCATTAATTGATTAAACTCATTATCAGTCTCAAATAAATAAAAATGAAGTTAAAGATTCATCATACTTGGTATTGGTTACAAAGTTATATGTTCTTGAGAATGAAAGTCAGAATGTTTCTAAAGAGGTTGAATAAATATAGTAATTTCAGGAGTTAGAAGTTTTTCATACTTTCTAAACTAAATTAGTTGACACTTTGATGGATATGAAAACTATCACGATAAAAGATGTTGAAGAAATGTAGGAATTGTAAAGAATATATCAGTTCCAGAAACCCATACACAGATGATCAGATCTAGAAGTACCAGACATAATCTTTTGTTAGAAGCTTGAATATGTAAAGCTGATGAAGTTTAGGGAATTTCAAATTTTATTGGTGGAGGTATCACCAGATGCAGAACATCGTAATGATAATTCCATTTTCATGATAATTCTATCATAATGATAATTACATCATAATGATAATTCTTTCATTATGAGGATTCCTTCAGACTAACTCTAAGACAAAAATATAATCAAACTGACTCAGAGGAGGAAATACAATTAGAAAGCTGAATAAGTTTCATTGTAATTAATCTAAGAAAGTTCCATCATAGTAAAGAAAATTTATAAAGTTTGAGAAGGATAATTTCAAAGAATATTTAAGAAGATCATAGAAGGTTTATTAATAGTGGAAGTTGTCAAATTTGAAATTAAAATATGCATAGATCTCAGAGTTTTTGAATTTGAGATAGTGGAGAGAGTTTTTAAGATTCCTGTATTTTTCATTCTAGAATGCCGATAAATATTTTCTCAGATCATCTATAATTTCATACTTTTTCATTGATAATGGAAAAGGCAAAGACCTAAGGAACTTCAGTTGGAGTTCTTTACAAATAGTGATCTAATTATAATGTTAGAATTCTATTGTTTTTTTTTATCAGACTGAGTAACAAAGTATTGAGTCAATTGGACTATGGAATATCAAACTGAGGAAGATCAGACATATCATTTCATTAGAGTTTGAGAAGTGCAGATTGAGAAAGGGAGCATCATATTGATTCAATCAGACAGAGTCAATCAGACTAGGTTCATGGGACTAATGTCCATCAAATTTCATGGTCACTAAACCTAGTAACTTTTGTGGATTAGTTTTGAAAGAGTGTTCATTATTTTGTTGTGTCTCAATTGTTATGTAAGAAAAATTTGTAAACCAATGGGAGTCAGTATAATAATTCATACTAGGATATAGAAGGTGTCTAATTGGAGTTTGAACAAGTTTTATTAGCTTCTTCATTATAGAGAAATTATATAGACCCATGGGAGTGGATATGGCTAAGATTTAGGTTCTCACACTAAGGATAAACCTTTTAAATCTTGTGTGATTTACTTGCATTCCTACTTTTACATGCATGATTAATTATTAAAAGATGATAAGGATATAAATTTTAACATGTTATAGAGGCAATGTTTTTTTAAAAGTATTAAAATTATAAAAATAGAGAAACTTATTTAACCACCCACCTTCTCAGTTGTTATTTGATCCATTGGAACATCAGTTTTACCCACACCCTATTTGGGTCTTCATTTAGTACCCTGATAGAATTTATTAATGAAGGTCTGGATAAGGTCAAGGGGTCTTATGCTTGACTGTTTAATTTTTCTAGATGGGAATATATCTTAAAGATGGGACCGATCATGGAGTTTGATACTGGTTTTGAGATTATTTATTTTTGGATCATTTCTTTGATTTTTTTCTTATATGACATTTAATATGACTTTTAGTATAACATTTTATGGTTTGATTATAATGGATCGATTTTATTTTTTTATTATCTACTGTATTTTATTATATTATTGTGTTTATTATATTTTTTATTGTGGTATAGTATCCCCACTATAGTTATTAGAGCCTCGTTACTAGCCGGTATCTTCTGGCATTTGGGAAGGTGCACCTGAGGTCCCATGTAAACCCATCTTGGTCACTTGAGGGATAAATGGGACTAGGTAATTACAAATTGGTATCAAAGGAGGTTATTTTGTTCTTATTTACTATTTTGGGAAAGGTATATAGGATAATAGGATGTATCAGTGATTGGTAATGAGCACGATCATGTAAATATCTAACTCATGTGTGGAGGAAAACCCATGATTCTAGGGGTGGGATTATTGTTTTTGAGGTTTTCTTGTTATGGTTGAGATGTTATTTTACCTTGGGTGATACACTTATTAGGTTTAAATTACAAGAAATTTATGATAAAAGAAATAAAATTAATATATAATAACATTTTAAATTAATTTTAATACAATATTTAAAGTGATATTATATCTATGGTTATTTTTATCTCTTCGTCATTTTGAGTTTGATTATGTTATGAACCTTATGATATGAGGAGTATGTTGAACCTTGTAGAGAAATGTATCCATGTCCTCCTCTAGTAGATCAGTACGAGAGTGTTAACAAGAAGACACGTCACACAATAGAACTAGAAATTTTTGTAGCTATAAGAATTCTAATGGACAATCAAATCTATGATAGTTTCCTATGGGTTATGTGATCCCTAGAGAGGGAGACTAATCACATCATCCCTTCTATGTCTAATCTGATGAGGGAGTTATAGCTATAACACCCACCCATGTCTGCTGAATAGGGAGGCCCTTAGGTATCAATGTTTTGTATTGAGTCTATCCATAATATCTTTGGCCATCTAGAGACACCCATGAAGAAGAGGGTGAAACATACTGCCTATATTCTATAGGGACTAGCCTAGCGCCGGTGGGAGATTGTAGTGAAGGGTGGAAAACATGAGGAGATAACCTAGAAGGAATTCAAGGAGAAGTTCTTGAGTAACTTATATATAGATACACTATGGGATGAAAGGGACTAAGAGTTCATACACCTAACACGGTGGATCATGTCTATGATGGATTATTCTAGTCATTTTACTGACCTGTATGTTTTTCTCCATCATCGGAAGAAGATGAGATATACGGGGAAAGCGCTTCTAGTATGGGCTTTGATATGAAAATAAGTATTAGGGGAATGTATTCTGTAACGACCCAAAGTCTAATCAATGGAATTTCCTACTTATAATTATTCATAATATTATAATTACATTAGGAAGCACAAGGACATATTATGATACTAAATACTATGTGATCATTAAACATAATTTTTCCACTTTTATGTTTTGAATTTTGAAAATCTGACATACACGGTTGTAATCAGTAAGATGTTTGGAGTCTGATAGGGAAAAATTAATTTTTGGTGAATAGTAACCTACACTTATGAATAGTAACCTACCCTTGTGAATTGTACTATGACCCTTATGAATAGTAAATAAGCCAAAATAAGAGTAAACTTACCCATGAATAATTAAATAAAATTTAGGCATCTTATAAGTGATAATTTGACCATATTAAAAGTATTGGTATTTATTTTAAGTCATAAATAAATAATTATAATTAATTAATTAATTGAAAATAAAATGTATTTTCTTAAAATGTGTTCATAAATTAAAAATTATATTTCTTCTAGTTTTAAGATAAATTTATAAGAACTTAAGTAATTTTTGAAATCATTATAAAATCAGTTTTAATTTTAAAAACTGTATTTTTCAAGTAAATTAGGATTTTAATTAAAATTTAAATTAATCATATTTAGAAAATTGTTTTTAAAAAATGGAATTCATTTTTATATTCTACACATCAAAAAATGGTTGGGGTAAGTTTTTGGGGTTTTTCTAAAATACTTGAATTTTTGGTGAACATTAAAATACATTAATTTATCTTTAAATACATTATAATTTAAACCCAATATTATTGACATCAAAATTGATGTAATCACCAAAATATAGAACTCACATTCCCTTTTTACTATTCTTGTTCATGGAATACTCACTATTCCATGTCTTTTGGGGAAATAATAAACTAATGAATGTTATATTGAGAAATCCCCTCTCCCCACCACTATAAATACCGCCCTTCACACCCTTACTTCATCACACATCTCAAGCTTCATAACTTATCAAAACTCTACACAAGAATATTACCTAGCCCCTCCCCCACATCCAAGATCTTCTGTTCTCATAAAAATAGCAAGCCTAGGTCCCTTAAGAAGGATCTCAAGAGGAGGATTCAAAAGGTAATTCCTCTCTCTATTTTCCTTTAATTTCCTTTTAATTTAAAGTTCTTTTCTTATTATATCCCCACCTATCTTCATCCAAATAGTATAGTAACTCTAGTATCATATATATACTATAATTTTATGATACTAATGGGAAATTATACCCTCCAACCCCCTTCTCCTCTTCCATTTATTTTATAAAAGAAAATGTTGATCGTGAGGTGTTAATCTATCAACTTCAAGAATGATATGTTTTCTTTTTTAAATTTCTACCTTTATATATGTTCATGGAACCATTTTTATGGTTGAACCAGAATATTTTATATTTATTATTTCCTATTTAAAGTTCATGAACTAACTTATGTAAATATTACTAAATGATTAAACAAAACAAATTCGTTGTGGTCGGAAAACCGCCCAAATTAACCCAAACAATCATAATTTAATTCTTATCTAGTGATTCATCCATATGGTATATAATATAATTAATTATAAGATCATTAAAACTTCTGGAATATCATTAATAACATGAAATATTTGTTCTTTATGTTTAACCATACACGAACTTCCATTTATGAACACATGTGAAACGCTCAAGAAAACCATAAAAACGAACATTCCTAAACAAGGGTTTTAAACTCTATAACTCATAAAAAGGCCCATAAAATAACTTAATGAAACCATAATGAACTATATTAATGTAAAAAAGGTTCTTTAATTTTCAATTAATGAATCTAATGTTGTTATACAGGACATTAATGTGAAGAAAGCGTTCAGATACAAGGTAAGGGGAAAATCTTGAACCCAACTTTCTTTCTTCGGGTTCTCCCTCTTTCACTCCATCTTTTATGGTCACTCATTAAAAATAATTTGTTCATAATTATCTTACCTTTTCTGGGATATACATGTTTACTACTGAAGTTTATGTCAAACAAAAGTTTTCCAAAATAACTCTTCTTAAAAAAACATACCTTTTAATTTTCACTCATGGTTGATGGCTATCATATCAAGTATGTTATTCCAACTTAATTTTGGGAAACCAATGTTTATGAATGTGTTATTATGAGATGATACCCATTACTTTACATGGACTAGTTATGTTCATTTTGGTATGCATGATAAATGATAATGTTATGATGTGACAGGTGCGCTCGGAATTATATAGCGCAATATGAATGTTTCAATGTGACGGGTGCGCCCAAAATTATACAGCACTCCAATGAATTGGGTAAAGTGATGAATCTCATGATTTAATGTGAAATGATGATTGAACAAGATTATATCTTTTTTTGAAAGTATGTTTGTTAGTTTACCACTAAGACATGATGTTTTATTTTTATGCATTGCCACATTTCAAGTCTCTTATTAATGTTTCCTCTCATGTTCATGATTCTTTGCCTATGTTATGGTTATTCTCACCCATTGTTACATTGTTCTTATCTATCCTCTTACTGGGAGTTTATATCACCCCTTTTGATATATATCCTCAGGTGACTACATGTACTAAAGATAGGTCAAGTTCCAATATGAAGCTAGAGAAGAAGGAATTAAATAAATGTTTATGCTTGATGTTGTAATTGTTATGTATGGTCCTAGTTTTGCCAAGACACTAAACATTTGGATCCTCTATGTTTAATAATATTATGTTGTTCATATTTAAAATGATTTAATAGTAATGTAATAAAAGGCTGGGTTGCTATAGTTGGTATCAGAGGCAAGGTTTAGTTAATCTGGGAATTAGGATTAGTGAACCCTAGAGAAAAACTCTAGCATGAGACTAAGTACAAATATTCACACAAGAATATTTATATAGGGATCCCATATGTTATGATTTTAATATAAATCGTACAATTGTTTAAGTTATTCATGAATTGTTGACTTATGTTTTGTTCTAACCATTTCTATATTAGAAAATGGTGGGAACCAGGAGAAAACAGGCCAACAACTCATGCGAGGACCAATGCAATGATTGCCCGAATGACATCCCCAATGATATGGGAGGTGGAGTTAAAAAATTCATGGTGATTCTTACCCAACTATATGAGGTTATGAAAAATAACCATCATAATAGAGAATTTCCCCCTTCACCAAATAGGGAGCAACTGGCTATCAAATGTTTTTTGTGGCAACGACTATCGATGTTTAGTGGATCTTTTGATCCATTAGTTGTGGAGCACTGGGTCAACTCCATGGAGAAGATATTTTCTATGCTTCAATGTTCTGAGATGGAGAATGTGACACTAGACGTTTATCATCTAGATAGAGAGGCCGATCAATGGTGGTATTTGATTAAGAACACCAAGCCAAGGGAAGAAATTGAAGAGATGTAATGGGAAGTCTTTTAGATAATTTTTATTAACATTTATTTCCCAATAACTCCTCACATGAAGATGGAGAGAGAATTCATAGAGCTCAAGAAAAAATAAGGAGAATATATCACAACCTAAAAATCTAATTTCACAAGGTTTGAAAGTTTTCCTTTGAGTTTTGTTATAAAAAATGATAGAAAAATTGACAGATTCTTTAGTGGATTAAAACCAAACCTTTGAAAGGATCTTACAATTAGAAAATTTAGGAGTTATGAAGATGTGTTTTGATGTTATCTAAATGTGGAGATGGAGTTTGGAGAATGTTCCCTTGGATATGGTGATATGAAACGAAAAATGGATTTTCAAGTCGGTAGATCTAATGACAAAGGTGGGAAGAAAACTCAACGACCCACATGCCAAAAATGTGGGAAGTTTCACCATGAGAACTGCCTAAAAGGGAAGGGGAAGAGATTAAAGTGTGGGAAAGAAGGAAACCATGCTAAAAAGTGTCAAAAATACATGAAAAGGAAGGAGAATTTTGTGGAATAAAGGAGATAACCACCCATGGTTCAATGTTATAACTGTAGGGAGAGGGGGAACTATGCAAGACAATGCACTAAACCTCGAGTTCTCGAGGGTAATCAGTGTCAGCAGCCACCAAAGCCAAAGGAACAAGGGAAGAATTATTCCATCACTACCGCAGAAGTCGAAGAATATAATGAATTCATACAAGGTACACTTCATATTAACTCAATAATGGAAAAATTATTATTTGATTCTAGTTCTACGCATTCCTTTATATCTTGAAATTTTTCTAGAACAATAGAATCGAAGCCCCGAAACCTTGAAGTAGAGATATTTGTAAAAACACCCAGTGGTTTAATAATTGAAACCCTAGTGTTTGACTATTATTCTATTGGTGTATGTGGAAATATTCTTCCAATGAATCTTGTAATACTTCCCTTGGTGGAATTCGACGCTATAATGGTAATGGATTGGTTCTCATTGTATAGAGCACGTATAAATTGTCGGGAAAAGGAAATATCTTTTTATATACCGAACCATCCCATTCTCCTCTACAAATGCAAGGAATATCATGAATCTCCTTTGAAAAATCCTTCAATGGTTTGGGTGTTGATTCCCTATGAAGAAGCATATGTCGCCAAAATGGTTGAGTCAAAAGAAAGTTCTAACCTTGAGGAAATGCCCCTCATGAGGGAATACAAGGATATACTTCCCAAGGAGTTACCCATAATTCCCTCAGATAATGAGGTAGAGTTTTCAATATTACTCATACATGGAGAAAATCCTATATCAATGTGTCCTTAGAGGATGGATTTTATCAAACTAGAGGAGTTTAAGAAGATGCTGCAAGAGCATCTGGAAAAAGGGTTCATACACCCTAGTGCATCACCTTGGGGTTCTCCAGTTCTATTTGTGTATAAGAAGGATGGAACAATATAGCTATGTATTGATTATCGAGAACTCAATAAGATCACCATAAAGAACAATTATCCTCTTCCAAGGATTGATGAATTGTTCAATCTATTAAGAAGATCTCAATACTTCTCAAAGGTGGATATTCATTATGGAAATCATCAGCTAAAGGTGAAGAAGGAATATATTCAGAAGATTGCCTTCCGTACAAGGTTTGGGCACTATGAGTTTCTAGTGATGCCCTTCAGACATACTAATTCCCCTGAAATCTTGATGGATTTGATGAATAGAGTCTTTAGACATTACCTCGAAAAACTTTTGGTAGTGTTTATTGATGATATTATCATATACTCCAAGATAAAGGAGGAACATGAAGAACATATAAGACTTGTGTTGGTGACATTGAGAAAGGAGAATTTTTATTCCAGGTTCAACAAGTGTGACTTTTGGATAAAGAAAGTCACGTTCTTGGGAAATTAAATCACAAGTGAAAGAATTTATATAGACCCTAAAAAAACAAGGGCAATTGAGGAATGGCCCAGACCCTCTAGTGTCACAGAAATCTGTAGTTTTCTTGGATTAAATGGGTACTATCAACGTTTTGTGAGAAATTTTTCATGATTATCAATCATGCTAACTAATTTAACATGGAAAGGGGTAAAGTGTGTCTGGATGGAAGAATGTGAGGGAACCTTCAAGGAGCTAAAGTGAAGGTTGACCACTGCACCTGTACTCACACTACCCAAAAGTGGAAAAAGTTTTGTGATATATAGTGATGCTTCAAAGAAAGTATTGGGTTTCGTACTCATTAAAAATGAAAATGTGATAGCCTACACCTCACGACAATTGAAGATCCATGAGCAGAACTACCCAACGAATGATCTAGAGATAGTAATCATGATTTTTGACTTGAAAATATGGCAACAGTACCTTTATGGTGAGAAGTGTGACATATACACCGACCACAAGAGCCTAAAGTATATATTCACAAAAAAAGGATCTCAACATGCATCAATGGAGATGGTTAGAGCTAATCAAGTATTATGATTTCTCTATTCACTATCATCCTAGAAAGGCGAATAAGGTAGCTGATGCTCTAAACAGAAAAGAACTTGTTACTCTATCCATGTTATGGATTGAGAAAGACCCTATATTGTTGGATATGCAAAGGATGGATTTAGAAATAATAATGGCATGTGATACATCCTAAATTTCCAAAATGATTGCATAAGCATCCATCCAAGAGAAGATTAAGGAAGCACAAAGGGATGATGTGGATATACAAAATAGGGTGAATGTAGTAAAGGAAGGGAAGATGTAGGATTTCCTTATCGACGACGATGGTGTGATTCGGTTTGGAACATGGCTTTGTGTGCCTTAATCACCTTGGATAAAGAATGATTTATTGGAAAATGCACATAGCTCAACATTATCTATCCATCCTAGGAGTACCAAGATGTACCATGATCTATAAGAACACTTCTGGCGGGATAACATGAAGAAGGAGATTGCGGAATATATATCAAGGTGCTTGGTATGTTAGCAAGTTAAAGAAGAGCGAAAAAAGTAGAAAGGAATGATGAAACCATTGCCTATACCCATGTGGAAATGGGAGAATGTTACTATGTACTTTTTCACAGGTCTCCCAAAGACGTCGAAGGGAAATAATGCGATATGGGTTGTGGTTGACCGACTCACCAAGACTTCCCATTTTATCACTATTTGGGAAGATCTCTCACTTGAAAAACTTTTAAAGATATATGTGAAGGATGTGGTGAGACAACATGGAATTACACTCTCTATTTTCTCTGATTGTGATCCAAGGTTCACATCTAAATTCTGGAGGAGTCTTCAATATGCTTTGAGTACTGGATTAAATTTCAGCATGGCCTATCACCCCCAAACTGATAGCCAATCTGAAAGGACTATTTAGACACTTGAAGATATGATAAGATCTTGCTATCTAGAATTCAAAATGGATGGGATCAACATATCCCATTGGTTGAGTTCTCATACCACAACAACTTCCACTCAAGTATTTAGATAGATCCATATGAAGCTCTGTATGGAAAGCGATGTAGAACTCAAACCTTTTGGGATGGAGTTGGAGAAAGGAAGTTACTTGTACCTGATCTTGTGAAATAGATGACAGAGAAGGTTCAAGTCATTCAGAAACACATCAAATCTCCTCTGAGTCAGCAAAAAAGATACACTGACAACTGTTTAAGGGACTTGGAGTTCGACGTTAGAGATAAAGCCTTCCTTCGAATATCACCATAGAAGAGAGTCATGTGGTTTTGAAAGAAAGGGAAGCTAAGACCAAGGTACATTGGCCCCTTTTATATCCTTGACCACATAGGAGCCGTGGGTTATCGACTTGTACTTCCACCAAATATGGATCAAGTTAATGATGTGTTTCATGCATAAATCCTAATAAAGTACATACCTGATCCCTCACATGTACTGAACTCAGAGGTGGTGAAGCTAAAAGATGATCTCTCTTATGAGGAGCATCCAATGAAGATTTTGGACCGAAGAGATAAGGTTCTATAAAAAAAGACAACCCACCATGTGAAAGTGTTATAGACGAACCATAATTTTGAGGAATCTAATTGGTAACTGGAAGAGGAGATGAAGGATAATTACCCTCCCCTGTTTATGTAAAACAAAATTTTGAGGGAAAAATTTTGAGGGCAAAATTTCATAAGGGGGGAAGAATATAACGACCAAAAGTTTTATCAATGGAATTCCATTATTATAATTATGCCTTATAGTATAATCCCCTTAGGAAGCACAATAGAATAGTATGATGCTAAATACTATATGATCATTAAACATAATTTTTCCACTTCTATGTTTTGGATTTTTAAAATCCGACATACACGGTTGTGATTAGTAAGATGCTTGGAGTCCGATAGGAAAAAATTAATTTTTGGTGAATAGTAACCTACACTTATGAATAGTAACCTACCCTTATGAATAGTAATATGACCCTTGTGAAAAGTAAATCATCAAAAAATAAGGGTAACCTTACCCATGAATAATTAAATAAAATTTAGGCATCTTATAAGTGACAATTTGACTATAGTAAACGTATTGGTATTTTTGTAAGTCATAAATAATAAATAATAAATAATAAATAATTAATTAATTTAAAAGAAAATTTATTTTCTTAAAATGTTTTCATAAATTAGAAATTCTATTTATTCTAGTTTTAATATAATTTTATAAGACATTACATAATTTTTGAAAGCATTATAAAATTAGTTTTAATTTTAAAAATTGTATTTTTCAAGTAAATTATGATTTTAATTTTAAATTAAATTAATAATATTAATAAATTTATTTTTGAAAAATGGACTATATTTTTGGATTATACATGTCGAAAATCGGTTGGGGTGAATTTTTGGGATTTTTCTGAAATACTTGAATTTTTGGTGAACAGTAAAATACATTAATTTACCATATAAATACATTATAATTTAAACCCACTATTCCTAACATCACAAGTAATTTAAGCACCCAAATATCGAACTCTCATGCCTTATTTACTATTATTATTCATGTAAGACTCACTATTCCTTATCTTGTGGGAAAATAATAAACTAATGAATTTTATATTGAGAAATCCCCTCTCCCTTCCACTAAAATACCACCCTTCACACTCTCATTTCCTCATACCTCTCAAGCTTCAAGCCCTATCTAAAATCTACCCAAGATTCTTCCCTATCCCCTCCCCATGTTCAAGATCTTATTTTCTCATCAAAAGACCAAGCCTAGGTCCCTTAAAGAGGATCTCAAGAGGAGAATCCAAAAGGTAATTTCTCTCTCTCTCACTCTTTTACTTTAATTTCCTTTCAATTTCAAGTTATTTTCTTATTCTCTACCCACCTATATTTGTTAAAATGGTATGGAAACTTTAGTATCATACATATAATGTAATTTTATGATACTAATGAGATATTATAACATCCAACCCCCTTCTCCTTTTACTTTTATTTTATAAAAGAAAACGTTGTTCGTGAGGTGTTAATCTATCACCTTCAAGAACGACATATTTATTTTTTACATTTCTACCTTCATATCTGGTCATGGAACCTTATTTATGGTTGAAAAAAAATATTTTATATGTATTATTTCTTATTTAAAGTTCTGTAACTAACTTATGCACATATTACTAAATGATTGAACAAAACAAGTTTGTTGTGGTCGAAAAACCTTCCAAATTAACCCAACCAATCATAATTTAATACTTATCTAATAAATAATCCACATGGTATGTAATATAATTCATTATAAGATCATTTAAACTTATTTAAAATCCTTAATAACCTGAAATATCAGTTCTGTATGTTTACCCATACACAAACTTCCATTTTTGAACACAAGTGAACCGCTAAATAAAACCATAAAAAGAAACATTCCCGAACAAGGTTTTTAATATCTATAACTATTCCTAAGGCCCATAAAATAACTTAATGAAACCATAATGAACCATATTCATGTAAAAAAGGTTCTTTAATTTTCAATTAATCAATATAATGTGGTTATACAGGACATTAAAGTGAAGAAAGTGTTCAGATACAAGGTATGAGGAAAATCTCAAACCTAACTTTCTTTCTTCGGGTTCTCCCTATTTCATTCCATTTTTGGTGTGGTAAATACTTAAAAATAATTTTTTCATCATTATATTAACTTTTCTAGGATATAAATTTTTACTAATTATGTTTATTTCAAACAAAAGTTTTCTAAAATAACTCTTCTTTCAAAAACACATCTTTTACTTCTCACTCATGGTTGATGGCTATCGTATCAAGTATGTTATTTACACTTAATTTTGGGAACCCAATGTTTATGAATGTATTTTTATGAGATGAAAACCATTCCTTTCCATGGGTTAGTTATTTTTATTTTTTATATATGTTCATTGTGGTATGCATGATAAATGATAATGTTATGACGTGACAGGTGCGCCCAGAATTATAAAGCCCAATATGAATGCTTCAATGTGATGGGTGCACACAGAATTATACAAAGCTTTAATGAATTAGGTAAAGTGATGAATCTCACAAGTTAATGTGAAATTATGTGTGAAAAAGACTCTATATTTGTTCACAATTATGTGTGGTAGTTAAACACTAAGACATGATGTTTCATTTTTATGCATTGCCACATTTCAAGTCTCTTATTAATGTTTCCTCTCATGTTCATGACTCTTTGCCTTGTTATAGTTATGATCAACCATTGTTATATTGTTATTATCTATCCTCTTACTGGGATTTTATATCACCCCTTTTGATTTATATCATTAGGTGACTACATTTACTAAGTAGAGGTCAAGTGCCAATAAAAAGCTAGAGAAGAAGTAATTAAAGAAATGTTTATGCTTGATGTTGTAATTATTATGTATGGTCAAAGTTTTCATAAGACACTAAAACTTTGGATCCTCTATGTTTAATACTATTATTTTTTTCATCTTTAAAATTATGTAATTGTAATGTAAGAAAAGGCCGGGTCACTATATATTCCACCTAAAAAACTTCTCTGATGTGGTGAATATGGATCTCATCACTAAAGGGAAGCTAAAGAATGATTCAAGTGGAGGGAAATAAGTTCATATAACATGATCGGGGAGTTAATTTTTTGGAATCAATAATTACCACTTCAATAATTTCTATTAGGGAAGTGGTTGGTAGAGTAAACATGGGAATTGACCAATATATTAAGACTGGAACCAAGTGAAGTGCTATCAATGTGGTAGGGCTGGCCATAAGCACTGATGATGTCCTTTCCCTACAGTGGAGTGTCCATCTTGTGGAAAGATATAAAACTTTTAGAAGTTCTTCAGAGTCACTCAAAAACATAGTGGTGGAATTGGATCGTGTAAGACATCAGAGTATGGGAGGGGCTCAACTACCCCTCAATATATTGGTATTTGGAGTTCCATAAATATCTCAGACTAAGGTAGGGGGCCTAGTATATCGACATAAGAGAAAAAACATTACTAGGAGGGAGCATTTAAATGGATTCAGGATAGAGCTTAGGGTATAGGAGAAAATAAGTTTCATGTATTGTAGTGTACTCAATCCAATTTGGATATAGGACCTTCCACTATCATAGGTACGATTCTTATATCATGTATACTTGATTGTGATTTTTTTGATACGTGGTGATCACATTCCTTTATATATACTTAATTCACAAAAGACTTGGGTTAGGTTTTGGAAAATTAGGATGGGGTTACAAACATAAACATTCTATTATTGGTGTGATCATATGGTATCAAACACTATAAGAAGTGTTATCTTGAAATTGGTGGCTACCATTTTATTCAGGAGCAGTTTGTGATAGAAATAGATGGATCCAATTTGATTTTGGGCATGGATTGACAAGTTTTATATTGGTATCATATAAACTATTATTAAAGTAATGTGACCTTTTCATCTCTTTTAGGGGAAAACTATGTCCAATGTGGTGAATGATATCTTCCAACCGGTTGTGTGAGACTTATTCACTATAAATTTAATTGGATCATGATCCAATTAGAAAGACTTATATTGGATTATGTTTAGTCTAAAAATAATATCTTTACTATAACACCCTATGTTCTTATGAATTTATTTTTTCCGAATAAATTAAATCTCTATGATAGCTTTTGTTACACACAACACTGAGTTTTAACAAACCACAATATATTATTAACATTATTGTTTAAACGTGACTATTATAACCTTATCGTTAAAATTAGAAATATGAATTGTAATAAATAATTTTTAAATATTAATTATAATTTTTTATATAAAAAATATTAATAAAAAAGTACTTAATTTTTAGAAAAGTCTTTATATGTTTCAAAAATAAAAGTTTCTCAAAAATAGTTTTTTATTTCTTTTTGTGAAAAATAATAAAATAAAATTTAAAAACATTTAAAAAATTAATTTAATAAAATAAAATTAATTTTTTAAATCATAACATCAAAATTATCTTAGGGTGAATTATTGGGATTTTTCTTAAAAGATAACTTTTTTCAGTGAATAGTGAAAATATATGTTTTTATTTAAAAGTATTTTTTTGTTTAAAGAATTTATAAGGTAACATTTTTTTTGTTTTAAAATGGGTTTAAAAGTAAAATTACTAAAATTATATATCAATTAATCTAATTATGTAATTTTAATCATTTGTATATTGAATTTTTATATAAAACTTTTTAAACTTTTGAACATTTTTCTATTTGAAAACCCGCATTCTCATCGTATTCACATGATTAATTTAAAATTAAAATTTTCCACTTATGTGAATGGAAATTAGAAAAATGGATTTTTTTTAATAATAATAATTTATATTATCTAATATGGTCAAATTTAATTTTTACCCTAATTAATAGTAAAAATTATTTATCACGGTTAAAGTAAAAATGGGTTTACCTGAGGGTTAAACTAAAAATATAAGGGTTAAAAATGAACCAAAACTTAAAACAAACACATTTATGACCATATTTAGACCTTATAAATTATATTATCAATAATTTCACATTTTGAACCTTTTTATGAGAAAAACATGGGTACACCTTTTTCTTTTCAAATAATTATAAGTGTGCCACTCACCTCTCTTATAAAAGGCCACCCCCTCCACTCTCCTCTTCACACTTCCCAAATACTTTGTTTTGGAAAATAATAATTTCCTTAATTATCTAATACCATCATTTAATACTTATTTTGGTTACAAATACATCCTAATAATCCTTTTGGTGAAAACCAAAATAAGTTGTCCGAAGAATATGTAACACCCCTAACCTAGTGTTTTATTTTATTTCTTCCTCCAACTATTTAAATAATTATTATAATATTTTGATATAATAAAATCAGTATATTACATATATTTGGATTCTTTTATGTTATGTTAATTACCTACAACTATCTCATCTTCCATAAAATGGGATACTAAATCATCATTTGTGTGTACACCGAACTACCGCCTCGTGAACCGATGTTATTCGTTTTTCCTCAAAACCTCTTAAAATTGGATATAATGATGGATTAAATGTTTATATTCTATATTTATGTTATTATTATACATATTTAAATATTATATCACATATACCTTTATACTTTCCATTTTATGGGAATACGATAACGTCGCTCCTGTGTACATCAGAATACCACCTCACAAATCAATGCGATTCATTAAAACTTTACATGGAAGGTAATAAGGTTGGATTTAATGAAAATATGTAATATATATGAAATAAAAACGATTCTATAATGTCAATATATTTTTCACATTTCTTTCTTTCAATACGTTGATAAAATGGAAATATCGTTCATGCGTACGTACGACTTACTGTCACCATAAATAGTATATATCATTTTCAATCTATAACTATTATGGATTAATATAAAAAATATAATTAATATATATGATACTTATATCATATTTAATTTTTTTATAATATTAAACCATGATAAAATTAATAGTAAAAAGAATAAAAAATAAAAACATACACGAAAAACAAAGCAATTATTTCCCAAAACATGACTTTAATATGGAATTGTTAATATACGGGTAATGAAAGTTCATAAGTAAATAATATATGGTATGATATATATATTTATGATTTTTAATAGATTTATAATAAAATTATATTTATTATAAAGGAGACTTTATTCTATATTAAGGAAGTTTAGACTTAAGGTAAAAGATTTCCGTCTCACGTTTTTACTTCATTAAGACACATGCCATATTCCCCACATATTTATTTTATGTGGTGCATATAATACCCATGAATTTATTTTATAATGATTAAAATAAAAATTATTTGGTTTTACATATCCATTTTTGGATCTATCTTTCATGGGGTTTATGGTTTAAAAGTTACCAAAGCGGTAAGGAATTGTTATCTCAATTTCCCTTCCTTAAGACATATGTTATGTTATAAAGATATCTTTTTTCATGATGTGTATATAAATAACTTTTTAAATTTAATAAAATTAATTTATTTATTCTCAATATATTTTAAGTTTCATTTAATTTTAATCCTTCATGGGGATTACAATTCAATGTTACCAAATTGGTAAGGATTTTATGTTACAATGTCATCATTTATCAGGATTATTTAGGATTATGTTACTGATGATAAAATAGTACGATCCATCTCTCAATAAACTCATTAATTTTCATATCCTATTTTATTTCATGAGAATAAATCTTTTCCCTTCATTTTACTCTATTTATATACTCAACAATTAAAAATAATGTTTCTAAGAAAATATGACTTTATTTCTCTCTTCGGTCAAAAATAATTTTTCATATAAAACCATGATTTCTATAAATGTTTTCAAAAATGATTTCAAAATTATAAAAATAATTTATTAAAGAAAATTTTACCCATGTTGGACTTTTTATAGATTGTTTTGAAAGTAATCTTCATTTTTTTCCAAACAATGTCATTTTGGATTTTACAAAAAATGTGAAAGGAATATTCATTTTATCATGTATGGAATGAATGAAATTATCTGCCATCATGACTGATAATTTATTTGAATATTCCTTTATAATAATCCAATTTTATTTTAAATAAAATTATTTCGAAAATGTTTTATGTTTTAGAAGGGTTTTTTTAAATTTAAAAGGTTGTTTTCCTCATGAAATTTTTTAAATGATCTTTCAAAATAATTTTACATCTAATATGACATCCTTTTATGTTACTTATACTTTACTAGGAATATAATCCAAGGGTATAATTATTATTCTTTCTATGAATGGTTTATGATTATGACGAAAAGATGTTTATGAAACCCATTTCTCTTACATGGGTTATACCATTATAAAATGCTTATGAAACCCACTTATTTTCATGAGTTATGTTGTGATGAAATGATGATGAAACCTATCTCTTTTCCACAGGTTATGATATAAATAAATGTTTATGTAACCCATTTCATTTTAGAGATTATGATATGATGAAGTATTTATGATCTTATGTCACACATACCCATTATTTTCATTATATGATGGGTGGGACATATATCTCCATCCAATGAATTATGTAAAGATTGATATATCATGAGATAGATAGGACTGGAATGGAGAGTGAACCCAGTTCAATAAGGGACTTTTCCTATACGATGGTCTTGGGAGAAAACCTTGACTACTATGATTTTTGGGGGAGTGAACCCATTCTACTATGATAGCCTTGGAAAAAATCCTTGAATACTATGGATATGATTTTATATACTAATTTATATGCCACAATTCTATGTATTATTCCAATATTATGCTCTGATGGCTCATGTTATTTGATTTCCTTATGATTAATGACTTATGACCTGTTAATATTTATTCCATGACTCATTATTTTGATCTTTGATATTCAAGGTATGGTCTTCATATGTTATGATCATGTTCTCGTACCCTTATGATCATTTTATGATTACATATCTCATTTTTTTACCCTTACTGTGCATCTAAGCTCACCCTTTATTATGTTTATTTTCCATAGGTTATAAAGAAATTTAGTATATGTTATATGACTAATAGGGGTGATGGTTATGAATAAATTAGTGGGATAGATCTAGTTCACATATGAACCATTTGTTTATGATTCTACATTTCTAAAGGCACTATTCCATTATGATCCCCAGACATGTGTTTGTATAATGTAATGATTTTTCATCTAAAAAGATGTAATATATATGTATGAAAAGTCATAGTTACTATAGTTGATAATAGAGAATAGGTTTAGTTAACCTTTGGAAAATAAGATGATAAAAATTTAGTGATATCTCTAACATATCTAAGGATAAGTTTAAAGATGAGTCAAGTATATGAAAATGCCATATAGTTTTGGTAAATGATAGAGGAAGTGGTTTCCAAGAAATTGCATCCCTATCTAAATACTACAAGTGAATGTGTCTCTAGAATGGAGGTTCTTAGGGGTAGTAAATCCTAAAATGGAACATTAAGTTGGACTTGACCATCACCAAGTACATGAAAAAAATACTTACTATACACATGGTTTAACACTCCCGAGGGATATGCTTTAGAAATTTACAGACTCTTTACAAACCATCATGAAGGATTTAGATAGATGATGGCTATGAGTGATCTAGGATAAACCTAAGGTGTCATAGATTAAAAATAATTTGTCATGTTTTCAACATCCTATAAGTATTTTTCATGATTATATGGTTACCCACTATAATTATTATTTCATACAACATTAATTTTGGTTTCAGTCAATGGATGGAAACTAAAATAACCATGTGAATGCTGAGTGTGACAAACAATGCAATTATTGTCCTCCAAAGAATCCAAACATTATGGGAGTTGGAATGAAAAATCACATTGTTATGATCATGAAACCTTCTCAAGATATAAATCATACTATACTTCCAAACAAATAAAAGAGGGAACAAAATTCTATTGAGTTCTTTATGAGGCAAAATACCCCTCATTTTTGTGGTTATTTTGATCTTCTAGTTGATGAAAAATGTATGAGTACCACTTAAAAGATATTTTCCATTCTCCAATGTCTGGAACATGAAAAATTAATTTTTCCTATCTTTCATTTGGAATGTGAATCAAAGTACAATGAATCAGCCAGATGATTAATCTATTGGTATCTAAGAGAAAAATTTTACAAGACTTTTGTGGTACACTTATAATATTATCATCCAACCTGAAAGTAATGCTGGTCAATTCTTTAGTGGCTTAAAATCATGTATCCTAAGGGAGTTACCCCTATGATACTTTAGTAGCTATGAACCGATTTTTATATGTGCTATCAGGGTGGAAATGAAGGCTATAGTAACATATCAATCTCATGGTTTTGATAAGAAGATAAAAATAGAATTCAAAGGAAATTATAAAAACCATGGAAGATGAGATTTTATTTATGATCCAAGTGTGGGAATAAACATGGATGAAATTGTCTTAAGTGGAATAATATATGTTTTGAGTGTGTAAGGGAAGGTTATTGGGAAATAAAATGTCAAAATGATGGGAAGAAGTTATCTAATGATGAAAATATAGAGAAATCTTCAAAAAATTTACTACACACACTCTAATGTTTCAAACGCTTGGATTAAGGGAATTATGCTAACAAGTACCCATATATAAAGGCTAATGATTATGATTGATGTTATTATCCTCTTAAGTAAAGAGAAAAATGGAAATATCACTCGATCACTATTTTGGACAAGGAGTGTGATAATTACATGTTGAAATGTACACATACGATCCACTCTAGAACTACCAATGTCATACTTGACTCTGGATCTACCCACTCTTTCATATCTAAAGAACTTTCTAAGGGTATCAAGATGACGTCTGAATAATGGGATGTATAATTAGTTGTGAAAACACCTAAAGGTACGATGATCACATCTCAAGAATATTATTTTTATCCAGTTGATGTTTTTGGGAATATGATTCCTGTAAATCTTTTCATTCTTCCTTTGGTTGAAATTGATGTTATCTTAGGCATGTATTGGATTTCACTACATAAATCCCACATCAATTTCCAAGGAACGAAAGTCTCTTTTGATATTCCAAACCAATATAAGTTCATATATCAATGTGATGATCTGTATAAACTTTCAATGGAGATAACATCTATTGTATGTGTCTTGATTCCTATTCAGAAGGGGGTTTATCTTAGATGGTTGGGGTGAAAATTGAAATCAATGATATTCCTATTGAATGGGAATTTTTTATTTCTTTTTGTAAGAGTTTCATAGTCTTCCACCAAATCAGGAATTTAAGTTTTTAATAGAACTCATACCTGGTGCGACTCCAATTTCAAATACTCTCTATAGAATAGACTTGATTCAATTGTAGGAATTGAAAAATAAACTGTAGGAGAACCTTGAAAAGGGATTCATTTTTCCATGTGTGTTACCTTGGGGTGATCAAATTTTTTAAAAAAAAATATAGATGGATCAATGTGAATCTGTATTGATTATCAGGATCTGAACATGATCATGATCAAGAACAAGTATAATATACCCCATATTGATAACTTAATTGATCAACTACATGGATCTCAATACTTATCCAAGATTTAACTTCATTCTAGATATCATCAATTGAGGGTCAAGAAGGAGGATACACCCATGAAAACATTTTATAAAAGGTATGAACACTATGAATTTATAGTGATTACATTCAGTGCTACTAATTCCCCCACTGTCTTCATAGATTTAATGAATATATTCCTTAGAGTTTACCTTTATGTGTTTGTTGTAGTATTTATAGATGATATTATTATCTATTCAAATAGAAAGGAAGAGAAACAATATCACATGAGAATTATAATAAAGACCCTAAGGAAGGAGAATATATATAAAAACCTAAAAATTGTGAATATTGGTTGTAAATAGTTTCATTTTTGGGTCCCATAATCTCAAGAGAGGGTATATTGGTAGACCCATCAAAGATAAAGGCTATTGAGTGTTGGATCAGACCAACCACAATGAATAAGATATTTAGTTTTCTTGGTTTAGTAGGATATTATTGATGGTTTGTGGAGAATTTATCATGAATATCTCATCCACTCCCCATGTTTACTCAGAAGGGAGCCAAGTTCCTCTAGACAAATGAATGTGAGGAAATTTCCAAGGAACCGAAGAGAAGTTTAGTTAGTGCACCCATGCTTACATTACCTTATAGTGGATAAGGGTTGGTAATATATAGTGATGAATACAAGAAGGTATTGGGATGTTTTATTATGAATAATAAAATATTTATAGCTTATTCCACATGAAAATTGAAGATTAATGATTAAAATTACCCAACACATGATTTGGAGTTAGCTACCATAATTTTTAAATTAAATATATGGCAGACTTATCTTTATAAAGAAAAGTGTGATATATATATACCAATAATAAAACTTTAAAGTGTATATTCACGTAAAAGGATTTGAATATTCACCAGAGAAGATGTTAATATCTTAGCAAAGATCACAAATTCTCAATACATTACTTCCCAAGGAAAGTGAACAAGGTTGCTTATTCTTTGAGTCGAAAGGATCTTGATAGATTATCTATTATGAGGATCACAAAAGATCCAATATTTATATATTTTTAAAGGGTGGATTTGAAGATCTAAAAGGAAAGGGTTAAATCTTATCTTGGTCAATTGAATGTTCAACTATCTATCCAAGTAATGATTAAAGAGAAACAGAAGGAATATGTAGAGTTGAAAAAGAAGGTTAGAAATGTTCCTAAGGTTAACCATGATCATGATGGGATAATAATGTTTTGGAATCATGTATGTGTTCCTTCCATACTAGATTTGAAGGATTTGTTAATGGAATATCATAGTTGTTCGTTCTCTATTAATGCTGGGAGTATGAATACATATAGATATTTGAAACAATATTTTTTGTGGGATGGCATGAAAATAGATATCATAGGCTTTGTATATTGGTTCTCAGTATGTTATCATGTTAAGGTCAAGAGACAAAATTATAAGGGGATGTTATGTCCTTACCCATACTAGAATGGAAATGAGAAAACACCACCATGGATTTTGTCATCAAACTCTTCAAAACATCAAAAGAGCATAATTATATATGGCTTATAATTGCCCGACTTATAAATTCAGAACACTTCACAGCTATCATAGAAGACTTATCTCTTGATCATATTTCCAAAATATACATTAAGGAGGTGGTATAGTTACATTTTGTACCACATTAAATTGTATCTAATCGAGAACTAAAGTTTACCTTGATGTTTTGGAAAAGTCATTAACAAGATTTGGATATAAAGTTATGTTTTATCATTATGTATCATTCTCAGTTAGATAGTCAATTAGAGAGAGAAATTCAAACCACATGGTAAATAATAATATCTTGTTCTTTGGATTTCAAAGGTGGTTGGTATCAAAACATTCCTATAGTTGAGTTTTCATAAAATAATAGTATAACATCCTAGCTTTATACAAAAGTACATACCATTTAATTTTTGGTTTAATTACTTTAAATAGACCTAAATTTGAAGACTAGGAGGTTAAAGGAAGTCTTGGGTGTGTCTGGGTCACATTTTAATATGGGACCACTGAAAAGGAGGATAGAAGATTGGATTTCATGGTTTTTCTAAAACCATACGACCCATGGCACATGATAGTGAGACATGTTTCATTTTTTCAGACAATGAGGAAACAGATGATTTGCATAGGGTTAGTAAAACTATGCACCTTGCCTGTGCGATGTGCCCAGTGAAGTAGAACATTGTGCATGGTTGGTGCAAGGTTTGGCCAAACCATGTATAGTAAAAAAATGGGTGAAATGAAAACATTTACTTTAATGAATTTTTTAAGTTTCTCATTTTTTTCCACCACCCTCTAGTGGGTTCTTCTTCCTCCAAGCCTACACGGTGGCTTCCTCCACCCTCATGGGCTTTGAGTTTTCTCCTTCATATATCCTCTAATATCTTTAATATCATAAGAAATAGAATCATCTTGGTAAGATCTACCATATTCATTCCTTTATCCCTTAGTTTCTCCTATATATGTTGTTCTATTTTGGAGAAACAATTTTTCCCTATTTCTTATGTTTTCAAAAATCCATTGATTTCTTCCATTTTATATTGAATCGAGGCTTGTTACTAGATTTTTTTAGTACTGCGTCCAATACGTAGGGTATATTTATCTTTTTCCTATTGTTTTTTTGATTATTAAGTGTTTTTCCATTGTTCCGCTAGACAGACTCTTCTGATGCGGCCCATTCCTGCATATTAAATTGATCGCCTGGGTTTTATGAGTCTTTTCTGACCTTAAATTATAGAGAAATCCATTAATAGGGTGTTATAATTGACTTTGGCCATCCCTTTGGTTGATCTTTTCCTAAATGTCCTATATTCCAATTATTTATTAATGAACTCACCTTGGGTGTGTGTTTCCCTTTGGTTAAAGGTCTTAAATTATAAATTAAATGGAATTGGGATGAGTGGATGGCCATGAGTATAGCCCTTGAAATTTATGCCTCACCCTCACATTTTAAATGTTGATTTCTTTATGCTACACTTAAGTCTTCCTTATTCCTTTATTATATTTCTAATGATTTATACCTTAAGTGAATGGTTTTAATTGAATTTCTATACTTGGTTATGTTTTATAGATTGAGTTTTTGGAATGTTATTGATGACATGTTATTAGTTACATGTTAATTCCATGTTTCTAACTCTTATTCCTTATTTTAGTGGATTTATCTATATGTGAAGTATTTATAATCATTATAACTTTTTATTTCCAAATATGCCTTATGCCCATGATTTCTCTTGTCAAATTTATACTTGTCATATGAGTTTTTCCATTATTGATTGGATTGAATTGAATACTTGGTTGGCTTGGGAAGCAGGTGGTTTTGAGATGAATATTTGATGGATTTCATTCATAGATGATTTCCTTGATATGGTCTTTTTGATATGGATTCTTGAAACATGCTAGGAGAGAACATGGGTTTCATATTAAGGATTCATGGATGGAATCACTATGCTTGGTTGGTTATGACTTGATGCACCATGAGCAATGCTTTGTCTTGTTAGGTAAGGGTACCCCTAACATCTCTTATAGTCTTGAGTGATACCAATTAACTAGGGGAGAAACTTTGGATGGACCCATTGACAAGATGGATATGCCATGCCATGGGTGATACTCGGTCCCCTATGCGAGATACTCGGGATGGACTCAGAGTCACTATGCCTCGAGTGATACAAGGGAAATCGTATGGGTCACCTTAGATGGAATCAGTGGTATTGGGTTGTCCTGGATATTCCTGTAGTGATACTTGGTATTCTTTTGAATCTTCTTGTATGGGCTTGAGAATCCACCACTGGATTTGACATTTTGACCAGTTGTTGTTTATTCTCATTCATCCTTTATCATTATTAAGAGTTGATTATGATCATGTGATGCTTTTAACTTACTTACTATCACACTTTAATGATGACATGTGAATTTGACCCCAAGAAAAAGAATAATATTTTCGGTATTCCTTCCTCAGTCAGCATTGTTTACTATTGGAACATGTATCCGTGTATTGTGACTTGTACAAGTACTCATTTATACTTCTGACATAGACCGAAGTAGGTGGTATGGGACGAGTTTCCATTTAGGAACCCAAACCTATTTGATAATGTTTTATTTATTTAACTACCCTGGGTTTATAATATGTGAAAAACTATCTTTATTTATAACATGAAGTGGAAAGGTATATACATCATGGGTGCCGAACTAATACGATTTATATCTCACACCCTACTTAGGATACGTTTGGTATTTGTGAAGAATTTATGATTATATGTATGGAAAAAATGAAGAGTTATTCTTATGATGCATGATTTACAAGTTTCTCAAGATAGAGTTGGGGGTGAGGACCGAGCCTATGCTTGATATGTTTTTATAGCAGTTTTTGACCCTTTTTTTTATTTTTTGATTTCATGTTGTATACGCTATGTATCCCATGATCCTAAACACTATTTTTTTTGTATATAATCCTGAAAATCATCATTTTTATATCTATTATTGATCATTCTACTTCCACAAGTTTCTTATTTATCTCACATGTCTTACTTCATCCCTTCCACTATTACCTATTTCTTTATCGTGATTATGCGATTTATCACATATTGTTTACCACTATGAATACTCAACTTAGGAGGGAATAATCTACCCATGTAAACAACCAAGGCCCTGGTTTCAAGGTGGAAACATCTGGAATTCATGGAGACGTGCTTGAGGTCATGTGGTGATCGGTCCGACTACAAATTTAGTGGCCATTCGGGTTAGAATGTTATAAAGTGATATCAAAGGGGCCTTTTTTCCTTTTTCATACCATTTGGACTTAGATAGGAGAATAAGAAATTGTGATTTTGACCTTAATCTATTCTTGAATGTAATTATACCATGTAAATGGGAAATCCATATTTCTGAGGTTGGTAATTTCAGATGTTGATTATAAAATTTATGGTTGATACGACTTCAATATTGGGCGACACCCATATTTTTTTTGTTATTAATGTTGTTGATATTGGGATGGAGATTAATATTATTCTAGCCTAATGAGATGAGGTCATTGAATTGCATGCATAATATGATGAACTATAGGAACTGAAATATCATGCATTATTCCATGCCTCTTTACAATTTAGCATGCATTTTTCTACTTACAAGTGATTAAGTGGATGCCACTTTAAACTCATGAGGTGTATGTGACCATATGAATTAGGATGGTGATCCACCTAACTCATCCAAATTTAAAGGGTAATTAAATCCTTAAATAAATTGAAATAAAAACCATCCATAAAATGAAATGGCTTCCTTATATGTTAATGTGATACCTTTACCTTTACTTGGAAATGGGTTTTAGGATGTGTTAGAGTGATCCTTTTGAGGTATTTCCTTCCTATCTAAACCTGAATCTAGAAACAGGCTTTCAGTTATGTTGTGCTCATAGGTGGGCTTCATAACTATCCTTCTTATCACTTTATTAATCCATTTTCCTTATCTATATGCTCTACTAGTAATAAATATATTCTAAGGCATTCATTTGGAAATTGTAGATTTATTCAAACATGATGTTCTCATGTTGTACGCTAAGAGGGTGGTGATGAGCACACTTCGGAGGTGGTGAGAATTGAGAAACCTATGATACCTCCTGCAGTTCCACTTGAGGCACCACCAGCTTATCTCCCACTAGGATCTAATTCTCAGGTCAGGGATAGATTTCTCAGGTTTATGAAGTCAGTTTAGGGTGATCCTCAGGCTTCCCCAACTATGGAAGAGCTTACATGGGAATTTTAGTACCAACATCCTCCCATCTTCTCAGGGGATGGAGAACCTCTTGTTGCAAAGTCATGGTTAGAGGCTATGGTCTCCATCTTCAATCCTATTGAGATTCATATTGAGTGGAGGGTCAAGATATCCACCAGCATGCTTTATGACTTAACCAAGAGTTGGTGGGATGTCATCTCTTAGTTAGAGCACTATTGAGAAATGATCTGGGTAGAAATATAGATAGATTTAATTGATCACTTCATTCCATAGACCTTAATAGAGGATCAATCTTGGAAGTTAATACATCTTCAACATGGATCTATGCCAGTGCTTGAGTATTCTACTCATTTCCCTGAGATTCAGTACTTTTCTCAATCTCTGACTGGTGATGAATTGACTAATGTGAGGTGTTTTTTGGATCCACTTGTGTATTCTGTCCTCTTTAAGGTAAATATATTTTGGTTGACTACTATGAAAAAGATAGTAAACTAGGACCTAATTATGTAATTAAATCTCAAGGAAGCTAGTATTGTGAGACATGGTAGTTCAGTTCTGTGATGGGTTGATGGTTCTTCAGGTAGTAGGAAGAACCGATTTGAGGGTACAATTAGGGGTGGTTCCAGTTAGGTGACATGAACTAACAGCTCTATATCATGTTACCAATGTGTAGTGATAAGTGATAATAAGCCTATGTGCATGAGGATCCTGATGGAATGCTGATCTTGTGGAAGATGGGTCATGTTCAGTGATTTTCCATTATTTTCCTCCAACATCTAGTGGGAGAGAATCCATACCATCACCACCATCAGGTAAAGGATCCTTAACACCATGTCATGATGATTGTTGTTCTTTTACCAGATGATTAGTCCACGGATGTATTAGTTGTGGCCATGACATCTAGGGGCCACATATTTAGTGTCAGTAGAGTGGATCTACTCAGGCTAGTCAGGAAACATCTCAGGGTCATGGTTCAAGACATATATATACAGTGCATCCAACACCAGAGGAGGAGAATCTAGGTCCATAGATAGTTATAGGTACTATTATATTTACCTCTACTTTAGTTTCTTCCCTTTTCGATATAGGTGCATCACACTCTTTCATATTTTCTACATGTTTGGAGAGTCTTGGTCTGTATATGGAGTACTTATAAGACATTATGTCTCTCGACACCCCACTAGGGGTCAGAACAAAGGGAATACGTCAGTGTCAGAAGTTCCCCTTAGGATATGTGGGTGCTATTTCCTCTGGAGTTTCTTTATCCTTGAGTTTACTAGTTTCGACATCATTCTAATTATGGACTAGATTGTTCGTTATCATTCCCTAGTGGATTGTTACCCCCATCGAGTGAACTTCACATCACCTGATGGAAGCACATATATACATAAGGGTGAATGGGATATCTAGGAAGATCGAGTTGGAAAAAATCATTATAGGTTGGGTAGAGTGAAAGATCTATAATACCTCAAGTTTTTATGGACCATTTTTTTGAATAAATTAATTCTCATTGATGTTTTTCAATGCACCAAGTCAAACATTCCTTTCACACGGCACAAAATTGGCATATATTACATGAAAAACCGAGTTTTACAAAAAAATATATTATTAAAAAATTATATAACCTATCTGTTATGTTAGTAGGTATGAATAGTAGTAACTAATTTATGAAAAACTATTGTTTACACAAATATAAAATGAATTCATTAGTTACAATGAACCAATTGAATATAAAGGGAATATTTTTATAGAAAACATGTTTTATGCTCATTAATATATTTTAATTACAATTATTGAGTGATATTAATATAATATATACAATATATATTCAATAAAATATTTTTTATATTCATCCAATATATTCAATAGGTATAAGATAAGAACAAACCCAATTTTATGCTTAAAAACCTATATTTTTATACAGGTAGTTTTAACTAATTTTAATGAAGAACCCATTTTAAATTTAATTTTTCGAAATTTTATTTATTTAATATGTTGAAGTAAACTTATTTTTTGAATATAAACATAAAAATTAGGTCGGGATAAATTTTTGGTATTTTTTTATAAGGTTTCATTTTTTAATGAATAGTTAATAATACTGGATTTTAATTAAAAATTGTGTTTTCATCTAATTTATTTATAGGGTTAAATTATATTTTAAATTAGGTTAAAATTATAACTATATAATAATTTTATCATTTAATCCAATTTAGTTCATTATAATAAATTTCACTTTGAAATTGAATATAAAAACATAGAAAAGTTTTGAAAGTTTTTTTACTTTAAAAACCTGCATTCTCGACCCGACTGTGGGACTAAATTTAAATTAATTTCTACCACTAATGTGTTTGGAATTTGGAAAAATGGATTCCATATTTAGAAAAAAAATAATTTATAATGTCTAATATGTTAAACTTATCTTTTGACCAAAAATATTAGTGAAGTAATTAAAAGAATTACAACGATTAAGGTTAAATTAAGCTTAATAAGGGACTAAACCATAACCTTAAGGCTTAAAACAACCTATAAACCTATCAAAAATCCATTTTATTTCCATATTTCAAACCTATACTCCATTTTCTACACTTTGGATCATTATTTTATCCACTTGAAAAAAAACATTGGTGGGGTTCCTTTCTTTTAAAATATTATAAGAGTTCCAGTCCTCCTCCGTTATAAAAGGCCTCCTCTCCTCCCATTTCCTCACACCTATCAAGCCACTTTGAATAAACAATCTATACAAATATCTCCCCAAGATCCTCCAATTCATCTTTGAATCTTTTTTTTGGGAATAAATTCTTCCAGGGAATCCCTTTGGTTAAAACCAAAAAGAGTTACCTAATTAAGAAGTAACACCCTCCCTCAAAATCCTTTGTTTTATTTTCTTTATCCACTCCCTCAAATATTATTATTACAAGATTTTATAACAACAACAGTATCATAAATATACTAGGACTTTTTTATTATCAGGATTATACCTACAATTACACACACTTCCATCTAATGGGTAAAGAAAATACTGTTTACATGTAAAGAGGAATATCACCTCACTAAACAATGATTGTTCATTTTTTACATTAACACCTCTCATGGTAGAAATTATGATGGATAATATATTTATATATGTTATATATAATATTTATTATGTATTTAATCTTATTTAATTCTTTTACAACACATATTTTTATACTTTCCTTTTTGTGTTAATATGATAATTTTGTTTGAGGATGTATCGACTACCGCCTCCTGAAATCGATGTGATTCGTTCAAACACTACATGGAATGTATTAAGGATTGTTTTATTGAATAAATATGATATATATGATATAATAAATCTAATGTAATAATGATATATATATATATGTGTGTGTGTGTGTTTGTGTATGTGTGTTTTAATTTCTTGAAATACAATAATTAAACAAAAATAGAATTCATGCGTACGTACAACATACCGTCTTCATAAACGATGTATTATATTTGACACCTATATATTATATGGATTATTATAATAAAAATATAACTTATATAAATTATATTTAAATCATGGTTTATATTCTGTAAATAATGATATATGTATAAAGACCAAAGATCTAATAAATTAAGACACATGCAAGAAACAAAGAGGATATCACCTGATATGAATCCTTAACATAGAATTATTGATATGTGGGTAATATAAAGCCATAATATAACCATATATGGTATTATAAATTATAATATGGTTCTTTTATATATGTATAAAAAATTTATAATTATTATAAAGGATATTTTTCTAGTATGAAGAGATACATGCCTTATTCACTGATCACTTATTTTGTGTGGTGTATATACTTCCTTTGATATGTTATATCATTGATATAATTCATTTAATTATATTTTAAGTTTCATGTAATTTCATTTTCTTAAATGGTGAGTATGGTTCAAAGTTACCAAGTTATAAGAGTTTATTGAAATAATCTCATTGCTTTTCGATATTATTTATGATTATGATTTATTTGATGAAATATAATGATCCATATCTCAAGAAAAGTCATAAATTTTATTCTCATGTAGTTATTCATGATATATTCATGTATTTTTATACTCTTTGGTAGATAATATAGTTAAGAAAGTGTTTTTAATAATGTTTTACTTTACCACTCTCTTCAGTGGGAAATCTATGTTCATTTAAAACCATGTATTCTAAAAGGTTTCCAAAAATATTATATTATTGTAATATGATATTTAAAATAAATTTTTTCCTGTGTTTTAACTTTTTAAACAATTTTTTTTAATAAATTATATTCTTGTTTTTTTAGTCAAGGATCCTTACAAACCATTTTACAGTGTAAAAGGAATGTTCAGCATGGTTTTATATTCCGTCATGAATGAAATTCAATTGAAGCTTCAATTAAAATAATAAAAAGTTATTCTTTAAAAAATAAAACTCTTTCCTAATATTCTAAAAATTCATGGTTTCAAATTATTTTTAAAGAAAAAGGTTTTCAAAATATTTTCAATGTTTCCATTCATATTCTTTCATTGAATGGTTTATGTTTTTATGGAATGATGTTTATGTAACCCGTTTCTCTTTCATGGGGTATATGATTTTGAAACCCTCTTTTTTTCATGGGTTAAGTTATGATGAAATGATAATGAAGCCTGTATCTTTTTCCACAGGTTATGATATTATTACATGTTTATGATACCCATTTTATTTCATGGGTTATTATATGATTGTTTATGAATTTTTGGCACATGTGTGTATGTTTTCATTAGGAGATCATTGGTACCTATATCTCACTCCAATGAATTGGGTAAAGATTTATATCTCATGATATAGACATCATTGTAATGAGAAATTGACTCGGTTTAGTATTATAGGTATGGAATGAGGAATTGACTCAGTTAAGTAATATAGGGTTGGAATAAAGAGTGAACACGGTTATGTAATACAAGGCTAGAACTAGGAGTGAACTTAGTTCAGTGATATAGGGATAGAAATGGGTGTGAACCTGGTTCAGTAAAGGACTTTGTCTTCTAAGATGGTCATGGAAGCAATGCCTTGGATACTATGGAAATCATATTATATGCTTATGTGTTTCCATAATTCAATGTTTTTTTACTATATTATTTTTTAATGGACTATGTTCTTTATTTTCTTATGATTCATGTCTTATGAACTGTCATGATTTATGCTATGATTCATGTTTATGATATTTGATATGCAGGGTATGATATCCTATTTTGATGATCATGTTCTCATACCCATATTGTAACACCTGAGACTTTTATGTTATCAAAGGAATCTTTTTCTACACAACACTTTCTTGGCTTGCTTTACACGCAATCACGACCTTCCTCGATAGCTTGCGTCGTACGCAATACCGAGTTTCACTAAACAACAATATGCTATTAAAACTAGCCGTTATGAATAGTAATAACCACTTTTTGAAATTTTATAAATTTTATTTTTCAAAATGGACTTCATTTTTGGACTCAGAATATCGAAATTAGCTTAGGGTGAAATTTTGGTATTTTTCTGAAAACTTTCAATTTTTGATGAATAGTGAAACCACTAAGTGGTAGGTTAAAAACTGAATTATGCATAAAACTTAATTTTACCGCTTCTGTGAATGGAATTTCGAAAATCCGACAGACACGGTTGATATCAGTAAGTAAAATGTGGTTCAATGAGATAAAAATAATTTTTTGGTGAATAGTAACTTTTTACTTTTTTTACCGCGGTTAATAGTAAATAGGGTAACTAAGGGTAAATATGATATTACTATTACCCTAACACATGTCCTAATTCTATTGGATAGGTGTAATTCGACCAAAAACAACCTTATGAATAAAATATGACCATTTAGTCCCACTTGGATTAGATTAGGACATTTATTATTAATTTATTTAAAGAAGGGTTAAAATAGTTAAAATCAAAGTTTAATAAGTAAATCATTTTTAATATGGGGTTATACATAAGATAAATTCGACTATAAATATTCATTAGAAATCTAAAAATATTTCCTACATAATGGTATTTTATTTTTAATTTTTAGACATTAAATAATTTAATTTATTTATGACACAATGATGATGCAATAATTATCTTATTTATGAAATATTGAAATAATTGATGTTATAAACACCAAAATAAATGTAATTTGAGACTTTTTATGAATTACACAAATTTTCTAGGTTACTATGATATATTAGTGTTGATTTAATCAACTTGGTTTGAACATATAATTCTGTTATAACTTTCAGAAAAATCATATATCAAATAGTGTCAAAATTGACACAAAATAGTTTTTAAATCAAATATTATATTATTAATTGTTATTTTATTCCTAAAAATATAAGGTTCGGCAAAATAACTTAGATAAGGATATATATATTAATAATAAACAATTTGGGTTCATTTGTCATGTTATAGTAAGTGTTTTAACCATATAGTGAAAGAAAACAAAAAGACACGGTAAAAGTTAAATTATTTAACTTAGAGTTAAATCTAATTGATAAGGTTAAAATAATACCGTAAACTTGTCTAAATCCTATTGGTTGATAGGATTTCGACCCATACCCACTTTAGCTTCGAAATAAGACCCTTTGGAACCATTATAAACCGATTTTGACTTTAATATAAAATAATATTTTGAGATATTCCTAAGGTGCCCCTCTCCTCCCTTATAAAAGGGCACCTCCTCCCCCTCCTCCTCACACCAAATTGAGCACTCAAGCTCGGCCAACCCCTGCCATTTTATCCTCTCCACTTCCCTAGAATAATCCTAGAGGTCCTGGTCTTCTTCAAAGACCAATCTTTGTTCCCTAAGTGGAGGATTCAAAGAGGCGTTCCAAAGAAGAGGAGCTTCGGACACATACAAAGCAAATCAGACCTAAGGTAAGGGAAATATCACAATCTCATTTTTATCCGAGATTGTTTATTCGTAAGTACTTACTGGGGTGTATTTTATCATCCACATCCATGTTTCATCAATATGTAATATTATTTCCATCCACATACAATTGTTTAAATCCATTTTTACCCTTCGGTGAGTTTTTAGTAATATGTATGAAAGGAATCTTTTGTCGTTTTTCGTACGAGGTACTTTTTGACTTTTCCGACAAAAGTACGAAGAATGTTTTTTTAACTTATACGGCATGAATGGATTTCTAAAAAATTATTTCCAAGAAGCTTCCTTTACAAGTATTCAAGTTTATTTTTAATCAACTTCTTTTATTTTAAAATTGTATGACATGTTAAGAAAGGAAAAGTGTTTTTGAAGTAGAAAGGATATTTTCCTCAAGAATGAAGTTCAAGTATTTTATCAAAATTATTTTCCATCTAAGATAATAAAAGGGTTATGTTTTTACCCCTATTATTACATGGATTTGATTATGTTGTGATGGAAACATTTTTATGAATTTCTTTATCTTATATGAATTGTTTTATGATGTCATGTTGTTTAAGAATCCCATTTTTATTACATGGGTTATGCGATGATGTATGATTTATGATTATGTGGCACACACAAGAAATGATTCATTATAAGATGGGTGGGACCTATATCTCCCTCCAATGCATTGGGTAAAGATTTTATATCTCATGAGATAGACAGGGCTGGAACGGTAGGTTATACCGGTTCAGTGAAACAGGACTGAAACGAGGGTTACTCGATTCAGAAAGGGACTTTGTCCACTAAGATAGTCTTGGCAATGAGTCATGACTAACAAGAAATGATTTTCCATGATTATGTGTGCATGCCACAAAGTTTCAAGTTTCATGTTATGATTATGGTGATATCATTTTCACTTCTATGATTTATTCCATGTTAAGATATTATGATCTCTTTTGCAGGTTATGATTTTCAAAAAGATATGATATGATTTTTATTTCCTTTATTTTCCCTTGCTGAGCATTTGAGCTCACCCTTTTATGTTTACTTTTCCCCAGGTCAGGAAGATGGATATTAAGTAGAATATGCTAAAAGGGACCCTAGATATGATGAAATAAATGGGAGATACTGTATAAGATTTATGAACCAGTTGTTTATGTTTACCAGTTTCTAAAGACACTATACCTATACGGTCCTTTGTGGTTTTTTCATATGTTGTAATAAGTGTGCTTCAATTTTGAAGTATTAACAATGTATGTAAAGTATGGGTCGTTATACATATGATCATGTTTATGCTTACATGTCTCCCTTTTTTACCTTTACTGAGCATCCGAGCTCACCCCTTTTTAATTTTCCTTCCCTAGGTTACAAAGATATCTATTATGGTTTATGTGTCTAAGAAGGGTTCCAGTCAAGAAGAACCTAGTGGGAGATAATGTATAACACTTATGTACTAGTGTTCATGTTTCTATGTTTTCAAAGGCACTAAAATAATATGGTCTTTAGGAGTCTGGTTTTGTAATGTTTTAATTATTCTTCAAATGTTATGTAATGTTAATGTATGCTAAGACTAGGTCATTACAGTTGGTATCAGAGTGAATGTGTAGTTAATCTTATGAAACAAGGATGATAAAACCTTAGTGAGAACCCTATGGACATGTCTAAGGATAAGTCTAAGGATAAGGAAAATCATAAGAAAATCTCCTAGAATTTTGGTAAAGGATAAAGTGAGTGGTTTCCTAGTAATAAATCCCTATTTGGACACTATAACTGGATGTGGATTTAGCATAGATATACCTAGAAATAAAAACTCTGACAATATATTTTGGGCCAGACTTAGGTTAATCTGGCACACAACAACGATCCTCGCTGCAAACCTAGTTTGACAGTCCCACGAGATATTCTTTAGAAATTCACAAACTCATCGCAAACCATTATGAAGTATTTGAATATAAAATGTCTATGAATAACCTAGGATAAACCTAAGGTGTCATATATTAAGGAAGGTGTCATAACTTAGACATCCCATAAGTAAATTTTCATGATTATGTGGTTTCTAATTATGATAAAAATAACTTACTATATGATTTTGGTTTTATTCAAATGATGGAACCTGAAGGGATCACATTAATGGTGATTGAGATAGGTAATTCAGTGATTTTCCTCTTGAAAAACTGAATTATATGGGAGCTGGAATGAAAAATATTATTACTATGCTCACATAGCTTTGTCAAGATATGAATCATGGTGGACTTCCAAATTAGAAAAAGAGGTAACAAAATTATATTAATTCTTTCATGAGGAAACATCCTTCTTATTTTATAGGGTATTCTGATCCACTTATTTCTTAACAGTTGAAAAATACTACTGAAAAGATATTCTCCATTCTCTAGTGTTCAGAGCATGAGAAAGTTATTTTGGCTATTTATCATTTAGAAGGTGAAGTGGACTAGTGGTGGAATCTATTTAAGAATACAAGGTAGCAAGATGAGATTGCATCCATGGAATAGAACAAGTTCAAGAACTTATTTTTCCATAAGTAGTTTCTTTATATTATTCATACCAATATGTAGAAAGAGTTCCTTGAGTTGAAGCAAAGGGATGATAAATATTTTAGTACCTATGATGCTAATTTCACAAGACTTGCAAGGTACACTTCAGGAATTATCATCCAACCTCCAATTAAAGTTGATAGGTTCTTCAGTGGATTAAAACCAAGTATTAGAACGGTGTCTTCCATAAGATACTTTAGTAGCTATGAAGAGATTGTTCATTGTGAAATCAAGGTTGAAATGGAGGTTGGATCCATGTATCAACCTCACGGTCTTGACAAGAAAATGAATATGGAGTTCAAAGTAAACTCTAAAAACCATGGAGAAAATAAGATATTTTTTTATTTATTCTCTAAATGTGGGAATAAGCATTGTGTAATTTGAATTAAGGGGTCCAGTAAATGTTTTGTGTGGAAATAAAGGTCACTAGGCAACTGATTACTAAATTGATAGGAAGAAGTTAGCGAACAGTGTGAATGGAGAAAAAGTGGCATAGAATGCACCTTCCACGATTCAGTTCTACAAGTGTAAGGAGAATGGGAATTATTCTTACCACTTCCCAAACCCAAGGGAAGGTGATGAAAAGTGATGTCAGCAACCTCTAAATCCGAGGGATAAGGGGAAATCTCATGAAATCATTATTTATGACGAGGGGTAAGATAAAAACTTGGTGAAAGGTACACTTACCATCCACTCTAGAACTGATAATGTATTATTTGATTCTGAATATACCCACTAGTTCATATCTTAATATTTTTGTAAGGGTGTTAAGATTCCACCAAAATGATTAGATGTGGAATTAGTAGTGAAAACCCATAATGGTATGATGATTACATCCCCTATCTATGATTCCTCTTTGGTTTATGTTTATGGGAATATGATTCCTGAAAATATTTTCAATATTCCTTTGGTTTAATTTTATTTCATATTAGTCATGGATTATCTTTCTCTAGATAAATCTCACATCAATTTTTGAGTAATGGAGGTTACGTTTGTTATTTAAATCCCTCTTATGATCATCCAACAATGTGAAAATAAGTATTAAATTCCTATGGAGATTAAATCTAGTGTATGGGTCTTAATTCCCATTTAAAATGGATTTTTATCTCAAATGGTTGGGGAAAAAATCGACATCGATGATATTCCCATTGTTCGGGAATTTGTAGAAATCTTTCTAGAAGAGATACCTTGCCTTCCAACAAAATGTGAAGTTGATTTCTCAATAGAAATCATACAAGGTTCCAAACCAATTTCAAATTATCCCTATAGAATGACCCCAATTAAGTTTTAGGAGTTTAAGAAGAAAGTCCAAGAAACCTTGAAAAGGTATTCATTCGGCCAAGAGTGTCACCTTGGTGTGCACATATTATTTTTATGAAAAAAAGATGGATTAATGAGACCCTACATTGATTATCAGGATTTTAACAATATCAAAATCAAGAACAAGTATCATCTTCCCCATATTGATGACTTTTTTGATCAACAGTGAAGAGCCCAATACTTTTCTAAGATTGACCTTCGTTCTAGATATCATTAATTGAGGGTCAATAAGGGGGATATACCCAAGATGTCATTCCATACCAGGTATAAACACTTTGAATATATAGTAAGGCATTTTAGTCTTACTAATTACCCTATTATATTTATGGATTTAATAAATCGAGTCTTTAGATATTACGCCGATCAGTTTTTGGAAGTCTTTATAGAGTATATTATTATCTATTCAATGAGAAAGGAAGAGCATGAAGACCACTTGGGAATCATACTAAAGGCCCTAGAGAAGGAGAAACTATATGAAAAATTAACAAAGTGTGAATTTTTTTCTGAAAAATGTTTCATTTTTGGGTCATATAATCTCAAGAGATAGTATAGTAGTAGATCCTTCAAAGATGGATGCTATTGAATGCTCGCCTAGATCAACTACGGTGACTATGATCTATATATTTCTTGGTTAATATGTATATTTCTGACAATTTGTGGAGAATTTTTCATGACTATCTAATCCTTTGACAAAGTTAACTTAGAAAGGTGTCAAGTTCCTATAGACAAATTAATGTGAGGAAAATTTCAAGGAAATGAGTAAAAGGTGGTTTTTCCAAATTGTGATTACATTACCCTATAGTAGAGAAGGGTTTTTAATCAATAGTGATGCATCCAAGAAGGTATTGGGATGTGTTTCAATGTAGAATAACATGGTTATAGCCTATGACTCATGGTCGTTGAAGATTCATGAGAAACATTACCCAACTCATGATTTAGAGTTAGTTGTGGTAATTTTTTCATTAAAGATATGGAGGATTTATCTTTATGGAGAAAAGTGTGATATATAGATTGATCATAAAATTCTGAAATATATGTTCACCTAAAAAGAGTTGAACATGCATCAGAGAATATGGTTAGAGCTGAAAAAGGATTATGACTGCTCAATAAATTACCACCATGGGAAAGGGAACATGGTGGATGATGCCTTGAATTGAAAGTATCATTCTATCTTATCCACGATGGGGATAAAAAAGATCCAATATTTCTGGATTTTTAAAGGATGGTTCTAGAAATCCTGAAGGAAGGGTAAAAATCTAATATTTCTCAAATAAATTTTCATCCCTATATCTAAGTGAAGATTAAGGAGGCATAGAAGGAATATGTATATTTTAAAAAGAAATTAATAAATGTTCGTATGTTTAAGCTTGATCAATATGGAATGATAAGGTTTGGGAACTGTGTATGTGTTCCTTCCATGATAGATTTGAAGAAGGATCTACTAGAGGAAGCTCATAGTTCTTCATTATCTATTCATCCTGGAAGTACGAAGATGTATAAGAATTTGAAAGAATATTTAAGATGGGATGGAATGAAGAGAGGTATCACAGAGTTTGTATCCCGGTTCTTGGTATGCCAGACAGAAAAGGCTGAATGAAAAAATTATAAATATATGTTGAATCCATTACCCATACCAGAATAGAAATGGGAGAATATCACTATAGATTTTGTCATTGGACTACCCAAAACCTCTAAAGGGTTTACTTATATATATATAGTAGTTGATCGATTTACTAAGCTAACAAACTTAATTTCTATTAGAAAATATTTCACTATGGATCATATTTCTTGGATATTAATTAAGGAATTGGTAAGGCTACATGGAGTACCACATTCCATTTTGTCGAATCAGGATCCTCGATTTACCTTAAATTTATACTGAAGTCTCCAGCAGTCACTTGATACAAAATTATGTTTCATCACTGATTATCACCCTCATACATATGGTCAATCAGAAAGAACAATTAAAACCCTAGACGATATATTGAGATCTTGTTTGTTAAATTTCAAAGGTGGTTGAGATCAATACCTTACTCTAGTTGAGTTTTCTTATAATAATAGCTTTCACTAAAGCATTAAGATTGAAACTTATGAAGCCCTATATGGGAAGAAATATAGATCTCCAATGTGGCGAGATGAAGTCCAAGAAAGAAAGCTATAGGGACATGTGATCACTAAAGAAATGGTAGAGATGTTAGATTTGTTCGATAGCATATCAAGGAAGCTCAATGTAGGTAGAAAATCTATGTTGATAACCGTTGGTGTGATCTATAATTTCAAGTTGGTGAAAAGGTGTTTCTATGAATATCTCCCGGGAAGAATGTTACAAGGTTCTGAAAGAAATAGAGACTAAGCTATAGGTATATCATGCCCATTGAGATTCTTGAACATATCAGGATGGTAGACAATCACTTGGAACTTCCTCTAAATCTATCTCAAGTCCATGATTTGTTCCATCTATCTCTAATGAGGAAGTAAATACCAGACCCTTCACATTTAATAAACTCATAGTTTATACCGATGGAGCATGATCTTTCTTATGAGGTGCAACCAGTTGAAATTTTAGATCGTACATATAAAGTTCTATGAAACAAGACCACTCACCTTGTCTAAGTTTTGTGGAGAAATCACTAGTTAGAGGAAGCTACATTGGAACATGAGGACATGATGACGAAAAAGTATACTCATTTATTTGTACCATAATGATGATTTTTGAGGGAAAAATTCATTTTAAGGGGGATAGAATATAACACCATGAGTTTTTATGAACCTTTTTTTTGAATTAATTAATTCTCATTGATGTTTTTCAATGCACCAAGTCAAACATTCCTTTCACATGACACCGACTTGGTGTACATTACATGCAACACTGAGTTTTAAAAAACAAAAATATATTATTAAAATATTATATAACCTAGATGTTAAGTTAGTGAGTATGAATAATACTAAATAGTTTATTAAATCCTATGTTTTAAACAAATATAAAATTAAATCATTAGTTACAATGAACCAACTGAATATAAAGGGAGTATTTTTATATAAAAATATTTGTATGCTCACAAATCTATTTTAATTACAATTAGTGAGTGATATTAATTTGATATATAAAATATTTATTCAATAAAATAGTTTTTATATTCATCCAACAGATTCGATAAGCATAAGATACGAACAAACACAATTTTATGATTAAAAAACCTATATTTTTATAAAGGTAGTTTTACTAGCTTTTATTGGAGAAAACATTTTAAATTCAATTTTTGGAACTTTATAGATTTAATATGTCAAAATAAACTTCATATTTGAAATAAAAACATAAAAAATATGTTAGGATAAATTTTTGGTATTTTTCAGTAAGGTTTCATTTTTAATGAATAGTTAAAAATACTAAATTTTAAATAATTTTTTTTCATATAATTTATTTACAAGGTTAAATTATATTTTAAATTTGTTTCAAAGTATAATTAGAAAATATTTTTACTCATGAATCCAATTTGGTTCATTATAATAAATATCAATTTAAAATTCGATATAAAAACATAGCAAACTTTTGATCGATTTTACATTAAAAACCCTCATTGTCTACCTCACTACAGTATTAAATTTAAATTAATTTATACTACTTATGTATTTGGAATTTTGAAAAATGGATTCTATATTTGTAATAAGAATAATTTATGATTTTTAATGAGGTCAAATTAGTTTTTTACTAAAAATATTTGTGAAGTAATTAAAATTAATTACAACGATTAAGGTTGAATTAAGATTAATAAGGGATTAAACCATAACCTTAAGGCCCAAAAAGACCTATAAACTTATAAAAAATCCATTTTATGGACATATTTCGACCCTATACCCCCTTTTCTCTGATTTGGACCATTATTGGATCCCATTTCAATAAAAAACGTGGGTGGGATTCATTTCTTTTAAAATATTACAAGAGTGCTACTCCTCCATTATAAAAGGCCTCCTCTCCTACCACTTCATCACACCATGAAAGACACTTTTGATTGACCCAAATCTGTCCAAATATCTCCCAAATATCCCAAAATTCATCCTTTTATCCTCCTTTGTATTGAAATCCTTCCAAGTATTCCCTTTGGAGAAAACCAAGAGGAGTTACCTGATTAAGAGACAACACCCTCCCTCAAAATCATTTATTTTATTTTATTTCTAAACTCTCTTAGATATTATTATTCCATGATTTTATAACAGCACCAGTATAAAAAATTTCCTAGTATTTTTTATAGTAATTATTCAACCTACACTTACACACACTTCCATCTAATGGGTAATGAACATACTGTTTTTGTGTATAACTAACTACTTCCTCACAAAATGAAGATTGCTCATTTTTTCCATTAACACCTATCATGTTGATAATTATGATGGAAAATATATTTATATATGTTATATATAATATTTATTATGTATTTAATGTTATTTAATTCTTTTACAACACATATTTGTATACTTTCTATTATGAATTAATATGATAATTTCGTTTGAGGAAGTGTAAACTACCGCCCTCTCAAAGCGATGTGATTCAATCATAAACTAAAAGGAATGTATTAAGTATGGGTTTAGTGAATATATATGATATAATCAAGATAATTTAATAATGATATATATATATATATGTGTGTGTGTGTTTGTATTTTACTTTCTTTCTTGCAACATAATAATTAAACAGAAATAGTGTTCACGCATACATATGGCTTACTATCTCCATGCACGGTGTATCTTGTTTGATACTTCTATATTATATGGATTATTATAATACACATATAATAAATATAAATTAAATTTAAATCATTTTTATATCATATAAATCATGATATAAGTATAAATACCAAATATATAACAAATTAAGACACATGTGAAAAACAAAGTTGATATTACCCGAAGTGAAAACTTAACATGGAATTGTTTACAAGTGGGTAATATAAATCCATAACAAAACCATATATAATATTTGAAATAATAATATGGTTATTTTATAAATATATAATAAATTTATATTTATTATATTGTATATTTTTATGAGTACAACTAGATTCAATACATAAGGTAAGGGAATTTTATATCGCTCTTTATTTCTGTGTGATACATGCCTTATTCACCACTCACTTATTTTGTATGGTGTATATACTACCTTTGAAATGTTATATACTAAATATAATTCCTTTAATTATATTTCTAGTTTCATGTAATTTCATTTTCTTAAATGGGGATTATGGTTCAAAGTTATCAACTTATAAGAGCTTATTGAAATAATCTCATCGCCTTTTGAGATTGTTTTTGATTATGCTTTATTTGATGAAATATACCGATCCATATCTCAATAAAACTCATGAATTTTATTCTCATACATTTATTAATGATGTATTCATGTATTTTTACCATTTTCACAATCTTTGGTACATAATATTGTAAAGAATTATTTTAAATAAAGTCTGACTTTTCCTCTCTCTTTGATCAGAAATATGTATTCATTCAAAACCATGTCTTATAAAATGTTTAAATAAATATTCTATTATTCTCTTATGATAATTAAAATAATTTTTTACCCATGTTATAACTTTTTAACAAAAGGGTTTTTAATAAGTAATCTTCTTATCATAATATATCCAAGGAAACATTCTAATATCTTTATGGTGTAAAATAAATGTTCAGCATGTTTGGGTTTGTCTGCCGTCATAAACGAAATTCCCTTGAAGATTACATTACAATAATAAAAATTTATTTTCTTTTAAAAATAATATGTTCTACTGATATTCAATAATTTAATTATTTCAAATTACTTTCAATGGTTTTCAAAATGTTTTCAAACTATTTTATAAGTTTTCAAGGAAAATAGTATTCAAAATAATTTCAAGCTCCTCTACATGTTTTAAAAGGAAAAAGGCTTTCAAAAATTTTTAATGCATCATTTATACGTTTTCAAATATATTTACAAATAAAATAGTTTTCAAAACTATTTAGGTTTTAAAAATAATTTTTCAAATAAGAAGGATATTTTCCTCAAGAAATATTTTTAAAAGATCATCCAAATTTTTTTTACCATCTATGATGAAATATATTGGTGTTGTCCATGAAAATATTGGGAAATGAATCAATGTTTCCATTCATATTATTTCTCTAAATGGTTTATGTTTTTGTGGAATGATGTTTATGAAACCCATTTCTCTTTCATGGGTTATATGCTTTTGAAACCCACTTCTTTTTAGGGGTTAAGTTTATGATGAAATTATTATGAAACCTGTATCTTTTTCTAGAGGATATGATATTATTACATATTTATTATACCCATTTCATTTTATGGGTTATGATTTGATTTTTTATGAATTTTTGACACATGTATGTATGATTTCATTATGAGATGGGTGGGATATATATCTCCCTCAAATTTATTGGGTAAATATTTATATCTCATGAGATAAACATAGATGTAATGATAAATGAACTTGTTTCAATATTAGAGGGATGGAATGAGAAATGAAATCAATTCAGTAATACAGGGTTGGAATGAGGAGTGAGCTCGATTCAGTAATATAGGTATGGAATAATAAGTGAACTCGGTTCAGTAATACAAAGCTAGAATGGGGTGTGAACCCTATTTGTTAAAAGACTTTTTTCCACTAATATGGTATTGGAAGCAATGCTTTAGATACTATTTAAATAATATTACATTATTACAAGTTTTACACAATTAAATATTTTGTTACTAAGTTATGTTTTATTGGATTATGTTATTTATTTACTTGTGATTCATATCTTATGAACTTACATGCTTTATTCTATGATCCATGTTTATGATCTTTGATATACATGGAATGATCTTCTATTTTCATGATCACATTCTTATACCCCTATTCTCATGTTTATTCTTACATGTATCCCATGTTTACCCTTACAAAGCATTGGAGCTCACCGCTTTTTATATTTCCTTCCCTAGGATATAAAGATATGTATTATGGTTGATGTGTCTAAGAAGGGTGCTATTCAAGAAAAACCTAGTGGGAGATAATGTATCTCAATAATGTACTAGTGTTCATGTTTATAAGTTCCCAAAGGAATTAAACTAATACGGTCTTAAGGCGTTTGGTTTTGTAATGTTTTAAGTATTTCAAAAAATTTATGTAATATTAATGAATGTAACGGCTTGGTAATTATAAGATTAGTTAGAAATTTTCTTTTTGAGAGATTAGGGAATGCATCTGTAATAATTCCTTCTAGTTATGGATCATTTTAGGGAAGTCTTCCCTGATGATTTCTCTAGATGACCTCTGGCGAGAGAAGTTGAGTTCTCTATAGATCTAGTTCTAGGTGTGAACCTAGTGTCTATTCCTATTTATAGGATAACACATAAAGAGCTAAAAGAAATAAAAAAATATCTTGAAGATCTTGAGGCTAGAGGTTTTATCAGACCCAACACATCACTTTGGGGTTCACTTGTCCTTTTAAATAAGAAGAAGGATGGTACCCTCTGATTGTGTATGGATTATAGGAAGTTGAATTAGCTTATGGTGAAGAAACTCTATCATTTTCCTCATATAGAAAGCCTCTTAAAATATCTTTAAATATGAACTATTTTCTCTAAGATCAATTTTAGGTACATCTATCATCAGGTGCTTGTGTGACCATCATACATACCACATACAATGTTCCGGAGAAGGCATGACTTGTATGAGTATTTGGTTATGCCGTTAAGTATGAAGAACTCACCGATAGTATTCATATATATGACAAATTGAGTTTTATACCCAAATATTTATTCCTTTTTGGTAGTCTTCATTGAATACATCTTAGTGTATTCACAATCTAGACACAAGCATCCCAATAATCTTGAGATCATTCTAAGTACACCAAGAGAGCACCAGCTATATGTGAAGATAAGTAAATGAAACTCTTGGATTAATAAGTTTCAATTCATAGGTTATATAATATTAGAGATAAGTGTATCTATTGACCTAGAGAAGGTGAGTTACATGGTTTACTAGGAGTATCCTAAGAATGTGTTTGATATACACAACTTATTTGGGATTGCTGACTATTACAAGTGGTTCATCTAGGAATTATCCTACTTAGATGAAAATATTATTGCCTTGAATAAGAAAGGTGTGTTGTTCTTATAGTATTAATCTTAGGAGAAAGATTTTATAGGGTTAAAAGGAATACTCACTTCAACTCAGATTTTGATTCTTCCTGAGTTAGACATAAGTCATATAGTCCACTTTCATGCTTTTGAGATCAGGTTGGGTGTATTTATGATGCAAGGATATCGAGTCATGGTGTATAGATATTGGTAGATAAGGACTCATGAGAGTAACTATCCTATTCATGATCTTGATATAAGATCTGTTGTTCATGCTCTTCACCATTGGAGGCACTAATTTTTGGGTGAGTGGTTAATAATTTACACAGACAAAAAAATCATAAAATATATCTCTACCTATTGAGACATGAATTTAAGGTAGCACAGTTTGGTAGAATACCTATAATCCTTTGAATTTTATCATTATTATGCACTTGGTAAGGTAAATTCTATGTCTAATTCCTTGATATAGAAAATTAAGACACAATCCATCAAGGTGGACAATAGTGAGTAGCAGATGAAGGCTATGTTCTCTGAGTTACATCTGGAGGTTCAAGAGAACCATGCGAAGCTAGTCTTATCAACTTTGGATGTGAAATTATCTCTTCTACAATGAGTCCATATGTTTCAATTATTATATTTATAGTGCCTCATTTTGAGGTAGAGTATCACAAGAGAGAACCCACCTCCCAGTCGGGTTGTTGATGGTAGTGAGACCCTGCTCTACCATGGGCATGTTTCGGTGCCTTATGATATATGAGAAGTGATGAAGAAGTAATATCATGCCTCTATTTTGGGATTTCATAATGGTATTAACAAAATGTATCATGATATGTATCTTTATTATTGGTGTCCAGGTATGAATAGGAAAATAGTATGCTTCATTACTCAGTGCTCCATTTGTTAATAGGTGAAGGCAGAGCACTAGCGACCTGCTAAACTTTTATATCCCCCCATTATTCCTAAATGGAAATGGAATGAAATCCCCATGTATCTTTTTAGAGGCTTTCTGAGGTCTCCTTGATAGAGCAAATATTTTCAATTAATTTATATTGAATATCATTGTTTTAAACCCACAAAATTGTTCTTCTAAGATGAATTGTTTCATTTTTATGATAATGGTGTTATTTTGAGCTGAATTGTAAAAATTGGCCATTTTGGATTTTTTAACAGTTTTAAATTATTTCGGTAGATTGGACATAACATTATCTAAACTGATCCAAATTGCAAAATTCTTTCTTTTTCAGATTCTACACATCCAGGGCTTCATTTAATATATTTGGACCAAAATCTGAATCGGCCATATGGAAGCTCAAAAGAAGCTAACAAGTTGGCTCAAGAAAACTGTTTTCAGTTCTGCCTAGTTTTGATGTGGGATCCATAAATCAAACACTGTGGGCCCAAAGCTTGTGAAATTCGTTGGGTGGACGCGCAAGGAGTTTTGGAGCATATTTTATGAAGGAAGAACCGAGTGAATTGGCCGTTTTTGAGGCCATTAAAGCACCTTAATCCGGAGGATTTCGTTTTGGAGAGTCTGACTGGACAGAATAAATGCTCATAGTAAAACGGTCATAACTCTCGGAATACATGTCCAAATCCGCTGAAATTTTGAGAGGACACGGATAAGGGAATTATGAACAACATTAAAGAAGGGCCCAACGCGTGAAGATGTCATTTAATGGGGATAAAACGCGTCAACATTCGGGTGAAGAATTCTGGCTATAAAAGGAGGAGAGCTCCACCCTCTCAAAGCATCCATTTTTCCACCCCATTCCTTCTGGAACACCAAGAAGGAGAACTTTTCATTTTTTTTCTTTTATTTATTTTCTTTTTCATTGTTTTGTAATGCCTTCTTCTTCCCCATTCAACTCGATTACCCTTACCATGGTGGGGTAAACTTTTGGAGTGATTGGGGAAGGGTTGGTTTTCTACATTGTAATGCTTGAGTTCTTGGACGCAATTGAATAAATTTCTTTCTTCTTCAAAGTTGTTTTCAATTTATTATAGCAGATTTTATTATCAAGTTCGATCGTTCTTGAATATTAATTCCGTTATTTATTTTTGCCTTGGTAAAATAATCAATATCTCCCTCCACTAATTTCTGGTTTATATACGATGGAATAAACCAGGAATTAGTGGTGAAGTACTCGACGATCATCAGTACGTGTAAAACGTGTAGTGAATGTTATTGATTGTTTGGGATAAACAAAACCTGATCGGGAATTGCACATTTCAATTAAGGATATTCAATACAACTATTTTAAACATGGAAGGAGAGTTGACCAAACCGAGATCTTGGTAAGGTTTTCTCTCACAATAACAATTTCACCAAGGAAGTGAGAGGAAACGATTGTGGAAACTCACTTTAATCAACTAATAAGAAGAAGTTTGAATTAAATTGAACAAGGATAGCATTATAATTAGGAAACCGACCCCGACCTAATCACCCTTTTAATTTCATTGTTTTTCAATCATTTGAATTTCAAATTTCCGTTCACAACATTTTTACCCCCGTTTTAAAGTGACAACTCATTTTGTGTGCACTCCTCTTCGGGAGACATCCTAGGTCAACCACATTACTACATTTTAACTTAGGAAATAATTGTTTTGCCACTCCCCACGACAGGCGTGCGTCAAACTTGGCGCCGTTGCCGGGGAGGTAGTGCCACAAACTAATTGTTAATATTTGACTTTTTCAATTAAAAAAAATATAAAAAAAATTCTTTTGCCATGTTGTTTTCAAATGATTATTTCTTCAATTCATGGAACAATTACCCACCAGTGCGAGAACCAATTATTGAGTCACCTTGGTCTATAGATTATAAAGTTTCTTTCTTGGCCAGACAAATTCGAGGAGCTCGAATCAAAATCATCATAGAGGAAGAATTCAAGGATCTCATTGAAAACCTTAAAGAAAACCTCGAATACCCAGTGTTGGAGGGTTTGGCAAGAGAATTAATTGAACTTCAGGAGTATTTTCCAGATTTTTATCCAGAAATGATCAATGTACAACACCAAGAAGAAGAAGTTCACAAGGATATTGAATCCCAATTTGAAAGAATTAGTCAAAAAGTTCAAAACCTAGAGACCTCAATACAGTGGATAGCGGAACAAGTACATGCATCCCAGGATCCACAACTGGAGCCAGAACAAGAACCAGAACCAGAACCAGAACAATTGATGGAAGAATTATCCTCACAAATCCTTCAAGTTGAAGAACCCATGGAGGCCTTGATGAAATTAAAAGAAGATCCATTGAGCCCATCTCAATCAATGTTGGATAAGATTGACGAAGAAGATTTAGCAATTGAAATACATATGGGAGATCAAAAGGATCTGGATAACTTCTGGAATGAGTGCGAGGAACTTCTTGAGCCAACTATTCCTCATAATGTAGATGATTCAGCAACATTGAAGGAAGAAACCAACCAATCAGTGGAATTTGAAGAGAAGATAGAGGAGTCTGACTACCTACCTCTATCTACGGAAATTCAACTCCAAGAGCCACCTCCCATTGAAGAACCAATTGAAGCCAAACAAGATCAGGGAGTTAATCTTTTCATAAACTCATTATCTTTTGATTTTGTTGAAACTAAATTGAGTATTACCTCCCCTTGTTTTAATTTTTCAGATTCATCCAACACTTGTATTTCCTTAGAGGGAGAATATGCATCTGAAGAGGAACATCTGGTGCTCCCCAAACCTGTTGAACATTTAATGGATGGAGTACAAGAGAAGATCAAAGTGGATTTTCTGGTGGAAAATGAGACACAAGATACTTACATTGAAAGGGAAGAATTTGATATTGATTCTTCATGCTTTAATTTTTTTCAAATAGAATTAAACTCTGACATTCCCTTTGATTTTTCCCCGGATGTATCATACCATCATCAACCACTAGAGAGTAAAGATGATGTTGTTCATGCGGAACCCAAGAAGGAGGAGGCTCTGTACTTCTTCCTACCCCCACCATGCACGGTGTACAACATTGCGAAGGGGGTGGATCTGGTGTACTCTATCTATGGAGTCCTCCTCAACAAGAACAATGAAATGAAAGCTGGGAAGAGCCACATGTGGTGGTTCAAATCAAAGAAACCTCATCCACCATCAGATTGGGGATAATCGATTAGAACTTCCCCACTGGAGGCAGTCAAAACCCAGGGCCCACTTGGGGGATTAAACCAAGTTTTATCCTTCTATTCTCATCCTATTTATATTTTTATTTCTTTCAATAAATATCTTATGTTTTTTTTGTTCTTTTATTTGTAGGTTTTCAGAGTGCAACACTTGGAAGCTTAACTCAATGTTGCACTACGAATAAATCAGGTTGTACCTCTCTTTCACACTTTCTTGATGTTGTGATTAATTTGAAAATTGGCTTAAATGTTAAATCCACTTGAATGCATCGAGGACACTGCATCATTTAAGTGTGGGGGAGGGAACCTTTGTAGTATAGGATTTTTATTTGATGTTTGTTTTCAAAAATAAAAATGTTTGTTTTCAAAAATAAAAAAAAATAAAAAAATGTGTGTTTTCAAATTTTTGTGTGTTTATTTTTCAATTTTTGGTGTGTTTCTGAAACTTTTGAGCTAAAATGATTATCAATACCATTTTTGAAACCCATGTCAATGAGCGAACCAGTATATTTCATGAAACTGATCTTAAATGAATGCTGAAATAACTTTGTTTCAAGTTCAAATCTTTTAGAATTTCATGAAATGTACACTGATTTTTGAAACCCATGCCATATTTCACTGTCTATATCATTGAAATAACTTTCCTGTGAGGCTTCTGAACCATTTTTGTCATATTCTTTTCATTCACCTCATTTCTTGAGAGAACCAGACCATGCTTGCTTTAACCAGAATTTGATTTATTCCTTTCAAAACTTGAGGGTTGGGGTACGTGTGTTTTAAATGATTGAGGCACTTATTTTGTTTAAAGCCCCCTTTTCAAAATAATCCTTTTCATTATGGCCCACCTTTACATTTATCCTTCATTGTAGCCCCTAGTATCCATGAATTGCCTGTTAGGTTAGCCACATTACAAGCCAATTTTTCCTATCATACCTACTCTTGAAGTAAAATTGCATGATCATGTTGAACTTAAGTGTGGGGGAAGATGTCTTGTGATGTACTACCTCATTTGGTTATACTTTGGGTGGAAAATAAATTGTGGAAGAAATGTGTGTGATGCTGAAAAATTATTCTGTTGAAAGATGTGCCTTTTCTGGAGCTTTTATGTAAAAAGAGAAGTTGTGCCTTTCTGGAGCTTCCAATGTAAAAAGAAAGCTGTGCCTATCTGGAGCTTTAAAAAAAATCATGTTTGAAAAGATTGAAATGTTTGCTGCTGAGCTGATTGAATGATGATGGAGCCTATTTTCAACAAAGGGGAAGTGAAGGAGACCATATTTGAGTGAAAACTAGAATCTTGCAATTTTGCTTCAATAAGAGCCAAGCCTTCCTTTTTCGGCCTCAGAACTTTTAACATCTAAATCCTACCAACCGGAATCCACAGAACAACCTTGAAAAGTTCTCATGAGAAACACATGTTCTTGACTCACATCGGGTGGAGAAGTAGTAATTTATCAAACCTATGGTGACTCTTGTGTGAGTTTGGATGAGAAAAACCTTGTTCAGCCTTTACATTTGTGAGATAAGAGAAAATTCATGTGAGGTAGGTGTTTTGTGTGCATGGGATAAGAAATGAAGTGGAAATATATTAAAATCTTAAATGGAGAACTTGAAATAACAGTTTTTGATGAGGCATGATATCTTTTTGTTTCTTGAAATTGATTTGATTGATCTCATTGATATGTGTTTTGATTTTGATTTGATTTGATTTTTACTTGTCCAGGAGTCCAAGTGCTAAGTGTGGGGGAATTGATAGAGCAAATATTTTCAATTAATTTATATTGAATATCATTGTTTTAAACCCACAAAATTGTTCTTCTAAGATGAATTGTTTCATTTTTATGATAATGGTGTTATTTTGAGCTGAATTGTAAAAATTGGCCATTTTGGATTTTTTAACAGTTTTAAATTATTTCGGTAGATTGGCCATAACATTATCTAAACTGATCCAAATTGCGAAATTCTTTCTTTTTCAGATTCTACACATCCAGGGATTCATTTAATATATTTGGACCAAAATCTGAATCGGCCATATGGAAGCTCAAAAGAAGCTCACAAGTTGGCTCAAGAAAACTGTTTTCAGTTCTGCCTAGTTTTGATGTGGGATCCATAAATCAAACACTGTGGGCCCAAAGCTTGTGAAATTCGTTGGGTGGACGCGCAAGGAGTTTTGGAGCATCTTTTATGAAGGAAGAACCGAGTGAATTGGCCGTTTTTGGGGCCATTAAAGCACCTTAATCCGGAGGAGTTCGTTTTGGAGAGTCTGACTGGACAGAATAAATTCTCATAGTAAAACGGTCATAACTCTCGGAATACATGTCCAAATCCGCTGAAATTTTGAGAGGACACGGATAAGGGAATTACGAACAACATTAAAGAAGGGCCCAACGCGTGAAGATGTCATTTAATGGCGCTAAAACGCGTCGACATTCGGGTGAATAATTCTGGCTATAAAAGGAGGAGAGCTCCACCCTCTCAAAGCATCCATTTTTCCACCCCATTCCTTCTGGAACACCAAGAAGGAGAACTTTTCATTTTTTTTCTTTTATTTATTTTCTTTTTCATTGTTTTGTAATGCCTTCTTCTTCCCCATTCAACTCGATTACCCTTACCATGGTGGGGTAAACTTTTGGAGTGATTGGGGAAGGGTTGGTTTTCTACATTGTAATGCTTGAGTTCTTGGACGCAATTGAATAAATTTCTTTCTTCTTCAAAGTTGTTTTCAATTTATTATAGCGGATTTTATTATCAAGTTCGATCGTTCTTGAATATTAATTCCGTTATTTATTTTTTCCTTGGTAAAATAATCAATATCTCCCTCCACTAATTTCTGGTTTATATACGATGGAATAAACCAGGAATTAGTTGTGAAGTACTCGACGATCGTCAGTACGTGTAAAACGTGTAGTGAATGTTCTTGATTGTTTGGGATAAACAAAACCCAATCGGGAATTGCCCATTTCAATTAAGGATATTCAATACAACTATTTTACACATGGAAGGAGAGTTGACCAAACCGAGATCTTGGTAAGGTTTTCTCTCACAATAACAATTTCACCAAGGAAGTGAGAGGAAACGATTGTGGAAACTCACTTTAATCAACTAAGAAGAAGAAGTTTGAATTAAATTGAACAAGGATAGCATTATAATTAGGAAACCGACCCCGACCTAATCACCCTTTTAATTTCATTGTTTTTCAATCATTTGAATTTCAAATTTCCGTTCACAACATTTTTACCCCCGTTTTAAAGTGACAACTCATTTTGTGTGCACTCCTCTTCGGGAGACATCCTAGGTCAACCACATTACTACATTTTAACTTAGGAAATAATTGTTTTGCCACGCCCCACGACAGGCGTGCGTCACTCCTCAAGGCAGATATGTGGTATGAGTGATCATCGATAGGTTGACCAAAGTTTCTCAATTCTTTCCAATCCAGGAAATCTAATTTGTTGATAATTTAGGTAGGATATATATCTAATAGATTGTGAGACATCATGGTGTTCCCCATTATATCATTTCGGAAAAAGATTCCCAATTCACATTGTGGTTCTATCAAGGTTTTCTGAAGGAAATGGGTTCATAGGTGCTCTTGAGTACTGTTTATCACCCACAAATCGATGGGATGTCTGAGTGGATGATTTGGGTGTTAGAGTATATGCTACAGGCTTGTATCCTTGATTTTGAAGTTCCTGAAAAAAGAATATTTCTCTGGTTGAGTTTTCCTATAATAATATATTTTATAAAATAATTCATATATCTCCATATGAGGCCTTATATGGTAAACTATTTTTCTCACCTCTATGTTGGCTTGAGGTAAGGGAGATAGCTCTAAAAGGTCCTCATATTGTTCAAGAGACTTTAGAGAAATTCTAGCCGATTCAAAATCATATGGATACAACTCATTCTAGGCATAAGTCTTATACCGATCATCACCATTGACCTATAGAGTTTGAGGTGGGACATTGGGTCTTTCTGTATGAATAACCTTAGTTGGTACATAAACTAATTAGGATACTAGTAAGTTTTCACTGAGATATATTGGGAATTTTGATATAGTGGGTTGAGTTGGGATGGTATCCTTTTGGTCTCTATTACCTCAGAGGTACCATGACATGCATGAAATCTTCCATGTGTCTTAGATTCGATAGTATCATCCGGACTAATTTCATTTGTTTGATCTTAGTGATATTGAGTTAGAGGTGGATGTTACCTTCAAGTGGCATTAAATTTGTATCATTGATAATAGCATGAAGGTTTCTTGATGTAGGTTAGTTCCTATAGTTCTAGTGCTATGGAATCACCGACATGTTTCAGATGAGACTTGGGAGTGGGAGGCTGATGTACATGCAAAATGGACATAACTTTTTTGAGATGACATTCATCAACCCACAGAAGGGAAACTTAGGGAAAAATTTTATTAAGGAGGGTAGGTTTTAATGTCCAAAATTTATCCAAAGGTATATACAATTTAATTTTTTGTTTAATTACTTTAAACGACCATAAAATTTAAGCCTTGGAAGTGAAAGGAAGTCTCATGTGCATCTAAGGCTCATTTGAATCCTGGAGCACCGAAAAGGAGGAAATCAGACTCGGCTGCACAGTTTTTCAATAACCATGCGACCCAATGTGCATGACCATGTGACATGTTGTAGGTTTTTTATAGTGATAAAACATATTATTTTCACATGATTAGTCAAACCAAGTGCCCTATCAATGTGATGTGCCCAATTAAGTAGAAACCTGTGCACAGTTGGTGAACGGTTTCGAAAAACTGTGTGGCCAAATTGTGCATAGTGAAAAATTGGGTGAAATTAAAAAATTTCAATTAAGGAATTTTTTAATCGTATCCTTTATTTTCCTCCACCCTCTAGTGGGGTTTTCTTCCTCTAGGTGTGTGCGGTGGATTCCTTCTCCCTCATAGGGTTTTGAGTTTTAACCTTCTTTCCTCCTATGATCTCATCACTGTCGGAAGCAACATAATCATCTCAATAAGATCTACTATATGAAATATTTTATCTCATGGTTTCTCCTGTATCCATGCACTATTTTAATGAAATAAATTTTTAACCTATTTTTGGGGTTTTTACAAATCCATTTATTTCTTCCATTTTATGTTGAATCTAGGATTATTAGTGGATGTGTGTAGTACCATGACAATGAGGCAGGGTGTCTATGAATTTTTCCATTATTTTTTCATTTTCTAAGTGTTTTTCTCCTATGTTTCTAGATGGAATCATTCGGTGTGTCCCGTTTTTTCATATTAAATTGACTGACTAGGTTTTATGAGTCCTTTGTGACCTTTACTTATGAAAAAACCCATTCATAGGGTGTTAAACTTGACTTTGGCATCCCCATTGGGTGATCGTATCTTAAATGGCCTACATGACCATGTTTTCATAATGAAATACCCTTGGGTATGTGTTTCCCCTTGGTTAAGGGTCTTAAATTATAACTTAAATTGAATTGGGATGAGTGGAAGGCCATGAGTGTATCCCTTGAGCTTTATGCCTCACCCTCAAATTTTAAATTTTTATTACTTAGTGCTCCAATTGAATCTTCTTTCAGCATTCATTAAATTTCTAATGCTTCATTCCTTATGTGAATGGTGTTAATAGAATTTTTATACTTGGTTAAGCTTTATAGCTTGAGTTTTTATAATTTCATTGATGAAATATTTTTAGTTATATGTTAATGACAAGTGTTTAATGTTTATTCATTGTTTTAGTGGATTGATCTATTTACAAAGCCTTGGTAAGGTTGATATATTTTGATATCAAAATATGCCTCATTCCCATGCCTTCTCTTATATAATTTATACTTGTCATATGAGTTGTTCCATTTTTGATTGGATTAAATTTCATAATTTGTTGGATTGGTAAAAATTCCATATTGAGATGAATATTTGATGTATTTAAATTATAAATTCTTGTCCTGATATGTGATTTTTTGATAGGTATTCTTGATATGAGACACAAGAGAACATGGGTTTTGTATTAAGGATTCATGGATAGACTCACCATTCTTAGTTGGTTGCGCTCAACATGCTGGGAGCGATGATTTGGCTTTCCAGAGAAGGGCTACCCAAGAGGTTTCTTATACTCTTGAGTGATACCAGTTCCTTAGGGGAGAAACTATGGGAAGAACAATTGGAAAGATGGTTAGGCCATGCCATGGGTGATACTCGGTCCCCTATGTGAGATACTTGGGACAGACTTAGAGTCACCATGGATTATGTGATACAAGGGACACTGTATGGGTCTTCTTGGATAGACTCAGTGGTATTGGGTTATCTATGATATTCCCATAGCAACACTTGGGATTCTTCTAGACCAACTTGAACAAGATTATGAATCCGCCACTGGATTTGACAGATTGACTAATTATTATTTATTCTTTTGAGATGCATCCTTATTATTATTAAGAGTTAATTATGCACATGTGATGCTTCTCCCTTGATTACTAGCACACTTTAATGATTACATGTGAATTTTACCCCATGACGAATCAAAATATTGGGGGTATGACTTTTTTAGTTATCCTTGTTTACTATTGGAACATGTATATGTGTACTGTGACACGCATAGGTACTCATTCATCCTTTCGGCATAGGTTGAGGCAAGTGTTACAGGACGAGGGTACATTTAGGAACTTGGACCAATGTGTTAATGTTTTATTTATTTAATATAACAACCCTGCTCTTTATTACATATTTAAACACGATTTATTACATAAACTTATAGTTAAGACAACTCCGTGGATAATGAGGTCTCGTGTATTGGTAAATTAGGAACATTACATGAAAAATTAAGACATAAAATACAACAGATTTATTGAAAAATTATTTTACAGGACCACAACATTCCTTTGTACTTAGCATTTCATGAGATAACCTGAGGACATACATAAGAAAAGGGTGATCTATAAAGCCCCATAAGGGAGTAAATGAGAAATAACATGAAGAATTAAATACATGTTAGGAAACAGGAATATAAATGCAACACAAGAGAAACATGAACATAAAGGAATCATATAACATTATTATCATAACAAGTAAATGTGGCAACGATATAAGAGATGATATTATCATGAGCAACAACTCATTTCACATGGATTAACAGGAGTAAACCCTCATTGTAGATGAATTAGCATGAGTAAACCCCCATTTCACATGGATTAGAATGAGTAAACCCTTATTTCACATGGAATATAATGATACTAAAAATTACCTGATGCATTGGAGCGCTATCAGGGCACACCCTTTATAATCATTTCATTACATGCATAAGTGTGCCTCATGGATCATATAACGTGGAATCAATCAACATAATAAGTTATTCCATGATTAGGGAATGTTGAATAAATACATGTAAGTACCATTTAATATGAATATGTTCATAAATGTGAATACCCATGATAGAGAAATGGGTATTGTATTCATTATATAATGATTTTGGCTTGGAAAATTGTGGTGCAATTTTGGCAGCATAACGGCGTGACATAAAATTCATAAAAATGGTTGATGAGAGAGAAATGGGTATCTCATCATATTTAAATGAAATTTAAAGTAAGGGGTAATATAGATACATGTACCAACACATGGAATTTTGAAATAGAAGGCATAACATAATAAAGAAACTTTAAGAAAGAGGAGAAATGGAATAATTATTATGAAATTTCAGCATGGTAACAGGTGTACATGGGAGGGATTAATGAGAGATAAAGAAGTCTACCATCATTAAATAAAATTAGGTAAGTATTGGGGAAGTTATAAATCATACCCAAACATTATTAATTGTAAATAAAAGTGTATATCAAAATAAAGAAACTTGGAAAAAAATGGGAAAGGAAGAAATCCCTTCTTGAATTTGTGAATTCTAGGGATTGAGGAGGGGATTCTTGAGAGATTGGTGAACCTTGGGACAATTATTGAGATATTTTAGAAGATTAGGTACGTGATTAAAGAATTTTGAGTGAAGATAAGTTGGATATTCAGATGGTTTATATAGGGAATGAGAGGGGAATTCTTTAATATTTCACAAACTTAGATTTTGGAATATATATAATTAAATATTCAAAATCACAAACATTCCCATGGTTTTTTCCCATGGATTTTTTCAAAAGGTGAGTAGAAAAAATTATTTTATAAGGTAAAATACCGAACTTATTAAATATTAGTATGGATTATGTGGAGCTGAGTCACACTCTTAAGGAAATCATTTTAAAATGTTAAAATATTTTATAAGTCTTGGATGGTCCACTAAGGAATTATAAAATTAATCAAAAAATATAAAATCAAATTATTTTAAAGTTCAAAAATATATTGGATAAATATATCTTATATATTATTTTATTACATCACTATTGGGTTTTTATGATGTCATAAAACACATTATATATTTTTACAGTATTTAAATTTTACCCAAAAATTTGATTATATCAGAAAATTATGAAAAATTAATCATTGGATAATTTTGACGTGTTGATTCCAAAAATAATATTAATTATAGATAAATAATTCTTTAAATATTTTATTTTTTACTTTAAAAAATAAAAACCGTCATTTATTGAAAATTGACAGGTTTTGAAAAAAATAGTTTCCAAACCACAATAAAAGTTACATTTGAATTCATAAAAATTATATGATCATTTATATTTATTAAAAATTAAATAATAAAAATATTTAATTAAAATAATATTTTGTTATAAAAATTCATTAATTCATCAAAATAAATTCTTTAATTAAAAATACAATTTCAGTCTTATCATATAAAAATATAATTCTTATCAAACTGAATACTTAATCATTTATAGATTAAAAATAATAAGGAATAAATATAATCATCACTTATAATTAAAAAGAGTGTTATTATAACAATATTATAAAAAAATTATTAACAAAACCATAATTTAACATAATAATTTATATATTTCTAAAAAGTAAAATTTTACCTGAAAAATCAATTTATCTAATTCATTAAATTTTTAAGAAAAATATTGTCATAAAATAATTTTTGGAATAAGAATTTTATTTTAAAAAGGTATTAAAAAAATAAGTAACTAATACCTTATTACATAACCCCTTATAACACTTGTGTAATACCCAAGGTTAAGGTGTGTGATAGTGATAGACTCTTGGGGTGAATCAGATAACATCGCCTAGATGATAATATCTATTAACTTGAATTTCTCCTATAAATGATTCCATTCAAGATTAAAACATTTAAGTTGAGCTTGGGCTTGGTTAAGAGCGAAGCCCAATGATTATACCTCCTTTATGAGCTCTAAAAAATGAGCATCGTACGACCTGAGTCTACTGGTTGAGGCCATCCCCTCCTTTGTCTCTATCGAAAGGATTATGTTTAAAAACATTAAATTTATATTAGTCATGTGATCATTGTTCAATGTATATATTATAAATTGAAATGATAACTAAAAGTAATTTAATCCCAATAATAATAAATAAAAGAGTGCATGTGTTTTATATATCCAAAATACATTTAATTAATTAAAATAAAGGGAATTTTATTCACGAATGTTCGACTCATTACAACATTTCCCCCTTCAGAAATTTCTCTTTCTAAATTTCCCATTCCCACACTAAAACAAATGTGTGTAACTTTTCCTCATCACTTCCTCTAGTTCCCATGTTTATTCTTCAAACTTGTGGTTTCTCCACAACACTTTAATAAGGGGAATTTTCTTATTTCATAGAAATTTTTCCCTATGAACTAAGATCTTCACTGGATTCTCTTTATAGGAGAGGTCATTATCCAATGGTACCAAATCCAGATTGAGTACATTCTATGGGTCAGGTATGTACTTCCTCAAGAGTGATAATTAGAATATATCAGATACTTGAGACAGGTTCGGTGGAAGAGCTGGTTGATAGGCCACTGCTCCAATGCGATCAAGGATCTAAAAAGGGGCGATGTACCTTAGACCAAGCTTTAACTTCTTCCCAAATCTCATAAATATCTTCCACGGTGATATGTAGAGGAATACCATGTCTCTAACATCATAATCTTGGTATCATTGACAATTATCCTCATATCCCTTTTTTAGACTCTGAGTAGCTTTGATGTGCTCCTAGATAGTATTAAATTTATACACCATTTCTTTGACTATTTCTGGAGCTAGAAGTTTTTCCTCCCCAACTTCATCCCAATATGCCGATGTTCTGTACCTCTTCCAATAAAGAGATTCATATGGAGCCATCTAGATGATTGAGTGGAAACTGTTATTTTAAGAGAACTCAACCAGAGGAAGATGTTGATACCATCCTCCTATGAAGTCCATTGGGAATGCTCTCAACATTTCTTCAAGTGTCTGGATAGTCCACTCATATTGGCCATCATTTTGAGGATGATAATCCATACTAAAGTTCATCTCAGTATTTAGAACATGTTAGAGACTGTTCCAGAACTTATAGGTGAATCTTTGATCTCTATTGGATATAATTGACAGTGGTACCCCATGCAGCCTTACCACTTTTATGATATATATCTGTTCTAGTTGATACAATAAGAAATCCTATAAAATTGAAATGAAGTGTTCAATCCTTGCAAGACTATCTACAACAACCCAAATAGAATTATTTCCTTTTGATGTCTTTAAAAGTCCCATGACAAAGTCCATGGTGATTTTCTCCCATTTTCATGTTGGTATGTGTAATGGTCGCATTATCCCCCTTAGAATTCTGCCTCTCAGCCTTCAATTTCTGACACACTGGGAACTTTTATGTATACTCAGTGATCTTCTTCTTTATGTTATCCCACCAATAATTCTCTCAGATATCTTGATACATCTTTTTGTTTCCTCGGTGAATGGAGAAATTCGAACTATGTTCAATATCCAAAAGTTCATTCTTTAACTCCAAATTTGATAAAACACATAGTCTTGACTCAAATCTCACAATTCCTTCTCCATTAACATTGAACTCTAAGGATTTACCTTATCTGATAGTTTCCACATTCTTCTGAATTCCCACATCATCCTTTTAAGCATCCTTAAACCTTCCCAAAAGAGATGGTTGAATAATAATATTTGAAAGTATTGATGATATTACCTTATTTATGATTCCCATGTCCATCTTCATCAAATATAAGTAGATTGGATCCTTTTCAATTCACATCAATTAAAGAGTTTTGGATACTTTCTACTTAGAGCATCTTCCACTCTATTCTCTTTCCCTGGATGGTAGTGAATTGAGAAGTCATAGTCTTTTATCATATCTAACCATCTTACTTAGTGAATGTTAAACTCTTTATGTGTGAATATATACTTGAGTATTTTTTTTTCTGTAAAAATTTCACACTTCTCTCCAAAGAGGTAATGTTGCCAAAATTTTAAAGCGAAGATTACTGTATCCAACTCTAGATCATGTGTTGGATATTTTTTCTCATTAACTTTAAATTTCCTTGAACCATAGGCAATGAATTTGTCATTTTTCATCAAACACAGCCCATGCCCATCTTTAAAGCAGCACTGAATACCACAAAATGTTCTCCACTTGTGGGTAGTGTGAGCATGAGCATAGTTATTATCATTCTTGTCAACTCCTTGAAGCTATCTTTGCATTCATATTTTTAAACAAACTTGACTCCCTTTTGAGTTAGCTTAGTAATAGGGTTTGAAAATCCTGATAAATTTCTCACAAATCGACGACAATATCTAGTTTACCCAAGGAAGAAATGGATATCTATCACAGATTTTGGCCTCTTCCATCCCTCAATTGCATTTGTCTTAGAGGGTTCCACAGATATCCCATTGATTGTGATTTTATGACCGAAGAATGATACCTCCTTCAAAAAAATACACACTTTATATACTTTTCAAAGAGATTATCCTTTTTTCAAGGTCTCTAGTACAGTGCTTAGATGCTCCTCATGGTCCTCCATGGTTTTGGATTATATTAGAATATTTTCAATAATGACTACAAAAATTTTTTCAAGGTAATCTGTAAATAATCAATTCATCAAGTACATGAATATTTCTAGAGTATTAGTGAGTCAGAAAGGAATTACTATTAATTCATAGTGCCCGTACCTTGTACTAAAATGAGTTTTGGGGATATCCTCCTTCTTTACCTTTACTTGGTAATATGCCGACCGAAGATCCAACTTGGAGAAGTATTATTCTCCACATAGATGATCAAAAAAGTCATCAATTTGTGGTAGAGGATACTTGTTCTTTATCGTGATTTTGTTGAGATCACTATCATCAATGCAATAGTGAATTGACCCCTCATTATTCTTGATGGAGAGGACTGGTGCACCCCATAGTGAAGCACTTGGGAGTATAAAACTTTTATCCAGATTCTCCTATAGTTATTTCTTTAGCTCCTCAATATCCACAAAAACCATTCTATATGGAGTATGGGATATTGAAAATTCCCTAGGTATGAGATCAATCAATAATTCAACATCTCTTCTAGGAGGAAGACTATACAATTCCTCAGAAAACACATCAATGAATTCCCTCACAATAGGCTTGTATTTTAGGATGGTTCCTACCATAGAATCAATCATCGAAGCAAGATATGCATTCTCATAGGGCATTAATATCCACACTTGAGATGATGGTGTTAAGGAAGATTCATCATCCTCCTTGAACTTGTATAGAATCGGGGGCCAATTTTCCATATATAGTGTCAATTCTCTATCACAGTAATTTATGTTGGCTCTATATAAGGAAAGTCAATCCATGCCATGAATTGCGTCAAATTCTATCAAAGGGAGTATGAAGAGGTTTTCTAGGAAGTTCAGTCCAGAAATTGTGATAGGGGAGGAGTTATATTCCTCGTAAGTAATAATTTCCCTCTTTTTTATTCTCACTAACATATATACATCCATGATTTTTGGTGGTGTTGGAATTATTCTACTAAACTTTCTGGATATAAAAGAATTCATAGAACCAAAATTAAAAAGTATGTTAGATATTTTTTATTGAATAACTAGAATACCTACCACAACTAAACTTTCAGAATTTTCTTTAGTGTTAGTGATGAAAAAAGCTCACCCTTGCTGCTTTGGAGGTCATTGGTTGCCTCTGAAAACCTAATCCTTAGGGAATTGGTTTGAAAAATACCCTGGTTCTTTATAGTTTTAGAATTGAACAATGTGTAGAGGGTTGAATGGATCATTCCTATCATCTTTCATAGTAGCGGGTTTTTCTTCTCGACAATTAATGGCCAGGTTCCCTTCTCCTCCACACATAAAGCATTTCCTCATCCCCTTAAGGAAATTTCTGGGGTGCTTCTTTCCACACATTTGGCATGTGGGGTGCGGGAATTTCATAGCATTGTTGGATTTATCCATTGGACCGCTATAAATAAATTCCATATTCCACTTTTTATCCTCAGGATACTCTTGAGATTTGTGGATCTCCATTTCGACTTTGATGGAACATAAAAAATTTCCTCATAGCTATGAAAGTCACAAATTTCTAGGGCTTTCTGTAGGCTAGGTTTTATCCAACCACCGAAGAAGTCAACCTTGCATTCAGGGGTAACATCAAATCTAGAGATGTATCATGAGAGCCTTTTGAAGTTTTCCTTGAATACTCTGATGTATTCCTTGTATATTTTCTTGAGGGAAAGAAAATCCCTTTCCATCTTTAGTCAGAGGGTGTGAGGAAAATATTTATCAAAAAACATTTTCCTGAAATCCTTCAATTCCAATTCCTCAATCTCTTTCTTAGGCTTCGTATTTTTTCCCAATAACCACTATTGATCAGCTTCAGCCTCCATATGAAAAGAAACTATAATAACCTTCTCATGTTCATAACATTGAAGTATGGATAATATCTTATCAATGGAGTTGATCCATTGTTCAGAGATTGAGGTATTAGATTATCCATTGAATGTAGGAGGCCTTTGTATCATGAATCTCTCGATTGTGGCTTGTTTTTTCTGGGGTGGGGGGTGGAAGTTCCTTTTGACCCATGTTTCTATTCAATTATTGAGTTATCTGAGAGTGTATCATGAAAATGTTTTCAATTCCCACTCCCATCAAATTGGGAATCTCATTAGAACAGTCATCATATTGATCTTCGCAACGGTTTTTAGCCCAAGTCCTTCTATTACCAGCCATTGGATGGAGTAAAAGGAATGATAGGGGTAACACATCAAGGGGAATCTAATGAAAAATGGATAACATATAAATTACATTTATTTAATTAACTTGTTAATTTATAGGCTTCAATCTATGTTATCCATAATATACTTCCCAACATATATTCTTAGGGGAATTTTTTATTCCCTTAATAATGGTTCATACAAAGATTATGAATTTAACAAAGAATATTCCCAAAGAGTGTCAAACCAAGAGTGCATAAAGTCCCATTGTCGTGCACCATTTACCGCTCGAGTCTAGCTCAAAGTTGTTTTTTGGTTTTTACCCCTAGATACATCTATGTTAGAGCCACCTCTACTTGTTCATATCCATACATGGATGCATTTTCTTGATAAACCAATTACTCTATAATCACCAAAATTTTGGGATATTTTTATTATAATTAGTCTTATCTCTAAGTCTCTCACTTGGGTCTTCTAATCATAATCCAAAAAATAACTAAACCTACCCTTTGATACCAACTATAACAACCATTCTCTTTATTACATATTTAAATGTAATTTATTACATAAACTTTCACTTAAGTCAACTCCAAGGATAAATATGTCCACTGTATTGGGAAATTAAGAACATTAAATGAAAAATTAAGACATAAAATACAACATCTTAATTGAAAACATATTTTACATGACCAAAACATTCCTTCATACTTAGCATTTAATGGGATAACCTGAGGACATACATAAGAAAAGGGTGAGATATAAAGCCCAGTAAGGGTGTAAACAAGTAATAACATGAATAATAAAATATATGTTAGGAAATAGGAATATGAATGGAGCATAATAAAAACATGAACATAAATTCATGATATAGCATGATTATAATAACATGAAAATGTGGAAACGACATAAAACATGATATTAGAATGAGCCAAGGATCATAACACATGGATTAACATGAGTAAACCCTCATTGCACATGAATTATCTTGAGTAAACACTCATTTAACAAATATGATCATGATAAAACCCTCATTGTACATGGTATTTCATGATACTAAACATTTCCCAATGCATTAGAGTGCTATCAGGGGTACCCTTTATAAACGTTTCATTTCAAGCATAAGTGTGCCATATAGATCATATAATGTGGAATCATTCAACATCAAAAGTTATTCCAAAATTATGGAATGTAGAATAAATAATTTTAAGTACTATTTAATATGTATATTTTTATAAAGGTTAATACCCTTGATAGATAAATTGGTATGGTATTCACTATATAATGATTTTGTCTTGGAAAATCGCAGTGCAATTTCGGAAGCATAACGATGTGACATAAAAATTCATAAAAATGGTTGATGAGAGATAAATGGTTATCTCATAATATGTGAATGAAATTTATAGTACGGGGGTCATATAGAAACATGTCCCAACACATGTAATTTGGAAATAGAATTCAAAATATAATAAATAAACTTAAAGAAAGTGGAGAAATGGAATAACTCTTACGAAATTTTGACATGGTAACGAGTGTACATGGAAGTGATTAATGAGAGATAAATAGGCCTCTCATCATTAAAAAAAATGTGTTTAGTATGGGGGAGGTTCTAAATAATACCCTAACATTTTTAATTGAAAATAAAAGGTTATACCAACGTAAAGAAACTTGGACAAAAGTGAGAAAGGAAGAAATCCCTTGAGTGTGACTTCAAGAGCTTGAGGAGGGGCTTCTTGAGAGATTGGAGCACCTTGGGAGGATTATAGAGAGAGTATGGAAGATTAGGGACGTGATACAAGTATTTTGAGTGAAGATAAGTGGGATATTGGGTGGGTTTATATAGTGAAATAGAGGGGAATTCTTTAATATTTCACAAACATTGGTTTTGGAATCTATATAATTAAATATTCAAATTCAAAAACCTTACCATGATTTATGCCCATGGTTTTTGAAAAAGGGGAGTGGAAAACATTATTTTATATGTTCAAAGGTCTAAATTAATAAAATATTAGTCTTTTTATGTGGAGGTGAGTCACACTCTCCAGGAAATCATTTTTAAATGTTAAAATATTTTATAAGTTTTGGAGGGTCCACTAAGGCATTATAAAATTAATAAAAAAAATATAAAATCACATTATTTTAAAGTTAAAACATATATTGAATGAAAATTCCTTTTATAGTATTTTATTACATCACTATTGGGTCATTATGATGTGATAAAACACATTATATATTTATACAGTATTTAATTTTTACCAAAAAAATTGATTATCGTAGAAAATTATGAAAAAATCACTCTTGGGTAATTTTGACATCCCGATTAAAAAATTAATATTCAGTTTATCTAAATAATTTTACAAATATGTGAATTTTCACATTTAAAATAAAAATTGTCATTTATTGAAAATTTATGGGTTTTGACAAAAAGTGTTTCCAAACCTTAATAAAAGTTAAATTTGACTTCATAAAAATTATATGATCATTTATATTTAATAAAAATTATATAATAATAATATTTTATTAAAATATTATTTATTCAAAAAATTCATTAATTCATCAAAATTATATTTTTATTTAAAAATAAAACTTCATTTTTATCGAATAAAAATATAATTCTTATCAAACTAAATAATTAAACATTTATAGAGTAAAAACAATAAGGAATAAATATAATCATCACTAATAATTAAAAGGAGTGTTCTTATGGAACTACTATAATAACATTATTAATAAAACCTTAGTTTAATATAATAATTTATATAATTCTAAAAATTAAAATGTTACCCAAAAAGTCAATTTATCTAATTCATTATATTTTTAAGAAAAACATTCTCATAAACAAATTTATGGAAGAAGACTTTTATTTATAAAAAGGTATTACAAAATAAGTAAATAATACCTTATTACATAACCCCTTATAACACCTATATAATACGTAAGGGTAAGGTGTGTGATGGGAAAGACTCTTGGAGTGGCTCAGATAACATCACCTGGGTCGTAATCTCTATTAACTTAAACTTCTCCCATAGGCAATTCCATTAAAGCTTAACGTATTGAAGCTTATCTTGGGCTTGGTCAAGAAAGAATCCTAAGGAAACTACCTCCTTTACGAGCTTTGAAAAATGAGCTTCGTACAAACCAAGTCTACTAGATGAGGCAATCCTCTCCTTTTTCTATGTCAAAAGGATTATTTTTAAAAAACTTAAATTTATATTAGTCATTTGATCAATGCTCAATGACTATATTATTAATGGTAATGATACTTAATGGTAATTTAAAACAAATAATAATAATAATAAAAAGAGTGGATTTGTTTTCTATATTTATAAGACAATTAATTAAATAAAACAAAGGTAATTTTATTCATTATTGTTTGGGTTTTTACATTTTACTTCCCTACTTTTATAATATATGGCACACTGTCTTTATTAAAAGCACAAAATGGAATGGTCTAGACACCATGGGTGCTGGCCATTTGAGATTTATATCTCACACCTTTTTTGAGCACCGTTTGGTACCATAGTAGACTTTATGATCACAGGTATAGGAAAATGTAAGTGTGATTCTTTAAATTATTTATTTTCTAAATAATTTGTTTAGAGTTGGGGTTATAGGATAGAGCCTATGCTTGAGATGCTGTTGTGGTAGTATTTTACCTTTTTACAATTTTTGATAGGATGTTGTATATTATTTATATAACTTGATCCCCGGTACTCACATTTTTGTATAGTATCATGAACATCATCATTTCTATATCTATTATCAATCATTTTGATTATTTGAGTTTCTTATTTATCTTTCATGGCTTACTTCATTACTTCCGTTGTTTCCTATTTCTTTATTGGGATTCTCCAATTTATCACCTATTTTTTTACCACTATCCATACTTGACTTATGAGGGAATAGTCTCCTCAAATAAACACCCAAGGCCATAACTACTATCCATTGGCCTTTGGAATTCTGGGAGATGCAGTTGATCTCATGTGGTGACTGGTCCGACATCCAGTTTAGCTGTCAATCAGGTAAGGACGTTACAAATAGCTTTCACTCAATAATTTATATGGATTCTTATGAAGAACTATATGGAAATAAGTATAGATCTCCAATGTTCTGGAATGAAGTTAGTGAAATAAATCTATTGGGTCTTGATGTAGCTAAATAAATGGAATATATGGTTAGATCCATTCAACAACACATCAAGGCAGCTCAGAGTTGAAATAAAATTTATGCTGACAATTGCCAACATGATCTAGAATTTGAAGTTAGAGACAAGGTGTTTCTAAGAATTTATCTATAGAATAAGGTGATGGTATTTGGATAGAAGGGAAAACTAAGCCCTAGGTATGTTGGTCTATCTCAAATTGTTGATCGTATCAGGAAAATACTATCAATTAGCACTTTCACTAAACCTATCTCATGTTTATGATGTGTTCTGTATATCTCTCCCAAGGAAGTACATACCAGATCATTCACATATACTGAACTCATAGGTCATACCATTAGAGCATGATATTTATTATTAGGAATAATTGGTGAAGATTTTGGATCATACAAATAATGTTCTATGAAAAAGTAACCACTCATCTGGCTAATGTTTTTTTGGTGAAACCACCAATTTAAAGAAGCTATGCGGGGACTAGAGGAAATGATGAGGTAGAAGTATCTTCATTTATTTTTATTATAGTGGAAACTTTTGAGGGAAAAATTCATTTTAAGTGTGGTAGAATGTAACACCCCAATTTTTTATGACTTTATTATTTTTCAAATAAATTAAATTTCTTTTATAGCTTACGTTACACACAATATTGTGTTTTAACAAATCATGATATATTATTAATATTATTATTTAAACACGATCGTTATAACATAAAAGTTAAAATTATAAATATGAATAGTAATAAATAATTTTAAAATATTAATTACAAATTTTTTATATAAATTAAAAATATTGATAAATAAAAAATTAATTTTTAGAAATGTTTTTATATGTTTTGAAAATAATATTTTTTCAAAAAAATGTTTTTATTTAATTTGTTGAACAATAATAAAATTAATTTTTGAAAATGTAACAAAATTAATTTGATAAAATAAAATTCATTTTTCAAATCAAAATTTCAAAATTTGATTAGGGTTATTTTTTGGGATTTTTTTTGAAAAGAATAATTTTTTAGTGAATAACAGAAAATACTGTTTTTATTGAAAAATGATTTTTCATTCAAAGAATTAATAAGGATAAATTTTGGTTTAAAAATGGTTCAAAAGTATAATTAACTCAATTATATATCAATTAATAAAAATTAGCTCATTTTAATCATTTTCATATTGAATTTTGTTATAAAAACCTTTTCAACTTTTGAACATTTTTCACTTTGAAAACCCGATTTCTCATTGAGTATGCGGGATTAATTTTAAATAAATTTTTTCCAATTATATGAATATAATTTGGAAAAATGGATTCGATATTTTTAATAATAATAATTTTTATTATCTAATATGATCAACTTCATTTATGATCATAATGAATAGTAAAAATAGTAAAAATTATTTACTACGGCTAAGTTAAATATTGATTTACCGGTGGTTAAAATAAAAAGGTAAGGATTAAAAATGAAACAAAACATTTCAGAAACCAATTTTATAGAATTATTTAGACCTTATAACTTATATTATTAATAATGGACCATTTTGGATCCTTTTGGAATGGGGAAAATGTGGGTACACATTTTTATTTTCCAATCATTATAAGTGTGCCACTCAACTCACTTATAAAAGAAAACCCCTTTAATCTTCTATTCAACCATTTTTTAGTCAAATATATACCCAAAACACTTCCTTAATTACCTCTTCTCATCCTAAAATCCTTATTTTGTTCATAAATCTAACCTATGAATCCATTTGGTGAAAACCCAAAGAACTTTTCTTATGAAGAGGTAACACCCCTTACCGAGTGTTTTATTTTATTTATTAGTCCACATATATAAATTATTATTATAGAAAAACATATATAATAACATAAGTATATTCCATATACTTATATTTTTTTATGTTATTGGAATGACCTGCAACTATATCATCTTCTATCTAATGGGATACAAAATCATCATTCATGTGTACGGCGGACTACCGCCTCATGAATCAATGCTATTTGGTTTTTATTACCATATATAATTAATGGATATAATGATGGATTAAATGTTTATATATGATATTTATGATATTATTATACTTATATACTTATTATATCACATATAATTTCATAATTTTTATGCTCTGAGAATATGATAATTTCTCTTGTGTGTACGACTGACTACTACATCACGAAGCGATGTGATTCATTAACGTTTTACATGGAAGGTAATAAGTATGATATTAATAATAATATGTGATATATATTAAATAAAATTTATTCCATAATGGTAATATATTATTTACCTTTATTTCTTTCAATCCATCGAGAACATGGAAATAGCATTCATGCCTACGTACGGCCTACCGTCTCCATGAATGGTGTTTATAATTTTCAATATATAACTCTTATGGATTACTATAAAAATATATTTAGTAAATATATATTATATATATATCATAGTTATAATTATTTATATTATTCACCCATGAAAAAAGTAAGAGGAAAAAATAACAAATAAAATCATACACAAAAAACAAAGCAATTATTACTCGAAATGTGAATTTAACATGGAATATTTAAAAAAAGGTGAAAAAAGGTCATAAGTAAATAATATATAGTATGATATATATATATATATTAATTTTTATGTAATAAATTTATAATAAAATTATATTTATTATAAATGAGGTTTTTTTGTGTATAATGGAATTTAAGACTTAAGGTAAGGGATTTTCATCTCACTTTTTACTACTGTGAGAAAAATGCCATTTTCACAACCAATTTATTTTTGGTGGTGTATATAATGACCATGAATGTATTTTATGATTCTTCACCTAACAATTATATGGATTTACATATCAATTTTAGGATATCTTTTTCATGCGGTTTATGGTTTAAAATTTACCATGGTAGTAAGATATTTTTGTCTCAATTTTCTTTACTTGAGGAATATGTTATGTTATTCACTGATATTCATTAATGATGTGTATATAAACCAAATTGAAATGAAATATAATGAATTGATGTATTTTCATGATATTTTAAATCTAATTTAATGTTATCCCTTCATGGATCTTATAATTAAATGTTAACAAAGTGGTAAAGATTTTATGTTACAATCTCATAATTTATCAGGATTATTTATAATTATGTTTAAAATGATAAAATATTATGATAAATATTGAAATAAACTCATTAATTTTATTCTAGTTTGATTATTTCATGATAATACATGTTTTCCCATTATTTTCCTCTCTTTATGCACTCAAGAGTTCAAAATAATGGTTTTAAGGAAATCCAATTTTATGTCTCTCTTTGGCCTGAAATCAGTTTTTTTAAATCCCTAATTTCGAAAAATATTTTCATTATTTTTTAAAATTATTAAAATAATTTATTTAAGACATTTTTAATCATTTTTTAATTTTTCCATTTTTTTTAAAAATAAATCTTCATGTTGTTTTCCAAATAATAACCATTTGGATTTTACATAAAATGTGAACGAAATCTTCAATTTAATGTGTATGACATGAAAAAAGTTGTCCTCCATCATGACGAATCATTTCTTTGAATCTTCATTTATAATCTCCTATTTTTTTTGAAATAAAATTATTTTGAAATTGTTTAATATTTTAAAAGTTTTTTTCAAATTGAAAAGGATATATTCCTCAATAAATGTTTTAAATGATCTATAAAAATAATTTTCCTTCTATAATAACATCATTTGATGTTACTTATAATTTATTGTGGATATAATCCAAGGGTACCATTATTTTTTTCTATGAATGGTTTATGTTTTCTATAAAAATATATTTATGAAGCCCAATTCTTTTCTATGGGTTATACCATGATAAAATTAATATGAAACCCCATTCTTTTAATAGTTTATGATATTATTATATGATGAAATTATTATCAAACCTATATATTTTCCATAGGTTATGATATGGATAAATTTTTATGAATCCCTTTTAATTTCATTTCTTTATGATATGATAATTTTTTTATCATCTTGTGGCACACATAAGTATTATTTTAATTATGTGGATAGTGGGATCTATTTCTTCCTATAATAAAAAATATATATATATATCCTGATATTGAAAAGCCTATAATGGTTATTGAACCTAGTTTATTAAGGGACATTGTCCGCTATGGTGGGATTGGGAGTGAACTCATTCCACTATGACAGCCTTGTAAGTGAGCCTTAACTACTATGGAAATGATTTCCTGTGATTATGTGTATTCCAAAATTATTTATCTTATCCAATTATCATGATCACATGGATCATTATCTTTGATTTCCTTATTATTAATGTCTTGCAACCATTATTTATTATGTGACTCAAGATTTTGATCTTTGATATCCAATGTATAGTTATATATTTTATGATCATGTTCTCATACCCTTATGCTCTTGTTAGGCTTATGTATCTCCCTTGTTTACCCTTACTGAGCATATGATATCAACCTTTCTTATCTTTCATTTACCTAGGTTGTGAATAAATTTATTATATATGATATGTATACGAAGTTTCATAATCATGAAGAACTTAGTGGGATATTTTGTGGTTCACATATGAACCATTTGATTATGTTTCCATTTTTACAAAGGCACTATAATTTTACGATCCTCAAACATGTGTTTTTATAATATAATTATTTTTTATCTAAAAATATTTAATATCTATGTATGAATGTCTTAGGTTTCTATATTTACTTCAGTGGTGGACAACTTTTTATATGTATTTATTAAAGACTTCTCCAGCTTACCACATGAATAGTAGATTGATTTACCTATCGAGTTGGTTTTAGGAGCCAAACCTATTTGTAGTCCTCCTTAATGGATAACCCTAATGTAAAATTGAGAGTTAAAAGTAATGTTAGAGGATATATAAGATAAGGTATTAAAATAACCTAGTACATCACTATGGGGTTCCACCAAGCTATTTCCCAAGAATTTAGATGGGACATTTAATTTATGTGTGAATTAATGGATACTGAAAGAGATGAAAATCAAGAACTGACATCCCCTTCCATGAATCGACAATCTATTTGACTAGTTAATATGTTCCCATATATTCTTGAATATTTAATTGAGGTCAAGGTACCACCTGTTGAGTGTGAAACCGTTTGATATACCATGGACTACTTTTAGGAGAAGCTATGGATTGGATGAGTTCATAGTAATTCCATTTGTACTGATGAACATGACACCTATATTCATAAACTTGATGAATTATATTTTCCATCCATATCAAGATCAATTCATGGTGGATTTAATCAATAACATCTTAGGGTACTCATAGCCCAGAGATGATCATGCCCACCATCATGAAATTTTCATGACTATGATGGGAGATCATTGACTATATGCTAATCTTACTAAATTTCATTTCTGGATTGAATAAGTAAAATTCATGGGCTATGTTATATTATAGGTTTGAGTGTAATTTTACCCAAATAAGGTGGTAGTTATGGTGTCATGGTATCAACCTAAGTACATATTCAAGATTTGAAGCTTTCTGAGTTTTAGAGGATATTGCCAATGTTTCATCCAAGACTTCTCTCATCATGAAATAAAAGTTTTTTAATACCAATAAAGGGGTGAGGTTTTTATTCATATTATTATAAATAGGACATATAATAATTGTAGGGAAGGACAACCTCAGCACCAATATTGACCTTACCTAAACTGGGTAAGGAGTATATCTTGTATTATGATGCATTAGGTTTGGTCTTGGAGTAGTTCTGATATAGAAGGATCAAGTGGTTGTTTATAGATCTAAGAATTTGAGTTTTGATGAGTGAAATTATCCCACTCATGGTCTGGAGTTAGAAATGGTCGTTCATGCTTTGATATTCTAGATAAATTTTATGTTAGGTGAGAGAATCATGGTCTACACATATCAATTATTTTTAAATTACATCTTTTCATTGTGAGACCTTAACCTTTAATATATGATGTGGTTAAAGTATCAATAGCCTTTTTTACATTGATTTTGAATATATTCCTAGAAAGTTCAACTTTTTTTATGATTCCTTGAGTTGGAAGATGTAGACTCAGGAAATGCGAGAATCATGTGATGTGTGGTAGCTAATGAAAAATTTTATGGACATGCATTTGAATGTTTAGGATTCTCAAGGGTGATAAACATTTACATAAACCTATGTTATTACCTTAATTCTAAATCATTTCAATAGAAGTATATTATCTAATACTAAGGGATTATCCTTGAGGGGTATCAAATATGGAGGGGATACACCATAAGAATAGTTCTTTAATGTCGATGAGATTCTTCATGTCCATAGTTCTATGCGGGTACCTATGAGTATGTGAAGGAATATAATGAAGGAATTCCATGATTAAAAATGGGTGGTAAATCATGGTTTGGAAAAGATGTATTGGGACCTCTGCAAGAAGTATTGGTGGCAAGAGATGGAAACATAGATATCAGGATTCATGGCCTGATGCTACACCTGTTAGTAGGTGAAGGCCATGAATCAGCAACCTTCTAGGTTGTTGCAGCCTTTACCCACCCTAAAATGGAATTGGGATGATATCAACATGGATTTTCTAAAAGGTTTACTATAACGACCCAAACTTTTATTAATTAAAATTCCCATTGATCTAATTAAATGTATTATTATGTAAAATGGTTATATAAAATATTCACTTCCTTGGATTTATGGATTTAAAAATACCATTAAGAATTATCACCATTACTAATATAGTTGTTGAACAGTGATCAATTGATTAGTATAAATATAGGTCTTTAAAAAATCTAATTTACTTAGAAAAAGGAATCCATGGCCTCATCCAATAGAATTTCTCCATACAAAGCCCATTTATTAGAGCTCGGATAGGAGGTGGTGTCATTGGGATTCACTCTTGACCTAGCGCAACCCAAGCTTCAACACGTTAAGCTCAAACAGAACCGCCTACAGGAGAAGTGGAAGTTAATATAGATTACCACCCAAGCAATGTTATCCAAGCCATCCCAAGAGTATTTCACCATTGTACACCTTAACCTTAAGTCATATGAGGGTGTTATAAGGGGTTATGTAACAAGACCCTAGAACTATGATTTTTTGAAATATTTATTTATACAATAAAGAATGTACATTAATTTTATTATTGTTACTTTTTAAATAGTTTTTAAAATAACAAATAGTATTTTTAGTTAATATTCAATTAAGAAATCTATTTGGATGAATTAATGGATTTTTTAAATTAAATAATATTTTAATAAAAAATTAAAACTAAATTAATTTTTATAAAATACACATGATCTTATAATTTTTAGGAATATAATTTTAATTTTTATGAAGGTTTGAAAGCTATTTTGTCAAAACCCATGAATTTTTGATAAATATTGGTTTTTATTTTAAAAGTAAAAATTCACATATTTAGAAAATTATTTAGATAAAATGATTATTATTTTTGGAATCAAAACCTCAAAATTATCCAAAGGAGAATTATTCATTATTTTCTAAGACAATAGAATTTTTGGGTAAAAAATAAATACCATTTAAATATATAATGTATTTTAGGAAATCATAATGACCCAATTTGATGTAATAAAATACTATAAAAGGTATTTTCTGCCAATATATGTTTTACCCATAAAAAATTTGATTTTATGTTTGTTTGATTAATTTTATGGTGCTTTAGTGGACCCTCCAAGACATATAAAACATTTTGACTTTTCAAATTATTTCCTTGAGAGTGTGACTCACCTCCACATAATAAAGCCTAATATTTTAACAAGTTTAGACATTGGACTTAAAAAATAATTTTTTCCACTCCCATTTGGAAAAAACACAGGGAAAAAAACATGGTTTGGTTTGTGGTTTTGATTAGTTTAATGTGTAGTGTCGAAAAGCTAAATAATAAAGAATTCACACTCTTTCCCTATATAAACCCAACCAAGATCCCACTTACTCTTCACTAAAAACCTTTTTAGATCAACAAAAATCTACCATAATATATTTATAATCCCCCCAAGGTGCCCCAATATCACAAGAAGCCTCTCTAAACCCTCTCCCAAGCTTTTGGGATCACACTTCCAAGTAAGGGATTTCTTCCTCTCTCATTTTTTTGTCCAAGTTTAATTATGTTTCTATACCCTTGTATTTTCAATTAAAATTGTTCAGGTATGATTTTAAACCTCCCCCATAATTCTATAATTATGTTTTAATGATATGATACCCCTTTCAATCTTATTAATACCTACCATGTACACCCATTACCATGCCTAAATTCTGTATGTAATATCTATCTCCTCATTTACATTCAAGAAATTCTTTTCTATTACAAATATAAATTCCATTAAATATTTTGGGAGATGTATCTATATGACCCCTTTACTTTCCATTTCATGTGAATATAATGATACACCCCTTTCTCTCTCATCCACCATTTTTATGAATTCGTATGTCACGCCATTATGCTGCAGAAATTGCACCTCGATTTTCCAAGACAAAGTCATTATGTAGTGAATACCATGCCCATTTCTCTATCAAGAGTATTCAACTTTATGAAAATTTACTGATTGATTATAGAGTTTCATGTATTAATTCCACATTCCTTTATCGTGGAATAAATTATGATTTTTAATGAATCCCTGTTATATGATCCATGTGGCACACTTATGCATGAAATAAAATGATTAAGAAGGATGCACCTTGATAGTGATCCAATGCATTGGGTAAAGATTAGTATCATGATACATAAAGTGAAATAAGGGTTACTCATTCTAATTCAAGTAAAACTATTTTTTACTCATTATCCATGTGCAACAGGCCTTGGATCATGCTAATATCATGTTAAATGTTGTTTCCACATTTCCATATTATTATAATCATTCCATATCATGCCTTTATGATCATATTTCTATTATGATCCATTGATATACCTATTTCCTAACATGTATTGTATTCTTTATGTTATTCCTTTTTTACTCCCTTACTAGGCTTTATAGCTCGCCCTTTTCTTATACATGTCCTCAGGATATCCCATGAAATGCTAAGTATGAAGGAATCTGTGTGGTCATGTAAAAGAAGTTTTCAATAAAGATTTGTATTTCATGTTTTAAGTTGTTATGTAATGTTACTAATCCCCAAAGAAACTAGACCTCTAGATATTCTATGTTGTATCAAGTGAATATTTTATGTAATAAATTTTGTTTATGTGTGAAATAAAGAGCTGGGTTATTATAGTTGCTATCAGAGGATATGTTTAGTTATTTTTGGGATTAGGATTATAAAACCCTAGTGAAAGCCTCAAGGATAAGACTAAGTATAACAAAAACATCCCTAAATTTTTGTGAGTATTGATTAAGTGATTTATCAAGAAAATACGTTCCTCTATGGATACGAGCAGGTAGAGGTAGCTCTAGCACAAATGTATCTAGGGCTAAAACCCAAAAACATCGCTTTGAGCTAGACTCGAATGGGAACTGGTGCACGAAAATAGGACTTGCTGCACTCTTGGTTATGAAACACCAAGGAATATGCTTTGGTAAATTTATGAGCATAGTATGAACCATTATTAAGGGGAAAAAATTCCCCCTAATAATATATGTTGGGAAGTAGATCATGGATCACATATATTGAAGCCTAGGATTTTATAAGTTAAGAAAAATAAGTGCAATTTATAAGTTATCCCTTTTTTTCTTTGGATTACCCTTTTTTTGTTACCCCTAAATTTCATTTTATTCTATCCAATGGCCCGTAAAAGGAGGAATCTTGATAACAAACAATGTGATGATCAATGAGATCACTGTTCTAATGAGATACCCAATCCGATGAGAGACAGAATAAAAAATTTGTCTTGATACTCTCTCAGTTAACTTAAGTTTTGAATAGAAACATGGATCAATAGGAATGTTAACCCCTTAATAAAGAATAAGTTTAAATCGGGATCTTCATGAGAGAAAGGACTCCTACTTTTAATGGATCATATAATCCCCCAATTTCTGAAAAATGGATCAACTCCACTGAAAAGATCTTATCCATACTTAAATATTTTAAACAAGATAAGGTTCTTCTAGATACTTATCATATGGAGGGTTAAGCTGATCAATGGTGGACATTGATAAAAAATATGAAGATTGAGGAAGAGATAGAGACATTGTAATGGGAGGATTTATAGAAAAATAATTCGATAAATATTTCCCATGAACCCTCTTACTTAAGATAAAAAGGGACTTCCATTCCCTAAAGAAAAAAGATGACAAATCCGTCAGAGCGTATGAGGAAAAATTCACAGGGCTTGCACGATACACCTTCAAATTTTTCATTACCCCTGAATGCAAGGTTGACTGCTTCTTTGGTTGGATAAAACCTAGCCTAAGGAATTACCTGATGATCTGTGACTTTGATAGCTATGAGGAAATTGTTTGATGTGCCCTCAAAGTCAAAATGAAGATTGAAAAACCTTAGGGGTATCATGGGGATAATAAGTGTAAGATGAAATTTAATTCTGGAGGTCTGATGGATAAATCCAATGGTGCAAAGAAAATAAAGCACCCCACTTTCCAAAGGTGAGGAAAGAAGCAACCTGAAAATTTCCTGAATGGGATGAGGAAATTCTTTAGGTGTGGAAGAGAAGGGAACCTGAACATTAACTACCAACAAGAAAAATCCACAGTTGTGAAAGAGGAGAGGAAAAATCCAGTCGAACCTCAACGCATTGTTCATTACATCAACTATAAATAACTGTGGAACTTTTAAAACTAGTCCCCTAATCCAAGGGTTTTTGGAGGAAACCAATGACCTCAAAGACAACAAAGTTGAGATTTTACCATCACTACTGCCAAAGAAAACACCAACAACAAAGTGGTGATATGTACATTAGTTATTCATTCAAGAATAGAAAACTTACTTTTTGATTATAGTTCTACATATTCTTTTATATCAAAAAAGTTTAGTATAATAATCCCAACATTACCAAAAATCACAGAAGTTAATATGTCAGTGAGAACGAAAAATGGGGAAATCATTTAAACCATGAATATAACTCCTCCCCTGTCACAATTTGTGGATTGAAATTCCCAGAAAACCTCGTTATACTTTATCTTATGTAATTTTATGCAATTCTTGGCATGGATTGGATTTCCCTATATAGAGCCAACATAAATTGTCATGAGAGAGAAATCACTCTCCATATGGCGAATCAACCCCTGATTCTATACAAGTGCAAGGAGAAGGATGAATCTTCCTTAGCACCATCATCTCAGCATGGATATTACTGCCCTATGAGCACATGTATGTTGCTCATATTATTGAGTCGAAGGAAGAAACCATCCTTGAAGACATGCCTATTGTGTGGGAATTCATTGAAGTGTTTCCCGAGGAATTGCCTAGTCTTCCTCCTATAAGTGATGTTGAATTCCCAATTTATCTTATACCTAGGGCATTTCCAATATCCAAGAATCCATAGAGAATGACTGTTGTGGAGCTTAAGGAGCTGAATAAACAACTACCGTAGAATCTGGATAAAGGGTTTATATGCCCAAGTGATTTTCCATGGGGTTCACTAGTCATCTTCATCAAGAAGAAGGATGGGTCAATGAGCCATGACATTGATTACCGTGAGCTCAAAAACATCATGATAAAGAACATATATTCTCTTCCAAAAATTGATTAATTGATCGATCAGCTACATGGAGCACAATACTTCTCCAAGGCGGATTTGCATTCAAGATATTACTAAGTAAGGGTGAAGAAGGAGGATATCCCTAAGACTGATTTTCGTATAAGGTGCGGGCACTATGAATTCATAATAATTCCTTTTGGGATCACTAATTATCTATAAATATTCATTTATTTGATGAATAAATCCTTTATAGGTTTCCTGGAAAAAAATTTGGTAGTCTTTATAGTTGATATTCTAATATACTCCAAAACCAAGGAGGAGTATGAGGAGAATATAAACACTGTACTAGAGACCCTATGAAAGGAAAATCTCTATCCAATGTATATCAAGTGTGATTTCTGGTTGAAGGAGGTCTCATTATTTGGCCATATCATCACAAGAAATGAGATATATGTGGATACATCCAAGACAACTACAATTGAGGGATGGCCCAGGCCTACATTGGTAACAGATATCCATAGCATCCTAGGGTTAGCTGGATATTATCTCTGATTTGTGGGAAATTTATCCTGATTGTCCAACACTCTTACCAAGCTAACTCAGAAGGTAGTAAAGTTTTCTTGGAGTGATTAATGTTAAGAGAGATTCAAGAAGTTGAAAAATAGGCTTATCACTTTTCACGTGCCCACACTACCCACAAGTGGATAACATTTTGTGGTATTTAGTGATGCTTCGAAGAAGGTCCCAGGCTATGTGTTGATGAAAAATTACAAAGTCATTTCCTATGATTAAAGGCAATTGAATGTTCACAAGCAAAACTATCCACATGAGATCTGGAGTTGGATACAGTAATCTTTGCATTAAAATTTTGGCGACATTATCTATTTTGGGAGAAGTGTGAAATATATACGGATCACAAAATCCTCAAGTATATATTCACATATAAAGAGATGAATATGCTCTAATGAAGATGGTTAGAGATGATGAAAGACTATGAATACTCAATCCATTACCACCCTAGGAAATTGAAAAAGGTGGAAGATGCTCTAAGTAGTAAGAACCCAACAATTCTATCATTTATGATAATTAAAAAGGATCCAATCTTCCTAGATTTTATGAAGATTGACATGTGAATCATAAATAAGGAAACATAATCAATCCTTTCACAAATTATTGATCAACCATATCTTTTGGAAAGGTTAAAGGATGTTTAAATGGATGATGTGGGAATTCAAAAAAAGTAGAAATTATCCTTAAAGGGAAATCCTTCGAGTTAAATGTTAATGAAGAAGGAATTGTGAGATTTGGGCCAAGGCTATGTGTTTTATCAAGTATGGAGTTAAAGAATGAACTTTTGGATGAGGCACATAGTTTGAATTTCTCCATTCACCAAGGAAACTCAAAGATATATCAAGATCTCTGGGATATTTATTAGTGGGATAACATGAAGAAGGAGATCACTAAGTATACATCAATGTTCCGGGTGTGCAAGAAGGAGAAGGATGAGAGGAAAAAATCTAAGGGGATGATGCAACCATTACACATACAACCATGGGAATAAGAGAACATCACCATGGAATTTTTCAACGGACTTCCGAAGACATCCAAAGAAAACAATGCTATTTGGGTTATTGTGGATCATCTTACAAAGACTTCACACTTCATTGTAATGAAAGAGGATTTATCATTAGATCAACTAGAACAGATATATATCAGAGAAGTGGTAAGGATGCATGGAGTACCACTATCAATTGTATCTGATCGAGATCCAATATTCACCTCTAAGTTCTGGAAGAGTCTACAACATGATTTGAATAATGAGTTGAACTTCAGTATGGCTTATCATACTCAAACTGATAACTAATCTTAGAGGACTATCCAAACACTTGAGGACTTGTTGAGAGCATGATCAATGAACTTAAAAAGCGGATGTGATCAACATATTCCTCTGGTTGAGTTCTCTTACAATAACATTTTTCACTCAAGCATCCAAATGGCTCTTTATGAAGCCCTTTATGGGAAGAGGTGTAGAACACCAACATGTTGGGTTGAAGTTGGGGAGAAAAAAATCCTAGGTCTAGAAATGGTCGAAGAAATGGTAAAGAAGGGTAAGACCATATAGTAGCACATTAAAGCTGCTCAGAGTTGAAAAAAAGAGCTATGATGATAATATTCGATGAGAACTAGAGTTTGATACGAGAGACATGATATTCCTCCACATATCACCATGGAAGAGAGTTATGATATTTGGGAAGAAGGGAAAGCTTACTCCAAGGTACATTGGCCCTTTTGAGATCCTTGATCACATTAGAGCAGTGGCATATCGACTAGCACTCCCACCAAACCTATCTCAAGTATATGATGTATTCTATATATCACTCTTGAAGAATTACATACCTGGCCCATCACATGTAATCAATCCAAATGTGGTACCATTGGGTAATGACCTCTCCTATGAAGAGAATCTGGTGAAGATATTAGATATTAGGGAAAAATTTCTACGAAATAAGGCAATGCCCTTCATGAAAGTATTGTGGAGAAACCACAAGTTTGGAGAACCAATGTGGGAATCAGAGGAAGTGATGAAGCAGAGTTACCATCGTCTATTTTGGTGTGGGAAAAGGTAATTTCAAGGGTGAAATTTATTAATAGGGGAAATTGTAATGACCCAAACTTTTATTAACGAAAATTCATCATGATCCAATTAAATGTATTATTATGTAAAATGGTTATATAAAATTTTCACTTCCTTGGTTTTAATGATTTCAAAATACCATTAAGAATTGTTACCATTGATAATATAGCCCTTGAAAAATGATCAATTGATTATTATAAATATAGGGCTTTAACAAATCCAATTTACTCAAAAAAAGGAATCGATGGCCTCATCTAATAGAATTTCTTTGTATGAAGCCCATTTGTCGGAGCTCAGAAAGGAGGTGGTGTCATTGGGATTTTCTCTTGACAAAGCCCAAGATGAGCTTTAACATGGTAAGCTCAAACGAAACCACTTCTGGGAGAAGTGGAAGTTGATAGAGATTACCACCTGAGTGAAGTTATCCCAGCCAGCCCAAGAGTCTGTCACCATTGCACACCATACGCATAAGTCATATGCGAGTGTTATAAGGGGTTATGTAACAAGACTCTACAACTTTGATTATGTGCATTATTTTTTTTATAGAATAATGAATATACATTCATTTTATTATTATTACTCTATAAAAAAAATTTCAATCACAAATAATATTGTTAGTTAATATACAATTAATAAATCTATTTTGATGAATTAATGTATATTAAAATTAATTAATATTTTAATAAAATATTATTTATAAATTACTTTTTATTAAATATAAATTACTGTATAATTTTTATGAATACAATTGTAATTTTTATTATGGTTTGAAATCTATTTTTGTAAAAACCCATGAATTTTCGATAAATATAGGTTTTATTTTAAATGTAAAAATTCAAATATTTAGAAAATTATTTATATAAAATGAATATTATTTTTTTAATCATAATGTCGAAATTATCCTATGGTGAATTTTTCATAATTTTCTGAGTTGGTCAAATTTTTGGGTAAAAATTAAATACTGTTTAAATATATAATGTGTCTTATAACATCATAATGACCCAATAGTGATGTAATAAAATACTATAATTTTTTTTAGTCCAATATATGTTTTAAACTTAAGAAATGTTATTTTATATTTGTTTGATTAATTTTATGGTGCCTTACTGAACCTTCCAAGACTTATAAAACATTTTAACGTTTTAGAATGATTTCCTTGAGAGTGTGACTCACCTCCACATAAGACAGCCTAATATTTTAATAAGTTTGGCCATTTTACTAATAAAATAATGTTTTACACTCCCTTTTGAAAAAACCCAAGGGAAAAATCTAAGGGTTGGTTTGTGTTTTTGATTAGTTTAATGTGTAGTGTCCAAAACCTAAATAATAAATAATATCCTCTCTTTTCCTATATAAACCCACCCAAGATCCAACATAATATTCACTAAAAATATTTGGATATATACCAACCACTTCCCTTATCTCTCTATAATCCTCCCAAGGAACTCCAATATCCCAATAAGACTCTCTCAAGCTTCTTCGAAACCTTTGATATCACACTTCCAAGTAAAGGATTTCTTCCTCTCCCATTTTTTGGTCCAAGTTTCTTTATGATGCTATAACCTTGTATTTTCAGTTATAAATGTTAGGGTATGATTTCTAACATCTCCCATAATTCCCTCCTTAATTTTTAATGATGAAATTATCCTTTATCTTTCATTAATACCTCTCATGTACACCTGTTACCATGCCAAAATTCCATAAGAGATTTCTCTCTCCTCATTTACATTCATACAATTGGTTTCTATTATGCATATAAATTCCATTAAATATGTGGGGAAATGTATTTATATGACCCTATTAGTTTCCATTTCATGTAAATATAATGAGATACCCCTTTATCTCCCATCAAATATTTTTATGAATTCTTATGTCACACCGTTATGCTGCCGAAATTGCACTATGATTTTCCAAGCCAAAGCAATTGTGTAGTGAATACCATCCCCATTTAACTATCAATGGTATTCACCTTTATGAACATTTACTTATTTATTATAGAGTTTCATGTATGAATTCCACATTCCTTTATTTTGGAATAAATAATTATTTTTAATGAATCCATGTTATATGATCCATGTGGAAAACTTATGCATGAAATGAAGTGATTAAGAAGGGTGCACCCTAAGAGTGCTCCAATGAATTGGGTAAAGATTAGTACCATGATAATTCAAGTGAAATGAGGGTTTACTCATGAAAATTCAAGTGGAATGAGGGTTTAATAATTCTCCATATGCAATGGGCCTTGTCTCGTGCTAATATCATGTTAAATGTTATTTCCACATTTCCATGTTATGGTAATCATGCCATATCATGCCTTTATGTTCATGTTTCTTTTATGCTACATTGATATTCCTATTTCCAAATATGTATTGTATTATTCATGTTATTCCTTGTTTACTCCATTACTGGTCTTTATATATCACCCTTTTCTTATGCATGTCCTCAGGTTATCACATGCAATGCTAAGTACAAAGGAACGTGTGTGGTCATGTAAAATAAGTTTTCAATAAAGATGTGTATTTCATGTTTTAAGCTGTTATGTAATGTTACTAAACCTGAAAGACACTAGTCCTCTTGATATTATATGTTGTATGAAGTGAATATTTTATGCAATAAATGATATTTATGTGAGAAATAAAGAAAAGGGTTCTTATATTTACTTAGGACACCATTGAAAAATGATGTAGTATGGGCGACCAAGGATTGAATGATGAAGGTAGACCATTTCTTACCTATCACAAAGACCTTCACCATTTATGAAATGGGAAAACTCTATATTTTAGAGATAGTTTGATTCCATGGTATTCTATATAGCATTTTTTTGATCAATATTCTTATTTTACATACGTCATATGGTAGGGACTTTATATGTTGCTAAGATTATAATTTCTTATAAGAACAACCTATCATCCTCAGACTGATGACCAATCTAAATAGATGATTAAAATTCTATAGGATATATTGCGAGACTATGTTCATGAATTTTTTGGTTATTGAGACCATTATATGACTCTAATGGAGTCCACCTACAATAATAGATTCTTGTAATTAACCTAAATTGATCCTTTCGAGGCTTTATATGGAATTCTGTGTTGTTTACATCTATTCTGGTTAGTGGCAAGTGAGTGAGATTTCATTAGTCCTAGTATCATGCCAGAGAAATCAGAGTAGTTTTAGTTGATATAAAATTTGTAGGAAACTATAAATATTTGGAATTTATCATATAATTACCATCAAATATGTCCTCTGGAATTTGAGGTTGGTCGAAAGGAATTTTTTCTAGTTTTTCCTAGGATGGGGAATCGCCGTATGCATAAGTAAGGGAAGTTATCCCCAATTTTTTTAGGCCATTTGAGATAGTGTAGAGGATCAGCCTAGTGTGTACTAATTGGGTCTTCCATAATGCTATAGTTACATGCATGACATGTTTCATGTGTCACAGCTTCAGAGATATCACCCTGGTCTTTCTCACGAGATAGATTTTGATGTTATTAATATTGATATTGATGAATCCTTTGAGGATCATCGGATTCACATCCTAGACCATAGTGATAAGAATATATGAGGAAATATCATTCCTCTAGTGTGAGTGTAGAGGCAACATGGGTGTGTTCAGGAGGATACCTAAGAGAGGGAGTAAGATATGTAGTATAGTAGCTCGAATTGTTCAACAATAGCTCTCAGAGATGCATGTAAGAAAAACTTAGGGAATATTTGTTATATGGTGGGGAGGTTCTAAGATTCCTTCCTTTACATAGTCTCTGATAAAGTTTTAGTTGAGATTTTTTAATTTTTGTAACCAAGCATTGTTCCTGGTCAAAAAGGGGACTCAGTGGTTCTCGAGTAGCTCAGAGTGGTTGAATTTTTGAATTATAGAAGATCCAAGAAGTAGTGGAGCTATTGATGTGCCATAGATTAGTATATGGATAAGGAATTTTTCTTATATGGCTATAAGAATTCCCCGAATATCTAGTGGGATCATTGCAACTAGCCAGTAGATTCCTTCAAGAATTTTATATAGGGGTAGCCATATAATTTCCTCATGTAGCCTCTTTTATGTATTATAATCCCCAAACTTGACCCAAAATAAATATTAATGATATTTAAGGGTTCTATATAGCTTCCTCAACTTCTCTAATTAATTACTTATATACCTTGATATTTTGTTCGATTCAGATGTCTAGATTTGATAATTTTTTTCCCAAAATTGATTAATTACTCTCATTTTCTTCTCCGATCTTCTTTCTCCATCCCTAAAAGGGTGATTTTATCTTTGTCCATAGGTAATTGTGATGTAATGTAGGATCCAAATTCTTGATTATTAGGTTTATTCTTCTCTACTATTAAGTTAGGTGGTATAACCTATACCCATATAGTCTGCTTTTGGTTTCTAGTATATGAAACATGTTTAAATGAACCTCCATGCCATGAATGTAACCTATTTCACTTGATAATCACTTTTATTACCAAAATATCTTTACCTAGACCGTTCATGTATACCATCGATTATATCCATGTTTAAGAACATTGACCTTTGACCACCCATGAGGTATGCTTAACCTTGATCCTAGGTTGGAAATCTAGAATATGTGAACCTAGTGTTCTTGAAACTAAATTATGTAATTTTGGGATGGCCTTTGGATCAAACATTTTGAACATTGTCAACATAGGGGTTTAAAATTGGAAATATAGGCTTGGATTGACATGAGAATTGGTAATTGGGTATAATTTACATGTAAACTATTAATTGGGTATTATTGACATGAAAATTTGAAATTGAGTTATGATAATGGATTTACTTGAAAACATGAATATAATTTAGATATCTAGAATGATATGGAATAAAAAGCATGGTAATAGAATATTTGGATTAATGGAATATTTCAAGGATTACATAGTAATTGGAATTTAAATTATTATCTGACATGAATGGACCAAAATTACATATAGGTAAAATACTTGGAATGTTTTTGCGTATTGATAATTTTGGGATCTTTGTTTGTGTTTGATGTATTGGAATGTGTATTTTGAATCAAAAAGGAAATTGGAAACTGAATATGTAAATAGATAATCGAATTGGAATTCACCTTGGGTATATTGTGAATTGAATATGTAACTAACCCCTTGAAAAGGAATTATCCTTGATTTCATTGTGAATTGAATATGAAATTTATCCCCTAACATGGGAATTCACCTTAGGTTTATTGTTAATTATGATATCATGTATGGATATTATGGTAACTAAGACTGGACCCATTTATGGGTATGGATAGAGACATATGTAAACATGTCATAGTAGGTATAGCTGACCCTAGTTTCAACCTAGATCACAAGGGCCAAGAAGTTTATTTTGATTTTTTGCATTTGCTTTGAAGTTAATGCCTCATTTATCATACTATATCATACAATATTAATATAAATATATTTTTTTAGATGCCATTGGTGGTGGTATACTATACTCTACTAACACCCTATTCAGACCACCTTTTGGTACCCAGACATACTTCATGTATGTAGGTATGGATATGGTTAATGGGGGTTATGTTTGATTAGTTGATTTTGTTAGCTAGGACTAGAGCTTGGAGATGGGATTGAGAATGGTGTTCAAGACAGGTTTTGGGATTATTTTTTTGAGTATTTGTTTTAGTTAGTTTCTTTTATGAAATTTAGTATGGATTTTAGCATGAAAATGTATGGTTTGATTAAATTATATTGATTTGGAATTTACATGTTTATTTGATAAAGTTAATTGTATTGTTTTTCTTATCATATTTTCTTATGTGAATTTCAATATTTATAGTGGATATAGTCTTTTCACTATATTTATTAGACCCTAACTACTATTCCGCAACCATTTGTGTATGAGGAGGTGCATTTGAGTTCTTTTTTTGACCCATATTGGTGACTTGAGGGATAACTGGGTCAACGATGTTAGATCCATATTTCACTAAAGTATCAAAAATCAATGATTTACCCAGGTTTTAGATTAATTATGGGGTACAAATAAAATGAAAAACTAACAAAATATTTAGAATTTTTGTATCTTATCAACAACCATACTTTTGTATTCATGTTCACACACCATTACCTAAGGATATTATATAGTAATCTCCATCTCTGTGATGATATGTTTAACCATCCCTCTTATGTGTAATTCAAATATGTGAATTTTTATTGTGAAACTATAACTAAAATAACATTATCCAAAATTAGATCCAAGCACATAGACATCCAAATACCACTAGACATGATAGCCACACTTATATACTTATTTAAGACAGTCTCCTACTGAATGATGTACATGATTATTAATTATATACATAAATTATTATTTTCTAACATAACTATATTTTATATTAATTTTTTATTCCATGTTTTAGGGATTTCATATATTGGTATTGTCCTATAGTGTCTCCCACCTTAGTTCACAATGATTCTTTCTACCAGCATGTGAATGGTTCCTCTTATTAATTTTCACATCTTTGAATGGAACTATGTCAACCAAGTTATGAGGCATTTCAAGTTCCTTCTGATCATTCCTACACCACCCAGTTAGTTTCCCTTACTTCGCCCCTAAAGATATAAAGGAAACAAGACATTGAATGGAGGTGATATCATGATCGATATATTGAGATGTGATATAGGCAATATGAGTCCATATTACAAGGGTATACATGATGTTTATTCATATATCACATCATCTTGATTTTTCACCCAGGTACTACATTTACTGTTTTTATATCGTATATAAAAATGGTCATGCTATCATGACTTCGTAATTAATATTTTACCTTTTCAATAGATATTTTATCCACAAAAATTAACAGCACAATTTTTATTTTATAGCTTACCCATATCACACACCTTCTACAAGTTGTTATGTGAATCCAAGTTTCATGTTTCCAGAACTTCATTCAACAAAATAAGGTTTACAAAAATTTTGGTCAATGAAAGGTGATTTATATCATTGTGAAAATAGTGGTAGTTTTATATTTTCACACGGAAGTAGGTACATAAGAAGATCATATATTTCGATGATACAAAATAGGTCTATAATGTTCATTTAAAATGATAATAAATTAGAATGAAGTTTTTAAATATGCTTACTAATGAAAATTCTTGAGGTCAATAGAGAAATGGGAGATCACCAGTCAAATTCTAAATGAAAGAGTTTACATGAAAGTGATAAGGTAGTGTTTTATAGATGATCAATAGAAGATTCATATAAAAATAAGTGGGTACCTTATACAAAATACATCTTGATCACTTATAGTGGATAAGTAAAGTGCACAATGGACCAGAAATATTATAGTGAGTTAATCCTGTACAATGAATTGTTACTAATCATTTTTTCAATTGATTGTAATATTTATACTTTTAGTCACATAAATATGGAAATAATGTTTCTCCCATGCACGTAATACAGTCTTCTAAATAATTTTAATCCTTTTTATTTTTTCCTTGTTTTATATAATTTTTTAGTTTGTAATTTCATTTCCTTGAATATTTCTGAGTTTTTCTTGAGTGAATATAAGGTTGAATTTGTTTGGTGGGTAGGTTACAATGAATTTCTTCTTTTGATACACTCATTCAAGGGAGGATACTTCTGGAGGTTAGGTTTTTTCCACTATACAGATCTGCACTAAACATCTAACTGATCAATTAGTATTTTTGAGGAACTAAAGTTCCTACTTTGGGTGATTGCACATTTTTTTCCTAGCCTCCCAAAAAGTGGTTGAAGAGATTTTCGTTCAGTGATCAAAACACCTATAGAAATTCATGTTTTCTCTCTCTCTTTCCATTAGTTTTATTTAATTTTTAGTAGGATTTTATTTTATTTAGAAGTTATAACATCAGATGAAAGAATGATCCAGATTGATAAATTGGATGGAACAAAATTTGGATTTTGAAGATTGTAGTTTGGGGACCATTTGATTGAAATAGACTTGGATATTATGATATTTGGTTAGAGTCTAGGGAAAAAATATAAATAATAATATGAATTATGGGATTAGAAGTTTTTGGGTCTAGTGAGGATGTCCTTGAAAGGAAATATTGCCTTCATCGCTAGGGAAAAGAAAACTATAGTGGAAGTTATGAAGGAATTGGAAGAAATTTATGAAAAAGATAAAAAAAATAACTAAATTTTTAAGATATGATAATTTATAAACTTAAGGTTATTGGAATGAAGAACCATATAAGATCATGTGAATAACTTCAACAAGATCCATCATCAGCTCAAATTAGTGAATATAGAATTCACAGATGATTTATGAGCACTATTTCTATAGTATTCAATTCTAGAGAGCTAGGATAAAATAATGACTGTGAATGAGTAATTCTACCATAAAAATAGACTTGTTTATTGAGGATATCAAGAAGCTAAAAATGAATAAGTATCTATAGTATAGGTATATCCCAGTACTCTCCAGTAGTGAGATCAATACTGATTGATGGGGCTAATAACCTCAACAGAAGAAAGTTCATCAGAATGAAGCAAAAAAAGATAAGTATTGTGAAATAAGTTTAAGAAAGTCATCTAGTCCTAATATTACATTCTAGTGTTATGGTAAGAAAGGATATGTTAGTAAGAATTAAAAAAATCACAAGTATAACATTAAAAAGTCATCAACATCCAATTGTTAAAATAAAACTAGTTCAATGAAAGGTAGTAATAATTTATTCCTTTGTGTTAATAATCCTATAAAATATTGGGTGATTTATTATGGATAATACTTTTACTCAATTGGAGATCAAATATTACTTATCAACTATATATCTAGGAAACTTTGAATATTTTATATTGGAGATGATAAATCCCTAAAATTTGTTGAAAAATGAGATGTAAACATCCCGATGAATAATGGAGAAGTCTTAAAGATCAAAAAAGTTTGGCATATCTCTAGTCAATGTTTATTTTATTTTTATTGGATGGTTTCATGAGGTAGAATATGTAACTACCTTTTTAAATGGGTTATGGAAAGTTACTCTAGGATCCTTTTTAGTTTCATGAGGAATTATAGATCAAACTATTTACTTGATTAGAAATTAAATCACAATTATAATTTCTAGAAGTATAGATTTAGAAGATTCAAAAGTTTGGAATTATAGGATTTTTCACCTCAGTGAGAAGAATATAAAATTTATAAAAAATGTCATACAAAAGATTGATCACATAGAAATTAGAAGATGTGAAAGTTGTGTGTTAGAGAAGAAAAGAAGGTGTATTTCAATTTAGATGGAAAAAGTCCTAGTGCTAAAAAGTTAGAGATGGTGAAATAAAATGTTTGATGACTTACCCCTATTTAATATCATGGTATTTACCTCTACTTTAAATCCTTCATTGATGATGATACTAAAAAATATGGATTTACTTTTTGAATCATAAGTCTAATGTATTTTAGGTTTTTATTCAATGGAATGATTTGGTAGAAAGGGAATACGATTGGAAGTTGAAGTGTCTTCACACGAAAAATGAAAGTGAGTACACAAGATAAAACTTCCAGGATTTATGAAAGAATAAAGAGATAAGAACTTGGAAGATGGTGCCTAGAAATCTATAATAGATTGACATGGAGGAGAGGATAAAATAGAATTTTAATGATAATAACAAGATTATGAGGTTGAAATAAATAATGACTAAGATTATTTGGTTAGAGGCACATAACCCAACACTATATATTTTCAACAGGATTCCAATACTGAGAGTAAAGCTATACCTTTAGGAGGAGTTATGTCCTGGTAAATGATCTAAAGTTACTCTGTAAAAATTCCTGAGAATATTTGTGTACATTTCATGACCCGTCCCCTGGGGTCCATGTAGTGACATAACCCAAGCCTGCCTCCCAAAGGACAGGGGTTGGCGACTAGCACTGAAGGTGTCAACCTGCAAGTGGTAGGAATTTTCCTGAGTAGCTATACACAAGAAAGCACAACCACGTCCCAAAGTGGGAAAAGTAAACAAGAATACCACTAAAACACCACTGAGTGAAAGTACAACTAAAAGAAAAGTGGGCCAGAATAAAAACCCGACAAAGAAAAATTGAGAAACAAGAAAGTACAAAAGAAAATCTCGATTTCCATCTACTGAAAACACCACATGATGGGTATGTATATAGTATCTACTAGAAGCCTTATATATACGCCCCTCCCACCTTGTCTCAATGGGCACTACCGAATCCTAAGACATCAAGTCCTCCATCAAGTCTGAAGTCATCTTCACCACACACAACACATGTAGGAAATGCCCATATAGAGGTGAGTAAAAATATACTCAATAGAGACCTCAAAACACAAAGGAAATACCACAAAGAAGTCCACAAACAAATCACAAAGCATGATAAACAAGCATGTTTGTGAAGCAAGACAACTCACACCAGGTATATTCTAGATTAGGAAATTAATACCATCAGTCGTATTGTTGAACACCATGGTATGCTAGAGAAATCATCCTCAACGAGTCAGTGGGCCTACTGGGTCACACATAAGACACTTCCCACTAACATTGTACTACTATGGTACTCATACTTGATGAATACCATGGGTATGATGGGTCAAAAAGAAGCCAATCCCCACTGTGGGCATGCCGGGTCACATAGAATCTGCTTCCCACCTATGGCCATACTGAGGTACTCCTTCTGTCGAGTATCGTGGGTCTACTAGGTCACATAGAATCTTCTCTCCACCATGGGATTTCCGGGTCACTCAAAAGCCACTTCCCACTTGTCCATAGTATCTGATCCACACAACTTTTCTTTTAAGCAGTCCTTAGGTCTTAGCCAATCGCCTAGTTTCCACATGTTGCACGCTTGATCACAATGGAACTTTTCCCTAAGACATTCGTCGAATTTCAAATTCCATGAATTCCTCCGTAGAGTATACCAAAAGATACTCCACATCGCAAGGGTGTTAACATCACAAACGACTCTTTAATCGAATGGTAGGTTTCCATGTTATTGACGTTTTTCCAAGAAGGGGCCGGTGGCATTCAGGTCCGGTCCGACCCGGTCGAACCCACCCAACCCGACCTGGGTCCACTAACCCAACCTGGGTCCACTAACCCGACCCAAAACTACACTGGCATGGGTATGGCTTGGTCTGACCCACCATGATTGGTCTGGCCCACTGGCCTTCCAAGTCTGCTAGAGGCAGACCAGTTCTCCTCCCGGACGAGGCATGGAAGGCAGCCCTGTACGACTCCCCTCCCCCCATGGGTCATCTGTGAGGCCGATGCCTCCTGCTGTGGTCAGTTGACCATGGCCTACCACCATGCAGCTAGCTAACCTAGCCATATGGATGTCCCACACGCTATCTGAGGCCGCGTACTTCTGAGATCTACGGCCCGTGGCTGCGAGCCGCTCCACCGACGCGGCCAAGGGGCCGCGTCTCTGCTGACAGCCAGTAGTCCAGCTGGAGGCTCCTCTCGGAGCATCGTTGTGGTACACTGCATCCAGCTCACAACCACCTCCACGAGACACCGCCATGGGCCACCGCTGGTGCACCGATAAACTCTTTTGCGGACCACCGGGTCCACACTGGTGGTCCATTCTTCACACTGATTGGACGTCCAGCCTCTTTGGGGTATCATCTTTCCTACGAAGGTCTTGAAACTGACTTTATACCCCTTTCAAAATTCTTGGCCATGATGAACACACAAGCAGAGGAGATTGGGCCTTGATCGTGTCGGCCCGCGTCCTCTGAGTTAGAGTTTTAAAATATGGGGAGGTTTGGGGATGATGTTCTATCAATGATAATTCAATCCCAAATAGATAACCCAAGAAACATAACCCTCCCCCGCCAGAAAGGAAAATCCATGGATCAACCAATTCATGGGTTGATCCACATTGATTGTTTAGAATGAAGAAAGGTAAAACTTAAAACAAATAAACCCCAACCTCAATTGAAGTTTTTCATTGAAGTGCTCTTCCCTCGAGGGTTCAAGCTACATTGAAATTCGTTGCTTCCTGGTCCTGTTCTTCATAATGTTTTGACGTTGCTAGTGATCCTACCCACATTCTTCGTAGGATATGAATTTTTTACTTTGGTTATTCAGAGGAAAATTCCACCAATTTATTTCCCAAATGTGTTATCTCATTAAAAAGAAAAACATCATAGATTTTTTGTTACACTGCACAAAATGAGCCATTAAGGAGATTTCTTTAATGTGCCTAATCACCGAACCACAACTATGTCATCCACCACTCAATGGTGAAAAAGAATATAAAATAAAATAACTTTTTAAGTTATTTTATTATTTTCTGAAAATTCCAAAAACTAAATTTTCTGCCAAACCCTTGCTGGTTAAAGTTAAGCCCATTCTAAGCAAATCCCTGCATTCTGAGTTCAATGGTGCCCTCATATTTTTGAATTGAACCTATAAAAAGTGCAAAATTCTGTTCTGGACTGATCGGGCCTCAAAATAATGTGTCGTCAAAGCGTGTAGTCTTGAAATAATCCCATAAAATTTAAATAAATTTATATAGAAATTATGGGACATTAAATTCTCCCCACCTTAGGGATTTATGTCCCCAAAAGCCAAAACAAGGTCCAATCAAACAAATGTGGGTACAGAGCATAAATCTATGCCACCCGCTCCCATGTTCTCTCATGCAGATTCCCATGCTACCACTGAACGCACACTAGAGGAATCAACCATCCCTGAAGGACCCACTTCTATCGATCCTCTATCTCCACTAAGAACTCCAAAAACATTGCACCATCATCAAAGTTCAGCTCACCCTAGTTAATAACGTGTGATGAATCTTTCACATACCTCATTAGTTGGGATACATGAAAACCATCATGCACTCGATGAATTTATGGGGGAAGAGCTAGGGGGTACACCACCTCACCAACTCTGATAAGAATTTTGATAGGCTCGATTAACCTCAGAGATAACTTGTCACCTCGACCAAATCTTCGCAATCCTTGTTGGGGTGACACCCGAAGGAAAACATGGTCTCCCTCCCCAAACTCCAAGGGTCATTGTTTCATATCAACATATGATTTCTGCCTACTCTGTGTAGTCCTCATCGACTCTTGGAGGATCTATGCCTTCTCAGTGGGAGACCGTACCAACTTTGGACACATGAGTGCTGACTCCCCAGGGTATATCCAGCAAAGAGGTGATCTTCATGGCCTCCTGTTCAAGGACTCAAACATTTCCATGCCAATGTCAGAGTGATAGATTTTGTTGTATGAAAACTCCACCAGTGGTAGGTGGTCCTCCCAACTGCAACCAAAATCAAGGACACAAGCATGAATCATGCCCTCCAAGGTCTGTATGGTCCACTCTATCTGACCATCTGTCTGGGGGTGATAAGCTGTGATCAAGTGCAGCTAAGTCCCAAACTCCTCATACAATCCCTTCAACAAGTGAGATGTAAAGCATGCATCACAGTATGAGATGATTTTTGAAGGCACTCGGAGAAGCTACACTATCTGTTGGACGTAGAGGCGTCCTAGGACCTCTATCGGTCCCTGATCTCGTATGGGTAGGAAGTGAGCCGACTTGGTGAGTCGGTCAACAATCACCCAAATAGAATTGTGTCCCCTGGATATGCATGGTGACTTCATCATTAAGTCCATGGAGATACTACCCCACATCTATTCTGGTACCTCAAGTCGTTGTTCCAAGAATTCTAGGACTTGATGCTCAGACTTCACTTACTGAAAAATGTGGAATCGTTAAATGAACTCTACCACCACTATCTTCATCCCAGGCTACCAGTAATTATGTCATAGTTCCTAGTAAATCTTCTCTACACAAAGATTCACCGCTAAAGGGGATGTATTGAATTCCCCCAACACCTCCTCCCTTAACATCACTAGTATTACGGTGTGTCCTCTGAAAAAGGATGACATGCTCCCTACCTATCTAAAATCCATCAGGAGCTTGTACTAAAGATAACCGATCACATTGGGACTCACAGTCATCATCCACATGTTGTGCCTTCGTAACTAACTATAATAGTGGGGGAGTGAAAGTCATTGACCGAAGGTAAGTTGATATGTCATCATCCACGAAGGATATATGCATCTCAGCTAGCTTCTTTTTCTCCTCACTCAGTAGTTATAAACCAGACCTCCTGCAGAGTGTGTCTACCACCATGTCCCCCTTTCTTGGAGTATATAATATCTCAAAGTCATAGTTATGGAGGAACTCCAGCCATCACTGCTATCTCAAGTTCATGTCCTTATGTGAGAAGATATACCTAAGAATATTGTGGTTGAAGTAGACGGTAAACCGCTCACCCATCAAGTAGTGTCACCACATATTCATGGAAAATACCACTAATAATAAATCCAGGTCATGGGTTGCATAGTTCTACTCATGCTTCCCAACTTCCATGATCCATAGACAATCACCTCTCACTCTTGTATTAGGATACAACCCAGTCTAGTCCCTGATTCATTGTAGATGACTACATTCCCAACGCACTCTTTTGGTAGTCTCAAGATGGGGGCACTCGTCAGTCTCCACCTCAGCTCTTGGAAAATATGCTGGCACCTCTCTGACCACACGAAGGGCTATCCCTTTTGTGTCAAGGAAGATAAAGGTGATGTTACTCAGGGAAATACATGCACGAACCTCCGGTAGTATCCAACCAACCCAAAGAAACTCCGCACCTCATTCACACTCCTAGGTAGATCCCAAGCAATAAATGCCTCTATATTTTCCGGATCCACTACAACTCTAGCCTCTAAGATGACGTGCCCTAGAAATTTGACCACCCAAATCCAGAACTGGCACTTTGAGATCTTACTGTATAGCTGGTGCTCTCGATGTGTATCCAGGACTATCCATAGGTATGTAGCATGTTCCTCCTCCGACGCCAAGTATACCAAGATGTCATCAAAGAATACTACCGCAAAACGATCAAGGTAAGGCTGGAATATCCTGTTCACGAGTCTCATGAACAGTACTAGTGCATTGGTCATGCCCAAGGGAATCACCAAGAACTCGTAGTGGCCATACCGGTATCTGAAATATGTCTTCGGTATGTCCTCCTCCCATAATCGAAGCTGATGATAGCCTGATCTGAGGTCTATGTTCAAGAACCATCTCACTCCCTTCAGCTGATCAAAGAGGTCATCGATCCTCAGTAGTGGATACTTGTTCTTCATGGTCACCTGGTTTAGACACTATAAGTCGATGTATAGCCTCAAGATCCCATCTTACTTCGTGGAAAACAACATTGGGGCTAACCATGGTGAAACGTTGGTCCTCACAAACCCCTTCTCCTTCAATTCCTCCAACTCTGCCCTAAATTCACAATGCTCTATGGGATCCATCTGATATGATAGTGTGGATATTGGTGTTGTCCTTAGGTACATATCAATGCATAAGTCTACCTCCATACAAGATGTTAGTCTCGGAACATCCCCAAGAAATATATCCTCATACTCGTACAACACTATAGCAAAAGCTTAGACTCTTCTTGTCCACCACACTGAGGGTGAGGATAGCTAACTGGTGAGTGATCAACCACACCCTCCTTCGAGAAAGTCCATTCAGTGCTGAAAAAGTTCCATTCTCGTCGGTGAAGGAAAATCAGGTCCCATCCTCAGGGACACACCGCACTTTGTGCATAAAATAGTTGATATGAGCATGGATTGTGGATAACCAGTCCATACCCAAGATGATGTCGTAAGGCCTTAACGCCGCTACTAGGAGATCCCAGCCGAAGATCTTGCCTCCTAGAGTAATCTCACACTGCCGGAACTAGTTTTTAATCATCGAATCCCATCTATAAAGAGTCTATAATTACAAGGGTTGAGCCAATGGCTCCACCAAAGTCTCTAAGCCTCGAACAAGGTCTATGGAAATAAAAGATTGAATGACACCTGTGTCTGCTAGAACTGAAGGTAAGGTGGAGAAGACATAGATAGTACCTCTAAACATCTCTGGATCACCAAGTTCATAGTTATCCATCGCCTAAAGCTAGCCTTGTACCTATCTTCCATCTCCCTAAGACCTTGGTGGACCACCAAGGGGTGGTGGTGGTAGCACTACGAACCTTCGTGCACCTCTTGCTGCTCATCCTGCTCCCCTTCTACATCCACCACCCTGCAGACCTCCTCGCTCAAACCTCTTCCTCTGACTTGGATTTCCCTTAACCATCTGCTAATCATCTCCATGGTGGGTCGGCCAGTCATGAGCCATGTGTCCCTACTCACTACACGTGAAGCATAACCTAGTTCTCAGCTGACTCCCTCTGCTCTGGGAGCCCCTTACTGCCAACCCTGAGTCCTGTGGTCATCCCATGAAATATGTGGCCTGCTTGGACCCCCCCATGTCTACTACCTCCTACTCAATGATGAAGTCTTTTCTGCCTAATGTCTTTCGGTGGATCTAGTTTTCAGTGCCTACTCAGCTAGGAAGCTCTCCATAAGAAGGGCTCGCTCCAGAACTCTAGCCTGAGTGGAGATGTTGAGAGACACCATAGATTACCTGATCTCCTGTCTGAGTCCCTGTTCAAAGGTTCAGGCCCAAAAGAAAGGGTCCCATACCATTTCTATGGTGTAGAAAGAGAGGTTTGTAAACCTCATAGAGTAATCATCCATTAACAGTATACCCTACTGTAGGTGAAAAATCTTCTATATCTGCATCGAGTGATAGGTCGTGGGAAAAAGCTCCCCTGAAAAAATTCGTTCAAAGTATATCCAGGTCAGGGCCTCCTCATCATGAGTCTAAATCATCAGACTCCACCACCTCCCTACAGAGCCCTAAATAAGTCTTATGGCTAAGATCACCATCTGGTCAAGCGATGTCCTCACTAAGTAGAAGACCAGCATCATTGCCTCCATCAAGTACTCAGTGACCTAAGGATCTATCTCTCCACATAACTTGAGAGGTATCTGTAAAGAACCGAAGCTTAACGTACATGGAAATTACATTACTTTTGTGGAATACTTAGTACATAACAGAAACACACACACAAGGACAGTAATAGTTTAGTGTCTTTGGAAACTCGGAATATAATCTTCTAATCATGGTGAAAGATCTTCAACATCTCCCATAAAAATATTCCCTTTTTTCCCTAAAATATTTCTTTATATCCTGGGGAAAAGAAAACATAAAAGGGTGAGCTCAAATGCTCAGTAAGGGTAAACAATAGAAATATCAATCACATCATATTCATAATAACATAACATTTTGGAAATCTTAACCTGCAAAAGAGATCATAATATCATAACATGGGATAAATCATAGTAGTGAAATGTAATCCCAATAATCATAACTTAAAACATGAAACTTTGTGTCATACACAAATAATCATAGAGAATCATTTATTATTAGTCAAGACTCATTTCCAAGACTATCTTAGTGGACAAAGTCCATTTCTGAACCGAGTTCACTCCTCGTTTCAGTCCTGTTTCACTAAACCGGTTTAACCTGCCGTTCCAGCCATGTCTATCACATGAGATATAAAATCTTTACCTAATGAATTGGTGGGAGATATAGGTCCCACCCATCTCATAATGATACCATTCGTATGTGTTCCACAAAATCATAAACCATACATCATAGCATAACCCATGTAATAAAAATGGGAATCTTAAACATTGTGACATCATAAAACAATTTATATAAGATAAAGGAATTAATAAAAAATAATTCCATAAAAACATAATCAAATCAATGTAATAATAGGGATAGAAACAACACCCTTTATTATCTTATATGGAAAATAATTTTGATAAAACACTTGAACTCCATTCGTGATAAAATATCTTTTCTACTTCAAAAACAATTTTCCTTTCTTAACATGTCATACAATTCTAAACTAAAAGAAGTTGACTAAAAATAAACTTGAAAACATATAAAGGAAGATTCTTGGAAATAATGTTTTAAAAATCCATTCATGTCGTATAAGTTAAAAAAACATTCTTCTTGTCCTTTTGTCGAAAAAGTCCAAAAGTACCTCGTACGAAAAAGGACAAAAGATTCCTTTCATATATTTTACTAAAAACTCACCGAAGGGTAAAATTGGAGTTAAAAAATTGTAGGTGGATGGAAATAATATTAAATATCGAGGAAACATGGATGTGGATGATAAAATACACCCCAGTAAATTTCAAAGTATAAACAATCTCGGATAAAAATGAGATTGTGATATTTTCCCTTACCTTAGGTCTAATTTGCTTTGTAAGTGTCCGAACCTCTTGTATAATGATTTAAATAATGTCATTGACTTATTTCAGAATAATAATCATTTTTATGATATAATATATGGTTCACTTATGACTTTATATTACCCGTTCTTTTGTAAATTCCATGTTAAAGAGCGTTTTGGGTAAAATCGTTTCATTTGTCGTCCGTGTTTTGACTTGTAATTATTCATATGATTACTTAGATCATGATTACTTAATTCCAGAATATAAAACATGATTTATATATAATATATATTTAGAATATACATATATATTATAGATCAGTAATTGGAAAGAAATACACCGTTCATGGAGACGGTAGGCCTTACGTACGCATGAACGCTGTTTTCGTTTCCTTATTGAGTTGAATGGAATTAAGTAGATGACATACATATATATACATAAATAAAGTATCATTATTATGTCATATATTTCATTATTACTTATTATATATACTTTATAATCATTCATGAATGGTTAACGTGGAGAATGAATCTCATCGCGTCGTGGAGACGGTAGTCCGTACGTACGCACGAGCGATGATATCGTTCTCATGATCGTGGAATTGTATTGGAGTGTACATATACTATTTCAGAATCAATATCAATTTAAAATAATCATATATAGTTATTATGTACACCATTATACCCATCCATGTAAGGTGGTGGTGGAAAATAGATTACACCACGGCGTGGAGACGGTATTCCGTACGTACGCACGCGCGGTGATTTTGTTTTCCGTAGGATGGATAGATGGTGAAATAGGGTTGTTTCATAATTATAATAACATATCATAATATTAGTGATACTGATGTTATTACTTCATAACAAAAAAACCTAAGAAGAAGAAGTGGAAGAAGAAATAAAGTTGAAAGAATCGGTAACGGACATTACCTCTTCTTTGAAGCGCCTCTTTGAGTCCTCCTCTTAGGGCACTAAAATTGGTCTTTGAAGAAGACCAGGACCTCTAGGATGTCTTTTAGGGAAGTGGAGAAGAGAAGTTTTCAGGGGTTGGCCGAGCTTTAAGGCTCAAAGTGGTGTGAGGAAGAGAGGGAGGAGGTTCCCTTTTATAAGGGAGGAGAGGGGCACCTTTGGAATAACTAAAAATATTATTTTATTATAAAGCCAAATTCGGTTTTAAATAGCTCCAAATTGATTTATTTAGAAGATAAGGTGGGTATGGGTCGAAATCCTCTCATACAATAGAATTTAGACAAGTTTAGGTTCCTATTTTAACCTTATCATTTATATTTAACTTTAAGTTAGATAATTTTACTTTTACCGTGTCTTTTTGTGTTTTTACCCTATAAGTTTAATAAAATTACTATAAAAAGCTAAACAAACACCAAGTTGTTTATTATTAATATATATAACCTTATATGAGTCATTTGGCCGAACCTTAGATTTTTAGGAATAAAATAACAATTAATAATATAATATTTGTTTTAAAAACTATTTTATGTCAATTTTGACACTATTTGGTAATTGATTTTTGTGAAACTCATAACAGAATGATTAGTTCGAATAAAGTTAATTAAATCAATAATAACATTTCATATTAACCTATAAAATTAGTGTAATTCATAAAGAGTCTCAAATTACATTTATTTTGGTATTTATAACATCAATTATGTCAATATTTCATTAATAAGATAATTACTACACTATCTTTGTGTCATAAATAAATTAAATTATTTAATGTCTAAAAATTATAAATAAAATACCATTATGTAGGAAATCTTTTTAGATTTTTAATGAATATTTATAGTCGAATTTATCTTATGTATAAACCTATATTAAAAATGGTTTACTTATTAAACTTTGATTTTAACTATTTTAACCCTTCTTTAAATAAATTAATAATAAATGTCCTAATCTAATCCAAGTGGAACTAAATGGTCATATTTTATTCCTAAGGTTGTTTTTGGTCGAATTAAACTTATCCAATAGAATTATTACATGTTTTAGGGTAATAATAATATCGTTTTTACCCTTAATTACGCTATTTACTTTTAACCGTGGTAAAAAAAAGTAAAAAGTTACTATTCACCAAAAATTATTTTCATCTCATTGAACCACATTTTACTTACTGAAATCAACCGTGTCTCTCGGATTTTTGAAATTACACTCACAGAAGCGGTAAAATTAAGTTTTATGAAAAATTTATTTTTTTTAACTACCACTTAGTGGTTTCACTATTCATAAAAAAATTAAAGTTTCCAGAAAAATACCAAATATTAGGCCTAAGCTATATTTTATATTATGAACTGAAAAATGATGTATATTTTACCAAATTCAAAACATATCAGTTGCATTACTTAATTTAAAAATTAATTCCCGTCGTCAAAACAAATAGCGTGTTCTTAAGAGATAACAACTATCAAAAGATTGACACTTGTTTATGTCTGGTTTAAATGTGAAATTACATACAATGACCAAAATTGTATTAAATTGTAAAAATATATTATAAATATACTTTAAAACCACTCAAATTAATAATTTATCACTATTAATTATTTCGATTAAAAAGGTTTTTTTAATTAAAATTTAGTAATTTTCACTATTCATCAGAAAATGAAAGTTATCCGAAAAGTACCAAAATTTCACCCTAAGCTAATTTCGATATTCCGAATCCAAAAATGAAGTCCATTTTGAAAAATAAAATTTAAAAAATTTCAAAAAGTGGTTATTACTATTCATAACGGCTAGTTTTAATAATATTTTAATAGCATATCATTGTTTAGTGAAACTCGTTATTGCATACTTCACATGCTATCGAGGAAGGTCGCGATTGCGTGTAATGCAAGGAAAGTCAAGGATCTATGTTGTGCAAGCTCCTTTTGGTGTAGCGTACAACACAAGACATTAATGAAATTAAAAAGAATATTTTTCATAAAACCTCGGGGTGTTACATTCTACCCCCCTTAAAATGAATTTTTCCCTCAAAATTCGTCGGGGTTATAAATGGTTTACTACTTGAAAGTTTCTTTAATAGAAACCCACATCGTAAAAAGGAATTCCAAAACCAATCTTTAAAAACAAAAGTATGAAACGTAATGGTTACACAAATAAACTAATCACTAGGTTTCCACATAGGTGAAAATATGGATATGGAAGAGAAATCTAACCATCATGTTCTGATGGAGAGTGGTAGAGAACATGGCTATGGAAAAGCCATCAATCACAAAGCTATAGATTTGTGAAGATCTAAGGTACCATCTGATTTATCAGATATAAGTGCACTAGGACAACATTTTTGGTTTTCAAGATCATTTCCCTAAAGTTGAAGAATTTGAATTAGAATAAATACTTACTTTATTTTGGTACAATCTCACTGTTGTTCGTGCCTTGAACAATTTCCACTTCATGTCATAAGGAAATGAAGTTTAATTTGTTATTCGTGAAGTGTTAGCAGATCATGTGATAGAATGATGGGTCATTCCATTTGTCTCAAACAAAAGGTTAGAAAAGTTATCAAAAAATACATAAGTCCATCTATAGTGAGATCAATCATATATGGTTCCTAAAATGGACTTATACTTCATATATCATACTGCTTAATATAATAAAACCAGTTTCTACTAAACAGAGACTTCTTGTAGGCTAGTGGTAGGTAATAAAGGCCAGTGGCACTTCGGTTGTGGGTTCGATTCCCACAGCCTTGTCCGACGCGATGGGTTGTCGCCCATCCTGCAGGTTGTCCTTTTTCTAAAACTACATTACTATAACATCCCATAAATAATATTAAAAAAAAGTTCTATCCTAAAACAATACTAACTTATGTCCAACATAATCCATTCCAATCTTTATGCTTATCTAAAATACTTCGGTCCAAGCTCATAGTATAAAGAAAACGATTACTTGAAATGTCATCAACCAAGCATGTGAATACCATCATTTATCCCCCATATATCTTGTTGGTAACATTTCAATCATGTGAATACCTTAATCATGTATTCTATTGAAAAATGAATACCCATTAAACCTTATTAAAAACATGAATGCAGTCAAAAGTTAACTCTTTCCATATACCAAAATCCAAAAATTCTATATACTCAAACCACGATATAACCTTCTCCTTATATCACTCATGAGCTCATGAATACAGTCAAACATTTCATTTTCTCATTTTCCTTTCATTATGCGCATATCATCTTTTTTTTCCAAAAATATCTCAATCACATTCTATGGTTATCGGTACCATTGAAAATCACAATAGACCAATACATAAATATTTCAATATTCCATGATACTATATACAACATTATTTTGGAATCCCATTACATAAACACTTAATCATTCCACCACATTATTGTCATATTCATCATTTCCAATAGTGATCGCATGTGACTTCCCTTTGTCCTTTGCATTAAGTGGTTGCTCATGTCGATAATCACTAACCCTTGGATTAGGGCATTTATTAGCATAATGCCCCATTTCCTTACACTTGAAGCATTGAAGTGTTGGTGGTGCGTTCTTTGCAGTCTTTTCTTTATTCACATCATTAGAAACCCTTTTTCCATTACTTTGACACTCAGCTGCTCGATGAACTTATTTTCAACACTTAAAACATTTTCTAGTCCCTTTAAGACAATCTCCACCATTCTTTTTTCCACACTTTGAGAATAAGGAAACATTCATCTTCTTTTCACCATTATTCTGAGATTTCTCCTTGAACACCATCTTTCGTTTCTTGTCAAAACTATGAGATGGATAAGTAACACCAACTTCCATTTCTACCTTGATAGCACAACACCCAATTTCTTCATAGCTATTGAAGTCTCTTATAGCTAATGCCCTTAGAAGATTTGGTTTTAAGCCACTGAAGAATCGATCAACTTTACTTTCAGGTTGGATGATAAATCCAGATTCATACCTTGGAAGCCTTGTAAAATTCGCTTCGTATATACCAACAGATTCATCATCCTTTTTCTTTAGTTCAAGAAACTCCTTCTCCATCTTTGTTCGAAGAATACGAGGGAAGTACATATTGAAAAATAAGTTCTTGAACTCATCCCATTCCATGGACTCAATTTCATCTCTTGGCCTCGTATACTTGATAAGATTCCACCATTGATCAGCTTTACCTTCCAAACAATATACTGCTAAGATGAATTTATCATGTTCAGAACATTGAAGAACTGAAAATATCTTTTCATTAGTACTGATCCATTGTTCAGCAACAAGTGGATCAGAAGACCCACTGAAAGAAGGTGGACGTTTCCTCGTGAAGGACTCAATAGAATATTGTTCCCTTCTCTACTCATTTGGAAGTCCAGAATGATTCATAGCTTGTGTAAGTATAGAAATAAGATTTTGCACTCCATCTCCCATAACATTTGTTTGTTCAGGAGGACAATCATTGCATTGTACATTACATTGATCAACACGGTTCCTTCAAATTCTAGCCATCCTCTAAAACCCAAAAAGAATAGTGTGAGAGGAAAAAATAACGCTAGGGAAAAAAATATAATAAAGGGGGAGTACCTTCAATATCTAACATCTTAGGTTACCATAATTCTAGTACTATAACCTATACTTATACTTAACCTTAGGGACATCCCTATACATACCTTAGAAATATCTATAGGGATCTCACTAAAGTTATCGCATCCTAGTTTCCAAAGGTTTACTAAACCTTTCCTCTAATACTAACTGTAGAGACCCTAAGCCTGACGTACATGGACATTACATTACTTTTGCGGAACACTTAGTACATAACAGAAACACACACACAAGGACTGTAATAGTTTAGTGTCTTTGGAAACTCGGAATATAATATTCTAATCATGGTGAAATATCTTCAACATCTCCCATAAAGATCTTCCCTTTTTTACCTAAAATATTTCTTTATATCCTGGGAAAAATAAAACATAAAAGGGTGAGCTCAAATGCTCAGTAAGGGTAAACAATAGAAATATCAATCACATCATATTCATAAGAACATAACATTTTGGAAATCTTAACCTGTAAAAGAGATCATAATATCAAAACATGGGATAAATCATAGTAGTGAAATGTAATCCCAATAATCATAAATTAAAACATGACACTTTGTTTCATACACACATAATCATAGAGAATCATTTATTATTAGTCAAGACTCATTTCCAAGAGTATATTAGTGGACAAAGTCCATTTCTGAACCGAGTTCACTCCTCGTTTCAGTCCTGTTTCACTGAACCACTTTAACCTGCCGTTCCATCCATGTCTCTCTCATGAGATATAAAATCTTTACCCAATGCATTGGAGGGAGATATAGGTCCCACCTATCTCATAATGATACCATTCGTATGTGTGCCACAAAATCATAAACCATACATCATAGCATAACCCACGTAATAAAAATGGGAATCTTAAACATCGTGACATCATAAAACAATTCATATAAGATAAAGGAATTCATAAAAAATAATTCCATCACAACATAATCAAATCAATGTAATAATAGGGATTGAAACAGAACCCTTTATTATCTTAGATGGAAAATAATTTTGATAAAACACTTGAACTCCATTCGTGAGAAAATATCCTTTCTACTTCAAAATCACTTTTCCTTTCTTAACATGTCATACAATTCTAAACTAAAAGAAGTTGATTAAAAATAAACTTCAAAACTTGTAATGGAATATTCTTGGAAATAATGTTTTAGAAATCCATTCATGCTGTATAAGTTAAAAAAACATTCTTCTCGTCCTTTTGTCGGAAAAGTCAAAAAGTACCTCATACGAAAAATGACAAAAGATTCCTTTCATATCTTTTACTAAAAACTCACAGAAGGGTAAAATTGGATTGAAACAATTGTAGGTGGATGGAAATAATATTAAATATTGGGGAAACATGGATGTGGATGATAAAATACACCCCAGTAAATTTCAAAGTATAAACAATCTCGGATAAAAATGAGATTGTGATATTTTCCCTTACCTTAGGTCCAATTTGCTTCGTAAGTATCTGAACCTCCTGTATAATGATTTAAATAATGTCATTGACTTGTTCCAGAATCATACTCATTGTTATGATATAATATATGGTTCACTTATGACTTTATATTACCCGTTCTTTTGTAAATTCCATGTTAAAGTGCGTTTTGGGTAAAATGGTTTCATTTGTCGTCCGTGTTTTGACTTGTAATTATTCATATGATTACTTAGATCATGATTACTTAATTCTATAATATAAAACATTATTTATATATAATATATATTTAGAATATACATATATATAATAGATCAGTAAATAGAAAGAAATAGACCGTTCATGGAGAGGGTAGGCCGTACGTATGCATGAACGCTGTTTTCGTTTCCTTATTGAGTTGAATGGAATTAAGTAGATGACATACATATATATACACACATAAATCCAGTATCATTATTATGTCATATATTTCCTGATTACTTATTATATATACATTATAATCATTCATGAATGGTTAACGTGGAGAATGAATCTCATCGCGTTGTGGAGACGGTAGTCCGTACGTACGCACGAGCGATGATATCGTTCTCATGATCATGGAATTGTATTGGAGTGTATATATACTCTTTCATAATCAATATCACTTTACAATAATAATAATATATAGTTATTAGGTAAACCATTTTACCCATCCAAGTAAGGTGGTGGTGGAAAATAGATTACACCACGGCGTGGAGACAGTATTCCGAACGTACGCACGCGCAGTGATTTCATTTTCCGTAGGATGGATAGATGGTGAAATAGGGTTGTTTCATAATTATAATAACATATCATTATATGAGTTATACTGATGTTTTTACTTCATAATGAAACAAAATAAGAAGAAGAAGTGGAAGAAGAAATAAAGTTGAAAGAATCGATAACGGACATTACCTCTTCTTTGAAGCGTCTCTTTGAGTCCTTCTCTTAGGGCACTAAAATTGGTATTTTAAGAAGACCAGGACCTATAGGATGTTTCTAGGGAAGTGGAGAAGAGAATTTGGCAGGGGTGGGACGAGCTTGAAGGCTCAAAGTGGTGTGAGGAAGAGAGGGAGGAGGTTCCCTTTTATAAGGGAGGAGAGGAGCACCTTTGGAATAACTAAAAATATTATTTTATTATAAAGCCAAATTCGGTTTTAAATTGCTTAAAATTGATTTATTTAGAATATAAGGTGGGGAGGGGTCGAAATAATCTCATCCGATAGTGTTTATACAAGTTTAGGTTCCTATTTTAACATTATAATTTATTTTTAACTTTAAGTTAGATAATTTTACTTTTACCGTGTCTTTTTGTGTTCTTACACTATAAGTTTAATAAAATTACTATAATAAGCTAAACAAACCCCAAGTTGTTTATTATTAATATATATAACCTTATCTGAGTCATTTGGAAGAACCTTATATTTTTAGGAATAAAATAACAATTAATAATATAATATTTGTTTTAAAAACTATTTTATGTCAATTTTGACACTATTTAGTAATTGATTTTTGTGAAACTCATAACAGAATGATTAGTTAGAAAAAATTAAATTAAATAAATAATAACATGTCATATTAACCTATAAAATTAGTGTAATTCCTAAAAAGTCTCAAATTACATTTATTTTGGTATTTATAACATCAATTATGTCAATATTTCATTAATAAGATAATTACTGCATCATCTTTATGTCATAAATAAATTAAATTATTTAATGTATAAAAATTACAAATAAAATACAATTATGTAGGAAATATTCTTATATTTCTAATTAATATTTATAATCGAATTTATCGTATGTATAACCCTATAGTAAAAATTATTTACTTATTAAACTTGGATTTTAACTATTTTAACCCTTCTTTAAATAAATTAATAATAAATGTCCTAATCTAATCCAAGTGGGCCTAAATGGTCATATTTTATTCCTAAGATTGTTTTTTGTCGAATTACACTTATCCAATAGAATTAGGACATGTGTTAGGGTAATAATAATATCATTTTTACCCTTAGTTACCCTATTTACTTTTAACCGTGGTAAAAAAAAGTAAAAAGTTACTATTCACCAAAAATTATTTTCATCTCATTGAACCACATTTTACTTACTGATATCAACCGTGTCTCTCGGATTTTTGAAATTCCACTCACAGAAGCGGTAAAATTAAGTTTTATGAAAAATTCATTTTTTAACTACAACTTAGTGGTTTCACTATTCATCAAAAAATGAAAGTTTCCAGAAAAATACCAAAAATTAGGCCTAACCTATATTTTATATTAAGAACTGAAAAATGATGTCTATTTTACCATATTCAAAACATATCAGTTGTGTTACTTAATTTAAAAATTAATTCCCGTCGTCAAAACAAATAACGTGGTCTTAAGAGATAACAACTATCAAAAGATTGACACTTGTTTATGTCTGGTTTAAATGTGATATTACATCCAATGACCAAAATTGTATTAAATTTTAAAAATATATTCTAAATATACTTTAAAACCACTCAAATTAATAATTTATCACTATTAATTATTTCAATTAAAAAGGTTGTTTTTAATTAAAATTTTGTAATTTTCACTATTCATCAGAAAATGAAAGTTATCCGAAAAGTACCAAAATTTCACCCTAAGATAATTTCGATATTCCGAATCCAAAAATGATAACCATTTTGAAAAATAAAATTTACAAAATTTCAAAAAGTGGTTATTACTATTCATAATGGCTAGTTTTAATAATATTTTAATAGCATATCGTTGTTTAGTGAAACTCGTTATTGCGTACTACACACGCCATCGAGGAAGGTCGCGATTGCATGTAATGCAAGTTAATTCAAGGATGTGTGTTGTGAAAGCTCCTTTTGATGTAGCGTACAACACAAGACATTAATGAAATTAAAAAGAATATTTTTCATAAAATCTCGGGGTGTTACAGTATCTATCTCTGAAACGCATGCAAGGAATTGAGTCTGCATACGTCCTCTACCAGTAATGCCGACAGTAACTTCTGATCAATGAGTAGTGGAAACACAGGTGCACCACCCGGCGGGGCTATCTGTAGCACTGGTCCCTGAACTGAAGCCTCATCGTAAGGTGGACTATCCACACAATCATGTATCGGAAGCCTTGCTACCTGTCTATGAGGATGCATCCTGATACGGATCAAGATGTACTATAATCAGAAGATTATTCCTGGTGAGATGAATCTTATTTAAGAAGATCATAAGGAGACAATTATGCGACCTGCGTTTTCAGGTATAGAGACAAAAAGCAGAATTCCGGGTCCTGGTGTATGGATACGTTGACTGCCCCACCAATAGTAGACACCCTTAATCTAAAAGTTGAACTAAAAACATTCAACACTATTGACCCAAAACAAAAGCAACAGACTATTAGTCTTTGAGGTAGAACCAACCACCTTTGATACCACTTTTTCACGACATGTAACCTGGGGCCCATGCCATGACATACCCCAAGACCGCCTCCAGAAGACCAGGGGTTGGCGATTAGCGTTGAAGCCATCAACCTGAAAGTGAGAGGCATTTTCCTGAGTAACTGTACATATGCACACACAAACACGTCCCAAATCTGGAAAAGTAAACAAGCATACCACTAAACTACCACTTAGTACAAGTACAACTAAAAGTAAAATGGGATAGATTACAAACCCAATGATGACTAACTAGAAAACAGAAAAGTAAAAAAGAAAATCTGAATTTCCATCCTCTGAAAATTCTACATGATGGGTAAGTACATAGTAGATGATGGAAGTCATAGAATTATGCCCCGTCCACCTTCTCTCACTAGGAACCACCAAATAATGAGCCACCAAGTCCTCCATCATGTTGGTAGTTGTCTCCACCAGAAAAAACACATGCGGGTGAAGCCCGAGCATGGGTGAGTAACAATATACTCAGTAGGGAACCCAAAACACAAAGGAAATACAAAAAATAAATACAAAAACAAAAAAAAATAATGATCACCAAACATGATCATGAAGCAAGACATGTCACACTAGGTATATTCTAGAGTAGGAAAGTAAGGCCATTAGTTTTAACGTCAAACACCATGGGCTTCGGAATAAATCCTCCTTAAGGAGTATAGTGGGTCTGCCATGTCACATAGAAGCCACTTCCCACTAACCTAGGACTGTTGTGGTACTCATCCCCAAAGAGTATTGTGGGTATGATGGGTCCCACATAAACCGCTCCCCACCGTGGGCATCCTGGGTCACACAGAAGCTGCTTCCCACCTATGGCCATACTGAGGTACTCCTCTGGTCATGTATTTTGGGATTTCTCAGGTCACACAAAAGAAGATATCCATCATGGGTTTACCAGATCACATAGAAGATGCTTCTCACTAGGCTATAGTATATGATCCCCATAGGGTTCCTCGTTAGTAGTATTTTGGTCTCAGCCCACCAGAGGGTTTCCGTATGTAGCACACTTGATCTCAGGAGAACCGCTCCCCAAGAAATTAATCAAATTAAAAAATCCATGAAATACTTAATAGAGTATACCAAAAGATCCACCTCTTCATGAGGGTTCCAAATCTACAAACAGATCATCAATCAGAAGCCTGGTTTTCAAGTTATTGACATTTTTCCAAGAAGGGGATGGTTGGGTCAAGGTCTTGTCTGACCTAGTCATACTGACCTGATGTGACCCAAGAATGCTGATCCGACCTAGACCCATACCATCATGGGTTTGGAGTAATGGGGTGGGTCCAGCCCGTTGGGGCAGGTCCAAACTGCTGGGTGGGTCCGGACACTGGACTGCCTAGTCCGCCAGAGGAGACCCAGTTCTCCACTTGTCCGGGAAGCAGCAAGAAGCAGTGTCTAGCTCTCCTCGCTCTGTGGGTCATCTGCGGGGCTGACGCCTTCCACCATGGTCAGTTGAACAAGGCCTGTCACCGAAATTCTGATCAACCCAACCGATCAGATGTCCTGCTCGTGGTCAGTGATAGGGTTCCTCCAAGATCTGTGACCCGCAACTACGGGCCGCTCCACCGACGTGGCTGAAGGGCCATGTCTCTGCCACCAACCATCAGCCCAGCTGGCAGATCCTCCTGGAATGCCATTGTGGTGCATCATCTGTATCCCATGGAAGTTGTTGGTGCTGGCATGCCTTTGGAATCTTTGGCGGACCACTGGGTCCGCACCAGTGGTCCATTCATCGCACCGACTGTGCCTCTAGCCTCTGGGGGGGGGGGTATCACATTCACTGTGAAGGCCTTGAATCTTCCTTTCTACCCCTTTAAAAATTATTGGCCCTGAGAAACACACAAGTAGATGAGCTCGATCCTTGTTCATGTCAGCTCACACTCTCCGCGTTATATTTTTAAATTGGGGGGGGGATGATGTTCTATCAACAATAATTCAATCCTAAATAGAAAACCCAAGAAACATCACTCTCCCACAATAATGGAAGATCTATGGATCAACCTATTCGTGGGTTGATCCATGTTTTTCATTTAGAATAAATAACAGGTAAAACATAAAAAAATAAACCCATACCTCAACCAACATTCGTCATTAAAGCTCTCCTCCCTCGAGGGTTCAAGATCCATTATTATTCGTCACTTACCAGTACCATTCTTCAAAAGGTGTCGTCATTACTAGTGATCCTGTCAGCATTCATCTTAGGAGAGGAATTTTTTCGTAGGTCCATTAGAGAAAAATTCCACCAATTGATTTCCCCAACAGGTTATCTCATTAAAAGGAAACATGTCGAATCATTTCTGTTACACTACGACATTATGTCGTTACACTATTTCATTAATGAAAAAACATAACTATTACGCTACAAAAAATTATCCATTAAAGAGTTTTATTTAATGATCCACGTTGCTGCGCTGTAGTGCCATCGTCTTCTGCTCAACGGTGAGAAATAAAATAAAATAACTTTTTAAGTTATTTTATTATTTTATGAAAAGACTGAAAACTAACTTTTCCGTCTGACATTTTCTAGTAAAAGTTAAGCCCTTTCTAGGTGAGTCCCAACATTCCGAGTTTAATGTTTCCCTATGATTTTTGATCTGAGTGCCAGTTCAAAATTTAGAAAAACCCGCTCGCACATTTATTTAAGTAAACTCAAAAAAAATTCAAAATTATTTTCTGTGCTCACCGGGCCTCGAAATCACGTTCCGTCAAAGCGCGTTGTCTCAAAATAATTACATATAATATAAAAAAAAATTATATGGAAATTCCATGATATTACAGTACGTGTAAGATGACAGTGAGAAATGAGATATATTTGAGCCAAAATCTAAAATTTATTTCTTCATTGGATACAAGGATGAGAATTTTTGATATCTACTATAGGATAATGACAAGTGGAAAATCATATAGATTTTAGGTATTTTCTTTAATAAGAAGGTTCTATGAAGAGAATAACACTTGATGGAGTAGAAATATAAAAGAGGAAAATAAACTATTAAATTCCATGTTTATTAGAGTAAGACCATTGGAAGTTCACCACTTATAAATAATTCAACTAAATGCACTGAAATTCTAGAGGTGAGTCCATTAGAAGAGACTCTACAATGTTTAAGGGAGGATGATTCTTGAGTGGGAGAATAAAAAGATAGGTCTACAGAATTTAGAGCAGATCCAAGAGGTTTAGAATAACTAGTATAGGTGAGGATATAATTTTTTTGAAGAATATTTTAGAGATTTGTGATTGATATAAACATTATACTCTTAAGAACTAGAATATTTAGAATAAGAAATAATGATTAATTATTCAAAATATTGGAAGTTAGTAATGGATCAAGATATTGATTAATTAAAATCCATAAGAATATGGGAGAAGAAGGAGTTATCCAAAGGTAAAACTGTACTGAATAATAAGTGTTTTTTTATGTTTGAAAGGGGAAACTGATGGTAGGAATAATTACAAATTGTGGCTTTTGGAAAATAGATTTCAATAGAAGGAAGGTTTTGAAATATCATAAATATTCTCACCAATAGTTAAAAATTAAACTATACATATGTGATCAAAATAGTAGCATCAGAAGATATATATCTCAAACAGATGGATGTTAATATATATTTCCTTCATAGTGAGTTGGATGAATAAATATACATGAAGAAACAAGTAAGTTTCATGGAATTTTGGAACTAGAACATAATCTGTTAGTTAGAGAAATGTATTTATGGATTGAAGAAGGAATTGTGAAAATGGATTCAAAAGTTTAATGGATTTATATCGGAAGAGGGATTTGAGAGTTACAATGAAGATCATTTATATTACCATAATAATTGGGGTAATGGGAATTTAATTATACTAATCTTGTATATCGATGACATGTTACTGGTTAGACTATATGATATAAGGATTCATAAATTGAACAGTAATTGTTTTAGAAGTTTCAAGATGAAAGATTACAAAAATGTTAATAAGATATTAGAGACGAGGATTGAAAATGATAGAAAATAAAAAACTTTAGAGTTATATTATAAATTCTACATGTAAAGGATCATTGAAATATTTTGGATGGCTGGATGAAATCCAATCTTTACATCTCTTGTTTAACACTTTAAACTATTGATGGTGTAGGAACCATCAATAGAAGAAAAATTTTGGTATATGAATAAATTATAATTTTTATTTTCTATCAGAAGTTTAATGTATATAATGATATATACTCAATTGGATATAGAGTTTTCAGTGGGAGTTGTAAGTTGATCTATATGAAATCCCTAAATAGAAAACTAAGAATCCATCAAAGGGAACATTTTTTATTTTGAAATCAATGTAAGAATTTTCTCTATGTTTTGGGGAGGATGATCCTTTAAAAGGGTTAATGGATGTGTACTTAGATAGAGATTTATAGAACCATGAGAGAAGGACCAATTTTGTTTTTACCTATATAGGAATAATGATAATCTGTATTCTATTGATGTAGATGATCTTTACATTAAGTGAAATGAAAGATGAGTATGTAGATTCAATAAAAGAATATAAGGATCTCATTTGGTTGAAACGTTTGTTGAAGGAGCTTTCAAGAAGTAAGAAAGGATGAATATTATTATGTGATAATCATAGTTCAATTCACATAGTTAGAAATAAATTTTTTCATGAAAAGAAAAAACAAAATTTTAAAGTGCCACTTCATAAAAAATATATTTTAGGAGAAAATGGTAGATCTTTGGAAGATAACCAATAATTAAAATCTTTAATATATCATTACTAAAACATTAGTTCAATAAATGCTGAGGCAATATCATGCCTTAGTGGGGCTTGGGTGAATGAAAGGAAGTAGATAAACACCACATACCATATAAAATAAAGGATATTTTCAATAGAGTTATTGAATTTTACCTAAAAAAAGTATGAAAGTAGGATATTATTAGGAAGTGAATCCAGATTTCAGGTTACCATAATTTCATTCATTATAATTATTTTTACTATATTTTTTATTCAGTAGAAGGTGTTTTGGATAAGTTTGAAGATAATGAGTGTTCAATCTGTCCAAGAATAAGTAGGTGCCTCAGAAGTTCGCATATTTTTATGATATCACATAGGTCTAGAATGTTTTTCAAACAGAAGATGAAACATGATTAATGTTTCTAGATATGTTTACCTTTGCAAACTATTGAGGTCAATAGAGTAACAATAGATCACTAGTAACATTCCAAATGGATGCATTTACTTGAAAGTGGGAAGGTGGCGTTATCCAATCGACAAATTTAATTTTTCTTTAAAAGGTAATGTGGACCCTCTTCATTGGATATATTTATTATATATAATGAAAGAGTGAAGTGTACAATGCATAAGTAATATTAAAATGAGTTAATCCTCTATTATAAATTATTAATAATAGTTTTTTTAGTTGATAATAATATTTTTTCTTCGGATAATATAAACAAGGTTGTAGTGTTCCCCCTAACTCAATGGCTCAGGTGAAGTATTATTATTTTTAACAAATTAATGATTGATTTAATAGTTTTAGCATTTAAGTATTTGTCCCTGATTAGTATGAGACACTTTTTTCACTATATTATTGAATTTATGCACTTTAATGCACTAAAAAATTAAGATAGATATTCAAAACCTTCTAGTTTTCCAACTCAGCCACTTGCGCACAAGACCTGTACTTGAGAAAAAAGTTGTAGTTTTGTTTCATAAGACAAAAATTCATAAATATATTCACTAACCTCAATTGATCTTGATAAATACAAGGAACTTTTTTCATATATGTATTGTTTATAGAACTCTATAGTGAAAAAATATTTTAAGAGACATAGGTACTCAATATTAATTGGAAAATTTACTTCGAATGAAGGAAGTATCCACCTATTTATAGACATGACCAACCCTGGGTGAAAAGTTATTGTATGCCTTCTATGGTGCACACAACTTTCCTCCTGAGCAGAACTTCTCATTTGGATATTGCCTTTAGTGTGAAAACTGTATCTATATTTTGCATACCCCACGTGAAAAATCTATGAATTCCTTCTACTATTCATAAAACATTCCTCCTATGATGAGCATATCATTTTAATGTTTCCTTTATCACACAAACCCCATCTCTATTTTGTGGGGGTACACAACACTTCCTGTGTCGCACAAACCCATATTTCATGCAATTTTAGATCTTGATTTCAAATCATAAATTTGTTGTATTTTGATGTGATGGTCTTGAATCTTTACTTGCATGAGACTTTACAAAAACCCTTCTTCATTTCATGAAACGTTTGAGATTTATGTAAAAATCCTTCATTTTGCAAAAACAAATCTCTAGACTCCAAATTTGGGATCCAAAAAATTGGAAAAACACTAGGAAAAAATGAATCATTCAAAATCGATGCCATTTGTAATGTAAAAACACCTATCTTTCAAACTCCTTTATCAATGTAGTGAATATTGAAAAAAACACAAAACACAGAATTTCCAGTAATGAGAAACATTGATTATAACATTTTCTACATGAAAATGTGCTACAATGGTAGCTAGATGATGAGGATTACATAACTTGACAATTTTCTCTATGAGGAGATACCCATTAAAAAATAGTAATATTATTATCACCTGGGAAAAATTTCTATCCACAACCATTTTTTATCTAGTTAGGACAAGGTACGGTAAGGGGGACTTCAGAAATACTACTTATCACACAGGATGTTGTGGAGGTAGCTAAAAACATCCTACACAGGAGGAGAATAAGTGAGTGTATAAACATCAATAGACATGACATGGACACATTATCTATAAACTATATTATGACATAAAGGATCATATGACACAAGGATGTAGAGAGAAGTGATACTTTTTTTGTTGTACATAAATTTTGAACAAAAAATTATGCTATATAGTGAAATTTTAATTGTATTTTATTTAAAAAACTACATTTTATAATTAATAGATATAATTAATAATTAATAATAATTATATTAATAATAATAATAAATAAATAATATAATTACTAATTAATAATATAATTAATAACTTATTATTTATTTAATTAAAATAATTAATAACTAAAAATATATTATATTTATAAAAAATTAACATGGTAATTGTTATAATTAGTAATTAATTAACATAATTAAAACATATAAATATAAATTATAATAATTACTATCATATTTAATATTTAATAAATATAATTTGTCATATTATTTATAGTTTAATTATTAATAAAATTACTTATTGAAAATAATAATTTCATAAATAATGGAAGTAATTATATAATTATTATTTAACTAATTTGATATTTTTTACTATTTAAAAAATTATTATGTATTATTTTCATTTTTAATTACTATAAATTTTTATAAAATGACTAATAATGATAATAATAGTTCTATAATTATATTAATAATTGTTATAATTATCTTTATTGTCCATGACACAACCAGGAAGGTAATATGGCATGAGGAAACACATGTGTCGTTAGGTGGGTTGCTCAAAAGAGCAATGGGTGCATCATCATAGATCAAACGACCCTCTACCCACTCAGATTCCTAATGTGAGAGATAGGGGTACCCTACTACGGTGTGACAGATGGAAACACAATGCCAAGATTGTTGGCAGGGGATGACGAGATGTGCTGGCCCGTGACACATGCTTCTTGTGTGACTAGGTGGATGACACAACACGATTGATAGGTGACATAACATAATGAATTGTATGTGTCATCGGGTGCATGACTCAAAAGAGCGATTAGTGTGTTGGAACCTATCATCCAATCCTCTACCCATATGGATGTCCAATGTTTTGCGGAGGGGTAGTTTTCTATAATGCGACGAAGGGAAACAAGGCATGACTATGCTGGAAGTGGGGAAACATAGTGTAAATAATGGTGACATGACGTGATGAAAGGTTCCTTATATGGGCCTTTGAGTCATTTACTTCAGGGTCTGTTGGGCCATAATTAGTCGGTCCTTTATGCCACTAAGAACATGGATATTCATGCCAATTTTATATAATGAAATAGGTCATTTGGGTGCCCGCTAATTCTTAAGGGGAGGGAAGATTCTATACCCACTGAAATGATTGAGTGTGTGTATTTGTAGTATGTAATCCCCTTAACCTAGTATAGATTATTAACTATATAGTGGATAATTACTAATTATATTAATTATACAATTAGTTTATAATTATTTTAATAAGATAATTATTATTATTTATATTATTATTTACTATTTAGGAAATATTTAAACCGTGTTATTAATAATTTAATTTTAATTTTTAGATATTATTTATTTTAAATTGTGAAATATTTATTACTACGATTTATTTAATTAATTATTTATTACATCAATTATTTTATTAAATAATATATTTAAATATATATATATATTAGAATAAAAAAAATAAAAAAACATTTAAAAAAATACATTAAGTGTGAAACACATTGATGCTTTATCATAATTCCTCTCTACATTCATGATTAAAAGACCCATTTTTAAAAATAACACAAACCAAACCCATTTTTTAAAACTATTTTTTAAAAAACCCATTACAAAATATTTTTCTCTTATAGAGCCCCCACATCCACATATCAGAATAATTTTCAAAACTCCTCTTTATTGGGGATTATAATCCTCTTTGTGTTCACATTTTATAAGATAATCTAATATATTAGAAATTTTTTAAAAATTCATGACATTCATATTTTTTTTTCTAGGAACCCATTTTTAACTATACTTAGTGGGAGATGTATTATTATCATGCCTCATAAAAAATATAAATTTTTCACATATTTTTTAAAAATAAATAATAAAAACAAATCTTTATGTTTTTGGTAATTAAAATATAAAATTGTAAATCATTTAAAAAATTAATAAATATCTTAAAAATATATAAAAATTAAGAAATTTAAAAACATTATACTTCTAATTTTAAAATTTTTAATAATTTAACAAAATCATTATACCTAAAAAAATTATCTTTGTGTTTATGGTAAATTAATACTTTTAAAAAAATTTAAAAATAAAAACCTTTAGTTATAATATAAAAAATTATAAATTTTAAACAAGATTCATATAAATAGGAAAAAAATTACTTAAAGAAAATAAAATATTTTAAATAATTTAAAAACTATTAAATTTTATAAATGGAAAATAATAATAATATGTCTTAATATTTCAGAAACCACTAAATAAATTAATAAAAATAGGGGAAATTCATCTTTTTTAAAATATAATGATTTTTATTTGATAAATAATGCATTATAAAATAATTAATTCTTTCTGAGATACAAAAATATTTTTTAGAAATGAAATGAAAATTTTTATCTAGAAAAATATTAAAAAACTATTTTGACATTTAAAAGGTTTAAAAATTTTTATTTTCAATTGATATATTTTCTATAAAGAAAGATACTCATTGTTTTTAATAGTATAAACAGTTTTTCGGCATAATTTTTTACTCAATTAAAAAATAATCTACCATTCAATGAAACTTTATATTTCTTTTTAAAAGGTGAAAAATAATTTTTTTGAACAAATCATCCTTTTTACTTAAAGGATTTTTTTTTTAAAAATAACTAAAAAATTTACTAGAAAATCGACTAAAATTATACTAGAAAATACCACTAAATGTTTTCAAAGAAAAAAAACTCAAAACATTACATAGGAAAATACACTACAATATTTTATATTAGAAAAATCACATGAAAAATTTACATTTACATTTACATTGAAAATATTCTTACTAAAAAAAACACTAAAAAATACTAATTAAAAAAATCCCCATAAAATTATAGTGGTAAATTCAACTGAAATTTTATACATGTAAAATTTCTACTAAAAAAATAAACATCAATATACTTCTGGACAATTATGGTAAAACATTCCACCAAAAAAATAAATTGCAAAATGCCAAGGAATAATATCACACATTAATTAAAGTATAAAATTATAATAAACTTTTTTACTAGAAAATTCCACTGAGAATTAAATTTGAACATTTCAATGAAATATTCCATTTGAATACTCCAATGAAAACTTCTACGTAAAATTTTAATTTGAAAATTCTAGTGAAAACTTTCAAAAGAAAATTTTAAGGGAAAATTATATTAAAAACATTACTGAAAAAACCCCATTAAAAGTTTTATATAAAACTATAAATGGAAAGCATCAAATAAATTCTTTGGTGAAATTTTTATTTATTCAACAAGAAAATTCCATTAGAAATTTTCAATTTAAAATTTCATGGTAATATTTTTTAAGAATTTTCAAGTTAAATTTAGTGTTAAATTATTGATTGAAATATTTATATTGGAAAATTCTGATGGAATATTTCCATTGTACAATCCCAATGTGATATTTCAATTAAGAAATTCGGTTGGGATAATTAAATAGAAAACATAATTGGAATATTTTATTATAATTTATTAATGGAATTTTATACTTTAATTATAATATATAATATTATATTGAGAAATTTTCAATAAAACATTTGTGAAAATGATAAGGATTCCACTAGAAAATTCTAGTAGGATGTTTCATAAGAAAATGACCTTTGGAAAGTTGGGTTATATCCAAAAGAATATATCCATATTCGAAACTCGGCCCTTGTTATAGGTTGGAACTTCAAGGTCCTATAACCATTGTCAACTTCCTACTATGGCTATAGGCTAGCCTGTGAAAATATTTTATTCATGGGAGTGGCACGAGAAATGGTCTATAAAAATAGTTGGAACTTCAAGGTCCTATAACCATTGTCAACTTCCTACTATGGCTATAGGCTAGCCTGTGAAAATATTTTATTCATGGGAGTGGCACGAGAAATGGTCTATAAAAATAGTTGGAACCTGACTATAGATATAAGGAACCAATTTTCACATTCATTGTTGATTGTGGCTATAGGGAACCTATTTCTACCATCATTCCTAACTATGATAATAGGTTGGGATTTCAGGGACCTAGACCCATGGAATTTCGAGACTGAGGATATTGTCGGTGACGGGGAATTTATTTTAATATTAATTTCATCATAAAAAATTTTAAATTTTATCACACACAGAGATATAAATGTTTTTTATATATCTATAAAATATAATTTAGTGGAGTGTTATGGTGCCTTTGTGTATATATTGGAGACGTGGGTTCAAAAACATCTGGGTTTTTATTTTATGGACCCTATTTCTACAGACATGGCCATTGAAATAGGGGACATATCGCTTATGGTTATATCCCAAGGGGTATAACAACAATGATTACAACCATGAGCGACCTAGAGTGTGGCTATAGAAAAAATTTCAATTAATAAATTATAATGTAAACTAACACCTGAAAAATTATAGTGAAAATCTATACTAGAAAATTCTATTTTAGGCTTCTATTAGAAACTTATACTATATAATTATTGTGAAATTTTTCCCTGGAAAATTAAAGATAAAAATTTTATAATAAAATATCAGTGGAAAATTTAACTAAAAAATCATAACTATGAATTTAATGGAAAAATTTCAATAGAAAATTAAAATAGAATATCTAAATGGAAAATTTCACTCAGATATTCCATAATAAATTTGTAATGGAATTTGATACTTAAATTATTCACTGGAATATTTTCATTAAAAAATTTCAATTGAATATTTCAATAGAAAACTACAATGGAATATCCCACTAGGACTTCATAGTGGAATTTTACACTTAAATTCTCAACTGGAATATTACAGCGAATAATTACATTATAACATACTAAAAAAATATTTTAGTGGGGATATTTTAATAGAAAATTATATATAAATATTCCAATTCTTATAGTGAAAATTTTATGTAAAAAAAATAATTAGTTTTTTTAGGAATTTATCAATTTGAATTTCCTAGCAGAATATTTCAATTGAATATTTCTATAGAATGTTTCTCAATAATTATTTAATGAAATTCTAAAATGAAAAAACTAATTATAAATTTTCATCATAAAATTAAATTTAGAAATATTAATGAACAATTATATCAAAGGAAAATCCCACTAAAAATTCACCTGAAAAAAAACCCATTATAATATTTTACTAACAAATAACAATTAAAAAATTAAATGTTAAATTATAGTGAAAAATATCATTGTAAAATTTTAATAGAACTCCAAAAAAAGATTATAATTCTGATTGAAAAGAAACACTCTTTATTTTTTTGAAAGTAGACAACTCTATAGTTATATATATATATATAAATATGTAAAAATATATTCTATCAAAAAAATAGAAAAAAAGAAAAAATATACTTTCACAAAATAGATAAATTAAATTGTTTAAAAAATTATAAACTTATTATACCTACAAAAAAATATTTTTCATATTCATGTTTAAGTAATAATTTTAATGAAATTTTTAAAAGAAAATTGTTATTAATATTATAAAATAATAAAAATTTCTAACTCAATTGATTAAAATAGAAAAAAATAATTTTAAAAATAAAACATTTCAAACCATTTTAAATTTATTAAATTTATTATCATATTTTTTTAGTTTACAATTAATCAATTATTTTAGATTTTTTTGGACGAATAATTTGTATTTATAAATAAAAAACCAAATTTATAAAAATAAAACTGAAAATTTATTTAAAGATTAAATATTTAAAATTTATTAAATAATTAATAAAATTTTCTTCACTGTAGAAATATTTTATATGTTTTTAAATATATAGACATTAAAAAATTATGAGTATATTTATTTCAAGAAATAACTATTTCTAGCTAAATTCATAATTTTTTTCTAAAACAATATTTTCTAGATCAATTGATAAAAATAGAAAAATGAATTTAATTTCAAGAGTTAAAAAAATAATTTAATCTTTTTTTTAGTTTTTATTTCTATAAAAAAATATTTTTATGTTTTGAACTAAATTGAATTTTTAAAAAAATAAAAAATTAATTTATATTAATTTTTCAAAAACAAATTTTTAATTAATTAATTAAAAATATATATTAATTATGTATTCTACATAAAAATAAGTTTTGAATGAATTTAATAGTGTAGAAATATATTATTCCTTATAAATGAAATAGTCCTTTTTAAGAATAGTTTATTAATTTATTTTTACATAGTTTTATTTATATGAAATGAAATTAATTTAATTTTTTGATGGTATGAAAATTTCACTAGAGAGGTCCATTAAGAAACTCTACTGATAACATTCAGTAAAAAAATTCATTGAAAATTGTTGGATGAAAGTTCCACTGAAAAAACACCACAAAATAGTAATGGAAAATCTCATTAGAAAATTATAGAGAAAAAGTTAATTTAAAATTTATACATGAAAAAATTATACTAAAATTACCTAATAACTAATACTAGTGGTCAATCTCACATAAAAAATATAGTGTAATGTCACTTTAAAAAAATCAAGTACAAAATATTATGAGAATATTTCAATAGAAAATCAAAGTAGAAAGATTCACAGATAAATACCGCTATAAAATTTCATTGTGCACTTCTATTGGAACATCATACTAGAAAAAATTAGTGAAAATTTTAATTTGGAAATTTAAATTTATGATTTCAGTGAAAATTTATATATAAAAAATGCATTGTAAAATTCTAAAAGAAAATTTAAATGAAAATTTTCACTCAAAATATAAATTTCAAAATATTTTTTGAAAATATCATTGTAAAATATTAGTGGAAAATTATACTTTAAAATATTATTGAAATAATTTTAAAAAAATCATTGTAATATATAAGTAAAAAATTTTGATGAAAATTTACAGTAGAAAATTCCACCGTAAATATTATTTTAATTTTTTTTATAAATTTTAGAGGAAAATTTGAATTGGAAAATTTCTCTAAAATTACTTTCTAAAAATATTATATGTAAAATTTAACTAAAAACCTACAATGAAAAATTTAAATATAAAATATAACTAAAAAATTACATTGGAAAATCATTTTAGTGAAAAATTACACTGAAAATTGCACTGAAAAATTATAGTGTAGTTTTTCAGTGGAAAATTCCTTTGACAACCTTCATTAGAAAATTTAAAAATAAAAATTCAAAGAGTAATTATAATAAGAACATCCATTTTTCAAGCCAATACACTTAACCTTCACCTCAATAATAAGTGGTCTTTATTGAGCAGTAAAATACCATTCAAATATTCGAACAAATGACCAAAAGAGTCTCTATAAATGATGCCAATAATAATCAGCTCATCCAGAAATATGTCATCATCAATATTAACAATAAATGTACCACCCACAGGTGGAGACCGATGATTAAGAAAACAACACTATGTTATCAATATAGGGTACTATTTTTGGTTCCTACAAACATCATGATAATTGATTTCCCTTTGTATCTATGAAACATTTAGAAAAAAATTGATGACTAAACAAGAAGCATTTCATCATATACAGATGAATTAAACAACTATATAGACGTCCAGAAATATTTCTACTGATAATGAAAGAAACCATTAATCCAAAGTTCCCCCTATATTCCAAATCTGAGATAGAAGTGGGATCAATTACATTCCCTATATATCCCATAATGGTTCCACAATGTGATATTAAAATAATGAATGTAACCATGTATCTTTGATTTTTCCACAAGGTTGGAACATGAATTCTGAAACAATATTACATGTCCTTAAAAAGCCAAAAGTGGGAAAAAACTCCATGAAAAGTGTCAAGAAAAAATATTTGATTTCAAGTTTCAAATACATTATCCAAATAATCATACATAATTTGTTATAAGTAATTAAAAATAGATACATTTCCAACTATTTACTTGAATTAATTGAATAATCAAATTCTTTTCAAAACTAAATAAAATTTTTTCTCCTCAAATTTAAAAACAATTAGTAATATTTATGATAGCTCTTCAGTCTCTATAATTTAATACTTAGTTAATATTATACATGCACCAACTAGATAAATCATCCTCAATAATATCCCAAACCACTGAATCATTCATACCAAGAGGAGTAGGTGAATAAATATACCTATAATAAGATTTACATAACCATAGATCCTATCGAATTTTAACTAAAACCCCATATAAATGATGATTATAAATACCTTCACTAACAAAAGTATTTTCACCCAAAATACTATGATAAATAAAACTAGGCCTTTGACGAAGATGGGAATGTAACACATCACTTCATGGGAAATATTTGGCTTGCAGGACTCGATCATAAAGAGAACATGAAAATAAAATCAATTTCCAATATTATTTTTCTAATAAATCAGTGTTAAAATTCACTATACGCCTAAATTTCAAACCCCAATATGCCTTAAGTGTACACAAATTTTCCCACAAAATCCAATATTTCTTCTTCTTCCCATCAAATTTCCCCCATTTTGTTTTAAAATTATGGATATAGTTAACAAACATGACCATTAGATAATTTAAATAAATACATAACATATGTAATAATAATTTGGTCCATTATCTTGACTTTTGAAAAATTATTTCCCATCTATCCATGTATCCACTTCTACTTTATAAAAATGATTGAATTAAACATTTCCTTCTTTTTTATTCTAATAATAGCAAGAAAAACCAGATATTTATTATGATTATTCACATTTTTAACACTAATCAAAGATAAAATATCATCCTACCTTTACAATGTAACTCCCTTAATGAAATAAGCGTTTGACTTATGAAAATTGACATTTTCCTCAAAACTTTATGATAAAATAAATAAGATCATAAAACTTATAACATTAATTTTATATAGCTCAAATAAATAATATAAAACCATCTATGAAAACAAACATGTAATAACAAGTTCGTTTCAACTAGCTCTTATTATCTGGAATTGATCCTACACCGCTGCACTAGATAGAAGTTTGGAGAAAACACCAACAATAAATATATATAGGAAAAGTGAGATAATATCTCATAAAAAATTACCCAAGATAGAATACTAGTTCTAGAGTGGTCACCATTAATTGTTATCTTATAAGACACCAAAGTGACACACCTCAAGATATTATGAATCTATAATTCATCAAAACCACACTTTTATAGATTAAAATTAATAAAATACCATTAAAATTTATCGTATTACTTCATCAAATCAAGAATTAAATCTACAATTCCTTTCTTTACTTATGATATAACTTTCATAAAGTGAAAAATTTCAGGGTAAATGATAGAATTATCAACGATCTATGTAATGGTTTATATTTTACTTGGACCTTCCCTCTTTCTTTCAAGGATGTTTCTTAGTGATTTAATGGTTTAAGGGATTTTGGAAATTTTATTTTAAGTGTTTTTTTTCATTTAATTTTTAAATTACTAAATATAAAATAGTTTTAGAAATAATAAGTGTTTTATTTCTAGAGATTTATTTGGAGTTTCTAAAATGTTTTAAAATAATTTTAAATATTTTTTAAAGTGGATTATATTTTTATGTCATTAATAAACCCTTGTAATAATTAATTACCAGTTTTGTTAAATAATTTAATGTTCTTATGAGAAAAATTACCCATACGTCGGGACCACTATCTATGTAAGGGTAATGCTATTTTATAAAGTTTAGGTATGTGTAAGATCAATTTACCCTTATGTGAGCCATAAAATAACAATGCATAAGGGTAAAACTAGTTACCATTATATAGAACACATAATGTTCATATGGTTAAGGTGGAATTTTCAAAGTATAAGTAAGGGTAAGATTGAGTTACCCTTACATGATCTCTCGTATAGTGCTGCATAAGGTTAAAAAAGATACCATTATGTAGACTCCCTAATCTGTGTAGGGGTAGAATTTGTAGCCCATTTATATATATATTTTTCTTCCAATTCAATTTGTAACCCTGTTGGGGACCTTTTCGATGATCTTAAATACTAAAATCATGTAATTAATATCTTTTGATTAATTTAATGATTCATAACTCTATTTTGTAAGATTTTAATTTCTCCATAATTATGTTTCAAACTTAAAATTGATCATTAGGGAATTAATTTAGTTATTCATTATTGTGTATCTTTGAATACAAATTAATGCCAAAATTTAAATACCCAAACCCTCCTATATTCCTTCTTACTTTGTTTTTACTCTCATCCAAATAACCCAAAGACCATCTTTTTGAGTTTATGAGCATTAATATATTTTCATAACTCTTCCTTTACAATTTCCAGGCATATAAGAACCCTCTCCTCTATTCTTTGGATAAACCAATTTCTAATAAAAAAATACCAGGCATGGGATTCATTTCTTCTCATGTTATTTACTATACAATTTTAAAGATAATATGCTTTATTACATTGGATTATTATGGAATTAAACTTAATAAACAATAAACTAGAGTAATGAATTGAAATTCTTCATAGTTATTGTAATCACATGTCTCTTCACCATGTTAATTGTTAGTATTTTATTTTACTTGATATTATGCTATCTATAATTATTAATGGGTTTAGAATGCTTTTTATGTTATGGTTTAGACTGATTAATATTATAATTTTTTTTAAGGAATTTAAAGCTGATTTTTTTCGAGACAAATAATTAAAGGGGAATATTTAAATAAAAATTCTATTCTTATGATTTGATGGAAATCAAATTGATGGTTAATGTATGTTTAAATGAAACTATTCTTTCTTATGTTAAGGGAATTAGCTATATAATTTGAATATGGTATTCTTGTTGATGGAATAATAAAGTGACATGTTTTTATTGAATATTCATCCTTAAAGTTTTATAAAACACGAGTTATTATTAAAAGCTTGTTTAAATAATTTATAGTTTTTAATATCTGATGCCTTGGGTTACCTGTGGTCATGACCTATGGTAAATGAATTGGTTAGTTCAAGATGGTAATGAACTAGTTGTTTTATAAAGACAAATGTTTGGGGCAAAGCTAACCCATTTTCTTGTGATGGGTGAATGCCTTGGTTTTTAAGGCTTAGTTTCCCCAGTGAATTTTATTGTTTTATTACTTCCATCAGTGATTTATCTAAAATCTAGACTTAGGATGCAACATGATGAGATCCTGGGATAGCTGATGGTTTGGTGAGACAACAGTGGGGAGGCCAGGGTTTATGGAAGTATATGACGCTTGTGATGGCCACATACATGATGATACACATGGTGGTGTCGGGGATGAAACCATGACTAAAATAACAGGTTGAATATGGTATTTCTTATTAATTTTGTGCCTAATTCTAGGATGTTTCCTTGACAATTAATCCGACTTAAAGCCTTGATGATCTGGTTTCTCATTTACCTATATTCCTTTCCCTTCTACTTGAAGTAGCTAGCCGGGCTTAGTTTATTAATCTCTTTTGCGATAACTTAGGATGAGTCTTATAGTACCTAGAATTATAAAATTTAAATGAATAATAAAATTTTTAACCCATGGTTTATGCAGAATGATAATACTGATAATCTTGATAAATAATGAGATTAGTTGGTTAATTCTAAGAGGGATTGGGTATTAGATGATGATCATGTTAGGTAATGTTATATTAATGTTAATGGTTAATTAAAATAATTAATGTAATATATAATGTTTAAAGGAAATAATTAATTAAATAAGAGTCTTATTAAAACGTTGTGTTCTTATAGGATATCTAATCATTAGCAATGGTAACCAGGGGTCCGAGTGGTAATATCTATAGTTTAACATAAGTCTAGGTAGTTTCCTATACTATGATTGTGATATATATATATATATCCAGTGTGTTATTTTATTTAATATGCTACACCACCCATATTGGTATGGAGAATAACACCCAATATACTATGGGAGGGTATTTTCCCCATCATTTAGGTTTGAGAGGAATTGATGGATAATCACACCCTCTTACCCTGCTCTCTTCTATTATTATTATTATTTTCTAGTTTTCATAGTTATTATGTTTCCTATATATGCATTTAGAGGGATTTAATGGATTTTTGTTATTTTAAACACATTTATCTTTAGATATAGTATCCTAAGGATTATTATAGGTATCCCATATATTTAATGCGATGGATTGAGGGATAATAATTGACATATGGGATGTGGTGGCTCTATGAGCATACATGTTTACTATTTGGGGATGTTCCATGGGATGGTGAGATGATGTGATGGATGGTGTTCATGGTATGTAATGAGATATGTGATTCACAAAGCACATGTGATGATACTTTATCCCATGTGTCTTTAGGCTAAACTACTTTTAGAGAGATATGGATAAGGATGTGCAACATTGGGTTAGAGAAAAAAACCATTAGGTGAGTGGTAATAAGGTACTTTATTTTAATATTATATTATTTGATCACTTTTATGTCATACTTAGTGAAATATCCATGTAAATTTTAAGAACTTATCATGCTTGTTTAGGTGATGTGTTAGCTTCACTTGTTGTTCAGTGGGTTTTAGTATGCTTCCTTTATCTTTTAAAAAAGAGTATCTAGGGAAGTTCATACCGAGTATTACTATTATGACCAAACTATATATATAAACTATATTTTATATATGTAAGGGATGGTTAGTGATTATTCTAGACTTCACTATCTCAAGGATGTAGTTCAAGCACTATTTGGCCTTCGTGGTCACTACTGAGGATATATTTTGGTAATTTTATTTTATTTTAAAGTTATTTAGTTGTGTGAAAGTATGTTTATGTATTTGGAATCTCTATTTAATTTTGTTATAAGTAGGTATTGGTGGGTGTTTCTATCTTATATATTGTTTCTCAAATCTTATAGGGTAATTACTCTCATCAGTGTGTATGGTATAACCTTGGTTCTAATCTCCCTACCATGACCAATTGGATGTGGGATTCAGGTTCCGTTATATAACTTCTCAAATTTCTGGCCAATGTGGGGTACCTCTAGGGGGAGAGGGTTGAGACGGAGTGATATAAATGGTCCAGGTAGAGGGGTTTGATGTAGTTCAGAGGTTGGAATTAGTGAGCAATGCATGGGTTGTCATGGAAATATTTTCAAGTGATCTTATTATGAAATATGAACAATGGGTACTAGCTAGATTTTTTTTTATTTAGGACTCCTGTGATCTTATGCATGTACCTTTAAGTTTACTAAGCCTATGAAGCAAAGTAATTCTGCTAGAAGGGTAGAGACCTAGGAAAGGATCATGTATAACTCTTCTTTTATCCTATGTTTCAAATGGGTATAACATGAGATTATGTTGAACCTTAAATAAAAAAATTAATCTTAAATATTTCATATTCAATGTTTAGGAGTTCTTAATGGTTTATTATTTTTTAGGTATGGATTAAGGCTGATGTCTCTATCAAGTTCATGTTGGTCAGGTCTAAATCGTCATGTGAGGGTAGTTTTAAAGATTCTTAATGTATTAGAGCTGTGGTATTGGGTTATTATATTTCTAGACAGAAGGGTTTTACGAAAGTGGATGGTAAGTCCCAACCCTATTCATCTCATTTCTATAGGGGTTGAGGATATCAAAACAATTCCAAGGGATAATATTCATATTTTTCATTTTCAACCTTAGGTCATCAGTAGTGAGACTACCCATCCTTTTTCAATAGAAAGAGTGAAACAAGTGTCCCACTGTAAGTTTCACTGTTGAGGCTATTTTAGCCAATGCAATATCAATAGGGTGCTCCAAATTTGAATTAGTAAAGGGGAGATGGAGAATATATAAAAAAACCCCATCTTGATCATCGACCTTAGAGAGAAGAGTTTAGACATGGTGGTGGTCTACATCAGAGTTAGATTGGCCATGGGGCTAGTCAAGGCCAATGACATACTTTGGAGTTTCCAGTTCTAGGCATGCTAGAAATCGTTCATGGTACCCTTTTATTGTTTTCTACTTGGGTGCATGATTTTTTTGATTTAGGAGCTACACACTCTTTCATATCTCTCACCATAGTCCATGCTTCAGGACTTGAGGTAGAGATGCTTTTAGTTCCCTTGGAAGTAACTATTCCAATTTGAGGTCTATCTTAGCTGTATAAAGAATATAGAGACTATGAGCTAGTTTAGGGGAATAAATACTCTTATTGAGAGTTCATAGGTTTATGGATAAAACCATATAACATCACCCTTGTCAAGTACTAGATGTATTTTGTGTAGGATATCATGGATTTATTTAAGAGGAAGATTATCTTCTATGATGATGATGGATATTCTTCCATTTTTGTTGGCGAGAACAACCGTTAGATGGGTCAAAGGTATATTCAGTACTTTTATTACTTGATGTAAGATTCAATGTTGATTTTTTTATAGGATCATAAGGTGGTATTTGATATGTTTTTGGTAGATTAACGTAATGTATTCCCTATGGAGGATGTGGTTTTACTCCCTTTATGAGTGTTCAAATTTGGGATAGATCTATAACAAGACACTTTTCCAATCATAATGGATCTATATTGATGAAAACATTTTATTTACAAGATATGTGGGTATATATTGGAGATATTTTTTAGTGAGTTTTTGTTTGGATTGGAATACCACCTTGGGGTTCCCTGGTTCTATTCATAAATAATCCTAATAGAATTTTACATATCAGTATTGGTTATCATTGTTTGAATCAGGTGATAGTGAATAAATGTTATCCTCTTCCATGGATTGATGATCTATTCAATCATCTGAAAAGAGATTATTGATTCTTGAAGTTTGATATGTAATTGAGATATCCTTAGATATAAGTAAAGGATGAAGATATACCAAGTGATGAAATTCGATGTCGTTATTGGAATTACGAGTTCCTTATGATGCTGTTATATGTGAAGAAATATCCAATTGTGTTCATGGGGTAGATAAATATAGTGTTCATAGAGTTCCTAGACCAGTTTTTGGTGGTTACAATCAAATGAAATCCTTGTATACTTTGTGTCTTAAGAGGAGAATACAGAGTATTAGAATACAATTTTTGGAGTTCCTTATCATTAAAAACTGTTTAAGAAGATGTTTAGGTTTGATTTATGGGATCATGAGGTTTATTTATTGGGGAATCTTATGTCCCAATTTAGAGTATCTATGGGTCCTTAAAATATCGAGGGGGGTGGTTTCTTAGGCCACCCCTAAGATAGTTTCTGATGTGTGGAGTTTCATTTGTCTTACAAACTATTATAGGAGGTTTGTAGTATATTTATCTTAGGCTGAAAATCCTCTTATTTACATGAACATAAAGAATTAGATTTATTTGTAGACTGACAAGTATAAAAAATATTTCAAGTATTTGTAGAAGAATTTGGTCAGTGCTCCATTACTTTATTTTCTATAAGGAGTTCAGTTTTATGTTTCTATGATGCTTTAAATCTTGGATTGTTTAGTGTATTGATTTAGAAAAGATATATTGTTTCTTATGGGTATTGTGAGTTACATCCCCATGATAATAAATATCCCCCCTTTACCTTGATTTGGTAATAGTTGTGTTTTCCTTTTATTTGTGGTGACATTACCTCATTAGTGTGTGTTTTGTGGTTTTCATCAATCAAAAGAGCCCGAGCTCTATCTTATCCTAGCATGATCTAAACTTGAGGCAATGGTAATGGATGAAATTATTATAGGACTGCAAATTTAATATTTAGTATACACTAGAAAATATTAATGTTGTATCTGATGCACTAAGTTGGGATTCACACAATGATACTATGCATGAATCTAGGACTTTTTGGAGAGTTAAGGAAGGAATATATATGATACATCTTGATATAGTATAGGTTAGTGAAAGAGGTTTTTTTCTAGATGATAGTGTAATCGTATTTTCTTTAGATAATGGAGTCTTCTCAGATGGGGTATTCCGAGGTGGATGTTTGGAGTGACCGAGTTGTCTGTGGTGATGCCCCTGATGGTTGGTCTAAGGATAAAAAACAACCAGTGTTTTTTCAGGGTATGATTTTCATTCCATTGGAAATGTGTGATGTGATTATATATGAGTTCCATAGATCACCCTTAGTGATACATCCTAGTGTGATGAATATGTATCATTCAATGATAGGTACATTTTGTGGGTATGGGTTGATGTGTTCTAATATAGAGTTTGTGTCTTTATGTTTAGTCAGCTGGAAGGTTAAGGTTAAACACTATTTTCCCAAATGTTTTCTCTAACCATTAGATATTACTCAGTGAAAATTGGAGGACTTTTTAGTGGACTTCATCATTATTTTTCCTCAGGAACATGGTGTATTTGATGTTATATGGGTGATAGAAGAACATTTAATAAAATTATCTCACTTCACAGTGATTAAAGAGTCAAGTACAATGGATTCTTTGTTGAGGCATAATCTGGAGGAGGTGGTGAGGCTCTATAATATCATGATGATGATTATTTTTTATCATGGTTCTTTTTTACTTATAGGGTGTAGAGATATCTCCAACATGTTTTTTCTCTCTTAGTTGTTCTTTAAAACCACCTTCCATCCATATATGGAATGTTAGAAAGAGAAAACTATCCAGACTCTTGAAGATAATTTGTGAACTTGTGTCATAGATTTTGGAGCTTCATGGATGAGGAACTTAATTATGGTTGAGTTTTATTACAATAATATTTTTCACTCCATCATTGGTATAAATCCATTTTAATATTTTTGTGACTGACCTTTACATTCTCTATTGTGTTGGACTGGGTTCATAGAGTCATAAATTCTCTAGCCAGAACTAGTGCAAAGCATGATAAATATAGTCTAGGTGATCTGTGAGAGGATGAAGGAAACATTAGATCATCATAATTCCCAATCTAAAAATGGTAGGAGACCTCTGGATTTTTATGTTAGAGGTCATGTGTTCCTCAATATGGATACACATCACATAAAAAAAGGTTTCGTTGTCAGAGTAATATTTCGCAATGTTTTATTGAGAATTTCAACAAAAACCCTAACTCTAATACCCTAGAGAAAGTGGTTATTTTATTAGATTATTATATAGACCACAATAAAGAGGATCATAGAATCATAAGGGGGTAGTGTACAATGGATGAAATATAAATGGTGGGAGTAAAGGCTCATAAGATGGTAGTGTACAATGGAAGAAATTACAAATAAAACATTATGGAATTAATAAATGAATTGATTTATGAATTATAAAATGAAACCGAGTGCAGAAATAAATACATGGACAACATAACCATGAATAGATTCCAGGATATCAATAACTAAATATATAGTGAAGGGATTTCATAATGAAAGACATATCAAAATTTTCATCAATGCCTTGTTCCAATATATCTTAAATTATGGCATGAATAAATAAAATGAGAAATTACATAAAAAAACAAAATTGAGAGTTGAAATAAATTAGTTGCCAATATAAAAAGAAATAAGTTACTGAATAAAAAAAATGATCATATAGTGATAGGATTAAATAATTATAGTCATCTTAAACATACCATCAAGGCCTTGTCCCGAGAAATATTACATAAAAGGTAATTATGCTTTTATTACACCAACTTTGTAGTCTCATGAAAGCTATTAGATCATTGAGGGGCGACATAACTCTAGGACTCAATCATCACATAATACTACAATTTATTTCATTACATATTATAAGATCATATGGTTTAATGTTTCAAGGAATAATGAACATAAATACTTAGAAAAACATCTTAATTTGGCATATCTTATAATATTTTACCTTATAACTGAAATAATTATATGGTATAAAAACATTTTCCCCAATCATAATTATATCTAGGTGTAATCCCCTAAATAATAACTTGGGATTTCATAATGAAAAAATAAACAACCTAAAAAAATAAAGGATATGAGATTGTTGTCATTGGGTGTAAAAAAGGACTAAGGTTTCAAGGTGTCCAGGTTTCTAGATACATACATTTTCAAAGGAATATGAACAATTAAATGATATATAAGTCATTCATAAACATTTGTAAAAATAATGTAGGCCATCCTATTATATTCCCTGAGAGTGTTAAAATAGGTGCACAGTAAGGGCTCATTCACATTACATTGGGATGATAATCGGGATATACCTGACCAAATATTTTTGTTGTTGTAACACGTAGATTAATCTTTTCCAAAGCCACTTCTACTTGTAGTATCCATACAAATATTTTGTTTCTTGTGAAAAAATACACACTTTACTTACCAAAAGTTTGGATGATTTTATGGACATAGAAATGTTCAAGCATTATAATAGCTTAGGAAAAGGATATAATGATAGGGTATATATAAAATCTCATATAAAATATATAAAATAGAAAATAATACCATTGAATTAAAATCCTGGGAGTATAAGAAAAATAAATTTAAAAGACAACAGAAAAAAGGAGTTGAAATTGAGAATGAAAGAGGAGGATTGAGAACCATTACCATGGGTGGATACTTCTTAAAGATAGATAAAGACTCATTATAACCATAGAACTAAAATTTAAATACTCTTGATAAGTATATTGAGATCATATTTTAGTTTAACTTTTTTGTGGAGAGTTATGAGGGAATGGGTGAGTATTTATACTTGTACAGGGGTGGTTTTAAGAGAATAAAAAATGATTATACTATTATTAATGCTAACTACTTTTGGATGGAATTAATTTCAATTAATTTGGTTTTTAATTAAAGATTTAATTTTTTAAAGACATTAAACACATCAAATTTTTTTTAAGGATGATATTTTAAGTTTTCATATGTCTTTACCTTTTAATTTTAACATTTTACATTATTTAACCTATACTGTGGTAAATATTTTTTTACCCTAATAACTTTTTTTGTCTAAAAATTAAATTACCCATATTAAATAATTTTTACATCCTAATTACCAATATTAAATACACTTTACTTGATTAATTTTATAATATTGATAAAAATTAATTTTAATATGATACACGAATTACACATAAAAGCAGTTTTTTAGAAAGGATAAAATCATGATTTCTAAAATGCTGAGCATTTGTTTATAAAAGTAACTCATTATTAATTACTTTATTTCTTAATTAAATAATTTTCTAATAATAAGTATTAATAATTTTATTTCATGATAATATCATTATTACATTTTAAAATATACAGTATTTATAAAAATGGTATTTTCAGTTTTATTAAAAAAATCAATTTTTTCAGAAAATTATAAAAAAATCCTGAGCTAATTTTTATGTTCAAAATAAAAAAGTATATTTATTTTATAAAAACTAATAATATATATATATGAGAATTTTAACTTTTAAATAAAATTTCTTATTTATTGAAAATTAACTGTTTTCATCCTATTATAAAATTTCAAACCACTATAAAAATTATATAGGAAATTGTTAAATTATATTATCATTTAGAATGCGTTTTTATAAGGTTATCTTAAGAAAATAGAATTTATTTTAAAAAAATAAACCTTTATCATTGTAACGCCCCGACCCCAGCTACCCAGAGTCGGTGCATTACTTCGTAACATTGGCATGATCACAAAAGATCAAGTCTCGAAAGACCGATTAGTTTAGTAGCCTTGGAAACACTAGATACATTCGTAAACGTTACATTACATCATAAAGTGAAAAACTGATAACAAAGTCTTCATAGTCCAAACTCATATCCTCTTCTGACTATCCCTGCAGGTCATTCATAAAATACTTCTTCACATCCTGGAAAATATTAAAACATTGAAAGGGGTGAGCTCAGATGCACAGTAAGTATAACAATATTGCGGAAGCTTTCATAAATAAACATTAACATTTAAGGCAATGTATAACTAAAACAAAATCCTTTTTAAACTTGAACTTCAGCATAATATGGCAAAAGTAAGATGAGATAATGCCATTTACTTACTCACATGGATATTCTACTAGTCGAATAATCACATGCAATATCAATAACCACTTTCATAATGAGGGAATGTATAATGCCAGACATTCTGAAACATTTTGTCAAGGCCTCGGCCAAGACGTCTAAAATGATTAAGGCCTAGGCCAAAACCATAAATCAAATTGGGAAAGGGCCTCGACCAATTCCACGTCTAGTTGTCTCATGAGACCTACCGATGCATCGAGGAGCTATAGCGGGCTCCACCCGTCACTTATTAAGTCCAATACATTCCTCATATGAATAGGTTTAAACATATCATAAACCATAACATAATCATATCACATAAAACATGCATAAAGGAAACATAAAATTTCCACATTTCAATCACAAGATATCAATACAACACATTGATATAATAAAAACTCTTTCAAAACCATTTTCAATACCAAAATAAAAGAAAAGTATAACATGGTATTTATTTTTCATTAAAAAAAGGGTATGGCTTGTAGAGGAAGCCGAAACTCAAATAGTGGTCACGGCGGCGGAGAAGTCGTTGTCGCCGCATACGTACGACAAAAACATTCCCTTTTGTCGTTTAGTAAACTCTTCGTATAAAAAAAGATTCCTTTTGAATAAACGTAAAAGTCAAAGTGGTTTATACACCGTATAAAAGAAATTTGTGTATAAAACCAAATATGCCTCAATGAAAGGAGATTGAGACTAAGTCCTTACAAATATCATTTTTTAAATAAAATACATCTATAATGTGTATTCAATATAAGTACACATAAATAATGCACAAATACAAGATATGACATAATAATATCATGACATAATTTGAAAGTAGGAGATTAACCCAAAGAATAGAAATTGGGTTAAGAAGTTCCCTTACCTCGTGTCTGACTTGACTCAACCGTTCTTTAACCTCCTGAATAATAAACTAGAGTTAATATATACCTTATTAAGAACCATTTTCAATTTCATTATCCTTATTATATAACTTATTACAATGATATGAACATTATGTAATTATTTATGTTAATAACGGTCGTTTTGTCGATCTTTGGTACTTGAGTCAACAATAAACTTCTTATAATTACAAGTTGTTTATGTGGTAGAATATCCATTATCTCTAGAATTATATTCATGATTTAGATGTCATATATATCTTATATATCCAGTATATACATTCATTTATAATATTACGTAACATTTAGAGGTAAGAAATGAAATGCACCGTTCATGGAGACGGTAAGCCGTACGTACGCATGAACGCTACTTTCATTTCAATTTCATATTTAATGGAAAGAAATCATAATGATATAAATTTATAATATAATTCCAGTATAATATAGTGTATAATACCATTTAGTCCATCCTTTATACATCCCACATATGGCATTAACGATTCAAATCACTTTGAGGGGGTGGTAGTCCGCACTTCCTAAAATGAAATTATCGCATTTTACCCATAATGGAAATCATAAAGTATGCCATAAATGAGAAATACAGAAGCATAAGTAAAACATAAACATATTTTATATCATATATAAATATAGTGACATCTTAATGGCCACCTTTTAAGGTGTTATATGAGTGTTGAACAATCATCGTTTCGTGTGGCAGAAATTCGCCATCCACAGAAACCGTATGTTCTTTAACCATTAGATGTAGGTGTGTGTAAGTGTAGATAGAATCCTTCTTATAACAACATCCTAGTATATTGAGGATACTGGTGTTGTTACAAAAGAAATGAATAAAAAGAGTTTAGGGGGGTTGAAGAAGAAAAATAAAACAAAACAACATTAGAGAAGACATTACCTCAAAATCGGGTAACTCTTTTTGATTTGAGCCAAAGGCTTCCTTGGGAAGAGTTCTGCCCAAAGTGAGGCTTCTAGGAGTAAGAGGGGGAAGTTGGGAGAGTATTTGGGCAGAGTTTTGCCGATCCAAATGGCTTTATGGTGTGAATAAGGTGGGAGAGGTGGGGGCCTTTTATAAGAGGAGAGGAGGGGCTCTTTTGGAAAGATTGAAATGTTACATTATTACACAATGATTTTCGGATTATAAAGGTCCCACACTTATATAATCCGTGGATAAGGTGATAAGGGTTCGAAATCTACCCATACAATAGTCTTTGGACAAGTGTAAGCCTTGGATTTTACATTATCTTTTCATTTTATTAAAATCGTTAAATAATGAGGTCATCGCTGCATCATAATGATGTCATAAATAAGTTAATTTATTTAATGTATAAAAATTATAAAAAAAATACTATGATGTAGTAAATCTTTTTAGATTTCTAATGAATATTTATAGTCAAAATTTTGACTTGTGTAACCCCACTTAAAGTCTTTTTTAGTAAAATAACTCATGTTTGTGTCAATTTAATTTTAACATTAAATATATATATATTAATGTCATTTTCAACCAAAGTGGCTCCATGGGGTCCCCAAGTTGACCCATGGGTTTTCTTGGTCGGCCATGACTCATCCAATAGGAGTAGGAATAGTGTCAAGCTCATTTCATATTATTAAAACATTATTTTTACCTTAAACTACACTAATTACCTCTAATCACGATTAAGAACTTAAAAGTTACTATTCACCAAAAAAATTATTTTAATCTCATTGAACCACATTTTACTTCTTAATGACAAGTATGTCGGATTTTTGAAAATCAAATCACAGAAGTGTTAATATTTCCTTTAAATGAAAAATCAGTTATTTAACTACCACTTAGTGGTTTCACTATTCATCAAAAATTGAAGTTTTTCAGAACAATGCCAAAATTTCACCCTAAGATATAATTGATATTCTGAATTCAAAAATGATGTCTATTTTACAAAATTCCAAACATATAAGTTGCATTAATTAATTTTATAATTAATTCCCGCTGTCACAACAAATAGTGTGTTTTAAGAAACAATTTATATCAAAAGATTGACAATTGTTTATGTCCAATTTCAATGTTAAATTAATTCTAATGACCACCATTGGATAAAATGGTAAAAATATATTCTAATTATACTTTAAAAACACTAAATAGTATAATTTATCACTATAAATTATTTTTATTAAAAAAGTTGTTTTTAAGTATTTTTCACAATTCATAAAAAATTAGAAGTTCTCAGAAAAATACCAAAAATTCAACATAGGATAATTTCGATATTACGAATACAAAAATGAAGTCCATTTTGAAATATAAAATTTCTATAATTTTAAAAAGTGGTTATTACTATTCATAACGACTACTTTGATTAGTCGTGGTGTTTTAGAACTCGAAGTTGCGTACAATGCAATCTATTGTATTATTGAATGAGAAGCGTATCGTGGAAGCTCGAGGTGTTACATTCTACCCTCCTTCAATAAATTTCATCCTCGCAATTTGAAATTTTTCTTTGAAAATAAAAGGTTGAAAAGAGAAAATACCTTTGAGGAAAACCCACATCAGAAATAAGGTTAATAAATATATAACATTAAAAGAAAGCAAGATAAGTACAAAGGTCACCCGAGATAGCCCATTCTAGGATTCCATGAAAAGATGGATATGGAGGAGAAACAAACCATCAAGGTCTGATGGAGAGTTATAGAAAACAGGATTAGGAGAAAGTTTAACTACAAGAAAATCACAAACTTGTGATTGGTTAAACGATCATTGATTCCCCAGTAGGAAAAGTTAACCGACAACATTTTTGTTTTGAGTTAACTTTTATAATGTTGAGGAATTTATTTAGGAGATTTACTAAGAACGTAAGGGAATATACATACTTGTTATGTATACTTTCATTTTTTAATAATTTTTTACCACAAACCCAACTTTTACTCCAAATGGTAACGGAACTCAAAAATATTCTTTTTATCCTAATTGTATAAGGTTCCAAATATTAACACATGCCATTTAGATTAGTAAAACTATTTTATAATAAGCAGGGACTTCCTGTAGGCTAGTGGTAGGAAATAAAGGCTTGTCGCACTATGGTTGTGGGTTCGATTCCTGCAGCTTTGTCCGACACGACGTGTTATTCCCCACCCTGCAGGTTGTCCTTTTCCTAAAACTACAATATTATAATATTACAAAAATAATCTTCAGAAATGCTTTAACCTTAAACAATACTATCCAAAGATCAACTTAATCCACTCCAACCTTTATAGTTATCCAAAATACCTATGTCCAGACTTTCTCTAAAAGGTCTCTTAATTCCAAAATCAATTGTAACATCAGATTCCCCAAACAAAGAAAAGTTTCTCTTATTGTCACATACTAAAAATATGATTACCTTAATCATATTAAAACCTTACTGAAATCAAAAAGTACTGCAGTACAATCCATATATATATATCACATTATTCTTATAACCAGAATATAATCCTTGAGTCCAAATGCACCAATACATTAATTATTTTGCTTCAACTGTAGTCATAGCATAAGATTGGCCTTGATCCCTTGGCCTTTTCCGATGTAAGTTTCCTTGACGCTTAGGACATTCATTTGCATAATGCCCCATTTCCCTACAATTGTAGCATTCAACATTGACAGCCTCTTTCTTTCCCTTGCAATCACGAGCCTGGTGACCCTTTTCTCCACATTTATAACAAACTCCCATTCCTTTTAGGCAAGTACCAGGGTGATTCTTCCCACAATTATCACATAGTGGAAAATCCTTCTTTCCCTTTTTCCCTTTATCCGTCTCTTGTTCCACCATTACCTTCTTTTCTTGTTTTGCTTTAAAGTCATGAGACTTAGAGAATTCCTTTTCCATCTTGATAGCGCACGAGACAATACCTTCGTATGAAGAGAAGGTTTGTGATACTAAAGCTCGGAAGAGAAATGGTTTTAAACCATCAAAGAAACGATCAATCTTACTTCTTGGGTTATGTATATAATCTGCAGCATGCCTCGCTAACCTTGTAAAGTTAGCCTCATACTTTGCGACATTCTCATCCTCCTTCTGCCTCAGACTTAGAAATTTCCTTTCCATATGTACTCGATGGTCATGTGGAAAGTATTTTTCTAAGAAAAGATCTTTGAACTCTCTCAATTCCATATTTGATACTTCTTCATCTTCCTTTGTGTTTTGAATCAATGACCACCATTGATCGGCATCTCCAGTGAGGCGGTAAACTGCCATGATAACCTTCTCCCTTTCGCTACTCCCCAGGGCGTGGAATATTTTCTCTAAGGAGTTTATCCATTGCTCAGCTACTAACAGATTTGTACCCCAATTAAATGTTGGTGGTTGTTGCCTCATGAAGCGGTCTAACATTGATCCTCCATGTTGTGGATCAGGGTGATCCATACGAGTAAGGTTATTATTAATAACCTGAGTGAGTTGTCCCAGTATGGTAATAAGTTGATCAGCACCAGTTGTATCTCCAGCTCCACAATAATTATCTTGACCAGGAGGGAAATCCCTACACGGAGTGTGTGCATTGATACAGTTTCCATTCCTTCCACTAGGCGCCATTTCTAAACAATGGCATAAACTAGAATAGTTTATGAAATAAAATACATAATTCCATATTTGTAAAACACTTTACATAAATTGAACAATTAATGGATATAATCCATAATCATAAAAAGAAAAGTTTTCTTTGATAAAGTATATACTCATAACCCTTCATAGTGGTTTGTAAAGAAAATGAGAATTATCCTAAGCATATCCCCCGGGAGTGTCGTAACCAAGAGTGCAGCAAGGCCCGTTGTCGTGCACCAGTTCCCGTTCGAGTCTAGCTCAAAGCGGTGTTTTCGGGTTTTACCCCTAGGTACATCTGTGCCAGAGCCGCCTCTTCCTGCTCGTATCCAGACAGGGATGTATTGCTCGGAAAAATCATAAAATCTCTATAATAACAAAATTCTAGGAAGTTCTTCTATACTTATCCTCAAAGTCTATCTTTGGGCTATGTGCTCTAATCAGAGTTTATCTAAATCTAGCTTCCAAGGTTAGAACTAAACTGCCTCTGATACCAACTGTAACGCCCCGACCCCAGCTACCTAGATTCGGTGCATTACTTCGTAACATTGGCATGATCACAAAAGATCAAGTCTCGAAAGACCGATTAGTTTAGTAGCCTTGGAAACACTAGATACATTCGTAAACGTTACATTAGATCATAAAGTGAAAAACTAATAACAAAGTCTTCATAGTCCAAACTCATATCCTCTTCTGACTATCCCTGCAGGTTATTCATAAAATACTTCTTCACATCTTGGAAAATATTAAAACATTGAAAGGGGTGAGCTCAGATGCTCAGTAAGGATAACAATATTGCGGAAGCTTTCATAAATAAACATTAACATTCAAGGCAATGTATAACTAAAACAAAATCCTTTTTAAACTTGAACTTCAGCATGATATGGCAAAAATAAAATGAGATAATTCCATTTACTTACTCACATAGATATTCTACTAGTCGAATAATCACATGCAATATCAATAACCACTTTCATAATGAGGGAATGTATAATGCCAGACATTCTGAAACATTTTGTCAAGGCCTCGGCCAAGACGTCTAAAATGATTAAGGCCTCGGCCAAAACCATAAATCAAATTGGGAAAGGGCCTCAGCCAATTCCACGTCTAGTTATCTCATGAGACCTACCGATGCATAGAGGAGCTGTAGCAGGCTCCACCCATCACTTATTAGGTCCAATAAATTCCTCATATGAATAGGTTTAAACATATCATAAACCATGACATAATCATATCACATAAAACATGCATAAAGGAAACATAACATTTCCACATTTCAATCACAAGATATCAACACAACACATTGATATAATAAAAACGCTTTCAAAACCATTTTCAATACCAAAATAAAAGAAAAGTATAACATGGTATTTATTTTTCATTAAAAAAAGGGTATGGCTTGTAGAGGAAGCCGAAACTCAAATAGTGGTCACGGCGGCGGAGAAGTCGTTGTCGCTGCATACGTACGACAAAAACATTCCCTTTTGTCGTTTAGTAAATGCTTCGTATAAAAAAAGATTCCTTTTGAATAAACGTAAAAGTCAAAGTGGTTTATACACCGTATAAAAGAAATTTGTGTATAAAACCAAATATGCCTCAATGAAAGGAGATTGAGACGAAGTCCTTACAAAGATCATTTTTTTAAATAAAATACATCTATAATGTGTATTAACTATAATTACACATAAATAATGTACAAATACAAGATATGACATAATAATATCATGACATAATTTGAAAGTAGGAGATTAACCCAAAGAATAGAAATTTGGTTAAGAAGTTCCCTTACCTCGTGTCTGACTTGACTCAACCGTTCTTTAACCTCCTGAATAATAAACTAGAGTTAATATATACCTTGTTAAGAACCATTTTCAATTTCATTATCCTTATTATATAACTTATTACAATGATATGAACACTATGTAATTATTTAAGTTAATAACGGTCATTTTGTCGATCTTTGGTACTTGAGTCAACAATAAACTTCTTATAATTACAAGTTGTTTATGTGGTAGAATATCCATTATCTCTAGAATTATATTCATGATTTAGATGTCATATATATCTTATATATCCAGTATATACATTCATTTATAATATTACGTAACATTTAGAGGTAAGAAATGAAATGCACCGTTCATGGAGACGGTAAGCCGTACGTACGCATGAACGCTACTTTCATTTCAATTTCATATTTAATGGAATTAAATCATAATGATATAAATGTATAATATAATTCCAGTATAATATAGTGTATAATAACATTTACTCCATCCTTTATACATCCCACATATGGCATTAACGATTCAAATCACTTTGAGGGGGCGGTAGTCCGCACTTCCTAAAATGAAATTATCGCATTTTACCCATAATGGAAATCATAAAGTATGCCATAAATGAGAAATACAGAAGAATAAGTAAAACATAAACATATTTTATATCATATATAAATATAGTGACATCTTAATGGACACCTTTGAAGGTGTTATATGAGTGTTGAACAATCATCGTTTCGTGTGGCAGAAATTAGCCGTCCACAGAATCCGTATGTTCTTTAACCATTAGATGTAGGTGTGTGTAAGTGTAGCTCGAATCCTTCTTATAACAACATCCTAGTATATTGAGGATACTGGTGTTGTTACAAAATAAATTAATAAAAAGAGTTTAGGGGGGTTGAAGAAGAAAAATAAAACAAAACAACATTAGAGAAGACATTACCTCAAAATCGGGTAACTCTTTTTGATTTGAGCCAAAGGCTTCCTTGGGAAGAGTTCTGCCCAAAGTGAGGCTTCTAGGAGTAATGGGGGGAAGTTGGGAGAGTATTTGGGTAGATGTTGGCCGAGAAAAATGGCTTGAAGGTGTGAATAAGGTGGGAGAGGTGGGGGCCTTTTATAAGAGGAGAGGAGGGGCTCTTTTGGAAAGATTGAAATGTTACATTATTACACAATGATTATCGGATTCTAAAGGTCCCAAACTTATATAATTCTTGGATAAGGTGATAAGGGTTCTAAATCTACCCATAAAATAGTCTTTGTACAAGTGTAAGCCTTGGATTTTACATTATCTTTTCATTTTATTAAAATCGTTAAATAATGAGGTCATCGCTGCATCATAATGATGCCATAAATAATTTAATTTATTTAATGTCTAAAAATTATAAAAAATACTATGATGTAGGAAATCTTTTTATCTTTCTAATTAATATTTATAGTCAAAATTTGTACTTGTGTAACCCCACTTAAAGTCTGTTTTAGTAAAACAACTCATGTTTGTGTCAATTTAATTTTAACATTAAATATATATATATTAATGTCATTTTCCAACCAAAGTGGCTCCATGGGGTCCCCAAGTTGACCCATGGGTTGTCTTGGTCGGCCATGACTCATCTAATAGGAGTAGGACAAGTGTCAAGCTCATCTCATATTATTAAAACATTATTTTTACCTTAAACTACACTAATTACCTCTAATCGCGATTAAGAACTTAAAAGTTACTATTCACCAAAAAAATTATTTTAATCTCATTGAACCACATTTTAATTCTTAATGACAACCATGTATGTCAGATTTTTGAAAATCAAATCACAGAAGTGTTAATATTTCATTTAAACGAAAAATCAGTTATTTAACTACCACTTAGTGGTTTCACTATTCGTAAAAAATTGAAGTTTTTCAGAACAATGCCAAAATTTCACCCTAAGCTATAATTGATATTCCGAATTCAAAAATGATGTCTATTTTAAAAAATTCCCAACATATAATTTGCATTAATTAATTTTATAATTAATTCCCGCTGTCACAACAAATAGCGTGTTTTAAGAAACAATTTATATCAAAAGATTGACAATTGTTTATGTCCAATTTCAATGTTAAATTAATTATAATGACCACCATTGGATAAAATGGTAAAAATATATTCTAATTATACTTTAAAAACACTAAATAGTATAATTTATCACTATAAATTATTTTGATTAAAAAAGTTGTTTTTAAGTATTTTTCACAATTCATAAAAAATTAGAAGTTCTCAGAAAAATACCAAAAATTCAACATAAGCTAATTTCGATATTACGAATACAAAAATGAAGTCCATTTTGAAATATAAAATTTCTATAATTTTAAAAAGTGGTTATTACTATTCATAACAGCTACTTTGATTAGTCGCGGTGTTTTAGAACTCGAAGTTGCGTACAATGCAAGCTATTGCATTATTGAATGAGAAGCGTATCGTGGAAGCTCGGGGTGTTACAATCATAAAACTTATTTTTAATGGATTATATTTTTGGTCTACAAAAATAATTCAATTTTGGTTACATAATAAAATAATTCTAACTATCAATTTAATACACCCACCTAACCAACAATAATAATAACAAATTATCTTATTTAGTAGTGGTCATAATTCCAATTTAACATATTTCTCAATAGTAATAATAGAAAAACCAATATTTACTTATAAATACACCACCATTATCACTTCATTACTCACTACTTTACTTACAAAGGTTCTTACACATCTTTTGATAATGCACATCATTTTCCCAATGTTTCAATTTATTTTTATAGTTATTATGGAAATATAAATCTTTATAGGGAAATTAAAGCCTATGGTTTTCCTTTTAGTGAATAAAAAATTCTTATATGTTAATATCTATTTATTATTCTAGGTTATAACAGTTCATATGAACACATTATGTGTAATGTTCTTATGTAATGTAAAATTATTTATGTGTGTCTACTTGTTGCAATACTGGGTATTTTATGAGAAATGATTTTTTAGTAAATGTATTTTTTGAAATTAATAATATAAATCATTTTTAATTGTAATTATGAAACATGTTAGTTAACATTTTAAAAGGAAAATTTTAAATTAATAAAGCATATAAACAGAATAAGTTCAATTTATTTTTGAAATTAAATGACCTATAATGTAAATCAAAAATGAATAATAATATATTATTTATATTTAACCACACATAAAATTTCATATTATAGTTCCTTTAATAGATTTATGTCATAGTTTTATGATAATGAAAACATGTATCATATATTGTTACCATTAAATGACAATGAATTAATTACCAAGATGATATGAAAATGAGAATATTAATAAAAGGAAGATATTTAAAAATAATCATGAATTTAATAAAACAGATTTAAGTTTATATATGAAAATGATGGAATATGGAAGTATAAAAGTATATAGGATGGTGGTATATGATGCGCCCTTATCTCCATTCGTTCTTGGGTTCGAACCCCATGAACTAGCAGGTCATGATGTGTTATTTCTCAAAATGCAAGCCACCCTTTTGATAAAACTAATTTAATAAATAAATTTCCATTTTACTTGTACAATATGTAAACCAATGTATGAAGTGAATTTTTTATAAATATTTTATTTTTTAAAAGAAAAAAAAATCATTTAGAAATTAAACTTATATTTGTGGAAAAAAATTTATAATAAATGTTCATTGGAAATTTGGGATTTTACATTCTACCCCTTAATGAAATTGCATCCTCAAAACTTCACTCATTGATAAAAAATAATTAAACCCAAATGTTTTTCTTAATTATTATCTATATAAGGGACATATTATAAATAACTTGGAGATTTTAATCTTATGGGATCATACCAGTTATACTTGACCTAGTTCTTTTAATAAAAATGGTATCTACCTAAGACTCTATACCCAAAAATTCCAAATAAAAATTCCCAAAAATAATCATACATTGATTTGATACAAAAAATGGTTTAATTGAAATTCTCAAGAGGGAATTACCAACATTAATTTTAGGTTTTGAAATGTTTTTCCTTCCGTTAGGTTCCATTTCTAGATAGTGGTACATACTAAATTAGTGAATAAATAGTACTATGATTTGAGGTTAATTAAATTTATAAATATTTATAGAATATCCTATGGGTTTATCCCATGATTTATGTTTCCTAACTATGTTCTTATAAATATAGTTCCTAAGGTTCTTACTAAACCATCCTTTAATACCAAATATAAAAAACCTGACTCCAGTTCCCTGGAGTGAATGGATTTTTATTATATTGGTGGATAGATCACAATTCAGAGGATCCAATAGTTTAGTAGTCTCATGAAACTACATACATAAATGATTTTTACATTACATTGAAACAAAAATTACATCATATGAAAACATGAAAACATATTTATTCTTGTTAAAATCTATTTTATATATATTATTACACTTCATTTTTTTTGGAGAAAATGGTAAAAAATAATGGGGGGGGGGATTAGACGATCAGTAAGGGGGTATCGTACAGTGGATGCAATTATGAATAAAACATTATGTAATGAATAAATAAATTGAGTTATTACATATCAAATTAAACTAATAAAATAAATAAATCCATGGCGAACATAATAATGAATAAATTCTAGGATATCAATAACCAAACATGTAGTGAAGGGATTTCATAATTACAGACATCTTAAACATTTTTTTCAAGGCCTGTGCCACTAAATAAAAAAATATAGATTTAATAATTAAAATGAGTTATTCCATAAGAAATTTATCTGAGAGAATAAATAAATACATGTCCAACATATCAATGAATAATTTCCTTGATAATAATCACTAGTTATATACTGATGGGATTGTATAATTAATACATCTTAAACATACTATCAAGGCATTTTTCCAAGATAACTTAGATAAAAGGTAAGGATACTACTATTACCACAACGTTGTTATCTCATGATATCTACTAGTGCAATGAAGGGGATATATAATTTCAGTACACACCTATTACATAATAGTCCAATGCATTCTATCAAACTAGAAAATATTACATGGAATAATAGTTTAAGGAATAAACAACATAAATATTATCACAATAGATCAATATGTGGTATATCATAGAAGATTTTACCATATAAAAGGAAATATTATGCGGTAAAAAAATATTTTCCCTAATAAAATAATCAATAAATATATGTAGGTGGAATCCCTTAATGAATTACTAGGGATTTCATAATGTATAAATAAATACCCTTAATAAGTATAGGATAGAAGATTATAATCTTTGGGTGTTCACAAAGATTAAGGATTCAAGGTGTCTAGGTATCTAGATACATGAATTTTTAAATATAGGAGACTAAATAATTGATATATAAATCTTTAATAATGGGTTTTAAAATTCACATAGACTATCAAAGCATATCCCCTATGAGTGTCAAACCAGGTGCGCAGTAAGGGTCCATTCACAGTGCACCATGATGATGACCGTGATATACTCAACCAACTTTTTTAAAGGTTTTAAGACCAAGATAAATTTTATCCAAAACCATAACCACATATATTATCTAGAAATGAATTTAATTTTCTGTTAAAAATTCGTACACACTTTACTTACAATAATTTTGGATGGTTTTATAGCTACGAAAATGTTTGTGAAATATAATAGGTTAGGAAAAGTATATAATGAGTGGGAGTAAATAAAATCACTATTAAAACATATAAAATTGAAGATAATACAACATAATAACAAGAATTTAATTATAATAAAAAAATTTAAAAATAAAATATAACAAAGGAATTGAAATTAAAAATAAAAGAGGAGGATTGGGAACCTTTACCTCAGGAGGATACTTCTTAAAGATAAGAAGAGACTACATTGAAACTTAGAAAAAACTTGGTGAGACTCTTGAGAGGGATATTGGGAGAGGATTCATCCTCAATGGTTTTTTTGTAGAGTGAGGAGGAAATGGGTGAGTATTTATACTTGAGGAGGGGTAGATTTAAGGGATTAAATAATGATAATTTTTTAAGGATAACCACTTTTTGAGGGAATAAATTTAAATGAATTTTGTTTATAATTAATGTTGTAAATTTTGGTTATGTATTTGAAACACATAAAAAACCCATTTGAATATTTATTTTTTATTTGTCTTATGTATTTACCTTTTAATTTTAACTTTTTATATTATATTACTTATACTGTGATATCTCTTTTCTTAACATGGTATTATTTTTTGTATAAAAATGAAATTAACATTATTATCTAATTTTGAACTTCTAATTATAAATATTCATTATATTTTACTTGATTAAATTTATTATGTTGATAAAAATTATTTCAAATATGATACGTTTATTACACATAAAAGAAATAATAAAAGGATAAAATCTTGGTTTCCAAAATGCTAAGCATGTGTTTCTAAAAGTAACTAATTATGCATTAGGATATTATATAGAAAAAATTTGACAAAGAAGAAGGATTAATTAATTTTATTTCATGATAACACCATTATTACATTATAAAAGTTACAGTATTCTTAGAAATTTCATTTAAAAATTTTACCACAGAAATCAACATTTTCAAAAAATTCCCAAAAAAACACATGATAATTTTGATGTGATGAGTCAAAAAATGATATTTATTTTGTCAAAATATTAATCTATATAATATTATTTTTCATTTAAATTATGATCCTTATTTATTTAAAATTAAATTTTCATGATATAATAAACATTCACATGACTGTAAAATTACATAATATTTTGTTAAATTATATTATCATTTATAAATTATTTTTAAAAAATTATCTCTGGAAAATAACTTTCATTTAAAATATATACATTTATAATAAAAAATATATTTAATGGAATACATTTATAGTCTCTAAAAATAATACAATTTTTGTTATATCATAAAATAACGCAGTAAATAAATAAATTAATTCTAAATAACCAATAATAATAAAGGCTAAATTTCTTATTGACTAATGGTCATAATTACCATATACAATATTGGCTGATATTCATAATGTAAAATGACTATATTTCCTTATAAAGGCACCCCCATTATCAATTCATCACTCACCTCTTCTCTTACAAAGGTTCTTACACATAACATGATATTGTAGATCATTTTCCTAATGGTTTAATTTATTTTTATAGTTGTTATGGAAGGAGAAATATTTTAAGGTGATTTCAAGACTATGATGTTACTTTTATTTAATTTTACAATATTTTATGTTTATATCCCTTTATCATTCCTAGTTGTAATCATCCAAATAAATTCATGATTTTTAAATTTTTTGTGAGATGTAAAATTATTTCTATGAGTCTAATTGTAGTAATAGTGGATATTTTATTAAATATTACCATTTATAAAATTAATTATTTACAATTAATGAAATAGATTATTTTTTATTTTTTATTATGAAACATGTTACTTATCCTTTTAATGGAAAATTTTAAAGTAAAAAAATATATATACAGAATAAGATAAAAAATCATGTAGAAATTAAATGAAGTATAATGTATATTAGATATGCAAAATAATTAATTATTTACATTTAACCACACATAAAAATCCATATGAAAATTCTTCTAATATTTTTATGTTATAGTTTTATGATAATGAAAATATAAAAAAATATTTGTTGACCATTTAATTATAATGAATTAATTACCAAGATTATGTGAAGAGGAAAAAATTAATAAAATTAATATATTTAAAAATAATCATGATTATAATAATATATATGTATATATACAGATATATAAAGTATGAATGATGAAAGTAGGGATGTACATAGGCTAGAAGTAGGTGATGCGACCTTGTCTCCCTTTGGTCATGGGTTTGAGCCCCATGGCCAGGTCGGTAGTTATAGTTTGTCACTCGACATGTGATCCACCATTTTTGTAAAACTATTTTAATAAATAAATTTTCATTTTACTTGATAAATATATAAATGAACAACTTAGGTAGAAAATATTTGTATAAATAGTTGGTTTATTAAAACTAAAAAATTCATTTAATATTTATATTTATATTTAGTAAAGAAAATTTAAGAGAAACATTAATTAGAAATCCAAGATGTTACATTTTACCCCTTAAGGAAATTGCATCCTCACAATTTAATTCATTGATTAACAATTACTAAACCAAAATGTTCTCTTAATAGTTATCTATATAAGGGACACATTATAAAAACCTTATAGATGTTAATATTATAGGGTCATACAAAGTTATAATTAACCTTGTTCTCTTAAGAAAAAATATATCTACTTAAGGCTTTATACCAAAAAATTCCACATAGAAATTCCTAAAAATAACAAAAAATTTCTTCAATAACAACACCATTCTTCTAATTCACATCCAACAGATCCAGGGTCTAAGCCTTTTTGGGTGAAGGTACTATTATAGTATTATGAAGATGGTGATGTAGGAATAACATAGGCAGATGGTGATGAATGTAGGATGATGTAGGCATGATGCTGCATTGAGATTTTGGTCCATATAATAGGTTTCATTCCCACTGGGCCTATGAGTATGTACTAAATAAATAAGGATTGATGGGTGAGCTATCCCCTAAGGGGCCTAGGACATTCTTTTCTAGTCGATGTGTGTGGTGTGTGTATTTTAATGTAATTGTACCCCCAATAACCTAATATATATAGTGTATAAACAATACTATGATTTTAATTTCACCTAATCTAGAAATATTTCAACAATATCCTAAGGGTTTCTCACAAGGTTCATGTTATCTAACCACGTTATTCTAAATATAGTTTATAATGTTCCTATTAAACAATCAATTGATACCAAATGTAACAACCCTCACTATAGTACCATGGAGCTAGTAGTTATTTTATTACCTTGGTTCTTATATAAAAATAAAGAGGATCTAATAGTTTAGTACTATCAAGACACTAGACACATAAATGAGTTTTGCATTATATTGAAACTAAAAATACATCATCTAAAAACAGGACAATGCAATTATTCTCCTTGCAATAAATTTTTCATATGCAGTACTCCAATTGGTTTCCTTAGGAAAATTATAAACAACATAGAGGGTGAGATTAGATGCTCTATAAGGGGGTAGTGTAGAATATCAGAAATTATAAATAAAAAATTATGGCATTAACAAATAAATTGAGTTATTCCATATAAAATAAAACTAAGAGAATAACTATATCCATGGACAACATAAAATTGAATAGATGCTAGGATATCAATAATTAAAGACCCCATGAAGGTATTTCATAATGCCAGATATCTTAAACATGTCATCAAGGCCTTTTCCCGGGACATATTACATTATGAAATAAATAAATAAACTGATTTATTCCATATAAATGAAACTAAAATCATAAATTAATCCATGGAAAAAAATAAAAATGAATAATTTCCTAGAATAAATGATCATATAGTGATGGGATTTTATAATGCTGGACATATTTAATATACTATCATTTCCCTGTGCCAAGAAATCTTATATAAAAGATAAGTATTATAACATTACCAAAAATTAGTTATCTCATGATACCTAATACTACACTAAGGGGAAATATAATTCTATCCCCCACCCATCACATAACAGTATAATGTATTCAATCACATAAAAAAATATTATAATGTTTTATGGAATTAACAACATATATACTTACAAAAATTGTTCGATGTGGCATATATTTATTGATTTCCCATTATAAAAAAAGAATTATATGGTAGAAAAATATTTTCCCCAATAAAATTATTAATAAATATATTTAGGTGAAATCCCATAAATAATAACTTTTGATTTCACAGTATACAAATAAAAACCATTAATAAGTGAAGGATATGAGATTTTATCCATTGAGTGTTCAAATGAAATAAACTTTCTAGGTGTCTAGGTAGTTGGATACATGAATTCATAAAATTTTGAGACCAAACCATTGATAGATAAATCCTTCTTAATGGTTTGTAAAAATCATATAGATCATTAAAGTATATCCCCCAAAGGTTTCATACTAGTTCTGTAGTAATGTCCCGCTCACAGTAAACCAGGATGATGATCGAGATATACTTGAACAACTATTTTTAGTGTTATAAATCATAGATGAATCTAATCCAAAACTAAATCAACTTGTTGTATCCATACATGTATTTAACTGCTTGGAAAAAACATACACACTTTACAAACCAAAATTTCGGATGGTTTTATGGATATGGTAACATTTTAGAATTATAAAGACTTAGGAAAAGACTATAATGAGAGGGAATAAATAAAATATAATTAAAAAAAATATAAAATGGAAGATTATTACATGAAACAAAATTCATGGTAGTATAATAAAAATAAATTTAAAAATAAAACATAATGAAGGAATTTAAAATTAAAATTAATGAGTAGGATTAGAAACCCTTACCTTGGGAGATTTATTCTCAAAGGTAGAGAGAGACTCCTTATAACCTTAGAACCAACATGGAGAGACAATTGAGAGGGATATTGGGAGAGGATTATTTCTTAGTGGATTTAGTGAGGATATTTAGTAGGGAATGTGTGGGTATTTATACTTTATGAGGGGTGGGTTTAGAAGATTAAATAATAATTATTTTGTTATTAAGAATAACCACTTTTTTTGGCATTAATTTAATTGAATTTGGTTGAAATTAATAATATAACGTTTTATAATTACATGAAACACATCAAAAACCCATTTAAAGTTTTTATTTTTTATTTTAATATGTCTTTAATTTTTAATTTTATCCTTTTACAATATTTTAACTATACTATGGTAACTATTTTTTTAACATCATAACATTTTTTGTCTAAAAATGAAATTAAAATTATTACCTAGTTTGAACGTTCTAATTCCAACTATTCAATCTATTTTACTTTATTTAGTTTATAATGTTTATAAAAATTAATTCTAATATGATACACATATTATACATAAAATATGTTTTTATAAGGATAAAGTCATGACTTCTAAAATGATAAGCACATATTTTTAAAATTAACTCATTATTAATTATGTTATTCCCCAAATAAAATTTTAACCAAGAATACAAATTAATAAATTTTATTTCTAGATCATAACATTATTACATTATAAAATTTAAAATATTCATAAAAAAGATATTTTCTCTTTTTACCCAAAAAATAAACATTTTTAGAACATTCCAAAAATACCTAAGATAATTTTGATGTGATTAATCCAAAAATAATATTTTTTTTATCAAATATATATATATATATATATTAATTTTAACATTTAAATAATATTCATTATTTATTTAAAATTAATTAATTTCAATCCATAATAATCTTTCTAACCACTATAAAAATTACTTAGGATATTGATAAATTATAATATCATTTAGGATTTGTTTTTATAAGATTATCTCATGAAAATAACTTTTGTTTAAAAAATTATAATACTATCAAAAAACATATTATTAATGAAATATATTTATAGTCTCAAAAAATAATATAATTTTGGTTATATAATAAAATTACCCTAATAGTGAATTAATTGTGTCAACATAACCAACAATAATGCTAAACAACTTTCTTATTGACTAGTGGTCATAATTCCCATCGACTATATTGGCCAATAGTCATAATTGAAAATGACCATACTTCCCTATAAATACACCATAATTCTCACTTTATCACTCACTACTTATCTTACAATGGTTATTACACATCCTTTGATAATTTATATAATTTCATAATGAATCTCTTTATTTTTATAGCTGTTCTGAAAGGGGGAATATTTATAGGGAAATTTAATCCTATGGTGTTCCTTTTAGTGAATGTACCATTATTCTATGTTTAAATCCCTTTTATATTCTTATTTTTAATAGTCCATATGAACATATTATGTGTAAGGTTCTTATAAAATTTAAAAATCTTTTGATGTGTTTAGTTATTTTAATAGAGGGAATTTTATTAGATATGATCACTGAGTAACTGTATTGTTTACAATTAATGAAATAAAGAATTGTAAAATTTTTATTATAAAATGTGTTACTTTAAATTTTGAAATAAAAATTTTAAATTAATAAAACATATAAACAAAATAATATAAAAAACATTTAGATTTTAAATAAACTATAATGTAAATATGAAATGGATAATAATTTATTATTTTCATTTAACTCTACATAAAATATCATATGAAATTTCCTCTAATGATTTTATGTTATAATTTTATGATAATGTAAACATGAATCATAATTTTATAACCATTAAGTAAAAAATGAATATATAAGGGTTTGGGTATTTTAAATAAGTAGGTGATGCACCCTTTTTATAAAAATATTTTAATAAATAAATTTCCATCTTACTAGATTTTTTTTAAAACAATAACTTCGGTGAAAAATATTTTTATAAATATTTGGTTTATTAAAATAAATAAATTCATTTATAATTTATAATTATATTTATTAAATAAAATTTATAAGCAATGTTCATTGGAAATCCAGGATGTTATAATTTTGAGGTGTTGGCTCTTGTTGGAGCCGCGATGTATGAGATAATACTTCCTCTATAGATGATCCAGATACATGTTGTATTCCTTAAGTTGTAGCTTCACCATTATCTTCATGATGAATCTCACATCATCAATTGGATTAGGATAGACATTGACAATGATGCAACCTTATAGGAGAGACTTATAGAAATCTAGGACCACAAAGAGGTGGTGTTTTATGGGCATGTTATTCCCATGGTTTGTATATTGTGGAGACACAATTGAATGGAGGATATTATCCGATAATATAAGTCATAAATACACACTCAGTATCTCAAGTTACTTTATTTGTATCACTTTGGTATCAATGTTTTGTGGATATAGACATTTATATAGTCTATTAAATGTTTTTTCCCTTCTTCATTACTATGTTTTGGGATTTCACTCATTTGATAGGTATCTCCCCTAGGAGACTATTAGGTGTTGGTTGTTGGTTTTTTAGTTTTTCACCTTGTTCCTCTGAGTGAGGTGGTTAATATACTTTTATAGTGAGGTTATTGAGAGGTATCTCAAAGGAAAATTATTCGGATAACGGTTTTCCTTCCATTATCTTCGATTTGGGATTTTATTCCTTAGGATGAGAATTTTTCGAAATGTATCAATGGAAAGGTTAATATTTTCCTCATTCCATCCCATTATATTTTAATAATATTTCCTAGCTATTTTGAGATTTGTATGTTTTTGGAAATATTATTTAAAATTGGTTTTATCATTTAAAATTTTAATTAATAAAGCTAAAGCAGTTTCGGAAAAAAATTGTGTTTTAAGTTTAGAGATTTTCTTGAATGATTTAAAATATTTTAAAACAATTATAAAATATTTTGGAAAGTGGATTATAATCTTTATGTTATTCACAAACCCTCTTTCTTATAATTATGAAGTTGTTTTGTTATAAAATTTAATATTCATAATTAAAAAAATAATCCATACATAAGATCCATTATCAATGTAAGGGTAAGGATATTATTTAAATGTTACATAAGGGTAATATTAAGATACCATTATGTGAGCATTGTAATATCACTTCATAAGGGTAAAACAAGATACCATTACATAAACCACCTAATGTATGTAAGGGTATGGTTGAATTTTTAAATAATATGTATGTGTAAGATTGAGTTACCCTTATAAGATCCATTGTATAATTTTGAATAAGGGTAGAAAAAGTTACCCTTAAAGAGACCCCCTAATCTATATAGGGGAAGAATTTTTACCTTGGTTCTTCATATTTTTCTCTTCTTCTTTTAACTATTATACCCTAAGTGCAATTTATTAATAGTATTAAAACCTAAAATAATTTAATCAATTGATTTAGACTATTTTAATGATTTTAACCCTTTTTTGGAAGATTTTAATCACTATGAAATTATTTTTTGATCTTAAAATGAATCATTGGGAAAATAAATCGGTGATTCAATGTTTTGTATTTCCAAATACATGTTTCTGCCAAATTTAAAATACCCAAACCCTCATATATTCATTTTTACTTAATTTGTCTTCTCATAAAGAAAACCCAAAGGCCCTCTCTAAGTGTCAAAGATCTTTAGAATATTTTTTTAACTCTCCCTTTGCAATTATCAGGTGTGGAAGAACCCTGTCTACCATCAATTACGAAGATAAAACAATTTCCTGTGGGGAAATAGTATGTAGGGTGTTCATTTTTTCACATAATATTTTATGTCAAATTATTGAGTTAACATTTTTTTTCATTTGGATGATGGTGGACTTAACCTTAATAATTAATATGCTAGAATAGTAAAAATAAATGGTTGATGGGTGTAAAGATAACATGTTTCTCTAACATGATAATAATTTTTCAATTATTTTACAATATATTGTGATATCTATGTTTATTCTTGGGTTTAGAATATCTTTTATACTATTGTTTGTAATGTTTTATATAATGAAAATGGTTATATATTGTAAAGCTAATATTTTTTATTGGTTAAATAATTAAATGGGAATATTTAAATAAAACACTTATTATGATTTTATAGAAATTAAAGTGATGGTCGATGCGTGTTTAAATGATAAAATTCTTTCTTATGTTAATGTAACTTTCTAAATAAATTTATACTAGTATGCTTGTTGATTAAATAATGAAGATGAATGTTTTATTTGAATATTATTCCATAAAGTTTGATTAAACTGTATGTTATGCTTGGAAGCAAGTTTAAATAAACTATAGAGTTTAATAATTTATGAATTAGGTTACTTATGGTTGAAGCTTTTGATGAATAAATTGATTAATTAAAGATGATAATGAACCATTTGTTTGGTAAAAATGAAATTTTGGGGCTGAGAGAGGCCATTTAATTATGAAGGTTGAAGGCTATTCTTTTTAGGGTTTAGTTTTCCTACTGATTTTTTTGTTTTATTACTTCCTTTATTGATTTATCTAGATGTCATCCTTATGACGTGACATGATAACAACCTTGTATGACTGATGGTTTGGTGAGACATTTGAGGGGAATACTAAGTTTGGGGTAGAAACTGATGCCTATAATGGTGAGATTCACGGTGATATGCATGGTGGTGTTGAGGATGGAACTAGTGTTGGTGGAACTAATTGAAGATGATATTTCCCATTATTGTTGTGCTAAAAGTTGGTATGCTTACTTGATAATGAATATTATTTAAAGTCAACATGGCTGAGTTTCATGTTTACCTACATTCCATTCCCCACTATTTGATGCAGCTGGTCATTCTTAGTTTATGCATCTCTTTTTTGGTAGCTTTGTATGAGTCATAGAGTACCTAGAATTATGTAATGTTAACAAATAATAATTTTTTAAGGGAATGAGAATTAATTGATGATCATGTTAAGTAATTATAATGTAATGTTAGGGGTTAATTGAATGATATAATATAATATATGTTCTTTCCAAAAAAGAATTAAATAAATGAAAGTCTTATTAAATGATTATGTGCCTATAGGATATATATTCTTTTTTAGATGTATCCAAGTGATTGAGTGATGCTAACTACAGTTGAGGTTAAGTCTAGGTAGTGGACCATAGTTATTTTTGATCTATAAGTATTTTATAATATATTTTATGTGATTTCATACTCCACCCCACCCATGTAGGTAGGGAAATGGATACCCATTGGACTTTAGGAGGGTCCTTTCCCTAGAATCTTGGTTTGAAAGAATTAGATGACTAATTAAATCCTCTTTCCCTACTCACTTATCTTAGTTTTATTATGTTCTTGTATGCATGGAGGATAACTTTATTATATATGTGTATGGAGGGATGTAATGGATTTTGTTTATTTAATATTCACGTATCTCTATATATAGTATACTATGGGTTATTATAGGTATTTTCTGTATGGGATTTTATGGATTAAGGTATAATAATTGATATTTAGGTGGTATTAGCTACTCAGTTAATATTTTGGGATGTGGAATGCGATGATGAGATAATGCGATGCATGGTGTATATTGTATGTGATGAGATGATGTGATACACAAGGTGTATGAAATGATAATTTAGCCAAGGGGTCTTAGAGTATGCTTAAATTTAGAGATAGATGGATCAGGATGTACAATGTTGGGGAAGAGTGAAAAACCAATGGGGAAGTGGTAGCAGGTACCTTATTTTGATATTATATTATTTTACCATTTTCATGTGATACTTGGTTAGAGATACATGGTGAGGCTAGGAAGTTAGCATACCCAATTTGGTTATGTATTATCTTCACTTTTTGTTCATTGTAATTTAGTATAATCACGTTATCTTTTGGAAGAGAGGCTCTAGGGAGGATCCTACTGTGTATGAATATTATGCTCATCCTACTTATATATAAACTATTTTTTGGTCTATATGAGATAGATGGTAATCGGGATGGACTTTAATATATCTTCGAGGTTTTATAAGAGTTTTTTTGGCATCATGGTCACTTCCAAGGATATATTTTGGATCTTTTAGTTTTTTTTATAGTTGTTCAATTGCATGAAAGTACATTAAAGTATTTGGGATCTCTATTTACTTTTTTTATGATAATGGGTTTTGGGTGTTTCTATCTTATCACACATTTATAAAATATTAGAGGGTAATGTATCCCATCTACATTTATGATATACCATTAATGCTTATTGCCAACCCATGATTTATTTGATGTGAACTTTTGCATTATTATCTGCCTTCTCTCATTAGGATACTTGGATAGGTACATATAGTGAGAAGGAGTCATGAAAATATTAAAATGAGGCACAACATAACTATACATATCATAAATAATTTAAGGAATAATCTTCCTTAATATATTCACCAAAACATTTTGATTAGATTTTATATTTTACATTACATGAAAAAAGCAAACTAAAGTGAAAAACAAAATTGGTCTTAGAAATCTTGGGGATCAATGTAATAATTGTATCATTAATTTTTTTTACCATATCAATAATACTCTAGAAACCATTCACCATTCTCAAAACTTATTTACCCACTATATTAAAAAATATGTGATAAAACATAACATGAATAACATCTAAACTAGGTGAACTAGTAGGATGAATAGACTTCACCACTTCATATAGTTCCTATTCATGTATTCCCTTAACCAGTAAAGGATTCATTTATGTATAAATAATAGGTTAGATACAATAATAAACCTCCTCTAAAATAAATTTTTCTTTTATATAATAATTTTTTTTCAAATAAATATGAAATGGGAGTTTTAATACCATTTTAATATTCAATAGAGGAACCACTATAACATTTTAATTTATAAATGTAAATATTTCATCTACTGGTAGAGTTTTTTATTGAAAACATGTATTTTGATCTCCATTTTGAATAATTTCACCCTTCCCCTCACCTACCAATACTATTCCTTAATAATGTTTAATTTATCTGGATAAACCTCAATAAAATTAATCCTAATAATAACATCATCATTTATAGAAGAACCATAAAGAAAAAATGCTCATTTTAAATATTTTGATTATCAAAATCATGATGATAATATTTACCCAATTTTTTACATTAGAAGTGACCTTCTTTACCATACATTTCACATTCAAACCAAATTGATCCCGTGATATATGAATTGTAGATTCATAGTTCCAATCCTTAAGCTAGATGGGTTCAAACCTAAACATCATTTTATTACATTATCAAACTCTATTTGGATTTATATCAATGAGAATTGTACAATGATCAGAAGTAATAGGGGATAAATGCTTTATATTATAAGAAGGAAATAGACCCTTATAATCATTAGAACCTAGATATCAATTAGGTATCTCATATATTATTGTTCATGAATTTATACATCTGAACCATGTAAAATGTTCACTCTCAAAATCCAAATTAGATAGTCCTAAATCATTAATAGTATTTCAAAAATACTACATGGTTTTAACCTCCACCAATTATCTACATTTTTTTCTCATTATTATAAATGATTTCATGAAAATCTCCTTAAAATAGCAAAGGACCATTAAATATTATTTTACTCTCTTAATTAATTTCTCGGAACACTATTTATCTACACCAATTGGTCAACCATAAATCCCTATGAAAAAACACTCATAATAACTATCCTCTCTAATAGAAGAAACAATATGATTTTAAAAATATCATAAAATGGACAAATCAATATTATCCTTCCAAATAAAAATAAGTCCACTAGTATGAATCATTCTATCCATAGAAAATAAATTTCAAAATTCAAACTTCACTTTCAAAAATGAAATTTCTTTACTTACTGACATAATATCAGATATAAAAAAAATATCATTATTTTTTAAAAATACAGTGTAAAGGATATGAACTATTCAAGGGTTGATAATCCCTTGATAGTTCCAACATAAAAGTTTCATAATAAAAAATGAAACACCAATGATCTCATATAAAAATACCAAATGAAAGAATTATACAATTTTATGTGAATTAAAAATAATAATTATTATAGTAAAAAATATATTAAGCAAATGAAAAAAGTAATCAATGGATTAAGAAGATTACCTAGATGAATTTGATTCACCATATGAAGAAATATTACTTGCATCCAACTCAATTAATGGCATGGAGAAAAGTAAAAGGTAAATAATTTAAAGCCTAGAATTTCCTTTGACCCATCCTTTGTTTTCCCAACTATTAAGGGTTTTCTAAGAATAATTAGAGGGTTTAGTAAGTATAATAATTTTGAATTTTAGTTTTAAAATTATTATATAGTTTTATAAGTGAATCAATAATTTTTTTGGGTGTTATAAAACTTTAGGAATATATTTTTTACATTTCAGACTTTTGGTTGATATTTGGCTAAGTGTTGGATATTATCTAAGAGGATTTTATTATTTATATAAATATATTATTCTTAGGTATCATATTTTTCATTACATATTAAAATTTTACAAAGTAAATCCTCCTATAGATTGAGAACTTTTCTAAGTATATTGTTATTACCTATAATAATTATTCTTACATATTGAAAATTTTCAAAGTAAATATTCCAATATATTTAAAATCTTCTTTAATATGAATTATTAACTTGTGGATTTTTTTCTATTAGTTTAGATCAAATTATGTATTGTATATTTGGTAAATTAAATTATGTTATGAATTAACAGGGTATTTCCGTACATTATATCACATATGGATATATACCTTTACCTGAATTTCCAATTTCTCTACTTCAACTAGAATCATATTTTATGATTTAAAATATAATTTTAATTTATAAAATAATTAATCATTTATTTTTAAAAAATAAATAAGAATTCCATTTCCCCTATAAAATATAAGACTATATTTTAGGGATTTAAATTATATTACTAGATGTAAAACATTTATGAATAAATTAAATTGAAATTTTGGAATGTTTGACCGAGTTTTAGGAGAGAAATCCCCATTATATTACTACATGATGTGGCTTCTATTATTTTAAATTCAGGATGTCTCATTTATTTGAGTCTTTTTCTATATCAAACCCAGATAAGTAAAACCATAGCCTTTGAGTTTAGTGATCCCCCTTAAAATCAAATCAAGTTTATCCCTCATGGGTTCTAGTCCTATAATAATATATTATTTTTCCTATTCATGTATAGTGAGTTTTTGAAGTGTTTGTTGAGGTAGAGTACTCAATAACTATCGTTTATTTTATATGAATCATGAAATTATAATTTTTTCTTCCCATTTGATTAAATGGTATATATCATCCTAAAAAAGATGATAAATAAAATCTAGTATAATAAAATTTAAGGGAAGAGAGTATCTCATGACATTTCCTATTATTCATATGATATTTCGATAATTACTACACAAATATTGTAACGACCCAAACTTTCATTAATGGAAATTCCTATTGATCTATTTAATGGTTTATTATTGTTATATAAAATGTAAAATTCATTGGTTTTATTTTTATAGATTTTAAAATACCGCTATGAATTGTGACAGTAGCTAATACAGTCGTTGAACAGTGATCACATGATTAGTATAAATATACAGCTGTAACAAATCCAATTTAATCCGACAAAGGAAGCGATGAACTAATCCAATAGACTTACCCCATAAGAAGCCTATTTGTTAGAGCATGGAAAGGGGTGGAATTATTGGGATTCTCTCTTGACCAAGACCAAGCCGAGATTGAACATGTTAAGCTTGAGTGAAACTGACTACGAGAGAAGTGGAAGTTAACAGAGATTACCCCCCCCCCCCGAGCGATGTTATCCGAGCCACCCCAACAGTCTGCCACCATCACGATACTTAACCTTTGGTCTTATGCGGGTGTTATAAGGGGTTATGTAACAAGACCCTAGAATTATGACTATGTACATTATTCTTGTATAAATAATGTGTATTCATTTTATTATTGTTACTTTGTAAATAGATTTTAAAGCAGAAATAGTATTTTTAGTTAATATTCAACTAAGAAATCTATTTTGATGAATTAATGGATTTTTAAATTAAATAATATTTTAATAAAATATTATTATTAAATAAATTTTTATTTAATATAAATGATCATATAATTTTATGAATCCAATTGTAAATTTTAATATGGTTTGAAAACTTCTTTTTTCAAAACCCATGAATTTTCGGTAAATATCAGTTTTTTTAAAAGTAAAAATTAAAATATTTATAAAATTATATTGGTAAAATGAATATTATTTTTTGAATCAGGACTTCGAAATTATCCAATGGTTAATTTTTACTAATTTTTTGAGATAGTCAAATTTTTACGTAAAAATTAAATACCGTTTAAATATTTAATGTGTTTTTTGACATCATAATGACCCAATAGTGATGCAATAAAATAAAAATAACATTATGTTTGGGAAATATATGTTTTAGCATTAAAATAATTTTATTTTAGATTTGTTTTATTTATTTTACAAATCTTATGTGGACCCTCCAAGACTTATAAAACATTTTGTCTTTTTAAATTGTTTTCCTTGAGAGTGTGACTCACCTCCACATAATAAACCCTATTATTTTAAAAATTCAGGCCATTTTACTTATGAAATCTTTTTCCAAATCCCCTTTGGAAAAAACCATGGGAAAAAACCCTGAGCTGGTTTGTGGTATTGATTAGTTTAATGTGTGGTGATCCAAACCTAAATAATAAAGAATTCCCTCTCCTTTCCTATATAAACCCACCCATGATCTTACTTCCTCTTCACTCAAAGCCTTTGGAGTTAGTCCAACCCGGACCTATTTTCTCTAGAATCTTCCCAAGGTTCCCCAAGCTCCCAATAATCCTCTCTCAAGCCTCTCCCAATCTTTTGGGACCACACTTGCAAGTAAGTGATTTATTCCATTATCATTTTGTCCAATTTTCAATAAGTTGTTATACCCTTTTATTCAATTAAAAAAGTTGGGGTATGATTTCTCACCTCCCCCATACTTCCCTATTTATGTTTGGATGATGGTATACCCTTTTCCCTCTCAATAATTACTCCCATGTACACCCATTACCATGTCGAAATTCTATAAGGGATTTATCTCTCCTCTTTTGCATCCATGTAATTCTTTTGTATTATACATATGGATTCCATTAAATTTGTTGGGACATGTATCTATATGACCCAATTAATTTCCATTTGATGTACATATGATGAGACACCATTTTCTCTCTCATCAATCATTTTCAATAATCCTTATGTGGCGCCGTTATGCTGTTGAAATTGCACCGTGTTTTTCAAAGCCAAGATCATTGTGCTGTGAATACGATACCCCTGTCTCCATCAAGGGTATTCAAATTTATGCACATATATATAATGAATGATACTTTCAGGTATTTATTACACATTACTTAATCATGTAATAACTTATGATATTGATTGATTCCATGTTATATGATTCATGTGGCACACTTATGCATGAAATGAAATGTTTAAGAAGGGTGCGCCCTGATAGCGCTCCAATGCATTGGGTAAAGTATAGTATCATGATAGGTTATGTGAAATGGGTGTTGAATCATGCTAATTCAAGTAAAATGAGGTTTTAATCATGCTTCAGGTGTAATTAGGGTTTACTCAAGCTCCATGTACAATGAGCATCGGCTAATGCTAATTCCATGTTAAGTGTTGTTGCGACATTTCCATGTTATCATTATCATGATTTATCATTCCTTTATATTTATGTTTCTCTTATGATCCATTGATTTGCATATTTTCTAACATTTATTGTATTACTCATGTTATTCTATGTTTATTCTTTTATGGGGCTTTATATCTCACCCATTTCTTATGCATGTCCTCAGGTTATCCCATGCAATGCTAAGTACGATGGAATGTAGTGGTCATGTAAAGGAAGTTCTCAATAAGATGTTACATTCTATGTTTTAAGTTGTCATGTAATTTTCCTAATCCTCATATACACTCTCAATCTTCCATGTTGTATCAAGTGATGATTTTATGTAATAAATTAGGCTTAAATGTGTAATAAAAAATTAGGGTTGTTATAGTTGGTATGAGAGGATACGTTTAGTTATTTTTGGGATTAGGATTATAAAACCTTAGTGATACCTTAGAGATGAGAATAAGTACAATGAAAACATCCCTATGCTTTGGTGAGTATTGAGTAAGTGGTTTAACAAGAAAATACATCCATGTCCGGATACGAGTTGGTAGAGGCGGCTCTGGAACAAATGTATCATAGGGGTAAAACCCAAAAACACCGCTTTGATCTAGACTCGAACGGGAACTGGTGCACAACAATGGGCCTTTCTGCACTCTTGGTTATGACACTTCCATGGGATATTATTTGGTAAATTCAAAATATTATTACGAACCCTTATTAAGGGAATTAAAACAATTCCCCTAAGAATATATGTTAGAAAAGTAGATCATGAATATCCTAGGTTGAAGCCTATAGATTCATAAGTTAAAGAAATAAAAGTTATTTATAAGTGATCAGTTTTTCCTTGGATTACTCTTTATGTGTTACCCCTAACTTTAATTTTATTCGAGACAATGGCCGGTAATAGGGGGACTCAGGATAACAATCTATGTGAAGATCAATGTGATGACTGTGCTAATGAGATGCCCAATCCGATGGGAATGAGAATCACGAAAGTTGTCACACTTCTCTCTCAGTTAAATCAAGATTTGAATAGAAACATGGGTCAAGTGGAATGTTTAACACCCCCCTATGAAAGAAAAAGTCACTATAGAGAGTTTCATGAGAAAAAGGCCTCCTACTTTTAATGGATCATCCAATCTCTCAATCGCCGAACAATGGATTATCTCCATTGAAAAGATCTTCTCCATACTTCAATGTACTAAAAAAGAGAAGGTTCTACATGATACTTATCATATGGAGGGTGAAGCTGATCAATGGTGGATGTTGATCATAAATATGAATCCTAAGGAGGAGATCGAGGCATTGGAATGGAAGGATTTTATTAAGATATTTTTCGATAAATATTTTCTGCGCACTCTCCTACTTAATATGAAAAGGGACTTCCTTTCCATCAAGAAAAAAGATGATGAATCTGTCAAAGAGTATGAAGAAAAATTCACAAGGCTTGCACGATACGCCTCTGGATTTGTTGTTACCCTCAAATGAAAGGGTGACCGCTTCTTTGGTGGGCTGAAACCTAGACTTTGGGAAGTGCTGGTGATCTGTGACTTTGACAGCTATGAGAAAATTATCCGATGTGCCCTCAAGGTTGAAATAGAGATTGTAAAATCTCAGGGGTATCATGGAGATAAGAAGTGTAAGGTGGAATTCAATGCTAGTGGTTTGATGGATAAATCCTATGGTACTAAGAATATCAACCACCCAACTTTCCAAAGGTGCGGAAAGAGGCACCCTATAAATTGCTTGAAGAGGAAGAGGAAATGCTTTAGGTGTGGAAGAGAAGGGCACATATCTATTAACTACCGACAAGAAAAACCTGCGGCTACAATAGAGGAGAGGAACACTCCATTAGAACCTCAATGCGTTGTTCATTTTTACAACTGCAAAAAACCAGGACATCTTGCAAATCAGTGCCCTAAGACAAGGGTTTTTAGAGGCAACCAACAACCTCCAAGGCAACAAGGGATAGCTTTTTCCATCACTACTGCTAAAGTGAACCCCGACAACGATGTGGTGAGAGGTACGATAGTTATTCATTCAAGAATAGATGACGTACTTTTTGATTCAGGTTCTATGCATTCTTTTATATCCAAAAATTTTAGTAGAACAATCCTAGAACCACCACAAATCATGGAAGTAAAGATGTCGGTAAGTACGGAAAATGGGGAAATCATTGCATCCCATGAATATAACTCCACCCCTGCCATAATATGTGGATTTTATTTCTTTTCGAACTTCATCATACTCCCTCTAGTGGAATTTGATGCAATTCATAGCATGGATTGGCTTTCCTTATATAGATAAAACATAAATTTCCTTGAGAGGGAAATCACTCTCCATGTGGAGAATCGACCCCCGATTCTATACAAGTGAAAGGAGGAAGATGAATCTTCCTTAGATCCACCATCTCAAGCATGTATATTACTTCCCTATGAGCACACGTATCTGGCATTGATGATTGATTCAAAGGAGGAAACCATCCTTGAAGACATGCCTATTCTGAGAGAATTTGATGAAGTGTTTCCCGAGGAATTGTTTAGTCTTCCTCCAAGAAGAGATGTTGAATTCTCAATTGATGTTATACCTGGGGAGTTTCCAATATTCAAGACTCCATATAGAATGGCTGTTGTGGAGCTCGAGGAGCTGATGAAATAGATACAGGATAATCTGGATAAAGGGTTTATATGCCCAGGTGCTTCACCATGGGGTGCACAAGTCCTCTTCGTCAAGAAGAAAGATGGGTCAATGCACCTTTGCATAGATTATCGTGAGCTTAACAAAATCACGATAAAGAACAAGTATCATCTCCCACAAATTGATGACTTTTTTGATCAGTTGCATGGAGAACAATACATCTCCAAGGAAGATTTGTGGTTGGGATATTATCACGTAAGGGTGAAGAAGGATGATATCCCCAAGACTACTTTTTATACAAGATACAGGCACTATGAATTCATAATAATGCCTTTAATACTCACTAATGCTCTAGAAATCTTCATGGACTTGATTAATAGAGTCTTTATAGATTACCTCGACAAATTTTTGGAAGTCTTTATAGATGATATTATGATATACTCCCAAACTAGGGAGGATCATGAGGAGCATATAAGAACTATACTAGAGACCTTGCAGAAAGATAATCTCTATGAAAAGTATAATAAGTGTGATTTATGGTTGAATGAGGTCTCATTATTGAGCCATATCATCACAAGTAATGGGATATCTATGGATCCCTCCAAAACAGATGCAATTGAGGGATGGTGTTGCCAACATCGGTAAAAGATATCTGTATATTCTTGGGTTTATCTGGATATTATCGACAATTTGTGAGAAATTTCCCATTATTTTCTAACCCTCTTACCAAGATAAATCGTAAGGGAGTAAAGTTTTATTGGAGTGATGAATGCGAAGAAAGCTTCAAGGAGTTAAAAAAGGATTCTTATCACTACACCCGTGCTCACTTTACCCACAAGTAGAGAACATTTTGTGGTATTCAGTGATACTTTGAAGAAGGTCATGGGCTGTGTGTTAATTCAAAATGAATAATTCATTGACTATGCTTAAAAGAAATTGAATGTTAATGAGTATAATTATCAAACAGAAGATTTGGAGTTGGCTGCGGTAATCTTCGCTTTAAAAATTATGTTGAATTATATCTTTGGGGAGAAGTGTGAAATATATATGGACCACAAAAGCCTCAAGTATATATTCACATAGAAAGAGTTGAACATGTTCCAACAAAGATGGTTAGAGATGATCAAAGACTATGAATTCTCAATCCATTACTACACTGGGAAATCGAAAAAGGTGGCATATTCTCTAAGTATAAAGGACACAAAAATTCTATCATTGATGATAATTGAGAAGGACCCAATCTTCTTATATTTGATGAAGATTGAAATGGGAATCATAAATACAGGAACATAATCAATCATTTCACAAATTATTTCTCAACCATATCTTATGTAATGGTTAAAGGATGATCAAAAGGATGATGTGATAATTTTGAAGAGAGTGGAAACTATTAGAAAAGGGAAATACTTAGAGTTCAATGTTAATGAAGAAGGAATTGTGAGATTTGGGAAAAGACTATGTGTTCCATCAAGTCTAGAGCTGAAGAAGGAACTTTGGGATGATGCACATAGTTCAAATTTATCTATTCAACTAAGAAACACAAATATGTATCGAGATCTATGAGAGAATTATTGGTGGGATTATATGATGAAGAAGATCGCTGAATTTAAATCAAATTTCCTGGTGTGTCAGAAAGTGAAGGATGAGAGACAGAAGTCTAAGGGGATGATGCAACCATTACCCATACCTACATGGAAATGGAAGAACATCACCATGGACTTTTTCAATAGAATTCCGAAGGCATCCAAAGGAAACAATGTAATCTGGGTTGTTGTGGATCGTCTTATAAAGTTTGCACACTTCATTGAAATTAGAGAGGATTTCTCATTGGATCAACTGACACAGATATATATTAGGGAAGTGGTAAGGCTACATAGAGTACGACTATCTATTGTATCTAATTGAGATCCAAGATTCACCTCTATGTTTTAGAAGAGTATTCAACATGCTTTGGATACAGAACTGAACTTTAGTTCAACCTATCATCCTCAAAATGATGGCCAATCTGCGGAAAATATTCAGACACAAGAGGATATGTTAAGATCATGTTCTATGGACTTCAAAGGAGGGTGGGACCAACATCTTCCACTGGTTGAATTTTAGTACAATAATAGTTTCCAATCGAGCATACGGATGACACCTTATGAATCCATATATGGGAAGAGGTGTAGAACATTAAAATGTTGGGATGAAGTTGGTGAACGTAAGATGCTAGGACCATAAATGGTTGAAGAAATGGCAGAGAAGGTAAAATCCATTCAGCAGCATACCAAGGCAGCCCATAGTTAACATAAGTGTTATGTAGATAACCATCGACGAGACCTTGAGTTTAAAGTTGGAGATATGGTATTTCTAGGCATATTTCAATGGAAGAAGCTCATGAGTTTTTGGAAATAAAGGGAAGTTAAATCCTAGGTACAGTGGCACCTTTGAGATTATTGATCATGTTGGGGCTATGGGCTATCAACTAGAACTTCCTCCTACCATGTCCAAAGTACATGATGTCTTTCATGTATCCCCCTTAAATAAGTACATACCATACCCTTCACATGTACCCTCTTTAGAAGCATTACAACTAGAGGATGAGCTTTCTTATGAGGAGAAACCAGTGAAGATCTTAGATCGTAGAGAAAAAGTTCTACGGAATAAGAAAATTCCCCTCGTCAAGGTGTTGTGGTGAAACCATATGTTTGAAGAAGTGATGTGGGAATCCAAGGAAGTGATGAATCAGAGTTACCCATATTTGTTTTAGTGTGGGAAAAGTAAATTTGAAAGGAAACATTTATTAAGGGGGGAAGATTGTAACAACCTAGACTTTCAATAATAGAAATTGCTCTTTCTCTAATTAAATGTTTATTATGGTTATATAAAATTTGAACTTCATTGGTTTTATGTTTCTGGATTTGAAAATACCGTTATGAATTGTTAGCAGTGCTAATATAGCGGTTAAACAGTGATCACATGATTAGTATAAATATAGGGCTGTAACAAATCCAATTTACCCCGAAAAAGGAAGTGATGACCTCATCCAGTAGACTTGCCCCATACAAATCCTATTTTTCATAGCTTAGAAATGAGGTGTAATCATTGGGATTCACTCTTGGCCAAGCCCAATAAGAGCTTGAATACGTTAAGTTTGAGCGGAACTGACTATGGGAGAAGTGGAAGTTAATAGAGATTACCACCTGAGCGATGTTATCCGAGCCACCCCAAGAGTCTATCACCATCACGCACCTTACCCTTTTGTCTTATGCGGATGTTATAAGGGGTTATGTAACAAGACTCTAGCATTATGAACATGTGCATTATTTTTGTATAAAGAATGTTCATTCATTTTATTATTGATACATTGTAAATAGTTTTTAAAGAAAAACTAGTATTTTTAGTTAATATTCAACTAAGAAATTTATTTTAAAGAATTAATGGATATTGGAAATAAATAATATTATAATAAAATATTATTATTAAATTTATATTTATTAAATATAAATGATCATATAATTTTATGAATGCAATTGTAATTTTTATTAAGGTTTGAAAACTATTTTTGTTAAAACCCACGAATTTTCTGTAAATGTCGGTTTTTAATTTAAAATTGAAAATTCATATATTTATAAAATTATTTGTATAAAATTAATATTACTTTCAGAATCAGGATTTTTAAATTATCCAATGGTTAATTTTTCATAATTTTCTGAGACAGTCGAATTTTTGGGTAAAAATTAAATACCGTTTAAATATATATTGTGTTTGATGACATCATAATGACCCAAAAGTGATGTAATAAAATACTATAAACATTATGTTTTTCCAATATATGTTTTAGAATTAAAATAATGTAATTTTATATTAGTTTGATTTATTTTACAAAGCTTTTGTGGACCCTCCAAGACTTATAAAACATTTTGTCTTTTTAAATTGTTTTCCTTGAGAGTGTGACTCACCACCACATAAAAAACCCTATTATTTTAATAGGTTCGTCCATTGGACTTATAAAATATTGTCTTCCACTTCTTTTTGGAAAACACCATGGTTAAAAACCATTGGATTGTTTGTGGTATTGATTAGTTTAATGTGTGGTGACCCAAACCTAAATAATAAAGAATTCCCTCTCCTTCCCTATATAAACCCACCCAAGATCCCACTTCCTCTTCACTCAAAGCCTTTTGAGTTCGTCAAAACCCTACCCTAATCTCTCTATAATCCTCCCAAGGTGCCCCAAGCTCCCAATAATCCTCTCTCAAGCCTCTCCCAAGCTTTTGAGATCACACTTCCAAGTAAGTGATTTCTTCCTTTCTCATTTTTGTCCAATTTTCTTTAAGTTGTTATTCCCTTTTGTTTTCAATTAAAAATGTTGGGGTATGATTTTTAACCTCTCCAATACTGCCCTATTTAGGTTTTTACGATGGGATACCCCTTTATCTCTCATTAATGCCTCCCATGAACACCCGTTACCATGCCGAAACTCTGTGAGGGATTTCTCTCTTCTCTTTTACATCCACTCAATTCTTTTGTATTATGCATCTAAATTCCATTAATTTTGTTGGTAAATGTGTCTATATAACCCCCTTACTGTCCATTTTATGTACATATGATGATACACCCTTTTATCTCTCATGAATCATTTTCATGAATCCTTATGTCATGTTGTTATGCTACCAAAATTGCACTGTGTTTTTCAAGGCCAAGATCATTGTGTAGTGAATACCATACCAATGTCTCTATCAAGGGTATTCAACCTTATGAACAACTAAATATTGAATGGAACTTTCATGTATTTATACCACATTACTTAATTGTGTAATAACTTGGTATGTTGATTGATTCCATGTTATATGATCCATGTGGCACACTTATGCATGAAATGAAATATTTAAGGAGGGTGCACCCTGATAGCGTTCCAATGAATTAGGTAAAGTATAATATCATGATACGTCATACGAAATGGGTGTTTACTCCTGATAATTTAAGTGAAACGAGGTTTTACTCGTGCTTCATTTTAAATGAGTGTTTACTCAAGCTCTATGTGCAATGAATATTGGCTCATGCTAATTCAATTTTAAGTGTTGTTGCAACATTTCTATGTTATGATTATTATTCTTTATCATGAATTTATGTTTATGTTTCTCTTATGATCCATTGATATGCCTATTCTCTAACATGTATTTTATTCCCCATGTTATTCCATGTTTATTCCCTTAATGGGATTTATAGCTCACCTTTTTTTATGCATGTCCTCAGGTTATCCCATGCAATGCTAAGTATGAGGGAATGTAGAGGTCATTTAAAGGAAGTTTTCAATAAGATGCTGCATTCTATGTTTTAATTTGTTTTGTAATGTTCCTAATCCCTATATACATTATATCTCTCTATCTTATATGTTTTATCAAGTGAAGGTTTTATGTAATAAATCAGGTTTAAGTCTGTAATAAAAAGAAGGGATGTTATAAATATATTGTTATGTGTTCTTTTACTACAATGTGATCTCTACTACTATGAGTTCTATTAAAATTTAAAACTTTACTTATTACTGATTAAATATAGGAAAATCATATGTTAATCAGATAATAAATAAAATCTGGTAATATATGGGTTGTTTGGTGAATTTTAAAACTATATGACGCATGTGTTGGCCGTAAATTATTTTCATGGAATCAATTCATTAAAAGATGTATGCAAATACTTTTTATACTATTTTTGGTTTTGGGTTCCTACAATGGGTTCTTGAGGTTGGGTGTAAATTACATATTCCTTAGAGTTTGGGATGAAATGTAACATAATGGGAATAAAAAATCAGAGTTAGGGTGGGTATGTTTGTAGTCTGACCCACATCAGATGTGAGTTGATATATACATACTAGTTTCGTGGGATTATATGATTATATTAGTGATGAGAGTGACCAGATGATTGTCATTGAGGATTGAGAATGAAATACCAGAGGAGAAGTGGTGTGGGGTACCCACTTTACTATATTATTAAATATTACATTACAATACTTGGATGTGATATTTGATGAGAGATCCTTGTTGAGGTTTCATTAGTTGACTTGATATAGGTGCTTGATGGCTTTTCTATTTAATCACCAACCCATCAATATGGTTCTTCAACTTTTTTCATTAGAGATATTGAGGAGGATTCTATCGAACATACTTGTTTTCTTACCCACAAATATATAAATATACTTTATAGGTTTCTAGGAGGGATTTCAGATTTGGGCGAACATTACTGGATCCATATTGGGAGTCATGGTTAAAACTATTGTTTAAGAGTTTATTTTAGATATTTTAATTTTTTACCTTATATTTGTATAAAATTTTAATTCATTTAAAATATTATAGGGTTTTATAAAATTTATATTATAGATTTGATTGTTTAATTCATTTATATATTTTTTTATGAGGGAAATGACACTCATGTGTGTGATTATACCATTTGTGCTAGTCGTTACCTCATGACCTTTTAGAGGTAAGCTTTGTGGGTCACTCTCATCTTCATTGTAGACCCAAAAAAGGTTTTTAATGGGTTTGGGTCATGGAAAAGTGCTATCAAGTTTTTAGTTGAGTGTTAGGATGGATACTATAATTAGGAACTACTAAGGATTTCATGGGATTGGTAGAGAAATAGTGTTATTAAAACTTATTATGTGATGCAATAAGGGAGACATACTAGGAAATATTATATTAGGATCCACTATAATTTGATGCTATTAGGTTATGTTTAATGAACACCCTTAGAAAGATAATGATGATTGTATCATAAAAACCTATAGAAGTTATGTGAATCATACTTTTTCATTCTTGTGTTTGAATTTAGTTGAATTTGGGGGAAATTTAAAATTAATGCTTCCTCTTTTTTATGTTCATGGACAGTAACATGTTTTATTGCAACAGTTGTGTTGACATTGATGATATTTACTAATGAGAGATCTATAATAGGAATCACATTTTTTAAAGAATTGATATCTATATTCTTGGTATATTTCTTACAAATGGATGATAATTGGTGATTAGAGATGAAATTTCAAAAACTTTATTTGATTTTCATAGTAATTAACCCCCATAATTAATCCAAATCTTGGAGATTAAGTGATTTTCATACTTTTTTAAAAACTAAAAATTCACATATAATTAGATTAAATCATTTCTTTTATAAGCTTTATTAGTTTTTGGATTAATCAAGAAATATATAAATTTGGTGCTAAAAATTTAAATGTTAAATATGAATTTAATTTTTATTTTTAATTTTTTGTATCATTTATAGACCTAAAATGTATAAGGACTTCATTAAATATTTTTTAGTTAATATAATAATTCCTAGTGATGCTCAATATTTTGAGATTTATTGAAGTAGTGCATTGATTTGGAGTATTAGTTAATTTTTTTATGATTTTTAATGTTTAATTAAACTAGAAATTAGATGTAGATAAATCCTTCATTTTTATTCTATTTTCACTATTATAGGCTTGGAAAATTGCAAAGGAATGTGACCATGATAGTTTCTTCTTATGCTCAGTCTATTGACTGTGAGTTAAAATTTAGAAAATTCTAGAAGTGACCATAAGAAAGGGAACTTACCATGCCTCTCATGGCTAGTGTACTAACCACATGTGAAGAGAAAAACTGACCACATAAATTAATTCCAATTGGTCACATTACATTCCCATGGTTAGAATACTAATTTTATAAAAGTCTCACAAATTAAAACATGATGGGCTCCAACTAACAGTGTCACTCACGATCTATCAAGTGGCCATGATATCTCCCAACCTTTCATGAAGCCACCTCCACCAACTGACCAGGTGCTTATCCTATTACCATGATTGGTGTAATGATTGTGATCATATTTATAAACCTACGACACCTATCTTGATTGAACTACCTTATTAGTAATCTACAAGTGATTGAAAATATTCATCCAACCAACCACAACCCCTTATCCCCAGTCAATTTCACAACTGCTACCCAACCAACAATGGATAAGATGATCAGTCAACCATGGTATTCCTTGACATGCAACTGTGCATCTTTCTACCACCATGCGAAAACCCAAGATTCCCCTGATTTCATGTCTATCTGATTCTGAAAAGATTTTTCTACCCTGAAAAACATCCATGGACCTTCTGTGCACCATAGATCCATGAAAAACCCACCCATAACTAATTAAGAATGATATAGGATGACTTATTAATGATATGTAACCAACTAAATATGATTTTTTGACATTTATTCTAACTAGAAAATATGAACCTCCATTGATCTGAAGCTATGAATTTTATGATATTGAGAAAACTGAAACTGACTAACATTGATCTGAATAGAGCTAAACCATGGAAATAACATTTAGGGATAGCAAAGATAGAACCATCTAAAATATCAAGTTTACATAGTATTTCAAGTATACCTGAGCTCATCAATTTTATAATGACTGATCATATCATCCCAAGAATGAATGATAACCAAAGTTTCAACCCAAAGATAGGATCACTAAGGATGAACACCAAGGGAAACCATCAAAGCTATTGATGTTGAGATAAACATATTTGAACAAATCAATAAAGGTTCATCCATGATAAATGACTTGTTTGTTGGATGTTGATATATTACCTATGAAAATAAAAAATGCAAATACCTAGAACATTCCCCATGCACCAACTACATTATTAGATGAGAGAGAACATATACTTCTTGATGAAAGTCCCTAATGAATTCACCCAACTAAAGATAAAATGAACTAGGTTTCTTGCACCTCTTTGACAACCATTTTATGCACTAACCCCTATTAAAAACTTAGTTCTCCGCCTTCACAAATATTTATCGATGAAGTTCATATGTTAGAATCTAGTATATCCCACAATAAAACTCCACATGAATGAACCCACACCCATAACTCTCTGAAATGATCCACACCAGCAACTGCAGAGCTGTGTGACCACTCTTGTACACCTCCTCAATGATGGGATCTCTCTCCTAACTCGAATATGTCTTTCACTTCATCTAGATTGACCACCTGATTTGATATTTTCCTCATGTGCATAGAACCAAATATTATACCTATCTACTAAAAGCCTGATCAAAGTATATCCAAACTAGTTTAATGAAAGAAACTTAATCTAATGTATGGTAGTCTCATCCCAAGTACATACCATCCCCTTTAGGCCCAAATCCACTACCAATATCCAAGACAACCAGACCCAGTATCAGAGGGACATGATTATTTCATTAATACTTAGAAGATTTTTTATGTCCAATGTTTCGCACGGATTCCAGGGATGACCTCCTGGACGGGAGATTCAAACGTTCCGATCGGTTTCTAGCGGGTTTGTTCGTAGAACCGGAAACATCCAATGATTCCACATCCGTTTGGACCTACTTTCAAAAGGTAGGCGCTCATTAGCTTGTGGACTAATGAGGCTTAGGAATTTTCATTGGTCGAGAGGATGGGAGGTCGGACTCATCACACCTTTTTGAGGGGAATTATTGTCTACTCCGGGACTCTCTTTATAGATTTAAGTTATGTTCGTGAATCCTTATTACGTTACCAAATATAAAATGATCTTTCCTTTAGTTTTAACAATTAATGATTAAATATGCAAGAAATTTAGAGAATCTTTTATATGTATTCGAGGTTCTTCATCAATAGAGAATCATTTATATCTGTTTAGAGATTCTTGGTCAATGGTATCCTTCAAAACATTTATATAAAAGTCTCTTGGTCATTATGATGTCCAGGCTGGTTTTAAAGCCACTCAGTGGGGCACTGAAGTTTATCATCATTCAGAAGGACAAGGATTATTTCAAAGTTGGGATCGTACCCATAAATGGGCTACCTACGTATCATTTGTTTTGGAAAAGGAATCAGAACCCACGTAGTTCGAGTAATGGGGTATGATGTTTATGATTGATGGCTCAAAGAAGAATGTCATAATTACTTTTACACTCTAAGCTCACGTGAGTCATGCTCGGTGTGAGAAACAAGAGGTATTGGTAAAAATTAGACAATTGTGCCATGAAAGATGCAATCATAAGAAATTTTTTGGGGCTTATGTATGTATGACTGCCCAAATAGATGAAGGTTTAGGATTTACTTTTAGGGAGAAAATCCAGGAACATGGTCTATAAAGGTATATGTGCTTTATGGAGATTTTAATACTCTAATCTTGGGGCTTACTCCTAAGGAGGATGCCCAAATTAGGAGGGGACTTATGATTGGGTTTTACTCCTAAGAAGGATGCCCAAAATTATGACTGAGTCTTATTCCTGAAAAAGAGACCCAGGTTAGGGATTAAGCTTTGGGGCTTACTCCTGAGAAGGATGCCCATAATTGAGATTGGGGCTTACTCCTAAGAAGGATTCCCATAATTGAGATTGGGGCTTACTCCTAAGAAGGATGCCCAAGTTAAGGAATTAAGGTTTGGGGCTTACTCCTGAGGAGGATGCCCATAATTGAGATTGGGGCTTACTCCTAAGAAGGATGCCCAAAATTATGACTGAGTCTTATTCCTGAAAAAGAGACCCAGGTTAAGGATTCTCTCATCTTAAAGGATGAGGTTGAATGAATGAACACTCCATATTTAGTGACATAAGGATATTTAAATCACTAGGTTTTGAGAGATATTCCACAGAATTCCTTTCAGATAAGGAAGTCAAATCAAGAAATCATGCCATAAATGGCTTTGAAGAGTGTCTTGAAGACTGAATCTTGAAAAGGAAAGGTGTAATGGCTTGAGAGGGGTAAAATGGGAAAGATGGGCACCCAAAAAAGGTAGGGGCACACAAGTCTTGAAAGGTGCGCAAGTCTTGCGTGGGCGCACAAGTATTGGTCGCGCAGGTATACCTGCACGACACATGGTGTACTTGCGCGATTTTCAACCAGCATTGAAATACTTGAGTGACTATTTATTAAACCCTTTATAATTCTCTTGAGGTTCTTCCAGATAAGGGACGCGCAAATTTCTATTGAAGGAATAAGGCGGCGCGCAAGTGTGACCAGTTCCCTTAAGGGCTGGCCATTCAGGCGCGCAAGTGTTGATGAGTTTCAACACTTAGGCCTTCCTCCCTCTCTTTAGATATTCCGTTCTAGGTAAGAAATTACCTTAGAAGTGTTCTGGAAGCTTTGAGAAGAGACTTGGGCATCAGGAGCTTCAATCCGAGTTTCTGAAAAAATATCCTCTCAAATGGGGGGCCCATAGGGTCTATTTATAGGCAAAAGAAGGCCCTGGGCGGTTACCGGGCAGTTACCACTTAGGTCGCGCAAGTCACTTGCACGACCATAAGGCGTCGCGCAAGTAGACTTGCACGACCACTAGGTAGCGCGCAAGTACTTGCACGACCACTAGATGGTGCGCAAGTGTACTTGCGCGACCATGAGGGAACTTGCGAGGCCTATGGGAAATGTTCTTCTTGTTCATCCCTTTGTCGATTTTTGATGTTTCTTCAAAGGATGAATCACTTTGGACAAAGGTATTTCCTTTTTTTTTCAGTCGTTAGACTCTGTGACGGAAAGGAGCGTCAACAAAAGTCCCCCCTCAGAGTTGGATCCAGAGAGAAAAGAGGACTTGACTCTGAGGTGAAAAGAAAAACAAGAAATATGGCAGTTTAAAGTCATGCATGTCGGACATAAAGGGGCTAATGTTTACGGTCGAAATAGCTTTGACCGAAATGGATTAGAATTGGCTTAATTCCTTGACAACTCATCTGAAAACATAGTACCATAATCAAGTATGAGGGAAAATATGTAAACTATGGCTTAAGAATATTTGAATCTGAGGAATGATATGAAAAAGAGCTAAAAGGCATTAGAAGAAGTAGTTTCCAAGAATGAAGTTACTATTATTTAACAAAACCCGTTAGGGGGTTGAAATATGTAGGGCCACCTAAGGGCATTGGCTGCATGGTTAAATAAATAGCATCTTTCGGCTGACAAGTCTGTTATGTGGACTGTTTATGCAAGGCCACCTATGGGCACATGCTGCATAGTCAGGAAAAAGAACTCCCAGAAATTTGCTTTCCTAGTGCTAAAAGCCAGTGAAAGTTTATGGAGATTCAAATTTTCTAAAGTATAGAGTTTGTTGTATGGAAAGAGGTACTTGAATATGGAGAAGATATTTCCGAACAAGAATATCGAAGAACTGGATGAATATAACTCCTACGAAGGTCTGAACCAAACGTAGGGAAGAAAAATAAACCATAGACTTGAATACTTTCAGATCATGAAAAAAAGATATGGGACAAATATGTTAAGGATGGCTATTTTTTGCGGATCCCTACATACTGTCGTTTAAGACAAATAAGGACAAAAGAGGCATTATTCCCATGAATGAAGTTATTATTATTTAACAAAACCCGTTAGGGGGTTGAAAATATGTAGGGCCACCTAAGGGCATTAGCTTCATGGTAAAATAAATAGCATCTTTCGGCTAACAAGTCTGTTATGTGGACTGTTTATGCAAGGCCACCTATGGGCACGTGCTGCATAGTCAGGAAAAAGATTTCTCAGAAGTTTGACATTTTTGTGACTAGAAGTCATGAAAAGGGTTATAAAGATCTGAAAATATTTAAGGTTAGGATTATAACACATAAAGATGGGTAATGTCCAATGTATATAGAGATACATAGGTCAATAAAACCCATAATCATGTTGTGGCTGGGTCCTGAATTGAAATTTTGGACTTCACTACGTATCTCATAAGAATGAGAATCAAGCCATATGTAGTTCTTGAAATGCAGTTTAACGTCGTGCAGGACGAAAGTACGAGTGATCTTAGTTTAGGGTCATAGAATTCGGACCATAATAATGAATACACATTGTCTGTTTTCATGAGGACTTTTCAGCCAAGGGACTGAAAGTGAAATTTTGGGTTAGGCCCAAAAGGCTTGGGACTGGATTCGAGGGATACTCGAATGTTCCTACTTATCCCATAGAGATGGGAATCAAGTCCACGTAGTTCTAGAATTACCCTTTGTACAAATTTGGTTCGTACATGTGAAGGGTGAAAGGGGACTTTAGTGCAATGATGGTTTAACCTAAGATAAAAAGTTCAGGCATTACCATGTATGCATGTAGTCTTTTTGAAATGAAACATGATTTAAAAATCAATGTCAATAATAGTTCTCTCTCAAGTGAGGAAATCAATGAATATTGTAGTTTATTGTCGTACCAGACAAAAGTGTTGCATAGTTTAACGTCATATAACAAGGACGAAAGTGAATCAATGTAAAAAAAATATTGATTCTAGGGGCGGTTTCACAAATCAACATCATATGAGATGGTGGTGAACCGATGTGAAGAGATTATTTTTGGGCTTGAACCTTGGGAGGCTGCCTACATACCCAGCCTGGAGGGCAAGGATCAAAGTCCATATAGTTCAATTAAAGAATGAATTAATGATCAAGTTGTTATTGGGGAAAACAATCTAATTAAAATGTTGTTGGGACTTACACATGGTTAGGGGACCAAAGAGAGTGTTATTGTTGAGGTTTGCTCTAAGATCACGTGAGTCATACTCGGTGTGAGAAACAAGAGGTAATAACAACCTTAACGATGCACAGTTTAATGTCATGTAGGACATATTCAGGGACTATGCAATTTAAAGTCTTGCAGTTAGGACTATTGGTGCTGCACAGTTTAGTGTCATGTAGCAGGGACAAAATAACAGTTTAATGTCATGTAGGACATATCAAGGACTTTCTGTACAGTTTAGCATCATGTAGTTAGGACGATGGGGACAATACAGTTTAACGTCATATTGGACGAAAGGGGAATTGTGCAGTTTATTGTCATGCAGTAAGGACAAAAGAGTGTACCATTTTAACGTCATGTCGGACGAAAGTGCGAATAGTATAAGGTCATATGCATGGACTGTGAGTGGTGCAGTTTAATGTCATACTGGACCTTTGAGATTATATAGTTTAACATATTTCCGGACGTAAGGGACTTTTATACAGTTTAGCGTCATGTAGTTAGGACGTCACAGTTTAACGTCTTTCTGGACGTAAGGGATTTGAAAATAGTTTATGGTCATATACATGGACCAGGGATGATGCAGTTTAAGGTCATGCTGGACGGTTTAGGGAAATTTTTCATAGTTTAATGTCGTGTGGGACGAAGTTGCAGTTTAAAGTCATACTGGACCATTGCTGTATAGTTTAACGTCATATAGCAAGGACGAACTGGTGCTGCACAGTTTAGTGTCATGTTGCAGGGACATCTTCTTTTCTACAGTTTAATGTCATGTTGGACGAAAAAAAGGAAACTTTTTAACAGTTTAATGTCATGTAGGACAATTCAAGTAACTGTTACAGTTTAACGTCATGTTGGACGATAGAACATTGCTGTATAGTTTAAAGTCATGTAGCTAGGACTAAGGTGAACCAATATGAGGATATCAGTTCTGGGTACTTTTTACAGTTTATCGTCATGCTGGACGATGAAAGTGCCACACAGTTTAATGTCATGTTGCTAGGACACAATATAGTTTAATTTCATCTCGGACAAAATATAAGAACTTCTGTACAGTTTAACGTCATGTAGATAGGACATAATACCGTTTAGTGTCATGTAGGACATAATATGAACCAATGTGACTGTTTTGGCTCTGGGAACAATATTTTGTGTTTATACAAAATACTTCTTCAGAAATCTAGCATTAGTTGGAGTCGTGATGTGTTCTCCATCCATTGAGATTAGAGAATACGCTCCATTGGAGTAGACCTTATGTATTGAATAAGGTCCTTCCCATTTTGGTTCAAGCTTGGGAGGCTTCTTTCCTGGTTTCATTGGTTCTCTGAGAACCAATACCAATTCTCCCAGAATGAATGAACGAAGACGAAGTTTTTTGTTAAAGGCTCGTGCTATTCGATTCTGATAGAATTCCAAGTGGTGCAAAGTGCACAATCTTTTCTCATCTAACTGTTCCAATTCATTCAACTGCTTTTGGGATTGCTCATCTGTAGATAACTGATCAAAAATGGCTATTCTGAGTGAGGGAAATTGAACTTCAATTGGAAAGACTGCTTCTGTTCCATATACCAATGAATATGGAGTTGACCGCGTTGCATTGCGAGTGGTAGTCCGATAAGCCCATAAAGCATGAAAGAGTTTATCAGGCCATGACCTATTATCTTTATCCACCATCTTTTGCAGTAAATTTGAAAGAGTCTTGTTGAAGGCTTCTATCTGGCCATTAGCCACCGCATGATATCGAGATGAATGGTTGGACTTAATGTTGTATTGTTGATACAATTTATTTACCTCAGAAGAACAGAAGTTGGTGCCGTTGTCCGTCAATATGGTATGAGGGATACCAAATCTAGTAATGATGTTAGACTTGATGAAGCTAACAATGCATTTAGAACTGACTTCTTTGAGAGGTACTGCCTCTGCCCATTTGGAAAAGAAATCAGTAGCAGTAAGAATGTACTTAAACTGCTTGGCCGTAGCTGAAGGGTAAGGTCCCACCACATCCATTCCCCATGTGGAAAATGGCCATGAGTATTTAGCTGTATGAAGCAACTCTGGAGGTTTATGAATGAAGTTGGCATATACTTAGCATGAATGACACTTCTTTGTGAAATTAACACAATCTTGTATCATTGAAGGCCAAAAGTATCCAAGCCTTCGAATTTGATCAGACAGTCTATGTCCAGACTGGTGGGCACCACAGACTCCTACATGCACTTCTTTTATGACAGCCATTGTCTCTTCACCATCAATACATCTGAAGAGAACTCCATCAAAACCACGTTTGTAGAGAATTTTCTCGAGGTGGTTTGGGCTATCATAAAGAGTAAAATTGACCACACGTCGCCAGATTTGTTCTTTCTAGGCTCTATCAGGTGGAAGTGTTCCATTTTGAAGGTATTCCCTGATAGGCGACATCCATCCTGTAGTATGACCATACGGTTCAGGAATGGGACTAATTTCCTTAATTTCCTCTGTTCTGACTTGAACATAAGGTGAAATTGCACGACGGTGGGCAATACAGATGGTTGTCTCGTCCCGATTTGGATATGCTAAAGATGTGGCTATATTATCCAGTGCATCAGCTTGAGCATTTTGTGATCTTGGGACATAAGAAAATGTTGGTTCTGAAGGGAATTCCGACATTAACTCTCTGACGTAATCATACAAAGGGATTAATTCTTCTTTTCTGATGGCATAATCCCCATTGACTTGTTTGATTAACAGGTCTGAATCACCTTTCACCTTTAAGTGATTCACTTGTGCTTGAAGCGCTAACTCCAAGACTGTAATGAGAGCTTGGTATTCAGCTTCATTATTGGTACCACCTTCCCACAACAAAAAGGAATAAGGTAACACTGCCTTATCTGGAGAAATGAGCACAATTCCTAAACCAACTTTGTTGAATTTAGGATTTTCCATTTTCTTCCCTGTTGGACTTCTAGAAGCACCATCAAAATACATTTCCCATGTTTGAGGACTCTCTTGAATAGAGAAAACTTCCTCATCAGGGAGTTCGATATCTGAATACGTGTCTTCCACTGAAGGATGTTCAGCCAGGAAATCAGCCAGAGCTTGGCCCTTAATTTCCTTTTGAGACACATACTGAATGTCGAACTGCTGTAGAATAACCGCCCACCTTGCCAGACGTCCTGTAAGCATTGGACGACAAAGGATGAATTTGAGCGGATTATTACGAGATACCAATTGGACCTCGTGATGTTGCAGGTAGTGTCTCAGTTTTTGAACTGCAAAGATTAATAATAGGCAACACTTTTCAATACTTGAATACCGGGTTTCTGCTTCAAGCATAGTTCTACTGAGAGAGTAGAGACTATTTTCATTCCCAGCATCATTCTTTTGAGTGAGAAAGGCACCCAATGATCGCTCTAAAGCTGTCACATATAGGATAAGCGGTCTACCCTCAACAGGTGGCATGAGTACTGGTGGACTCAAGAGGTATTTCCTGAGAACATCAAATGCTTCTTGACATTCTTCAGTCCACTGGTAAGTGACTCCTTTCTTCAATAATTTGGTAAAGGGTAAACTTTTGCCTGCCAAATTGGCGATGAATCGCCGAATATAGGCTAAGTGTCCTTGAAGTCCTCTTAATTATTTCAAATTCTGAGGAGGTGACATACCAAGGATTGATTTGGTCTTCTCAGGATCGACTTCAATACCACGATGGCGTACAACAAATCCGAGGAATTTTCCTGAGGTTACCCCAAAAGCACATTTTAAGGGGTTCATCTTCAAATTATGTTGTCGAAGCTTGTGGAATATGACTTCCAAATCAGCCAAGTGATTAGAACGTTGTTTGGATTTAACCACCAAATCATCTACATAGCATTCAACAAACTTCCCTAAAAGAGGGTTGAAGATACGATGCATGGAACGTTGATATGTTGCACCTGCATTATTTAAACCAAAGGGAATCACCCGGTAACAAAACACACCTTGAGGAGCTCTGAAGGCTGTATATTCCTCGTCTTCTGGGTCCATTCAGATCTGATTATATCCGGAATATCCATCCATGAAAGAAAGTACTTCATATCCAGCCATCGCATCAATTAAGAGTTCTGTAATTGGAACTGGGAAATCATCTTTAGGACAATACCGATTAAGATCTCTGAAATCGATGCAAACCCTAATTTGTCCGTTCTTCTTCTTTACAGGGACAATATTAGCCAACCACTTGGGATATTGAACTTCTCTGACGAAGTTGGATTTGATCAGCTTATCCACTTCAGCTTCAATTTTGGAAGCATAGGTTGGGTGTGTTCTTCTCGCGGATTTCTTAAAACCTCGATGTTCTTTTGGTAAACCCAAATGATGAGTAGCAACATCAGGATCAAGCCCATGAATTTCTGTATAATTCCAAGCAAAAATATCTTTATTTTTCTTTAGAAAATAAATATACATCTCTTTCTCTTCAAGGGTCATGGCCGCACTAATTAAAGTGGGGCATGGATCTTTCTCTGTACCCAGATTTACTTCTCTGAGTTCATCCACAGTGGTAGAGATACCCTCTTCAAATGCTGGAGGAGCATCTCTAAGATCTTCCTCTTCCTCTTCATCATGTGTTATTTCTTCCGTTTCTACTTGCAAAGTAGATGAAAAAACGAAATTCTCATGATCATAAGAGATGTCAAAATTTTCACATTTTGAAGAAGAAGCTTCCATTTCCGACCCTATTGATGATAAAGGGTCTTCTTTGGGAAATAAAAAGGAGATGATGGATTGAGAATCGACATCATTATTCACCTCTGGTGTTGCTATAACTTCTTCTGGCCTGATTAGCGAAGTATAGACTTGTTGGACTTCAGCAGATGAAATGAAAACGTCACCACTTATGATTTCATCACTTCTTGGTAGGTTACCAATTTCTCCCATGTTGTCTGGCTCGATCGCCGTAATTGACATTATGGATCTTTCCATAAGAGTATTTTTATTTGGGCCTATTTTGTCAATTTGACTGATAGGTAACACATAATCTGTTCTCACATGTGAAAATGGATTTATTGGAATTTTCTCCAAACCATATGGAGCATTAACTTTGGTAATTTCCTTCATTGTAGATTTTTATACTCCCTTCATGTGATAAAATTCCGCCTCAATGTATTGAGACTCACATGTCTTGAACGGGGCCTTATCACCATACAATGTTCCAACATGACCATCGAAACAGTATTTGAGACATTGATGGTATGATGAAGGAATAGCTGCATGCTGATGTAGCCAGGGTCTTCCAAGTAAGATATTGAAAGCTGAGTCTTGATCAACAATCATGAAATCCGAATTGGATACAAGATCTCCAAACTGAGTTCTGAGTGTAACTTCTCCCAGTGGTTCTTGTTCATTTTTATCATATCCTTGTAACATCATGGTAGAAGGAGATAAATCAGATTCTGTGAGGCCCAATTGACGAAGTGTACGAATGGGCATGAGGTTGACTCCTGAACCATTTTCAATGAAAGCTCTTCGAACATCTACACCATTGACTTTGCCAGATAAGTACAAAGGTTTTATGTGCCCATGAACAACATCATCTTCATCTTTATCAGTAAAAGATATCACTGCATGGCATTCTGCAAGATTATTCTCTATGTGATAGATTTCAGCTGTAGCAATTTCAGCCTCAAACTCCTGAGGACTTGACAAAGCTTCGATGAGTGCTTCCCGAAGATCTTTTGACAGATTCAAAGCATCCAAAATTGATAACTTGGCTGGTACTTGGGCCAAGTGTTTCAATATATCATACTTTTGATCTAGAGTTCTGCGTTTCCTAATAGGAATATGCAGTTTAGCAGGTACCTTGGATGCAGATGCTTTGGAAGCTGATGCATCTTGTATTGAAGTTGGCAACATCCTTGGTTTTGGAAGATTGGACTGATTAGATCCATTTACTTTCTGAGATAAAGAAGATGGAACCTTTAATCGGTCTTCCAAAATAACTATGCCAAAACTGAGTTAGCCATTGGCAGAAGAACTTGCTTGTTCTTTTTGAGCTCGCTGAAGGGCTCTACCACAAGTTTCTGCTTCATATACAGTGCTAGCAGGGGTAAAATTAGAGTAGTGGCTTCAGAAAGATCCACGTCTTCCCCTGTATCCTGAACCTCTAGAACTTCCTCGGATTCCCTTATTTGATACAGGGAATTTAGGCTCATCAAGACTGGAATATGGATCTGTTAATTGAATCATATTAACAGAACCAAAGATTAACTCTTCGTCTGATAAAGACTCTGCCTGGTTAGCCTGTTTAGGCTGTGCCGTTTGGTGGGATGGTGCCCGTGGCTCTGAAGTAGATGGCATGAAATCTGCCAGAGTCAAAGACAATTTAGGCTTTGATACATACTCATCTTCTCCTGATTCCTCTTTCTTCTTTGAATTGCACTACCTTTTTGAGGATTTTTCTTTTGATGGAGGCTTTACTGCAGATTTTGTAGGAGACACAATTGGCTTCTTCAATTGTGTTCGCAAAATGGAATGGGTCCGATTGATTGTATTTCTGACCATCCAATCATCATATTTTTTCGCAGTTTTGCTTTTGACTTCCTGCCACTCGCCTCCTTCCTCTGGATCTGTAGCGGTAATACACGCTACATGAGCTGAAGAACCCTTCAATTTGACTTGTCCCAAGTCGACCATCTTTTGCAGGAGGTCTTTAAAGACAAAACACTCCTGGATGGGATGCCCCAACATTTGATGAAAGGGACAATAATTGGGACGGTCTTCATCTACTTCCTTGTTTGGCTTCTTGGGCACTGGTAATTGAACCAAATTATTTTCCAGAGCTGAAATGAAGTAACGAGGAACTTTCTCACTTCAGAAAGAGTATGTTTTACTCTTAAAATCCTCAAATTGTTTTCTTCATTGATATCTTTGATCATTTGGACGAAATAGCCTTTTTTGTTGGCGTTCAGGAGGTGGAGCCCTTCGAGAAGATGAAGGATTTGAAGTAGAAATAGGTACAGGTGCTTGTTTAAGCATAACTGTAGTAGTTTCCTCTTTACCCATTCTCCTTCCTGGAGCTGATGGATTTATACGAGATTTAACCTTAGCCTATATAAGGGAATCTTCAATCTGTTGAGCGATTTAAGTAAGGTCTCGAAACCCTCCTGTGTATTTCACAGGGATCAGTGGCGTGCGTAATTCGTCACGCAAATTTTCCATACATATTGGCAACAATTCCTCTTGAGGGAGTGCTAAACTCAGGGAATACGTTAATTCCTTCCAACGAGCAATGAAATCAGAGACTCTTTCATTCTCCCTTTGCTTGCAGTTTGTAAGATCGAAAACTGTCGTTTTTGGAAAAGTTGAGCTAAACTGAAGAAGGAATTTTTGACGAAGATCCTCCCATCCGATGACTGACCGGGATTGCAAGCTTGTATACCAGACAAAAGCTGGCCCTTGCAAGGTTCGCACGAAGCATCTGAGTTTCACTGCTTCTTGCTGCTCTGGAGTTCCCATCCTAGGATCACAACAAGACACGTAATGCATCAAATGTTGTTCAGGGTCGCCTGATCCATTGAATGTAGGGAAAACAGGGTTTCTAGAACTGGATGGAGGAGAAATTGAATCTACCCATTCAGGGTAAACTTTCTTTTCAGGTTGAACTTGCGCCCGTTTCCCTTCCATAGTTTCTAACCGAGCTGTTAATGACTCAATAGTAGTTATTAACTTTGGAGAAACATCAGGTTGAACTTGGTTTTGGGTAGGTGCAATGAATGGAGCTTGGACAGACGTGGTGGTTGGTGCTGCAACTGATGGTAGTTCTGCCAACCGTTGTTGCATTTGACCCGTAGGATTAGACCTCTGAGGGTGTACTGATAAAGGAGGATATTCCTGATCCATCTCAGTAGTTACAAAAAATTCCTTCGGCTGTCGGACTTCAGCATTCTTAAGAAGAAGACTACTCTGAAGTAGTTCTGCATTCAACCTTCTTAATTCTTTCATTTCTTCCTCCTGTTGTGCAAACCTTTGCTCTAATGAGAGCGATTGAACTCCTTCAGAGGAAGGGTGAGAAGTAACCTGATTCTTTCCTTTCCCCTTATTGGATCCTTTTCGGAGAGGGGGAAGTGGGTTACTTGAAGGAATACCTAGATTTTGGGTAAGCCTTTGATTGCGTGTGCGCACACCTTCTTCATTTAGGTCTGTGTGCGCTACTTCTTGAGCATGAACCTCTTCGTCTGATCCCTCTGATTGAGCCTCATCTGGTGAATCAGTAGCAACGGCATTGATGACATTAATGGATGCATATTGCATGGAATCCTTTCTATCAGCATTTCTGTGATATTGTCTTCTTCCATGTCCATGATGAGACATGGAATTCCGTTGACTTGATCCCTCAGTAACTTCTTGGATAACCGTCACTTGGAGAGAATCTCCTGATAGCTTGGCTCTTCGTTCCTCTTGAGGCTTATTCCCTAATCGAGAGAATACTGACTTTCTCTGAGGGAGGGATTGAGGATTTGAAAAAGTCCCCAGTCCGGTGGACTGGGGATGTTCCTGCTGCTTCCGCTCAACTCCTCGAATCCCATTTGTTGACTCTGAGGGTTGGGTTAGAGAAGTCCCCAGTCTGACAAGCTGGGGTGTCTCTTGACATGCTATGTCTGAGATATTCTTAAAATCTCTCTTGATCTTGCGAATCTTAGTTCGGAAATTAGCTGGATGCATTAACCTGTATCCAATTTTATCACCTGGTTCAACAGACCATTGGATGATTTCCGAAACTTCTGTCATTCGATGATGTGTTTGCTCCAGACGAGAGGCTTGTGCAATATTCTCGCCTGCTTGATGTAGGAGAAATTCAACAACTTGTTCTCTATATACTTGATTTTGAGAGGAACTAGTTGAAGCCTGTTCTTGAGTAGGCTTTTGATTATGAACAAAGCCCATTGACTGTGGCCGGCCATGGGCAATAACATTGCATGAGACCATTTTCGGCGGGCTTTGCTGACTGTAAAGCACTGTGAAATTTAGTGCTCCGTGAACAACCCATCCTCTGATATGAACATCAGATGGAGCATTGGCAATTAACTGACGCAATTTTCTTAGTGCGCCAAGGCATGAACGTTGAAGGGTTCTCTGTTGCTTTTCAGCCTTTAGATACCGAGAGACTGATAGAGATGCCAAATCAATCTGGCGTTGTAACCCTTCTATTATCTTAATATGATTTTCATAATCACCGTAAGATAATACTTTCTTCTTCAATTGACAAAGAGTCTTCCATATGTTGAGACGAATATCATGGATTCCATCATCCGTCAACATCTTTGGAATGTCGTACTGGGAGTCATCCAAAGGCCAAAACATGACTGGTACTTCACCTTTTTCCAGTTTTTTCCTCATGTTCAGCATTTCCTCTTTATCATTAAATGAAGATTCTTCTACCTATTTTGACCAGATTTGGTGTTTCCTTGTTGCTTCATCGGATTCAACCAGATTGGTAGAGAGATCATTAATCAAACTAGAAGATGCATGACTTAGGGGTGGTTTGGAGAATGACCTACACCCTGGGCTATCTTCTGATTGAGAAAGTATTTCACTTGTTAGCGATAAAGCATCAGACATGACTGGTTTCGCATTTGCAAGTGCCTCAAGATAAGAGGGCTTTCTCGGCACTACATTATCCACTGGAGGATTTTCCAGGCAATGTGAATCACTACTGCGGAGAGGACTTTCGCAGCGAAGTTCATCATCATGGGGAGGACCACCATAATGGGTTACAACAAAAGATGAAATCTCTTGCTCCTTGGTCTTCTGACCACACAGAGGGTTCCTGTGGCTCTCATCTGAAGAAGAAACTTCAAGATTGACCGAACTTTCATGAAGCAAGCCTTCATGAGGAAGTGTCTGTTGAAGACCTTCAAAATTAATGTTCCCGTTATTGGGAACTGAGGGAGTAGAATCTTGAATTCCGAAAGATAAATGTCTGAGGGCTTCAAGAACTCCAGCATCGAGCAAGGCCTTGTTGCAGATTGGCCTTTGATCTCCTGACTGTGCTGGGCAGATCTTTTTCTTAGATGCCTTCTTACTCACTTTATAAACCACTTGTTGATGAAAGTGGTTACTCTGAGCAGGTGTATGTGCCTGATCAGGAAAGATGGTCAGGTTAGGCTGACGATCTCCACTCAAATCAGGTGTATGTGCCTAACTTGGTTGTCCGTATGATATGGGGGAGTATGCCCCATAACCCTCTTGGACTGGAACAGATGTGTGTGTCTGTTCCAGAGTGAATCATTGATGTGTCACTCCACCGCTAGGGATAGATTTATGTGTCTGTCCCTGAGATGATGCTGAAGCTGTTATGATATCCTGGGAAGCATCCAGAATATGAGCAGGAATTTGCTTCTGCTCTTTCACCATTGAAAAAATATGTTTGGTGACTTCAGCCGCCGGAACGGGGATATACATCCATTCCGGGCTTGGAGAAGGTGTATGTGCCTGCTCCTGTCCTCCTTTTCCTGTCAGTGAATCCTGACAGTACTCAAGTGTGGAGGCAGAGAGTTGAGTCTGCCTACTGTTTGTCGTCGGTGCTTTCCGACTGACTTCTCCGTGCGCTACCAAGCGAGACTGTTGGTAGGCTTGATTAGTATGAGCAGGTGTATGTGCCTGCTGATTACACTTCGCCAAACGCGATTGACGAGATCCATCATATGTAGTCAGACGAGCCTGCTGACTAACTGGTGATGTATAAGCAGGTTCATGTTCCTGCCTATGGTACTCCGCCGGAATTGCCTGTCGGGATTGGCGTGATGCTGCCAGACGAGTCTGCTGGACAGCGGAATTAAAACGGACAGGTGATTGTTCCTGCTCGTTATTTGCCACCAAGTTAGGTTGGTGGACTTCTCCAGAGATGGCAGGGATGACAACCTGCCCATTGTTAACCGGATTCCGTCTCTGGCGGTTCATCTTGCCTGCTCGGGTTCGAGGAACCTGAGCTGAATTCCTGGAGTCGATACCCTCATCATGTTGAGGGCGCACTACCGCATGAGTCTGGAGACAATTGTTGATGGGAGCCCTCGAGAAGGACTCCTGTCTTTTTGAATTAAGGCCCTGCGGGACCTGCTCATTCACTTCATCAGAGTAAGGGAGTGAATGGAAATTGCGTTCCGGGGATAACGACCCGAAACGGTTGGAGACAGTAGTCAGCACCGCCTGCTTCTTGATCTCTGGTCACCGTTGTCCGGACGACCAGGTAGAGTTGTTAATTTGGAGGGCTTGACGAGCGGCCTCCAGAGTTGGGATAGTACCGTTGCGACGGTACTCCTTAACCAGTGCATTAGAAACCTAGTGTCGAAGACGCTGAGTTGGTGATGTCAACCTTAGAGCGGACGACGTTCCAGCAGGAGTAGCAGCATTGGTTTTCACAGCAGCAGACCTCACAGTAGAGGTGTTCACATCAGTAGTATTCACAGGGGTGAATTTAAGAAAAGCCATTTTGCAGAAGATCTTGAGAAAAGAGTGCCTATTCCATATAACAGACATAATCAAGATGAATCTGGCCACTGCATATTTTGGATGAGAACATGTCAATTATTGATTTGTTGGCCCAAGGAGCCTAACAAATAAGAAGAACATCACTTTAACTTGGTTAAGGATTCACGTCGGGTTCACCATTTTTTGTTTCGCACGGATTCCGGGGATGACCTCCTGGACGGGAGATTCAAACGTTCCGATCGGTTTCTAGCGGGTTTGTTCGTAGAACCGGAAACATCCAATGATTCCACATCCGTTTGGACCTACTTTCCAAAGGTAGGCGCTCATTAGCTTGTGGACTAATGAGGCTTAGGAATTTGCATTGGTCGAGAGGATGGGAGGTCGGACTCATCACACCTTTTTGAGGGGAATTATTGTCTACTCCAGGACTCTCTTTATAGATTTAAGTTATGTTCGTGAATACTTATTACGTTACCAAATATAAAATGAGCTTTCCTTTAGTTTTAACAATCAATGATTAAATATGCAAGAAATTTAGAGAATCTTTTATATGTATTCGAGGTTCTTCATCAATAGAGAATCATCTATATCTGTTTAGAGATTCTTGGTCAATGGTATCCTTCAAAACATTTATATAAAAGTCTCTTGGTCATTATGATGACCAGGCTGGTTTTAAAGCCACTCAGTGGGGAACTTGAAGTTTATCGTCATTCAGAAGGACATGAATTATTTCAAAGTTGGGATCGAACCCATAAATGGGCTACCTACGTATCCTTTGTTTTGGAAAAGGAATCAGAACCCACGTAGTTCGAGTAATGGAGTATGATGTTTATGATTGATGGCTCAAAGAAGAATTTCATAATTACTTTTACACTCTATGCTCACGTGAGTCATGCTCGGTGTGAGAAACAAGAGGTATTGGTAAAAATTAGACGATTGTGCCATGAAAGATGCAATCATAAGAAATTGTTTGGGGCTTATGTATGTATGACTTCCCAAATAGATGAAGGTTTAGGATTTACATTTAGGGAGAAAATCCAGGAACAGGGTCCATAAAGGTATATGTGCTTTATGGAGATTTGAATACTCTAATCTTGGGGCTTACTCCTAAGGAGGATGCCCAAATTAGGAGGGGACTTATGATTGGGTTTTACTCCTAAGAAGGATGCCCAAAATTATGACTGAGTCTTATTCTTGAAAAAGAGACCCAGGTTAGGGATTAAGGTTTGGGGCTTACTCATGAGAAGGATGCCCATAATTGAGATTGGGGCTTACTCCTAAGAAGGATGCCCATAATTGAGATTGGTGATTACTCCTAAGAAGGATGCCCAAGTTAAGGAATTAAGGTTTGGGGATTACTCCTGAGGAGGATTCCCATAATTGAGATTGGGGATTACTCCTAAGAAGGATGCCCAAAATTATGACTGAGTCTTATTCCTGAAAAAGAGACCCAGGCTAAGGATTCTCTCATCTTAAAGGATGAGGTTGAATGAATGAACACTCCATATTTAGTGACATAAGGATATTTAAATCACTAGGTTTTGAGAGATATTCCACAGAATTCCTTTCAGATAAGGAATTCAAATCAAGAAATCATGCCATAAATGGCTTTGAAGAGTGTCTTGAAGACTGAATCTTGAAAAGGAAAGGTGTAATGGCTTGAGAGGGGTAAAATGGGCAAGATGGGCACCCAAAAAAGGTAGGGGCGTGCAAGTCTTGAAAGGCGCGCAAGTCTTGCGTGGGCGCGCAAGTATTGGTCGCACAGGTATACCTGCGTGACACATGGTGTACTTGCGCGATTTTCAACCAGCATTGAAATACTTGAGAGACTCTTTATTAAACCCTTTAGAATCCTCTTGAGGTTCTTCCAGATAAGGGACGCGCAAATTTCTATTGAAGGAATAAGGCGGCGCGCAAGTGTGACCAGTTCCCTTAAGGGCTGGCAATTCAGGCGCGCAAGTGTTGATGAGTTTCAACACTTAGGCCTTCCTCCCTCTCTTTAGATATTCCGTTCTAGGTAAGAAATTACCTTAGAAGTGTTCTGGAAGCTTTGAGAAGAGACTTGGGCATCGGGAGCTTCAATCCGAGTTTCTGAAAAAAGATCCTCTCAAATGGGGGGCCCACAGGGTCTATTTATAGGCAGAAGAAGGCCCTGGGCGGTTACCGGGTGGTTACCACTTAGGTCGCGCAAGTCACTTGCATGACCATAAGGCATCGCGCAAGTAGACTTTCCCGACCACTAGGTAGCGCGCAAGTACTTGCATGACCACTAGACGGCGCGCAAGTGTACTTGCGCGACCATGAGGGAACTTGCGCGGCCTATGGGCAATGTTCTCCTTGTTCATCCCTTTGTCGATTTTTGATGTTTCTTCAAAGGATGAATCACTTTGGACTAAGGTATTTCCTTTTTTTTCAGTTGTTAGACTCTGTGACGGAAAGGAGAGTCAACATCCAATAAACCCCACAAACATTATTATACTATTCAAAAGAGATTTATAAATACCACTATAATTTTAAGCAAGAAAACATATTCATTAAGATTCTTCTTGAAAGAATATGGATCTCAATCATGTGAAGTGTCTTGAATATGATCTCAAATAGAATCCATCCAGACTATCAACCATGAAACATGAAAATTTTCTAATTCATCAATGCTAAACTTCATAGAGATTAAGGAATAACATTTTTTTGATACTTATAAATATTTTCAATCCCCCATTTTGGTAGATATTCATTATATATCGATTATAGATAGAGTTTCCTATAATTATACCTCTTTATAATTCTAATTTTATTCCATTATATTCTCATTATTATATAATGTTCTCTCATACCACTATTTATTTAGGTTTTATCAATCTCTGTTATTTTTGCATGATCTGAAAACTCTATGATCATGGAGACATAACCCCGTGTGAGAGACCCAATGGGAAATATAGTGGAATTTTTTATTTTTTTCCATTATCAACCTATTTTTTGATTATAGTCTGACAGCGAAGGTGAATTATAGAAGAATAAATTGGAACTCCACATTCCATTAACATTTATACCATCCTCTACTACTTGTACATTAATGTATCCATCCATTTGGATCACACTTCATAACCGTGGAGATGTGTGATTTGAAGTGAAGAATGATATGTGATTTCTACCTCGGGAGTAAGTAATTCCATTCACTCGATTTGGGAGGGTTTTTCCCCATTAACCAAAGAAAATAATGGTATTTTTATCCCACTAGAGGATTATTGAGCTGATGATTGGTTACATAAAAAAGGAAAATAGTGGAGGGTGCGTGGATGATTGATATTGAGATTATGTATTGAATTAAGAGATTTACTAAAAATGAAAATTAATGTTGAATCCATTGGAATTTATCCCAAGGGAACCTATATTTCTCCCTAACCCTGTTGTTATTTTTTATGCTATCCATTTTTAATTCATAAAATGAAAAACTAATGAAACATTATTTCCGCTTATCTCCTTATTTCATAATTAAGAAAAAAACATACAATAATATATTTAGAATTTTAAAAACTGACCCATGATTCATTGAGAATAACCCTAGTCAGTCCCACAAGACTTCATTCTAGTTTAATATATTTTATATGCAAGGTCCATGATAGTCACTTCACATAAATGGTACTATTTACGGGGAGTTAGGTTGGAAAATAACTTTACTTAATCACATTGTAAATAATTTTCTATTTTATAATTTAAAAAATGGATTATGATTTTGGCCCACCTTCACACAATGGATAAATTGTGTATATTTTGTTTAAAAAAATGAAAAGATCGATAAATTAAATAGGTAGAGATGAATTTAGGGTGCTCTTAGAGGATTTCAAAGAGGACATTAAACCGTCATTACTTAAATCCATGGTCCAAGAGATTACTGATATCCTAGAGTACTTCCCATAATTATGTCAATATTCATCATATAAACACACAGAACGCATCCCTCAAAATTTTTAAGATGGAATATTGGAAGTTGTGTCCAAACATAATGATCACCCACTACCAGTTAATATTTTGGAGGAATATAAATATTATTTAGATTTTTTTTCATAATCTAGTGCAAGATGAACTATCTCACAAGCTTTGATATATTGATCTTGTAGACTCAACTGTTTTACAATAGGATCTAATTATAGTAGATGAAGAGTACTTGGAAGAGGGATAATATGAACCTGAGATAGCCACCTTATAAGAAAAATAGACATTTCAAATTCAATAGGAATATCCCTCTAAAAAATACCAATAAGATCATACAGATGGAGGAAGAGAACACCAATAAGAGTCACCCTATTTAATCACACATCTCACCAAACTTATTAATCTATATTACATTAGTAATGGTATATAAACACAACTCTTTATTTGAAATAAATTACTATGGAGGAAGAAAAAAATTGTAATGAGCTGAAAAAAGTAGAATGTGGTGTTTTTTTACCACACATGATCAACCTACCCACCTGATGGGGATAATCCCAATAGTTACCTATTGAAAATAGTTCAAATTATAGAACTTATTTTTGGGGTTTTACCCACATTTATTTTCAATTTACTTTAATTTTAATTTATTTTTTGTTCTGAATTTTAATTTTTAATAAGCATTAAAATTCTAACTATTTTATTTTCTATATAGGGATTGCGTGGAAAAAATCTCATGGACCCACTTGAATAAAATTACAATACATTAAAAAGAAGGATTAAAAACCTATAATGTCTATTCACATGCAAGGAATAACAACTAAGTTGTATCATTACATCACACTAATTTTATCATGTCTTTTTTCCTTATGAAAACTGCATGAATTATATAATATTATTTTAGGATATAATGGAAATAAAGTGTTAGTAAGGGGAGAAAATTCATGGTTTTATTGGTTACTATTTTCTATTTTTTTTCTATTTTGGTGAATTTATTTAAAAAATAGAAAAAATATGCTATATTTTAGGAACTGTATAAAACTCTAAGTAGTATTTTATGTTTTTTTTTCAAGATTTCTTTGAGTTGAATATAAAAATAAATGCACTTTTTAACACCAAATTATTTGTGAGGATATTTATCTTATTATTGAATCCTTAAAGATGAAATTATTATTGAGTTGTATTGGTTTTCTTGGGATGTTATTTTCAATAATATATATTAATTTTAACTAGAAATTGAAATCTAATAACTAATAGTGAGTGACAAAATTTTAATTCTAATCTTGATTTTTTTGATCCACCATGACATCATATTTTGGATACCCTCACTTCCTTAGATAATGTTGTGATTTGTTTATAAATTATAACTTGGGTTTATTCTCCCTCAAGGCTTTGGAATTTGTGTGATACTTTCAATAAGATATAGGAATTAATTTGAAGTTCCTATCATATATCTTTATGATATACCTTAAACTATAATCAATTTTAATCCCTTAGATAATGATGAATTTCATTATAGGTTGAAGACACATTTCAAGAAAAAATATTCCTCACCGTCCCTTACTTTAAATTACAATTTTATGATTAATTCGAGTCTACATGTGGTGTAAAGGGACATCCATTTGTTTTTCTATAGGAACCATTTCATGCTAAGGGGGATATGAAGTGTGGGAGAAATTATTTTAGGGTAGTTTAGAGAGATAAATGGGCATGTGTCACTATTTTTTCATTCAATTTTTCATCCCATTTTCCTATAAAAAAGTGTATAAAAAATAATAAAAATGGTTAATGATTTTAAAATATTCATTATCTTTATTTTAGTGATTCATAACCCTAATTAAGAGAAGGAAATTATCACCATTCATTACATTCATTTCAAAAATAATTTACTTTAAAAAAATGACATATATAAAAACAACACAAAATGAAAAAAGAGGAGAATAAGGATGATACATTGAGTGGATTAATTTTCATCAGCCATGTCCCGATGAAAATAAAATAAACCAAGGGGAGAGTTAGTGTCACATGTTTTAAGGGTATTGAGAGAGGGGTCTCCTATTATTTATTTTTCTTGGTCATGCATTGTATTTTAAAGTTACAATAATTTATTTTTCTAGTAAATGATGTTTTTCAACACATTCACACCAACGTAAAGATATTAAACAAAATTTTTAAATACCTAATAATTTATTTTATTATAATGATTCATAGTGTGGAGATATATTAATTTTCTAAAGACTATAGTAAATAATCACTTTAGAAGTATTAGTATAACTCCAAATTATTACATTCTCTTGAGTATTGAGTGACATTGATATTTATGTGTGGTAGGTAATGAAATGGCTCTTTGATGGATATTGAAGGATGGATTTTATGTTTATAGGAGAATTTTATGACCTTTAAATTAAATAAATATATAGAGCATGATGAATTTTTGTGTGTGTGGAAAGAACTGAAAAATTATCCCATAAACTTTGATTAGTTTTTTGTAATTAATTTGTGTATATATTTTCATTTTATGAATTGATTCTTATGGATAAATCCAATTGAAGTTGAATTGAAAAATCAGTTTGAATGATGAAAATCTATAAATACTGGAATAAATTCAGCTAAAATAATTCAAAAATAATCTATTATCATTTTGAATTAAAGGATAAAATTTTCTAGGAGTGAAATAGTTTGAGTGTGGAAGAGTTATGAGAACCAGAATTTCAGAAAATTTTGTCTTCTCATATTAATTAACCCCATAATTAATCTAAATCCAAGAAATTAAGTGATTTATATACTTTTGGTAAAACTAGAACATCATTCATATTTTCTTAATCATTGTTTTTACATGATTTGTTAATTTTTAGTTTAATCATTCCATTATTAAATTTTGAACGTGGATTTTATATTTTTATATGGAATTTAATTTTGATATTTAATTATTGAAATCATTTCCATACATAAAATTTTATGTCTTGGCTTGGGTTCCTCTAAACCGGTGCCCCAAACCAGTTCATCACATAAACTCAACTTCACCACCCTATACACCGGAGGATACTAACTAGTAGAGAGGGTCTAGTACGTCATATGGGGAGACTATAAACTCATTACTATAATAGAAAAACCACAAAAATAAAAGTAAAAAATAACTTGATTAGTAATAATTATAAACCATGAATCATGTAATTAATTCTCAAAACTAGGTAAATACTCACAAGCCAATATAATATTTATGTCATTTCAAAGTTGTTTCATGTGTCCAAGGAATCAAAAAATAATGTGATGATGACAATCCCCCAAAATGATTCTTGACATAATCCTTTTACCCTCATCCATGATCTTTCTAGTATCCTAAATCAACCATATTACATATGGCATTTTCACTTATCCTTACATGTGACCAGGAATTATTCATGGGTATGAATGGTGGCCCAAGCTGGGTGTGAGTAAAAATTAGTATGCCACAACCAATGGTATCTAAAAAAATATCCCATCTAATATTAACATATAGAGTAATAAGTATGAATAATAAAAATATAGTGAAATTAATATGTTTTCATATGTAAAACATTTTATCCACTAGCTGCTCAAGCCATTGGGTTATTTAGTGACCCAACACAACAAACCTTATTTGATGATGATGAATGTATGAATCATCAATCATGGTGGGTTAAATAATTTAAATGATCAATTACATTCATTTTTCATTTACTTATAAATAGTAAGGTGTTCTATTTCCAAGTACTCATACCATATCAAATTCTATTAGTACCCTATCACCATTCTAGCACCCTAGTTGAGATTATTGAACACCATGTCCATTATTTGAACTAAGGATTCTAAAAACCACATCTAGACATACTATATCAAGGATAACGAATGCTATGTCTAATATAATTACCCTTGGGTGTAGAAAATCATGTCTGGTATTCACATATGATAGATGTGAAACGTCTTGTCCATCATTACCAACCATTCCATAAATTCATAATTTCTAATATCCAACCTACACAACATTTTCAACATATCACAACTTAAAGGGTTCCCTTTACCATTAACCATTTTATTAACATTTTCTATCTCATTCCACATATTTAACCCAATTCCAAACATAAACCATTTAAACATTGGTTCATTTAACATAACCATTAATTTTATTTAAACACATTTCACAACATATTAAAACCCTATTAACTATTTCCATTTTATTTCTATTCCATTTTCATAACAACTGACTTTTCAAATTAATCCAGGCAACCTATTGTGTCATGAAAACCTGAATAACAAGTGAAACAAGTATAATAATATAAATCCCTTATCTCATCATTTACAATCCATTTTCTATTTTCAAGAGATTGAATCACCCCATAGGTGTCCTTAAACTCAAACATAAAATATTCAATGGAACCAACAAGGACAATGAATAGTCTCACACATCAATTTAAGGATCAATTCACTTCCCTTATTCAAGGATATAAAAATGTAGTAATATTTTGAAATAGAACTACCAAATAATCATTAACAAGATCAAGACTATGGGAGAAAGAATATAGACCACCTACCAAAAGCTCAGTGACAATCACTCATCCAACCTTGGCCCTTGATTCGATCCAAAAAAATTCTATCACCTAATATAAGGATTCATTAAAGATATTATATTTTAGGAGCTTTGGAAGAATATAAAATATATAACCATGGTTTGTCTAAAAAATAGAATAAATTAGACTCATAGACTTAACTATATCATTGATTTTTAGTAAAAAAAACACTAGAAATGTCCAAGAATTTAAGAACAATGATCCATGAAGAAAGAGTAAGATTTTGGTTCTAACCCCTTGTTGTTTGATGAGAAATGGGGTGAACAATAGGGGAAGAAAAATTTATGGTTAGGAGGTAAAAACTACCATTTTCACAATTTTTAAGAGGTGCATGGTTTGACTGTATGACTAGAAAAACCATGCACCAATTCTGTGCTTCCCTTTATCAAAGAGGCACCAAAGCAACCTAATTTTTCTAAACACCAACATGGTTTAACCAAATTTATGGTAGTAATGAGGTTTCATTTCTCCAAGAGGGCTTGTTCTACATGGTTTATTAGTCCCTCCCCACAGATTTTTCTAACCATTCCCCACCATCCACATGGACACACAGTTATGGAACATGGTTAGTCATATTCATTTACCAACTATGCGCTCTGCATTGGATGGCCTATTTTTAACCATTTTCCTTTACTGAACCCTTAGTACCCTCATGAGACCATTCCTACACACATGATCCATTCCAATAACAAAATTAAAGGGATTTATACTAATATTTAAACCAAAACATACCTCTTATAAAGTTTGGTATCTAATAACCTCCCCACATTATAATAGACCATACTCAAGATGATCTCCCAGAAAAATATGTGCTTCCAAGGTAAAATTATTGAGTCACCGATCAAATTAACCATCCCATGTTTCCTCCCAAACATGACCATTATTCTATAATACTCGAACCAAAGGTACAATATCACCCCACAAAACATTCTCACTATAATCCAAAATATAGATTAGTTAGACCTTAAATGGGGGATCTTAGCTTTAGACGATATCTCTCCACTTATCAGTGGGTTTCGTACCATGGACTTCTTCTTTGTATTCATTGGTGGAAAATCCCCTTGGCTAGGTAGTTTCGGGATATCGTTTTAGGTCCACTAGATTTTAAATGGACTCGTTCCTTTGTCTGTTGATTATTCTATATATCTCGTTACCGGTCTATCTCCCACACTGATTTCCATGTTATATTTAGTTTAGATCTTATTAATTTTACTAGATCTGGTTAGTATTAGTGGATTCTTGGTCAATTGGAAATTATATTGTCCTCAGGTGCAGTGACTGGGCTCCGTGGCTGTGGTATGTGGACATCAAAAGAGGAGTAGTAGTCCAGAAATATCTATGGTGGGCTTCCTGTGGAGGTCACGATAGTGCGTGATGTCATTGAATGGGGGCCTTAGGCTTTAGGTGATAGAAGGGGAATTTTTTCCTGAGAAATCATAGAGTGGAGGATGATGTTGAGGTGGAAGATGGTGAAGTTTGATGGTGGGAGAGGCTTCAGCCATTGGGGGGATGACAGGGAAGGTCTATCTCTTGTATTAGTCTCAGTGCTGATGGCACGGTGGCCGTGTCATTAGGGTTTATTACTGATTTTGGAATTGTTTTGGCCCTATCATGGCCAATTTGGACATGGTTTTACTAGGTTTACTTATAATGGGATTTGTACCAATGGTATCTTTCTATTCAAATCTATGGTTGCAAGCCTTTGGCCTTCAAGATTGCAATGGGTTCCCCCTTGAACCAATTCAAAAGGGATTCCTATTCTTCTTTTTTGCTTTTTTTAATAAATAGGAAGGTTCCCTAAACTTTTTGGTAGTTGGTATTTAAAGGATGCCTCAACTTCAAGCTCAAAATCATCAACATCAATCACATGAGAAGGTCTGAGGTGACATTGTACAAATTATGACACAAAAAAACAACATCCATGGCACCATACCATTGTGGAAGAGCCAACTGATACACTATCATTCTGATCCTATCCATAATTTCAGATGAACAAATATACTTGGGTACTAAATTTCCCTATTTCTAAATCTGATGGTAACCAAATCTTGGAAACACTTGAAGGAACACACGGTCACCCACTATAAACTCACGAGGTCGATGAAGTTGATTACTGTATTATTTCTATATACTATTATTTATAGCCATATGATTTTGGATCAAATGAAAATGATATGAATCTCATATAAAATAATTGGTCCCAAAATCTTGGAATCTCCCACATCCATCCAACATAAAGCTGATCGACATGGTTTCCATATAGTGGCTCATAAAGTGCCATATATATAGTCTCTTGATAAATATTGTTATAGGAGAAATAAAAATCACTAAGTAATTCCCCCAAGATCCACCAAAGTCTAGGACACATTCTCTTATCATATTCCCTAATACCTTAATAATACATTTCAATTTCCAAACCATCTACAGGTGAATATTTATGCTAAAAAACACTTGATTACCATGAAACCACTACAAGCCTTCCTTCAATCAAAAATTTAATGTGGATCATGATCTAAAATGATACGATGTGGCACCCCATTCATATTAAATATCTCTCGAACATATAACTCACACAATTAGTCAAAGATAAATATAGAGACCCTTATTTTTTTTATATGACTATTACATAATTTTAAAGATAAAAAACAATATAATGTTACATATCTAGGATCAAATGATTTAGTGTCATTGGAAAATCAGTCTTATACATAACTTTTAAATAGAAAAATAGAAGCATGATTTAATTCCTTCTTCTATAGATTCTTAATGGACCTATAATTATTCTTAGTACAAGTAATCACTTGAGGATATACATCAATGAAAAGGGTGAGCTAAAATATTAGTAAGAGGATAAATAAGGACACAAATCAATATCATAGGGGTGATTCTAATCATCATCATCATAACATAAGAAAATAAAAATCATTAACATAATGAGGGAAACAATGGATAAATTCATGGAATGTGGAAATTCATAAAAATGAAACATCATATCTTAGTGGTCAAATATCACACATAGTTGTGAACAAATCTAACATCATGTTCACACATAACATATGTGAATAATCAAAACATCATCATTGTAAAAAATTCATGCATCATGTTCATACATATTGCACATTATCACATGAGGTACCTCACATTACCGAATGCATTGGAGGGCTATATAATTCTTGTCCCACCCATCAAATCCTAATATTTTCATAATCATGAATGCCACATAAAATGTAAAACAATAATTGCCAGAAAATAACCCATGGGAAGTAATGGGGTTAATTATTATTTCATAAATAATACATTAATGAATAAAACATGGGGTTCCCAAAAGAAATAAAGAATAATATACTTGGTAAAATAATCATCAATCTTGAGCGAAGAAGAAAAAATCTCAAGATTAGTAAAAGATGTGTTTTTAGAAAGAAGAGTTATTTTGGGAAATAATTATATTTTTCATAAAACCAAGTTGGAGACATGTATATATTTGAAAATAAAAGGGAATAATAATGAAATTATATATGAGGAACATTAATGAAACATACAACTGAAATTTCCATGAAATAGGGAAAACCCAATGAAAGAAAGTTGGGTTCTACAATCCCCTTACCATATTTATCACTTAATTTTGTCACTTTTGAACCTCCTAAATAATGATATTATGTTAATTAAAACACAAATAAATAAGTAAATTATAGTAATTTACAAAAATATTTATCAATTATAATCAGTGGATTGTATTTCATAATTTTTTTATTGAAATTGAAGTGTTTTGATATCATGTTTTCTTAAAAAGTTTCATTTTTTGCCTCGATTCCGCTATTTTTTTAATAGTAAATAATAAATTAGTATAATTTATTCAAAAAGTAAAGAATGAAAACAATTATATATATATATATATTATATATAATTTATACTATCTATACATGAAGGTTCTTAAAATAATTGTCTTTCAAATTTCTCCATAGGTGGTTAGCCAACCTTTAAAGGGATGTTGTCAAAAGAGCGGGAAAGGGAAGTATGAAAGTTATATTTGTCATAAATATGATAATTAAAGTATGTTAATTTCTTTAATATAATGTTAAATTACTTTATAATTATTTTTTTGTATATTTTTTTGAAAGGAATTCTGTAAAAATAAGAAAGAGAAGAAGAAAATATGGGAGAGTTAATAGAGACTTACTCTCTCCTCGGTGTAGCTTCTCTTGAGTGGCACTATAAATCATTGGTCATTGGAGTTGTATTTCTCTATAACTTACATATAATTTATAAAAGTATTTAGAGGGAATATTTGGGCAGATATGTTTCTTTATATTTGGTGGTAGGAGTGGTTTTCCAAGGTGAGGGAGAGGGGTAATTTACACTTGAAGAGATAGGTATTTTGAGAATAAAATATTGAATAAAATAATATATCAAAGGTAAACCTTGTAATAGTGATTATTTGAGAATATAAATAATATATTAATATAATATAATGTTGTTAATAATTTAAATATCCTTTATAATTCTAATTATTTATTTTATTATAAAAGAAAATGGAAAGAAAGAAAGAAAATTTATTTTAAAGAATCACTTTTGACTTTAGGTGTTGGAAAGTTATTTTTAGGTTTTTAAATTGGGTTTATTTTATTTTAATGATCCATTTATGAAATTTAATATAAAATTGACAAAAATAATTTTATAGAAATGATCATGTCATTATTATATCATGAATGGTGTAATTTGAGTTACTCGAGTTATGTGAAAAACAATATTTTTACTAATCACCAAAACAATGATGTACTTTATAAACTTACCAAAAATAAGAATTGGATAATATTGAAGTGGTGATTTAAAAAATTATACAAGTTTTATAAATATAAATTTCTAAAATAGTTATTTTTAATTTTTATTATAAAAATAAGGATTTTTTGAAAATACATTAAAATTCAGTTTATTAAAAATGTGCTTATATTTTCTCTGAGTTTTTTAAGCATAATATTTATTTTTTGGAATTATAAAATTTATATTTACATAAATTAGTCATGATAAATATTATTTATATCATAATTTATTATTTTGAGGGGAAGTTACTATTCCAACGGCCAAGATACTATTCCCAATGGTCATGTTTTTATTCCAATGGTCAGGTGACTATTACAATGATCACATTACTATTCCAATAGTCACATTAACTTCTATAAATACCACTTCATTATTTTACTTAATATTCTACTCAATTATTATCAAGGTTCTATATTTCCATTTTGTATAATGTTACTTGGTTTACTAATATTTTTTTTATTTTCTATAGTATTTTCAATAGGGGCGATGATGCTAATAGACTAGAGTTATCTATATTTTCCAATTTTATATTTTCTATTTTCTATTTTTTTAATTATAATGTTTATAATTTGAATCAGTTTCATCGATGATTAATATAACAGTGTTCATTAATGAAATAATATATTTATTGGTCTATCTATATTAGGTATGTTTATAATATTATATAACACACATTTCTTCACAAAATAAATTTCCCTAATAAACACTGGGTCATTACATCCTTCCCCCCATTTATAATTTTTTTCTTTGATATTTCAACTCGTATTCTTAGTTCAAAATAGGTGAGGTTACTTCTATTTCATTATTTATTATGGTTTCCAACTCACCTTTTCATACTTATGGTTCCTCCATAAAACTTTGACAAGTTGAGTTATCCTGTTGTGCATAACATTGTCTCTATGGTTTGATATCTTCATTGGATGTTCTTAATATGATAGACCATTATCTAGTTTTATAACATCTACAATTAGTACATGTGATAGATTAGGTATTTAATTTCTTATGAGTGATATGTAGAACACATCATGAACATGATACATACTTAGTGGAAGTATAAGTTGACAGGACATTGGTACTATGCGATTGTGGTTCTCAAAGGGTAAAATGTACTTTGGGTTATGCTTCCCTTTCTTCCCTAACTACATGACTATATTCCATGGTGATATTCAAAGGAAGATTTTTTTCACAACATCGAAATGTAATTCTCTTCGAGGATTGTCAACATAGATATTTTTACGAATTTGGGATGGTTTTATATGTCGTTGGATGGATTAAACCATATCTGCCATCTCTTACACAAGATCATGTTTAAGTAACTCTCATTCCCCAACTTCAACCCAACATGTTGTAGTTCTACATCGCTTCCCATATAGAGATTCATATTTATCCATTTGAATACTTGAGTGGAAGCTATTATTGAATGAGAACTCAGCTAAATGGAGATGATAATCCCATCCACCTTTAAATTAATTTTAGTACCCAAATCTTGTTGAATACCTCTTCAGAATTTATAATTGAACCTTGGATCATAATAAGAGGCAATCAAAAGTGATTCCCCATGCATCCTCACTACTTCCTTCACATATATCTTGGTATGTTTTTCAAGCAAGAAATCATCTTGAATAGTGATAAAGTGGGAAGTCTTGGTGAGTCGATACACCACAACCCATATCACCTTGTTTCATTTGGTTATTTTTAGTAGGCTTATGACAAAGTCCATAGTGTCATCCTCACATTTCCATGTTGGTATAGTAAATGGTTGCATCATCCCTTTGGACTTCTGTTTCTCTACCTTAACTTTATGACATACTAAATATCATGATATGTACTCCAAAATATCCTACTTCATGTTTTCCCACTACAATTTTTCTCAAATATTGTGATACATATTGATATTTCAAGGATAGATGGAGAAATATTAACTATGTGCATTATCCAATAGATCCTTCTTTATCTCATTTTATGATGGAATAAAAAAACTTATTCCCAACCAAATCACACCATCATCATCAATATGAAACTCATGTATCTTCCCATTCTTTACTACATTCAAATTCTTTTCTAGATCCAAATCATCCCTTTACGCCTCCTTGATCTTCTCTTATATGGATAGTTGGGAAATAATTTGGGAAAGGTAGGACGTATTCCACTCCATTATGATTTACAGATCTATCCTTTTCATTTCAATGAATACATAGTGTTTCTCAATCTGTTTCACTGATAGAGTGGCATGTTATTTTTCTCCAAGAACACCAGCTACCTTGTTCAACTTTCTCAGATAATAGTGAATAGAGAAATCGTAGTCCTTGATTAGCTCTAACCATATTATTTGACACAGGCTGATCTCATTTTATGTGAATTTATACTTTAGGATCTTATGATTGGTATATATTTCACAATTATCACCATATATTTAGTGTCACAAAATTTTCAAGGAAAAAATCATAGTCTCTAGCTCCAGATCATGTTTTGGGTAGTTTATCTCATTGGACTTAAATTAATGTGAGGAATATTATATCACTTTATCATTCTACATGAGATCACACCCTCATACATTCATTTAAGAATCACTATATATCAAAACATATTCTCCACTTATTGGTAATTTGAGAACATCTTCAATGATTAGACTCTTCTTAATCTTCTTGATGTTTTCCTTATATTCTTCCATCGAGACATACTTTAACCATTTCCATGTTAACTTAATTTGAAGGCAAGAAAATCATAATAAACTTCTCAAAAAATGTCGATAGTACCCGGATAATCTAATAAAACTATGAATATCCATTATATTAGTGGTTATGGGTCATTCCTCAACTTCTTTTTTCTTTGAAGGGTCCATAGAAATTCTCTCACTTGTGATCACTTTCCCCAATAATGTGATTTTTTGCATCTAAAAGTCACACTTTATAAACACAACGTACATTTTCTAATTCCTTAATGTCTCTAGAAAAATCCATATATTCTATTCTTGTTCCTTATTTTTCTAAGAGTAAATGAGCATACCATCGATAAACACTACCACAATTTTTTCTAGGTAGTCTCTAAAGACTCTATTCATCAAATCCATGAAGATTATTGGGGAATTAATATGTTCTATGGGAATAAATATGAAATCATATTTCTGATGCCTTTTACGAAATGCATTATTCTGAATATCTTCCTTCTTCACTTTCAGTTGTTGATGTCGAGAATAAAGATCCACCTTTGAAAATTACTTCTCTCCTCATAGTTGATCGAATAATTTATCCATCCTTGGAAGAAGATTCTTGTTCTTTATGGTGATATTGTTGAGATCCTGGTAGTTGATACACAACCACATTGATCCATTCTTCTTCGTGATAACACGGGAACACCCAAAGGTGATGCACTATGGTGTATGAACCCTTTGTTTAAATTCTATTGTAGCTTCTTCTTTAACACATCTAGTTTGACTCGGGCCATCCTTTAAGGGAATTTTGAGACTGGAGTAGTTTTAGGTATAAGCTATATTGAGAACTCTACCTCAAGATATAGGATATGTATGTGTAAATCTTTGGGAAATATATTAGTTTATTCCCTAGAAATAGGAATTCCCTCTATGTTGATACCTTCCCTTGACTCAAACATTTGATAAAGGTGTGCTTATTCATAGGGTAACAACACCCATACTATTGAGGTCTTTTATCAAGGAGATTCATTATCTTCCTTGAATTGTAGATAAACATTGGATGGCTTAGAATACAAATTGATATTTCATTTTTATGATAGTTTATATGTGATCTATATAATGAGATCCAATCCATACCTATTATAGAGTTGGATTCCACCAAGAGAAGAATTATGAGATTCACTCAAATAATCTTCCCACTAACTCCAATAAGATAAGTGTTCAACACTTGGGTTCCAATGATTGCACCACTATGTGTTTTTATCGATATATCTAATTCAAGGTATTGAGGCTTCAATTCAGCAGTTATAAAAATAATGCAAGATATAATGGAATGTGTAGAACTAGAATCAAATAAAAACATTCCATTATTGATTGATAAGAAGTGTACCTTGTACGACTTCATTTTCTTTCCCCAATTCAACAGTAGTGACAAAATAATATTTCCCATGTTTCTTTGAATTTGGTGGCTTCTAACACTGATTACCCTCAAATAATTGAGGTTTAGTTAACCATCTTTCATAGTTCCCTTTGTCCCAACAGTTGAAGCATTGAACCATAAGTTTTTAATTAGGAGGTTCCTAACTTTCCTCTATCATATTGGAATACTTATTCATGTATCTTAAACATTCATGATATTTATGGCCTTCTCTCTAGTACTTGAATCATTTCCTTATTCCTTTGAGAAAATTTCCATGATGCTTCTTCCCACATTTTTAATCAATGGGTAGTTGAATCCTCTTTCCTCTTTTTCCCTCTGACCCACCAGCTTGAAAATCCATTGTTCCCTTCTTATCTCCAAAATCATGGTACTATTCTATGAACTCTATATCTCTCATGATATCACATCAAACCACTTATCAATAACTCCAAATGTATCATATTTCTAGATCCGAAAAAACATGGGAGACGGAAGATGGGAGCTCCCGAAGTATTCTCGAACGGGTGCCTTGAAACCCTAAGCGCCTCCGCTGTAACTCTCTGATTTCCGGGTATGGCCAGCTTTGATCCGGCATGGGAGCTTCCTCTACCTTCACCGGCTACTCCTGTATCTGATTCTACCAAAATTGAGGTCAGAAATCTTGTGGTTCCCCTTCGTACTCTACCGGTGTCTTTCCGAGATGCATTGCAAGAATCCGAACTTAATAGTGCGATCTCTGGCAAGCAACCGTTTTTTAAGAAATCAGAAGATGGTGCGTTCATTGTTGATGCCGATCCTGAAGCGCTGAAACAAAGAGAACATCTTTGTAAATTCTCGGTCCTTGGCCGAGTCTCCTACAGTTCTGGTGATCGGCCATGGCAGATATCTGAACTCAAAGCTCGAATTGCCCACTGTTGGGGTTCGTCGACTTGGAAAATGATTCCTATCGGCAAAGGTTATTATCATATTCTCTTCAGCTCTCAGGTAGAACTTGATCAGGTATGGAAACTTGGAAACCTCCAGCTTAAACCTGGTTTTCTTAGAATTCTAAATTGGGATGCTTCTTTTAATCCGCACACACACAAGAACTACTTAGCTCAAATTTGGGTCAGAATCCATGGTCTTAACTGGTTTTATTGGCACCCAAAGATCCTTAATGACATTGCCTCCTGTATTGGGACTCCGATTAAAATTGATCATAGGACTTTAAATGGAGATCTTGGCATTTATGCTAGAATTATGGTCGAGGTCAATCTAACCAGTGATCTGCCTTCTAGCATAGGTTTTAATGCTCCTGAATTTAAAACTGAACTTCGAATCGAATATGAAAAAAAGCCTCCATTTTGTGAGGTGTGAAAATTGATTGGCCACAACCTTGCCAACTGTAGAGTTGTTCGAAAACAAATGGATCCCCCAATCCATACTGATTGGCAGGATGTAAAGCTTGGTAAAAAAGGATGGAACAACACAGAAAAATCTGAAATCCTTAACAAGAAAAAACAAGACATTTGGATTAAAAAATCCAATGCCTTTACCTCTCTTGAGGGCAAATCCTGGAGTGATTTAGTTGAAGAAGAGGAATCTCTTCATATTAAATACAATACTCCCACTGGTTTAGAAGCAATTGTTTTTGAGGCTAATGGAACAAATTTGGACAAAAGTCCCCCTTCTAATAATACCAGCTCAGCCCATGTTGCTTCTTCCTCTGTTTCTCTATCTCTGCTGGACAATATTAATACCTTGGCTCAACTGGTTCAGAAGGATCCCTCTATTCCAACTCTCAAGGATCAAGTTATTCTGGATAAATTCTCTGTACCAGGTAACTTGGTGCCTCCTTCTCCCAATGACAATCTTACCACTGCTGTACCTCCTATAAATGACCTGGGCCCCCATGCTGTGAATGTTTCCAATTCTAAATCTAATACTGCAGATCAAAATATTTGCATTCCTGATTCTATTTGTGTGCAACCTGATTTGAATGTTAAATGTAGAATTTCTGATTCTGAAATCAAGTCACCGGTTCCCTCTGCTGTTGACTATGGCTCTACTGTCACTGTGTTCTCCAACCCTGCCCACATATCAAATAATGTTGCTGTTTCACATCCTGGCACTCTTTTGGCTGCTATTCCTAACAACACGGAGGTACCGGCTGCCCCTGTTACCAATCTGAATTCTGATTTGTCTCTGAATCCTGTTGACAAATGCAATCCTTTTCCTACTGTGAGTCCGGTTCTCCCTCCTCCTGTCTCACATTCTGCTTCTATTATATCCGCTGCTACTCTTGACACTCCTGCCTCACTTGGTGGCAGTTCTGTCCAGTACCTAGATCACAATATTCCACCAGCAGACCCTCCCCATTTAGTAGAGATTGTTCCTCCCATCAACAGTGCTCCTACTGTTGGTACTGCGGTTTCAGAACCTTCCACAAATCTACTCCTACAATCTGTTGACTCCACATCCTTGCAGGAACATCAGGATAAACAAAACTCTACTCCCTCCCCTATGGTGACGCGTTCCCATAAGAAACCAGAATCTGGAAAATCAAAAAAAAAAGAAGGGTTCTAACCCAAAACACAAACGAAAATGAATTTTATATATTGGAATTGCCAAGGTATAGGCAACAATGATACCTCCGTAACTCTTAGGAGGTATTTAAACACACAGAAGCCTCATCTCTTTGCCATCTCGGAACCTAAAGTTAATTTCAAAATGAACTTTATGAGATTTGGTGCTGCTAATTAAAATTTTCTTGGTTCTTGTAAAAATGCCACTCAAACTGATTCAATGTGGATCTTTTACCACAATAACCTCCATAATCTCAACATCTTTAAAAACACTGATCAACATCTTACCTGTGATTTCTTGCTTAATGGCCGTCATACCTTTTGCACCATGATCTATGCCAACAATAGATATCAGGATAGAAGGGCTTTATGGCTTGAGCTTCTTGATATGGCCAATGTCATTTGTGATCCTTGGATTGTTATGGGTGATTTCAATGCCATCCTTAGCCCCTGTGAAAAAATTGGTCCCTCGCCCCTTTCTATTTCCACAAGGGAATTTAGGTCGTGCATTGAAGATTGTAGCCTCATCGAAGTCAATCTTTCTGGTGCCAGATATACTTGGTATAGAAGGCACTATAACAAAACTGTGGCCAGTAAGCTTGACAGAGCCTTCGTTAACATGGAATCTCTTGATACTTGGGACAATATAACTAACATAACTTTTCCTCGGCTCAATTCTGATCATCACCCTATTCTCGTTAGCTTCCTCATGAATAACCGTAAGCTTGCTCTTCCTTTCAAGTTTAATAATGCTTGGTCTCTGAACCATGACTGTGTTGCTTTTATACACAACACTTGGAATTCTTTGAAACATCACTTGGATTCTTTTGTTTGTTTTTATAAATTGAAACTTTTAAAACATGCTCTCAAAGGTTGGTACAAATCCTCTAAAACTCAAATGGACATTGAAATTTCCTCCCTTGAAAATGAACTCAATCGAGTTCAAACTCAAAGCACGATGGTAGATTTTAATATGGATCCTCAATTGGAAACCAATATCTCCCTCAAGCTTAATTCTTTGCTCACTTTTAAGGATAATATTCGTAAACAAATGTTTAAGACTAAATGGCTTGCGGATGGTGACCGTAATACAAATTTCTATAACTCTCTCCAAAGAATAAGAAAGGCCAATTGTCCTCTGTCTAAACTGATTCATAATGACTTGATCATTGATTCTGAGGAAGCAATTGCTGATCATGTCACTTCGTATTTTTACAATATAGTCAATGGCCAGGAGATAAATATTAACCTCATATCTGATGTTATCCCCTTAATTGTGGATGAAAAAGACAATGAATCTCTCTTATGCATCCCTCTTGATCATGAAATTAGAGATACTGTTTTTTGCCTCAACCCAGATAGTGCTCCTGGTCCTGATGGGTTCAATAACGGTTTTTACCAAAAACATTGGGACACTATCCACAATGATGTTTGTTCCCTTGTTAAGTCTTTTTTTATTCATGGAACCCTGCCTCATGGTATCAATTCTCAATTTCTTACCTTAATTCCTAAAGTTGAAAATGCTGCGGAGATACAACAATTTAGGCCAATTTCTCTCATTAACACTCTTTATAAGATCATTACCAAAATTATTGCGAATAGACTGGCTCCTATTTGCAATAGAATAGTCTCCTGGAATCAATTTGGCTTTATTAAAGGTTGGTCCATCCAGGACTGTATCTGTCTTGCTTCAGAATGTACGAATAGTCTCAATAAAATCGATAGAGGTGGATGTGTGGCCATTAAGCTTGATATCAGAAAGGCTTTTGACACCATGGACTGGAATTTTATATTCAAAGTCCTAAAAAACTTTGGTTTTCATGAGTCTTTCATTGAAAGAATTAAAACCTTATTTCGCTCTGCCTTCATCACTATATTGATTAATGGTGTCCCTAGAGGTTACTTTAAGTGTTCTAAAGGAGTCAGGCAGGGAGACCCTCTCTCAGCCATCCTTTTTGTCATTGCTGAAGATTACTTAAGTCACCTTTTCAATAATCTGGTCGCTCAAGGCAAACTTAGGCCTATCCAAGCTTCCAGAAACTTAAATACCCCCACCCATCTCTTTTATGCTGATGACATAATTCTGTTTTTAAAAGGGGATCAAAAGAACATGCATTTCCTTAAACAAACTCTTCAACACTATGAAGAAGTCTCCGGACAAGCGATCTCCTGGAATAAATCGTTTGTTTTCTTTGGTAAAATATTTCCTGCTAGGAGAAAATCTAGCATTACTAACTACCTTGATATTAAAGAAGGCTCTTTCCCCTTTACTTATTTGGGCGTTCCTATATTCTGGGGTCGCCCCAAGGCCAGCTATTTTGGTAATATCATTGATCAAATAACAACTCAGCTTGCTTCTTGGAAAGGAAAATCCCTATCCATGGATGGTAGGATATGTTTGGTTAAATCGACCATTGTCTCCAAAATGGTATACTCCCTCATGATTTATAAATGGCCTATAGGCATTTTCAAGAAAATTAATACCTATATAAAAAAATTCATTTGGACGGGAAGTATCATGGAGAGGAAACTTTTTACTATCCCTTGGAATTCTTGTTTTCAACCTCTAGACAAAGGTGGCATTGGCATTAAAAATCTTAAGTTGTTCAACGATGCTCTCCAAGCTCGTCTCACTTGGCGTATTATTAATTGCTCTTCAAAAGATTCTGAATTCTTGAATTCTAGATTCCGCGCTAAACTCTTAAATGGTAATTTCAACTACATCAACTCTTCGATCTGGCCTTCGATTAGAGACTCGTACCACAAAATCATTGAAAACTCTAGATGTATGGTTAGTGTTGACTCTTCCATCAATTTTTGGTGTGCAAATTGGTGTGGCAATCCCTTGATTACTTTGTTACCGACTAACACTTTTCCTGAAGATGCTAGCCTCTCCATTAAGGATGTCCTCCATTCACATAGACAAGCCCTCCCTGCCAACATCGCTCAGATCATTTATAATCACCCCTTTTCCTCTAATGGGGATTTCCTGCTTTGGGAGCCGGCTCCAAATGGCATTCTTGACTCCAAAAACTTTTACAGGCATAATTTTTCTGGAAATGACTCGAACCTACAATGGGTCTGTCAATTTAATAAGCCGTGGATTAAACCCTCTCGTCTCACTCTCATTTGGCGTATTGCTCACAATAGATTACCCACGGAAGCCTGTCTCCAAGCTTTTAATATTCAACTCTGTTCGAAATGTTGCTTGTGTAACCAGCATAGGGAGGATGCTGACCACCTTTTCTTGTCGTGTGCGACGGCTGCTGCTTTATGGAATTATGTTCTTGATATTTTTAGCTGCAGATGGCCTTTAACTGATTCTATTTGTTTGTTTCTCAAAAATTGCATTAGATATGACGCTTCTTTGCAGATCAAAAATCTCTTCCTTGCGGCCGTGGCGGAACTCCTGCATGAAATCTGGTACGCAAGAAATGATTTTATTCATAATAATCGCTCTTTTGGTCTCAATGCAGGAAAATCTCGGATTCTGATTGCGATTCATGAAGCTTCCTCAATTCAAAAAGAATGTTGCAACAAATCGATTGGTGACTTTGAGATTTTTCGTCGCATCCGTGTGCCTGGAATTTTTCCAAAGACTAAACGTCCCTTTGAAGTATTCTGGCAATCACCCATGCCAGGATGGATCAAAGTGAACGTTGACGGTGCTTCTAAAGGCAATCCTGGCCCCGCCAGTTGTGGTGCTATCTTCAGAGACTCAGATGGCCAGTGCCAGGGTTGCTTCTATGCTGGTTGTGGGCACTCTTCGTCTCTTGAGGCGGAAATGTTGGGAGTCATCCATGCGGTTAACTTTGCCCTCCAAATGGGCTGGAGGAAGCTCTGGATTGAAAGTGACTCCACTACTATTGTTCATGCCATCTGGAATGGTATCATCCATCTTGCTTGGCCTCTTACTGCTCTTTGGTCGAGATGTCTGAGCTCTCTTCAAGAGATTGACTACATTGCTACTCATGCCTACCGTGAAGCGAACGCTGTGGCTGATGCTCTTGCCAACAAAGGTGTTCATCAAAGCATGAATTGGATGGACACTTTGCCCCCTGACTTATTGTATTTGTTTGATAGAGACTGTAAAAAAATCCCTTCTTTTCGCATGTTGTAATCTTTTGATCTTCAATAAATTGTGCTTTGGTCTTTGACCAAAGCATTACCTTTTAAAAAAAAATATTTCTAGATCCTTTTTAAGGTGTGGCTTTAAATCACTGAACAATATATCTATTTTATCATGTTTCATAACAAAACAAGAGGAATATCTTACAATCCTTGTGACGTTTTACTCATTAGCTATTATAGATTCACATTTTTTTCCTTATCTCTAAAAATTTTCTATCTATATTTTTTTGGAGAGTTTGAGGGAAGTATTTGGTATGAAATATTTTCTTAATGTATTTTCACTCCATCTCTTCCATTTCATCCTTTAGCTTGGTGTTCATTATCAATTCCCACCAGTGGTCAACTTATATATCTAAATAATAAATATTCACAGTCAAATTCTCCTACTATGAAAAATAGATCATTAAAATGAACTTCTCTATTGAGTTAACCAACTACTCCATGATAAGTGGATCAGAAGATCCACCAAACATTGGTGGTCATTTCAACATAAAGTACTCAATGGATAATTGATCAATATTTGGTGAAGGTATACATTCCACATGATTCAGGTAATTATTTATTGCCTAAGATAGCTGGGTAATCATAACCATAATTTTTAGAATCCACCACTCATGGAATTGGGAAATCCATTTTGAAAATCGTTACATTGTATATAAAATGCATTGTTGTCTAAGTTTCTCATGTTCCCACCATTTTCTAAAATTGGAATAGATTGAAATAAATGTAATTTGATAATACATGATAAAATAATTTATTATTTTAAACAATTAACTCTAAAGACATATCATATGTGATCCCTATGTTAATAATTTTTTCTAAAATTTTTTTTTGGGTGATTACATATACATGGTCTTATCCAAAGGGTTTTCAAATTACTATATCAAGCATACATTTTATTATATGACTATTACATCCTTTAGAGGATAAAAGAAATAATATCATTACATATCTAGGATCTAAGTGTTAGTGTCTTGAAAAAATTAGGCTTATACATAACTTTTTTGTAATAAAACATAAAAATTATTTAATTAATCCTTATCTAGATTCTTAGTGGCTCTCATGTTATCCTTAGTCCAATTAATCACCTGAGGATATACATCAATGAGAGGGGTGATCTAAATCCCGATAAGAGGATAAATAAGGACATGAATCAATATAAAAGGAGTGAGATTAATCGTCATAATCATAACATAAGCATATGATTGTCATCAACCTCTTTAGGAAAAAATGGATAAAGGCATGGAATGTGAAAATTCATAAAATTGAAAAATCATGTCTTAGTGGTCAAATACCGCACATAGTTGTGAACAAAGATAGCATCAGGTTCACACATAACATATGTGAATAATCATAAAATCATCATTATGAAAAAATATCATCATGTTCACTCATATTGCCAATTATCTCATGATATACATAAAATTGCCCAATTCATTTGAGGGATATATAATTCCTAGCCAACCTCTCACATCATAACATTTACATAATCATGCATGCTACATAGAACACATTAAAATCATAGCTATAAAATAACACATGTAATAAAAAGGATTTCACAAGAATTTCATAAATCATACATTCTAGAGTAAACCCGGGGTTTCAATAATGAAGAGGAAAAAACATACTTGGTATAAAAATCATCTATATTGAGTGAATAATAAAAAATATCAAGAGAAGTAAAAGATGTCTTTTTAGAAAAAAAGAGATATTTTTTAAAATCATTATATTTTCCATAAAACCAATTTCGAAACAATCATATCCTCGAAAATAAAAAGGAAGGACAATGAAATTATATATAAGGATCATTAAAGGAACATCCTACTTAAATTTATTTAAAGGTGGGAAACCCAAAAGAAAGAAATTTGAATAATGACCCAGTATTGATATACATTATCATTACATCACCTTTGAAAAATACTTAAAACATTACAAAAATAATCTCCCAAGGATAATATTAGTCTAGATCCTTTATAAAAATGGAAACATAAACACTGGTCTATAAGTGAGCTAAATCATCTCCCAGTAGGTTATTCTTGACTAAAACCCTTGTCAGACACATCAAACATAGTATGTATCTTCATAACCTGGGGGAAATAAACATAAAAAAGGGTGATCTCAGATGTTTATAAAGGGTAAAAAATGGAGACATGTAAGCATAAACATGATAATATGACTATTAGAATGTGATCAAATCATTTGAAGATCATATGATACATATCAAAGATCATAAAAATGAATCACTACATAAATATTGATTGTTCATAAGACATTAATCATAAGGAAATAAATAACATAATCCTTGAAATCATAACATAGGAATAAAACATGAAATTTTGGAAAACACATAAGCATATAATATGATTTCTATAGTATCCAAGGAATCACTACGAAGACCATATTAGTAGTATGAGTTCACTCTCCTTACCATCTTGGTAGTCATGGTTCACTGCTATGGACATATTAGTAGCATGATTTCACTCCTCATACCATCTTACTAGTCATGGTTCAATCACATTCCCATCTTAGTATTCAAGGTTCACTCCCATGACCATCTTAGTCAATCTCATGAGATATAAATCTTTACCTAATGAATTGGAGGGAGATATAGGTCCCACCCATATCATAGTGAAATCCTACATACATGTTCCAACAAATCATAAACAATCATATCATAACCAATTAAATGAAATGGGTACCATAAACATGTAATCATATCATAACCTATGTAAATGATACATGTTTCATAATCATTTCATCAAAAACATAACCCATGAAAGAAAAACAGATTTCATAAACATAGAACATGTGAAAGAGAAATGAGTTTCATAAAGACCATGGTATCAATAATAATCCATTTATAGAAATAATATTAATGGATCCATTAGATAATTTACAATAAATACATGAACAAGGTCAAAATATGTTATCTTAGATGGTAAATAATTGTAAAGATATTTGGAAAAAAATTTCTTGAGGAAAATATCCTTATTCTTTGAAAAATGATTTTTAAAACCTAAACCATTTTTCAAAATATTTTATTTGAAAATATAATTGAAAAATCAAAATGGAATGTTGAAAAAAATTTGAAAACCTTTTTCCTTGAAACTTATAAAGAAGCTTGAAAACCATTTCAAAATAGTTTTCCATGAAAACATACAAAAGACTATAAAAAACCTATCGAAACATAAACCCCATAAAAAAAGAACAAATAATGGATATTCAAATACCAATAAATATAATAATAATAATAAAATATATTCATGTACAATATATACACCACACAAAATAAAATGGTGGTGAACATGGAATGCATCACCTGAATATAAAAGGTGAGATGAAATTCACTTACCTTATGTCTTGAATCTCTTCATACTAGTAAAATATTCCTGTATAATAAATGTAAAATTTTTATAAATCTTTTAATGAATAATATTATTATATCTAATAACATATATTGTTTGATTATGACCTTATATAAGCCATTTTTTTAACAATTATATGTTAATGCTTCACTTCGGGTAATATCCTTTTTTTTCGCATGTGTCTTAATTTTTTATATCTTTGGACATTATGCTTATATCATGATTTATTAAAGGTAAAAAATTATTTAAATAAAATTTTTATTCATAATTTTTTTATAATAATACATAGAATATAGAAGTTTGAAATGGAATACATCATTCATGGAGATGGTAGGCCGTACATAATCATGAACACAATTTTTGTTTAATTTTCATGTGGAAAGAAATAAAGTAAAATAAATAAATATATATATATACATGTGCATATATATAATAAATTCCATGTAGTGTATGAACAAATCACATCAGTTTGAGGGGACGGTAGTCCACATTTCCTCAAATGAAAATATCATAATTACACAAGAAGGAATGTATAATGATTTGTGTTGTAAAATAATTAAAAAAGCATAAGGAAATAAAAACATAATATATATAATATATAAATAATGTTTCCATCATAATTTACACCGGGAGAGGTAATAAAATAAAAATGAACAATCACCTTTTAGTGACGTGGTATTTTTCCTTACATGTAAATAGTATGTACATTACCCATTAGATAATATTGTGTGTAAGTGTTGGTAGAAACCATAAAAAAACCTACCTAGTATTTTTAAGATTCTGTTTTTATACAATGAAGGAATATTAAGATTTTATGGAGTATATAGAGGATATAAAAGAAATGATTTTATGGGAGGGTGTTACCTCTTAATGAGGTAACTCATTTTGATTTGCACCAAAGGGATTCCTTGGAAGGGTTTATTACCAAGGGATGATTCAAGAAGGAATAGGTGGAAGATAAGGATATAATTGGAGAGAGTTTTTTCAAACTTATGTGGGTTGAGTGGTGTGAGGAAGTGGGAGTGGAGAAGGCCTTTTATAATGGAGGAGGAGTGGAACTCCTGTAATATTTTAGAAAAGGGAAAACACACCCACGTTTTTTTATTGAAAGTGGATCCAATATTATTTCAAAGTCTATAAATGGGAGTATATTGTATAAATATTTCTATCCAATGGATTTTTGACCAGTGTAGAGGTCATTTTTGGCCTTAAGGTTATGGTTTATTCCCTTATTAATCTAAATTTAACCTTAATTATTATAATTAATATTAATTACACTCACTAATATTTTTGGTAAAAAATTGAGTTGACCATATTAGAAATTATAAATTATTATAATTAAAAATATGGAATCCATTTTTCCAAATTCCAAAAACAGAAGTGGCAGAAATTAATTTAAATATTATCCCACAGACGGGAAGACAATACGGGTTTTTAAAATAAAAAAATTCAAAAGTTTGCAATGTTTTTATAGTAAGTTTCAATGTGAAATTAATTATAATGTCCTAAATTAGATTGATTTGAAAAAATTTAATCTAATTAAACTTTAAAAATAACTTATAATATAATTTAAATATATAAATAAATTATTTGAAAAATCAGTTTGGGTTTAAATTTCAATATTTATAACTATTAATTAAAAAATGAAACTTCACAGAAAATAATTTTTTTTACCATAACCTAATTTTTAGGTTTCTATTTAAAAAATTATGTTTATATTTAAATATAAAATATATATAAGTTACAAAATTTAGATTTAATATCCGTTTTCAATCAAAAGTTTGTAAAAGTTCTTCATAAATATATATCCTTTTATGTGTAAAATTAGGGTTTTTCTTATCTTATACTTATCGAATCTATTGGTTGAAAATAAAATTTTTTATTGAATATATAATGGATTTATTACATTAATATCACTCAATAAATAATATTAATTTTATTTTTCAGGTTAAAACAACTTTAGGAGCATAAAAATTGTATTCTATAAAAATATTCCATTTATATTTAAGTGGGTCATTGTAACTAATGAATTAATTTTATATTTGTGTAAACTATAGGTTTTATATTTTTGTTACTACTATTAAAAACCACTAACTTAACATCTAGGTTAAGTTTATATATATAATATTTTCATAATATATTGTTTTTTGGTAAAACTCATGTTGTGTGTAATGTATGCTGGGCTATTGTCAAATGAAAGGAATTTTTGACTTATTACACTGAAAAAAATTAATGAAAATTAATTAATTCATTTAAATTTCCCTAGGTGTTATATTCTATCCCCCTTAAAATGAATTTATCCCTCGGAATACTTCATTTTGGTACAAATAAATGTGGATACTCTTGGTTAATCGTATCCTCAAGTTCCCACATAGCTTTTTATAACTGGTGGATTCTCCAAAAGACATTGACTAGGTGGGTGGTATTGTTTAGAAAAACATTCTTTGTAGGATCTATAATTTCAACTGGTTGCTCCTTGTAAGAATGATCCTACTCCAACGGTATGTCCTCTAGTTTAGTACATGTGAAGGCTTAGGTATACACTTCTTAAGGAGAGATATATAGAACACATCATGGACTTGAGAGAGATTTATAGGAAGTGTCAATCCATAGGCCACCATCCTGATACGATCTAGGATCTCAAAGTGACCGATATACCTAGTTCATAATTTCCCTTTTTTCTTGAATCTCATAACCTTCTTCTAGGGAGAGATTCGTAGAAAAATATTTTCACCAAAATGAAATTACAGATCACACCAATAGTTATAATAATAATGTTTCTACTAACTTTGAGTTTCTTTGATATGTTGATGAATGTTTCTAACCTTCTTGACCATTTCTTCAACAATATCAGGTCTGAATAACATTCTTTCTCTAACCTCATCCCATCATGCAGGAGCTCTGAATTTCTTCCCATAGAGGGCATCATACGGTGCCATATGAATACTTTAGTGAATGATATTATTTTATGAATACTCAATTAGATAAATGTGTTGATAAAAAACACCTTTAAAATCTCAAGAAAAATATTTTAACATAACCTCTAGGGTTTGAGTTGTTCTTTTAGACTGACCATCTATCTGAGGTTGATAAGTTGTATTGAAACTTAAATTTTTTTTCAAGTGATTGTTGAAGACTTTAAAAAACAATTTAGGTAACCTCAGATCCTCATTAAATAAAATGGAATTTGGTACTCCATTTATCCTTAAAACTTCCTTAATGTATATCCCCACATGATGATCTAGAGAGAAATATTATCTAATAGCAACAAAGTGTAATAACTTAGTATGGTGATTGAATACCACCCATATAGCATTAAACCATTTAGATTTTTTGGGTAGTCCAAAGAAAAAATCCATATTGATGTTATCCCATTTCCATTATCGTATGGGTAATGGATTCACTAGATCCCATTAGAATTTTTTCTTTTTTCCTTAACTTGCTGGCATACCAAGCATCGAGATAGAAACTCTACAATATCTCTGTTCATGTCATCCCACCAAAAATATTGTTTCAAATCCATATATATCTTCGTACATCCTAGACAAATAGATAATGAAGAACTATGCGCATCCTCTAATAGATCCTTCTTCAAATATGGTATGGAAGAAACACATACACAGTTTCTGAACCATATAATTATATCCTGATCAAGATTAAACTTATGAACATTTCTAACATTTTTTTGTTTCTCTAAATCTTCCTTCTATGCCCCCTTAATCATTAATTGGATAGAGGTTTGAACATTCATTTGAGAAAGATAATATTTCCCCATTTTTTTAGGATTTCTACATCCATCATTTTCAAATCCATAAATATTTTATATTTTGTGATCATTATCATGGATAAGCTAGCATGATCCTTTCAATATAAATCATTAACCACCTTGTTCGTTATCCAAGGGTGGTAATGTATTGAGCAGTCATAATCCTTTATCAGCTCCAACAATCTTCTGTGATGCATGTTAACTCCTTCTGTCTGAATATATATTTAATAATTTTATGATCAGTTTATATTTTACACTTTTCTCCATAAAGATAATTCCTCCATATCATTAATGAAAAAATTTCCAATGCTTACTTGAAATCATGAGTTTGGTGATTTTGTTCATGAATCTTGAACTTCCTTGAGGAAGAGGCTATAACTGTGTTATTCTGCATAAGAACACATCCCAATACATTTTTTGATGCATCAATATAGACTATAATCCCTTCTCCACTATAGGGTAATTTAAGCATAAATGTGCTGGAAAACCTTTTATTCAGTTCCTTGAAAGTTTCCTCACATTCATCTATCCAAAGGAACTTGATGCCTTTTAGAGTTAACCCATTTAGAGGATTATATAGTCTAGAAAACTTCTCCACAAACCATCAATAATATCTATCTAAACAAATAAATATATGGATCTCATTCACCGTGGTTGGTCTAGTCCATCATTAAATAGCCTTCATCGTTGATGGACCTACTGCTATACCATGTCTTGAGATCATATGACCCAAAAATGAAAACTTTTGTATCCAAAATTAACAGTTTGTAAATTTTACATATAGTTTCTCCTTCCTTATGGTATTTAGTACAATTCTCAAGTGGTCTTCCTGCTCTTACTTTCTCTATGAATATGTAATTATTTCATATATTAAGACTACCAAAGACTGATCGAGGTTATCTCAAAAGATTCTATTTATTAAATCCATGAAGATAGCAGGGGAATTAGTAAGACCATAAGGAATTACTATATATTCATAGTGTCCATACCTTGTACAAAATGAAATATTTGGGATATCCTCCTTCTTGTCCCTCAATTGATGATATCAAGAACCAAGGACAATCTTGGAAATTTATTAAGCTCCAAGTAATTGATCAAACATTTCATATATACGAGGATGATTATAGCTGTTATTGATTGTGATTTTTTCAACTCTCAATAATAAATTCTGAGTCACATTGACCCATCTTTCATTTTCACAAAACGAATAGGTGAACCCCAAGATGACACACTGGGCTGAACGAACATCTTCTCAAGGTTTTCTTGGAGTTTCTTCTTCAATTCCTGCATCTCAATCAAGGACACTCTATAAGGATTATTTTAAATTGGGGTGGAAGCAGGTATTATTTCAATTGATAACTCAACTCAATTTTTTTGTGGAAGGCTAAGTGATCGTGTTGTCGAGAATGTCAAATTAGTTGTTTAGTTTTTACTAGAATTTCTACAATATAGAAGCAACCCTAGGTCATCTCTCGATGGGGAATTAGATCATTAATTCAAAAACGAGGTTATGATTATTAAATTAAAAAAGAGGGATGATGTTTTGGAAAACATGGGGTTTATGAATTAATATTCCAAAAGAAATAGGAAAGCGATAAAAACAAAGTGAAGTTAACAAAAGTAATTAAACGTGATCAACCCAAGGAAATCTTGTCATGTTCATTCTTGATCACTTCAATATATAGGGTTATGATATTTTATTCCCTGGTTTTTAACACCTAGACCTAGAATGTTATAGTGTTTATACTACGATACCTCCTAGGGTTCATTCAGAAACATACAATGATTCATCGGATACCATCGATGATTGGGTGATTTGTGTTTGACTTCGTAACCGAAACTCACCGAGGCAACACATGAAGAACTCAATGCATTGTACAGGTTTGTATGTTATTTCAGCGTGTCAACATGACTTGAAATTACATGGCTATGATAGTGTTTATGTGTGCTCAATTAAAAAATATGAACCACACAAACACTACAATTAAAATGGGGAAAAAGAAGTGGTGAACAGTGTGTGGAACACCACATGAATGGGTACCCCCAAACATGATCATATGAGTTGAGCATGAAATAACAGTACATATCTCAATAAAATAAAAATATTGGACGATTAAAAACAAAACAAAAACATATAATCTAAAATACCATCCAAATATTACATAAACAAATCTTGAGATTATATCACGTTCCTCCCCGGGTGATCACAAGGGGTTTAAAAATTCATTAGAGGGGAGGAAGAGGAAGATGTTGAAGTTGAACTTCCCATATCCTCTATAACTTATAGGGATGGTGGGAGGAATCCATTTGGGATCCAAAATGTCGGCACCTTGCCTCCTTGTCGAACTCGAAAATAGGGTTCCCAATGTTCCTATTTATAGGAAAAGTGGGAAGTGGTTCTGGGCACCATGATTTCTAGAATCCTCTTTCTGCATGGTTTTGGCCATTCATACAGTCTTAAATAACTTTCAAAAAAACTATATAGTTGTTTACCTACAAGTTATATACCTCCATGAAAACTTTGGAGTCCAGATATGGTATATAACAAGAGATATTTCCAAAACATAGAGGCAATGGTTTGACCATGTGCATATTCATTTTGTTGGACAGATCAGTCTGTATGGGACTCTTAATGTTAAAATTGGGATTAGGTTACTTAATATGAAATTTAGATAATTAATGTTCGGACTATCCCACAACGTTTCAGTCCATTAGGATACACGGTTTAGTAGATGAATGCGTTTTAGTCCAGTAGTGTACTTAGATCCTGTTCAGATTAGCCCATTTTTCTTGGACTTCATCATGGGTCCTCCAAATCACCTCCACCTATAATGTAATTATCAAAACAAGTAACATTTCCCTTTTTAAGAGTGTTAAACACAAAATAATTGAATCAAAAATTGATTGAAAATAGTTATTATACTTGTAATTTCCAATACAAAACCATATTAATATATTGGTATAAGGGCGAAATAAAACAGTGAATCATGGTACGATCACACCCCCAAACCTAAACATCTGCACTCCTGGGAAAATTATAATATCCTAATCATTTACCATTCATAAATAAAATATGTGAAAACATAAAATATTTTTTTAAATGAAATTCATCATGTCTCTTCTATGGAATCAATTTTCCTAGAATTTTCATTTTCTCACACTCGAATTTGTTCAACTTCATTTGTTTACCCATGCAAAATGTCAGAACCTAACTCACCTAAACATTTTCCCTCTTAACTTAAGAAACATATGAATTTGGATTTATGATCTTTTCCAAAAGTTCATGTGATCTTACCATATTCCTTCCAGGATTCTCATTTCTCCACTGATAGAAACTAGTCTGCTACTCAAGAGGACATCCAACAGCTTGTTCTGAGGTTCAAGGGAAGGTTGGATTTAATGATTAAAAATCTAAGGCAGAATAAGTTTGTTTAATATCTTATGTAAAAAACATGTAAAAATTCATCAACTATTCATAATAAATGTACACAATCAACCCCTTACAAGGTGTATCACCTCCAACTCACTCTCCTCATTGTCCATCTTTGTGGGTCTCAACCAAACAGTGAATAATAATGAGTAAAGATCTTTTTTTCTCCATATTTTTCTATTTTTTTATATATTTTTCAATGTACAATACTATATTTTAATTAATGTATAGATTTTTATTGGTGATAAAGAGGAAACAATGTGTAAAACAATGATGTAATATGGATTACGAACCCATTTCCCCAGGAAAATGTAGGCACCCTTTATATCAACCCATAACAATGATTCTCTCCATATAATTCCCATGGAAACACCCTATCTCCCACACTTGTTGAAAATAAAACAAGAATATACACAAGAGATGGGTTGTTAGGGATAAATTAGCTTGTAATGGGGCTACCTAAAAGGCATTTAAAGGTGTCTAAGGATTAAGAAGGATAAAATGTAAAGGTGGAAAAAATAGAGGATAATTATTTAAAGGGATTTTCAATGAATGATTGACTCTATCATGAATGTATAATACTTGAATCATATGGATTTAAATAGATTCATTGAGATTTATAGTTTCTATACATGACACGAGACTCTCATGAAAGTGATTAAAAGTATGAATATGTAATAAAGTACATAGAATGTCTCTAGGGTAAGGGATTAAAATATTGGTCAGTGCTAATGAGGCAAGGGATTCAAAAATCTATTTAAAACCTAGGAATGGTTTGAAAATAAAATTTCTAGAAAAATATCCCATAACAACATTAATTTAATATACATTTTTTCAAATACAATGGAATTTTCCACACAATTGAATCAAGAATGAAAAATGATTTTGGGAATTCTTTTTCAGATAATTTTTTATCTAAAAACACAAAATAAGACCCAAAACAATGAAAAAGAAATAAAAATGATAAAAAATCCTTCTTTTTTTAGTTTTTTAAATTTTTTTATTTTGATTAATCCTAACTATGCCATGTCACCCTCCACCACACCTAAAAGTTACATTGTCCCCAATGAAAGTATTTTAAATAAACAAGTAAATACAGGTAGGGAGAAGAGACAACCTACTAAGTGGTGTCATATGTGGCATCTATCTGTTGAATTTACTTCACGATATTCTTTTTAAAATCTTTATAGAAGTGTTTGGGCCTCTTCCCATTGAAATTAATCTTCTACCCACTCATCTCATGAAAAACCTGTATAGCACTAAAAGGTTAAACATCAGTAATGGTATAAGGACTAAGGCATCAAGAACGAAGCTTACATGTGTGGAGATTTAGCTGGGAATTATACCTGAGAACCTTCTCAACAATATGAAACATTCATTGATGAATCATCCCAAAATATATTTCCTTTGTTTTCTCATTATATATTTGGGAGTTCTCATATTTATCACACCAAATTTCTTCAAACTCCAAAATCTGTAACTTCCTATACTCACATGCATTTGAGATATTCATATTACATTATTTAACAACCCAATATGCATGGTTATCCACCTCTAACAGGAGGGGACAAGACTTTATAAACACAATCCAATATGGTGACATTCCTATTGGGGTTTTAAAATCTTTATGGTTTTCCCAAAGTGCATCATCCAAATGTAAACTTAAATCTATCCTATTGGGTTGTACCATTTTTTCTAAGATTCTATTAACTTATCAATTTGAGATTTCTACCTCTCCATTACTTTGGGGGTGATATGATATAGAGACTTTATAAAAAACCCCATACTTATGAAGAATATTTTCCATGTTGCGATTGCAAAAATTAGAACCCTGGTCACTAATGATGAATCTCAGTAAACCAAACCTACTGAAAATTTGGGACCTCACAAAATCCACAACCACTCGAGAGTCATCGGTCATGGGGGCCTTTTCTTCCACCCATTTAGATATATAGTAAACAACCAATAAGATGTACATAAAGCCAAATGAATTTTAAAAAGTCCCCATGAATCCAATGCCCCATGCATCAAATATTTCACAGAATAACATGGGATGTTGGAGAATTTCATTATTCTTGATGATATTTCATGTGAATTGAAAATGACTATATGACTTGTAAAATATATGGGAATACCTATACAATTTTGGGAAATAATGTATTGAGTCAAGGACCTTTCAAGCTGTATATTGAGATCCAAAGTAAACCCCACAAGCCAAGGTGTGGCAGATGGTAAAAATAGAGGTGAACTCATGGTCAGGTACACACTGAAGAAAAACATGGTCACTACAAATTCTCAATAAGTATGGGTCATCCCAAATGTACCATTGGGAATCCTAATTAAGCATCTGGGATTTTGAAGTTCTGAAATCAATGGGGACCCCAGATATTGCTATAAAATTCACAATGTTGGCATACCAGGGGATAAGGTCCACAAAATCACAAAGGTTCTTATGAGCGGAGAATTATCCAATGGGGAGGGGGTGATTCAACATGATGGTCCAGTTGTGGGGAAATCCTACTAATGTGGTCAGGTACCACATTTTCCCCTCATATCTTATCAGTAATCTCATGGTCATACTCTTGGAGGAGGAACATCCACCGAGTGAGGTGGGGCTTGGCTTCAAGTTTCTTTAGAAGGAAACAAATAGAAACATGATCAAAGAAGACGATTATTTTTGACCCGATAAGATATAAAAAAAAAATTTCCAAGTAAAATACAATTGAAATAAGTTCTTTTTCAATGGTTGTGTAGTTTTCCTGGGTAGGGCCAAGGGTACGAGAGGCATACTCAATGACATGTGGATCCTTCTCAGCCCTTTGTGATAAAACTGCCCCAATTGCAAAGTTAGAGACATCACACATAACCTCAAAGGGGAGATCTCACAATTGTGGTTGGATGATGATAGGTGATGTGAGGATCCTTTTTATAGAATTGAATTCTTCCTCATATTTTTTATCAAACAAAAAATCATAATCCTTTTGTAATAACCAGGACAAGGGAAGTAAGATCTTACTAATGTATTTAATGAATCGGTGGTAAAAACAAGAATGACCCAAGAAAGATCGCACATCATGAACAAATTTTGGATAAAAAAGGGATGAAATTAATACAATTTAAGATTTATCAACTTGAATTCCCTTATTTGAAATGATATTCCCAAGAACTATCCCCCACTCAACTATGAAATAGCATTCGTCGTAATTTAAAATGAGATCTTTTTCAACGCAGCGAAGGAGGAAATAACATTGGTGTTCAAAAAAATCATCAAAAGAGGAACCATATTCGAAGTAATAATCCATAAGGACATCCATAAAACTATCAAGGTACTCAGAGAAAATACTCAACATACATTACTAAAAAGTAAAAGGAGTATTACATAGACCAAAATTCAATCTTCTGTATGGAAATGTGCCGAATGGATAGGTAAATTTTGTCTTTTCTTGATCCTCAGGGGATATATGAATTTGGAAAGAAACCGAATAGACATCATGGAAACAATAATGGGACTTACTAGAAAATCATTTTAATATTTGGTCAATGAAAGGTAGAGGAATGTGGTCCTTCCGTGTGGCTTGATTCAGTCGAAGATAGTCAATACAGACTCACCAACTATTTTTCACACATGTTGAAACCAAGTAATTCATTTCATTTGAAAAAAATTTTATTCTTGTTTTAGGCACAATTTTCACTGGACTAAGCCATTAACTATCAGATATAGGAAAAATGTTCCCCGCAACAAGTAATTTACTGACTTCTGATTTTACCACTTCAAGGAGAGTGGGATTCAACCAGCGTTGAGATTGTCTTAAGGGCTTAGCCTCATCATCCACAATTATATAGTGCATAGAAATAGATGGGATAATAACAATAATATCATCCAATTTACATCATATTTCTTTTTTTACACTCTCTCAAAAGGTTGATAAATTTTGATTCATACTATGGAGAGACGTTATTGGCAATAATGATGGAAAATTGGTCAATACAATAAAGATATGCATATTTTAAATTAGAAGGAAGTTGTTTAAGTTCCAACATCAGTGTTTTTTTTATCGAGGGAGGGGGTTTAGGGGGAGTTAGGTCCATGAAACATTCTATCTGCTCGTGTTTATTATCTAATAAAAGAGAATCTATAGAAATGATATTTTCAGAATCATCGACGGTCATGGGTACCTCAGAATAAACACACTAATCAATTAAAGCATAAAATTTACATTTTTCAGAACCCACACAAGAATCAAAACATGAATCAAAAATCAAATCATTAATGGGAGAAGAAGAGGAAAATGAGTTAGAGTATGGTTTGAGGAGATAATTCTGTGCACGTGCATCGCTTAAGAGTACTTCCATTGAATAGACAGGAAGAGTGGAGTTCTCTTCAATGGGGTGTTTCATATACTCAAGGATGTTAAAACTTACCTCTTCTCCACTGAACACCATGGAAAATGTACCATTGTGGACATGGATGATCATCTTTTCTATTTTGAGGAATGACCTCCCAAGTATGAGAGGGGAATGCCCTTGGGTTTGGGTATATTCTATCTCAAGAATGTCGAAATAAGAAGGGAAGATGAGATTCTTCACTCTTATAAGGACATCCTCAATCACTCCCATTGGATGCATTTTACTCCGGTTGTTATGTTGCACGACTATTCCTGTTGGTTGAATCTCTCAAACCTGAAGATAATTATACACTGAGTGAGGCATTACATTAATAGAATCACATAAATCTAGCATAACATTAGAAAATAATGTCTCCTCTATGGTACACGGTATCGTGAATGTGACTAAATCCTCACATTTGATTGGAATTGCTGGTTGAATCAAGGCCGAGACATTCCTTCCCAAGTTTACTATCTCATTCCCCTCTAGCCTCCTTATATGGGTGAAAATCTCTTTAAGAAATTTGTCATATCGAAGGATTTTTTTAACTACATCGAAAGAGGAATGTTAAATAGAAACTTTTTTAAATGTATCAATTATTTATTTATCAATATCATTATCAAAATTCTTCATAGATTTAGAGAGTCTTTGTGGGAAAGGAAGAGGAATGGATTGTTCATTTGAATCATCAATGATAATTCGATTACCCTTTTTGTCTTGTTCTTCATTACCTAAAATTTTTGAGGGTTGGGAAAGAGATTTTTCAATAGGGGGACATACCAATTGTGGAGAATTAGTAGTATGAGAGACTTCTTTACCACTATGAAGTGTAACTGCACATAAATTACCTTTTTCCTTTGAATTGGAAATGGGTTGGGATGGTAGTTGTCTAGAACCTTGCTTCTTATGCTCACCGATGGTGTTTTCCAATTTTCCCACTTGAGTTTGCAGGTCTTGAATAGATGACTGTGTGATTTGTTGGAACTATAGGTTCTGAGTTTCCATTTTATTTACAATATCCATAAGGGATTGGTCCAAATTTGGGAGGAGGAGGATGATTTTTTTTAATAAGTTGAATGATAAGAAGGTTTCTTACCTTGTCCTTGTTGATACCAATTCTTCTTGGGGTAGCTTGAGTTTCCACCTTGTCGATACTGGGGATGTGCTTTCCACCCATGGTTTAGATTTATCCTCACATTTTCTTTCTTGAAGGGAAGTTATTATTGGAATGGAAGCGCTGGGAACCCAACTGCACAAGACTTAGGTGAATCTTGAAGTTGTGGGCACCTGTTAGAAAAATGGGTATTGTCCGAACAAATACAACAAGGTAATGAAACTGAAGAAGAGTGTGAGTTACCATGTCCTTGAGATAATTTCCTTATAATGTTATGCATCTCATCAAGATATTTATCTACCTTTTGTACTAGGGATGAATGACCTACCTCATGAACTTCTTGGGTTGGTGCGATAACTCGTGTACCAAATTATTGTACATTTTGAGCCATATTGGCTATTAAGTCACGATTGTCAGAAGGAGTTTTAACAACCAAGTCACCACCATCTATTGTATCAATCATTACATGAACTATGGGGATAAGTCACTCATATAAGTATTGTATTAACAGTTGTTCACTAATCTATTGGTGGTGGAAGCTTGAGCAAAGTCATTTGAATCACTCCCAGTATTCATGAAGTGTCTCTCCTTGGGATTTGCTAATGCCACAAATTTCTTTCCAAATTGATGTAGTTTGGGAGGTAGGGAAGAAATTATCTAAAAAGAGTATTTTTGGGTATTCCAGCTGTAACACACCAGGTAAATAAAGAATATGACATTTTCATATTTATCCATATTTGTGAATAAAATATTAATATGACTCTAAAGGGGACGCTATTCTCGATGGCGTACCCAACACGCAACAACGAGTTTCTTGGGAATCTTACGTTGCACTCTAATAATAAAATAATATTATTTTAAATGGTAGTTAACATGTAGCCGTTGTATTGGCGGGAATGGATAGAAATAACTAAAATATGATTATATATGTTTTTAAATGTTTTTACATTTATCCAATAAAAGACAAAGTCTTAAAATATGGAAAGAATTCAATTTTAGGCGTATATGCCCTAGTTTTCACTAAAGGTTCACTTATCGCCTTTTGATGGAGAACCGTCATTAAATATATTTTTTTCACTCTTATACATTCTATTGGACCAAATAAAACTCTTCTTTAGAATCGGGACATCAAAATTTACTTTGTGTAAATTTTTGGTATCTTTCCGATAAAGTTCATTTTTTATGAATAGTGTAAAATGTGGTATTTTAATTCAAAACCTATTTTTAATCTAATTTATTTATATGATTAGATTATATTTTGAATTGTTTTTAAAGTGAAATTATAATATATTTTTACCATTAAATCCAATAGTGGTCGTTGGAATAAATTTCACTTTGAAATCAGACTTAAACCAGTGTCAATCTTTTGATACTTATTGTTTCATAAAAAACGCTATTTGATCTGACAACGAGAATTAATTATTAAATTAATTAATGTGACTTATATGTTTTGAATTTTGTAAAATAGACTTCATTTTTGAATTCGGAATATCAAATATATCTTAGGGTGAATTTTTGGGATTTTTCTGAAAAACTTCAATTTTTGATGAATAGTGAAAACACTAAGTGGTACTTCTAAAAACTGATTTTTCTGTTTAAATGAAATTTTGCCATATTTGTGTTTTGAATTTCGAAAATTCGACATAAATGGTTGTCATTAAGAAGTAAAATGTGGTTCAATGGGATAAAAATAATTTTTTGGTGAATAGTAACTTATTAAGTTTTTAATCACGATTAGAGGTAATTAGTGTAGTTTAAGGTAAAAATAATGTTTTAATAATATGAAATGAACTTTACACATGTCCTAAACTCATTGGATGTGTAATGGCAGACCAAGACAAGCCATGGGTCAACTTGGGGACCCCATGGAGCCACTTTGGTTGGGAAATGACATAAATAACTTTTTATTTAATGTAAAAGTAAAAATGACACAAACATGATATGTTTTACTAAAACAATTTTTAAGTGGGGTTATACAAGTCATAATTTTTATTATAAATAGTCATTGGAAAGATAAAAAGATTTACTACATCATAGTAATTGTTTTATAATTTTTAGACATTAAATAAATTAAATTATATATGACATTATAATGATACAGCGATGACATCATTATCTGACGATTTAAATAAAATGAGAAGATAATGTAAACTCTATGACCTACACACGTCCAAAACTTATTGGATGGATGGATTTCGAACCCTTATCACCTTATCCACGAATTAAATCAATTTGGGACCTTTTAAAACTGAAACACATTTTCAAATAAAGTAATATTTCTTACTTTCCAAAAGTGCCCCTCCTCTCCTCTTATAAAAGGGCCCCCACCTCTACCTCATTTCACACACTCCTCAAGCCTTTGTCTCGGCCAACCACTGACCATTTACTCTCTCCACACCCCTCTCCTCATCCTAGATGATTCCCTTTGGGCAGAATCCTTTCAAAGGAAGCCTTTAGGCTCAAATCAAAAGGAGTTACACTTTTAAAGGTAATTCATTCTCTCATGTTCATTTGTTTTATTTTGCTTCTCCAAACCCCTAAACTCTTTTTATTTACTTCTTTTGTAACAACACCAGTATTTTCAATATACTAGGATGTTGTTATAAGATTTATTCGAGCAACACTCTCAAAAAAATACATCAAATGGTTAAAGAACATACGGTTTCTGTGGATGGTGAAATTCTGCCTCCCGAAACGATGATTGTTCAATACTCATTTAACACCTTTAAAGGTGGAAATTATGATGTCACTATTTTTATATATGATATATAATATGTTTATGTTTTCTTTAAGCTTCTGTTTTTTTTTCATTTTGGCCATACCTTTATGGTTTCCATTATGGGTAAACGCGATATCTTCATTTAAGGAAGTGCGGACTACCGCCCCCTCAAAGTGATTTGATTTGTTAAATACCATATGTGGGACATATAAATGATGGAACTATGATATTATATATGATATTGTACTGGAATTGTAATATACCTTTATATAATTATTATTCCATTCTATAAAATATGAAATAGAAATGAAAGTAGCGTTCATGTGTACGTACGACTTACCGTCTCCATGAACGGTGCATTTCATTTCTTACCTCTAAATGATTATGTAATGTTATAAATGCATTCATGTACTGGATATATATGAAATATATGATATCTACATCATGAATACAATTCTGGATATAATAAACATTTGGCCACACGAACAACATGTAATTGTAAGAAGTCCACTTTTGACTTAAGAACCAAATATCGGCAAAACAAATATTATTAACTTAAATGATTACATAATGTTTATGACATGGTAATAAGTGACATAAAAGGAATAATGAATTTGAAAAAAGTTCTTAAGGAATTAGAAATTAACTCATATTTATTATTTAGGAGATTAAATAACGATCGAGTCAGGTCGGACCCGAGGTAAGGGATCCTAGTCCTCTCTTTCTTTTTAAGTACATTATTTTATGTCATTCCTTTTAAAGCTCATCTTTATTGTTATTGGGATATTCTATTATATTAAACTTACTTTAATTTTTATGTTCATGTGATGCGAGACCCTATTCTCTCTCATCAATCCATTTTGGGAGTTTTGAGTGGCGCCGTTAGGCTGCCGAACATTCGTAAGAGATCTAACCTCTCTCTTTCTTTTTAAGTACTCTCTTTTATGTCACTTCTTTTAAGCTCCTCTTTTTAATGTTGGGGGATGTTATTTTATATTCCTCTTGCTTTAAATTTTATTGTAATGTGATGAGATACCCTATTTGATCTCATCAATCCATATTCGGAAGTTTTATGTGGCGCTGTTAGGCTGCCGAGTTTTCGTAAGGGATTTTTCATCTCACTTTTATTCCTGTGAGATTTATGCTACAATTTCCACAAATTCCATTGAGTGGTGTATGTAATGAAAATTATTCTACTATTTGTGTTATATACTTTAGTTTATAGTATTTACATCAATGATCTATTCTCCTTCTTTCATGGGGTGTATGTTTTGAAAGATACCCAAGTCGGTAAGGGAACCTTTCACCCTCCTTTTTTTTAAAAGACTTCTTTTGTTGGGTCTTTTAATTTACATATTGTTATGTTGGGATATGTTATCATATATCCTTATTGATGTAAATTTTATTTCTAAGTGATGTGATACACTTTTTATCTCTCATCAACTCATTTTGATGTGATGCCGTTAGGCTGTCAAGGGAACTTTTTAACCCAATTTTGATTTCTTTGGGTTCAACATGTAGTCATTGAATATGTCATCCATTGAATATGTGTGAATGACCTTTTATTTTTTTACACCTAATATACACTTATATTGGGTGTATTTATAATTATCACACATATTTTTGAGATTTATTTGTCCTTAATTTAAGGATACCTTCTTTATAAGGGATTTCATCACATTTGACATTTCTATTGAGGGTTCATTGTTGTTATGCACCAATTCACTCTTATATGGTGTATATACTGTCCTTTGGAGTATTATATCATGAATACATTTATTCTCATGATATTATAAAGTTCTGACTAAATGTTATTCCTCAATTATTGTATTCAAGTGTCTCTAATTTTGGTAAAACCCCTTTAACGAAAATATCGTTTTAAATGTTTTAATTATTTGTTCTTATTAATATCCATGTTTTCAAAATGGTTTTAAGGATTTATTTATATGGATATTAATGGTTTAAAATTTTAATCTTCAAGGTGGTATGGGACACTTTGATTCAAAAATATCTTTATTAAATGTTTTAAATGGTTTTGGAAATGGTTTCTTTTTGAATGGATTCATTATTTCAATATACTAAAATGTTATATTGTGATTGACATGTGGAAATGTTATGTTTCCTTTATACATGTTTTATGTGATACGTTTATGGTTCTTGGGCATTGTTATGAAAACGGGTGGTTCCGTGATAAACTAAGGGCGGGTGAGCCCGATATAGCTCTCCATTGCGTTGGGTAACGCGAAGGAGTGAAACGTTAAGGTTTCTCCGAAGAGATTTAGGGAATATACTGTGATGGGTATTCCAAAACGTAACCAAGAGGGTTACTCCCTACATAAGAATGTTATGAATGCCTCAAGTTACCTTTATGTCTTATGTTTTCTATGATTTATTCAGGGTTTGATGAGGTATGTTAAAGTGCCTTTGTTTTATGGGTAAAGAATGATTTTATTCTTATGTATATATGAACTCATGTTTCCTTACCATATTTTTATAACCCTCACTGAGCTTTTTATGCTCATACCATGTTTTTGAAATGTTTTTCACAGGTCAAGGGACAGGTACATGATGTGATGATAGTGTCAAGGATGTGTCAAGAAAGAATCCATGTTTTATTTTCAATATGTTTCTGTTGATGGGAATAATGAATACTGTCTTTTATGTAACCACTTTGTTTAAATGTGGAATGTAATGAAAGTTTCATGATCTAATTCTCTAAAAATCTAAACCTGAAAAGATCCTCAATGTGTAATCTTGTAATAACTCAAGATTAAGTAAGGTTTAAGGCTGGGGCCTTATATTTGGTATCAGAGGGAGTTTTAGATAACTTTAGAGGTTAGGGTATTATTTAAGCATAAGTGACATTACCATAATGGTTAGGATTTCAGAAAGAGTCCTAGTTTTAGATAAAGTGAATGAGTAAGTATATATTAGTGTTTACCTTCCTCATTAGCACATGATGGTTTTGTTGATATACTCACACTGAAATTTCTGTTTTTAGTGATTGGCTGGATCTCGCAGGCACCAAAGTGACAATTGGTTTGAAAGAAACTGTGGTGGTTCTCTGATTAAGAGACTCGATGAAATGGGGTACTCAATGAGGAAACTCATGGTTGTTCTAAACCAAATATCAAGGAGTCATGATCAACCACTTGAACCTTGGTATGTTCTATAATGCATCATGTACGAGATGACCAATCAATGTGGAAGTTCAGGTAATAATAAAAAAGGTAACAATTAGGTTTTATATGATCCTTACTTTTTAGGTAATTATGGGTTACTCTATGATATGATGGAAAATTAAAGGAATGAGATAAACATGAGGTTAAAATATGTTATGATTATTTTTGAAGATTTTATCTCATTTTGGGGAATGTTTTAAGAATTATATAGTTTTGGAAAAAGGACAGCACGCAGACCGTGTGACATCCCGTCACGTCGGACAAAGCTGCGGGAATCGAACCCACAACCAAAGCGCGACTGGTATTTATCGCCTACCACTGGACTACGTGAAGTCCCTGGATAGTTTTACTGATTCTTTTTAGTTATATGATTTTATGAATTAAGAGTATATTGATTTTGGGTTATTTATGAAAATGATTAACCTATCATGGAGGATATGTGATTAGGTTAATTACTTTTCAAAACGAGACTTTAGGAGCAACTGATGTTGTTTGGAGATAAATGTTACGATTTAACTTGGAAGACTATGTGACTAAATCCTTCAAATATTTGGGTTTCAATCTTATTTTGGTTTACTTTGAAGGATTTTATGGACAAATTGTTTATCGGATGGTCCTCGTTGAACTTTGGGTTTTGTTGGACAAATTTTGGAGATTAAGAATAGATTTTCTTTTTATAAAGGGTTGTCCTTTTCTGTATTATCTGATCTTGTACTAGCCTTTTTGGTTTTGGTTTTGGTTAATGTCTAAATACATGGGAATTGTATAGTTCTCTTTTGTGGATTAGGTTATTCTCTAGAAATTGATTATAGTACTCTTAATGCAAACAAGTCTCCCTAAATACTCGTCTTTTGGAGAAAATATGAGTTTGAATCTAATAAAGGTTGAGAGTCAACATGATAAGTGATTATGTTTACTTATGAATAAATTCCTCAATAAAAAGTAACTTAAAACGGAAATTTTGTCTATTAGCTTTTCCTACTGGGGAATCGAATACCGTTTAACCCATCACAAGTTTGTGATTTTCTCATTGTTAACTTTCTCTTAGACATGTTTACTATCACTCTCCCTCAAGAACATGACCCTTTGCTTTTTCTTCCATGTCCATGTTTTCCAACATGAGATCTTAGTATGGGTTAACTCAGGTGACCTCTGTACTTATCTTTCTTTATTTTAAAGTGATTGTTTTACCAACTCTTGTTCCGATGTGGGACTTTCAAGGATGTTTCCAAGCGCAATTTTAGAATTGCGAGGACGCAATTCCCAAAAGGGGGGAAGGATGTAACACCCCAGGTAAATAAAGAATATGACATTTTCATATTTATCCATATTTGTGAATGAAATATTAATATGACTTTAAAGGGGACGCTATGCTCGATGGCGTACCCAACACGCAACAACGAGTTTCTTGGGAATCTTACGTTGCACTCTAATAATAAAATAATATTGTTTTAAATGGTAGTTAACATGTAGACGTTGTATTGGAGGGAATGGATAGAAATAACTAAAATATGATTATATATGTTTTTAAATGTTTTTACATTTATCCAATAAAATACAAAGGCTTAAAATACGGAAAGAATTCAATTTTAGGCGTATATGCCCTAGTTTTCACTAAAGGTTCACTTATCGCCTTTTGATGGAGAACCGTCATGAAATATAGTTTTTTCACTCTTATACATTCTATTGGACCAAATAAAACTCTTCTTTAGAATCGGGACATCAAAATTTACTTTGTGTAAATTTTTGGTATCTTTCCGATAAAGTTCATTTTTTTATGAATAGTGTAAAATGTGGTATTTTAATTCAAAACCTCTTTTTAATCTAATTTATTTATATGATTAGATTATATTTTGAATTGTTTTTAAAGTGAAATTATAATATATTTTTACCATTAAATCCAATAGTGGTCGTTGGAATAAATTTCACTTTGAAATCAGACTTAAACCAGTGTCAATCTTTTGATACTTATTGTTTCATAAAAACACGCTATTTGATCTGACAGCGGGAATTAATTATTAAATTAATTAATGTGACTTATATATTTTGAATTTTGTAAAATAGACTTCATTTTTGAATTCGGAATATCAAATATAGCTTAGGGTGAATTTTTGGGATTTTTCTTAAAAACTTCAATTTTTGATGAATAGTGAAACCACTAAGTGGTACTTATAAAAACTGATTTTTCCGTTTAAATGAAATTTTTCCATCTTTATGTTTTGAATTTCGAAAATCCGACATAAATGGTTGTAATTAAGAAGTAAAATGTGGTTCAATGGGATAAAAATAATTTTTTGGTGAATAGTAACTTATTAAGTTTTTAATCGCGATTAGAGGTAATTAGTGTAGTTTAAGGTAAGAATAATGTTTTAATAATATGAAATGAACTTTACACATCTCCTAACCTCATTGGATGTGTAATGGCCGACCAAGACAAGCCATGGGTCAACTTGGGGACCCCATGGAGCCACTTTGGTTGGGAAATGACATAAATAACTTTTTATTTAATGTAAAAGTAAAAATGACACAAACATGGTATGTTTTACTAAAACAATTTTTAAGTGGGGTTATAAAAGTCAGAATTTTTATTATAAATAGTCATTGGAAAGATAAAAATATTTCCTACATCATATTAATTGTTTTATAATTTTTAGACATTAAATAAATTAAATTATATATGACATCATAATGATGCAGCGGTGGCATCATTATCTAACGATTTAAATAAAATGAGAAGATAATGTAAACTCTATGACCTAAACATGTCCAAAACTTATTGGATGGATGTATTTCGAACCCTTATCACCTTATCCACGAATTAAATCAATGTGGGACCTTTTAAAACCGAAACACATTTTCAAATAAAGTAATATTTCTTACTTTCCAAAAGTGCCCCTCCTCTCCTCTTATAAAAGGGGCCCTACCTCTACCTCATTTCACACACTCCTCAAGCCTTTTTCTCGGAAAAACCCTGACCATTTACTCTCTCCACATCCCTCTCCTCTTCTTAGAGGATTAACTTTGGGCTGAATCCTTTCAAAGGAAGCCTTTAGGCTCAAATCAAAATGAGTTACACTTTTAAAGGTAATTCATTCTCTCATGTTCATTTGTTTTATTTTGCTTCTCCAAACCCCTAAACTCTTTTTATTTACTTATTTTGTAACAGAACCAGTATCTTAAATATACTAGGATGTTTTTATAAGATTTATTCGAGCTACAATCTCACACAACTACATCAAATGGTTAAATAACATACGGTTTCCGTGGATGGCGAAATTCTGCCTCCCGAAAAGATGATTGTTCAATACTCATTTAACAACTTCAAAGGTGGCCATTATGATGTCACTATTTTTATATATGATATATAATATGTTTATGTTTTCCTTAATCTTATGTTTTTTTTCATTTTGTCCATACCTTTATGGTTTCCATTATGGGTAAACGCGATATATTCATTTACGGAAGTGCGGACTACCACCCCCTCAAAGTGATTTGATTCGTTAAATACCATATGTGGGACGTATAAATGATGGAACTATGATATTATATATGATATTATACTGGAATTATAATATACCTTTATATAATTATTATTCCATTCTATAAAATACGAAATAGAAATGAAAGTAGCATTCATGTGTACGTACGGCTTACCGTCTCCGTGAACGGTGCACTTCATTTCTTACCTCTAAATGATTATGTAATGTTATAAATGCATGCATGTACTGTATATATATGAAATATATGATATCTACATCATGAATACAATTCTGGATATAATAAACATTTGGCCACACGAACAACATGTAATTGTAAGAAGTCCACTTTTGACTTAAGAACCAAATATCGACAAAACAAATATTATTAACTTAAATGATTACATAATGTTTATGACATGGTAATAAGTGATATAAAAGGAATAATGAACTTGAAAAAGGTTCTTAATGAAGTATAAATTTACTCAAATTTATTATTCAGGAGATTAAAGAACGATCGAGTCAAGTCGGACCCGAGGTAAGGGATCCTACTCCTCTCTTTCTTTTTAAGTACATTCTTTTTTGTCATTCCTTTTAGAGCTCATATTTATTGTTATTGGGATATTATTTTATATTACACTTACTGTAATTTTTATCTTCATGTTATGAGAGACCCTATTCTCTCTCATAAATCCATTTTGGGAGTTTTGAGTGGCGCCGTTAGGCTGCCGAACTTTCGTAAGAGATCAAACCTCTCTCTTTCTTTTTAAGTACTCTCTTTTATGTCACTTCTTTTAAGCTCCTCTTTTTAATGTTGGGGGATGTTCTTTTATATTCCTCTTGCTGTACATTTTATTGTAATGTGATGAGATACCCTATTTGATCTCATCAATCCATATTCGGAAGTTTTATGTGGCGCCGTTAGGATGCCGAGTTTTCATAAGGGATTTTTCATCTCACTTTTATTCCCGTGAGATTTATGCTACAATTGCCACAAATTCCATTGAGTGGTGTATGTACTGCCCATTATTCTACTCTTTGTGTTATATAATTTCTTTTATAGTATTTACATCAATGATCTATTTTCCTTCTTTCATGGGGTGTATGTTTTGAAAGATACCCAAGTCGGTAAGGGAACCTTTCACCCTCCTTTTTTTTAAAAGACTTATTTTGTTGGGTCTTTTAATTTAAATATTGTTATGTTGGGATATTTTCTCATATATCCTTATTGATGTAAATTTTATGTCCAAGTGTTGAGATACACTTTTTATCTCTCATCAACTCATTTTGATGTGATGTCGTTAGGCTGTCAAGGGAACTTTTTAACCCAATTTCGATTTCTTTGGGTTCAACATGTAGTCATTGAATATGTCATCCATTGAATATGTGTGAATGACCTTTTATTGTTTTACACCTAATATACACTTATATTGGGTGTATTTATATTTGTCACACATATTTTTGAGATTGATTTGTCCTTAATTTAAGGATACCTTCTTTATAAGGGATTTCATCACATTTGAAATTTCTATTGAGGGTTAATTGTTGTTATGCACCAATTCACTCTTATATGGTGTATATACTGTCCTTTGGAGTATTATATCATGAATCCATTTATTGTCATGATATTATAAAGTTCTGACTAAATGTTATTCCTCAATTATTGTATTCAAGTGTCTCTAATTTTGGTAAAACCTCTTTAACCAAAATATCGTTTTAAATGTTTTAATTATTTGTTCTTATTAATATCCATGTTTTCAAAATGGTTTTAAGGATTTATTTATATGGATATTAATGGTTTAAAATTTTAAGCTTCAAGGTGGTATGGGACACTTTGATTCAAAAATCTCTTTATTAAATGTTTGAAATGGTTTTGGAAATGGTTTCTTTTTGAATGGATTCATTATTTCAATATACTAAAATGTTATATTGTGATTGACATGTGGAAATGTTATGTTTCCTTTATACATGTTTTATGTGATACGTTTATGGTTCTTGGGCATTGTTATGAAAACGGGTGGTTCCGTGATAAACTAAGGGTGGGTGAGCCCAATATAGCTCTCCAATGCATTGGGTAATGAGAAGGAGTGAAACGTTAAGGTTTCTTCGAAGAGATTTAGGGAATATACTATGATGGGTATTCCAAAACGTAACCAAGAGGGTTAATCCCTACGTAAGAATGTTATGAATGCCTCAAGTTAGCTTTATGTCTTATGTTTTCTATGATTTATTCAGGGTTTGATGAGGTATGTTAAAGTGCCTTTGTTTTATGGGTAAAGAATGATTTCATTCTTATGTATATATGAACTCATGTTTCCTTACCATATTTTTATAACCCTCACTGAGCTTTTTATGCTCATCCTAAGTTTTTGAAATGTTTTTCACAGGTCAAGGGAAAGGTACATGATGTGATGATAGTGTCAAGGATGTGTCAAGAAAGAATCCATGTTTTATTTTCAATATGTTTCTGTTGATGGGAATAATGAATACTGTCTTTTATGTAACCACTTTGTTTAAATGTGGAATGTAATGAAATTTTCATGATCTAATTCTCTAAAAATCCAAACATGAAAAGATACTCAATGTGTAATCTTGTAATAACTCAAGATTAAGTAAGGTTTATGGCTGGGGCCTTATACCAGCTCCCAATTGTGGTAGGAAAATAGTATATCTAATCTTTGGCTACACCATCAAGGTAGAATGGGAAGGCCCAAATCATAATTAGGTCCTTAAACACATTTTTAGGTTTTAGGTGGAGCACACTACATGGAACTCTTTGAGATGTTTGTGAGGGTCCTCATCCGGAAGACCATGGAATTTGGGAAGTAAGTGGATGAGGCCTGATATAAGCTCAAATTTGGTTGTATACATGAGATATTGGATATACGCTGGTTGGTAGTACACATCCAGGGTGGTCAGTTCTTTTATGGTTTGATTGTTTGAAGCCATGTTTTCTAGGGTTTTATTGGGTTCTATTTTGGATTGGTTTAGGACCACATGAGATTCTAAAACGGTTTCATCAGTGTTACCTGATTCACCTTCTTTGGATTCCTTTATTTATGAGTGGAGTTATTTATCAATTTTAGTTTCAAATTCATGTAGTGTTTCTTTACCAGATTTTGTCATGCAACAATAAGGTATAGTTTGATTGATTGATTGTTGTTTTTTTATTTTTTTTGAAGAAAATTAATGAAATAAAAACCCTTAAGAAATTGATGGAGTATTGAAAATATAATGTTGTACTGAAGAATTATAGAGATATAGAATAGATAGAGAGAGAGAGATAACAAAAAAACAAACAAAAACATCGACAAAAACCCAAAACAAAAACAATCAAGTGGGGGGTGGGATATTAAAAGGAGTGATAATTAAGAAGAAAAATAAATAAATAAAAGGACATAAATAAGAAAAAATTATCTTGGATCCCAGGGAATGGCTCCAAAATTTGGTTGCGTTGTCGAGCACGCCAAATTAGTTGTTTAGTTTTTAATGGAATTTCTGCAATATAGAAGAAACCTTAGGTCGTCTCTCAACAGAGCCTTAGATCATTAATTACAAAATGAGGTTCTGATTATTAAAGTAACAAAGGGGAATGGGGTTTTGTAAAACATGGGGTTTTATGATTTAATATTCCAAAAGAAAGAGGAAAGTGAGAAAAACAAAGTGAAGTTAACAAAAGTAATTAAACGTAATCAACCCGGGGAAATCTTGTGATGTTCATCCTTCATCACTTCAAGAGATAGGGTTATGATCTACTATTCCCTGGTTTTTAACACCTAGAACTATAATTTTAAAGAGTTTATACTATGAAACCTCATAGGGTTCAATCGGAAACACATATAGATTCATTGGATACCACCGATGATTGGGTGATTTGTGTTTGACTTCATAATCGAAACTCACCAAGGAAAAACAAAAAGAAATCGATGGGATATACAGGTTTGTATGTTATTTCAGTGTGTTACCATGAATTTAATGTACATGGTAATGATTGTGTTTGTGTGAGTTCAATAAAACAATATTAACCACACAAACACTACAATAAAAAGGGGAAAAAATAAGTGGTCAAAGGTGTGTAAAACATCACATGAATGGGTACCCCCAAACATGGTCATATGAGTTGACCATGACATACTAGTACATAAATCAATAAAATAATAATATAGGATGATGAAAAAAACATACAAACCAATAATTTAAAATACCATCCAAATATTACATAAACAAAGATTGGGATTACATCACGTTCCTTCCCGGGTGATCATAAGGGGTTTAAAAATTCAAGGGAAGGGAGGAAGAGGAATATGTTGAAGTTGAACTTCCCTTAGCCTCCATGAATTCTAGTGATGGTGAGAGGAATAATTTGGGGCTCCATAATGGCATCAAATTGACTCTTAGTCTAACTCCAAAATATGGTGCCCAAGGTGCTAATTTATATGAAAAGTGAGAAGTTGTTTTGGGCACCCTGATTTTGAGAACCTGCTTCATCCATGGCTTTGGAAGGTTAGAGAGTCTTAAATCACACTGTACATAACTAAAGAGTTGTTGGAAGAAAAATTTTATACCTCCATGTAAAATTTGGAGGCTATATATTTTATATAATAAGATATATTTCAAAAATATAGAGGCAATGTCTTGACCCCATCCAGATTCATTGTTTTGGACAGATCAGTCTATATGGGCCTTTTAATGGAAGAATTGATCATAGGTTACTTCTGATGAAATGTATATAATTAAATTTTGGACTATCCTACATATATTCAGAATATTTTGATTCATGGTTTAGTATATTAATTCGTTTTAGTCCACTGGTGTTCTTAGATCTTATTCAGATTAGCCCATTTTTCTTGGTCTTCATCATGGGTCCTCCAAATCACCTCCACCTACAATGTAATTATGAACAAAAGTAACATTTAACTTTTTTAAAGTGTTGAACAAAAAATAATTGAATCATACATAGAGTGAATTTTTTTATTATACTTGTAATTTCTAATACAAAACAAGTTTAATACATTGGTATAAGGGTGAAATAAAACTGTGAGTCATGGTGCGATCACTAAGCAACTCTTCTGAAAATACATCCAAAAATTCCCAAACAATGGGAAAATTATCATGGTCAATTGTATCCTCATACATTGAAGATAAAAAGCGTTTTTGAATGGGAACTAAGACATATACCCTAGATTTAATATCCATAGGAAGTTTATACATATCGTCACATTGATGGATGATCATAGGACAATCTAAAATATCAAACACAACTTCCCTTCCTCAACAATTGATGTAATATTTATGTAGAGAAATCAAATAAATTCCTAAGATTACATAAAATTCAAACAAAGGAATAATGATATGTTTTTTTTGGAATCACATTCCTACAAAAGTCAACCAGAGAAGAATTATAGACTTCGGATACAATCCTCACACCATTAGGGGTTTTCACTGCTAATTCCCCATCTAATAATTTTGGTTGAATCTTAATACCCTTATAAAATTCTTTAGATAGGAAAGAGTGGGTTAATACATAATAAAATAAGACATTAGTAGTTCTATACTAGATGGTGAGTGTACCTTTCACCATGTTGTTATCGCACCCCTCGTCAGAAATAGAGATTGCATAAGATTTTCCCTTACCCCTCAGCTTGAGAGGTTGCTGAAATCGATCATCATCACTCACCGTTGGGTTTGGGTAATGGTTATCATAACTCCTGTTCTCTTTATACCTATATCACTGAATAACTAGAGGTTTATTCTATGAATGTTTCTCCCCATTAGCACCATTAACTAACATCTTCCCATAACATCGATAATAAAATTCTTGATGGACTTCCCTTCCACTCTTAAAACATTTATTAGACCCCTTAAGACAATTTACTCAATGATTTTTCCCACAATAAGGTCATAACGGAAATATCACATTCTTCTATTCATGGTTTTTAAATTTTTCATTCAACATTGTATTCCTTTTATTGAAAAAACCATGAGATTGATACTCGACTCCAACCTATATTTCAACCTTGATTTAACAACACAAAATCTCCTCATAGCTAATAAATCCTCTTATGGACAAAACTATTATGAGGCATGGATTTAAGACACTGAAGAACCTATCAACTTTACATTCAGGATGGATAGTAATTCCTTAAGCTTACCTTTCTAGACTTGTGAAATTAGCCTTTTAGGTACCAATCAACTCTTCATCCCTTTGCTTTCAACTTGAGGAACTATTTATCCATCTTGGTATCAAGAATCTGAGGAAATTAATTATTGAAAAATAAATTCTCAAACTAATCCCTTTCCATGGATTCATTTTCATATTGAATCCTCATATCATTAATCAGATTCTAACACTTTTCCACTTCTCCTTCTAACTGATAAATAGATAGAATGACTTTCTCATTCTCCGAACATTGGATAACAGAGAATATCTTTTCACTAGTATTGATCCATTATTTAGTGATAAGTGGATCCAAAGAGCCTTTGAAAAAAGGTGGATGTTGCCTCATGAAAGTCTCAACATAATGTTGTTCCCCCCTTTTCTCAATATTTCCGGACATTTTCCTATACAAATACTTATTTGTAGACTTATCCTTAGACATTTCGTTAGTGTTATCACTGAGGTTTTTTCATCCTAGTTTCTAAAGGTTAACTAAACATTTTATCTGATTCCAACTATACAAACCCATTCTTGACATACATTAAAATTAATAACTTTTTTGGAATACTTAAAACATTACAAAAATGATTTCCCAAAGACATCATTAGTCTAGTTCCTTTGGAAACATGGAATGATAAACACTAGTATATAAGTGAGATACATCATCTACCACTAGGTTCTTCTAGACTATCACCCTTATTAGACACATCAAACATAGTATGTATTTTTAGATCCATGGGAAAAATAACATAATAAAGGGGTGAGGTCAGATTCTCAATAAGGGTAAACAAAAAAGAAATATAAGCATAAACATGATCATAGGAGTATGATAATGTTGTCAAAACATTTGAAAATTAAACCCTACATATCAAAGATTATAAACATGAATCCTGGAATAAATCTTGACAGTTTATAAGAAATTAATCATAAGGAAATAAATAAAATAATCTATGAAATCGTAACATAAGAATAAAACATGGAATTTTGGAAAACACATAAGCATATAATAAGATTTCTATAGTATCCAAGGCATCACTTACAAGACAATATTAATAGTACATGTTAACTCCCCATACTATCTTGGTAGTCATTGTTCACTATCATATCCATATTAGTAGCATGAGTTCACTCCACATACCATATTTGTTGTCATGGTTCACTCCTATGGCCATATTAGTAGTCAAGGTTCACTCCCAAGATCATCTTAGTCTATCTCATGAGATATAAATCTTTACCCAATGCGTTGAAGGGATATATATGTACCTCTAATATAATAGTGAAATCATACATACATGTTCCAGAAAATAATAAATATAAATATCATAAACCATGAAATTAAATGGGTATCATAAAAATCTAATAATATCCTAACATGTGGAGAAAGATAAAATTTTCATAATAATTTCATCAAAAACATAACCCAGGAAAGAAAAATAGATTTCATAAACATATAAACCATGAATGAGAACAAATTTTCATAAATAAAAAGAAATAAATAATTAAATATTTAGAGAAATAATATGAATTAAACCATTAGATCATTTACAATAAATTAATGAGTACATCAACAGATGTTATCTTATATGGTAAATAATTGTAAATTATCTTTTAAAATTTTTTTGAGGAAAATATAATTCTTATTTGAAAAATGACTTTTAAAATTTAAAAACGTTTGAAAAATATTTTCTTTAAAAATATTATTGAAAACATAAAAAGGGATATTTAAAACATTTTGAAAACCCTTTTCATTGAAACATATATAGAATCTTGAAAACCATTTGAAAACCGTTTTCCATAAAAACTTACAAAAGACTCTAAAAACCATTTGAAACATAAACCCCATGAAATAAATAACCTAGAATTGGTATGTAAATAAAAATAACTTTAATAATAAGAATAATATAATACATTCATGAGAAGTATATAGACCACACAAAAGAAAAGAGTGGTGAGCATGGCTTGCATCTCATAGATATAAAAAGTGAGATGAAATTTCCTTACATTGTGCAGTGAATCTATTCGTAATCATAAAATATTGCTTTATAATTAATTTAACTTTATTATAATTTTTTAAAAGAATTATATTATTATATATAATTCCATATATGGTTTGATTATGAACTTATATTACTCATTTTTTTCCAATTCTATGTTAAGGTTTGACTTTGGGTAATACCCACTTTGTTTTTTCACATGTGTCTTAATTTGGTGTATCTTTGGTCCTATTACTTATACAATGATTTAAATATTTTAAACCATGTTTTAAATATAATTTATATTCAATACATTTGTGTTATAATAATTCATAGAATATATATTTATTAAATGGAATACACTATTCATGGAGACGGTAGGTTGTACGGACACCTGAATGCTATTTCTGTTTAATTATCGTGTTGAATGAAAGAAAGTAAAATAAATATATGTATATATATGAATATATATTTTTATTAAAGTAAATTTATTAGAATATATATACCATATATATTCACTAAACCCATCCTTAATACAATCCTTGTAGTGTATGAATGAATAACATCACAATGATGGGAAGGTAGTCCACACTTCCTCAAACGAAATTATCATATTTACGCAAGATGGAAAGTATAAAGATATGTGTTGTAAAAAAGCTTCCGAATAAATAATACATAAAAAAATATAATATATAACACATATAAATATATTTTACATCATAATTTCCACCATGAGTGTCGGTAAAGGAAAAATGAGCAATCATTATTTAGTGAGGCTGTAGTTTTCCGTACACGTAAATAATATATTTGTTACCCATTAGATGGAAGTGTGTATAAGTGTAGGTATGAATGATATAATAAAAAAATCCTAGTATATTTAATATACTATTTCTTATACAATAAAGGAATACTAATATTTTAGGGAGTGTAGAGAAGAGATAAAATAATTGATTTTGAGGGAGGGTGTTACCTCATAATTGGGTAACCGATTTTGATTTTCACCAAAGGGATTCCATGGGAGGATTTCTGACCAGGGGAGTATTCAAAAAGTAATAGATGAAAATTTAGGAGATAATTGGAAATATTTTTAAAAAACTTAAGTGTCTTGAGAGGTGTGAGGAAGTCGGAGTAGAGGAGGCCTTTTATAATGGAGGAGGAGTGTCACTCTTGTAATATTTTAGAAAAGGGAAACCACACCCACATTTTTTATTGAAAGTGGATCCAATAATAGTCCAAATTATATGAAAGGGAGTATAGTTTTGAAATATATCTATAAAATTTATTTTTGACAAGTGTATAGGTATTTTTGGGCCTTAAGGTTATGGTTTAGTCCCTTATTAATCTTAATTTAACCTTAATCATTGTAATTATTTTTAATTAATTTCATAAATATGTTTGGTCAAAAACTGATTTGACCAAATTATAAATTATAAATTATTATTATTAAAAATTTGGAATAAAATATTACAAATTTCAAACACATAGGTGGTAGAAATTAATTTAAATATAATCCTACAGATGGGACGATAATATGGGTTTTTAAAGTAAAAACATTCAAAATATTGCAATGTTTTTATAGTCAATTTAAAAGTGAAATTGATTGTAATGACCTAAATTAAATTTTTTATACAAATTTAATCTGATTAAACTTTAAAATTAACTTAAAATATAATTTATCGACATAGATAATTTATATGAAAAAGTAGTTTGGGGTTAAATTTCAATATTTTTCACTATTCATTTAAAAATGAAACTTCACAAAAAATACCTAAAATTTAACGAATTTTTTATATTTATATTTAAAAAATTATGTGTATATGGACATATAAAATCTATAAAAGATAAAAAATTTATATTTAAGGTTGGTACTCCATCAAAAGGTAGTAAAAGTTCATTAATAATAATATAGGTTTTTATGTGTAAAATTGGGATTGTTCTTATCTTATGTTTATGGAATCTGACTGTAAATTGCTTTTCATTAAAAATTATAAAAGTACAAGGAAAAAATAACTTAAAACCCCAACACTCAAGTAGGCTTAATGTAATGTAACCCTAATTCATCCCTCATCACAAAATACCTCCACTCAAGAGGCATAGAGCCCAAGCTTCTATAAGTAACAACTTTGTCTCTGAGACTTCAAATCTTTGCTAGTGCATCTGCAACAAAATTGCCCTCCCTCCAGCTATGATGCATGATCTTTCCTTGGTTGGTTTACAAGCGACACCTCATGATGATATAAGCCAGCTCCCAAGGCACGTCCGGCCATCCCTGAACATATTTAACCAAGACTTCTGAGTCCGACTCCACCTCCGACACCTAAAATACACTATCATGCATACCCTCAGTCCCTTAAGAAGGGCCTGAGCCTCTGCCCCCAAAGAATTTCCCATACCAAAGGTATCACTAAAGTGCAGGTGAACTGAGCCTCCTAAGTCACGTAAAACCCCACCACCTTGCATCTTTCCATGCATGCAGGACCCATCCACGTTTAACTTGAGCCCGCTGGAAGGAGATTTCCATCTTAACCACCACCCTTCAAAATGTTCTGGGCCACGAGGTCTACCTAGAAAATTTCATGCCGCAGTTGAACATTAATCCATTATCAATAGTGATACCAACTCGTATACCAATGATCTAACTCTTAATTGAAGAAAGAAAGTCAAGCTGCGGGAACCCAAACGTTCCTTGTTCATGGCCACCCAAATGAGCCAACATATGGCAGCGAGAATAAATTCTCGCACCTTGCCTTCTGATTCACTGATAGGCATTCCAATAAACCATGAGGAAAGGAGCTCCAAAAAGTATATATGATCAAAACAGACACAAACCTGAGGAGTGAATGTGATCTAGACAGCCGCTACCCAGTAACTCTGGAAAAAGAGATGAGTTATTGATTCTATCTTCAGTTCTTGGCAACACAAGCAGCAGGACGCCAGGGAGATTCCCCTTCTTTAGACATTCTCATCCATCGGAAGGGATATGTTTTTGAAACACTAGACCAAAAATTTCATTTTGGTTGTCACATCATTACACTAGATTCTCTCCGACCCATTCCCAAGGCTTACCTCCGCGCTCTTCCACTCCCTATAGCTCCAAATAGAGAACCTTCCCGAGCTTGAACCTGTGAAGCAGCATCGATCCTATTCCTCATTATGGCATATACTATCAAACAACTCCCTCTATTCTTGACTTGGAACCAAACTGATGAATGCTGGGTACTCATAGGCTTCCCTAAAGGTGATATTCGGTGCAGGACATCCAAGAAAAACCAAGCACTCCCCTACCCAATTATCTTTACAAAAGAAGTCATCCCCTCTTCCAACGATCCACCTATCTGAGCCGCATAGCTCCTCAAGGAATTCCATCATGCACCTAACCAGTTGAGATGGCTAAACCCTATGCTCAATTTTATTCATCTCCAGATCCCCATAGCGCCCCTTGAAGAGAGATGCCCATAAAGAATTCCTTACCACAATATCCCACGCTAAATGAACCTGTATTCCCTACATGATAGCTATGAGATCACATATCCCCACTTACCCCTCCTTAGTTGTTCTATCCAGTCATTCCCAAGAGGCCTAGTGGCACCGGGCTGCTTGATTAACATCCAAAAGAAAGTCCATGAGGGTCTTCTCCATCTTCTCCACTGTTACCTTTGCAGGCTGGATGATGGAGAAAAAACGCATTAGAATCGAAGATAGGATGCTGTTGATCAGTGTTACACTCCCACCAAAGGATAGAAACTTGGTTTTCCAGTTTTAAATACTTCCTCGCATCCGCTCCATAACCCCTTCGAAGAGAGTTTTCTTGATGAATATAATTAATTTAAATTATTAGGATAAAATAGGTTTGTTAGTATAAAAATAGTATTCTATAAAAATATTCTATTTCTATTTAATTGGGTCATTACAACCAATGAATTATTTGTTTATTTGTGTAAACCAAAGGTTTTCAAAATATAGTTATTACTATTAAAAACCTCTAACTTAACATCTAGGTTATTTCTTAATATATAATATTTTAATAATATATTATTTTTTGGTAAAACTCATTGTTGTGTGTAATATATGCTAAGTAGGTGTCACGTGAAAGGAATGTTTGACTTAGTAAATTGAAAAACATCAATGAAAATTAATTCATTCAAAAAAAAGGTCCATAAAAACTCAGGGTGTCACATACTATCCCCTTTAAAATTAATTTCTCCCTCAAAATTCTTCATTCTGGTATAAATAAATGAGGATAATACTTCTTCTTCATATCCTCAAGTTCCCACGTATCTTCTACTAACTGGTGGATACTCCCCAAAATGATGACTAGGTGAGTGGCCTTGTTCAGTAAATATTTATCTGTATGATCCATAATTTCAATTGGTTTACCCTTGTAAAAAAGATCCTTCTTTAGTGGCATAACCTATGAGTTCAGTACTTGTAAAGGGTTGGGAGTGTAATTCTTAAAGAGAGATAAATGTAACACATCATGGACTTGAGAGATATTTGGAGGAAGTGTCAATCCATAGGCCACTATCCCGATGCAATCATGAATCTCAAGGTGATTGATATACCTAGGTCTTTGTTTCCCTTTATCCTTGAATCTCATAACCTTCTTCCTAGGAGAGATTCATAGAAAAAACTTTTCACCAACTTCATATTCTATATCACACTGACGTTTATCATCATAAATTTTGTACCGACTATGAGCTCCCTTGATATGATGTTGAATGGTTCTAACCTTCTTGACCATTTTTTCAATGATCTCATGTCCCAATAGATTTCTTTCTCCAACCTCATCCTAACACATTATACATCTACATTTCTTCCCATTGTGGTCATCATATGGTGTCATATAAATGATTGAGTGAATGTTATTATTGTATGAAAAATCAACTAGAGGAAGGTGTAGATCCGAACCACCATTCAAATATAGAGAATAAGATCTTAACATATCCTATGTGGTTTGAGTTTTTCTTTTAGAATGACCATCTGTCTGAGGATGATAAGAAGTAATGAAAATCATTTTTTATCAAGTTATTTTTGAAGAATTCACTAAAAATTTGAGGTAAACCTCATATCCTGATCAGATACAATATAATATGGAACTTCATATAGCCTTACCACTTTTTTAATGTATATCCTATCATGGTGATCTAGAGAGAAATATTCTCAGATAGAAATTAAGTATGCTAACTTATTAAGTTTATCAAATACCACCCATATAGCATTGAACCCTTTACAGGTTTTGGGTAGTCCAATTACCAAATCCATAGTGATGTTCTCCCATTTCCATTTTGGTATGGGTAATGGATGCACCAGATACCATTATAATTTTATCTTTCATCCTTAACTTGTTTGAATACCAATCATCAAGATAAAAACTCTACAATATCTCTCTTCATTCCATCCTACTAGAGATATTGTTTCAAATCCCTATACATATTCATATTTACAGGAAAAATAGAGAGTCAAGAACTATGAGAATCCTATAATAGATCCCTTTTCAAATCTGGTAAGGAAGGAACACACACATGGTTCTTGAACATTATCCTTACATCCTGATCAAGGTTAAACTTATGAACATTAATAAAATTCTTTTTTTGATCTATATCTTCCTTCTATGCCTCCTTAATCTTCACTTGGATAGAGGATTGAACATTCATTTGAGAAAGATAATATTTTCCCCTTCCTTCAGGATTTTTAGATCCATCATTTGAAAATCTAGAAATATTGGATCTTTTGTGGTCATCATCATGGATAATCTAGAACGATCCTTTCAATATAAATCATCATCCACCTTGTTCACTTTCCTAGGGTGGTAATGTATTGAGAAGTCATAATTCTTTATTAGCTCCAACCATCCTATATGATCCATGTTTAACTCCTTCTGTGTGAATATATATTTCAAACTTTTATGATCAGTATATATATCACACTTTTCTCCATAAATATAATTCCTCCATATATTTAATGAAAAAATTATCACTGCTAACTCCAAAACATGATTTGGGTAATTTTTATCACGAATCTTGAACTTCTGTGAAGTAGAGGCTATAAACCTGTTATTATGCATAAGAACATATCCCAATCTATTCTGTTATGTATCGCTATAGATTATAAACCCTTATCCAGTATAGGGTAATGTAGGCATAGGTGTGATTCCAATCCTTTTATTCATTTCCTTAAAAATTTCTTCACATTATTTTATCCAAAGGAACTTGACGCCTTTTGGAGTTAAATCGATCAGAGGATTATATTGTACTAAAAAATTATCCATAGACCATCGATAATATCTATATAAATCCAGAAATATATGGACCTCATTCACTATGGTTGGTCAAGGCCATCATTCCTTAGCCTCCATCTTTGATGGATCTACTGCTATACCATGTCCTGATATCATTTGACTAAAAAATGAAAACTTTTAAAGACAAAATTCACACTTTGTAAATTTTTCATATTGTTTCTCCTTCCATAGGGTATTTATAACAATTATCAAGTGGTCTTCATGATCTTCCCTAATTTATGAATATGTAATAATTTTTTATTTTAATACTTCCACAAATGGATCGAGGTTATCTCAAAAGACTCTATTTATTAAATCCATGAAGGGAGCATGGGTATTAGTAAGACCAAAAGGAATTACTATATATATTTATAATGTCCATATCATGTAAAAAAGTAATATTGGGTATATACTCCATCTTTACCCTCAATTTATGTTATAGAAAACCAAGGTCAATCTAGGAAAAGTATTAAGCTCCACACAGTTGATCAAATAAGTCATCAATACAACGAAGAGCATAGTAGTTCATGATTGTGATTTGATAAAATCTCAATAATAAATGCTGATTCACATTTAACCATCCTTATTTTTCACTAAAACAATCGGTGAACCACAAGGTGACACACTTGGACGAATGAACCCCTTGTCAAGGTTTTCATGGAGTTACTTATTCAATTCTTCCAACTCCATCAGGGACACTCTATAAGGAGTATTTGAAATTGGTGTGGAACCAGGTATGAGTTCTATTGAGAACTCAACTTCATATTTTAGTGGAAGGCTAATAGAATATTTTGGAAATAAATCCACAAATTTATGAATAATAGGAATATCACCAAGGTCGATTTTATCCCCATCCATTTGAGAAAAAAAACCCTTCTGAATGAGAATTAATACCCATATGCTAGATTTAATCTCTATAGGAAGATTATAATTATCCTTACATTGAGGGGTGATCATAGGAATGTCTAACATATAAAGCATACCTTACCTTCCTCAACAATTTATATGAGATTCATGAATAGAAATCAAATCCATTCCTAATATTACATAAAATTCAACCAAAGGAAGAATGACATGTTTTTGTAGGAAGCACATTCTTGAAAATTTCAACTAAAGAGGAATCATCTAATTGGCATAAAATCATCATACCATTAGGTATTTTCACAAAAAATTACACATCTAATCATTTTTTGGATTCTTAACACCATTAGAAAATTCTTTAGATATGAAGGAGTGGGTAGATCGAGAATAAAATAGGACATTACCAGTTCTAGACTGGATGGTAAGTGTACCTTTCACCATGCCATTATCGCAACCTTGCTAGAAATAACTACGACATGAGATTTACCCTAATGTTTCTGAGGTAGATCATCATCACTTGCCCTTAGGTTTGGGGAATTATTTTTAAAATTCCCATTCTCATTACACCTATATAACTAAATCGTGATAGGTGCATTCTGTAAATCTTTATCTCCATTATCACCATTAACTAACTTATTCCCATAATTTCAATAAAAAGATACTTGATTGACTTATATTACACCTTGAAAATATTTATTATACCACATAAGACAATTTCCTCCATGCTTATTCCCACAATTAGGTCATAATGGAAAGCTCATCTTCTTCTATTCATGGTTTTTAATTTTTTTTAAACTCTGTTTTCCTTCTCTTGTCAAAACCATGAGATTGATACGTGACTCCAACCTCTATTTAAACCGCGATTGCATGACACATAATCTATTTTTAGATACTAAATCCCCTTTTGTCCAATAGCCTTACGAGACTTAGATTTAATCCCCTGAAGAACCTATCAACCTTACGTTCAGGATAGATGATAATTCCATAACCATACCATCCAAGTCTTGTCAAATTAGCCTTTTAGGTACCAAAAAACTCATCATCCCTTTGCTTCAACTCAAGGAAATCTTTATATATCATTGTATGAAGAATCCAAGGAAATTAATTATTAAAAAATAAGTTCTCCAAATCATCCCATTCCATGGATTCAATTTCATATTGATTCCTCATATCCTTAATTAGATTCCACCACTAGTCCACTTCTCTTTATTACCTATAAACAGGTAGAATTAGTTTCTCATACTTCGAACATTAGAGAATAGAGAATATATTTTCAGTAGTATTGATCCATTATTCAGTAACATGTGGATCATAAGATCCTCTGAAAAAGGTGGATTTTTCCTCATGAATGTCACAACATAATGTTGTTCCCTCATTTTCTCATTTGGAAGTCCACCATGATTCATAACTTGATAATTCATGGTGATAATAAAAATAAGATCTTTCATTCTAGATCCCATATAATTCCATTGTTCTAGAGGAATATTATTTCATTGTTTGTTTCAATCACTATTAATATGGTTCCTTCAGGTTCTATCCACTGACTAAAACCAAAATCATAGAGTAAGAAACAATTATCATAATGAGGAACCACATAATCATGAAAAGTCACTTATAGGATGTCTAAGTCATGACACCTTACGTAATGTATAACACCTTAGGTTTATCCAAGGTTATTCATAGTCAACTTATTTTTATGTCCTTCATGATGGTCTATGAATATTTTTCATATTCCGAAAGAATATCCCCTGGGAGTGTAAAACTAGGTGTGCATCAAGGCCCATTTTCATGTACCATATTACCCTGATTCTGTCCCGAGACAACTTGTAGATGTTTTTACCCCTAGGGACACCTATTCCAGAGCCTCCTATAATTTTAGTATATAGATAGGGATTTATTTTTTGGAAACTAGTCACTCTATCCTTTACGAAAATTCCATGTCATTTTCCTATACTTATACTTATCCTTAGACTTATTCTTAAGGATTTCTTTAGAGTTCTCACTAAGGTTATCTCAACCATGTTTCTAAAGGTTAAACAAAAATTTTCCCTAATACCAATTATAAAAACCCATCTATGATATAAATTAAAATTACATCACTTTTTTTGAATACTTAAAACATAACGAAAAAAGATTCCCAAAGACTGTAGTAGTCTAGTTCCTTTGGAAACATGGAAAGATAAGCACTGGAATATAAGTGAGATACATTATCTACCACTAGGATCTTATTTAATAGTACCTTATTTGACACATCAAACAAAGTATGTATATTCATAACCATAGAGATAGAACCATAAGAAAGGAGTGAGGACAAATTCTCAGTAAGTGTAAATGTAGTAGAAATATAAGCATAAACATGAGAATAGGAGTATGATAATGTGTTCAAAACATTTGAAGATCATACCCAACATATCAAAGATCATAAACATGAATCATGGAATAAATTTTGACAGTTTAGAATGCATAAATCCTAAGGAGATAAATAACATAATCAATAAAAACATAACATAAGAATAAAACATGGAATTGTGGAAAACAAAAAAGTATATAATATGATTTCCATAGTATCTAAGGCATCACTTCAAAGAACATCTTAGTAGTACGAGTTCACTCCCCATACCGTATTGGTAGTCATGGTTCACTATCTTGTCCATCTTAGTAGAATTATTTAAGTCCTCATACCATATTGGTAGTCACAGTTCACTCCCATGGCCATATTAGTAGTGAAGGTTCACTCCCAAGACCATTTTAGTCTATTTCATGAGATATGAATCTTTACCCAATGCATTGGAGGGAGATATTTGTCCCACCCATATAACATTTAAATCATACATAAATGTTCCAAAAAATAATAACGAATCATATAATAACCCATGAAATTAAATGGGTATCATAAAAATTTAACTATATCATAAATCATTGAAAAAGAAACATGTTTCATAATAATTTCACCAAAAACATAACCAATGAAAGGAAAACGGATTTCATAAGAATATAAACCATGAAAGAGAAACATGTTTCATAAATACCAAGGAATAAATCATTAAAAATTTATAGAAATAATATGAATGGAACCATTAGATCATTTGTAATAAATTAATGAGTAACATCAACAGATGTTATCTTTGACTGAAAATTATTTTGAATGATCTTTTAAAAAACATTTCTTGAGGAAAATATCAATCTTATTTGAAAAATGATTTTTAAAACATAAAAATTTTGAAAAATATTTTATATTAAAATATAATTGATGAAATATCAAAGGATATTGAAAAAATGTTTAAATCCTTTTTTCTTGTTACTATAAAGTATATTGAAAACTATTTCAAAACTATTTTCCCTAAAAACATTCAAAAGACTCTAAAAAACATTTTGAAACATAAAACCCATTAAATAAAGAACATATAATTGATATGTAAATAAAAATAAATTTAATAATAATATTCATAAAATACATTCACAAGTAGTATATACACCACACACAATAAAAGAGTGGTGAGCATGGCTTGTATCTCACAGATATAAAAAGTGAGATGAAGTTCCCTTACCTTGTGTCGTGACCCTCTTCGTACTCATAAAATATTCCTTTATAATAAATGTAAAATTATTATAAATATTTTAATGAATCATATTCTTATATATAATACCATATATGGTTTGTTTAGGACCTTATATTAATTTTTTTTAACAATTCTATCTTAAGGTTTCACTTCGGGTAATATCCGCTTTGTTTTCTCGCATGTGTCTTAAGTTGTTATATCTTCGGTACTTATAATTATATAATGATTTTAATTATGTAAAAAGATATTTAAATATAATTTATATTCATTATATGTGTGTTATAATAATTCATAGAATATATATTTATGAAATGGAATACACTGTTCATTGAGATTGTAGGTCACACGCACGTATGAATGCTATTTCCATATAATTATCATGTTAAAAGAAAGAAAGTAAAATACATAGATGTATATATATATGAATATATCTAATTATTACATTATATATAATATATAATATATATCATATATATTCACTAATCCCATCCATAATACATTCCGTGTAGTTTATGAACGAATCACATCGCTTTGAGGGGGTAATAATGCACACTTCCTCAAACAAAATTATCAAATTTACACAAGATGGAAATTATAATGATATGTGTTGTAAAAAAAATACAGAATATTAAATACATAAAATATATAATATATTAATATATTAATATATTTTACATCATAATTTCCACCATGAGAGGCGGTAATGTAAAAATGAACAATCGTCATTCAGTGAGGATGTAGTTTTCCGTACACGTAGACAGTATATTTGTTACCCATTAGATGGATGTGTGTTTAAGTTTAGGTATAAATCTGATAATAAAAAAATCCTAGTATATTTATGATTATTTTATTGTTATAAAATCATGGAATAATAATATTTTAGTTATTGGAGAAAGAAAATAAAAGAAATGAGTTTGAGGGAGGGTGTTACCTCTTAATTAGGTAACTCCTTTTGGTTTGCACCAAAGGGAATCCTTGGAAGGATTTATGCCAAAGGGAGGATTCAAGGGGGATTTGAGGGAAATTTGGGAGCTATTTGGGTGGAGTTATTATGATATTAATGGACTTTATAGGTGTGAGTAAGTGGGAGGAGATGAGGTGTTTTATAATAGAGGTGTGGCACTCTTATAATACTTTGGAAAAAGGATACCCACCCATGTTTTTTTTATTTCATGTGGATAAAATAATTGAACTAAGTCATGAAAAGGGAGGTTAGAGTGGATAGATGACCAGAAAATGGATTTTATACAATTTTATAGGTATTTAATTCTTTAAGGGTATGGTTTAGTCCCTTATTAAGCTTAATTTATCCTTAACCATTGTAATTAATTTTAATTACATTCACTAATATTTTGGGTTAAAAAATAAATTGAACTTATTATAAATTTTGAATTATTATTATTCCAGACATGGAATACATTTTTCCAAATTCCTAAAACATATTTGATAGTAATTATTTTAAATATAATACCGCTGACGGGATGACAATGCATGTTTTAAAAGTAAAAACCTTCAAAAAACTTTCTATGTTTTTACAGTCAATTTCAAAGAGAAACTGATTCCAATTAACTAATTTGGTTGATTGATAAAAATTAAACTAATTAAAAATTATATCTAACTTGAAATATAATTTAACTATATAAATAAATTATATCAAAAAAATATTTTGGGTTAAATTTATTATTATTTTTCTATTCATTAAAAAATAGAACATCACAGAGAAATACTAAAATTATCCCTAACCTAATTTTTATGTTTCTATATCATTAATGAAGTTTTTTTTCAATATAAAATTTATCAAAGTTCAAAAACCTAGATTGAATGTAGGTTCTCCATCAAAAGGCTGTAAAAGTTCCTTAATAAAAAATATAGGTTTTTATGTGTAAAATTGGGTTTGTTTATATATTATGCTAATATAATCTATTAGATGAATATCAAAAATATTTTATTTAATATATAATATATATTACATTAATATCTCTCACTAATTATAATGAATATTACTTATTAGGTTAAAATATCTTTTTGAGAATAAAAATAGTCTTCTATAAAAATATTCCATTTATATTTAATTTGTTCATTGTAACTAATGAATTAATTTTAGGTTTGTGAAAACCATATTTTTTCATAAGATAGTTAGTACTATTCATAACCGCTAACATAATGTATAGATTAAGTCTTAATATATAATATTTTAATTATATATTGTTGTTTGTTAAAACTCGGTGTTGTGTGTAATGTATGCCAAGTCAGTTCCATGTGAAAGGAATGTTTTACTTAATGAATTTTAAAACATCATTTAAAACTAATTCATTTTAAAAAATTGTTCATAAAAATTCAGGGTGTTAAAAGTTGGGTTCGAGAACCCCGTTACCTTAATTCCTACTTAAATTCATCGCTTTTGTGCATCTAGAAAAATAAACTTATGTTTATTAAAACAATGCTAAAAAAGTTAATTATAATAATTAATACATCATTTTATAAATTAAAATAATTTTATTATATTTATAAATTTTTTGATGAAATAGAAATGTTTTGAAGTCATTTTTTTCTTAAAAAAAGTCTTGTTTTCCTTGACTTGTCTATTTTGTTAAATATAAATAATACATCAGTATAATTACTTAAAAATCATAGAATAAATGAAATTAAATATTTAAATATTATATATAATTGATACTATCCATCTATGAAGTTGATTGTAAGAATTATCATGAAAATTTCTCCGTAGGTGGTCAGCTGACCTTTAACAGGGCGTTGTTGAAAGAGCAGGAAAGGGAAGTATGATATTTATATTTGTCATAAATATGATAATTATTATAGGTTAATATCATTAATACAATGTTAAATTACTCTGTAATTAATTTTTTAGTATATGGTTTGAAATGAAGAGGGTAAAAAGTATAAATATAAGAATAAAATATGGAAGAGTTAATAGAGACTTACTATCTCCTCGGGGTAGCTTCTCATGTAAGACACCATTACTCATTGGTGATTGGATTTATACTACTCAAGAACATCCCTATGGATTATAAGAGTCTTAATATGGAATATTAGGGTATATATTTGGATTTATAATGGGTTAGAGGATTGGTTTTCCAAGGGGAGGGAGGTTATTTATACTTTAGGAGAGGGGTATTTTTAGAATAAAATACTGAATAAAATAACATATGAAAGGTAAAACTTGTTAAACTGATTATTTTAAAATAAAAATCATATATTAATATAATATAATTAGTTTAATACTTTAATTCCCCATGATAATTCTAATTAATTAGTTTATTAGAAAAAAAGATGAAAGAAATAAAAATTGTTATTTTAAAGAATCACTTTTGAATTTTGGTTTTGGAAAGTTATTTTTAGTTTTGGAAATTCAGTTTATTCTATTTTATTGAAAGATTTATGAAATTAAAAATTCAATGTATGAACCTAAAGCTATATAAATTATTAAATCATTAATGATGTAATTTTAGTTACATTGGTTACATGAAAAATAATATTTTTATTATTCACCTGAATATTAAATTATTTTAAAAAATTACTAAAAAATAACCCTTAGATAATCTCAAAGTGATTATTTAGAAAATGTTATTCAATTTATATAAATATATTTATAAAATAGGTAATTTTAATTTTTAATACAAAAATTATGATTTTATGAAATACTTTAAAATAAAGTTTGTTAAAATGTGCTTATATTTTTATTGAGTTTTTTAATCATGATATTAATGTTTTGGATTTATAACATTTATATTTACATAATGTAATCATGATAAATATTATTAATACAATAATTTATTATTTTGAGGTAAAATTACTATTTCAATGTTAGGTTATTATTCCCAATGTTCGGATACTATTCCCAATGGTTAGGTTAATATTGTAATAGTGAGGTTTACTATTCCATCAATCACATTACTATTCCAATAATCACATTATATCCTATAAATACCACTTAATTCATTCAATTAATATTAAACTCAATTCCTATCAAGGGTATATATTTCCATTTTGTATAATGTTTCTTAGTTTACTAATATTTTGTTTTATTTCTATAGTGTTTGTGATGGGGGTGATGCCTATAGTAGATTAGGGAAATCCATATTTTCCTATTTTAGCTTTTTTATTTTATATTTTTTTTCTGGTTTTCATTTTTTGAATTTTATTTAGTTTTGATTGATGATTAATGTAATGTTGTTCATTAATGAAATAATATCTTTGTTGGTGTCTATATATTTGTTATGTTTATAATATTATATAAGATACATTTATTTAGGAAACTAATTTTACTAATAAAAACTCAGCTGTTAAATCATTCCCTATTTTAGAAATTTCATCCCCATAATTTCAAATCATATTCTAAGTTTAGAATAGATGATAGTGCTTCTGTTTCATTGTTTTTAATGATTCCCAAGTCACCACTTCCTATATATGATTCCTCTACAACACTTTGACAATTTCAGTTGTCTTGTTTCATAGAAATTTCCCTCTACTATCCAAGAACTTCACCATATGTTCTTCGTATGATAGATCAGTCTCTAGTTTTACTACCTCTAGGATTAATACATATGAGGGGTTAGGTATGTACTTCCCTAGGGGTGATACATATAACATGTACTGAACATGATCCATACTTGGTGGATTTTCTAGCCGATAATCCATTTCTCCAATGCGATAAAGGATATTAAATGGGAAAATATACCTTAAGATAATCTTCCTTTTCTTTCCAAACTATATGACTCTCTTCTATGGTGATATTATAAGGAATACATTTTATCTAACATCAAACTTTTAGTCCCTTTGATAGTTTTCATCATAACACTTTTTCCAACATTGGGAAGCTTTTATATGATTTTATACACCATAAAAATTTGTTTTCATCACTTGCACACGATCAGGTATATATAGATTTCATTCCCCAACTTCATACCAAATATTGGAATTCAATATCACTTCACATACAGAGCATCATATTGATCCATTTGAATACTAAAGTGGAAGCTGTTATTGTATGAGAACTCAACTAATGGGAGATGGTGATACCATCTTACTTTTAACTCTATTGAGTTGTCTCTTAGCATGTCCTCGAGGATCTGAATAGTCCTTTCAGATTGAACATCAATTTTTGGGTGATAGGCCGTGCTAAAATTCAATTCAGTACATAAATAATGTTGAATAGATATCCAAAATTTATAAGTGAACCTTGGATCATGATCAGAGAAGATCGAAAGTGGTACCCCATATTGTGTCACCACATCACATAAATCTTGGAAAGTTGTTCAAGAGATAAATATTCCTGAATATCGATAAAGTGGATAGTCTTGGTATGTCTATCCACCATAATCCTTATCACATTGTTTTATTTGGTTGTTTGTTAGATACTAGTGAAAAATTTCATAGTGATAATCTACAATTTACACATAGGTATAGGAAATGATTGCATCATTCTGTTGGATTTCTATTTCTCTTCTTTAACTTACTATCATGAAAAACACCATGAGATATACTCCACAATATTATTATTCATGTTGTCCCACCATATGTTTTATCAAAGATCACGATACATCTTGGTACTTCTAGGATGTAAGATATGATCTATGTAAATTATCTAATATATCCTTCTTTATCATAGGAGATGGTGGCATAGAAAATCCTTGTTCCAAACTGAATCACATCAAAATCATCGATATGGAACTCGTGTATCTTTCCTTCCTTTACTTATTTCACCTTATTTTGTAGCTCTAGATCATCCCTTTATTCCCCCTTGATCTTATCTTGGATGGATGATTGGGAAATCATATGGCAAAGGTAGGATTTAGTCACTGCTATTATGATTTCTAGATCCATCCTTTTCATTTCTATGATGATAGGGCCTTTCTCAATTTGTATCAGGGATATAGTGGAAGGTTATTTTCTACTAAGAGCATCAGATACTTTGTTTGGGTATCCTGAAAGGTAGTGAATAGAGCAATAATAGTCCTTTATTAACTCTAACCATCTTCTTTGATGCATGTTGTGCTCATTTTGTGTTAATATATACTTTAGGCTCTTATGATTGGTATATATGTCAAACTTCTCACCATAGAAGCAGTGCTTCCAGGTTTTTAAGGAAAAAATCATAGCTTCTAGATAATGATCACGCATAGAGTAGTTCTACACAAGGATATTCAATTGTCATGAGTCATAGGCTATGAATTTAACATTTTGTATAAGTACACAACCCAAGACTTTCATTGAATCATCATTGTATATCACAAATCATTCTACACTTATTGGTAGTGTGAGTACATGTACAATGATTATCCTCTTCTTGAGATCCTTGAATATTTCCTCATATTCTTTAATCCATACATAATTTACCTCTTATTATGTTAACATAGTTATAAGGCTATAAAATCATGAGAAAGTTATCAAAAAACTTTTTAAGTACCTATCTAAGCTAATAAAAATTCAAATTTTCATGACACTAGTGGGTCTAGACCATTCCTCAATTTCCTTTTTCTTTGAAGGGTCCATAGAAATTCCATCACTTGTGATCATGTGACCCAAAAATGTGACTTGTTGCATCAAAAAGTCACATTTCCAAAACTTATCATCCATTTTCTCCATCCTTAATGTTTCCAAAAATATACTTAGATTCTCTTCATGTTCCTCCATTTCGTTGGATTAAATGATAATATCATCGATAAACGCTAAACAAATTTCTTGAGGTAGTATATAAAGAATATATTCATAAAATCCATGAACATTTTTTGTGAATTATTAACTATTAAGGGAATCAATATGAACTCATAGTTCCCAAATCATGTATAGAAATAAGTCTTCTAAATATCATCCTTCTTCACCTACATTTTAAAATATCTAGAACAAAGATCCACCTTTGAGATGTACTGATATACTCTTTGTTGATTGAACAAGTCATCAATCTTTTTAAGAGGATACTTGTTATTTTTTATGATCTTTCTGGGATCCTAGTAATCAATAAACTTCCGCATTGATCTATACTTCTTCTTGACAAAGACCACTGGCATACCCCATGGTGATGCACTAGGGCATATGAAACCTTTTTCCAACTTATTTTATAGTTTGTTCTTTAATTCCTCCTATTTTATCAGGGCCATCCTACAGGGGAATTTTGAGATAGGTGTAGGTCCGGGTATGATCTCTATCGATAACTACACCTCACTATCTTGGGTAAGTTCTGGTAAATCTTTGGGAAATACATTCGTATATTCCATAATAATGAGAATTTTATTTTGTTTGATACCTCCTTTGACTAAAATATTTGAGTGAGGAATTCTTTTTCACAGGGTATCAACACAACTATCATTTAAGTATTTTCCAAAGGAGATTCATTATCTTCCTTAAATTTGTAGACAAGATTTGTATGGTTTGGAATATGAAAGGAGTTTTCATTTTCCTAAAAGTTGATGTGTTCTATATAAAATGAGAGCCAATCCATACCTAGTATAGAATCAAATTCCACTAAGGGAAGCATTACAAGATTCGATGGTAGAATATTCCCACATACTCCAATAGGATAAGAGTCCAAAAATTGGTATTCCTCATTGAACCAATATTTATTAATATATATAGCTATAATTCAAGGTATCGAGGCTTAGATTCAATAGTTTTAGATAAATTTCAGGATATAATGGAATGTGTAGAACTAGGATCAAATAATATTTTTCATTCTTGAATAAATATTATGTATACCTTGTATGACTTAATTTTATTTCTCCACTTTAATATTAGCGATGGAATAGTCTATCCTTTTTTCCTTATAATTTTGTGGTTTCTAAAGCTAATTACCCTCAAAGGCTCGAGGTTTGGTGAAATGGATTGTATAGTGACCTTTCTCCCTGTCATTGAAGCATTGAACCATACGTGGTACATTAGGAGGTGTCCACATTTCATCCATTATATTGGACATCTTCTTAATGTCTCTTCAACATTCATGACCTTGGTGGCCTTCTCCCCCATACTTGAATCATTTCTCTATCCCTTTAAGATAATTCCCATGATAATTCTTCCAACATTTCTGATAGGTGGGTAGTTGGATCCAATTTCCTCCTTTTTCGTTTGACCCACCAAATTGAAATTCCATTCATCTATTCTTATCTCCATAACCATGGGACCATTATTCAAACTCCATCTCTACTTTTAGAGCACATATAACTAATTCTTCGTAACTCCCAAAGTATTGAATTCATAGATCCTTTTAAAGGTGGGGTTTTAAATCACTAAAGAAGATATTATTTTTTATATAATTTTTGGTAAAAAACCCATGGTGTATCTTGATATACACATAATGTTTTCCCCATAATCCATGGTAGATTCACCTTTCTTTTTCATTAACTCAATGAATTCTCTATCTTTTTTTGTTTGAAGATTTCAAGGGAAATACTTGGTAAAAAATATTTTATTAAATTCTTCCCACTCCATATATTCCACTTCATCCTTTGTATTGGTGTTATTTACTAATTCCAAACATTGGTCAGCTTCTACATATAAAATATTGTTGGACTCCTGGCGTGTTAATCATTTTTTAATGATCACAAATCCTTTTACTGTTAATTAATCTCAATCTTCATTGCACATCTTGCTAATGCTCTTCAATCTCAATAATAACTACTCATCATGGTTTAATGATAACAAATATCATGGATGTTAATTACTCTATTATTTACAAGTCTTATGCATGATCACAAATCTCTCATATATTATCAAGCCATTATGTTTATGATTCAAGTTATCTTACTCTCTAATGATTAAGCTTAATCCATATTCTATATATTCTGTCTAAGTCCAAATATAGATATTTTTCTAAGTATGAACTCATTGTGAAGGACTCACCGTGACCCAGACACCGTGACCCAGACACCATGACCCAGACACCATGATCTAGACACCGTGACGTGCTTATACCGTGAAGCTCAAACCATGAAGCTCATACAGTGAAACTCATACTGTGAAGCTCATACCGTGAATCTCATACCGTGAACCTCATACCGTGAAGAAGACGCCGTTTAAATAATCACTGTGACATCATTCCTTAACTTTTTTTCAATATTATTTAAATAATACTAATGGTCGTATTTGATGTTTTTAATGCAATTAATGTTATTTAATGATAGTTGTTGGCATGTCAGGAAAACGTATCTCGTACCTATGAAAAGGGAATCATTACTACTGCCAGAACTCGTGGAATATAAGGAATATTAAGATACGGTACACGAAATAGAAGGGAAGCGGTGCACAAGTGTGAATATACAACGAGAAGAACTTACATACACTGAGGGAACTACAAGAAGAACAATCCTGATCAAGAAAGATTTTTTCCATACCTTCAAAGAATTATCATTAATGAAATCCAACACCACTGAAGAACACATGATGAATCAGGAGATCTTTTTCATATCTATAAAAGACAAGCTGACTACGACGCTCTGTTTTTCAACAGAAAAACCAGAGCAGGACTCAGAAGCATTCCTGCTGAATCCAACGAGTCCAGAGCTTCATTAATAATCACTAGAGCTTTCTAAACTCTTATCTACTCTCTCTAAGTGATTTATTTAGTAACTTTCGAGAAGTGTGGTGTACTCTGTATTTCTTATACACACACTGTCTCCTGCACTGAACTGGAGGATATCAAAATCCTTAAACCAATTGTTTACTCTTGTTTACCCACGTCAACTGTGGAAGAGGTCCTTGTGTGGCCTGGTCTTTGTTTTGTTTCCAACGAAGAACAATGGTATAGGTCTCTGCGTGGCCTGAAGAGTTTTGTAAACTGTTGTTAACACCGATCAAGGGTGTGGATCAAATTTATATAAATTTGATAGGACTAAGTCTCGGCTTGAGACTGAACCTCTTGTTATATCTGTTATGCATCTTTAGTTTAAGTTTATTATATACTACATATATCTTATTTATTCTGCTGTTATTACTTTGAAATAATAAACTATTTTAAAGGTACTTTGATAGTTAAATTAACAAGTGTTTACACTTATTGTAAATCAGTAGGTTAGTTTCAAAAGTTAGTTTAATCTTGTGGTTAAATTAACTGAGACCTAATCAATCTTTGAGAAGCTAAGTGAACATTTACAATCTATATAAATTCACTACAGTTTAACTTGTTTTATAAATTGGGGGATTTTAAATAGACAATATTTTAACAGAAATTTTAATTTGAACTCAATTCACCCCCCTCATGAGTATCCACTCTGACCAACATTTGGTATCAGAGGATTTTAAAATATTTTCTGAAATACTCTGTTTGTTCAACTATGATTTTAGTTGTATTTTAAAGTTCTTAAAATTTCTGTTATTTCTAAATTTTGATCTCTTTAAAAAAAATTTCTCAACCTAGTTATCATGGATAACAGACTTGAGGGTGCTGCTACTATTAGAACACCATTTTTCAATGGTACAAACTATGCTCAGTGGAAACTTAAAATGAAAATTCATTTAGAAAGCATGGGTTTTGATATCTGGACTGCTATAGAATTTCATTATAAAATTACAGAAACTGAAATAATAACTTGGGTTGAACCTAAAAAAGACAGCTTACAATAATAATTATAAAGCTATGAATGCCCTGTACTGTGCTATAGGAGATGAGGAGTTTAACAGAATTTCTTCTTGCAAAACTGCTTTCGAAATTTGGGTTAATTTGGGTGTTTCTCATGAAGGAACAACCAATGTTAAAGAAATGATATTAAATACTTATACTATTAAATATGATAATTTTAAGATGAATACTGATGAACCTATTTATGATTTGTATTTCAAGTCCAATGAGATAGTCAATACAATGAATTCACTTGGTAAAGCTGTTCCAGCAAAGGAACAAATTATGAGAATCTTGAGATGTCTACCAGACCGATGGAGGGGCACTTCTATTTGAATCAGAGAATCTTGTGATATTGGTAAACTGCCATTCAAGGAACTTATTGGTAAGTTAATGATGTATGAGGAAGAACTTAAGGTAAACAAAGAAGAAGTAGATGAACCAAAAAGGAAGTCAGTGGCTTTCAAGACTACTACTTCAAATAATAAAGATAAGGAGAAGCTTCATGTAAGTGATAACTTAAGCTGAGAATAAAGTGAAAGTGCATCTAACAGTGATGCAGAAATGGCTCACATTTCCAGAATATTTAAGAAGTTTTATTGGAAGATGAAATTTTTCAGAAAATCAAATTACAAAGGAAAGTATTATAATAAGGGACACTGGAAAAAGGATTGGAAGAAATCTGACAAATCTGATGAAGTTTTCTGCTATGAATGCCAAAGAAAAGGACATATAAAAGCAGATTGTCCAAAGCTGAAATACAAGAAGAAATATGAGTATAAGGATAATAAGTTTAAGAAATCCATGAAGGCTACATGGAGTGCTTTTGAGGATAGCTCTAGTGAATCTGAAGCTTCTGAGACTGAAAATAGAAATAAGGCAAACATGTGTTTTATGACAAACACTTCTGAGGAAACCTGCTTGAAGAGTTCCCACAAGAAGACATGGTATCTGGATAGTGGATGTTCAAGACAAATATCTGGGGATTACTCGTGTTTCAAAAGTTTAATAAAGGTTGATGGGGGACATGTCACCTTTGGTGATAATTCTAAAGGAAAGATCATTGGCCTAGGCCAAATTGGTAACACTGAATCAATATTAATTTCTAATGTTTTATTTGTTGATGGACTGAAATATAATTTGTTAAGTATTTGTCAATTATGTGATGATGTTTTTAATGTCAAATTTTAAAATGATTCTTGTAATGTTTTTAATTCTAAAAACGTTTTATTTTTTTCTTCTCTAAGAAATTAAAATGTTTATGTTGTTGATTTAAATTCCTTAGCTAAGAAAAATGTTACCTGTCTAAATGCTTTTCATAAAGTGTCCTGGTTATGGCATAGAAGATTAGGACACTGAAATGTACACTCACTTAGAAAATTTACTAGGAATAACTTAGTTAGAGACCTACCTAAACTTGAGTTTCCAAATGACAAAGTTTGTAATCACTGTCAAAAGGGAAAGCAACATAAAGTTTCTTTTAAATCAAAGAAAGAAGTTTCAACTTTTCAACCTCTAGAGTTGGTTCACATGGATTTTTGTGGACCATCTAGAGTTTCTAGATTAAATGGGAAGCACTATGTCTATGTCCTAGTAGATGACTTTTCTAGATATACTTGGGTATACTTCTTAGCTCACAAAAGTGAAGCTTGTTCTTACTTTTTCAAATACTCCAAATCTTTAGAAAATCTTAGTGGACTTAAGATTAAAACCCTAAGAAGTGATCATGGCCGTGAGTCTGAAAATCATGAGTTTGAATCCTATTGCTCACACAATGGCTATAGTCATAACTTTTCTGCTCCTAGGACACCTCAGCAGAATGGTGTAGTAGAAAGAAGAAATAGAACCCTGTAAGAAATTGCGAGAACTAGGCTTAATGAATATGACCTACCTATTTACTTTTGGGATGAAGCTATCAATAAAGCTTGTTATATCATTAATAGATTCTTAATTAGACCTATTCTTAAGAAGACCCCTTATGAGTTGTGGAATAATATAAAACCTAATGTTAGTTACTTTAGAGTTTTTGGCTGTAATGTTTTTATTCTTAATACAAAGGATAATCTTGATAAGTTTTCTTCTAAAAGTGATGAAGGAATTTTTCTTGTTTATTATTTATCTAGAAAAGCCTATAGAGTCTTTAATAAGAGAACCAAATGTGTGGAAGAATCTTTTCACATCAAGTTTGAGGAAACTGAACTACATGAGCCTAAAAAATCTCTTGAAAATCTTGAAGAAGATTTATCTGTTCTGGACCTTAATGACAAATCCAATGAACCTGCTATAAAGACAACCAGTTCTGGACTTATTCCAGAATCTGTTCTTAATGAACCCGAACCTTGAGAAGAACCTAAAATTTCTTTTCCTACCTTTACTAGATCAACTAGAATTCTAAAGAATCGTCCTTTAGATGCTGTTGTAGGAAATCTTGAAAGAGGGACACAAACTAGAGATTCTCTTAGAAATCAGGTTGAACATCAAGCCTTCTTGTCACAGCTTGAACCTAAAAACATTGATGAAGTTATTAATGATGAATTTTGGGTAATTTCTATGTAAGAAGAACTCAATCAATTTGAAAGAAATAAAGTTTGGAACCTTGTTGAAAGACCTAAGGACACTTTCAAAATAGGCACTAAATGAGTGTTTAGAAATAATGTAGATGAATCTCGAAACATAGTTAGAAATAAAGGTAGGATATTTTCACAAGGCTATAGTCAAGAAGAAGGTATAGACTATGAGGATACTTTTTCTCCAGTAGCCAGATTAGAAGCTATTAGGATTTTACTTGCTTATGCTGCACATCTAAATTTAAAACTATATCAAATGGATGTCAAGAGTGAATTCTTGAATGGGTATCTTGATGAGGATGTTTTTGTTGAACAACCACCTGGATTTTCGAACCCTCATTTTACAAATCCTATTTTCAAATTATCAAAAGCTTTATATGGTTTAAAGCAAGCTCCAAGAGCTTGGTATGATAGATTAAGCACTTTTCTAATTTCTAAAGGTTTTACAAAAGGAATAGCTGATCCTAATATGTTTATAAAACAAATTTCTAAAGATATTTTAATTGTACAAATTTATGTAGATGATATTATTTTTGGATCTTCAAAAACTACATTATGTACTTATTTTTCTAAAATGATGAAAAATGAATTTGAAATGAGTTTAATGGGTGAACTTAAATTCTTTCTTGGATTTCAAATCTTTCAAAATGATAATGGAATTATTTTAACTCAAAGTAAATATACTAGAGATCTTTTCAAACATTTTGGATTGGATAGCACAAAAAGTTATGAAACACCCATGAGTACCACCTGTAAGATGGATCTTGATGAAAATGGTAAATCTGTTGATCAAACCACTTATAGAGGAATGATTGGAAGTCTACTCTACCTGACTGCTAGTCATCCTGATATTATGTTTAGTGTGTGTATGTGTGCTCATTTTCAAGAAAAACCTAAAGAGTCACATTTAAATGCTGTAAAGAGAATTTTCAAATACCTCAAACATACTCCCAATTTAGGACTATTCTATCCCAAAGGACAATCATTTGAATTAGTTAGTTATTCTGATGATGATTTTGCTGGATGTAAGTTAGATAGAAAAAGCACCTCTAGAACATGTCACCTTTTAGGCAAGTCACTAGTATCATGGTGTAGTAAGAAACAAAATTATGTTGCATTATCTACTGCAGAAGCTGAATACATAGCTGCTGGCAGTTGTTGTGCACAAATTTTGTGGATGAAACACACATTACTAGACTATGGATATCAATTCAGACATGTCCCAATAAATTGTGACAATAAAAGTGATATTAACATTTCTAAGAATCCTATTTCTCATTCTAGGACAAAACATATTGATGTAAGACATCACTTTTTGAGGGATCATTATCAAAAAGGTGATATCACTTTGGAATTCATTGGTACTGAATATCAACTTGCTGATATATTCACTAAACCATTAAATTCTTAAAGATTAGACTACATCATACATTATCATGGTATTATTAATCATAAGTGAATATCTTACTGATCTTAATGTTTAATAGTACTGTATTTTACTTTATGGTTTCATAGTCACTGTTTCTAAGTTACTGTTTTATGTTCACGGTCTCACCATCGAGATTTTATGCTCACGGTCTGTCAAATTACTATCTCACCGTGACCGTAGAGAATGCTCACTATCTCACCATGATGACTAGTTTTCATCACACCGTAACGCTTGCTCACGGTCTCACCATGAAAGATTTTTTTTCTTATTTTAACCCGTATTGCGTAATTTTTTATTTCACCGCTATTTGATTTCCCGTGTTTTTGTTTTTATGACGTTTGACAATCCCAAATGATAAAACTTAAGGGTTTCATTCGATTTATTACCCAAACTCTCTCCTGAACCTTCTCTTACCTCTCGCCCGAACCTTCAGTGGATGCCAAGGATGAAGCGTCCATCTTCACCCTCGTCTGAGAAGTGCCACACTAAGAAACAAAAGAGGATACCGAGGATAGCTCCTGAAGGACCTCTAAACCCAAATCTGGTAAGCCGTACAGTTGTAACTGAAAAAGAGGTTTGTCTAGAGTGGTTACTGTCTAGAAGATCTTTACTTTTGAAAGTTCTAAGAGATCAAGGATGGCTTGGATGGTTCATTGTACAGAATAGACCGATCTACCCGAGATTGGTATCTCAATTTTATTAGTATGTAAAGTTTTATTTTGAGTTTGGAGAAAGATTTATGGTGAAAAGCTGGATAAATGGTCAAAAGTGCTCTTTCTCTTCGAGGTTGTGGGTTGTATGCCTAGGGATTCCCCATGAAGGAGTTTTTGAGGATTACCAGAGAGACCCTCCTCCAACAACCGACATCTTTGACCTAGAGACTACTTTGGAACACCTGACTAGAAATGGAACCAAGCGAAGGGCCATAGCTACTGAATTAGATGGGGAGACTAGACTTCTGTTCAAGTTTGTTCAAATTTTGATTAGTCCAAGAAAAGGAGATTTTGCTGTGATGAAGTATCAGGATGTGTTTCTGATTCTTCTGTTGAAGACTGGCCATAAGATCAACCTATGCAAGTATGTTATAAATCATATCTGTGAGCTGATCAAAGTCACATCCAAATCCACCTCCCTATTTTACTCAAGGATGATTTAGGCTATGTTAGTTGCCAAAGGGATGGTTGGACTGAATGAAGAAAAGTTAGAGGACCTTGATTTCTGCCTATCCATGCCTATCAACAAAAGATTGAAGATTAGCTGGAACCCCTAGAAGAAGCAGTGGGGTGAGGATAATTATCATGTGTATAAAATGTTTAATCCTGTTGACTATCCAAAAAGGCCTAAAAATCTATCTGATCCTGGTTTGGAACCAGATGAAGTGGCTGAGTATTCAGAAGAAGAAGAAGAAGAGGAAGTAACTGCTGAAGTATTTCCAAGAGAAGAAGCTGGAAGACCTCAAATGGAAACAACTCCTGTTGAAAAAGAAAGGACTGTTGTCCCTGCTGTTATCCCTGATGAAATACCTTAAGAAGAGAAAGTTGGTGCTAGTTTGAGAGAAGAGTAAGCTCCTGCTTCCAGTGCAGATGTAAATCTAGATGCTAATCCTAATGCTACAAGGAAGTTGGTTTTTACTGATTCAGAACAACAAGAAACCTTTGAGGGAGATCCTGTTTAAGAGGATCTTTCTGTTGAAATAGAAACAAGTCTAGAAGTTCAACTAGTAGAACAGTTGGTTCCTGGGATAATTACCTCTACTGAAGAGTGGATGGAAATTGCCTTCCAGTTGGCAAGGCAAGAATTTGCTGAAGAGATCAGGGATAATACTGTGGATCTTTTCCATGTTCCTGATACTCAAGAATCTGAAAGGGAAGAACAATTTGAGGGGGAGGAACCTCAAAATCTTGAGATTACTGAAGCTGGATCTTGTGAAGCTTCTCAACCTACTGTCTCATACTCTGTGCACACCCGATTTTTTTCCCAAGCTTTTATGATGTGAATGAGTCAGAGAAAGTGTCTACAACTGGAATGGATCTTTCTTCTATGTTTCAACTGAAGTCTGTAGCTCATCCAGAACTAGAACCAGAGCCCCAACCTCAATCCAAATCAGAATATGAGTCTGAAGATGACTCTAAACCTCAACCAGAATCTGAACCTCTACCTTTACCTACACCCTTACCCGATCATCACTCCTTTGTGACCAAAGAGGATCTGAATGTTTTTGTAGAAACATTGTTAGATGGAGTTGAGAAAATTTTCTCTACTCAACCTCGTCCAGTAACTCAGTTAAGTCAAGAAGATGCATCAATTATCTTGGAATATATTATCTTGCATATTCAACCAAGGATGATCTGATAAATTCAATAAGTCATAGTAGAGAATAAGCTTCTGAGCACTGATGTTTCAAATCTGAAAAATATGATAGCAAGTTTGCAGAATGAGTTATCCATGAGATCAGAACCTCCTCCTGTTTCTACTCCTGCACTTGTTGCTGCTTCTCTTGAGCCATTTGATTCCATCCATGCTAAGGAAATTGTGTCTGAAGTTCATCCATACCTCCTTTATTTTGATGAAAGATTGGAAAAAGACACACCAAGATGCTGGAATGAATGAGAGAGCTTGTGGAAACTCTGAATAAGCTTACAGATGAATACACTGGATGTCTGCAAAAAGTTTTGAAACAGCTCAAAGTTCTAACCGAAGTTGTCAAGGATTCACCTGCTTCTGTTCAAGCCTCCACATCTTCTTTGGATGATTCTATGCTGAGATCCATAATCAAGGAAGAAATTCAGTGTGCCTTCAGTGGCTTGGATCTTTCTTCATTGACAGAAGTGGTTAAAAACAGTGATAGAGCATTGGAATTGGTTAGGATTCATTCTAAGATATCAAATGTTGCTCAACAAAAGATCACAAAGAAAATATATCTTTATCTCTCCTATATTTTTTCTAAAAGTGATATGACAGATCACTTTAGATATATTATGGAAAATTTGAGAATCCCTCCGGTGACTCAAGATTTTAAAACTCATGTTCAGAAACTTACAGAGTTCACCAGATTGTTGGTGAAGTTTATGGAAAATAAGGATGATTTTGAAAAGGCTATAAAATATGGTGGTGAAATCATTACTGATTTCATCAATCTTTTGAAACCGTATCTTCATGTGCAGAGTACTGCTATAGTTGCTCCAGCTGCTGCACCCCTTAGACCTACTCTACCTACCTTAGCCTCAACTGCCATGTCAGTCAGCCAAGCTCTTTCCAAGATCCGGCCAGTCATTCTCGACCAACCTACGCCTAGATCTTCTTATACTCCCACTTTGGCTCCATCTGTTTTTGAAGGTCTACCCTTACCCTCTTTATATACTGCATCTATGCCTTCTTCTACTTCAGCACCAGTTCCTGCTGCTGATAAAGGCAAGGAAAAGATGGATCCCTGATGAGTCTCGAGACTGTTTTCTTTTTGATGGGTTGTCATTTCTTGTTTACTGTTTGTCTTTCTCCTTTATGTTGTATTTTGAACCCTTTGTTTAATGAAAACTGCCGAAGTTTCATTTCATTTTCTCTACTTTTTGATAATCCCAAAAGGGGGAGAAATCTCTACAAGTATTAATGGGGGAGAAAAGCTAAAAGTGTCAGTTCTAAACTTTTTTTTCTATGCTAGGATCTTTAATGGTACAGTTCATTTATATTCTGCCTATATCTGATTTGTGATCATAAAAAAGGAGGAGATTGTTGGACTCCTCATGTGTTAATCATGTTTTAATGATCACAAATCCTTTTACTGTTAATTAATCTCAATATTCATTGCACATCTTGCTAATTCTCTTCAATCTCAATAATAACTACTCATCATGGTTTAATGATAACAAATCTTATAGATGTTAATTACTCTCTTTATTATTTACAAGTCTTATGCATGATCACAAATCTCTCATATATTATCAAGCCTTTATGTTTATGATTCAAGTTCTATTACTCTCTAACGATTAAGCTTAATCCATATTCTGCATATTCTATCTAAGTACAAATACAGATATTTTTCAAAGTATGAACTCACTATGAAGGACTCACCGTGACCCAGACACCATGACCCAGACACCGTGACCCAGACACCGTGACCCAGACACCGTGACCCAGACACCGTGACATGCTCATACCATGAAGCTCATACCGTGAAGCTCATACCGTGAAGAAGACACCGTTTACATAATCACTGTGACACCGTTCCTTAAATTTTTTTCAATATTATTTAAATAATACTAACGGTCATTTTTGATGTTTTTAATGCAATTAATGTTATTTAATGATATTTGTTGGCATGTAAGGAAACTGTATCTCGTACCTATGAAAAGGGAATAATTCCTACTACCAGAACTCATGGAATATAAGGAAGATTAAGATGCAGTACACGAAATAGAAGGGAAGCGGTGCGCAAGTGTGAATATACAACAAGAAGAACTTACATACACCGAGAGCACTACAAAAAGAACAATCCTAATGAAGAAATATTTTTTCCAGACCTTCAAAGAATTCTCATAAATGCAATCCAACACCACTGAAGAACACACGAAGAATCAAGAGATCTTTTTCATATCTGTAAAAGACAAGCTGTCTACGACACTCTGTTCTTAAACAGAAAAACCAGAGAAGGACTCAGAAGCATTCCTGCTGAATCCAACGAGTCCAGAGCTTCATTAATAATCACAAGATCTTTCTAAACTCTTATCTCCTCTCTCTAAGTGATTTATTTATTAACTTTCGAGCAGTGTGATGTACTCTGTATTTCTTATACACACACTATCACCTGCATTGAACTGGAGGATATCAAAATCCTCAAACCAATTGTTTACTCTTATTTACCCACATCAACTGTGGAAGAGGTCCTTGTGTGGCCTGGTCTTTGTTTTGTTTCCCACGAAGAACAGTGGTAGAGGTCCCTGCGTGGCCTGAACAGTTCTGTAAACTGTTGTTAACCCTGATCCAGGGTGTGGATAAAATTTATATAAATTTTTGAGGACTAAGTCTCGGCATGAGACTGAACCTCCTGTTATATCTATTGGGAATCTTTAGTTTTAGTTTATAGTATACTAAATATATCTTATTTATTCCGTTGCTATTACTTTGAAATACAAAACTATTTTAAAGCTACTTTGATAGTTAAATTAGCAAGTGTTTACACTTATTGTAAATCAGTAGGCTAGTTTCAAAAGTTAGTTTAATCTTGTGGTTAAATTAACTGAGACCTAATCAATCTTTGAGAAGCTAAGTGAACATTTACAATCTGTATAAATTCACTACAGTTTAACTTGTTTTATAAATTGGGGGATTTTAAATAGAAAATATTTTAACAGAAATTTTAATTAGAACTCAATTCACCCCCCTCTTGAGTATCCACTCCGACCAACAAAGATAAATGGAAAGAGTCACCTTCTACTTCTCAGAATAATGGATCATAGAAAATATATTCACCATTGAGTTAACACACTATTTCACAACAAGTGTATTTGAAGTTCCAAGAAACATTAGTGGTTGTTTCTGCATAATGGAATAAATTAACAGATGATCCTTCTTAGAAAAATAAGTTAATTTCACATGATTTAGGTTATTATTCATAGACTGAGATATCCCTGTAAGTGTCACCATAACGTTTTTAAATCCACCTCCCATGGAAATAGGGATGTTCTTCAGACAATTGTTGCATTTTCCCTCACATGGGCTATTAGAATGGTATTTCATGGTTATTTCTATTTTCAAAAATAGAATACTTTTGAACAAAATGTAAGTAAAAAAATAATGAGTATATAATATATTCTTTTTCACAATTAACTCAAAATTCATATCTTATGTAATCCCTATGTTAATAATTTTTCTAAAACAAAGCTTCTTGGGTGCTTACATATATGTAGTATTATCCTAAGGGTTTCCACCAATGTTCTCTAATACTAATTAAAAAATTAACTAAACTATGCTCTGATACCAACAATAGTGACCCTACTTTTTATTACATGAATATTACAACATTTTAATGATAAAAAACATAATAAAGTTACATATCCATGATAAAATAGTTTAGTGGTTTGAGAAAATTATGATTATACAACACTTTTACATAATAAAACATAAATATTATTTAATTATTTATTTTATAGATTCTTACCAGGACTCAAATTCTCCATCGTATAAGTAATCACCTGGGGATTTACATCAATGAAAGGGATGAGTTAAAATACCAATAAGATGATAAATAAGGACATGAATCAATATAACATGAGTGAGCATAGTCATCATCATCATAACATATGATTAAGACTATCATACACAACATGATTGAAATAATGGATAAATTAATGGAATTTTCAATTCAGAAAAACCAAACAACATGTCTTAGTGGTCAAATACCACACATATTTTTGAATAAATCTAACATCATGTTCATGAATAAAATATTTCCATAATCATAACATTATATCTATGAAAAAATATATAATAATTTTCATGAATACTTCATATTATATCATGGGAAATATCACATTACCCAATGAAATGAAGGGTTATAAAATTCGGGTCCCACCTATCACATCATAACATTTACATAAGCAGGAACTCCACATAGAATGTATAAGAATTATAACAATAAAATAACCCAGGGAAATGAATCAGTTTCATACAAATTTCATAAATAATAAATTCATGAATAAACATTTGGGTTCTAAAAATAATGATGGAATAAAATAATTTTGAAAAGAATCATCAATCTTGAGTGAAGAAGAAATAATATCAAGAGGAGTAAATGATGTGTTTTTTGAAAGAAGAGTTCTTTTGAAAAATCATTATATTTATCAAAAAACCAAGTTGGAAACATGTATATACTCAAAAATGATATTTAATAAGAATTAAATGAAATGTAGGGAACATTAAAGGAACATCCAAATAAAATTGGTGTGAAAGTGGGAAAACCCAAAGAAAGAATGTTGGGTTCGAGAATCCCCTAACCTTAAATCATGCTTAGTTATGTTGCTTTTTAGTCTCCTGAATAATAAACTTATGTTTATAAAAATAGTGATACATAAGTGAATTATAGAATTTTATACAAATATTTATCAATTATAATATTTGGATTATATTTCATATTTTTTTTATGAAATTGAATCTTTTTAATATCATGTTTTTCATTAAAAAAATATGTTTTGGCTCAGTTTTATAATTTTTCTAAATGTAAATAATAAAGTATTATAATTTATTCCACAAGCATAGAATTTATTTAATTATATATTTATATATTATATATAATTTATAATATTTTTCCATGAAGGTGTTTAAAAGAATTTTTTATGAAATGTCTCCATATGTGGTTAATCGACCTGTAAGAAGACATTATTGAAAAGCGGGAAAGGGAAGTATGACATTTATATTTTCATAAGTATTATAATTAAAGTAGGTTAAGATATTTAATTTAATGTTATATTACATTATAATTAATATTTTAGTATATTTTTTTGAATGGAATAGTGTAAAAATAATAGAGGGAAGAAGAAAATATGGAAGAGTTAATAGAGACTAACTCTCTCCTTAATTTAGCTTCTCTTGTATGAAACTATAAATCTTTGGTGACTGGAGTTAGATTTCTCTAGAGTGTACCTATGGATTATAAGAGGCTTAAGATGGAATTGTTTTTCATATATTTGGATTTGGAATGAGTTAGAGGAGTGGTTTTAGAAGGGGAGGGAGAGGGGCAATTTATACTTGAGGAGATGGTTTTTTCGAATACAATATTGATTAAAATAATATATCAAATGTATATCTATTAATAGTTATTATTTGATAATATAAATCATATATTAGTATAAAATAATTATTTTTTGTATTTAAATCCCCACTATAATTCTAATTTATTAGTTTTTTAGAAAGGAAAGTGGAATGAAAGAAAAATTGTTATATTAAAGAACCACTTTTAACATTATGTTTTGGAAAGTTCTTTCTAGGTTTAAAATTGAGTTAATTTTATTTTAATGAAAATTTTATAAAATTAAATATATAATGGAAAAAAATAATGTCTTATAAATGATTATTTCATTATTACATCAGGAATGATGTAGTTTGAGTTACACTATTTATGTAAGAAATAATATTTTTACTATTCTCCCAAAAATTACAGTATTTTAGAGAATTTCAAATAAATAATCCTTGGATAATTTCGACATTATGATTTCAAAAATGATATTAATTTTATCAAAATAAATTTATAAAGTTTTCAATTTTAATTTGTAATATAAAAATTATGTTATTTTGAAATACGTTAAAATAATGTTTATTTAAAATGTGTTTATTTGTTTTGAGTTTTTAAATCATGATATTTATTTTTTAGAAATATAATTTTTTTTATTTAATTAAACTAATATTGATAAAAATTATTTCTATCGTGATTTATTATCTTGAGGTTAAATTACTCTTCCGAAGGCCATGTTACTATTCCAAATGATTAAGAGACTATTCCAAATGGTTAAATTACTATTCCAATGATTAGGTTACTATTTGAATGCTCAAATTACCCCTATAAATAAAAATTAATTATTTCACTTAATATTTAACTAAATTCCTCTCAAAGTCCTAATTTTCCATTTTGAATAATGTTTATTGGTTTACTAGTATTTGTTTTTTCATTTTAATAGTTTTTAGAGTGGGTGAAATGATTAAAGTATATTGGGGTGATCCATATTTTTTGATTTTATCATTTCTATTATATATTTTTTTTTCTAATTATAATGTTTTAAATTTTAATTAGTTTAATTACTAATTAGTTTAAAAGTTTTCATTAATGAAATAATATCTTTGTTGGTGTCTCTATATTTTGTGTGTCTATAATATTATACAATATAAATTTATTCAGTAAACAAATTTTAATAATAAACATCGGGTCATTATTGTAAAAGTCTCTCAAATAAGAAATAGATGATATAAATTTTCCAACCGATCTATAATTACCCATATCATGTCATTATTTAAATGATTCCTTAAAACCACTATGAATAAATCCGTGGTAACATTATCCATTTTCCATTCTATAATGGGAAACAATTGTAACAAACTAGTAGGCCATGATACTTAGCCTTCACAAAATTTCAAGTTTAACATCATGTCACAAAACCTACGATCTCATTATTTATTTCTGACCACCAATACTCATTAAGAATATCACAATAAGTTTTTTTTAAGATCTATATGCACCTCCCAATTCGAATCATGAAACTCATGCATCAGTTAATCATTTATACATGTATCCATGTCAATGAAACCATGAACATACATAATCTCATCCTCAACGATTGTCTAATCAGAAGGTAGCTCCTCAACTTCAAAAAGTTTCCTTAAATTCTGGAATTCTATACCCTAATACTGCCTCCTATTGACCTCATTTGGAAGAGAGGGATCAACATATATGGTCATGAATGTCATGTTCTCATTCTCCTTCTGATCACCTATGTGAATTTTAGTGAATAAGTCCATCATCTTCGACTCAGAACTGTACTCCTAAACCACCTCATTATGTGACTTATGACTCAATGCATCAACAACCATATTACCCTTATCATAAATTTAAGTTATTTTAATGTCAGAATATTGCATATAATCAACCCACTTTCACATCCATGGATTAAAGTCATGCTGAGAAATGATATATTTGTGTCTCTTATGATAATTAATGAAAAACAGGTGGGACGAGCCAATACTGCGTGGGTTTTAGAAAGTACAGGTTTGTATTCAAAATACCACATACAATGTGAACAACAAGTTTCAAGCCCCCAATACCCCCATAATCCCATGGGTAGCTGACGATATTTCCCACAATTAAAAATTAATATTATTTAAAATAATTTAATTATTGTATTTTTCTCATTATCAGTGGTATTTTTGGGGATAACTATGGATCAACCATAGTGGGAGCTTTAAGGGACGTGTTGGAGTGTTTTTTGATGGGTTGATTGTTGCATGCGGTGACACTGATGTGGTGGTAAAATATTGTGATTTAAAGTATGTGTGTGATCGATGAAGGGATATGAAGGATGATGTTGGTTGTGTAGTGATCCAAATAGCTGGACCTATGAATGAATGAAAACTCTCTAGGTAGTGACAAGTTTCAGAGGAGGTGATTAGGGTTCCCATTATGTCCTTTTCTATTTTCTTAATAAAAAATAAAATAAAATAATGACAATAATAAATCATCCTAAAAAATATTACGATTAGAATAAATATTTTATAATTTAAACCATGTGCAAGGTATATGGGTTCCATTTTTTGAGAGGTGGGATGACATGAAATACAAATATGGTTAATAATTACAGTGGGAATATTATAATATCATTTAGAACAATAAATATAGAACTATTTAAAATTCACATGTGGATGAGTGGTGAATTATTATGAAAATTACAATGAGAAATCTTATGTAATGATTTAATCAGGATATTTTATTAAGAAAATAAAATGTTAAATAAGACTATATTGTAAAAATAATATTTTTTTAATTAGGCCTGCGGGTAATCCCACACTTGTGTGCGCTCAATTACCCTTGTCCCACACCCATATGGGTGTAACCTACATAGTCCCATGCTCATAACGTTTAAAATTTTTAGTCCCACCCCACACTGAATCCACCACATATCCACGAAGTTCATGGTCCACTATCATGTTTTTCATTATTACTTATGATTAGTATAAAATATAAACCTCTCAACCAAAATAAAATTCCATTAAAATTTCAAATCATAAACCACTGTGACCAAATAATGGTCACACGTAGGATGGTTATGTTCATGTGGCATCAACTTCTATGACCCTTATTAAATGACTTAGTCTCCTTGCATAAAAACATCACCCATTTTAATACCAGATGCATCACAAAACAAAGTATACTCTTTAGCAGGTTTGGGTAGTATCAGAATTCATGTTTTTTTCAAACACCTCTTCAATTCCTGGAAGGAATTTTCACTTTCTTTAGACTATTAAAAATTTATACCCTTCTTCGCCAGGCCCAATAGTGGTACTGCTAAGAAGGAAAAGTCATTGATGAGCCTTTCTTAATAAAAATAAAAACCCAAAAAACTAGGATATCAAAATATTCATGGGATTATCCCTAGATAAGAATACATGAAATTTATTGGGGTCAATTAATACAACTTACTTTGGGATGATGTGACCCAAAAATATACCTTTTAAATCTAGAAATGACACTTATATAGCTTGGCATAAATCCTATGCTCTCTTAGTTTACTCAATAAAATGTCAAGGTGTTTAGCATGATCGTCATGAGTCTAGGAGAACACCGAGATGTCATAAATGAAGAAAACCACAAGCTTCAATAAGTATGGTTAGAAGGTTTAGTTTAAAATATTCATAAACACAATTGAATCATTAATGAACGATATTATGATGAACTCATATAAACTATACCTTCTTATAAAAGTATTCCATGGTATATCTGAAGGTCTCACCGTCATCAGATGATATCCTGATCTCATATTAGTCTTGGATAATTCAAAATAACTACTCAACTTTTCAAATAAATCATCAATATATGGAAGAGGATACTGATTATTGATAATCTTTATGTTTAATTTTTTCTAATCAACACATATGTGACACATCCCGTCAACCTTCCTGGAAAACAAAACCAGAGTACCCCAAGGTGATGTACATAGAAGGAAATATCCTTTACTCTCAAACCCCCAACAGATTCTTGAGATCTTGAAGTTCTGATGGTTCCATTCTATAAGGAGGAATAAAACCTAGATTGGCTCCTATTATTAGTTCAAATAAGAACTAAACCTCTCTTTTGACTATAAAAATTGAGAAATACTCAGGAAAAAAATCCTGAAACTGATCCACCACTAGAAATAAGGGATCATAATCTACACCATCATCACTTAGAAAAATAATCACAACCTAAGTTATGAGCTCACATAGTTGCAGAGGAACTGGCACTGCACAACCATCCTTGATATCCCAACCCCCATGGTGAACATTAGTGCCACCCTTATGAGGCATGATAATCACTCTCCTATAATAACAATCAATGGGGTTACTGATATGAAACCAATCGATATATTCCCATTATCAGGTCAAAAGCTGACATCTTGAGCATGTACAATTCCTAATGTAAATGGTATACACTAACCATGAGGGAACACCCATTAAAAAGATGGATTCCCATTGAATCACACCCCTAATGGCATGTTAATTGATATTATTCCACATAATAACACCATTTACATATTCAAACCATTCTCAATTTTACATGATATACAATAAATACAGTCTCCTATATAAATAATGTACTAGAAATCATGGAAGCTGCATGAATTTTACCTCAGACAATTGATGGACCAGCCTCACTACTAATGAGTGTAGGATAAAATCTATATAGATAACCTATCCCTCTACCCCGTACTCTAATTTGAGTCCCCTATACTAAACTAGATAGCTGATATTGGAACTGTTGTTCTAAATTAATTCATCTGAAACCTTGAACAGTACGACCTATGGAACTCTAACTACCCGACTGATATGAGGTTGAATATCCCCTTCGAGTGCCCTATATCAGCCATGATCCTCCATCACAACTCGTATAATATAGGTTCCTATAGAATATATTTAAGTGGAACATCCCAATGAAATCATGACACTCCACTAGTGGTTGAAGATATTGTCTGTTCACATGGTTTGGATTTACACACTGATAACAAACCACCTAACCACTTCCTTAAGAGACCAATACTCTCCCTAGTTTCTCTATCCATCACCACCCTAATGATATATCTCTTAACTATGCTTTATACTATTGGAAGATATAATAATAGATCATAAACTAAAATAGTATTTCTATCACAATAATCCTCTTTCAGGTTCCACTAAAAAATGAGTGTCGAATTCACTATATTTGTAAACTTTATCAAACAAATGATATTCACCTAGGACCTGATCTCACATATATGTCCATCACGAAAAATTGTCTGTTTTTACCTCATCTCATATCAATGTTAGAGAAAAATATAGAATGACAGTGAAGCAGCTTGTATAATCCATCACTAATATAGTCTCTAGGGTCAAACATGTAAACTTTACAACTCTCTATTGCCTCAAGATCATAGGGTAATAGTGATATAAGAACTTCTCTTTGAAGTCCTTGCATACCATATCCTCTGATTGCTCATTCCAAGTATGAACATCCCACCAGTGATTCATTGGTGATCAAAACATATAATATAATAACTGGAACCTATTCTCCAGAGGAATCTTCAAGTGATTTAGAATCATTTGGATAGACTCAATCTAGAAATAATCTTCCTCAGGACCACCCTCTCAGATAAATGTTAGAGGATGTTGTGACTGAAATCTCATGGTCAGATAAAAAATACATAGGGAAACATACCTAAGGTGAATTTCTATAAATTGTTTAAAATGATTGAAATTATCACAGTACTTCCCTTCATCGTTATTACCTGGAACCAATGGAGACTCTAGTCCCACCACCGGAAGTGAATTATTAGAAATTTACTCATTTGTACATTATGAAAACCACTACCATGGTATAATATCTCTACAATTACAAAAAAAATATTATATTACATAACATATCACTTTATCATTTAAACATAATATGTGGTTCATAAATATCTATATAAAGTCACTCCGTATACACTATCCTAATGGATACAACTATGACATTAACACCATGCTCAACAATCCCTATCCTAGGCCATGGCTAACTTTTTGTAAACCAACTTCCAAATTATAATTTTTTCATTTGACACCATGTTAACAATTTCAATTAACACCTTTATATTTAAATAATTTCAACTTCTTTATTGACCACTTTCCTTCAATCCACTATGAAATAATAAACCATTTTCATTTCCCACATCCAAACCATAACATGATTTCCTCTGTGTTCGTATCATGATGCATAACACAAAAATTCCATGTGTTCCTATAATTATACATGCACATAGAAATTTTCTATCATACCATACCATAATAAAAGTCTCATAAAATAATAACATCACACCACATGTGTATCATTCAATGTAAAATAACATCAAACTATAACAAGTGAACATCAAGACTAACAATCCCACCATGGGAACTTGGGTTTTACCCTGCACAAGGGATAACTACTCCCATTTATGATATCATATACAAGGCCTAAAAAATCTTAGTTTCATATATATGTTTCACCAAATAGTAAATAAATAGAAAAAAACCATCTGATACCACTTTTTAAATCCATGTCATGGGTGCCACAAAACCGGTTCCTCAGTCGGGTTCATTACTTGAACTCAAGATAACCTTCTCATATTCTAGAGGCTAACAACTAGTAGTGAGGGTCTAATAAGGAATGTGGGGAGACTATAAACTCTTTACATGAGAATCAAAACAAAAAAAAACTAAACAGTAACCATATCAGTAATATTCAATATCCATGCATCATGTATTCAATTCCCAAAACTAGGTAAATTCCTAGAAACCTATATAGTAAGCTTATCTTGTCAAAGTAGTGCCATGGGTCCATATAAACCCAAAATGAAGACATGGTGAAAATCCCCCAAAATTATTCCTAACACCATCATGTTCCTCTCATCCATTCTCTTCCCCAAATCCCAAATCAACCAACTAATATAGGGCCTTTTTCCTTATTCTACCCTAAAACCACAAAATTTTTTATGGTACCAATGGAAGACTGAGCAGGGTGTGTGTAAAACTAAGAAATCCACCATCAATGGTGCCTAAATAAATATCCAGTCTAGTAATAGCGTATTCATGATTACTTATAAATAATAACAAAATCTTGAAGTAAATTGGTTTCACATGTAAATTATTTTATCATTTAGCCACTTGGGACCTTATGTTATTCCATGAACCAAACCACCAAACCTAATTCAGTAGTGCTAGAAGTCCAAAGCATCAATCTAGGTGGTTAAATACATTAACCAATAAGGGACATTCATTAGTCATTTACTTATAAATAATGAGGTTTACTATTTCTAAATAGTTAAACCATATCAAATGACATTAGTGCCAGATTTTCATGGTGACACCCTAGATAAGAATATGGAATTCCATGTCCATCATTTCAACCAATGATTCCAAACACAGTTTATATCCATCCTATATCAAGGATGTGGAATGAAATATCCATCATTATTACCCATGGGTGTGGAACATCATCTCTACTGTTCAAATCTAGGCCACAAGGAACATCATGTCCATAATTCCCAACGATTCCATAAATTCAAAATTTCTAAGGTCCAACATATGTGGCCTTTTGAACATATGAAATCATCAATGGTTCACCTTTACCATTTACTATTTCTTTACAAGGTCCATCTCATTAAATATATTTAACCAAATTACACACTTAAACCATTTAACCATTTATTAATCTAACACAACCATTAAGTTTATTTAAAACTATTTCAAATCATATTCAAATCCCCTTAACCATTTATCCTTTAATTCTGTTCCCTTACCATAACACATTAATTTTCCAATTGATCCAAACAAAGCCTTATTTCAGGCGAACTTGAACAAAAAGTGAAACCAATAAAATATTATTAACCCCTTATATCTTTATTAACAATCCATTTTTTTGTTTTCATGGGATTGGCTCATTCCATTGGTGGCCCAAAGCTCAAACATACAATCATCGTTGGACCAGGCTGGGTTTTTGATGGGTCTCATATATCAATTTAAGGATCAATTCATTTTTCTTAGTCAATGTCATAAATACGTAGCAAGGAAGAGAAATGAAAAAACCACATAAACATGAACAACATCAAGAATAATAGATAAATCTTGTAGACCTCCTACCTCAAGATAATTAATAATTACTTTCATAGCATTGTCCCGTGATTAAAAAAACCACATCTAACGCCCAAGGTAAGGATTCCCTAGAAACATGGGGTTTGGGTGTAACAACCTGAGATTTTAAAAGAGGAGAATCATATTAAATATCAGATATAAAAAACAAGACCAATATAATTAGAAAATGTAATACCCAAATAATTTATTATATATTTATTTTTAAATAAATTCTACCTCTTCAATACCTTTCAATGCATACAACACTTGGTTTGAAGGAAACATGGTACCCTATTAAAAAAATTATTATTTAAATATGACCATTATAACCAAGCCATTATGTTAAAGAGTATGAATAAAAATAACTAAATTATGAAAATTATATGGTTTAAACATGAATAAAATAATTTCAATGGTTGTATATTTATTAGAAATAAAATAATAACCACTAGAAATACATAGAATTGTTTTGTAAAAAAACTATATTTACTTGAATGGAAGATTAGTCACACTATGCACACATAATCCAAAATTAATTTTTACCAATTTTAGAAAATTTATTTGACAAAAAACCTCAATTTTTTAAATCCATATTTTAAAATTATATTTTGAATATTTTTTTAGATTTTTCCGAAAAGATTAATTTTGTGATGAATAGTAAAAAATAGAGATTTTTATTGAAAATCCTTTTCATTTAAATTATTTACAAAGTTAAATTATATTTTAAGTTATTTTTAATGAAAAACTAATTCAATTATATAAAAATTTATCTAATTGTGTTTATTGGAAACGATTTAATATTTAATTATGATATAAAAACATTTCAAACTTTTCCATGTTTTTCTTTGGATAAATCATTTTTTGACTTTTCTGTGGGTTTGAATTCAAATTAAACTCTGCCAATTATATGAATTGAGTTTAAAAAAATATTAAATGTTTATAATCAGAAAAATTTATATTATATAAATTTTTTTAACTAACTTCAGTTATAATAATTATAAAAAACAATAATAAATTAGTTAACGTTGTTAAGGTTAAAAAGAGTTTTTTTGCGCGTTACATGCGATTATGATAAAATTATTTGTCTACATATATGGAATTTTTGTAGGATCAATTGGATTAATTATTTAAAAATAGTGGGTTGAAATTATCTAATAAATCTAATTTAAATTTTATTCTTAATGTATAAATTACCTATGTAAATAAAATGATACAAGTTACCGTGGTCAAAATAAAATGATAAAATTATGTAAACTTAAAGTCTAGGGAATAACATATTAAAAATAATTTTTAATGGAAGTGTTTATTTACCATATAATAAATAAAATACATTATTTATCAATTTATTAGGAACTTATGGGGAGATTTAATTCCCATTATTCAATAGTTTTGGGTAATTACAAAAATGACACTCCTCCAAAATTATTAAAGGGAACTCACTCACCACACATATTCAAACATATAAAGACATTTGGATCCGAAAAACCATAAAAAACGATCCAAAACATACTTATTCACATTATATAGGTTTTTTTCCTCCCAAAATACCAACCCTAGGGTCCTTAAAAGGATATCCAAAAGGAGGTTTCTCTAAAAGAAGGTAATTGTCTTATGAAATATCTTTCTTTTTAATTATTCATTTATAACAATAAATTATGTATTAACATATAAAAATATAAAAAATCTAGTTTATTACATATAATTATATGTTATTATATTTATTTTATAGTATATATTCATATCCTCTACCTTCAAATGTGAAACAAAATCATTGATTGTGTGTACGATGGACTACCACCTCGCGAACCGATGTAAGTTGTTTTCAATCAAAACCTCTCATGGTTGTATATAATGGTGGATTTAATGTGTATATATAATATTTATGACATAATTATACTCATAGATTTATAATATCACATATACCTTCTTAAATTCCATTTTTTCAAAACATGATAACATCGCTCGTGTGTATGGTGGACTACCGTCTCGCGAAGTGATGTGATTAATTTTGTAGTTATGATTTACATGAAAAGTAATAAATATAAATTTAATTAATATATGTGATATATATGAAATGATATAAATTATTTTAAATTAATATATCATTCAATTAATTACACTTTCACCATTTAATGAAATGATCACCATTCGTGTGTACGTACGACCTAGTGTCTCCACAAAGCGATGCGATTAATTTTATATGTGTGACATTCATATATGGTTATAAGTATATATTTAATGAAAAATATTAATATTATAACATTAATTGAATTATTTATATGATTTAACTATATTCTATGTAGAAAAATAAAAATTTTCATTACAAAACTCATATTAGAAAACATAGCAATTAACTCCCAAAAAAATGAAAACTATGTAATATTATTTAAAAATGGCTTGTAAAATGTTATAAGAGTATAATATATGGTATAAGATATATGATTATGGTTATATAATAGTTTTATAATAAACCTATATTTATTACACAAGCGGTTCACACACATATAAAGGAATTCGAACCTGAGGTAAGGGTTTCTCGTCTGACTTTTACTTCCATGAGACATACGCCATGTTGAATAGCTATTAATTTGTGTGGTGTATATACCACTAATATTTATAGGTTATATCATAAATATATTCCTATTAATGGAATTTAATGTTTTATTTGAATCTTCTTCTTTCATGGGACTTATGATTCAAAAGTTACCAAAGTGTTAAGGGTTATTTAACTATATCATCATTATTAGAAATTGTTTATATTTAAATAAACCTTATAGGAATTATTTTCTATTCCTATATTAAAACAAATATATTTCCTTATACTCTAGTTATTAATTTAATTTTCAAGTAATTGCTATATTTTTAATATTTTTATTACTCAAAATTATTAAGCAATAGTTTTTTAAGAAAATACGACTTCATTTCTCTCTTCTATTGAAAATCCCTTTTCATCAAAAACAATGTTTTATATTTTTTTTAAAAATGTTATTAATATTATAAAAATGATTTAATTATGAAAATTTAAACTATGTTTTAATTTTTAAAAATGATTTTGTTTGGAATATTTATGTTGTTTTCAAAAAATTCCTTCTTATCTTTTACCGAAAGTTTCAAAAGAATATTTGTTTAATTTGAACAACATAAATCGAATTTCCCACTGTCATGACCAGCGAATGTTTTAACGATTATTTTAAAAGTTTTAAATGGTTATTTTTACGCAAAATAACTTTCAAAATATTTTGTGATTTTTTTTTTAAATATTTTCAATGTCAAAATTTTATTTTCTTCAAGAATTTTTTTAATGACAATTTTATTGTATTTATATTCATAAATGACATCAACCCTTAATTGTAGTTATGATACATTGGGGATATATTTTATTGATATAATCCTTATTATTTATTTGGATGGTTTATGATCATTTTGGTAGAGGATGTACAACTATTTTACCATTCACCATATTACTCTGGATGGTTTATGATTATATTTATTTGACTGGGGTAAGTATTAATGTTTCATATGTTTTATATTTAATATAAATGTTTATTTTTTTTATTTTCACCCATTTCACATGGGGAATTAATTGTATTTAGTATGTAATGGTTGGATCCTAGTTTTGGATATCTCTTTGACGCATCAACATGCATCTTACAAAAAATACGTTTTCCAAATTAGACGATTTTTTACATATAGTTTTAAATTGTCTTGTAAAATGCCTTAATATTATGTTTCAGTTTTATGAAATTTTGAATTCACTATTTATGAGTTCAGTTGTTTATTTCCTTATGATTTTTTGATAAGTTATATTTTCCATTGACATGATTTAAGATCATGAGATTATATATATGGATTTATTTTATCATCATTTATTCCTACCATATTATTATCAAATTATTGTTTAAATGGCATGTGTTTTAGTTGTTTACCTATAAATTTTGATTATTATAAATTATTAATGATAAATTACACTGTACACATACCCTTATTGATCTTCTGAGCTCACTCTTTCTTATTTTTTATTTTACCCAAGATACCACGAAGTGTTTTTTGATTGATATGAAAGGATATGCTAAGGGGAATAATGAATCACTCAAAGAAACACTTTGGTGATTTTATATTTTAAAATATATTTGAAATACAAGTATGTACCTAGTTTACCAAGAATAATAAACTATTCAGTCCTTCAAGATGTGATTACTTGTATATAGTGCCAATGTAATAAAGTAGACACTAGCTCTGGGATACAAGGGTCGGGGTATTTATTGATGGTATCAGAGTAAGTTTAGTCAAAATATTGAGAAACATATTTAGTAAATCATAGATTAGGGAACATAACCCTTTGATATACATAGGCTATAAGTATATAATAACTTCCAAAATTTTGGGTAATTTAGATATTATGTGGTTTTCCTGCAAAATACATCTATGTCTGAATATTGAAAGAGGACATGGTTTTGGAACAGATGAACCTAGGGGTACTATGTCTAGAAAGGTGTGTTGGGATTGACATGAATTTTACCTAGTACATGAAGACAGTCCTTCATATGCATCTAGATTGACACTCTAGGGGGATTTTATTGGTTTAATTCACATATTTTTTACAACCCATTATAAACTATTTAAAAATATATTTGTAATTTGGAAACTTTACCAAAGAAACCATGTTTATGATTATGATATTATCCACACATAAATTGTTCAATTTATGTCAAGTGTTTAACAATTTTTGGTATTATACATTATGTTACATAATGTTTTGATCTTATCTAGTTTATGATATTTTTATAAATAGAATATATCAAAAGTATTGTGAACCATGTCAACACACATAATCTGAAGAGTAATAATGATTGTTTCTTGATGATCTTAAGACAATATTTGGAAGGAAACTAGTCTCCCAAACATTCTAATCCCATGATGAAATAGTTTCAAGTGATCTCAATATAGAGAAATAATTCAATAACTATTATTGATTTAAATGGATTCAAGGGAAGAAGAGGATGAAAAAGAGAAAAATAGATAAGGGAAAGAAGGGAAATAATGGTTTTCCCACATGTGATAATTGTGCAAACAAACAACCAAGTAATTTCCTGAAGGGAATGACAGTTTTATTCAAGTTTGGAGTGAAAATACATCAGGTGAATGAATGAATGTGTAAGAAAGAGAAATTTTATGTGTAGTGTTTCAACTGTAAGGAGATAGATAATTTCACAAATTAATACCCTAAGCGTGAAGGGAATATACCTCAGAATAATCAATTGGAACAAGATCAAGCTTATGAAATTACTACAAAAGAGTGTAATGATTAATGTTATTGTGTTTGGATTCATGAATAATGTTATATATGTATTTTATCAATGATATTCAGGTTATAGGAATCATTAAATTTATATGGATTATACTACAGTACTTTTTAGTGAAGGATTTGAGAGTATATGTTGAATGCCACCGATAACAAGGAAAACTTATTTAGTGGAAAGTTTATATTTTTATAAAACACATGATTGTGGTAAGATTACCATTAACATTGTACCAATATTGACAGAATAATGATGAAGTAATTTTTATGGTATAATATTAGTGACATTGAAATTGGTTAGTAATTTTATGATTTATGTTATCTTTGCTGGAGTTTAATGCATGTTTGGATTTATGGAATATACTTGAAAAGCCAATGTTTTTTTATTTTTAGGAGAATTCTGGTCTCAATTAAGGTTTTAGGGTGATCAATGTATTCAATGATTTGGAATGTGAAATTAAGATACACTTTATAGTTTTTGGGGAATATAATTTTTATTCATATACCTTCCTTCAACATTTTTGGTCTTTGAATTTGGTCAGACATATTTTGGATGAGTATTAAGCATAATTTTTTTTGAAATGGATTAAATTTAATTTTTGGTGATATTATTGAGTTATTAGAGATTAATGTATTTTATTTTATAACATTTTCTAATGATTTTGGTTTTATAAGAGATATGATGAATAACATGTTACTCTTTTATGGATCTTATGATCCATAAAAAATTTATTTTAGTGATTCAGGTATAAAATATTCATATTTGATAATCATTTAACGAAGTATGAAATTACGTGAAAACAGGTCGAAGAAAAACCAAATGATAAAAATGTATGTATATTTTATAGTGTTCTCTATCATAAGAGTAAATGAATCCCCAACTCTAAGAAAAAGGATTTTTAAATAATAATGTAACATACTACCTTTGTATTTGATGAACCAATAGAGTTTTCAGCCATCACATATTTATGGTATTTTTGGTTGTTCAATTTCACAAGAAAATTCACATTCTTGTGGTAAATGAACTCTATCACTCTATATTAATCCTTAGGCGTTGGTACTTTCTTCCGTGTCTATATGTCCACTTTAGAACAATGTTCACATATTGGGAATCCTAGTATGTGTTATTCCAGATAACCATTATACTCAACTTACTCTATTATAAAAAAGATGTTTTATTAAATGTTTTTTGTTATGTGGGGTTTCAAGAAGGTTATCTTAAAATGTCAAACCCTTGATTCTTATTATTAGGATTAAATTGTGAGGACATAATTTAATTAATGGGTAAGAATGTAACACCCCAAGATTTGAAAAGAGTAATATCATATTCTAAATAATTTATGACACACAAAACAATATTATAAGATAATGTAACACCATGAGAAATTATGATATATTTATTTTTAAATAAATTCAATCTCTTTGATAGTTTTCAATACACACAACATTAGGTTTGAAAAAACCTCATACTCTATTAAGACAATATTATTTAAATATAACCAATATAAACTAGCCATGAAGTTGGAGGGCTTGAATAGTAATAAATAAATTATAAAAATTATATATTTTACACATGTATAAAATAAATTAAATGAATATCTATTGATTATAAATTAAATAAGAACCATTTTAAAGAAAATGAAATGTTTTCTGAAATACCGTATTTTTATGAAAGGTGGATTAGTCGCGCTTTGTGCACATAGTTTAAAAATAATTACTATAAATTTTTAAAAATTTATTTGAAAAAAAAATTATTTTTTAAATCTATATGTAAAAATTATATTTGGGTAATTGTTTTTTATAATTATATGAAAATATCGTTTTTGATGAATAGCGAAAACAATGTTTTTTATTAAAAACAGTTTTTTTAAAATTATTTACATAGTTAAATTATATTTTTAAATTGGTTTTAAACTAAATTTGTTCAATAATATTAAAATTTATCTAATTTATATCATTGTAATCAATTTCATATTTAATTTAGAGATAAAAACTTGTTAAACATTTTAATGTTTTTCTTTAGAAAACCCATTTTTCGATGCGTCTCTGGGTTTACTTTTAAATTGAACTATTGAAATTATATTAATTGAATTCGGAAAAAGAATAATTTATATTAAAAAAAAGTTAAACTTTTTTTATAAAAATTATTAAAAATATTAATAAATTAAATAACACGGTTAAGTGTAAAACTGGTTTTTGCGCAATACATGAGCTTATGATAAAATTAATTTTCCTCAGATATAGTTTTTTATTTTCTAAACTGGATTTATTATTTATAATTAATTGGTAAGAATTAGATAATATGGATAATTTTAATTTTATTCTTAAAATATAAATTACCTTGGTAAATAGAAAGATAAAACTTACCATGGTGAAAAAATAGTAAAATTAAGTAAACTTAAAGGCTAAGGAATAAGATGTTAAAAAACATCTTTTTTTGTGGTGTAAGTGTTAATTTACCATATAATCTGTACAATACACTATTTATCAAATTTTTAGGAACTATTGGTGGGATTGATTTCTCATTATTGAATAGTATTTTGTATCTACAAAAAATGCCACTCCTCAATTATAAAAGGGAACTCACTCCCTTGAATTATTCACACATATCATGAAATTTGGATTGAAAAAACCCTGAAAAAATACATCTCCAACATCCTTATCCACATTATATAGGTTCTATTACTCCCAAAAAGGCTAACGCTATGGTCTTTAAGAGGTGATCTAAAGGTGGATTCATTAATAGATTGTAATCGTCTTAACAAAGTTCTTTCTTTTTAAGTCTTCTTTTACAACCATCAATTATGTATCAAGAATTCAAATAAAATTACACAAATATATCTTATATACTAATATGTTATTATGTTTATTTATTAACATTGATCCATCTCCTCTTCCATCAAATAGGAAATGAAATTTTCAACTATGAGTACACTAGACTACAACCTTACGAAAAAATGTAACGTATTTTCTATAAAACCCTCTCACAATTGGATATAATGTTGGAGTTATTATATATATATATATATAATATATGATATAATTATACTATTAGAGTCATAAAATCACATATATTGTTATCCCAACTAGTTTGAATACCCTAGGGGTTAATTGGGGTATGATAGTTTCAAACAACTCCCCTTCAGATCTTGTTTCATCATTAAAAAAACTCTTATATCACTTTCCTGTAGATATGTATATAAATAAATGAAATAATTCAGGATAAGAATTAATTTTACTTTATTCAACCTCACTAGGCTACGTGTTAGGAGTATACAACTATAATGTGACAATGTAAGAAGTCCCCTAAAGCTCATTTCCAGAATAAGGTTTGGGATATATCCCTTCTATAACCAAGATCATTTCATTTATAATGTATAAAGACAAAAAACTACTTACCAAGGGTCACTCCCTCAATATTTTATTCTATAGATCACTGCTAGTGTAAAGGATCACTGTTTTCCTATTCCTTTTCTCACTGTTCTGGAAAGTATTGACACATAGTTTATGGACATTTAGGTCCATTCATTAGAAATAATGAAAACATCCTCAATTATATGTATACGATCTATTTATGTTTTTCGTTATTCCACATGATGAATATCAATTTACCATAGATTTAATAAGAAATTCCTTTTTAATAATTTCATGATTCTCACTACCTTAGAAAAGTTACCCAGTTAATCATATGAACATACACCTTCATGAACCCCACAAAATTCACAAAGATCACCTCATTAAAAAATATCATCCATAATTTGTGAACAACCTTCTTTAGTGAAGCTCAAACACTTTCAAAAATATGACTTAGAATTATAAAATCTTAGAGCTTTTGATTGGATTTTTATAACCCTCACAAAATTCAATACTTTCATGATTCTTACAAATTTCAATCATATTTATTATCCTTCAAAAACTTCCTTTCTTCAAAATCTTTTTCACCAGAACAAACTTTATGAATTTAGATCCTTTGAATATTTGTTAAGTCATTGTATATTTTTTGAGGGGGTATAGGACAATTTATAGGCATTTCCTCCTATTATAGAATCTTCCATCCTCATCATCATGTTTTCATGAAGATATCTAATCTCATTCTAGAAGCTTCCTATTTTCACAAAGCACTAAGGAAATTTTCCATTCTCAAATCTCCTTGTAGTCATGGAGATTTACCATAAATCCTTCTCACATTTATGATATTTTTTTGTGATGATAAAAACCATTGTAAAATGACCTTCGTGAAACCCAGTCTTCATGAAACTCATGTGCAACATATCGAACAGGGTTCCACTTAACTCATGCCCTGTGACAGTGGGTCACATGGCATCAAGCTCACCACCCTGTATGCTAGAGAATACTGACTAAAAATGAGGGTGTAGAGGTTGTATGGTTGGGAGAATAGTCCCATTTATTAGAGTGACACAACAAATACAAAATATAATGAAAAAAATAATATTATAAACAAATATAATAAATAAAATTTTGAAGAGTAAATTACAGAACAACTGAATAATAATCATAATTCATTTGGAAGTGTCATATACATTTATGTGAGGTATAATGATGTATAAAATAGGAATACGGGGAATACATATACAATCATGTTATACAGAAACATAAAAAATAAAAAGATACTACTCAAATAAAATCATGATCATATGATTGGTCATCTTCTTCTATTTTCAATCTATAAGAAAAATAACAATGACTTGTAGTAGGGAAATTTACATTATCCATACTTATATTAAAATAATATACTCACGTACCAAAGGCTTCCCGACTAGGGTGTGAGATAAAATCCCATAAGGACAACACCAATGGTGTCTATAATTAATCCATGTAGTTTTCATTGCTAAAATAGTTTGTAGGTAAAAGGAAAACAAAACAAAAATAAATGAAAATTAAACAACCAGCCTACCCGGTTCATCAAGGAAACCTAGTTGCTATACCTGCTTCATATCATGGATGATATGGGTGTCTGATCTATAACTATATATATAGTAATAATATATATATTATACAAACATAGTTTACCCACCAATATGGTCCAAGTGGATGCTGTCGTAAGTGGCCATATGCCTGGAATACTAGGAGCTGGCTATACTGGGACAAAAATCAGTCATCCATAACTATTCTGAATGAGCCTATAAGCTTAAGAAAATGGGTACATTCCCTATATCCCATAAAGAGTAAGAGAAATCATTCCCTACATATGGGATGGTGAGTGTATCATCATGAAAACACTCAAAAAGTGGGATGTGGTGCATCATTACCACCGTCCAAATTGTGTTATTGGTGAGAGACGTCATGATCAACACCCAATATAGGGGAGCGTGTAACCATTATTCCGAAAATAACAATTACCATTATTCCAAATCCCATACCAAGGCATAATAGTAATAATATTATAATTCATGAGTTATTACATCTCATATATCTTATTTACCATGACATTATAATCAAGGAATAAATGTTCAATATAATCATTCAATAAAACATGAAAAAATTGCATGGCCTTTCAAACCTTTCATAATACATTTCATTTTTATCATTCAATTAATTTAAGGAAAGACTATCATCATGAAAAACCCATTCCATATAATCAATCAATTCAATTTACTAAATCATTTATGTTCAATTTATAAGACTAAAATAGTCATTTAGAATATTTCATGGTCAATAAGGAAATTACATACATGAGAAATTATTATTATAAGTTGTACCAAACACCTTGGAGGTGACTTGGTTTCATTAAAAATTTTAATAATAGAGGAAAATCTATTTGTAATATAATATTAATTATTAGATGGCAATCTATGAAATTAAACAATTAATTACAATATGGAAACTCAAGTCATCACACCCAATGGATGCCCCTAACAGAGGTCAACATCATATAATATACTAAAAATTGATTATAAAATTTATATCAATGTGAGTAGATCAATCTAATATGAATAACTCAATTGAACAAAAAAACATGATAAAGGATGATAATGAACATAATGAAAAAGATATGAAAACACCAAAAATCTTTTGGAAAATGATGAGACCACCTACATTTGGGCCATTGATGAATCCTCATCTGATAATGACCTCAAATTCAAAGTAGGTTGGAAGAAAACAAAGGAACGGTCTAATGCCATGAAAATAAGGAAAAATATATTTAACCTAAATAGTTAAAAGTTTTTGAAGATAAACTGAAATAGGAATGGATAAGATTATAGTTATTTCCATAACAGAGCCAATTATTCCGATGGATCTCTGTTTTGATTTGGGATTGAGAAGATATGGAAGAACCTAAGTTGATGGAGGAAAAGGCTCACGAGTGGAGGTAAAACATTACAACTCCTAGAAATGGGATGATAAAGAAGCAAACAAGTTAAATATATTAAGGAGTGGGAAAATTAAATTTCGCCATCAAAATAGGGGGCTCATGGTTTGGTCGCATTTTTTAGTGAAACTGTGCACAAACTATGCTCAAGACACTTCCCAAGTAGAGACCCCACATAGTCAGTTGTGCACTTTCCCTAACCGCGCGAAGACTGTGAAAATAGAAACTATCAAAAATTGCTGGTGGTCCACATTAATGTGCACCTTGGGTCACATAGTTTCTTAAAAACCATACGTCCCTTGCCTCTCCTCAATCTTTCCCTATATAGTTAGTAGAGACCATGCAGGTTGGGTTTCAAGGTTTCTACTATGTTGTCCAGATTATTTCCAAAAATCTAGGGTTCTAGGATTCAAACTATCCACATACATGCTCACGAACCCTATGACTCCATTGAGTTACATTATAAGGGTCCTCTATAGGATTTTAAGAAAAAAATTATCCATAACATCATGAAAAGATAGGTCATTACATCCTCCACTCATTAAAGAAACTCATCCTCGAGTTAGAATGTTGAGAGTACAGATGTATCATATGTTAATAACTCTAGACACTGAGCTCATATATCTTCTTCCCATTCCCAAGTCTTGTCTTGTACTCAAATATGCTACCAAAAAACTCTCAACAAAGGAACTAACCATCCTCAGAGTGTGTTCACACTCCCATCAATAATACAATTGTGATACTCCTAAAAAGAATAATCCACATCCAACTCAACCTCATATGGATGAAATACGTGTGAAGGGTCTCAATAATATCATTGGGGATGAGATACCTGAAATACATCATGAATTGAATGATATATTTAAGGAAGTTCTATCAGGTAAGCCACTAGTTCGATTAGTTTAACAACCTAGAAGGGTCCAAAAAACCTCTATGAGAGATTACCCTAACTTTAAATACATATATGGATCTATATTGGTGAGACTCGCATAGAAACCCAATCTCCAACTTTGAACTCAAGAGGTTTCCAGCATCTGTAGGCATACAACTACTATCTGGACTGAGCTTTTATCACGTGATTTATAATCAAGTGTAATTTCCCTACAGTCTCTTGTATGACACATGGTCCAATCATAATAGCATCCCCAACCTCTATCTAGTATAGAGGTGAATGATAAGGCCTACCATATTAGGCTTCATAAAGATCCATCTCGATGGAATCCTGAAAGATGTTATTATAAAAAACATAACAAGGGAAATGTGTTTCTCTTAGGAACCCAAAAGTCAAGGACACATGCACAAATCATGTCCTCTAGAACCTAAATCATATCACCTATATTCCCATAGGTCTGAGGGTGATAGTACATTATTAGAACCACCCATATACCCAATGAATTTTTTAATCCATTATAGAACCATGATGTAAAGAGTGAATCTCTATCAGAAATGATAGAATTAGGAGATATACGAAGACGTATAACCTACCTAGCATACAACTCCCCCAGATCATATATTGAGATGGTCTCTCACATAGTTAAAAAGTGTGTGAAAATTGTCAAATGATCAATGAAAATCCACATTGTATCATCGCCCCATGGTGATCTGGGTAAAATAGCCACTAAATCCATCAAAACATCATCCCATTTCCACCAAATATGTGACAACAACTGTAAAAGGATTTCTGAAAACCGATGTTCTTCCTTCACCTATTGATAGGTGGAACACTGTGAAATGAAGCTGACAATCTCACATTCTATACCATGGAACCAATACTGGCACCATAGATCTTGATAAATTGTGGTGACACCAGGATAGACTACCCATGTTGAGGCATGAAATTACCACCTCATCTCTTCTATGATGTCTACTAGGACCCATACAAGCCCATGGAATAGTAAATTATCACCCTCATACATGGTAAAAACTGAATATTTACCATCATAGGAGATTCATTCCCTTAGGAAAGGGTCCTTTGGGTTAGATAGTTTCCTCGTCCTTACTTATTCCAAAAGAGTATAGGTCACTGAAAATTCCATAATATTAGTCTGAACACAATCCTCATGAACTTAAATGTGTGTCTTGGAGAATAAGGTAGTGATATTCCATTTTCCATTAGACTCTTAAACAACCCAATTTTGATTATTTCAGCTCATATCATCCACTACAACATTGAATTTACTAGGCATGCAGGAAAGATCGAAATCAAACAGCTGTAGGTAATCAACCCAATTGTGATATCTGAGATTTATATCCCACTGTGTAAAGATATACTTGAGGTTTTTATGAATAATGAATACCATAAAATTCCCTCCAAGCAGAAATTTTCTCCAACAACATAAATCACGAATTACAATAGCATGCATGAGGTTATGCGTCAGGTAATTCCACTCACGAGGTGTTAACTAATGAGACCCATACAGGATGAATCGTTCATCATATATTAGAATAACACCAAGATTGATACCTAATGAATCATTTAATATAATATTACTCCTTCTTGTATTTGGAATAACCAATATCAATGTTGAATTCAATCTTCCCTTTAGCTCCTGAAATGCTACGTCATAAGATTCTAACCATATGAATTTCAAAAATTTCTTTCCAAGCCTGTAATTGGAATTGAACGACATGATAAATTATGGATGATGCATATGTAATATTTGAATACCCCCCATAAAGTTTTTATGTCAAATAAATTATTGGGATTATCCTAGGAAACTGTATGTCTCACTTTCTCTTGGTCTACGAAGACTCTTGACTCTAAGATGATGTGACCCATGAAGTGGAATATAGCGATCCTAACATGGAATTTACTAACCTTAGCATATAACTGATGCTCTCTTAGTGTATTTAGCATGATATGAAGATGGTTGAAATTGTTGTGTCTGGATAGTTAATGAACTAAGATGACATCAACAAAGACTACCATGAATGAATCCATATATGGATGGAAAACCGAATTCATTAGATCCATGAAAACTATAGGTGAATTTTTGAGGCCGAACAACATTACTAGGTACTCATATAGAGTATACTTTCTCCTAAAATCTACGTGAGGTATATCTGATAACCTAATGTGTACATAATGATAACCCAACCTCAAATATATCTTTGAAAACAATCTCCTCCTAAATGATGATCAAAAAGGTCTTTTATTCATGGTAGTGGATACCAATTATTTACCATGAGTAGGTTAAAATGATTGTAATCCATGACAATCCTAAGGGTACCATCCAACTTCTTGGTGAAAAGCACTAGTGAACCCTAAAGAGAAGAAATTTTTCATATGAAGACTTTATCCTCTAGATCCTACAACTAATTCTTGAGCTCCATAAGTACCATATGTGGCATCCCATGTGGAGTAATAACCACTGGTGATTCTCTTGACACAGAATCAATTGTAAATTCCGTGTCTCTAAATGAAAGTATCCCTGAGAATTTTTTAGGAAATACATTTATGAAACACTCTACTATAGGTGGAAAAATTGTGGGTCATAACCCCTGTTCATCCAGGAAAAGACTAGCGATACGAGTTATCACACTACCCAACCTTTGCTTATTGGGTCTAGATCGGGTCGCATAAGCACCCCATTCTCCCTTATATACATTCCTACCAACCTATAGGGAAGAAAACATAACCCTTTGATGAAAGAAGTATATATGTGTTTGATAGGGAACTAACAAGTCTATCCTAATGATTATGTCAAATCACGTCAGGTCGAGGATGAAAAAATTACATAGGAAGAGGTATCCAACTATGGCAAGGGGAAAATACTACAACAAAGAACACCCTCTGATCAGATACCTAACACAGTATCAAGAATTTTAACTCCATATTAGTGTTTGATCTTGCGTTAAAAACTCTCCATGATTTACTCTGATGTAAAAGAGTGAAACATTCCTGTATCGCCTAAAGAAGACACTAAAGTTGAGGATACTAGAATAGTACGTTGTAAAATAGATGGTTTGATGTGATTATCCTTTTAAATAGGATAGAATACATGTAATTGGCATGTACCATAGACCTGAGTCAATAACTTACTACCCAGAGTAATCCCTCTCTATTAGAACTGAGAATTAGAATTCTTACAACCTCTTCCTAGACCACCACCTCAGCCTAAATGGATGGTGGTGTTCCAGCTACATTCCAGGAATGATCCTACACGCCTCACTCTAAAACATGGTGTAATAGTAGATCCACACTTTCTAGCCATTGGTGTAAAGGTCTTGAATTTTTTTTGGATATTACCTATCCTGTTGCATCCTCTACATTTCAATGGATCTCATAAAAACTGAGGTTTAATGCATACCAACATCCTACACTGGTCACACATATTAGAAAGCTATCAGAATGAGAATCCTGAATACTTCTACCTCCGCAGGTATCCTCAAAATGTTTTTTACGCCCAGAAGAAGAATTATAGATACATTTAGGTGCCAAACCACCCCAAATCACACCATTAGCTTCCCTAAAATTCTACTAGGTAATAAGGGTCTAGTGGATGATTTCATAAATTTTCATAAATCGAAAGACATTGACCTATGAACAAATGGCGTATACCATCCCATCCTCAAATCACCTAGTGGTCATAAGATCATCTTCCTCTGGAGTAGGAATTAACTGACGCATCTCTTTAAAATGAAAAGATAATTGCAAAACTGACATACCTTCTTGCTTCATGTTCATGAATTCTCTCGCTATGTCATACCATATAGTATATAGAAATAAATAGTTGTAAAATATCATCTAAAAATATTCCCAGGTAATATCATTATAGTGATATTCATAGGTGATAACATCCTACCACTGCTTGGCAGAATCACACAACATATAAGAAACGAGTTTGACCCTCCACCATGGAGGAGTCTATAGATGCTCAAATATAGAAATTATAACTTCTAACCATGACTCAATATCATGTGTTCTACCATCATGTGAGAAGGTGGGAGGATTCTACATCTGGAAATCCTGAGTCCACTCTTCCATACTCAAGGCAGGTTGAAAAACACCTTTAATTAATACAACACAATTAGGATGCCCTCACAAAATTGGGAATTGGATATCGTATCGAGAATATGAAGAGGTTTCATAGGTGGAACTTTAGGAGGGATATCTAGAAGCTCAAGTAATTCCACCTTGGGTGCATGGTCGTCACCACCTTTGGGGCATACGATTAGAGGATATCAGGGTGGAATGATACTACAATGCCAAACAAATGCCACAAAAGTTATTTTATTAATTGAAAATATTACATATAGAAAACTAGGAAATTCTCATATCCTTCCTAAGGAAATTATCATACCCATATAACTACTTCTAAATCCCAGACTGGGTGATATATAAAGAACATAGCAGTCCATAAGAATGCATGAGGTACCCCACTACACACTATTAAAGTCAGGTTCAGGTCTAGTTCTCTACTTAACATGTATAAGATGTCTATTTCATTTAGTGGTTACATTCATTTTAAATTTATGCTTATTTAAATATTTAAATTAATTAAAATGGTCGAATTATATGGATTACCATTTTCGATCTATAAGGTACCATACACCTTAAGAACCAAAATATGAAATCCACCTAGCTTATACCATAACACATTTCAACCCATGAGATGAATGGTCTATAGATTAACATTCCATAATTTACTGTATAATGTGTCTACATTAACGTATATTGGAAAATAATATTAGGTTAAGGAAGGAACTTTAAGTGTCAATTATGTTTTACAATCCCTATAAGAAATGTCAGAAACTTTCAATACATAATCAAGGTAATAAAAATATTAAATAGGTAAATGCATGGTGAAACTAGATGTGACAAGGAAAAATACATGATATATTAGTCCTATTATTACTATAATTATTCTTTTATTGTAATTATCTCATTTAATTGGGCATAAGAAAAGTAAATTATCATCTCAATAATGTCAATGTCAATAACATCATAAGACATGTGTGTCACCCAACAATGAAGTCATGTGGAATTTTAATGGAATAATAAATAATTGAAATTAGATATCCTAAGAAATTTGGGTTTCGTATATATGTGGGTTAGATAAATTTAGGCACACAATCAATTCTAAATCCCCTTAACTCAAACTCTCCTATCTAAATCCCAAATAGTAGGAAAAATGAAAAAACCCTTTGATACCACTTTGTAAAATCCAAAATCGTAGTCCACTTAATCCCTGCCCCGAGATAGTGGGTCACATAGTCTCAATCATTCCCCCTATATTCCATATGTTTCCAACTAACAAAGAGATTTTGAAGGTGGTATGCTAGGGAGAATATACACTCTTATAAGAGTGGAACAACATATACAATAGATAAAAATAGAATCAGCATATAAATAGATATAATAAATAAATTGTAGAAGAATAAATAACTTAATAATTAAATAATAATACAAATCCACTAAGAAGTGTCATATACATGGATTCAAGGCATTTTGATGTATATAATAGGGAAATGGGGAAGTCATATACAATCATGATATACTAAAAATACAAAAAAGAAAAAATCCTTCACCACTAGAATCTCGATAATATTCTCTTCCCTATGTTACTAAGGTGCATTTATAGGAAAAAAATATTAAATCCAGGTAGCAGGGTTATTTCCCATATCCATATATGTAGAAAAATAATATTCTTGGGTTACAAACTCTACCAGAGTAGTGTGTGAGATAAAATCTCAGCAGGCCACAAAAAACAACGTCTAGAAGTAATGAAAGTAGTTCTCATAGCTAAAATAGTGTTAAAGTAAGGAAAAAATTGAATAAGAAATAACTAAAAATAAACAACCCACCTACTGAGGTTCCTAAAGGACACATGGATGCTATACCTACTTCAGACCAATGCTGGGATGATTGTATGATCCATAAATTTATACATAGTAAATATTTATATATTGTATAGTAATATATTTAATCCACCTATATATGGTTGGTATGATAGTATGAACCATAAATATATACATAGTAATAATTTATATATAGTATGGTAATATATTTCATCCATATATATAGACTAAGTGCATACCGAAGTAAGTGGCGATATACCTAGAATACTATGTGTTGGATAGACCGTGGTGAAACTCGGTCACCCATAAATAGTCTGAATGAGCCTATATGCTTATGAAAAAGGGTACATACCATACATGACCTAAAGAGTGAGATATGTCATGTCTAACGCCCAAGATGGAGAGTGTTCCATCCTGACAACACTAAAAAAAAGAGAAGTGGTGCATCATTCCCACCATCAAAACAGTGTAGGTGGTGAGAGACATCATACTTATCACCCAATGTAAGGGAGCATGTAACTATCATTTCCATCAGAACCCTTACCATCATCCCACAATCCATATGAAGGTGTAACCATAATAATATTATAATACATGAGTAATTACCTCTCATGGATCCAATTTACTAAGCTATTGTAATCAAGGCATAAAATCTCAATTTAATCATTTAATAAAACTTCAAAAAATGGCGTGGACTTTCCACCCTATCATAATTCATTCCATTTAAATATTTTAATTCATTTAAGTAAAGATATCCCTCTTGAATAATATATTCCATATATCAATTCATTCAATTTAATAAATAAATGTAGTTCAATCTATAAGGCTAAAATATTCATTTATATGATGTCATGGTTAATAGGGAAATTACCAACATGAGAAATTCCAATTATAATTTGGACCACGAATTTAAGAGGTTACATGGTTTCATTAAATTTTTTTATAAGAGTGGAAAATAAATTTATAATATAATCCACACACTTATATGGAATTCCAGGAAATAAAAAATAAATTATAATTGGGAAACTTAATCCAAAACATCCAAGGGGTGTCTATAAATGAGGTCAAAATCTTCTAATATACTAAAAATGATCAACATATGTATATCAAGGTGTTTAGGTCAATTTAAATTGAAAAAATTAACTAAATGGTGATGCACGACAAAGGAGAACATGCGACATAATAGAAATATTTAAAAATTACAATACTCTTTGGGAAATTGATGAGACCACCTACCATTGGGTCGTTGATGACTCTTTATCTGATGGTGACCTCAAATTATAAGTAGGTTGGAAGAAAATGAAGAAATGGAAAAATGTTATAAAAATAAGTCAAAATATATTACACCTGAATAGCCTAATAAATTTTAAGATAAACTCAAATAGGAAGTGAGAGTATTGTATATATTACCGATATAGATTTGATTCTTCTGAGGGATCTTGGTTTGGAGTTTAGATTGATAATTTATGGAAGAAGCTATGTCAAAGGAGGAAAAGGAAAATGGGAGGAGGAGAAACATTCAAACTAGTAGAAATCATAGGAGAAAGAAGAGAAAAATGTAAATAGATTATTAAGGGGGGAAATGACATTTCAACCTCAAAATAAGAGGTTCAAGGTTTGGCCAAACTCTGCGCAAACCATGATAAAGACACTACCCAAGTAGATACCCTGAATAGATAACACACATGACTTCCCTAACCATGCACAAACTGTGAAAAAAAGCCACTATCAAAAATTGTAGGTGGATCACACGACCATATTCCTTGGGTCTCACGGTTGCAGAAAAACCGTGCAGCCCCTAAAAATCCTTTTTCTTTCTTCATAGGGTTAGTAGATACTATGTGGGCTAGGACACATGGTTTTTACTAACCATGGGGCCTATTCTATTTTCTGAAATCTGGGTTTTTGGGCTCTGAACCAGACCCAGACACCCTCGTTACCCCTGTGACTCTACTGGGTAACATTATATGGTATATTTAATGGAATTTATACAAAAAATGATCCATACCTTTTTAAAAATATGGGTCATTACAAAATTACTTTACCATATTTTTGTGGGTAATTTATATAAATCCAACTTTTGCGATGATGAAGACGTCTTCAAAATTTTGGACCCCAAAAATTTAGAAAACACTAGGTAAAGACACCACCTTGTATATGTAATTTTTTATGGATTCAAGTTAATAAATTCGTTTTTCTTGGATATTTGTGAACATACATTGTTAATTATCTCTTTGGAACTCCAAAACGGACCATAGAAATATTCTTTTTCAAAAACAAAATAAACCCAAAACACTATAATATTGTTACCTTGAGGCATTATTTCCAATAATCCTCCCTTTGGGTTTGTTGAAAACTCTTCACATTTTGATACCATGTTAAATTTTCCTCTATATTCTTCTAACATTTTATCCTTGTGATTCCGATAGCGATAAAATATTTTACTCAACACACACTTTAAGCCCACATGAGTAATACTCGATGTGAGAAACAAGAGTAGTATGAAAATATAATCAATGAATCACTTCACTCCAAAACCACTCAACTAATATAGTAAATAACCCTATTTTTCATGATATATAACCTATGATTAACCATATTTAGCATTGTAATATTAAAAACTCCCCATATCACATTGACCCCCTATCAACTTCTCCTCTATCTTGTTTATGACATTTTCTTCCCCTTTTATAGACACAACCTCTCCCTCTTCGTCAATGTACCCAAAGTTAATTCAATTGTGGTATTCCATTTAGTAAAAAATATGGATCAAAACATTAGAAAAAAACCCATCATACCTCTGGGAGAGGGGGTACCACATCTACACTATTTCAAGTGTGTGGAGTTGACTAAACTCCAAGAACTAGTTGATGACATTCAAATTCTTCTTTGGGTAATGTATTTATCAAAATTTATGAATCCAATAGTTCTGTAGGCACATACTCTAACTTCCCAAGACATTTATCCACCTTCCCCTTGATAAAATAATACTTTATATCATGGTTCTTTATCCTTGAGTGATATACTGGGTTTTTTATAATATTTATATAACTTGAATTTCTATAATTGATTCCGATCGAAGACTTCACTAGAACTCCTATATCATCAAGATGATTCTTTATCCATAATAAAAACATGAAATATTGAGTGATTTAAATACATTAAAATTATATGGTGGTCAATGAAATGAAATATTTTCACTTTATTAGCTAAGAAATACACAATATACTAAGATAGAATGCACCAATTGACATGATTTTCTATCATCTACTTAACTGGACCAATTTTCATTTATATGGCCCAATAACTCTTGCTGATATTTATCATTATACAGAAAAATGAAATCCACCATCCCCTTGATATACTGAGGTATTATTTTTAATTAATGTAAGTGGATTTATATTGGATTCCTTTGATATCATGCTGGTTAGTATGTGTAGAAAATAGTATCAGGTCTTATAGTTGTCAAGTAAAATAGGCATCCAATGATTTTCCTATATTCTATGTCATTAACTACATTTCTTTTATCATCCCATGACTATTTCATCTGGGTAGCCATCCGAGTAACCATAAACTTGTAATTATCTATCCCAACTCTTATAAAAACCTCCTTGGAATATTTATATTGAGAAATTAATGTGTCATTCCTTCTCTGTGTCACTTGTAAACCAAGGAAAAACATTAGTTCACCAATCATGAACATTTTGAATTTAATTTTGTGGAATTATGAAAACATTTTTTACTGTGCTTCATCAGATCCCCCAAATATTACTTCATTGACATAAACTAAAACCATAATCAATTGATTACTATCATTTTTTCATAGATATTTTAAAAAACTCCACCACGGTGAAAATCGGTTTTCTTAAAAAATTGATGTAGTCTTGAATACCATGATCTTGGTTCTTTCTTCAACCCATATAAGACCTTATTTAGCTGAAAACCTCTGTTCTCATCTTCATTAATGAGAAAACCATCTAGCTTCTTAATATAAACTTCTTCTTCTAGAACCCCATTCACAAACGCTGAATTAACAACCATCTAAAAAAAATTTGAAGCTTCTTTACACTACTTTGGCCAAGAATAATTTTATTATATTTATCCTTACAATAGGTGAAAGTGTTTCATCAACATTAGTTCCCTATATATGAGTGTTACCTTTTCACATTAATCGTACTTTTTTTAATCACTATACCATATTCATTAATATTGTTGTGAAAGTCCCATTTGAATCAAATTAGATTCTTATATGTTGGTCTCGAAACAGTCTCCCATGTATGGTTCTTCTCAATTTTTTCAAGCTCTTCATTCATAGAATAAACCTTGTTCTCTTCTCACAATTCTTCATCAAAACATTTTTATACTATACCTGAGATAAAAAGGATCACTAATTTAATGAAATCATTCTTCATGTTTGAACTGGCACATCCTGATCACCAATGATGTTCTTTCTGTCAATTGTAGTGTGACTCTATGGTTTTCATTCAGATATAGATTGGAATTCCTCCTTCTCATCATTTATATCTTCTTTTGAATTATCACTTTCCACTACAAATCCACTTGAGGTGTTTACCTAATAACATTCATCAGGGAACTATTCACTATGTTGTAGAAGATTTTGTTCATTCTCTATTATAGTGAAATAAATTATTTCAAGTACCTTTCCAATCCTCTTGTTAAAACATTTATATACTTTTATTTTTCCAGAATATCCTAGAAATATCCCTTTATCTTTTCATGATTCAAATTTCCTATTTCTCTCCTTATCAAGAATAAAACATTTACTTTCAACGATTAAAAGGTATTTAAATGTTGGATTCTTCCCATACCAAAAATCATATGGATTATTATCTTCCTTTATATATAATAGAGCCTTGTTGGATATATAGAGTGATGTCACAAATGATTCCTCTAAGAATTTCTTTGGTAGGTCATTTTCAATAAGAATTGTTTAGTCCATGTGGTTTATGTTCTGAATTCTCATTCCAATGACTCCATTTTTTGCAGATTTCTTAATAATGAAACTTTATGAATTATCCCATGTTTGTCAATATAATATACCACTTTACTCTCTGTGAATTATATACCATTATCATTATGAAACATCATAATATTTTATCCAATAATCATTTACGATTCCCTAAAATATTGTTTTATTCAACTGAACACATCAGAATTGTGGTAAATGATTAATACTCATGCCATCCTACTAAAATCATCAATGAAAAGAATGTAATACCTCTTCTAGTCAATGTATCTTTCTGATATAGGTCCACATACATATGTATTCCCCAAATCAATAACTCTGGTTGACCCTCATTCTTTTTCCTTATTCATATTTATGATAATATTCCCTTATTTATGATAATCAGTTGTATGAATATGATCATGTGATAGTATAGGGGTATCTCTAGATTCTCTATATTGGACAAGATATTACATGGATGGTTGGAATTTATGGGAAATTAATTAATTCCACGACCTATTTTCTTCCTCTCTGGATAAAAAGAACACAACTTCTTATCCACTAACAAGACATAGATTTCCTTTCATTATTTTTCCTTATATAACAAATCCACCATATCTTCCTTTTATGATATACATATTCTTATTAAATCTTATAGAATTACCTAAGTCACATAGTTTAATGTCACTAATAAAGTTGTTACGGGGATCTTCATTAACTAAGACATCAACATGTCTCATTTCTTTTCCCCAAAATTTGGGTTTTCCTAAGCAAATAATCTTCAAGCATTTATCATTTCAAAATTTGAAAACACTTTCTTTTTCATATTTTGTGCTTGTAATAAGATCTTTATCACCAGTTATATGGTATGTGCATCCACTATCAAGGATCAATACACCATAATGATATGTTTCTTTAAGGGTAATCTCCACAAACAATTTAGGTTTAGCTCTTTGCTTTTTTATCCATGTTTTTGAATTCTTGCCCGGTATGTATTGATAATATTGATCCTCTTGGGTGTATGATAGAATAGATTCATATTTCAAATCTTCAAATCAATTTTTCATTTTCAACTCATTTGATTATACATTGGGCTTCTACTTATGACCGCATTCAGTCTACTTCAGAATATTTCTCTACATTATCGATGAACAATATATTTTCATGTCTTAAAATCCTCCACATTTGAAATAATGGCAATAAAATGATTTCATTAAATACTGAGCTTTGTATGGTTGCTTCTATTGGTCTTTTTACCATCAGTACCTATAATAGATTGAATGGATATTTCATGAATTTCCCATATTTTAAAAAAAAACATCTAATCAAAAGTTCATTTTTGTGTGTCACTACTGGACTACTAGTTGTCCCTTTGGATCTATAAATCTTATGGTTATGATTCATACCCCAATAAATCTTCAATATCTGAGTGGGTTTTTGTGATATAACTTTAACCATTACAACTTTATATTTTGGACCAAACCCCATACTATCTTTATCATTCTTTTCTTTCATTTTCTTCTCCTAAAATTCCATTATCTATTTCATTAGGACATTGAACTATACATTTCCATTTTCTACTACCTTTGATACCTTATTTACTGGAGTCAAGAGTTTCTCATAATATTTCAATTTCTTTCATTGGATGGAAACCTACTCCTTAATCTTTTTGATGATTTGTCTTGATCTTTATCTATGTTATTCAAATCACCCATCACCTATATTTTTCTTCAACATTAAACTTTTACACCCTAATCATTTATGATTTCTATGGCATTAAAGAATCAAGATTTTAATTTTATTCAATTAACATAGAATTATCTTCTTCTTGTTTCTTCATAAAGAGTTTGGAATCACAAAACACTATGTTTTCTTTCTTCATTTTGGCTCTCTAAACATCTATCTCTTCAAGAGTAGCTTCTCATTCAGCATGAAGATATACTATTCCATCAAATTATTATTCACCATTATTTCTTTCTCACTTTTTTATAAGAGAATCCTAAAACATGGACCATATTATTTTCTCTATTATCTTTACAGTTTTCAACCTCTTCCACATCAGATTATTCTGAACTTTCATTTACTTTTGAAACGATATTCCTCCTTTTAAATTAATTTTTCATTAAATTCTTCTTTCCTTTTACATAGGATGAAGACTTCTTATTGGGAATTTTTAATTCGACCTCATAATCATATTGAAACTTCTTGGGGCACCTCGTTGAAAAATGTACAACCACTCCACATCAAAAAAATACAAGTTGAAGTTTCCATTTAAATTTTCCTTTTTTTCTATTTGTAAATGTGCTTAAAGGATTAATATGAATTCATCTTTCTTATATTCATCCTTATGATATTATATTGTATGCTTCTTCATGTCATTTAATCCCACTTCCTTAGACTTAATTTTTTTTTCCACAGACTCATTGTCATCATTTCTCATATCATATGAAATAAAAGTACTATGCAAGATATCCAATTTCAGTTCCTTTAGATCTTTATATTCCAATACAGAAACATTTGGACTGAACCAACACATAATTCTTCCCAAGATTCTCTAAATAATACTTACATATTAAATAATTTCTCTGAGATCACACATTTTTTCCACAACAACATTCCCTCGATAAACAAATGCATGAAAAAACTCATTATGGTGCATTCTAAGATCCCCATACTTATTCCATAGAAACTACAACTATTTTTCTATGACATTTGAGTCACCATTATAAATATTGTGAAACTTTTCTGACATATAATGTGATGACTTAAAGGACATAAACATTATATAAATTGAATAAGGTAAGGCTCCCCTTATAGAAATGACTACTTTAGCATCAACAAAAAATCCCCTTTGGTCATATTCTGATAAATCACCACTATCGATACTGGCTAAAATTACACGTGTTTCTCTTGTAAATACATTGATTCCAAAAGATAGAAAGTAGTGTTACATCTAATTCTTCCACAATTGAAAATTGTTTTCGTAAAAGAAGAGAATCCATTTTTTATTGAGAACCTCCATTGAAACCACTTATAGAAATACTAATATTAACCTTTCGATTTGATACCAATTGTTAGCTCAACTAGGTTCAATACCTTAAGGGGATGGGTGAAATATGGTATGACCAATTAGAATAAATACCCCTTTAGATCTTGTTTAATATTTAAATAAAAAACTATTACCTCCCTTTCCTATAGCAATGTCTGAATATAAATGAAATCATGCACGAGGAATAAAGATTTTACATGGTTCACTCTAACCAAGTTACGTCTAAAGAGAACACAACGAAAATGTGATAATGTACCAAATCCACTAAGAATCAATGATGAAATTAGTTTAGATCTAGATCACTTCTATTCCTAGGCTCACTATATTTAAAATGTTTAGGGATAGATCACACATTCCCAAGGGTTAGTTCCTCAATATTTCATTCAATGGATTACTACCAGTGGAATGGATCACCTTGGTCCACTTCCTTTGCTCACTACCCTGAAAATTATTTGCACACATTTTATAGGCATATAGGTCCCTTAATTAGAAATATTGAATATATCCCAAATTTGAGGTATATTTTTTAATGTTCTACTTTCATCCACTTGATGAATATCACATTAACACATATTTATCAAGAAATTCCTTTTTAACACTTTCATGATGCTCACTAACTTCACAAAGCTACCCAATTCTTCTCAAGAACATACTTCCTTCACTAAACACTCAAATTTCACGATTATCACCTCTTTCTAAAAGATTAACTAGCCTTCGTGAAGAAACATACTTTCTCAAAGATTAAAAACTTTCATGAAGCTCACTTAGCCTTCGTGAAGCTCACAAATTTTGGTCAGTTTTTATAGCCTTTTCAAAATTCAATACATTCATGATTATTATAAATTTTGGTTAGATTTCATAGTCTTTATGAAATTAATTTATTTATGAACATTTTTTAAAGAAATTTTTTTTAATAACCTTTATAAATTCTGTTCCTTTTAATATTCCTTAAGTATTTTTAGAGGAATATTTATTAAATTTTCCTTCCATTCCAGAACCTACCATCCTCATCAATATGTTTTTGTCAAGCTCACCAATCTATTTGTGAAGCTCCCTATTTTCATGAAGAACCAAGGAAATTTCCCATTTAAAAATGTTCTTTTAGTCTCAAATATTTACTATCAACCATTAACACATTCAAAATTCTCATTCATAATGATCCAAACCTTCAAAAAATGACCTTTTCAAAAACCAGTCTTCTCTAAACTCATGAACTTACCATATTTTTATGAGGAATTCATGGAAATCAAAAATTTGATATTATTGAGCCGTACTCAAATTTTTGACCCGATAAATTTGAGAAAAAAACTAATAAATGATACCACCTTGTATACACAATTTATTTTACCACTTCCTGGGCATCTAATCCTTTGACTTGGATCTTTTTCCACATACCATGTCAATAATATCTATGGTAATACACAACTAACAATTTAAAACTTATTTTTCCACAAATGAAATAAAAAAAATGTTACCTTGAGGTTTTTTTGCTAACATATACCTTATTTTTTTCCATTCCATTTAAAATACGATAATATTTGTCGTGTGTACAATAGAGTACCGCCTCGTGAAGCGATGCGATTTCTTTATTAGTTACACTTTACATGGAAAGTAATAAGGATAAATTTAATGAATATATATAATATATATGACATGATATAAATTATATAAAATTAATATATCATACACATCCTTACCCTTTCACCCTTTAAGATAATAATATCATCGCTCGTGCATACATACGACTTACCATCTCCACAAAGTGATGTGATTCATTTTATATATACAGTTTAAAATAATGGTTCAAACATTGTATGTAATGAAAAAAAAATATTTATAAAATTAATATTGTAATGACCTGACCCAAGAAGCCTAGATCCGATGCATTATTTTAATACATTGGCATGATTATAGGGAATCATGTCCTGAAGGACTGATCAGTTTAGCAGTCTTGGAAAATAGAATTCATACATGAACATCAAATTGAAATTTCTAACATAAAATACAACAAATATATTCCTTTGAGAAATACATTATTACCCTATCTTAACCCTGTATATCAATCATAATACACTTCTTGGCATCCTTAGAAAATAAAACATAATAAATGGGTGAGATCAGATGCTCAGTAAGTGTAAATAATTCAGCAGAAGCTATAAAAGTTTAAGGAAAGATGTATAATAAAAATAAAAGCCTCTTAAAAAATAATAGTAAACATAATATGGAAAAAATAATTATAGCATTACTATATAAACATGCACATGGATATTCTACTATTAGAATAATCAGATGAAATAACTAATTTTATAATGACGGAATATATAATGCCTGATATAATAACTACTACATTAAGGCCTTGTTTTAAGAACATTCAAAAATATTCTGTCAAGGTCTTGTGCCTAGTCACTGTTTTGTCTCATAAGACCTATTGATGCATCGAGGGGCTATAGAGGGCCCCTCCCGTCACTTACTAATTCTAATGCAATCCTCATATGAAAAGGTTGAAACATAACATAAACATTCATATTAAACTAGCATACGAAATGTTAATACTTTAACAATAAACCATGAATGGTATAAAATAGCATATCCACAATCAAACATATCATAACTCATTCAACAAAATATGGTAGATTTTATTATAATAAATCATCCCCAATCAATAATAATATATAGAAAATGATGTTGACATAGTTGAAAATGACCAGTTAAACTATTTGAGATAAATATCCCTTTTTCATAAAATCATTTAAAAGTCACAAAATTTATAAAATAAGTAATTTAAAAGATATTTTTTGAATCAAAGTTTCTTATACAACTTTGTAACTTTTGAAAGGAGTTAACATTTTATAACAATCATGTCCATATAAATAAATCCCAAAAATCATTTTGAAAACATGGATAATAATTAAATAGATTTAGAAAAATAGTCATTTAAAACATTTAAAATGATTATCTAGTTAAATATACCCTTCCATAAAACCATAATATATTTCTTTCATTTTTTTTGAAACATGGAAATGGATGATAAATATGTCCCAATAAATACTTATGCATAAACAATCTCAAATAATGATGAGATTGAGGAATTAAACCTTACCTTAGACCCAATACTCTTCGTATGTGTCTGAAACTAAGGTATAATGTTTTTAAACATATTATTTACTTATATAAGAATCATAATAATTTTTATGATATCATATTTGATTCTTTTATGACTTTATATTACCTTTTTATTAACAATTCCATGTTAATTCAACATTTCAGGTAATATCGCTTTGTTTATAATATATGTTTTGACTTGTTATTATTGATTACTTAGATCATGATTTACTTACTTCCAGAATGTAAAACATGAATTATATAAAATATATATTCAGAATATAAATATTTATAATAGATAGATATATGAAATAGAAACACTGTTCATGGAGACAGTAGTCTGTACGTATTCTTGAACGTTGTTTCTTTTTTCTTATCGTATAGTATGGATGTTAAGTAAACGACATATATTTATCTATATAAATATATATTATTAAAGTATAAATATTATTTAATATATATAATACTTAATAAATATATATATTTTTATAAAAATTCATGAATGGTGATCGTTGAAGATGAATCTCATCGCGTCGTGGAGACGATAAGCCGGATGTACGCACGAGTGAAAATATCACTCTATTGATGGTGAAACCATATTTAATTGGAATTTATATTATATATAAAGAAACATGACCATTTTATATTAATTATTTACATTAATTATACTCATTATTATACCCATCCAAATTTTTTTGCGTGGAATAACAAACTACACCGCCATGTGGAGACGATATGTTGTACGTACACACACATGGTGACTTTGTCATTAATAGGATGAATAGAATAATGAATATGGTTGTAACATATTTATAATAACATATCAGAATGAATAAAGTTATCTATTTATTATTTTAGTATGGTAACAACAAATAAAGAGGAAGTAGAAGAAGAAAAGATATTTGAAAGAGGTGATAAAATAATTACCTCTTTCTTGGGTGTTTCCTTTTGATTTCAACAAAAGGGATCCTTAAGTTGGATTTATGATCAAGGTAAGACATATAGATTAATGTGAGAGTAGTTTGGAGGATATTTGGGATGGGTTTGGTCGAGCCAAATGGATTTGGAGGTGTGAATGAAAATGAAAGGGAAGTGACCTTTTATAAGAGAGGTGAGGGGCACTTTAGAAAAAATGTTGAAATAATAATTTATTATAGAATACTTTTTAGTTTATAATGGCTAAAAATTGATTTATTTGTAGGATAATATGATGATGGGTCCAAATACTCTCAAAAATCAGGTTTTATACATGTTTAGGTCATTATATTAACCTTATATTTTATATTTAACCCTATGTTTAATAGTTTAACTCTTACCACGTCTTCTTGTATTTTTATACTAAAAGGTTAATATAGTTACTATAAGTTTCAAAAAGAACATAAAGTGGTTAAATTATTAAATTTTAACAATATCAAATATATTTTGAACATCCTTATATTTTTATGACTTTTATATTATTTTATTAAATAGTATTTATTTTAAAATATCATTTATGTCAATTTTGTAACTATTTAATACTTTATTTTTATAAAAGAAATAAAAACTTGATTGCTTTGAAAAAATAAATTAAATAAATACTGACATGTCATAATCACCTAGAAAATTAGTGTTTGGAATCAAAAGTTTCAAGTCACATTTATTGTAATATTTATATTATCATATATTATAATTTTTCATTAATAAGGAAACCACTACATCATCATTGTGTCATAAATAAATTTAATTTTTTAATTTCATAAAATTATAAATAAAATACCATGATGTAGGAAATATTTTTATCTTTCTAATTAATATTTATAGTAGAATTTATATGATGTATAACCCTATATTAAAAATGGTTTTGTTATTAATATTTGAATTTGACACTTATAACTCTTCTTTAAAAAAATTATAATAAATGTCACAATCTAACCCAAGTGGATTAAAAAGAATCATATTTTTTTCATAAGGTTTATTTTTGTCTAAATAAACTTATCCAACAGAATGAGGACATTTTTAGCGTACCTTTATGTTATTATAATATTATTTTTACCTTTAATTACCCTATTTACTTTTAAACATGGTAAATGAAATTCAAAAGTTACTATTCACCAAAAATTATTTTTATCATATTGAACCAAATTTTACTTACTTATGACAACAATTTAGGTAGGATTTTCTAAATTGAATTCATAAAACCGAAAAAATTATGTTTTATGTGAATTTTCAAATATGCCTAGAAGGTGGGTAAAACGATGTTAAAAAGGTTCAATGAATTTTTATATCTAATTCTATTATAAAATGAGTAAAATGACATAACCTGTACTAACATATTTATTATGTATCTATTTTTACATTAAGATAATTTTTAATTAAAAATAATTATTTTAATAAAAAAGTTGGTTTTTATGTACTATGAAGTATTTTTCAATATTCATCAAAAATTGAATGTTTTAAAAAAAATACCAAATATTTACCCAAAGCTAATTTTGATATTTCATATCCAAAAATGAATTCTATTTTACCAAATTAAATTTTTATGTGTCTAAAATTAATTTTTATTATTGTTCACAAAAGGACATAAAAATTATTTCTTTTATGAAAATAGTTTTTCAAAATATATAAATATTTTAACAAAACATATACAATTCATGATAAATATGTTTTATTTATGTAAAAAAATTATAAAAAAAGTTAAAATTTATTTTTTACTACTCATATTACAATATATAATTGATAAATAAATATACCATTTAAATAATTATAGTAATAATACATTATTTCACAGAAACTCAGTCTTGTGTACAAGGAAAGCCAAGTCGGTGTTAGCTACAATATAATACATTAAATTACTTTAAATAGATATCATACTATGAAATAATGGGGTTTTATATTCTCCCCTCCTTTAATAAATTTAACCCTCATAATTTTAAAATGTTTTTCAAAAATAAAAGTTTGAAAATAAAAAATACCTTTGTGAAAAACTGACATCAGAAATAGGGTTAATAAAATTTGCTCTTAATAAGATGGAAAGGGAAATAAAAAATTCGCCACAAAGTTAGGATTTATAATAGGAGAAAATTGGTGGAAATTAGTGACACATAATGGGAGGTAAAATGTAAATATTTATATGGAGTGATTGAGGTCATCAATCACAAATAAGTGAACAGTAAATGGAAAATTGATGGCGTCAAAACCATAAATATACTATGATTTAAAATATCTTTGGTTCAACAAAACATAAAGTATTAGCATAACACATTTTTTATATACTTTATTTTTTTGAAGAGGGATTAATTTACTATCAAGATAAGAACTCAAGAAAACATACTTGATTTCATTACCTGTCATAATCATAATGTCATCATTTGGTTGTGCTTCAGTCTATTTTTACACCATCACTTACACTAGGAAATGAATGTTCAAAATGATTTTTTAATTCCTTAAGCACATTTTATATATCATAAGGCCCATAAGTATTTCATTAATCCTCTATATGTTTACTAAAATCCAAAAGGTTTGGTCAAAGTATCCAATAAATTATACTTTAACCTCAAACAAAATATGAAGTGCACAACTGACTCTATTCCAACCTTTAGACTTTTTCAAAATACTTATGTCCAAATTCCTAGTCCAAAAATTTATATGGGAGGTAAACATAATGAAGATATCTTTTTCACACATAATAACATGTGAATACCTTCATCATGTATTCTCTTAAAACAAGGTAACACTCTGAATTACCATAAAACCATATTGAATACATTCTAGATCCCTTATTCCATATATAATACTGGATATACTCTTTAAATACAAAAATGTTGTAAAATCCAACAATGATGGAAAAAACAGTTAATTAGTTCCATGATAGTCAATAATATCCAATAAAATTTATCCAAATCAATTATCTATTATTCAAAAATCACTACCTTAGTATCAGAACCATATTAAGGTTTATCTTTCCCTCAACCATGTATTTTCAAAAAAAAATTACATTATATTGAGTTAATTTTCTTAGTACCACACAATCTCAAATCCTCAATGAAATAGTAATGCACTACAATCCTTATTTATTTCCATAATTAATATAACAAGTACATCATTGATACAATACTCAAATGACATAATTCTTTAATCTAGAAACACAAATTCATTAATTATTACATGTCGACTATAGTAACATCTTATGCTTGACCTTGATCCCTTTGATTCTTTTAAGCTATATTTACTTCATGATTAGGACATTTATTTGTGTAATGCCCCATTTAACTATAGTTGAAACACTGAATAGTAGTCTTTTATTTATTCTGTTTGCATTTTTTCCTGATGACCTTTTTATCCACACTTATAACAAACACCCAGTCCTTTCAAGCACTTCCCAGGGTGATTCTTTCCACATTTATCACATATGGAAAAATCTATCTTTCCCTTCATCCCTCTATCCATCGTTATATCTTCCATACTCTTCTTCTCTAGTTTCCCTTCAATGCCAGAGGACTCATAGAATTATTTACTTATCTTATTAACACATGGTACTATTTACTCATATAATGAGAATACATGGGAGGATATTTCCCTTCGAAACATTGGCTTAAGACCATGAAATATATGATCCTTCATACTTTTTGAAAAATGTTCATTGTTTGGGTAGTCATTCCTTATACTAGGCACCATTTCTAAACCATGTCATACACTTGATTAGGTTATGAATCATAATGTATGATTCTAAACTAGGGAAATACAGAACATAAATTGAAAAATTTATGCATATAAAATCCCATAATCAAAAAAATGGATTCCTTACTGACTTATTAATCCTAAATACTTCATAATAGTTTTTAATGAAAATGTGAATTATCCTAAGCATATCCCCCAGGAGTGTCAAACCAGGTGTGTAGTAAGGCCCATTTTCATGTACCAGGTTTCCCTGAGTTATTCTTGGAACACCTTGTCAGAGATTTCAACCCAAGGTACATCTGTTCCAGAACCACGTCTACATGTAGTATCCAAACTGGGATGTACTTCTTGTAATATCCACTCAATCCCTACTTTACCAAAATTCTCTGGGGTTCTTCTATACTTATCCTCAAAACCTATCTTAGGGTTATGATCCCTAATCTATGTTTTATAAATCTATTTCCATGGTTATTGCAAAAATCCATCTAATAAAAACTGTAATGTGCCGACCCCAAAAGCCTAGATCTGTTGCATTATTTTAATACATTGGCATGATTACAAGGAATCAAGTCCTGAAGGACCCATCAATTTAGTAGTCTTGGAAAAAATATTGCATAAATGAACTTAACATTATAATTTTTAACATAAAATATAACATATTTTATCCTTTTATAACACTATTATTACCCTATATTAACACTTCATATCAGTCATAATACACTTCTTGGAATCCTGGGAAAATAAAACATAATAAAGGGTTGAGCTCAGATGCTCAGTAAGGGTAAATAATAAATATGAAGTTATAAACTTTTTATGAAAGATGTATAATAAAAATATAGGACTTATAAAACATAATTTTGAACATAATATGGAAAAAATAATTCAAACATTACCATATAAACATGAACATGTATATTCTACTAGTCAAATAATCACATGTAGTAACTAATTTCATAATGAGTGAATGCATAATGCTGAACATAATAACTACTACATCAAGGCCTTGTGCCAAGACCATTCACAAATATTCTATGAAGGACTTGTTCCAATACACAAGTTTGACCCATGAGACCTACCAATGCATCGTGGGGGATATAACTAGCCCCTCCCATCACTTACTAAGTACAATGCATTCCCCATATAAAAAGAGTGAAACATAACATAAACATTCGTATTAAAAATATCATGAAAAATGTTAATACATTAGCTATATAACATGAATGGTATAAAAATATAACATCCAAAATCAAACATATCTTAACTCATTCAATAAAATATGGAAGATTTTATTATAATAAATCAATTTCAATCAAGAATAATATCCAGTAAAGGATGTTGACATAGTTAAAAATGATCAGTAAAAATCTTTGAGAGAAATATCACACTTTAATGAAATCATTTAAAAGTCACACAATTTTTAAAGGAAGTCTTTTAAAAGATATTTTTGAATCAAATTTTCCCACATAACTTTGAAACTTTTTAATGTAATTAAAATTTTGAAAAAACCATGTTCCTATGAATAAATTCTGAAAACCATTTTGAAAACATGGACATTAATTAAATAAATTTTAAAACATTTAAATTGATGATATAGTTTATGAAACCCTTAAATAAATCCTTAAAAGATTTATTTTGAACAGAAATTTATGAAACATGTACATCGATGATAAATATGTCCCAATAAATACTTACACATAAACAATCTCGAATAATAATGAGATTTTGAAATTTACCCTTACCTTAGATCCAATACTCTTCATATGTGTTAGAAACTACAGTATAATGTTTTCAAACATATTATTAACTTATATTAGAATCAAAATAATATTTATGATATCGTATATTATTCTTTTATGACTTTATATTACCCAATAATTAACAATTCCATGTTAATGTAATATTTTTGGGTAATATCAAATTGTTTATCACAAGTGTTTTGACTTGTTATTCTTGATTACATAGAATATTATTTAATTATATTCATAATTTAGAACATGATTTACATAAAATATATATTCAGAATATAAATATGTATAATTGATTGATATATGAAATGGAAACATTGTTCATGGAGACGGTAGTCCGTACGTACACATGAACATTGTTTCCATTTTCTTATCATATAATATGGGAGTAAGTAAATGCAACATATTTATCTACATAAATATATATTATTAAAGAAGAAATATTATTTCATATATCTCATACATAATAAATATATATATTTTTATAAAAATTATTGAATGGTGATCATTGAAGATGAATCTTATCACGTCGTGGAGGTAGTAAGCCGTACATATGCACAAGCGACGATATCATTATATTGTCGGTGATAAAGTAATTAATTATATATTATATTATATATATAGAATAATTAAAATGTTATATTCATATTTTACATTAATTATATACATTATTATACCCCTCCAAATAATGTAGTGTTAAATAACAAACTACACAACGATGTGGAGACTATAAGCCATACGTACACATGCATGGTGACTTTGTAATTTATAAGATGAATAGAATAATGATTATGGTGGTACCATATTTATAATAAAATCTCATCATGAAGAAGTTTCTGGAGTTATTATTTTAGTATGGTGACAACAAATAAAGAGGAAGTAGAAGATGAAAAGAACATTGAAAGAGGTGATAAAATAATTACCTCATCTTCAGGTGTTTCCTTTTGATTTGAACAAAAGGGATCCTTAGGTTGGTTCTATGGACAAGGTAATGCCTATATGTTTAATTGAGGGTAGTTGGGAGGTTATTTGAGTGGGGTTTGGCCAAGCCAAATGGATTTTTATATGTGAATGAAAAACAAAGTGATGATCTTTTTTATAAGAGAGGCGAGGGGCACTTTAGAAAAAATGTTGAAATATTAATTTATTATAAAATACTTTTCAGTTTCTAATAGATCCAAATTGATTTATTTCGATACTAAGATGAGTATGGGTTGAAATACTATCAACCAATATGTTTTAGACATGTTTATGTCATCATATAGATCTTATATTTTTGATTTAACCCAAAGTTAAATAGTTTAACTCTTAAAATGTTTTCTTGTATTTTTATACTATAAGGTTAATATAGTAACTATAAGTTTCAAAACGAACCTAATGTGGGTAATTTATGCCATTTTAACACTATAAAAGTTATTTTTCTGAAACTTAGATATTTATTACTTTTATATTATTTAATAAAGTAGTATTTATTTTAAAAAATCATTTATTTAAATTTTGTTACTATTTAATACTTGATTTTTATAAAAGTCATAACAACTTTATTCCTTCTAAAAAACTACATTTAATATATAATAAAATTTCATAGTCACCTACAAAATTAGTGGTTTGAATTAAAAGTTTCAAATCACATTTATTTAAATATATATAATATCATTTATTTTAATATTTTATTAATAAGGCAACCACTATATCATCATTGTGTCATAAATAAATTTAAATATTAAATGTCTAAAAATTATAAATAAAATACAATGATTTATGAAATATTTTTATCTTTCTAATGAATATTTTTAGACAAATTTATATTATTAATAAAACTATAGTAAAAATTGTTTTGTTATTAATATTTGAATTCGATACTTTTAGCTCTTCTTTTTATAAAATATAATAAATGTCTTAATCTAACCCATGTTGATTAAAAAGGATAATATTTTTTCTCAAGAATTATTTTGGTATAAATAAACATATAAAATAGAATTAAGACAAGTTTTAGGGTAAATTTATATTATTAAAATATTATTTTTACTTTCAATTACCCTGTTTAATTTTAACTGTGGTAAATAAAATTCAAAAGTTACTATTCACCAAAAATTATTTTGATCCTATTGAACCACATTTTAATTGCTGATGGAAAAAATGTATTTTATATTTTCCAAAATCAATTAATACAAGTAGTAAAATTATATTTTATGCTAATTTTCATATGTGCCTAGAAGGTGGTTAAATATGCCTTGAAGGTGGGTTAAAAGATGGAAAAAATGTTCAATGAATTTTTATATCTTATTCTTCTATAAAATGACTCAAATGAATTAAATAGGACTAATAAATGTATTAATTATCTTTTTTTTACTTTAATATAATTTTTAATTAAAAAAATTATTTAAATGAAAAATTCGGTTTTTATGTACTATGCAGTATTTTTCACTGTTCATAAAAAATACAATGTTTTCAGAAAAATACCAAAAATACACTCTAAGCTAATTTTGATATTAAAAATTAAAAAATGAACTCTATTTTACCCAATTATTTTTTTATGATTGTATAAAATTAATTTTATTGTTGTTCACAAAAGGACATAAAAAGTATTTCTTTTAAGAAAATTATATTTCTAAATATATAACTATTTTATGAAAACATATACATTTCTTTATTAATATTTTTTATTTTTGTGAAAACATTAAAAATATTATTGAAAATTTATTTTTTACTATTTATATTACAATAATTAATTAATAAATAAATATAACATTTTAATAATTAAAATACTAATGTGTTGTTTTGTAGAAAGTCAATATTCTATATAACGCAAGATAAGTCGGCATTGCACGTAATATAATCTATTAAATTAATTTAAATAGATAACATAATATGAAATCTTGGGGTGTTATGAATATAATTATGGATATGATGAACTATATACTATCTATAGGAACCAAAACTTTCATGACCAAATACAAATGAGAAAACAAGGCAATTAACACCAAAAACAATGAATGTAATGAAATATTATTAACAAATGGGTGGTAAAATGTTATAAGAGGATCATATATTGAATGATATATATGATTATGGTTATGTAATAGATTTAAAATAAACCTATATTTATTATAAAGGTGGTTTGGACACATATGAAGGAATTCAAACTTAAGGTATTGGCTTCTTGTCTCACTTTTACTTTCATGAGATATATGCCATATTCACCACTTATTTATTTGTGTGGAATATATAATACTCATTTTTATTTATCATGTCATGAATCTATTTCTCATCATCATATTTAATGTTTCATTTTATGTTACTTATTTCATGGGTCTTGTTATTCAAAAGGTAGAAAAGTGTTAAGGGTTATTTAACAATCTCATCATTATTCATAATTGTCTGTGTTTAAATATCCCTTGGAGAAATTATTTTGTATTTATATATTAAAATAAATATACTTCCATATACTATTGTCATGAATGAAATTTTGAAATAATAGTACCATTTCCTCTATTTTGTACTTAAATTAATTAATATTTTTTTACCAAAAACCCGACTTTATTTCCCTCTTCGGTAGAAAATACTTTTTCATTCAAAACCATCTTTTCTAAAAAAATTAAAATTTTTAACATTATAAAAATGATTTTTAAAGAAATTATTTTCAATTTTTAAATTTTTATTATTTTTTTGAAAGGTATCTTTATTTTTTTTCCAATAAATGCCCATTTGTATTTTATAGAAATGGGAAAGGAATGTTTATTTAAATGTGTATGGTATGCAAAAAACATTTCCACCATCATGAAATCTCATTGTTTTGAAGCTTATTTTTCTAATATTAAATGGTTATTTTCAAATAAAATGAATTTCAAAATATTGTGTTAACTTTTCTAAAACAAATATCTTCAAAGTGAAAAAGTTATTTTCCTCATGAATATTTTTAATGACATTTTTAGGGTATTTAAATTCATCAATGATAGTAAACCTTCATTATAATTTAGATACACTAGGGATATGTTTTATTGATATCACCCTTTTTATTTATTTTTATGTTTTCTGATCAGCTTGATTGGGAATGTACTATTTTATTACTATTCACTATATTACTCTAGATGGTTTATGATTATGTTTATTTGAATGGGATATGTAATAACATTTAGTATATTATATTTTCAATATCATTATTTTTGTGGATTATGATTCACCCCTTTCATTTACAAGATGTACAGAACTTAGTAAGTGGTTGGTGGGGCCTAGTTATAAATATCACCTCGATGCATCCACAAGTTTCATGAGACAATTCATTTGAAAAAATTAGATGGGGTTTTATCTATAGTTTTAAAGTGTCTTTTGAAAGGTATTGAGAGTATATTTAAAAAGATTGGAATTATTAATTCCCCCATTATGGTATTAGTTATTATTTCTTTTTGGAATATTCAATTAGTTAGAATATCCATGGATAATTTTTAATACCATGTCATTATTTATAGGGATTAATAATTCATTATTTATTCCTGACATATTATAATCAAATTATTATTTAAATGACATGTTTTTTAGTTATTTTCCTTTCCATGTTGATTATGATTATTTATTAATTATAGATTATATTGTACATGTACCCTTATTTAGAATCTTAGCTCAGCCCTTTCTTATGTTTTATTTTACCTAGGATACTAAGAAGTGTTTTATGATTGGTATGTAGAGATATACTAAGGGGAATAATGATGTTCTTAAAAAATACTTTGATAATTATTTGTCTTTAAATGTATATGAAATTAAATAATAGATATATTTTATCAAGACTACTAAAATATTTGGTCCTTTGGGATGTGATTCATTGTATCTAGTACCAATGTAATAAAGTACACACCATATCTGAGCTACTTTGGTCATGTTATTTACATTATGATATACAAATGAAGAGAAAATGAACAACCATTTTTCTTGTAGAAAATAAATGAAAGTAGACTCATAGAATTTCTCATATATTCAATTCAATGTAAACAAAACATTAAACACCCTATAATAGAAGGATAAATATCATTGGAGAAGGAAGGAGATCCTAGTTTTAAATTCATTCTTATGAAGGAGATATGGGGTGAAAAATTTGGGAAGAAACATATAAGGCCGTGAGGAGAAAATCATAATTTTCATAATTTTTAAGAGGCATATAATTTGGATATATAAATATCCAAACCATGCTTCAACCATTCTGTTCGATCTATCTAAGAGGAAATCAAGATGTGTGGTTTGTCTGGATGCCTGTAGGGTTTGAAACAACATTCATTATCCATGGAGTTGCCTCTATCTGAGGGGGCTTGAGCCACACAGTTTCATAGGCCATCCATAAATGATTTTCTAACCATCCCCACCCTCCAACAGACCACATTATTAATTAAAAAAATTAGTGCTAATGATGTTCCAACCGTGCACCTTGCACTAGATGGCCAATTTTCCCCATTTTCATGTCCTGAACCCACATGACACTCCCGAGTCTTTTCTTACTCACTAGAGGTATTACATTATCCATATTAAATGGAGTTAAACAAAAATATAATAAAAAATATATCTTATCTGATGTTTAGGGTATTACCTAAACTATATAAGGCCTCTAATAATGTCTTTTTAAATAATATGAAAATAATTCAGTGATGCTAAATATTTTTGAATTTATTGAATATATGAAATTTTTTACAGACTTAGTTAAAATTGTTTTTAGTTTTTATGTTTTAATTAAATTGGAAATTAAATCTAGATAGTGCCATTATTTATGTTCTGTTTTCACTATTTCATGCTAGGAAAATAGCAATGAAAAGTGACCATGACACTTTCTTCATACGATTGGTCAGATCACATGTGTGAAAATGTAGAATAGTTCTAAAGTTACTATAATAAGGGGTAGATACTATTCCTATCATGGTCAAAGTACTTATTGTATACATAGAGCACAAATGACTACTTGAAAAAAATTTCCAATGACAGTAACAAAATATCATGGTGAAAATACTAATCATATAAAGGTCTCCCAACATACTTCATGATGACCAATAACTTACCATGTCACCCAGAGTCAATCTAGTGACCAAGAAAACTCCTAACCTTCCATGTGGCCACCTTATACAACCGACCACTTGGTCACACTCTTCCCAAGGTCGACGTACTGATCATTAAAATATTGATCAACCTACCATTCCTGGATTTCTTGACCTACCACATGGGGAGTTTCCATGTGATAGAAAATCTATTCTAAAACCGACTATAGCCCACCATTCATGGTCGACCATGAAATAGAAACCCAAACAACCACAAAGATGAAGATCAATCAACCATGGTATTCCCAGACCTATGACCGTCCATCTGCATGTTATCAAACATAGACCCAATCTTCATCTTCTTCCAAGGACATCTGAATGTGAAAAGATTATGCATACATGAAACCCTTATACAGACCATAGTTTCACCATGGATCCCTATAACACCCATCCATAATTGATAAAGCCTATTTAAGGATAGACAACTGATGATCTGTAACTGATTTGAGATGATTGGTTTGAAACTAAGGGTTTGTGGAAAATATGAACCTCTATTGATCCAGAGTTTTGATTTTGACACAACCAAGAGAATCCGAAATAACTGGCCCTGATCTGAACAAAGGACTAATGAAGTAGGAACTTAGAGGGATAGTGTATATTAGAACATATCGAATTTTATGTTGAATGCATATTGTAGGTAGACACAATCTCATTACTAATCTGATGACTAATAATCTAAACCCTTGATTGAAATAGTACTGAAGATTCAATCCAAACTAAAACTCACTGAGGATGAACATAAATTCCAACCATCAAAGCCAGTTATAAAAAGCTATCCAGATTCGAAATGATTGATGAAGGTTCATCTAGGAATGATAATCATCTTACTATAAGTTAATATTTTTTATATGAAGAGAAAAGATTATGGGCCCTAAAACCTTCCCCACACACCTATCATAGTATTAGAGGAGATTCACATATAATTTTTGATGAAATTAACTAATTAATGTTCCCAATTAAATACAAATAGAACCATCCTACTCACACCACCTTAACAATATCCTTTTATTCCAACCCCAACGAAAACCGAGTCCATCACCCTCATTAAACTTGAGAAATAATGTTCATATTCTATAATACTATAAATATCGCAATCAAAATATAGATCAACACACCCAATTACTCAAACTGATACAAAGATTTACACTAAAAATCATAGAGCTAATTTGAAACCCTCACATATTTCATCAAGGCTGAGATCTCCCTCCTATCTTGAATCTGATTTTCACTTCATTAAGTTTCACCACCAAATTCAAGCTCCACCTCATTTCGATTAAACCAAACCCTATTTCTAGATAATACAATCTCAATAAAGGTTGAGATAAACCTATTTTATGAGATATGATCGATCTAATGTGATATAGTCTAATACATAGTATATATCACCCCTTTAATCCTGACATCCATGGTCTATTACTTTTTTTTGATGCCCTTAGGATGTTTGAAGTCTAAAAGATAGCACGTGTATCACTAAAATATTCATGTGAGAATTTTGTATACCACTACACCATAAATTAGTGTATCATATCAACTCATTTTCATATTTAAGGAAAAAAATATCCACCATGGGAAGATTTATGAATATTCACTCAAACTGAATCTATGTAGAAGATTAGATATGATATGTGGAAATGATCCAATGAAGATCAATTCTCCACTAAAAAATTATTAGAGAAGAAGCAATGAGATATTTTGATACTTATAAATAATTCCCCTCCCACATTTTTGGAGATACTTGGAATCTTTTTATTATTTCTTGGGTTTACTATAATTATCTCACACTTTAATTCCATTCAATTTTCCTCATTTTTAGGATGTTCTCTCCTCCCCAATTTATTTATCTTGTATTAATCTCTATGATGAAATCTTGATCTCAAAACTCCATGATCATAGAGAGATATCACCAAGTGACTGATCGAAGGGTTGTTACAATTAAATTATTGAATTTAATTATTTCAAATTTCAACATATTTATCTGATTCTAGTTAAAAAGTAAAGGTGGGTTGTGGTGGAATAAATTTCCAATCCACATTTTTTAATAACACTACACTACTATAATAGTTGTAATTCAAAGTATCAATCCATTTAGATCTCACCTTCTTCAAGTTATTTGGTTCATTTGATTTAAATAATGGTTTGTGATTGATTCTAGGTGAGTGGGTAAGAACATTCACTTAATTGAGAGGTTTTATTTCCCATCCCCTAAGAATAATATTGGTATTAGTTGTTAGCTTTATTATTCTTGAGATAATGAGAGGTTCCATACAAAAATATAATTGTGGAGAGTGTTCAAATGAATGATATTGATTATATTAATTGAATTCATATATTTATTAAAAATTAAAATGATGATTGAATCCAGTGGAATTCATCCTTAGAGAATATATATTTATTCCTTAACCTATTGTTGTTTTTTTATTTCCATTTTTAATTCATAAAATACAAAACCAAACCAATATTATTTTCACCTATATACTTCTATAAAAATTAATAAAACAAAATAAATATACATTAATTGATTAACATTATGAAAAATCAACACATGACTCCCTGAGAATGACCCTGGACAGTACCACTAGATTTCATTCTAGCTTAACAATTTTTTTTTGTGTACGAGACACATGAAAACCTCTTCATATTAATGGGAATGACCGCATGGTTAAAAAATTCCTCAAACCTATGAGTTTGTGTTACTCCTAGGACATTTTCACTATATTTTAATATCTCTTTACTTGGCCCATATTATATTGAGTGTCAGATATGGTTGAATAAAAATGTTTGTAACTCTATGTTGGTTGATGCTCCTAATCATTTGTTTAATTACTTGAAAATATTCCTATTGGTAATTACCTACACATGGATCACATTGTATTTTTCAAACATGATTATTTGGTTGGTCACCGAAGGGTTGACTCAATTATGGATGTCAATGCTTTGTGGAGGATACTATGTCAGTTACAACAGAAAAGGTTAGATAAGTATGAGGGAAGTGTATCTAATTTGGATATAGAGTGTTGGTTAGAGGATCTCAATATCAACTTTATGTTAATCCATTCTAGGTTGAAGTATTAGGTTCCACTGATTATTTTACATATTCTAAGTGAATCACATTAGTAGTGTATATTGAATATTTTTGGGAGTGGATAGAGTCATATATTTCGTTGGATGATTTCAAAAGGTATCTTTATGAATAGTTATTACTATTGATTATTATATAATTGAATATGAAGGAGTTTCTATCCATTTATTATGGGATCTTGAGAATATAATCACTCATTATTTTCTTTATGTACCTTGTTCGCTTCATCATCAACCTTTTACCAGATTAGGAGTTCAAGGTGAGTCACCTCAAGAAGGCATTGCATCCCATAATTTGGTAAGTGATCTACATATTTAAATTAGAAACATATATAGAGGTGAAGAATAATGTAGAGGTGATAAAACATATTAATTTTCAGTCTCTATCATCTTGGGATGGGAGACATCAGGGATTCCAAAGCGGTATTGAATCAGAGGTAGGGTATTTAACATTATTTCACTTACTGTTTTAACAAGTGGAGAATTAATCCCAACCCTCTTATTTAAATTCCACGGAGCTATATATTCATATATATCTACTTATATATTTAATAATGTGTAATTTACCTATATAGGTCATGGTCATTGTTTATTTTCGTTCCTTACCATCCACTAGGACCAAATCAGTTCATACAATCAACTTTTATTTTAGCCTCATTAGTAGTTTCAATATAGGTTGCATCAGTAGTAGGGACAACAAGATTATATTCTGATAAGAGGAGATGGATGTGGTAGATTTTATCCCCACGATGACCTTTAATCTTAGGGACATAGGGCTAAGCATGACATTGGAGGTGGTCATCAGTAGGGATAATGAGTCAAAGTATTTGGATTTGGATAGTTGCATTATATGGAGGCACCAAGACTAGATATTCCAAAATATTTTTCATGGTACTAATTTATTTAAAATAATCTTACAATTTTATTACACCTTCCTTATTCTAGACCTCAGGAATAAATGTGGAAATTGTTCTATTTCCACTAGTGTTACCTACTCTTTTTTAAGGTTAGTAAATTTTACATGATGTATACTAGGACTATGAGCTAATGTTGGGGAAACATCAATAATCATAGATATTTTTTTATTTCTATATATATGTCCCTAAAAGGTAATTATTAGAATTTAATTGTGGTATTTCACATGTGTAATCATCGTATGCCTCTAGTGGAGTGTATTGTTCTATAATGAGTGGGGATAATGTGTGATATTAATTATTGAGAGAATTCATTGGTTGAGTTTAAGATGTTTAGAGAAATTATTGTCCTATGTGGTAGCTCTATCTTTGGGTTTGGTAGAGGTGAATGTGGGAGAGTTTCCCATAGTTTTGGAGGATTTATTGTAACACCCTGAGATTTTATGAGATATATTCGTTTTAATTTCATTTATATCTTCTATTGTACGCTGCACCAAGATTATCTTGTACTGTATGCAAAACTGTATTAGCTTGCAGTATACGCTACACCATTCTTGGATCATGTGACACACAATTTCAAGTTCGTTTGGTCGAAATTATTCTACGCAACATTTTGTATAGATTTTGTTTAATGTATAAATGAAATATGTTTTGATTATGTTATACGAAACACCAAACGAAGGTTTCACTACACGCAGCCCTGACTTGGCTTGCACTACATTCAATAAAGACCTTCCTCGATAGTGTGTGTAGTATGCAATACCAAGTTTCACTTAACGAGATATTATTATAAACTAGCCAATATGAATAGTAATACCCACTTTTTGAAATTTTATAAATTTTAAAATGGACTTCATTTTTTTATTCATAATATTGAAATTAGCCTAGGGTGAATTTTTGGTATTTTTCTGAAAACATTCAATTTTTGATGAATAGTGAAAACACTAGGTTACTATTTAAAAACCGAATTTTTATTTAAATAATTATTTATTTTATTTAAATTTATTTTAGGTCAAAATTGATACATAATAACTATATAAGTTCAATGTAATTGATTGGAGTCATTTTATAATAGTTTTAGATATATAAAAATTTTATTGAAATTTTCACCGTCTTTTACCTGCCTCCTATTGGAATTTGAAAATTTACATAAAACTTAATTTTACCACTTCTGTGAGTGGATTTTTGAAAATTCGAGAGACACAGTTAATATCAAGGATTAAAATGTGTTTCAATAAGATAATTTTTTTGGTGAATAGTAACGTTTTACTTTTATTTACCACGGTTAATAATAAATATAGTAATTAAGGGTAAAAATGATATTATTATTACCCTAACGCATGTCCTAATTCTATTTGATAAGTGTAATTAGACCCAACATAACCTTATAAATAAAATATTATCATTTAGTTCCACATGGATTCGATTAGGACATTTATTATTATTTTATTTAAAGAAGAGTTAAAATAGTTAAAATCAATGTTTAATAACTAAAATATTTTTAATATAGGTTTATAAATAATATAAATTCTACTATAAATATTAATTAGAAAGATACAAATATTTTATACATAATGGTATTTCATTTATAATTTTTATACATTAAATAATTTAATTTACTTATGACACAATGATGATGCAGTAATTACCCTATTAAAGAAATATTATCATAATTGGTGTTATAAATACCAAAATAAATGTAATTTTAGACTTTTTATAAATTAAACTAATTTTTTAGGTTAATATTATATGTTAGTATTTATTCAATTAACTTTTTTAGAACTAATCATGCATTTATAATTTTCTAAAAAATCAATTACCAAATAGTGTCTAAATTGACATAAAATAGTTTTTAAAACAAATATTATATTATTAATTGATATTCTATTCCTAAAAATCTAAGGTTTGGCCAAATTAATTAGATAAGGTTATATATATTAATAATGAATCATTTGGGGTTATTTTGGCTTGTTATAGTATGTTTATTAACCATATAGTGTAAGCAAACAAGAAGACACAGTAAAAGTTAAATTATTTAACTTAGAGTTAAATATAAATGATAAGGTTAAAATAGTAACCTAAACTTGTCTAAAACCTACTGGTTGAAATTATTTAGACCCCTACCCACTTTATCTTTGAAATAAATCAATTTGGAGCTATTATAAACTGAATATTACTTTATTATAAAATAATATTTTAAGTTTTTCCAAAGGTGCCCCTCTCCTCCCTTATAAAAAGGGCACCCCTTCCCTCTTCTCTTCACACCCTTTTGAGCCTTGAAGATCGAAAAAACCCTGATAATTACTCTTATAAACCTCTCTAGTTATATCATAGAGGTTCTGGTATTCTCAAAAGACCATCTCTAGTGCCCTATGAAGAAGCTCATAAGAGGTGCGTCGAAGAAGAGGTAATCTCTTCTACTGATTCTTTCAAGTTTCTTTCTTCTTCAAATTTTTCTTCTTTAGTTGTTTCATTATAAAGTAATAACATAAGTATAAATAATATACTGATATGTTATTATAAATATTAAACAACCCCATTTATCCTTCTATCCATCCTACGGAAAACGAAATCACCATGTGAGCATACGTACGGAATACCGTCTCCACGCCATGGTGTAATCTGTTTTTCCACCACCACCTTGATTGGATGGGTATAATGGTGTAAAGAATAACTATATATTGTTATTATAACATCATAATTATTCTAAGAAATTATTTCATCCACTCCAATTCCAATCAATAAATATGGGAATGATATCATCGCTCGTGCGTACGTATTGATTACCGTCTCCACGACGCGATGAGATTCATTTTCCATGTTAACAATTAAAGAATGATTATAAAGTATATATAATATGTAATCATGAAATATATGAAATAATAATGCTACTGGATTTTTGTGTATATATATATGTATTTCATCTACTTAATTCCATTCAATTCAATAAGGATACGAAAAACAACGTTCATGCGTACGTACGGCCTACCGTCTCTATGAACTGTGTATTTCTTTCCATTTATCGATCTATTATATATATGTATATTCTGAATATATATTATATATAAATCATTTTTTTATTCTGTAATTATGTAATCATGATCTAAATAATCATATTAATAATTACAGGTCAAAACATGGATGATAAATGAAACAATTTTACCCAAAACGCTGCTTTAACATGGAATTGACAAATGAATAGAGAATATAAAGTCGTATGTGAATCATATATGATATCATAAATATTACTATGGTTCTATTACAAGTTAATAATATGTTTAAACCCACTATACAGGAGTCTCATACACATATAAAAGAAATTGGATATAAGGTATGGGATAACTGTTCCAATTTCGTTCTTATCCGAGATTATTTATTCCTAAGTATTTACTGGGGTTATATTTTTCATCCATGTCCATAAAAAATGTTTTTCATAATGTGTTTAATATTCTTCCATGTATGTTTATAGTCATGTTTACCTATCCTTGACTTTTACTTTGTGTTATGGAAGGAATCTTTCTTCTATTTACCATATGTGGTACTTTTTGACTTTTCCGTTAAAAGTACGAGGAGAATGTTTTTTAACTTATATGGCATGAGAGGATTTTTACGGTTTAATAACAAATTATTTTCATGAAGCATACTATACAACATTTCATGAATAGTTTCAACAAAATCCCTTTCTTTTAAAATTTCATGGCATTTTGTGAAAAGAAAAATGATTTTTGAATAAGAAAGGATATTTTCCTCCTGAATTCCTTTCAAATGTTTTATCAAAACCATTTTCCATCTAAGATGAAATTATTTCATATGTATATGTTTCATGTATAATGTCTCTATTATTTACATGGTTTGATTCTTCTTATGATAAAATTATATCCATTTATTTTATATGGATTATGTTATGATGGGATGATGTTTATAAAACCCATTTTATTCTTTGGGTTATGATGAATGATTTATGTCTATGTTGTGGCACATGTAAGAATGATTTCATTATGAGATGGGTGGGACCTATGTCTCCCTCCAATGCATTGGGTAAAGATTTATATCTCATGAGATAGACATTGCTGAAATGGTAAGTTAATACGGTTTAGTGATACAGGACTGGAATGGGGAGTCAACTCGATTCAGAAAGGGACATTGTCCACTAAGATGGTCTTGGCAGTAATACCTTGGATACTATGGAAATTATATCATGTTCTTAATGGTTTTCCACAATTACATGTTTTATTCCCACGCTATTTTATCATGATTCATGTTCCTCTATGATATATGCCTTACGTACTTCCATGATTTATGTCTTTTCTCAAGATTTTGATGTTTATATTTTATGTTCATGGGTTTGCATTCAAATGTTTATGGATTGTTTTATGTTCTCTATGCTTACCCTTACTGAGCATTTGAGCTCACCCTTTTTATGTTTTCTTTTCCCCAGGATATAAAGAACGGTTTTAGGTAAGAAAACAAAAAGGGGAAGATCATTATGGGAGATGTTGATGATCTTTCACCATGATTAAAAGATTATTTTTCGAGTTTCCAAAGACACTAAACTATTACTGTCCTTGTGTATTTGTTTCTGTTATGTATTAAGTATTCTGAAAATGTAATGTAATGTCTATGTACGTCAAGTACGGGTATCTACAGTTGGTATCAGAGGAAAGGTTTAGTCAACCTTTGGAAACTAGGATGCGAAAACTTTAGTGAGATCCCTAGAGATATTTCTAAGGTATGTCTAGGGATGTCCCTAAGGTTAAGTTTAAGTGTAGGTTATAGTCCTAGAATTATGGTAAAAATCATAGAATTAACCGTAATATGTTATATATTGAAGGTACTCCCCCTTTATTATTTTGTTTTACCTAACATGATTTTTTCCTCTCACACTATTCTTTTTGGGTTTTAGACGATGGCTGGAACTCAAAGGAACCGTGTTGATAAATGTAATGGACAATGCAATGGTTTTACTTCTGAACAAACCAATGTTATGGGAGATTGTGTGCAAAATATTATTACTATACTTACAGAAGATATGAATCATTCTAGACTTCCAAATGAGAATAGAAGGGAACAATATTCTATTGAGTCCTTCATGAGGCAACGTCCACCGTCTTTCAATGGGTCTTCTGATCCACTTGTTGCTGAACAATGGATCAGTACCATTGAAAAGATATTTTCCATACATCACTGTTCAGAACATGAATAATTCATTTTAGCTGTTTACCGTTAAGAAGGTGAAGCAAACCAGTGGCATAATCTAATTAAGAATACAAGGCCCTAATATGAAATTGAATCCATGGAATGGGATGAGTTCAAGAACTTATTTATTAGTAAGTACTTCCCTCATATTCTTAGAACAAAGATAGAAAAGGAGTTCCTTGATCTTAAGTAGAAGGATGATGAATATGTTGGTATATATGAAGTGAATTTTACAAGACTTGCAAGGTATGCATCTAGCTTTATCATCCAACCTGAAAGTAATGTTGATCGATTCATTAGTGGCTTAAAAACAAGTCTTTGAAGGGCATTAGCTATAAGAGACTTCAGTATCTATGAAGAAATTGTGAGTTGTGCTATCAAGGTTGAACTGGAAGTTGGTGTAACATATCCATCTCATGGGTTTGATAAGAAACGAAAGATGGAGTTCAAGGAAAAACCTCATAACAATGGTGAAAAGAAGGTAAATGTTTCTTTATACTCAATGTGTGGAAAGAAGCATGGTGGAGATTTTCTAAAAGGTTCTAGAAAATGTTTCAAGTGTGGGAAAGAAGTCCATCAAGCAGCTGAGTGCCGAAGTAATGGGAAAAAGGATTCTAATGTCGTGAATAGAGAAAAGGCTACAGAGAACGCTCCACCAACACTTCAATGCTTCAAGTGCAAGGAAATGGGACATTATGCCAATCAATGCCCTAATCCAAGGGTTAATGGTGATCAACATGAGAAACCACTTAAGGAAAAGGATAAAGTAAAGTCACATGCGATCACTATTGGTGATGTTGAGTATGAAAATGAAGTAGTGGAATGATTATGTGTTTATGTAATGAGATTACAAAATAATTTTGTAGAATCTAATTTATAGTAATGTGGAATATTGGAATATCTATGTATTGGTTTATTATGATTTTAAATAATTAGATGGTACCGGTAACCCTGAAATGTAATTCAAATATTTTGGAAAGAAGATGATATGCGCATAATGAAAGGATAAGGAAAAAATAATATTAATGAGCTCATGACTGATATAAGGACAAGGTGATATCATGGTTTGAGTATATTGAAATTTTGGGATTTTGGTACGTGGAAAGAGTTACCTTTTGACAGTATTCATGTTTTCACTATGGTTATATGGTAATTAATGTTGCAAGAGAATACAATATTAAGGTATTCACATGTTTGGAATGTGATCAACAAGATATATCTTATGATATATGGCGGATAAATGATGGTATTCACATGCTTGGTTAATGAAATTTCTAGTAATCGTTTTCTTTATACTATGAGATTGGAAAGATGTATTTTGGATAAGTATGAAGACTGGAATGGATTATGTCGGACATAAGATAGTATTGTTTAAGGATAGAACCTTTTTTTTGATATTATTTCTGAAATGTTATAATAGTATAGTTTTTGAAAAAAGGACAACCTGCCAGACGGGCGACAACCCGTCGCGTCGGACAAGGTTTCATGAATCAAACCCACAACCGAAGTGAGATAGACCTTTTTTTCCTACCAATGGCCTACAGGAAGTCCCTGGTTAGTATAAATTAGTTTTATTTTATTAAGTGGTATGATAGATGAATTATAAGTCCATTTTTGGAATCATATACTATTAACCTCACCATAGATGGACTTATGTATATTTGATAACTTTTACTAACCTTTTATTTGAGACATATGGAATGACCCATCATTCTATCATATGATCTGATAACACTTCATGAATGACAAATTCAACTCCATTTCTTTAACATATGATGTAGAAATTGTTCAGGGCACGAACAACGGTGAGATTATACCGAAATAAAGTAGGTATTTCTTCTAATTCAAATTCTTCAACTTTAGAGAAATGATCTTGAAAACCAAAAATGTTGTCCTAGTGCCCTTATATCCGATTAATCAGATGGTACCTTGGATAATCACAAATTTATGGCTTTGTGATTGTTGGCTATTTCATAGACATGTTCTATACCACTCTCCATCAGAACTTGATGGTTAGATTTCTCTTCCATATCCATATTTTCACCTATGTTATCTTATGTGGAAACCCAGTGATTAGTTAGTTTGGGTAACCGTTACATTTCATACTTTAGTTTTTAAAGATATGTTTTGGAATTCCTTTTTACGATGCGGGTTTCTATGAAATAAACTCTCATGTAATAAACCATTTATAAACCTTGCGAATTTTGAGGGCGAAATTCATTTTAAGGGGGGTAGAATGTGACACCCCGAGATTTTATGAGATATATTATTTTTAATATATTTTATATTTTATGTTGTATGCTACACCAGGATTACCTTGTACTATATCCAACACCGTATTAGCTTATAGTATACACAACACTATTCTTGGCTCGTGTTACACACAATTTCAAGTTCGTTTTGTGGAAATTATTCTACGCAACATGAAGTATAGATAGTGTTTAATGTATAAATGAAATATGTTTTGATTATGTTATACACAACACAAAACGGAGCTTTCACTACACGAAACCTTGACTTGGCTTGCATTACATGCAATCCGACCTTCCTCGATAGCGTGTGTAGTACACAATACCGAGTTTCACTAAACGAGATATTATTATAATATTATTATGAACTAGCCATTATGAATAGTAATAACCACTTTTTGAAATTTTATAAATTTTATCATTCAAAATGGACTTCATTTTTGGATTCGGAATATCGAAATTATCTATGGGTGGATTTTTGGTATTTTTCTGAAAACTTTCAATTTTTGATGAATATTGAAAACACTGGGTTACTATTTAAAAACTAAATTTTTATTTAAATAATTATTTATTTTATTTAAATTTATTTTAGGTCAAAATTTATACATAATGACTATATAAGTTCAATTTTATTCATTGGAGTCATTTTTTAATGATTTTAGATATATAAAAATTTTATTGAACTTTTCACCGTCTTTTACCCACCTCCTTGGAAAATTTGAAAATATACATAAAACATAATTTTAACACTTCTATGAGTGGAATTTAGAAACTCTGAGAGACACAGTTAATATCAAGGAGTAAAATGTGGTTCAATAAGATAAAAATAATTTTTGTGAATAGTAACTTCTTAATTTTATTTACCACGATTAATATTAAAGAGGGTAATTAAGGGTAAAAATGATATTATCATTACCCTAACACATGTCATAATTCTATTGGATAACTGTAATTCGACTAAGAACGACCTTAGAAATAAAATATTATCATTTAGTTCCACTTAGATTATATTAGGATATTTATTATTCTTTTATTTAAAGAAGAGATAAAATAGTTAAAATCAAAGTTTAATAACTAAAACATTTATAATATAGGGTTATACAGAAGATAAATTCGGCTATAAATATTCATTATAAATATAAAAATATTTCATACATAATGGTATTTTATTTTTAATTTTTAGACATTAAATAATTTAATTTATTTACGACACAATGATGATGTAGTAATTTTCTTATTAATGAAATATTGACATAATTGATGTTATAAATATAAAAATAAATGTAATTTGAGACTTTTTATAAATTACACTAATTTTTTAGGATAATATGACATGTTATTATTGATTCAATTAACGTTTTTCGAACTACTCATGCTTTTATGATCTTGAAAAAAAATCAATTACCAAATAGTGTCTAAATTTACATAAAATATTTTTTAAAACAAATATTATATTATTAATTTTTATTCTATTCATAAAAATATATGGATTGGCCAAATGACTTAGATAAGGTTATATATATTAATAATGAACCACTTGGGGTTCTTTTTTCTTGTTATAGTATGTTTATTGATCATATAGTGTAAGAAAAAAAGAAGACACGTTAAAGTTAAATTATTTAACTTAGAGATAAATCTAAATGATAAGGTTAAAATATTAACCTAAACTTGTCTAAAAACTATTTGTTGAGCGTATTTAGACCCATACCAACTTTATCTTTTAAATAAATCAATTTGGAGCTATTATAAACCGAATATGACTTTATTATAAAATAATATTTTAAGTTTTTCCAAAGGTGCCCCTCTCCTCCCTTATAAAAAGGGCAATCCTTCCCTATTCTCTTCGCACCCTTTTGATCCTTGAATCTCAGCCAAACCCTGACAATTTCTCTTCTCATCCTCTCTAGTTTTATCATATAGGTTCTGTTCTTCTCAAAAGATCATCTCTAGTGCCCTAAGAAGAATCTTAAAAGTGGTGCGTCCAAGAAGAGGTAATATCTTCTACCGATTCATTCAAGTTTCTTTCTTCTTAAAATTATTCTTATTTAGTTGATTCATTATAAAGTAATAACATCAGTATAACTAATATACTGATATGTTATTATAAATATGAAACAACCTCATTTCATCTTCTATCCATCCTACGGAAAAGGAAATCACCGCGCGCGCGTTCGTACGGAATACCGTCTCCATGCCGTGGTGTAATCTGTTTTTCCACCACCACCTTACTTGGATGGGTATAATGGGCTAAAGAATAAAACAATATGGTTATTATAACTTAATAATAATTCTAAGATATTATATCATCCACTCCATTTCCATTCAACAGATATGGGAACGATATCATCGCTCGTGCGTACGTATGTATTAACGTCTCCACGATGCGATGAGATTCATTTTCCATGTTAACAATTCAAGAATTATTATAAAGTATATATAATAAGTAATCATGAAATATTAGAAATAATAATGCTACTGGATTTATGTATATATATATGTATGTCATCTACTTAATTCCATTCAATTCAATAAGGAAATGAAAAAAAACGTTCATGCATACGTACTACCTACCGTCTCCATGAACGGTGTTATTCTTTCCATTTATAGATCTATTATATATATGTATATTATATATAAATCATTTTTTATATTTTGGAATTAAGTAATCACAATCTAAGTAATCATATTAATAATTACAAGTCAAATCATGGATGATAAATGAAACGATTTTACCCAAAATGCTTCTTTAACATGGAATTGACAAGTGAACAGATTAAATAAAGTCATAAGTGAATCATATATGATATCATAAATATTATTATGGTTTTGTTAAAATTTAATAATATGTTTAAACCCACTATAAAGGAGTCTCAGACACATATGGAAGAAATTGAACATAAGGTAAGGGAAAACTATTCCAATCTCGTTCTTATCTGAGATTGTTTATTCGTAAGTATTTAGTGGGGTTATATTTTTCATCAATTCCCATAAAAAATGTTTTTCATAAAGTGTTTAATATTTTTACATGAATGTTTAAAGGCATGTTTACCCCTCCATGACTTCTATTTTGTGTTATGTAAGGAATCTTTCTTTTGTTTACCATATGTGGTACTTTTTGAATTTTCTGTTAAAAGTACGAGGAGAATATATTTTTAACTTATACAGCATGAGCAGATTTTTACAGTTTAATAATGCCTTATTTTCATGAATCATACTCTACAAAATTTCATGAATATTTTCAACAAAATACTTTTATTTTAAAATTTCATGGAATTTTGTGAAAAGAAAATGAATTTTGAAAAAGAAAGGATATTTTCCTCAAGAATTCCTTTCAAATGTTTTATCAAAACCATTTTCCATCTAAGATGGAATTATTTAATATGTGTATGTTTCAAGTATAATGTATCTATTATTTACATGGTTTGATTCTTCTTATGATGAAATTATATCCATTAGTTTTATATGGATTATGTTATGATGGGATGATGTTTATGAAACCCATTTTATTCATTGGGTTATGATTAATGATTTATATCTATGTTGTGGCACATGTAAGAATGATTTAATTATGAAATGGTTGGGACCTATATCTCACTCCAATGCATTGGGTAAATATTTATATCTCATGATATAGACATGGCTAGAATGGTAAGTTAATACGGTTTAGTGATACATGACTGGAACGGGGAGTGAACTCGATTCCGAAAGGGACTTTGTCCACTAAGATGGTCTTGGAAGCAATGCCTTGGCTACTATGGAAATCATATCATGTGCTTAATGGTTTTCCACAATTACAAGTTTTATTACCATTCTATTTTATCATGATTGATGTTCCTTTATAATATATGCCTTACATACATCCAAGATTTATGTCTTTGCTCAAGATTTTGATGTTTAGATTTTATGTTCTTGTTTTTGCATTGAAATGTTTATGGATTGTTTTATGTTCTCTATACTTACCCTTACTGAGCATTTGAGCTCACCCTTTTTATGTTTTCTTTTCCCCATGATATAAAGAAAGGTTTTAGGTAAGAAAACAAAAAGGGGAAGATCTTTATGGGACATTTTGAAGATCTTTCACCATGATTAGAAGATTACATTTCCGAGTTTCCAAAGACACTAAACTATTACGGTCCTTGTGTGTTTGATTTTGTTATGTATTAAGTATTCCACAAAAGTAATTTAATGTATATGTACATCAAGTACGGGTCTCTACATTTATCGAACGATTTTCCCAGAGGATGTGACTCTACCCCTATAAGTGATATAAATTTTTTTATAGAATTATATCCTGGTGACACACCGATTCTGATAGATCCTTATCATATGGAACCCTATGAGATGTAGAAGTTGAGGATTCAGATTGATTATTTTATATATAAGATTTTTAACTGGCCTACTGTATCCTTATGGTGTGTTCCAATATCATTTTTCCTAAAGAAAAATGGTGGTTTGATGTTTCTTATAAACTACTAGTGATTGAATCGAGATAATTTCAAGAACATATACCCACTATTAAGGATATATGATTTATTTGACCATTTAAAGGGATCTAATTAGTTTCTAAAGATTGATATATGGTCAATATTTTACCGAATGGGATCAACATAGTAGGATTTACTAAAGAAAACTTTTAGATGTCATTATAGAAACTTTTAGTTCGTAGTTATTCTATTAGGTGTCATGAAATACATGACTATTTTCATTATACTCATGAATTCTATATTCCATGAGTTCTTTGACCAGTTCATGGTAGTTTTCCTCAATAATTTTTTTATAAAATTACGGATTGAGGAAGAACATTTTGAGCACCATATAGCTAGCATATAAGTCCTTTGATATCATTATAATTATAGAAAGTTGTTCTTGTAAAGGTTTTGGACATGAAATGTGCATTTTTTTAGGCATGTGGTATCCCAGTAGGGGGTGAAAGTTGATCTTTCAAAGATTAAGGTTGTTTTTCTAGGGTTGTACTCTAGAATATTGCAGAGGAATATAGATTCATTGGTATCATGTGGTATTATTAAATGTTTGTGTCTTATTTATCCCAAATTATATCCCCATTGGCCATTTTTAATAGGAATGATTGATATTTCATACGAATTGATCAGTGTGAGGAAGATTTCAACCACCTTAAGGAGAGGTTGATCAATTCTCCTATACTTTGGTTACTCAAGGGGGAAGTGATGTTTGAGGGTTTTTATGATAATTCTAATCTCAGTTTGGGATTCATATTAATGTAGTAATTGGAATTGAACTCATATAGGTCTAGGAAATTACCCCCATGAATGTAACAATACCACCAATGATCTTGAGTTGGTAGTATTAGTATTCTATATGAAATTATGACTGTATTACTTTATCAGGGAGATATTTATAGTCTATATATAACATAAGATATTTAGGTTTGTTTTCCAACAATAGTATCAAAATCCATGTTAGTGTAGGTGGATTGAATTATTACTAGACTACAACACTAAGATATCTTACACCATAGGGGAAGGGAATAGAGTAGTTATTGAAAATAGTAAGGAGATATTATTCAGGAGTCTAGGGATTCTTAAAGAGTTATAGAGGAGTGTTTAGTGATGAGTCATGATATGGGGGAGGCCAGTGGTGGAGGTTTCCTAATCTAGATTATAGTGAAATCCTCCATAATGTATCTGGTGGAGGAGTCTCTATGGGGAGACTCAATAGTAGACTTGATTCAAGATCATGTCTCCCATGATAATTCTCTAAAGGGAGGGTTGGGGGCTACATTGAATGGGATGTTATTTCATGGTATTTTATGTCTGGTTGGGGATGTGTGAGGATATTCTTAGTGATTTTTATATCTCAACCTTGGTAGTGAATCTTTTTATATTCAAGATATAACATATCTTATGGAGACATTCATTATGGATTCGGATAAAATGATTAGTAGTGAAGTTCATGTCATGATGCTTGATTATCCAGTAGGTGAAGGCCAATAATTGTGTCCCTAATTTTTTGTAGCCATTAGATGTTTCCATGTAAAATTAAGAGGAATTATTGATAGATATCATCACATTTTACCCCAATATTTGAAAGGGTATGGAACTATTTGGGTGGTCATGGAGAAGTTGAGAAAATTATCTCATTTCATAACCATCATGAAGTTAGGTACTTTGAATTATCTTTACATGAAGTATGTGGATGAGATAATAAAAAAATATAGGTTGATGAGGACTACGAAAAATAATAGAGACACTCATTTTATCTCAAGATTCTAGGGAGGCCTCTAAAATTATTTTTTCTCTCAGCAATTCTTTAACACTACTTTCCATCCACAGAAAGATAGGCAGGTGAATCATTCCATCCAAACATTGGAGGATAGGATAAGATCTAGTGTTCTAGATTTTAGTGGATCATGTTTGAATCACATGAATTTGGAATAGTTTTATTATAAAAATAACTACCATGATTTTATTTGAATGACCCTGATTAAGGAAATGTACGAGTGGGATTTTAGATATTCATTGTATTAGAATTTGGTTGGGGAGTATATTTCCCTTATACAAGATGTGGTTTAAAACGTAATAGAGAAGGTACAAATGATTCAAGAGATGATTAATGTGGTATAAGAATATTTGAAGTCATCTGTTTATTTGAGACGGAGACATCTAGAGTTCATGTTCAAAGACCTTGTATTCTTGAAGGTTTCCCCTCATAATTTATAATTGATGATTGGATGAAGGGGTAAGCTTTACCCCTAGTTGATTAGTCATTCTGAGGTGTTGGGGGCATATCAGTGAGGTGGAGTATTCATTTTCAATAATTATATAGTTGGAATAGATCTATAGTTTCATTCATGTGTTGAAATTTCACTGATATATCCAAAATTAGTCTCATGTTATTGATTAAGGGTATTTTTATTTTTAGGATTACACGATGTGCATGGAGTGGCTAGTTGAGATCCATGATCATCAGGATAAGGTGTTTCACAAGAAATTTATTCCCTTGGTTTGCATTCTATAGTGACATGGTGAGGTAGAAAAATATACCTGGAAAAATGAATCACAAATTCACACATAGTAACCTGAGCTATTTTGAACATGAATTTATTATTTAAGACGAATTGATTTTTTCTGATTTGTTTGATGGTTAATTGTTACTTGGGCCACCTTGTGAATTGAATAGTGTAATTAGATATGTTTGAGAGGTATCTATCATGGATTTTTGGGTTGGTGATTGTTTTTTGGATTTATTTTGATTCTTATGGATGGGAATTGTTTGAGTGGAACCTAATGTGAAAGGCCAATATTTTACATGAACTCTTCCTTTGTTCTACTTCATACTGTATGTGTTTTTTGGTATTATCAGATGGTTTGAGAAGACATATATTTTATAATTTTAGTTTTAAAATTATTATACGGTTTTATATGTGAATTGAAAATATTTGGTGATGTTTTATAATTTTGTAATTATGTTTTTTACATTTCATACTTTTGGTGAATTTTTGGATAATTATGTGATATTATGTATGATGTTTTCAGAATTATTTAAAGTATATTATTCTTATGTATCATATTTATTCTTATATATTGAAATTTTAAAAAGTAAATGTTCTTACATATTGAATATATTTACACATATTGTGAATTTTTCTTGGTATATTTTTATTATATATCATAATTGTTATTATGAATTATAATTTAGAAAAGTAAATCTTATTATGTATTTAATATATTCTAAATATGAAGTATTATCTTATGTATTATATTATACCATTTATACCATCTTAGGAATTTTATTTTATTAAATTAAATTATGTTATGCATTATTGGGGGAGTCGAATACATTACATTTGATATGGTATACATATTTATTTATTTTTTATAGTTTCTCAACATTGACCAAAATTATATTTCTAGATTTAACGTATAATTTTAAATGATAAAATCTTCAAATTAGTTTAATTATATGCTGATAATAATTATTTTTCCATTTCAAAATTAAAGAAATTATTAAATGAAATTATATTCTATTAAAAAACAATAATCCTTCATGATCAAAATAAATAAAAATTTTAGAATGTTTGACTATGTTTCAGGATGGAATGAATAGGAATATCTCTAAACTATGTGGAATCTATTATTATAAATTTTTATAATACCTTTAGTTTGACTATTTTACTTTAACAAAACTATATGATTAGAACCCCACCCTAAAATTCTAGTGAGATATTTTGTGATTGAATCTAGTCCATTCCTCATGAGTTCTAGAACTATAATCATCTTTCCATTTTTTAGTGTCCATATATAGTTAGTGGTTGAAGCATTTTTCATGGTATGGTAATCAATAAATATATATTATTTTGAATGAATCATGTAATTATCATTACATTATACCCTTTAATTAAATGGTATGTATCAACCTTAAAATTATGATAAATAATAGTTGGTGTATTGAAATTGAAGGGATGATATTATCACAAGATATTTCCTATCATTCCTACGATATTTCAATAATTCTTGTTCTATGTTTATATTGTGCATTCTTTTTCTTCCATGAGATCATTTTTTTGAAATTTTTTCCAATTATTGAATAACTATTGGAAAAACCTCTCTTAATTGGATATTGTATAAAATTTAGTAATAAATGTGTTTTTAGTGAATCTGAAAACAATATGATGCACTTGTTAGCCATTTATGATTTTCATGAAAAGAATTTCACAACATATGAATGCATATATTTAGTACTAGTATTTGTTGTGGGTTCTTGTATTTGTTGTGTGATGTGGTGTGGATCTTATAGATTCATGAGAGTATGTGATAAAATGTAACATGTTAGGAATAAAAAATAATAATATGGATGGGTAGGGCTACAATCTGATCCAAATTAAATGTGACTTGATATATACATATGTGATTCATGGGATTTTAGGATTATGTAAGGTATGGGAGTGCTAAGATGATCATTGTTGGCGATTAATAATGAAAAACTACCAGCAATGTAGTGTTGGATACCCTCTTTTCTATATTTTTTGATATTATTTTATTGGAAAAGATCTCTCTTGGTGGTGATTTTGGGTTGATTGTGATTTTTGACAAGGTTTGATATTGTTAGGAAAGACTTGTTAACAAAGGAGGCATGAAGAGTTAGAATTAATGTTCTACATGATCATGTGGATCCCATAACTCCCAATAGATCATGTAGAGTGTGTTTTTATGACCAATGTGGACATGACCTACTTGAAATCACGAGAGATTAAAGAGATCATGTGATCTCATCACCTGATCCATGCTAGTATAAGAGGTTATCATGATGAGATTACATGATGCAATTGAAGACACCATACAATTTACAAGGAATCTCATTAATGATTAAAATGAAGATCATGAAGTAAAATAGGTTGTAGATGAAGATACTTCTCACGATCATTTTAAATCATGCACCCACATGATTTTTATTTAATCTCATGACAAGGTCATGAAATGTAATGGAAGATATTGTTTCAACAATATATTTTCATTTGATCTCACAATGGGGTCATGTGAATCATAATAAGACAATTTCACTAATAACCACATGATTGTGATTTGATATTACGATTGGATCGTGTGATGTGCTAGAAGAAAATCATGTTGAATAAGGAAGAAGGAAGTGAGACATGCGACATGTCATGGAGTTATTTCATGAAATCCAAAATTGATCATGTGAAGTGCACGAGGGATTAGATGTGGAGGTGTAATGAATTTCTAACCATAATTTTCAGAGTTATGTTAGTGGATTTGTTCCTATAAATATTATTTAACCCTCCCTCAAAACCATATAATTTTTTCTTATGTGGTTTAATTCGAAGAAAAGAATTTTTCATGAGTAGAAAATGGACTTTTTCTAGAGTTAAATGCTCCATGTAATTAGTACATGGTCTCACGAAGGGATCTTGAAAACAATTCTTATGAAGGGAGTTATGTACTTTATGGCTTTTGGAATAGGTAGACCCTATAGAGTATAATGATAAATGTAATCAGTAGAGAGTTATAAAAAGGGATCTTATAAAGGGATCTTGAGAAGGTACCTTGAAAATGAAGTTATGTACTAGGTTTTTCTATGCATAGGACTACCCATTAGAGTCACACAAGTTTTATAAGAAGAATAAATCCTTACATTGGAGTCACAGAATCTACATGATTAGAAGAGGGACTCATGAAGGGTTCCATGGATGGGTATTGTGAAAGGGTATTGTAAGAACCCAAATCTTTGTTTCAGGTATGTTTTTCCTTTTCTGGTCGTTTTTGAGAAAAAGAGGAAAATCTGGAAATTTTCTAAGTACACGTCGTGTACTTTATAAGTACACACCGTGTACTTTGATGCAACACCAGGCCGTGTGCTGGCTATGTTCGGGCCACACACACGGTGTGTAGGGGAGATGTGGAGGCTGCTTAAAGTGGAGTATGGAAAGGCCAGGTACACTCCATGTACCCCAGAAGTATACTCCGTGTAATTTTTTTTCATTAAACAGACCGGGGTCACGCCTGACGGACATAACTTGCTTCTTCTTCAACTTCTTCATTCGAGAGAACTCGTACGACCACAAAACTTCTCTAAGCCCTAGAGCCTCCGTCCATTCTCCAAATCGACTTCCGTCAATTGAGTTAGAACCGCAGTGGTAAGCCCTTCCTTCTCTTAGATCTCTGTTTTCCAATTCCTCCTCTTTCTCAAGATATCGTAGGTTGAGAGTTTTGGATGTTTTCGCAGATCATCTACATTATAAGGAGAATCAATCATCGTGGTTCATGTATAGCGATCTCCTAGCATTGAGGTAGGTGGTTTTGGCCTTTCTATAAGAATTATTTGAATATTTTGTGCAATTACACCAATTCCCTTGAACGAGTTATTGTGTGTTTCCTATTTTTTCCCTTGTTGTTTGCCTACTTTTCTTGACTGCTTGATTAGAGGTAAATGCTTTCGAATAGGGTAATTTTTTACTCGGCTCTGGATGTTTTTCCATGCATGTTTTTCCTATTAGGGGTTTATCCAGTTGCCATTCCCAGTTGTAGGATAGTGGAACTAATGTAATATTATGCTCTTGTGCCTTAGAATGATACCCAAGTAGTTCTTGAGGTTTACTTGGGCCGATACATGCACTATGCATGTTTGTTTTACACATTGTTGTGAGAACCTATTGTAGTGGACCTTAGGGAGAATGGACGTAAGATCTTCTCTAGAGTGTCTTATTAATTCGATGTGAGACCAAAGGGGTAATTGAAGATGAGTTCTTCCTCATAGAGTCTGTAGTTCCTCGACACGGGCTACAGGGGGAATGAGACGTTTAGGGCTTCCCTAGAGAGCCTTTAGTACGATACGAGACCACAGGGGGAATTGATGGTGAGTGCTTCCTCAGAGAGTCTTTTCATCATCTAAACCATAGGGTCAAGACTATGTGTTCCTCCCATTGGGTTTCTAGTACTTGTAGGTTGAACCATAAGGTTTAGGCTGTGAGAACTACCCAGGGGGTTACATGTTGTTCTACTTGTTGATTGGATATTACTTGTGTGCTTTATATGCTAGACACTGTGGATTGTAGCTGTTGTGTGCTTTCCTATTTACTGCTTCCTGTACTTTTACTTTCCATGTATTCACTGACTATTAGGCGCATATCTTTGGATGGTTGCCTACTGGGACCTTGTCTCACACCCTGTTTGGGCCATGCTTTTAGGCCCAAACAGGCTATATTGTTGCAGGTATAGATAAGGAAAAGTTCCCTTCTACTTCAGGTACTTGACTTGTTGTGGAGCTGGAGAGCATGAGACCAAGCTATGGCTTCCGATGCTGAAGAATTTAACTGTTTTCTTTTTCACTTTGGTTCAGTATTGTATTCAGCATTGTGACATGTTTGGCTGATTTCCTAGACATATGTATCATGCATCATTATTATATATGTGTGCTCCAGTTTTCTTTTTTCAGTCTTCTACTGTTTATTTATGTATGAATTATTATTACTTCCGATGTTGTATGTTGATCACTTCCACTGTGTACTCTTCCAATGAGGGAAAAGATCCCCCTCTATCACACCCAAGGTCCTCAATGCTAGTCAGCAGCTTCTGGCTTTCATGGAAATGTGCTTGAGTCCATGTGACCAACCGGGTACAGGGTGCCTCTGGGTGGCTTCTGGAACCGGGGCGTTAAAAAGTGGTATAAGAGGGTTTATTTTCTCTTGATTTACTATTTAGAACCTCTAGCCAGGGATATGAAATATTCGGTACTTGGTATCAAGCTGTGCTAGGGAGTAGCTAACCCATGTATAGGGAAAAGCTAATCAACCTCGCTTATTACAGTTTTCTGGTTTTTCTATGTTACAGTTGATCTGATTTCACCTAGAGTGACTCACATTCTTTGTTTTGTTATTTTTGTTGATATTGTGGTTATATTTTTGTAGCAACCCAATGAGATGAGGGTATGCCATCTGATGAATCATATAGGCACTTGTTAGAAATCACATGCCATGCATTCTTGCCATGCCATCTAGGGTTCCTTAGAAATTTCATCTTGATTGTGATAGATGTTGTGTAGATTATACATGCTGTTGTGATAGTTGATTTGATAGAATACCAACAGTTTGATAGAGAGGTTGTTTGTATTGTACCTTGCTTAAATGAACACCAAATTTTGGTTCTTGAGGTGTTATGGGCCCTCATGATTCGGAACGTGGTGGATCATTGACTTGTTTCCCTTATATATGATATGTAGGAGATGCCATGCTTTGATTAACGGGGAGTATGGGCCCCCACGGATTGGAATTTGGTAACTTCATGCTTGTTTTTCAGTGTTTTCTGGGCTTCACTGCAGTTTCAGAGCTACAGCCTGGAAAAACCCAGAATACACGGCGTGTACTTTATATATACACACTGTGTAGTTTTTAAACCGTTTCACTGACTGTGTGAGCTGAAACACGGGTTGTTAAAAATATCCAGGAACACGCCGTGTACTGTAGATACACACCATGTAGTAGTGAGCCATGTAACTGGCCGTGTCACTAACAACACGGGCCAGGGAAGCTCGTGTAATACACGCCGTGTTTTGTATGAACACCCTGTGTAGCCTTGTTCTAGGTACCCAGCCAAGTCATGAACAACCCGGGATGTTGTTATCTCCTCCTATACATGCCGTGTTTTTTTGGAACACACTGTGTAAGGGTTAGCCATGTACCCAGCCATGTCACCAACAACACAGGTCGGGAAAAATCTGCAAGTACACGCCGTGTTTGTTCGGAACACGCCAGGTAGTCTCAGCCGTGTAACTGACCATGTAACTAACAACATGGGTCATTGAAACCTTGTCTACTACACGCCATGTCCACAGGGGACATGCTGTGTAGTCTCAGTTAAGGAAGACCATGTGGGTTAGCCATGCAAGGAGACTCAGGCAGGGGAATAGAGTTAAGTACACACCGTGTAGAGTTTATACACGCTGTGTAGTCATGTTTTTTAAAACATGAGTGTTTCCTTATAATGATTCCATTTTTTAATCCCTTGTTCTCTGTACTTGATATTCCTGATCTAAGGTATGCTTTTGATCTTTCAGAACTATTCCTCCAAGACGTCCTCTGGTTTTGTGTTAGTTGGAGGATAGTGATCAGACGCCAGATATGGCTGATCAAGGACTTCCTTCCGATCCCCCAGTCGTGCCAGCCTTGGTACCGGCTGTCTTACCAGTTGCAGGAATAGATGCGCATTTTAGTGAATGATTAATGAGGATGATGAATACCTTTCAGGGAGCACTGCCTCCTGCCATTACTATGATAGACTTGACGTGGGTTTTCCAGTAGTAGCATCCTCCTACTTTCTTGGGGGAAGGAGGACCACAGGCTACAGAGTCATGGCTGGAAGCCATACTGACTATCTTTGAGCATCTGGAAAAGCCTCCAGAGAGGCGGGTCAAGCTCTCAACCTACATGCTATGAGACTCTTCCAAGAGGTGGTGGGACGTGATCTCACAGGCGGGTCATCATCAGGTTATGGATTGGGGGGAGTTCCAGCACTTTTTTTACGACTACTTCTACCCAGATATCCTGAGGGCCGATTGAGCTCGGGAGTTCATGAGGCTAGAGAAGGGTACTCTTTCTGTTATGGAGTATTCCTTTTATTTCACTGAGCTGCATCATTTCACACCCCTCCGGGGTGGAGATGGGATGTTCTTAGCAAGGAAGTTTGAGGGTGGTATCAGGCGAGAGATCCGATCGCAAGTGAATATATTCCAGTTGACTTCCATCACCTCAATCGTCAACCAGATACTGATTTCTAAGCGCAATCTGAGAGACTCCGGAGCTGCGAGAAAGGGCAGTTCTTCTTCCAGAGCTAGTATTCCCCCAGTTGATAGCAGGAAGTGCCGTAGGGAGTCTACGCGCGGTGATCTGATGAGGCGAGATACATCTTCAGGTAGCCAGGTAGTATGATACTAGTGTGTAAGGGCAGGGCACACGAGGCCGCAATGCTAGAGAGACCTAGTGGATTGTCAATCTTGCGGAAAGATGGGTCACCTTCAGCGTTTCTGCCAGGTTTTCTCACAAGTAGCTGGTGATGAGGGTTCTTCCATGACCTCTCGTTCAAGAGAAGCACCACCAGTTTCTCACCAGTCGGGGAGCTGGAGTTTTTCGGGCCGTTCGGGCTGAGGTGGAGATCGAGGCCATAGCAGTCAGTCACCAGTCATTCAGCATCAGCATGGAGGATCAACTCTAAGTGGTCAGGCAGGGTCACAGGGCCGCGGAGAAGACTAGACTTTTGTGGTAGAGTAGACCTATTAGGAGAAGGATCTCGGACCTTCTACAGTTCGAGGTACGATCATAGTAGCCTCAGTTTTATCTTCAACTCTTTTCGATACTGGTGCTACGCAAAGCTTTATCTCTGTTGCTGTTGTGAAGAGCCTTGTGATCTGTATCTTTTCTTCTGCCAACTTTTTAACACTATACACACCTTTGGGGATGAGGAAATCTAGTGTACATCAGTGCAGAGAGAGCCCTCTTGAGGTCGCAGGGTGTCATTTATTATGGGACCTCTATGTCCTAGAGATGACGGGCTATGACGTCATTCTCGGGATGGACTGGTTAGTTCCCATCCAGGCAGTCGTCAATTGCTATCACCATAGGGTGAGTTTATTATCACCAGAGGGTGGATCTTTTCTTCATATAGGTGAGTGGGATGTCCAGGTGGGTAGAGCTGGACCCGAGCATCATGGTCTAGGAGAAGTTATAACCCAGATTTCCAGTCTTTATATGGAAGACTAGGGGACTTTGCAGTTAGACTTTCCTCTAGTGGTGGATCATTTCTGGGATGTCTTCCCAGAAGACATTTCAGGTTTGCCTCCAAATCATGAGGTAGAATTCTCGATTATGTGCATTCCGGGGGTGGTACCAGTGTCCATTCCTCCTTATAGGATGGCTACACCTGAGTTGTAGGATCTCAAGAAGCAGTTGGAGGAGTTACAGGCAAAGGGTTTCATCCGACCCAGTACTTCTCCTTGGGGTTTTCCTGTCCTATTTGCGAAGAAGGCAGACAATACCCTTAGGCTCTATGTGGATTATCGGAAGCTGAACTAGTTGACGATCAAGAACCAATATCCCTTGCCGAGGATTAATGATTTTTTTGATCAGCTTCGAGGAGACCGAGTGTTCTAGAAGATCTATTTGAGGTCCGGTTATCATTAGTTGCATGTTAGACCATCAGATATACCTTAGATCGCCTTCAGGAGTAGGTACGGTCTCTACGAGTATACAATTATTCCATTCGGCCTCACGAATGCGCCATCAGTTTTCATGGAACTGATGAACCGAGTGTTCCATCCTTACTTGGATTCCATATCATTGTCTTCATGGACGATATCTTGGTGTACTCTCACACTCGACAAGACCATGCTACCCATCTTGAGATCATTCTAAGAACACTGAGAGAGCATCAGATTAGGCTAAACTCTTGAAGTACCACTTTTGTATGGATTATATTCACTTCTTGGGTCACGTCATCTCAGTGGTAGAAGTATCTGTGGACCTAGAGAGAGTGAGAGCTGTAGTTTCCTGGGATAAGCTGAAGAAATTTTTTGAGGTACGAAGTTTCCTTGGGCTGGTTGGATATGACAAATGATTTATTCAGGACTTTTCACACCTAAAAGCACCATTGACAGGTTTGACCAAGAAGGGGGGCGTAGTTCTTATGGTCATATTCTTATGAGTCAACCTTTTAGGAGCGGAAGGGAAGGTTGATGTCAGCACCGATACTAGTCTTTCCAGAGAGAGACAAGATATATACTATTTATTGTGATGCATCAGGTATTGGGCTGGGCACTGTGCTTATACAGGGAGATGGAGTCGTTGCGTACGAGTCTCAGAAGTTGAGGCCACATGAGAGGAACTACCCGACGCACGATCTAGAGTTGGAAACTATTGTTCATGCCTTGCACTGTTGGAGACATTACCTTTTGGGAGAGCACTTTGTGGTTTTCACTGACCACAAGAGTCTCAAGTACATCTTCAATCAGCGTGATCTGAATCTGAGACAGCGCAGGTGGGTCGAGTATCTTTAGTCTTTTGATTTCGAGCTTGCCTATACACCGGGAAAGGGAAACACAGTAGAAGATGCGTTGAGCAGGAGAACTCAGATTCAGGTAGTTCAAAAGGCCAGCAGTGAGTGGCAGCTTATGGCTCTGTTCTCTGAGATTCATCTGGTGGTGCACGACAGACAGAGACAGATTTTCCTATCTTTTGTAGCTGTTACCTCTACCCTTCTTGATCAGGTGCAGAAGAGGCAGCTATCAGACTCAGAAGTCCTAGTCCTGTGGTAGAGTGTGTTAGGAGAGGATCCTCTTCCTGGGTGGGCAGTGGACGAGGATGAGATCTTGCATTTCCAGAGACGCGTATGGGTGCTAGTGGACATACGCGAGGAACTGATGTGGGATTATCATTCTTCTGTTCGGGTAGTTCATCCTAGAATCACCAAGATGTATCATGATCTACACCGCTAGTACTGGTGTCCAGGTATGAAGAGGGATGTTGCTGGTTTTTTCATGAGATGTTCTACTTGTCAGCAGGTGAAAGCAGAGCATCAACGACCAGCAGGCCTTTTACAGTAGTTACCCATTCCGGAGTGGAAGTTGAACGATGTCGCGATGGATTTCATGACCGGATTGCCGAGGTCGCCTCGAGGGAGTGATACTGTTTGCATTGTCATCGACAAGCTTACGAAGGATTCTCACTTCTTGAAAATCAAAGAGACCTTCAGTGTTGATGAGATGGGACAGTTATACATCTGATAGATTGTATGTCTATATGGAGTCCCACAGTCCATTGTTTCAGACAGGGATGCATTCTTTACTTCTCGGTTCCGGCAGGGGCTTCAGAGGGCTTTGGGTACACATGTACTTTTGAGTACAACATACCATCCCCAGACAGATGGCCAGTTTGAGTGTATGATCCAGGTGCTTGAGGATACAATCCGATCTTGCATTATAGACTTTGGAGATTATTGGGATAAGCATATCCCTCTTGTGGAGTTCGCCAAAAACAATAGTTTTCAGGAGACTATTCAGATGGGACCTTACGAGGCTTTGTAAGGTAGGTCATGCCGATAACCTTTATGCTAGCTAGAGACAGGAGAGGCAGCTTTACTGGGACCTCGTCTTGTTCAGGAGACCTTAGAGACGATAGAGTTGATTCGAAAGAGGATGGATACAGTGCAGTCTCGATAAAAGTCTTATGCTGAACAGCAGAGAAGACCTCTAGAGTTTGAGGTCAGGGATCATGTTTTCCTGCGTGTCACACTGAGGTTGGGACATAAGAGAATTTGGAGACCGCGTAACCTTTAACTGCAGTATGTCAGGCTGTTTGAGGTATTGGAGAGAGTTGGGTTGGTTGCCTATCGGTTGCAGTTACTTCATAGGTACCAGGATATGCACAACATCTTCCACATCTCTCATCTCTGACATTACTTTTCAGACCCGTCTCATGTCATTAAACCCGGGGAGGTTGAGCTTGAAGTGGATGCGTCATTTGAGAAGAATCCTATCCATATTTTCGATCGTAGTACGAAGGTTCTCTGTGGGTAGTCTGTTCCACTAGTATGGGTGCTATGGAAGCACGAGTGATTACAGGACGAGACCTGGGAGATGGAGGCCGACGTACGATCGCAGTGGCCAGAGAAGTTCGGGGTTTTTTCTTCTACGCCTCGTTAGGGAAATTCGGGGAAAAATTTATTTAAGAGGGAAGTTTGTAAAAACCTGAATATTTGTTTTAGGTATTTTTTTCCTTTTCTGGTCGTTTTTGAGAAAGAGAAAAAAATCTGTATATTTTCTAAGTACACGCCAGGTACTTTATAAGTACACGCTGTGTACTTTGATGCAGTACCAGGCTGTGTGCTGGCCATGTCTGGGCCACACACATGGTGTGTAGGGGCGATGTGGAGGCCGCTTAAAGTGGAGTACGGAAAGGCTAGGTACACACCGTGTACCCCAGAAGTACACGACGTGTACTTTTTTTTCATTAAACGGACCGGGGTTGTTCCTGACGGACAAAACATGCTTCTTCATCAGGTTCTTCGTCCGAGAGAACCCGTACGGCCGCATAACTTCTCTAAGCCCCTGAGCCTCCGTCCATTCTCCGAATCAACCACCGTCGATTGCGTTGGAACTGTAGCAGTAAGCCCTTACTTCTCCTAGAGATTTGTTTTCCAATTCCTCATCTTTCTCAAGATATTGTAGGTTGAGCGTTTTGGACGTTTTCTTAGATCTTCGACGTTCTAAGGAGAATTAATCATCGTGGTTCAAGTATAGTGATCTCCCAAAATCGAGGTAGGTGGTTTGTGCCTTTATGTAGGAGGTCTTTGAATATTTTTTGCAATTCCACCAATTCCCTTAAACGGGGTATTGTGTGTTTCCTATTTTTTCCCTTTTTGTTTGCCTGCTTTGCTTGATTTCTTGAGTAGAGGTCAATGCTTGGGAATTGGGTAATTTTTTACTATTCTCTGGATTTTTTCCCATGAATGTTTTTCCCGTTAGGCGTATTTCCAGTTTCCATGCCTAGTTGTAGGATAGTGGAATTGTTGTACTATTATGCTGTTGTGACTTAGAATGATATACAAGTAGTTCTTGAGGTTTACTTGGGGAGATACGTGTGCTATGCATGTTTGTTTTACACAGGGCTATGAGAACCTAGTGTTGTGGAACATAGGGAGAAGGGACATAAGAGCTTCTCTAGAGTGTCTTATTAATTCGATGCGAGACCGAAGGGGGAATTGACGTTGAGTTCTTTCTCAGAGAGTCTGTAGTTACTTGATGTGGGCCACATGGGGAATGAGATGTTGAGTGCTTCCCCAGAGATCCTTTAGTATCATATGAGACCACAGGGGGAATTGACGGTGACTGGTTCCTCAGAGAGTATTTTCTTCATCTGAATCAGAGGGGAGAGACTGTGTGTGCCTCCCAGAGGGTTTCTAGTACTTGTAGGTTGAACCATAAGGGTTAGGCTGTGAGAAATACCTAGGGGGTTACCTATTGTTCTAGTTGTTGATTGGCTGTTACTTGTGTGCTTTATATGCTAGACACTGTGGATTGTAGCTTCTATGTGCTTTCCTGTTTACTGCTTCCTGTACTTTTACTTGCCATGTATTCACTGACTATTAGGCATAGATCTTTGGCTGGTTGCCTACTGGGTCCTTGTATCACACCCTGTTTGGTCCATGATTTTGGGCCTAAACAGACTATACTGTTGCAGGTATAGATAAGGGAAAGTGCCCTTCTACATCAGGTACTTGACTTGTTGTGGTGCTGGAGAGCATGTGACCAAGCTATGGCTTGCGATGCTGAGGAGTTTACCTATTTCCTTTTGCACTTTGGTTTAGTATTGTATTCAGCATTGTGACTTGTTTGGAAGCTTTCCTAGACATATGTACCATGCATCATTATTATATATGTGTGCTCCAGTTTTCTTCTTTCAGTCTTCTTCTGTTTATTTCTGTATGGATTATTATTACTTCCGCTGTTGTATATTGTTCACTTCTGATGTGTATTTTCCCAATGAGAGCATAGTTTCCCCACTATCACACCCAAGGCCCTCGCTGCTAGTCGGTAGCCTCTGGCATTCGGGAAATGCGCTTGAGTCCATGTGACCAACCAGGTACGGGGCGCCTGTGGGTGGCTTCCATAACCGGGACGTTGTAGGTATTGCATTGGGGTTACACACTATATGAAGAAAAGTATCAAACAATGGTGATTTTAATCCCTTTTTAAAACAATATAGTAAATAAACACATAAGAGTAGATCAAATCATAATTTACTGTCATAAGATTATACTAGAGGATATGTTCATTCACTATAGCATAGGGAGAGAGAAGTGAGATTTCAAATTGTGAATTCTTGTAAACCAGGAGGGACAATGATTCTAGTTTAAACCTTGTAATAATAGTTTGATTTAGTGTATTTACTAAATCAATACAATTAATTTATATAATTTGTGGACAAAGCCTAGTGAGGTTGAAAAATGTAAAATATATGTGTCCTATCCATGTTTTAATTTCCATTTATTCTATTCCCTGAGAATGATTGAGAATGGTGTTTATTCTGACAATGCAAGAAGTTCCAAATAGAAAGTTGTTTTAACTATTCATACCCTAATTCACCCCTTATCAGGGTATTTAACCTAGTTGAGGTAATAATTGGTATTAGAGTGTAAGGGTTAAAGTAAGAGTTTCTCTCTTAGCTAAATAAAAATAATTTTTTAATCACAAAGGGATTCCGATCTTCAATGGAAACAATTTTCATACATGGAATAATGAGATGAAACACTACTTTTGATCATTAGGAATTGATGTTTTTAAAATATCAATTCATGTAATTTTTTATAGTATGGATAGTGTAGTTTTACCTGAAGTATAATGAAGTTAATTGGATGCTGATGCTAGAGGAATTAATGCCTCATGGAAATATTTATCTAAAAATATATACACAAATGTGATTATATGTAAATCATCACTTACCATGTGGGAAAAGTTTTGAAATATCTATGAAGGTGATTTAAATGTTTGAGAATCTAAATTTAAGGTTCTATAGAATATGTATGAGGACCTGAGAATATACACCAATTAGACTATTTATGCATTCTTTGAATAGGTGAATGTCATCATGGAATAGATGTGTGGTCTATAATAAATTACGAATGATGTAAATATTTTTTGGAATATCTTGAGAAGCATTCCAACTTAGTTCAATCCAAATGTTTTTGTACATGAAGATAACGATCTAAATGAGATGAAATTGGATAGGTTACAGAATACTCTTGTCACATAAAATATGATAAATGATGAAAATTATTCTTTAAAAAAATGGAATTAAAAAGAGGTGGAAATCAAGGCCATAAAGAAGCTTACTATTGAATATGGTTTTGGAGAATATGTTGTGGTTGATTTCAATTTATTTCATTACTCAATTCAATGATGTAGAAAAGGAATATTTAAATGGAAGCTTCATCTTTCATGGTTTCTTTTTGTAATGGTTTTACATATTTCAAAAAAAAATTCTCGTGATGTTTCAAGATAATGATGAGGATAGAGATGAAACTCCAAAGAAAAATACTTCAGTTTCTCTGAATGGTAAGAAAAATAAAAAGAAACATTTCTTCAGAAAGAAGAATATTCTTTCATAAGAAAATGAATGTTTATAAAAATATGGTATATATGTGAAGGAATATTGAATGAATTGTGTAAAAAATTAAATGGTGGAAGTTGTGAAAAATTCAAAAATAAGGGAAGAAAGCTGTAATGACAAAGGATAAGTCTAAATAATATTTAAAAAACTTGTTTAATTCGAATTTATTCTTGATAATATATAAATTTAGAGATAAAAAATATATAATAGTTTGGTTCATGATTCTAAACTCTATGTACATTAGTAGGAAGAAGTGATGTTTGAGATGGAGGGTGAAATTGGAAATCTTAGATATGAGAAGTAAACAAAACTAAAATGAATTCAATGAGTTCAATATCAGGATTTAAGAATAGACAAAGGATGTAAATATTATAACTAACATAGTAAAATGAGAAGTTAAACACATCAAAGAATTTGAGGGAGAATTTTCATCCTATGAGGAAAGATAAATGATGAAGAGAAAATCTTGAATCCTAATATGATATCATAAAATAAGGTTATAGAGGTGATAAAAAAGAGACACTAGAATTTTTAGGTCTAATAAAATAGTCAAAGGAATTTATGAAGAATAAAATGAAGCATAATAATGAATCAATAGGCATATAGATTGATCAAAAATTGAAATTAGTAAGGATTAATGGCAGACCACAAGAACCTACTACTAGGATGAGGATTGATTTGGGTATAAATTATAATTAGAAGATTTCGGGATCCCAAGGGACAATTAGTGGTGAATTAATGATGCATTTCAATACACCTTTTATTAGGTTTTATTTATATGGAATGTGGGGGAATTATCAAAATTTTTATTATATAGGCAAGAGGTACCGACAGGTGAAAGAGAAATAAAGGTAGCCAAAGAGAGTTCGTTATTCCAAGTTTAATTTTGAGGGTTATTTTTTTGTCAAGAGGATTTAGTCACATGGATTGATATTCCTCATAGAAAATGTATAGGAATGTACTAAATCAAATCCAAAGTATTTTTATGAATCATATCAAGAGATAATCGAATGAGATGGAATTTAAAAATCTATTTTCAGAATTTTAGGTTAAGGTTGGACCATCATACTCTGAGGAAGATCAAGAATACCAGTCCAGATCAAGTATGAAGTCAAAGGCAAGGATCACAATTAAATGATATGAGAAGACAATGGCTATAGAGTTTTCCTTAAAATAATCAGATCAAATTGGAATATGGATCATTTATAGTGGATGAACTTCCCATATGATGGGAAATAAGGATCTGGAAATAGTAATCATGTATGACATAAAAGGTTTTGTTAGATTCTGTAATTATGAAATCCTGAAGATTATTATATTAAGAAAATCCAATATTGGGGAAAAATGAGACAAGATAATGTCTTGGTTGATGAATTTCTCAGTCATAACTTGTTATGTTAAGGAAATTGTGTGACTCAGGTCATGTTATAAGATTTTATAAGAAGGTGTGTATTATTAGGGGAAAAGATAGTGGAATTATTTGTGTAGGGAAAGTATATGAAATGGAATCTTTACTTTAGTAGGAGTAAAGAAGATATATGTTGTCCTTCCAAGGAAGAAGAAAATAGGTTGTTTTATAAAAATATCAGTCCTCTAAGACAATCATCCTTGCTATATCTAGTAAAATATGATGTTTATTGAGATATTCCTAACTTATCACACGATCTTACTCATATGCTTGATACTTTACAACAAGGGAAGATAACATGAAAGGCATATAAGGAAAAATATCAAAGGATAAAAAGAGTGCATGAATTGGTACACCTTAATGTGTGTGAAATTATTTCACTAATATATATTGATGGGAAGAGATATTAGATACTTTTGATTTATTATTTTATCAGAATGGCATGTGTTTCAATTAATGACCAATAATATGAGGGGTTTAATTTCATAAAACATTATCAGAAGGAAGTAGAAGGGATTCTAGGTAAAAAATATGGACATTGAGATCTGATAATAGAATGGTGTTCACAATCATCCATGTGGAGGATTATCTCCAGAAACACATGATAAGACATCAAGTTTCAATAGTTAAAACTACACAGAAAAATGGAGTGGTTGTGAAAAGAAATCGGATTATCAACAACATGGTCATAAAAATGCTTTTTGAGAAAGAAATTATTGAGAAGTTTTGGAAAGAATCATTATTGACATTGGTCTACTTTCCAAACATATCCTTATTATGTAAAATGTAAGAGAATACTCTATATGATATATAGTATGGAAAGAATCCAACATTGATGTAATTTCAAGTCTTTGGAAGTAAGTATTCTAATATCAATAGGGAGAAACACATAAATTTTGAATATCAAAGAAATGATTGTATATTTCTTTGATACTCAAGAAAAATGAGAACATATAAATGCTTCAATAAGTTCCTAGTAAATTTTTAAGAGAGTATTGATGTAGGTGTGGTGACAAATGAATATAATCATATAAAAAATTTATGAACAATCTTAGGAGGATAGTGATGAAGAGATGAGAATCTTAGGGAGAGTGAAAGTAACTAAGGATGATTTAGAATAAGATTCATATGTGGATAAGGATGAAGTTAGAACTCTATCATCATAGAAATCTAAGCGTTGAGATGAAGTTGATAGGAAAAAAATTAGTGATCATGTTACACCAGTGGAGAAAAGAAGGATGAAGAAATTACATCAAGAATCTTTCCCATAATAGGTAGATCCAAAGTGTTTTAAAGAACCCGTAATAGAAAATAATTGGATTTAGGTGATTAATGAAGAGAATGAAAAAGTAAAATGAAATCTTGATGGTGCCTCAAAGGGCACTATAGAAATTTTCTGGATCCCTCCCTTTGCAGGTTTGATCAAATGAAATCTTTATGGTGCCTCAAAGGGTAATCCTAGACCAGCTGGTTATGGATTTGTTTTCCGAGACCACAATAGTGACTTGATTGAAGGTTCTTATGGATATTGTGGTCATTTCACTATCCTTGAAGCTGAGATGATGGCTCTTATAAATGCATTGGAAATGGATCACCCAAGAAATTGGAATAATATCTGGTTCGAAAGTGATTCCTCTACTACTGTGCAAGCTGTTAGGAAAAATCAGATTCACCTTGCCTGGAAACATACCTTGAAATGGATCAAATTCCTTGACATTCTTCCCTCTAAGAGCTTTATAATCACACATGTCTATCGTGAAGCCAAATCTCTTGCTGACAGAATTGAAAATAAAGGTATTTCTGAAGCCTCTGGAGTACATTTGGCCACACTTGATGAGGATTTTCTCAGTTTACTTAATAGTGACAAATGTAAAATTCCCTCCTTCAGACTCGTGTAGTTTTCCTTATTTATTTGAGACTTTCTTTCATTCCTTTTTAAAAAGAAATTGTCAAAATTAATCAGACAAGGGAGATTTTTTTTGAAGATGATAGACAAGAATGTTATTTGGAATAAATGCATCTTCCATAACAAGATTAATGAACAAAACACAATAATTTGAAATAAATAATGTCTTGTGTGAAAGGGATACTCTCAGATTGAAGGTATTATTATTGCTGAAACATTCAAACCTATTACAAGGTAGGATACGTAACAACCTGACCTAGGATCCACTTAAACCATGCCCCAAGATGATCGGTCACATGGCCTCAAGCGCTTCTCCCCATATGCCAGAGGCTGCCAAATATTAGTGAGGGTGTAATGTTAGTATAGTGGGGAGATTATTCCCTCCCATCAGAGTGGCACAGTGTTGGTAATAATAAATATACAATATTATTAGAAGCATATATAAACAAACTCAATGATAAAGTAGTGGAAGAATAATAGAACTAAACAACTGATAATAATATGAAAAACTTCTATGGTATTATCAATGTATGGATGCATGTAATGCTGGTATACATAAGGGGAACTGGGTATATGCATAAAATCATGATATATTAAATGTACACAATGAAAAAAGTTTTCTCCACTAAAATATAAATTATATGCTCGATCCTCTACTGCTAAGATCCAACTATATGAAAAATGTATAAAAAATCTATAAGATTGGCTTTTACCTTATTCTAACTTGTACATACATAATCTTCTTGGGTACCAATGGCAGCCCGATAAGGGTGTGAGTTAAATTTTCAGTAGTCCACCACCAACAGTGTCTATGAGTAATCAAAGAAGTGAATGTAACTAAATAGTATACCTATATAAGTAATTAATTAACAATGATGAATAAATAAATAACCACCTACTCTGGTTCCTAAAGGAATCCTGGAGGATCTACCTACTTCAGCTCATGGATGGGTGAAATTTATGAATAGTTACTATATATATAGATATAATATATATATATTTATAGTGTACAAGGATATAACATCCACCTATATGAACCAAGTATGGAAGGATTTAAGTCATCATATACCAGGAATGCAATTTTCTAGATGGAATAGGGAAAAAATTAGACATCTATAGCAATTATAACCGACCTATAATATCAAACAATAGGGTACATTCCCTACATATCGTAATGAGTGGGATATGTCTTGCTCATCACTCAATATGGTGAGTGTGACATCATGTCAACACTCAAAACAAGGAATGTGGCACCTAAATCCCACCCTCAAACTACTGTCAATGGTGTGAGACATCATGATCAACACCCAATGTAAGGGGGCATTACACTGTCATGTTAAACAGGTCCCTTACCATAGTACCATGACCTATATCAGGATGTATAGATAATTATAACTTGATACGTGAGGAAAAAATATATCATGTATTTCGATGATAAAGTTCATTTATAACTTGGAAATACAACACACAAAGATTTTTATAAAGCATAAGAAATAGGTGTGGACCTACCACACTTTGTAATCCATTTCACTTAATTCATTTCAAGAAGGGAATACATCCTATATTATCCATCCAACTTAATTCATCCATTCAATTCCTCATAATAAGTAAATTCATTTTATAAGGCTCAAAGATCCATTTAAAATGTTACATGGTCAACAATTCAATTTAATTAATGGGAAATTCAAATTATTGGTTGATCCAAATTCCTAATATGTTACTTAGGTTCTATAAACATTCATATATCAAAGGCAATTTCATTTTTAGTGTAAGAAAAAAGATAAAAGGTGTTCTAGTCAATTTAGCAATTAGGTATAAGGAACAATTCAATGTGGCAGACACAAGGGGTGTCCATATGTGTGGTAACAATCCTATAAACTCTTAAACAAGGATCAAAAGACTTGTATCATTTTCTGATGATGAATTTGATATGAATAAATCAATAAAAATGGGTCTCTCAGCAAAAATTGGTGTGAGGAACAACAATATAGATACAAGACACTAAAAATCATGGGTAAAACTATGAGAACAACTACCTGAATGTCGTAGATGACTCATCACTCGATATCAACCTAAAATTAGGAGTAGGTTCAAAGAGATCTAAGAAAACATCCAAAAACCCAAAAAATAGGGAAAATGATATTGTACCTAAATAATGTAATGGATTCCAAGATAAAATTATATAAGAAGGGAGGGGATTCAGGATCTCACCTTAAAGAATCTAATGCCTTTAACAAATCTTGAATTGGGAAGTAGAAATACAAGTTATCAAAGGTCCTATGTTTTGGGAGAAGAGAAGTCACCAGGGAGAAAAAAAGCTTCCCACCATTTGAAATGGGAGAGGATAAATGAAGAATTATGTTTAAGGATTTAATGGGGGGAAATTTTAATTTTACCTCAAAATAAAAAGGCACACAGATTGGTCACGTGGTTTGGAAAAAATGCGTAGAAACTGTACTCTATTCAATGATAGAAAGGGTAACCCAACATGTTTAGGTGAATGGTTTGTCTAATAATCCACATTACATGTAGAACGTATCTGTCCCAAACCTGCAGTAGGATGCACAAACATGTGCATGGGGTCACATAGTTGTTGGAAAACTGTGTGGCCCCTACTTTCCCACTATCTACAATTGTAAGATTTGTGGAAGCTGTGCGGGATGGGTATCATTGTTTCTTCTAACTGTGTGGCACCATATTCTCTTCCCATTTCAGGGATTCCATCTTTGAATGAGCCCCATAAGTACCCGAGACCTCCTTGATATTATTATACATCATTACTAGGTCAATTTACAGTAATTTAAATCAAACCAAAACAATCCATACCTTCATGAAAAGAAGAGTCATCACAACATCCTCTTATTAAAGAAACTCTTCCCCAAGTTGGCCGTTAAAGGGTAAGGAGGTAGTGTCAGCAAATAGTTCTTGCAACTGAACCCATTTATTAGATTCCCATTCACATGACTCATCCTATAATTGACTATGCTTCCATAACACCTATACCAAAGGAATTGACATTACTCAAAATGTCTTCATACTCCATTCAAAAACACACATTGGATACTACTTGAATAAAGAATCTACATCCAATTCAACCTCATCAGGATCAAAGAAATGTGATGGATTTGGATGGTATTAGTGATGTTGAGATATTTGAAATACATTATGAGGGGATTAATATATTTGAAGAAGTTCCAGTAGGTAAGCCACTAGTCTAATATATTTTACAACATTAAATGGACCAATTAACCTCATTAATAGTTTACCCTACTTTAGAGCACATATACAGCCCAACCTAAGCGAGATTTGCAAGGAAACGTGATCTTTAACCTCAAATTCAAGAGTTCACCAACATCTGTTGGCATATGAATGTTGTCTGGACTGAGCTATCATCATGTGATTCCTGATCAACTAGGCCTTCTTTATAGTATCCTACAAGAGATGAGGTCCTATAATAATTACATTCTCTACCTTTAACCAATAGAGAGGTGATCTAGAGGACATACCATATAATTCATCATAATGAGGCATCTAAATGGTTTCCAGAAATCTATTATTATAAGAAAAATTTATGAATAGATGTCCTTTTCCTAAGAACCCCCAGAACTGTGATATAAAACATGAATCTCCATTAGAAATGATAAAACAAGGAGATCCATGAAGGAATTCAATCTAATTAACATAAAACCTAAATAGGTCATCTACAAGGAAGGACTCTCACATAGTTAAGAAGTGTGATACCTTCATAAAATGATTAATGACAACCAAATATTTATCATTATCTCACAGTGATCTATGTAGGTCGGTCATGAAAAACATTGAAACACCATCCTATTTCCACATGGTAATGGAAAACAGATGTAAAATCTCTTCTAGATTCTAATTCTCTATTTTTACATATTGACTGGTGGAGCATGAAGTGATGAATCTAAAAATCCTCAATTTGAAACCCAACCACTAGTACTGGGGTCCTATGTTTTGAAACATTTTGGTGACACTAGGGTGAACCACCCATGATGAGGTGTATAATTACCACATTATCTCCTCTATGATGTTTCCTAGGACCAATACACACCCACATAATAGTACGGTATCATCCCCATATATTGTGAAACCTGAAGACGTATCCACATCTAATAGGATATCCTTTTGGGAAAGTCCATCAGGAACAAAGAACTGTGTCATTCTTACTTGTTCTAGAAGAGTAGAGGTCACTACTAAGTCTGAAAGGATGGTCTATCAATAGTCCTTCTAAACCTCAATATGTATCTATGAGAATAAGTCTATGATCTTACATTCTCCACTAGGCTCTTAAACATCCTATGTTTGAGTCTTCAGGCTCAGAGCATCGACTATAACATTTCCATTACCAGCTATGTAGGCAAGGTTGAAATCAAATTACTGTAGGTACTCCACCCACCTAATTTTAATAATATTCAGATATTCTTGTGTAAATATTTACTTAAGGATGTTTTGATCAGTGTATACAAAAAAACTCTCTCCATGTACATAGTGTATCCATCATCATAAGGCATGCACAATATCTGTGAGCTCGAGGTCCTATATTTAGTAATTTTTCATGTGAGTCCTCAACTAAAGAGACCCCTTTGTAAAGACATAATCAACACACATCAAAATACCACCATGAATGATAGTTTAGGCATAAAAATATAAAATATAGATCCTTCCAGGTTTTGGTAGAATCAGTATTGGTGACGAAGTAAAAATACCCTTGAACTCCTGAAAGGCTGATTTACACGCATATGGCCATATGAATTTCACAAAATTAATTGTAAATACAATAAGTGGTGTTGTATGTTGTGAGAAATCCTGGATAAATCATCTGTAATATCCAATTATCCCAAATAAATTCAAAATGTAAAAGACATTCTTGGACTTCTCCTAAGAAACTAGAGCACTCACTTTCTATGGGTCTATTAAAACTACTGACTCCAAGATGATATAACCCAGGAAATGGAATTTTTTTAACAAAAATTGGAATTTACTGAGCTTAAAAAAGAACTAATTCTATATTAGTGTACTCAACATGATCTCAAGGTGATTTTCGTGGTTTTTTCTTGAGTGTGAATACACAAAGATATCATCAAAAAATTCTACCATGAATGAATCCAAATATGGGTGGAATACCTGATTCATTAGAGCCTTGAAGATATTAGGTGAGTTTGAGAGAATGAACGACATAACCAGGTACTCATATTGACCATACGTGATCCTAAATGTTGTGAGAGCTTTGTATAAGAACATAAAATGCACCTGTTTATAGACTGAAATCAAATATAACATTGAAAACACACTCTCTCCTCAGAGCAGATCAAATAGGTGTTCTATTCAAGAAAATGGACAATGATTATTTACCATGATCTGGTTCAGTTGAAAATAATTCACACAGAACCTGAGGGCACCACTCGCCTTCTTGAAAAAAGGACCAGTGAACCTGAAGGGGAAGTTATGGGGATATGAAGCCTTTAGCCTCAAGATCCTCTAATTGCTTCTTGATTTCAAAAAGTTACATAGGTTCCATCCCATAAAGAGGATTTGTAACTAGTGATTCTCCTTGAACTAAATCAATGGTAAAATCAACCTCTCACACTATAGGTATACCAAATAAGTCATTAAGAAAGGTTTCTCAGAAACACTCCACTATTGGAGGAGACATATCGGGTTGTAACCTCTGGTCATCCAGGAAAAGAGTGGCAATTTGATCTATCACTCTACCTAGACTTTGTTGCTTAGATCCATATCTAGTCGCACTTATATCCCATTATCCATTATTAATGTTCCTAAAACCCAATGGTGATGTAAATGTATCCCTATGAAGATAGTAGTCAGTGTGGGCTCGGTAGGGAAAAAACAGTCTATCCTGATGATTACGTCAAATATCGTAATGTCAAGGATGGAAATATTTCATATTAAGAAGAATCATCCTATCTTAAGGGGATAGTACTGAAAATAGAGAACACCCTCAGATCAGATACATAACAAGGTATCTAGTGTCAAAATGACAAGAAAGTTTTCAATAATGAGGAAAAGAACTCCCGTAATAGTCTCATATATAATTTAGCAAGACATGCTGGTGTCAAAAAAAGAAGACACTAAATTGGAGGAAATTTGAATAGTACATAATAAAGTATAAGTTTTGACACTCTTTTCATCCAACATAGGATATACTAAATATAACTGGCATGTACCATGATCCCGGGTCACTTTTAAATGCCCTATTAAATCCCACCCCACTAGCATTGAAAATCATATGCCTGACTACCTCTACCTCAACCTCCACCCCAATATGATTGACTGATGGTATTATGACCACATTCTTAATATGGTCCAACTAGCCCCTTTCTGGATGGAGGAGTAGGTTTAGATCTCCACTCACTATGAACGTTAGAGAAATTTCTACACAAGCATTGGATATGGCCCATCCTACTGTATATTAATACACTAATGGATCACGCAAGAACCAAGGTTTCTTATGTCCCGACTTCCTACATTGGTGACATATCAGAAATATTTTTGCATGAGAATCATGAATTATTATAACACCATTAGAAGTCTCAAAACATATCTTCTACTATGAAGAAGAACCACTAGAAGCTCTATATACTGAACCACCCTGACTCGTACCATCCCCTTCCCTCATGATTTGTTCTCCAATAAGGGTATGGTTGATGATTTCTGAAATAGTGGTCAATAGGAAAAAATTGACCTACAACCAAATTGCATACCTAATACCATCCTCTTATTACCTAGGGGTAATAAGATCATCTCCCAATAGAGTATGAGAGAACTATAACAGATCAGTATAATAGGTAGAGTATTTCACAATCGATAAACTCCCCTACTATAGGTTCATGAATTCTCTATCACTTTCAATCTATAGAGTGCAGGTAATGAAATAAACATAGAAGATCTTCTGGAAATATTTCCATACCATATCTCTGGGATTATTTTATTGGTTGATAACATCAGACCATCTCATGGAAGAATCTCATAGCATATACGCATCTTGTTTGACCCACCTCTCTGGAGGTGTCTCGAGATGCTAAAATATAGATAGATTAACTTCGAGCCATGACTTAGCAGCATGTGTTACACTATCCCCTGAGAATGTTGGAGTATTCTACTATTGGAATTCCTGAGTAAACTCTTCCATGCTTGAGGTTGGTTGAACCAATCCTTTCATAGACTATAACATACATTAGAATCTGTCTAGAAATTAGGTGTTAATTCCCATATCCAGAATATGAGTAGGTTCCATATGTGGCACTACGGGAGGAATCACTTGTGGATCAAGGTTCACAACCTTATGTGGAAGGTTTTCACTTCCTTTACGGCATGCGACCATTGGAAATCATGGAGTCATAATTCTATAATTCCAAAAAAACACCTCAGAATAGATTTAACCCTGTAAATAATTTCAAATATGAAACTTGGATAGGTGCATCACCTTCCTATAGATAGATCAAGCCTATATTCATACTCCAAAAGCTAGGAATAGATAGTTGAAGAGACCAAAAAGACCATAATCACGTATGGGATACCTACTACCCACTACAAAGGTCAGGTCCGGGTTTAAGTCTCTGTGTCAGATATATAAGACGGCTACTATTACTTTTAAAGTCATAAAAATAATAAATTGGGGCTTGTTGAAATATTTAAATCACTTTAAAATGGTTGAATTAGACATTTTACCATTCCCAATCCATAAGGGGCCATACTTCATATGAACTGAAATTTGGAATCCACATAATCCACACCATAACACATTCCTTTCCATGAAACCATTGGTCTATGGATCAACCAACCATAATTGATTGCTTAAGGTGTATTATTTAACCAATTTAGGAAAAAAATTAGGTTGAGGGAGGCACATTAGGTATCAATTATATTTTCCAATCCCTACACAAAGTGTCCACACAATTCAATACATATTAAAGGCACTAACAATATTCAACAAGAAAATTCACGAATAAAATAGATGTGACACAACAAAATTCATGGTATATTAGTCCTATTGTGCCAGTGATGATGAATTTACAAATGAAAATCCATTATTTTATTGGGACTTGGAAAATAAATTATCATTTCAATAATAACAATATCAATCACATCATAAGACATGTATGTCACGCAATAGTGATGTTGTATCAAATTTAAATGGCATAATCAATGATAACAATTTATCATCACATGTAATTTCGGTTTCCCTAGTACATGGGTTAGCTATGTCTCAAAACATGGTCAATTATAAATTTAATTAACTCTAAGTCTCTTGTTTAGTACTCAAAGAGTAATAAAAAGATAAAACAAAGGCTATGATACCACTTTCTAATATCCCAACCCCATATTCACTTAAATAATGCCTTGATCTAGTAGGTCACATGACCTCAATTGCACCTCCTCATGCACTAGAGGCTGAAAACTAGTAGAAAGGATGTAATGGTGGTACAGTTGGGTGAATATAAAATCCTATAAGATTAAAAAAATGGTGATAAAAATACACATAAAACACTATTTGAAGCATATATAAAAAACTGAATGATAAATTAGTAGAAGGATAATAGAACTGAACAACTAATAATAACATCAAAATCCTCTATGGTGGTTTCAATGCATGGATGCATGGAATGCTAGTAGAAAAAATGGGAATAGGGGAAATTTTGACAATCATGATATTTAAAAATTAAAAATAGACCAAAAGGATGTACTACTACTATTTCTAGCATATACTCAGTCCTACCCTCCTAAGCTCCTACTATATATAAAATGTATCAGAAACCTATTACAGGGTCCATAAACTTATCCAAACCTACAGATAGATAATATTATTGTGTACCAAAGGAAATCTCAGTAGGGTGTGAGATAAAATCTTAGTAGGCCACCCCCAATAGTGTCTAGGAGTAATCCATGAAGTGCCCATAACTAAACATTGTGCCGACATAAGTAATTAATTAACAATGCTGAATAAATAAATAACCAGATGCTCATGTTACTAAAGGAAAAATGGAATCTCTACCTATTTAATATTATAGTTTAGTTTAATGACTAATTAGTTTCTATATATATTAATAATATATATATTATAGTTTTATATTGAATCTTCTTATATGAAACAAGTACATGCGGATATAAGGGATCATATACCTGGAATAATAGGTGCTGGGGAGACTGGGGTGTAACTCAGATGTCAAGGACTAGTCTTACAAGAAAATAAGCTCAAATATTAGGTCACATTCCTTATATATCATAATTATTGGGATATTTCATGCATTTCACTCAAGATAGTGTGTGTTACATCATGCCACTACTTGAAACATGGGTCATGGAATGTAAATCCCACCATCCCAATAGTGTCAATTTAGTAAGATATCATGGTAAACAACCATTTTAAGGGAGAATGATACCATCATTTTAAATATTTACCTTACCATCATACTACAACATATATTGTGGTGTATTGATAATTATAACTTATCACATGAGAAAAAAAATCTGATGTATTTCCTTGTTCAAGTTCATTTAAAACAAGGTGATACAATTTACAAAAAATGTTATAAATTATAAGAAATATGCATGGACTTACCACCATTTGTAAATCATTTAATTTAATCCATTTAAAGAAGGTTAACTAACATGAATTGGCTATTCCACATAATTCATCCATTCAATTCCTTATAACTAGGCTATTAATTCCATAAGGCTCAAAAAACATTTAGAAGTTTACATGGTCAATAAGTCAATTTCATACCTAGGAAATTCCAATTATAGGTTTATCAAAACATCTAAGAGGTGAATTAGGTTCTATAAAAATTAATATATAAATGGAAATTCCATTTTATCTGTAAGAAAAAAACTAAAAAGTTGTTCCAGGAAATTTAGAAATTACATACAAGGGGAAACTCGTAGTGGAACACCCAAGGGGTGTCCATAAGTGTGGTAAAAATCCTCTAAACAACTAAACAAGGATCAAAGGACATGTTTCATGGTGCGATGATTAATTTTATAAGAGGAAATCAATAAAAATGGGATGATCGGAAAATGCCGGAATGCGACACAAAAACATAGCTAACAGACATCAATAATAATTGGGGAAAACAATGATACAACCTACATGAAGGCCATAGATGAATCCTCTCTCTATATGAGCCTGATATTCAAAGTAGGTTGGAATATATATTTCAAATAACCAAAAACCCATAAAATAGGAAAAACAATCTTGCATCTAAATATATCAATGGATTCCAAGGTAAAAATAAAATGGAAAGGATATGATTTTAGATCTAACCTTTATGAATCCAAACACTTCTATAGATCTTGTGTAAATCAATTGATGAATAAGTTATCCAAGATCCTAGGTTGAGGTAGATGAGAAGACACATAAGATATAGAGGATACTGATTACTAGAAATGGGAAAGGAGAAAATAAGAATAAGGTTTTAGGTTTAAATTAGGGGGAAATATAATTTCACGTCAAAATAAAATGGTGCATGGTTTGGCTACACTATTTGGCCTAACCATTCACAAACTAGGGACTATTAACTACTACAAAGTGGTATCTCACATGGTTAGGCACACATGTTTTCTAATTGTGTGCAAACTGTGTAGAACCATAATATCCCAACCCTATAGTAGGATTCATAGGTGGGTTCCTAAGGTCTCAAGATTACAGAAAAACCATTCATCCATTACTATCCCACAGTTTACAAGTGAAAAGTTTGGGGAAACCATGTGGGCTTGACGGCACAGTTTATCCTAACCTTATGGCCCAATATTCTACTTCCATTTCGGGGCTCTGGTCTTCGAACGAGTCCCTAAATGAACCAGGGACTCATTCAATAGATTAATAATCCCTATTAGGTATTTTTAAAATAATTTAAACCAATGAAAAATGATTCATACCTTCATGGAAAGTTAGTTCGTTACAAAACACAATTCAATTATTCTTCTCCATAATAGTATAAAGTAAATTCATAGTTTTATATATGGATGTGAAGTCAGATTTTTTAAATGGGGTTCTAGATTAATAAGGGAATATTGAATATCTAGATGGATTTCTACTTCTTGGATATGAGAATAGTTATTTTGGTTAAATAAGACACTATACATTTTGAAGTAGGCACCAAGAGCATGGTATTCTAGACTTGATTAGTATTTGATGAAGCTTAGTTTCTAGTATGGTATATTTGATTATAATATATACATAAATAATGAGACTAATCAAAGGGTGATGGTTCTATTATATGTATATGAAATAATATTTTGTGGGTGAAAGGTAGCACGGTTCAAATTGTTTTTATAATTCATGAAACGAGTGTTTGAAATATCAATGATTAGAAATATAAAATTCTTCCTTGGTTTATAGGTAATGAAATTATGATATAAAACATTTATTTCTTAATAAAAACATGATAAATAGGTTCTTAGAACATTTGGAATATATAATTCCAATGATATTAAAACTCTGGTTTCTACATGGATGAAATAGGGATAATAAAGGAAAAATAGTCAATATAAAAAAATACAAATAGATCACTGGAAGCCTATTATACTTAATAGTGACACAACTCGATATTTTTTCACATATTCCATGAGACATGATATCAAAGTAACACCAAATAAAGACATCTAATCTCATTGAAAATAATAATTCAAATTAATGGGATGGTGGATTTTGTTTTAATATACATTGAAAAATTCCAGCTAGTGTTTTTGGGTTTTACAGATGTTGATTGGGTTGGTTTAGAGATGATAAAAATTCATCGTCAGGTGGTGCATTATATCTTGGATAAGTATGACACAATTTTTTTCTTTGATCATCACAAAATATTAATATATTGTGGCTACTCAAGCTTGCACACACCAACTAGATCTTGGAGTTAAACCAACTCCCCACACATGAAAAGTGTGGATGTGAGACCCCTGTCCATGAGGCATGGTGTGTTTTCCACTATGTGATGTCTTTTGTTCTATACTATGTCGCAGACCACAAAGGAATGACCTATGGGTTCATTGAAAAAGGGGGATAAAATATCTTGATCAAGATAGGGGAGAAGATGATAGGTGTAGCAACAAAACATGGAGAGTTTTAAAATTAATGATTCTAAACGAGATCTAATAATGAATAAGAATTATGAATATGGGTGACGAGTTCATAATGTGATTTGTTGACATGATCAAGTTAATATATGATCTCGAGGGATGATCTTGTTTTTATTTTGGATTCATGAACTTTTCAAGAGGCATGTTCAAGATCGAATCAATTCATCAATGAAAATTTCACACTAATATTGTTTCTCACACTGAGTTTGTATCAAGTGGGCTTAGAGTATGTGTTTGGGATGTCCTTGATCACTATCTGGGGTTGAAAAAGGAAAATGGTATTTCATGTGCTTGACTTGTCAACAATTTTGTTATTGAAGTTTAACAGTTTTTTAAACAAACCCAAAGGGGTATATTTTTATAAAAAATTCCTCTTGATGGTTATTTTGGGTTTACTGTGTTTTTTGGAAAGGATTGACATTGGTAACAAGGGATGGTTTTCAAAAGATGCATGAATAGTTAAGAAGAATATATTAAAGAATCACATGGAGGTTTTAAGTGCCAAAGGATCATGTAGAGTGTGTTTATTTGTAAAATGTGAACATTTACCACTTGAAATCAGGAGAGCTGAATGTGATAATTGAATCAACACAAATGATCCATATGAGTATAAGAGGATCTAATGACCAGAACACACGATGAACTTTAAGACACCATATGATTTTCAAGGGATATCATGAAGGAGTCACGTGATGTATATGAAGGAAAATAGGTTGCAAATTAAGGATACTTATCATGGTCATTTGAAATCATAAGATTTCACGATTGTTGTTATATAACATGATGACGTCATGTGATGAAATGGAAGATAGTGTCATGACTGCCTGATTGTCATTAGATCTCACAATGAGGTCACGTGAAACACTAGAGGGAAATTTCACTGACTACCCCATGATTGTCAATTTATCTTAGGATGGGTTCATGTGATGAACTGGAAGACATTATTATGGACCAAGTAAGAACTAAATTTGGCATTCAATATGTCATGGAGGTCATTCAAGAATTCTAGAACTGATCACACCATGAACATTCGAGATTTTTTAAGTTGTGGAATGTACAACTAACCATGATTTTTGGAGTTAAGAGGTGGATTTATTTTGATAAATACCCCTTAAACAATCCTTAATAATTGGATATGTTTTCTTATGTGGTTTAATTTGAAGAAAATTATTTCACTTTAGCAGAACAAGGTCTTGTGATAGATTCACGTGATCTTCATAATTAGTACATGGTCTCATGAAGGGGTCTTGTGAAGATGTCATGCAAAGGGAATTCTTTTATTGGTGTCTTTTCAGATATGCATACCCAACATAGTCTCTTAATCTATAGAATTAGTTGATATACTTATAAAGAGATCTTGTGAAGGGGTCTTGCGAAGGGACCTTGAGAAGTTATTTATGAAATGGGTGTTTTTTGTAGAGGCAGACCCATTAGAGTCTTGAAATCTACATAATAATAATAGAATATTACATTGGAGTCATGTGATTGGCATGATTTGAGGAGGGTCTCATGGATTGGTCTTGCAAAGGGGTATTGAGAAATGGTTATAGACTCTTAGAATAGAAGTCTTGCAAAATGGTGGTTGTAATGTACTAGATGAAACAATATCATAAAGACACAGATAAGTGTGAATCAACTCATAAATGATTGTTAAAAGATTCCATTGGAGCAGAAGTTCATTATCATTATTATAGAGAGAGTAGTGAGCATTAAAATTGTGAATGGTTATAAACCAGGAGGGACAATGAGTCTTTTCTGAAAATTGTAATAGTAGAGAAATTTATTATATTTAGTACATCAGCACATTTCATTTGTATTCACCTTGGACATATCCTAATAAGGGTGAACCAAGTAAAAATTCTATGCCTTTTCCATGTTTTAATTTCCATTTATTCTATGCTATAGAGAGGATAAAGAATACAATTTTTTTCTAATGATGAAACAAGATCCAATGAAACAATTCATTTAATTTATCACACCTTGATTCACCACCCCCACCTATCACATATTTTACATATTTGGTCTAACAACATTAGTATAATTGGATGTGATATTTTGTGAGATATATGGTGAGGTTGTGTTGGTTGACATGATATAGTCTCTTATTGGTGCTGCTATTTATACACAGATGCATCACTATGCTTCTAATTTTTTCATGATAGGTCTTGAGGAGGATCCCATAGAGTGTACATGTGTTCTAACCCTATATATAAAAAATATATTATCTAGGTATCGAGGAGGTATTTGGAGATTATTATGGATATTACCATCTCCATGATCAGATCTGTTGTTATAAGTACTACTTGGGAGTTTAATTTTTGTATTTTATTTTTGTTACCATGTATTTCCATAACACTTTAATTCATTGTTGATATTATGGGATTTTAGTTTTACTTATATTTTGTATTTTAATTGTGGTTTTATTTATATATTCTTGGTATTTATGAGGGTAATTCCTCTTATGTGTGTGATTATACCTACATCACTAGTATTTTCCCCTTATCCTATTAGAGGTGGGATTTGGGGGCCCTCTCATATTCACTGTAGCCCTAAGAAGGGTTCCTAGTGGGGGAAGGTCATGAAGAAACACCAAAAATATCAGATGAAAATGATTCTCCAAATCATATTATGAAAAAGAATCACCAATTGAATCTGATCCACCAGAGAAACATCAACCCAAAAAAGGGGAAAATTCACTAAGAGAATCTGAAACACTAGGTGACATCGATCCAACAATTTTAGATAATTAGATAAGAAGAACCAATATATTTATTTTGAGGAAATCCATCAACTGACCTAGATAAAAAAATTGATCCAGATGATAAATAACCAAGTATCCAAATGAAACCATATGAAAAAACCACCATCTAATATAGATGAAATTGATCAATCTAGAAAAGATAAATACATTTGAAAAAAACCAATCCACCAGAAGGTGTAAAAAACTAGAAACCCCTTGGAGATAATGTTAAAACCACTTAAAAAATGTAATATATTTATATTTATTAAAATAATAATTCATAATTTTTTTAAAAAAAAATTAGGATTCAATAAATGTTATTAGTTTTTTTAAATAAAAAAAATATTTATTAGCTTTTTTAAAGAAATAAAAAATCAATTTTATTGAAACATGTTATATTTTTAAAAAATTTAAGTCATAAAGAAATGTTTTATATAAACATAAAAATTTAAAAGTAGGAAATTTTATTAAAAAAATTAATGACTTGTAATTTCTTTAAAAAATAGTTTCTTATAAATTATAAAAATGTATTATCTTAAAAATACTATTAGTTTATTAAGTACATAAAATTTTATTAGTTTTTTAAATGATTTAAAAAATGTCTTTTAATTTTTTTATTTTGATAATGGAATGAAAATAGTTTTTGTTATAAATTAATATTATTACTATGATGTGGATGTCATAATTCCTCATTAATAGAGATTATTAATTCTGAATTCCAACCATTCAAACTCCAACTCTTTATATTCCAACATTTCACTGTCTTATATTAATTATAAGATAAATATCACTATTGGATTAGAAATTGAAGATAGTGATAAATCATAACCATTTATTATAATCAAATGTAATATATTTATATATATGGTAATGTGATAATAAAAAAATAACTATCGACCTATATAGTTTGTCCATTATCTTTCCTATTTTTTTACTTTGTAATGGTATTCTATTATCATTTGTCAATGATATATTACATTAAATATTTTGTTTCATCTTTTTTCAAAATTTTAGTTAATTTACAATAAATATTGTGGTGTCAATTTAAAAATATATTGTGGCTTCAATCAATTTAATGATTTTTTTCATAATACATATGATCATTTTCATAATATTGGCATAAAAAAGATACCACTCCCATAACTATAAATTATGTAAGAAATTTTTTACATGAAAACGCATTCCCCCTATATTGGACATTATTTTTTGGAATACTCCTTCCTATGTACATTAGATACACAAATTTAAATATCTATAACAACAAGTAAATCTTATTTTCTTTTTATATATTTTTATATTTTTCTTCTATCTCTTCATAACATTTATGAATCCATAAGGATTATTTTCATAATATTTTTTTTGTGGGAAGAAATAATGATCTTATTAGGAGTAGTATCAACTCATAATTATGAAATTCTACTCCATTACCTAATGTAAATGTGATTGGTTATTATTGAATTTTTGTTAATAATAATCATGTTTGATTTTAAGAAAAACATCAATTTTCAAATGAAAAATAAAAATATCCCACTAGAAGTGTATGAATGATGATCATTATGTGGTTTCCATACAATGAAATGCACTTCTCTGATCCTTCCATGAACCATGATGATGAAAAAATAATATTTAACATCTCTCATTTCCTTTTACACTGTGATGGTTTTGAGATTGATTATGATATATAGATGTCCACGATTGAGATGATATTAGTTTTTTCTATTAGTGAATAAATATTATATTTTTTTATTTATTTTATTTTATTTTATTTACTATAAAATATATTCAATTCATCATATTTTAATAAAGATAAGATAAATATATGTTATTTATATTCATCATGTGAAGTGTATGAAAGTGATAAATTTAACATACATATTATCATTTTGAATATTCACTATAAAATAGGATCAAATAATTTTATTCCATTTCTTAAATTTAATGAGAATATTTATTAAAAAAATTCTATTTTATTCTTTAGATTAATTTAAATATTAATGGTTTTACTTTGAATGAAGTTCATGGGGAATATTGTGTTTATTATATCAATTGTGGCTTATTTTTTTTATTGGGACAATAAATAGAAAGTAATAGTATAAGAACCAGATGTTGTTTAATGATTATAAATATCTAAATAATATAACAATTTTTTTAAAAAAGCTATGAAATATTGTGTCATTGAAGGATAATATGAAATTAATTTCTTTTGAAATTATGTTGAAGAATATTTTTTTTCATTTTTTAATTTTATAATGGAAATATTAAGAGAAAAAAATATTATTTATCATGTTCTTATATATTATCAATATCATCTAATACAATTCATTTGATATTATCCATTGAAGTGGATGCTATTATTTTTATAGTTTCAAGATGAGATGATAAAGTTATATAAATTTTATAATCCAATATATTTTATAGAAATAATTTTACCACTTGAAGTGGTTAAACAATGATCATAAAGATAAATAAAATTAGTATTTTTTTCAATATTAACATTATTAATAAATATTAAATTACCATTCATGAATCAAGAAATTTAAGGAATGAATTAATCCATTGATTTAAATGTAATTTTAAATTATTTTATTAATTACTTGAATAGAATGAATTTATTGATATAATTCATGTTACATATACTTGAATTTTTATCATTAATATTTTGGAATTTATAAAATATGATCAAATTATTTCTTATTAATTCAGTAAATTCAGTTTCATATAAAAATTATTCTATTAATTATAATTATAGGCACAATGAGGTGTGTGTTGTGAATACAAAATATTCTTCCACATTTTTTCTCATTTCCAATTTCACCAACCAAAAAATATATGGGGAGTCCTATCCATATTTTATAAATTTTCATACTTTTTTTTTCAAAAGATCCTAAATATAAAGTATATTTTAGGTGACCTACTTAATCCCTTATGAGTTTATTGTTAATTTATTCAATAATTTATGATCGAACAACAGAAGTGGAAATTATAATGATAAATAGAAGAATTATAAATTTTTATTATAATACACAAACTTTTCAAAATTTCCCATCAAAAGATCCTAAATATCTTATATATGTTTTCCTTTATGCACATGTTGTAAAAATATTATCTTAAATAAATGATATAAAATAACTCATCTATATTTACTATTAATAATTAATATTTAATAGCAAATGAATTATCATTAAGTACATTAACTATTGGTTCAAAATTAATAAGAGGTTCTAGATGAACAAATATTTGTCTATGTAGTAACACATAAATCTTAATAAATTTTTTATTTGAGAGAAAATTTGGAGGTTTTTATCTGTTTGTTAATATTTGAATATATATAAAACCAAATCCAATATAGTAAACTTAAATTTTACTGATCTTTACACATTAATTATATTATATATTTATTTTAGTTAATCATGATCAATTATAATTAGTAAATATACGATTGATCATCAATTTATCAATAAAATATTAGATGTTAATTAGGGGGAAAGTTATGAATTTAATTTAAAGACAGATGAATATTTGTTAAATTTTGTTTATAATAAGAATTTTCATTCTATTTAGGATACAATATGATTAAATAGAGTGATGTACCATGGTTTAACTATTAAGGTAAATTATTTTTCTCATCACCAACTATAGTGGAAGTGAATTTCCATATTTATATTAAATATCAATTATGGAATATATATGGGTGTACCCACCTTCCATGAATATTTTGAAAGATTTAGTTAGAAAATGGTCACATGTATTATTATTTATTGGTGGATATATATCCCATGTTTTTCCTATACATTAAAATAAATTTTGAGCTTCAAATATGATATATAAAATGGTCCTTTAGTATCACTTATAATATGCTCACAATAGTTACATGAATATTTATATTCAAAATTATTGAAAATAAATAGCCTAATAAGTTTTATACACACCAAAATTATAGTTGAAATAATTATATAAAATATATTTTCATCATGAGTAGAAAGAAATATATATTTTTTCCAATGAGGAAGAAAATAAATATATGGAAAAAAATATGTATTTTTAGGCATTTCCATTTAAGTGAAACTAGTACCAAATTTGTTGTGAGATATCATTAATTTTTTATGATAATATATTTTAATTTTGGAATTATTCAAAACTCATAAATGATAATGGGGTTTGAATAATGTAAATACTAAAATAATTTTAAAAAAAGAATTATAGAAAAAACACATTCTATGTTCATCTTATGAAGTTTGGGATTGGTTATCCAAACTACAAAATCTATTCAACACATATACGATTATAATAAATTTTATTTCTTATTATTTTGCTTATATATCTAGTTTTATACTAGACCAGTTAATTTTTTTCATTTTTGGTTTATCTAATTAAAATTATTAAAACATTATTATATGAAACATAAAGGGTTAAGAATTCCTAAAACATATTTAATATTATTAAAATTTCACCCAATATGATAAATTATTATATAGGGTGAACTAAATAAGATTTATTTCATATATCCACATTATAATATGTTCATACAATGAATAATATTAAATTGATTTTTTCATTACTGGGATTTTATAAATAGATCTTTTTTTAATATATATATTTTGGATATTTTCCAAACATTTTAAAAGTTAACAAAATTAATGAAAAGTTAAATGATACAACTATAATAAAAGAACTTTTATTTTTAATTAATCATCAAAAATATGAAATATTAAATTTTGAGATGATTTTACATATCATCATAATACTCTTAATTAACTTTTAAACACATTGATTCTAGGAGTGATATAATTAATCTAAAAAGAGATGATAAGTTTGTTATTTATCCCTAGAGGGTTAAATATAAATGAAAATTTTCTCTATATCTCAATGATATATCTAAAAATGTGTAAATATAATTGAAGAATAATATAATGTTATTGATGCATATATTACCTATATCCATAGATACATATGAGGTATTTTTGTCTATATTATGTTTTATGATATGAGTATGTTGTAAAGCAAGACATATGTGTTATATATAGAATATCATAATCCATTTTTATATCATTTTACATAATATAGAGATAATGTATTTTATATTCCTAGTAAAATTCATATCATACAACAAGGGATTGTCATATGGAAATATTATTAAATAATCGTATTATACAATTCCCAAAAAAACCATATGATCAAGCATTGGTGATTGGTCATTAAGAGTTAAAGTTCATATATCATTCGAATTTTTCCATCATCAATATACATTTAATAAGATGAAACAAATTGTATATTCAACCATGTATTATTATGAAAAATTCATTAATGAACAAATCTTTAATCATACATTAAGTAACGTATGATAAATGCTTAATAAGGATCGAGAGCATCCTACGACCTATATAAGGAGGTAGTAACCATTGATTTAGGATGTGAAATTATAACCCAATATTACTCCAAAAAAACACTCTATGGAAGATAACATTATCCACCACCATTATAATCATGAGGTACTAGAATATCGTGAGAGTTTTGGAGAATCCCACCCATGTGTTGGGTGTATTGTAGGAAAATAACCATTTAACATTATTTATTTTAATTATAATGTGAGTTAAAAATTCATGTGAATATTATTTAAAGAAAAGTTTTAATTTTTTTTAAATTATGTTAAAAATACATTTGACACCAATTTTTATAATAATCCAGGGTGAAAACCCCATTAATTATAAATATAGTGTTACATTCAATTTCTATTTTTTAGAAAAACCTATTTTGAAATCCCAAATAAATATTGATATTTATTTATAAATTTTAATGTTGGTTTTCAGATAAATCAATATTGGATGTCCCAAATAAATATTTATATAATATGACTTTAAATTTTTGGGTTTTATTGAAAATATACATTGAAATTACTTTCAACATTCTTTGAAAAAATCGATAATGATTTTGTTTTAATAAAATAAAATAAAATAACAGAAGACATGTAACATAAATTTCAGTATAAAAAATAACTAAAGAGAACATAAAATGAAAATAAACATGTATAAAAATACTTAATATTAACTTCAATATAACAACATTTTCCAAAACAAAAATACCCATAAAAGAGACTATTATATATACCACTCTAAATTAATTAAAAATACAAAATTTTATATGAATAAAACTAGAAGTTGGTTTACGGATTTATCCATAAATGATGAAACATCATAAAAAATATAAAAAACAATAAAATTATTAAAATTATCAATACAAAAAATTGGTTTAAAACATAAGAATTATAATAGAACTAACATGTTGAATATATGTTATCATTCTGGTTATGATAATGTCAAAAATGAATCTGAACACATAATAACCATATTAAATAGTTACTTTTTGATGATGAAACTGTAGTTATGAAACAAAATTTTGAAAATAAGAAACAACATATATTTAAAACAAATAAGTGTTAACTTATACAAAAGTTATATACGTTCAATTTTACATAATTAATTTTATTTATATTCTTTATTGAAAATAGAACCATCTTACACCCCTTCAATGAAATGTTTTATTTTCACATATTAAATACCAAATCATATGTAAAAAACTAAAATTTAGGATTAAATTATTTATAAAATATACTAAATCTTACAAATACAAATAATCTTGAAATTTTTTATGAACTCCACCCAGTAAACTGCATAACTAGTATTTCTGACATTCCTATGGGAAGAATATACATAACATCAAATGTACACTAATATGTAAAAAATTAAAAATTAATGATTTTATAATGAATAAAAGATCATAATTATATAATCCTTACGAACTGTCATGGAATTAAATAAACCAAAAATTAATCTTTATATTTCTTAGCATTTCAAATATATAATTAATTATAGAAACCTTATTTAAATATTGGGAAATTAATGAAATATATTTTAGATCCATAAAACCATCAATTAAAGTTATCTCATTTTAGATACAAATTCTTTTGAGTTACCTAATTAGATATGTAATAATTTAATAAACCATAAGTTATATTTAATTTAAAAAATAGTAATTAAAATTGGAAATGTACTTACATGGATAATAACTTCAACACATGCATAAAGATTTTATCACCAATAATAAGATCCATGATATTTTTTTAGACATATTTAATTCATATTCTCTCCCCAATATATCATAGGTAATCTGAAACTAATAAAATTATTCCAATATAAAATAATTCATGGCCAATTTTATTATCCCATCAAAATCTTGAGATGTATCATAAGGTGCTAGTTTTATAAAATTTTCTTTTCTTTTCAATGATTCATTTGATTTTAGAAAATCTAATATAATTAAAATATAAAAAAAAATATCAAGTAATTTGATGTCAAAAGATTATAGAAATTTAAAAAAATACATACCTCATATGTGAAATGTTGAATAAGGATAGCAAGATAGAGTAAATAATGACCCATACTATCTCCAAATACATTCACCTCCTCAATATATAATGATACTTGATTAGTTAGATTAATAATCATGTACTGAAATTATTACTTTAATAGACTATATAATATGATGATCTAAAAAATTCCCCAAAATATTTATGATTCTATATGTTATAACATATTAATGGGGATACCGAGTGTGAAACTTATATTACACGGTTGGTTCTGAATGTGGAGGTGGAGGATCTGGGTAGGCAGGCTATGTAGGGTGTATCTATTTTACAATTTCAAAAAAACAACCTACCCATATGCGATAATTCCCTCATCTATTGACTAATTCATCTCTTATAGCCCAACCTTTATGAAATATATTTCCCCTATATTCTTCCACCCTCAATTTCATTCAAGGTCATAATTTGTTTCTAATACCGACACCCACCTCATACCATCTTATACATATCAAATGTTTTTAATTTATTAAAGTGTGTGCTACACTTTCTATCATAGGATTAAGGATAATAGTACATTAGTTAACTTTATTGTGAATATAATCCTAAAATGACATATGTAAATTTAATATTAATGTGATGAATTTTTTAAAAAAGTAATATTCAATATAATTAATAATTAATTTCTTACAATATTATCTACTCATGTTTTGAGGGATCTATAAGAAACTTCACCATTTATTTCATCCTCACCCTTTTCTATTTTTCTTGTACAGTGGGGGGATATGGAGGGCCAAACTGAAACTCTTTGGAGCCAATACTAGATTTAGATCTTAATTTGTCAAAATTTTCATTAATCATTTTCTCCTCTATTAAATGATAACCTCTATGTGATAAATTATGAGATAATACATTCTATTTTTGGATATTTTGGTGATATCTCATTGAGACTTGTTACATAATAATATTTTAACAATCTATTAAGTAATTAACAAATATATTAAAAAATTTATTTTATACTTACTAATTTTCATACTAGAAAGGATTCCCCCCACCGGATGATGGAAAAATTATCCCATGTCTTTGCATCTAAAAACTAATCTTTGTGGAATTGAGTTATATTCTATTATTGCCCAAAAATATAAAATAATTTTAATTTTTATTTAAAATATATCCATATAATTGATGAAAAAAATAATTACCTATTCTAAATTTCTTTTAAATCATGAAATTTCAATGTCGTGTAATTGAATAGATTAAATATTATTTATAGGTAATATATAATACTAGACGAATTTAAAAGTTAATAATTTTTTTGAGATAATTTTTTCTAATATAGAATCGAAAAATATATCTTTCACCACATGTTTAATGGTTTTACAGATTGGATATAAAATGATAATCTTACAGTGGATTCAAATGGACATATAAATCCAAAAACTCTTTGCATTAGGTCAAAATATGTTATAAATATATTTATATTCAATAGAAAACCTTTACACCCCATGATAAAGAGAATGTTTTGGTTAATGTTTAATCCCATTTCTACTAAATCTGGGTAACACCTTTTTCGGGGAAGAGGAAGACTCCACCATAGTAGGCTCACAAGTAATGTTATAAGTAATTTTGAGAAATAAATGTTTAACTTTATTAGATAAATCAATTATTTAAGACATATTAATATGAAAAATTACACATGCCTTAAAAAATGTTCCTTTTCCTCACTATCCTTCATTTATATAGAATAATTTATTGAAATTATATATACCTATATTTCATTAGAATTAAAAGATTTTTAGCAGTAAAAATATTTATTTTTAATGATTGAAATTCAGTTATATCTATTATGTTTTCTAATATAATAGAATAAAATTTTATATCTAAAAAGGTTGAATAAAAAGAAATTTTCACTGGAAAAAATTATGTCATTATTATTCAACCATAAAATGTGTAATTAAAATTAATTAATACAAAATTTAATATAAAAATTATAAAAATTATCAATATTTAAAAATTAAATATCCATGTTAAAAAATAGTGTCATTACATGTGTAATTTTCAAAAAAGAATAATGATGTTAGACTTATTCAGCCAAAAAATGTATAACTAAAATTGATGAATATAGAAATTAAAAAAAAAATTCATGAAATGATCAATTTCTATATACATAAATATCAAAGTTAAGAAAATAGTGTTTTTACTAGTTTAAATTTTAGAAAAAACACTCATGTGAAACTTCTTCAATGAAAAGATGTTTAACTGAATATTATTAATATATAAATTATTACAAAATGGAAGAAATGATCAATATCTATATATTTGAATATAGAAGTGATTTTTTTTTTAAATTTTTATGTTTTATAGAAATAATAATCACAAAATTCCTTAACCAAAAATTCTTAATGAAAACTAATGAATATAAAATTTAATACAGGAATGATAGAAATGATCAACTCTTATATATATATATATATATATTTAAATTTCCATGTTATTTTTTTACATGTGTATGTCTATGAATAAATAAAATAAAAAACATACATCTATCTAAATAATTAGGTGATTAAAAAAGTGTTTTCATACATCCCTTCTATGTGATCATTTCATATGGAATGTAATATGTTTAAATCATAGTCATTGTTATTATCATAAAATCGTGTAATATATGAAGAAAAATCATATAGGTTCATAACATCATCCACACCCACATCACCCAAATAAATATTTACCTTGAGAAATGATTGAAAACAACTCATTAAATGGGTCAATAATATAAAATTTCTACTTCACATGCGTTTCAATGATAAATGGTTCCTTTTTTCAACAAAATATTTTCAAATTAATATGTGTAAATCCATAATCATCGTGTTTTAAACAACTTTTAATATAAACCTGATTACACATAAACACTTTTAATCAAAATTAAGTATATTAAATTTCCCATATATCTTAAAAAACTCTAAAATATGTTGTTGAAGTAGAAATCAGGTTTTCATCTATTGAACTGGAAAAATGAAGTTCTTTAGTAGTGACCATTATACCACAATTTTAAACATAACTGTTATCATATTTATTTTTATGTAAAATGTATAACCATTACTAAAAAACTAAACCATGTGATTACATTAATATATGGTCCCACAACTAACCATTTAAAGGTTCATAATGTAGATCAATTAGTGTTTTATTTTTTCTTTACACCATGAAAAAAATGTATTTTTATACCCATTCATCAACCAATTTTCATTTATTTTCATATATCACACCATAAATCCATCAATACATGATGATATATATAGTTAAAGCTTACCAATTTTGTTTGAAATGTATAAATGATTCTGAATTACTATATCATGTGCAATTAAAATTAGCTTTAAGATATAAATCACCTTAGCAACACTATTGACTAATATATGAATAGATATAGAGAGATAAATGAGATTTAGTTCATACAAATAGTCCGGATAAAACTCAGAAACCTCTTATGAAATATGTATTTGAATAATTAAGACCCTTTTTAGATGTTTATTTTTTATACAGACCTTCATAATTTTCATATATCATTCAAAATTATATATCTAATGTAAATATATAGGCCCACACATCCGTATCTCTCTCACCAAATGAAAAATAAAATGAACCATTATATCAAAATATGGCAGTGAAAAATAAACGTATAGTTTACAATGTATAAGGAAAACTTAATTCTCTAATGAATTTAACAAATTTCGATCCATGAATTTATTGAAAATGGAATTGAAAAATATCAATACTTGATGATAGAATTTCTGAAGGCATTGAAAATGATCTATTCAGTGTAAATAGTAGCATATATTGCATCAATACATGATAGTGATGGGATTTTATAGCTATTAACTTGAAATACTTCAATTATAAATAATTTTTCATGTTTCAAGAATACCCATTAGGTAGATTAATACCTTGAATAAATTGAAAAGAATCATCTTTTCACTACTTCTTAAAGTATGAAAATTTGAAGTTAAATATGTACTTTATCATTTTAGAGTGGGGAAAATTCTAAACATATTCCCATAGATATTAAGTATAATCTTATATGTAATCCATATTTTGTATTTACTCTTACGTTTAAAAATGTTCTGGTCAAACAGTCAGATATGTATTTATTAACATGCATAAAATAAATGTTTAATTTATCTCTAAAAATATGTTATAAGGTATATCATATAAGATGGACTATTTCTTTGATGTATTTTTTTTATGACCTATGATTTATGAAATCCTAAATATGAAATTTATGTTTTACCATATTGTAATATTATTCACTTGAAAAATATTTTGGGGAATAATGATACTCCTATAAACAATGAAATGCATTTTATAATCTTTAATAAGCATGATACATTGATAAAAATATCCAATAAATAATCATAAATATCTTTCTCCCATTCTGAAATTGGTGATATTTTGTTCCCGCTTCACATATTGGAAAAATTTTATGTTCTGTAAAAATGTTTCCAGATACGTTTATATTTGTAGGAAAGTAATTTATAGTAAACATTATCATAAAACACAAAATAAATTAATATTTATTGTATGCATGGAATAATTTATCACATTATTCCCATAAAAATTTCAAATCATCAATCAATGGTGACATATAAACACTAATATCATTTCTAGGCTATATTGGTATAGAAATTATCAAGATCATCATATTATATTTTTTCTTCAAACACATATGTGGGGATATGTTGTGAACTAAAAAAATACTTGGCCATGGACTTTTTAGTGACTTAGGATCTGATATTGATTCATTCTATCTATAAATAGTCCAATTTTGAGATTTCTATCTTGATTTCCAAAATTAGAAATCACTGATTAAATATAGTTCATTGTAGTGAATTATTAGGGTGATTATGGATTCCATAGAATATTTTATTATCTAAATTCTATATTATTCTCAAATTTCCGTCATTTGAATTTTCAAATAAATACATGAACTGAGAAAATATTAAAAGTTACCAGATTGACATAGTCGGAAGTTTGGTGTCTCTCCTTGAGAATGAATAAAAATTGGACCCCCATACATTTTATATCATGATGTCCTACATTTCATCCATTCTAAAAAAACCTTCATATTCATTACTATAAAATAAATATTCATTATGATAAGAAATTATTTTATTATATCCAAGTTCCATTGAACATAATATTATTTTATTATAATTATAATGTGGATGATCATTTTCTTTTGGATATAACTCTTTTAAAAGTTCAATCAATGCAAGGAAATGATTTTTTCTTGAATAATTAATTGAATTTTTGTTAAAAATATTAGTATTTCTAATAAAACTATAAATTTAATAAAAACATGAAATAAAGGTTTTTTTAGAATCCCCATTAATTAGTTCAATAATGTCTATTTATTAATGGTTTGAATTCCTATATCATGAATTAATTAATCAAGAAAAATATTTGAATCACTAAATATATTTATCAATGTTATATCATTAGTTTTATATTAATTGACCATGTAAGATCAAGCTTGTAGAACTATGTTTAAAACAACATCAAATTATATATTTTTTGATTTCATTGGAACTTAACTTTCTTATATTCGAACACTTCGTGCATGTAAAAATTTGTTTATGTTTTCAAGATTCTATTTAGAAAATTCAAATTAATCATAAATGCCTTTCTCATATTCAGCATTTTTTCTTCATGTATTTATTTAATTACAACCCCTTAATTACCTAAGATAATATTAAAAATTATAAATATATTAAAACATATATATATTTAAAAATACAAACAAAAAATAAATTTTTAGAATATAAAAAAATACATATATAAACATATAAATATAAAACACGTAGATTAAAAACATATATACACAAATTAAAATAAATTATAAAAAAATAGAATAAAAAAATCATTGAAAAATCTATTTATTCAAATGTCATTAATTAAAATAAAAAATATATACAAAATAAACATTAATATAATAAATACATTAAAATAATATAATAATTTAACAAACCATTTATTCATAAAGATGAAATAAAAAAACAATCAACTAACCATTTATTCATAATCATTTAATCAAAACTAAAAAATTCTCAATATAAACAAAAATATAATAAATAATGAATATAATATAATAAAATAATACAAAATTTTTATCAATAATAAAAAAAATTTAATAATAATAAAAATTTAATAATATTTTAAAAAATAAAATAAAAAATTTAACTCACAAAAAGAAAAATTCAAATAATAAATATATGATAAACAAAGAAAAAAATAGTAAATGAACATCATCTTTCATGAAATTAGGTGGAAGATAATTCAATAATAATTAAATGAATAAAATTTAAAACTCAAGAAATTATAATAAAACTTATAATCAATGAAAATAATAATTTAACTCACAAAAAATATAGATATAGGATGTACATCCTTGAAAAACCATGGAAAAGATATATTACATAAACATAAAATTTCATTCAATTATGGAAGAGCGCATTTGAAAAATGATATTGGAGATTGAAAATGATAAAACCCAGAGAGGAGATGTCCCATAAGGATGAGGTAAGAATAATGGGGAACAGAGTAGTGTAATGAGAATAAAACAAGAAGAAATTGGATGGGGGATGAAACATTGTAAAATTAGGAGGATATTGTATGAACAAAGAAGAGGGAGTTTATTTGTGACTCAAAAACATAAGTTTTTCGAATATCAGGCCTTAATTGAATGAGAAGAACAAAAATACATATGTTTTTTACTTTTTAAAAAAGTTTTTAAAATCTGTTATATACTAAATGATATTAAAGGAGACATTTTACATTTGTTATCAAATAATGGACATTAAAACTAAAGGTTTTTAATGTCATTTATTAGCATAAATAATTTTAAAACCATGTCTGTTGATGTTTTCACATCATTCATTAGTATAATAAGTTTGAAAAATCAAAAGTTCAGGATTTTAATGTTTGTTATAATATGATCAAATGTGAAAACACTGGTCGATGGGGTTTTATCATTCATTACTATTATAACCAATGTTAAACCGTTTACAATTGATGTTTTATCATAGATTACTAATAACAAATGTTAAGTCTCCAATGTGGAATATATATTTTCTATTAGTGTTTATTCATATCATTACATGGATATACCTCATATAGAAAAGTATTTTTGTTTTTCCTCTGGGATCTTCATCAAACCAATATGATTGAATATTGTTTCTATAACAAACATTGTTGTAAGGTACATGTTCTTCATTTTTGTTATACATTACTTTAATTTTTCATAGCATGATGATCTTCAGAATAAGGTTTCTAATGTATCCAAATACTTTTAGAATGATTTTTTGAATCCATAGAAACTTTTAAGTGGTATCAAATCCATTAAATTATTGTTAGTTCACAAAGAATCATATTTGAAAATTAATAAAAATTTATATTGTTTTATTATCATATTGTCTATCACCAAATGTGATTGAAATTTTATTTTTTTACTATCTATATGATATGTGATATCGTAAGTTGTGATATAGTCAAGCCTTATAATAAAAGACAGTTTAGGTGTTGGAATAAATCAATTCCTCTAACTTTTCATAAATTGTATCTTATGATATCGAATATTATATGGTGCAATAATGTCGATACACATTTTAAAAAACATAGTATCTTATTGTCCTTATGATATATGAGATGTCATAAGATACAATACCCAAACACTAAGGATGATATCTCTGCCAAAGAATTATCTATCGTATCATACAATAGATAATAATGAATTTCATAGATTAATACAGATATATGTTGTTAAATAATACATTCAAGGGAAAACTATATTTTTATTAATTTCAATTATAAATAAGATTATTTAAATTATAAAATGCTTATAAATTATAAAATATGTATTTTGGAATATTTATTTAACTTATAAAGTGATTATAAAGTAATTAATAATAAAATGTTTATAATTAATTAATAAATGTTTATGAATAATTTAATAAAAAATATCAATAATATTACATGTTAATATTAAATTGCTTCTATTTAAATGGAATAACTTATAATTTGTATATAATGTAGTTATATATAAATTATAAATTTAATTTATAAAGTTTTTATAAATTAAAAAATAATTCCCAATATAAAAGTGTTTATATATAAAATTATGAATTGTTCATAATTATTTAATTTTAAATATTCATATTAAATACCTTATTTAGGAAATTATTCAAAACATGTAAAAAGAGTTTGGATATTTTACATGATCATGGTTGAAATAAAAAATTTGTGATATTTTGGATTTTTATATAATATATATGAATAGTTCATATATATAATGTTTTTAATTCAAATATCCAATGTTTAAAGTAAATGAAAAATAAAAACATAATATGAAGGATTTAATATTAGAGATAATTATAATGTGTTTATATATATATATATATGTATTTTTAATTATGGAATGTTAATAATTCTTGCATGAATTAAAACGTGTTTAGAATTTCCGTATTTTTTTGATAAACAAAGTACATATTATTTCTGAATTTAAAATTTATTTATTTATTTAGATTATTCATGAATTTATTCATAGATATATTTTTCTATATTATTAATTGGTGTATTGTTTAGTTTAAAGAGTAATATTTATTTTATAAATTAGCATACATTAATATTAGAAGTTACATGCTAGGTATGATAATTGATTTATTTTTCTTCTACCTTGACCTTGTATTATAGTTTGTTAAGATCTTAAATTTAAAGTTTTATTATAATTCAAAAATATTACGTGTTTGAATTATAATGTAATTAAGGTCCCTCTTGAGTAATTTATCTTTGGGTTGAGTGACTTTGGGTTAGTGATTACTAGGCAAGAGTCTTATGCCTTATTTAGAATCACGGGGTTGATTATCCATCACTCCAAGATGACACTTATAGAAATTAGTTATTTCATTTGATTATAATACTTCTTTTGAAAGGTATTCATGTAAATTTTTCAGGAGATGAATTTGGATATATATAAATATATGTTTATTTTTATTTGGGTTAGTAACAAATGATTTGAGTTGTGTAATGAGAAAAAAATAAATATTGGTCAAACATGTTGATTTTGTGGAAGGAATATAGATTATAAACTAAATCATTAGAAACATAAATACATGAAAATGGAATAAATGTGATAATATGGTGATATTAAACACCCTTTAAAAGTACTATATTACTAATTAATTCCAAGAAATTAACTTATCATTACATTAATCATCCTACCAGGTAGGTTCATCATAATGTAGGGTCCCCATGGATCGTCTTATGTATGGAAAGTAAGTAATGAGGTGACCCTAAGAGTAAGGTGTCAGATTTTGGGATTTATATTTAGATTACAGTTATCAAGGAAATCCTAAGAGTGAGGATAGTAGAAAAATATTTTTGAGTATATCCTCACGATGGATTGGGAAAGGTGTTATCCACTCAACCATGAAAGAGTAATATGTGATATTTTTGAAATAATGTATTACCTAAATAGATAAATTGAATTATATATCATTGAAAACTAATGTATAAATTTTAAAATTTATAATAGATCATCATTTTAGAGGGAGAACTATAATGACCAGTTAAATCAAATTGGCTTGAGAGTATACCGAGTCATTACTTGGTCTTAATAGAAATCCACAAGACACCAAAGGTAGGAAATAAATGTGGAAGGGTTTCAAATACAAGTGGAGGAATATTTACCCATTAATAAATAAAACAATAAACCAATAACCATAATCAAACCATTCACAAAAAGATACATGAACAAAAGAAGAAAATTAATCAACTTCATATATATCAAAACCACATCAATGTGTGAAACAATGGAAGACCAAACTAGTATCAAAGTAAAAAATAGATAAAAAACCTAAGACTCTAAAGAGAATAGAAGAAACCATGCTCCATGATCTCTAAGCTCCATAATAACCGAATATCCCAAGTATCATGAGGTGGTGCAAAATATGTGGGAAACATTACCTTTTCCCCTATCCATAAAGATAGCATCTTCAAAAGCCCAAAGTACCAATGTAGGGGTGAGTATAAACCTCATTAGGTTTTCCAAAATGAATTCCCTACTAACGCCACTAGGATAGAAAAGTTATCAACATTTATATAAAATAATTTATAGAAAACAATTTTCCAAAAATAGTTTATAACCAAATATAGACAAGATTCAAAAACAATTTACAACCAAGTGAAAACAAAAATAAAATGAAAAAAAATTCAAAAAAGTAATTTTTCTAGAAAAATAATTAAGAAAATATCTAAACCAATTCTTATTATCATTTGTCATATTCATTCCATAGTTTACCACACACCCACACATGAATGCTTAGTTCGACAATTCCATACTCATTAGCAGTCTCTCATCTAATTACATTGTGTCCCAATTAAAAATACCCCAAATCTAGTGTCACACACATTATATACCAATGGTACTTGTCCCTTATTAAGGGAATGTTAAGAATGAACTCACACCAACACCATTTATGCCAAATATTTCAACTACTGAAATAAACCACTTTAATAAAACTGAACTTTTATGGAAAACCAAATCACAACCAATTTCAAAGAATAATTTAATTTCAATAAAACTTATTCTTTTATTGAAAATATCTAATCCAATTCATGTGGTAACAATCCATAGAAATTCTCTTTTTATAATCCATATTTTAAAACGAAGAACCAAAGTACTCATTTAAAATCCCCAATTTTCATGATTTCACAACATTCACTCAAGAAGGTTTCCAACAAGTGTTCTACAACCAAATAAAAATAAATTCAGAATATTAAATTCAATTTGAAATCATTACATTCGGTCTTACTAAGAGGATTCGAGAGTGACACCTCCCACTTGGAAGGTTTTGACGAAAACCACAACGAATGAAGAACACACAAGAAAACAGAGTCGATTCTCCAAGAAACCGCCTCAGATCTCTTCTACTACCAAGAACAAATCCAAATATCATCATATATGGAATCCAATAAACTATATCTACCCATAAAAATAATATATCTATGAAACCAAGAGAAGTGGAGAAGTGGATCTAAGTAGATCTAAGAAACAAATCATGAATGATGAAGAACGTTCACATAGCTCATGGATCCATCTTTGATTCACCAACAGAAGCCTTGAAATTTCCTTCAGATCGACGGGAGAACCTTATTTGGCTTTATGAGAATAGAAATCTTCAGTTAGTTCTAGTTTGGAAAAAATGGGGAGTTATGGAAAAAACGAGTGAGATCCTATTGTTAAGGATCCAATTCTGACTCCACGCATAGTTTACCGCACTGTTAGAAAAACCGTGCACTAACTGTACGGTAGCCACTACCTTCATGGATTCCCCTTGCACGGTCTCCCATACCATACTCCAACAGTGCTGAAGCTACTTCCTAAAGAGAACCACTACACATGGTTTGACCGCACGATTAGGAAAACAATGCGCTACCTGTGCTGTCACGACCTATCCTAGTGGGGCCCGTATAGTGACACCCCAAGCCAATCTCTAATAGGCCACGGTCTGATGACTATAATTGAGTAGTAATATCCCTAACATGGGATTCATTTTCTATGTACCTATACACACGCACACATCTCCATGCCCAAAAATTCTAAAATGTAAAAACTACTAAGGAAAAAAATTTATGCATCAACTAAACCCAACCAACAGAGTACAACAGAAGTAAAGTTCAGAATGTAAAAATTGTCCAGAATACAAGCCCACAAAAGAAAGAGTCTGCAAACTAAAAATTCCATCTTATAAGCCCAAATAGGTTCTAGGACTACTACTCATAGCTGTAGGAACACCTCGGCCTGTAGGGTTCTCATAAATCTCGGTTCGGTCTTGGTCCACCCTGGACTCCATCAAAAGGCCAATCATCTACAAAAGACATGACACGTGCAGAAAAATCCCATGTAGGGGTGAGTATAATAATACTCCGTAGAGGACCCTAAAAACCAAAAATCAATACCAAAAGTAAATGTACAGTCAACTATACATATTATATTCATACTAAACATATAGCAAGGGAAACAAAATCCAGATATACTCAAAACATAGACCAGTAGTCCAGAGACAAGTCACAAAACTGCATATCTCCCCTAGGTATTCAGTTTGAAGGTTCTATGACGCAATCATCTCAGAGAAATCACCCCATCAGTCTGATGGCTCTGATGACATTCATCTATGATGTAATATTCATCGGGAAAGTTCAAAAGAGATATATACACTCATTCTGAGAGAACACACTATTGAGTGGGGAAAGATCATGATACAAAGAGGAGGATCACTTCCAGGGCCTTGTCGGATACCGCGACTCGTCCAAATTTACCTAATAAGTAGAGGATAATCATCCTATAAGAGTAGTCATGTTGATACCTGACACTTCCTATGGTCAATAAAGGAAACAAGATCCTTCCCTAGGCCTCTTGGAGGGATACCTAACTCTTTCTCAGAAAGTCCTGCGGAAGGGATCATACTCCTATTGATGGAAACGATACCTGACCTTCAGGGGAACGAGCAAAAGGGCACTATCCCAAACAAAACATGTCCAAGATGTGGTGTACAAGAGGTTAAATCCATGTTTCAGGAAATACACGTCTTGTATAAGGGTTACACATCGCGTCTCTTGACTTTGGGTACTAGCCTTGTAAAACGACCCAAGTCAGAAGAACATGCTATGTAGGAAAGTAAGTACAAAAATTGTAGTACGGACCACATGGCGTGTCTGAGTAAACGCGGTTCCCTTCGTGTACTTGGCCATGTGCCTGTGCACAGTTTCAACATGTGTGTTCCAACTTGTGTAACCGGTACACGAGTTAGCCCATGTAGTTGGCATGGTCTGGATGTGTGATGGAGTACACGACTGTGTACACACTCCATGTCCATGAAAATTCTAAGATACACACTGAGTCTATGTAAGGTCCCTGACACCATGTGACAGTGGTCACACGCAGTGTTAGTGCTTTCGTCGCCCTAAACTCCAGCCACCACTGGATGGGGTCTACATGTTGTGTATCCTGAGAGGGATGATGTGTTCTTTATAACATGCAGTGCGTAAACCCTAGATGCTACCATCGGTACCACACAATGTGTTTTTTGGGATACAAGCTGTGTGTTTGGGAAATTTCCAGAAATGCGAACCTTCTCTACTGCACCTCAGTGATGCTCCGATCTTCGTTACAATAATCCGTTTGGCACAAAACATGAAGGTTAAGGTCACATCGATGTCCCTGAATCATCTTCATTATTTTCAGGCTTCCTATTGGCCTCGAAAGACAGTTTTGATCCATTTATACAAACAACGCTTGAAGAATGATCCTCCTCGATCTGAGACGATTATTCATCCTCCATCATCGTCGCACCTCCACTGGGTCGTTGTAATGTTAAATCTCTAATTTGGGATCGTTTCATTGCGAAATGGACTCACAAAGATCTGTTGTTCATCGCCCTACAAAGAAAGTGAAGAATTAAAAAGAGAAGTGGAATAAATCCAATGAACAAAAATTGAGGAATTAATCTCCGCCGTGATGTGTCACGATGTTGATCCACTCCCATTAGAAGAATTAAACATGGTGATAATCAAACAAATATCACAATCAATTTACCAAATCAAACCCAAAAGAAATAAAAAATAATTACCCTTCCGTAAGAACACACAATCCGTAGATGAAACTGTTTGTGGGTTGATCTACGTTTGTCATTTAATCAAAGAACATGGAAATAAAATAAAGCAAAAAAACCCCAACCTCGAGAAGGGGTCGATTGGTGACAAATGATTCATGCTACCTCCCCTGCCGAGATCCTTAAACTCCATTGGCGCAACAATTCATGCCTTTGAATCTTCATCGTTCGTTGTCGAGAGTTGTCTCCAATGATCCAAGAATACCTCAGTGCTTCTCTTAACATTTTTCCAATGATCAAAATTCATTTAATCTATTAAAAAGTGGGAACACATTTCAGAATTCTGTTACGCCATGGCATTAATGAGTCAACATTACTGTTTCAAAGCCATTAATTATTAAAATAGCTGCCCTAACTTGCACTGTAGTGAAGGTTTCCAATTAAAATAAAAAAACGTTCCAAATTATTTTATTTCATTGTATTTTAATTAAATGTTCTGAAAATTAACTTCTTTCCCTCATCCCGCGCCGGTCGAGTTTAAGACCACTCATAGTTAAAGTCATCCCCCCAGACGCAATAGTGCCCTTATATTTTTAATCTAGGAATCTTTCTGTAAACTTCCATAACCATGCACACACACTGACACACATAACATAAAAGGTTCAAACCACCATTTCGGGCTCACCGGGCCACAGAATGACGTGTCATCTCTATGATTGGTCTCGAAAAAATTCAACAAAATATTTAAAAATAATACATGGAAAATCCGAGACATTATATTCTCTCTACCTTGGGGCTTTACATCCCGGAAAACCCAAAACAAGGGCTACTCAAAAAGATGTTGGTACTAAGCACGGATCTGAGCCTCCCACTCCCATGTGCTCTTCGGATGATTACCATGCTACCACTAGACTCGCACCAAGGGAATCGATCGCCTATAAAGGATCCTATCCTGCCGATCCTTGATCTCCATCAAATATTCAACAAAGATCACTCTATACTCGATGTTCAGCTTTCCCTAGTCGATGATGTGCGATGGGTCATGCACGTACCACCTAAACTACGACACCTGGAAGACATCATGTACCTGGTTCAACTGTGGTGGTAGAGATAGAAGGTACGCCACCTTGCAAACTATATGTAGTATCTGGAAAGGTATGATGGACCACATAGATATCTTGCCACCCCATCCAAATCTACATAACCCTTGTCGAGGTGACACCTGAAGTAAGACATAGTCACCCTACTCAAAATCTAGAGGTCTCCTTCACCGATCATCATAACAATTATACCGAATCTGTGTAGTCTTCATCTACTCATAGATTATTTACACCTTTCTGGTGGATGTTCACACCAAATCTGGACCCATGAGTGCTGACTCTCTAGGGTCATTACAGTAAAGCGTTGACTGACATGGTCTCCCATATGAAGCCTCAAACAGTGAAATACCGATGGTGGAGTGGTAGCTATTATTGTACGTAAACTCCACTAATGTTTGGTGGTCCTCCCAACTGCGATGAAAGTCCATGATAGAGGATTGCAACATATCCTCTAGAACTGGAATGGACCTCTCTATCTGACTATCTTTATGGGGATGGAACACTGTGTTCAAGCATATCTAAGTCCCCAAATCCTCCTGCAATCCCTCCCACAAATGGGATGTGAAACAATAATTGTGATATGAGACTATTGTCTAAGGGACACCATGAAGCCGAACTATCTCATGCACATAGATGCATCCTAAGACCTATATGGAACTCTGTTCCCTGATATATAGGAAGTGGGCATACTTGGTGAGTTGGTCAATGATCACCCAAATGGAATCATGCCCCTTGGAAATCTGTGGTAATCCCATCCCAAAGTCCATTGATATTCCATACCACTTCCACTCTAGATCATCCAAGGGTGAGATAACCTCGATAGAAACTAGTTCTCATCCTTCACCTGCTGGCATGTAAGGTAGCGAGAAACAAACTCCACTAATTCCTTCATCGTGCATGAACACCAAAATTCCATCAGAAATACTAGAACATATTCTCCACTCCTGGGTGTACCGTGAAGGGGGATGAATGAAACACCCCCAAGACCTTCTTTTGCAATGCCACTGGTACAAAAGTGTGTCCCCTAAAAATAAAAATGTTCTCCCCACCTTGTGAATATCCATCAGTATCATATACTATAGATAACTGATCACGTAAAGTCTCATAGTAGACATCCCCTAGTTGTGCCATCCAAACCCACTAAAAGAGTGGAGGGGTGACAACCATCGACTGAAGGTAAAATACATCCTCTCTGTCCATGAAGGATAATTGCAACGCGACCAACTGCTCTGTCACCTCACTTAACAGCTACGATCTCGATCTCTTTCTAAGAGCATCTGTCACCCTGTTACCCTTCTCAAGAGTATATGTGATCTTAAAATCATAATCATGGATGAACTCTAGCCATCACCTCTACCTCAGATTCATATCTTTCTTTGAGAAGATGTATTTGAAGCTATTTTGGTCAGAGTAGATGATAAACCACTCGCCAATAAGGTAGCGTCACCACATCTTCTACGCGAAAAATACCACCGACAACTAAATAACATGGGTCACATAGTTCTGCTCTTGAATTCTTAGCTGACGCAAACCATATGAAATCACCGCCTATCCCTGCATTAGGAAACAACCATGCCTAGTCCCTGATGCATCGTAGAAAACAATGAACTCGACACCCTCCTCTAGAAATCTCAAGATCAAGGCCCTCGTCAAACTCTATCTCAACTACATGAAATCCTGCTATCACATATCCATCCATATGATGGGTTTCCCCTTCCAGGTCAAGGCTGTCATCGATGCTGATATCCGGAAGAAATTAGGAATGAATCTCTGGTAATATCATGTCAACCCAAGGAAGATCCACACCTCGTTTACACTCCGAGGTGGCTCCCATGATAAAAATTCCTCCACTTTATCTGGGTCCACAGCTACTCTATCTTCTAAGATGACAAGTCCTAGAATGTGGAACTCTTGAATCTAGAACTGGCACTTTGAGAGCTTCCCCTAAAGTATGTGCTTTCTGAGTACGTCACGAACCATTTGTAGATGTGTCACATTCTCCTCCTCTGACACTGAGTACACAATGATGTCATCGATGAAGACTCCTATGAACCAATCTCAAAATGGTTGGAATATGTAGTACATAAGTCCCAAGAACACTGTGGGGGTGTTCGTTACGCCGAAGGGCATACCCATGTATTCATAGTGACTGTAGTGGCATATGAATGTCGTCTTCTGTATATCTTAGTCGCATACTCGTAACTTGTGGTAACCTAAATGAAGGTAAACCTTTGATAACCACCATGTCCCTATCCGATGATTAAAGAGGTCATCAATCCTTGGCATTGGATACTTTTTTTCATCGTTACCTGGTTCAGGATCCAATAATCCACACACAACCTCAAAATCCCATATGCCTTCTTGGAAAATAAAATTGGGGCCACCCATGGTGAAACGTCGGGTCTCATGAGCCCCTTACTCTGTAAAACCTCTAGCTGCGCCCTCATCTCAGCAGATCTGTGGGATCCATCCGATATTTTGTTGAGAATATCAGTTTCATCCCAGAATACATGTAAATGCACAAGTCAATCTCCCAGCAGGGAGGTAGTCCTTGAACATCTTTAGGAAAGACATCCTCATACTCTGCCTCAACTGTTAGGATCTATAAGCTCACAACATCTACTGCTCTGAGGGTTAGTGTAGACAACTCATGAGTGATCGGATGCACCATCTTATGCATGATCCCATCCCGTTCTGTCTCTATCTCATTTTCACCGAAAAAGGAAAACCTTGTCCCATCGCTACGAACACACCACATTCTACACCTACAATAGTCAAACTGGTCATGGACTAAAGATAGCCAATCTATCCCAAGAATGATGTCGTAAGGCCTCGACACTACCCCCAAGAGGTCCCAACTAAAACTCTCAACTCTAAAGGTAAGATCAAACTATCTTCAAAGGTGTGTGATCATCGAGTTTCCTTTCATAGGTGTCTCCAAGTGTAAGGGTCAAGTCAACAGATCTACCAGAATCTCAAGGATTCTCAAAAGACTTGTGGGAATAAAGGAATGACTAGAACTTATCTCTATAAGTACGGATGCTTAGGTATAAAAGACACTTGTCATTCCTCAAATCATCCATGGATTCCCTGGGTCGTACTCCATGACCACATGCAGCTAGCCCTGCCCCTGTCCTCTTGCTCTCTTATCCTAATGTGTATCTCTTGGGGGTGGTGGTGGAAGTCGATCGAATCATTTTCCACCACATGTAGCACTCCCTACTCCTATTCCATGTCCACCGCCTAGAGGGCATGTCTTATCCACTCTATGCCTCAACCTCAATGGTCCACCCACCACCTCTCTGCAAGAAGCTCAACGGGTCGAGAATTCTCAAGAAAGATGTCCCCTACCATCGCACAAGTAGAATATCCTCTCCCTAGGCAGACTCTATCTAGCCTGAGTGTACCAGACCGTCGATCCCCTGTCTTGGGTCCTATTGTGACATCTCTCACATCCTGGTCCCTCTGATTGATTTTGACTCCCTACTATTGAGGTCTTTACACCTATTTGCTTGCTTCTTACTATTATCGGCAGTCTCTACTCTGCCAAGAAGATCTCGATCACGAAGGCCGCTCGAGGACTCCATCATAAGTTGAAATGCATAGAGTCAAAAAATTAACTCGGATGTCCCATCGTAGAGCTCTCTTGAAGCTCTGATCACTGATGTACTGATCCCTGACCATTTCTATTGAGTACATAGAGAGGTTGGTGAACCTTGATGAATAGTCAGATACCATCAGACTGCCCTGCTGAAGCTTAAGAAGCTCATGGATATGTACTGCTCTAAACATAACTGGAGAGAACTCCTCCTTAAAGAGACTCTCAAACTCCGTCCACAAAAGAGTATCCTCATCCTGAGTCTATGTGGAAAAACATCACCATCATCCTACTGAATTTAGAAGAAGGGTTGCTCCTTGGATCACCATCTGGTCCGCCTGTGTCCCCACTAGACGGAAAGCTCTGGTCACCACCTAAAGCCAGTCCTCAGCTGCCTGAGGGTTGGGCTCGCCTCAGAACCTGAGGGGTATTTGTCTTTGGAACTCAGGGAGCACGCTCAGCCTAAGACCCTCGTCTTTCAGTACTGTAGGTACCATGGGCTATTCTGCTGGTGGTGGTATAACAAGTGGACCACCTGGAGGTAACGCCTGGGGACCAAGTCCATGTATCGATGCCTCATCACTATGGGGGTCATCTTCGTGATCGAGCTACTGAATCCTAGCGGGTGTGAATCGCGGAGGCATACTGTAAGGATAAAATATATACCATGGTCAATAAGTATATCTATATTGATGAAACCATGGTCATGGAAAACATAACTCATTCCTATATGATGCATGTACCATTCTTTTACTTCCCTACAACTAGTGCTTTCATGTCACGAGTAAAAATTCAGGTTATCATAGTCCTGGTGTATGGATATGTTGGCCGCTCACACCAACACTAGAGTCTTTGGCCTAAAATATGAGCTCGAAACACTTAACACTATTTCCCCAAACCAAACTCATAGACTTATGGTCCTACGGTAGAACCAACCACCTCTGATACCACTCTGTCATGACCCGTCCATGCGGGGCTCGTGCCACGACTCCTCATGCCTGCCTTCAATAGGCCAGGGGATGGTGACTAGAACCGAGTAGGCATATCACTAACATGGGAGGCATTTCCTATGTAACTATACACTCACACACATCTCCAAGCCCACAAATGCTGAAATGTAAAAATCAAAAAGGATGAAAAATGCGTGCATACAACTAAACCCAACCAACAGAGTACAAAATAAGTAATGTGGAGAAAGTAAAACTGGGCCAGAATACAAGCCCACAAAAAATAAGAGTCTGAAAAAAAAAAGTCCAACCTGTAAGAGAAAATTGGTATTGGGACTGCTGATTGTATCCATTAGAACACCACGGCCTGTAGGGAACTCAGAATGCTCAGTCCGGACCTAGTCCACCCTGGACTCCGTCAAAAGGCCGCTCGTCCTCACAAGACATAACACGTGCGAGAAATGCCCATGTAGATGTGAGTATAACAATATACAGTAGAGGACCCCAAAAACCACAAAGAAATAGCCAATGTAAAGGTACAGTAAGCCCCACATAGTATATGTCTACTAAACATATAGCAAGAGAAACACAATCCAGATATACTCAAAACTCATACCTATAGTCTAGAGACAAGTCACACAACCACATACTACCTCTAGGGACTCAGTTTGAAGGTTCCACAAAGCACTCATCCAGGATAACTCACTCTATGAGTATGATGGCTCTGATGTTGTTTTTCCAAGAAGTATTGTTAATCAGGAAAGGTCATGAGAGATAGATAAACTAATTCCAGGAGAACACACTCTTGAGTGGGGAAAGATCACAATACACAGATGAGGACACTTCTAGGGCCTTCTAGGATACTGAGACTCATCTAAATTCACATAATAAGTAGAGGATCAGCGTCCTGTAAGAGTAGTCACGTCGATACCTGACTCTAAATAGGGTCAAGAAAGGATATAAGATCTCACCCCAAGCCTCTCAGAGGGATACCTAAATCTATCTCGGAAAGTCCTATTAAAGGGATCGTACTCTTGTGGATGGAAACGATACCTTACCTTTAAGGGAATTTGATAAAGGGAACCAACCCAAATGAAACATGTCCAAGATACGGTGTACAAGCTGTTCAAGCCATGTTATAGGATATAAATGGTGTGTATAAGGGTCAAACATCACGTCTCTTGACTCTTGGTAGTACCCATGTAAAATGACCTTAGTTAGAAGAACATATCGTGTAGAAAAGTCAATACATGATGTGTGGTAGGGACCACATTCCATGTCTGAGAAACCAGGGTTCCCTTCATGTATGCAGTCGTGTGCCCGTACACGGTTTCAACCGGTGTGTTCCATCCCATTTAACCAGTACATGGTTTAGCCCGTGTAGTCAGTCTGGTCGGACCGTGTGGTGGAGTACACAACTTTCTACCCACCTTGTGTTCGTGTAACATTTGAGATACACAATGAGTATGTGTGAGGACCGAAATGTTGTGTGAAAGTGGTCACACACCGTATTGGTGCTTCCATCACCCAGAACACCAGCCATCCCTGGATGGGGCCCACATGTCGTGTATCCCCAGAGGCACCTCGGGTTATTCATTGTGTGTTGTGTGTAAACCTTATCTGTTGCTGTTAGTACCACATGAGGAGTTATTTAGGATACACGCCATGTGATTTTGAAATTTACAAAAACACAAACCTACTCCACCACACATTGGTGATGCTCTGATCTTCGTTATGATGATCCATTTACCTGGAAACTCGATGGTTAAGGTCCCCCTGATGTCCTGAAGTCATATTTGTTGTTTTATAACTTTATATTGGCCCCGAAAACATGTTTTGATCCATTCATATGAAGAATTCTCAAAAAATGATCCTCCTCGATCAAAGCTGATTCATCGTCTGCCATCACTGTCACACCTTCACTGTGTCATTTCAATGTTAAATCTTCAATTTGTGATTGTTGTGTTGTGAAACGGACTCACAACGATCCATTTTTTGCCCCGTGAAGAATAGAAAGAACGTGAATAAAAGAGGAATCAATCCAATGAACCAAATTTGATGAACGAATATCCATTGACGTTCGTCAGGATGTTGATCCACTCCCATTAGATTGATTAAAAAGGGTGACAATCAAAAAACTATGACAATTAATTTACCAAATCAAACCTCGAATGAAATGAAAAATAATTACCCTCCCACAAGAAGGAACAATCTGTGGATCAACCTATTCGTGGGTTGATCTGCTTTCGTCATTTAATCAATGAATGGGGAAACTAAACAAAGAAAAAAAACCCTACCTCGATAAGGGATCGATTTATGATGAAGGAATCACTCTGCCATCACCACCGGGATCCTTCATCATCGTTGGCACAACAATTCGTGCCTTTGATTCGTCGTCGTTAATTTTCAAGAGTTCTCTCCAAGGATCCATGAATTCCCCAGAGTTTCACTCAACTTTTTCCAATGATAAATTTTTTTTTATCCAATTAAAAGGAGGGAATGCGTTTCAGTATTTTGTTACACTATGGAATTAATGAGTTATCATTTCTATTTCAAACCCAATAATTATTAAAAAAGATACCTCACCATGTGCTGCAGCGAATGTTTCCAATTAAAATAAAATAACAGTTCCAGATTATTTTATTTTATTTTATTTTACTTAAAGGTCCACAAATTAACTTTTTTCTCTCGACCCACGCTAGTCGAGGTTAGTCTTTTTCATATGTAAAGTTGTCATCCCGGGTGCAAAAATTCCCACATATATTTAATTCGGGCTTCAGTTTGGAAACTGGCATAACCGCACACACACGCCAACTCACATAACAGAAAAAGTTCAAACCACCATTCCGGGCTCACCAAGCCTCAGAATGAATTTCCATATCTATGTTTTATCTTGAAAGAATTTCATATAATATTTAAAAATAATACATGAAAAATCTATGACATTATATGTGGGACCTTCACCAAGCCCCAAACACACTTCCAATGTTCTCCCATGTAAAGACCCAGAAATTTCAAGGAATTTTTTCCCTTAATTTCTTTAGAATTTTACTAGTCTGTGGCTTCTGACGACACCTGATTCCAAGTTCTGGTGTACTCGGAATCAATTTCTGAAGTTTAGCTCGGCTACGTTCAGTGAACGAAGGAGCAGGTTTTTCTATCTTCTGAACCGGTGCTTGGAATTGAAATCTGAGGGCACCGATTAAACCACAGCACCGATAATTGATTAAGTGTACCTTTACCGATGTTGCGTTTGAGGTGGGATGAGAATTATTTATATGGGAATTGGTTTAAAATGAATAATATTGTTGAGCAATTTTATTTTTGTAACCCTGGAAGTTGAACCCTCTCATCGGAAGTTGTTGGTGGGGTCTGCAAGAACCCAACCTCCCATGTGTGATTTTTGAGAGGTGGGGACCACACGAGCCCCAACCATACATCTATCCCAAACCCCCTTCATTAATTATGATAGCTCCCCTTAATTTGTGAAACTCCTCATTTCACCCTCAACTCCCTAAACCACTCCTCTCCACCATTAAATCTAGCCTACTCACATAATTAATATCTTGAATTAATTTGAAAAGGGTGGCTTGTCTTTAAATGGGAGTAGGTCAATACATTATTTGTTTGGAAAATAATATAGTGGGGGAACCTCTATAGAAATAAGAAAAGCTTCATTATTCAACCCTCTGATGAAGAACGAGAACGCGCCATCTATACTTCTCTTCATGACAAGTGAGGAGACGTCCTTTATTCTTCGGGTGCAAACCTACGATGGCGGAAGCAGGAACGTCATCCACGTTGCACAACTACCACATATCTTTCTCGAGGTAGGGGTTATTATACTCATGTTTTGTTATCGTTCATCATGGTTCTCCAATTCTTGAGTTCCGTTTAGGCCGCTTGATACCATCATGACGAGGAAGGGTTCAGACCACATGAACACGGTCCGAACCTTCCCCTTTCGTTTGTTGATTATGGATGATGGAACCAGACTACGAAGAACAGGCCGACATCGGGCTGATCACGGGCGGATCATCAATTCTTGGTTGTCGGATCGCCGCAAAGGCACGACACCGTTGTGCTGCGTGGAGTAGAGCTGGACTGAGGCCTTGCCGAGCCGTGGTGGAGGGGCACGGCATCGTCGCGCCGCGCCGGAGCTACAGGATCTGAGTCCGGGGTAGGCCGCTGTGGAGGGTAGCGGCGCCGTCGCACTGCGCCAGAGCTACAAGGGGCCGTGGCCAGGGGGTGGCGCTGATGCACCATGCCAGTCAAACAGAGCCGCGACCTAAGGCCGCGGCAGACATTAAATGGGCGGTCGGCTATGCCGGCCGCCTGCGCCACCTAGAGGTAGGACCCGAGGGGGTCCTGCGGCTACATAATGGCCGGCCATTACAACCATCTATTTCAAGGAAATCGGGGGGCGTAACCCCCCCTGCCCCCCGACCTGCTGCTAGGGCGGACCCCACTAGGTCTGCCGTTTCTAAAAAAAGGGGGTGCGCCTCCCTTACATCCCTCTCGGCTAGCACGGAGTCGCGACCAAATTATGAGCCGGTCTCGGCCTGCCGCGCCCGACCAGGTTGGGCCGCGCCCCGCCGGGCTGAGCCCGGACCTGGTTCGGGTCGAACCGGGCCCAAACCCCCTATTTTCAGACCGGGTTCATTCAAACGCCCTTATCATGGTATAATAACCGCTGATCGATGCACCATCTATTGAATAGGGATCCTTGTATCGAGACGGTCGTTTTGGTATATTACACTCAAGCTTTCGGAGAAGATTGGGTATGGTCGGGTTGGTTTGAACACGAAACCAAATAGGCCCTCAGAGCGGAAATGGTTATAACTTGAGCTCCGGACGTCTGATTGACTTGTCGTCCACTTTGTTGGATTCATTTTGGTGAGAAGTATATTTTGGTATACTTCACCTGAGGTTTGAACATAGTTGGAGTATGGCCGGGTTGGATTGTACCTGAAATTCAACCGGGCCCCTAGAACAGAAAAGCTGATAACTTTCAGACCGGATGTCCATTTGATGAACCGTCAGCAGAATTGGTAATCTCTTTGAGAAATGGTCCCTCTGAGTATACCCTATGGGATTTCGGGGTATAGTTGAGATACGGTCGGGTTGGTTCGTACACGAAACCAACCGGGCCCCCAGGACGAAAAGGCTAATAACTCACAGACCGGGCGTCCGATTGACGAGCCGTCTGTTTCATTGAGACCCCAGTGACGAGGTGGTTCTTTGTGATACTTCTACGTGGGACTTTGTGATACTTGGAGTATCGACCAGTAGCTCATGGAGCGGATCCTCCTGGAGACGAGCATATGGAGTGCGAAGACCTAGTAGCTGTGGACTTGACGACCGCTTGATCGATTCGACTTGGAGTGAGTCGACTAGCCCAGTGGAAGGAGCGCCCTATATTTGGTGGCATAACCATGGAGGATGGAGCACGTAGTAGTTGGTATCATACCCGCGGTACTTGACTGGAGAAGTACCTTTGTAGGCTATTAGGGGAACCACTACTGTGTTTGGGCGGCAGACCCCTAGCGGGGAGCACAACTGTGTTTGGGTGCGAACATGAGGTACTTGACAGGAGGAGTACCTCAGCAGTCTAAGGTTAGTGAGTAGCTCCTCGGAGTCGTGACTGGATGACTGTGCTCGACAGAGGAGGAGTTCTCCAGCAGCCGTGGTTTTGACATCATGAATAAAATCCTGGTTTGATCTGAGTAGTTGACCTTTGTAATTTCTTCATGAATGAGATGGGTTACTTGATAACTTAGGTATATGTAGGGGCATATACCTAAGTAGTGGTTATCCTTTGATTTTACATCTGTGTGGTACCTCATGTTTGAGATGGGTTACTTGATAACTTAGGTATAAGTATGGGATTATACCTAAGTAAGGGTTATCTATTTATATCCATCTTTGTTGTTATCCTTGTTGGATTTAGTGAGACCATGAGGGTCTCAGAGTCCCTACTAAGTATCGTTATACTCACCCCTACACGGGCTATACCCGCACCTCTTTGTGTTGGATGCAAACAATGGAAAACCCTGACGAAGGCTGAGTGTTCGAGGACTGAATAGTACCCAGAGGTGGACCTCACGACGATTCAGTATCCAGCGGTGGACTTCACGATGAGACGATAATCGGGGGAGGTTGACGGGAGAGAGTGTTTAGGAGGCTATCTGTACCTACCCTTTAGGTAGGATTCGTGGTGGACGATCCAGGAGATGCGCTGTCTATACCTACCCTTCAGGTAGAATCTGAGGTGGATGACCTAAGAGTTGCTTCTATTCTCTAGCTGTTTGCCTTTTCTATTTTACTTTCGTTCATTTGTAGCTATACTTTTCAGTTGGGTTTGTATTCTGTCCCATTTACTTTTCAGCACTTTCTATTGTACTTCGTGTATTACTTATTCTTGTACTCTGTGGTGTCTGTTTACTTTTATAAAGACAATTCCTTCCTAGTTATCGGGATTTAAGCCTTTGGTGCTAGTCGCTAGCCCCTGGCCTATGGAACGCGGGCTTGGGGTAGTCATGGCACGGGCCCCGAATACGGGTCATGGAAAATTGGTATTAGAGGAGTCGGTTGTGCCGCAGAACTTAGGACTTAGAAATTTTTCTTTTTGTGGAGCAATAGTTTTAAGGGTACTAAGTGTGGTTTTCAGTTCAGGGAGTCCTGTGTTGGTGCGGGTGGCCGACGTATCCATACACCAGGACCCTGACTTCTGATTTCTGACTCGGTGCACGAAAACACAAATTGCATTTGTGTTTTCAAAAAGTTTCTTTTAAAATTTCTCAAACTAGGTCAGCTCACCAAGTATAGTCTTTTGACAGTGTTGCATTTGTTCTTTCCAGATGCCTCCTCGTGGACAATCAGCTAGAGCCCTGACATTTTTATGTGCTGACAAGCCGTTGAGCGATGAGGCCTTAGCACAGGGCCCTATTCTAGATCAGACACCAGCAGAGAGTGCACACCTCTTGAGCGCGATGCACAAGTTCTAGTGTATGAGGCCTACGACGTTTCGAGGTGAGTCGGATTTTCAGATGGCTTGGCACTGGCTGGAGTTTGTATCACGAGCTTTCCACATAGCTGGGACACCCGTAGACATGATGGTGTACCTAGATGTTATCCTCTTCAAGGCAGCAGCTGAGAGGTGGTGGAGCCACATGTTCTAGTTTTGTGACGAGACGAAATTCACCTGGGGAGATTTCGAGACTTTCTTTACGGTGGAGTTTTTACCAGTGAAACTACACTCTGAGCATGCTTAGGAACTACTGCCTTGGATGCATGGTTTTTTATCAGTAGCCGAGTCATCTGTAGGAAGGAGACGGATGATACAGAGGTTCAGGGGGACCAGGCCAACATGTGGGAGACCTTGGGTTTTAGGTTCGGTTGTGCAGGGAAAATGAAGTAGGGCCAGCCATACGAGGAGCAGGAAGTGCTATGCATGCGGTAGGCCGGGTCACATGGATCGAGACTGCCCGACCTATCCAGTAGATGAGCAGAAGGCAGTAGAGAGACCTACCAGACCGGGGCTGAGAAGCTGACCATACAGCCGGTGGTGTAAGATGCTTCTAGGAGTTTCCACCACCACCATGAGGTCCACCCCTAGCACAGGGAACAGGTGGATATGGGAGAGCTCAGCTTCAGGAAGTTGAAGAATATGACAATGGAGATTCAAAAGCAGGTGGACACGAGAGAGACTAGTTTCAGGCATGGAGGCCTTTGTTATTGGTTCTTCTAGCTTCCTTTTTGTTGATTTTGTGGTTGTATGTGTATTTGTACTTTGAGCTTTAGTAATATAAGTCACCATTCTCTGTGACTTTTACTTTCCTGTCCTCTTTGTATGGTCGATACTAAGAGGTTCCAGTTTAAAACCGTTGACATGATCCTCACTTTCAAGATATCTACTAGAGGAGACCCAATGACCACACACTGCTGCCAATAGTGTGACTCAACCCTTAGAGGCGAGAGTAATGGTTGGATCTCTTGGTAGTAGCGTCGAGGCCTTACGACGTCATCCTTGGCAAGCAATAGTACCGTTCAAGTCAGGATTGACTGTATTAGGAAAAGAACATGGTTCATCCATGGGATGGGATCAGATTTCTCTTTTCGGCAGAGGAGAAATCCCAGTAGCTCTTTAGTGGAACGTAGACAAAAAGGGGTCGAGTTGAATTCTTACAATTGACTAGTCTCACCCAATGTTCGTTGAGCGAACAGTTTACGGTTCTATCCATCTCAATAATATCATGTGTATCTTCTCACAGAAGGACATGAACCTAGGACATCGATGATGGATTTATTCCTCCAGGACTATGAATTCGAGATAGATTATACTCCTGAAGAGGGGGATGTTGTTGCAGATTCTCTTAGTAGGAGATCGGGCATTCAGCTGTTAGGAGTCACCAGACAGCATCCTAATGTGTTTTAGATATCCTTTATGGATAGTGATAGAGTCAGCTCGTGTAGAACCAAATATGGTTTAGGCTACGACGGAGAACATGCAGATCATCCATGAGTGGATGAAGACTGCACAGAGCAGATAGAAGTCTTATGCTGGTAGGTGAAAAGACCACTGGAGTTCGAGGGTGAAAACCACATCTTCAGATGGGTCTCACCTCAACGGGGTATACAGATATGTGGCTGAGGTAGCAAGTAATCTCCGAGGTTAAACGGACCATCCAGGTCCCCAGAAGAGTAGGCAAGGTGGCTTACCGCCTAGCCTTTCCACCTCAAATGCACCGGGTGCATGAAGTCATTCACGTATCTCAGCTGAGGAGATGTGTGCATGACCTATCCGTCATCATCAACCATGGAGAGCTGGACATCGATGGCGGGGTGACATTCACGGGGTTCTAGTAGAGGTTGAGGATGGACATGAGTGGGTCCTACGGGGACAGTTGATTCCTCTTGAACGCTTTCGTTGGCAGCACAAGAACCTTCAGAAGAGCACATTGGAGCGTGAGGCTCAGATGCGTGCTCGGTACCTCCTTTAGTTCCCCTAGTTTGTGTTGTAGCTTTACGGGGACGTAAATCACTATGGTGGGAGTAACGTAAAGACCTGGAAATTTCAAGGAAATTTTTTTCTTAATTTATTTGGAATTTTACGAGTCTGTGGCTTCTGATGGTACCTGATTCCGATGCATGGTGTGCCCGAAATCAATTTATGAAGTTTAGCTCGGGTACGTTCAGTGAACGAACGAGCAGGTTTTTCTATCTTTTGAATCGGTGCTCAGAACTGAAATCCGAGGGCACCGTTGAAACCGTAGCACAAGAAATTGATTAAGGGGACCTTTACCGCAGTTGCGTTTGAAGCGGGATGAGAATTATTTATTTGGGAATTGGTTTAAAATGAATAAAATTGTTGAGAAATTTTATTTTTGTAACCCTAGAAGTTGAACCCTCTAATGGGAAGTTGTTTGTGGGGTCCATAACCACCCAACCTCCCATGTGTGATTTATGAGGTGTGGGGCCCACATGAGCCCCAACCTTCCATCTTTCCCAAACCCCCTTCATTAATTATGATAGTTTCTCTCAATTTGTGTAACTCTTCATTTCCCCCTCAACTCCCTAAACCTCTCCTCTACACCATTAATGCTAGCATACTCACATAATTAATATCTTGAATTAATTTGAAAAGGATGGATTGTCTTTAAATGGGAGTAGTTCAATACATTATTTATTTGGAAAATAATATGGTGTGGGTACCTATGAAGAAATTAGAGAAGTTTCGTTCTTCAACCCTCCAATGAAGAACGAGAACACACCATCTATACTTCTCTCCGTGACAAGAGAAGAGACGTACTTTCTTCTTCGGGTGCACACCTACGACGACGGAAGAAAGAATGTCATCCACACTACATGGCTACTGCAGATCATTCTCGAGGTAGGGGTTATTATACTCAAGTTTTATTATCATTATTCATGGTTCTCCAATTCTTGAGTCCTATTTAGGCCGCTTGATACCATCATGATGAGGAAGGTTTCGGACCGCACGAACACAGTCCGACCCTTCCCCTTTTGTTTGTGGATTATGGATTATGGAACCGGACTGCGAAGAACCAGCCAGCGTCGGGCCGATCATGGGTGGATCGTCAATGCTTGGTTGTCGGATCACCGCAAAGGCGCAGCACCGTCATGCCATGTGGAGTAGAGCTGGACCGTGGCCTTACCGAGACTTGGTGGAGGGACACGACATCGTCGCGCCGTGCCAGAGCTATAGGAGTCACGTCCAGGGTGGGTCGTGGTGGAGGGGCGCAGCGCCGTCGTGCCGTTCTGGAGCTACAGGGGGTCGCGGCTGGGGGGGGGGGCACCGTTGCGCTGGTCGAACAGAGATGCGGCAGACTGTAAATGGGTAGCCGGCTGTGCCGGCCGCTAGCACCACCTAGAGGTGCGACCCGAGGGGGTCCCATGGTTGCACAAAGGCCGGCCATTCCAAGGAAACTGGGGTGCGTAACCCCCCGACCTGCTGCTAGGTCGGACCACACTGGGTCCGCCGTTTCCACAAAAAGGGGGTGCACCTCCCTTGTGTCCCGCTCGGCCAGCTTCCGAGTCGGGCCGCGCCCAATCACGTCAGAACCAGACCTGGGTCAGGTCTACCCGGTTCGGAACGACCCAGGGGGTATTGGGTCGGGTCAGACCGGGCCCAGACCCCCTATTTTCGGACCAGGTTCATTCAAACGCCCTTATTTGGGGCTACTAACCTCTGATCAACACACCATTAGTTGTGTCGGGATCCTTGGATCGAGACGGTCATTTCGGTATATTATGCTCAAGCTTTTGGAAAATTTTGGATACAGTCGAGTTGGTTCGAACACGAAACCAACCGGGCCCTCAGAGCGGAAATAGTTATAACTTGAGCTCAGGACGTCTGATTGATAGGCCGCCGACTTTGTTGGATTTATTTTGGTGAGACATATATTTTGGTATACTTCACCTGAGGTATGGACGCAATTGGATTATGGCCGGGTTGGATTGTACCTAAAATTCAACCGGGCCCCTGGAACGGAAAAGCTGATAACATTCAAATGGGACATCCGTTTGACGAATTGTCAGCAGCGTTGGTAATCTATTTGAGAAACGGTCCCTTTGAGTATACCCTATGAGAGTTCAGGGTATAGTTGAGATATGGTCGGGTTGGTTCGTACACAAAACCAACTGGGCCCCCGGGATGAAAAAGTTAATAACTCACAGACTAGGCATCTGATTGACACGCCGTCTGTTGAGTTGAGACCCCTGTGATGAGGCGGTTCTTTGTGATACTTCTTTGTGGGAATTTGTGATACTTGTAGTATTTCCCAGTAGCTTTTGGAGCGGATCCTCCTCGAGATGAGCATACGGAGTGCGGGGACCTAGTAGCTGTGGACCTGACGACTGCTTGACCTATTCGACTTGGAGTGTGTTGACTAGCCCAGTGGACGAAGAACCTGATATTTGGCAGCAGACCCATGGTGGACGGAGCACCTGGTAGTTGGTAGCAGACCTGTGGTACTCGACATGAGGAGTACCTCTGTAGGCTATTAGGGGAACCACTATTGTGTTTGGGCGGCAGAACCCTAGCGGGGAGCACTACTGTGTTTGGGTGAAAACCCGCAGTACTTGATAGGAGGAGTACCTCAGCAGTCTGAGGTGAGTGAGTAGCACCTCGGAGTCGTGACATGACTATTGTGCTCGACATCGGAGGAGTTCTCCAGTAGCTGTGGTTTCAAGATCATGAATAAAATCCTGGTTTAAGCTGAGTCATTGACCTTTGTAATTTCCTCATCAATGAGATGGGTTACTTGATAACTTAGGTATATGTATGGGCATATACCTAAGTAGTGGTTTTCCGTTGATTTCATATCTGTGTGATACCTCATGTTTGAGTTGGGTTACATGATAACTTAGGTATAAGTATGGGATTATACCTAAGTAAGGGTTATCTGTTTAGATCCTTCTTTGTGGTTATCCTTGTTGGATTTACTGAGAACTTGAGGGTCTCCGGGTCCCTACTGAGTATCATTATATTCACCCATGCACGGGCTATGCCCGCACCTCATTGTGTTGGATACAGACAACGGACAGCGCTGACGGAGGCCGAGTGTTCGAGGACTGGATGGTACCCAGAGGTGGACCTCACGACGAGTCAGTATATAGAGGTGGACTTCACGGCGAGACGGTACTCAGAGGAGGTTGACGGGCGAGAGCGTGGAGGAGGATATCTGTACCTAACCTTCAGTTAGGATCCGTGGTGGACGATCCAGGAGCTGTGCTATCTGTACCTACCCTTCAGGTAGGATCCGAGGTGGACGACCCAAGAGATAGTTCTATTCTCTAGGTATTTCTACTTTCATTCAATTATAGCTGTACTTTTCAGTTGGGTTTGTATTCTATCCCATTTACTTTTCATCACCTTCCATTGTACTTTGTTTATTACTTCTGCTTGTACTCTGTGGTGTTTGTTTACTTTTATAAATGCAATGCCTTCCCAGTTATCGGGATTTATGCCTTTGGTGCTAGTCACCATCCCCTAGCCTATGGAAGGCCAGCTTGGGGTAGTCACAGAACGGGCCCCGAAGACAGGTCGAGACATCCCAAATCTCCCAACCTCCACCCTTACACTTTATAACCATAAAAAGAATCAATTAAGGTTTATATACCAGAACCTAGGGGTACTACCTTCTCGCCACCATTGGTCTTTCCATCCTTGGAAAGTAGAATACATTCAATGCCCTGAAAGAGTTCTAGCTACCGCTCTTTCATTTCCTTCTCACGTTCCCATGTCTCTTCCTGAATCTGACCACACCGCCATTAAACCCACCAGTCTGATGTTTGTTCCATGTAAGATTTGATCTTGGTTATCTAAAATCCTCACTGGGATATGTACCAACGAAGCATCTGACTCTAGGTCAACGCGATCCAATCTGATCACATGGTTATGATTAGGCAGATATTTTTTCAACCTAGATAAATGAAACACATTACACATAGAACAAAACCATGGTGGTAAGGCCAACGAAAATTAAACCTCTCTAAATCATTCCAATATCTACAAAGGGCCTATTTATCAAGTGGATTACCTTCCCTTCTTCCTAAAAAAACGATGTCTAGGCCATGGAGTTATCCTCAAGAAGACATGATCACTCACAGTAAACGAAAACAGTCTTCGAAGATGATCTACATAAGTTTTCTGACAACTTTCAGCTGTATCCATCCTCTTTATGATCAACTGGATCTTCTATATTCCCTTAGACAAGGCTCAACCCAACTAGGGAAGTTTCACCTATTTCCACCCATCATAGTGGATAATGACAAGGAATCCCATATAATGCTTCAGACATAGCCATAGGTATCGAGGCCTGATATCTATTGTTATAAGAGAACTCTACCAAGGGTATATGCTCTTCCCATAAGCCACCAAAATCCATTACGCAATCCCGCAACATGTCTTACAAGGTCTATATCATCCTATTAGACTATCTATCTGTCCGAGGGTGATACTCCATTCTCATAGTCAACTGGGTCCCATTGGATTTCTGGAAGGATTTCCAGAAATGAGATGTAAAACTCAGATCTCAGTCTGAGACTATTGACACTTGTACACCATTCCTTTTCACCACATCTTGGACATAAATTTTAGAAAGATATTCCACCATTTGATTTTCATGAATTGGAATGAAATGGGCCAACTTGGTAAGATGATTTACTATCACACATATAGAATCATTTTTTAGAATTGTTCTTGGGATACCTGTAACAAAATCCATCGCTATATGCTCCCATTTTTCTATAGTAGGATAGGTAAAGACTGTAACATACCTGTAGGTCTCTAATTCTCTTCTTTAACCTACTTAAAATTTAAGCACTGCGAGACAAACTCATCCACATTCCTTTTCATGCATATCCACCAATATTGTGGCTTCAAAACCTTGTACATATTCTGTGTATATATATTTACAACCCATCTTGAATTATCGTAAGAATGGAGGAGTTGTTTGTAACAAGACATAGGTACAACCATCTAATTTACAAAACAAAAAACTAAACTCCCCTTAAGTTTCCGGCGCTCAATGGTCTCCCCACCCTTGAGTTTTGAACTCATAAACAGACATTATGCATCAGATTTTTGTGCCCCATTCACCATATTTACCAAATCAGGAACAAGTGTAGATAAAAATTAAACCAAAACATCACCTCAGTCTTCGCATTCCACATGCATGTCAGCTAGGACCGACATCAACTACCATTCATCTGAAGATTCTCTCACCAACTAAGACCATGAATTTCTACTCAATGCATCCGACACTGAATTTCCTTTTTCTGGTGTATACATCAAGTCAAATTAAAACATCTAGATATACTCCATCCATCTCCTTTGCCTCATATTCAAATATCACTATTAGAAAATGTGTTTCTAGATTTTTTTTGTCTGTGAACACAATAAATTTCTCACCGAAGAGATAATGTCTATTTGTTTTCAAAGCATGGATGAATTTGGATAACTGCAAATCATGTGATGGGTAATTATTCTCATGCACCATAAAATTCCTTTAACCATAGGAAACCACATGGTCTTCTGGCATGAGAACACATCCCAACACTGATCTTGAAGAATTAAAGTACACCACATACCCCTATAATAATTCTGGAAAAATCAAGATTGGTGCCGATGTAAGAGAAAATTTTAGTTTCTGGAAAGGATTCTGGAATTCCTCTATCCACTGGAATGGAGCATTCTTATTTTTCAGAGTTGTCATTAGTGAAGCTAGTCATGAGAAATCAGGCACAAAGCATCATTAGTATTAAACTAGAGCAAGAAAACATCGCATCATGAAGAAATTCATTAGTCGTTTCCACAAGAAAATAGATTATTTCTTTTCAAGATCAACACAAATTCCTTTCTTAGAAATGACATGGAAAATAAAACATGCTGATTTTTTCAAAAAATCAGAATTTGATAATTTGGAATACAAATGGTGATCTTTCAAGATTTTTACCACTATTTCCAGGAGTCCCTGATGGTCCACCCTTATCATTGAATACACTAAGATGTCATCCACAAAAAACACAACAAAAGAATCCAGATATCAAAAAAATATTTGATTCATCATGATCATGAAGACCTCTAGTACATTTGTTAGACAGAAAGGCATGACTACGTATTTATAGTGTCCATATCTTCTTGTGAAAGCTGTATTTGGAATATATTCCTTCCAAACTCACTATTGGTGATATCCTGATCGCAAGTCAATCTTGGAGAACCAGTGAGATACTCTTAATTGGTCGAACATGTCATCAATTCATGGAAGTGGATATTTGTTCTTTATCGTAAACTGGTTAAGCTTACGATAATCAATACACAGTTGAAGAGTTCCATCTACTTTATTAACGAATAAAACCAGGGCTACCCACTGAGACGTACTTGGCTGAATTAAACCCTTTATTTCTAGATCTTCCATCTACAAATTCAATTCTTGTAATTCTATTTGTTCCATCCTATAAGGAAGAAGGGAAGCAGGACTGATACCCTGAAGGAGACCAATCAGAAAATCCACTTCTCTTATAGGTGGTAACCCAAATATGTTCTTGGGAACTACTTCTGAAAATTGATTTACAACTGCTAAAAAACTATATTCCTCGATCTATTCCATTGATTACAAAGCCAACGCTGCCAAAAAGTAATAGATAATTCCCACCATTTGTTCCAAAAATCTCTTTTCACCTTTATTTACCATCATGTCTCCTCTGAGGAGATGCTCGATGTCATCCTCATTCGTGAAACTAATTGTTCTTCTATAATAGTCGATGTGATCCTTGAACATTTTCAACCAATCTGTACCCAGGATTACATCATATACATGTATTCACCACATCACGAAGTATCATTTATTTTTATCTCTACCAAAAGTTATATCACAAGTTCTACAAAGAAAGGCTTCAAATTCTCTTTCACCAAGAAAAGTTTTCAGTTTTAAAACAGAAGGAATCATTTACAAAATTAAACATATCAAACCAACAACAGAGAATAAATGAAAGAATGAGATTCAAAAGTATCAAAGATCTCTTTCACAAGGTTAGAATTCAATAGAATCGTACCTCTCACCATAGATACTCCAACCTGATCATCGACAATCATCTACTCAGATTCATAAAATTGCTTCATAGCTGCACTATTCTCCTTGTTGGCTTACTAATATTTCCCTGGTTGAGGAGTCATAGTATTTACAGAATCAACATGGCTAGACCTATTCTACTGACAAGACTAATTTTGTTGTCCTTACCCTGTTAGAGCATACGATGCTTGTGACATCAGAGAAGTGTCTCAAGTACCGGACCTTAGAGCATTGTGACAATAGCGCTGAAGATTCCCCATCTATTTATAGTTATGGAATGCTATAGGTTGTGCCATACACTATCTCTTTATATGGTCAAGTGAACCACATTGAAAACAACTTGATTTTCTCTTGGATCATGGAGGACGTTTCTCTTATCCAACCATCTGGTTTGGATTTCCACTTACACCTTGGAAATAGGTGTCCCTTTCTGCTGGCTCCCAGCGGTTGAGTTCCCACCATTCCCATTAGGTATTATCATACCTCATCTCATAGATCCCAAGCTATCATGTTCATCAATAGTTTCTCTATTCACCATCTCTGTATAATCTGTAATACAGAGAACCAAAATCATTGATTGAATCTCTTACCTTAGCCATGATTCGTAGATACGTACCTTCAGGGATGCACTTGCCACAACTTTTGGTGAAAAGTGCACTATATTCATGAATTTAGCCACATATTCCAAGAAAGATTGATCCTATTTTTTGGTATGAATAAGTCCATCATTTTCTGGATTTTGAACGTATGAGGATAGAATTTTTTGTTGAAAAATTCCTCAAAATCCTCCCATATAAGGCCTTCATCCAATTTGGCCTATACATCTAAATCCCACAACTAGCGTGAAAAATCATTGAGAAGATAATTCATCATCTTGACTATGATATCCAATGGTGTGTCAATGAAATCGAAGATATTATTCATCCTACTTAGCCACACATCCACCTTTTCAGGTTCAGAATCACCCTGAATGTTAGGTGGATTATTCTTCATAAACTGGATAGTGTGATCCACAGGCCTAGGCTCATTCCTCTGATTCCCTGTATCCATAGCTTGGAATGCTTCGAAAATACTCTGAACTAGCTCTTGGTTCACCCATGGTTCAGGTGAAACCACATTCTCCACTAATTCTTTAGGTTGGTTTTGATGAAGCCTATTGGGTTCTATTCCCTAAACAAACAAAAAACTATGTCAATATCACTCTCTAAAAACTAATGGCTTAGTATTTCAAATTCAATCAAATCAACTATAACATCATTGTTTTCCAAAAACCACATTTTTCTATTTTCAACCCTATTGAAGAAAAATCTTATTTCTGTTTTTGAAAATAAAACCATTTTCAAAATATTTCAACTATGCATTTTGAAATTCTTACATTTGAATACAGTTTCATACTTATTAAAAAATCAACACTTTTTCACAACAAGAATCATTACTTGAAATGATGTATTCACTCTTAGTGGGAATTAATTCCTCAATGATGAATTTCATGCTCATCTCATTGGATAAATCCACGATATTCAGTTTTTTTAAAATCCTAGAAGTGTCTCTAAACAGTTGTGTGCCCAAATATCTAGTAACATGATATTGAACATTAAAGGGAAATATAAGTCCTTTTATGCTTTACATTTCAAGTTCCAACAATAATACTCCTTTATAAGATTATGACCCCAGGAATAGACAATAAATAATTTAAACTCCAATACTAGGAACACTGATGACCACTTGTTAGGTAACGACCGAACAAGCTGACCACATTTTTACCACAAAGGAAGGACCAAACAGATACTATTTGTAATGAACGAATAAATATCCTTGTATTGAGAGTATAACGAGTCATTAAACGGTCTTAAGAAACATACCCAAGATTAAAAAGTCTTAAAATAAATTCCTAAGGGTTTCAAATAAATTTTGGGGCATGGATTTACCCTTTAAGAAATAAACCATTAAGCTAACAACCATAACCAAACCATTCACTAAAAGATACATGAATAAAAGAAGTATAACAACCCTTTTCATTATTTAACACTTAAAAATAACTTATTACATAAAATATTCATGCTATAAAACCTATAATATCATGTGTTATAGTCTCTTTGGGGCTTAGGAACATTACATAATAACTTAATACATGAAATACACATCTTTATTGAAAACTTTTTTACATGACCACACACATTCCTTTGTACTTAGCATTTCATGGGATAACCATTGGACATGAATATGAAAAGGGTGAGCTATAAATCCTAGTAAGGGAGTAAAAAAGGAATAAAATGAAGAATACAATACATGTTAGGAAAAATGAATATCAATGGAGCATAATAGAAACATGAACATAAAGGAATGATATAACATGATTATCATAACATTGAAATGTGGCATCAACATTTAACATGATATTAGCATGATCCAAGGATCATTACATAGATAGAATGAGTAAAAAATCATTTCACTTGAATTAGAATGAGTAAACAATCATTGAGGTTGATTTATCATGATACTAATCTTTACCCATTTCATTGTAGAACTATCAGGGCGCACCCTTCTTAATCATTTCATCAAATCCATAAGTGTGCCACATGGATCATATAACATGGATTCATTAACAATCATTCTTTATTCCACGATAAAGTAATGTGTAATTAATAAATGAAACTCTATTATAAATAATTAAATTTTTATAAAGGTGAATACCCTTAATAGAGAAATGGGCTTTGTATTCACTACACATTGACTTTGGCATGGAAAACAGTGCTGAAATTTCTACAGCATAACAACATAACATAAGAATTAATATAAATGGTTGATTGGAGAGAAATGGATGTCTCGACATATATAAATTAAATGGATAGTAAGGGGTAATATAGATAAATTTTACAACATATTTAATGGAATTTATATTCACAAAACAATATAATTGATTGAATATAAATGAGGAGAGAAAAATACCTCACGAAATATTGGTATGGTAACATGTGTATATGGGAGGAATTAATGAGAGAGAAATGGATCTATCATCATTCAAACATAAGTATTTAGGTATAGGGGTTGTGTGAAATCATACCACAACATCTTTAATTCAAAATACAAGGGTATAACAACATAAATAAATTTGGAAAAAAAATGAGAGAGGAAGAAATCTCTTAATGGGAAGTGTGATCCCAAAGGATTTTGAGGGGCTTGAGAGAGGATTATTGGGAGCTTGGGGCACCTTGGGAGGATTTTATATTGAGGAGGGAAGGGTAGAGACGTGCTCCAAGGGTTTTTAGTGAAGAGAAGTGGGATCTTGGGAGCGTGTATATAGGAAAAGAGATGTAACTCTTTATTATTTATGTTTTGGACAACACACATTAAAATAATCAAAACCTAAAAAAACCATGGTTTTTTGAAAATGGGATTAGAAAATATTATTTTATAAGGCCAATGGCCAGACTTCTTAAAATATGATGCTTGTTTATGTGGAGGTGAGTCACACTCTCAAAGAAATCATTTTAAAAAGTTAAAATGCTTTATAAGTCTTGGAGGGTCCACTAAGGCTTTGTAAAATAAATCAAACAAACCTAAAATCACAATATTCTTAATGTAAAACTTATATTTTCCGAAAATACCATTTATAGTATTTTATTACAACACTATTGGGTAATTATGATGGCATAAAACACATTATATATTTATTGGAATTTAATTTTTACCCAAAAAATCAAATTTCTTAAAAAATTATGAAAAATTCACCATAAAATAATTTATATGTCCTGAATTCAAAAATAATATTAATTTTATCTAAATAATTTTCTAAATATGTTATTTTTTTCTTTTAAAATAAAAACCAACATTAATATATAATTAATAGGTTTCAACAAAAACATCTTTCAAAACATAATAAAAATTACAATTGTATTCATAAAAATTATATAATAATTTATATTTAATAAAAAATAATTTATAAATAATATTTAATTAAAAAATACATTAATTATTCAAAATAGATTTCTAAATTGAATATTAACTAAAAATACTATTTTTACTTTAAAAACCATTGACAAAGTAACAATAAATGTATATTATTTATAAAAAAAATAAAGCACAAAATAATGGTTCTAGGGTCTTGATACATATCCTCTTATAACACATGCATAAGACCTAAGGTTAAGGTGTGCGATTGTGATAGACTCTTGGGGTGGCTCAGATAACATTGCTCTACTGGTAATCTCTATTAACTTACACTCCTCGCGTAAGTGATTTCGTTCAAGATTAAAGTGTTGAATCTTAGATTGGGCTCGGTCTAGAGCAAAGCCCAGTGATGCCACATCCTTTTAGAGCTTCAAAAAATGGGATTTTGAATGCTGCAATTCTACTGGATGAGGCATCACTTCCTTTTTCTGGGTAAATTGGATTTAGTAAAGCTCTATATTTATACTAATCATGTGATCACTGTTCAACCACTATATTAGCAATGGTAACAATTCTTAACGGTATTTTAAAATCCAAAAACATAAAACTAATGAAGTGAATATGTTTTATATAACCATTTTATATAATAAGGCATTTAATTAGATAAAGAGTAATTTTCATTAATAACATTTTGGGTCCTCACAAGAAGAAAACTAATCAACATCATGTATATCAAAATGACATCAAAGAGTGCAATAGAGGAATACCAAAGTAGTATAAAAGTAAATAGAAGATAAAAAACCTAATAATCTCAAGAGACCACAAGACTCTGTGAACCATGATCTCCCAGTTCCACAATCACCAAAAAACCCATGTATCACGAGGTGGTGCTAAAAACGTGCGAAATGTTACCTTTTCCCCTGTAATAGAAGAGATCTTATACAAAAACACTAAAGTTAAAAATCATGGGTGAATATAAAACTCAGTAGGTTTTCCCCAATCACTTCCTTGCTCACTCCAATAGGGTTTAAAATATATCCACATTTATATGAAATAGTTTATATAAAACAATTTACCTAAATAGTTTATAACCAAATATTAAAAAGTTCCAAAAACCGTTTACAACCAATTGAAAAAAAACTAAAATGAAACAAATTTCCAACTAGTTTTTTTTCTAGAAAGATAACTAAGAAAATATGTAATCCAATTCTTATTATCGTTTGGAATATCCATTCCATAGTTCACCGCACACCCACACATGCATGCTTTATTCGACAATTATGTACTCATGGGAGGTCTCTCATCTAATTACCTTATGTACCAATGATACTTTCCCCAATATAGGTTCACTCACCTCTTACCCCAATGGTACTCATACCTTATTAAGATCTCGTTAAGCATGAACTCACACCAACACCATTTATGAAAAATATTTCCATTACCAAAATAAACCACTTCAATAAAACTGAACTTTTATTGGAAACCAAATCACAACCGACATCAAAAAAATATTTCATTTCGATAAAACATACCATTTTATAGAAAACATCTATTTCAGTTCATGTTCCAGTAATCTAGAAAAATACACCTTTTAAAATTTATATTTTAAAACCAAGAACCAAAGCACTCATTTAAAATCCCCCATTTTCCCGATTTCTCAACTGTCACTCAATAAGGTTTCCAAAAAGTGTTCAACAACAAAATAAAAATAAATTTAGAACAATAGTTTAAATTTTAAATAATTCCAATAATTTATAAAAATGGGAGTCAAGGGTGTATCCACCTACCTCGAAGGTTTTGAATAAAACCACAACGAATGAAGAACACATAAGAAAATCATGTCGATTCTCCAAGAAATCACCTTAGATCTCTTCTATTACCATGAAAAAAGACAAATATAATCATATTTTGAATCCACCAACCTAGATCTACCCATAATGGGCATAGATCCGAGAAAACAAGAGAAGAGGATAATTAGATCTATGTAGATCTATGAAACGAATCAAGAACGATGAAGAATATTCACATAACTCAAGAAACAAGCTTCGATTCACCAAGGGAAGCATTCGTATTGCCTTTGGATTGATGAGAGAACCTTCTTCGGCCTTAGAAGAAGTGAAATACTGAGTTAGGGATGATTCAGGAAAAATGGGGGAGTTATAGAAAAAACAAGTGAGATCCAGTTTTTAAGGATCTCATTCTAACTCCATGCATGGTTTGGCCGCACAGTTAGGCAAACTGTGTGCTAACTATGTGGTAGCCACTACCAGCATGGATTCCCCTTACACGGTCTCCCAAACCGTGCTCCAACCATGATATAGCTACTGCCTCAATAGGACCACTATGCACAGTTTGGCTGTACTGTTAGCCAAACCTTGTGCTGCCCGTACAACCTTCACCTAGACCTAGGTACACTTCCAAAGTTCTCCCAAATATCACAACCTACACCCTTACACTTTATAACCATAAAAATAATCAGTTAAGGGTTTCATACTAGAAACTAGGTGTAAAACAACAATATTTAGTAAATTTACCACTAAATGATTGAAAAACATCATACTCTTATGATAAATGATTCTTTTATAGATATAAATGAGATCATCATCATTCAATATGACTTTGAGATCAATATTTGAAAATAATATTTATAGATTATAATTTTTTGACTAGTATAGAAATTATATAATAACTCTCAAGTAGGAAAAAAATTCTTTGTGTTAGTAAAACTAATCCCTAATTAAACACCATATTATTAATATAGTAAAATGGAACATCATTTTTATTAGAATCATAATAGGTATTATTTTAATATACCTATATTTGTGACTGACTGTATAGAGCCTAAAATGGAGAAGTTACATGACACCATTGATGTATATGAGACGATGAAGAACCTAAAATGATTATATCAAAATCAAGTAATACAAGAAATATATAAAATTTATAAATCGCTATTTTTTGTGTATGATGATGGACGATGACTTTATATCTACAAATGTACTCAATATGTTTGGGAATTTAAATGATTTAAAGAGACTGGGTCCACCTCCCAATCATGATATGGATACAAAACTCATTCTATAAAAATTAATAGAAGGGTTTTATAGTTCATTTTAAATCCCAATAATAATGAACTCAAAAATAAATATCACATGAGATACTCAATATGTTTGGAATTTTATAATGACACTAAATTTTATCAATGGAAATTCTCTACTTATGTCATAAAACACACATATCACATAGATCAAACATTGAAATAATTATTCTTATAAATTAATATTGATAAATTATCCAAAAATTAAACCAATAAAAATGTCAAATATTAAATGTGGATAAAAAATAGAAAATAATATATCAATATTGGAAAAATTTGTTTATGACTGATCCACTTGAATGATCACAGTCATGAAAAAATATATTGAAATAAAAAAAGTTAATAACATAATATTGATTTTATTGATGAAATTATAAATAACCTAGGGAAAAAATCTAATTAAATTAATAATGGATTAAATAAGAGGTATTCATATAAATTAATTGACCTATGCAAAGGAAATAGTAACCTAACCATTGAAATAGTAACTTGACTGTTGGAATAGTAATGTGAATACTAGGAATAGTAATCAGGACATTAGAAAAGAAACCTTACCTATGAAAGTATAAATAAAATTTAGATATCTTATAAATAAAAATATGATATATTTATATTGTGGTATAATTAAATAATTTTTTTAATAATGATTAATTATATTTTGTATTTTTTTGTAAAACACAGGTTTTTATTTGAAATACTCTAATAAATATATTTATTTAAAAGAAAATTTATTTTCAGAAAATTATATCATAAATTTATATTATGTTGTATTATAATGATTAGGTAATTTTATGAGTCCATAATTAATTTTTCAGAGGGTTATAAAATCAATTTTAATATTAAAAACTGGTTTTTTTAATAAATGATGATTTTATTTAAAAATAAAATTTCCCATATAGAGAAAATTACTTCAAAAAAATGAAATCCATTTTTGAAATTTAATTTTTCAAAAATGGTTCAGGTATCTTTTTATTATTTTTTTAAAATATTTGATTTTTTGGTGACTACTAAAATTTGGTAATTTATGGTATTTAACATTATAAGATAAATAAATTAACTTTTGATTCATAGTTAAGACATTGATGATGTAAATTCACATTATATAAAACTAACATACTCAATTTACTTAATTTAGTCATAATAATCAACATTATTGATAGTTTTGATCCAAAATCAAAAACAAATAAATAAAATAATCAAAAGGCCCCTCTCCCCTATAAATACCACCCCTAACAACCCCTTCTCCTCACACCTTATAAGACTTGTAACTACTAAATATTCTCCCTAATTAACTTCCAAAGCCTCTTCACAAAATCTAAGAGCTAATGGTATCAAGAAAAGACTAAACCCAAGTTCTTTAATGTGGTTCTCAAGGAGAAACATTCAAGAGGTATATTCCTAAATCCTTCTCTTTTAATTTATTTTAATTTCTTATACTCTCCTAACATAGACATACAAAGTTGAATGATTAATAGGTCATCATATATATACTACAATTTTATTTTCACAATGGAATACCCATCATTGAATCTATTCACTTATCCTTTTATTCTAAAAATTAAAACATCATCTATGATATGATGAATCACCACATTCATGGATAATGAGAATTTTTTTTCCATTACTTCCTTCAAGAATAGTAATAAAACCATTAATGTGGTTATTTTTTTAATATGTATTTTAAAACTTTTTTATGTTCTGAAACTAATATATTGACATAATATTAAATAATACAAAACAATTTCATGATGATTGAATGACCCTCCAAAATAAAAAAGAAATTATCATTAATGTTTTATCAAATAAATCATCATCACATAAGAAAAAAATGATATATGTGACCATTTAAAACTATATAAGTGCATTAATACCATATAATTTCACTTCTGGAGAATTATTTCCATTTTTAAAGAACTTTCATAATTTCACATAAGCGAAACAAACATGAATCCATGAAATAAACACTTTCAGAATGATGAAATTAAACCCTATAACTCATTGAAATGGTGATAAATGGACATAATAAAATAATAATAAATAAAATAAATGTATAATATGTTTTTAATTAATTAATTATTTAATCTAATTTTATCATACAATAAATTAAGTATAGGAGAATAATGCCTTCAGACATAAGGTAAGGGAACTCTTTGAACTTCCAATTTTTCCTTTGAATTGTGCTTTATATCTATTTTCGCTAATGTATTCCTTCACTATTATGTTATAATTCTCCTATATTCTTTATAATGTTCCATTAAATATATATCTATCTCAATTAATCATTATTTTATAGGGAAATATAATTTTTAAAATGATCCCTTCTCAATTCCTTTCGATAAACAAGACCGATTAATGAGAACCTCCCCGTTTCTTAGAAATTTTCATGTACACTCCATAAACTATTTTAATCCACCATTATTTTTTAAAAATAAATAATTTTATAATTAAATACTATCTTAGTTAATTTATGGTTTAAAAAAACAAATATTTCCTTTTCCTCTTTAAATAATCTTTAATATTTTCCCTTAAACAACATGAAAGTTGCTCATTTCTAATGCTTCCTAAACACTAATTTTCATTTATTCACTATAGTGGGACATAGTTATTCATTATATATTATTATTTATACTTCATTATTGAAAATAAAATATTTAATCCCTTCTTTCATGGATATATTAATGATACACCCCTTGGTTATTCCTTAAGACATGATTACAGAACCCATTTCATACTATGGGAAACCCATATGTTTATTATTTTTGTTTGATTATTTATGTGAAACACATATGAATGAACATGTTATTATGGGTGCACCCATAATGTTCTACAATGCATTGGGTAATGTTTAGTCTAATGATACGTCATGAATAGAATTAGTGAGGAAACCTAGTCCATTATAGTACTTTGTCTACAATGCGATAAAGCCTTGGAAGTTCGTGTTGAATCAATGTTTATATCATGATATATTCTAATTCCACATTCCAATATTTTTATTATCATATGATTAAATGTTTTATATGTTATTCTTTGATATTTTTACTCATGATCCATTCCTTTTTTGTTATCACATTATTCCTTTCTAACTCATGTTCTATGATTCATTCCCATGTTTATTCAATTACTGGTCATTTTAGCTCATCACTTTTGTCTATGTATTCCCTAGGTTATAATATGTATATGTAGGAGATAAAATGAAGTTAGGAGCACATTATGGAATATTTATAAATAAATATTTTATTCTAGTTCCATATTTTAATTTTTATCAACCTAATCATCCAAATACACAAGACCTTATGATCCTTTGTTTGTTTTTGATAGATAATTGTAATTAAAATCATGTAATAATATGTGTAAAAGGATAGGGTCCCTATAGTTGGTATGTCACGACCCGTCCCCCAGGGCCTGTGCTGTGACTACCCCAAGCCTGGCTTCCATTGGCCAGGGGTTGGCGACTAGCAACAAAGGCGTAATTCCCTATAACTGGGAAGGCATTTCCTTTATAACTTATAAACCCACACAACTGAGCACATAGCTGGATAGGAATCACTAAGTAAAACGATATAACAGAAAAGAATTGAAACTAAAAGGGATCATAATACAAGACCAACAGTAAATTACAAGAATCCGAAAGTACATGTACAACTGAAGAAAATAGAAAATAGCTACTGGGTCGTCCTCTGAGATTCCCACCTGAAGGGTAGGAATAGGTTGCCTCCTCAGCACTCCAGGTCCATCCGTATCCTCCGTGTACCAACTCATCGTATGGTGCACCTCCGGGTACCTTCTAGTCTTGGTACTCTCGTCCCCAGTCAGCGTTGTCCGTCGTCTGCACCAAACGAAACGAAGAGCAGGTGTATCCCATGAAGGGGTGAGTATAACGATACTCAGTAGGGACCCCGAGACCCTTAAGGTCTCTAAAAATCCATCAAGGATAATCCAAAAATTATTAAATCAAAATTTAACCCTATATAGGTATATTCCCATACATATACTAGAGTTTTCAAGTACTCCATCTCAATCATGAGTAAAACACAGAGGTACTAACTCAGCTCCCACTAGGTATATATTTAGGTTTGGTAGTAGAGATGATTATTTATAAATACTAGATAATCTTATTCTGTTAAGAGGATTTGCTACTAACCTGCACAGAATCTCTAGGAGTTGACCAACACAGGATCACTAGAGCAGACCCACACAGGATCGCTAGGAGCTGACCCACACAGGATTGCTAGGAGCTGACCACACTAGATCGCTAGGAGCAGACCCACACATGATCGCTGGATCTGACCCACACAACATCGCTAGGATCTGACCCACACAAGATCTCTAGGAGCTGACCCGCACAGGATTGCTGGATCTGACCAACACAGGTTCCCTAGGAGCTAACCCACACAGGATCGCTAGGATCTGACCCACGCAGGATCGCTGGAGCTGACCCACACAAGATGTCTAGGAGCTCACCCACACAGGATCGCTTGGAGCTGACCCACACAGGATAGATAGGATCACTCTTCTCATCACAACCAGCCACTGGGTTTCTACACTAGGTCTGCTCTTTTCCAGGAGAGTCCTCTCCCAAAGCCACTGGTCGATTCTACAACTTCCACGATGTCCCACAAAGAAGTATCTCAATGGACCACCACATCATAGGGGCCTCAATGCAATAGACGGAGCGTCAATCAGACACCTGGTCTGTGAGTTATTAGCCTTTTAGTCTGAGGGGACAGGTTGGATTCGTGGTTGATCCAACCTGACTGTACCCCATATTAACCAAAAACGCCAGTGGGGTATACTCAAAGGGACCATCTCGCTCCATGATTTCCAGCGCCACTGACGGTTCGTCAAACGGATGTCCAGTTCCAAAGTTATGGCCAAAAGAATGTAACTAGGTCGTAGTGGACCTGAGTCCAGTCCGACCCGGCCTGGGCCGACCCGGTTCTTGTCAACCCTTCCTGACCCACTGGGTCCGACCCGACCCATCAAGCTGCCAAGCTCGTTGGGTTTGGCCCAGTCTGTTGGGTCTGGCCTGGCAGGCCGCGTGGGCCCGCAGAGGGATGCGGGCGGCCGTGAGGCCGCAGAAGGCCGCAGAGGCCACGACGCCGTGCGGTGGATCAGCCAGGGAGGATTGGATAGAAGGGAAGTGGAGGATCCAACTAGACAACTGTGATGAATTGGATGGTGTTTCAGCCCGGTGGCGGCGGCTCAGGCGGTAGCTCTTCCCAGACGGTGGCGGCGTCTCGGACGACAGTGAAGACTTGTCTCGGCATGGCGGCGGTGGTTCGGCTTGGCGGCGCGGCTCGACTGCGGCAGCTCAGGCAGCGGCTCGGCCTGAATAATGGCGACGACTCAGATGGTGGTGGTGGTCAGGGCGGGGTGCTGCGGCGAGGCCGTGGAGGGGGTTCATCCAGGGCAGCGCGATGAGGCCATGGTGGTGGTTTGACCGGGGCGGTGTGGCGATGCCGGGGTTGCTGTTCGAATGGGGTGGCACGAGTAAGCCGTGAAGACGGTGGTCGGGGAATGGAACTATTGCACCGTTTCCTTCGTCGTGGTCGGCGGTGGTACAGACTACCGATCGGGTGCCCCTTATTGGTTGCTCGTCGTCCTCCTCCATCGCGAAGAACACCGCAATTCATCACAAGAATTACAGATGGGATGTGCAATGTTTGTTTGGCCCGCACTCTCCGCATTAGAGTGGTAGTTTGTGTCTCAAGAAAGATTAGAAGTCAAGAATGGAAAACTATTTAATTTAATATGATTTGTGGATCAACTCACTTTGGTTGATCCACATTTTCCATGATTTCTATGAATGGGGAAATTAAATGAGAGAAATAAATAATTTAATAATAACCCCTACCTTGGATTGATCGTTGATGTTGGCACGAGAAGGAAGTACGAACGTAGATTCTTCGTAGATGAAGACGTCCCACATTGGAGGAAGTAGAATATATCAGTGTTCATCGCACCCACAACACATCTTTGATCCCTGGCTTGTTCTTTGTTTCTTCGCAGGCGTTCTTCGTTGGAGAGATTTTCTCTCAAGGATCCTTCCTTTTCCAATGATTAATTTCCCCCAACCCACCAAAAATAAGAGATATCCAATATAATAAAATATGTTGGCATAATTTAAAATTGGAATAGTTAATTAATTGAGATGTATTAATTCATTAAAGGGAGAGGGTTGTCATAATAAATGTTGGAGGAGTTGAAGAGGCTCCCCCATATTTAATAGAACGTTTAATGGTTTCAAGTCTTGGGTGGTCCCCACCACCATAACCCCTCATAGGAGGTTTTACTAGCTCAGGTGGACCCCACCACCGAGCATTAAATTTGGAGAATAAACCTCTTGTGGTCCCCACCTCCACAATATCCACAAGAGGGTGGTTACAACAAAATAAAATAAAATGTTTGTTTTTTTTATTTTATTATTTCCCTGAAAAACCCAAAAATTATCTTTCACCCTTGACCAACTATAGAGGTGAATATATCCTTAAGCGAATACCAGCAGTGCGAGTTCAACGGTGCCCTCAGATTTCAATTCTGAGCACCAATTAAAAATATTGAAAAATAACACTTGCATGTTTACTGAACGTAACCAAAAAAATTTTAGAAATTAAATACAGGAACACAGGGCCTCAGAATAATGCGCTGTCAATTTTCACGGACTCCTAATATTCATATATATTAAAAAAATTACATGGAAAATCCTGGTCTTTACAATCTCCCCACCATATGGATTTACGACCCCGTAAGCGACAAATCAAAATAAAGAATCAAGTGGGGGTACTGAGCACGAATCTGAGCCTCTCACTCCCATGTGATCTCTTAGAGGTTCTCATGCTGCCAGCGTATGCACACTAGAGGTATCGACCGCCAACAAAGGACCCTCTCCTGTCGATCCTCAATCTCCACTGGAACCTCCGTAAAAGTCGCCCCATCGTCAACATCCAGCTCTCCATGGTCGATGATGTGGGAAGAGTCGTACACATATCTCCTCAGATGGGATACATGAAAGACGTCATGCACCCAGTGAAACTGAGGTGGATTAGATAAGCAGTATGACACCTCTCCAACTCTGCTTAGGACTTGAAATGGACCGACGAATCTTGGAGATAACTTGCCACCTCGGCCAAATCTCCACAAACCTCGTCGAGGTGAGACTCATAGAATGATGTGGTCACCATCCTCGAACTCCAGAGGTCTCTTTCTCCTATCAGTATAAAACTTATGCCTACTTTTTGCGGTCTTCATCCTCTCCTAGATGATCTGCACCTTCTCAGTGGTAGCCCGTACCATCTCTCGTCCCACTAGTGCTGACTCTCCTAGGTCAGTTCAGTACAAGGGAGATCTGCAAGGTCTCATGTACAATGCCTCGAAAGGTTAAATCCCAATGGTGGAGTGATAAATTTTATTGTATAAAAACTCCACTTAAGTCAAGTGATCCTCCCAGCTGCATCTGAAGTGAATAACACAATTATGTAGCATGTCCTTGAGGATCTGAATAGTCCGCTCAGTCCGGCCATCCTTCAGAGGATGGAAGGCGGTGCTCAAATTAAGTTGCGTCCTGAAATCCTCCTACAACCCCTTCAAAAGTCAAGAAGTAAAATTTTCATCACAATCGGAGACAATCATCGAAGGTGCTCAATGTAGCCACACAATCTCATACATATTGAGGCTTCCCATGATCACTATTGAACCCTGCTGTCTGATCGATAGGAAGTGGGATGACTTGGTGATTCGGTCAATGATCACCCAAATCGAGTCATGACCCCTGGATGTATGTGGATTTCATTTCACGAGGTCCATGAATATCCCATCCCACGTCCTCTATGGGACCTCTAAAGGCTAAACCAAGTCAGATGGTACCTAATGCTCTGCCTTCACTTTCTGACTTGTGAGGAACCAAGAGAGAAACTCTGCAACTGCTTTCTTCATTCCTGGACACCAGTGCTATTTTCGGATGTCCTGGTACTTCTTCACCACTCTTGGATGTATCGCTAGAGAGGATGTGTAGAACTCCCTCAACACTTCTTCTTGAAGTTATTCTGGTTCCATGGTATGTCCTCTGAAGAGGATGACGTGCTTCCCACCTTCAGAAAATCCATCTGGTGCCTACCCTGTGGATATATGAGCAGGTCGAGTCTCATAGTCTACGTCCCCATGCTGTGCCTCCTTGACTCGCTGATGAAGTGGGGGAGTGACTACAAGAGACTGAAGAAAAGTTACTCCATCTCTATCCACAAAGGATATATGCAAGGCAGCCAGCTACTCCGTCGCCTCACCTAGCAGCTATATACCAGATCTCTGGATGATTGCATCTAGTACAACATTCCCCTTCCCTGCAGTATAGAATATCTCTAAGTCATAGTCCTGGAAGAACTCAAGCCAACATCGTTGTCTCAGGTTCAGGTCCATCTGAGAGAATATATACCTATGACTCTTGTTATCTGAGTAGACTATACAGCGTTCGCACATCAGATAGTGTCGCCACATCTTCCAGGTGAATACCACTGCTTCTAACTCCAGGTCATGGGTAGCATAGTTCTGCTCATGCAATCTCAGCTGTTGAGAACCATATGCAATCCCCACTCACTCCTGCATCAGGTCACATCCGAGTCCGGTCCTTTATGCGTCAAAGTAGACTATATACACTATGCGTTCATCTGGAAGCCTCAAGATGGAGGCACTATTCATCCTCTGCCTCATCTTTTGAAAACATTGCAGGCTTTTCTCCAACCAAATAAAGGGTTTCCCCTTATTTTTCAATGCTGAATGTGGTGCTGCAACTCTGGAGAATTCAGGAACAATCCTCTGGTAGTATCCAGCCAAACCCAGGAAACTCCACACCCCTGTCACACTTTTGTGTGGCTCCAAAGAAAGTACCACCTCAATCTTAACTGGATCCACTGCAACTTCTGCCTCTGATATGACATGTCCCAGAAATTGAACCTCTTGAATCCAGAACTGGCACTTCGAGAGCTTACCATAAAGCTGGTGCTCTCGAAGTGTGTCCCGTACTACTTGTAAATGATAGGCATGCTCCTCCTCAATAGCCGAGTAGATCAGAATGTCTTCTTTGAAGACTACCACAAAGCGATCAGGGTATGGATGAGTGATCTTTTTCATGAGTCCCATTAACATTGCTAGAGCGTTGGTCACATCGAATGGCATAACCAAGAACTCATTATGGCCGTGCCGACACCTGAATGTCGTCTTTTTCACATCCTCATCTCATACTCTGAGATGGTTATAGTCTGATCTGAGGTCTATCTTTGGGAACCACCGTGCTCCCTTCAGCTGATAAAAGAGTTCATCAATCCTTGGAAGTGGGTACCTGTTCATTAAGGTCACCGGGTTTAAGCACCGATAGTTAACACAATGAATCAACCTGTCATCCGCCTTCTTGGCGAACAGAATCAGTGCTGCCCAAGGTGAAACACTGGGCCCGATGAACCCCTTCCCCTGTAAGTCCTCTTGATATACCCGCAGCTCACAGAATTTCATGGAATACATTCGATACGCTGGTGTAGATATTGGTGTTGTAAAAAGGTACAAGTCAATGTAAATGTCCACCTATATACGAGGAGGTAAACCTAGAACATCATCATGGAAGACATCCGTATACTAGTCCACCACTACAGGATAATTTAGACTCCCCACATCAACCGTTCCGAGGGTAAGTCTACCCAACTGATGAGTGATCAGCTGCACCCTCTTCCGGGTAAGTCCATCCTGTGCTGTTGAGGCTCCCTTATCACCGATGAAGGTAAACTTGGTCCCATCCCTGTGGACACACCGAACATTGCGCCTAATACAGTAAATCTGATCATGGAATGTAGATAAATAGTCCATAAAAAAGATGACGTCTTAAGGCCTCGACACCACTACTAGGAGATCCCAGCCGAAGCAATGGACTCTTAGAGTAATCTCATACTGCCAGCACCAGTGCGTAATCATCGAATCAGCTCCGAAAAGAGTCTATAGCTGTAAGGATCGAGCCAATGGTTCTATCAGAATATCCGAGCTCTGAATGAGGGCAGTGACAATAAAATAATTACTGGAACCTATCTATAAGTACTACAGCTATGGTGGAATAGACACAGATCATACCTCGTATCATCTCCGGAGCACCATGATCATAGGCCTCAGCTTCCTAGAGATAAGATCGCCCCTATCCACCTGCTCCCTATGGTCAGGGTAGACCTCCTGGTGGTAGTGGCGGTAACATCATGAATCATTTCCCGCCACCAACTGTACGACTAGCTCCTCTTCTACGTCTGCCTGCTCCCTGCGAACCTCCTCGGTCGAACCTTTGTCTCTACTGGGGTAGTCCTTAGACCGTCTGTTGATCATCGTTATGGCAGGTCGGGCAGTCACAAGCCATGTGACCCTTCTCGCTACATGTGAAACCCTGCCCGCTCCCGGCTTGACTAGCCCCGCCTCCGGTGCCCTGCACAACCGATCCAGAGTTATGCGGTCGTCCACCTTTAGGTCTGGTCCTTTTAGACCTCTGCGACATCTGTCTGCTGCCAGCTGTAGAAGACTCTACTACGGGACGACTAGTGGTCGATCTCGCTATTGTATACTTGTTAGAAAGGAAACTCTCCACTAGGAGGGCTCTCTATAACACCCCCTCTTGCGCCGGGATGCTATGTGAGATCATCAAAGACCTGATCTCCTTCCTGAGCCCCTACCCGAAGGCCCGTGACCTGAAAAATGCGTCTCGTACCATATCCATGGAATAATTTGATGGGTCAGTGAACCTCGCTGAGTACTGAGCTACAATATTGCTACCTATTTGCAGATGAAGAATCTCTAATATGTGCACTGCGCAAAGAGTCGTTGGGAAAAACTCTACCTGAAACAGGCTATCAAAGACTACCCAGATAAGTGTCACCTCGTCATGGACTTGGATCATAAGGCTCCACTATCTGCCTATTGTGGCCTATATAAATCTAGTGGCAAGGATCGCAATGAGATCAGATGGCGTCCCTACCTGTCAGAAGACTCTCACCATAGTCTCCAGCCAATCCTCAGCCGCCTGTGGGTCCATCTCTCCCTTGAACCTGGGTGGCCTCTGGAGCTGGAACTCATGAAACACACTCAAGAGGAGTGCACCACCTTCTACTAGGGATGGTGGAATCAGTGTTCCAATGGGTAATGGTACCGTTGGTGCCTCCGCTGGTTCCTCTACTGGAAAAGGGCCCTACACCGAGGCCTCATCGCTCGGTGGGCTATCAGTGTGTAATACTATCGTAACCCTAGCCGGATGTCTTGGTGGAGGAATCCTGGAAAGAAACCGATGCTCTATGGTCAATAAGTTATACCTGGTGAGAAGAATCAAAAAGTTCACAAAGAAGACTCTTGAAAACAGACACGTAATTAGTATTTTTGTGCACTTATTCAGAAATCATAAGTCAGGGTCCTGGTGTATGGATACATCTGCTGCTGCAACAACACTGGATTCCCTAAACTTATAACCACTCTCACTACACATAACACTATTTCCATTAAAAGAAATATCATAGTAATATGTTCTATCGTAGAACCTCCCTTTGATACTAATTTGATAGGACCCGTCCCCCAGGGCCCGTGCCGTGACTACCCCAAGCCCGCCTTCCATAGGCCAGGGTCTGGCGACTAGCACCAAAGGTGTAATTACCTATAACTAGGAACACATTGACTTTATAACCTGTAAACACACATAACTGAGCACACAGATGAATATAAATCACCAAGTAAAACTGTTTGACAAAAGAGTGCTGAAAGTAAAAGGGCCAGAATATTTTTCCAACAGTAAAGTACAAGAAAGTGAAAGTACAAGTACAACTTAAGAAAATGGAAAAAATCTATTGGGTCATATTCCAAGGTTCCTACCTGAAGGGTAGGTACAGATCACCTCCTCATCACTCCACATCTGTCTATCTCCTCTGTGTACAGACTCATCATAAGGTCCACCTCTGGGTACCGTCCAGTCCTGGTACTCTTGTCCTCAGCCAGCGCTGTCCGTCATCTGCACCAAACATATTGATGTGTGGGTGTAGCCCATGAAGGGGTGAGTATAAAGATACTCAGTAGGGACCCCGAGACCCTTAAGGTCTCTAAAAATACTTCAAGGATAAACCAAAAAGTATGAAATCAACAGATAACCTTACATAGGTATATGCCAATACATATAACTGAGTTTTCAAGTAATCTATCTCAATCATGAGGAAATCGCAGAGGTACCGACTCATCTCACACTAGGTATATCGTTCGGTATTGTACTAGAGATGATTAGTTATAAATAATGAATCATCTTATTCTGTTAAGTGGATCTGCTACTAACTTGCACAGAATCACTAGAATTTGACCCACATAGGATCGCTGTAGCTAACCCATACATGATTTCTAGGAGCTGACCCACACCGGATTGCTAGAAGCTGACCCAAACACAATTGCTAGGAGCTGACCCACACATGACTTCTGGAGCTGACCCACACAGGATTGCTAGGAGATGACCTACACAGGATCACTAGGAGATGACCCACACATGATCGCTAGAGCTGAACCACACAGGCTCGCTAAGATCTGACCCACACAAGATCCCTAGGAGCTGACCCACACAGGATCGCGAGAGCTGACCCACACGGGATTGCTAAGAGCTGACCTACACAGGATCGCTTGGAGTTGACCTGCACAGGATAACTAGGATCACTCTTCTCATCACAACCAGCTACTTGGTTTCCATACTAGTCTTGCTCGTCTCTGGGAGAGTCCACTCCCCAAGCCATGGGTCGATTATCTAACTTCCACAATGTCCCACGAAGGATTATCTCAAAGGACCTCCATTTCATAGGGGTATCAACGCAATAGACATCGCAACAATCAGACGCCCGGTCTGTGATTTATCATCCTTTTAATCCCAGGGGATTGATTGGATTTGTGATTGATCCAACCCGACTGTACCCCATATTAACCCAAAAAACTAGTGCAGTATAGTCAAAGTGACCATCTTTCTCCATGATTTCCAGCACCGCTAAAGATTCGTCAAATGGACGTCCGGTTCAAAAGTTATGGAGAAAATAATGTAAATGGGTCGCAGTGGGCTCAGGTCCGGTCCGACCCGGCCTTGGCCGACCCAGTTCAGGTGAACCCGACCTGACCCGCTGGATTTGGAACCTCCCGCTAGATAGCCTGGACCTTTGGGTTCGGCCCAACCCACTTGGTCCGGACCTGCAGGCCACGAGGTGCCGCAAAGGGCCGCAGGTGGCCGCGAGGACATGAATGGCACGGGGCAGCTCAGCTGGGGCTGTTCGACCGGAAGGGTGGCTATGGATCGACATGGACGATGGCAGCAGATCGGGCGGGGCCTCGGCCCGGAGGGCAGCGGCGGCTCGGACAGCAGCGTCAGATCGGGTGGTGGCTCAGCTCGTCATGGCAGCGGTGGCTCGGGTGGCGGCTCGGCTCAGCATGGTGGCAAAGGCTTGGCTCGGCGGATCGTGTCGCGGCTCAGCTCGGCACGACAACGTCAAATCGACTCGATGGCTTGGCTCGATGATGGTGGCTTGGGAGGTGGCTCTGCCTAGACAACAGCAGTGGAGCGGACGACGACAACAGCTTGGGTGGGGCGGTGCGGTGAGGCCGCGTCGGCGGCTCAGCCGGGGTGGCGCGACAAATCCGCAATGGCGGTGGTCGCGGTGCGGCACCGGTGGCTCAGATTGCAGTGAAATCTTGGGCGGGGCAACACCGTGAGGCCGCGACTGCGGATCGACCTGGGAAGTGCGGTGAAGTCGCGATGGCGGTTGTCATAGAGCGGCGGCTTTGCGCCGTCACCTTCATCGCGACCGATAGTGGTGCCGGCTGTTGTTCACGTTCCCCTTCATGGTTGGTCTTCATCCTCCTCCTTCACGAAGGACACCACAATTCATCACCAGAATTACAAAGAGGAAGGGAAATGTTAGATTTTCTTGCACTCTCTGCATTAGAGCGATATCAAGTGGATCAACAAAGATTAGAAGTCAAGAACAAAAAACTCTTTAAATTAATACGATTCGTGGATCAAATCACTTTGGTTGATCCACATTCACCATGATTTCCATGAACGGGGAAATTAAACAAGGGAAATCAAGAATTTAATAATAACCCATACCTTGGATTGATCGTTGACATAGGAGTGATAAGGAAGTACAGACGTAGATTGGTCGTATATGAAGACGTCCCACATTGGAGGAAGAAGAAGATATTGGCATTCGTCACACCCGCCACACATCTCCAATCCCAAGCTCGTTCATTGGTTCATCGTAGGTGTTCTTTTTTGGAGATCTTTTCTCCCAAGGTTCCTTCCTTTTCCAATGATTAATTTCCCCCAACCCACCAAAAAGAAGAGATAACCAATATAATAAAATATGTTGGCATAATTTCAAATTGGAGCATTTAATTAATTGAGATGGCATAATTAATTAAAGGGGAGGGTTGACATAATAAATATTGGAGGAGTTGAAGAGGCTCCCACATATTTAATAAGAAGTTTGAGTGTTTCAAGCCTCAGGTGGTCCCCACCACCATAACCTCTCATTGGAGGTTTTACTAACTCAGGTGGTCCCCACCACTGATCATTCAATTTGGAGAATAGAACTCTGGTGGTCCCCACCTACATAATATTCAAAAGAGGGTGGTTACTAAAAAATAAAATAAAATGTGTGTTTATTTTATTTTATTATTTCTTAAAAAAACCCAATTATTATCTTTCACCCTATACCAACAGCCCTCTAGGTGAAAGTATCCTTAAGCAAATACAGGCGATGTGAGTTCAACTGTTCCCTCATATTTCAATTTTGAGCACCGGTTCAAAAGTTAGAAAAACCCGCTCACACGTTTACTGAGCGTAATTGATAAACAAGTTCTGAAATTCATTCCGAGCACACCGTGCCTCAGAATCACACGCCGTAAATTTTTGCGGACTCGTAAAATTCCCATATATTAAAAAAAATTACATGTAAATTCCATGTCATTATATGATATTATAGATTGGTCTTGTTATTTTTGGGTATTAGGAAAAAAATGTTATTAAGAACCCTTGGGATAATTCTATCACCATAAATAACCTATGTTGAAAAATAATGAATCATATTTTAGAATATACTATTCATTTATATGTTATTCCCACAATGTTTATGGTTATATTTTAATATTCTCATTAGATATGTATTCAAAAACTCTTATTGTATTTTTCTTCCTTTTCATAGTTAATTGAGGGAAATAGGATAACCTATTCCAATAATCAATGTGATAGGAAATGTGTTGATTTCCCTAATAAAATTCCAAATATTATGGGAACATTATCTCATAACATTGTGATGGTACTATAACAACTAGATCATGTTATGAATACTTACTTAAATCGTGTAGAATTTCATCATTATCCTAATAAATATCAAGTTGTGATCAAATAATTTATTCCAAAAAACCTCATATCTTTAAGGGATCTTCTAATCCTCTCATTTCGTAATAATATATTAAATCTATTAAGATGATATTATCCATCCTTAAATTATTAGAAAAAGATAATTTCATACTTGAGGACTGTCATTTTTATGTGCACGTTGATAAGTGGTGGAAAATTATCAAACACAAATCATAAGGAGGAAGACGATTATAGGTATTGAGAATGATTAAATAAAATTATTTTTCAATAAATAGTTTCCTCGAACTCCCCATCTTAAAATAGAGAGGGAGTTTATTCAGACTAAATAAAATGGAAGATGAATCTATAAGGGTATACATGGTGAAATTCCCAAGGCTTTCCAAATACACCTCTAAAATTTCCATGAACACTGAATTTAAGGTGGAAAAATTATTTAGTGGATTAAATCTAATTATAATAAATAAAGTTGTGATTTGGAACACTAAAAACTATAAGGATATTGTTCATTGTTCCCTTAAGGTTGAAATAGAGATCATAGACTCTCAATGGTTTCATGTTATTAGAGATAAGAATAGGAAAATGGGATTCTGTATTGTATGATAAAAAAATAAATCCCATGATGGAATGAAAACTCAACATACCAAATGTCAAATTTGTGGGAAAAAGCATCACAATAACTATATGAAGGGAACCAGGAGATACATTAAATCTAGAAGAGAGGGAAACCTAGATAATTAATATTGAAGGGATATGAAGAATCTCACTAATGTGGAAGAATAAAGGATGGTTCAAATCAATACACATCATATAATGTAGTATTTTAATGGAAAGGAACATGAGAATTGTGTGGGATAATTCCCTAAGCCAAGGGTTATCAGTGGAAATCAACAACAACAACATCCATTAAGTCAATAAGAAATGACATATGATATCACTAATTCTAAGGTGGATCCTGACAATGATGAGGTCATAAATACACTAGTGATTCATTCGAAAATGGAGAATGTTCTAATTTCTTATGGTTCTACGTATTATTTCATATCATTGAAGTTTAGTAAATATATTCAAAAAACACCTCAAAATATGAAGGTTGAGTTATCCATGAGAACAAAAAAATGGGGAAATCATTTCATCAAAAGTATATAACTCCTCCCTGGTCAATTTTTTCATATTGAACCTCCCATAAAATATCATCTTACTTCCTTTGGGTGAATTTGATGCTATATTGGGAATGAATTAGCTATATTTATATAAATCCAACATCAAATATCAAGAAAGGTAAACCACTCATCACATCCTGATGAATCCTTCCATTCAGCACAGGTGCAAGTAGAAGGACAAAAATCCTTCAGAATCATCATTTCAGTTGTGGATATTATTTCTTTATGAGCAAAATAATCTAGCTAAAATGATTGAGAAAATAGAGAGAATCATGATAGAAGTCATTCCCATTTTGAGGTACTACACTGAAATATTTTCTAATGAATTACATGTTCTTCTTTCTAACTGATAGGTTGAGTTATCCATTGATCTTTTACCTAGATTTCTTCCCATATTAATGACTCCTTATAAAATAGACACCACTATGTTAGAGGAACTGAAGAAGTGGTTACAAGAAAATCTTGACAAGGGTTTTATATACTTAAGTCCTTCTCCCTGGGGTGTTCCAGTCCCCTTCATCAAGAAAGAAAGGTGGATCAATGCACCTATTCATTGATTGTAGTGAGATCAGAAAAATCATGATAAATAAAAAGTATCCCATAACAAGGATAGATGACTTTTTTGATTGACTACATGGGTCCAAGTATTTCTCTAAGGTGGACCTTCAGTCGAGATGTCACAAATTAAAGGTTTGTAAGGATGATATTTGCAAGAATTTATTTCGTAGAAGGTATAGACATTATTAGTTCAAAGTAATTACCTTCGGAATAACTATTTCTGAAAAAATTTCATGGAATTAATTAATTGAGTCTTTAGAGATTACCTCAAAAAATTTATTGTAGTCTTTATAGATGATATTCTGATATACTCCATGTGCAAGGAGGAATATGAGGATCATTTGAATAATGTACAAAAGAATTTTTAAAGGGATATACTATATTAAAATTATAGTAAATGTGAGTTAAAGATGGAGGGATTATCATTCTTGGGGCATGCAATCACTATAAAAGGAATATATGTGGACCCTTCTAAAATAAAAGAAAATGGGGAGTGGCCCATACCAGTATCTTTAATAGGGATACATTGTATAATTGGTCATTCATGATATTATTGATGATTTGTGAGGAAATTATTATGATTGTAATCCCCCTAAACAAGATGAATTGGTAGGGAGTAATGTTCATCTAGACTAGTGAATGTGCAGACTGCTTCAAAGAGTTGAAAAAGAGGTAGTTCACTACACCAGTACATACACTACCACCACATAGGGAAATCTTTGAGGAATAGAATATGATTCAAAGAAGAGATTAGGATATATACCAATTCAAAATGATCATGTGATATCTTATGCCTCATGTTAGTTGAAATTTCAGGAGAAAAACTATCCCACACATGATCTGGAGTTAGCGGCTGTGATATTCTTGTTGAAAATTTGGAATCATTATATTTATAGGGAGATGTGTGAGATATATACTGATTATAAGTTCATAAAATATATATTCACATAGAAGGAGATTAATATGCACCAGATCATATGGTTATAGATCATTAAGGATTATGGATGCTCAATTGAGTATTATCTTAGTAAAGCAAATAAAGTGGAAGATGTGTTAAGTAGAATGGATCCAGTAACATTATCAATTTTGAGAATTGATATGAATCCAATATTATTATAATTTCAAATGATGGATATGTTAATCATAAATTAAGGTACATCATTATTGGTTACACAAATGATTGCTGAACCATCCATTTTAGAGAAGGTAAAGGATATTCAAAGATACGATGTGGAAATTCTGAAGAAGGTGGAATCTATCATAAATGGGAAATACTTAGAATTAAAAATTCAAGAAGAAGGATTTTTACAATTTGGGTCATGACTATGTGTACCGTGTAGTTTTAAGATAAATAATGAGATTCTAAATAATGCTCATACCTAAAAATTTTATATTCATCCATAGAGAACAAAAATGTATCAAGATATTTGAGAGAAATATTGGTGGGAAAATATGATGAAGAATATTGAATATAAACAAAAATGTTCTTAGTATGCCATTAAGTTAAAGACAAATGGAATAACTCAATAGGGATGATGCAATAATTACTCATACCTACTTGGAAATGGGAAAACATCACTATAGGATTTATCACTCGACATATGAAGGAATCTAGAAGAAATAATTATATATCTTTCATTGTGGATCTTCATAAAAATAAAATTCACTGTATTATGATTATATATTACTTCTATATTGAAAAAAATCATAGATATACATTAAATAAGTATTGACGATGCATAAAGTACCATTATTGATTATACCTGGTTGTGATTAGAGATTTTCCTCTATGTTTTGGAAAAGTATCCAAAATTCCCTAAACAGTATGCTGAAATTCTGTACGACTTATCACCCCAATATAATGACCAATATGAGAGGACTATCTAGATAGTATAAGACATGTTTGATAGAATTCTTAATGGACTTAAAAAGAGAATGAGATCAATATTTTACACAAGTTGATTTCACTTACAAAAATAGCTTCCACTCAAGAATGAAAATGGCTCCCTATGAAGCCCTTGATGGGAAGAAATGTATAAAAAATGAATGCTCGGATGAATTTATAGAACATGATATTCTCGGACCTAAAATGTTTAAAGAAATTGTATGAAGGTTGAAGACTATACAACAACACATCATGGATTCCCAAAGTTGATAGAGAGTCAAGTGATTTGGGAAATTTATTTTGAAGTTGGTGACATGGTATTTCAATGCTTATATCTATGGAAGAGAGTCAAGTGATTTGGGAAGAAAGGAAAGCTATTTCCCAAGTACATTAGTCCCTTTGAGATTTCTAATCACATTAGAGTTGTAGAAAATTGACTGAAACTTCCACCAACCATGTCGAAACTACATGAAGTGTTCCACGTATCCCTCATAATAAATTACATACCAGATCAATCACATGTACTAAATTAATAGGTAGTAAAATTGTAAAATGATCTATCATATGAATATTAGCAGATGAATATCTTGGACCATAGAGATAATGTTCTACACTACATGACCACTCACACAGTTAAGGTACTATAGAGAAACCATAAATTTGAAGAGGTGACATGGGAACTAGAGGAAGTGATAAAGGATAAGTACTATAACATGTTCTCACCTTATTATGTAAAATGAAAATTCAAGGGTGATATTTCATAATGGGGTAATATTTTAATGACAAAAAAATCGTATCAATAAAATTTACCTTCTTATGTCATAAAACTCATATATCACATAGGGAACCCAAGAAAACATTATTCTCATAATTTAATAATGGTAAATTAGTCATAAAATAAACCAAAAAGAATTTCAAAAATTACAGTGCGACAATAAATAGAAAATAAGATAACAACAATAAGAAAATTGGGATCTGCTCGATCAACTAGAATGACCACACTCATGAACAAAGATATATAAAAAAATTAATAAAATAATATTCATTCTAAATATGAAATTATATATAAACATGGGAGAAAATATAAGTAAATTAATAATGGATTAAATAAGATCAATTTACTGAAATTACGGAATCAATAACAATGGAACAGTAACATGACCATTGAAATTTTAACAAGACTGTTGGAACAGTAATTTGATTGTTAGGAATAGTACTCTAACCATTAGAATAGTAACCATTTAAATTAAATTATATATAAAATTTATTTATCTTATAAATGAAAATATGATAAATTTTTATCTTGGTATAAGTAATTAGATGTTTTGAGAATGATAAATTAATTTTTTGCATTTTTTATAAAAAATATATATTGTATTCATTATTTTATAATGAACATAATGATTTAAATAAATTTATCCCTCATTAAATGATTTCATAAATTAATATTTTGTTGTATTATAATTATTAAATAATTTTATCATACAATAATTAATTTTCTAAAGGGTTATAAAATCGATTTTAAAAGTAAAATATTTATACTTGAGATAAATGATGATTTTATTTAAAAATTAAATTTATCATATTTTGAAAACAATTTTCTTAAAATGGAGTCCATTTTTTAATTCAACATATCAAAAAATGGTAAGGTTTTTTATGTATTTTTCTAAAATTGTTGAATTTTTGGTGAATAGTAAAATACTGTAATTTACGATATTTATCATTATAAGTTAAATATATACAATTATGAGTGATGGTTGAGTGATGGAAATTTTATTTTCCCATTATAATGAACTAAAATTCTCTATTTACAATATTTATTCGAAGGAATCAACATTATTGGTAGTCTTTAGCCAAAATTATAAATAAATGAATAAAAAATCGAAACACCCCTCTCATCCCCGATAAATACCAACCATCACCAACCCTTATACTCACACATTATAAGCCTTATATCTTGTAAATATTCTACTAAATACCATTAAGAATTCTATTTTACACATCCAAGAGCTATTGGTCTAAAAAAACCAAACCGATGTTCCTTAAGGAGATTCTCAAGGAGACAACATTCCGGAGGTAAAATCCCCAATCCTTCTCTGTTAATTTATTTTATTTTCTTAAACTATCATCACATACACTATAAAAATTGGAATTATATATATAGTGTAATATATATACTTTAATTTTAATGTGTTAATTATATATTCATCTTCAAATATCTTCTCTTATCCATTTATTCTGGAAATAAAAATATCATATGTGATATGTCGATTCACCCCCTTCTTGGTTGATGAATTTCTGTCTTCTATTACCACATTCAAGGATGGTCATAAAAACATTAATATATTTAAAAAATATTTTAATATATTTATTATAAATTCTTTTTATGTTTTGGAAGGAATATATCAGTATAATATTAAATAAAACTAAACTAGTTTGTGCAGTTCAAAAAAACATCAAAAAAACTAAACAATTATCTTCATTGATTTATTAAATGAATCATTATCATAGTAGAAAAAAATTATATATAATAACATTTAAAATTATAGAATTTTATTAATACCATATAATTTCACTTTTGGGGAATTTTTCCCTTTTTTAAAGAACTTACTTAATTTTACACAAGCGAAACATCATTGAAACCATGAAATGAAAGCTCTTAGAACGATGAAATTGAGCTCTATAACTCATTTAAATTCCAATAAATTAACTTAATAAAATTATCATAAATAAAATTTGTATAATTGTTTCTTTATTAAGTAATTAATGAATCTAATTTTATAATCCATTACATTATGTATAGGTACATAACGCTTTCAAACATAAGGTAAAGGATCTCTTCGAACATAAAATTTTTTCTTTGGGTTATGATTTCTCTCTCTTTAATCCAATGTAATTATTATTTCTTCTTGTATACTTCTCCAATATTATGTTTATTTTTTCTTTAAAAATGTGTATATCTCAAATAATCAATATTTAAATGGGAATTACATGTTTTAAAAGGTTCCCTTCTCAATTACTTTAGATAAGCAAGCCCAATTAAAGAGAACAACCCCATTTCTTACCCATTTTGATGTACACTCAATAAACAATTTTATGAAACCATTTTTTATTATTAAAATCACCAAATTTATCATAAAAAATATATTAGCTCTTTTATGGTTTTTTTTGAAAATATTCCTTTTTCCACATTAAATAATTTTTAATATTTTCCCTTAAATTTCATGAAAATGGTTCATTTCGAAAGCTTCCCCAAAAAATATTTTTCAGATATTAAATTTAGTTGGAAATAATTATTCTGTTTTAATTATTAATTGTAATTTATGATTTTCTATAAATTGAATAATATCTTATTTCATGGATACCATTATGATACACCTTTTGGTTATTCCTTATGATATGATTGTGAAACCCATTTTTTTCCATGGGAAACCATTATGTTTATTCCTTTAATATTATTATTTATGCGGAACACATATGCATGAAAATTTTATGATGGGTGTTTCCAGATAGAACTATAATGTATTGGGTAATGTTTATTCTCATGAGACTCCATGTAAGAGATTAAGAAGTAAACTCAATCCATTATAGGACTTTGTCCACCATATGATATAGTACTGGCAGTTGGACTTGACTCATGTTTATATCATGTTATACACTGCTCCTAAAATATAATATTACCATGATCATATGATTCTATGCTATAATTGTTATCCCTCCATATGTTTACTCCTAATCCATGACATTCATTTTATCATGTTATGACTTTATAACTCACATGTTATGATTTATTCTCAGGTTTATTCCATTACTATTCCGTTTAGATAATCCCTTTTTCTATGTATTTTCCATGTTATCCTATGAAAATGTCAAATCTCAAATGATGTGAGGATCTCATTATATAATATTGGTAAGGATTTGTTTTATTCAATTTAAAAGTTTTTAATTTTATGTACCTGATCTTCCAAATACACTAGAATTTATGATCCTTGATTTGTATTTGATGGGTAATTTTTCTTAAAATAATGTAATAATATATGTAAAAGGCTAAGGACACTATAATGATAGCTGAGAAGGAAAATGGGAGGTCCAGAATTAAGTGCTTGATAATATAAGGGGATAAAAGGTCAAACCATAAGAAAATAAAGCAGTTTTAAATTTAAACAATAGATTTTCTAATAATTGATTGAAATAATTATAATGGAAGGGTGGAGTCAATAAAGGATAATATTTCCATTGTGGAATGTTTGGCCACTACAGAAAGAATTAAACATAGAACCTAAAGGGTTGATTGAAACCCAACATATATTCCACCTTAGGTATGATGTTTTATAAATCAATTATTAGATTTTTGAAAGGAATATAATACCAAATTTATGTCTAAAAATTGTTGTAAATATATAAATATTCAAAATTTATAATGTTGATGAAGAAAATTGTGGGTCGAATTCAAATAATGAAGAATGTAGTTCTTGTAATGTTGACCTGGATGTAAGAATTACAAAAAATCATAGATTAATATGAAATAAAGGATTTATATTTTTGGATGTCATTTATTTTTCCCTTATATAATAACAAATGTTTGTAAAAATTAGTTATTTTATGAATACTTGAGATGACCAGTTTTTGATACACATGGTTTATGATTCATCAAATTATGTAACATTTGGATAAAAATAATTTTACCTAGTAGAAAAGAGTTTATCCAAGATATTTAAAAAAACGAGGTATTTTATCCAATCACCATTCAGTGACATATTTTAAATATTAAATGACATCTTTTCAGTGTAATTATCAACACATAAGATACCATATATGATATAGATACAATAGTTTATTTTTTAGATATTCCCAAAAAGAAAATAAGTGATATTTTCAGACATAAAATAGTTTTTTTATCCTATCATTTTATTTGGAGATGAATATAGTTTCTAAGAGAATATTATGAGAATATTTTGACTTGTGGAAGGTTAATTATTAACACGTAAAGGATTATTCAAGTCAAAATTCAAAGTGAATATAAGTTATTATCAAAAATGAGTTTAAGAAGAATTGATAATGAAATAATGTAAGGTTTTATACTATTACCAGAATTGTCTATTGTATTTTTTTGATGGAAATGTTCCAAGGAAGATGAGGATGATATAATTAGATTGTGTTCTATGTTGAAAATAAGAGTTATTAATACCATTATATTTGATGCTGTAAAGATATGGATTTTGAATACCATGTTCAAGAATTTTAACATTAGGAATATGATTTATAATCCTCAAAATTATTCAAATAGACTTAATTACTATATATTACTCCCCAAAAGAGTTTATTGGGATGATTTTATAAGGTGGTTACATAGAGATGTGGTAGGAATTATATAGAGATGTAACATGTTTCCCACAACCCTAAATATACACGAAACATAAGGATTATGTAGTGTTCTATAATATGTCATATGATTTGAAAATAATTTAAATATATTATTTTTAATATTCTTAAAAGTGTTTAAGAATATAAAATTCATCTTTTAATGCAAAAAATTATTCTCGAATTTTTCATTCTTTCATGTTATCTGCATATATTACATGAAGTTAAATGATAATTGTCCTATCAAAGTATGAATTTGAGATATCAGTTATCAATTTTCATTATGTAGTATTATAATTTGTGATTCAATGTTAAGGATATCATGAGTAGTATTTTGTATAGAGGTATGACTATGCTCATTAGGTACAAAAAGAGTTCTGTAGTTTCCTGATCCCTTAAGTATACAACATGGACTGTAATACACAATGTCGTTGGTATATTAAGGGTACTTTTTTTATATTGGGATTTCCTTGTATCTGAGGTTGGAATGATACCTAGCATGAAATCATTTATACTTTGATAACATTATGATATAGTAATCAAGTCTTATTTAATGAAGGGTGGTTGGGTATAGTGATAGTCAGGTCACTGGTTGAGGTTTAACCATGATGTAATTTTTACTCTCAAATTATGAGTTTGAAATATGGGTCCTCAATTAATATATATTACCGGATTTTATGACCATATAACAAAACCCTATCCTACTAGGAAACGCTTCTGGGCATGTAGTGACAGTTAGAGTGACCTTGATGTTTGCCTTCATTTAGCCTCCAATTTATGGCTAACATTGAGGGTTAAAAACATAAAAATGGGATAAATTACCTCGATAAATCCAATAAATATATAATTAAAACCACCAATAAACACAATAATATAAAAAAATGATATCCCAAAATGAATGTTATTTCATAAAATGATAGGTAACCAAAATAAATACCAAAAAGGAAAATCCTAAGGTAGTGAAACCAACCACATTTCAAATCCACCAAATAAATATATTTTTCTCAATCACCGTATACCCGTTGAAAACCTAAAAAAATATTAATATATATAGGGGTGGGAATATAAGTATACTCATTTTAATTATCTTCAAGACCTATCATGTAAGTGGGGAAGAAGAATACAAACACTTCTGTGAATAAACAACAAAACCAACACACACATATGCTCAATCATCTACCAACCAACCTCAGTGTGGATCAATCACCCAATATGACATACATAAATAATTAAACAGAAATAAATAATATAGTAAAAAGGTACCCCATAACCACTTCCCCATTAACTTTTACTCCCATAACCCAATGGGAATGTCCAACACTACCATCCCTTCTATATCTACAAATCTGTATAACCACATACAATAACACTACCACAACCAAATACATATTCCAATAGTATATCACATCATAACACATATCACAACCACATCCTGTTACCAAAAAACACATACTCATCATAGTATGGTATCATGAACATAAAGGGAAGCAACCATATTCCCTCCTACTACCATGCAAACCCCCGCTAAGTAACACATCCTCTATCCCATTATTATCAATTTATATCATTTTCACTCTATGTTTTGGCCATAATAACCTATTAATAATAACATTGGTCCATAAAAACTAATATTATACCTAGAATGGAGATCGGAGACCATGGATTAGTTAACTGTCTATTACCTCCCTAAACTATATGTTTGGGGAAAAAACCTGAAACTGAAATTTTTTGGGTGTCAGTATGGTTATCCATGTCATGTAGGGTTCATATGAAATTAGAAGGAAAATACAACATATATTATTGACATAAAAATACCAACCTAGGGGTTTATACAAAAAAAAAACCACTAATATCCAACACCATTACCACAAAAACACTTCCATAACTAATAAACTCTTCTAAATATACCACAAAACTAACTGCACATTTAATATAATACATAAACTTCAATAACATTCACAATTTACCATTTTTCATATAGTAACCCATTTACTTACCATTTTTCAAACCATATTACATTCATTATACCATTAATTTATATATTTATTATCAAACCATTCATTAGGTATGACACACATTTATAAAAAATTATAGATATTAATTCATACTATTATTAGTTTATTAGAAACTCATTGTTTTAAAATTATATCAAACTTATCAAAAAATTACATTAAATGTTTCTTACAATATTAATTATTTTCAACCATATCCCATAAAATGTGGTGACTGTAACAGACCCCACACTATCCTCCACCCATATCCAAAACAACAGCTACATCACCACATGAAAAAACTATAACACCCACTATACTACCGATGACAATGTACCGAATATATCCACAACAACCCAAAACCATGTATACTCTAATCAAAACAACATAACTAATAACAATGAAAATAAACATAGTCAATTTATGAAATAAAACACCCATATAATTCTCTTTTTAAAAAATTACTTCTTATTAATTCAACTTCTTATACATGTGCATCATTTTCTAAATTCTAAATTCCACAAAACTGATTTATTAAAATATTATAATATTTTTACTTTTAATGAGTGGTGATTCAAATAGTTTAATAAAAACAAATACCAAATAAATTATAACATAAAATAAAATTAACAAAAATAATTTTTGTTTCCCTTTATCATATTCTTAAATCATATAAATATATTATGATGAATATTTACCTCCAATTTTATCATTCAAGTTATTATACTTCATAGTTTAATTCAAATTATTTTCCCAGTAGAATATAGTGGCATGAAAGTTTCATAGTTTAAACAAAATAAAGAAGACAAATATTGAATCCCTTACCTAGAATGGAATGTTGTCAGTCGATTGTACATGGAAAAACATTGTAGGAGAGGTGATTATAAGGCTATGAAAATAAAAAGAAAACTTCAAAAATCTATGGAACAAAATTACTCACAAAAACATGAAAAAATTATGAAAACTAAATCTTTTAATAAACTTCCCAGAAAGAACAATGTGGGAGATTAAAAAAATAAGAAAAAATGCTTTGAATTTCCAAGTGATTAATAACTCAGAACCAAGGTCCACAAATAATTTAGAGAAACTCATAGGTTTCTAATAATGTATCTCTGGTCCAATGGTGTTTAAAATAAATAAGAGTGACCTAATACATAGAATGGGAACCTATAATTCAAAAATATAGATGCATGAATAACATCATGATTATCCCAAATATTACTTCTTTTTATATTCTAGTAAACTCTATTAATTTTATTTTTAAATTAGGAATGATAATTATCATCACATCATAATATTTAAATTACTAATTTTTTTGGGTGAAATATTTCAGGGGAGAATAAATTTAATCACATTTCAAAATTATTAATATTTAAGTTTTTATGATTGATAATGGAATTATCAATAATAAAAGATAATTTATGGTAAATAAGGAAAAGTGATAATTCCAAAAAATGAATCTACTTTCACACATAATATAATTTAATTATTATTTTGTGGGAAAGAGTCTCATGTATCAGATACATATAAATGGGATGAATCTTATGATTTAAAAAATGTTTCTTATTTTTGAAGGAAATGAATCTTATATATTTTAATTAAATAAAAGGGATGCCTCTTATATATTTATTTTTTACTTTTAATTATGGGGGAATGACTCTTAGATATCAATAATTGATAAATGAAATTACATTTACACACCAAATAATTGATCTTATTTATAAAAATAAGACTCTTATGTGTTGAATATTTTAAAAAATCCTCAATAGATAGGGGTTATTTCAAAGGTAAAAGGGTAATACACAAGGGCCATTTAATTATAGAGGCAATGGATAAAGGGAATTTCATGGTAAAGGTAATACATAATGGTCAAGGGGTAATATATAGAGGGTTTTCTCTTGAAAAAGAAGATATGGGGGGGGGGTTCTATGGCCTATAGAAATACATTAGATCATTACCATTCAAAGTAAAAGCATAAAATAAAGCCTAAAAATTATAGAATCACTCTTTCTAAATAAAAAATATCATTTATATTTAGTAATTATTTTCCCCAACATCTAAAATTAATAGAATACATCCTCAGACTCCCTTAATTCTTAAAAAATGAAAAAGGAATATTTTAGGAAAATATGGTCTAGTATATCAGATGTCAGTCAAATGATTTTCATCCTTGGGAATTAATACCAAAATGGAAATTAAAACAAGAATGGGAATATTCATAAAAAATACCCTATAAGATACCTTTCATATATGGATCTCACTATATTAATAGAAAAAAACCACACAACATCAGTATTCATATCTTAAATCAATCTGAGGTTATAGCTATCATATAAATAAATAAATTATCAAATAAAATAGGGTACTAATAATTCATCTAAAACACATATTCCCATGTAAATTCTTTTAGTACCTTATTTTTCTATAAAAAATAAAACAAGGGAATGGTTTTCCCACACAATGCCTTCTCCCAATGATCCTAAATGTCAAAAACCCACTCCATGAAAATGAAATCATCCTCAACATAAAATTTTGACTAATCATTGGCATGTGAGCCATCATAAAAATATCAAGGAATCCATTAAATATGGAAAATATCATGGATATTATCTGCATTTGGTCGAAGAAATAACTCGTATGATACCTCACTCATACTCTTCAACACCTCAAAAGGACAACTAAACTATGTAGAAATCTTACAACATTAGCCAAAACCTTATATCCAAAAATTATGGGAAACCCTAAAGAATTCACGTTCCTTGAAGAAAAACTCTAGGGGTATCCTCCTATTAATAACAGAAGTATGCCAGTGATTTTTCTTTATGTTTTTACAATCTATAATTATCCATGTATTTTGGATCATTCTTTTCACCACATATGGTCCAAAGATCAGTGAGTCGCTAATATAGATCCAGAAAAATGGGTAATTTCAATTCCTACCATAAAATGACATGAATATATCCATCGAAATGTAATAGTGATAATGATTATTATAGGATATCTCACCTAAATTTCATTTATTTACCCTAGATCCATATAAATCCATGATTCATGAATAAAAAAATATCCTTCAGTGTCAAAATTACCCATTATATCTGACCATCCACCTAATGATGGTATATAGTGATAAGGCATAGTTGTGATCCAAAATAACGATGAAGGAATCATTATATTCATGAGGTAAAATTAGGATCTATATCAAATATGATGGTCTTTATCCCCTGATGATGCTTCAATATATCTTCCTCCCACAACCTCACTAATAACTCCACAACACTCAATTTCATGATAGTTATGAAACGATCCAATTTCCTCAATAAAAACAATGGTCACCCAATTATCCTCACATAATCATTGATCTTGAGTCAAAATAATGTCAAAATACATATAAATATCCTCCCACATCCACTCGAGGACATCCAATGGATACAATAACACACAAAAAGGTGATGCTTTTCCTTCACTTACTAATAAACTAAACATCATGACTAAAAAATATAAAACTAATTGCTTCATCCCCAAACATAGTAACTGAATCTTCAAGGCATGGTACATTAGAGATAATCCAAAATTAACTACCAAGGGTGAGATATATTACACTTCAAGAACCTACTCTCTTATCACTTATGGAATAAACAACTTTACTTGGAACAAAATACATTGTTCATAATTATCCAACCACCACTCAAGAGTATAAAAATAAAAAATGAGATATTGAATCACCACCACCACTAATTATACCCCTCAAGACTCCTATATATATATATATATATTATATCAAGGAATATTTCACTATCATTTGTTACTAGAAACCTCTACCACTACCCTCCTTCATATAAAAATGAATCACTGCAAGCTCCTATATTACTCTCTAAGAATACATGCACTCATGAACACCATATCCTAGTGAATTCATACTCATTTTATCAAAAAATAAATTCCATTTCCCTTTAGTGTAAGCTATAATTCTAAATCAACTTAGTCTAACATTTATGGAATAGATTTATATCATTTTAAGAGAAGATATACCTTAATCGATTATGGTCAGTGAATGAAACTTCATTAGATTTGACTATATATTATCCTTAAATAAATATTTTTTAATTTTTTGTTGAATATTAAAAAATAGAATAATGTAAAAAGCCTTGATATTATTTGAATATAAGATATTACCATTAAAAAATAGCTGTTAAATTGAACGGTATAAATTGAAGAAATCATATAAAAACATTAATACAGAAAGCAAGAAGAAATGGAATCTGGAATCCAATGAATTCCTTATAAATACCATTATCCAAATATGGAGGGAGGTATCTTTACTAGTGTTTTACAATGATGAAGACCAATCTCAAATTGAGAAATTATAGTTTGAGGTAAACCATATATAGAAGAAGTTCATGATCGTGGATATTTTTATAGGATTCATACTAGTGTGACCAAAAAAAATTTTCCACCAATGATTATCTGATGCTTAAGTCTTACACATTGATAATAAGGGGTTATGTAATTTTAATTTAGTATTATATCAAAATTTAATAAAAATTTTATATGTATAGATATAACTTGAATTCATATACTTTTAAAAATTCATTATCTCAAATTTAAATTTATTTTTAAAACTAAATTTTTATTAAATATTAAAAATTTATTTCAATAAATAATGTTTACCTTTAATGAATAATAGTAAGATATATTAACACTATATTAATTATTAATTAAAAAAATGTCTTTAATTTGAAAACATTTCTTCTCTATATAAATTGTTTTCAATAAATTTTATGTTTTGAATTAAAAACCAATTATATATTTGAGGATGTGAATTTCATAAAAATTAAATTATTTTTTATTTATCTTGTATATATTATATTAAAATTAATTTTTTCTATCATTTTTTAAAAAGGTTGATTTTTAGTCTAAAAATGAGAGATTTATAAAAATTATAATTTCCATATTTTTATTACTATAGAAGATTAACCTAAACTATTTCAAAACCATTATAGAAATAAAATATAAAATTAAATAACGTCATTATTAATCCTGAAATATTCTTTTTATATAGAAAACCTACGCAAAACACTTTTATAACTAAAGAAAAATGTTACATAAATATAAAAAACCTATTTTTGGTCTTCTCTTTAAAACACATATTTTCAACGTGAGGTTAAGTGTTTATTGGCTTCTAATAATCATAACATTTATTTAGTTAATAATAAATCAATTTTTGGTTCTAAAATATCTAACCATGATAAATTTATAATATATAATTTTAAAATATTAATAATTTTATTTAAAAAGATGGTTTTACACATTTCTGTGATTTTTTGAAAAGAAATATTTTATTCCTGTATAAATTTTATTTAATAAAATGGTTTTAAAATTTAAAATAAAACATTTCAAATTATTTCATCATACCGATTTTTATTTGTTTATTAAAACAAATTACTAAGGAAAAAAATTATTTACGCCGTTAAAATATTAAAATGGTGAAAAGTATTTTACTAAGGGGAAAAGACAAAAAATATTAAATATATATTTCCAAATATATAATTGTGGTTTTTATAGACCAATACTAACCCAATTTCCCTATTTATACCATTTTTTTGACATTTACCCATTAATAGATAAATTAAATTATTGAAATTCAATGTGTATTTCCAAAACAATCATTCTCTTTACTTATAAAAAGGTAAAATGTCTTCCACTTAAAGAGTCACTAATCCTTAAAGTTCCTCCATTAGAATCTTTAATTTTACTCTCTATGGAACCATATACCATGAAAATAATCTTTTATTTGTTTATTTTTATCCCGATCCCTTAAATTTGATGGGGACTTCCCAGGAAAGATCAAGTCACCAACGTAAGTATTATATCCTTCTTATGATTTTCTTCTTAATATTACTCATAAAAAAATATTATCCCTATTAATTATTGATGAATTATATATCATTATTATTATGATATTTCTTATAGTAATGGTACAACCCCAATTTATTCATTTCTATCCACATTAAAAATAACGGAATGTCAATCTTGCATGTGCACGAACTAACACCTCCATACAGATTTTTTTTCATTTTTATATTAGTATAAAACTATTATATAAATATAATAATATATATAAAAAAACATAAAAACATAAAAAAATATCATTATGAATATTTTATAATCACATTATGTCAAAATAAACTCATCATTTACCATACTCACCAATTGAGTTAAATCATGTCCATGTTTTGGTCGATTTGACCACCTACATGAACAATGCTTTAAAATAAAATCATGGATGACTATGTGAAAATAAATATTGATTTTATTATATTTTTATATTAATATAGTCATTATTTTATGGTTTTTTTTTGTAAAATTTGTATGAGGTACATAAATAAATCATCTTTGATCACCAAAATTACCGAAATAAAGCATTATCAATTTGGTTTTCAGATAACATAACCAAAAAAAGATAGAAAGAAATAAGTAAATTTTAAATAAATATAAGTTATATTTTTCCAAATATTAAGTGATATATCAATAATTTACTTTTAATCAAATGACAAATAATGATATCAAAACTAATAATCATCTACAAAAAAATTAATGTTATTAACACCCAATGTTCATAATATGCTATAACTAATTAATGAAGTCTTGATAAAAAAATATAATAACGATTATAAAAGGGTAATATTTATTATTAATATTATGTTATTATATAGTTTTTTAATTATATTTTTTATAGGATTTATAGGGTGATTAACTTAGTAAGGAAACAAGGAAAGGGATTCTTTGTCTTTAATTTAATTCCCTCATGAAAAATTTGAGCAATACACCATGATTCATTTTAAATGGTGTAAATAATTCCCTATTTTAATTTTGTATAAATATAATTTTATAATTCACAATATTCAATTATATCATTAATGTTATACCTCTCATAGGATTTTGATTCAAATGTTACAAATGATGAGAGGGTTTTTCGTCTAAACTTCTCTTCAATGTGATATGTTTTAATGTTATGAAATAATTTCTTATTTATATGGTGTATATAATTAAAAATAAAAATTTTGGAATAATAAATTATATAATTCATGGTATATAAATAGCCATATTAATTTAATGATTCTTATGACATTTGATTTAAAATAACTAAACCTATAAGGGGTTTTCATGACTCAATTCTGTTCGTTGGGTCATAATCCCTATTCTTCTCTATTATATTTCATAATTGATCTATTATAACCTATTATTATTGTAGCATTATTTTAATCCAAATTTTATAGGTAAATAATGTTTCACAACAAATTCTTATTCCTCAATGCTTCTAATTTTTTTGTTAAAATGCATTTTTTTTGAATAATTATAATTTCTTTTAATAGATTTCCCACTATATCCATGTTTTTAATTTCAAAAAATGTTCTCATTTCACTAGTGTAAAATAAATTTTTTATTTACAATGACTCTTTTAACCTTTATAAATTTTGAAAAAAAGTTTTCTCCATCCTTTTAATTAAGTGGGTTTTCAATAAGGTTATTTTAAATCTTCCAAAAGGCTTTTCCATCCTTTGAAAATATAATGTTATATCATCCACTCCACATTTTACTTTGATAAATTTAATATATTTTTTGATGGTTATTTATAAAATATTCACGTAAATATTAAATGTTTTAAAATTATTTTCACTTCACTTTTTTTGGAAATATTATTTCTTTTCAATTACTTTCACTTCCCATTTTTGAAAATATTATGTTCTTTTCAAGTCTCATTTATTAAATATTCTTCTAAAATTAAATATTTTCAAAGTATTTTGACTTATATTTTTTGAAACATTTTTGGTAATTTCAAAGAATTTTTTTAAGAAATCCTTATAATGTGTTATTTGAACTCATTCTTTTTCACTTTACAAAATTGTATTTGGAAGTAATTTTTACCTTAATGATTTTAAAGGTTTTGTGAAAACATGGGTATTTTCTTATTTATTCAGCCTCAAAGGATTATAACTCATGAATTAATGTTTTTATCACCCTATATATGTTATTATATTAAGATTAATGTTGGAAAATGATATTTTTGAAATATTCTTATTTATTAATTTCTTGTTATGTGATGTTTTTGGAAGGTTTAAGAAGCCCATTCTTTTCGATATGTTATTCAAGATATGATGATGATTGATATTTAGTGGTAAAAATATGTATATAATATAATGGGTGTGGTTATATATCACCCTCTAATGCATTGGTTTAATATTATATATCATGATATTGTTAGTCATGGATGTGATGAGTTTTTACATAGTTGTGGGCATGATGTGTTTTCTCACATTTTGAGATTATTCAACTAAGCATGGGAATAATGGGTTTTATCACACAAATATTTCTATGATTATGAATGTCCCATGTTAAAATATTTTTCATAATGTTACGATAAATTTTTACGATTCATTTAATTTCAATAGAATTTCATGTTTTCATGATTATGACTTATTTTAAAGTATTCTTCTCTTTTTTATTTCATGATCACATGTTATATGAATATTGAGACATGTTTTATTCCAGGAATTATCATTTACGCTATCCTAATGAAAATTTTATGATATTTTGTTACTTTAACATGTATTATTATTATCATATAAGGTATTTTGATCCATTATTATGATATTTATGGCTTCCTTGTGTTTTCTTTCATGTTATGATATATTATACCCTTAATAATTATCTGATATCACCCTTTTATTATGATTAAAATCCACAAGTTATAAATCTTTTTATATCATGTGATATATATAGAAAATCTTCTAGAGGACCATGATCATGGAGAATGTTTTGCAAGTGTAGTAAAATAATATGTTTATATAGATAATTTCTAAGACAGAAAACATTTTATTATTTGGGTTATGAAATTGTTTGTGAAATATAATATTTTTATCTTGGGATTAATGTATTATTTCTGTCATGTTTATCATTGGTATCTATATATAGTATTAGAGCAAGAATTATTTATTTTAGAGATTATTTTAACTATTTTTTGTGATTAGTTTAGTTACCTTTGGTATTATTGTTGGAGAAACATTGTAAATACCATAGAATTGAGTCTACATGTAGGATAATATCCAAAAATATTTTTAAAGTATTTGGTAGATGGTTTTACTATGAAATAAATTATTTTAGGGATACTACATGTGGATGATGAATCTAGTACATATATACCTACGGGTAATTACCCTAAAAGGGCATATTAGGAATTAACTCAATCATCACCTGGTGCATGATGTTAAGTCCTAACCGCACACTTATTTTAACACTCCTGGAAGATATTCTTTCGTTAATCGTATGATCTTTATGAACCATTTTGAATTATTTATTTCTTATTTACTTTGAGAAGCATAATATATCTCATATTAAAGTAACCTAAACCAAACTAAGATTGGCATAGGATAAACTAATATAATAAAGGGAAAACATAAAAATATAAAATCATAATAATTTTTTAGGATGAATTGATTATTATGATTATGAAAATATCCCCATATCATAAATGCTTCTTCACTCATGTTAACCCTTTTGGTTTTAGTAAAGTCTAGAACTATAAAATATTATGGATGTGAGGGACAATGAAGAGATTACCTCAATAAACGACCCATCATAATGAGAGTCAAAATGAGAAATAATTTGATTATTCCAAAATAGTAATCATAGAATATGTTTGAAAATTTACACATAATTGATGTCCCAAACACACCAAAGAATAGAAATATAGAGTCTCATTAAAGAACAAGTTACAAAGGTAATGAAGGAAAAATGATCAATTTTATCGATGTATCTTTCTTAAAGTATCACCAAAGAAATTTATTTAAGGTGTCTACAAGATGATTTACTTGAGAAAGAGGGGGTCATATTGAATTTAAAATTAATAGTAAAATTATGTCTTCAGTTATTATAATGGGAGTGGAAAATATGAATCCAAAGGAACCATTAATATTATGATGCCTTATGTTTGGAAAACCTAGAAATTACCCAAGTTAGTGTCATAGGTCTAAGTTGAATAATAATGATTAGAATGAAAAACTATCACATATATGTGAAAAAGGTGGATCCTATTCAATGAATTATGATGAGATGGATTGTGATATATAAATCATATAGTTTATAATTATGTAAATATGATCCCTATTCTAGACACACCATTTTTCATAGATTGTTTTTTATATGCACCACCCAGATGTTTCTTTATCAAATAAAATATCTACTAATATGATGATTTCATTTTGAAATTTACTTTTATGAGAAGAATAATCATAGTAAGGGGCCTTTATATAGATTTGATTTAATAAATTCAACTTTTCAATTGAGACTCTATATTCACCGATCATGGTCAGAATACCACAACATCATCATTATTATAAATGTACAGGGGTTGAAACAACAACTAATATCCCCCATAGAGATATATTAATGTCACTGTAATAGTAGATGACACTAAAAAATAATCTTCTTCATCATCCATCAATGCATTGCTACAATGTTTAGGTCTAAATGTTTCCATAGAAGATGAAAGAAAAATACCAATGGTGGATATAAAATACCATCTACTTCCACTTCCACTAGTGTTAAAATAGATGGTGGAAAAGTAAAAATTGAGGAACCCTTAGGATCTCATTGTAGGGAGTAGTTTTAGAATTGGGATCGATGCCCTTGGGCCTGTGATCTTATGAGGCATGTGTGGGAAATAGTTTTGGTCTTAGAAGGCCCTATTTGGACACATGAAATTACACCCAGATTGGATAAGGTAAGGTATCCACCCCCCACCATCCTTTATCTGAGAAGGTTTTTTATATTTGGTAGTCCCATGACTGGTGAACTGGGAAGGTAAAAATATGGGTGGCTACCTATTGAAGATGGAAAAGCAGTTGAGAGATAAGGTAGAGAGGGAACATGTCGATCCATTGGATATTGATACTCCATATAGGGACTGGTGGGGTCAAAACATTTATCACAGTGTGCCTTATATGGAGAAGGAAAATCATTTGTCAACTTCTTCATTCAATCCCATGATTCCACCCACACTACATTGTTGAATAACAAAAGGAGACAATTGATAGGTGTTTGCGGTGTAGCTATTATAAAAATAAGGAATCTGATTTCTTGACATAATCTAATTTATGATACATTTTCACTATAGGTCTAAAATATGAACTCAGAGGAAAATACATTTGGTCTTAACACCAAAAAATGAGAGGAATTTAACTTAAATAGTGAGGAAGAAACAAAATATTAACTCTATTCTTATTATTTAAATAGACATTATTAACTAATTATTAGAAATTATATCTCAATTGATCTATGAAATATCCTTAAATAATGTTTTTTTGTAAGTAATAATTAAAATTGTGAGGAGAAAATTGATTTAAATGGTGAGAATATAACGACCCTTGATTTATCTATACATATCCTTAAATAAATATTTTATTAACTGTGTGTTTTAAATGGAAAAACAAACTAAATCTAAAAACCTCGATATATATATATTTGAATATTAAATATGACTGTTAAAACTAATCTATTAAATTAGCTAGTATAAATTGAAGTAACCATTTTATGAAACCAATAATAAATGTAAGAAGAAATAGAATCCATAAGTATCGGTATTTTTTATGAATCCCATTTATCTAAACCCAAAAGGGAAGTAGGTTCTGTAGGGTTTTCCCTTGACCATTCTCGAGATAAGCTCAAGCAATCATGGTTTGAGAAAAACTTTATATGAGATATTTTCAAGATTTTTTTATTTCTACAAGATCCATGCAAGATGAAATGCCACCCAAAACTAAATGAAGATATTAATTTATTCTTAGGTCCAACATAAAGTTCAAAAAGAGTTTGGTATGTAGAAATTAAGAAAATCTCAAAATGTAATAAAAAGATTATATGTATAGATATATCATGAATCGATATAGTTTTCAAAAGTCATTATCAATAAATCACTTCATTTTTAAAACAAAAAAATTTCATTGAGAATTAAAATTTTATTTCAAGAAATTAAGTATTATTTTTTTGAATAATAAAATATATATTAACACTATATTAATTATAAATTTTAAAAAATATATATTTAATATGCCATAGGTTGTTTTTCAATAAATATTTTTTTCCTACATTTTTATGTTTTAATTAAAAAGATTACAAATTTTAGGATGTGAATTTTAAAAAATAACTTCATTTTTTGTTTATCATATATATATTCTCTTAATACGATTTTTAAAAATATTCTATTTTTTTTTTATTTTTTTTAAACAATGCATTATTTACAAAAATTATAATTTTAATGATTTTATCACTATATGAGAATAGACCCGAAAATTTCAAAACCATTAAGTCAATAAAATATAAAATTAATTAATAACACTATTCATTTATAAAAATAATTTGTATATATAAATCATATTCCAAACATTTTTATAACTAATGAAAAATGTTACTTTATCATTAAAAAAATTATTTCTTGTATTTACTTTAAAAAAAGTATTTCAAGGTGAGGTTTAGTTTTTGATTTCCTTGAAACCCTCATAACTTTTATTAAATACATAATAAATCAATTTACAACTCAAACATTTTTAACCTTGATAACTTTATAATATATAAATTTAAAATATTAATGACATTATTTTTAAAAATAGTTTATACATTTTAGTGTTTTATTTTGAAAATTTACATTTCATACCTATAGAAATTTTTATTTAATAAAATGGTTTTAAAATTGGAAATCCAAATGCATAAATTAAGTAATATGGTAAATTATTGTTTTGGTTTTTGAAATTAATTACTAATGATAAAAATTATTCACCCCAGTAAAAAGTAAAAATAATAAAAATTATTTTACTATGGGGTAAAGACACAACAAGTTAAAAACAATGATTCCAAAAGTATTAATGAGGTAAATATTTACCAAAACTCTCGACCTTTGCACATTTAACCCCTTTTAATACCTTTAACCTTTAATATTAAAATTAAATTATTTACATTAAATGGGTATTTACAGAACCACCCTTCTCTTCACTAGAAAAAATGTAACACATCTACCACTTCAAGACTCACATAACCTTAAAATTACACCCCTAAACTCTAACATTTCACTCTCCTTATAATAATATCCAACTAAAATAATACCCTAGTTTAAAGACCAAAGAATATTATACATTTATATTAACTCATAATATTTTAATATTCATTACATTACCGAAAAACATTCCTTAAGATAGAAATGATTAGTGCCTTTGGAAACTTGGAAACAAAAACATTTGGTTCATAAGTGATCTGAATCATCTCCCACTTAGTTCTTCATTATTAAACCTCTTATTGGACATATAAAAAATAATACCTCTCTTCATAACTACAGGAAAATTAATATAATAAAGGGCGATCTTAGATGCTCAGTAAGGGTAAAAACTGGAAATACATAATCATAACATGACCATCAGGGTTAGAGGACATGAGAATAAAATATTAAAACCATACCATTCATATCAAAGATCAAAATATTAATTCATGGAATAAATATTGGAAGTTTATAAGACATAAATGATAATGAAATCATTTATTATGATCCATCAGAGCATAAAATTAACATAAGACATGGAATTGTGGCATACACATAAGCATATAAAATAATTTCCTTAGAAGTCATGTCTCATAGTCCAATATATCATAGTGGAATGAGTTCACTCCCCAAACTATCATTGTAGTGATAATACACTCTAAATACTATTATATTTAACAAATGTAGTTAATGTTAGTACTGTATATGTTATGAGATGTCAATACGTACCCAATAAATTAGAGGGAGATATAGGTCCCAACTTTCTTCTGCTATAACATAACCACTATCCTTATATATAACATAAACACAATCACATAATGAAAATCATACATATGTGTGCCAAAAAATTATAAAACATTCATCATATCAAATCTCATAAATTTAATTAGGTTTCATAAAAAATTCATTATAATATAGTCTGTGGGGAAGAAACATTTTTCGTAAACATTTCTTCATTTCATCAAAGCATACCCTATGAAAAAATAATTAGGTTACATAAGAATTTTATCATGGTGTAAACCATGAAAGAGAAACTGTTTTCATAAAAATATATTCATCATAAACATAAACCATTTAGAGAGAAAATATGAATGGTATCCTTGGATCATATCACCAGTAAAAAATATGTATCCTTAAAGGATGTAATCTCAAATGAAAAGTGACTTCTAAATAAAAATCACTTGGAAAATTTGTTTAGGAAAATATCATTTAATTGAAAATAATTTTTATTAAATTAAAAATTCATAAAATATCGTGAAAATCTTTTTCTATGAAAATAATCATTAAATATTATAATTTAAGGCTGAATGAAATTATTGGTCATGAAATCAAGAAGTTTATGTGTACATAAAACACTTAAAAAAATATTTCTTTTATAATTTTAGAAAAATCCAAATGAGACTTTTTTGGAAAATGAAATAATGATTGTTTTAAAAAAAATATTTCAAAAATTCGAACATGGGGAAAAAATCATAAATTAGTATGTTTTATAATTTTAAAATTATTTTTTGAAAACATTTTTAGAAACATAGTTTTGGAAGGAAAAAGGTTTTCGGCTGAAGAGATAAATAGTGATAATTTTTATTAAAAATAATAATAGGAATTCTTGAGTAAATAGAGTAAAATAAAGGGAAAACATGAATTATCCTGAAATAACCATAGTAGAATATAAATGATTATTTTTTGAGAGATATATAATATTATTTCATAATTGGAAGCCTAATTATATACAATCCTGATAAATTAAGAGATTGTAACATTAAAAACATACCACATTTGTTACTTTTAATCATAATCACCATGAAATAAAAAAATTATATGAAATTGAAAATATCTTGATAAAAATAAATTAATGATATTAAATGTAAAATGGGTTATATATAAACCTCTTAAAATAATATAGGTTCGTAACCTAACATATGACTCAAAGAAGTCAAATTGAGACAAAAATTCCATATTACATTGTTAATTTTGATCTATAAACTCCAAAAAAGAAAGATAATAAAATGGATATGTAAATAAAAATAATTTTTAGTTGAATAACATAAAAATAAATTTAAATTAACTGTATTAAAAACATAAAATAAATAGGTGGTGAATAGGGAATGTGTTCCACATAAGTAAAAAGTGAGATGCAAATCACTTACTTCAAATATTGAAATCCTTCATACATGTTTGAACCTACTATATATTATATAAAATATTTCTATAAATAAAATATTTAACCTTAATTATATATATAATACTATATATTCTTTACTTATTACATATTATTGCATATTTATTAACTATTCCATGTTAAGATTACATTTTGGGTAGTAACTGCTTCATTTTTTACGTATGATTTTGTTTTTTATTCTAAGAACTATTAATTTTGGTAATAGTTAAGTCATATCCATAATTTTATCCAAGTTATAAAAATAATATATATTATGTATATATTTATTTATATTAATCCATAAAAGTTTTAGACATAAAACGAAATATATCGGGTAGGTCGTACATAAGCATGAACACTATATGAATTTTATAAAAAGGATGAAAGAGAGAAAGTTAAATAGTATATTACCAATATAGAGTAATTTTTAATGATTATATATAGTATATTATAAATAGACCCATGTTTATTACATTTCATGTAAAGCCTGAATGAATCACATCACTTTGCGAGGTGGTAGTTCACTGTACACCTGAATGACGTTATCGTATTCCCATAGAATGGAAAGTAAGAAGGAACATGTGATATCATGGTTATATAATAATAATAATGTAATAAATATAATATATAATAAAATAATTCCATCATTATATCCATAAATGGGAAATAGTGATGGTAAACAAATCACATCGATTCATGAGAGGGTAGTCTGTTGCACACATGAATGATGATTTCGTAACCCATTTGATGGAAGAGGATGAGGATTTAGGTCTTTAAATTACCATAATAAAATATAATTATATTTATGATACTATATTAATTATATAATAATGGTTTAAAAATAATTTAAGGAGTTGGAGGAATAAATAAAACAAAACACTCAGTTAGGGATGTTACCTCTTCATTAGACAAAATCTTTTGGTTTTCCCCTAAGGGAATAATTGGTTGAATATATAACCAAAATAAGGATTAAAATATCATAGTAGGGATTTAATGAAGTTATATGGAAAGGTATTGTCTCAAGAAAATTGTTTTGGAAGTGCTAATAAGAGATGAGATTGGGTGGCCCCTTAAAAGTGTGGTGAGTGACACACTTATAATTTTTGAAAAGAAAAATATATACCCTCGTTTTCCACAATATAAAAGGCTAAAAAATGATCCATTATATGGATAAAAAAGGGTATTAATATATCCATAAAATTGTTGTTATAATTTTTTGGGTTATTTTAACCTTTATCTTTTTATTTTATCCCCAATAAACCCATTTTTTCCTTAACCATGATAAGTTATTTTTACAGATTCTACTATTCGCTATGGTAAAAAAATTAAGCTGACCATATTAGATAATTCATATTATAATAATTAAAAATATTTAATCATTTTTTTCTAAATTAAATTTATGAATTTTGAAAATTATATTTTAAAATTAATCCCATAGATGTGATGGGTAAGCAGTTTCCAATAAAGAAAATATTCATAAGTTTAACAAGTTTTCATATGAAAATTCAATATTAAATTGATTCCAATGTCATAAATTGGATGAATATAGATATAATAGTACCAATTTTAAATTTAAAAACATATCAAAATAAATTTTAATTATTAAAATACTTTAAAATAAATGAAAATTCTTTATGGAAACCTGCATTTCCACTATTGATCAAAAAATTTATCATTTACAAAATTTCTCAAAAATTCACTCCAAGATAATTTTTACATGATGATTTCATAAATTAATTTCATTTTTTCCAATAAATTTTATAAAATTGGAAGAAATTAATTTTAGAATAAGTTCTCAAAATGAGAAAAAACACTTATTAAAAAAAAATACAGTTTTAAGAGAAAAATTGTATTAATTCTTATATCTTGATTTTAAAAAAATAAAATGAATGTTATAAATTTTATTGAATATATAATATAAAAATTTAACTAAAAATAATTCATAGAAATAGATTAGATTAATTTATTAAGTGAAAATGGATATTTGTGCATAAAAATATTTTTACATATAATGATTACCTTTATTTTCATAGAGTTTTTATTTTAATTTATAATTAATTGGTCACCAAAGAATTAATATTATATACATGTGTAAAACATATATTTTCATAATTTAGTTAATCCTATTCATAACCACCATTCTAATAAATGAGTTAAAAATATAATATAATAATATCTTAATAGTATTCCACATCTCATTAAAACATTGAGTAGTATCTAATTAAAGCTAAAACTAGTTTATGTGAAATTAAAGATATAGAAAAGATTAAATTAATTTTAAAATATTATCTCAAAAAATTACATCGTGTGAGATTATAACCTCCCAAAATTAATTTCCCCCTTAAAATTCATCACTTTTTTACAAAAAAAGTGAGGATAATTCTACCTCCTTACATCCTTATGTTACCACATAGGTTCCTCAAGATAGTGGTTTCACCAAAAAACAATGATCAGGTGAGTGGTCTTATTTCAAAGAATTTTTTTTGTATGATCCATAAACTCCACCGATTATTCCTCAAAAGAAATTTCATTCTCTAGTGATATGAATTCTGAGTTATGCACATGTTATGGATCATGTATGCACATCACTAGGAGAGATACATTAAACACATCCTGAAATTGACAGATATTTTATGGAAGCACCAAGGGATAAGATTCAATCCTGATAAGATCAATGATTACAATGTGACTAGTATATCTATGGATTATTTCTCACTTATTTCTAAATTTCATTACCTTCATTCATTTATATTTTCATTGAAACACAAAGTGACCAGCATAAAATTATAGACTGCATCGATGATTATCACCGGAACTTTTCAGTCAACTTTGTGCTTCCTTGATGTGTTGTTTAATAGATCTGACCTTCTCTTCCATTCCTTCTGCTATATCATGTACTAATATAAATAATTCTCTATCTTCATTGCAAAAAATTAAATATCTATTCTTGTTTCCATATAGGTCTTCGTAAGAATCCATTTGAATACTTGATTGAACGTTATTATTGTATGAAAACTCAACTAGTGGATTGTCTTGATACCAACCACCATTGAAATCCACAGAACAAGATCTTAGAATATCCTATAGGGTTTGAATTGTTCTATATGATTTAACATCTATCTAAGGATGATACAAATTGATGAATCTCAACTTCATATCATGAGTTCTATTAAGACTTCTCGAGAACATTGAGGTAAACATAGGATTCTTGTTATACACAATGGAATGTGGTACTCTATTCAAATTTACTACTTCCTTAATGCATATCATTAGAAGATGATCCAGAGATAAATATTCTATGACATCTATGATGTTTGATGACTTTTTTTATCAATCGATTATAAACCACAAAACATTGTTCCCTTTATACATTTTGGGGAGCCTAAAGATAAAATCCATGGTGATGTTTTCCAATTTCATTCTTTTATATATAATGGATGTATAATACCATTAAACTTTTTTATTACAACCTTAAATTTATGACATACCATTTACCAAGATACATAATCAACAATATCTCCCTTAATTATATCCCAAAATAATTAATCTTCCAAATAGAAAAATGATAGGTGTTATACCCTTTTCATCTTTAAATTCTTAGTTCATGATTCATGACCTTATCAGATGCAACAGGTTATCACCTAGTTTTTTTGTAATCCGTTTTACAAAATTATTTTAACATAATTCCTAAAACATTTCTAAATTAAAATTTCTCATAATTATCTTAAAATTAAATATAAATAAACCCTAAAGGATACTAATTTTTTTAATCATATTCCCACAAAATGTAAAGGCATCACTCTACAAATAATAACTTTTTTCCACTAAAACTTATAAAAATCAAAGGGATATATTACCATAAATATATCCCAAATTATCATTAATCTTGATAAACACCCATCATATAATACCTAAAAATAATTTTCTATGACATTGAACACATGACCATCCTTGAACACCTAAACCCACTGTGGTATCCATAACTCCTATGTTAACCCTACATGGGGACATATATTCTTCAACAATTAACATCATACTTATATGTTTAATGATTCTTAAAACCAAAATACAATTTGAAAAAATTATTATACATCATAATATATGAATCCAAACAATAATTACTTTAATCCTTATACTTCAATGATTTACATGGTAGAGGATTATCCTTGCTCTACAAGATAATTCTTAGGTTAGGGCATTGACACAGATAAGGCCCATGTTCCCCAAACATAAGACATTAATCTCTTCAAAAATTTACCACTCAAAAAAATTATTTTCCACAAATATAACTTCTCCCCCTCTATTTATGTTATTTTTCAAGGTTCCTATTCCCACACATTTAAAATTAGGGCACAAAAGGTTAGATAAATATAGTTTTTATATAAAAAATGGATTAATTATTATCAATTTCCTATAAAGAACATAAGATAAATGATAAATTTTTTATTGAATTTATATTATATATTTCCTTAAAATCATTCACCAAAAAGTTATTTTTTTAATTTATTGAGGTAAAACATATTTGTGTGCATAAAAATATCTTTTAATAAAAATATTTCCTTTATATAGAAATGATTTTTTTCTAATTAATTGGTCACCAAATAATTAATTATATATATGTGTGTGTTTGTGTGTGTGTGGGTAGACCATATATTTTTATAATTTAGTTAATCCTATTCATACCTGTCATTCCAAAATCTAGATTATGACTAAAATATATTAATATTTTAATTGTAAGTCTTGTTTTGTTTAAACTCAGTACTATGTGTAACTCAAGAAAAACTTGGTGTTGCATGTAAAGAATGATATGGAAATGATTAAAATAATTTCCAATAAAAAATTTCACAAAATATCATGGTGCTGCACTTATTCAATCATATTTTTCCTAATCCTTTTAATTTAAAGGGGACTTCCAAGGAAGGGATTTAGTCTCCTACATAAGAATTATCTCATTCTTATGTTTTTCTTCATAATATTACTCATCCAAATAGCATATCAACCTAATAATATGATGGATTAAGTATCATTATAATATCTATATGTTATAATATTTTTGTTAGAAACCTTATTTATTCATTTCCATCCACTTAGAATACAACAGAATGTCAGTCCTATGTGTTTTCAATCTACCACTTCTACAAAGAATCATTTTTTTGGTTTTTCTTATAGTTTTTAATTATTTATCCAAAAAAATAAAATATGTTTCAAAATTATAAAAACATAAAAATAATATCATTAGTATTATTTTATAATGATATTATATAAAAATAAATACATCCTTAACCATACTCACCAATTGAGTTAAAGCGTGTTTTAGTTTTGGTCTGTTTAACCACATATATTAACGATGCTATAAAATATGATAATAGATGAAAGCGGGAAACTAAATACTGATATTATGATAGGTTAATAAGAAAATAATTATTTTTTTATGGATTTTTAAATTCTATATTATTTATATAATTTGTTATTAATAAATCATCTTTGATCACTAAAATTATGGAAATCTGTCATTATCAATTATGTTTACAAATAACATTACCAAAACTCATATGGAATAAAAATAATTATAAACAAAATATGTCATATATTATATAATATTATTTGATATATAAAAAATTAATTTCCATCAAATTATGGGTGATTATTTTAAAATTATTAGACATGTTAAAAATAATTAGAGTTATTAACACCAGATGGTTGTAATACACTATAAATAATTAATGTACTATTTATAAATAATAAAATAAGGATTATAAAAGGGTAATATTTATGGGTAATATAATTTAATAATATTTTAAGTTATTTATTTTTTTCTACATGAGTTTAGTGTGTGATCAACTATGAAATGAAACAACATAAGTGTTTCATTGTCTCAAATTTGAATCCCTTGAGACACGTTAATGTTATACGACATGTTTAATTTTAAATGGTGTAAATACTACAATATTTTCATTTTTACCATGATAAAATTATATTTCATGTTATTAAATTATCTATTAAATATTTTACTTTTTATGTGGTTTTTATTCAAATGTTTCAAAGGCTATAAGGATTTTTCATCTCAGCTTCTCTTTATTGAGACATGTTTTAATGTTATGAACAAATTTATTATTTAAAGTGTTTTTATATTACCCAAGAATGTATTTTTTCATATTAATTTATTTAATTAATGTTATTTAAATAAAAATATTATTTTTAATCTTCCAATTAATTGTGATTTAAAAATTTCTAAAGTAATAAGGGGCTTTCATGACTCAATTTTATTCTTTAGTCCATAATCACTCTTATTTGTATGTTATATTTCATGATTGTTCTATTATAACCAATATTGATTATATTATATATTTATAATTTATTGTTTTAGGGAAATAATTTTTAATACCAATGTATTTTCCCTTAATGCCTCTAATTTTTTGTTAAAATTCATTTTTTAAGAATAATTTCCATTTCTCTTAATGGAATTTTCATTCATATCCATGTTTTTACTTCCCAAAAATGAAATAAATTATCTAGTATAAATTAATTTTTTTATATCCAATTATCCCGCATATTTTATTAATTTTATGATTAAGGTTTTATTATCTTTTCAATGAACTAAATTTTAAACAAGGTTATTTCAAAATGTTCAAAACGTTTTTCCATATTTAAGAAAACAAAAAAAAATTAATCTCCTACACATAATTTTTTAAACTTTTATATATTTTTCAAGGTTTCATTTTTAAATAATTATTTAAAAAGTTACTTTTTAAAAATTATTTTGACTTATACTTTTTAAAAACATTTTTTGTTTATCAAGTCTCTATTATTGAAAATTATTTTAAAATTAAATGTTTTCAATGTTTTTTTATTTTCCTTTTTGAAACCTTTATTAATTTTCAAAGAACTTTTTTTAGGAACTCTTTATAACAAGGTTTTAATATGTCTTTTCTTTCCATTAAGAAAAATGTTTTTGAATGTAATTTATACTTTAATTTTTTAAATGGTTTTGTGAAAACTTTTTGTACTTTCAAATCTATTTAGCCTATGTTGTTTTTCTTTCATAAAGTGATGTTTTTATAAACCAATATATTTTATTATGATGTTTTTCATTCTATAAAATGATATTTTTATATCTTATTATTTCTTATGTTCGTGGAATGTGATGCTTTTAGATGGTTTAGGAAACCCAATATTTTTTACATGGGTTATTTGAGATATTATGATGATTGATTTTATGTGTCACAAATATATATAGATGATGATAGATGGGATCCTATATCACCCTATAATGAATTGTTTTAAGATTATATATCATGTAATAGTTGGGAAGGGACATAATGAGTTTGTTCACACGGGTATGGGCATGTTGGTTTTACTCACATTTTCAGGCATGGATAAAATGAGTTTATTCAGATAAGAATGGGAATACTGAGTTTTATCATACATGTTTTCCAATTATTATGGATGTTACACAACTAAATTTTTTTAAATAACGTAAAATTCATTTTATTTATATAAAATGATGATTTTTCAATATTATTCCATATTTTTAATGTATTGTGCTCTTTTTTCTCATGCCCACATGTTATATGTCTATTGAGATATATTTTGTGCCAGGTCATATATTTTATTCTTTGTTAATTATTTTTTATGATCTTATGTTACTATAACCTATTTTATTATTATCTTATAAGGTATTTTTAATTTTTATTATGATATTTATGTCTTCTTCATGTTTTTCTTCATGTTATGATATGTTTTACCCTTATTGAGAATCTGAGATCAACCCTGTCTCATTATTAAAATCCCAGTGATAGTAAAAATTATTATATCATATGAAATATATTGAATAGAGTATAGTGTAACATATTAATGGGAAACATTTTCAAGTGTAGTAAAATAATATGTTTATGTAGAAAATTTCCAATACACTAAACATTTCTGTTTTTTGGTTATGTAGTTGTTTGTGTGATGTAATATTTAAATCACCAGATTAATGTGTTATTTAATTTATTTTTACCTTGGGTTTCTATAGTAAATACTGAAAATAATTATCCAATGTGGAAACTTAGCAAAAAATAAAAATCAAAAACCATTTCTAGAAACTCAAGATCATGGGTGGAATAGTTAATCTTATAGAGATGTAATATCCTTGAGATAATTTTCCTCTGGTACCTCTAGATAAAACCCAAACTATGATAATAATAATAAGATAAATCCTTAAACATAACCACTTCTTATGGAAACAAAATAATTTGAGCACTAATAATAATATAATTTAGGATTTTGAAAAATTGGTAAATTTGATTATTCCCAAAAAGCCTAGTACTTTTTAGTTAAGGTTGTCAATGGGGCCACAATCCAAGAGAAACAAGTCATAATCCTTTGATACTAGAATGAGATACTAAGAAAGTGGTATACCTATGTAATATTCTTGGGTTCTTCCCATGAACTAATCATTTTTATCATTGAATGATCAAATTATAATAAATCCTAAGACACTATATACTGAGAAAATACAAATCACGCATCCAGAACTCACACTTGGAAAAATTACCATATGGTTGATGGTGCTGAAGGAATTGAATGAAAAAACATAATATAATCAACATGATCCTATTTTTTATTACATTAGTATTTACTTGATGAATAATACCAAATAATGGTTTAAGAACTCATGAAATTTAGAGTTCATGATTCCCATGAAAATAAATGGGGCATTCATGACACCAAAGGACGTGACGAAAAACTCAAAGCTTATATAAATACAATTAAACACAGTATATAGGATATCCTCATCCATTAACATTATCTAATGATACATAATCCAATGATAAAATGTTAAAAACTATATAGATTTATTCAATTTATATAAAAAATAATCTATCCCTAAAAGGGGATAATAGTTCTAGACACCAACTTATTCAATCACTAATAGTGTATGCACAACCTCAGACCATTGTAGACCTTATTATAGAATAACATCAAATAACAGCACAATGAAACACTTGGATGGATCAAAAACTTCAATAGAAAATAATACATTTGGATCCTTAACTCCTACATAACATATAGTTCCATCTAATAAGAATTAGTAGAAATCAGGGAGCCATCTAGATACAAATTTGTCTTAAACCCGACATCATGTAGGGGTATCATCAAAACCTATTCAAGAATGAAATCCCAAAACATCTCATCAACCCTAGGAAATACTACTTCCCACACCTCCATCGAATCCTACCATAACACTACAAGATAAGGCAAAAGAGGATCTGAATTCCTACAACCCATATAATGAACTTGTTATCTAATTAACAATGAATGTTGTCATCCAAATTAATCAACAAAACCCTCATTCATAAATAATCAATAAATTCATGAACCTAATACTACCAATCTATCATAATAATGAAATCGCATGTCAATATCTACAACCCGAAGAAATAAAAAATGATCAATTCTTCCCAAATATAAGTTCAAAACCCCTAAATATATCATGAAAATATAACTGACCACCAATTCACATTGTCAATACCAAGGTCCCTGGAAGATTCTTTAAATTGATCCCCATAGTGTATACCAAGGTCAGTGGAATAAAAGAGTTAAAGGATTTATAACAAAACAATTTGATGGAAAATGTAGAAAATAAGAATATAATACATCAAACATTCTCTACCCCTCCTAACACTGGTATATACATGGAGATAACTGACCATGCCTTTCTCATCTCCCTTTCTGGACCTGCTTATGACCACTTCCATGGCCATTCTTAGCCCTATGTGTAATAGCCCAAAATTATAGAATTTGTAAAACTAATGTTATTTTTGATAAATTTCATTATAATCTACAACAAATGATAAAAACCAAAACACATAAGAAGAAAAATATTAATAAATATAAAATAAAGGCTGATATTCAATTTTTTTTAATTATTTATAATTTAAATTATTAATATGGTTTATTATGGAAAAATGTTATTTTTAATAAATGAAAATTTCTTTGCATTATGAATTTTATTTTAAAAGATAAATTAATTCATTTTATAATTTTAATTTTACAAAATAAATTTCATTTTATAATTTAACATCAAATTTACTTAGTATGAATATTTGAGTTATTTTCTAGAAGGGATTATTTTGAGTCAAAAAATATTGTTTTAGAAAAAATTATACATTTTAAGAATATATCATTATGTGATATTATCCTAAAAGATTAAATTTTATTTCACTAATAAAATATGTATTTAGAGAATGAAATTATGAATTTTTAAATATCATTGGATATTATAATCCTATATCCAGTATTCTTAAAACTAAATTAAAATTTTAATTTAATATAAATAATATTTTTGGTTATTTTCCCTAATTAAGTGTTTGGATGGTGAGTTTTAATTTTTAATTCCTTGAAATTTTGATACTTTTTATTTTTTGTGATAAATATATTTTTGTTATGAAAATCAGTATCCATGATAATTTTTTCTTAAATATAAATATAAAGCTAATAATTTATTTTCCTTAAAACTATTTATATGCTATTGTTAGTGTCTATTATAAATTTAACTTTCCCCAACTTTAGAAATTTTATGTTTTAAAATTATTTTTAAATTTTAAATAATAAGGCTCAAATTATATAAATGAGTTGAATATTAATTTTTTTATTAAAGTTAATTACTATGGTTAAAAATTAATTTCCATGGTAAAATCTAATTTAGGTAAAATGAAAATAGTAATAAAGAAAAGAATAAAATTACTCTTAAACTTTCAAAAAATGAACGGATGAGAGGAATTTCAACCTTTGATTTTCCCACACCCCACTTTTTCATCCATTCATCCATTTACCCTTGATTATGCCATGACATTATTTAAAAACCTTGTGTGTTTCCCAAAGTTTCATTTTATTCATGTTTTATAAGGATACCACTTACTCCCTTTAAAATTTTAACCTATTCTTAATATTAATCCTTGAAACTATACCATTTTTGATCATCTAGAACCTTTCCCCACAAACATAAACTTCTGGCCACCTTATTTTTTCTTATGTCATTCATATTTAAGGATTTTTCCATGAAAAAGCTTAATCTTACAAAGTTAGTATTTATTTCCGTTAATATTTTATTATATTATAATTATTCCAAAAATAATTTCTAAATTTGTAATATAAATAAATATTTATCTTTTTTGTACTTAAATTTCATTATATTAATTATACAATAAAAACTAAATCATTTAAATCCACTATGAAAAAAATAACATCGACCATGTAAATTTGTAGACTACTGTCTCCATATGAAAATGGAGTTTGTTTTCCATAACCACCTCTAAAGGATGGATTTCATGAATAAAAAGTTTTTCTATTTCACAAGTAAAATTCTAAAATGATCTGTTTTCTTACACCTTCATTCCTCTCATTCTTTGATAAATAGGATCAATAATCATGTGTACATGCGCACTATGACCTCCCTGAAAAAAACCACCCATCAATGATGGTTATAAGAATTATTTTAATGAAAATATATGAAACTTATGACATGTTCATGATTATATAAAACTTATATTAACATTATATAACAGTATTATCTTATGCATTCGATCATTATAACACACACTTGTTTGGGCTGTTTTTACCTCATATATGAGTGATGCTATAATGTGTATGTCATGGATGAATAATGAATCATATATTCTAGTAACTAAAGTACAAAAATTTAGTAAATTAATATTTTTGTTATAATTATTGTAAATATACTTGTTTTATGAAAATTCAGTGTCACCATGATTGAAGGATGGAGTTTTTGTCATTGAATCAGTTTTGAAAATTATTATGCTAGTGAGGGTTTTTTTATTTGAAGAGTTTCTTTAGATTGAGAAACATCAAATATGATGATTGTTTGAATTTATCATAATCACAATGGAACGTTTAAAAGGAGGATACATTGTTTATGTAAAATGAAAAGATTGAAGAAGGACATGCACTATGAATTTCTAATTGCATGAAGAAGGAATGAGTTAGTGTTTCCATGGAAATGTAAATTGTTAATTCATTACAGATGGTTGATGAGTATTTTATGGGGTTTTCTTGGAATTAAATTACAAGAAGGATTTATATTTTATTTTATTAATAATAAATTTTCTATGTATACAAATGGTTCATACTCTAAAAAAAGACTGACCTTGCTAAATTGACCCCAACCATCGATGGGATCACTGATGGTCAACCATAGTTGGGGGATCTAGACCATGAAAATTCAGTAGGAAATATGGTGGGTGCAAGAGTGCACCCATTTGAGTTCATGGATGTTGAATAAATCCACCATGTGGTTGCATTATGGTGGAAGAGAAGGACACCAGAATGGGGTGGTTCCAGCATATCTGGAGTGTTCGGTAATGACTTCTGGAAGATTGTAGGATAAACTTGTATTATAAGGCAGTGCTAAAATAATTGTTGTTTTTATGTGGGATTGTCTCTTGCACTGCAGATCCACTATTAAAAATAGAAGAATAATCCTAGAAGTCGATCTGTTTAATCCAGGCCATTGCATCGAACCCATCACATCATCTTCAACCTAGACTATTCGAGAGTTATTCTCTTCGGGATATCGTCATGCATCATTTACCAAGATATCAAAATAAGTATTTCAATCATAATTTAATCATTCTAAAAATTGAAATATGATTAAAATCACATGAAAATTCATTTTCATGTTAATACATAGATCAAATCAGTGCTATGTAGTTTGTAGAAAATACTGGTTTACGATGATAGTGATTCTTTGTATCACAAAACTGAGGTGGTTCACTTGGATTCAGATGTGTGGATGATGTGAGGTGGTTCTCATCACCTATAAATATCATAAGTATAGAGATATTATTTTTTCATTGGATGACTTATAAATATTTCTAATTATTTTTTTCCAGGGCAAGAAGCTAGGACGATATGAGATTCCGAGACCCAGTGTGTACAGGAGTAATTTTTTTAAAATAATATATATACATTATATTTGACACATGGTTAATTAAAGATAATGAGATAAATCATAAATATATGGTCGGATCAAAAATTTGAGACCATGGTTGGGTTTAGAATGTGGTGTTTCCCCTAGGTGCGACATAAAATACGTCCAAGTGGGGACATCCTGACCTCTCACTCATTGACTGTATGTATAATTGATCAAATAAACAATTTTATTTACTTAATTAAATGTCATTTTACTTAAGTGATAATCTATAAGTATCTCATTTTTGATATTTAGCAATGTTGCTTCATAATCCTGTTCTTTTCCAATGATTCCACCTTTCATCTCCTTTCCGTTGGCGAATGAAGAATGAAGAATGATGACATAACCTTGGATCCAAGAGGATCATAGCATGAAGAACACAAAAGATCTTGGAGAACATGTTATTCATCCACAACGATCATTCCAATATAGGTAAGACTGATATTAGGTTATTTTATACCTTTGATTAAACTATGATCCAATTTTCAATTAATTTTTCATTCGACGATGCTTTTAACCTACTTGATTTCTGAAAATATAATGTTCATAAATATTTAATCTAACCTGGATGTCCTTTCTTGATTTACTACCCCATAACACAAAGAAAAATATACAAACCTTCACTTATGTGCCTTTCCATCCCTAATTATTCATGTTCTTTGCTTACATAACCCTACAGTTCCGAACTTGATAATTACCAGGAAACCCGAGCATTGTTAGGTGCCTAGATTTAGGATAGATTTTTGTAACGGTGATAGATTTACAATAAAGGCATTGATCTAGAAATTAAATGATGCAAAGTAGAAGAATCTAAATGTTTCATTTCAATCTGATGAGAATCGAATCTGTGATTGTGTGTATAAGATTAACCCAAACCATTATTTCTAAATGAGGACAATACATGAATAATGATAATGGGAATCCATGTTCTCTAAATCAGATTTGAAGATTTTAGTGCAATATTAGGTGGATTGGACCAAGGGTGAAGTAGATTTGGATGTGGAATTCAAAATCAAATTAACCCAAGGGTTTCTTAAAAAAACTCAACTACATGCTGTGTACATAGAAAAACACTCTACGTGTAGAGTCCCTCAGTTGCGGTGATAGGGATTTGAGAATGTGAGGGATGACACAATTTTTACTCCACCTGATACACTGTGTACCCCATTCCCATATCGATAATCCATATGAAGGACCACATGGCTAGGAAAACATCGTGTGCCTAGTTTACTGGTTGTCCACATAGACAAAATCTTATGTGGAACAACACGCCATGTACCCGAATACATAGACATAGGGTCTGAGTACATATACAAGGCCAACAGACACGGTCCTAGTCCCAGATAGTTAAGACATAGTGTGTAGTACAGCTACACGTCATGTTCTACTACATGGGGTGCGACCAGTGTACCGTCCAGAGACATGAACAGGCAGCGGAGAAGGACCACACGACATGTAGTTTCCCACACTGGATGTCATTTGGGGATATTTTAAGCGATCTTTAAACCCCTGTATCTCCTTCGTTTAAACTCATAATTTGTCCTGCCATATTCCTATCCTATGTGTTCTATCCATACAAAATGCAACGGTTTCCAAGGAATCGTATTTTGAGTTATTGAATGAATGTTCTGGGTTTGTAATTCGTAGAGGTGAAACCCCATGATTGTAGTGATCAAACATGTTTACCAGAGCTATACTGGGATTACCCTCCAGCTGGGATGGGTAGTCGCATTCCCCAATAGAAGTTATGAGATTACCCTCTTGTAGGAATAGGTAGTAGAGTTCCTCGATGATCTTCCTGAATTACCCACTACTATGACCTGGGTAGTGGAGTTCCTCTACCTTCAAGATAACTCTCCAACTGGGATATGTAGTGGTGTTCCCTAAATATCTTCCAGGTGTAACCCTCCAGTTGATCTGGGCAGTGTCATTTTCCTAACGTCTCATTGGGCTTACCCTCTAGTAGTTCCTGGGTAGTGATGTTCTCTAGTGAGTTCCCTGAGTGAACAATCCAGCCGAGATGGACTGCAATGTTCCTCAGTGGCTACTAGAGATGATTCTTGATTTTCCAACATAGTGATGAGGCATGGCTAGAATTTCATTTAGACTCACTAGAAAGAGGGGTGATTTCCCCATTAATATGTGTTCTTGTGATGTGACTTAAAAACCATGTAGGTGAGTCGGTGCTGAACAAAGTAGATAGTATCAAGGTGTGGCGGTTTGAGCCCATTTGACTTGTGTCTCCCGGGCAGACACATGAGGCACTAGGCTTCACAAATGATTTCACTTTATAATTTTTGGCTACTCACTTTCTTGGGTTGAGCTATGAGATAGAGATCCCCTTACTCTCTTGATTGGGATTATTTGACTAAAAATATATATCTATCCTATTACAGTACCCAATACATGGTTCTTATGTACCCTCCTTCCAAGATAGGTGAAGACACGCCGGGTATACCATGTTATTTTCGTGTATAACTCTTCATGGTTGGTTGGTTATAATCTCCAACTATAGGTAGAAAAGACTTTATGAGGAGATCATCACCCCACCATTTCAATTCCCTTGAGTTTGGATGTGTCTACTTTCACTATATTGTTGGGTTGAGCTGTAGTCTTTCAATTATCTTTTACTATACCTTATTCTATCTACTACTTCTATTCTGTTTTATATCTTAGTTCCCACTTATCCTTTTCAGGGTGTTCTACTGGGTATGTATATAGTAACCCATGCATGGACCATTCCAAACATGTGTCATGTCTTTTGAAGATGGAGGACAAGTCGATCGTGATCTCAGCGGAACGTATAGATACAGGATTAGTAGACCATGCACAGTGGTTAGAGTTGGGATATAGGAGTAGATATCTCCCAAATGTTAATCTTTTTATATTTTCTTTCAAGTCGGGAAAGGCTTCTAGTTTGGGTGTGGGTTTTCCACCTTACTTTTCAGTTAACACTAATGTAATCTTATACCGTCTAGAGGTTCATGAATATTCATTTTACATTATATCAGTTTTAACCTTCTTTGCTTTTCCTCTACACTTTTGAGTTGAGCTGGCTTCATGTGTGTGTCCTGGTTTTAGGGAGAGGTCTCCTTGAGTTTATTTTTCTTTCAGCACTTGTCGTCACCCCGTGGCCTATGGAGGTGCACTTGGAGTAGTTGCGGGTTGAACCTTGTCTCGAGTTGGGTCATGGTAGAGTGGTATCAAGGGTTGTTCATACCCAAGTATATTGTTTATACATTACATAAAATGTTTTTTTTGTTTATAAAAACAATGTCTAAGTGTCTCGAGTGTGACTCTCGGGCTAGGGAGTACGGAGATGGTACAAGCAGCCAACATAGCCTTTCACCAGGACCATGACTATCCGATGGTCTACTCAGCACCCTAAGACATTTTTTGTAGGAAACAATGGTACATGAATCATATAGGATTGAATATTTTTCTATCCTTCTTGATAAATCTCCCCAATTCCATTGATATATATATATATATATGCTCATCGGACCACGATACTCCTTGAGAACTTTCCGGATGCGTCCAAGACACCATCAGATCAGGATACCAGCTCCGGTTTGTGATGGAGACCCTTTGAGTGAAGAGGCCTCTATTCAAGGTCCATCATTTGATCCCCTTCCTCCTGATTGTTAAGAAATAGTACACCCACCCATTGATAAACCAACAGTCTCAACAGAGCATGCTGAGGATGGGAACAGGCTGATCACACTCTATTAGTTCCAGCACTATAGATGACTAAGCTTCCATGGTGAGCCTGATCTTCAGGCAGTAGAGGATTGGATGGAGTTAGTGGTCCACATCTTCAGGCTTGTTCAGAAACTAATAGATCAGATGGTGGATTTGGTATCCATTCATTTTCATGGAGCAGCTGGGTTCTTGTAAAACTTATTTACTCAGATGCATGATGAGTTGACACTCTCATGGGAGGACATCTAGAAAATGTTTTGTGAGGAGTACTAACCCTCTTGCCTATGCTCCGTTTAGATATAAAAGCATTTGGAGATTTAGAAGATAGGGATAAAAGTACAAGAATATGAGATGAGGTTCACTGACCTCACACATTGATCTCTCGACATGATCATGGATGGATACTTCTGAGAATGAAATATTGACCAGAGACTCCATAGAGAGATTGGGGCCATCGTAGTGCCCTTGTGCATCCCCACCTATGCCAAGGGTGCTAGAGTGGGTACTTTTTATAGAGAGATTCCTAATAGAGGTATGTAAGATAGTTTGAGTTGGTGGTAGGTGTAACAGTGCTTATTCATCTGCAACAACAATCATACACCAGAGATCTCAGAACAAGAGACCCTTCCATAAGCAGGCTGAAGGGAATGGTCATACCATAGAGGGATATTTTAGAGCTACATGGATACCTATAGAGGGATGATGTAATAATTTTTATGGGTGTGGTCACATGGCAAGGGAATACCTGAACAGGTGAGTTGAGCATCCCAGGTAGGTAGCAGACAAACCACTACGAAAGAGACAACACCGTGACTAGGGATCTCCCAAGCAGGGACATGGTGGTCCTCATGGAGGAGGATCAGTTAGTGGAGCAGGAGGAGCTGAAGGTGGGTGGGGGGGGATGCTATAAGTTCTTTCAAAATCCACCACCATGTGGCCCACTTTTGGCTCTAGGAGATAGCAGTCGGGGCTGTGGACAACTACATGCTTTGGATATCAATGATCTAGAAGTACATGAGATGATCCGAGGAACAATATGGGTTTATTCTACTCTAGACTATGTATTAGTAGACATAGTTGCTAGCAATTATTTTACCTCTCCGCACTTGGTGTGGGATCTAGAGATCCTAGTAGAGTTTATAGAACAATAGCTCTGTCTTGAGGTTCCTACAAGGAACACTTCCTATGTATCATTCATCTACCGGCATAGCAAGCTATCGCTTGGAAGAGAGAGGTTCTTGTGGAACCTACTAGTCATTATGATGGAACCCTATAATGTTATCTTGGGAATGGATTGTATTTACATGGTTTGATCCTAGATTTACTGTCACAATAGACTAGTTAGATGCCTACGCACGAATGACATAATCTTTTACTATACAACACATGAAGAACATGAAGAGAACATTAGAATGATACTTGATTTACTTTGAGAGACCCAAATTTTTTAAAACCTCTTGAATCACCAATTATGGATAGATAAGGGTATCATTCTAGGGAATGTAATTTATGTACAAGGTTCAGCCATGGATTTATAAAATATCAAAGCAATGGTTTCTTGGGAGTCACCAAAGAATGTGTCAGAGGTGCGGTTATTTCTTGTCTTGGAGGGATACTATAAGAGATTTTTGTATAATTTATCTAGGATTTCATCCCTTTTGACCACTCTGAAGAAGAAAGGATATTTGTTAACTTGGAATGAGAAGTTCCATAATTCCTTTGAGGAGTTGAGTTAGAGGTTGATGAGAACCCCAATTTTGAAAATTCCTGAAGAAGGAGTTGATTTCTTGGTGTATTGCAACACCTCAAGAGCTGGGATCGATTGTGTGCTACTGAAATGTTCGGTGATTATTTCATATGGGTCAAGGTAGTTGAGTCACCATGTGTAGAACTATGAGACTCATTATCTAGAACTAGCAGTGGTTGTCTTATCCTTGAGGACATTGAGGAACAACCTTCTGTAAGAGTGCTTTGAAGGTTTACTCAGACCACCCGAGTCTTAGGTATGTATTCACCCATAGAAACTAGAACCTTAGGGAGTGAGACTGGATGTAGTTACTACATGACTATGACTTCATGATAGTGTAATCTCTAGGGAAAAGAAATTTTGAAGTTTATTCCCTTAGCAGGAAGTCCTAGGCTCACCTAGTGTGGGATGTTTGAGAGCAGTTTTCTTCCCTGCAGCTGACCCTGGTGAAGTAGTAGGGTACTATTTTCTTATAGTCGATGATGTTGAATCCCTCTCCACTTGATAATGTGAAAGAGTGCCAACTGGGATTCATTGACTTCAATGTTTTACATAACCAGATATCCATAAGCAACGCACCAGATGAATATTCTAAATAAGGGAATATTACGATCTTATACCAATGATGAATAACAGTTCCAATCACGATATGAGAGGAGGTGATGCAGGAGTTCCATAATTCTCCCTTAGTTGTACATCATTGTGTGGGAAAGATTTATAGGGATCTTCAGTGGTAGTTTTGGAGGTCTGGTATGAGAAAGTGTAGCTATTTTCATCTCACAATTCCTTACTTTCTCGCAAGTGAAGGCTAAGAACCAGGGTTTGGAGGGTTTGTTATAGCCTCTTGAGATTACGGAATGGTAATGGTATGGTATATACATGGAATTACTCATAGTGAATCTGTGAAAAACGAATGGAAATGATTCTATCTTGGTGATAAGGTACCAACTCATGATATTTTTTCACTTACTCAGTATTTGAGAGTAGAGTTAGATGTAGTGTTTTGGGTTTCTATACGTACAAGAGATCATCCGGCTTCATAGGGTACCCTTGACGATTGTCTTTGATTGTTATGAGTGGTTTACTTCACTACTGCAGAGAGGTGTGAAGGAGGAATTCAGGACCCAACTACCGATGTGTACAGCCTTTCACCCCCAGATTGATCAGCAGACTGAGTGCACTACCGATGTACTAGAGGATATGTCGATGGCCTTCATGTTGGATTTCAGCCAGAGCTTTTACGATCACCTACCTTTGGTGGTGTTTTTGTACAAAAATAGCTACCAATACATCATCAGCATGAAATTGTTTTAGGCCTTATACAAGTGACCCTAAAGTTCACCCATGTGTTGGATATAGATTGGAGTTTCATCGTTTATTGTCCTAGAGTTGGTGCATGTGACCATGGAGTGTAACGACCCGAAATTTTGAACAAATATTGTTTCCTAATTTTGTGTGTTATTTTATTTCATTTGATAACATGAGTATAATTAAAATGAGACCATTGGGTATTGGCTGTTATTTGACCATTGGCCAATATGACGGCTGGAACTAAATGTTTCGATTATTGTCTCTAAATATAAGTGATCTTGGTTAATTAATATAGAAAGAAGATTCGACGGCCTCATCCAGTAGTCTTGGGTCGATCGAAGCCCATATAACAGAACATGGGAAGGAGGTTGGACCATTGGGCTTTGCTCTGGACCAAACCCAAGCCGAACTTCATCGTGTGAAGCTAGAATGGAATCACCTTCACGAGAAGTTCAAACTGATAGAAATTACTACTCGTGCAATGTTGGCTGAGCCACCCCAATATTCTACCACCCTAGAACACCTTACTCTTAGGTCATATGTTGGTGTTATAAGGGGATATATAACGAGACCATAACTGCCTTGTGTAATCCATTGTTATGAATAAAATTTTGTTCTCTTATTATGGTGAAGTTTTTGAATTTTCAAATGTCTGGATAAATATAGTATGCATATTTTTATTGAATTTTAGAAAAAGGATATTTTAAAAATGTTTATGTAAACCTTAAATAATTAAAAAATATGTAATGATTTTCAAAAAATGGTCTTCAACAATTATGTTCAGTATGAGATTTAGAATCTAATAAGATCAACTTAATTTTTTATGAATAGAAAATTATGAATAGTGATTTTATGCTTAGGATTAGTAACGTGACTAAATGGATTATTAATCTTACTTAAAGAAAGTTTTAATATAATCTAGGCACCTTGATTAAGTAATGTGATTCAATAAAATGGGAAAATAACGGTTTCATAAATTAATAGTCAAGTATTAGTTTTATTTATGTGAATAGTGTTTTTTAATTGAAAATTAAATATAAAATATTTAGAAAATTATTTTTATAAAATGGACTTTATTTTTGAACTCAGAGCATCGATATTATGTTATGGTAATTAATGGGGATTTTTCTGAAAAAAATGAATTTTCGGTGAATAGTGTATTTATTTAAAAATTAAATTAAAAATATATAGAAAATAAATTTTATAAAATAGAGTTCATATTTTTAATCAGAGCATCGATATTTGGTTACGGTAAAATTTTGGGATTTTTCTGAGAAAGATGACTTTTTAGTGAATAGTAAAAATGCAGTTTTAGGGTTCCGGTATGTTTAATGACATCATAACTATGTAATGATGATTTCATGAGATATTTTAATGGTTGGCCGACCAAATGTGATGAATTATTGTATTGGGGGCCCCATGTGGCCTATCTCCATGGGAAATACCATGGGAGATCCCGTGGTTTTGAGAAAACCACTTGTGAGGTGTCCCTTGAAATTATTAAGGTATCACCTCACCTTCTATATAAATTCCCACCCTTTCCTCCTTTATTTTCTTGTCCCAACCCTCCCCCAACAAAGATATGGTATAATTACCTCCCAAGGAGTCCTCCCAAGGTTCCCCCAATCCCTTAAGGTCCCAACCATTGAGTTTTAAGAGATACGTTTTAAGGTAAGGGATCCAAACTCTCTCTTTCTTTTCAAATACTATCTTTTAAGTAATTTCCTTTATGCTCCATGTTCTTATGTTGGAGGATGTTATTTTATATTCCTCGTACTTCCCTTTTTATGTTCATATGATGAGAGATCCCCTCTTACTCTCATAATTTCATTTTATGAATGTTTAAGTGGCGTCGTTATGCTGCCGAAATTTTTGTAAGGGATTCTTTCACCCTTATCAGTTTCAAGATCTATTTTAATGTAAAGTCTTTCATGTTACTTTTTATTATGTTGGGGTATGATCTATATATCTATCATACTGATATTTTATGTTCATTTGATGAGAAACCCTATTTGATCTCGTCAATTCAATTTTTTTTGATGTTTAAGTGATGCCGTTAGGCTGCCGAATTTTTAATGGATTCGTTCACCCTTCTCATTTTCAAGTTCTATTTTCTGGTCAAGTCTTTCAAGTTACTTTTTATTATGTTGGGGTATTATCACTATATATATCATACTTATCATTTATTTTCATATTATGAGAGACCCTATTTGATCTCTTCATTCCATTTTTGGATGTTTTAAGTGACGCCGTTAGGCTGCTAAATTCTCATAAGAGAAATCTTATTTTTTTGTCTTTCTTTCAAGTTCTTCATTTCATATGGTATATCATTCAAATTTCATTACCATGTTCTTAAATTATTTATATTCTGTTTCCCAACTATTTTATGTAACATTTATGAGTGGGTGACCCATGTCCCCTCTCTTTTCAATGATTTCTAAAACCATGTATCATAGTCGTTATGCTGCAGAATTTTCATCTCAAAATATCTTTCTCTTTTTTCAAATTATTTTATTTTATTTAGTAAATACTCAAAGATCTTTCTTATATAGGGGTATTCACATATATATCTAAATTTTCTATTTTAATTCTGTTATTTACATACATGATACCCAATTTCCTTTTCCCGTGGGTTTAATGTGACATAAGGATCACATATTTAAAGCAGTTTTTTTTAAAATGTGATGACTATGAAATGAAACCCATTTCTTTTATGCTATATGAGTTTTTTATGAAATGTTTGATGATGATATATGTGGCTCACATGATAATAAAGAAAAATTTAAGGGTGCGCCCTGATAGCGCTCCAATGCATTGGGTAAAGAATTAATCTCTAGAGATGACCATTTTTAACGACACCTTGGTGAATAACCTTGATAATTTTTAATGACACCTTGGGGATGGACCTTGGTGAAACGGAAATGATTGTATATGTTAAATTTTTTAGCCACATCTTAAAGTAATGAAATACGTTATTTTTATTATGATATGACTCACGATTTCTTTCTCATGCCTCAAAGTTCTTTTTCATGGCATTGTTGATGTATCTCAAGTTCACATGTTAAATGTTTCCCCTAGTTTCCCTTACCGGGATTTATGCTCACCCTTTCTTTTGATGTATGTCCCCAGGTTATGAGATGTATTAATGACCCCAAGATGAACATAAATAGAAGCTTTTCAATTGTTTATGAAGTATTTTTTATGTTTTCTTATTTTAAGTTCCTGGTTTCCAAGACACTAAACCTTAAAGATCCCCGGTTTTGTAAATTGTAATGAAAAGTTATGTTATAAAAAGGCGGGATGCCATAGATGGTATCAAAGGATGGTTTAGTTATTTGTGGAAATGAGGATATGAAAACTCTGGGAAGAACCCTATAGAAAATTTTAAATATAGGAAATCTTCCTGGTATTTTGGCGAGTATTGAGTAAGGGGTTTCCAAGCAAATGCATCCCTCTCTGGATACGAGCAGGTAGAGGTGGCCATAGCACTGATGTACATAGGGGTAAAACCTGAAAACAACGCTTTGAGCGAGACTCAAACGAGAACTGGTACACGAAAATGGGCCTTTCTAAACTCTTGGTTATGACACTCCTAGAGGATATGATTTGGAAAATTCATAAGCTTAGTATGAACCATTATTAAAGGAATAAAGATAAAATAAAAAAAAGATTCAGATAAGAGAATATGATCATGGATAACCTAGATTGGAACCTAGGGATCACAGGTTAGGATATACTTTTCTTCTACAAGTTTATCCTTCTATTCTTAAAGTTTCTTTTTCATGATTATTGGCTAAGTATTTAAGCCCCCAAATTATACGTTCTTTTCTTACGTAATGGCGGGAAATGGAAGAGCATGTCCCAACAACCAATGTGATAGGAATGTGACTATTTCCCTTTTAATGTGACAGGGATGATGAAATATAAAGTTGAACATGTTGTGATTATGCCAAGACAGCTATCAAAAATCACAATTAATAATTGGCACCTAGTTGAATACCCAAATTCATCAAGGAAGAAAAAGACAAAGCCTCAAGGATGTTCTTATGATAAAGTTGATAAGGGAAAAAAGACCCAGTTTTTTGCAAAAAGTGTGGGAAAAGGAACCAAGGAGAATATCAAAAAGGAACCAAGAGATGTATTAAATGTGGTATGATAGGGAATAAAATAGCCAATTGCTTTAAAAAAATGGATAATGTGATGAATGGAGATAAGGTTCAATCTAATGTACCTTATACATTTCGATGTCGTAAATGTGGAGAAGTTAGACATTATCCAAGGAAATTTTCACTTGGAATGGATGAGAAGCATGATGAGCATCAACAATCTTCGAGGACAAGGGAAAAATGCAAGTCTTATGCTGAGATAGATCATGATGACTGAAGTACATGTAACGTCTTCGCAATAATTGTCTATGTTATGTTGTATTTTAGTTCGTCCTCTATGAGCATATCTTTTATGTTTTCTATGATCATCGAGTCACTACCTAAGATGATTTTATATCATTAAAGAATACATCTATTGTTATGTACCACATGTTGATGTAGTGAAGCTGTTATTCTTAAAAAGGTTGATTTGGGGATTAAAATAGGATTATTATTTTGGAAGACGTTCACTATTTTGGGAACCCTATTTGATCGAGGTAAATAGATTACTATAGTATTTTCTTTGGGGAGTAAAGGTTGACTTATATTTTGAAGAATCGATGAATTTAAGGTAAACTTATGGTAATATAGGTTACATATGGAAATGATTAATCTATCTTGTGGAAAATATGTTTAGGTTAGCTAATTTTTTATAAGATGTTAGGAGTGGTTGATGTTGTTTGGATATGAATGATGAAGTTTATTTTGGAAGACTATGCTATCAAATACTTCTTGTATTTGGGTTTCAATCTTATTTTGGTTTATTTTGAGGGATTTTTATTTATGGAATGGTCTATGATGAACTTTGGGTAGTACCATGAAACTGTGAAGATTTAAAAGTAGTTTCCCTTCCTATGGGATTCCTTCTTTTTGAAGATTTTTTTTATCTTACCATTTCTGTTTTTGGGATAATGTATAGAGATAGAAGAAATTGATAGTTAATCTTTTTTGGATTATGTGACTCCCAAGAAGAAGATTCTTGTGATTTGATGAGACCATGTAGTTTTGAATGCTCATCGTTTGGAGAAAAGATTAGTTTTGGTAGAAACTTATTAAAGGATGAAACTCTTCTTGAAGGTAGGTATATTTCCCTGTGTTTTATTCTATGTAGTAAATGTATTCCTCAAAACTATGAAAAGGAACATAAAACAAAAACGTTTTCCATTAACGTTTCCTACTGGGAAATCAAATACCATTTAACCCATCATAAGTTTGTGATTTTCTTGTTGTTCACTTTCTCTTAATCATGTTTTCTATCACTCTCCTCAGAACATGACCATTTTTTTCTCCTCCATGTCCATGTTTTCCTACATGGAATCCTAGTATGGGTTAACTCATGTGACCTTTTTACTTCCCTTTATTTCTTCTAAAGTAATAGTGTTACTGAATATTTTTCTGATGTGGGGATTTCAATGAAATTTCCAATCCCAATTTTAAAAATTGCGAGGATGCAATTTCTTAAGGGGGGAAGATTGTAACGACCCGAAATTTTGAATAAATCTTGTTTCCTAATATTGTGTGTTAATTTATTTCATTTAATAAAATGAGTATAATTAAAATGAGACCGTTGGGTATTGACTGCTATATGACCATTGGTCAATATGACCGTTGGAGCTACATGTTTTGATTATTTTCTCTAAATACAAGTGATCTTGGTTAATTAATATATAAAGAAGATTCGATGGCCTCATCCAGTAGTCTTGGGCCGATCGAAGCCCATCTAACAGAACTTGGGAAGGAGGTTGCACCACTGGCATTTTCTGTGGACCAAACCCAAGCCGAACTTCATCATGTGAAGCTAGAATGGAATCGCCTTCATGAGAAGTTCAAACTGATAGAAATTACTACTCGTGCAATGTTGGTCGAGCCACCCCAAGATTCTATCACCCTAGAACACCTTACTATTAGGTCATATGCTGGTGTTATAAGGAGCTATGTAACGAGACCATAACTGCCTTGTGTAATCCTTTGTTATAAATAAAATTGTGTTCTCTTATTATGGTGAAATTTATGAATTTTCGAATGTCTGGATAAATATAGTATGCATATTTTTAATGAATTTTAGAAAAAGGATATTTTAAAAAATTTTATGTAAACCTTAAATAACTAAAAAAGGTGTATTGATTTTCAAAAAATGGTCTTCTACAATTATGTTCAGTAATAAATTTAGAATCTAATAAGATAAACTTAATTTTTGATGAATAGTAAATTATGAATAGTTATTTTATGCTTAGGATTAGTAATGTGACCAAATGGATTAGTGATCTCACTTAAAGAAAGTTTTAATAAAATCTTGGCACCTTGATTAAGTAATGTGATTCAATAAAATGGGTAAATAATGGTTTCATAAATTATTAGTCAAGTATTAGTTTTTTTCAGTTGAATAATGTTTTTTAATTAAAAATCAAATTTAAAATATTTAGAAAATTATTTTTATAAAATGGACTTTATTTTTGAACTCAGAGAATCGATATTATGTTATGGTAATTTTTTGAGATTTTTCTGAAAAAAATGAATTTTCAGTGAATAGTGTATTTAATTAAAAATAAAAATAAAAATATTTATAAAATTATATTTATAAAATAGAGTTCATATTTTTAATCAGAGCATCGATATTTCGTAAAGGTAAAATTTTGGGATTTTTCAGAGAGATGAATTTTCAGTGAATAGGAAAAATGCAGTTTTAGGGTTTCGATATGTTTAATGACATCATAACTGTGTCATGATGATGTCATGAGATATTTTAAGGGTTTTCCAACCAAAGGTGATGAATTATTGTATTGGGGGCCCCATGTGGCCTAACTCGATGGGAAATACCATGGGAGAGCCCATGGTTTTGAGAAAACAACTTGTGTGGTGTCCCTTGAAATTATTAAAGCATCACCTCACCTTCTCTATAAATACCCACCCTTTCCTCCTTTAGTTTCCACTCCCAACTCTCCCCCAACGATGATATGGTCTCATTACCTCCCAAGGTTCCCCTAAGCCCTCAAGGTCCCAACATTTGAGTTTTTAAGAGATATGTTTTAAGGTAAGGGATCCAAACTATCTCTTTCTTTTCAAATACTATCTTTTAAGTAATTTCCTTTATGATCCATGTTCTTATGTTGGAGGATGTTTTTTTATATTCCTCTTACTGAAATTTTCAAGTTCATATGATAAGAGATCCTCTCTTACTCTCATCCTTTTGTTTTATGAATGTTTATGTGGCGCTGTTAGGCTGCCGAAATTTTTGTAACAGATTCTTTCACCCTTCTCATTTTCGAGATCTATTTTCATGTCATGCCTTTCAAGTTACTTTTTATTATGTTGGGGTATGATCTATATATCTATCATACTGATATTTTATGTTCATATGTTGAAATACCCTATTTTATCTCGTCAATTCATTTTTTTGAAGTTTAAGTGACGCCGTTAGGCTGCCGAATTTTTAAGGGATTCGTTCACCCTTCTCATTTTCATGTTCTATTTTCTGGTCAAGTCTTTCAAGTTCCTTTTTATTTTTTTTGGTATGATCTCTATATCTATCATACTGATCATTTATTTTCATATGACGAGAGACCCTATTTGATCTTGTCAATCCATTTTTGGATGATTTAAGTGACGCCGTTAGGCTGCCGAATTCTCATAAGAGAAATTGTTTTTTTGTCTTCCTTTCAAGTTCTTCGTTTCATATGGTATATCAATAAAATTTCATTAACATGTTCTTAAATCCTTTATATTCTGTTCCCCTACTGTTTTATGTATCATTTATGAGTGGGTGACCCATGTCCCCTCTCTTTTCAATGATTTCTAAAACCATGTATCATAGCCGTTATGCTGCAGAATTTTCGTCTCAAAATATCTTTCTCTTTTTTCAAATTATTTTATTTTATTAAGTGAATACTCAAAGATCTTTCTTCTACATGGGTATTCACATATATATCCAAATTTTCTATTTTAATTCTGGTATTTACATACATGAGACCCACTTTCCTTTTTCCATGGGTTTAAAGTGACATAAGGATCACGTCTTTAAAGTAGTTTTTTTAAATATGATGACTATGAAATGAAACCCATTTCTTTTATGCTATATGGGTTGTTTATGAAATGTTTAATGATGATATATGTGGATCACATGGTAATAAAGACGAATTTAAGGGTGCGCCCTGATAGCGTTCCAATGCATTGGGTAAAGACTTAATCTCTAGAGATGACCATTTTCAACAATGCCTTGGTGAATAACCTTGGTAATTTTTAATGACACCTTGGGGATGGACCTTGGTGAAATGGAAATGATTTTCTATGTTAAATGTTGTAGCAACATCTTCAAGTTATGAAATATGTTATTTTTTTATGATATGACTCATGATTTCTTTCTTATGACTTAAAGTTCTGTTTCATGTCATTGTTGATGCATCTCAAGTTCACATGTTATATGTTTCCCCTTGTATCCCTTACTAGGCATTCTGCTCACCCTTTCTTTTGATGTATATCCCCAGGTTATGAGATGCAGTAATGAACCTAGGATGAACATAAGGAGAATCCTTTCAAGTGTTTAATAAGGATGTTTTATGTTTTCATGTTTTATGTTCCCGGTTTCCAAGACACTAAACCTTAATGATCCTCGATTTTGTAAAATTTAATGAAAAGTTATGTTATAAAAAGGCGGGATGCCATATGGAGAAATTAAAGGTCATCCATGAATGGATGAATACGGCTTAGAGAAGACAAAAATCCTTTCCAAATTTCCATTTTAGGCCCTGGGAGTTATATTTGGGAGACAAAGTCTTCCTGGGAGTCTCCCCATGGTGTGGAATGTGGAGGTTTGGATTGGGAGGCTACCTACTCCCAATAATCATCAGTCCATTTGAGATCATGCAGAGGACCGTCGAGGTTTCCTATCGCCTTGCCTAACCCCCATAGTTGGAGCGGGTGCACAACATTTTCCATGTGTCACAGCTGAGGAGATACTTTCATGAACCCACACATATTATTGAATGTGGATACATGGAAATCAATAATGGATCCTCTATTGTAGAGCACCTGGTAGAGATCGAGGACCGACAAGAGAAGACATTGGAAGGATGAAACATCCCTCTGGATCAGGTGTTTTGGCATCATAGAAACCTGCAGGATTGTCCCTTGGAGTCGGAGAGCCATATTTAGGCCCAATATCTCAAGTTGTTTTTTTAGTTTTACTTTTTGGGGATGAAAATAGTGATGGATAGAATGATATAGGGACATGTTTTTTTCATTGTACTACATTGAAGGATTTATAAATATTTATCTAGAGCTAGGCGTTGAGAAAACCTATAATTCCAAGGCCCGGTGTGCCCTTAATTAACTTTATAAAAAATTAAAGATATTTTATATTGTATGTGTGTGGTTGATTATATAAAACATGATAAGTCTTTAAAGAAGTGACATATCATAATCTGAGACCATGGTTGGGTCTAGGATGTGGTATTTCTTATAGGAACCATATAAAATAAGTCGGTGCGAGATGTCCTGACCCCTCACTCATTGGGGATTCTTTTAATAGAATAAAAAATGATTTATTTAATTAATTAAATTTCATTTAACCTAAGGGAGAATCTATAAGTATCTCATTGTATAGATTTTATAGTGTTTCTTCATAATCCTATTCTTTTCCAACAATTCAACTTTTTCTCTCCTTTTCATTAACATACGACGAACGAATAATGACAATGGATCCTCAGATCATGGTGAATCGAAGAGTGAAAAACACATTGGAATTCAGTGAATGTGTTATTCATAAATAGTGATCAATCTAATATATGTAGGACTCATATTTTGTGATTTTAGGTCTCTGATTAATCATTGAGTATGTTGTCAATTAATTCTTCAGTATGCTCCCCCTTTGTCATGACCTGCCTTCACCAAGATTAGATAAGGGACAGAAGGTTGCTAGACCCTTCCTTATTTACGTTTAAGGAGATATAATGACCCCCGAGAATCGACTTCAATAGGTCCTGGAGTGGAGACTAGCACCAAGTGTATAGAATCCCACACAAGATAGAAGGCATTACCCCTTTTATATTAATAGGATTGGGAGATAAGATAGTAATTCCCAAAAACGCCAAAAATGGAAGTACAAGTAATGCCAAAACAAAACATTCCCATATGCATGTTCCAAAAGTAAATCCTACCAAAGTACAAGAAATCCCCCCAAAAAGTACCCAAAAAGAAAAAAAATAGCAACATCAACTGTCCAAACATTTGAACTAGTATGATCCTTCACGATCCCTGAAGTCCTCATGGAAACCTGAAAGAAGTTTTATATACGTTGGGTGAGCATACAAGTATACTCAGTAGGGAAAACCCAAGACACTCATGGACAAGTGGGGAGGCACACAAATGACCCATGAGAAAAGATATAACCAAACCACCAGAAAGGAAAACTATCCACCCAAACCTCATCAAGGCACACTCCCCAAATAATTCGAGTCATGTAATGTAATAGTAATAACACATCGATGTTTGGGTACCCTATGCCACTTCCCCATTGGTTGTTGAAGACATCCTATGCATCAGACCTCTCCCACAATTCTCACTGTATTCCCACTGCCATCCCCCCACCCACACACACATGGACTATAAGCAAACATCCTGCCTGTAAACACCTGGGCCACAACTACCATGCATAACCATTCCCGTAAACACCTGGGCCAGAACAACTACTACCACGCCCGAAGACACTTGGGCCTCATCCCGAAGACACATGGGAAACAACCTGCCTGCACACACCTGAGCCAACCACCACAACTACCCTGCACATTTAATCTTTGTCTATAATGGACCTCATGCAAACACAGCCTGCCCGGAGGGTCTTGGGACACTTGGGAAGGGGATCAGAAAAGGAGATAATAACTAGTCACTTGTCAAATTGTTGGGAAAAAACACCCTCCTCCATGAAATGGGGGTGTTCGACACATAGTTCTCAACTTGGGTGGGGAATGAATAGGAAACATAAATTCTACAATTATATATATATGGAAAGCACTCATCCTCGCCTAGGGTTCCCAAAACCAGCCCAATACAAACACCTCATTATTGTTCATTCATAAGAACACCACAACCATAACCTATGTAGACTCATTCCCAGAACCAATTTCCCATTGAACCCATTCTTGTTTTCATGTTCAATTGATTACATTTAAGTAAATCCTTCACTACTAGGAAACTAACAGGCATAACCAAAACTAAGGAAAATAAAAACAATCAACCAGTAACTAAGCGTTCACACTCAGTTCTCTTGTAATGTCACAACAAAAAAGGGATCCTTGAGATCCCTCAATGTACTGGAACCAAACAAATCCTCAAGATACAGCCCCACACAGCCTCAGGTCCACCAAAAACCGCAACAACAGAGTATCCCATCCCCATCCATATCACCCCATAAGCATTAAGCAGAACAATTAGACACTCTGCGAAGACAGAGCAAGGGAGTTTCCAGATTCAAGCACATCATTCGTTATGTTTCCCCCTTTTTTTGTTTGGTTAACCAGGGTGATCACACAGGGGTTGTTGTTCACTGGACATCCATTTAATCAACAGTTTTTATGTGATTAACAAAATTCCCATGTTACAGCCATTCGATCATCATAGAAGACAGGGGTTCATTAGTGCACAAAGAAAGACCACCAAAAGTCATGATTTTTAGTGGGCATAAACCCATACAATTCACAACATAAAATCAAGGATAAAAATTACATTAGAAAAATCGATCACATCCCCCTTAATTGTTTAAAATTCCATTTATTATCTTTTTTAATGTTTTGTTTCATCCATAATTATAGAAACAATAGAGAAACTACCCCGCGTGATACACAGTAAAGAGAGAAGAAGGGAAAAAACCCTACCTGGATGATCAACGATAGAAGTTTCTCCTCCCTACGCCAAGAGCTAGGGATGCACAATTTATAGGGGAAGATATCCAAGGACTCCAAGAAGGAGTAGGAGGGACTCTAGAACAAGAACACCACTCATCGTGGGAAGGGGGAACTTCAACGCACCAAGGAAAGGGAAGAGAACAGTCCAAAAGGAAAGAAAGAGATCTGTTAGATTAAAAGGGTCAAATAATGGAGTTATGGAATTTTCGAATTTCGAATGCATTAAAAGTCAGATCGTGGTTTCCCACATGGTTGGGTGGTTACACATGATATAATTAATTGTCATCTAATAATTCCCATCGGAGAGGTGGCCATAATGGTTGTGCGTTAAACGACTTCCTTTAATCAGAGGAAAACGGGCAATAGGGGAACTGAAAAAAAAGTGTGACACCGAGGAAAACCACATGTTTTGGTAAGTTAAGGGTTTCCTGGCTCTTGGGGGATTTTAGATATTATTTATGGCGTTAAATTTATTTTAAAAGGGGGGGGGTTAAATCATTTTACATCAAAAGACACGTTGCAGGAGCAGAAAAAAGTCAGGAACTGGAAAAAAGAACGAAGACCGCTTGGTGAGGACATGGTGCGACCGACATGGTGCCACCATCACAGTACCACACTCATAGTTCCACCCTCATGGTGAAGCCCTAACGGTGTCACTTTCATGGGGCCACTATCATGGTGCCACCCTCACGGTGCCACCATCACAGGGCCACCGCCACGGTGCCACCGTCATGGTGCCACCGTCATGGTGCCACCTTCACATTGTCACCCTCAGGGTGCCACCGTTTCGGTGTGGGACCGTGAATGGTGCCACATTTTTGGTGAAACCATTTGGTGGAACCGTTTTATGGTAAAGTACTAGACCCGGAGGGTCCCAGAAATTACATCAGATACCTCTCAAACTATTATCTCCCTCAAGAATAAAAACATGAACAGAAGAAAGGAGAGGGGTCTGAACAACCACCTCAGAAGATACCTCTCAATAGTAAACCTCATCCATATTTTGAATGATTCTGGATACACTACCTCTCCTCTCCACCCAAGTAATCACAACAAAATTCAAGGTTCATACCATCTATACATAGGGATTAGGGAGATCCTTCCTCCATGTCAATATACAATCCTCTTTGGGCGGCACTGACTCGCCTGCACGGGTTTAATCACGTCCACCTTAATGCGTCTTGATTAGGGGTCGGGTCTTACCCTCCCCACAGTCAGGACTCTTTACACACACATCCAGAGAACAAGGGAAAACAGTCCATTCCACAGTTAACAAGGTAAAACGCTTCATCACAACCAAGTAAAATCAAAACATAATAAAACTCAAAACAGCTCTGGGTACTGGGTGAACATCTGTGCCTCCCGTTCCTAGGTACTCTCCTAGATCCCACCGTGCCTCCATAACACCCGAACCAAAGGAATGGTTCATCCATGGAGAAAATTCTTCTCGAGATCCTCGATTCTCAATGGTCTTTCTAGAAACGTCACGTAGGCCTCGATATCCATCTTTCCCCAGTCGAGGATGTGTGAATCATCGTGAAGATACTGTCGGAGCTAAGACACATGGAAGACATTGTGTATTCTCAGTAGCGGCGGTGGTAGCTCTAACTGGTAAACCACTTCACCGACCCACTGCAGAACTTCAAACAGTCCAACGAACCTAGGAGAAAGCTTACTCCCCCTGCCGAACCTTCGTTTTCCATGCTGAGGGGAGACCTTCAAGAATACATGGTCCCCAACCTTGAACTCCGAGGGTCTCCTCCTATTATCGGCATATGAATTCTGCCGGTCCTGAGCCACCTTCATCCTCTCCCATATAAGCTGAACCTTCTCTATCATGCTCTGCACCACCTTTGAGCTAAGAACACCTGCTTCCCCAACCTCTATCCAACATACGGGTGAGCGACACGACCTCCCATAAAAATCTTCAAAAGGAGCCATGCCAATGATACATTGATTGCTGTTGTTGTATGAAAACTCTACCAAAGTCAAGTTTCGTACCCCTGATTTCCCAAAGTCCAAAACAAATGCTCATAGCGTATCCTCCATCGTCTGAATGGTGCGCTCTATCTGCCCATCTGTCACGGGGTGGAAAGAAGTGCTGAGGCATACCTGGATGCCAAAAGCACATTGCAATCCTTTCCAGATCTGTGAGGTAAACCGGGTATCCCTATCAGATACTATGGACCTCAGAACCCCGTATAACCTCCCCACCTCATCCACTTTCCTCTGTGCTAGGGATTCCGCCGTACCCAAATCCTTGATCACCAGGAAGTGAGTTGATTTCGTCAGTCTGTCCACCACTACCCAGATAGCATCACAACCCCCTTGAACACTGGGTAGTCCCATGAAGAAATCCATCGAGATGTCATCCCACATCCACTCAGGGACATCTAAATGTTGTAACAGACCTCATGGGATGCAATGTTCAGCCTTCACCTGCTGACACACGAGGAACTTTTCTATAAAATCTTCAACTTCCCACTTCACCCCAGGCCACCAAATCTGATTCTTCAAACCCCAATACATCTTTAAACTCTTTGGTGCACCGCTATGGGTGAGTTGTGGAACTCACCAAGAATTCTCTCACGCATCGTCTCAGGAAAAAACATACTCCATTGGAAAAGAATCATATTCTGACCACCCTCCAACTATCCTTCTAGAGCATTGCCCTGGCTAATGCGATCACGCATTACTTCAGTCTTTGAGTCTCCCCTCTGAGACTCTTATACGTCCCACAAAAAATAGGATAGCATTGTCATCTGAAATAGGCAACCTCTACTACCATCCATCCATGCATCCAGGTGTAGGGAAGCCAACTCTTCCATCACCTTCCAAGAATCTGCTGATTCACGAACCACGTCCTTCTGTGACTTCTTACTCAGGGAATCAGCCACCATGTTACCCTTTCCCGATGTGTAGGAGATTTGGATGTCGTAGTCCTGAAGGAACTCCATCCACATTCGCTTCCGCAAGTTTAGGTCCCACAGGGAGAAGATATACTTTAGGCTCTTGTGATCCGTGGAGACTATGAAGCGTTCCCCTATGAGGTTATGCTACTACACCATTAGTGCGAACACGACCGCTGCAAACACCAGGTCGTGTGTGTAATATTTATGCTCATGGGGATATAACTACCTAGATCTATAAGAGACCACCCCTTGATTTTGCATCAGCACAGACCCCAAGCCTTGTCCTAAAGAATCAAAACACACCTTATACACCACCCCTTCTTTTGGAAGTCTTAGCATCGGGGCACTAACAAACTTCCACTTTAGATAACTGAAGGCTTCCTCACATGGCGTATTCCAAACGAAAGCCTGGTCCTTCTTAGTAATGGATTTCAAAGGTTTTTTTAACTCGAGAGAGGTTGAGTACGAACCTCTGGTAGTAACCTGCTAGACATAGGAAACTATGAATCTCAGCCACGTTCTTGGGTGTTTGCCAAGAAAAAACCACCTCGACCTTTGATGGGTCCACCACTATTCCTTTCCCAGACACCACGTGTCCAAGGAAGTGCACTACTCCTATCCAGAACTTGGACTTGGGAAATTTCCCCTAGAGTTGGTGTCGTTGGAGGACCTCTCAGACTGTTCTCAGATGCTCAATGTGATCCTCCTCCGACTTTGAGTAGATCAGGATGTCGTCAATAAACACGACTATGAACCAGTCCAGATATACTCAAAAGATAAATTTCATGAGCCCCATGAACACATATGGTTCATTTTTGATGTTGAACGACATAACTACAAACTCAAAGTGCCCATATCTACACCTGAAGGAAATCTTCAAGATGTCACCCTCTTTCACCCTCAACTGGTGATATCCTAATCGCAGGTTGATCTTGGAGAACCATACTTCCCCTTTTAACTAGTCAAAAAGGTCGTCTATCCTTGGGAGAGGGTAACGGTTCTTGACCGTTACATAGTTCAGTCTCTGGTAGTCTATGCACATCCTAAGACCACCATCTTCCTTCATTACAAACAAGACTGGAGCACCCCATGGGGACACACTTGGATGAACAAATCCCTTCTTCATCAGATCATCAATTTGAATATGCAATTCCTACAACTCAGAAGGCACCATACGGTAGGGAGCCATCAAAATCAGATGAGCACCGGGTTGCAAGTCCATTACGAACTCAACATCGCATCGAGGGGGTAGAGTCGCCACCTCTTCGAGGAAGACATCCATGAACTCACTGATGATCCCCGGGACTTCCGCCATCTGTATATATGTAGACTCCACTAACAACTCAGCTAACAAAGAAATAAGGGGCTCCACTCACTGGAATTCCTCCTGGCACCCCCGCTTACCGATGAAAGTTACTTGTCAGCCACTCAAATATGAAGACATGATCCTTCTTCGGAAGTAGTCAATAACAACACATAGATAGAACATCCAGCCAATACCTAGGATGACATCTTATGGATGTATCTACAACAGTAGAAGATACCTTCTTGACTGATGTGTCCCTATCATCAGTCTACACCCATGGTAAACATAAGACAAGTCAGTCTGACCTCCGATTGGCGTACTCAACACCAATGGCACTGGTAGTCTCTCAGCATCTAGACCTAGGTCACGGGCTAGACTGGGTGAAACAAAGGAGTGTGATGCTCCAGTATTGAACAAGGAATATACAAGAGTGCTAAACATGCTGATCGTACCTTGAATGACTTCCGGTCCTACTGAAACTGCTGCCTCTACAGCGTGCAACTGCCCACGCCTAGCTCCTCTACCCCTCGGCTGTCGGCCACCTCTCCGACCATGCCCTAGTCGAGGTCCCTAAGGATTTACCTAATGTCGGCCTCCTCCGGCAGTGCCTACCCTTGGAGGAGCGGGAGCACGCTGTCCCTGCTGCTGTTGCTGAAAGGGCCCGGCTGGAAACTGCTACGGCTGAGGCAGGTGCTACACCGGCCCCCCTACACCGTACTTTAGTCAGTCTGGGCACTGATTCCAAACGTTCCCACGATTGTCACATACGAAGAAACTCAGTCGTGGGCCCGAATGTAAAGGTCGAGGACCAGGAGATCATAAATGGAACTGATGAGGCCTACTCCCTACTGGTATAAACCTAGAGGGCTCGGATGCTGGAGGCCTGCTACTGATAGCATTCCCTTTCAATGAGCCCAACTGGATTCCCTCTCGCGATACACCTCCTAGCGTGTGCATCCTTTCCACCACTTCAGCCTTGTTATGGACCTCCAAGTACGTCGGTATGGTTCATGAGGTAACTGCATACTGAAGAGAAGGTCTAAGTGCCTCCTCTAAACATATCTCCCAAGACACCTCATCTGGAAAGAGGTCCAGAGAAAAGAGAAGGAGATCCTTGAACATGATCCCCAATTCCCTCCCTGAAATATCCCCCTAATGGAGGGAGAGTAGTTTCTGCTTCTTATCAGTGTTCATTGTGGAAGAAAGGAATTCTTCCAGGAACTCCCTCTCTAAGGGATTCCACGTCACCTCAGTCTCCATCTTCTCCCCAAGATAAAGCGTCCACCATTGATGTGCTCCTCCCCGCATCTGGCTTACAGACAAAGGAACCCAGTACTCCGTTAGAGCTAGGATCAAGCTAAAATATATCACCAGTTCCTCTAGCCAGCTCTCTATCTCCCTGTCTAAGATGTTTCCCTCATACTTCCTGAGGGTCTGCCGCTGAAAGGCACGAAGTGTCCTCTGCCACTGATCGTCCTCCTCCTCTCGGTCAGCCCTCTGTCGATCTTCCAAATCAACCTCCTGAGCCTCGATCGCCCACACTACCCTTGGTCACCGTCTGGGTTCCATAGATGCAAGTTAAACAAGGAATGCCTAAGCCCGAGTATTTTAGAAGATTGATTTTAATTTTTTCTTATAATTCTTATTCATTTTATCTCCCCAAAAATACTCAAGAAACACAAGAACACAAGTCATTATGATGCATGAACCATTTCTAGGGTCTTTACCTTGCATTCAATGTAGCCTCACTTGGTCATTCGGGAGGCCCAGAGTCCTTGCATTGGATCATGGGGGGCCTTAAAATACTGTGTCCTAGCCAGTCTTCCCTAGACTATTTCACACACCAAGACTGTCGAACATTGTTTCCCTACCATCCCATGCAATACTCACTGTGCCTAACCCCCAGACTCCATCCTATCCCCCCACCCTCGCCTTTGATACCATTCTGTCACGACCCAACTTCACCAAGATGAGAGAAGAGAGAGCAGGTTGCCCGACCTTTACTTCTTCAAGTTGAAGGAGAGATAATGACCCCCGAGACCCGCCTTCAATAGAACCTGGAGTGGCGACTAGCACCAAGAGTATAGAATCACACACAAGATAAGAGGCATTACCCCATTTTATTTTAATAGGTTCGAGAGATAAGATAGTAACTCCCAACAATGCTAAAAGTGGAAGTATAAGTAAAGCCAAAACAAACAATTCCCATATGAATGTTCCAAAAGTAAATGCAACAAAAGTACAAGAAATCACCAAAAGAAAGTACCCAAAAAGAAACAAACAGCAACAACAATTGTCCCATCATCTTAACTAGTACGATCATGCACGATCCCTGAAGTCCTCTAGGAAACCTTAAAGCAGTTTTATATACATAGGGTGAGTATACAATTATACTCAATAGGGGAAACCCAAGAATCTCGTGCACAAGTGGGGAGGAACAGTAATGCCCTGTGATAAAAGAGATAACCAAACCACCCACCAATGGAAACGATCCACCCAAACCTCCCCAAGTGACACTCTAAAATTAATGCGAGTCAAGTAATGTAATAGTAACAACACATCAATGTTTGGGTACCCGACGCCACTTCCCCACTGGTTATTGAAGACATCCTATGCATATTATTTCTACCGCCATTCTCACCACAGTCCCACTACCATCCCCCTTCCCACACACACCTGAGCTATAGCCACACATACCGCCCACAAACACCTTGGCCCCAACAACCACGCGTAAGCACGTTCGCAAACACCTAGGTCAGAACAACTACTGCCATGCCCGAAGACACATGGGCCTCATCCTGAAGACACTTGTGAAACAACCTGCCCACACACACCTGAGCCAACCACCACAAATACCATGCCCAATGAATCTAGGGAAATAATGGACCTCAGTCCATTACAGCTTGCCTGAAGGGTCTTGGGCCACTCGAGAAAGGGAGCAGAAAATGAGCTAATAACTAGTCACTTGTAAAAGTTTTGGAAAAAACACCCTCCCCCATGAAATGGGGGTGTTCAGCACATTGTTATCAACTTGTGTGGGGCGGGAATAAGAAACATAAAATCTACAATTATATATATATGGAAAGCACTCATCCTAGCCTATGGTTCCCAAAACCATCCCAATAAAAACACCTTGTTACCATTCATTCATAAGAACACCACAACCACAACCTATGTAGACTCATTCCCAGAACCAATTTCCCATTGAACCCATTCTTGTTTTCATGTTCATGTGATTCAATTTAAGTAAATCCTGTACTACTGGGAAACTAACAAGCATAACCACAACCAAGGAAATGAAAAAAAGTGAACCAGTAACTAAGCGTTCACACTCGGTTCTCTTGTAATGTCACAGCAACAATGGGGTCCTTGAGATCCCTCAATGTACTAGAAATAAACTAAGCCTCAATATATAGCCCCACATGGCCTCAGGTCCACCAAAAACCGCAACAACATAGGATCCCATCCCCATTAATATCACCCTATAAGAATCAAAAAGAACAATCACACACACCACCAAGACAGAGCATGGGAGTTTCAATATTCAACCATATCATTCATTAAGTTTCCCACTTTTTTGTTTGGTAAACTAGGGTGATCAAATAGGGGTTGTTGTTCAGTGAACATCAATTTAATCGGCCGAGTTTATTTGATTAACCAAATTCCCATGTTACAGCCATTCAATCATCGCAGAAGATAGGGGATCATTTGTGCACAAAGAAAGACCACCAATAGTCATGATTTTCAGTGGGCATAAGCCCATACAATTCACAACACAAAATCAAGGATAAAAAGTACATCTGAAACATCGATCATACCCCCATAATTCTTTAAAATTCCATTTATTATCCTCGTTAATGTTTTGTTTCATCCATCATCGCAAAAATAATAGCACACCTACCCCGCATGATACACAGTAAAGAGAGATGAAGGGAAAAAACCCTACCTAGATAATCAATGATCAAAGTTTCTCCTCCCTGCCCGAAGAGCTGGGGATGCACGATTTATAGGGGAAGAGATCCAAGGACTCCAATAATGAGTAGGAAGGACTAAAGCAAGGGCGCACCACTTGTCCCAGGAAGGGGGAACTTCAACGCACCAAGGAAAGGAAAGAGAGCAGTCCATAAGGAAGGAAAGAGCTTTGTTCGATCAAAAGGGTCAGATCCTAGAGTTAAGGAATTTGAAAATTTCGAATGGATTAAAAGTCAGATAGTGGTTTCCTATACAGTTTGGAAGTTACGCACGGTGGAATTAATTTTCATTTCATAATTCCCATCGGAGAGGTGGCCATAATGGCTATGCGTTAAACAGTTTCCTCTAAGCAGAGGAAAATGCGCAATAGGGGAACTATAAAAAAAGTGTGAAACCGAGGAAAACCTCATGTTTTGGTAAGTTAAGTGTTTCATGATTCTTGGGGGATTTTAGAATTTATTTATGGGCTTTAAATCGATTTTAAGGGGGGGGGGGTGTTAAATCATTTTCCATTAAAAGACATGTTGCAGGAGTGGAAAAAAAGTCGGGAACTGGAAAAAAGAACGAAGACAGCTTGGTGAGGACATGGTTCCACTGAAATGGTGCCCCTGTCATGATTCCACCCTCACGGTGCCACCGTGTTGGTGTCACACTCACGGTGCCATCGTCACAGAGCCACCATTTTGGTGTCACCCGCACGGTGCCACCATCACAGTGCCACCATCATGCTGTCACCCTGATGGTGCCACAATTTTGGTGTGGGACCATGACCATTGACAACTTTTTAGTGGACCCATTTGATGGAACCGTGTTTTGGGAAAGTAATGGACTAGGATGGTCCGACCCGTTACACCCTTTCACCTACCTGATTCTTGAAAATATATAGTTCATCAATTTTTCATCTGAAACGAATGCCAATTCCTGATTTTTTTTCCAAGAAAACTTGTAAAATGATCCAAACCTTAACTTATTTTCCTTTCCTTCCCCAATTCTTCATGTTCTTCGCTGGCGGAACCATACAGTTCCCGGCTCGACAATTGTCAGGCGACCTGAGCTCGATCGGGCGCCCAGATTTGGGATGGATCTTCGAAATGGTGATAGATTAGTGAGAAAGGAATGGATCTAGAAATAGAATGATGTAAGGATTATTAATCCAAAGTTATCATTTCAATATGATGAGGATTGAAGTTTTTTTGGATTGTAGAAGATCTGTCAAAACCCTCGTTTCCAAGTGAGGCCGATTCACGAAGAATGGTGATGAGAATCCACATTCTCTAGCCATATATGGGGATCTCAGAGCGTAATTATGAATTTTGTAATGAGGTCAAAGTAAATATGGAATTGGTTGTCTAAATAGAAGACACCCAAGGGTTTATTGAAAAAACCTGACAAGACGCTGTGTGAAACGAAGAATACACAATGTGTGGCTTCCCTCAGCAGTGACGCTAGGGTTTTGAGAATTTAAGGAGGACACAAAGTGTACACTCCTTAACATTAAATGTACCCCTTACCATGTGAAGAAACACATGACCAGAAAAACACCATGTTCCAACTACATGGGTTATCCACAGGGACAACATCCCATGTAGACCGACACATCGTGTACCGGAGTACACGTACACGGGGTCCGTGTATATGGGCATAGCTAGTAGACATGGTACTGGTCTTTGATAGTTAGAAAGTGGCTTGTCTTCCACCTACATGGAATGTTATACTACATGGGGTGGGACCTGTGTACTAAGAAAATACATGACATGGTACTTGATAAGGGCCACACACCATGTCGGTCCCTCACACGCCCTGTACTTTTGGGCTCTTCTGAGCGATCTTTAAACACTCACATCTCCTTTATTTGAACTCGTATTTTGGACCATGAGATTCCCTTCCAGAGTGATTTTCCATGTAAAACGTGACAGTTTCAATATAAGTGAATTTCAAATTATGACATGAATTTTATGGTTTTGGAACATGAAGTGCGACACTCGATGATGACAGTAATCAGATAGGTTTACCAGAGCAGTACTAGGATTACCCTCCATCTAGGCTGAGTATTTGTGTTCCCTAATGGTCGTTCATAGCTTACCCTCTAGTAAGACTATTAAGTTGTGTTCCCTGATGATCTTCCTTATATATCCTCTAGTAGGATATGGACAGTTGAGTTCCTCGATGTACCGAGCATACCCTCCAGATATGATGGGTAGTGGAGTTACCTGATGATCTTCTAGGTGTAACCCTATAGCTGGACTAGGAAGTGGTGTTTCACTGATGACTCACTAGGGTTACCCTTCAATAGTGTCTGAGATTGGCATTCCCCAGTGATTCCCTCAGTGGTACCCTCCAGTCTAGAATGGAAGTGGCATTCCTTAATTGTTACCGTTGAATACACTTGGCTATGTGGCACATTGACGAGGCATGGTTGGACTTAACTTAAGACTCATGAGAAATATGGTAGCATTCCCCACCGAGAAAAATTATTGTGACTTGAAATGACAACCATGTGGACGAGTCAGTGCCACCCAAATCAGATAGTATCAAGGTGTGGTGATTTGTGTCACGACCCATCCCTCGGGGCCCATGCCATGACTACCCCAAGCCCATATTCCATGGGCCAGGGACTAGAAACTAGCACTAAAGGCGTATTTCTCTAAAACCAGGAAGGCATTGCCTTTATAACCTATAAACACACACAACCATGCACAAAGATGGATATGAACACAAGGTAAACTGAATAGTAAATAGAGTGAGTATATTAAGTAATAGGGGCCATAATACAAGCCCTAATGGAAAGTACAAGAAACTGAAAAGTACAAGTAAACAGGAAAAACTCCTATGAACACCCACCAAGGATCCTACCTGAAGGGTAGTTATAACTCTCAAATGGTCTTCTATGTGGTACGCCTCATCTAAGGTACACATCTGAGCTATCTCCAGTCCTAGTACTGTCATCCTCAATCAGTGTTGTCCGTCATCTACATCAAACAAAATAGTGTGCAGGCATAGCCCATGCAGGGGTGAGTATAACGATACTCAGTAGGGACCCCAAGACCCTCAAGGTCTCACAAAATCCACAAAGAACAAACCACATAGCATTAAATCAACTGAAAACCCTCCTTAGATATATGCCCATACATATACCTAAGTTATCAAGTATACCCATCTCAATCATGAGGAAACATAGGGTCCAACTCAAAATCCCAAAACTCAACTGTTCCACAAAGGAATAACTACCCCAAAGGTAAGTACCTCATAGGTACACCACATAGTAGATTACCACCAAGGTATCACCAAAAATGAATGTACCACACATGTATGCCAAATAGCAGAATACCACAAAGGAATCACCATGAATGTAAGGACTCATGTAATAGTAGGTATAAATTAGGTACTGTAGTAAAAATGATTAGATATAAATACTGAACCATCTTAATCCATTAAGAGGCAGACCCACGTAGGATCCTAAATCATCATCAGACCCCCAAAGGTTTTTAGTACATTGTGAGTCCCACAAATGATGCTAGTATATCGTCAGACCCACACATGATCCTAGAACATCGCCAGACCCACAGAGGATCCTAGTATATCGTCAGACCCACACAGGATCCTAGTACATCATCAGACCCACACAGGATCCTAGTACATCGTCAGACGCACAGAGGATCCTTGTATATTTTCAGACCCACACAGGAACCTTGTACATCGTCAGACCCACACAGGATCCTTGTACATCATCAGACCCCGATAGAATGCTAGTACATTGTCAGACCCACACAGAATCACAATACATTGTCATACCCACACAGGATAATAGTACATCTTCAGACCCACATGGATTCCTAGGGAGGATCGATGTGGAATCCTTATTTACAGACCCACGAATGATCCCTTTCTCATGTAACATCAAGCTACAGGGTTCCTGCACTAATCTTGCTCGTCTCCGGTAGGGTCCTCTCCTAAAGTTACTGATTGATACAATAATTTACACAAAGTACCATGATGATTTATCCTAAATGACCGCTATGTAATTGGGGTCTCAACTCAATATACATTTAGTCAATCAGATGCTCGGTCTGTAAGTTATTAGCCTTTTAGTCTTGAGGGCCTGGTTGGATTGGGGCTCGATTCAACCTGACCGTACCCCAACATTATCCAAATATCAAGTGGGGTATACCAAAAGGACCGACTCTATCCAAGGCTTCCGAAACCTTAGACATTTCATCCAATGGACGCCTGTAGCTTATGTTGTGGGTGGAAGAATGTATATGATCCTAACTCGTCCGAGTCTGGTCTGACCCGGCACAACCTGGACTGACCCAGCCTGACCCGGCCTGGGCCAACCCATCCCTCGCTGGGTGGCCCAGCCTGCCCACTTGCAGGGGGGGAGTCACGTGTCCCCCTCTTCCACTCACCTAAAGGTCGAAGCCATTGGGTAGCCAGCAGCACACGGGACCTGCCGTGGGCCCCACTCGGTCCAGCTCAGCAGACCGAAATGGCGAACCCCTTGACTGCAGGTGGCGCATCCTGCGCCACCCCTCTGTGGCCGGCCGACATCCACCTGCCTTCCCTTCACCGCTGTAGAACAAGCCAAGACCCTTACTTGTCGGGCGGCATGGGCACGCACCGCCGCCCTGTTGTGCATCCAGCTTCTACTGGCCGCCACCCTTGCTCAGCCATGACTGACGAGCCGTGGCCCATCTCCGGCGGTGTGGTTGCGCCACTACCTTCTTCACGGCTGGCCGTGGGGCTGGATTCCATTCCCAAGCCCCACTAGTGCCAATATCCAGCACTGGTTTCCGTCTTCCACTATTGCAAAGATTGCATCTAAAACAACAAGGGATTGCGGAGTGGTCGGGACATGTTTGTTTGGCCCTCACCCTCCACATTAGAGATGTAGCAAGAGGTTCAAAAACTCTAGAATCATGAAGAACATCAAGAATGGTTAAGGGGGTGTTTGAAACATAAAACACTAACTAGAAGGTTTGATGATGTCGTGATGATGGAAGGACAGACGTCGGTTTGTCATTGTTGAAGACATCCCATATTGGATGATGTCACAAGGAATGAGTTGAAGTTGTTGGAGAACGTCAGTGTTCTTTGTTGGAGAAGAGTTCTTCACTAGAGAATAATAATTCCCCCAAATATCTATCCTAGTTCCCGTTTTCCAACAATTTCTACAATTACACCAAAAAAAGTATAGCCAACATATTAAATTATGTTTCATTAATTTAAAATAGAGGTGGCCATTAATTATTATAGTGTTGTAATAATTAATTTAGAGGATTCCATAGGTCACCTCACTCATTAAAGAGGGAGTTCAAGAGTCGGGTGGTCCCCACCATTAAGAATTAAAATTGGGGGTTTTAGTTAGGGTGGTCCCCACCTCCAAAGACTTGAATTGGTAGGATAAAAATAAAATAAAAGTAATTTTATTTTTTATTTTTATTCGACGAAAAACATGAAAACTAAATTTCACCTTCGACCAACTACCATTGGGGTAAGAGTCTCCTTAAGAGAATACTGGTGTTGCGAGTTCAACAGTGCCCTCAGATTTCAATTCCGAGCACCAGTTCAAAAGTTACAAAACCCCACTCACATGTTTACTAAACCTACCCAAAAAAAGTTCATAAATTCATTTTGGGCACAAGGGGCCTCAGAATCACGTGCCGTAAATTTTTACAGACTCTTAATATTCCATATAATTAAAAAAAATGACATGGAATTTCTAGGTCTTTACATTCTCCCAACCTCAGAGATTTGCGTCCCCGAAAGCCATATCACAAAAAAACTAGGGAAACAAGTGGGGGTAATGTGAATATAACTGAGCCTCCCGTGGCCATGTGCTCTCTTGGAGGTTCTCGTGCATCCATCGAACATGAACCAGAGGTATCAACTTCCCACGAAGGACCTGCTCCTGTCGATCCTCAATCTCTACTCGAACTTCCACAAACATCGCCCCATCATCATTTCCAAGCTCTCCATGGTCGATGACGTGGGTATGACCATGCACGTATCTCCTCTACTAGGATACATGGAAGACTTCGTGCACTCGGTGCAACTGATGGGGAATTGATAAGCAGTTATCCACCTAGCCAAATTTGTTGAGGACCTGGAAGGGTCTAATGTACCTCGGAGATAAATTTACACCCCGAATAAATATTCGTAATCCTTATCGTGGTGAGACCCGTAAAAAGACGTGGTTGCCATCCTCGAACTCTAGAGTTCTCTATCTCCTGTCGGCATAAGACTTCTGCCAACTCTGTGCAGTCTTCATCCTATCCTGGATGATTTGTAACTTTTCTATGGTATCTCGTACAATCTGTGGTCCCACGAGTGTTGAATCCCCTGGGTCAGTCCAGTACAAAGGTGATCTACAAGGTCATCTGTACAATGCCTCAAAAGGTGCCATCCCAATGGTGGAATGATAGATGATGTTGTATGAAAACTCCACCAAAGGCAAGTGATCCTACCATATGTGACTAAAGTCGAGGACGCAGGCATGTATCATTTCCTCAAGTTTCTAAATGGTCTTCTCAGTATGGACATATTTCTGAGGATGGAAGGCGGTTCTCCAATGAATCTGCATCCTGAAATCCTCATAAAACTCCTTCAATAGCTGGGAAGTAAAACATGCATTATGATCGGAGACAATCATTGAGGGTACTTCATGTAGCCGCACAATCTCTTGAACATAGAGGAATCCCACACTCTCTACTAAACCCTTCTCTCTAATCATGAAGAAGTGGGCCAACATGGTGAGTCGGTCGATGATCACCCAGATAGAATCATTTCCCCTGGATGTACGTGGAATTCCTGTCAGAATGTCCATGGATACCCCGTCCCACTTCCACTCTGGGACCTCTAATGTCAGAACTAAGCCTAGTGGTACATGATGCTCCGCCTTCACTTTCTGGAAGGTGTGGCATCGAGAGACAAACTATAATACTGCTTTCTTCATTCCCGGCCACCAGTGCTATCATCAGAGGTCCTGGTATATCTTCCGCACTCCAGGATATACCAATAGAGGGGATGAGTGGAACTCACTCAACACTTCCTCCTAAAGTGACATGGGTACCATGGTATGTCCTCTAAAATGGGTGATGTGCTACCGACCTTCATAAAATCCATGAGGTGGATGTCCTGTGGATGTCTGAGCATGTCGAGCCCCGCAGTCATCATCCCTGCGCTACACTTCCCTGGCTTGCTGAAGAAGTGGGGGAGTGACTGTAAGAGACTGAAGAAAAGATGCTCCATCTTGATCTAAAAAGGATATCTGCAAAGCGGACAGATGATCCTTCGCCTCACAAAGTAGTTGTATACCAGATATCATGCTGAGTGCATCTGCTACTACATTTCCCTTCCCAGGAGTATAGACTATCTCGAAGTCATAGTCATCGAGAAACTCATTCCAACATTGTTGCCTCAGGGTCCGGTCCTTCTGATAGAAGATATAACCGAGACTCTTGTGATATGAGAAGACTATAAAACACTCTCCCATCAAGTAATGTCGCCACATCTTCAAGGCTAAAACCACTACTGCTAACTCCAGGTCATGTGCAGCATAGTTCTTCTCATGCTGTCTCAGCTATCAATAACCATATGCGATCACTGTTCACTCCTGCATCAGGATACATCAGAGCCCGGTCCCTGATGCATTCCAGTAGACTATGTACCCTACACCCTCCTCTAGTCACTTCATGATGGGGTCATTATTCAGCCTCTACCTGAGCTCTTGAAAACTCCGATGGCATCTCTCGGACCAAACAAAGGGTGACCCTTCTTCGTCAACGCTGATAAAGGTGTTGAAACTCTAGAGAAACCTAGCAGAAACCTCCGGTAGTATCCAACCAAACCCAGGAAAGTCTGTACCTCCATCACAATCCTGGGTGGATCCCAATGAAGTACCACCTCAATATTCACTGGGTCCAATGCAACACCAGCATCTGAGATGACATGTCCCAGAAAGAAAACCTCTCTTATTCAGAACTAGCACATCGAGAGATTTCCATAAATATGGTTCTCTCAGAGTGTGTCCAGTGCTACCAGCATATGAATGGCATGTTCTTCCTCGGTATATGAGTAGTTTATAATGTCATCAGTGAAGACCACCAAAAAGTGATCAAGGTATGACGGAAAGATCCTGTTCATAAGTCCCATGAACACTGCTAGATTGTTGGTCACACCGAATGGAATAACCAATAACACGTAATGGTCGTACCGACATCTGAAAGTCATCTTCTGTACATCCTTGTCTTGTACTCTGAGATGATGATATCTTGTTCTGAGTTCTTTCTTCGAGAACCACCGTGCTCCCTTCAGATGATCATAGAGGATGTCAATCCTCAGGAGTGGGTACTTGTTCTTCATGGTCATCTGGTTCAGGCACTAATAGTCAAAAAAAAAGCCTCAGGCTCTCATATTCCTTCTTGAAAAACAAAATTGGGGCTAACCAAGGAGAAACACTGGGTCAGATGAGCCACTTACCCTGTAATTCCTCTAGCTATACCTGCAGCTCAAGAAGCTCCGTAGGAGCCATCCGATATGCTGGTGTAGATATTAGTGTTGTACCAAGGTATATGTCAATGTAAAATTCCACCTATATACGATGCGGTAGACCCTAAAAATCATCATGGAAGACATTCGAATACTGTTCCACCACAATAGGATAACTCGGACTCTCCACATCAACTTCTCTGAGGGTAAAGCGAGCAACAAATGTGTAATCAGCTACACCCTCCTGCGGGTAAGTCCATCCTTTGCTGTAATGGATCCCTTCATGTCGGTGAAGGTAAACCTGGTCCCATCCATGAAGAAACTCCACATTTTGTGCCTAATATAGTCAATATAAGCATGGACTGTAGATAACCAATCCATACCCAAGATGACTTCGTAAGGCCTTGACGTCGCTACTAAGAGATCCCAGCTGAAGCTCTCGCCTTCTTGAGTAAGCTCGTACATCCAACACAAGTGTGTAATTGTCGAATACACTCCCATAAGAGTATCAAGACATAATGATTGAGCCAAGGACTCCATCAGAATATATGATCTTCGAACATGGGCAGTAGAAATAAAAGAATGACTGGAACCTATGTCTATAAGTACTGCAACTAAGGTGGAGTTGAGACAGATCGTAACTTGTATCATCTACGGAGCACCATGGTATTAGGCCACATCTACCTAGAGCTGAGCACACCCCTATCCACCAACAATCTATGGTTGGGGAGGACCACCAGGTGGTGGTGGCTGTAACATCTCAAATCATCACACCCCACTAGTTGCATGACCATATCTTCTGCCACGTCCTCCTGCTCCCTGTGGACCTCCTCAATCAAAACTATGTCTCTTCTTGGGTGGTTTTTCGATCATCTGTTGATCATCCGTACAATGGGTTGGTCATTCAAGATCCATTTAAACCTGTCTGCCGCATGGGAAACACTGCCTGCTCCTCGCATGACTTACTTTGTCTCTGGTGCCCCGCACAACCGATAGTGAATCATGCGGTCGTCCACCTGTAGGTCTAGTCATCTTGGACTTTTGTGACGTCTTTCTGATTCCAACTGTAGAAGATTCCTCTACATGAAATCCGATGGTGGGTCACTCTGCTAGTGACTTCTCATCAATAAAACTCTCCACTAAGAGGGCTCGCTCTAACACCCCCGCATGCATCAGGATGATAAGAGAAATCATCGAAGCCCCGATCTCTTTCCTGAGTCCCTGCTAATACGTTAGGGCCATAAAGAATGGATCCCATACCATATCATTGGAGTATCGTGAGAGTTCGATGAACCTCTTTGAGTAATGAGACAAATTCATATTGGCTTGCTGTAGATGAGGAAGATTTTGAATGCACACTGCCCGAAGGGTCACTGGGACAAACTCTACCTGAAACATTCACTCAAAGTTTTCCCAGAGAAGTGTCACCTCATCGTTAAACTGGAGCATCAAGATCCTCCATCTGCATGTTTCTTCCTATAGAAGACCGGTGGTAAGGATCACCATGATATTGGATAGTGTCCCTACCTGTTGGAAGACTCTCACTACGACCTCCAACCAATCCTCAGCCGTTTTTGGGTCCGTGTCACCCCTAAAACTAGGTGGCCTCTGGCGCTGGAACTTGTGCAACGCGCTCAAGCAGCGCAGACTCTCTGCTATTGTGGCTGGTGGAATTGGTGGCCTAACTGGTAATGGTACAGCTGGTTCCTCTACTGGAAGAGGGCCCTACACCGAGGCCTTGTCGCTGGGTTGGCTATCCTCACGTACTCTACCTGAAACCCTAGCTGGATGTCTGCATGGAGGCACCCAAAAAAGAAACAGGTGTTCCACGGTCAATAAGTTATACCTGGTGAGTTGAATTAAAGAGATAACCTAGAAAACTCTCCAAAACACACACGCAATTAGTGTTTTGGTGCACTGAGTCAGAAATCAGAAGTCAGGGTCCTAGTGTATGGATACGTCAGTCGCCGCACCAACAATGGATTCCCAATACTGATAACTACACTCAATATACTTAACACTATTTCCATTAAAAGATCAGTGTCCAATGTTCTATGGTAGAACCGACTCCTTTGGTACCAATTTGTCTCGACCCGTCCCCCAGGGCCTGTTCTGTGACTACACCAAACCTGCCTTCCATAGGCTAGGTGTTGGCGACTAGCACTGAAGGTGTATTTACCTAAAACCAGGAATGCATTTCCAGTATAACCTGTAAACACACAGAACCAAGTACATAGCTATATACGAACAGAAGGTAAACTGAATAGTAAATAGAGTGAGTACAGTATGTAATAGGGGCCAGAATACAAGACCAACTGGAAAGTACAAGAAACTGAAAAGTATACATAAATTGGAATATCTCCTGTGAACACCTGCAAAGGATCCTACCCGAAGGGTAGGTACAGCTCTCGAATGGTCATCTCTATGGTACACCTCATCTAAGGTCCACCTCCGAGCTACCTCCAATCCTAGTAACCTTGTCCCCAGTCAGCGTTGCCCGTTATCTTCACCAAACACAATAGGGTGCGGGCATATCCCATGTAGGGGTGAGTATAACGATACTCAGTAGAGACCCCGAGATCCTCAAGGTCGAACAAAATCCACAAAGGATAAACCCCAAAGCATGAAATTAACTGAAAACCCTACATAGGTATATTCCCATACATATAAATAAGTTATCAAGTATACCCATCTCAATCATAAGGAAACATAGGGTCCATCTGAAAATCCCAAAGCATAAATATTCCAAAAATAATGAAATACGACGAAGGTATGTACCACACAGGTACACCACGTAGAAGATTACCACCGAGGTATCACCATGAAGGAATGTACTACACAGGTAAGACACACAGAAGAATACCACAAAGGTATCACCCTGAAGGTAAGGACTCATCTCATACCAGGTATAACTTACGTACGGTAGTAAATATTATTAGATATAACTACTAAATATTCATACTCCATTAAGAGGCAGACCCAAGTAAGATCTTAAATCATCATAAGAAACAAAGAGGTTCATAGTACATCGTCAGATCCACACTTGATCCTAGTATATCGTCAGACCCACACATGACCCTAGTACATCATCATACCCACAATGGATCTTAGTACATCTTCAGACCCACATAGGATCCTAGTACATTGTCAAACCCACACAAGATCCTAGTAAATCGTCAGACCCGCATAGGATCCTAGTACATTTTCAGACCCACACAGGATCCTAGTACATCGTCAGACCCACATAGGATCTGAGTATATCGTTAGACCCACACAGGATCCTAGTACATCGTCAGACCCAAAGAGGATCCTAGTACATCATCAGAGCCACACATGATCCTAGTACATCGTCATACCCACACAAGATCCTTGTACAAAGTCAAAACCACACATGATATTAGTACATCGTCAGAACCACATGGATTCCAACAATGGATCCATGTGGAATCCTCAATTACAGACCCACAATGGATCCTTTATTCATGTTACATCCAGCTACAGGGTTCCCGCACTAAGTTTTCTCATCTCCTGGAGGGTTCGCTCCTCAATCCACTAGTTGATACTCCAACTGCCAATAATTCCCATGGCGATGTATCCTAAAGGACTGACATTTAATAGAGGTCTCAACGCAATAGGAGATGTGTCAATCAGATGCTCGGTCTGTAATTTATTTTCCTTTTTGTCCCAAGTGCCTGGTTAGATTCATGCTCAATCCAACCGGTCTGTACCCAAACTTTATCCATATCTCAAATGGGGTATACCAAAAGGACAGTCTCACTCCAAGGTTTTCGATTCCAGGTATGGTTCATTAAATGTACGCTCGTTGGTCATGTTATGGGTGAAAGAACATAAAGGGTCGAAACTGGCCCAGGTCTGGTCTGACCCAGTCAGACCGACCCAGACCACGTTGGGCGACCCGGCCTGGCCGCATGTGGGGGAGGGGGTAGTTCCCCCCTGGCCTCCACTCATAGAACGAACAAAGCTATTCGATCACCATCAACATACAGGACCCGCCGCGAGTCCCACTCGGTCTAGCATGGCTAACCGAAATGACTTCCCCCTTTCCTCCTGGTAGCGTGTCGTGCACCACTCCTCCACAGATGGCCTAATGCTGACCACCTTTCGTTCTCTGCCATAGAACAAGCTCAGTCCCTTGCTCATTGGGTGGCATGGACATCCGCCGCCTCCCCGTTGTGCGGCTGCCCTCCATTGGCCGCCACCCTTGCTCTGCCACGGCCGACAGGACACGACCCTTCTCTGGTGGCACAGTTGCACCGCCACCGTCTTCGTGGTCGGCTGTGGTGCTGACCACCATTCCCGAGACCCACCGATGCCAATAGCTGGCACCAGTTTCTATCTTCCTCCATCACAAATATTGTATCAAGAAGCACAAGGGATTACAGAGTGGTCATGCCATGTTTTTTTGGCGCACACCCTCCGTGTTAGAGTGGTAGAAAGTGGTCCAACAACTTTTTAATAATGAAGAACATCAAGAACAGGTAAGGGGATATTTAAAACATTAAAACCTATCTCAAAAAATTGTTGATTTCATGAGGAGGGATGGAAAGACATCATTTTTTCATTGTTGAAGATGTCCCATGTTGGAGGATGTCACGAGGACAGATCTGAAGTCGTTGGAGAACGTCTGTGTTCTTTATTGGAGAAGCATTCTTTGCTGGAGAAGAAGAATTTCTCCAATGTTCTCTCCCAATTCCCCTTTCCTTGAACATTCCCCAATTCCACAAAAAAATGAATATCCAATATATGAAATTTTGTTTCATTAATTTTAAATAGAGTTGGCCTTTAATAATGATGGTGTTGGCATAATTAATTTATAGGATACCAAAGGTCACCTCCCCCATTAAAGAGGGAGTTCAAGAGTCGGGTGCTGCCCACCAATAAGAATTCTAATTTGGGGATTTAGTTCGGTTGGTCCCCAACTCCAAGAACCTGAATTGTGGGGATTAAAAAATAAATGTTATTTTATATTTTCTTTTTATTCAACGAGAAACACAAAAACTAACTTTCACCCTCGACCAACTGTCGTCGGCGTTAAAGTCTCATTAAGTGAATACAGGAACTGTGAGTTCAATGGTTCCCTAAGATTTCAATTCTGAGAACTGGTTCAAAATTTACAAAAACCCACTTGCACGTTTACTGAACGTACCTGAAAAAAAGTTCATAAATTCATTCCAGGTACCCCGGGCCTCAGAATCACGCATTGTAAATTTTTGTGGACTCGTAATATTAGATATAATTATACAAATTACATGGAATTTCTGGGTCTTTACAATTTTATCCCCTATAAAATGTGTCTCCAGAGTAGACGCATGAGGTGGTGGGCCTCACAGATGATTTTACATTGGATCTATTAGATAATCAATTTTGGGGGATGAGCTATGATATGGAGATCCCCTTAATCTACTATTTGGGTTTCTTTAAGTGATAATATATATATATATATATATATCTTGTTACAGTACCCACTTCTTGGGTATTCATTACTCTCCTACCAGGAGAGGTGAGGACGTGACGGGTATTCCATGTTCTTTCTGTGTTTAGCTTCTCATGGTTAGACGAGTCTCATCTTTGGATATAGTTTGTGAAGACTCGATGAAGAATTTATTTTATCACCCTTTCGATTCCCTTGTGTTTAGATGTGTCTACTTTTACTTCCTTTTTGGGTTGAGGTGTACTCTCTCTATTCTCTTTTACAATACCTTGTTCTACCTACTTGTTCTCTTCAATTGTATCTCTTACTGCTCCCCCATTCACCTTTTCATGGAGTTATACTAGGTATGTATATACTCACCCATACTTGAGATTTTATCAACATATGTCTTGTATTTTTCTGACCGTAGAAAGATCGATTGTGATCTCAGAAGAGCTTAGTGATACAGGATGCGTGGAACACATATGGTGGTTGATGATGGGATATACGATCAGGGGACTGTCAACTGTTACTATTTTTTTAGTTTCCTTCAGTTTGGGATAGGTTTCTGATTTGGGTGTTTTTTTCCAATTTAATTTTTAGTTGGAACCATCGTACTTTTGTACTGTTTAGAGGTTAATGCTTGTTCATTTTACTTTATAACAGTGTGTACTTTTTCTACTTTTCGTCTACAATTTTGCATTGAGTTGTTTTTGTGCATGTTTATAGGTTTTAGACCAATGTCTCCATGTGTTTAATTTTCTATTGGTAATTGATTCCACCCCTAATCTATGGAGTAAGGATTGGGGTAGTTGCGGCTCGAGCCGTAGATTGGGTTGGGTCATGAAAAGATGTGCCGAGGCCAATTGAGTGTTGTAAATATTTTGGGAGATGCTATTTTTATAGTGAAACATGGAACCATAATCCTTCTGGTTCTTTAAGAGAATAATGACTCAGGAAAATCTTATCTGTTGGAGAGTAAGAGTATAGAGGAACTTTAACAAGTGTGGAACACTCCCAAACATGTTCGCAAAGGAATGAGTTTCCATGGATCCATTTGAATTTGAAAAATATTCCAACACATTTCTTTCCAAGTTTTCATGAGGGAGAAGCTATTCTATACATGGATTCTTCCACACCCACCACCACACAATCCTTTTTTTACATTATTTAAAAAACCAAATTATGGGTAAGTGGTAACCATACATGAGCCACCAGAACACATAAATCACACATCCCTTGAAACCACTCACACCACATTCAAAATTCAGAAAATCAAAAAAATTCCAAAACCACCTGGACCCACGAGCTAACCCACCACAATACATGAACCCACATCCATCATGAGCAGACCAAACCAACTCAAAAGCAACTCCAGTTTAAAATTTTTGAAATTTAAGTTTCAAAAAACCATCATACTGAGACCAGCATCATCGCACCATCGCCAAGCCTCCCAAAAACACACTGCTGAACAAATTATCCAACCACGTAAGCCAAGTTAACCCTTCCATTTCACATAGACCTTGAACCCTGAAAACTAGTCACGTCAAACCACCATTGTCGAGAGGCCCATCAACACCGCTGTCCACCCCACCAAAGAGGGAAAACAAAGAATGATATCACCACCTGAGTCATCAAAGAACCATCAGCATCTTTTTCGCCACACTGTTGAAGAAGGCCTTCGAAAGAAATAAGTGCAGAGTCTCATAGGAAGCACACCCTAACATACTATATTCATCAGCACTGAGCCATCAAACCCACCAGTGACTTCTGAAAGACCACTAAAACCCTCCATCCCAATCGAAAATTTCCCTTGTAGGGAATTATCCATACAGAAAATAGTGAGATTCTCGAAGACCTCAACGCACAACCACCGATGACCTTCGAGAATCACGGACAACAGAAACTCTCATATTGACGACCAGAACCACCGAAGCCAGCATCCTCCCACACCCGGAGCCCGCAAAGATGAATCCACCTTGAGATGCCAGAGACCACTCAAACCCATCTCTGAAAGCACCGAGAAGACCACCACACCAATCCGCCTCAGAGAGATATGATGAGACCTAGAGCCAGAGAAGGGTAGGCGGCTGAATACCTTGACGAAACATAGCTTCAGACCTCCGAAGCAGACAGTCACCCAACAGGCCCATAAGAGACACCGGAAAACCCCATGAACACAAAAACAACATCAAAATAAACCAAGATAGATATAAGAATAATGAGGATGAAACCCAAGAGGGAACCCGAGCAAGAAGAAAACTGGGATAGAACTCAAAAGAAATTGGGGATTAAACCCAAATCGAGATAAGACTAGATAAAAGAAGGGGGAAACAGGGAAGACACTCAGCAGAGCCACAGTCACCGAACCACAAGCTCAAAACCTATTTTAATCAATCACTCTAGATCTGACCTGGAGAGGAGAAATAAAAGGCAAGGTCAGAGTGTGGTAGCAGCGCCCTAAGGTAAAACCTAAGCGTCTTCACCGAAGCCGAAATGAGGGGCAGAGCCTATGGAAGACCAGTAGCGGACCAGTCGCGAATGAAACCACCAGGATGAACCCTTGGAGAAGACATGGAAGAGAAAGATAAATACAAAGAGACTAACTATGATAAGAACCTAGGAGAAGAGAAGGATTCATCCAGAAAACCTGGTGTGGAAGAGTCTAAGGAGAGCGAGCAAGGAAGAGGAGAGGGCTGAGGGAGTGCAGAGCCATCCCTAGATTCTTCCATGAATACTTGAAAACAATGCACTTGTATGAAGTTGGTGTAAGTATTTAATGAATATTATAATCTATAAGATAAAAAATAGTTTCTATGATTATTTATTTAGTGAACGTGCAACACAAACAAGGAAGAGGTAAAGCCCAGTGCATGTGTACATGTTCTTTCATTCGTGGGTATAAGAGGTAGTGTGAAAATTCACTCATGAAGAAAGGATAATTTGAGGTAGTGTGCATGCTTTCATAATTCATTATTTTTAGGCCCATAGCATAATAGGTGAAAAGAAAAGTGAGTGTTGTTGTGTACTTTAAAAAATAAGATAAAAAATATACAATGTTGTGCATTTTTTATTTCACAAAGAAGACATAATAAATGTGGATAATTACATGAATAATAATTTTTTATTTTATGATGAGAACCCAATTCCTGAATAATTAATGATATTTATTTCTATAATAATAAATTTGAGATAATGTAAATTTTTTAGTAATGAAAAGATGAAGAAAACTTTTAGCGAGTTGAAAAATATTCATTTGTTTATTCTGATAGTGTAATGAAATGATGTGGAAGTAACTCTTCTACAATTCCGAAGAGTTTACTAAGTTGAATATTATAATGAGATTTTGATTAAATTCAGGGGAATTCAAAGTGTTTTAAATTAAGTTATAATGTTCATAATTAGTTTAATTCAGTGGCTCGATATGGAAGATTGGTTCTGTGTTGTAGTGGAAGATCAAAGTTATTATGATAATTCTCATGGTGTTAGTGTTATGTGTTTATAAATCGGTGGGATGCATATATAAACAACAATAAGAATATTCTGGTATAAAGAACCATAATGGTATTTCAACATAATTTTGGAAAATGTACATACCTACCCACCATGGTTTTCAGGATGACACATGACCGACCCACTTGTAATTATTGATAAATTTGAAGTATAGAATATGTGTCTCAAATCCGAACAAAAAAAAAAGGGACATAGTCACCCACATTAGGGGTGAAACTTGTAAAAATACTATGTACAATGCTTCAATTACGTTCTGTCTTTCATATGGTATAATTGTTCTTGTAAATATGGAATACCTATTTATTCTAGAAAGTACAGATGTTCAAATTAAATAAGTGTATGAAAAATGAAAATAAAAATTGGTAAAAAATATATAAACTGATTCAACCCCTCTAACTATACCTCCATAATCCAATAGTAACTTCAGTTAAAATAAGAAAAATAATTTAATAAATATTTATAAATTATTTTGGAGTCATAATATCAATATCTAATGATTTTATTAATATATCACCTTTTATATGTTAAACTCACCAAAATGATCTCTTCTTTAAATTTTTCATCAAAAAATGATACCAAAATACTTAAGAAATGAAATGAGAAATTTATAAAATACTTTAAAACATATATTCTAGTAACTAGTATGATATAATAATGGTGAATATTGGTAGAATAATAAAGACAAACATCTCCATTACAAAACCTGTTCAAAATGATTATGTTTTCTGAAAATGGATTATTACAATTGTTGATAACTAACTAATAAAAATCTATGGGATATTTATAAATTATTTTTATAAAAGGCTATATAAATGGATAGGGTTATGAAATATTTTATTAAGATAGTTATTTTTTTATACAGGAGGTTAGAGGATATTCAACTTAGAAGAAGTAAAGGTAAATGGTTTTCGTGACTCAAGTCCATCCCTTAGGTAATAATCAATCCCCATTATATATTTTGTCTTTAATATCATATCTCAACTATGATAATGATATATTGTATTTATAAATTCTTTTTTAGGAAAGAATGTTTCATACCAAATTCTTCTTCCTTGAGGGATCTATTTTTTTTTGTAAAAATAATTTTTTTTGAGAACAATTCACTTCTCCTGTAATATATGTCATCCTCTATATCCTCAATTTTACTTCCCACAAATGTTATCCTTTATTATGTGTGAACTAAAATTGTTGTTAACACTAATTATCCTTATAATTTTTCCTCCATTAAAAATAATATTTCAATTTCCTTTTAATAATACTGGTTCTCAATAATGTCATCTTCAAATAAATGAAATGCTTTTCTATTAAATGTTCATATATTATTCCCTTTTTAATTAAATATTTATATAAGATTTCTTTCATTTCAAGGTATCTTTATAGTAATTTGTTTTCAAATAAATGTTTTGTGATGTTTCGTTTTTTGATTAGTTTGTTTTCTTTGTGACATTAAAATGACAACCTCTTAATCTAATATTCAGAATTTTTTTTAGAAAAATTAATTTTTTGATTTCTATTTATTTCTAAATGGATTCTTATCTAATTAATTAATGGTTTATGAATCACCTGATATATACTTTTTTGGGGTGATCATTTTTTTGGTATCAAATGATCATGTATTTTTTCTGATAACATTTTGAAAAGTTTTGAAACCCATATTCCCATGGGTTATTTATGAAAAGATGAATGATTTTATTTTAAGTAGAACTAATATGTATGGATGATGATGGGAGGGGTTCTGTATTGTTGAGTCAAAAGTTTCCTTATGGATTTTTACCATTCTGTTATGTTTTGGAAATCACAAAAAAAATTTATTATAATTATTTCTATCGATAAATAAATTTATATGCAGGTTATTTTTATTGTTAAGTCTAACATTATTTTCCTTTAGTCAAAATAGTATGTCAGATCCTTATGAAAATATAGAATCCCATGTTTTCTCAATTCTGATTCTCTTAGAAATGTGATTCTGATTTCTATTTCTCAATTCTGAATGATGTAGAAAATCAAATCTGATTTCTGTTTCTCATTTCCAAATCATCCATAATTTTTATTCTGATTCTCTAAAATTTGTGAATCCAATTCACATATTTAAATTATGAGTAAACTAAAAATGAGAATCTAATTCACAGTTTCTCCATTCCAAATTATGTAATTTTCTTGAATTCAATTCTCATTTCTTCATTTATGATTCTCAATTTTTTATAGATCCGATTTTACAAATTTCATAAAGATTTCTATTTTTTAATAAAATTTTTGTATTAATTTTATAAAGATATGTTTTTCCCTTAATGTAAGATTTAATTTATTTCTCACTATTACTAAATATATTTAATGTAATTTTTTCATAACATTATCAAATTTACTATATTTACATTACAAAATATTTTATATAAAAATATTCAATCATCTTAAAGCTTCTCATCATATTTTTTTATATTAATTGATGTCACATAATCTATTTTTATATTATTATTTTAAGTGAACGTTGTACATGCCCCTTTAAAATTTTAGAAATAATATGACCACTGGAGAAAAATATGACTATTGGAGATCTCACCTATAAATACCTAATCATTTGAATGGTTTGGATGCGGTGATCTTTTGGGATGATTGATACTCTTTTAGAGACTTATAATAATGTTTTTTGTGCAATAGAATTGTAGAGTTTATGTTATGAATAGATTGTTCCAGGTACCAAAATATTTAATAAGATTTGTTTTATTTGGGTGTTTACGATTGGTTCTATATATAATCGAGGGATTCAAGATGAAGGAAGACATACGTTCTGATTACATGCTTAATTAAAGGATTCCATGCTAAAGGAAGATAGAGGTTCCAATCACTTTACTGATTGAGGGATCGAGGGGATAGCACGACTGATACCGATCTTCATATCGAGGGATTACCCTTATCTGGGTAAGACATATTATTTTTGAATGTATAAATCAGGGACCTTTATCCAAGGTTCTTTTGATACCCTACTCTTTGGGTTAATATATTTTTACACTTTTATATATACATTTAATTTCCACTAAAATTTGTTACATTAAGAAGGTTGTTATTATACTTTATCATTTTTTGTAAATCTTATTTAATATTCTATACACTTTAAGGTAGAATATTTTTTAAGTATACCCGTGTACTTATTTCATTACACATCTTCATTTAAAAAAAGTTTTTTCCCTTATCTTACTGAAGAGAGTCTAATTGAATCTTATTTTTTTATATTTGTTAATAAATGTTTCATTAATGTTAAAAATTAATTTTTTTAAACATACAGTTCACCACCTCTTGTAATTGAGTATCTACATCTTAAATTTCTACCAAACAATTGGTATCAGAGCAAGTATTTGAGATACTGAAACATATACTTAGTGTCAAATGGATTATTTTCACCGCTTAGTTTTACTTACACATTATTTAATTATAAAAGTTGTTATTTATAAATTTTTTTTATAAATACTTACTACCCTAACATGTGGCGTCTAAAATTTTTGTTTTTAAATATGGAAGGAATGAATGTTGGATACATAGATAGTCTGAATACTAGAAGACCATATTTATTTTATGGTAATGATTATAAATATTGGAGATATTGAATTAAAATTATTGTTACCAATACTGGTGTTAAATTTTTTTTATTATTAGTATTGATTATGAGATCCTTGATAAGGAAGTCCGAACTTTAATTAATCATGAAAAGAAAGAATATTAACATAACTATGAGGTACACAATACTTCACTTAGTTTCATGACCAGAAATATATATATCCAAACATCTTCTCATGAAGAAGCTAATAGAATACAGAAGAAACATGAAGTTACACATTTGGGATCATCTAGTGTTATATAATCCATAAGAGTTATGCATAGAGAAGATTATCGTGGTTTTGATTTTCCTTATTGAGAAACTACAGTTAAGGTTCAATAAAGATTTATGAATATTGTGAACTTTCTACATTCAATAAGAGAAAAATATCTAGATGGTGATATTATTGTAGATAAGATTATTTAAATCATGCCAAATTAATGTGAATAGAAGAGATCTGCTATTGATGAGTCAAGGAATGTTTCAACTGTTACTCTTGTGGGGTTATTTGAAATCTCTTACAACATGAGAATATACTTAAGAGATATGAAGATAATATAAAGAAGAATAATGTATGTGTTTATTTTACTACTACTTGGAATAAAATGAAATCCAAGACTCATGAGAATGTTTCTAAGACAATAAAGTCTAAGAAAATCGTTATCTAGTTGGACTCATGTGAATCAGAACAACCAGAGAATGAGTTAGATAATATTTCTCAGAGGAAGAACAAGATAGTTTGGATGATATATTTCTAATATATATATATAATAAAACGGAAATAAAATATACGAAATATTCTAAATTCACATGTTATTAATGAAAGAAAGGAGGACATATCCGACCTGATTATCATATGATTAAAACAAAGGATAGGAAATATAGACATTCTGAATGGAATCAGAAAATATATTAAAAGCCTAGGAGAAAGAATGTATTGAATAAAAATTATTCTTGGATTTAATGTGGTGGAGACTCATATGATGAATATTTAGATAATTAATTTTTTGGATATAAGAATATTGTCATTATCGCCAAGATACCTTTTGAAAACCAATGTTTCATGGCTAAGGTACATACTGCTAAATCCTTAAACAATATATCATTAAGTTCTAATTATACTGATGAAGAAAATTATGAATCATTAGATGTAGAATCTTCGCCATATAAAGATAAATATTTACCTTCTTTTGAATAAGTATTTAGGTTTTCTATGTTTCATGAAAATTAAAATAGTAAGATCAATAAGAAATATGAAAAGGAAAATTCTAGAATTAATATTTTTACTAAAGAAATATCATATCTTCCTAAATATCATGATGTAAAATCTTTTGAAATTGGTTCTATTACAAAAACCCTTGAAGAAGTTAATTCTGATAAGGATAAACTTTCTAAGGATTTTGAAAATGTTATTTCTCAGAAAAATGTTCAAGAGATAAAATCATATTCTAGGACTAATGAATATAATGATAAGAATTTATTCAATAGAATAAAAACTAAAATATTTTATATTAAGATCATTTTCCAAAAATCAATTCTGGAAAACAGAACATGGATAAAATGTTTTAAAAAATTCTTTTTCATAGAAATAGTTAAGGATTTGGTTATTCTCACCCAAAACATGTTTTTAGTCACAATTATTTTGTTCCTAAATGTTCCCATTTTTTAAAGTGTCAATGTGGTGGACATTAAGAGAAAAATTGTTCATAAAAAAATCTAATCCTAAGGTTTTTATAAATATCACTTTTCTAATAAAATGTGGATTTTTATGATTTTTCTTTCTATCAATTCCAAATCCAAGAATGCTTGGCTTTTGAAAATCAAATTGTTTTATTTTCAAAAAAACAAAATAACTTCCAACAAAAATACATGGTACATGGATATTGGATGTTCTTGGAACATTTCTAGTAATAAAAAATTATTTAAAAATATTATTAAAATTAAAGGTGGAAAAGTCACATTTAGAGGCAATGCTCAAGGAGAAATTGTTGGTATAGGTAACATCATTCTTCCTTGAAAAGTCATAATTTCGAATGTTTTATTTATTAATCATCTTAATAAAAAACTTTTAAGCATATGTAAGTTATCCTATGAAGGTTACCTTGTGAATGTTTGGAATGATAAATGTTTAGTACACAATTTCTCATATGAGTTCATTATTTCTACCCATAGGCATGAGAATGTTAATACACTTAATTTAAAAGACCATTGGAGCAATAAATTACGTTGCATTAGTGAAATGGAAGAACGATATTGGTTAGGGAACTGAAGGCTAAGACATTGTAACCTAAGGAATATATGTAAAAATTCTAATAAAATAATTATTATGGATATACTGGATCTTAGATTTAATTCTTCAAAAGTCTATGATCCTTGTCAATATTCGAAGTAACATATTTCAAGATTTAAATCTATTAGTGAAGTCTAAAAATATAAATAATTATAGCAAGTGAACATGGAATTGTTTGTTCTAACATAAACTAGATGTAATAAAGGAAAATACTATGTATTTGTTTTATTTAACAATTAAAATATATTTAAATGGATCTATTTTTAGCAAGGAAATATAAAGAATTTTTTTTAATTTCAAATCCTTTTCATCCAAAGTTAATAATGAGAAAAACAATCCATTGATAACTATTCATAGTGATCATGGTGGAGATATTTAGAATTCATATTTTGAAACTTTTTATAGTAATAAATTAATCACTCAAAACTTATCAACTCGTAAAAATCCTTAGCAAAGTGGTGTTTTTGAAAGAATAAATTGGATTACTCAAGAGATAAATAGAACTGTGTGGATTGAATACTCATTTTCTAATAATTTTTTGGCTAAAGCTAGAAGTACTACTTGTTATTTTATAAATCAAGTTTTAATCAGTCCACTTGATAATAAAATACCTTATAAGTTATGGATCAGCTAAAAACCTAATGTTTCATACTTTAGAGTATTTGGATGCAATGTATTCATTTTGAATAAAAAAGATAACTTACATAAATTCACACCCAAATCTAATGAAGGGGTATTTTTATGCTACTCCACTACCTCAAAGGATTGTAGAGTCTTTAATAAAAATTATTTTAATATTGGGGAAAAAATACATGTTAAATTTGATGAAACTGGACCTTTAGTTTTTAAACAACCCCCACATAAATCTTCAGATGTGTTTTTATAAATAGATTTTGACCCTTTGAGGGAAGATTCATTTAATTTGGGGAATAATAAAGAAACTATTTCTAATGTATTTACTCTAGAATATTTTCTACCCCATTATGATGAATAGGTTTTACAAAACCCAAGTCGGTTGTTTCTAAGAAATTATCCCAGTGATAGTATCATTGGTAATGTATATCAACATATAAGGACTTGAAGTTCCTTAAAGAATGAATTATAATAACTAAAATTTCTTTCCCAATTAGAACCTAAAAATAATGATGATTCTTATGTTGATGAAGATTAGATTAAATCTATGAAAGATAAACTAAATGAATTTTAAAGGAACAATGTTTGGTGCTTTATTGAATGTCCTAATGAAACATCTATAATTGGAGTAAAGTGGGTCTCTATAAATAAATGTGATGAAAATGGAATCATATTACGAATTAAATAAAGATTATTTGCTAAAGGATATAATCTAAAATAAGAAATATACTATGATGAATCATATACTCTGGTGTCTACACTTGAATCTATTCAAATTATCTTAGCCATCACTGCATTCTATAACATTAAATTTCTTCCAATTGATGTGAAGTGTTATTTCCATAACAGATACGTTCAAGAGAAATTTTATGTTGAACAAAATCCTAGTTTTGAAGAAAAAAAGCATCCAATTTTTTTTAAACATACCAAAGCATTATAGGGTCTTAAACAAGCCCCTAGAGACCCGTATAATAGACTTAGAATAATTTCATTACAAAATAATTATGTTAAGGTAACTGCTGATCCAACTCTTTTTATAAATAATGAAAATAATTTTTTTAATTTTTCAAATATATTTTGATGAAATTATATTTGTATCAACTCAATAATTCATAATTGGTTCATTTACAAATCTTATTAAATCCGAGTTTGAAATGAGTATGAGGGGTGAGTTAACATTTTCCCTTGGTTTTTAAATTTCAAAAAACATAGAAGGAACTTATATATCTTAACAATAGTATATTAAAGATATTCTAAAAAATTTGGGATATTAAAACGCATAATGTATAAGTACTATAGTCGGTAACTTGAATACTCTTATTCTTAACGAATAAGTGAAACCAGTAGATCAAACTTCTTATATAGGTTTGATAAGAAGTGTACTATACTTAACAGCCAGTTGTCCAGAAATAATGTTTTCACTATTCTTATATGGAAGACATCAATCTAATCCATAATAATAATACTTAAATGTAGTGAAAATAATTTTTCACTCTTTAAAGGGTACCATGGTCTTAGGACATTTCTACTCTTATAGAAAAGATTTAGTTTTAAAATGTTTTTCATATGCTAAATTTAGTTGTTGTAGAATGGATAAAAAAAGTACATCCATAAATTTTTATTTCTTAGGAGATTCATTATTATCTTGGTCATGTATGAAACAAAACTCTCTAGAACTTTCCAATACTGAAGCTGAATATGTGGAAACTAGAAGTTGTTGTGATCAACTGTTGTGGTTGCAACACACACTCACAAATTATAGAATGAGTTTTACTAAAACATAGATACTATGTGATAACACTAGTGCCATATATTTAAGAAAAAACCATGCACATCACTCTCGTGCAAATAATATAGATATTAGTCACCACATTCTTAGGGATCACACACAAAAAGAATATTTTATTGTACAATTAATCAGAATTCAAGAAAAATTTCATATAATTGTACGAAACCACTACCTTTCGATAGATTTGAATACATTAAAAAAAATTAGAATGATATCCATATGGTAATTATTCCTATACAATATTTTCTAAAACTATCTCCCAATAATATGATAATCCTTTTTATGGCGGGGGGGGGGGGGGGGGTACATTTTATTTCCATAAAGAATTTTTTTTTCAGAACCTAATAATGTTTTTTATTGGAACTTAATAATTTTTTTCAGAACCGAATAATTTTAATTTAACCTAATAATGTTTTTTTGGAACCTAATAAACTTTTTTTGGAACCTAATAATGTTTTTATGGATCCTAATAATGTTTTTTTCGGAACCTAATAATGTGTTTTTTAAACCTAGTAAATATTATTTTTGGATCCTAATAATGATTTTTATAACATAATCATGTTTTTTTTCAGAACCTAATAAAAATTTTTGGAACCCCACAAAAGTTTTCAGAACCTCAAGAGCATTATAAACCCTAATAAAACTTTTTGGAATCTAAGATATCAATAAATAACCTTATCAAATACTATAAAATATTTAGAGAACTCTAAAAGGTACAATGTATTTAATTTTTACCACTTAGATTCAATTGTATTTGTTTTTATGTCAATGTGGATTTATGAAAAAAATCACTGGATTTATATGTCCTTAAATCCATTTTATTTCCATAAAACCTCAAAAGATAGAAATATATATGCTTTCTTTGAATTAATCAGAAAATCAGATCAATATCAATCGTTAAATATATATTGGAAGTTGAATAGTCATCTCCACACCTATATAAAGAAGGGAACCCCCCGTGTCCCACATTGAATTCCACATATTTTTTTTTCAGAGTTTCTACCTCCCTTCAATGTTATTATTCTGTTTTTTAGATTTCTTATGTTCTGAATGTCTTCATCAATCTCTTCTCGAACTTCAATTCCTGCGTGTGAGGAACTTAAGGATTGGTCAATCTATATATAAAGCTTAGTTGATCAGGATTTATTTCTTAAGTATAATTCTTTGGTAAGAAATATTGTTATGTTTCAAGGCTGGCAAAGTATTTGAAATGTAAAAAGTAAAGGAGAAAAAGATCTTGTTTATGTGGACTTGGTTATTGAGTTCTATCTGTCAATTGTGTTTTTCAACGAAGGAAAAAAGGATACCATTCAGTTTAAGAGTTACAGGAAAACTTATTCTCTATCTTATAAGAATTACACAAATTTCCCTGAGATACCTTATAACAGATAAGCTACAATTCCCCCCATATGTTTCTAAATTCATAAGGATCATTTGATAGAGTTAAAAAAATTTATTTCCTAGGACTTAAGTGAATAAATATTCCCAAGCTTTCCAATATTTATGCAAAAATCATGATTGTGGCATTATGGATGCAAGGTATTTTAATTCCAAGGAATGGAGATAAGTATAACAAAAAAGTAACTGATAACCTCAGGATAAATTTTCTAGTTAATATAAAGAAGATTTACTTGGTTAAGTGATTCCTTCTTTCTATCATTAAGATTAAGGACGATTCAATCAAATCTCATAACGTGTTATATCCATCAATATTTCCCAAGATTATCATAAGATTTTTGAATTTTTATAATGTTCCACGTATTTCAAAACCAAAGAAGTTAAAAGATTCTTCTTCTAAGTGATGATACATCTAAAATAATGAAATATTATTTTGTTAATAAGACAAATAAATTCGTTTATTTTTATAGAATGTCAAATTAAGTTGGGGAAATTCCAACAAAACAGTCATATGATCTTAAAAAAGGAGGTTAATGCCTCGAAACCACAGAAATGAGCTCATGCTTTGGAAAAGATGAAGAAACAGAAATCATACCCAAATAAAGTTATAGCTATGTGGAGAGAAGATTGATGTTAAGAAAATAAAGAGATTTAGTGTTTAGATTAGATCATACAGAAGCTAAATAATTAAAAATTAGGGAATCTAAAGAACGTCTGAAACAAGAAAAAGAGAAGAATCGCAAGAAGAAGATAACTAAATTTGAGATAGTTCAAGCATTTTCGATAGATATAGAAAGATCCTAAGACGATATTCACGATCTAGAGTCCTTTTATATGAAACCAAAATTAATAATCCTTAAATATTTGTGGTAGATGATATCCAATCTGTTAAAGGAAAGAAATTCATTTCCACCTCAATCCTGATTTTCCAAAAACCATCTCAAGAAATAGAAGAAGAAAATATTAAATAGAATGAATGTAATGATGAGATTGATCAAATAGAATAAAATCAAAGGTATAGAAATTCCTATAGGTTATCATTAAGAACTTCTCAATACTCTTTTTCAAATATTTCCTTAGAAGGAAAATTAGTTCATAAATCCCCATCTCCGAAAAACAGTGTTGTTGAAAGTGAAGTTGAACAAATACCTTTCGATGATGAAGGTGATGAAGTTCAAGATGATGATAATGGTGGATATAATTAAAACAAACAAGGCAATTCTGATTATGATGATGATGATGATGATTGGATCATTCATGTTTTTTATTATTTAAAAGTATTTCATAAGCTAGAGTGATTGGAATAAAAGAATGAAAAAGGCAAGAAAGTAGTTGTTGGCACATCCAAGCAAGATGAATTTGAATCAGAAAGGTCTTCCCACTCTATAGGATAAGATTTTATTGTCTAGTATTTGATGAAATTGGTGAAATAAATTCTATAAATTACAATCCTTGATTCAAGATGTTAGCTTATTCAATATTCCATAAACTAGAAATCAGGATGAAAAAACCTTTTCCTAGAAAATAAAAAAAAATCTATGCCGATTTCAAAAATTTTGTGCAGAATTAATATTCTCAAAGGAAGTATAGAAAAGAGATAATTAAGTGGTAAAATAATATAAATAATTATATTAATGATTTTAATGATATGTTTTTTACAGTAAAGGGTTATTAAAATAATCTGAATCCATTTTTAAAAATCTTTCAAGAAACTTCTCAGAAAGGATAATTGAATAACAGGCAATTTAGTTACAAGAAGCCGTGGATTTATATGAAAAACTATATTCTATTGATCAAGATGTTAAAAGAGTAAAGGTATATAGAGAATAGGTGGATAAAAATATTAATTCATAGGAAGAAATTATCAATGCTCAGGATGAAGAGATCCATATTTTTAAGAAGAAGAGTATTAATCAAGAGGTTCTTCTAGATAAATATCAATATGATCACAAGGATCTCAAGAATTTGAAATCATTCATCAGGCCCTTAATACTAATGAAATATTGATCTTTCTTTTATTTCTGATCTTTTTTTATAACAAATATTTTCAATGACATGTAATGTTTATCTCTTCTTGTTTGATATATATTTTTTCTAATTTTTTAGGTACATAATACCTTTCCCCATTCCTTTTTGAAAATAAAAAATGAGGATAAAAATATTCTAAAAATAATATTAGTCTAAGGAGGAAATTATTAGAAGAATAAATCCTTAATGTAAGGGGGATGTATTTTCATAATAAAGGAGGAAAAATATATAATATCAAAATATTATCCTTTGGGGGATTTATTAAACTAAGGGGGATTTAGTCGTATTAATCTTATGTCATAAACTGAGGGGGAGATATGTTTTTATTTCAATTCTAAATAAGAAATTTTTTAGTATTAATATTGTTTTCTTAAATTGATTTTTTGTGCTTACCAAAAAGGGGGAGATTATTGAGTCAAAATATTCCTTATGAACTTTTCTAATTCTTTTATGTTTTGGAAATCACAAGAAAATTTTCTTATAATTCATTCTATCTATATGGAAATTCATATGAATGTTATTTTTATATCTATGTCTAACATTATTTTCCCCAAGATAAAAGAATACGTCATATCCTAATTGAAAAATAGAATCCATTGTTTTCTCAATTCTTATGCTCTCAGAATTTTTATTTTGATTACTGAATCTCAATTTCGAATTGCACAGAAAATCAAATCTGATTTCAGTTTCTCAATTCTGAAACATCCATAATTGTGATTCCGATTCTCACAAAATTTTGAATCCCATTCACTTCATTAAAATTTAATTCACTACAAAAATGAAAATATTATTCATAGTTTCTCAATTTTGTGACGTCTACTTTTCTAAATAAAATTCTCATTTCTTTAATTTTGATTATCAATTATATCCAGATCTAATTTTACATCATTCTTAATGTTTTCTCTTTTTTAAGAATGATTTTTTTATAACTCTATTAATGTTATGTTATATTTTTTCTTTAATATAAAATTTTATATCTTTATAAAAGTTACTGTATTTTCTTGATGTAATGTTTTCATAACATTATTATAGTTAAAATTTTACCTTAACATAATGTTTTGTATAAAAAGATTCATACATCTTAGGTTTTTTCATGATATTTTTTTATATGAAGAAAATGTTGTACAATATGTTATTATATGACCGTTTTAAGTGTCTGTTGTATAGGTCCCTCTAAAATTTTAGGAAAAATTTGACCATTGGAGGAAAATAAGACTGTTGGATATATCACATATAAATACCAAATAATTTGAATGACTTTTATGTAGTGAAATTTTGTGAGAATCGGTACTCTGCAAGAGATCTTCCAGAATTGCTTCGCGTGAAAGCCTTGAAAAGTTTAAGTTGTGAATATCTTGTTCCACATACTTAAATCTTCAAGAAGATTTTATTTTCTTTGTGAATTTATAATTGTTTCTATATAAAATTGAGGGCATCCATGATGAAGTAAGACAAATATTTGGATTACCTTCCTACTCGAGGGCTTCCATAGTGAAGGAAGGCAAAGGTTCTGATCACCTTACAGATTGAGGGCATTCAGGGATAGGAAGACAAATAACGTTCTTTGTATCTAGGGATTAACTTGGTGTGGGTAACATAAAATTTATTGAATGTATAAATCAATAGAACATTATCTAATGTGTTTTGGATAACAAACTCTTTAGGACAAAATATTTTTACTCTTATATTTACTTTTAATTTTAACTACTATTTGTAACATTAATAAAATGTTTGGTATACTATCCCATTTTTTGTAACTCTGATTTAAGATTATATATGATTTATGGTAGAATATTTGTTAATTATACATATTTACTTATTTCATTACACATCTTCATTTAAATTTTTTTACTAAATCTTACAGAAGAGGGTTTAAGTGAATCTTATTTGTTTAACTTTGTTAAACAATGTTTCCATAAGGTTAAAAATGAATGTTTTTAAACTTAAAATTCACCCCTATTGTAATTGGGTATCTACATATTACATTTCTATGCTACATATATCTCCCTATAATTCATTGGTTATGGTTTTATTTATCTTGATGTAATGATGCATGAACTTAAATGGTTTTTTCACAAAACTAAAGGGTGAAAATACTTGTATTTCTCACAAAATTAAATGGTTGACATACTTAGATTTGTTTACAATGTTTTCTTATGCTTATGGATATTCCAAAACTTATTTAAAATGTTCATTAATTTAAATCTATTAATTTTTTTAAGATATTTTATGTTATAAAAATATTATTCTTCATTATTTATTTATTTCAAGCCTATTATATGTTTCTATTATTTATTTTGATAACCGTTCTTTGTTATTATATTCATATTCAATGATCCTTATTTCCAAATTAAAATATATTATTTTCAATAATTATATATTATTTTTTATATCATATTTATCCATTACTGACTTTTTACATTATATTTAAGAAATATCTTTTATGACTCCTTGATTTTTTTCTTTTACTAATAATTCAAGTGCACCGCTTATTTTGTTTACTTTCTGTAGGTTATGAAGATGATTATGTTATATGATATGTCTGAAGGAGGGTTTAAATAAGAATGGTTATGGAGAAATATTCATAAGTGTTGTAAAATAAGTCATTTATATATAGAATCCAAGACAATAAACCTTTCAATCCGATGATTCTAAGAAAATTTTTGGAATGTAGTTACTAAACCATAAAATCAATGTAGTATTTATGTATGTTTATCCTGGGTTTCCATAGTTGGTGTCAAGGGTAATGTTTTTTAATTTTATGGATTAGTTTACAGAAAATTAAAGATAACTCTAGGAATGAGTCTATGTATAGTATATCATCTTGAATTTTTGTTAAATTAGAGACTATGTAGTTTTAATATAAATATATCCCTATATGGATACTTACTAGTAGATGCAACTATGACAGAGATGCAACTATGGGTAATCCCCCTAGAAAGGGGTGGGTGAGCATTGACTCAATCGTCTCCTCGATCTACGTTGAGTGGGAAAAAGACTACACACATGGATAGACACTCATGGGGGATATTATTTGGATGATCTACATTCTCTTTATGAATGATGATGAGGAATTTGAACATGTATAGGTTAAAGAACCTAAAAAGGGAATTACTATGGGTAATATATATTGAAGCCCAGAGTTTCAAAATATAGGAAATGTATATAATTTATGAGTTATTTTTTCTAAACTAATAGTTTCCCTTACAATATTTACTAACCAATATACCCAACCATTATGTTATTTTAAGTAATGTAAAGAAGAAGGTGGAACCAAGATAAAAACATATCTAAATGGAGATGTGACGATTGTTTGAATATTCTACCAAATTGGATGGGGTCAATTTTAAAAACCTCATAGTAATTCTCACTCAAGTGTTAAAATCTACGAGTAACAATAGGAACCATGTTGTGATGCAAAACACATAAAAAGGGACTATATTAATATTAAATACTTTATATTTCATCATCCATCATCCTTTAGTGAATATTCAAATAAACATATTGTTAAGAAAAAGATCAATGTGAAGGAAAATATATATTCCATCATCTATTGATCAGAGGACGAGAATTTCATTTTGTTCATTTACCATTTATGACGAGATTCTAACCAATAATGAGGTTTCATTAATAATACAATAGAAAATGTTAAATTTGAATATATGGAATGGGTAGAGTTCAAGAAATTTTTATTCATCAACAACATTTCTTTAAATCTTCATACAAAGACAGAGAAATAATTCCTTTAGTTAAAATAAAAGGAAGATGAATCTGTTGGAACTTATGAAGAAAAATTGATGAGGCTCACAAGGTATGCCTATATTTATATCTTATAATCTAAAAATAAGATTTACCATTTCATAAATTTATTAAAACCAAGTCTCTAAATGGAATTACCCATAAAATAGTTTGGAAACTATGATGAGATTATTTGATGTGCAGTAAAGGCAGAGATAAAAATTGGGATATACCATTCTTTTGGGGACAAGAAAATAAATGTTAAGTATTATGTAAAATTTGATGGTAATCCAAATCGGGGAAAGGAGGTATAACTAACTATGTGTTAAAAATATGGGAGAAATAAAATGGGAAACTGAATCAAGGTATAATGGAATTGTTTTAAGTGTATAAGGATGGATGATATTGAACAAAATTATTGAAGTGGTGGAAATTGGTCAATTAAAAAAATATTGGTGAAAAAGGATAAAAAGAAAATTATTCCTAAACTTCAGTAATTAATGTGAAAATATTTTGATCATTATGAAAATAACATCCCAAACCATAGAGTTATTGAAGATACTATACCACAAAAACCTCAAGAAATAGAGTAAGGAATGACATATGTTATCACTCTAAAGGATTTGGATCATGATATTTAAGTGGTCCATGGTAAACTCATTATTCAATATAGATATGAAAATGACTAATTTTATTATAGGATTGAACATTATTTTATATCTCACAATTTTGTTAAGAATGTTCATTTACCTTCTTAAACCAGGGGTAATGAAATATATGTGAAAACCCTAGTATAAAAATGATATCATCTATGATATATAACCCTTCTATAATAGAATTTTATTGAAAGATACTCCCTATGGATCTATTTTTTCTTCCCGTAGTTGAATTTGGTGTGAGATTGGGTATGGATTGGCTATCACTTCATGGATGAGATACCAATTAGGAGGATAAGGATATATACTTTCATATAGCCAAGGATCTTTTGATCAAATATCTATACAAGGATGATTATGATTTTCCTTCAGAATAATATTATATAATACTGGTTTTGATAATATAACATCCCAACCTGGAAGACACACGACAGTGCCCCGATCCAGTTCACCACATGACCTCATGAACTCCTCCCCGTATGCTAGAGGCTGCTGACAAACAGTGAGGGTATGGAAAGTCATTTATGAGGATAATATACCATCCTTTATTAGATTTAATCACTATTGGAAGTAAATAATCAATAGTAGAAGCATATATAACTAGAAAATATGCACATCATGAGACAACGAAATCAGAAATACAATACTCAACTAAAATTGAAAACATTCAATGCCCATATAAGTTTCATGTGTATATAATAAAAATGAACGTAAAGACACTAAAACTCCCCAACAGGGTTCCAAACCATGTCTGAATCCCTACTTCATGGTCCATCCCCAATCATCCTTTTATCCCAGTGCCTTTTACCCTATCAAGTCCTACAACAATATATTCTACTGATGTACAGATGAGGAAACCTGAATAAGGTGTGAGTACAACTCAATAGGACACCACCAATGGTTTCTAGAACAATTACTGTCAAAAGATAGTGCATACAGTTCTATAAAAAATTATGTACAATAAAATAATAAACATTTTATCACATTTTCATTTATTCTTATCTTACTACATTAAATCCAGAGTTCCCAGGGGTACCCATACCACAATACAAACTTCATATCATACCAGAGCCCAAAGTGTTCCCTAGGTAAAATCACATCTTAATATCTTCTTCTTTTTGAAGCTCTAAGTATTCAATGTTGCTATGATATATCAATACCTGATTCAAATCTTACCAGAGTCCAAATATTCTTTTGTGAGGCCATAACTCGAAGTGACATTATTTCTATTCTTCAATTTCACATTTATAAGCCACATGTCCAAAATAAAAATATCACAGTTATGTAAGAAAGATGACCATGTTACCATGAATACACCCACTATAATTACCATGTTCCCATTCTCTTTACTCATAAGTTTAATGACCATGTTAACATGTATAATTCAAATTAGAATATCCATGTTCCCATTCTCTTACTCATAATTATGATGGGCATGTTACCATTTGGACTTATTAATTTTTAATGACCATGTTCCCATTATTTTTCACAAAAATTATTTACTAATTAAATATCTACCCTAATCCCATTACTAATTCGAAAATTAGTTAAACACATCAATTCCATTAGTTATCCCAAAAAATTAATAAAGTGAATCAAACCATTACTTAATTTACCAATTAATTAATCAAAATCACAATTCATTTTTGATAATTAATTTTCCCAAATTAATTATCCCATTCTAATATAAACTGTACATAACTATTCCCACAATTCATTATCTAAATCACATTATCAAGGAACACAATTAATCCACAATTAATTATCTCAACTTTACCAATTCCATATCTCAAAATTAATATCCCAATTAATTATATAGATTATAAACCCTATCTCTTATATACAATATCTCCAAATTAATTATCTAATTTGGAACCCCTTTAGTATCAGGATTAATTTTCCAATTAACCACCTATTCCAATAAATCAATGATAAATAAATTGGTTAACCTAATTAAATCAATTTAAAAAATCAATTGCTAAATGATGCTAGAAATTCAACAATTTTTCATATATATACCAAAAACAAAACTATGGGAATCAGTTTTAAATCACCTATATCAGTTTATTGAAGAATTTTTTCCAAATGGAAATCCCCAAATTTCGATTAGCACAATGACATTTATGAAATTTCTAGATCTAAATCCCTACACTAAAAACAAGATCAAAGTCATCAAGATCTCATAAATCTTGACCTAGATCCTCAATACTAGAGATAAATATCACCACATAGGTCTAGATCTAAGAAAAAATAGGATATATTCTTGGAAAATATTTAGGAATGATAGAAGAAAGAATAAGAGAAGCATCCGAATGAAATCCACTTACCATGAGAAGAGAAGAACATTAATTTTGGCTTTCAATCTCAAAGAATGGTATTAATATGGCCTTTGAATCCCTACAGGTTGATGTGAGAACCATACTTTACCCTTAGGGAAGTAAAATATCTTGTTAGGTACACATTAGTGGTGAAATAACTCATTAATATATGTAAATGAGTGAGATCAACTATTTTACAATCTCATAGTTGGCCTGTGCATGGTTTAGTCGCAGATTTAGAAAAACCTTCTACTAATCATGCATTAGACACTACTTCGTGGGAGAACATTGGGTGAATACCTCACCCTACCTCTCAATCTGTGTGAATTCCATGCTAAAGCTAGTGCCTAGAAAACAAGAGGGTGCAAAATTTCTCCTAAGCATCCATACGGTTTATTCAAACCACGCGCCTACTGTGCATAACCTCTTTTCACCACGATTTTCTTAGAATTCACCCAAATGAACCCCAAGACATAACTCTAGACAAAGGTACTTATGTTAAAAAAGTACATAAAATTTCACTTGATATAATCATCATAAAACTCCAGGATCTTAAAATCTCTGAACATTATAACAGCTCATCCTCAAATGCATTTCCATGCCTTTCTAGGATTTCCAATAAAATTGATTGGGACATTAAGCACTCATATATACTTCCTTTTATCTGTGTTTTCTCTTGTATGTATCCATGTTTCCATAACACATGAACCATCCGCTTGGTGTTTCCCCTAAACAATTTCTCACTGTGATCAAATAGATGTATCATATTCTCCTAAAAGGACGCATCTATCTCATGTTCATCCTCATCCGTATCGATCACATAAGAAGGGTCAGGATGATACCACTATAGTTTTGATTCATGGAATACATCATGCATAAAACTGTACCTCTATGGGAGATCAAATAAGCACTCTATCAGCCTAATTCTCTTCACTTTCTCAAAAGTTCGTACAACCCAAGGTGCCAACACGACCTGCCTCCATATCCTATGGTGACCCAACCTATGAGAGACTGAAAGGAACATGTGATCAACCTATAAAAACTCTAGGGTTAATCTTTCTCTGTCATCATATGAAATCTGTATACTCTGAACCATAGCCATACATTTCCAAATCAACTGTACCTGCTCTGATGTCTCCTGCATGAGATTTCCTCCCTAAAACTCTGACTCACCAGCCTCCATCTAGCATAGCGGTGATCTATATTGCCTAACATAAATATCCTTGTTTAGTTCCACCTTTATATATTCCTAATAATTGTTGTTCTAGGCGAAATACACTAAAGATAAGCGATTTTCCCAAGATACACTGAAGTCAAGAACACATTCCCATAGCATATTCTCATGCACATGTATATTACGTTTCGACTACCCATCTGTCTATGGGTGTAAATCCATACTCAATAAAACTGGTGTGCCATGTTTTCTTTGGATGAACTGATAGAAAAGTGATGTAAAGCATGAATCACGATCTAAAACTTCTATCAATGGAACTCCATGAAGATGAACTATCACATGAAGATACATTTTTTCTAACTATTGCACTATAATGGTTTCCCTTATAGAAAATAAATTCACTACCCTTTTCTGTCTATCCATAATGACCAAATAGAATAATTATCCCTAGGTTTATTTGGAAGACCCAGCAAAAAATCTATGGTCACATCTTCCCAATTCCATTCGGGAATAGATAATAGATATAGTAAACATTCATGTCTTTGATGCATTGCCTTCACTTGTTGATAGGTGAATCATTTTTTCATGAACCTTGTTATCTCTTTTTTCATTACTAGCCACCAAAAAGTACATCATAGGTCATGATACATTTTGGTTACACCTGGATGCGCCTCCCACTTCAAGGAATAAAATTCCATCATGAGCTCTTCTCTTATGCTCGTAGGTAACACATCTAAACTCTTCCCATAGATGATCTCATCCTTATATATCAAACATTTTGATGATGTATCCACACCTTCAATGCATTCCCTCAATGATGAGAACTCTGGATCCTCATACTATTTATCCATGATCCCTATCAATAGAGAAGAATCAACAGCAACAGAAATCATAGTCTTCTTATACTAGCTCTTTTGAACCACCACACGAATTTTAGCCAGAATGTTAATAATCTTACACTCTACACTCAACTACTGAACCATCTAATTCTGAGATTTCATTCTCAAGGAATCAACAACACTATATCCCCTCCCTATGATATATTCTAGTTGAAAATAAAAGGATTGGATATACTATACCCATATCCACTATATAATATTTAAATCATTTTGTGATAATATATACTTCATGATATAGTGAATTGTATAAACTGTAAAGTTTTCCCCCAAATGATATTGTCTCCAAAAATTAAGAGCATAAACCACTACTTCTAACTCGAGGTCTTGCGTATGGAAATTTTGTTCGTGAGGCCTCAACTATTGAGACCCATACTACAAAACTCAATCTCCCTACCTTAGTACATATCTATATCTAATCCTAAAAGATTCACATTAAACTTTATACAAATCACCTAACTCATTCATGATCAACGTTAGTGATGATGTGAAGCACTTCTTCAAATCAAGAAAAATCTATCTCACAAGCCTATATCCATTCAAACATTACACCATTTTTAGTCAAGCCTAAAAGTGGTTTTACCAGATGGGAAAAGTCTTGGATGAACCTCTAATAATATCCCACTAATCCCAGGATAATACAGATATCAAAACAATTCTTGGTATGATCCTAAAAAACTACTGTTGACCCTTATTTAGGGCTACTAACACACCTTCTTCTGAGATGATGTGCACCAAGAAGTGTACCTAGTCAATCCAAAAATGTCCCTTGGATAGCTTGGAATATAACCAATGCTTTATAAGTGTACTCAAGACAATGTCAAGATATTGAGAATGATGATCATGTGTCTTGGAGTACAAAAAGATGTCTTCCACCAAAACCACCACAAAAATGATCCAGATACGGATGGAAGATCATGTTCATGAAGGATGTAAACACTATAGGTAAATTTTTCATCCCAAACAACATTACGAAAAACTCATAAAGGCTATACCTTCTTATGAAAGATGTTATTAGTATATATAAAAATCGTACTCTCAACTGATGATACCCCAATCTGAAGTTGATCTTTAAAAACACAAAACCCCCCTTCAACTCGTCAAAAAAATCATCGGTAATCGGAAAGGGATATGCATTATTCATAGTCATTTTTTTTATCTTCTGATAATCAACACACAAGTGTAAACTCCTTTCATCCATCTTTGAAAACCAAAAAGTGATCTGTAAAGTGAAGTAATCCGATGGATAAATACATTATACTCTAATTCTTCTAAATGGGCCTTGAGCTTTTGATGCTCAGTTAGTTCCATTATTTATGTTGGAAGAGACACTGAATCTTCCCTTGGAATCAACTTAATAGTAAATTCAACATCTTTCTTAGGTGGTTTCCCTATGAAGTCTTTAGTAAAGACATCTTAAAATAGGTTCACTATTGGTGGAGGGAAATATTTCCTAACACCGCCATCATGGAACAAATGACTAGAAACATGGGCTGTGAGCTATCACAGTTGCTGAGTAATTAGCCTCGCTTAGCCTTCCTGGATATCCCACTCACCATGATGAATTTCCTGATCACCCGTAATATATGTAAATGTAACCCTCCAATAGTAATAGTCAATGTGTGATCAGTAAGTAACTATTCAGTACATATCCATAATTAGGAAGATTCCTATCAAATCAAGAACATAGAGATCCCATAGGAATTGATATTCCCCTACCTCTAGTAAACATCCCTTGCATAGATAGATATATCTAGACCATACTTCCAACAATGCATCCATAGTCATAACACCTCTCACAAAATCCACCTCCAGGATCAAACCATTAACATGTTTTTTTGATATAATGGAATGAGGGAAACAAGTTTCAAACAAGTAACTAGAGAATGTAGAAGATACTATAATAGTACCCCTCACTGTCGATGGGCCTACCTCGCTATCCACATGTCTAGGCTATAATGCATATAACTATGTTGCCCCTCTTCCTAATGATGTTGTCTAACTCCATTATGTACCCTCACTCTACTGATGTGAGGGTTCCTACCCAGAAGCACCATGTTTAGTACCTCTACCATCTTAGCCAGCAGAACTCCAACTACCCACCCGATGTGGAACATAAGATCCTCTTCCCACACTTTGTCTCTACCCAGCTATTCCTTCAATACCAGTCTATGGCTGCGACTTGCAAAATTTGTGTAGATGTCCCATCTTTACACAAGATCGAATCTCTACTCTTGGTCATGAAAAATGTCGACTATAGTGTCCCATATTTCTACACTAAGGATAGATCACCCAACATGTTCCTATCCCACAAACCCTCATATTTTTATACTCATCTTCCCACTACCTTGGATCAAATTGATATAATGGAACTTCCTACTCTCGGATGTCGCACCACATTATAGTCAAGTAACAACTACCTATCCAACTCTAGAAGCCTCCCTCAGCTTCCCTTCATCCACCACTTCCATAAATTTCTTAACCTGAAGATATTCACTTGGTACTTAATCTCACACTGAAGTGCATCTTAATTTTTTTTCGCCATAACTGCCTATTCTCAAACAAATGATTGTGAAAATCATTGTAGATTTGTGTACCATCTAGCATAGTTCATCACCAACATGCTCCCCTATGTCATATGTATGAACTAAATTACTTTATCTTCTCCCAGCATCTCTAGATAAAAGTGCTCCAATAAACTCTCCAAGAAGTCCTTCCATAACATACTATCAGTCTCTCCAGTTCACGTCTAAATGTTCCCCCAACCCTTCGATAAACCCCATAGCATATAAGTAGTTTATTTGAATCTCCTCTCAGCTAGAGTGTCTAGGTGATCAAACCTTCTTAGTCTCTTATCTACCATTACAAAAATAGTAAGACAAAGAAGAAGAAAGAAAAATGGACCTTTGATACCACGTTGTAATGTCCCGACATGGAAGCCACTCAATAGTGCCCGGATCCGGTTCTCCAAATGGCTTCAACCAACCCTTTTCATATGATAGAGGTTGTAGACTAGTAATGAGGGTTTGGTAATCCATTAATGGGGGGAGTATACCCTCATTTGTTATAGTAAAACCCCAGTATATGTAAATAAGAAATAAAAAATTCTCACGTAACCAGGAAAATACTCTTTTTTCTGAGATAACCAAACATGAAATACAATACTCAACTAAAAGGGAAAACATTCTATGTCAATATAAATGTCATGTGTTGATAATTAAACTGAATGAAAAGACCCTATGTCCTCCCAAGTGGGTTCCAAATAGTGTCAGGTTCCCTCCACTAATATCCATCCCAAATCATACACCTATCCTTGGGCCTTTTCCATTATCTAGTCCCACAAAAATATATTCTATTCGGGTACCGAGCAGGAAACTCAAATAGGGTGTGAGTACAACATAGTTGGTCACCACCAACAATGTCTAGAAGAGTTCTAGTCAGTAGATAGTGCATCTAGTTCTACAAAGAACTAATTACAATGGAATAATAAATTTTTTATCACATTTTAATTTATTTTCATCTAACTACATTAACTCGAGGGTTCCCAAGGATACCCGTACCTCAGCACTTACTTTATCTTCTACCAGATCCCAAAGTGTTCCCTAGGTAATATCGTATCTTAATACTTGATTATTTATAAGTCTCAATGTATTAAAAGGTGTTATGATATCTCAACACCTGATTTGACTCAAGCCAGAGTTTGAAAATTCTCATGTGAGGCCATGAATCAGAGTTCCATTATTTCCATTCTCTAATTTCACATTTATAATCCGCCTTGACAAAATCACCAATATCAAAATTATGTAAGTAAGATGAACATGTCACTATTCTTACCACTCCCAAGAATGAACATGTTCCCATTCTTTTTACTCATAAGTATAATGATCGTTTTACCATGTATACTTCACATTTGAATGACAATATTCCCATTCTCATAATCATAAATATTATGACCTTTTTACCATTTTTACTTCTCAATTTAGAATAACCATGTTAATATTATTTATCACCTAATTAGTTTACCAATTAAATATCCACCCCGATCTAATTACTAATTCAACTATTAGTTAAACACATCAATTCCATTAGTTAACCCAACAATTAACTATGTGCATTAGACCATTTATTTATTTACAACCATCACAATTCATTTTCCATAATTAATTTTCCAGAATTAATTATCTCATTCAAATGACCACTCTAAAAAATTATACCATAATTTATTATATATATCACATTATCAAGGAACATAATTATTCCCCAATTAATTATATCAACCTAGCCAATTTGATATCTCATAATTAATTTCCCAATTAATTATCTTTATTACAACCCCAATATATTATAAAAAATTTCCCCTAATTAATTATCTAATAGTTCAGCCCCATAGACTCATGATTAATTTCCCAATTAATCACCTATTTCAATAAAGCTTTGATAAATAAATTGGTTAATCTAATTAACCCATTTTAAGAAAAGAAATTGCTAAAGGATACTAATAATTTATCATTTTTTCATATAAATACCATTTAAAAAACTATGAGAATTATATTTAGACCATCTAACTAGGTTAGTTGATGACTTGTTTCCCAATATAAATCTCCGAAATCCGAGCAGCACAATGACGCTGATAAATGTTCTATATCTAAATACCGAAACAAAAAACAAGATCAAGGACATCAAAATCTCATAAATGTAGATCTAGATATGCAATCCTAGATCTTGATCTCACAACATAGATTTAGATATAAGAAAATAGAGGATATATTCCAATAAAATATTAGGGAAATATATAAGAAGAACGAGAGAAGCATTAGAATGAAATCCACTTATCGAGAGAAGAGATGATCTTTAATTCGAGCATTCAATCTCGAAAGATGGTGTTTATAAGGCCTTAGAATCCCTATGAGTTGATGGGAGGACATTAATTTACCCATATGAATATAAAATATAGTTTTAGGGCCACATAATAGGGTAAAACCATTAAAAACCTAAAAAAGAGTGAGATCTACAATTTTAGGATCTCACAATTGGCTCGTGCATAGTTTAGTCGCATAGTTAGACAGACCACGTGCTAACCGTGCGTTATCCAATGGTTCATGGGGGAACATGACATGGATACCTTGCATGGCCTCTCAAACCATTTTCAAACCATGTCGAATCTAAATCCTAAAAAATAAGATGGTACACAGTTTCTCTTAATCAGCCGTACAATTTCTTCAAATCGTACACCAACTGTGCACAATCTCTTATCTCCAAGATTTTCCTAGACGTCAACTAAACACACACCAATCCATTACTCTAACCAAAGGTACTTAGGTTAAAAAAATATACCTAAAAATGCACCCATAATAATCTTCAGAAAAGGTTGGGACCCTACAGATACCTAAAAATGAAGGTTTCTTAGCTCAAATGATCATAAATAAAGTAAAAATTGATGACATGACTATTGTATGAGAGTATACTGATTTATTTTTTGATGAAATACCTAGAATCACCCTAGAGATTGTGGTTGAGTGTTTAATAGATATCATACCTGGTTCTATGTATATATCAAATAGTTGTTATATAAATGGTCTCTTTGAGTTATAATAATTAAAGAAAAAACTGTAGAAGAATCAGAATAAGGGATTTGTACACCCAAGGGATTTCCTTTCTGGTAGACTTGTTATTTTTGTTAAAAATAAGGATTAATCAATTCACCAATGCATTAACTATCATGAAATTAACAATACCATGATCATGAATGAATATCATTTTCTATATATTGATGATTTTTCCAATCAACTATTAGGATTTCAATATTTTTGTATGAGTGACCTTTGATATCGATATCATCGAGTGAGGGTTAAATTAAAAGATATACCCAATATTATTTTCTACATAAGTTATAGATACTAAGAATTTATATTGACGCCATTTGGTCTTACAAATTCTCTTTATATATTTATATAATTTTATGAATTGAGACTTTAAATATTACCTAGAAAAATTTATGATAGTCTTGATTGATGACATTCACATATATTCTAAGTGTAAGGAAGAACATGAAAATAATTTGGGATTTTTTGTGAGAAAATTATAGAAGAATAAATTATACACCAAGTTTAGAAAAGTGTTTATTTTAGTTTTAAATATTATACTTCTTAGCTCATGTTATAATCAATGAGGTTATATATGTAGACACATCAAATAAAGATGTAATTGAAAAATATATGATATTACATTTATGAATAAAATGTAATGTTTTTTAGATTACCTATACACTACTATCATTTTATACAAAAAATATTAGGAGTATCCAATTAAATAATTATGTTGAATTAGAAGGGAGTTATGTTCCTCTAATAAATTTAATGTGCGGAAAGATTCATTGATATTAATAAGATATTGGTCACGGTTCATGTGCTTGGACTACACTACATCAGAGAACGTTTTTTATTATAGAGTGATTCTTCATTGAAGGGTTTGGTAAGTATTCTTTTATATAATGAGAAGTTAATTTCTTATGCATAATGGTAATTAATGAATCATGATGATAACTACCCAACTCATGATCTAGAGATAGTGACAATACTCATTTCCTTGAAAATTTGAGAGCAACCACTATATGGAGAGTAGTTTTATATTTATACTAACCATAAGAGCATAAATCATACATTCATGCAAAATATCTAAATATAAACCAAAGTAGTTTGTTATCACCGATCAAGTGCTATGAATACTCAATACACTACCATATTATGAATTCAAACAAGGTGTCGATTCCCATAGTTGAAAGGATCATTCTATTTTACCAATGATAAGGATTAAAAAAGATTCAATACTCATGGATTTATAATGAATTAATCTTTAAATCATAAGAGAAAGATAAAATTACTATATTTACAAAATGATTTCTTAACAATACATTCACAAAAATATCAAAGAATCCCAGGACAATGACATGCTACTATAGAAAAATACTATCAGTATTCTGGAGTTCGGCCTTGATAAAGATATTGTTATATGGTTTTAAAATTGGATATGATTCCCATAAAAAACATAACTGAAGAAGGAAAATTTGAATGAATCTTATATGTCATATTTATCTTTTCATATAGGTATCTTGAATATGTTAAAATATCTAAAACAAATCATGTAGGGGGATAACATGAATAGAGAAATAAGAGAATACACATCTCGATGGTAGGTATTATATTAAGTTAAGGGTGAATAAAAAATTCTAAGGGTATAATGCAACCATTAACTATAACAACATGGAAATATTGAATCATTTCCATGGATTGTTTTGTGGGACACCGTGAAATAACTATGGTTGGTATCATCATTTGGGTTTTAGTCAATCGACATACAAATTCATCGCATTTTATCACCATCAAGGAAGACTTATCCCTTAAAAAACAGTCCATGATATACATAAGAGAAGTAGTAAGACTGCATGGGGTGACACTTTCCATTGTATCTGATTTTGAATCAAGGTTTACCTCATTATTTTAGAAAAGTCTCCAGAAATTAATAGCGATAGAGTTGAGCTTTAACATTGCTTATCACACTCGGAAAAATGGTTTGTCTAAGAGGGCTGTCTAAACTCAAAGGGATATACTGAGATATTTTTCAATGGAATTCCATGGATGTTGGGATCAAAACCTTAACTTCTTATAGTTATCATTTAACAAATATTTCTATTATAGCATTCAGATAGAACCATATAAGGCTCTTTAGTAGAATATATGTAGGTCCCCAACATATTGGGATGAAGGTGGAGAGAGAAGATCTATAGGTCTCCACCATACCCAAGAGATGATGGAGAAGGCTCAAACCATTCATTATCATATGAAATAATCAAAAAGTAGATAGAATATATAAAATGATAATCATATAAGAGATATAGAGTTTGATTTTGGAGGCAAGGTATTCCTCTAGGCATGTCCATGGAAGAAAGTTATGAGATTCAGGAAGAAAGGAAAGCTGAGCCTTTGGTACATAGATACCTTTGAGATCCTTGATCTTGTTGGGGCAGTATCTTATCAATTATCACTACCACCCAAACTCTCCCAAGTACATTATGTATTTCTTATATCACTTTTGAGGAGGTATATATTGGACCCATCACATGTAATAAATTAATAATCCTTTTAAGTGGAATATAATCTCTTAAATGAGGAACAAACATGGAAAACTATAGATAAAATAAATAAGGTGATGGATAATGAGAGAACTCATCTTGTTAAATTTCTATGGGGGAATTATGATTTTGAAGAATCTATTTGGGAAACTGATGATATAATGAGAGAAAATTACCCTCTTATTTTCCCTTGTGTAATAATGTTTCATGGATAAAATACTTTTAAGGGGGTATAATGTAATGGCACAAAATTATTGACTTTGTAGAATAGATGTTATGTTGGACAAATTTTGATATATAATACACCTAAAGAAACAAATGGAAGCATGTTAAGATAAAATTATTAAAATATCATTAATAATGACTAATATCCTAATCCACTAAATATTTAGAACCAAAATAATTAAAATGAGTTAATTTTGAAAAATTATATTTTTAATAAAGTCCATTTTCTTCATATTATGTATTTTTTTTGAACGATATATTTTTTATTTTAAATTTTATAAAAAAAAATTAATTTTTTAATTACTCATATCAAAATTTACTTAGTATTATTTTTTGAGTTTTTTCACTAATGGTTTGTTAGTTATTTATTTTATTATACTCCTTATAAAAATTAGATATATCCAAATTTATATAATGAAATATATATCATTATTGTAAAAAATCTAATTTTATTAATTACACACCAAATATCCTGTAAAAATATGATATTTTGAAAATAAATGTATTTTATATAGAGTATATGACCCACAACACTAAACCTAAATAAAAAATGATATATTATTATTTAAATTTTATTTTTATAAACCTACTATTAAATTTATGGGTATTAATAAGATTAAATTAATTATTAAATATATAAAAATATCATACTCAATATAAAAGTGTTCAAAATTTTTAAAAAATAATCACTCAATTTTTAATAGAGTCATTTTAGTCTTAAAAAACATATATTTTCATCAAAAATGTTTTTTTCATTTCATTTGAAAATATTACAATTTTTTTTGGAAAATTTAAAAAAATTGTAATATAAAATGAGTATAATTTTTAATATAATCATATCGGAATTAAATCATTAAGGAGTTTTGGTATCTTTAAAAAATGATTGATCTTTTGCTGATTATTGAAAATTACAAATTTTCATACACTATCATTTATTTACATTAAATCAAGAATTTTAAATGTACCATTATATTATGAATTTTGTCTTAAATTTAAATAGAAGGTATTTCACTTATAATAATCTGATGAATTTTATTTTAATTAACAATTTTCATAAATTTAGAATATGTTTTTTTATGTTTAAAAACATAGTTTTCTGAAAAAAATTTACGTGCATAAAGATTATCCATTTTAATTAATAAAAAAATTACCCCTATAAAGGAATGATTTAAATTAAATTTATTGAATAAATATTTTTTATTATGAATTTAAATTCATATAATTATGATTTCTAGTCATAGAGTTAATATAAGAACACATATTTCTTGAAAAATGATTTTTCCTAGAAAAAAACATTTCAATGACTTTTAAGGAATTATTATAAATTGAATTTCTTCCACTTATATAGGTTTAATATGGTCAAATGTAATGAATAATTTTATTGAGCATAATTAATATTATATAATAAGGTTACCTTATTTTCTGATCATAATTATTGTCAAAAAAATTATCTTTATTGTAAAAGGTAAAATGGTGTTGACCTAGGTTAAATCTAAGTGATAAAAAAACCAATTTTAATATTAATTACTATTGTATGAATTTATTTTTGACTCTTAGGACATTATTATTTATATTTACCTATTTATGGGACACTTTTTCAGGAAAGTAACCTATATAATAATTTATTTATGGTAAAAGATAAAATGTATCTCTCTTATATTTAAATGTATCTCATGTGTTGACATTGAGAAAAAAGAAGTGAATAAATATTAATATATTCAATAATAATGATATTATTTTCATGATGATAATTTATTTATAATTTATAGTTACTATATAATTACATTAACATCTTATAAAACCCTGACATCATATTTATTCAATTAATATAAATATAAAAATTGATTTTATAATGATTCTAAGTAATATAAAATGAATGAATTATTTTTTAACACAGAATTTGTTGATAAATATAATATTTTATATAGGTTTTAATGGAATATACTCAGATTTATTTGGTTTGATGTTGTTTTCAAAGTCAAATTAAATGAATAGTTCAAAAAATGAGAATAATGTTATTCTATAATAAATAATATTTTTTAAAATGATTTAATATTAATCAAAATAATATCTTCAACCAATATATAGGTATATTTCTTTGAATATCAACTATTATTCATTAAATTTTCAATTTTACTTTTATGGTAACTATATTGACCGCTAAAAAGTAAAAACTTTAATATTATTGTAATTATCAACACGGATAACCCTTGATAAAAATAGAGAAGGGTGAAAACATCCCTATTGTTTTTTAAAATTTTATTATATTAATGTATTTAGAGTCACTATAATATTATATTTTAGTATTATGAACTTTGGATCATTTTAATCTAACACTTGATTTATGTTAATTTATTTCTTTAAAAAATTCCATGAGCGCCCCTCCCCACTATTATATAAGGGCTCCTCCTCTCCTATTTTGGTCAAACATTAGAAACATTTTTTTCGCTTATTATACTTACCCAAATAATTTATTGACATAACTCAACATTTCATAGAAGCATTTTATAATAAAACCAACCTAAGAAATATTTTGGTGTAAACTATAAAAAGATGTCTGATAAAGTGTTATAATTATTAGTCAAGTGATTTAATTTTTTTGTTCTTCTACATCATTAAAAGCTACTTAAATGATGAATAAATGATAAAAATTTTATATGTAATATAATGATATGTTATAATGCTAATTGAATAACTTATATCAATATCCTCATCCATTAAGTTTGAAACAACACCATCATTTTTGTGTACATCAGACTACCGCCTCACGAACCGATGTAATTTATTATCCATGACTTATTATTACATATGGTTGTAATTATTAATTTAATAAATGTATATATATTTTATAAATTAAATTTTAATCATTATAAAAAGTTTAAATAACATTTAATTTCTAATATTTCCATGCACTAAAAAATGATAACGTTGTTCGCGCCTATGTGAGGATGACCACCTATATGAAGAGTTGTGATTCGTTCTTCATCACCACATCACATAGATGATATATATAATTATATTTAATGAAATAACATGGAATTTATTTTATTATTATAATTATTTAAATATAAATTAATAATTACCTTCTTTTTATATTGATCGTCAAAAAAGGAAACGTTACTCAAGTGTATGTCCGACATTATGGCTTCATGATTATAACCCAATTCATTTTTCCTAACCATATTTAATAATTTATATAGAAGTATAATTGATATAGAAAAATTATTATTATTCCATGATTATTATTCTATATGTGTTGAAATAATTAATACATTTACTATAGTTAACCAACCTAATTCATTTTTGTCATATGAGCTGAATATCATCAAAACATTCAATGTGAACTTAATTGATTATGTAATTGTATATAATATGGTATTAAATAAAATATATGGTATAATGAAACTGAAAATGTTTATTAATAATGTAAATATTTAAAATAATCATATTATTTATGAATATAAGGAACATTTGTGATGATTCAGCCTTGTGGAAAGGGACTTTATTATTAAAATCCCCTTTTAAAGTCTCACATCCAACTCATTTTCTTTCATGTACATGTTCTTAAAAATGATTCAAGAAAATATTTTTTTGTTAATAAATTTATTATAAAGGTTATTTTTTACCATATATTACTATCTTTAAATTTTTTTTGAAAAGTAAATTTTTATGGTGTTATACAAGGGAAAATTTTACTTAAAACATAATTTTAAATATTTTCATGAATTATTTTCTAAATATTTCAGTTTCATGATCATATTTTAAATTTATTTTATGGATCTATCTATATATACATGAATTAATTATAAATTATATTTCACTTAACATTTTAATTTCTTTAAAATCTTTTCATAAGGAATATTTTTTTCTTAATTTTGTAGAGAACATTTTGATAGTCCTTATAAATAAAAAAAGGAATACTCTATTTTATCATATATGGGGTTAAATGTTTATTATTTGACCAAAAAAGTATTTTATTTTTGTATCCCATAATAATTTTCATTGTATTATTCAATGAAAACCCTATTTAATTTTTTTTAGAAATGTTAGTTTTAAATATTTGGTTTTCCTAGAAAGGGATATATCAATATATGGAAATGATATCTTATGGGGGGAAAGAATATTTTGAAATCTATTTTATTTTATGTGTTATGATTATGTTATGGTTCCAGAGAATTTATGATAATAGTGGGTTGTTATATCATAAATAAAAGATGAGTGATTACATGATATCCCTCCAATTCATTGGGTAAATTTTTTATTAGATATTGATAGTGAAGGTTATTCCATTTGTAACTACAAAGGTTATTCCAATAGTAACCATTAAGGTTATTTATGTGTAATAAAAATATGAAAATTATTCCATAAGTTACTTACATGATTTTTTGTCTATGGTTGTATACAAATATTATGATTTCTTAAGGAAGGTTAATAACCATTTTTTTAAAAATGAAAGTATTTTCTACTAATTAGGGGTGAAAAGGATAACTTTTTGAAAATGTTTTCATGAAATTTTCATGATTGTAGATAAAAAATTACAATTTATAATTTTCTTTTAATAATTATTATGAAATGATTTATGAAAAAAATTTGTTATTAGAGATTATTTTAGGAGTGGGAAAAATATTATTTGATCTCAAAGTTTATTATATTAATGGAAAACTCTTTATTATGATCTCATGGTTTAAAAATGACTAATGGGTTTCTTATTTTTATATAACATAATATGATATTTTTATTTATATAAATATCATTAAAAAAATCATAGGGTTTTAATATTGTTATAAATAAATAAGAATTCAAGTTGAAGATCATGAAGATTTTACATTAACATAAAACATGTTTCTTTTAAAATGATTTATATTGTGGAAAAAATGGGTACTAATCAGAAGTGTCCAATATGTAAAATATGTTTTTGATCTATGAGTTATAAAATAATTAGGTAAAAAACTAATATTTAAAATTTCAATGAAGTTTTAGAATGTGAATTCTTAACTGATTCTCAATAATAAGTTATTATATAAGGTCAGGTCCTTATAGTAGGTATTAGAGAAACAATTTAATATCTTTGGTGATAATGATGTTTTTATGCGAGGTTAACTTATGATTTATGTATACCATCATGGGTTTATATATTTAAGGTTGATCACATGATTAAAATCTTATAAACCCCTTTTTAGGTTTATGTGATGGGACTCTAAGGTGATTACTAATATGTAAGATGAAATTTTATGGGATTTAAGTATATATTACCACTTGGGTTAGTTTAATGGATTATTTAAAAATAATTCTATTAAATGTTTTGGTATTTAAGAACAATGTTATGAGATAACATTTTAGAATAAAATAATCTTAAATTTTGATGTTATTATGGTTGTTCTTTAGGATTTTAAGGTTAATGTAATGTATAATTTTTATGGCTATTGTACCTACAAATAAAATTTTCATTTTAACATGAAATAATTCATACCATATTTTAGTGTTGTTATTTTCTATATATTAAATATTATTCATCAAGATGAAAGTAAAAGGATCTTAGATAACATTATTATCCCTTCTAGAATATTTAATAATCACTGTCATGGAAAAATCATTCTAAAATGATTTTGAAATATTTTGAAACATCCAAATCACCTACACAGAATTGTTTTATCTATCCAAATCCTTTTTATTTTTTAAATATTTGGATCATGGTATTTATTTTATTTTATTTCAAAAAGTTAACACATCCATCTCATTTGGTAAAAGAAATAACCCTAAGGACTATACTATTTTTTTCTGGATATAAAAACTTTATGGTGAAAAATATAGGTGATATTAATAGCATAAAAGGATACATAGATTTTTTGATTTTGGGAATGGAAGATATTATTATTTTAAATGTATAAAACATCAAAGGGTGGATATTGACGAATCATTAGTTTATATTAGATATCTTTTATTTGAAGGTGTAACGTATTAAGGGATTAGATGACAAATAAAGATCAATCATTTTAGAATATTGTTGAATAAATGAGAAGTTATGTATTGAGTTTTCAGAATTATGATGTTATGTTATTTTATCACTAATATCCTAATATATTCAAAATATTATTAGAATAATGAAAAAAAAGATTATTCTATAGTAGGTTTTGTATTCAATGTTTGAATCATTTTTTAGATAGAATAAATACCTTTTAAAAGTGGTGTATTGAAAAATATATAACTTTTGAGAGACATTTATTGAGTCTTAATAGATTTTTTAAGTATATGTAACCTTTTATTCTAACATGTGTTTAATTAAAGTTCATTTAAATGATAATTTCATTAAATTTTATGGATATAAGTTTAATTGTATTCATAACCTTATGATTTTATATGATATTTGATGAGTAATATTGTTTTTATAGGTGTTAATCATATTTATTAGCCAATAAAAACACATATTTTGATTACATTTTAATGGTATTAAATGTTCATTTTTGATCTTATGGTCCTGAGCTAGTGGATTTAAATTTTGAACATCCATTCTCATCATTTGTGCACTTCATGCCTAATATTGACCAATTTAGGCCCAATGTTTCATCTGATTTTAAAGAATATAATTATCCATATTTTAATTCGATATTTTGGGAATGGATGTAAAATTAAATATGAACATTTTTAATTCAGGGATCAATGGAGGGTTCATAAAGGATGATGAGGATATTTGGCGATGAAAGGAAACAATTTTGGAAAAGGGATATTGTATATCATCCCAGTGATGAGAATGTGGGGCCCACAACAAAGGCCCAAATGATTCCCAAATTTCATGGGAGGCTAGAATAAATATATAGGAGAAAATAAATCTTCTGGATCTAGTGCTAATTCGTCCTACATGGTGGTGATTATGGCGGCCGAAGTTGAAGATGCAATTCTGGTCCAGATTCTGCGGCCCAGAAAAACAGCCCACCATTTAACTCATATCTCTCTAACAGATTATTATTTTTGGCTGAAATTTTACAAGATGTTATGGGAAATCCGGGAATTAATTTAAGTATTTTATGGACCACTCCAATTCAGCCTTCTAGAAGGACATTTCGGTGGGTCTTTCTGGTGGATGCAAGCTGGATTCCATTTCGGGGGAAGAGTGGAAAAGTCACATCTCCATTAATTGACCACCCACCTTTCCAAAAAAAAATTAATTAAAGGCACATGAGATGATGGGGGCTTGGCCAAAGACTTCGAAAATGTCTATTTAAGGCAGTAGTGGTGGAGGATTTGAAGGATCTTTGAGCTTTGTTTTGATTGTAATGTTATTATGCCAAATTGTCTTTGTAGCATTTTTCCTTCTCATGCAAGTTGTTCGAATCACATTAGTTTTCAATAAAAGTTCTTCTTATTATCTTTTTCTATTCTTATTCATATCAGATAGATACTGTTTATTTATGTTTTGAACTTTTTCTCACCAAACCTTATGATTTTGTTCACACAACGGTGGTGTGATCTTTATTCCTGAGTTTTTACTACTTTAATTCAACCCTCGTAGGTCTACTTCCCGCTTCCGTTGAGAACATGTTATCAATGGAGGGATAGATATTTTATGGGTTTATCCAAGGGGGTAGGAAGGGGATGGATTGGATGTTATTTATCACTCTATAAATGTTATTAATTTATTTTATTTGAGTTTCTTTCATTAAGTGATTTTCTCTCTTCCTCTTCCTTATTGAATTTATTCTCCCCACTTTTATGTGCTAATTATATTCTTTACCTTGGAGTGCTCATGAAAATGATCCTAAAAGTGTATAGGAATTTAGTTTGTGTTTGTGGTGGTGTTTAATCAGTAGGTGAAGAGGTTAGTTTGAATTCATTTCATGAATTCTTCTCAAGTTAATGAAATTGAAATTGTAAAAGAAAATGATAATTCTTCCAATCCACCCCGAGCAATAACCTAGGATCACCTCATTTTCTCATTAATTGAATTCAAATAGATAATTTAGTGATTTTTTAAAACCATATAAAAGAAACCCTAGTTGGCCACTTCATATCCAAAAAACCATCTCTTTCCATTGAGTGTATAAAGGTTCTTCTTAGGCCTCTGAGAATACAAAAACCCAAGCTGCACTGCAAGCGTCCACATTAACCTTAGAACTTGGGTAAATTTGGGTGATAACAAATTTGGACACCATTTCCGAGGACCAAGTAAGTTTCTTAGACCAAAAACCTTCTTTTATTACCCCTATTATTCTATTGTCACACAAATTATCATATCTTTTCCCTTTATCGCTTTTTTTTCTTTTCGCACATGTCCACCTACACCCATGATAACTCAAACAGATTAGTTAGGGTGGAATCTCTTAGGATAGGGTAGTCAAGTTCATCTAAGCGATTGTTTACATTTGATCAAAATATTCTTGAAACTCTAAATTCACAAATTAATACAAGTCCAATGGAGGTTCGTCAAAGAAATAAAATGGTAAACCCTGTGGGTGATCAAATGGGAAACCCAAACCATGAAGCTCCAAACATAGGGAATGTGGTCGAACAAACCATAAATGACTACCTCACTCCAGCATGGACCAATTACCCCTTATGAATTAGACACAATTACCTAGGATATGACAACTACATCTTTAAACCCCATGTCCTAAACCACCTTCCAACATTCCATGGAATGGAGTCTGAGATGCCCTACCTTCAGATTAAGGGGTTCAATGACATTGTAGAGACCATGTGTGCCCCACATCAACTTGAATCAGCTAAAATGAGGCTATTTCCCTTTCTATTAAAGGATAGATCTAAAAATTGGCTGAACAAATTGAGACCATCATCCATCAACTCTTGGGACCAATTACAAAGGGAATTATACAAAAAATACTTTCCCCGCCACAAAACAATAGCAATTAAAAAGAGAATCCAATTTTTTTTTGAAAAAGAGGGAGAGTAATTGTAACACCTCGAACCCAGCTACCCAGAGTCGGTGCATTACTTCGTAACATTGGCAGGATCACAGAAGATCACGTCTCGATAGACCAATTAGTTTAGTATCCTTGGAAACACTAGATACATTCATAAGTCTTACATTACATCATAAAGTAAAAAACTACAATTACAAAGTCTCCATAGTCCACACTCATATCTTCTTCTGACTATCCCTACAGGTCATTCACAAAATACTTCTTCACATCCTGGAAAATATTAAAACATTGAAAGGGGTGAGCTCAGATGCTCAGTAAGGATAAAAATATCGCGGAAGCTTTGATAAATAAAAATTAACATTTAAGGACATTTATAACTAAAACAAAAGCCTTTTTAAACTTGATCTTCAGCATAATATGGAAAAAATAAAATAAAATAATTCCATTTACTTACTCACATGGATATTCTACTAGTCGAATAATCACATGCAATATCAATAACCACTTTCATAATGATGGAATGCATAATGCCAGACTATCATAACCACGTAGCCAAGGCCTCGTGCCAAGACTACAAATAAGATTTTTTCAAGGCGTCGTGCCAAGACACTATTTTGTCTCATGAGACCTACTGATGCATCGAGGAGCTATAGCGGGCTCCACCCGTCACTTATTAACTCCAATGCATTCCTCATATGAATAGGTTTAAACATATCATAAACCATAACATAATCGTATCACATAAAACATGCATAAAGGAAACATAACATTTCCACATTTTAATCACAAGATATCAATACAACACATTGATGTAATAAAAACACTTTCAAAACCATTTTCAATACTAAAATTAAAGAAAATTAAAACTTTGTATTTATTTTTAATTTAAAAAAGCAATGGCTTGTAGAGGAAGCCGAAACTCAAATAATGGTCACAGAGGAAGAGAAGTCGTTGTCGCCGCATACGTACAACAAAAACATTCCCTTTTGTTTTTTAGTAAAATACTTCTTATAAAAAAAGTTTCCTTTTGGATAAACGTAAAAGTCAAAGGGGTTTATACACCGTATAAAAGAAAGTTGTGTATAAAACGAAATATGCCTCAATGAAAGAAGATTGAGACGAAGTCCCTTACAAAGATCATTTTTAAAATAAAATAGATATATTATGTGTATTCACTATAATTAAACATAAATAATGTACAAATAAAAGATATGAGATAATAATATCATGACATAATTTGAAAGTAGGAGATTAACCCAAAGAATGGAAATTGGGTTAAGAAATTTTCTCACCTCGTGTCCGACTTGACTCAATCGATCTTTAACCTCCTCAATAATAATCTAGAGTTAATTTCTATTTGCTTAAGAACCTTTTTCATGTTCCTTAATCATTTTGTATCACTTATTACCTTGTTATGAACATTACGTAATTATTTAAGTTTATAACGGTCATTTTGTCGATCTTTGGTACTTGAATCAAAAATAAACTTCTTATAATTACAAGTTGTTCACGTGGAGAAATATCCATTATATCCAGAATTTATTTCATGATTTAGATATCATATATATCATATATATCTAGTATATACATGCATTTATAATATTACATAACATTTAGAGGTAAGAAATGAAATGCACCGTTCATGGAGACGGTAAGTCGTACGTACGCATGAGCGCTACTTTCATTTCTATTTCATATTTAATGGAATGAAATTATAATTATATAAAGTTATAATATAATTATAGTGTAATATAATGTATAATACCATTTACTCCATCCTTTATACATCCCACATATGGCATTAACGATTCAAATCACTTTGAGGGGGCGGTAGTCCGCACTTCCTAAAATGAAATTATCGTGTTTACCCATAATCGAAATCATAAAGTATGCCGTAAATGTGAAATACAGAAGCATAAGGAAAACATAAACATAATATATACATTAGATATGAGAATAGTTTCATCAAAATGGCCACCATTATAGGTGTTAAAAGAATATTGAACAATCATCGTTTCGTGAGGCAGTATTTCACCACCCACACAAATAGTATGTTATTTAACCATTAGACGAAGGTGTGTGTAAGTGTAAACCAAATAATTATCATAACAAAATACTAGTATATTTTAGATACTATTTTTGTTACAAAATAAAGGAATAAAAGAGTTTAATGGGTTGGAGAAGCAAAATAAAACAAAACAACATTAGAGAAGACATTACCTTAAAATCGGGTAACTCTTTTTGATTTGAGCCAAATGCTTCCTTGGGAAGAATTCTGCCGAAAGTGAGGATTCTAGGAGCAAGAGAGGAAAGTGGAGAGAGTATCTGGGCAGATTTTGGCTGAGACAAATGGATTGGAAGGTGTGAATAAGGATGTAGTGGTGGGGGCCTTTTATAAGAGGAGAGGAGGGGAACTCTTGGAACTCATGAAATGTTACATTATTATGATATGCTTCTCGGATTCTAAAGGTCCCAAAATGATATATTTCGAGGATAATGTGATACGGGTTATAAATATACTCATCGAATAGGTTTCTGACAAGTTTATGCCTTAGATGTTACATTATCCTTTCATTTTATTTAAATCGTTATTTAATGAGGTAATCGCTGCATCATCATTGTGTCATAAATAATTTATTTTATTTAATGTCTAAAAATTATAAAACAATATCATGATTTAGGAAATTGTTTTAGCTTTATAATGAATATTTATAGTCAAATATATGACTTGTATAACCCCATTTAATTTTTTTTAGTAAAACAACTCATGTTTGTAACATTTTTATTTTAACATTAAATAAAAAGGTTTTTTTGTCATTTTCCTACCAAAGTGGCTCCATGGGGTCCCCAAGTTGACCCATGGATTGTCTTGGTCGGCCCTGACACATAAAATAGGGGTAGGACAAGTGTAAAGGTATTTTAATATTTTTATAATATCATTTTTACCTTAAATTTCACTAATTACCTTTAATCGCGATTAATTAAACTTAAAAGTTACTATTCACCAAAAATTATTTTAATCCCATTGAACCACATTTTACATCCTAATGAAAACCATGTATGTCGGATTTTTGAAAATCAAATAAAAAATGTGGTAATGTTTCATTTAAATGAAAAATCAGTTTTTTAACTACCACTTAGTGGTTTCACTATTCATCAAAAATTGATGTTTTTCAGAACAATGCCAAATTTTCACCCTAAGCTATAATTGATATTCCGAATTCAAAAATTATGTCTATTTTAAAAAATTCCAAACATATAAATTGAATTAATTAATTTTATAACTAATTCCCGCTGTCACAACAAATAGCATGTTTTTAAGAAACAATATATATCAAAAGATTAGCAATTATTTATGTCTAATTTCAAAGTGAAATTAATTTTAATGACCACCATTAGAAAAATGGTAAAAATATATTCTAATTATAATTTAAAACCTATAAATAGTATAATTTATCACTATAAATTATTTTTATTAAAAATTTTGTTTTTAAGTATTTTTCACTATTCATAAAAAATTGGAAGTTCTCAGAAAAACACCAAAAAATCAACATAGGCTAATTTTGATATTCCAAATCCAAAAATGAAGTCCATTTTGAAATATAAAATATATATAATTTCAAAAAGTGGATATTACTAATCATAATGGCTATTTTGATTGGTCGCGGTGTGTTAGAATCTCGAACTTGTGTACAATGCAAGCTATTGCATTATTGAAAGAGAAGCGTATCATTGAAGCTCGGGGTGTTACATTCTCCCCTACTTCAATAAATTGCATACTCGCAATTTGATTTTTTTTTGAAAATAAAAGGTTCAAAATAGAAAATACCTTTGTAGAAAACCCACATCGGAAATAAGGTTAATAAAATTTATCCTTAATAAGAGGGAAATGGAAATAAAAAAGTCACCACCAAATTATGATCTCGATAAGGAGAACATTGGTGGAAATTAGAGACATATAATTGGAGGAAAAATCGTAAATATTTGTAGGGAGTGATTGAGGTCATCAATCACAAACAAGTGTAAAATTGAGGGCCTCAAAGCCTTCAATCTATGTTGATTTAAAATATTATCAGTTAAACAAGACATAAGTTATTAGGATAACACATTTTTTGTTTTAATATCCCTTTACTAAAGATTAATAATTAATTTATTCATAGAATAAGAGATAGGTATATATATATGCTTGGAAAGTAGAGCTTCAACCTATAACTAATTTCTACCACAAACTCATCTTTCACTCAAAATGATAATGGAACTCAGAAATATTATATTTATCCTAATCGTACAAGGTTCAAAGTATTAACACATACCATTTATATTAGGAAAACTATATTTTAATAAACAGGGACTTCCTGTAGGCTAGTGTAGGTAATAAAGGCCTGTCGCACTATGGTTGTGGGTTCGATTCCTGCAGCTTTGTCCGACGCGACGGGTTATGCCCCACCCTGCAGGTTGTCCTTTTCCTAAAAATATAGTATTATAATATTCCAAAAAATAATCTTCAGAAATGTTTTAACATTGAAAAATACTATTCAAAGTTCAACTTAATCCATCCCAACCTTTATAGTTATCCAAAATACCTCCATCTAGACTTTCTCTAAAATGTCCTTAAATTCCAAAATCAATTGCAACATTATATTCCCCAAACAAAGTAAGGTTTCTCTTATTGTCACATACTAAAAATATGATTACCTTCAGCATATTAAGACCTTAATGAAAGAAAAAAGTACTGTAGTACAATACTTATATATATCACATTATTTTTATAACCAGAATATAATCATTGAGTCCAAAAGCACCAATACATTAATTATTCCACTTCAACTGTAGTAACAGCATAATATTGGCCTTGATCCCTTGGCCTTTTCTGAGGTAAGTTTTTCTGACACTTAGGACATTCATTTGCATAATGCCCCATTTCCCTACAATTATAGCATTCAATAATGATAGCCTCTTTCTTTCCCTTGTAATCCCACGCCTGGTGACCTTTTTTCCCACATTTATAACAAACTCCCATTCCTTTTAGGCAAGTACAAGGGTGATTCTTCCCACAATTATCGCATAATGGAAAATAATTATTTCCCTTTTTCCCTTTATCTGTCTCTTGTTCCACCGTTCTCTTCTTCTCTTTCTTTACTTTATTGTCATAAGATTTAGAGAATTCCTTTTCTGTCTTGATAGAACACGATAAAATATCTTCGTACGATGAGAAGGATTGTGATACTAAAGCTTGACGGAGAAACGGTTTTAACCCATCAAAGAAACGATCAATCTTACTTCTTGGGTTACGTATATAATCTCAAGCATGTCTCGCTAACCTTGTAAAGTTGGCCACATACTTTGCGACATTCTCATCCTCCTTTTGTCTCAGACTCAAAAATTGCCTTTCCATATCTGCTTGATGGTCACGAGGAAAATATTTTTCTAAGAAAAGATCTTTGAACTCCCTCCATTCTATATTCGATACTTCATCAACTTCCTTTGTGTTTTGAATCAGCGACCACTATTGATCGGCATATCCAGTGAGGCGGTAAACTGCCATGAAAACCTTCTCCCTTTCTCTACTCCCCAAGGCATGGAATATTTTTTCTAAGGAGTTTATCCATTGCTCAGCTACTAATGGATTTGTACCCCTATTAAATGTTGGTGGTTGTTACCTCATGAAGCGGTCTAACATTGATCCTCCACGTTGCGGATCAGGGTGCTCCATACGAGTAAGGTTATTATTCATTACCGAAGTGAGTTGTCCCAGTATGGAAATAAGTTGATCAACACTAGTTGTATCTCCAGATCCACTATAATTATCTTGAGCAGTAGGGCAATCCCTACATGGAGTGTGTGCATTGATACGGTTTCCATTCCTTCCACTAGGCGCCATTTCAAAACAATGGCATAAACTAGATTAGTTTATGATTCAAAATACATAATTCCATACTTGTAAAATACTTAACATAAATTGTACTATTTATGGATATAATCCATAAAAATAAAAAAAAATTTATTTGAGGAAGTATATACTCATAACCCATCATAGTGGTTTGTAATGAAAATGAAAATTATCCTAAGCATATCCCCTGGGAGTGTCATAACCAAGAGTGCAGCAAGGCCCGTTGTCATGCACCAGTTCCCGTTCGAGTCTATATCAAAGCGGTGTTTTCAGGTTTTACCCCTAGGTACATCTGTGCCAGAGCCGCCTCTACCTGATCGTATCCAGACATGGATGTATTGCTCGGAAAACTCACAAAATCTCTACAACAACAAAAAACTAGGAAGTTATTATATACTAATCCTCAAAGTCTATCTTTGGGCTATGTGCTCTAATCAGAGTTTATCTAAATCTAGATTCCAAGGTTAGTACTAAACTACCTCTGATACCAACTGTAAAACCTCGACCCCAGCTACCTAGAGTCGGTGCATTACTTCGTAACATTGGCATGATCACAAAAGATCAAGTCTCGAAAGACCGATTAGTTTAGTAGCCTTGGAAACACTAGGTACATTCATAAGTCTTACATTACATCATAAAGTAAAAAACTACAATAAAAATGTCTCCATAGTCGACACTCATATCTTCTTCTGACTATCCCTGCAGGTCATTCATAAAATACTTCTTCACATCCTGGAAAATATTAAAACATTGAAAGGGGTGAGCTCAAATGCTCAGTAAGGATAACAATATTGCGGAAGCTTTCATAAATAAAAATTAACATTTAAGGCAATGTATAACTAAAACAAAAGCCTTTTTAAACTTGAACTTCAGAAGAATATGGCAAAAATAAAATTAAATAACGCCATTTACTTACTCACATGGATATTCTACTAGTCGAATAATCACATGCAATATCAATAACCACTTTCATAATGATGGAATGCATAATGCCAGACTATCATAACCACGTAGCCAAGGCCTCGTGCCAAGACTACAAATAAGATTTCGTCAAGGCCTTGTTCCAAGACACTAGTTTGTCTCATGAGACCTTCCGATTCATCGAGGAGCTATGACGGGCTCCACCCGTCACTTATTAAGTCCAATGCATTTCTCATATGAATAGGTTTAAACATATCATAAACCATAACATAAACGTATAACATAAAACATTAATAAAGGAAACATAACATTTCAACATTTCAATCACAAGATATCAATACAACATATTGATGTAATAAAAACACTTTCAAAACCATTTTCAATACCAAAATTAATGAAAATTAAAACTTTGTATTTATTTTTCATTTAAAAAAGTTATGGCTTGTAGAGGAAGCCGAAACTCAAATAATGGTCATGGAGGCAGAGAAGTCATTATTTCCATATACGTACGACAAAAACATTCCCTTTTGTCATTTAGTAAAATGCTTCATATAAAAAAGATTCCTTTTGGATAAACGTAAAAGTCAAAGGGGTTTATACACCATATAAAAGAAAGTTGTGTATAAAACGAAATATGCCTCAATGAAAGAAGATTGAGACGGAGTCCCTTACAAAGATCATTTTTAAAATAAAATAGTTATACTATTTTTATTCACTATAAGTACACATAATGGAAGTACAAATACAAGATATGACATAATAATATCATGACATAATTTGAAAGTAGGAGATTAACCCAAAGAATGGAAATTGGGTTAAGAAATTCCCTTACCTTGTGTCCGACTTGACTCGATCATTCTTTAACCTCCTGAATAATAAACTAGAGTTAATTTATGTTTGCATAAGAACCTTTTTCATGTTCATTATTCCTTTTATATCACTTATTACCATGTTATTAACATTATGTAATTATTTAAGTTGATAACGGTCATTTTGTCGATCTTTGGTACATGAATCAAAAATAAACTTCATATAATTACAAGTTTTTCATGTGGTGAAATATCCATTATATCAAGAATTATTTTCATGATGTACATATCTTATATATCATATATATCCAGTATATACATGCATTATAATATTACATAACATTTATAGGTAAGAAATGAAATGCACCGTTCATGGAGACGGTAAGCCGTACGTACGCATGAACACTACTTTCATTTCTATTTGGTATTTAATGGAATGAAATTATAATTATATAAAGGTATACTATAATTAAAGTATAATATAATGTATAATACCATTTATTGAATACTTTATACATCTGGCATTAACGATTCAAATCACTTTGAGGGGGCGGTAGTCCGCACTTCCTAAAATGAAATTATCGTGTTTACCCATAATGAAAATCATAAAGTATGACATAAATGAGAAATAAAGAAGCATAAGGAAAACATAAACATAATATATATATCATATATGAAAATAGTGTCATCAAAATGGCCACCATTAGATGTGATAAAAGAATATTGAACAATCATCGTTTCGTGAGGCAGTATTTCGCCACCCACAGAAACAGTATGTTATTTAACCATTAGACGAAGGTGTGTGTAAGTGTAAACCAAATACTTATCATAAAAACATCCTAGTATATTTTAGATACTATTTTTGTTACAATAGAAAGGAATAAAAAGAGTTTAAGGGGTTGGAGAAGAAAAATGAAACAAAACAACATTAGAGAAGACATTACCTTAAAATCGGGTAACTCATTTTGATTTGAGCCAAAGGTTTTCTTGGGAAGAATTTTGCCCAATGTGAGGATTCTAGGGGTAAGAGAGGAAATTGGAGAGAGTATTTGGGAAGAGGTTGGCCGAGCCAAATTGCATAGAAGGTGTGAATAAGTTGGTAGTGGTGGGGGCCTTTTATAAGAGGAGAGGAGGGGCACTCTCAGAACTCATGAAATGTTACAATATTATGATATGATTTTCGGATTATAAAGGTCCCACAATGATATATTTAGAGGATAAGGTGATAAGGGTTCGAAATATACTCATCCAATAGGTTTTTTACAAGTATAAGCCTTATATTGTACATTATCCTTTAATTTTATTTAAATCGTTATTTAATGAGGTAATCGCTGCATCATCATTGTGTCATAAATAATTTATTTTATTTAATGTCTAAAAATTATAAAAAAACTATCATGATTTAGGAAATATTTTTATCTTTCTAATGAATATATATAGGCAAATATATGACTTGTATAACCACATTTAATTTTTTTTTATTAAAACAACTCATCTTTGTGACATTTTTATTTTAACATTAAATAAAACGTTTTTTGTAATTTTCCTTCCAAAGTGGCTCCATGGGGTCCCCAAGTTGACCCATTGATTTTCTGGGTCGGACCTAACACATCTAATAGGGGTAGGACAAGAGTAAAGGTATTTTCATATTTTTATAATATCATTTTTACCTTAACTTTCACTAATTACCTTTAATTGCGATTAATTAAACATAAAAGTTACTATTCACCAAAAATTATTTTAATCCCATTGAACCACATTTTACATATTAATGATAACCATGTATGTCAGATTTTTGAAAATAAAATCACAAAAGTGGTACTGTTTCATTTAAACGAAAAATTAGTATTTTAACTACCACTTAGTGGTTTCACTATTCATAAAAAATTGAAGTTTTTCAGAACAATTCCAAAATTTCACCCTAATATATAATTGATAATCCGAATTCAAAAATGATGTCTATTTTAAAAAATTACAAACATATAAGTTTCATTAGTTAATTTTATAACTAATTTCCGTTGTCACAACAAATTGCGTGTTTTTAAGAAACAATATATATCAAAAGATTGACAATTGTTTATGTCCAATTTCAATGTGAAATTAATTATAATGACTACCATTAGATAAAATGGTAAAAATATATTCTAATTATACTTTAAAACCACTCAATAGTATAATTTATCACTATAAATTATTTTGATTAAAAAATTTGTTTTTAAGTATTTTTCACTATTCATAAAAAATTGGAAGTTCTTAGAAAAATATCAAAAATTCAACATAGGATAATTTCAATATTCCAAATCCAAAAATGAAGTCCATTTTTAAATATAAAATATATATAATTTCAGAAAGTCAGTATTACTATTCATAATGGCTATTTTGATTGGTCGCGGTGTGTTAGAATCTCGAACTTGGGTACAATGCAAGCTATTGCATTATTGAAAGAGAAGCGTATTGTGGAAGCTCGGGGTGTTACAGTAATTCTATGAAACATGGTAGAGATTCAAAGACACCCTAAACATGGTTCCACACTATGGTTTTTCTATTCCTAAAGAATTGAGAATTTTCTATGAAGGTTTGGGCTTGAGGAACAAAAAATTCATTGACATGATGTGTAATGGGACCTTTAAAAAAATCCCAAAATGATGCTAATGAGTATCCAGAAATCCTTACTGAACAAAACCAAACAAGGGGAACATCACCTTACTCTAAAAAGCCACAAAGAACTACTGAAATTAATACACTTAGAGAAGAGGAAATCCTTAGGTAGAAACTTGAAACACTCTCTAGGAAGGTTGAAGAGATATATCATAGTAATATCCATGAAATCCAAATGGTAGACCCTATTTGCACAATCTGTGACAAGAATGACAACAAAACAGACAACTGGCCAACCCTTCCTTCCATCAAGGATGTTCTTTTAGGAGGACCACTTGCTGAATTCAATGCCAAAAACTTTCAAAATCCCCAATACCCAAACACATTTAACCCAAGGTATAATGACCACCTAGGCTTCCGATGGAATGATAACCAACAACCTACCCAACCATAAGGACCAAACCCCTACCCTACACAAAATTTTCAAAACCATAACCAATTCCAACCAAAACCAGTCCAATACCAACATCCTCCAGTCCTATACCAACAAACCATCCTACAACCAATGTATCCCACTGGGATAACGCAACCCACACAAGCCCCTTCCCAATCGGTCCCTCTCCCAATCCTTGAAAAACTGTGAAAACAAATGGAATGGATGAAATCAGAAGTCTCTTCCCTGCAACAAGAACTTAAAACCATCAAAACTGGAAAGGAAACCATGCATACACAAGCAATTACACAACAAACAATAACGATAGAGTCAAGTTTCACTCAAATTACTCATGAACAACTAAAGGCTGTGACTGTTCTAAGAATTGGGAAATCAGTTGAGAAACCAGAACAAATAATTCTGAAACCATTTAAAGATTCAGACACTAATGAGAATTCAAGTGAACCACATGATAAAACTGAAAAACATGATAACATTTTTGAAGAAAGAACCCTTCAAAAAACAACCCCACAACCTCCACCATTTCCTCAACGCATGAGGGGGAAAACGAAGACTTAATTGGTTGAAACATTGAGGGAAATATTCTCACAAGTCAAGTTTATCATTCTACTCCTCGATGAAATTAAAACCATTCCTGCATACTCAATGTACCTTAAAGACATGTGCACTTTTAAAAGAAAATTTTCACATAAATACCATGTTCTTTTGGCTGCTAATGTGAGTACCACCATTCAAGGGTCCATTCCTCCTAAGTTGAAAGACCTGGGTTTCCATTACATCAATGTTGAACTAGGAGAGAGAAAAGTTTTCAAGGACTTATGTGACCTAGGTGCTAGTGTCAATCTCATCCCCTATGTTGTGTACATCAAATTAGTCCTAGGAGAGATCCATCACACATTTGTCACACTTCAACTTGCTGATCGTAGTATTAGGGTTCCAAATGGGATCTGAAAGGATGTTTTTGGTGAATGTTGAAAAGATCATTTACCCAGCTGACTTAATTGTTCTTGACAATCACCCAAGATTAGGTCCTAGGGAGAAAACCCCAATCATCCTTGGTCGTCGCTTCCTTGCAACAATCAATTCTATTATCTGAGGCTGAAATGGGAACATGACCATCACATTTGGAAACATGAGTCTAGACTTGAACATCTTCATTGAAAACTATCAAATTATGGATGATAAATAGATCCATGAGGTTAATTGGACAGGTAGTTTTTATAGTGAACTCAAAGAACATCAAGGAATTACCGAAGGATGTTTAAGTCAAGAAGAGATTTATTTTCCTTTTCCACATGAGGGAAATTTGTCTCCTTGGCTTGAATCTCTTTCAGATAGCTCTATTGATGATTTTATAGAATCACCAATCAATGATACCATGGGAGGAACCAATAAAATCATGTACATACCCATTCATGACACTAATCCAACTAATATAGTTGATGAAAATTCTTTTCCCAAGGAATAAATTTTGTCAAGAAATCTGAACAATAAAACTGAGATCAATAAAAAGTCTCATCCTTTCATAGAAACTGATAACCACTCTGATCTTGAATTTTAGGTTTTACATTCATCACTTAAGTATGCATTCTTAGGGGACAATCAATCCTTTCCTGTTTTCATCTCTTCCTCTATTGATTCCGATCATGAGAGGATGCTTCTAGATGTCCTTAGGAGACAAAAGAAAGCCATTGGATGGACCCTATCTGATATTCTTGGGATTAGCCCAATTACCAGGACTCATAAAATTGTTCTAGAATCCGATTAAAAGCCATGTCGTCAACCTCAGCAGTGACTCAATCCTAATCTCATGGAAGTAGTGAGAAAAAAACTTTTGAAATTGTTAAAAGCTAGTATCAACTATCCTATAGCTGAGAGTGAGTGGGTTAACCCAATCCATGTGGTTCCAAAGAAGTCTGGAATCATAGTAATAACCAATAAGGATGGAGAGATGCTTCCAACAAGGGTTAGTAGTGGACATAGATTCTGTATTGACTATAGGAAGCTCAACTCTTGTAGCAAGAAAGACCATTTCCCCTTTCCCATTATCGATCAAGTCCTCGACCGAGTGACAGGTCATCAATTATACTACTTCCTAGATGGATTATTAGGGTATAATAAAATTGATGTCTCCTTAGAGGATAAAGGAAAAAAAACCTTCACTTGTTCATTCGACACCTTTTCCTTCAAGTGCATGCCCTTTGGGTTATGTAATGCCCCTAGTAACTTCTATCGGTGCATGATGGGAATATTCTCAGAAATGGTGGGGGATTGTTTAGAGGTCTTCATGGATGGATTCTCCATGTTTGGGGATACATTTGGGGGATTCCTTCTAAATGTTGAAAAGGTTTTTTCAAGATGTGAGGATAATAATCTCATACTAAATTGGGAAAAATTCCATTTCATGGTAAGGGAAAGACATGTCCTAGGTCATCTGGTATCTGGTAGAGGGATTGAAGTTGATAAAGCTAAGGTTGAAATCATTCATCACCTTCCCTCTCCTAAAACTGTTAAGGAAGTGAGGTCCATCTTAGGACATGCTGGTTTTTATAGAAGATTCATTAGTAATTTCATCTCTATTTCTCGACCACTTTGTGCTCTATTGGTAAAATATGCTCCATTTTTATGGACATAATGCTGTGAGGAATCATTCTCTACACTCAAGTCAACTATTATTTCTCCACCTATCATGAAATCTCCAAATTGGAAACTTCCATTCAATGTCATGTGTGATGCAAGTGACTTCTCTGTAAGAGAAGTCTTTGGAAAACGATGTGAGAACACTCCATGTGTCATTACTTATTAAAGAAAATATTTAAACGATGCACAAATTCACTACACCACCACTGAGAAATATTTTCTAACTGTTGTCTTTTCCTTAGAGAAATTTAGGTATTATCTCTTAGGATCACCCATCATTGTCTTCATTAACCATTCATCCCTAAAATACCTTTTCCAAAAACAATATTCCAAGGCTAGATTGATTAGGTGGGTCCTTCTTCATCAAGGGCTCTATTTAACCATTAAGGATAAAAAGGGTGTTGAAACTGTTGTAGATGTTCACCTCTCTAGGATGGAATTCAAAGACAACTCACACCGCCTCTTTGTGTCTGATTCATTTCCCGACGAGCACCTCTATTCAGTGAGTGATTGCCCTTGGAATGCTGACATAGAAAAACATTTGGTGAAAAGTGAAATTCCAAAATTCCTAGGGACCCAAGCTAAGAGGAAATTCCTTTTTGATGTCAAACACTATGTGTTTGATGATCCATACCTATTCAAGTTATGTCTTGATCAAATCATCTGGATATGTGTTTTCGAGTCTGAGCAAGAGTCCATTCTAAAATTTTGTCCTGGAGGGGCATGTAGAGGCCACTTTTCTATATAGAAAACCACTGAAAAAGTCCTCCAAAGTGTTTTCTACTTGCCTAACCTCACTAAGGATTCCTTCCAATTCTGCAAAATTTGTCCTCAGTGTCAGAAATAAGGACCCATTACTAAAAGGAATCAAATGGCCCTCACTCCCATTCTGGTCGTTGAAATCTTGGATTGTTGGGGAATTGATTTCATGGGGCCCTTTCCAAACTCTAAGGGATACCTCTACATCCTATTAGTTGTTGATTACATCTCAAAATGGGTTGAGGCCATTCCCACCAAGACTAATGATCATCAAGTTGTGATCTGATTCCTAAAAGAGCACATCTTTTCTAGATTTGGAATTCTGAGGGCTATAATCAGTGATCGTGGAAGCCATTTCTGCAACGACCCATTCTATTAACTCATGTCTAAGTATGGTATTACTCATAATGTTTCCACTGCATACCATCTTCAAACCAATGATCACGATGAGATGGAAAATAGAGAAATTATGAAAATTCTTGAAAAAACTATTAATACCTCTAGGAAAGATTGGTCTGAGAAACTCTGAGATTCCCATTGGGAAAATTGAACTACTTTCAAAACTATCATAGGCATGTCACCGTATAAATTGGTTTTGGAAAATCTTGTCATTTACCTGTTGAAATTGAGCATAAGGCCTTTTGGGAAATAAAAAAATTGAACATTGACATTTTTTTGGCTGAAACAAAAAGAAAATTAGATCTTAATGAACTCAAGGAACTTAGGATGGATGCCTATCAAAATTCTAGGATCAAAAAATCTAAAGTTCAAGCCTACCAATCTAGGAATCACAAAGTCAAACACTTTGAACCGGGGAAATTCATGCTCTTGTATAGTTGAAAACATCATCTACACTTGGGAAAGCTATGGTCTAGATGGTTCGGTCCATACCTATGCATCATGTGTACCCTCACGGGGCAATAGAGATTCAATATCCCACAAGTGGTCATGTCTTCAAAGTCAATGGGCATAGGTTAAAACCATTCATTGAATCACTGAATAAACAAGAAACCAAGGAGGAGTTAACTAAGCCAACATATGAACCAGAAAAAAAATAGAATTAGGGTCTATGTCAGGCTAACAACAGTAAACAAAAGCGCTGCACAGGAGGCGACCCATGGTTTTCATGTTTCCAATCTTTGTTAATCATCTTTTGTTTCTTTATTGTTCATTTTGTTAATTTTTTTTAAAAATAGACTTCTTAACAATTCTTCTTTTATGAGTAAGGATGAGTATGAAAGGGGAGCACTGTATTCATCTGTTTCACACAGTGTGATCCCTAAGTAATACCTTACCCAGAAAATTTAAAGAATACAATGTATCATTAGTTTGATTTTAAAAAATATAGATTGTAGACCTGCTATTCTTTTATGAGTACAGATGGGTATGAAAGGGGAGAACCGTATTCATCCGTGTGAAATGGTGTGATCCCTGAGTAATACCTTACCTAGAAATTTAAGAGAAGACAATGTATCATTAGTTTATGTTATTTATTTGTTTTTTAGGTTTAAAAAAATACAAAAAAATATATATATTAAATTTTTTTTAAAGGCATGCCATAGGTCATTGGGAAAAGCTGGTCACAACTATCCAAGCCATTGGGACTCAAACTAGAACTGAAGGGAGGCAGGGGAATGTATTTTCAACATCAACCACCAGGTGACTTCATTCCATAATGTTCATTTTCAATGTCTTCGTTGAACTTATATCCTACCCCTTCTATGTTTCAATTATTTAAACACTGGGTACAATGTTATTCTATGTTGGGGGGAGACGAAAATGTGTGGAAGGAAAAAATTTCATTAACGTTGAACATGATAACAGACATTGAAAACTCTAAAATTGGATATCAAAGAATTTTTCATGCCTTGATTTTTTTAATGCAAGTTTAGGTTCATGTGCATAGATTTTGGAAAGTGCGGTTGTCAAATGTGATTTTTCACCGATATATTTTCATCCATTTAATAAAAAAAACACAATGTGCATCCTCTAGATTGTGGGGTTTTAGTTTGAGTTCTTGGGGACCCATAATAAATAGCATAGGTTTGGATATCATTTTAATTTTAACTTGAGTTTTCAAAAAAATAAATTTGCGCGTAGAGCAATAAATTGACCTAATGTGTGGATTTTGACACTTGGGGATCGTGACTCCATAGTTTTATGGCAAGGAGTTGGTCATTTAATCTATATTTATAGTAATTTGAATTTTTTTTGATTGATTTAACTCGATATGATGCCCGAGTATGTGAGCTTCACTTGGTGACCTAAGGTCTTTGAGCCCACGAGTCATCGGCAAAATCTTGCTACATGGGTTGACACGATTGAGTTCAATTTCAATTACCATGGAAAAATTGAAAAAAAAAAACAAATAAAATAAAAAAATTAGTATTCATCTTATTATTAAAATTTTATTTCTTCTAGCGCTTCTATCTTTTCTCCGTCGAATGAAAATGAACACCCTTGTCTATTGTGATGCACAACACTTCATCATGCTTAATTGAATTTGGATGAAATATGGGGATAAATTTTAACAAAGGAATGGGCTTGGGCTTGTGATATGCATATGGACATATCTTTTTTTAAATGATTTTTATGGGTTTTAGAATTGTTTGGTATGAGATCTTTGGGTGAGAAATGTGTATTAAAATGTTTTTCGATAAGGTCATTTGAATTTCATTTTTTTGAGATATATTTTTCTCGGGACTAGAAAAACTGAAGTTGTGGGGTGTGATTAGCCAATAAAAACACATATCATGATTACATTTTAATGGTATTAAATGTTAATTTTTGATATTATGTGCCTGATTTAGTGGATTTTAATTTTGAACATCCATTCTCATTATTTGTGCACTTAATGCCTAATATGCATCAATTTAGGCCCAATGTTTCACCTTATTTTAAAGAATGTAATTATCCATATTTTAATTTTATATTTTGGGAAATGGATATAAAATTAAATATGAACATTTTTATTCAGCGATCGATGGAGGATTCATAAAGGATGATGGGGTTATTTGGTGATGAAAGGAAACAATTCTGGAGAAGAAAAATTAGATATCATCCCACTGATGAGAATGTGGGGCCCACAATACATGCCCAAATGAAGCCCAAATTTCATGGGAGGATATAATACATATATAGGTACAAATAATTCTTCTGTAGCCAGTGATACTTCATCTTACATGGTGGTGATTAAGGCAGACCAAGTTGAAGATGCAATTCTGGTCCAGATTCTGTGGCCCAGAAAAAACAGCCCACCATTTAACTCATATCTCGCGAAAAACTTATTATTTTAGCCTGAAAATTTTCAGGCTATTTGGGGACATCAAGGACTTCATTTAATTATAATATGACCTACTACAATTCTGCCTTAGAAAAGTTCATTTTGGTGCGTCTTTCCGGAAGATGGAAGATGGATTCCATTTTGTGGGAAGAGTGGAAAAGTCACATCTCCATTAATTTTCCACCCACCTTTCCCAATAAAAATTAATTAAAGGAACATGGGATGATGGGGACTCGGCCAAAGACTTCCAAAATGGATATTTACGGCAGTAGTGGTGGAGGATTTGAAGGATCTTATAGATTTGTTTTGATTGTAATGTTATTATTCCAAATTGTCTTTATAGCATTTTCCTTGTCATGAAAGTTGTTCGAATCACATTAGTTTTCAATAAAAGTTATTTTTCTTCTCTTGTTATGTTCTTATTCATATAACCTTGATACCCTTGCCTTAATGTGTGAACTTTTTCACACCAAACCTTGTGATTTTTTTCAAACAATGGTGGAGTGGTCTTTATTTTTGAGTTTTTACTTCTTCAATTCCACCCTCGTAAGTCTACTTCCCGCTTTCGTTGAGAACATTTTATCAATGGAGGGCTAGATATTTTATGGGTTGATCCAAGGGGGTAGAAATGGGCAAGATTGGATGTTATTTATCACTCTCTAAATATTATTAATTTCATTTATTTGAGTTTCTTTTATTAAATGATTTTTTCTCTTCCTCTTCCTTATTAAATTTATTCGCCCCACTTTTATGTGATAGTTAGATTATTTACCTTGGAGTGATCATGAAAATGATCCTAAAAGTGTATAGGTGATTAGTATGTGTTTTTGGTTGTGTTTAATCAGTAAGTGATGAGGGTAGTTTGAATTCATTTCATGAATTCTTCTCAAGTTAATGAAATTGAAATTGTAAAAGAAAACGATAATTCATCCAATCCACCTCGAGCAATAACCTAGGTTCAACTCATTTTCTCATAATTTGAATTCACATAGATCATTGAGTTCTCTTTTAAAACCATAAAAAATCAACCCTAGTTGGCCACATTATAGCAAAAAACTGACTCTTTTCATTGAGTGTCTAAAGGTTCTTCTTAGGTCTCTGAGGATTCGACAACCCAAGATGCACTGCAAGAGACCGCTTTAACCTTAGAACTTGGGTAATTTTGGGAGACACAAAATATTTATGGGGAAGTTATTGGAATTATATAAATATAGTTTTTTTAAAAGGACAACCTATAACATATGAAAAATCCACATAGCATAAACCCACAACCAAATGGAGACATGCGTAGAATGGCTACCACTGGCCCTCATGGTGTATTAGTCAGCATAAAATTTGTTTTAAAATTAGTTGATAGATTAAAATTAAGTCTCTTTTTGAAACATATGTATTATTATAGAGATAACAATGATATTGAAAAGTTATTTAGGGAATAGTTGGTTAATAGTATTTCATAAGAAGATCACGATTTTTGGAACCTTATAAGATTAACATAAACAAAACATGATGGGATTTTATTTTAGGAACAATGGATGAATTATATTTTATAATCATATATGATTTCAATGTGGATTTATGATGATTATTAATATTTTTGGAATTTATTATAATATCATAGAGATTATATGATTTGGGAATACATATTGTTTTATGAGACATTATGGGCAGTTAATGTTATTTGGTGATAAATGCTAAATTTATCTTTGAATAATATATAATAAAAACATTAATTTTTTTTGGTTTTAATATTATTATAATATATTTTTAATAATTCTATGGTAGTTTATGTATTTAATGATATATGTTGAACTTTTTGTGTTATTTCAGAGGCTTTGGCGATTAATTTTATATTTCTCCATATGAATGTTTGTTCATTTAAAAATTTTATTATAATAACTATATTAGTTTGGTTAATGTAAAAAATAGGTGTAAGGTATTTTTATCTTTTTGTGGATTATTTGATCTTTTATAATTTTATTTTATTACTTGAGGTAGGAAAAACTCATCTTGAATGCTAATCATTTGACGAAAAATATGATATTGTGGTGGAAATTAATTAAAGGATTAAATTATACTTATAAGGTAAGCATATTTCCTTATTTTATTTATCTATATGGTAAATGAAGAACTCAACTCTAAGAAAATATTCTTAAAAATATTTTTTTATCCTATTATCATCATTTCCAATCAAGTAATGGTCTTTTTTCACAACTCTTTGGTTTATTGTTTTGTGTTCATTAACATTATCATGATCATTCACCTTTAGGTGATTAGCGTTCTTTATCACACTACTTGATTATTTGCAAATTATGTTTTTTTCTCCATGTATATATTTTTTCATCCCACTAATTTTATCCTATTTGGAAACCTAGTTTGTGATGAACTTTATAATTCATTTTCTCTATTTTCAAGAGGAATTTTTATTAATATTTTTTACAATGTCAGATCTCAACAAGGAAAATTTCAAAGGTTAAAAATTTTATTACCAAGTTTAAGTTAAAATTTCAATGTTGAAATTTATTATGAGGGGGGTGGATTTAACACCCCAATATTTTAAAATAAAAATATTTTCGATAACATATACGACATGCAACATTGACCCTAAACGAACTATGAAATATTATTATTTAAGTATGAATGTTTAAAAAATATCAATTAAATTGAAAAGATTGAATAATATTGACTAATTTATGATATATATATATATATATTACTAAATATAAATGTATTTATGAATTTCTATGAAAAATATTAAATTTTTTAAATACATTTTATTATTCAAAAAATATTGTTTCTTCAAAAACTTTTATTATTTATTTTTTGAGAAACTATTATAGTTAATTTCCAAATTTTTTTTTAAAAAAATTATTTTATAAAATTAAATTCATTTTTTAAATAATCATATCAAAATTAATATTGTGTTAAATCTTAGGCTTTATCGGAATGGATAGATTTTCCATGGAAAAATTGAAATTACAGCTTTTTTCAATTAATATCATTTATTTTCATTAAATAAAGTAATTTAAAATACCCATTATATAATGAATTTGGTTTTAATGTGAAATAAATTTTTTTTATAATAATATATCTAAATTTATTTTACTAATTGTTTTCATGAATTTGGTGTAAGATTATTTTTATGCTTCAAAAAACAATTTTCTGAAAATAGTTTTTTAGTCCTTAATATTAATCCATTTTTATTAATTAAAATAAAACATATGAGGAAATATTTTAATGAAATTTATATATATAAATATATATATTTATATTTATATTATTTGAAATTATTATAATGATGAATTCATGTCTTAGAGTAAATATAAGACCATCAATTGGTTGAAAAATTCATTTTGCTGAAAAATTGAATTTTGTTCACTTTGTGGGATTATTATAGAATATATTTCTATAAATTATAAATTTTTAACATGATAAAATAGATTACATAATTATAATAAACATAATTAATATTATTCATTAACTTTATCTTATTTTTTTCCATAATTAATAGTAAAAAGAGTAAACATATGTCAACACGAGAAAATGGTAATTGGGTTAACCTAGGTTAAAAATAAGTGATAAGGTCACCAATTTCCATTTTCAATTATATTAGATGAATTTATTTAGAAAAATATCAAAATATCCTTGATATTTATTTGATTATGGAATAATTTTCCATAAAATGTACATATATATCATTTTAAGTTATAAAAACAAAAAAAATATAACTCTCTTACTTTTAGAAATCTATTATGTGTTCACATAGAGAATAAATTGTGTTTTGAATGAATATTAATGTTTATTTTGAAAAAAATATAATTATTTTAATGATTCCCAATAATTTTTAGTTTTTATTAATTATTTTATCACCTTAAATAATTATGAAATGTTGACAAAATATTTATTCAAATAATTAGAATACTAAAATAATTTATTTTTATAATATTAACACCAACACAAATTTAATAAATCCTTTTGTTCCATGGTTTTATAATAAAAATATATAATTTTATACATTAATTAATTGAATATATTTAAACCCCTTTGTAACCATGTTCTTTTCAAAGTCAAATTAAATGCATAGATCCAAAAAAGATATTAATTATATATTATTATAAACAATATATTATTAAATGATTGAAATTTCATAAAAATAATATATTTTGACAATTTATTTTTATATATATATTAATATAATATATAGTCCATTAATGAATCAATTTACATTTTATAGTAATTATATTGACCCCAAATGAGTAAAAACATTATTACTGTTGTAATTATCAAAAAAGATTAACTTGGGTTTAAAACATTATAAGGGTGGTAAAATCCCCTAAAATTTTCCAATTTTTGTGTTATGATATGATTTAGAATCACCCTCATCATATCATATAATATTATCAATTTCTATCTACGTGAATATAAAAAATAATTTACATTAATTTAATACTATGAAATTCCAACAGTGACCCTCCCATCTTTTATAAAAGGGAACATCTTCTCCTCTTTTATTATCACACCAAAAAAATTAGAATACATTACCTAATTTAAAAAAAAATAATATACCTCCCAATGTTTTACTTGTCTTGGTTTTATATAAAAGATGAATTAAGAATGCTTTTGGTGTAATCCTTAAGAGGTTGTGTGAAGAAGAAGAAGAAGTATAAATCCCAATCAAGTGTTTTAATCTTATTTCTTATTTTACCTCCTAAAAAATTTCCTAAAACATGTTTAAATAATAACAATAGCATTTCACATATAATGGTATTTTATTATATTAGTGTAATATCCTATATCCATATAATCTTCTACAAAATAGGGAACAAAACCATCGTTTTTGTGGAAGGAAGACTACTGCCTCACTAACTAATGCAATTAATTTTACATCACATCCTCTTAAATCTATTTAAAATGATAAATTACATTTATATATCTGATATTAATGAAATATTAGTCATTCTGAAAATATAATATATCATTTAATTTCTTACATTTCTATTATTGAAAAAATGATAACATTGTTCGTGTGTACATGTGGATTACACCTCCACAATGTGATGTGATTAATTATTCATCACCAGAACACATAGATGATATATATAAGTATATTTAATGTAATAATTTATTATTTATTACATGATTATAATTTTATAAATATAATATAATACTTACCTTCTTTCCATATTTATATTTGAGAAATGGAATCATTACTCATGCGTACATATGACCAACCATGTCCATGATTCTTGAATATATTATTTTTCATAATCATATTTCATGAAAGATTTTAGATGTACAATTTATGTAAAAAAATGATTATTATGTCATTATTATTATTATTAGGTGATTATATAATGAAAACTTTGACCATAGGATCCCCTCTAATTCATTTTTGACATATAATCTGAATATCATCAAAACTTTTGAAATGAAATCAATTTATTATGTAATCATATATATCAAAGAATAAAATAAAATAAAATGAATAATTAACTTTAAAAAGGTTATAATTAAATAAAATAATTAACGTATGTCTATTATTTTGGTGGACAAGAAATGTAGATGATCAGTTAACCTTGAGGAAAGATACTTTCATTTAAAAATCCAATTTAACGTTTCCCTTACGAATCTTCTTATTCCATGTACATGTTATTATAAATGTTTCAATAAAATAATTCTCTATTATTAAATTGATTATAACGGAAATTTTTACAATATTTTTCATTCATTAATTTTTTTAAGAAAACTTTTCTTTTTTATGGTTCTACGTAAGGGATAATTTAACTTAAAACCATGATTTAAATTTTTTAAAGATATGTTTTCTCAACATTTCTCCTCCATGTCCACATTATTAAAATTATTTTATTAATGTATATATATATATATAAATATGAATAAATTATAAAGTAAATTTAATTTCACCATTTCTACTTTCATTAAAAGTGTTTAAAAAGAAATATTTTTAAATATTTAATATAAAACTCTTTTATTTTCTTTATAAATGAAAAAACATATTATTTTAACATATATAGAGTCAATGAATTTTCTACCACTGAATACATTATTTTATTTTCAGTTTCCTTTATACCTTTCAAGGTTATTTCCAATGAAAAATCCAGTTTCCCTTTGTTTTGGGTATTTTCTCTTGAAAATTGTGTTTTAATGGAAAACAATATATCTGTATATGGAAATGTTTTCAAATGGGTGAAAAGAATATGCTGAAAACTTTAAGATTTTATGTGTTATTATTTTGTTATATTTCTTGGTATTTTTTTATGATAGAGGGTGTTTCCATTATAAACCAAAGAGGGATGGACCCACAATATTCCTACAATGCATTGGGTAAGATTTATTTAGTATGTTGTGTTGAATCAATAAGGGTTTCCTTATGAATTTTCCATTCCTTCTTGTTTTGAAAATCACAAACACCTTATACTTAAAAAAATATATATTTTACTTCTCTAAGGAAAATTTTATTCCTTAAGAAAATTTACCCTAACCAAGATTTCCTTATACATATCAATATTTTTCTTAAGTATAAAAATCGAATTCATACCCAAAACCTCAGAATCATATAATGATTAGATATGAAGCAGTATGTTTTAGGATCTAAATTATGTATATGAACTCTAATAAAGTTCCACTCTGAATTCTGGATACAAACTCTTATAAAGTTCCACTCTGAATTCGGGATACAAACTCTAATAAAGTTCCACTCCGAATTCTAGATACTAACTCTAATAAAGTTCCACTCCGAATTCTGGATACGAACTCTAACAAAGTTCAACTCCGAATTCTGGACTCTGAAATTCTATGATTTCGACTCCGAACATCTATGAGTTCGACTTTAAATTTTTACTAGTTTTACTCCAAACTTTTATGAGTTTGACTCAGAAATTTTACTAGTTAGACTTAGAACTTTTATAATCTCTACTCTGAACATTTACTAGTTCAACTCACAAAATTTTACAAGTTCGACTCCGAACTCTGTAAGATCAGATTCTGAACTCTGGTGAAACCAGACTCCGAATATCCTTAGAAATACAGACTTCGGATTTCTACAAAATTCAGGTTCTGAATTCCTTTAAAACAGAATCCGAATATCTCTTTATTATAGACTCCGAATTCCATTTTGGTTAGACTCTGAAATTTTATTTTCTTACATTCTGAAAATCAGTTTTTCTTATACTTATACTGATTTCATTATAAAACGATGTCGTACCATCAGTTACACATGTCTTATCATAAAACGATTTCATCTATTCTGTTTGTAACTAACCATTGGTAGAGTGAAACGTGTACAGGTCCCTCCAAAATTTAAGGAAAATATGACCATTGGAGGAGGGAGTTGACCATTGGAGCTTCGACTATAAATAGGAGATCATTTGAAATGAAGTGACATCTTTGAAAAAACTCGTGCTTACATGGTGTTGAAGTGATTTCTAGAGAGTGAGGCTCTTTTTAACTCTCAATCTTCGTGCAAGAAGTTTGAATGACTTGTTCAAACTTTGACTTGTGCAGACTTTCTTCATGCGACTCCGATTGTTGGTGATTACAATCGAGGGCTTCCGAGGATAAGAAGACAAAGGTGCCGACTACCTTGAAGTTCGAGGGCTTCCTTACTGAGGAAGACAGAGGTTCCAATTAACTTGAAGTTGATGTCTTGCGGGGATAGCAAGACAGAGACTCTGATCATCATATCGAGGGCTTACTCGGGTGTGGGTAAGACAAACTAGCTTGAAAGTATAAATCAAGGGACCTTTATCCAAGGTTGTTGGATACCCTTCTCTTTGGGTTAAATGTGTTATTGTTTGTTACTTTTACTTTTACTACTTGTTTTTCCGCTGCATTTTGTATTGTAAAGAAATTATAATCTTTTTATATTTCCTTACATTTTTACTCTGATTAATTTAGAATCTATACGTTTTAAGGTAGAATATCATATTGTAAACTTTGGTTAAGTTACAATTTCTGGATCCATATTTTCAGAACCAGTTTTTCGGAATCACATTCCAGATTTAAGAAAGTGTATAGAGCTAGAAGTTTGTAACTTAATACTTTGTCCCAATCATTCATTGGTGTGAGAGGTGTTGTGAATTTTATTAGTTTAACTTTGTTAAATGTAAATATTTCCTTGTTTAAGGAAATTTTTAAAGTGTACAATTCACCCCCTCTTGTATATTGAGCATCTACATCGTAATTTTCGATCCAACAATTGGTATCAGAGCAGGTCTCTGAAATACTTATACTCACATATATGTTTTTCCTTGCTCAATTTTTCTTTGTTCTATATTTTCCTTGCTTAGGAATATTTTCCTTGAATCCAATATTTTGTTATTAACAAGTTTTTTTGTAGAAAGATTTTTTTAAGATGGCAGGAATCATTGTTGGCTCCATCGACAACATAAATCCAACAAGACCACCAATTTTTGATGGTATTGATTATGAATATTGGAGAGATTGAATGAAGACTTTTTTATCAATACTGTGGTAGATAACTTTGTTATTCTTACTGTAGGATATCAAATTACTAATAATGAAGTTAGTACTTTCACAAACCAAGAGAAGCATGATTTTCAATTAAACAATCAGGTACACAATACTCTACTATGTTCAATGACTAGGAACATATATAGCCAAATTTCATCTTGGGAAACAACTAACAGTATATGGAAGTAACTCGAAGTTACACATTTTGGTACATCTATAGTGATTGAGATAAGAAGAGCTATTTTGAGAGCTGAGTATCATGGTTATAACATTCCTTATGGAGAACCTATAAGAAAAGTACAATAAATATTTATGACTATCATGAAGAGCTTACAATATATGGGAGAGAGGGTCTGGATGATGAAGATCTTGTGGATAAGATTATAGATATTATGTCTAATGAGTGGGAATCAAAGGGGACAATAATTGATGAAAACAGGAAGGTTACTCAAATTTCCTTAGATGAGCTGTTTGGAACTCTTGTACAACATGAAACAGGGATGAAGGGAGTTGCTGACAACATCAAAAAGAAGAATGGGAATGGTACTGTTGCTTTTACTACATCATCGAATCACATGAAAGATAAGACTCCTGAGAGAGTATCTAGATCCAAGTATAAGAAGGTTACTATCCAATCTGAATCAAGTGAGTGTGAAGTCTCAGAAAATGAGTTAGCTAATATTGCTCGATGAATGAAAAAGATAGATGGTCAAAGAAATTTTCAATCCAGGAATAGGAAGAAGGAAAGTAAAGATAAGAAAGATTCAGAGGTCACATGCTATGAATTCAATAGAAGTGGACACATATGACCTGATTTCCCTATGCTTAAAAAGAAAGAAAGAAAACAAAGGCATTATGAAAGGAACAGAAAGAAGTTCTATAAAGCTAAATCTAAGAAAATTATGAAATCTAATACTAATTGGAGTGCTAGCTATAGAGACTCATCAGAAAGAGAATCTTTAGAATATGATTCATCAGCTCAGAAGAATATGGGATTCATTGCTAATACTTCTTTTCCACATACATGTATTATGTCCAAGGTACGCTCTGCTGGGGCTTTAACAAATTTATCTATTGATAAGAATTACTATTCCGAAAGTAGTACTTCTAATGAAGATACTTCATCCTCAGAAAATGAAGAACCTTCATATGAAGAATTATCTATATTTTCCATGTTACTTGAAGAAAAAAATTATAAGATTGATAAGAAATTAGACAAGTCAAATACTAGGGAAGAAATTATTACAAAAGAGATTTCAGATCTTTCTTCAGATCTTAAAGATAAAGAAGAGTTTTTGGAAAATTTTTCTAATGACCTTGATAAATAAAATTCTGATAAGGAAGAACTTTCAAAAGAACATAAGAATACTATTTTAAAGATGAATGTTTTTGAGGAAAAATCTAACTCTAAGGAAATGATTCCTAAGGATAGGAATTTAGTCATTATACGAAAATCAGAAATATTTTCTCTTAAGAAGTATCTTGCAAAATTTACTTTTGGGAAGAATTTTTTTGAAAATATGTATTCTCAAATTAAACCTGAAGGAAACACTACTGGAGTAGGTTATACTCACCAAAAACCAGTTTTCAAAAACAACTATTTTGTTCCTTCTAGATCCCCTTTTTTCACTAAGTGTCAAAGTGGTCGGCATTGGAAGAAAAACTGTTCTTTGAATAGATTTCAATCTCTTGGGTATCATAAAAAATATTTTTCTCAAAAAATGTGGATACCCAAAAATATTTTGTCTAACAATTCTGGATCCATGAAAGTCTTGATTCCAAAAACCTAACTTGTTTCTTATTTTCAGGAAGATAGAGGAAGTACCAACAACAATACTTGGTACGTGGATAGTGGATGTTCCCAGCATATTACTGGTAAAAAAACTATTTTGAAAAGATTATCAAGATGAAAGGAGGAAAAATAACTTTCAGAGATAATGATTAGGGAGAAATTGTTGGTATAGGTAATATTGTTCTTCAGGATAAAACTTTGATTTCAAATGTTTTGTTTGTTAAGGTTCTCAAGAACAATCTCATCAGTATAATTCAATTATGTGATGAAGGTTACCATTTGAATTTTTGGAATGATAAGATAATATTTCACAATTCCGAGGATTAGTTTATTCTTTCTGCCCACAGGCAATAGAATGTTTACACTTTGAACTTAGAAGACCTTAGGAGACAACACATACCTTGCCTAAGTGCAATAGAAGATCATTATTGGATATGGCATCGAAGGATAGGACACTGTATCCTTAGAAACTTATGTAAACACTCTAAGAAGAAACTAGTTAAGGATCTACTAAAGCATAGATTGATTCTTCTAAATTTTTTGATCCTTGTCAATATGGAAAGCAACATAAATCTAGTTTTTAATAAATCAGTGAAGTCTTAAAAACTTATGCATTATAGTTGGTGCACATGGATCTTTTTGGTCCAACAAAAAATGGAAGCATTAAGGGAATGTATTATGTATTTGTTTTAGTTGATGGTTACATGAGATTTACATGGGTCTATTTTCAAGAAATGAAATATGAAGCGGTTTCTTATTTCAAAAGTTTTAGATCCCAATTTAAAAATGAGAATAACCTTCCATTGAAAAATATTCATAGTGATCATGGAGGAGAATTTAAAAATTCTGATTTTGAAACTTTTTATAGTAGAAAAGTTATTACTCACAACTTTTCATCACCTAGAACTCCTCAACAAAATGGTGAAGTTGAAAGAAGAAATATAATTCTTCATGAGATAACTAGAACCATGTTGAGTGAATATTCTATCGCTAGACATTTTTGGGCTAAAGCAGTATGTACTGCTTGTTACACTATAAATCGAGTTTTGATTAGACCTTTTCTTAATAAAACTCCTTATGAATTATGGAATGGTAGAAAACCTATACTTTCCTACTTCAAGGTTTTTTGTTTTAGGGTATTCATCCTGAATACTAAAGATAATCTACAAAAATTAGCACCAAGATCTGATGAAGGAATTTTATTAGGCTACTCCACAACTTCTAAGGCTTATAGAGTTTTTAATAAAAACACTTTTACTGTTGAGGAAACAGTACATGTCAAATTTGATGAAACTTTTCCTTTTGTTTTTAAACATCCTCAACCTACATCCTCAGATGCGTTCTCAAAAACTAATTATCATCCTTTGATTGAAGATCCTTCTGATAAGGAAAATTTTCAAGAAGATACTTCTGAAACATTTGCCATAGAATAATTTCTACCCTATGTTGATGAACAGGTTTTACAAAACCCAAGTCAAGTGTTTCTAAAGAATCATCCTAGTAATAGTATCATTGGTGATGTGAATCAACCTGTAAGGACTAAACGTTCCTTAAGAAATGAAGTAGAACATCTAGCATTCCTTTCCCAATTTTAACCAAAAAGCACTAATGAAGCTTTAGGTGATGATTATTGGTTAAAAACCATGAAAGATGAACTAAATGAATTCGAAAGGAATAAAGTCTGGACCTTGGTTGAAAGACCTAAGGAAACTTCTGTTGTTGGAGTAAAGTGGGTCTTTAGAAATAAGTGTGATGAAAATGGAGTAATCATTAGAAAAAAAGCTCGATTAGTTGATAAAGGATATAATCAGCAAGAGGTAATAGACTATGAAGAAACCTATGATCCAGTAGCTAGACTTGAATCTATTCGTATCTTACTTGACTTTACAGCATTCTTCAATTTTAAACTTTTTCAAATGGATTTGAAATGTTCTTTTCTTAACGGTTATGTTCAAGAGGACGTTTTTGTTGAACAACCTCCTGGCTTTGAAGATACGAAACATCATAATCATGTTTTTAGACTTACCAAAGCTTTATATGGTCTTAAACATGCCCCACGAGCCTGGTATGATAGACTTACATGATTTTTGCTTCAAAATAACTATGTTTAGAGAAATTCAGATCCAACCCATTTTATAAATAGAGATAAAAAATATGTTTTCATTGTTCAAATTTATGTTGATGACATTATATTTGGTTAAACTCAACAATATTTAACTGATTCTTTTGCGGATCTAATGAAATATGAGTTTGAAATGAGTATGATGGGCGAGTTAACATTTTTTCATGGTTTTAAAATTTCTCAAAAACCAGAAGGAACTTATATATCTCAACATAAGTATATTAAATATCTTCTTAAAAAGTATGGTTATGACAACAGTAAGAGTATAAGTACTCCTATTGGTACCTCAAACACACTTGATCTTGATGAAGCTGAGAAACCAGTACATCAATCATCTTTTAGAGGTATTATAGGAAGTCTAATTTACTTGACAGCTAGTCATCCAGACTTAATGATTCTAGCATGCTTATGTGCCTGATATCAATCCAATCCTAAGGAATCTCATTTAAAGGAAGTGAAATGAATTTTGCGCTACTTAATGGGAACCATGGTTCTAGTATTATTTTATACTTTTGGAAATGATTTAATCCTAAATTTATTTTTGGATGCTGACTTTGGTGGATGTAGAATGGGTAGAAAAATTACATCCAGAACATGTCATTTCTTAGGAGATTCATTAGTTTCTTGGTCCTACAAGAAGCAACACTCAGTAGCAGTCTCCACTGCTGAAGCTGAATATGTAGTAGCTGGACGTTGTTGTGCTCAAGTGTTGTGGATGCAACACACACTCACAGATTATGGCTTGAGTTTTACTAAGAATCAAATTTTGTGTGATAACACAAGTTCCATTTCCCTTAGTAGAAACCCTGCACATCACTCTCGTGCAAAGAACATAGATATTAGGCATCACTTTCTTAGGGATCACACGCCTAAAGGATATATCATTCTTCAGTTTATTGGAACGTAGGATCAACTTTTTGACATTTTCACAAAATCTTTACCCTCTGATAGATTTGAATACATTAAACAGAAGTTAGGAATGATAACCGTGAGGTAATCCTTCTCCATTAACTTCTTGTTGAACAATTTTCCTTACCATAATAAACTCTTTTTCATAGGGGGAGTACATTTTATTGTTAGCATAATCAAAATTTTTGATAGTCAGTTTAAAAAAATGCTTTTGTAATCAAAATTTTTGTAGTCAGTTTTTTTAATAAAATCTTTTGTTATCAAAATTTTCATAGACAGTTTTTAAAAAAAAATGGTTTTGTAAACAAAATTTTTGTAGTCAGTTTTTTTTAAAATATTTTGTAATGAAAATTTTTGTAGTCAGTTTTTTTAAAATATTTTGTAATCAAAATTTGCGTAGTCAGTTTTTCAAACTTTTGTAACTAAAATTTTCGTAATGAATTTTTCGGAACTGAAATTTTCGTAATAGTAATTTTCGGAACTAGAACATTCGTAATGAGAATTTTCGTACTCATAATTTTCATAGTGAAATTTTTTCATTCTTATACTTTTCGTATTGGAAATTTTTCATACTTATACTTTTCGTACTGATATTTTTCATACTCAAACTTTTCGTAGTGAATTTTTTCGTACTCAAACTTTTCATACTGAAATTTTTCATACTCATACTTTTTGTACTGAAATTCTTTGTATTCAAACTTTTCGTACTGGGATTTTTGTACTCATACTTTCCGTACAAATGTTTTGGTACTCAAAGTCTTTTCAACATTAAGTTTTTCATAGATAGTTTTTTGTAGTCAAAATTTTCTTCATGAAGAATATCACCTATTACGAATAAAATTTCTGGCCAATTCGAAAGGTATGATTTCCTTACTTAAGTTATCATAGTCATATTTTTCTTGCTAGTATTTTCCTAAGAGTTTTAAAATTTCTTTGAATCTTTTTTTCTTAAATCTGATTGTTTTTCTTAAAACCTAAAAAGATCGGATTCAATATTTCCTTGTGGGTTTGTTTTCAACCATCATATCAGATCAGAGAGTTTTTCAACCATTAGATGGTTTTTGGAAGATCAATGCTCACAGCCATCCCCTATATAAAGGGGACCCCCAATGGTTGTCCCACATCGATCTTCAAGCTCTCGCGTGTTGAAGTTCTGCCTCCCTTCTTAATGCCCGTTTCGAATCTTCTAGAGGTCTTCATTCCAAATGTATGCTCAAGCTACATCTCAGGATATGTCAACTATGAATCCAATCTCATAATGGTTAGTTTACAAGGAGAGGATAGCGCATATGAGTTTCTACAATTATGATTCTATTATATCTAGGAATATCATATTGCATGGTTGGGAGGATGTTTGCTTATCAATGACCGTGAAACAGGATCCAGTTTATATAGATTTTCTTGCTGGGTTTTACGAGTTTGTTTCCTTCTTTAAGGAAGATGGCAGAGAGAAGTTTTCATTCAAATATTATGGAAGGACTTATATGCTTTCTTACACCAAGACTGCAATCTTGGTGGGTCTATCTTATGAAGGTGAAGCTGAGTTTTATTCTCATAAGCTTCCGAGTGAGCAAGGATGTTTTAAAAAAGTAAAGGCATTGAAATGCCTTGGACTTAAAGATGCCAAGACTACTATGATTTCTCATCTCTCTTCAAATAATCAGATTCTACAGCTATGGGTACACGGATTTTTAGTACCGAGAAGGGGTGATAAGGATAATCACCAGAAGAGTGATATATAAATCTTTGATTTTTTTGGAAAATCTTAGGAAGTTGAATTTGATGAGGCATGTTTTGATTTCAGTTAAGAATATTAAAGAAGGGAATCTGGAAGCTCAGATCATAATGTATCCGGGCTTGCTTTCTAAGAATATTATCAGATGTCTTGATTCGTTTAAAGTTTCTTGAACTTCCATGAAAAGAAATTTCAAGGTAATGCTGGTTAGTGATGATACATTAAAGAGGATGAATATGGGTTTTTCTGTTGAATCTGGAGAATTCTACCCTTTACCAGAGGAAGTGGCTGAGGCATCTCAGAAAGATCAACAAACTCCAGAACCACTTAAAAAGGCAGGGAAGAAGAGAATGTTGAAAGAAGTGGTGGCTGTAGACAAGACCCAGAAAGATAAGGAAACTAAATCTGCACCACCCAAGGCAAAGAAACAAAAAGCCTACCCAGATGAAGTGGATTCTAAGTGGAGGGAAGACAAGGAGAAAGGGAATGAAGGGGATCCACAGTTTGGATTAGACCCTGCTGAGGCTAAATCCTTAAGAGAAAAAGCTACGAATGAGTTAGAGAAGTGAGAAAAAGAGGAGAAGCTGGATAAGAAAATGTCTGAAGCTGAGGTTGTTCAATCCCTTTTGAATGAAACAGAATCAGCTTCTGAGAAGATCCCCATTCTAGAAAATTTTGATGTCCAACCACTACCGTAGACTCTGGGGAGAAAGTAGTTCACTACGAAAACATCCAAAGGGAAATAGGTTGTTGAAAAAGTAGAGAAAAAAACTGGTGAAGAAGTAGAAGAAGAAGTTGTTGAAAGAGTAGAAGAAGAATAAGAAGCAGGTGATGATCTAGATGACATAATTAAACAAGTTGAGGATTATCAAGAAAAGGTTGAATCCGAAAAACTTGTCACTCTAGGAAAGGGAGTTGAGAAGGAAGGTAAAAAAGATGATGATAAGGAATAGGAAGAGAAAGATAATATTTTATCTGAAGAATAATCCTATGAGAATAATTTTCTTGGGGAAGGAGCAGAAAAGTAGAAAATAGTTGAAGACAAGATTGTTCAGCTATTAGAGAGTGAGGAAGAATCTCTCGAAGATCAACCCATTCCGAAAACTGATAAAGGTAAGAAAGTGCTCATGGATACACAAACAAAATATTTTATAAGAAAGAAGGAAGTTGGTGGTTATTCTAAAAGGAATCTGGTGCAAATTGAAGAAGAAAAATCCCCAAGGAAAGCGCTGACTCGGAGTCATCAGCACAAGGTCATGACTTCATTGTCCAGTCTTTGATAAATTTGGTGGACACCATTCTGATCATTCCCACTATAGACTCCAGATGCCAGATGCTGCTACATAGTCTGAATCAGAAATCCGAATCCTTATCCATGGTGATGGATAAGTGTGTGAAAATTGAAGGTGTCCATAGAAATTTTATCATCAATTATGATGTTCATATTAAATCTTGTAGCAAAATCACTCGGTGGTCAAAGAAGGTGGATGATGACCTGGTTGAGTGTGAGAAATTTCAGAATGAGGTAAAAGATTCTTTTGATTCCGAGGATAAAAAGATAAAGAATCTTTAGGATGAAATGACCATTGAGAAAAGTTCTCAAAATCATTAAGTAATGGATTTTAATGGGAATGTCAACTCTCTTACTCATAATTTTAAAAGGGATAGAAACTCTAGATGGAGGTCTAAGAAAAGCTTGTAAAGAAATATGAGTTACTGAAGATGCAAGAAGAGGCCATGAAGGCCTAGGCAGAAGTCTTGAAATCTCAAGATGAAAGGATAAATTCTTTGGAGAGGCAAGCTAAGGAGGATCAAAAAGATTTGAAGAAGCTGAAAACCTTGTTGAAGAAGCTAATCCAGAAGGAAAAGGAGACAAATAGACTCAATCCGATCTTTTGTTGCATTTGTCTTTCCTTGTAAATTTTTTTTTCAACTCTAATGAAATTTTGGTTGGTTGTATCTTATGTTTCTATGTACTAATGTTTCATGTACTTTATTTCTTTTCCATTCCCTTAAATTATTTTTGAAAATCACAAAGGGGGAGAAGGAAAAAGAAATACTCAAAAGGGGAGAAGGAAAAATTTAAAATTGAGAAGGAAGAATTTCTAAGTGAAAATATCCTTAAAGTAAGGTGGAGTTCCTCATTACGAAGTTTTTCATTCACATGATAATGAAAACTCTATTCTATAAATCCAAAATACAATCCTTATAGTTTCAATGCCTAAGGTGGAGTAAGTTGTATTCACTATTATCCATGATCAAAGGGAGATAAGTTTTAATTTCATAGTCCAATGATATTTTTCAAAGTCTTTATATTCTTTTTCGTAAGGTTGTTTGTTTTTTCCAAAATGGGGGTGATTGTTGAATAAATAAGTTTTTCCTTATGACTTTTCCATTCCTTCTTGTTTTGAAAATCACAAACACCTTATACTTCCGAAAATCTATATTTTACTTCTCTAAGGAAATTTTCCTTCCTTAAGGATATTTACCCTAACCTAGATTTCCTTATACTTATCAATATTTTTCTAAAGTATAAAAATCAGATTCATACCCAAAACATCAGAATCATATAATGCTTAGATATGAAGCATTATGTTTAGGATCCGAATTCTGGATACGAACTCTTATAAAGTTCAACTCCAAATTCTGGATACGAACTCTAATAATGATCCACTCTGAATTCTGGATACAAACTCTAATAAAGTTCTACTCCGAATTCTAGATACGAACTCTAATAAAGTTCCACTCTGAATTCTGGATACACACTCTAACAAAGTTCAAATCCTAATTATGGACTCTGAACTTCTATGAGTTCGACTCTGAACTTCTATGGGTTCGACTTCGAATTTTTACTAGTTTGACACCAAACTTTTATGAGTTCGACTCCGAACTTTTACTAGTTTGACTCCGAACTTTTACTAGTTCGACTATGAAATTTTATAAGTTCAACTCTGAATTTTACTAGTTCGACTCTGAACTTTTACAAGTTCACCTCCGAACTCTGTAAGTTCAAATTATGAACTCTTGTGAAAACGGACACCAAATTTCCTTCTAAATTCAGACTCCAGATTTCTACAGAATTCAGGTTCCGAATTCCTTTAAAATGGAATCCGAATATCTCTTTATTATAGACTCCGAATTCCATTTTGGTTAGACTGCTAACATTTATTTGCTTACATTCCGAACTTCAGTTTTGCTTATACTTATACTGATTTCATTATAAAACTATGTTGTGACTTCAGTTACACATGTTTTGTTATAAAATTATGTCTTCTATTCTATTTCTAACTAACCATTGGTAGAGTGACATGTGTATAGGTCCCTCCGAAATTTAAGTAAAATATTACCATTGGAGGAGGGAGCTGACCGTTGGAGCTTCACCTATAAATAGGAGATCATTTTAAAAGAAGTGACAAATTTGACACAACTTGTGCTTACATGCTGTTGAAGTGATTTCTAGAGAGAGAGGCTCTTTTAAACTCTCATGATTATAGCAGAAATTTTGAACGACTTGTTCAAATTTTTCCTTGTGCAGACTTGCTTCGTGCGACTCCGATTGTTGGGGATTACAATCGAGGGGTTCCGAGGATAGGATGACAGAGGTGCCAACTTCCTTGATGTTTGAGGGCTTCCTTGATAAGGAAGAAAGAGGTTCCAACTACCTTGAAGTTGAGGGCTTGCGGGGATAGCATGACAGAGACTCTGATCTTCGTATCAAGGGCTTCCCCGGGTGTGGGTAAGACAAACTTGCTTGAATGTATAAATCATGGTACCTTTATCCAAGGTTGTTGGATACCCTTTTATTTGGGTTAAAAGAGTTATTGTTTGTTACTTATAGTTTTACCACTTGTTTTTCCGATGCATTTTGTATTGTAAGGAAAGTATAATCTTCTTAAATTTCCTTACACTTGTACTCTGATTAATATAGATTCTATACGCTTTAAGGTATAATCTCATATTGTAAACTTTGGATAAGTTTCAATTTACGGATCCATATTTCCGGAACCTTTTTTTCAGAATCACTTTCTAGATTTAAGCAAGTGTAAAGAGCTAGAAGTTTGTAACTTCATAATTTGTCCCAATCATTCATTGGTATTAGAGGTGTTGTAAATTTCCATAGTTTAACTTTGTTAAACTTATATCTTTCCCTGTTTAAGGAAATTTTTAATGTGTACAATTCACCCCCCTCTTGTATATTGAGCATCTACATCGTTATTTCGATCCTAAATGTTGACCATAAATTTTTCCCATTTATAGAAGTGAAATTTATTCCATTGGTACTTATGATTGTTATTAAATTTATAACCATAATGGATATTTCACATGTTATAGAAATATGAAAATGATTCTATATGTTACCTAAATTATTTAGTTATGATTTATATGTATTTTATGAAAATATTATGATTTCTTAGTGTATGATAATAAGAATATTTTTAATGAAAATTAGTTTATACTTCTTATAGTCAAAAAGTATTTCATTGTGAAAATGTTTTCAGGAAACTTTTATGATTGAAAACAAACATTTATGTGCTTTATTTTTTTCCATTATGATTTCATAAAATATTATTTAATAGACAACTTGGGTAGTAAATAAAATTTTAGGAGTAGGTAAATGATTATTTTAGATTAGTTTTTACTATGTTAAATTAAATTTTTTATTATGTTATTAGGGATTTAAAATGAATAATATATTTCACCTTTTTATGTCCCTTACTGAGGTCTTTGTGGTCATCCTAAAAATTTAATTGTTTTTCCTAGGGTTTAGGGATTTGTAAAAAAATAAGAATTTAATTTGAAATTCATGAAAATTTCACATGAATAAAAAGCGTGTTTCTTTTTTAAGGGATAATATTTTGGGAAAAAATGAATTCTGATTAGATGTTCCCATGTTATAAAATATGTTTTTAATAATTATGATTCTTGATATAAATATATAAAAATATAAAACTGAAAAGTTCTTTGATATGAAATAAAATTAATTATTGAAAAGTAATCAATAATTATTAATTATTAAATCAAAATCCCTATTTATATATTCAATACTTTGTATCCACTAAGAAAACAAAACTTCATCGATCGTGCGAACATGTAGACTAAATCCTCCATGATGTTATGTGATTTTTTCTACCAATAACAATTAATACCCTTACCAAATATGTATTTGATGAATAAATATATTTTTATATTAAAAAATGTTATTATTAAATGATCATTTTTCATATACCATTATTGTTCCAAGACACTAATAAATAAGATCATTTATAGTGCATATATACATACTACCGCCTCTAAAAAACAAATTTTAGTTTTCATAACCACCCATTTTGGTTGGTTTTAACAATAAATTTAAATAATATATATGAAAATTTTGAAATATTAACAATTTTTGTAAAATTTATAAAACCATTGTATAATAATGTTATTGTACTCATCCATCCTTATAACACACACTTGATTAGGTCATTTTTACCTCCAACATGAGTGATGTGGTGATGTTCATATCATGAATGATCAAGAAATGTTATATTCTAGAAAAAAATGAAATAATAATTTATTTAGGATGCTGAAATGATTCTAGATTCATAATATCAATATCTGATGATGTTTTTAATATATCATATTTTATTTGATAAACTTTCCGAAACTAGCTCATCTTCGATTTTATTATCAAAAGTCATTATGAAAATGCTTATGAAATTAAATTTTAAATCTGTAAATCATTTTAAATGATCTATTATAATACTTAAAATGATCAATGAATAATTTACTTTGGGATAATAATAAATAACAACGCCAACATCAAACAAGTAGTTTAAAACTATCATGTTTTGAAACTCGATTATAACAATATATGATAACTAGCTATTAAACATGAATTTAATATTTGTAAATGAATTTTATAAAAGGTTACAAAAATGTATAAGGTTATGGGATATGTAATTAATATAGTTATTTTTTTGATATGTGGGGGGGGGGGGTACAGTGCATTCGACTAAAAGGGATTAAAGGTAAGGGGTTTTCATAACTCAAATCCTTCCCTTGGTTAGTAATCACTTCTCATTTTATAAAATCATTTCAAGTATGATCTTATGTAACTGATGATATTGTTATTTTGTATTTACATTTTCTTTTATAAAAAAATCTTGTTTCACACCAAATTATTCTTACTTGATGAATGCATTGTTTTGTGGAAATAAAATTTTATTAAGAACAATTTTGGCCTCTTTTTTGGGATTTTACCTCCATGTACACATTTTTTATTTCATTAAAATGTTATCTATTCCCTAGTGTATTCTCATATTGTTTCACACACAATTATCCTTTTATTTCCACTTATTTTAAAACCAAGGTTTCAATGACCTTTTAATTATATACATTTTCAATAACATAATTTTCAGATTCTTCGAAGGATTTTACTTTAAATGATCACATATTCACCCATTGTGAATCAAATTTTGACATAAGATTTATTTTCATGGTATACTTTTTTAATATTTTTTTCAAATAATTCTTTTAATATGTTTCCACTTTATTTTTTTAAATGTTTTTTCCAATGTGGTTTGAAAATCATGCATTTTTATGATGATATTGAGAATGTATTTAATAAAATAATTTTTTGTAATTTATCTTTAATTATATATAAATTCATATATAACAATGTAATGGTCCATAAATCACATGATATATTATCTTTTGTTGGGATCATGGTTTTGGTATCACATGATCATTATTATGTGGTACTATTTAGAAATGTTATGAAACTCATTTTTCTTTCAATTTGTTATTGGTGATAAGATAAATAATTTTATTTTAAGTGTCACTCACTTATATGGATGTTGAAGTTTGGGGTGTTATATCACCATAAAATGCTTTCATTATGGTTTTATATCTCATGAGAAAGTGATGAGTGAATATAAATAATTTTTTTCACCAAATTTAAGGGAGAAAATACATGGATTTTTTTTTCTAAAATTAAAGGGTAGACATAATTTTATTATTTTCACAATGTATTCCTATTCTTATTTTTTCCCAATAATTTTGTAAAATTTGACTTATTTTCAAGCTGTTCATTGTGATTATGATATTGTGTGTTCTAAATATATTCAACTTTCTTATATATTGATTTCCTGCTAGATATATGTTTCTAGGACATTTTTTGATGACCACTATTTGGTATTATATTCCTATTCCATTATATTTAATTATAAATAATGTTTTATGATTATCACTCATGATATCATGACCATTTTATCCAATTATTTTCACTTAATCATGTTTTCAAACATATTTACAATCATATAACTACGAATAGTTGATATGTTTCCATTATTGATCATTTGAGATATCCTATTTTAATGTTCTATTTCTCTAGGTTATAAAGAATATTATGTCATATGATATGTTAAGAAGTGTGTTTATAGTATAATTACCAGGGATAAATATTCATAAGTGTTGTATAATAGGATGTTTATGTAGCTATTATCCAAGACATTGAACCATTCAGTCCTTGGATTGCGTGGTTATTTGTGGAGTGTAGTAATTTAGCAGTGAAATCAATTTAGTATTTATTTATGTTTATATTGGGTATCCATTCTATGACCTTTAGTATGGGTAATATCATGGGCCAATGCTCTTCATACCATATCTCCTCTCATCTAGACAAAATCTTACTAAACCTCTGGTAAATAAGGCCTCTTAAGAAATTACTATTGAGGAAAAAATTAAAAATTTACCACCCATACTATGCTGGACTCTAAGAATGTTTGAAAACATGATTTTATGGTGAACACAACCACTATAGGTGATTTATAGAGCCGTAGAGCTCATTATTATTACAAAATTACTAATAGATGTAGAGAACGAGGTGGAATACTACCAATGAAAAACCCTTTCGAATCAAAACCTCAACTGTCCTAATAATTGAGATACCCCATATACAGTTTTTCCACATAGGAGGCCACAGAGAGTCTCTTATTTAAGATATATTGACTATATATTCATCCTATTGACCTAAAATCCCTTCATTTACACCTCTAGATACATTGAAAATGTAAATGGGGTAACTTTTTTACTAAATATATGGATATGGAAACTCCTTAAAAAAAATAACCCAGACAAATAATTTAGAAAAATAGATGATAAAAAATTAATATGGTTCTTGAATATGATCCTTGGACCCTTCAAATTATCTCTCCACAATTTTAGGGAGATAAAATATTACCTCTCCATCACCTTTTTCACTGATGGAATAAACTCTACATGAAAATTCCGCCTAAAATCCTCCCATGAATCTTGTACATCCATGATCTTGCAATGGAACAAGATCCTCCATTGAAACTCTTCCCCGATCATCTAGATAAGATCCTAAAATACCCAATAATTAATCTTAGAATTTATCAAACTAAAAGAATTATCAATCTCCTCTAACCAGTGCTCCATATCAAAATCAGAGACACTCCACTCTTTCTTTACCAAGACCAAACATTGGAAGTCACACATTTTCTTCCTCCAAAACTCATCCTCCTCCTCTATTTAATCCCTCTCATGGTTAACCATATTAACCTACCACAACTCACTATCCAATTCCACGCACTGTTGAAAACCAAAATCCCTTTCTACAAATAGGATGTAAAAATCCTAAATCAAGTAGCATGAAATTTATTAAAGATAATTTTATCATGTTCACTTTAACCTCACCAGAACTCACCAAAATTCAAATGTAAGAATGAAAAATTATAAGGAATGTGACTATCCAATATCCCTACAGCATAATAAAAATATATCTCCTAAGATGTTCAGAAAGATTAAATTCAATGCATTAGATCACATGAGTCCTTTAATTCCCATGTTATTGCAAATATCCCATTCAACATCACACATTTTGTTTGGAAAAAAAATGTTTATGTACCAAAACAATGAAATCCTCAATAGTTACAAACATAAATCTCCATCATAAGTCTCATTCATAGCTATTATACCACTTTTTCCATGACCTATCCCCACTAGTGACCCCTCTTAGGTCAGTAGGGATGTTGAGAGTGACACAAAATCCCTCCTCAAATAGTCCATTGGAAAATGACTAGTTTTGAGAGTATAAAACATAAAAATGGGATACATTACCCTCATAAATACTAGTCAGATATAAATAAATCTACCAATAAACACCATGATATAAAAATAAAATTAATATCCTATAATTCATGTAATTTTGTAGACTGATCTCTCTATAATATATTCAAAAAAGGAAAATCTTATGGTAGTGACTCTAACCACAACTCTAATCCATGAGCTAGTAATTTCCAGATCAATTACCAAATCAATACGATAAATATATAAAATATATTTATATATATATATATGACTGGGAATACATGTATGCATTGTAGGATCCTCCTCTAGACCTCCCATGAAAATGCTAAAGTTGAATAATAATGCGTCAGCAAACAAACAATAGATTCAACACCGACCTATACCAGGTCATCTACCACCCAACTTCACTGTGTCTCACTCACCAAATATCACATCAAAGAAGAACTAAATACTACAAAATAATATAATAATTAGTTATCTCAAAACAACTTACCCACTGGTTTTGATGTCTCATTATCTATTGGTGAACGTCTCATACTTATATCTCTTTTATATCCATATATCCATATTACCACATACCATACCACAACTATAGTCAAATTTATATTATAAATTCATAACACATCATACCATATATTGAAACTATATCCTATAATTTCACACCACATTCTCATTATAGTAGTGTATTGTAAACATGGAGGATATCAATGTCATTCCTTCAATCTACAATGCACTACCCCTACAAAGTGACACATTCTCTATCACATCATTGTCAATTTAATTCATTTTTCGCTTTATCTTTTATCCATCACAACCCATTCATACTAAATTTAGTCCATTATAGCTGATATTATGCATGGAATAGAGAGTGTGAAAGAGGTAATATTTTTCTATTCATTCCCTCATCAACTAGGGTGTCTTGGAAAAACACCCAAAACCCAAAAAAAATAGTTGAAAATAATGTTATTCGACTTAGGTGTGGTGAAAAAAAATAAAACGGAAAATAAAACATATATTTTTTCCACAATAATCCCAACATAGAAGTTCATAACAAACTTCACCACTAATATCCAACACTGTTCCAACATAACTACTTCTACAACTAACAACTATTGGAAAATATACCACACAACAAACCCCACTTTTTAGATGAAACAACCACTGAAAAAATAATCATATTTTTTACATTTATAATATAGTTACACATTTATAGACATAACATTTTAAAATCAACATATCTTTCATCATGTCATTCATTTCTATAATTAATTCATACCTATTCATTAGTTATCACCCACACTTATCTATGATTCTATCCAATCATTTATACTATTATTATTCCATTTAAAGTCAATTGATTTGATATTCCATACTATAGGATCGAAATATGATATGTAGACACTCAATTATAGGGGGTGTGAGTTTTAATTATAAAAATCGTCTTTTTTAACCATAAGGAATTTTTTTAACAAAGTGTAATAAACAATATTCACAAAACCTTATACAATATTTAAAAAATAAATTAGAAGGGACCAATGTCTAAATATAAAGATAATATAATGAAATATGAACATATTTATAGATAAGTATGATTCTACCTTAATGACTATAGATTCTAAAATCAGAGTTATTATAACAGAGAATGTGTATGAAATTTACACCTTTTATTTATAATAAAAATATGAAGCTAAATAAAATATATTTTAATTAAACAAGTACTACCAATGTAATGAAATATTTTATCCCAAAGATTAGGGTATCCAACAACCTTGAATAAAGTTGACATGGTTTATATAATCAAGAAATTCTGTCTTAACTACACCATGATAAGCCCCTGATATGAATATTGAAATCTATCTCGTTATCCACACAAGCCATCGATCTATAAGGAGATCAAAACCTCTATATTTCTTAAACCTAAAATCACTTGATTAAGCAAGTAATTAGAAACTCTTCCTTAGTTCATCTGTTAATCCCTATATTTTATACAGCAACAATCCTAATCACCCAAGGAGAACTAAGATTGTGGAATATTTAAGTATGTAGAACAAGTTGGTCACATTTTAAACACTTCAAGGATTTCACACGAAGAAGATCTGGAAGAACTCTCATAGAGTGTCAATTATCCCAAAAGTTCATAGCACTAAAAACATTGAAATGGTTCCTTATTTATAGGAGATATCTACCACAGTCACATTTTCCTACAACAGTCATATTTTCCCTAAAATCTAGGAGGGACTTGGACAGGTGGCATTTGTAATAGTCATATTGTGAATGAAAAAATGACATAATTTAGATGAAAAAAAATGTCACAAAAAACATTATCTTTTACATAATATATAATAATATGAATGTAAGAAATATTACATTATGGAAATACATCAAATATTAGAAAGTTATGAAATCATTACCTTAAATAAATATCATAATTTTAGAATGTTATGAAATTGTAACATTATGTAAAAATATAATATCTACAAAAATAATAAAAATAATATCATTAAGGAAATAATGTATCCTTAAGAAATATATAAAAGTAGATCCCATATTGAAAACCATGAAAATCAAATCTGTAAATTATTGATAATCAGAATATAAGAAACATGGTAAATTAGATTCAGTTTTATGAGCGATTCTATATCTAACAAATGACATGATTTAGAATCATTTTTAAAAATATGGAATCTATGAAACAACATGATTCAGAATTGGTTTTCTCTGTGTGATTAGGAATCTATGAAATGAAATGATTTGGAATTATTTTTTCTAAGAGATTCAGAATCTAGTAAATGCATTGAATCAGAATTGGGTTTTCTTATAAATTTGGAATCTAAGAAATGAGTTGATTCAGAATTAGTTTTTTGAGAGATTGATAATCTAAGAAATATACTAATTTTGAATCTAAGAAACATAGTTATTATGAGTATATGCATAACTATCTAATTTTTCATTTGAATACAAAATCTAATTGTCCATGATGATAATAATTTTAGACTTTTTTGGAAAGTATAACAAAATATATTTCTGAATATAATACTAACAAACATAATGTTTATTAAAGAACGGAATATATTTCTAACACACATAATGTTTTATAAAGAAATAAATATAAGTCCTACAAACATAATTCTTCTGAAATAATTAAATATCCTTCCGGAAAATCTATTTATGATTTCCCAAAAATAAAGGTATGAAAAAGTCATAAGGAATATTTTGACTCAACAATCTACCCCTTTTTAAAAAGCCCAATTTGTTTTTAGAAAAAAAATATTTAGACTGAAATTAATTTATATTGAACTTTAAAAGAAATATTTATCTCCGCCTGATTTAGGAGTAACATTGTATACAACTAACTCCCCTTAGGTGATGAAATCCTATAACGATCGTATTCTTGAATTTAAGAAATTGTCATATTTTATTAAAAAAAACACCCCTTTTTCTTAAGGATGTTTTCTTTAAGTAATTTCCCCCATACATAGACATTATCTTCATTAGATTTATATTATTTTTATAACACCTTCTTCCTTATCCCCCTCTTTGATTTGAAAAAGGAAATGTAGGGAAGTATAGGGTCCCTAAAAAAATAATGAAACACACAATACAAAATAAGGGATAACAATATTTTGATTAAAGATAATTTTTATATAAAAAATGATCATATTTAATAAAAATTTGAAAAACTTATTTGGCATTAATTTCCTGACCAAAATCCCAAAAATTTTCAAATACTTGTGATCATATTGGAACTTCATGATAATAACTTCTTTATCCATACACTTCTTTTCAAGATACTAGATCTTTTATTGCTGAATTTGAATCTTCTTTTCTTCAGACTTAATCATTTCATCCATTTAATCTATGTAAACTTTTATTATTTTAACTTCAATAGTGATAGAGTTAAGTTTCTAAATATGATATCAAACTTATTTAAACAGGATATCTTTCTCTTAATTCATCTACTCTGAGAAACTGTTATAAAGATCCTTATTATTGTCCTCAAATTTTTTGAAAGCTCCCTTGAATGTCACAAACCATTCATCCAAAGAATTAATATCATTGTTGAAGTTCTTCAACCACTTTTTAATTTCTTTACATGACATCCTAAAAGAATCTTAGATGAGAACAATGGTTTTTAAATAACCTTCTAGATTTACTAATTTCTCCATGAAAATAGTTATAGAGTATGGATTCTGGTTTTTTGATTCATGAATAAGATGGTATCAAGACTCATGATTTAGAAAATAAGGAATTGAGTTCACCAACTTCTTCAACAATTTAATAAGAACATATTCTATTAAATAGGAGGAATACTGTTCTGATTCTGAATCAACTTCCTTAGATGTCCAAACCTAAACTTTCTTGACATTATATTTTGCATGGATTAGATTATCTATTTTCTAAAGTAAATTTATTTCTTCAAAAACTTGAACAATCCCATCACCATAATAATCATCATTCATACCAGCATTGTCTTGAACAAAATCATTTTTTATCAACATTATCTCCATTTACATCATTATCATCGGATGGGATTTTATTCACTTCAAGTTGAAACAAATTCCCTTCTTATTGAATAGATATCTGAACTTATTTTACTTCTAATTAAATATTAGAAGATGAGGCTTGGGATGTTATAATAAATAACATGTCTGACCGACTTTTCATTTGAGGTCTATCAATTTGTCTAATCTCGTCATCGCTTTCCTTCTATTCCCTATTCACTTATTTTTATTGAACTTGAAAATTCAGTACTGATTTTGAGAGAACAAATCTGCCTTTATTTACTGAAGGAATTACAACAACCATTTCTTGAAATTATTGTGGAGGTTAAATTTCATAGATAATGGATTCTGAAACATGAATCTTTTATGAGGCCCATTCTATATCTCTCAGCATGTTCTGAATTTTCACTTCTTCTAAAAACTTCTTCTTATGATTCTTTCCTTAGACTACCTCTCAAGCTCTTTCGCAACTTGGATTTTTAATTCCTTCGCTTCAGCTGGGTTTATCCCAAAAAACCGTGGATCCTGGTTTTCATTTCTCTATATCATGTCTCTATATAGAAATGAATTCATTAGGGAAATATTTTTGTTTCCTTGACTTAGGGGTACTGAATGTTGATCTATCTTCTATTTCGATACTTGAACATTTATTTTCATAGGTTCCAATTTTGAACTTTCTCCTACTTCACTAGTATTTACCATAAGATCAATGAACTCATTCATCCCAAAATAGGATGGGTATTTCATTCTATTCAATGTTTCATCACATAGAAAGAGGATATTAAACATCCTGGGCTTTGAGATGAAATGAGCTTTGAAAAAAACTAAAGAACTTATGATGAGCTTTGATGACGTTTTTAGGAATGTACGAGTTTGTTACCTGATTGTCGGATCCTTTATCTTGATAATCATAAGAATGATAAACATAAAAAGGTTAATCGTCATTAGATTACTCATAAAAAAATTATGATATCTATGGCTTTCAATTTGTCGTTATCTCCTTTTCTTAGTATCAAGAAGCCTGGAAACCATAATGTGATAATCCAGAATTTATGATAAGGATAATATTATTCTACATTAGAAGGTATCTGAAGAATGTTACCAACACTCTCATAACGCATCAAATATGTCTTTCTATAACTCCTAAAATGGTGTTTCTTTTTTCCCACTTCATAGAAAAATTATAACGATTGGTATAATTCGATAACTAAATCATTAAACATAAAATCTTGTTCATTCTTATTATTTAAGATGAAAACGTTCTCCCATCCTTGGAAATTAATGTTTTTTGAAATAATAGAATCATATTTGAGAAGGAAATCTTTATCAACTAACCTCTATATGAATATCTCCCAATGTATATGTTCCTTGTGAGCATGCTTTGATGTCTGGGAAGAGATATCTAGAGACATTTAGAACATTAAAGAAGATGAGATGAAAAATATAATATAGTATTTGAAGGGTGGAAGAGCTTTTGAATGAAAACTATGAAAACTGATGTGGGACACGGAAAATGGTTCCCCTTTATATAGACCTTGTGGTGATGATTCATATTCTATATGGGATCAAATGGTTGGTATTAATATGATTTGTTTCAATGATTGAAATTGTACTGAAGAATATTTATTGGTACCAATATTTTGAGGTTTTAGGGAAATAAAATGGATTTTAGTAAAGGTTTAATCTGTTAGTATCTTTCGTAAAAAAGATATGAAAAAAATAACAAACAGAAGTGTACGATAAAAAATAATAAGTAAGAAAGTGTACCTTTCAGAATTTTCAGAAGATTTGTTAGCATTATATATTATTATACTTAGAAATATTATATTCTGAAATGTTTTTTTAGAGTTCGAAAACATTTTTTAGGGTTGAATACACTATTATGTTCTAAAAAACATCATTAGGTTTCCAAAAAAATATTAGTATCTGAAAACTTTTGTTAAGGAAAAAAATGTACCCCCTATGAAAAGGAGTATCTAAATGCTAAGATATAGTTTTAGAAAAAAGTGGATGTGAATTATTTCCATAAATTTATCATTCATAAATTTTGTATAATACATTCAAAATTATCAAAAGTTAATTATTTTTTAAAAATATCAGAAAGTAGTTTTTGCATTCTGATAAATTTTAAAATAATATCTCCTGTAAGTTTGTGATCTATAAAAAAGTGGTTCCTATTATCTATGTGATTTTCACGAGAGTGAGTTCTAGGGTTTTTCTTAAGTATATGGCACTAGTGTTATCACATTGTATATTTTTTCTTAGTAAAACTCATGCCATAATATTTGAGTGTGTGTTGCATCCACAACACATGATTGCAATAACTTCAACCTACCAGATATTCATCTACAATAGTGGAAAGTGATACTGAGTGTTGTTTCATTCATGAACAAAAAACTAATTAATATCCTAATAAATGAAATTTTGGGGATGTAATTTTACTATCTATTCTATAACCACCAAATTCAGCATCTGAAACAGTTTTTAAAACAAATTCATTTCCAGAAGAAAAAAAAGTCATATGTTCAATGTTCTCTTTATGTAGAAAAAAAATCTATTCACTTAATTTAAATGTGTTTCTATTGGAATAGATTGATATCTTTCATATAATAATACTAAAAATATTATGTCTGGATGACTAGCTATTATGTATAGTAAACATTCTATCATACCTCAAAAATATTTTTGATCTACAGGTTTCCTAGCATCATCAATATCAAGAGTGTTTGAGGTACCAATTGAAGTACTTATACTTTTAGTGTTTTCATATCCATACTTTTTAAAAAGAACATTAATATACTTATGTTGAGATATATATTTTATTTCTGGTTTTTGAGAAATTTTAAAACTAATAAAAAATGTTAACTCAACTGTCACACTCATTTTAATGATATATTTCATAAGATTCACAAATTAATTAGTTAAGGATTACTGAGATGATCTGAATATAATGTCATTAAAATAAATTTTAATAATTAAAATAATTTTCATTTTTTTAATTATAAAAAGGGTTGGATTAAAAATTCCTTTAACATAGTTTTTTATAACAAAAATTTCGTAACTCTATCATACCAGGCTCTAGAGGCATGTTTCAGACCATATAAATACTCAGTATGCTTAAAAACAATTTTAGGATGTTTTTCATATTGAAAACTAGGAGGTTTTTCAACACAAACATTCTCTTAAATATATCTATTAATGAAAAAACACTTCATATCAATTTGAAAAAGTTATATGTTAAAGATTTCTGCGAAGGCTAAGTGAATAGGAATTGATTCAATTATATATACCAAACCATAGGATTCTTCATAATGTTTTCATTCTCATTGATTATAGCCTTTATAAACTAATATTTATTTATTTATTACAATGATTCCATTTTCATCAAAAATATTTTTGAAGACCCACTTTACTCCAAATAACAACTTTCTTTAGGTATTTCAACCACAGTCTAGACATTGTTCCATTCAAATTCATCTTAGTTCATATTACATAGCTTTAATCCAATCATCATAACCCAAATATTTGTTAGAACATTTAGGTTCAAATTGGGAAAGAAATTCTAGATTATCTACTTCATTTCTTAAAGAACATATAGTCCTTAGAGGTTGATGTTCATCACCAATGGTACTATCACTTGGATTATTCTTTAGAAACAAATAACATGGGTTTTCTAAATCATGTTCTTTAACATAGGGTAGAAAATATCCTGGATTGAATACTTTAGTAATATTTTGTTGAGTAATATACTTAATAGAAGAGTCTTCCATCAAAGGCTGATAGTCAGTTTTTTGAAAACACATCCAAATAAGTTGGTTTGGGTTGTTTGAAAAAAAGTGATCAATTTAAAAAAAATTAACTTGTACTCTTTCCTCAATAGTAAAAGATTTTTCATTAAAAACTCTACAAGCCGTAGATGTAGTGGAATAGCATAAGAATATTCCTTCATTATATTTGGGTGAAAAATTGTGTAAGTTATCTTTTATATTCAAGATTAATACTTTTCATCCAAATACGCTGAAGTAAGAAACATTATGTTTTTATCCTATCCATAACTAATAAGGTTTTTATTTAGAAATGGTCTTATTTAAACTAGAATTATAGTATAAATATAATTACGTATAGATTCATACAAAAAATGTTTAGCAATTGAGTATTCACTCAAAATGGTTCTTGTTATCTCTTGAAGAATTCAATTTCTTCTGTCAATAAGACCATTTTTTCATTGAGTTCTTGAAGTTGGGAAGTTATGAGGAATACCTTTCTTACAACAGAACATTAAAAAATTTAAATTTTCAAATTATCCTCCATTTAACTACTAATAGTTATAGAAGGAAGGTTTTTCTAATTTTTAACATTGGATTAAAAGGTTTTGAAAGAAGAAAAGGATTCATATTTCACTGTTAAAAAAATACCCATGTAAATTTATTGTAATCATAAACCAAAACAATTCATAGTATTTGAATCATATAGTTATAGTTTGTGTTATACCGAGAAGATCCATATGCACTGGTTGTAATGCATCCAAAGTTAGTATTTCACAAATAGATTTAAAGCATGACTTATGTTTCTTTTCATATTGAAAAGGATCAGAAACTTTTGAATAATCTAATCTAAGATCTAGAAGATCATTAAAAAGTCCTTTATTATAAATTTTACATATGTTCCTAAGGATACATTGTCTTATAATTCTATGACAAAACAAATATTGATCTTTCATTGCACCAAGTCATGGTATGTTTGGGCTCTTAAGGTCTTTAAAAAGTTATGCATATAAACATTATCATGCTGATGGGTAGTGTGAATGATCTAATCATTGGAATTGTCTAATAAGCAATTCTAATTACTAAAATTCACAAGGTAACCATCATCACATAATTGGATTATTCTCATGAGGATTTGTTTAAGACCTTTAAAAAATAAAACATTTGAAATTAAGGATTTTACATGAAGAACAATATTACCTATACCAATAATTAGTCCATGAGTATTGTCTCCAAAAGTGACTTCCACCATTAATATTAATAATATTCTCAGGGAATTTATTATTACTAGTCATGTTCCTGAAACATCCATTATCCATATACCATGTACTGTTTTTGGAACTTCCTTTATTTTCCTAAAAATGAAACAGTTAGACTTTCAGAATACAAAATTTCATGGATCTACAAATATTAGAAAATAAAATCATAGGAATTGATTTTTTTTAGAATTTTTGTCTTCAAAAAACCTAATAATTGGGTTTTATTTAAATATTTTTTTCCCAATTTCCACCACATTGACACTTAGTGAAAAAAGGGGAACTATGAAGAACTAAATAGTTATGGATGAAAATTGGTTTTGACTAAGAATAACCAAATAAAAAACTATTCCTTAGAGTAAGAAGTTGTGAATAAATTTTATCAATACATTCCTTACCATGATTAAAGTTTGACAAAAGTTTGATAAGTAAAATATTTCATATTTTAGTATGATGACTAGATTATTTCCCTCATATTTATCAGTCTTAGAACGTGTGTTTGTCTCTAAATAATTTTTTGTAGAAATAAATTTTTCGAAATCCTCTGAAATTTTATCCTTCTCATAATTAACTTCTTCAAGGTTTTTGGGAATAGAAATAATTTTCAAATAATTTTCATCAAAATCTTGAGAATGCTCTGGTAATTCTTTTGTTAAAACATTAATTCTATAATTTTACGTGTCAAGTTTCTTATCGTTCTTTCTATTTTCATTAACATGTAACTTGTAAAACCTAAAAAAGTATTCAAAAGAAGTTATAGAATTATCTTATACTGAATAATACACTTCATTCAAAGATTCATAAATTTCTTCATTAAGATAATTAGAATATAAATTTATAATTTTTAATGATTCAGCAGTTGGTACCTTATACATAAAACCTTTATTCTATGTTGGTATTCTGGTGATAAGACCAATATTCTTTTTTCTAAAAGATTTAATATACTATGATTCATTAGATGAGTCTACACCTTTTGTACACCATCAATAATTTTCTTTTAGGACCATCCTTCCCTAAGTATTATAATATCTTCTCTGATTTCTTTTAGAGTGTATGTCTTTCCTACCCTTTCATTTCAACTTAGAGAAATTGTGTCTCATATGTCTGGCTTCCTTAAATTCATAATAGGAAAATTCTGAATCATTCTTATCTTTCATGTCCTTATTTTTATATCTATTCTAAAAATCATTGATTCCAACAATCTTGATAGTCTTATAAGAAATATTGTCTAATTAATTATTTTAATGTTCATATTCAGTTGAGTCTAACTGGATAATAATTTTCTTTGAATTTTTCTGTCTTGGAATCTTTCTCAGGGGTCATGGACTTCATATGATAAGAATTAGTAGTAAAATTAATACTCCTATTCTTATTAGTAATATTATCAACATCTCTCTTTAGTATATTCTCATGTTTTAATAGAGTAAAAAAAATTCATCTAGAGTTACTGTTGTAACTTTTCTAAACTCATCATAGCTATTCTTTTTTATTCCAACTCATTCTTCATGACGTAAATAATATTTTAAACAAGAATTTAATCATCTATTCCTTTTTCCCATGGATTCCAAACTATTCAAATTAATCATGAATATTTAAAAAACATTAACTATTGGTTTCCCACAAGTAAAAAACAAAAACATGATAATAAAATCCAAGCATATCTCTTATGGTTTTTATAACTTTTGACATTATAAAATGTGTAACTTCAAGTTTCTTATAGATAACATTCACTACTTCTTATGAAGATATTTGTCTGTATACATTACTTGTCATTTAAAAGGAACAATGTATTTCGTACCATATAATTCAATCTATATTTTTGTTTTTCATAGTTTGAGAATAATCTGACTTCTTTCTCAGGTATCTCTTAATCTCTATGGAGCATCACAAAATTTTATACTCTAGTGTTAAAAAAATGACTTTATTAGACCTCTCTAATAATCATAATCATTACAATTGTTTTGGTCTTGTTGGATTTATATTTTCAATAGATCTAATATTTAATCCATCTATATTTCAAATGCAAAAATTTTCCAATCCACTCATTAGTGTATTATGTATTTATAAAAATGTGTTTACATAAATAAAATTCAGAAATATAAAAAGTTTAGGTTGAGTAAGTAGTTAAAATCAACTTTATGATACTATGTTTTAGTATAAGTATCTTATAGAAATACTCTGATACCAATTGAAGGATCGAAATATGTGATTTAGATACTCAATTACAAGAGGGGTTGAATTTTATGTTTAAAAACATTAGTTTTTAACCTTAAGGAAACATTGTTTGACAATGTTAAAAAAATGATTCACAAAAACTTCTACTATCATTAACAAATAAATAAAATGGTCCAAAAGTCTGAAAATAAATTAAATATAATTAAATAAGCACACAGGTGTACTTAAGTAAGATTATACCTTAATGTCTATAGAATCTTAAATCAATGTTATTACAAAAGGGAATGTATAATAAAGTTGCACATTTTATTCATAATAAAACTTTGAAGCAGAATAAAATAACTTGTAATTAAACATTTAGTAAAAGTGAAATGAAATATTTTAACCTAAATAAAAGGGTTTTCATAACCTTGGATAATGTTCCCTTGAATTATACTTTCAATAAATTCTATCTTACCCACAATGGAAAAAGAACTCGATATGAAGATCCAAATCTGTCCTACTCTCCATACAGTCCCATGATCAATAAAGAGACCAGAACCTCTATCTTCCTTAATATTATCAGCCTCCAATTAAGAAGTTAATAAGAACCCCTATCTTATTTTAGTTTGTAATCCCTTGATTATATACAGCAACAATCATAATCTTACATGGAAAACAAAACTTTATGATGATTTATGTATTTGGAACATGTTATTCTTAATTTAAACTCTTCATGGATTTCAAACGAAGTTAATCTAGCATAGATCTCACAGAGTGTAAATTCTCCCAAATGTTCACCACACTAAAAAAATTTAATATTATTGGGTATTTATAGGAGAGATCTCCAACTGTCACATTTTCCTCAAACATTCATATTTTCCCTGAAATCTATTATGGACTTTGACATGTGATATTTATAACGTTCATATTGTAACTGAAACAAAGGCACCATTTAGAAAACACTAATTGTCATAAGAAACATTATCTTTGGAATAATATGTATGTTTCTGAATGTAAGAAATATTACATTAAGGAAAAATATTATCTTCAATAATGTTATAAAAAATTACATTAAAGAAATATTGAAACATTAAGAATGTTAGGAAATCATTACATTAAGGAAATATATAATATCTAAGAAAATTATAAAAATCATAAAAATAAAGAAAAATATAATCTTTAATAAAGATATAAAATCAGATCACATATAAGAAACTGTTAAAATTGGATATGTTAATTGTTGAATATCAAAATCTAAGATTCATGGTAAATAAGATTTGGGTTTTTAATGATTTGATATCTATGAAATGATGTGATTTGGAATCAGTTTTTCTGAACAATCCAGAATCTATGAAACAATGTTACTCGTAATCAATGTTTTTGAGCGATTTTGAATCTCAGTAATGCACTAATTTGGAATTGGTTTTTTTGAGTGATTCCAAATCTATAAAAAGTGTTAAATGAGAATCAGTTTTTATGAGCGATTTAGAATCTAAGAAATGCACTGATTTGGAATTGGTTTTTCTGAGTGATTTAGATTCTAAGAAATACACTGATTTAGAATCTATGATACACAACGATTTTGATTATATGCACATGTATCTTATTTTTTATTTGAATATATAATATAATCAATGATGATAAAAATTATGTTAAATATATCTTGATATTATATGAAAATATATTTCTGAATATAATTCCTACAAACATAATGTTTCATTAAAGAATTAAATAGAAGTCTAACAAAGATAACATTTCATAAAGAAATAAATATAATTCTAACATTGTGTTTCTTAAATAATGAAATATCATTAAAGAAATGGTGTTTGTGATTTCAATAATACGATGGTATGAAATTGTCATAATGAAACTCTTGACTCAACACATAGAACTTCAAAACAAATTATAGCCCACTAATATAACCATGTTAGTTTTTTCTAACAAAATTCCATTCAGATTAGAGACTATAAATTAACATGCATAATTCTATACACATATCCACATAAATCTTCAAATCTACCCACGACAACAATAAAAAAATTTCCACAAAACCCATTGTAAAACTTATTCCAACATTGAAAATCTAGCCATAGAAACAAAGCACCAAGGGAATTATACTCAAAAAATATAAACAAGATCACTAAAAATAATCATGATAAATTTCAGAAATAACACAACCTTCAAATTTACCTTTTAAAACAAAACTTATTAGACATCAACTTATATTACATACGCTTCATCCCCTAAATTCGAAATTCCACAAAAATGATTTATTATATTCATTAAATATTTATAATTTTTATAAGAGGTTATTCTAATAGTTTAATTAAAATAACTAGTACATAAATAATAGTAGTGAATAAAACTCATAGAATTTTTTTATCCATTTATTATATGAATCAACACAGAATAATATAAAGAACATGTGATAAAATTTTCCAATAAAATTAAATATTATAGTTGTTATCATTCTTAGGTTAATTAATATGATTCACTAAGTTGATATTAGTTTCATGATAATTCAATAATTTATAAAAATAGATATTATAAATTTCAAATCTTTTACTTCAACTAGAATGTCAACAACTCACTTTTAATGAATAAATAGAGAAGAGGTGATCACAGGGATGGGAATTTATAACGGATACTTTATAAACATATTAAATAGAAATCCCTTAGAAACCATAAAACCAAAATTAAATTTAACTTATACTTAAATCTTTCTTCAGAAACATAGGGGAAGAACCTGGACAAAGTAAAGAAAACTCACCTAGAATAGCTTGGAAATTAATCAATAAAATACAATCACTAAAACTATAATAAAATCACTCACAAGTATCCAATAATGTATCTATATTTGATCTATATTTAAAATAAATAGTATAAAACCAAAATTGATAAGGGATCCATATATTGAAAAATGAAGATACATGAACCATTTTTTTATTCTTCTAAATGATCATTTTTTTAAATTGTCATCAACATTATTAATTTTATCTTTAAATCAAGTGTAATGATTATCACAACATTAAAAAATTTAAATTCCCAAAAAATTTGTATTAAATCTTGCAATAGTGAATTAATTTATTTATGTTCCAAAATAATTTTTTAATGTTTTAAAATTCATAACGGAATTATCAATAATAAAATATGATTCTGGACAATCTAGGAAAAATTGGTTTTGAATCCAAGGAAAATACTTTTAAATAGGAGAGAACTTAATTTATTGTGTGAAGGGAAATACTATAATGTATTGAAAATTTAGAAAAAAAATGACTTTTTCAATTAAAAAAATGGATTTTTTGTTTGAAAGAAAGAACTCTTAAGTATTGAAATTCATCAAAGGGGATGACTCTTATGTATTTGTATTTAAATTTTACATATTATGGAATGACTCTTACATATAAAAAATATGTAAAGGTAATTAATTTTATGTATCAAATAATGAATCTTATATATATGGAAGATACTACTGCATATTAAAATTTTGAAAATAAAATCAATACATAAAGGTCATTTCAATGGGAAATGATTAATACATAAGGGTTATTTCAATTATAGAGAAAATATGTAAGGGTCTTCTCACAATAAAAGAAAATATTTAAATGTCAATGAGTGATGCATAAAGTTATTTCTCAAGAAAGGTGTATATATAAGAGTATCTATATGTAGATAAATATGTATGGGTATTTAAAAAAATTGTCCAAAAAATAAGAACAAAACCCATAAATTTCAGAATCACTATTTCTTTATAAGAAAACCTAAACTTAATTTAGCACATAATTTTCCAACCTCCAAAAGTACCAGAAGAAAATCATAATATCCCTAAATACCAAAGAAATTAAAACAGAAAGGGTTTATGAAAATCTAGGACCTTACACCAAACCTCGATAAGACATGTTAAATGAATGTATATTAGATGAGGGGAATTTGATGTTCTCAGCCAGAAGGATAAAAGGAAATTGATGTATCCATCAACCATATCAGATTATAATATTAGGATTGAGAAATAATTATTATGATATATTGGATTGACACACTCAGTGTCTGATGTTTATGTCATGTCTTAGAAAAAAGGGTCATATGAAAAATGTATGCATATATATGATATAGATGGTTGAAATAATTACATAGATACACATATTTGATGGATTGAGCAGAACCACTAATTTTTTAGAGGCCACCCTTTATTTACATATATAAATTTTGGAATTCATATATTTTTTCAATGCTGAAAATTCCTATGAGGAAATAATTTATGGTTTAATGAGTGGGTATTGATATTGAAAAAACCATATATCTTCTCTAAATGTTTTTTGGTTTATCTAAATTGTGTTTTCGATGGATATTCATAAATTATTGCATTTGTTTTAATACACTGTGAATGTGATGGAATTTTTCCAAAAATATTTTTGAAATATCGAAAATGGATTTTGGATAGTTTTTATAAGTTATTGTATATGATAATATATACGGTGACATAGTATAAAGTATGTTAAACTTTAATTCATATTTGTGGTTGGTGGAGATATTCCCTAAAGCCAAATATATATATGATGTCTTTTTAGTTATATAATATTTTATGATATGTTCATTTCATATGGTTTAAAATATTTTTTATTAACAGAGTGTTATAAAAAATTACGTATATTGTTTAATATGATATAGAGATATCATTTTGGTTATTCATATGCCAATTCATAGTGCATAATATGTGATTTTTTATAGAAGATTTATTAAAATAATCATATTATATGATATTTTTAGCCCCTTAGGATTAAGCATTATATATCATCTGTTTAAGGATAATTTTTATATGTTTTATATATTGTATACAATTAATAAAAATTTTATAAGACAAAATGTGTGAGAGAATAAAAAATGTACATGTATTCCAAATGAATGAACAAAAAAATCATTACAATACATTATATAATGTTCTAGTAAATTCTTGGGAAGGATTGGGAATTTACCAAGGCCTATATTAGGAGGTAATAATCATTGATCTAGAGTATAAAATCCTTTTCAATTATTACACTATATAATTCACCCCGAATACTCTCTCTTATTCTTCCATTACCACTATGAAGTACTATAATACCATGGGTGTTTTGAATAACTAAACCCATGTGTTGGGTGATTCAAATCGATTCATGGACACACCTCAAAGGGATGATTATTTTGTAATTTCTGTAAGGATATTAATTAAATTATTGGGATTAAATATTGTTTCTATGATATATTTATGTTTATAGTGTATGATATTTATTTATATTATACTCTATTTTTTTCTTATCATAGTGATCTTAGGAGTGAGTTTTTTAATTTCTTACAATTCTTTTAACAAGTGTTGATCGATCCATATAAACAATTCTATGATATTAAGATATATTTAATGAAAATTAAAGTTATTCCGATCTCATTAAGATTTAACGAATATAAAGGACTAGTTATTCCAAAATCTAAAACCAAATGTTTTTTATAAAATGATAAATGTAATCATGGAAATTATTTATTGTTATAATGATGATAGCCACTGAATTTCATGAGGATAATCCAAATTTTATAACATAATTAAAATTTGTCTATCCAAAAGTTGATAAGAAAAACATATAGAACCAACAATAATTTACTCATGAGATTTAAATTAATGGGAAGATCAGTAAATATCAAAATAATTCATGTCAAAATATTGTATAATTATTAAAAAATTCATCATCATGTATAGTTTTTGATTAGTTAATATATATAATTGGGATATAAAGACTTCAAATTATATTATGATCTAATCATGGTGGTGATAATGTTTCTTTCCTCTACCCTTCTTCAGGTTTTCCCAATGATTGTTTCTATAAAAATGTATATTATTTAGTTGTATAAAATTTACATGGAATTGAATTATTTTATCTTCACTTATTTTTCCCATTAGCTTTTTTATGTTAAGGACACAATAATATTTTATGAACATAAAGAAATACATTGGTGTTTGTTGTAAATTAATATTATTACTTTGATTTCATTATTACCCATGAATGATGATTATTAATTTATAATCACAACCTATCATATATAAACTCATCTTATTATAACCTTTTCATATCTTTTATTAATTAAGAGGAAAATGTAATAATTTGTTTTGAAATTGAATATGGTGATTAATGAATACTATTGTTTTTAAGCTTATGTATCCTATATCTACATGATAATGCGATGATAAAAAAATAACTTTTTTCTTTTATTATTTCTCCTTATTTTTACCTAGTATGTTTAAATTTTAATAGCATGATATACTAATTTAATATAATATTACTTCATTTAAATTTAATTTCTTCTTTTATCGATATAGAAGTTCTTTTAATGTTGATAACAAGGGAGTGATTTTGATATACATGGCAGTTTTTGATCGTTTCCATGATTTCATTTGAAAAGACATTATTAATATTTAATTATTATTTATTTAATAGTTTTGTTTTAAAAATACAAAATTAAATTTATATTTTAAAATATGTTATATTAAATTATTATTTTAGGTAAAAAATTCGGACACTATAGAATTTTTTTTTAATGTTGGTCAAATATTTTATTTTTTGGAAAAGTTATCCCCTTTTATAAGTTCACTAAAAAAGTTAAAAAATGAACCTATAAGAATATAAAGAGTGTAAATATCCCTTTAAGAGATCAATTTGAATAGGAGCTAGTTTTTTCAATGGATGTTTTTGGTGGAAAATTCTGGTCAATCAAATAGAAAAATTCCATTGACATCAATATGATGAAGTTGGAATGATATAAGTTGGTGGAAGTTCTGATGAATTATACAAGATATTAAATCTTTATAATTTATTTAAGTTAATTTATCTTGGTTTAATGGATAAATAAGAAAGTATTAAATTCTTACTATCATATAGAAGTTGTTTTGAAGTCTTTAAATTTATAAGTTTGAAGATTTTTTCACTATTTTTAATGTCTAGAACATGTGTCACTAAGTGATTTGGAAATAAACATTGCATAAAAAATTGAATAATATGTGAATAAATATTATTGGATGGGGAAGAGATCTTTGTAATTAACAATTAAAAAGGAAATGAGGAGGAATATGAAGACTTTGATAAATAATACTTTTCATGACGAAGTGGATGTTTGAATTAACGATAAGGCCATGAAATATCTATTTATTGAATGTATTTTATTTTGAAATTAAATAATTTGTTAAATATATATTTATTATTTATTATAATTAATGTTACTCCATGTAATATTTATCATGTGAATTTTTGTAAAAAATAGGCTGACCATAGTCATCCAATGAGGGACAGCTCAAACCACATATGGGAGATAAGATTAACCACATGGGAGATGACCCGTTTATGGGTAGCCATAGTGTAAGAGGTGATTGGGATTACAATTTACCAATAGTAGTTTAACTTGATGTTTATATATCACATGTAAGGGTTCCTGAGTGGACCACACATGGGTGTGACACCACCCGTGCAGGGCATGCGTGGTGTGTTGCGGGTGACAAACCTGGCTAAAAGCTCCAGGTGAATGTGGAATTTGATAATTAATATAGATATTCTTGACAACATGGAAGATTAATATGGGACAGGAAATACTGGTTACAATTGTAACATAAAAAAATATTAAAATAACTCTGGATGCTCAATCTGATCATTCTACGCCACATGATCAAAGCCTTTGATCATCTTCGACCTTGTGGAAACCCTACCTTAACATTATGAAATATTTCTGGATGTAACATCCTCTATGTCAAGAGATCTTATGACAAACTTCCCGAACAAGAATGGATGATTTTTTTTGGAGAAAAACATACGATTACACTCCTTTAATCGTTGGTATACATGCAAGAAATATTTCAAAAATAAATCATTAGTAGAATGTAATAGATGTTACAGAAGTATGTCTTCATTAATGGATGAGTCTGATCAGGTAAAATGTCCTGGAGTGTGAGGATATTACACTATTAATGTGATATGTTACTTTGTGATGAAAAAATGATTTTCAATATCCCTTAAAAGGCATAGAGTTCGAAATATATAAATATTAGAGCCCGTTTTTTAAGAAATTTAAAATATTCTTTATGTGGCATGAATAGTAGAAGGGAAATGTGGTGAAAAGTAGCAATACTGTTCATATAAAAAAATATTCATCCAAGCCGAGAATGTTTCTTCCACTCACATATCATCAAAGAGTAGTCATTTTTCTAAAAAATAGAGCATATATTGGAATTATTTTTATGATAAGTGGAAAAGATTAATGTGGTCCTCTTGAATACTTGAATAAATGAAGTTTCATATTGTAATTTTCACAAAGAATAAGAATAGAATACTACTTTCATGAAGGGGAAGAGTTCCATGTTGTCGTGTTGTGTTTCAACCTTTATGTCTACAAGAGGGTTTGTATATACTACAATCTATTGCATGAGTAAAATACTCTAATTGTGTTAAATGATGGGGTATCATGTACTCAATTTTGAAAATAAGAAACTTATACTGCTTCAAGGTAAATACATGAATCAAGTATTATCAGATTTCCTAGTGAAGGCCTTTTGTATTTCATGAAAGATGGATCAGTGCTTCTAGATCTTCCTTGGTGGAAGAAGAAGAATCAAATAATGAGGTTTTATTCATTAAAAATGTTATAACAATAACATTCATAAGAAAATTAATAATCCCTTGAGTAAAACTACACAAACATGAATTATAAAACCTAAAATAATAATAATAACACATGGTATATGCAATGGATTATATGAGAGTTCCATGATCGAATTACATGAAGTAAACACGATATATAATTTTGATTTCATGTTAATTATGTGAGGATAATATTTCATTAGAATAAGGAATAACATATTGATTGAGCATTTGATTGAATCAAAGTATTACACTAAACAAAATCCATATTTCCTATATAAAATATTTGTGATAGAAGATGAGTTGGGGATAGAGTTCATATTTGTGAATTATCAATTGTTTTAAAGGAGAATTGTGAGATATTCTCTCTACTATACATTCATATTGTTTTTACTAAAGAATAAATATATAATAAGATAATATGGGAATAAATTACATTGAATATATGTTTATATAGAAATATGGTGAAATAAAATAAGATAGAAGGAAATATCTATGTACATCTGTTTAAATAAGAATAAGATAGAGGAAGGAGTATCAAATATTTTTTATAATGTGAATAGAAAAAGGAAAAGTTTCTTTATCACTTCTGTTCAAGTAAAAATTTATGTAATATAAAGATAATTAAAATTAAACTCTGTGAGATCCATCAAAAGTATAAACACTTGGAAGAATTTCATGGTGTTGTAAAGTATTTCATGAATAAGGTAAATACTGTCTTTAGAGGATGTATAATGAACCATCAAGGTCCTGAGAGACTTATGAGGTTTTCACTAGTATATGGAAGATAATTGTTTCCCTCCTCCCACCTAAGGTGTATGGGATCTAAAATTCATAAGTATTGTCTTCTTGCCAAACCACTGTAACTGGTGCCTCATTATAATAGAGAATCTATGTACTATTCATCACCATATTCCATAACAACTAAAAAATATTATTGATTTGTGAACCTTGTTAAGAAATCATGTGAAATTGTTTAACTTCTTTTGTATAAATTCACACAATAATGAAAATAGAATAAGACAATCCAGATCATAAAATGATTAAGAGACAAAGGGATACAAGTTTATAATTTATTAAAAAGTTACAACCACTAATTAACCCTCTTATTGTTCATTTTATCCCAACATGGTACTAATTATTAGTATGAGAGGTATTTTTCATGACTATTATATTCTATATATTTTATTTACCATCTTTTAAGGATTTTAATTTATTTTCCATGTTAACAATAAAGTGTATTTTTAGTGAAGATTCCATTATCTATTATAGGAATTATATTTCTACAATGACAAGGATGAATGTTAGAAATAAATAGAAAAGATATTATAAGAAGAAGACCCACTTATATAAACGATAATAAGTATCAATATCTCGCAGAATTTCCATCAATGAAGACATATTGGCCTTGGAATGTATAAAAAATGTGGATCATGTTTCCACCAAAGAGATGGATAGTGTCTCTACCTCAATTGCATCATGTAATTCAAGTGATCAATAGGTATGTGTAAGTTATTATAAAAACAAACTTGAATAAGATCCAAGCACTAGTGTGAGTGATAACATGTCCTTTGATTTATAAATTTCTGAATTAGTCTATGGTTTATGGTTATCCTAAATAAATTTTCTCTATTATTTGTGGGATATTTAAAAGCCTATATAAATAGATCACTCACCATTAGGGGAAGTTATAATTAATTGAAAATTAATTAAATGAAAAAGTTATATAATTTTCAAAGCACTCCAAGTATGTTGGTGACATAAAAATAGAAAGATGGGTACATGAAATAAGTTCCAATAAATTCAATTAAAAATGGAACAATGATGATAAAGATAAATAAGGACACAAGATTTATCTAAAAAACAATTTCCACTAACTTGAAGAAAATTTGATGATTATAATTGATTTCAATGATGTGAAAATTTTGGTATGATCTAAGAAAATTATAGAATAAGGCATTTTGTTATAAAAAAAATGTTAAGCTATATAGAGAGGTTCTTGAATATATGGAGAATGTATGTGAAGGTAAGGTGACTATGATTTAAGATCAGAACAACAACCTCAATATAAGATTTCTATAATGGGGAGTAATATTGTCCATTATAAAGAATACACATATTGAGGCTTGAAAGAGGACAAAAAAAGGTTAATGCTACTTCTCAATACATAATAGACGATTATAAGGTTGAAATACTATCAACATGTGATAAGGACTTCGTGATTTTTTTTGATCTATCTTAAGAAACTATGAAGAGAGATGTACTATCCATAACATCTTGTAATAATATAATAAAATTTTATTCATAATAAATGCATGTTGGAAAATAAAAAGTAAATAAGTATTGATGAATTAAAGTGATGGGAAAACTACCACCACTACAAGGGTGGATAAGAAATTTTTAATCGAATATGGTTCCTCATGAAGAGACCAACAAACTATGATGAAGACCCAAAAATCTCATATAGTGGAAATAAGAATATCTTGGTTTGTGGTCGATGTTGGTGTTTTAAGAAATTCAGGAATTTTAATTTGATAATTGATACAGTCATTCAAATGTAAAGGCCTTATGTAATCCCATATCAAGTTGGAGAAATCTAGATATATTGAAGCATCATTCATAGGCTAAAAAACATTTGTATACATCAAATTGATTTTTAATACATGAAAATATCTAAGATAAATTTAATGGTATTGGTAATAAGAATGGTGAATTCTTAACTCAAAATATATTCAATGTATATGTTAAGAAAATACGATATATGTCATCTAATAAAGAAGAATAAACATTAGGAATAAATTAGAAAATTTTATAAATTAAATTTCTACCATGAAAGTATCAATGAGTAACGATGAGAAGACATTGGATTATAAATCCAAGATTCTTGAGAAAGATAGATCATCCAAAAAAACTAGTAAGATTCATGAAATTAGAATAATCCTTGTTGAAATATAAAAATTAATACCAATATTTCTATTGATATATTTTTAATATAGTGAAATTTTTTGAAGCTGATATGAAAAATTGATCAAGGACAATGAACTGCTAATAAAAAAAGAAAATAAATCATTCCACCTGATGAAGAAAAAGTACATGAGTGGTTGTTAATAGAAGGAAACATTTTTTTTTTTTAAATTTCTATGGGATATATGTACGAAACCATGTTATATTAGAATAGGTTGTTTAAAAATTATACCATAATAAGAATTAGTCCTTAAGAGGGTTTATAATGTTTCATCTATTAAGGATATTAATAAGAAAAAGACTCCACACAAAGTAGAAGTGAATATTAATAGATCCAATCTTCCCCAATATAAACCTTATCTAAAGTTCCTATGTGAATGCATGAAGAATAGAGGAAAAGGATTATCTTGGATAAGAAACCTATCTCAACCATTATATTCAAATTGAGATGCATTTAAGATCCAACATTTTCCATTAATTTTTGTGAATGGTATTTGTGATTATAATGATGTGAATTGTTGGTGAAGAAAGTTCTAAGGGGAAGAACTTGAGTAGTAGTGAGTGTTGTAAATTCATGATTGGAAATATAAAGATGTAATCATCCTTGAATAATTACTCAATTGGTATTTAAATAAAAATATAATAGAGGATCATATTTTTTGAAGTTGAAGACAATGATATCATTTCCTATACAATAAGGAGAAATAAGATACCATATTGGTTTGATCTTATATTTTGTATCTTGAAGAACATTTATTAAAGAATATCATTCATATTTAAGTTTTAGAGGTTGTTAAATTTTGATATTTACAAGTTGATGATTAATTTTGGTGCATTATCAAAATTGGAACATCTTTTAATCCATTATTTAATAGATCTACAATTATGAATATGTTTAAGAGGGATTCCATTGAAGGTATAAAAAATGAAGAAATATTAATAATCTTCCAGAAAATTGTGTTTCAATCAAATATGATTATTCTAGGAATTTATTGAATATCATTTCATTGGAAAAAGGCACATTTTCATTTACCTAAAATCCCCAGTAAAAAAATATAATAAAAGTATCAAAAGGTGTATAATTTAATTAGTCAATGATATTAGAAATATAGAGGTATGGAAGTGCTCCAAGGAGGCTTATCCCACCTATTACAGAATAATGTTTTCGATCTTTTTGATGAAGTGCACGTAGAAGTTTTTAGCTGATTGTTCTTAAACATATTTCATATCTCATTTTAATATCTTCATTCTAGAAGAAAAGTTAATAAAACTATAAGAAAATATTAATATTTCTCATTCCATGACGTATCATGATCAGTTGGTAATTGAAATATATTTTTTGTCTAAATCAAATCCTCTTGTTTTTTTCATCAAGTATGGATCACATAAAAATAGAGTGAAATGATGGATGTAACATTACAAAAGTATGTACAGATACCCCTTTCCCATATAATTATTATTTCTTATTAGTAATGGGGATAGAAATTGAAATTAATTTTTTGAAATGTTTAGTGGATATATTCACATTTTGATATATTCACTGGGAAAGAACATTAAATGTATGAAAATAAATAAAAATGGGTATATTGAATAGTCCACATTTTCTATGATTTGTATTCATTGTTAATGGTTGTTATTGATTTCCAATTGTGTCAATGAAATAGAAATATTTCATTGATGTAAATATGATGAAGTTTTTATAAATAAATAAGTTATTGTAAGTTCTTATGAAGTATCCCATATATCCCAACAAGATAAAAAAGTGATGTGAATATAGCATGGATGAATTAGTGTTGAGGAAACTCGAGTCATATTATTTTAATAAGTTCCATTGAGTACAATGAATTTATAAGTATGGTGATTGTTTCACTATTCTTAATTTGTAGAATATGTGTCACTAAGTACTTTTATATGACATGTTGTTTAAAAAAATGTATAATATTGGATGAAATATGATTGTATGATGAAGAGATATTTGTAATTGACATTGAAAATGAAAAAGAGTAGTAATATGGAGAGCATGAAAAACAATATTTTTCATGATGAAGAATAACTTGGAATTAATGATAAGGCCACAAAACATCGTATTATTTCATTTGTTTTAATATCGTTATTTGGGGAAGTGACTAAACGGATTTTTATTAATCAGTATACTTAGAATTATTCTCTATAACATTTCATGTGGGTATTTTATTAAAAAATATGACTATCCTGACCCCCCATGAAGGGTCATCTTAGACCACATTTGGGATCTAGGATCAACCACATGTGATCCAACCTAGGCATTGGCATCCACTGAAGAAGATGTGACTTGTCATGAAAATCAACCATAGGTAGCACACATGGTGTGAGTATTGTGAATGTAAGGGATCTAGGGTGGACAATAGAAGGTTATTTTTCAATCCATTCATTGTAAGAGGGTACGTTATGGGTGCCGAACCACGCTTCCAGTAGTAGGTTAATATAGAACATGATAATTAAAATAGTAGTCGTCAACTGGATGGAGGAACGTTATGGAATGTGGAAATTGGGTTATAATTCCCATGTTAAAAAACACATGGAATAAATGTTGGTTTCTAGATCTGACCAATATCCACCATATAATTGAACCCTTTAATTATCATCATCCTTTAAGATAACCTACATCTAATGAGTTAGGTATCTCTTGTTCTTGAAATCTTCTATTTTATTTGATCATGAAATGGACACCCCGATCCAGTTTGAATGAATTTCGCAAATAAAAAATACGAAATTAAATTCTTTAAATCTTTATTATGCATGCATGACATATTTCAAAGTTGGAGACTTGACAAAATAAAAACAAATATGCAGAAGTTTGGGTATATTCATGGATTATTACAATCATATATGAAATTATTGAGAATATGGATATTCCCCTATGCATATGAGAAGTTCCCACATAATACTCCATGAGTTTTGGTGTCACTAAAACCATGTGGAGTTTGAAATTACAGAAGGATTGACACAACATATTTTGAGGTATTATAAAATAATATTGACTTCGAATTAAATGTGTTGGAATATGGTTATGGAAGGAAGTGAAACCCTACAAATAAATATCCACTCATAAATGCATAGAGAGGTTATTCCACTCATATTTCATTAAATCACTCTCATTTTTCTAAAAAATAGATCATATATGAGATTTATTTTTACATGGAGAGGAATTGTTTTGAGATCCTCTAATATAAATTAAGGAAATAAGTTTTTTGATCATATTTTCATGAGGAATAAGAATCGTTCACTTATTGTGAGAAGAATAGTACTTCCATGTTGACATGCTATGTTTCATCCATTCAAACTGTATGATGGTTTATATGTACAATGAACTAGTTCATAAGTATCGTACTCCCACAATGTTACACCACGATGTATCGTGTAGTTAGTTTTTTAAAGAGTAATCACATACTACTTTAGTTTATATACATGAAGAATTTATTTTCATGGTTCCATGGGAAGGCCTTCTGGATTACGTGTTGGAATGAGAATTCATGGTAGATCATTCTTAAGGGATGAATAAGAGGTAAATAGTGAGGGTTCATGCATTAAAAGGTATTCCAAATCATATGTATATGAAAATTAATAAACCCTTGATGGATATTTAACACACATGAATAATATAAAATAAAATAATAATAAGAATATGTGGCTTATGTAAGGGTTTACCGAAGAGTTCCTTACAAATATTTTATGAAGTTAACATCACATGAAATATTGGTTTATATGTTAATTACCTGAGGCCAAGATTTAATTAGAATATAAGAGAAAAAATTTCATAAGAAGTTGATTGATTGAGAAGCTAAAACAAAATAAAATTCCATGTTTCTTGTGTAAAATATTAGAGACAGAAGAAGAGTTGGTGACAGAGTTCATATCTCATGATTATCATTTGGGTCAAAGAAAGATTGTGGGATATTCAGCCTACTACAAATTCAAATGATTATAACTGAAGATGAAATAAATAAGAAAGGAAGAATATAAAAAATTATTGTGTGTATATGATTTCATAGGAATAAGAATAAATAGAACAAGAGAGGTAAAAAGATCTATTTTTGTCTACATACGTAGGACGAAGAGAGAAGAATGAGTAGAATATCTTTTTGTTGCTCTTAATAGTAGAAAGAATGTTTCTTTCTAGCTATTGTGCATGTAACAAGTGAATATGAATAAAGAAAATAAAATGTTTCACTGTGGTATCCTTTATAAGTCTCAATATATGGATTATATTTTCGAGTTAAAAAGTATATTTGAAGAAGGAAAATATTGTATTCATAGATGGTATAAAGAACCAGTAAGTAGATAAAATTTGAATGACGTTTTCGCTAGTCTATGCAAGAGGATTCCTTCCAACACCTCATATTGTTTATGGAATCACACTTGTATAATGAATGACTTTTAATAAAACCACCATTACTAGAATCACATTATAGTGGAGAGTCCATTTATTTCTCATCACCATATATGAAAAGGACTAGATAATCATATTGAGTAGAAAACAATGTAAAAATATCATGTTCCATTATTTGACAAATTTAATATACATGTATACTTTTAGGAAAATATATTAGGAGAATCAATATCTTAAATGGTATAAGAGGTAAAGGGATAAAATATTATAATTGGTTAAATGGTTTCCAATACTGATTCACCACCTCTTATTATTTAGTATATCCTAATGTGGTCCTCACAACCCTCCTGAATTTTTAAGTATTAGAGAATATAAACACCATTAATCCATATTATTTATTATCGGAGCTAATTATTTTTAAATTTTATTACTCTTAAATTTCCTCTTCAATATCTTTCCTCCACTTCCGTTTATGGAATAAAAAATAAACAAAATAATTAAAATAAATTTTAAATAGGACATGTGAAAGCCACACAACTGGAAAGTTAATAAAAAGTAAAAAATGTAATAAATAATAAGTATGTTAGAAAATTGAATAGGTAATTAGGTGATCAATAAAAACATAATTAAAAATAACATAATGGTAATGCTAAATTATTTTTGGTTACTAAAATTTTCTTCTAGATAATAAACCATTTTTTAGTTGTTTTTTATTATTGGTTTTATTAATAAAAAACAAAAAAATAAATAAATAATATCAATTATATTTATTTTATTAATTTAATTTATAAAATATACTATGCGTTTCATTATAAACATGTAATGAAAAAGATATTTGTATCAAAAAAAAATATCTACATCATAAAATTAATTATTATATTCCTAAATTTTAATAATTCATTTATAATTTATGGTTTTTTTCAACTCTCATTTTCTTATGATAGGTAAACATAACTCAAGGGTTCGATAAATTTTAACCATATATATAATATAGATCATTTTAATCATCTATATAAGAGAGAAGTGTTGTGTGGTTAACTGAATGGTAAATAACAAATGATTTAAAAAAACCTGAATTATTAGTTTAAATTCAATAATAGAAGAAAGGGATTTTGATACTATCTTATGACTACCAAATTATGGTCATTTTTTGGTCTCACACATAAGGCATTAGTGATATATAAATGACCATTCCTCAAAGTTCCAATGTTATTTTTGAGGTTTCTATAAATCACCATCTGAAGATTGCTAAAGGGACATTTGTTATTATGGTTGAAAAATCACTGTAGGTTCTCATAATTTTTTTGGTGATGATTTACAATATTCTTTTTAAAAGTCTCTAATGGTACTATATTTTATATATTTTTAATAAAATGAGTGGATACTACTATATAAAGAACCAAAAAACATTATCAATATGATATTGTAGTCATGATCACTCAATATAAATAAATTTATATATTACTAAAAAATTAAGTTTCATATAATAATTTAAAAAATATAAAAATAACTGACATAGAATAAGTCATATATAAAATTTCAATTTTTATTTTTTTAATATGAAAGAATATTTAATTTAAAATTGATGTTAGTATAATAGTAAAAAATATTAAAATTAAAAATGAAAACCCATTTAAAATTTTAAATATATAATGTTATGTTATATTAAAAAATAAATTTTTTTATATTTTTTTATATTATTTTTAACACAGATGTGGGATTTATGTTTCATTTCTTTATACTATGCACATTATATTTAATGTTCATTGTCAAATTGATTCATTGAAATACCTAGATGTATTCTTTATTTTGACTCTCTCATTTATTTGTAAACATTTTTGAATAATTATATATAGTTTTAGACATCATTACCAATTGGGAAATCATATTAAAATACAATTTATCCCTAAAAGTAAAATAATTATTGGAAAAAGTTTTCATAATATCAATGGAAATAACATGTCATTTTCTCAATTTTGGTAGTTTTTTGTACATTTTTAAACAATTTATTCTATAAAAACACAGTTTCTGTCATTTCAACCCAACCAAACATCATATCGATGTATTACCAATTCATATAGGTTTAAATTAATAGATAAATATTATCTTAATGAATATTTTTATACACTATTATTACACCATGTGTCATATTGATGTGATGTCCATCGTTATTGGTTAGTTGTCAATTGGTAATCATTGTACATGGATTTCATAACAGACTATGCTCATTTTCACGGTTTTTATTATTTCACAAAATATAATTTATTTTATATCTATAATAGAATTTTTTTTCATTATTGTAACATCTTATCGCGATTATGATTGATTTATATGGATTTGAAAAGAATTAGTGAAAGAATCAGAATATAATTGAAACCTCATTCCTAATATCACAATGCGAAAAAAACTAAAATAGTGTATAAAATAAATTAGTAACATTTACCATTCCCCATATATGATTTAGACTTCTTATTCAATCACTGTGGTAGATTAAGATCATAGAGGAACAACCAAAGGTCTCTTCCCTCTAGGGTGTATCAATGAATTTTATTAATCAACCAACACTTTGGTGGGATCCTCCGAAAAACCCAGAGTATACTAGTACCACATTATCGAAACGTTGGGGAGGAAAAGTGCATAAAAATATTTTCTATGAGGATAAGTCCAACCTATTAAACAAACAACAACTATTTATATAATCCTTAGGCCATTCCCATGTGCTCATGGAATTTACGGGAATGTTATGAATTTTTTGAGTAAAGTATTTGATTATCAATGTTTTGTAATGTTGGATTGAATGTGATTACATATATAGTATTAATGAAACATTGAATATACCATTATATGAGAAAAAATATTAATGTTATCCATGAATGTAAGACAACAAAATGTTAATGTTTAAACATGGAATTACAATTTAATCATAGAATACATGTTAATAATAGAATAAAATTAATTCACAATTCGATATGACTATATTATAAAATAAATTTGGCTAAGGACGAGTCAAGATATCTCTATATCATACCTTATGATTTCACAAACCCATGGAATGTGATCTTCCATGCCTTCATGTATGTCTTGAACAAAACAATGATTATATCAAACATTATGATAAAACCAAAAAATATTGCATGGTTTATGTTATATTTAGGTAATATCTCCATCAACCTCTCAGTAGAACTAAAACCTTATTGACGTTGTATTTTTCACCATATAGTTTGTCATATAAAATAACTTATGAAACCATATAAAAAATAGATATATTTCAAAACTCTTTCATAAAGATATCTTAGAACTCACCAGGTGTTAGATTTTATAAAACAATTCTTGAATATCCATCCATAATCCATTTTAGATAAACTATAAATACATTTATATTTGATCTCTATGTTTAGTAAATGTTGTTTCTCCTTTCTTAAGCCATAACATGTTACCCCATGGGACATTGTACCAAAAATTATAAAGGCTTGAATAGATATTGTCATAAGAATTATTAATAAATGATTAGATACAAAAAACGAAACATTTAAAGGGGTTTTAAAGATGTAATAATGGATCATACCAAAATGAATGTATCAATTAGTGGTGTGTAGTAGTCTAGAATCTGGAAGGACCAAATTAATCTTGTATCTATGACCTCCGTATTTCATAAAGCATCTATATCATGTATAGCCACCCTCTATGTATGTGATACCATCAATTTTAGCATTCTTATTTTATGAATGCATTAAATCCAATACTATAACACTCTCCATGGAACATTCTTAGTATGAGCCATGATGAAATCAATTACTAGAAATTAATTAGATTTAATCCATATATGATTCGAACCATGGTTGAAATCATTAGTGCTACTCAAGATAAAAGCTGATTTGGTGGTATCTCCATTGAGCACAAGTATCTATATTTCTATGTTTACCAACATTATAATATAAAAACATTCCAATTAATATAACCCATTTTCCAAGACATTGAGTAACCATAGGACAATTAATATGTCAATCCCATATATCCTACACATATATTCTAAATTCACCTAGTATTGGATGATAAGGTTGATAAATACCACACATGTTATCCACCCCTATGGACAATCATATCATATTCAACATACATGATAGAAAATCACATCATATGTCTTATCTATATATGGTTATAAAAACCTTTATCTTATTTAAATTTATACCCAAGATGATATAACACTCATATGAGAGGAGAAAAATAATAGTTCTTATCCCTCAACTGATGATATGATAATCAACATACCTAATAAACCATAACTAACTAATCCATAAAGAATGTGAAATAATGTTCTTATAGTATAAAGGTTTTATTGGTAGGTATCCTTGCTTCCTTAGGTAAGAGGAAATATAAATATGAAACATGCACCCCTAGTAGACCTAATATAGAGTATTACATTCCATTTCATATACTTGGAAGCTCACCGAAAGAACGGAACTGTTTTTTTACCTTAGAAACATATTTTTTATCTTTATAAAAAATCAAACTCATTCTAACCTTAACATTTCATCATAACAAAAAATACTCCCTGAAAAATTTCAACCTAGGATAACTCAAATTCATAATTTGAGAGGTTAATTATCATTTATATTGATAAAATATATAAAACATTTAAAATAATGAAAATGTGGAGTTTAAATTTTGTATAACATGGTATATTTATTACTCTTAAACTATTTTAAGAATAGAAACATAACCATATGTAAGAACCTATTTAATCATATCTCAAAAGATAGATCATTACAGAAGCCTTATGATTACTAAACTTCTAGAGTTTTTTTAAAACTCTTTAAAACTCTATCTAATACCTACCATATATTTATGTTTCCATATGGTAAAAACCTCCCTCTAAACTGCTTTAATGTGTCACATCTATGAAGAAAATTTATTTGAATAATATTGAGAAATAGATATTATATTCTAGACGTAAAATATTTTGATGATGTATAGAAACTTATTTACTTCAAAACAACATATTCTATGATGTTAATAGCTTCATTTGAATATTTATAACTCGTTTTAAGTTCATCATCATCATCATTTCTAGATCTTTTCCATATATTTTTTCCCATGAGGTCATGTTTTGGTAATAAAATATAATAGTTTACATATTTTCTTCACAAGCACATCCTAAATTTCTTTAGGATAAAAAATAATTTTCACTTCATTATGGTATGTAAATTTTACTCCTTATATTCCTATTTAGAAATATACCCTAATATCATTTACTATATTAACTGACATTTACATTGAATTTTGACTATTATAATGCTTTTATTTATTAATCCTTAAACTTTTCTATGTCCAAACATACCATCACCGTCTTCTTAGGTGATATATTATCTTAAAAATATAATTATATGATACACAAAAACATTTATATTAGGAAGTATAAATTGTTTAATTTAGTGTGAATATTTATTAAATAAACCATTGTATCCATATCTAATATGGTATTATAAGTGTTTGGGGTTTAATTTTAAAAATAAGACTTATTCTTTAAAATATACTAATCATGGTTGGTCTAATCTAAAATCTACATATTATAAATAATTTATTGATAAAATATTATTTCTTTGATAGAACTATTTTGAAACTTATATTCTTTCAAATTATGATATAAAATACATTGAACTAGGAAACATGTGTATTTAATCAATTATCTGATATTTTTTCCAATTTTTTTTTAACACAAAAAATCTTTTTTATATATGAGAAGTGGGATAACTATAAACATCCATTATTTAGATTCATATGACCATAATTTATATTCCATACATTCAAATCCATATTTACACTACCCTTTCCTTGAAAATTTGAATAAAAATACAATGTCAATCGATTATCAACTAGATTTTGAACACTTATATATTGAAAATATTTATAAAATATAAATTTTGTACCCTATACCATTCAAAATCAATGAATTTATTTACATAACATCTATACCTAACATGTAATATCTAGAGGGTTTCTCAAACACCTTTAACTATTTCATAAAATCCAATCATTTATAGAATCATTTAATTTCATTCTTCATTTAACCTCTAGGCTTCAACGATGGAGGATAACTATTGGAATGTCTCAATATTATCTTCCTAGCTTAAAATTTTATCCTTATGTACTATAAACATTATAGAAGATCCTAGACATACCATTTTATTATCATATATCTTAAACACCTTAAGGAATTGTGGAAATATTTAATTGTTCTTATTCACATTATCAATTTTTTTTAAAATAATTAGAAATTTAGTTCAATAACCAAATAATTACTTAAATGAGATTCTTACTCTCTCCAATTCATTAGAACACTAAATCAAATTGATTTTATGAGTGGGGCCTAAATTTTATATAGTAAAATTGAGTTAAATGCCTTTAAAATTTTAATTGAATCATTTTGTGATTCACATAAGAATATATAATGAAGTTTTAAATAATTTAAATATTTTCCCAATTAGTTAATGTTTTTCTCTAACATATAGAAATATTTATATATACTTAATAAATATTCATAAGTCTGTATATCAGTTTAAGGAGATGTACCCACAAAATATATTTAACAATAGATCTCAATGTCATGTAGAATGATGATGATATTGTTAATTAATAATAAAAAAATGTATCAGAAGAGTGACACTCTTTACAATACCATAATTAATAATTTTGTTAAATTTTCTCCAACTAAAATGAAAACCCCTTATGAAATCTACCGTATAAATTATTAAGAAAAGAACCCCATTTTATAAAGAAGTTACACTACTTTCGAATAAAACTTAGTTATGCCTTTATTCCTATCATATAAATATTATTATTTTATGTTTGATAGGATAAAAAAATTTCCAATATATCAAATAGATGAAATCAAACTATTCCTATGGTATCGAAATCCTAAGGGTTTCTTAGATATGTATAACCCAAAGAAAAAACAAAAAAAAGAGGCACCTAACTCTTAGCATCACCCCATTACTTGTTAACCAAACATAATGTAAATACATTACCAAAACCATCCCATAATCACAGTGCTTAAAAAAATTATTTTATGACTCATATTTCCAAGAAATTTTTGGTTTAGAGTTTTAGAGAATTAGGAAAACACAAAAACCATACAATTCCAATTAGAAAATATTCTTAAATGATATATATTTTTCCTTTAACTCGAAAACCATATAACTATAACATTGATTTCATTAATTTTCATACTCATCCATGTAATAATCATTTAAAAATTTTGAACGAGCATAAAAATCCTTGTATGTTTAATAAAATTATAGAAAACACTTTACTCTATTGAAATACAAGAAAACCCATGAAATAGTTTAACTTTAAATGATTTATTTTGTTCTTTTCAAAACACATAATCTATCACAATTAATAATGAAATAAAATCATTTTTGAAGAGTTTCGTAATAAAAACTCATAATCAAGCATTAAAACAAGAGAATATTCAGGATGGTTTCTTAAGACATTATATACATATCACTTATAATTACTCATAATTGAATAACTCAACCAGTTAATTCCAAAGAAACCAATAATGGAAAAACCTAACTAGTCACAACCTGTCCCCTAGGGGCCGTGTCGTGACTCACCCAAACTTGCCTCCCAATGACTAAGGGTTGGAAACCAGGGCCAAAGGTGTCACCCTGTAAGTGGGAGACATTCTTTTGAGTACCAATATGCATGCACACACAACCATGTACTTAAATAGGATGGAAAGGAAAACATGCATGCTAGTAAAAACAACCACTGAGTAAAGGTACAATATATAAGTCAAATGGGAAAGAATAAAAACCATACAAATATAAACTGGAAATAGGAATGCATGAAGGGGCTCTGAAAAGCTGTCTGTCGAAATCCCCGCCATATGGTTAGGCAAGGAGTGGCTGTTGGTAGATATAGACGTATGTCTAACCTATCCTATCTCACTGGGAACCGCCTGGTCCTGAGCCACCAAGGTCTCTGTCGAAGCACCTGTCGTCTGAACGAGACACAACATGTGAGGGAAGAACACGTGAAATGGCGAGTAAAAAAATAATCAATAGGGATCTTGAAACATAAGGGAAAAACAATAAAGGAAACAATACATGATGTAAAATCAGCTCATATTGGTATAATCTAAACTATAGAAAGAAAGACAGTTAGTCATAACACTGAACACCATGTACTACTGAGGTACTCATCCTTGATGAGTACAGTGTGTATGATGGGTCACACAGAGCCGCTCTCCAACGTGGGTATGTTGGGTCACATAGAGGTACTTCCCACATAGTTTATCATAATAAGGTACATATCCATGATGACTACCCAGGGTCTATCAGGTCAGAGAGAGTCGCTCCACACCATGGGCCTACCGGGTCATAAAGATCCACTTTCCACATAAGCCATTATAGCAGATCCACACAGGGTCTCTTTTAGACGATCCACACAAAATCTCTTGATAGAAATATTCAGGTCTCAGCCAGCCATAGGATTATTGCTTATAGTGCTCTTGAATATTGTAGAATCCAATCCTCAATCCATTCGTCAATCAGATGCTTGTTCTAAATGATATTGGCGTTTCAATAAACAAAGTTCAGTTGTGTCTGGGCCTGGTCTGACCCGGTCAGACCGACCTATCCAACCTGGATTGAGGACCCCCACATGCCTTGGCCTAGTTTTACTAAACTAACCAGACCTGTTTTGGGTCTGGCTCAGCCTGGTCTGCCCTGGCCCGTGGGCCAGGCCCATTGGGCCTTGCTGGACCCTGCTCGATTCGGCCTTCAGTTTAGCCCAACAGGTCACCCAATAACCCAGTTCCAACTGTCCTAGCCTAAAATAGGTGGTCTAGTTCTCTCCCTCCCAAAGACACCCTACTTCCTAGTTTTAGACCACAGGGCCGGCCCAAGAAATCAGGTCAGCTTACTCCATCCTGGCCTTCTTAGCAGCCTGATTTGTGCCCTGCCAGCCCAACCTGTAACTGGAGGGCCGGTCAACACCAGCTCTGATACCACATGGCATCTGGTTCAGCACCCCATGGCTGGCTATACCAGTTGATCCTTGGTACAACACGTGGTCCCCACTAGACCGCGTTCAGAGTGGTCACCGTGGCCACCAAGATGCGGGCCACCAATCGACATGACTAGGTGGTTGTGTCCCTATCTACTAGCCTGTTGCCGACAGATCCTGCCACACTTCTGTTGCCTATGCCAACCACGACTTCCCCCTCAACGCACTGCCACCCTCCCATAGCTGTTGTCATGGGCCACCGCCACCGGTCACTGGAGGTGCATTCCACAGACCACCGGGTTCACTCTGTTGGTCCGTTATACCAACCGTCTATGCCCCTGGGTTCCTTGGGGTGCCATCTTTCCTGATACTATCATGGAGCCGCCTTGCTGGAAAATCTGAAGTGTAGTCACAAACATCACATGAATGCCAAAAAATTGAGGAATCAGGTTCTTGTTCGTGTTGGCTCGATTCCTTCATGTTTGATGTTTTTAAACATGGGATGTGGAAAATTTAGTTTCTATCAACAATAATAGATGTTTTCGAAGAAAATATCTGATGCAAGCAATACTCTTGCAAGATTAATGACCCAAAGATCCACATGTCCATAGGTTGATCCCTATATGTTGGTTTTAGAAAGAATAATGAGCAGTAGAAATAAAAAGTAACCCCTACCTAGAGAAGGTTCAATCAGAGGGAAGATCATTCCCGATGACGATCCATCCACAAAGGTTGGAATTTGTCTTTCTTCGATCTCTGACCCATTCTTAGTGAGCATTATTTTTTCTAGCGATTATTCTATGTTCATTGTTGGAAAGGATTCCTCACCATATATTTTATTGAATGATTCCCATATTTCCCATTTTTTCTCCAACCAATTATTCCATTAAGAGAGAAATGCATTGAAACATTTCTATTACACGACATCCTCACGTTGTTACATTGTTTCATTTATAATACAAAATTTTGGGTATTCTATAGATTAATGAGTTTTTATTATATACATTTTTTAGCCTTATTAATGGGATTCCTCGTTGCCTCATCGCCGCGCTGCAGTACTGACCTTCCACCGCTCAATAGTGAGGAAAAACATATAAAATAACTTTTTAAGTTATTTTATTTTTCTTCCAAAAATTACGAAATCTATCTTATCTAGTCAACCCTCAGAGGTTGATATTAGATAAATTCATGGAGAATACCAATGTTCTGAGATCAACGATGCCCTCATATTTTTGATATACGTGCTGGTTTAAATGTTAGAAAAACAAACTTGCACGTTTATTTAAACGAACTTAAAAAAGACTGAAATTCTATTTCTGGCACATCGGGCATCAGAATCAAGGGATTAAAAGATTTTGGTCCCGAAATATTTACATATAATTAAAAAAATTACATGGAATTTCTAGGACATTACATTACCCACACCTTTAGGGATTCACATCCCTATAATCTGAAATAAGGCTAAACAATCCAATGGGGGTACTGAGCCCAAATCTGAGCCTCCTGTTCCCATGTTCTCTCTTGGAGATTCATGTGCTTCCACCAAACACGCACCAGAGCAATCGACTATCCACAAAGGACACAGTCCTATAGATCCTCTATCTCCACTGGGAACTCTGCAAACTTCACCACATCATCAATGTCTAGCTCGTCCCTATCATGGAATTGGGATGGATCATGCATGTACCTCCTCAGATGCGACACGTGAAGAACTTCATGAACCATATGAATCTTTGGGAGAAGATCTAGGAAGTACAAAACCTCACAAACTCATCTCAAAATCTAGAAAGTGATGATGAACCTCAGAGAGAACATGTCACCCCAGCCAAATCTCTACAATCCCCATCGCAGTGATACTCAAAGGAAAACATGGACTCCATCCTTGAACTCCAAGGGTCTCTATATCTTGTCATATTAATATTTATTCCTTCTATATCAAGCCCTCATCCACTTCTGGATAATATGCACCTTCTCAATGGTTTCCCGTACCAACTCTGGACCCATGAGTGCTGACTCCCCGGGGTTTATCCAGCATAGAGGTGATCTGCAAGGCTGCCCATTCAAACACTCGAACGGTTCCATGAAAATGGTGGATTGATATGTTTTTGTTTGATGAGAAAACTAATAGAGGAAGTTGGTCCTCCCAATAATGACCAAAATCATGAACACAATCACAAAGAATGTCCTCCAGTGTATACATTGTTTCCTCTATCTGACCATCAGAATGTGGTTGAAAGGATGTTCTCAAGTGAAAATGAGTCCAGAATGCCTCCTATAATCCCTTCCATAGCCGAGATGTGAATCGAGCATCACGATATGAGATGATCATCGAAGGAAACCTGTGTTTCCGCACTCTCTCTAAGATGTAGATTCATCCCAATCCCTCTACCAATCCCTAATCTTGGATGGGTAGGAAGTGAGATGAATTGGTTAATTAGCCAATGATCATCTAGATTGAATTGTGGCCCTTAGACGGGTATGGTATTCCCATCACGAAGTCTATGGATATACCATCCCACTTCCACTCTGGTATCTCAAGTGGATGGGCCAAGCCTACTAGAACAATATGATCAACCTTCACTTGCGGACTAGTGAGGCACCATGAAAAGAACTCGACCACTGTTTTGTTCATCATTGGACACCAGTACTGATGTGAGAGATCCTGGTACATATTTTCCACTCCAGGATGTACCACCAAGGGGGAGGTTTGGAACTCTCCAAAAATATCTTCTCATAATGCAACTAGTAATACTGTGAATCCTCTAAAAAATATGATCTCCTCCCCACGGATAAATAATCCATAAAGAGCCCATTATAAGAATAAATGAGCACATTGGGACTAACAGTCATCATCCACTATCTATGACTCCCTAACATGATGTAATAATGGGGGAGTGGCAATGATAAACTTAATGTAAGATGCTCCATTATCATCCACAAAAGAAATCTGCATCACGGTTAGCTGTTCCATCACCTCACTCAGCAACTACAAATCGGATCTCCTAATGAGCGCATCTGCCACAACATTCATATTCCCTAGAGTATAAAGTATCTCGATGTCAATGTCATATAGGAACTCTGGACATCACAACTGCCACATTTTCATGTCCTTCTGGGAGAAGATATACCTGAGACTCTTGTGACCAGAGTAGACAGTAGATTATTCACCCACTAAGTTGTGACACCACATATTTAAAAACAAAGACTGCTACTACTAACTCCAGGTCATGCATCACATAGTTCTTCTCATTCTTCTTCAACTTCCATGAACTGTAGGCAATCACTGCTCACACCTGCATTGAGAAACAACCTAGTTCAGTCCCTTATGCATAAAAAACTACATACCAAATTCCCTTCTTTGGCAGTCTCAAGATGGGGGCACTCGTCAGTCTCCACATCAACTCCTGGAAATTTGGCTCGCACTTCTTCATCCATGTTATGGTCTATTACTTCCATGTCAGAACAATAAGGGTGCTGATACACTAGAAATTTAGGGAATTAACCTCTGGTAGTATAAAGACAACTCTAAGAAACTCTACACCTCATTCATGCTTTTGGGTGGATCCCAATAAAGCACTTTATCTATCTACACTGGATCCACTACTACTCCAGCCTATGAGATGACATGTCCCCTAAAGGGGACCTCCCAAATCCAGAACTATAACATCATGATATTCACATATAGCTAGTTCTCTCAGAGTGTACCCCAAAATATTCATGGGTGTATAGCATGATCCTCCTCTGATGCCGAGTAAACCATGATATCATCAATGAAGGCCACAAAGAAACAATCGAGGTAAGGCTGGATGATCCTATTAATGAGTGCAATGAACATTTCTTGGGAATTCTTCATACTGATGGGAATCACCATGAACTCATAGTTTTCATACTAGCATCTCAAGGCTATATTTAGTATATCCTCATCCCGTACTCGAAGCTGATGATAGCCAGACCTGAGAACTATATTCGAGAACCACCTTGCACCGGTCAGCGAGTCAAAAGGTGATCAATTAGTGGAAGTGGATATTATTTATTCACAGTCACCTAGTTTAGTTGCTAAAAGTCCACACATAGCCTAAATATTACATCTTCCTTCTTGGAAATCTTGGGGTACCCATAGTAAAATAATGGGCCACACAAATCCCTTCACTTTCAAGTCCTCCAGCGGTACCCTTTAATCACGAAGCTCATCAGGATCCATATGATATGTTGGTTTGGAAATCAGTGTCATCCTAGGGTACATGTTGATGAAAAATTCCAACTCCCTTTGAGAAGGTAGTCCTAAAAAATCCTTAGGAAATACATATTCATACATGTCCACAGCTCTGGAAAGCATGGACTCCTCTCGTCCACCGCACCGAGGATGAGGCTAGACAACAGGTGAGTGATCATTTATACCCTCCTAGGAGAAAGAATATCATGTTCTGTAGGAGTTCCCTTCTCACTGGTGAAGGAAATCTGTGTTCCATCCTTGCAGACACACCACACTCTATGCCTAAGATAATCGATCTGAGCATGAGCAGTGGATGACCAATCTATGGCCAAGATGGCATCTTAAGGCCTCAACACCGCTACTAGGAGATACGAGATGAACCTATAAACTACTAGAGTAAGATCAAACTACTGATACCAGTGTGTAATCATAGAATCCGCTCCCAAAGCAGTCTCTAATCGTAAAGATCAAGCTAAAGAATCCACTGAAATCTCTAAGCCTCAAACAAGGTCTGTGGAAAAGAAAGAGTTACCGAAACCTATTTATATAAGAACTGAAATGAAGGTGAATAATTCACAGATCATAACTGTAATTATCTTAGGACACCATGGTCATAAGCCTCAACTGCATGAAGCTAATCCCACCCCTATCCACCTACACTCTGAGGTCGGGGTGGACCACCTAGGGGTGGTGAGGGTAGTACCTCGAACCGTCGTCCACCACCTGCTTCCCGACCAACTCCTTTTCCATGTGTGTGACCCTACAGACCTCCTTGACCGAATGTCTATCTTTTCCTCAATGTTACCTTGACCGGATACTGATCATATATGTGATGGGTCGGGCAATCACGAGTCATGTTCCCCTTACTGCCACATGTGAAGCACAACCTAAAACCCTACTAACTCCCTTTACTCTGGGAGACCCACACTATTGACCCTGAGTCCTAGGGTATTTTCTTAAATTTCTTAACCTGCATGGGTCCCCTTGTCTACTGACCACTACTCACCACTGAAGAATCTGCTTCTTGGTGTCTACCAATGGCTCCAGTCATCAACGCTTGCTCTTCTAGGTTCCTCTCTATAAGTAGGGATTACTCCAATACCCCAACATGAGTAGGAATTATAAGAGGCACCATGGGCGCCCCAAACTCCCAGCGCAGTCCCTTCTCAAAGTATCTATACTTGAAGAATGGGTATCTTACCATGTTTTTAGAGTAGCGAGAAAGGTTACCGAATCATGAAGAGTACTCTCCTATTGTTATAACACCCTACTGTTGGTGGAGTAGCTCTTGTATGTGCATAGAGTGGAAAATCACTAGGAAGAACTCCTCCCTGAAGAGGTTCTCAATGTATGTCCAGATGAGGGTCACCTCATCATGAGTCTTAATAGTAAATCTCCACCATATCCTTGAATTAGAGCAGGTAAGATCACTATCTTATCATGTGGTATCCTCACTAAGCATACGACTCGCATCACCACCTCTATCTAGTACTTAGAGACCTGTGGATCTATCTCTCCCACGAACCTTATAGATATATATCTTTGAAACTCATGCAAGGCACTGAGTCTCTATGCATCATCCACCGAAAGAGGCGAAAATAACTACTGATCAATGAATGGTGATAATACTGGTGCACCCCCGATGGGACCATCTATAGAACAGGTCCCGGAACAGACACCTCATTGCTAGGCGGGTTGTCCTCATGGTCACATATCCGAATAATACCTTGTTTCTTGCATTGAGGCATCCTAAAATAGGTCAAGATGTACCAAAATCAGTAGATTATACCTAGTGAGCTGACTCTGATTCATGAAGAACATGGGAAAACACTCAATTCCTATATGATGAATACAAGCATTTGTTTACTGTAATGAGTTGAAAATTAGAATTTAGGGTCATGGTGTATGGATACATTAGACACCACACCGACAATGGACTCCCTGAACATAAAAATTGAACTCGAAATAGTCAACATAGTTTCCCCAAAAGAAAACCACAGACTCCTACACATTTAAGTTGAACCAACCACCTCTAATACCACTCTTTCATGAACCATGGTGCCAGCTTTGTGACTTCCCCAAGCCCACATCCCAAAGTCCATGGGTTGGTGAGTAGCACTAATGGAATCAACCGACAAGTGGGAGGAATTTTATTGAGTAATTATACAAATGAAAACACAATCATGTCTCCAAAAAGGATTGATAAGAAAACATGAATTCCAATAAAAACAACAACTGAGTAATGGTATGAGATGTAATTTAAATGGGCCATAATAAAAATCGAACAAAAGATAAACTTGAAACATGAATGTATGAAGTATTTTTGAAAAGTTGTCCACTGAAAACCCCACCTAAAGGGTAGGTAAGGAGTGGCTACTGGTAGCTATAGAAGTACATCATACCTCTCATATCTCACTGGGAACCACCTGGTCCCAGGACACTAAGGTCTCTATCTAAACACCATTCATCTTAACAAGACACATCATGTGTGGGAGGAGCCTGTTCAAGGTTGAGTAACACTATACTCTATAGGGATCCCAAAACATAACAAAATGAACACAAATGAATGAATACATGAGGTAATGTCAGTTGACACATAGATAATCTAAAGTACTGAAAGTAAGAATATTAGTCCTAACACTAAACACCTTGTACTACAGAGGTAATATTCTCTGATGAGTACCGTGGGTATGCTGGGGCACCAAGATCTGCTCCCAACCATAGGCCAACTGAGTCACACAGAACCGCTTCCCACCTAGGCCATCATACGGAGGTACTCATCCTGGATGAGTACAATGGGTCTGTAGGGTCACCCAACACGCTCTCCACCATGGCCCTTCTGGGTCCCATAGATCCATTTTCCACATAGGCCATCATAGATGCTATACATAGAGCCTCTTGTAGATGATCCACACATTGTCATTTTTTAGCTGTCTTTTGGTCTCATCTACCCACAGGATTCCGGTACATAGTGGCTTGATTAACAGAGAATCCATTCCTCAATCCATTCTTCATATTTCCACTTGCAAAAAATCAGCCTTGGATTATTTTAAAAGATCCCTTTTGTTGTGAAATTCTAAACACTGCAAATGACTCGTCAATCAGACACCTGGTTTTAATGATATAAGCATTTTAGTAAACAAGACCTGGTTGTGTTAGGGCCTAGTCTGACTCGGTCAGACCAACCCGACTATCCCTACCCAGGGGCCCGGCATTCCCTTGGGCGGTTCAACCAGACCGACAAGACCGAGTTTAGGTCTGGTCCGGCTAGGCCCATTGGGCCAAGCTGGAACCAACCTAGTTCGGTTGTGGGTCCATCCCTCCAGTCTCCCAACGAACCTGTTCCATCTGGCTTGACCTAAAATAGGTGGGCTATTCTATCCCACCCCAGGCCACCCTGAGACCCAGTTCCATCATGTATGTCTTGAAAAAGCAGGCCAAATTATTTCATCATGGTATGTTTTACAGCCTGATTCACACCCCATTAGCCTGACGCGCAACCGACATGCTGGTCTCCTCCAGCCTGAATGCCACTTGGCATCCGGTTCAGCACCCTACGACCGACTCCTCAAGCCACGCATTGGTCACGCACGTGGTCCACACTAGACATTGTACTAGTGGGCGTCCCCATCCTTCATGGAATGGGCTTCCCATCATTGCAGTCGGGTGGCCGCCTCCATTAACGCGAACTATTGACCCGCTGCTGGAGGCTCCTAACACACTACTTCTGCCTGATCCATCCACGAAATCAACCTTAGTGTACTATTGGGGTATTCCTCCACTAGCCCATGCCCTCCGCGATGGGATACCACTTCCGGTTTAAATGGTTCCTTCCGCGGACCAACGAGTTTTCTCAAGTGGTCCGTTTTGTGATCTGTCTATTCCCCTAGGTTCCTTGGGGTGTTGTCTTTCCTGATACAACCTCGATTATACCTTGTGGGTAAATCAGATGTTCAGTCATGAACATCACAATAACACCGAAAGGCCAAGGAATCTGGGCCTCTTTTGTGTGGGCATGATTCCTCCACGTTAGATGTTTTGAAACATGAGAAGGTGGAAATTTAGTTCCTATCAATAAAAATAAATGATCCTGAATAAAAACCTCGATGAAAGAAATCCTACCGCATGGTTAATGAACCACAGATCAACATGTTTATGTGTTGGTATTCATTTTTTGGTTTTATAAATAACATGAAATCAAAAAAATAGTAACCCTTACCTAGAGAAGGTTCGATAAGAGGGAAGCTCATTGATGATGGCATTCCATTAGCAGTGGTTGGCATTCTTCGTTCTCTGGTCCCGGACCAATTATTTGAGGGCATTGTAGTCAATAGCAATTCACCAAAGCTTGTCACTAGAAAGGATTCTTTCTCATCAATTCGTTAGTGGAATTCCCAGATTTCCTTTTTGTTTCTCCAAACCGTTATTATATTAAAATAGAAACACACCACAATGTTTCTATTACGCTATGTCGTCATGTCATTATGTTGTTTCATTTATGAAACAACATTTCTATTATGATCCAATTAAATGAGTCGTTACACTACATATTTAAGAGCCTAATTTATTAGATTCTTCGTGGTCTCCTCTGCACACCATAGTGATGACATGCCATAGCTCAACGGTGAAGAAAAAAATTAAATAACTTTTTATGTTATATTATTTTTATTTTTTGAAAAGTCTGAAAACTATCCCTTTCGATCGACCCTCGCATGTCAAAGTTATTTCCTTTAAAGATAAATACTGATATTCTGAGTTCAACTATGCCATCATATTTTCTATTCGAGCACCACATTAAAAGTTAGAAAACCCCACTCAATTTTTTTTTAAATGAACATAAAAAAGTTCTAAATTCTATTCTGGGATCACCGGGTCTCAGAATCTGGTGTCGTTAAAGAATCTGGTCTCAAAATAATTCTATATAATTAAAACAATTACATGAAATTTATTAAAAATAACATAAATAGTTAATTCAATTATTATAAACTCACAATGGAATAACATAACTATTTAATTTTAATATAAAAAACCTATTATAGAATAATATAAATTTTTAATTCCAACATCAAAAACCAATCATTGAAAAAATCATATAGATTATCTCAACATCATAATCATATAATTGACTAAAATAAAAAAATTTACTCCAATATAATAATACTATAATTTAATAACTTAAGTAGTTAATTCCAACACAATTTCCCTAGTAAATAAACTATTACCCAATGCATTGTGGGGTTATATCAGACCCACATATCATCATTTGTAATGCCTAAGACCTATAACATGAGAAGAAAAAGGTCATTACTTTTTCTATAACATTAATAAAACTCATATAAATTTAAATTTCAAACCAAAATCCCAAATATTTTTAGTTAAACCATTATATGATTTTTTTTTAAAATAATGGTTATCAAATACCCTGTTGAGGGGAAAATCAAAGAGAAGCATATTATTCATAAAATGATCTTGAAATGTATGAGGAACCAAATTCTCAAAAAAAATTAATTATTGAGTTTATAAAAGCTATTCCAACTATTTAAATTAATGTTTTATGTTAAAACCCCTTATGAACTTGGTAATTTATTTTTATCAAAACCAATAAAAGAGGTAAATTAATTTGGAATTGTTATTATTATGAATTGAATGTAAAATATAAAAAAATAATTCTTGGGATATTACTAACATAATATAAAATAAATAAATTAATATTATGGAAGATGTCTTAATGATAATAATTTATGATGAGAATCCACAAACACTGAGTCTTATCTCCCTTCATATGTGATCTAACTTTATTACACTTTGAGTCACCACCATTTTATTGAGTCTAAATCCTTTTTAAAAGGGAATTTTGTATAGTACTGAGAATCATTAACATGGGATAAATTTTCACAGAAATATTTGGGTAGAATATTGAGAGAAAACCAAAATTTAAATGTATTTTGAAATGGTTAGAATGAGACTCCTTTTATTGGAAAAATTCAGTGGTATTTTTGAAAAATATTCTCTCTTTAAGGGAGAAGAATGTTACTTTAAAATGAAATTTATATCATAAAATGATAATAGATGATATTATAAACCACTCCAAAACCAAAATTTTCTCAAGATAATTTTTTTATGTTATAAATAATTTCAAATATCAAACACCATCTCAATCCATTTACTAAATTATTCTTGTAATTTAAAAATAAAGATATCTTAATAAAAATGGAATTCAGTTTCAATAATTAAAATTTATTTTTAACTATTATTTTTATCCTGTGAAATCATGAAACATCAAAATTCATCAAGAATTATCAATTTAAATATTTTACAACCATAATTTTTTACTTTTCTGTTTCTTGTACAAGCATTGTGTCAACATTGAATAAATATTTTGGACAATGATCCTATTAATTAAATTAAAAAATAAATTGATAATAAAATTTATTTTATTATTAACAAATGTTGTGATCTAATACCATTTATAAAATATATTTATTCACATTTTTATAACGAAAAGATTTTATTGTGACTTTTCTCACCTTATATAAAAACTGGGAAAGCATTTTAATAATTAAAATTTTATATAATTTTGAAGTTCATGAATATATATCAGCATCATCTATTAGCCATCATATTTTTCTTCTAAACCCGATCAAAAGGCCTCAACATTTTTTATGTCATTTATATATCATGATGAAGTCCAAAATGTTACAATATTCATTAAAAATCTTTTTTTATTATTCACCCAAATAAATACAATTTTTATGAAAAATATCAAAAATTCACTCAAAGTCAACTTAAATATGATTATTTTGAAAATTAATTATATTTTAACATTATAAAAATTAAATATTTATGAATTTAACTTCTTAATTAAAAAATATATTCATTAAAAAATGATTTATTTTGAATAATACCTATTTCTTTTTCAAATGAAAAAATATTATTTTTTCATACCATGGTGAAATTATTTATACGATTATATTAACAATAAATAAACAAATTAATTCAAATAATGAACATGAATATTCATTTATAACATATATAATAATTTCATAGTAATTTAAATGGGCCAAAAATATGAAATCATGTTAATGAAATTTATTTAACCTTTAATCTAAAAAAAATTACTAGAAGAAGTAGATATAAATTTTTAAATAAATAATTAGTAAATAATTGATTATATAACATATTTTGTTTCATGATATATATATATATATATACATTTTAGAATAAAATTTCCTAAATAAATAAAAATTCACAATAGAAATAGAATTGATATATTACTAAAAACATTAGGGTTGTGACATTCCCCCCACTTAATAAAATCACATCCACATAATTTTTATTTTTTACCAACAAATTGAGTGTATAATAAAATTGTAATGAAATAATATATATATTTTAATAAGAACATTAGTTTCAATGAAAAGTCTAGGAAACTTATTGTTTCTAAAATAAATATTTCTTAAACTATTCATGTTCTTATATTTGACTCCAACTTGTGAATGAGTTTTCAAAGGCACACCTTGATAGTCGAGATAAGTTTTCCACATAATATTTGACATATTTTTCTCCGTTTATGTTGAGTTTATATATTTTTAATAATTTTTTGATAGAGAGAACATTAAAATTTACTTAATTTAATTCATTCCATTTCTTAGGAGCCATTTTACGCTTTGGTTTTGTGTTTTGATCAAATTACATCATCGATTAACTTCATATTCACTCATGAAATAAGATTTTTTCTTAATTATTCCCATAAAACAAAATCATAATAAATAATAATGGTAATATAATATTAATTAAATTTTCTTGGGTCATTATATCTATATCACCTGTAATCACTCAAAATGGAATAACATAACTAGTTAATTCTTTAATGACCCATTGTAGAATAAATTAACTAGTTAATTCCAATATCATAAACCTATAATGCTATAACATAACAATTTAATCCCATCATCATAAGTATGCAATAGTAAAACATAACTAGTGAATTCCAATATCATAAAATATTAATAAAATAACATGACAAGTTAATTCTAACATCATAAAATTATAAAGAAATTAATAAACTAGTTAATTCTAACTTCATAAAATCATATTATAATAACTTAAATAGTTAATTATAATTTCAAATATTTTGAGAATAAATAATTAACCAATGAATTAGGATAAATATCATGCCCATTTCTAATCATGAATAATTTATAATTAAAATAACATGAATAAAACATATATTGATGTATTTTTTACATTTCATGAATAAAAATAATAATATTTTACATTTATAAGCATAAAAACAATCATTTTTAGTTAACCAATATCAAGAAAATGTTTTTAAAAGAATGGGATAAACATTTTCTTTTTTATAGGAAAATGAATGTTATTATAGAATATTTATAAATATTAATTAAAATATGAAAAAATAAATTCTAAAAAAAAATTAAAGAGATATATGATAAAAATACCTCAAAACATTCAAATTAAATTTTTAAATGAAAACCACATATGACCATGATAATATATGAGTAAAACCCATTGAAAGAGTGTAATTAATGGGGAATTTTTATTCCCCTGAAGTTAATATAGAATATAATAAAAATTATTCATGGGATAATATAGAAATAATATAAAACCAAATAAATGAAGAGTTTATAATATGAATCGTAGAAATAAAATTGATATAATAATCCCAAGACCTTGAGTTCTTAATCTCTTTGTACATCCTCTAACATCTTTTATCTTTGAGTTTCCTCATTTGGACTGTGTCTAAATCCTTTATAGAATAGAATTTCAGTTAAACCATAAACTTATATACATGGAAATGGTTGTTAATATAATTTTTTGGGAAGAACATTGAGTGAAACCACACTGTATGTTTGTTTTTAAAGTCTTGAATGTTTCTACATTTAAAGGAATAATTTTATGGAATTCTCATAATAATTAAGCCTTTAAGGGTCATGATTCTAATTTTAAAATGGAATGTGGATGATAATTGTATTATAGATGATATTATTAATCATTTCCCAATAAAACCTAAATCAAGATATTTTTTTAGTTTATAAATCATTTTTCACATTAAATACCATTAAAATTAATTTTCATTATTATTCATATAATGTGGCAGTTAAAATATATTGATAACTATGAAATTATGTTTTACTCATTTAAATAATGTGTTAACTATATTTTTTATCCTCTAAAATATAAATACAAAATAATTCAACCAAACCATATCGCATTTAATATTCTAATACTCCAAATTTACACTTTTTCTCCTACCATCACAATCATTGCACCGATACTTTGTAGCCATTTTAGATAATTATAATAATATTTAATTTTAAAATTAATGTTAATAATGAAAATATAATTTATTATACATAATTACTTTCATATAATTTAATTCATAATATATTTTTATTCTTATCCTAATCATCAAAAGATTTTTCTTCCACATCCGAAATAATCATTTTTTAAACATTTGGATAATTAACATATTTTATAATTTTACAATTCATGAATATATATTGAAATAATTTATACGATAAAATATATATATCAAACAATTTATAAATAGGTTTCATAAAATTTTCTGCGATATTTATTTCTTGATGAATTCTTAGAAGCTACAATATTCTTGAAAATGGTTTTTCCATAATCATAAAAAAATCGACTTGTTCTAAAAAATAAAAAAATAATACCATAAGATAATTTAAAGATGAGGATTCCAAAAATAAATACCATTTTATCATATGGAAATGTTAAAATTTATAAATTTATCTTTAAAACCGAATCATATAATACATGTTAAAACGATTTATTTAGAATAAATAATACTTATTTTCAAATGAAAACCCATATTACTATTTCATAACTTAATAACATGATTTGTAATAAAATAATAATAAATTTAAATATTAATTCATTTAATTAGTATGAATATTTGTTTTTAATATATGTAATAATTATAAAATTATTTAAATTTATCAAAAAAATAAACCACATTAATGGAATTTATTTAAAATTTAAATAAAACATATATTATAAGATCAAGTAATCATAATAAGTTTTAAATAATTATTGAGTATATAATTGATTATATAATAATTTTTTCAAGAATTTAATATATATATATATATTAAATTTAATAGTTCTTAATTAAATATTAATTCATGAGATAAATAAAAATGATATATTTTAAAAAAATATCTTGGTTGTAACACATAAAATACTCTATGTGAACCACGATTTATAAGGTCTTGGTTATCCCAAACCCTCCCTTTTACTATTTTCTTAGCCATACTGGTGTCGAAGGTGAGATTTTATGAATAGAGATGGTGGAGGAGGAGTTTTTTCCTTGATAATTTTAGAGGCAGGTAATTTTAGCTTATGGGTACACCGTGAGGTCTGAAATGAATGTGTTGTTTTTTTAAGATAAGATCAAGGGAACTTTCTATTTTGGCAGGGTTTTTTTAGACAGGCTCACCTTTTGGTTTATAAAGAGATTTACATCTGAAATTCCATGGGGGTTCACATTTTGGGTAGATGTAGTATCCCTATGTGTTCTTAGGGAGTGATATTATTAGAGCAATGAGAATTTTTTATGGCATAGTTCCTTAGTGAAGTCTATGTGCAACATATTAAGGCTAAAATCATTTTGTGTTAGGAATTTCACCTTGACCATATCTTGGAGGGAGATGGAGAATCCACCATTCTGTCTTCATGAGTGTGGTGGAGATGGGACAAAGTTGGTTCACATAGAGTATGAAAGGTTTTAAAAAGTCGATAAATCATGATTTTTATACATGGGTAAATGAATGAGATTGGATTTAATGAATATTATAATTGGAAATGAATAAATATGTATGAATGGGATGTGGATGATGTGATTTACTTAGTTTTTTCCTTATTATATGATATTTTACCTTTTTATTTACTAGGTAGTTTTTACACATGATTCTATGTTTATTTATTCTTTTCTTTCTATTTTTGTATTCATATATTGATAAGAAATGTTTAGATGATAACAAAGGGAAGATAATGTTGGAGAAAATTCAATGAACCCGATAATTATTCCTTGTAATTGGGTGGTATGATAATAGTTACTATGAGTATGTATTTTAGATATTGAAAGATTATTTATATCATTGGAATATATTGAAAATGAAATGATAAAATAAAAATTTATATTAATAAAGATAAAAAATGAAACAATTTCTCTAATATATATATTTTCCACAGAATTTTTAATCAAGATGAATACTTTCTTCAGTATGTTTATTGAATTTATTAGAAAATCATTAATTTAGGTTCCTATTTTTTGATCATATATATAATTAATCAGTTATCAAAGACAATAAATGAGAAATGACACATACTGATGAAATTGATTGCTTGAGCGTAATTGAATCCTATCCTATATTGTATTATTCCTGTGTATATATTTTAAATGGCCTTATTTTTCCATTGAAATTAAATTGTTGAAATTACTCTTTCAACCATGTATTTATATGATATATACCTTTATATATTATTATATGGAACCTAGTACAATTTATTTATTTGGAGATGGATGGGTTGGATTACATCAGTTTCGGCAGTGACTGGGGTGTTGGGGATGAAAAAAGGATTGAAGTAATATGATGATATTGGGGATTTCCAAATACTTTTGATGTGATGAAGTGGATGTTGATATTGATTGATCAAATTGAGATCTAGGTTTTCTGATTTTTTTTAAATTAATGGTAACAGGTATGTTGATTTCTTCTTGATGTTGTTTCTTAATTCTGTTGGGTATATATCCAGTTCAGATTATTCATGTTGAGTCTTAGAATACCAAGAATATGTAATTATAATCATATTATTCTTCAAACAATGGAAAGGTGTGTTGATGATGGAATATAAATTTAAATGAAAACCATGAGATGGTTTTGAATTTCATGAGATCTTGTTAATGGGATGTGGAGTTGAGATGATAATGAATGTAAATCCATTTATCTTTTGATTAATTTGAAATAATTTAACTAGAATTTATTAGGTGGGTTTTTTAGAAAATCATAATTGATGAATTAATTAATTAATAAAATGAGGAACCTTGGATGGTTTGGTGATTAGATCTTTAGTATTTTAGTCCATGTGATAAAAGGAAAGATTTCATGAGGGATTATAACTATAACTCTAGTTTACTGTAGGTACATTCCATTAGTGTGGCTATGAAATAATTATATCCTTTTATTCTATGATTTATTATATTACACCACCTATGTTAATTGGTGGGGATAACACCCATAGTTGTCTTGGGATACAGGGTTTTCCCAATATCTTGGTTTTCAAGAGAATATATGACTGGATTCACTTACCCTACTCCCTCCTCTAGGAATAACATGTTTGCAGAAATACCTAGGATGTTATGGTTTATTATTTCAGGGTTTTTGTTCAAGTGGTATATGATGGATCTTAGCTACACTATACTTGTATATGTTTTATAATTTTTCTTGAGATTATAGTATATTATTGTATATCATCTACAAAATATATACTTATTATAGTTGTACTCATACACAATCTGTAAATATTATAGGTGTAGTATAGGGTGTGTAGACTATCGTGGATTCTGAAATTATTTCCTGGTTATAAAATTTAATGAATATGTGGTAGGGATGAGATGTACAAGGTGCATGATGTGATTATTAAATGGATATATAGTCTAATATTATCATTATCTTATTATCCATATATAGACTTGAGTAGGTAGGGTCGAGGCCTAACCCATTTCAATGGATGGCTTAAAAGGATTTAGGATAACCATTATGCATGACATAAGAGTATAGGATGAATACTTATATAGGAACATGGTTGAAGGGTAAAATAATATTTATTTATTATTTTGAAATGATGTAACCATCATCTATGAATTACATAGTCAGAAATCATTATTGAGGATGGAAACATAGTATAACTTCTCAGGTGATGAGTTAGATTCTCTATTTATTAATTCAGGATCTAGTATAATTATTCCACATTTTCATGGGTTGTTTCAGGTAATATCCTACTAAGTATACTTGTATACTCTCCCCTATATATATAAACATTTTCTTGGCTTGCTGGTGGGAGTGGGCGATCGAGTTTATGATACAAGCTTATGTGGTGGTTAATGAGATGCGGGAGTTTGTAATCATTTATACATGAGTCATTTTATGTTTCATATTTATTTTTTATTTTTTCATTTCATAGCATATTATTAATTGATACCATGTTGATGTTCTATTGTTTATATGACATAGTTGTTCAGTGGATGTTTCTTTTATTCTTGGTATTATTGATGGATATCACTCCAATTTCCTTATGTGTGATAACCTTGATAATATTCTCCAACTGTTGGCCAATTGTAGATGAGATCCAGGGGATCACTTCCCACCTCCACTGCTAGACTAGGGGGGATACCAGAAGGGTGACTCCAGAAAAAATGGTATCGAAGATATTAGTTGAGATATATGATGAGGTTCAGATATAGATACCAGTGAGGATTTCATAAGAAGGTAGTGAAACAGTATCATCTATGGTTAATACATGATTCAATAAAGTGAAACTGATTAGGTTGTGGAATTTTGGGGATCCCTATGGTCGATGGTGAGTTTCCCCAGTGGGAATGAGATCATTGAACTTACTCTTAAATTAACATAAATTTTTCTAAGGAAACTTATTAAAATATATCTACATATCCATGGAGAGTGTGCATGTTGCATTCATGGAGGTGAATTATGAAAATGTGATTCAACAACACTCGATAAAGAATATTTCATCTCTCTTTTCAATTAAGAATATAATAGAATTCATTACATGGTATATAATCCCATGAATCATTGATTTTTTGAAATCATCTTGTAGCATATGATATTTTTTGGTTTTAGTAACACCTACTAGTGTGTCATGCATGCTGTTTCCTCCAATCCTCCTACAATCAAAAACCCATTTCTTTGGTCGATTTTCAATAAGAGGTATTATGAGTTATATCATGGAATCACATTAACTTTTTTGTGTTTGGATTAATTTAATGGTCAAGCTTGCATGTGGCATGATGATTTGTAGAAAATAATGTTTCTACGATGTCAAAATATGAACCCATTCAGTCCCTTAAATTAATTGACAACTATACATAATGGAAATTATGACCCCAATTCATTTGGGAGAACCTACATGGTTTAATCATATAAATTATGGGGAAAAATTTTAGGATCAACTTATTAATGATCAATGAAATATGATAAATCTTACATGGTAATCGAATAACCTTGTAATGCAAATTTTAGTATATAGAAAAATAATCGATGGTAAACAGTACTTATGTTCCTTGGAATTAGGTTAAATAGAGGGTGAAATCTTCAAGGATCTTGAACCCTATTGCATCCTGAGAAACTATCAATAAGTCAGGTTGTTTGGGAATACATCCCATATTTTGTGGTAAATCCAATCTAAGGATAAATATTGGTGGTAGACCAATAGTGAACAAGTAAAATTAGTTAAAGATGAAAAGGAATGTTAAAATAGAGTCAAATAGTTCCTGAATTTATTGATAGGGAATAAAATAGGAGATAAAGATACACCTTGGTTAATTTTTAATGATTCTATATTGTTATGATAGTCGGTTTATACCATGAATCCAGGTGAATCATAGTGATAATCAAATCATGGGTTGGTAAAATTCCCGAGTTCATTTCATTTTCACGATAATGGTGGAAATAAAATTTCATATTAATGTTCTTAGAAACTTATATATTGGTTTAGAAGAGAGTATTATCTCTATTAGGTCTCAACAACTTCTTGCATATGATCATAATAATTCTACCCATGCTCTTGAGCATACTATGGTTTTTTTTCATTGAATTTATTAAAGTATTACCTCATTGGTGAATTATGTTTAGTCATCATATATAATAATATATAGAGGTATATTTTATCCTGGTGAATCATGAACTTGTGAAAATGATGGTTGACGGAATTATTTCCGAACTAAGACTTAATGATTTCATATACATTGGGTAAATAGAATTTTGTGGCTGATGCATTGGAAATAAGTTCACATGAAATTATCCCCATGATTCTGGTGATTCATAGAGAGTGTTCGAGGATCACTATGATATTAACCTATATACAGGAGATGTTTATGGTAGAGGATGTCCCTTTCAGATGATCATGAAATCATATTTGGTTCACCAGGTGGAGGATTCCCAGTTTGTTGATTCCGGGGTAGATGTTTTATGAGATCAAGATGTTTTTTGTTGATTCACGTGAGGGATGGATTGAGGATAGTCATCATTGGGTGTTGTATCAAGGATGCTTATTTATTCCTTCATAAATATGTGAGGAGGTTATCCAAGAGTAATATGATTAACCGTTAGTAGTGTATCCTAATGTTTCTAAGATATACAATTCTCGAAGCTGTCAATTTTGGTGCCATGGGATGATGATGTTAGTTGTGGAGTTTATATCTAATTATTTAGTCTACCATAAGGTAAATGCTGAGAATCGAGTTCAATGAGGCTTACATTAGCATCTTGATGTTCCCCAATGGGATTGGGAGAAAATAGCAATGAACTTCGTCATTAATTAATCTTATGAACCGAGTGGATATGATTATATTTGGTAGTTTTTGTACTACTTGATAACTTTATCCCACTTCTTACTAATCATGTAGTAAATATTAACTAATAATTTAGCGAGGATGTATTTAGAGGTGATTTTGGGGTTTCATGGGTTCATAAAGATGATCATCTTTAACCGTGATACCCCATTTACCTCATTTGTGTGAAGAGATATCCAGTATGATTTCAAATCATACCTATGTCATAGAACTGATTTTATATATATAAGTATCACTAAATGGGGAAAACTATACATACATTGGAAGACATGCTGTGAGCATAAATTCTTTGTTTTGTGGGCACTTGGGTGAAGAACCTGTGATTAATATGATTTTCTTATAAGAATAGTTATCACTATACAATTGGTATGGATCTATTTTAAGAAATATATAGTGGAAATTACCATTATCTATTGTTTTGGACCATGGTTATAGATTCATCCATTCCCATACTGGAATTATAGAATGAAAGAGAATGAGCATGTGATTCATGAGAGGATGATGAAAACAAAATAATATAAGATGTCTTATGATGATCAAAACAAAAGTCCTCAAGAGTTTTATTTTGGGGATCATATATTATGGAAGGTATCCCATCATCATGGTAAGTGGAGGTTTTGTCCTGGGATTATGATATTTCCCCAATTTCAAGGAATTTAGAGGAGTTGGATCATGTCGATGTTGGTGCATATTAGTTTGCACTACCCCTATAGATGAGACAAATTAGTGATGTTTTCCCTGTAACACATATTTGATGAAATCTATATGATGATTAAAATATCATTTCTTGGGGAGAGATATATATTATAGATCATGTGAATTTCACAGAATGTCCTATTGTGATTTAAAATAGTCAAGATAAGGTATTTTTTTTGTCTTTCTATCCCTTTAGTTTAGGACCTTTAGTGGCAAAGTAGTTTAGAAGAATGTACATGGGAATTGGATTCACAAATGTGAACTCGGAACACTAATTTTGTTTATATATGTTGGGATGATATGTATGATTCATATTGATGTATGATATATTTTAGGTAATGATATTACCTTATGATGGACAGTTTTTCTTCGTTATAGTGAGATATATGTTTGAGAGGTATCTTGTGATATGGTTGTTTATATTTCTTCTCTCATTTACATCCTATGATTAGTTTTCATTCTAAGGGATGAGAATCATTTGAGAAATATCATATTAAAGGTATAAGTCCCCTCAGACCATTCCATTTTTTATTTCTTATGTCATGGAGGTGTTAATAAATCATAGGAAAATTTTTGGCCATGGGAATTGGGAGGAAGGTAGTTTTGGATTGTGGGTGAACCACTAGGTTTAAAATAACCATGGTGTTCATTGCTCTAGTGATGGGGTTGTTAGAGCCAATAATTTTGCCTAGGTATTTTGGAGATCTACATCATTTTATATAATGGTGATATTGGTGTCAAAATTGCCTTGTTGGTACCCATTTTAGGTGTTCATGCAGGACCTCAGTGTGCATGGGGAGAAAAATTCCTGTAACATTGGGAGTTTTAGATAGTGTGTTTTCTGGGTGAAGTCACAATGCTATAAAATATGGTAAAAAACCATATTTTGGGTATTTTTCATGGATTATATCTCTATAGGAAATATGGATACCACCTTGTCCTGTAGGTGGGTGTAGTGGATCCGGGTCGAGGAGGGGTCATACGGTGTACCCACAGTTGGAAATTATAAGCGCAGGACCACCTTTCCATGGAACTTCAAAATGGTGGTCTATAAAATTTTGAGGTAGTCTACACTATGGCGTAGAGGCTTCCTATTATTTCCCTAGTCGAAGGGAACCATGACTTGTCATATTAATCTGGTTGGGGTGATAAGGGTAGTCATCAAACATAGGAAATTATGGATCAATTTGTTTATTACACTAGTAAAATATCATTTTGTGCTTCACCAACTGAGGTTAGGGATGGAAAAGAATCATAGAACACCACATCCTTTCCCTTATTCTTATTTATGTTAGTAGGGGAGGGGTGATAGGGGTATTTCCTATATCTATAATTAGTCTTCCCCATTATTTTATTATGATGATTCCTACCGATAACCTCTTCACTTATCTGTTAACCTAACTCACCAATGATTATCCCGTGATATTGAAAGATATCCATTGATAAAGTTTACTTGTTCAATTTTTATATTTTTCTACTTTGATTCATGTTAAATCCCATAAAATATTTATGTGTGGGGGAATGTACCATTCTTCCATCCATCTTTTGAGAAGTACTATTTAATCTTCCATTTGAGGAAGGGGTTCGAATACTTCACATTTTTTATGTGAATGTGTTGGTAATCTTTTTTTATCATCATGGGTGAATTTATGAGGCTGGGATTAACAATTATTATAACAAGAAATTAAGAAATTAAAGTAATCATAGCATAATGATGTGATTTCATTCATTTGGACTTATTAAATAATTGTTGTCATATATGATTTACTAGGCAGTGTGTACACCTGATTATGTGTTTAATTATGCTAAAATTCCTAATTTTTAATTCTAAAATTGATAAAAAGCATAAGGATCCTAAGAAAAAGTAAGATAATGAGTGGTAAAATTCAATGAACACAATAATTCTTCCTTCTAATTGGGTTGTATAAGAAAAATTTCTACAAGCATGTTTATTGGATATTTAATGATATTATTAATATCTAGAATACATTTATAATGAAATGATGTAAATGGATTAATAAGTTAAGGATGAAAACAAGTGAAATGATTGATGTAAATGATATATATATGTTCTCTAGAATTGTTATGAAATATAATGACTTGTTTGTGTTAATTGAATTTATTAGTTATTGTAACTTGTTGTATAATTTATATTTGAGTTTTATAAAACAATATTTAATGATTCACCTATCAAAAATGAAATATGAAAAATGACTCTTTATTTTCAAATTGGATTCTAAGACTATTTGAAGCCTATCCTAGATTGTGTTATGATTATGTGGATTTTTTAAATGTATTTATTTGTCCTTTGAAATGGTTTTGTTGAAATTATGAATACGGTCATGTATTTATATTATAGATCCATTCTTATACTTATTTGTGGAACCTGGTATGGTTGATTTATTATATGAATGAAGGGTTAGATTGGCTGAATTATGGATGTGATTGGAGTGTAGAAGTTACCATCTATATTGATAGTATAGGTTTAGAGTGTGACTTTCATACTGAATTTAATGTTATTAGGTAGATTTTGGGGTTGATTTACCAGGTTGAGATCTTTTCATCCCAATTTTATCTTTTGGATGGATGTTTACTACTGTGTTGATTTCTAGTTGATGCAGTATCGTGATTTATTCAAGTATATCTCCCCTTGAGATAGTTGGGGTTGAGTATTAGAGTACCCGTGATATATAGTGGTAATCAAGCTATGTTTGAACCCATGGAAATAAGTTCTGATGAAGAAATTATAAGTTAAATGGAATCAATGAGATGGCTTGGAAATTCATGAGAGCATGTTAATGAAATTCGGAAATGAAATGATAATAATCTATTATACCAAAAAGAAACTCTTGTATTTGATTTAATTTAGGTTTCTCAATGTATTTATGAAAAGTTATATCTCATGTGAATATATGAGTTTCCACTCATGAAATGATATTAATCTACAACCATTTTGTTTTCATTGAGAAGGAGAAGAACATTGGTCATTGGAATAGCTGGATGGATGAATTACATAGACCAACCACTTATACTAATTGTATGATCTTATTTTTATATATATGAAAAGTTTATTTTCTAGTTAAATATTATCTACATCATGATAAATTAGTTTTATAATGAAAAGTTTTCTATAACACTTCTATATCTTTTAATAATGAGTGTAACATAGGTTTAATGGTTTTGAGAAAAACCATATAAAGATATAGAATCCATATTATGAGTACCAAGTATGTTGGATGCATAGAAGATATTTATTAAAAACTCGAGGTTGGTGGTTTATGTGATTAGATATGACTTAGGATTGATTTGAGAAATACTATACCTAAGATGGGAGATACATTTTTTAAAATAGTCAAATATGTGTGTTCTATATGTTGTAACTATGTGGAAAAGTACATAGAGGTGTTTGAATTATTTTAATAATTATAATAATCATTTGAGTTAGTCATGAGATTATTTTAATATTTTGGATAATCCATTGAGTAATTTTTACTTATGTTTGAATTCATTGGTAAGAATATGGATTTTCATGTTCGTTGAAAAAATTTCTGGGTCATAATATTAAGGATTTTACTATTAAACTTAATACTATATGTTTTGAATTTAAGTCTTTAAAAACCGTAATAATTCATCGTATGACATTGTTCCTATAATATTACTTTTGAGATTTTTTTTAATTGAGAATGTAAAGATACTATGAATTCAACTATAATGAAAGTCTTTATTGTAAGACTTCACTATAGGTATTTGAGCATACATATGATTTCCCTAGATTGTTTTAATTATTGATGAGGAAATAATATTGAAATGCACTATGTATTTGTCTTTTGATATACTGTGTTTAAACCTTTGGCCAATCATAGACCTTTATCATAATACTTGGATAATATATTCCTTTGAATTCCCCAATGTAAGTCTTCGTTAATTCATTAAAATTTAGATGTTTTTAGGATGAAAATAATAAAATTTCTAGATTTAATCTAGTTAATAAAAAAACATTTGGGATAATTTAAGAGTTCTTTATCATGACATACAAATTATAATAACCTAAATTGGTGTCTGTTCCAATCATGAGAAGAAGGAGAGAATCTTAACATCTACCATGCAATGGAAAGATTAAATAAATATAATAAAGGGAGTTTCCATATTTTATTAATTATGAGGAAATTAAAATATAGTGATGCTAAAGTTGTGATTTCATGTTGATAATATCAAAAATCATTTCCAACCCATGATCTTAGTCTACTTTTAAGAATATTTTAGGAGGACTTCCACCACTAGTATTCCTTGATACTAAACAATATTTCATTAGGTTTTCATGAATAATGTTGGTGATGTTCAAAAGATTCATTCTCATTATTCATAGATCAAGTAATTTATTAGGAAATGGAGTTGATAATGGGGAGAAAGAGGGATGATTTACTATTTTTTTCGTAAAAAATCAATTCTTGTTTGGTGGTACTTTGAATATAATATCTCAATATGTAGAAGATAGTTCCACACCATAAGATATGTTTTATGTGTAATTTTAATAAAGCTCTGGATATTTGTGAAGTAAGGATCTGAATAACTAAATATTTTTAAAGAATTCAAAGCTATGACTATTTATGAATAAATAAACAATTTATATTGCTGCTTTTCCTTTGTAAAGTGAATCTAATAAGGTTATTTTTGGAATACTCTTTTATTTGAAAAAGAAGCGAAAAATAAAACATTGAAACCTGAATTTTGTATTTTATTTGGTGAATTTTGGTTAGAAGCCTATTATTATTCTCAATGTACCATTTATAGAGTTTAAAAATAATGAACATATTTAATAAATCCACATATATTATTGTGTATAGTGGATAATATGGATAGTAGGGGAGAAGAATCTATGTTCCCATAAAATAAAAATATTGATGAACGTATGTGTCAGATTTATTTGTGCAAGGAGAATACTAGACAATTGGGGCACTCAAATAAAAAGAAGCAGAATATTAAAATTTAATTGTTATTTAGGAAGAAAAGAAATAGAATGATCCACTATCATTGGTAGTGATGAAGAAGAGAAGAATGATTTTCTAATACTTTTAGTAGTGATGAAGATGAAAAGGGTGTGACAAGACTGTGAAACCTGATGGGTTTCAATGTAGAGTAAAGAATAAAATTCTACTATGTCATCGAACAAAACCTAAACTCGCATAGAAAGTGATAATAAGTATACTACAAGATGAATAAATCTAAAAGATAAATATAAGGTTGTATACATATTATTATTCTATAAACCTATGATTTTGAGAAGATGTTTTCAGTTGAGGTGCCTACGAGAGATTATATGAAGAAATAGAAACAGTGTATAGTTTCAGTGGATGATTTGTTTAAGATATATTTCTATAATTAAAGGTACTAAAATCCACATTGATGAGGAATAATATCTGATATTATTGATGTATATCCACCTAGGGAATTGATAATATATACATTATAAGTATTAAGGAAGAAGAATACAAGAATTATAGAATGACTATGGAATATTTTATAATGACCTCTTCACTTTCATAGTATAGTGAAGGTCTATCACCTATGTAATATGGTGACTCCAACAAAATAACTTGGTGGAATAGGTTATAGGATGATCTATAAAAAACCACTATAATTGGTGATTGGATTATAGTGAAGAATCCATGTCTCAATGGGAGTTATCATTACAAAGAGAAGGTTACCCACATCGGGGTCAAACATTGTACAAATACAAAATACTGATTTATTTTATTACATATTTTCATTGAATGTGATTATTTAATTCTGAGTAAAATAAAATAATACCCATATATGATTTAACTATTAAAAGGGGTTTAAATACAATAGGGTTTAAGATAAAAATAAGAATTAGTTTTTCTACAAAATTTTTACCACACTTGATTCTCCCCCTCTCAAGATAGTCCACAAGGTCCACTAGGACACTACACGAATATAAATCTTTTTGGACATGATTTAATATAAAATAATTTAAGCATAATTTATGAGGATTTATTAAGAGAATGGTAATTGATATACTACTTTATGAATAATATGATTAACCATTAATGACATTCTATTTATTACTTTAGTAGTTTAGTCCTAGAGATGGAAGTTGGAATATCATGATGGATGATAACTATATCTTGGGTTTTGTTTAGGTTGTTTTCCCCAGTGTGGTTGTGTAACACCATGAGATTTTGAGAATTATTTTATAAATATTTTTTTTATTTGTCATTACTCAAAACACCGATTTTGGATTGTGTTATACAAAACTTTGAGTTTATCTTACATTATACGCAACCCCAAGTTTAAATAAATCAAGAAATACTATTAAAATATTAATATTTGATATTATAAATTTCTCTTAACCACTAGAATGGTGAGTATTAATAATATTATCAAAATTAACAAAATATATAGTATGATTATATATATAAAATGAATTATTTAGTGAAAAGTTAATTAAAAATGAAATTAACAACCATTTGAAAATTATGAAAATATTAGAAAAACTATTTTTATGCATGAAATTTGACTTTTACCTCAATAAATTATACAAATATTTTATTGTGAATTATTTTAATGAAATTTTTATTTTATATATTCAAAAATAATTTTAAAATATATTTTTTGTGTTTTATATAAAATAGATAAGAATAAATTCAATTTTGTGCCTAAAAATATATTTGTCTAAAAAAGTGTTCTATCGCATTTAGATAACTAATTGTAAATCTAATTTTGGAAACATTTATAAAATTTAATTTACACAATAAATTTAATTTTTTAAATTTTCATGTTAGAATTATATTAGAGTTAATTTTTGATAATTTACTGAGATTATAATCTTTTTGATGATTAGTGAAAATACTGGTTTTTATTATGGATTTCCATTTATTTTAATGATTTATAAATCATAAAAACTGTATAAAAATTATTTTGAAAGTAAAATTAGTAAAATTATAATTTTATTAATCCAATTTATGTCATATGAATCAATTTTTTATTGAGTATTGATATAAAAACATTTTCATATTTTGGACATTTTCTCTTTGGAAAATCAGTTTCTCATCATGATTGTAGATTTAATTTTAAATTTAATTTTTTCAGTTTTGGAATATAATTTATAAAAAAATAATAAAATTTATTATTATTAATAATTTTTATTATCAAATATTTTTTACTTAATTTTTTACCAAAATTAATTGTAATAATGGTAAAAAATATTTATCGTGGTGAAGTTGAAAATGGGTTTACTCGGGGTTAAACTAAAAATATAAGGGTTAAAATAACTATAACACTTATAATATTTTTATTTTGTGGATATTTTGCATTAATAAACATCAAATATCTAATAAATGGCCATTTAGAAGCTTTTTTCCTGGGAATGAATTTATTATTTTGGATTCTTTTGGGAAATTTCTGTGTAGTTTCCAAATGGGTTCCTTTAAACCACTTTCAAAAAAGATACCACATCCATTTACATATTCATACCTCTAAGGCCATATATATTGGAAAACACCTTCCAAAAAACCTACAAAACTTTCTTATACATGTTTATATCCTTTTACTCTCAATAAATACCAACACTAGGGTCCTTAATAATATATCTAATAAAGATTTTTCAAAATGAAGTTAATTATCTTCACTATGCCCCTTTTTGAATTATTCCATTTAAAGAATCAATGATGTATTAAAAATTCAAATATAATTCCAATATTATATATTTTATAATGATATATTATTATGTATTTTTGATAACATATATCCATCTCCACATCCATCAAATGGAAAACAAAATTATCAATCCTATGTATGGTGGACTATCATCTCAAGAACTGAAGTAGTTCGTTTTCAATCACAACCATTCAAGGCTGGATATAAGGATAGATTTAATATATATATATATATATTATATTTTTTAAAATTAATATACTTATTTCATTATGATAACTCATATTAATTATTACATTCCATTTCATGAGGAACATAATAATGTCACTCATGTGTACGGTGGACCACTAACTCATGAAGTAATGTGATTCATTTTAAAATATGATTGAAATGGGAGGTAGTAATGATAAATTTAGTTAATTTAAAGTATTTTTATGAACTAATAATTATTCTATATTATTAATATATTATTTAACGTTTTTTCTTTAACAGCGGTGAGAAAATGGAAACAACATTCATGAAAACATACAACTTACCATGTCTATGAATGATATATTTTATTTTATATACCTTTCTCTTATGGATGAAAATAAAAACATATATGCTGAATATATATGATATTTATATTATGGTCAAAATTATTTATATTATGGAACCATTATCAATATAATTTGATAAAAAATAAAAAATCAAAACATACATGGAAAACAAAGGAATTATTGAATAAATGTGACCTTTACATTGAATTATTAACAAATGTGTAATAAAGGTCATTTGTAAATCAAATATTGTATCATATATGTCTTTATGGTTATTTAATATATTAATAATAAATTTATATTTATTTTATTTTATTTTTTAATGTTTAATAATGTAGTCGAGACTTATGGGAGGGGAGTTTTATCTCAAATTTATTTTTTGTGAGAGAAAAGACATATTCACCACATGTTTATTTTATGTGGTTTATATATAGACCATGAATTAATTTTAATATTATTATACATAAATTTATGTGGTATTAAAAATATAATTATGATCTCTCTTTGATGATTTTTATGGTTAAATAGATACCAATGCAGTAAATTAGTTTTGTCCCAATTTCCATTTATTGAGAAATATGTTATGGTATAATCGTATATTATTTTATGAGGTGTATATACTATACCTTTGAAATGTAATATCATAAATATCATTCTTTTAATGATATTAAATGTTTCATTTAATGTTATTATTTAGTTCGGATTACCATTCAAAGTTACCAATGTGGTAAATGTTTTATGTTTCAATATCATTATTTTTCTTGATTGTTTTTGATTATGATTCAATTGATTAAATATTATGATATATATATCAAGAAAATGAATAATTTTATTCTTCATTGGTTATGGAATGAGAATAAATATATTCCCTTCGTTTTCACATCTTTATGTTTGTAAGAGTGAAAATATTTTTTACGAAAACACATCTTTATTTATCTCTTAGGTCAAAAACCATTTGTATTCAAAAAACATGTTCAATAAAATGTTTTAAATTTTTTCAACATTCCTAAAATGATTTATTAATGACACTTTTACCGATGTTGTGCCTTTTATTTTTCTTAAAGGAATCCTCATGTCATTCTACAAGCAATTTTGGTTTACCTTTTACCAAAAAATGAAAATGAATATTTATTTTAACATGTATGACATGAAAATAATTTACCATGAAAATGAATATTTATAATCATTAAAACAAATTTTATAGGTTTTCAAGTCTATTTAAAAAAATTATTTTGAATCTTTATTATTTGTTTTTCAAATAGGAGAGGGTATCTCCCTAAAAAAAATTAAATTATTTGTACAGAATCCTTTATATTTTTTCATAGTTATTTTGAAAAAATTATTATAAAAATGTTTTATGTTATAAAAAAAATTGAAGATGAAATTACATTTTCTTCAAGAAATTTTTTAAAATAATTTTAAATATTATTTTATATGTTTTCAAGTTTTATTTCAGGGAAATGTATTTTACCAATTTTTATGTTTTAAAAATCAGTTTTCAATGAATAAATTGTATTTTCCCCAAGAAATGTTTTAAATTATTTTTAATGATTCCTTTAAAAGTTTACGAGTTTATATTTAATGATAATTATTTCCTAATTATTTGATTTTTTTGTTTTAAAAATATATTTTAAATAGAATGTTAATTCACCCAATAAATTTTCCATTTTTATTTTCAATACCATTTTCCAAACACGATGGCATTTATTGATGCTAACAATACATTAATTGCGATATAGTCCTAGAATAAATTTTTTATTATCTCTCTTAATCGTTTTTATGATGGAAGGATGTTTATAGAACCGCTTTCTATACCATAGTTTATACCATAAATAAATGCTTACAAAACCCACTTATTTTAAAAGGTTATTTTATAATGAAATTACAAAATTAGTAGGAAACATATCACTTTTCTATAGGTTATGATATGATGAAATTTTTATGAAAACCATTTCATTTCATGAGTTATGATACGATGACTATAAGAACCTGGTTTTTCTTTTTGAGGTACAATTTCTTCTTTTTATTCCCTTTGAGCTGTTTTCAGGAAAACAAGGGAAACATTGTTAAAATAATGGAATCATGGGATACCCACAATGTATTCCAAAGAACACACCATGTAGTATTTCCATGTAGGATGAGAATACATGGAATGAGGGTTTCTCATCCAGGAAAAAAGGGGTAGAAACTGACTATACGCCGTGTACTTCTTAGATCATGCTGTGTAGTCATGTCCACCGGACATGGAAAATAAGTCGGTGGAAAAAAACTTCCAAATGACCATTAAATTATTATAAATTTTATTTATATGGTTTTACAAGACTTTTATATGTTTTTTCTCACTTAAAATGGACATAGGACCCTCCTTTCAGCAGAACGGATAGAGGGCTTGTTGGTTTGAAGAACAATCACCACAATAATTTCAACCTTCTCCCAAATATTCATCTGGACTCCGATTCAATCACTATCTGTTGTGTTTGAACCTTATCAATACACTATTGACTATTATTGAGATATTATCCCCAATAATGATTATAGAATAAGTTATTTAAGGTTGGGTGTTTATTTTTTCTTAGATCTAAGTCATTCTAGCTCGAATTGGTGCTTTGGACTAGACCTGGAGAGTTATACTATGACGAGGTAGGTTGTCTCATGATAATTTTTTAATTTCAGGTTTTTTATATGTATTTTTATGTCGTGATACCATGTTTACGGTGTTTCTTGATTGAGAATTTGACCCATGTTGATACCTAATAATATTAGGTAATTTAATAACTTAATTGAAGCACCTTTAGGCTTAATTGGTTTGATTATGGGCCACCTAATGGGTGTGTATTACCTCGGATGAAATTTTTTTAGCCATTTGTCCAAGTATGCTGGTGGGATTACCATTGTTTCCCTTTTTAATGGTTTTTAGAAAGAAATTTTTTAAATGAATATTGCGTTGTGAATATGATTTTTTAAGCTTTGTGATAGTTTAATTCACATGTTAGTCTTATTAGACTATTTTCCCACATGAGTTGATTATTGAAAACCATGTAATAGTTTAATTTACATGTGTTGTTTACAATTATGAAGTTCTTATACACTGGACCTAACCTTGAATATGATGAAATGCTGATACACTGAGCATTTACCTAAATATGCTAAAATGATGATACATCAGGCTTATCGCTGATTTTAATATGATGAAATGATGATACATCAGGCTTGTACCTAATTAAAATATGCTATAATTATTATACATTATGATTTGCCCGGAGACATATTGAAATGGAATGACTGATGACGGGTCTACCAATTCAAAGCACAAGCTTGTATTCAGTCTACACTTTTTGGTTTAGATAACCTATTGAGGTATCTGTTGTGATTACTTTATATAAGGGAGTGATGGGCATAGGATGGATCCTGAGACTTATATAATTTAGTGAATTTTATTTTATTAAATAACATGAAATGAATGTAAATGAATTCCAGTACTTGTAGTATTTTTTACTTTTGAGCACTTTCTAGTTTAATTCATTTCACTACTGTACACTACTACTGCATATACTCACTGACAGATTACGACCGACCTTTTGTGGTTGCCTACTGGGATTTATTTCTCACACCCAATTTGTATTAAGTTTATGGGACAAATAAGATTATATTCGTGTAGGGTTTGATAGGGTCAAGGCTCCCTATATAGGTACATGATTATTACATTGGTGCAGGAGAGCATGGGCCCAAGCCAAGGCTTGCGATGGTGCTGAGTTTCATTTTTTTATAGCACATTGGTATCTTATTGTACTTTATTAGAGTGTATAATGTTTTTTTATGTTTTCTTAGAACATGTGACATGATGCATCATTTTGATATTATATGCCTTCTAGTTATCTTATCTATCAGCATTCAGTTGTTTAGTTCTGTTTAATGTTGTTTACTACTTCAGCTATTTTTATTACTTAATACACTGTGTTACACTCAGCCAATGATGTCATAGTTTCCACACTATCACACCATAGTCCCTCACTGCTAGTTAGCAGCCTCTGGCATTTAGGGAAATGCGTTTCAATCCATGTGTCCAATCAGGTACGAGGCACCAGTTCTGTGTCTTTCGGACCCTGGACAATACAAAGTGTTATTCGATGATTCTTTTCGACTTTGTATCACTATTTAGAAATAATATTCTAAAAGAGGAAGGATATGGAATTGGTAATTAGCTGTTCCCAGGAGTAGCTACCCCATGTATAGGGAAAATCCAATTTTCCTTGAATTAAATTGTGCATTTGGATTTTGAGCTATTATAGTTTATTTTATTTCTCTATTGGGTGACATATTTGATTTTTTCCATTACTAATGATTCAATTTTGGTTCTATTTTGTTGAATCATGATGATATGAGGTTATTCCATCTCATGAATAATATAAAAACATGTTATAATCACATGCCATGCATTATTCCCTACCATACAGGATGCATTAACTATTGCAAGATATTGTGATAGTTGACGTGATAGTTGTGACTTCTATTCTGTTATGTGTTTGTAGTATATAATGGCGTGACATCACATTTCAATCCATAATGAGTATATGCACTTATGAATTGGGAAAAGGATGCAATGATGGAATGTAGATGTAAAGTGAACATGTTATATTATTGTTTTGTGATATGTTATTCTTGGGATCCAAACATTGATTTTTGGGGAGTATGGACCCTCATGGATCAGAATTTCACACCCCACTAGATAGTTTTTCAACAGAACAAATATTTTCTAGGAAATATGGAGGTTCTGACCTAAAAAACCAAGTATACACAATGTGTAGTTTATCTTAACATGCCATGAGTTCTACCTGTTCATGGAAGAATATGTTCTTTGTTTTAAGATGTAAAAGTCATGTATCACATGTACACGCCATATAGTATCTGACCATGTAACATGTCGTGTGAGAGGAAACACATGATATTGTGTGTTGATTAAAACAAGATGTGTATTCTTAGTACACACTGTGTAGGTATACTTTGGAGAACCTTTGTGGACCTGCCTATGTGGGAGAACATGGACATGAGGACATGCCTAGGTACACGTCATGTTTGTGTTTAACACACTGTATACCTGGGGTTAATACACACCCAGTCCGGTAGTACTACACATCCATGTGACAACATAGGCGTACATGATATTTATTTTTTTACACACTGTGTAGTCCCATTTTTTCAAACATTGAGGGTATTATCCTATTTAGTTTTGGAAAACTTTAATGACAAACATTGATGATGATATTGAAATAAGACATGTTCTTGACCTTTTCGAGTCCTATCATCATGACAACCATGAGAAGTATGCAAGGAGAGAAACTATGATCATACCCCAGAATTAGTAGTCCATGCGCTACCAATGGATCCTCCAGTTGTGGTATCTGTGACACAAACTGTTATACTAGATGTAGGTCTAGATGCACAATTCTGTGAATGATTTTGGAGGCTCATACAGACCTTTTAGGGAGCACCACATCCTACCACATCCATGGAAGAGATGACACGTGTATTCCAGAAGTAGCATCTGACTACTTTTTCATAGGATGGCAGACCACAATCTATGGAATCATGGTTGGAATCAATGATCACTATGTTTAAGCATCTGGATATTCCACTCAAGAGGATGATTAATCTCACGACATATATTCTATGTGATTCTACCAAGATGTGGTAGAATGTTGTCACTCAGGTAGGGCATCATTAGTATATTACATGGGAATTCATTCAGGCAGCCTTCAAGGATTATTATTTTCATGAGACACTGAGGGATGACTGAGCCTAAGAGTTCTTTCACCTAAAGAATGGAAAATTTTTAGTGATGGACTATTCTTCATGGTTTTATGATATTCATCGATTCAAACCTATTCTGATGGTTGATGACAGACAGAAGGCTAAAAGATTCAAGGATGGTCTCAGGATTGACATCTGATCATAGGTGAATTTCAGCAGGTTGCCTTTAGTCTCTTCTATTTTGAATCGTGCACTGATTACTGAGTGCAACCTATTGGTATCTTGGGGTGTGATCCAGGGCTATTCAGCACTGAGATCTGGTACTATCTCAACCGAAAGTAATAAGTAGTGTGTAGAGCTTTATTGTGGGGATACGAGTAGTTAGAACACTTATTTTTGTAGCTAGGTAAGGTGTTACCAATGCGGAAGGATTGGGCATACTAAACCTCAGTGCCCGATGGACCCGGTCGAGGGTCGGGCTTGTGGAAAGAGGGTCCAATTACAATGGTTCATATGGTCATCTCCCATAGTATCTAGTGAGAGAGGGTCTGTACCAACTCCATGTTCAGGAGTGGGGTCTGTAGCTTATCACCAGTCAAGGAACTAGAATATGTCAGGCTGTTTAGGCCGAGGGGGTGGTCGTGACTATGGTATCCAGACCCCAGGATCTTAGCGAAAGCAGGGTGGGTCAGCTCGGGGTAGCTAAGAAGTGTCTCAGGGTCGTGGTACAGGTCAAACTTATGTAGTGAATCAGAACCAGCATGAGCAGAATTTCAGGCCATCTATTATAAGAGGTTCTATTCTAATTGCCTATATTTTATCTTTTTCAATTTTTGATATTGGTGGTACACATAGTTATTTATTTATGGTCATTGTGGAAAGCCTTGGGCTCCCTTTTTATAATTCTTCTAATGTTATGGTGCTAGAAACTCTGTTAGGGATTAGAACAGCTGGTGTGTGTCAGTAAAATGAGTTCTGCCTTGAGATTGGTGGGTGTCAATTTCTATGGATCCTCAATGTATTATAAAATATGGGCTTTGATTTCATTTTTGAAATAGAATAGTTGGTCTCTTTTTGAGCCATTATTGATTTCAATCACTGCAGGGTGAGTTCCAAATTACTAGAGGGTGTAGAGTTTCTACATAAAGGTGAATTGGATGCCCTGATGAGTAGAGTTGGACCCGAGCATCATGGGTTGGGTGAGATGACAAAAAATATTTCATGTTTATATCTGAATGATTAGGGAACATTTTTGGAAGATTTCCCTCAAGTGGTTGATCATTTAAAGTATTTCTTTCCAATAAAACTTCTCTGTCTTACCTCTAGTTAAATAGGGGGAGTTCACTATCAAGCTAGTTCCAAGAGGAACACTAGTATCAATTCATCCTTACCGTATGGCTACGATGGAGTTGAAAATGCTAAAGAGGTAGTTTGATGATCTGGAAGATAAATTTTTTATCTGACCTAGTAATTCTCTAGGGGGTTAACCAATCCTTTTTGTGATGAAGGTAGATAGTACCCTTATTCTATGCATGAACTATCAGATACTAAACTAGTTGACAGTTAAAAATTGATATCCCTTGCCATAAATTGATAAACTATTTGATCAGATTTTAGGAACTCAAGTGTTCTTGAAATTTGACATAAGGTCTGGATATAATCATGTATATGTTATACCTATATTTTACCTCTTATAGCCTTTTGTAGTAGGTATGGACTATATGAGTACATTTTTATGCCATTTGGTGAGATGAACGCGCTACCAGTTTTTATGGTGCTGATGAACCGAGTGTTCCATCCTCACCTAGATTCTTTTGTGGTGGTTTTCATGTATGATATTTTGGTGTATTCTCCTAATCGACATGACCATGATAAATACATTGATATCATTTTGAATACACTAATATAGAATTAGTTAAATTCTATGATAACAAAATGCCACTTCAGGATGGATCAGATACACTTCCTGAGTCACTTCATCTCGGATACTGGAGTATCAGTGGACCCATAGAAGGTAAGAGCCGTAGTTACCTGGGAGCATCCCAAGAACATTTTTGAGGTGCAAAGAATCTTGAAACTTTCTGGTTACTACATGAATTTTATACAAGAACTCTCACACTTGGTAGCACCTATGACGAGTTTAAATAATAATGGTGTGAAGTTTGAGTTGTTAGATTCCTCTGATGCAGCCTTTCAAGAGTTGAAGTGACATTTGACATCAATATTGATTCTGATATTGCTAGATCTAGGAAAGAGTTACAAGATGTACTGTGATGCATCAGGTATTGGGTGGAGATTAGTGCATATGTTGGGGGGTCGAGTTATTACATACGAGTCTTGACAATTGAGGCCACATGAGAGGAATTACCTGATGCATGATCTGGAGTTGGCTGAAGTTGTTCATGCTTTGTGCTATTCGGGACATTATTTATCGGGAGATCATTTTTTTGTGTACATGGACCAAAATAGTATCAAATATAGCTTTACTCATTTTGATATCAATCTGAGACATCGAATGTTGGTGGAATAACTTCATTCGGTTGATTTGGAGCTCGCCTATATGCCCAAAAAAGGCAATGCAGTGGCTGATGCACTAAGCAGGAGGACTCAGATACAGGTAGTGTAGAAGGCCAGTGGTGAGTGGAATCTTATGGCTCTATTATATGAGACTCATTAAGAGGTGAACGATTGTTAGGGAGATACTTATCTTTCATCTTTGGATATTACCTCTACTCTACTGAACAGTGTTAGGATTGTAAAGCTATCAAATTATGAAGGGCCAGTTCTACGGGAGTGTGTGGTAGGTGAGTACCCTCCTTATAGGATTATGATAGGTGAGGATAGAGTTCTAAATATCCCTGTACCAATGTGGGTTCTAGGGGATATCTGCAAGGATTTGATGAGGGAGTTTCATACTATAGCTTGGATAGTGCGTCCTGGATTCACCATAATGTACAGTGAATTGTGTTATCAATACTAGTTGTTGGGTATAAAGTGAGAAGTAGCTGGTTCGTTATGAGGTGTTCCACCTGTCATCAATTGAATTTGAATCATCAGTGGTTGACTATGATTTTACAGCAGCTACATATTTCTAAGTAGAAATGGGATGATGTCGCGATGAATTTTGTAACGGGGTTACCGATGTTGCCTATAGGAAACGCTGTTGTGTTTTCCATAGTTGAAAGGATTATGATGTTCGCTCACTTCTTTCCAATCAAGACGATATTCAGTGATGATGTGATCAAACATATGTATTTCTGAGAGGTGGTTTGATATCATGGTGTCCCATGTTCTATCATTTATATAACGATTCCCACATTACTTGTAATTTCTAGTAGATTATTCAGAGGGCTTTGGGTACATAGGTGATTCTGAGCACAACGTACCACCCTCAGACTAATGGCTAGTCTGAGAATATGATACAAGTACTATAAGACATGTTGCGTGCATGTTTCTTGGACATTGGGTGATTTTGGGAAAAACATATACCCTCGGTAGAATTTTCCAATAATAATAGATTCCAGGATAAAATTCAGATGGCTCCATATGAGGATTCGTATGGGAGGGCATTTCGATCACCCCTATGTTGGTTAGATGCAGGAGAGGAATCTATGCTAGGTCCTCATCTTTTCCAAGAAACTAATGAACTTTTCCACTTGATTTTGAAGAAGATGACTATTACATAGTATTGTTAGAAATCATACGCTGATCTCTGTTGATGACCTTTGGAGTTTGATATTGGGGATCCAGTCTTCATTCATGTCTCACCGAGGTTGGTACACTATAGGACCAGGATATAGGGTAAACATTCACCGAGATATGTCATACCGTTTGAGATTCTAGAGTGACTCCAGTAGGTTTCATATCGGTTACAATTACCTCAAAGCTATAGATCCATGCATGACTTCTACCATATATCTAAGCTATTACGAAATCACTCAGAACCATCTCACATTTTTCAGCCAATGGAGGTTGAGCTTAAGGATGATACATCCTTTGAGGGGCATCTATTTCGTATAGTTGATATAAGCATAAAGGTTCTCTGAGCTGGGTCATTTGCTCTCGTACGGTTGCTATGGCAGCATGGATGAGTACATGAGGAAACTTGGGAGAGGGAGGCTGACATATGTACTCTACGGACAGAGTTATTCTCAGATATTCCTTGACCACACATGGTAGGGAAATTAGGGGATGAATTTCTTTAAGGGGTGAAGTTTGTAAGAGCCCAATTCTTTTTTTTGATGTATGATTTCTTATTTTCTTTCCCTTTGACTTGTTTTCGTGAAAAAAATGGATGTTTTGGTCAAATAATGGAATAATGGGATACAATCCATTTATTCCCATCCACACACCATGTAGTATGTCCAAATATGAATGGAATACAAGGAGTGTGGGTTTGTCGGCACAGAAAAAGGGGAAAACCCAACAACACTCTGTGTACTTCTTAGTACACACCATGTAATCATGCCGGCAGGTCCTAGAAATTAAGTCGGTGGAAATGACCACCATATGAACAATAAAATGATTTAAATTCCATATATATTGTATTATATGCCATGTATATGTGTTTTATCACTTAAAATGGGTATAATCGCCTCTTCATGGTAAAAGGGACAGAGGGCTCGCCGGGTTGAAGAACAAGCACTGCTGGAATTTCATCCTTCTCACAAATCTTTATCTAGACACTTTTTCAATCGCAGTTGGTTGTGTTTGATATGTATCAGTAATATATGAGTTGATCTTGAATTGTTATCCCCATTTACTATTCTATAAGAAGTTATTTATGTTTTGTTTTTTATTATTGTTTGTTAGATCTATGTTGTTCTAGCTCAAATTAGAGCCGGAGGCTGGACGAGGAGAGTCATACTATGAAAAGGTAGCTGGTATCATGATAATTGTATAATTTCATGTTGTTTATATGTGTCGTTGTGCCGTGCTCCCATGTTTAGGGTGTCACTTGATTGATAATTTCACCCACGTTGATACACAATGACATTAGGAAATTGAATAAATTAATTGAACCATGTTTAGGATTAATTGGTTTGATTATGGGCCACCCTGTGGGCGTGTTTTCACTCAGAGGACCATTGTTTAGCCGTTTTTCCTAGAATGCTGATGGGCTTTCCTTTGTTTCCCTTTTGAAGGGTTGTTTTAGAATGAAATTTGTAAAATTAATGTTCCCATGTAAATATGATTTTTAAATCACTGTGATAGATTAATTCACATGTTACTCTTGTTATATAACTTTTCCCATGTGATTTTATTATTGAAAACCATCTAATAGTGTAATTTACATGTGTTGTCCACTACGAGAAAATTTTTATACAGTGAGCTCGGCCTTGAATTTGTTGAAATGCTGATACACTGGGCATGGGCATGAATATGTTGAAATGTTGATACACCTGGCATGTCCCTGATTTAAATTTGCTGAAATGATAATACACTAGGATTTTCCCTAATTTAAATATGTTGAAATGAGTTTACATCGGCGTTTTCCATGATATATATTGAAATGGAATAACCGACGACACATCTTCCAAGACAAAGAAGATGGTTGGATTTGGTTTACAATTCTTTGTTTAGATAGCCTGTTAAGGTATCTTTTGTGTTTAATTTATATTGGGGATTGACAGGCTTAGGTCGGATCCCGAGACTTATATAATTCAGTGAATTTAAATTGATTAAAGAACATTAAATGAATGTTGGTACTTGTAGGATTCTCTAATTTTGAGTAATTATTAGTTTACTGCATTTCAGTACTGTACACTACAGCTGCATATACTCACTAATAGATTGTCGCCAATCATTGGTGCTTTCCTACTAGGATTTATTTCTCACACCCTATTTGGGTCATGTTTTTGGGTCCAAACAGACTATATTGCTTCTGGGGTCGAAGGGGGCCAGACTCCCTATAGAGTTACGTGATTGGTACTTAGGAGAAGGAGAGCATGGGACCCAGCCGAGGCTTACGATGCTGTTGTGTTTCATTTTGTTTTACAAAAAATTGGTATTGTTTTATAATTGATTGTATTGTATCCTATTTTTTCTATTTTCATAGAACATGTTGCATGCTACCTCATTTTGATATTACATGCTTACTAGTTATCTTATCTTTTAGTTTTCAGTTGTTTACATTACATTCATGATACTTACTTCTTTCTCCATTTTTATTAATTAATCAGTTGTATTAGACTCTTCTAATGAGGGAATAATTTCCTTTCTATAACACCCTAGGCCCTCACTACTAGTTGGTAGCCTCTGGAATTTGCGAAAATGTGCTTGATGCCATGAGGCTAATCAGGTATGGGGCACCAGTTGAGTGGATTCTGGACCAGGGATGTTACAATGAATGTATTATGATCATGTGTCACACATACATATTATTTTCAATATGTGGAAAATGGGACCTATATCTTCCTAAAATTAATTTGGTAATTATTTACATCTCATGAGATAAACATGACTTGAATGGGGAGTGAACCCTAAACAGTAAGTGACTTTGTCTTCTTGGATGGTCTTGAGAGTGAACCTTGACTACTATGACAGTATGGGGAATGAACTAAATCAACTATGATAACCTTAGTAGTGATCCTTGACTACTATAGAAATAATTTTCTATACTTATGTTTATTCCATAATTCCATGTCTTATGAAAATTTTATTCTCTCATGGCTCATGTTATTTGATTTCCTTTAGATTAATGTCTTATGACCACTCAATCATTATTCAGTGACTCATATTTATGGTGTATGATATTCATGGTCCGGTCTTCAAATCATATTATCATGTTTTCATACCCATATTCTGATGATATGTTTATATATACCATTTTTTTCCTTACTGAGAATCTAAGCTCACACTTTATTTTGTTTCCTTTTCCCAAGTTTTGAAGAATTTTTTTAACCAAGTTATGTCTAAGAAGAATTATATGTGGGATTATATTTATGGGATATTTTTAATATCATTCATGAAATAAGAATATTGTGTTTCGTACCTCAAAAGACACTAAACTATTATGATCCTTAGTCATGTTTTTGTCTAATGTAATGAATATTCATCTTAAAAGATGTAATATTTATGTATGATATATACAGGTTAATTCAGTTGGTATTAATGGATATATTTAGTTATATTTTGAAAAATATGATGGGAAATATTTAGTGAGTTCCCAAAGGATATTTATAAGTATAAATATAGGGATATGTCTAATGATAATTCTGTGGATGAGTAAATGTATATAAAAATGTCAGGGAATTTTAAGAAATTATAGAGGTAGAGGTTTCCATGAAATTACATAGGTGTATTGATACTATAAGTGGATGTGGCTATTGAATAGAGGTCACTAAGGTAATAAATCTGAAAAGGGTGAATTGAGATGGAATCTATCATCACTTGGTGCATAAAAATATTCCTTTCTACACACATGGTTTGATGCTACCTGGGGATATGCTTTGGAAATTTATAAACTCTTTACAAACTATCATGAAGTATTTTAATAGATTATAACCATTAGTAACCAAAGTTAAACCTAATGTGTCATATACTGAAGACAAGGTGTATTTATTTAGACATCCTATAAAATTATTTCATGATTATATGGTTTCCCATTAGGATTATTTTTTCCCACACAATGTTTTTTGGTTTTTGTCATTGGTAGTGACTAGAAAATACATGATTAACTATAAATTTGATAGAAAATGTATTTATGAGCATCAAAATACAATGATGACTAGAGTTAAGGAAATTATTATTATACCTAACCAATTATCTTGATATATTATTAAAATGGAACCTGAACAATCATTTGAACTCACAAAAAAAGAGAAAGATAGAGGTCATTGAGAGTTTTGGTGGAGGATACAATTGAAGAAAGAAGATTTAGTTTCATATATGTTAAGAATATCGGAAGAATCACTCTAGGGAATGTCTCAAAATAATGGGCAGATGTTTTTTCCATGGAGAATAAAGACACAAAGTATGAAATATTTGATTAGAAATGAAAAATTTAGTTATTGTAATTGATGGGAATATTGATCATCCTTACGTTCTATCAATGGATGAATATTTTAACTGTGGAAAATATGGTCATTATAAAAATAAATTTCCTTGGGGGAAAACATGTGAATAGAATCAGTAAGGTGGTATGAGTAATGGATATACTGCTGACAATGAAGAGACAACAAATGACATATAAAAGGTATAGATTGTTCAAATCGTATGATTTATGTTAAATTTAAGAAGAAAGATTTAATTGAGAATGATGAATATTAATACACGATTCATATATCATATTGTATTTAACAGGTACTAATGAATAAGATAATTAATCATACTTAATGGTTTAATAATAAAGTGGAAATACAGGAGTGTTAATTTATTTGAATTTAATAATTAAGGTATATTAATCATAAAAAATATTAGAAATTTTTAGTATTTTAGTTAATTATTTTTAAGAATATATTGAATGGTATTGATGAATTATAAATGTGTTTTAATAGAAAGGTGATATTTTTTTAATAACATGCAACTAAGGAAGATAACCATTAATATGTTTTGGATGTATAGATAATGATGATGGGATAAAGAGATGATGGATATGAATAATTTAAATTAGATATTAATTATAATCATGTAATAGATTAATGATTTGATGACAACATGTTTTATGTTATCATTATTGGAGTTTAATTTTTTTTGATTTATGGAATATATTTAATAATATGTGGTTTTATTTATTGAATTAGTAAAGAGTTAATTTTTTAAAGTTGGTTCATTTTCATTATGGGTTTATGGTAATTCAAGATATTACCATGTTTCATATCAATGAATTCACCTATTTGGTGTGTGACAATAATAAATACATCATGTTGTTTAAAGGATTTATTTTTAGTTGAATTTGGGAAATTTTGGTTGAAATTTTTATAAATGTTTAGATTTCATTTTTTATCATACATGGAAGATCCTTAAAGTAAACTATTCATGATATGGATTATGTTGAACATTGGATGTAATTTTATAATCTGTTCTAATAACTCTATTTTTGATAATAACTAGAAAAATATGGAATGAATTATCAATTTTTTATGGATTGTGTGATCTGTTAGTGCATCCGGCTTAAAAATATCATCTTCATTTATTATAGTAAGAGATGAAGTGGAAATTTATCTAATCACAAACAAGAGATAATATTACTCTAATGATAAAAAAGAAAAGATAATACCTAATTATATCAGTCCCTATGAAATTATTGATCGTTACGGGATGGAATCCCATCGATTGATTCTTCCACCGACCCTCTCTTAGGTTCATGATGTGTTCCATATATCCTGATGAAGTATATGCCTGATCCATAACATATACTCAACTCATAGGTCCTACTATTGGAGAATGCTCTTTCATATGAGAAATAACTGTAGAATATTTTGGATCATATAGAGAATGATTTATGAAACAATAAATGTCACATGGTCAATGTTATTTAGTGAAACAAATTTCTCGAGAAATCTAGGTGGGAACATTAGGATTTATTGTGGTATAACTGTCCCTACTTGTTAGTACTAAAGTGAAAATTTTCAAAGGAGATATTCATTTTAAGGGGGTAGAATATAACACCTATATATATGAAAAAATATATATTTCCAGATAAATTAAATATTTTCTATATTTTATGTTACACACAACACTCAGTTTAGCTTTTCTTACATGCAACATAAGAACTAAAATGACATTTCTTAGAGGAAGTTTATTATTAGTTGTTTTATTAACCATTGAGAAATAAACCCAATTAAAAAAATATGATGTTGAGTTAGATTAATCAAAAAACCACTATATTGTTTTTATTTTAAATATTTGAAGTGATTTCAATTGAACCAACACTAAATGTTAATAAAAATATATAATTCCCCCTACTCATCTCTCTGCATGACCCCAAAACCCTATCCCCCCTACCCCAACTTCCTTCTCTCCCCACCCTGGTGGTGATCCCAAATATGCCACCTCATCAGTGAACCCTGTCCCACTACCCCAATAACCTAAATCCTTCATCAGAGGAAACCTCGTCCCCACAACCTCCCCTCTCGGTTCCCCTCCTTAGTAGAAAGACAGACCCCCCTCCATTATCCAACTCTCCAGCTGTGTTCCACTCTTTAGTGGAAGGTGGATCCCCCCTCCAACCACCCTGTCTGTAGATCAAGTCCTATATTCGGTAGAAACAAATAACCCTTCGTAAAGGTTACATAATCCTCCCCATGATCACCATAAATATATTATTTTAGAAGGGGATATTTTTTTAAAACATTTCTCACTATATTTCTGATTTTAGGAATATATTGTATTATATTAAACTTTATTAGTTTGTGAATAAGAAATTTCAGTTGTTTCCTTTTATATTTTCTCATAGGAAACTCAATCATAGAGAGTTTGTTTCTAAATAGAATAGGGTGTGGGGGTCAATGGAGTTATGGGTATGGCCTTGGTAATCACACTTATAGGATATTCATTTTTTTTATTAATTAGCTAGATAATATTTGATATATGATAGTATATAATAGAGAAAAATTTAATTATAAAATTTAATTATTAATAAATTGGGAATATTTTAGGGCCAATATAATTTACCCCTTTTCCGTTAATTATAACACATCATTATTTAATCCTAATTATTCTAATGAATCCAAGGAAGTTTTAAAATTTTAAATAGAAACAATATATATAGCTTGAATAGATGGTGTTCTCTGGGGTGAATCTTCTATAGTGGTATAAGGACGTGTGCTATCTTTTACATCCATGGTAAACATATAGATTTAAATATTTTGGGAATGTAGGAAATATTATGAGATTATATATAGGTGAATAATTTATTAATAATAATTTTCCTACAAAAACACATTTCATTATATATATAAATTTTTTATTATAATGATTATGAATTTTAATTTTATAAAATAAAAATCATTTTATTCTTACCACATGTCAATATTATCTTATGAATAGTTTTTTATAATAATCATAAATAATTTTCTTGTAGCTAAAAAATGAAAAAAATTAAATCTTCCTACAACATTTACTTTCAATACATAATTATAATGGAAGAATGGATTAAAATTTTTTAAAGCCTTTTTATATTATATATACATATAATAAATCAAAAAATATACTTTTTTGGTATTTATGTAACACTTTTATATAATTTTTCAAACAGAAGTAATATTTTAACAAAAATATTAATTTAGTCAAATAAATTAAAAAAATTACTTTTCTTTATCTATTGAATCTAAATCCATAAAATTAAAATTTTATTCTAGATAAATATTATATATTATATAATAATTTTAGTGTGATTTTTTGGAATATGGGTACATTACTATGAATATTTTTGATAACCCTGATAATGATAAAAATATTAATTTTTATGAATTGTTTTATTAATGTATTCTAATGTTTTACTACTAAATTATATTGATATATTTAAAATAATGGTACCTTATTGTTTTTTTACAAACATACATGATTATATTAATAGACATTATATTAGTAATCAATAAATTATAATATTAAGAAAAATTAATCATAGAAATATAATTTTCTATAGAAAATAGTTTTCCAATATATAAAATGTTTTATTGTTTATAAACTGCATTAAATTAAATTCATAAAAATGAATGATGAGCAGACAAAAATTTAGTTAGAGTGGTTATTTTAAATTTTTAGTATAACATAATTTACATAGGTAAAAACATATTACCATAGTATAAATAAAAAAATTAAAAAGTAATTATATAAGAACAAATAATTATATCTTTACCAAGATAGAAACTTCATCTTCCAACTCTCAATTTAAGTAGACATATTAGATATCTTTTGGAATTTTCATGGGTTTAGTTTATGATTAAATATATTGTTTCATATTTATGTTAAATTTATTTAATTTTAGTATTAATCATATAATAATTGTTTTCTTGTAATGGTGGATTCTTTTTTTTTCAGTTGGGTAGTTTTTTTGAAGCGGAAAAAGATCATGAGAGATTAGAATTAAAGACTGCCACTATGATAATGATAATAAGGAAATGTGTTATGAATGAATACAACCATCATGAAAATCTAAATTCCTACTACTTATTGATTTAATTGATTCATCATTTTATATACTATTATAAATTTAATATCCTTTTCATTTTTATCTAATACATATTTATTTTTTTCAAATATATTTTGGGATGTCATATTTTTCTTTCAACTATCTATAATAATCAACAAAAGAGATACAATGTTTCATTATTACAATGTTACCATGATATCCATTTCTAATTCATTTCTTTGTCGAACTTCTCAAATTGTATATTGAGTCAATTTTCTTAGTAGAAAAACCATTATCGTTGTTGAAATACAAAATATTAGAGGATTTTCATAGGTCCATTTTTGTGACTTCTCACGATATAATGGGCACATGAGCTTCTTATTCACTTTTTTATTTCATCAATGAGAAAGGTTTTTTTGGCTATGATCATTAAGTAAATGAAAAGTGTTTGTAGGTAAACAAATAAAGGAAAAAGAAACCATGGTAACATTGGATGATATAATTTTTTGAGACTTTGGGATATGTTGGAATCAACAAACCTGTAAAGACCCAGATTTTTCCATGTAATTTTTTTAATTATATAGAATTATTATGAATCTGCGAAAATAAATGACATATGATTCCAAGGCATGGTGTGCCTGAAATGAATTTCTGAAATTTATTTTGTTACGTTCAGTAAATGCTTGAGCAGTGTTTTCTAACTTTTGAAACGGTGATCGGATTAAAAATCTGAAGGCACTCTTGAATCTACAACACTGAGATTTGATTAAGGGAGAATTTACTATGACCATAGTAGTTCTAGAGGAAAAATTTAGATTATGGGACTTTTAAAGTAAAATAAAAATAACTTTGTTAATTTTTATGTTCATTCTTTTCCTCCAAGGACAAGAGGCAATGTGGGACCAGCGACGTGTCATGCCAATAAATGACTTGAGATTTCCATCCTATGTAACTACACTGTTGGGGAATTCGGAAGGTTCCTAATTAATTTTCACCCCTTAATTCACAAATTTTTTAGTTACCCTCCCCATCTACTATTTATTTGGAGCTTGGGGAGAGGTATCAACATTTATTTTCCAATAAACAATGATCTTGTAAAGTGTTACGACGCCAACCTTGGATGATGGAGCCTGTTCTGGCAAGCAGTGAAGAGTGATGTCGAAACCTGAAACCATGGAATAAAAAATCAAGTGACATAATTGGAGGATAATTGTAGGGATAGTAAACACCGACCCACTTTCTCAATTGTGTGTGTTCTACATCGTTCTTGAGGTAGGGGATCAATTGTTTGTTTATTTCAATTGATTTTTATTGAATCCATAATGATACCTCATGATTATAAGCTAACGTGGAGGGCGCTGACATAATGAACCTAGATCCGAACCTCCTCTACCTTGATACCCTTGAACCTCTATAGAATATAGTCAGCACAGAAGCACCAACCGACTACGATGGAGGCAGCACGCAGTCGCGAGCCGCAAGAGGAGGTCCCGGCATTATGCTATGATAGTCAGTGGAGCGGCCAGCTCCAGCAGACCGTTTGGGAGGTGAGACATGCCGTCGTGCACCACTGGTGAGCAAGAGGATGTGTATTTTCATCCACGATAGTTAGAGGAGGTGGCTCATACATCGGCCAGCCATGGAAGGGAAGGGAAGTGTGACCAGCATGCTGCCAGTGAGAAATGGGCCGAGACTGAAGAAGCGTCAGAGGGGGAACCCACGCCTCTGGGGGGTTCCACTGAGACATGGAGGTGCCCACGTGGCACCACCATTTCACAATACCAATGACCTCTAGGCTATTTGGAATACTGGGGGACTCACCCCCTCCCCCCTTTTCCATCTCGAGCGGACAGCGGGCCGTGCCTCTCACAGCCGGGCCACCTGCCCAGTGGGTTGAGCGCCAGTGGGCCGCTCCCCCATGTGGGTTGGGCCACACATTGAAGGTAACCCCCTTTCGAGTCATGATGGACCTCGGATCAATAGGCCAAGCCCGCTGTGGCCTAGCCCCTCTGGGCCGAACACGAATCATGTTCGGTCAAACCAGACCAGAGCCCAACCAGACCCAAGAAACATATAATATGCCATATCTTGAAAATAAAATGTTAGTTTGATGAACCGCCTACTAATATAGGACCCTTGGAGCAAGAAATAACTTTTTTATACTACTCTTGAGTTTTGGAGATAGTTGGATTACGACTAGGTTGGATCGAACCTGAATCCAACTAGGCCCCTGGAACTAAAATGCTTATAACTCACAGACCGGACATCCGATTGACGCACCGTTGGTTGCGTTAGAACCCATACAACATGGTGGTCCTTTGGGTTACACGTTTTTGGAGATTAGTGGAGGTTGAGGTACGACCGACATCTTGCAGGTCATATTCTTCATAACTCGAGTGCAGTTGGTGCGAAGAATCATGTGGCAGGCTGTAATGTGAAGAAAGAACATCGATCATGTGTGGAGATGATTTGTACCTACCCTTCAGTTAAGCTCCTCAGTGGGAGATCCAAGAGCTATTTTGTTCTTCTCAATTGTACTTGTACCATTTTCAGTTGGTCTTGTATTCCGACCCCTTATACTATCAGCACACTTTTACTATCGAATTAAACTTCGTGGTTGATTCTTGGTGTGTTGTTCGATGCTGTGTCTGTATGGGTTAAAAAGGTAATACCTTCCCGTATCAGGGATCCACATTTCCAGTGCTAGTAGCTAGCCCTTGGGCTATGGAAGGTAGGCTTGGGGTAGTCACGGCACGAGCCCCAATGGATGGGTCATGATGAAGTGGTATCAGAGGAGTCCGTTCAACCAAAGAACATGAACTCTGATCTTTTCAATGAAACATTAGTGTTATGTGTTATGAGTGGGGATTTCATTTTGGGGAATCCAGTGTTGGTGCAGTGATTGATGTATCCATACAACAAGACCCTGAATTCTGATTTCCGACTCAGTACATGGAAACATTGATTGCGAGTGTATTGAAAAGTTTTTCTTAAAATCTCTTAAGTAAGCTCAGTAGGTATAACATATTGACCATCAAACACCTGTCTTCTTTAAATTTTCCACCACATATACAGCCAATCAAAATTCCTAAGAGAGTACTCGATGACGGCCCACCGAGCGATGAGGCCTAGGTGCATGGTCCTCTTATGGAGTTAGAACATTAAGGTGGAGTACAAACAACACCACTACCCATTGGGTAATTATTACCACCATCCCCACAAGAAGAGGATACACCCCGATTGAGCATGTTATATGAGTTTCAGTGGCAGAGGCCTCTAAAATTCCGTGGCGAAATGGATCTGCAGGCTGTTGAGGACTGGCTGGAGGCTGTGGCCAGAGTTTTTCTCTTAGTTGGGACACCGATTGATCTGATGGTGATCCTAACTACCAGTCTCTTCCTGGGAGAAGCTGGGAGATAGTGGAACTTGATGCTCTAGATACATGATGGGGTGACCCTCATCTGGGTATACTTCGAGGGCCTTTTGGGGAAATTTTAGTCACAATGACTCTATTCTCAGTGCATATATAGTAGATGTTGCATCTACAACATGGCAGCATGATTGTGGACAAATACTTGGAGAGGTTCACTGATCTCTCTCGGTACTCCCCCAACATGTTACGTGACCCTTCCTTTAGGGCTTGGACCATTGAGCAGGGTTTATGAGGGGATATCAGAGCATCAATGATATCTCTCAGCATTCCGACGGGGGTTGGTGTGGTAGAGCGAGCACTCTTGGAGGAGAGATTCCTAGCTGAGTTGGAACCGAAAACGAGAGCCACTACCATACGTCAGGTATCAAAGTCGTATGTGGTAGGCAGTAGATGGATGATGCACAGGCCCATGCGGGCTAGGCCATCTGGTGGATGACCTTAGGATACAAGGTCGGTGGTGTGGGGCTCACATGATATATGAGGCAACTTAGGATTAGACCGTGCTACTCGTGTGGTGGGCAGGGTCACATGGCTCGCAACTGCCCGACCTACCATATAGATGACTAGTATATGGTCAAGGGAATGCCGAGGAAGAGGAAGAGATTTGATTGGGGAGGTCCGCAGGCAGCAGGTGAACATGGCAGTGGAGCTGGCCATGCTGCAGGTGGTGGGTGGCGATAAAAGGTTCAACAACCACCACCTCCAGGTAGTCTACGCTGACCACAGGGAGCAGGTGGACATGGACGAGCACAGCTCCAGGAAGCTGAGGCCTATGACCATGGATCTCTGGAGATGATTAGAGGTGCTATATGTGTCTACACTACCTTATCTGTAGTACTTATAGACACAGGTTTCAGTGAATCTTTTATTGGCACGACCCTTGTTCGGATCTCAGATATTCTAGTAGAGTTGTTGGCATGATCCTTACAACTTGAGACTCCTATGGGAAAGGATTCTATGATTAAAAACTCATTCCGGTAGTGTGAGCTTACTCTAGGAGTAAAGAGCTTCGGCTGTGATCTTCTAGTAGCAGCGTCGAGGCCTTATGATGCCTTCTTGGGTTGGGACTGATTATCCACAGTCTATGCTCATATTTTTTGTATTAGGCGCAATGTGTAGTGTGTCTGTGAGGATGAGACTAGGTTTTCCTTCACCGATGAGAATGGAACCTTTTCAGAGTGGGATGGAATTACCCGGAAGAGGGTATATCCAATCACGCACCAGTTGGCTGGCCTTACCCATGGAGCAGTGGATGTTGAGAGTCTGAGCTATCCTATAGTGGTGGAATAGTATGCCAATATTTTCCCTGATGATGTTTCAGGAATACCTCCACACAAAGAGGTAGAATTTTACGTCATCCTGTACTCCAGGATGACACCAATATCTACACCAGTATATCAGATGGCTCCCGTGGAGCTTCATGAGTTATAGGTACAGTTGGAGGACTTACATTGGAAGGGGTTCATAATGCCCAGTGTTTCTCCGTAGGCAGCCACGATTTTGTTTGCCAAGAAGTAAAATGGGAGTTTGAGACTCTGGGTGGTCTACCGGAACCTGAACCAGGTGACCGTGAAGAACAAGTATCCATTTCTATGGAATGATGATCTTTTAGGTTAGCTGAAGGGAGAACGTTTGTTTTTTTAGATAGACCTCAGATCAGGCTATCATCATCACAGGCTACACGATGAGGATGTGCGTAATATGACCTGTAGATGTTGTTATAGCCACTATGAGTTCTTGGTTATGGCTTTTGGAATGACCAACAATCCTACAGTGTTCATGGGACTCTTGAACAAGATCTTCCAACCATACGTCGATCTCTTTATGGTGGTCTTCACCGATGGCATCTTGATATACTCAATAGTGGAAGGGGAATGTTGTAGCATATGCACTCAGTAGGAGGTCCGGTCTACAGTTACTGAGTGAGGTGATAGAGTAGCTGGCGGCATTGTAAATATCCATCATGGATAGAGATAGACCTACATACCTCCAGTCTATGACAGTCACTACCCCCTCCTTCAGCGATTCAGGGAGGCGCAGCTTGGGGACATTAACTGCAAGGCTCGTCGTGCTCAGATATCTTTAGGATAAGCACCATATGGAATTTTTGAAGGTGGAGAGCACATCATCCTCTTCAGAGGACGTACCATGATTCCGGTGGTTCTATTGGAGGAGGTGTTGGGGGAGTTCCATACCTCCCCTTTGGTAGTATATCCTTCTCTGGCGAAGATGTACCAGGACCTCCGGTGATAGCACTGGTGGCTAGGGATGAAGAAAGCAGTGGCATATTTTGATTCTCGATGCCTCACTTGTCAGAAAGTGAAGGCGGAACATTAGGTTCTGGAAGTCTTAACAGAACCGGTAGAGGTTCCAGAATGGATGTGGGATGGAATCCGTATGTACTTTATTGCAGGGCTTCAACATATATCCAGGGGACATGATTCCATCGGGATGATCGTTGACCCACTCACCATGTCAGCCCACTTCCTTCTAATATGAGTGCATGGATTAGTAGTGGGATTGTGACACCTCTACGTACAAGAGATTGTGCAACTTAATTGGGTTCCATCGACGATGGTATCTAACCGTGATTCACGTTTTACATCCCTATTGTGGAAGGGATTATAGGAGGAGTTCGGGACTTAGCTACGTTTGAGCCCTGCCTTTCATCCTTAAAAAGATGGTCTGATGAAGCGGAGGATTCAGATGCTGGAAGACATGCTTCGTGCTTGCGTCCTAGATTTTGGCCGTAATCGGGAGGATCAGTTGCCCTTAGTGGAGTTCGAATACAACAACAGTTATCACTCGACCATTGGTATGGAACTATTTGAGGCCCTATACGGTCGACCATGCAGATCACCTCTATGCTGGAAAGACCTATGGGAGTTAGCACTTATGGGTCCAGAGTAGGTACAAGATACCACTGATAAGGTGCAGATCCTCAGAGACTGGATAAAGACTGCAAAGAGAAGACATAAGTCTTATGTTGACATGATAAGAAGACCTTTGGAGTTCCAAGAGGGAGACCACATATTCGTTAAAGTATCTCTTCAATAGGGACTATGGAGATTTGGCCGAGGCGGCAAGTTATCACTAAGGTTTGTAGGACAATTCCTGATACTTTGGAGGATAGGAGAGGTGGAATACCTCTTGGTTCATCCTTTGTAGTTGGAGAGGGTTCACAATGCCTTCAACATATCATAGCTAGGGATATACGTGTATGACCCATCACACGTCATTGACCATGACGAGCATGAATTTGATGATGGGGAGACGTTTACGGAGGTTCCATTTGAGATTTCAGATTGACAGGAGCTGGTACTTTATGGATGATCGATACCTATGGTGCGCGTTCACTGGTAGCACAAGAAACTACAGCAGAGAACATGTGGGTAGGAGGCTCAGATTCATACTCAATACCCCCATTTTTTCCTAATCTATGTTTCGGATTTTAGGGAAAAAAATCCCAAAGGTGGGGAGAATGTAAAAACCCAGATTTTTCAATGTAACTTTTTTAATTATATGGAATTTTTTATGAGTTTGAGAATATTAACAATGTATGATTCTGAGGCCCAGATTGACCAAAATTAATTTCTGAACTTTTTTTAGGTATGTTTAGTAAACTTGTGAGTGGCGTTTTTGGACTTTTGAACTGGATCTTGGATTAAAAATCTGAAGGAACCTTTGAATCTCCCACACTATAAGTTTTTTAAGAATGACTTTACTATGACTGAAGTAGGTCTAGATAAAATAGTTAGATTTTTGGACATTTAAATGAAAAATAAAAATAAAAATGTTAATTTTTATCTTCTTACTTTTACTCCAATAGATTAGTGGTAACGTGGGACCAACGACGTGTCAAACCAATAAATGGTATGACCATTCAATCCTAGGTAACTACACCGTTGGAGAATTAGGAAGGTTCATAATTAATGTGACCCTATTAATTCACAATGAAATTACTTACCCTCTTATCTCTTATTTATATAGAGCATGGGGAGAGGTATCATCACTGCTTCGCCAAGAAATAATGTGATGGTAAAGTGCCGGGATGCCATCTTTGGAGGACAGAGCCGGTTTTGGAAAGCGGTGACGAGTGACACCAAATCCCCGAACCAAGAAATCGGCGATCAAGCGATTTCATTAGAGGATAATTGTGGGGACAGATAATAGAGACCCACTTCATTAGTTGTGGGCATTCTCCATCGTTCTTGTGGTAGGAGTTTTATTGTTTCTTTATTTTAAATTATTTTTCTTGAACCCTTAATCTTCCCTCACGATTACTAGCTAACACGGACGAAACATGCCTATCAAATCCGACCCAGAACATATGCTACCTTGCTACCCTTGTGCCTCCATGGAAGTCCGTCGGTGCAGTGGAACCAATAGACTATGAATGAGGCGGTGCATCATCTTGCGCTAAAAGAAGAGGTCGCAACCCTAAGCTGTGGCGATCAATGTAGTGGTCGGCACCGACCATCCGCGGAGGAGGTGTGGCGCACTGCCGCGTGCTACCAGTGAGCAAGGGGTCATGGTTTGTCAGCTGTGGCAGTCAAAGGAGGTAGCCATCACATTGGCCGACTGCGGAAGGGAAGGGAGGTGCGACTAGGGTGAAATCAGTGAGAAAGGGGCAGTAACTGAAGCCACGGTGGAGGGGGAACCCGTGCCTCTATTGGGTTTCGCAGTGATCGGGTGGGGCCATCGTGGAGCCACTGTTTCAAAAGTTGAACGGCCTCCCAGCCAGTTAAAATACCAGGGGACTCACCCCACCCCACCCATTCCAGCTTGGGTGGATAGTGGGCCGCACCTCATGCGGTCGGGCTGCCTACCTAGATGGCCGACTGCCCTTGCGGGCCACCAACCCAGCATGCCGCGCACAAGCGGGTCGTTCCCACTTGCGAGCTGGGCCACCCCCTTGTGGGATGGGGTGAACTTTGAGGGTCACCCCCTTTTGTGCTAGGCCAGACATGGGCCCAGCAGTCTGAGCCTGCTGTGGCCTTACCCAGTTGGGTCAGACCCAAATCGGGTCGGGTCGGACCAGACCAGGGCTCAAGCAGATCCAGAAACCCTTAAATATCCATATCTTGAGAACTAGACGTTAGTTTGACAAAAAAGTTATAGTTTTGGGACCCTTGGAGTGAGAAATTACTTTTGGTATACTCCACATGAGTTTTGGAGACAGTTGGATTACAACCGAGTTGGATCGAACCCGAATCCAACTGGGCCCCCAGAACCATAACGCTTATAACTCACAGACCATGGATCCGATTGATGTACCGTCTGTTGCATTGGAACCGTTAAGACATGGTGGTCCTCTGGGTTAATCCTTTTTCAAGATAGTAGAGGTAGAGGTACAAACGATATCTTGGGGGGAAGATTCTATGGGACCCGAGCGCAACAGGTGCGAGGAATCTTGTGACAGGCTGTAACGTGAAAAAAGAACACCGATCATTTCTGGGTTAGTATATATCGATCCTTTATAGGTTAGATCCTGTGTGGGTAAGTGAACAATGATCCTATGTGTCTTAGCTCATACCGATCCTGTGTGTGTCAGATCCTATGAGGGTATGTGGGGGTTAGTACCTATCAATCTTGTGTGGGTCAGTAGCAATGCCTTTTAAAAGAATAAGATGATCTAGCTTGAGACTAATCATATGTACTTATGTACCTAAGTTATACCTGAGTGTGAGTTGAGTCTTTTACCTATGTGGTACTTCAATCATCATGGTATTACATGTGTGGTACTTCTAGGTTCATGGTATTACCTGTGTGGTACTTCTAGCTTCATGGGGTTACCTATGGGGTACTTCCACCTTCATGGTGTTGTCTTCATGGTGTTACCTATGTGTTACTTCAACCTTCGTGGTGTTACATATTTGGTACTTCTACCTTTTTTGTGTTGTATTCGTAGTGTTACCTGTATGGTACTTCTATCACTGTGGTGTCACATATGTGGTATTTCAACCTTTGTGGTGTTACGTTGTGGTATTCTTTCCTCATATATGATATGCGTATATTTTGATAACTTATGTTTATGTATGGGAATATAACTAAGTAGGGTTGAAGTCTAGATTTGTGGTTTTTCCTTTATGGAGCTCTAGGATACCTATGGGGGTCTCGGGGTCCCTACTAAGTGTCGTTACACTCACCCTTACACGGGCTACACCTGCACCTTGTTGTGTTTTGAGCAGACAACGTACAGTGTTGATCGAGGTTGAGGGAGCCAAGACCAGATAGTGCCATGAGGTGGACTATTTGGGATAACATGGAGTGTTTTGGAGATGATCTATACCTACCCTTCAGGTAGGATCCTCAGTGGGTGATATGTGAGCTATGTTTTACTTCTCAGTTGTACTTGTACAATTTTCAGTTGGGCTTGTATTTCGTCCCATTCAACTTTAAGGACTCCTTTAATTTCAACACACTTTTACTACAACAGTATACTTCGTGGTTTCTTCTTGTTGTGTTCTTCGACTCTTGGTCTGTACAAGTTAAAAAGGCATTGCCTTCCCATATGAGGATCTACCTTTTCGGTGCTAGTCACCAGCCCCTGGCCTATAGAAGGCGGTCTTGGGGTATTCACGACATGGGCCCCAAGGGATGGGTCATGACAGAACCCAAATCTGATAAATAGTGTGACATGTATGACTCCAGGTGAATAATATTATTTAAAACTGAAATTATTTTAGTGAAAAAGACAATTATAATGTTCAAAATTGAGAAAAAACATTTGGAATGTTTTGATACTTTAATAAAATGATCCATAAACCATTTTTGACATATATGAATCATCCACACCTCAATATGTTACATGATGTAACTGGTATGACTGAAACTGTCTGTTATCAGTTTAAATTTGACATTTTAGTTAGATAAGTGTCACTAATTAAAAACCAACATAATGTAGTAATATTTTCTTTTTAAATTTAGTAAATTGATTCATAAATCATTTTTAATATATAGGAATTTTGATCAGGTCAAAATGATACACAATGTTTTTGGGATAAGTTAAAGTGCATGTTTTTAGTTTAAAATGACATCTTTGTTAAAAAAATACATGTCACATACTCATAAATGATAAAATGCATTCGGATTGTTTTGAAACTTTATAAAATAAATCCAAATGTCATTTGAGACATGTATAAATCCACCTCGCCTCAATATGATGCCCAATGTGATCGATATGACACCAAATGTGACTTTTAATTTAGAATTGGAACCATTATTAGTAAAAAGGGAATAAGACCTTCTCAAAACGATGAAAAATCATTAATTTTATTTTTAAACATTAGTAGAATGATCCATATGTCATTTATGACAAGTTAAAAAACACATCACATCATTCCAAGTTACGATTTCCTCTAGATGATCATTAATACATCTTTAGTGTTTTAAAACACCAAATCATGTGTGGAATAGTAAAAATCCTAGTAAAGTACCTCAGATTGATGTTAAATCTTGGGGAAAGTACATATGATTTTTTATGTGCTCACATAGAAAACACATCAATCCGACGTTCTATAAAGATGGAATTACTCGATAAACACTTTATAAAGGAACAAAATCCTTTAAAAATTGGAAGGTGGTAAACCCCTAGAAAACGATGTTGGATTCCCTAAAAATATGGTTTCTTAACCATAGATTTAATTTAAAAATGTGGGAACTGAAAAAATGTCATTCTATATTATCGTTTTACCTAGATGGCTGTAAATAGAGTTTTATTGCTTTAAAACACTAAAACATATGGGGGGTGGGAAAAACCATAGAGAAAGACCTCATATTGATTTAAAATAATGGTAAAATTGATGTTGAGCTATTTTTAAAGTTTAAACATAGATAAAACATCAATACGACGTGCGTTGTGGCAGAAATTTCTATATAAACACTTCTTAAAGGTGTAAAAGATTTAAAAAAGTGTTGGAGGTTCAAAACCTAGAAAACAAAGTCATATTTCCATGAAATATGGAGACATTAACCAAATATTTAATTGAAAAATTTTGGAACTGATTTCCTTTCATTCTAAATTGTAGTTTTCCATGTATGGCTATAAACATGCATTTAGTGTTTTAAAACACTAAAATATTTTTGCAATGGTCAAAACCATATAAAACACCTCAAATTGATGTGACATCATTGGACATCCACTTCTGAGTTTTTTTATGTTTAAATGCATAAAACACATCAATCCGACATGTGGTGTGGTCAGAATTACTTGGTAAACACTTATTAATGGTACAAAATCCATTATAAACATGTTCTAGTTGGAAAAAATAGGAAATTTTTTAGTATTTCACAAAAATCTGTTGTCAATTACTGTAGATTTAATTGTGAAATACAGGAACCTAAATTAATTCATTTAACATTATAGTTTTCCTTGGTTGGAAAAAAAGTATTTAGTGTTCCAAAACACTAAAACATGCATGGAAGGGTCAAATCCATCGAAAATTACCTTAGATTGATATGAAATCCTGGTAAAAATAGAGATGAGTCATTTCTAACGTGCAAATAGAGACCACACATCAATCGGACATATAGTGTGGTCATAATTACACAGTAAACAGTTCATAATGGTACTAAAATCGTTAAACACAAGTGATGGGGGTGGGGTGAAAACTATGAAAATTACCTTTTATTTCCCAGAAATTAAAGGGAAGAGACCATAGATTGAATTTATAAATTTTGGAATTTGGTGAAATATAAATTGAAATGATCATTTTCCCAAGATAGTCATAAACATATTTTATGTGTTTTAAAAGACTAAAAAGTGCGTTGAATTTTCAAAACCATAGAAAAAACCTCATATAGTTGTGAGATTAATGAAAATCCATTTCCAAGTTTTTTTTAAAATATAGGACTTGATGTGATATCAGTGGATTTAAAATTGGTTTATTAAGTAAATTTCAAGCATACTGCACATCGCTTTAAAAATAAAAGAGAATATTTACTTATCCCTTTTCGATTTCAAGTGTTGAATCTTAACTTAAAATGGTATTTTTATATTTTTAAACTATTTTTTATTATATATTTTTTTAATGCTAAAATTTATTCTATTAGATTAAAAAATAACAAATTTTATGTTCCTCATTTTTAATATATTACATATCCATTTTCTTTCGCATTTATTTTCATAAATATTCTAGTTTTCATTGTAGGTGTTAGATGTTGACTTTTTTAATATTTTTAGCTTCTTATTAAATAGTTTAAAAAAATATGATTTAGCCGTGGTTTTAGTCACCCCTACTAAATACATTAAATAAAATATTTTTATCTGCGATTACGATTAACTGCCACTAAAAAACCACCACTTATATGTTTAGTGATGGTATTATTTATTTTATTTATATTTCCCAAAGAATTTTTTTGAATAAAATAATATTTGACAAATAATAATAACCCCCCTCTAAATTCCCAAAAAATGACACATAGTATAACCAAAATGAAATTAAAATAACCACTGTTAAATGCCTAGAGACTGTGCAACATGCATTGGATTTAAAATTCGTCACTATACTATTAGGCTCTTTTTTAAACAGCACATAGTCTCCAAAAAACCCAACTATAATGAAATTTTTTTAGTGAGGTTTTAACTTGAGTTAAATGTATCATCGAGTTTAAATGAATCATGAAATATTATTAAAATAGTATTATTTAATATCATATTTATCACATAGCTGTTAGAATAGTGAGAATAAAATATATTTAATTAATTATGAAAAGTTATATACATTTATATTAAATAAATTCTGTTGTGACAAACAAATTCGAAAATAAAATAAGAACGATTTAAAGATAAAGACAATATTTGTTTGGAAGAAAATATTTATGCTCCGAAATGTTCTTTAGCTCAATAAATTTAAAAAAATATTTTTTTGAATTTTTTTAATGAAATTAATATATTATATATTCAATATTATCTTTGAAATTCAACTGAATTTTTTTTCTAGATGAGATATAAGAATAAATTTAATGTCAAGCTTAAAAAATGTATTTTTCTAGAAAATAGTTTTGTTACCTTTTGTTCAACTATTATTATTTTTAAAAAATTTTAAAAAAATTATTTCAAAACAATTATTTTTTAAATAATCATATCAAAGTTATCATTTGGTGAATTTTTTATAATTTTTTGAGAAGTTAAATTTTTTTATGAATAGTGAAAATACTTGTCCTAAATAAGTATTATCATTTATTATAAATCTTTTAAAAACATATAGAGGAATTTAATATTGCTTTAAAAGTTACATACATTAAATTATATATCTATTAATCTAATTTAATTAATTGAAATCAATATCATTTTGATTTTAAATATAAAAACTATTTAATTTTGTGAACACTTTTACTTTGGAAAACTGCTTTCCCATCGCTTATGTGGGTTAAATTTTATATTACAATCTCCAAATTATATGAATATAATTTGAAAAAATGGATTCCATATTTTAAATAAGAATAATTTATATTATCTATCAGAATAATTTTTTTTACCAAAATTAATAATAAAAAGTGTATAAATTATGTACCATAGTTAATGTAAAAATGGGTTTAATATGGGATTAAACTAAGAATATAATGGTTAAAATGACTATAAAACTTTTAAAAACCCAATTGGGTGGAAATATATTAAAATAATTCTTCCCAATTTAGAATAAATTGTCCCTTGTATGCTTTTGGATTGGGAATGACTTAATTATTCTAGATTCTTTTGTGAAATTTCCATGTTGTTTTCCTACGGATTTCTTTCCCCCACTTATAAAACGCCAACAACAACCGTTACTTATTAACATATCTCAATCCATATAGTAGATAAATACCATGAAAAAATATATCCCCAAACTCTTTAGACATGTTTTAGAGCTAATTATCACCCAAAAGATCAACCCTAGATACCTTAATAAGAGTTCCAAAAGAGGTGCTTCTAAATTAATGTAATTGTCTTCACTAAGATCCTTCTTTTTCATTATTTATTTCTTATTTATTCATTATGTTTTAAAACATAGAATATAAAAAACATTATAAGATATATAATTATATTTTATTATAATAATTTACTTCTTATATTCGACTCCTCTTACATCAAATGGAATACAAAACGTTCGACTGTGTATACGGTGGACAACCACCTCATGATCCAATGTGGTTAGTTTTCCTCAACCAGATTTCAAAGATATATATAATGATGGATTCAATATATTTATATTATATTTTCATCATTACTATAATTCTGTAATTATTTAATCCATGATAGCTTCTCACTTTCCATTCAGTTGGGGATATGAGAGCATTACTCATTTGTATGACGGACATCCCCCTTGTGAAGTTATGTGATTAGTTATCAATGATTCATTACATGTAATTTAGTAATGATAAATTCAGTGAATATAAGTTATATATGAGGAATTATTGTTATTATTTAATGGTAATAATATATTTACCTTTATTTTTTTCAATCTGTTATGAAAATGAAAACAACGTTTATGAATATGTATGTCCAACCCTCTCCATGAATGGTGTATTTAATTTTCTATCTATAACTCTTATATATTAAACTAAAAAAATATTCCAAATATATATGGTATTTATCTAATGGTTGAAATTATTTAGATAATTCATCCATGATAAAATTCAGAGGAAAAAAATAAAAAATGAAAAACATACATGAAAAGAAAAACAGATATTTCCAAAATCTTGATGTTAGCATGGAATTGATAATAAAGAAGTCATAAGTAAATAAAATATGGTATAATATATAAATATATACATATATTTCTATAATATATTAAAAATAAAATTATATTTTCTATATAAGAGTTTTTAACACGATTGAAAAAGTCAGGTCTTATGATAAGGGATTTCTGTCTCGCATTTATTTTCATGGAGAAACAATCCATATTCACCACATGATAAATTTATGTAGTGTCTATACTATCCAAGAATGTATTTTATGAATATTATCCATAAATCTATTGGTAATTAAATATCCATTTTTGGATCTCTCTTTCATGGGGTTTATAGTTCAAAAGTTAACAAAGGAGTATGTGTTTTTTGTCTCAATTTTATTTATTTTGGAATTATGTTATGGTATGGACCCATATGAATTTATAAGGTGAATATATTGTCACCTTGACATGTCATATCCTGATTTTTTTTTCATTATATTATATGATTCATTTAATGTTATTATTTCATGGTGATTATTAATCAATATTACCAAAGTTGTAAGAGTTTTATTTTACAATATCATCATTTATTAGGATTGTTTATGATTATGTTTTGAATGATGAAATTTTATGATCTATCTATAAAATAAATAATTAATTTTTTACCCTTTGGTTATATCATAAGAATGCATTTTATCCCTTTATTTCCATCATTTTATGTACTCATTATTTAAAATTTTTGTTTATAAAAAATATTATTTATTTCTCTCTTTGATCGAAATTTTTTTTTCATGAAGACTAATGTTTACAAAAAATATATTTTTTTTAACATTGTAAAAATATTAATTAATTATTTTTTTTAAAACAATATAAATTTTACAAAATGTTTTGAATGGAATGTTGTTGTCATTTTCTAAATAATGAGCATTTGTCTTTTACCAATAATGTGAAATGAATATTTATTTTAACTTGTAAAACAAGAACAAAATTTACGACTATCATTAACATTAATTTCTTTTAAGAATCCTTTTTTATGATATTATGGTTATTTTAAAAAAGGAGCTTAAAATTTTTAAATGTTTTAACTATTTTTTTCATAGTGGAAAAGATTTTTCATCAAATATATTTTAAATGGGTTTTAAAGCCTCTTTTATGTAATTTCATGGTTATTTAAAAAAACGATTTTGTAAATATTTTATGTTTAAAAAAACTTTTTTCAAATAAAAAACAATATATTCTTCAAGAAATGTTTTAAATTATTTTTAATTTTTCCTTTATATTTTTTCAAGGTTATTTTCAAATTATATCATTTTCCAAATGCTTTATGCATTAAAAAATTGGTCTTGAAAGAGGAAATTATATTTTAGGAATGATATATTTTAAATGGTTTTTAAATATTACTTTATAAGTTTAAATTTTTTTTACTAAGAAAATTATTTGTTAAATGTTTTTAATTTATTTTCAAAAAATGTTAATTTGAAATAAAATTTATTTTCCTCATGAAATTTTCCATATGTGTTTTGAAAATCATTTTCCATATATTATGACATTCGTTGATGTTACCAATAACTAAATAGGGATATGATCCAAGTATAATATTCATATTATTTCTTGAAGTCGTGTTTGTTTAGGTTGGAATTATGTTTAGGAAACCTATTTCCCTTCCACAGGTTACACCATTTTGAAATTATAAGAAAACCCACTTCTTTTCATGGGTTATGCTATAATGAAATGAAGAAAGGATTATGAAACCTATATCTTCTCCAAATGTTATGAAATGACTAAGTGCATATGAAACTAGTTACATTTCATGGGTTATGATATGATTAATGTTTTATGATCTTGTGTAACATATATGCATGATTTTCTTAATGTGATGGTTGAGACCAATATCTACCTATAATTAATTAAGTAAATATTTATATCTATGAGAAAAAAGGACATGAATTGGACACGAATGTAATTAAACAAGAGAAATTATACACTATTATGGTCTTGGGAGTAAACCATGTCTACTATAATGTTTTGGGTAGTGAACCCATATCACTAAGATTTTCTTTGGATGTGATCCTTCACTATAATAGAAATTAATTTCTATTATTATATTTATGAAAAAAATCGATGACTTAATAAAATATTATTATCTTACAAATAATTTTATTTTATTTCTTTATTATTCATGTCTTATTAATAAACAATATTTTTGACATGACTTGATTTTATTATATATCATATGTGGGGTATGGTTTTCAAATAATATTATCATGTTCTCAAACTCTTATTCACATGGTATGCTGCTGTCTCCCCTTTTTACCCTTACAGAGCATCGAAGCTCACCATTTATTATGTTTCCATTCCCCATGTTTTGTAGATATTATTTTAGTATAGAATATATAAGATGAGTAACATATGGGATGATATTTATGGGACATGTTGAAGATATTTCCGGAAATAAAATATTATGTTTCTAATCTCTCAAGAAACTAAACTATTATGATCCTCAAGTGTGTGAATATGTAATTTAATGAATATTTATCTAAAAAGATGTAACATCTATGTATGAAAATACTGTGTCACTTTAGGTTGTGAGATAGTTATACCCTTATGTTTTGTGATTTGTTATTCTCTACCACCCAATTCGGTTAGGGCACCCGATGCCCATAATAGCCTTGGATTTTGGGTTTTCCTAACATCTATGTTATTCATAGAACATATGGTTGACTACTCCCTCTATCCTACTCTCACTAATTGGAAGACTATATATGTAGACATAGAAAGGATTTAGTAACTTACTACCCCCTACCCTGATCCCATCATATTAGTAACTGTCGATCATGAATAATACTAATTTCAATATTTTTTACCACTATTGTTTATTTGTGATGGAATTCCATCACAAAAAACTATTTTTTGATTTGTTCTTATTACAAAAAACCCATTATAATTGTTGAAATGTTTATTTTAAAACAATGAGAAACTAGAATAAGAGGTCAATTGTAACTTTATAATAGTCCAAAATTTACTCATGCTTCATATCTTCTTACATTCAATATATTTATAATATAAAATACCAACCATTAACCACTACAACATCAATAAAATCCATTGAAAAAATTAAACCAATTTAGCAAAAATTAAAGAGTGATATCCAAACCATAGTCCCAAAACAAGTAATAGTTTCATCCCATAAACTATTTGACCACATTACACCAAAACCGACATTTTCTAATATCATAAATCATAAAAGAATAATAGAAATATAAGAACTATCATTAAAAGACCTCAATCACCACATATAGAAATTAATGACAAAAAATATTGAAAGAATCGAAACTGTACTTACCTGTGAGTTCATAAGTCATTCCTACTCACCACCAGGTAGTGAGATGTGGTAGGATTAACACTCAAAAACCAATCTATAACAAATAAAAAACTAAACAACAACAAAACTACACTAAAAAATTCACCATATAATGATTTTACAAACAATTCACCTCATCAAAAAAATCCACTTCCTCTTTTAATCATATTTCCATGTCATACAGGACAAACTATAACCACATTCACATCATCATCACATAACAAACTCATCACCACATTATAAAAAATATACTACAATTATTTTCATTCACCACCACCACACTACCAAATATTAATTCAATAGAATATTATCAATAAAAATTATAACAAACATAAAAATAAATTATAAAGGATAAACCATAACCTTATTAATAAAATATGAAATAAAATAATATATCCATATATTAATAATAAAGTTAATGAAATTGCCACATTTTAGATTACTCATGAAAAAGGAAAAAATGGAAAATAATCTTAGTAACTAATCAACCTTCTATCCATCCATAACCGTGATGCAAAACGTTTACCCCTCAAAAACCTCCTTACATCCATGTATCCATAAAATACCCCAACCAGTAACATCCATCCACCCTAGACCACTCATCTATGCTCGAACTGATGGTCATTACCATATCCTTGGAATGCCTCCCAGTATGCTAGAGGTTACCAACTAGAAGTTGGTGTCTAGGAGGTACCCTAGAGAGACTATACCCCATGTATCAAATTTAAAAATAAGATACCAAATATACAAACATTAACCAAATTAGTAAATAACTAGAGTACATAACACTAAATTAATATAAAAAATTGCAATATGAAATAATGAGGCATAAAACTATAGAAACTCGACTACACATAGGGAAGATCAAATATAAAAAATTAAGCATAGAAAAATATAATACCATGCTAAAAGTATTCAAGGGTACAATACAATACCCTAAGACTTAGTTAATCTTGATACCCTATCCCATTCATGTTATCTCACTTTATCAAGTGTCCTCGAGCCTCTGCCAAACCTGAACCTACAAACAGTGAGGTTTTCTTGGGGTACACCATCACAATGGTGTTATGAGATGAGAATAAGTAAAAAAATAAGTATGGAACCACCGATTTAGTCCCATACTATGCTGATAATATAGTTATATTCCAATTTTAAATGTTCAATTGTAAACCATAAATATTATATAGAACATAAATAAATTAATAACCACCTATAATACCTTCTTTGACTTAAATATAGAATGTCTCTAAGGATATCATTTAGACTATTCTAACTAGTGTACCATATACCATTCCTCTGTAGATAAAAATTCATATAGCCCCAATTAACTATACATTCTTTGAATAGTGTTGGGCTATCTTTTAGAACATCTTGATGATCATTAATCTCAATATAACTGACCCGTCTCTCCCTAATATATCGATAAGTATCATGGACCTCTGCTATGGATGTTTACTTAGTTAGGTAATAAAAATATATGTTACAAAAAAATCACCTATGGGAGTTTTATCAGACAAATCATGAAAGATAAGTAACACAAACCTATCCTATGGGAGTATTCTAAGCCTAATATCAAATAACACCCCTATAAAAATTTATCTGCTAGTAAAGAAGACTACCCTAAGGGTTTTTATACATAATAAAATAACTCCCCTACTGGTGTTTTCAAATACATAACTATACCACCCATAAGATGTATACCATATCACATAAAAATATTGAAAAGAAACTGGGGTGGGATGAATTTTTAAACTCATATTCACCACCCACAACTCAAGAACACCATCGTTATAGGGTCAAAATATCACTAGGGAACCCACCAGGGTCCCCTATGTAACCAAAAAATGGGGGAATCCCCCTTTGGGATCCCAATCATAGTCATATATCAAGTCATCACCCATCCCACGGAGGTCACCCCATCCTCAACAATGTCATAAATATAAATAGACTCATGGTCTAGATAAGGAATCATTCCGAAGATATTTCTTTTAGCCCATCTCAAAAACCCAAAACCTCACTAGGTTTGTCTGAACTCCAAACCTATTATCAAATACCTGAGTAATGCCCACACAGTAGAGACATCATAAAGTTCAGGGTTGGGGGGGTCATTATAGGTCTAATTCATCAAGACAAAGGGATCTATGGTGTCTCTAGGGTCATAAACAGCAAATAAGTACAATCTCAATCAATAGGTCACAACACCTATGTCAATAAGTCCCAAGGTTTTACAATAATAGTACCACTAGGTAACAATAAATTTTTTCACACCATTAAAGGTCTATGATTTTCAAAGGGAATAAAAAATTGGTCACAACCTCAGTTATCAGTGGGTTAGGTAAACTAGATAGTGAAAAAAGGTAATGTGGCAATGTTCGCATGCACTTTAATTTTAAGGAAATTAATTTTAAATTAATACTTTTAATTTAATTTAATAATTTATGAGTAAACCCACCTTTTTTAAAGGTCAACACAATAATGGCGAGACAACATTTCCATGAACCATAACTAAGCATGCATACAACCATATAGATTGTTCCAAGGACAACATCCCTCAATTAAGAAGCTTCTCAATTTATTTTCTAAAGGCTAACTGATGCTACGAAGGTGAGTCCATACATAAAAATCTTAAAACATCACAGAGCACCTGGGTAATGAAGAAAGTGTAAAATTAATTAATTAGAAACAAAACATAATTAATTTGACAATTTATAATAAAATTCTAAATTTTAGAACTTGATATAACTCAGAAAACACATACTGAGTGACCACACCACTCCCAAACCTTGAAAACCATCGACCAAATGTCCATTCCACTCCCTTGAAACTAACAAGGAAAAATATATAAGGACCCATCCTTAAACAATTACATAATATTTAATTAATTGAATAATTCACATTGAGTATCTTTTCAGGTTTAGAGTTTTAGAGAATTATGAAATAACAATTAAATATCAGAAGATTACAATGTATACACTTCTACACAGTATCAGTTTTTTTCATAAAATAAAAACTCATGAAAAAATAGTCATGTCCAGTTCTAGGTTTTAGACAACATGACTTTTCCTTCATCCCATCCCTAACCCTTTTCATCTTTAAGTCCTGTTAAAAAATTTCAAAACATGGGATGAGCATAAAAAGATCATTATGGGTTATAGAAGAATGAAAGAAAACATTTGTTCATTAATACATACAAAAAATAAACTCTTTTACTTACCTCATGAAAACATAAGATTTATGAATAACATATAGAAATCATAAATCATAATGATAATTTGTGGCATCCATATCATACATAAATAGTAGCTATCACAGCTATATAAGGAGTTACTTTGGAATACCCATCATAGTATATTCCCTAAATCTCTTAAGAGAAACATTCATGTCTACCACCATCACATTACCCAATGCATTGGAGAGCTATCTCGGGGTCGCCTGGCATAGGTTTATCATAGAACCACTCGAATATGTAAATAATTCCCCTGAACCATAACAAGATCATAACACATAACATAAGCATAATGAAAAGACAACATTTCCACATTGCAAAAACAAAATATCATTTCAATATATTTAAATAATAAACCGATTCTCAAAATCATTTTCAATACATAAATATGTAAAAATAGTATATGGTACTTATTTTCCTTTTAAAAAAATTTCGGCTTGTTAGGGAAGCCAAAGATCAAATAATATTCGCTGCGACTGAAAGATCATTGTCACCGCTTACATAAAAGAAACATTCCTTTTTGTCGTTTAGTAAAACGCTTCACATAAAAATATTCCCTTTTATTTAAATGAAAATTCAATGGGGTTTATACTCTGTATAAAATAAAGTCGTGTATAAAACTAAATATGCCTCAATGAAAGGAGATTGAGACGAAGTTCCTTACCTCCTGTCCGACATGACATGATCGTTTATTAATCTACTGAATAATAAACTAAAGATAATTTATACTTTCTTAAGAACAATTTTCAAGTTTATTATTCCATTTATATCACTTATTACCATTTTATAAACATTATGTAATCATTTCATGTTTATAATGGTCATTTTGTCGATATTAGGTACTTGAGTAAAAAATGAAAACATTATATTTACAAGTTGATCATGTGGACAATAGTCCATTATATCCAGAATGATATTAATTATTTAGATATCATATATATCATATATATCCAGTATATATATGTTTTTACAATAGTACATAACATTTGGAGGTAAGAAATGAAATGTACCGTTCATGGAGACGGTAAGTCGTACGTACGCATGAACAATAATTTCATTTCTATTTATTATTTCAGTGGAATTAAAACATAATGATACATAGGTATATTATAATTCCAGTATAATATAATATATAATATCATTAACACCATCCTTTATACATCCCACATATGGAATTAATGAGTCATATCACTTTGAGGCGGCGGTAGTCCACACTTACTCAAATGAAATTATCGCGTTTACCTATAATGGAAACCACAAAGGTATGATATAAATGGAAAATACAGAAGAATAAAGGAAAAATAAACATAATATATATCATATATAAATACAGTGCCATCATAATGTCCACCATGAGAGGCGGTAGGAGAGAATCGAACAATCATTTTTTCTTGAGGTGTTAGTTTTCCATCCATAGAAACAGTATCTTCTTCACCCATTAGATGAAGGTGTGTGTAAGTGTAGTTCGAATTATTCTCATAACAACATACTAGTATATTGAGGATACTGGTGTTGTTATAAAATAAAGTAATAAAAAGAGTATAGGGGTTGGAGAAGTCAAATAAAAGAAAAGAAGTTAAGAGAAACTGTTATCTTTAATTTGGGTAACTTCCTTTGGTTTGAACCAAAAGGACTTTTTAAAGTGCCTTATGCCAAAGGTAAGGCTTCTATGAGAAGGAGTGGAATTTAGGGAGATTAATGGGGTAGTGTTTGGATGATACAAAGGGAATGATAGGTGTTAGGAATCAGTTAGAAGTGGTATCCTTTTATAAGGTGGAGGAGGGGCTCTTTAGGAAAGTGTGAAACTATTATTTTATTATATAATGATATCTGATTTATAAAGCTCCAAAAATCATTACAGTTAAAGATAAGATGACTCATGGCCGAAAAAAATCATCCAATAGGAATTGGAGAGGTTTTGGATAATATTTTAATCATTATAATCTTATTTATTTAAACCATTAATTAATGAGATAAGTACTGCATCATTATTGTGTCATAAGTAATTTAATTTATTAGATGTCTAAAAATTATAAAAAAAATACAATGATTTTGGAAATAGTCATATATTTCTATAGAATTGTTATATTCTAAAAGATAATTTATATAACCCCTTATAAAAATCAATTTACTAAAATATATTTGTTTTTGTAATTTTTTTCCATTACGTTTAGTTAATTAATCTAAATTGTCATTATCCTTCCCAAGTAGCTCAATGGGGTCCCAAAATCGACCCAAAGATTTCCATGGTCGTAAATGACTCAACCAATATGTTTTAGACAAGTGTTATGGTAATTTTGATTTATTATAATATTATTTTTACCTTGAATTACCTTATTTACCTTTAACCGCAGTAAATAAAAGTCAAAAGTTACTATTCACCATTTTTTTCATCTTATTAAACCACATTTTAATTAATAAAAAAAACCATGTATGTCAGATTTTCAAAATTAAATTTACAGAAGTGGTAAAATTTAATTTAAATGCAAAAAGTTAGTTTTTTTAACTACTACTAAGTGGATTCACTATTCATAAAATATTGAACTTTTTTCAGAAATATATCAAAAAATTAAGCCTAATATTTATTTGATATTCTGAATTAAAAAATGATGTCTATTTTTACAAATTAATAACATTAATGTGGCATTAATTAATTTAAAATTAATTCATATTGTTAAAACAAATAGCCTGTTTTTAAGAAAATAATAACTCTCAAAAGATTGACACTTATTTACGTCCAAATTCAGAGTGAAATTAATTCCAATGACCAATATTGGATTAAATGGTAAAAATATATTCTAATTAAACTTTATAACCAATTAAAAAGATAATCTATCTATATAAATAAATTAGATTAAAATACAGTTTTGAATTGAAATATAATATTTTTACTATTCAATAAAAAATGAACTTTATCGAAAAAATTTAAAAAATATACACAAAGTATGTTTTGATATCCCCATTCTATAGAAGGATTTTATTTCTTCATATAGAATGTATTAAAGTGTCCAAAACTACATTTAAAGAGGGTTCACCATTAAAAGGTGGTAAATCAGCCTTTTAATGTAAATTATGTTTAAAATTAGATTCAATCACATTTTAAGCCTCTAACATTTTATTGGAAAAATTTAATACATTTAACAGTCATGTATAATCATATTGTAGTTTGTATTATTCATACCACCAATATAATGGTTAGGAGTTAACTAACATTTAAAATAATAATATTATATTATTAGTGTGCAATGCAAGATTTCAAAGAAACTCGTTGTAGAGTATCAGGTACACTATCGAACATTGAAACCCCTTTAAAGTAAAATTAATATTTAATTCACAAATTTCAATAAATATGAAATATGTATTATTCGTTATTTACCTAGGATGTTACATCCTTCCCCTCATTCGAGAATTGCAACCTCGCAATTTTACCTCTCAATATAAGTGGGGGTATTTACCCCTCCTAGAATTTTCAGATTCCCACATTGCTACTTCAACCATATGGGTTTTCCACAAAACAGTTTCCTGGTGAATTACCTTATTCCGCAACACTTGCTCTCTACGGTCAAAAATTTGGACTAGTTGTTCTTCATAAGAGAGATTTTCTTCCAACTGAACTACCTCTGGACTAAAAACATTAGATGGATCAGGCATATACTTTCTTAACATCAAAACGTGACAAAAACTGTGTACCTGGGATGAACATTGAGGTAAAGCCACTCTGTATGCAACTGATACAACTTTTTCTAGAATTTCATTAGATCCAATGAACCTCAGACACAACTTTCCCTTCATACTATAACACATTACACTTTTCCACGGAGAAAATTTGATAAAGACATGATCAGCTACCTCAAAAGAATGATCCTTCCTCTGATTATCTGTATAACTTTTTTGTCTACTCTACGCTGTTCTCTTGTGCTTCTGAATCAATGGAACAATCTATTCCATCTCTTCTACCAATTCGTGTCCCATCAGATTCCTTTCAGCTACTTCATCCAAAAAAGATGGAGTTCGACAACGCTTTCCATATAATGCCTCAAATGGATCCATCTGTATAATGGAATGAAAAATGTTATTATATGAAAATTAAACCAATGAAATATGTTGGTCCCAACTTCCCTGATAATCCATAGAATACAAACATAACATATCCTCCAATGTCTTAATTGTTCATTCTGATTTCCCATCTGATTGAGGGTGAAATGCTCTACTAAAATTTAATTCAGTACCCAACGTCTTCTGAAGGGATTTCAATAAGTTATAAGTAAACCTGGGATCACGATCAGATACAATGGAGTGGGGAACACGATGAAACCTGACAATCTCTTTAACATATAATTGAGAAAGTTGATCTAGAGACAACGTATCTCGAATAGGAAGGAAATGAGTAGATTTAGTCAATCGATGAACTATAACCCATATAGCGTTATTACCCCAAGATATCTTTGGTAACCCCACAATGTTTTACATGGATATATTTTCCCATTTCCACTCTAGCACCGGTAGAGGCTGAAGCATCCCTTTCGGTAACTACCTCTCTGCATTAACCTGTTGACAAGTCAAACACTTCACAGTAAAATCAGGAATATATCTTTTCATTCTATCCCACTGGTAAAATTCACAAAGATCTCTGTACAACTTAGTACTACCAGGATGAAATGAAAACAGAGAACTATGAGCTTCACATAACAACTCATTCTTCAACTGTGAATCACAAGTCACATATAATCTCTTTCCAATTCTCAAAACACAATCATTATCAATATTAAATTCAGGAAACTTACCCTTATGAACCAACTGAAACTTTTTCTATAACTCAGTGTCTTCCTTCTGTGCTTCCTTAATTCTGTCTGATAGAGATGATCTCACTGACACCTGATACAAAACAGAAGAATTTTCTGCACCAAGAACTTCTATGCCAAAGTTTATCAAATCAAAAACGCCTAGAATCTTGTTCCAAATTTAGTATGGTTAATGAAGCATTAATTTTTTGACTCAAAGCATCAGCCACATTATTTGCTTCTCCTGGATGGTAATGGATCATGCAATCATAATCCTTGATTAATTATAGCCATCTCCTCTGTCTCATGTTTAATTCTTTCTAAGTGATATATACTTTAAACATTTATGGTTAGTATATATTTCACATTTTCCTCCATACAAATTATGCCTCCAAATTTTTAAAGCAAAAAAAACAGAAGATAATTCCAAATCATGTGTAGGGTAATTTAACTCATGAGGTTTCAACTGACGTCAATCATAAGCAATTACCTGATCATTCTACATTAGGACACAACTAAGTCCTTTCAATGAAGCATCACTATTGATAACAAACTCACCATTTCTTTATGGTAGTTCCAAAACTAGAGCATTAATCAAACTTCTTTTCAATTCCTGAAAACAATCATCACATTCTTTTTTCCAGATGAACTTAACACCTTTTCGATTTAACTTAGTCATTGGACTAGATAACTGTGAAAAATTTTCAACAATCCAATGGTAATAACCTGGAAAACCAAGAAAACTACGATTCTCAGTTATATTTGTGGGTATTGGTCATTCTTCAACAACATTTGTTTTAGCAGGATCAACCAGTATGCCATTTTTTGAAACAATGTGACCAAGGAAATTAATTTTTTGTAACCAAAACTCACACTTCCTGAATTTCCCAAACAATTTATTTTCTTTTAAGGTTTACAAGATAACCATTAAATGAATTTCATGTTCCTCATTAGTTATGAAATAAACCAAAATATCATCAATGGACACGACTACAAACTTATCCAAGAACTCATGGAAAATTCTATTCATAAGATCCATGAATACCGCAGGTGCATTGGTTAAACCAAAAGGTATAACTACTAATTCATAATTGACATATCTAGTACGAAATGCAGTCTTCGGAATGTATGATTCCTTTACATTCACCTGATGGTACCCCAACCTCAAATAAATCATCGAAAAATACTGATCTCCTAGGAGATGATCAAACAAATCATCGATATGAGGAAAAAGATACTTATTCTTAACAGTAATGTTATTAAATGCTCTATAATCAACGAAAAGTCTCATTGAACCATCTTTATTTTAACAAACAAGATATGAGTACCCCATGGTGATGTGCTAGGTCGAATGAAACCTTTATATAATAACTTCTACAATTTCTTCTTTAACTCGAAATGTTCAATTTGAGCCATTAGATAAGGGGGTATTGAAATTGGCTTAGCATTAGGAACTAAGTCAATAGAAAATTAAACTTCTTGATCAGTTATAATACAAGGTAACTCATTAGGAAAAATATCAATGTACTCATTTACCACATGCACATCATTAATATGAACAGTTCCTTTATTTTCAACAATAAGTGAAAGATAACATTCATTTCCATCTTTTACTAGTCTCTCAGCTTCCTGATAAGTTATCAAAATAAAGGTTTCATTCATGAACACAATATGTATATCATTATGAAAATAAACCTCTTTAGCTCTGTATTAAATCTTAACATGATAAACAGATAGCCAATCCATGCCCAAAATAACATCAAACTCTACTAGAGGCAACACAATAAGGTTTGCAGGTAGATTATTTCCGCACACAAGTACATGAATATTATTATGTTATCCTTTTGTCTCAATATTTCCTCTATGTGTTTTTACTATAAGTTTTGTATTCATATCTTGAGAAGGAACTCCCAATTTACTAGAAAAAATTTCAGAAATGAAAGAGTGTGTAGACCCTGAATCAAGAAACACATTGGCATAATCTGAACAAACAGACAGTGTACCTAATACAAATTCATTTGATGAAAAAAATCTACTAAAGTTGTTGATATGGATTTCACCACCCCTTTCTTCTTGTATTCTTGTTGCTTTCCTTCGGTTGAGTTCTTTTTTGGACACTCATTTTCATAATGACCCATTTCATTACACTTAAAGCATTTTACTGATTGTAAATCAGATTTTTTATTACTATTACCCTGATCTTTTTCCGTGCAATTACGAGCCTTATTTCCTATTTTTCCACCTCAGTAGCACTTACCAGAATTCGAAAGGCATTCCCCAGCAGGCTTTTAAACACAATTTCCACAAACTTTAAACTTATGTTTCTTACCATAAGCCTTTTTTGAAGATTTCTTCCCTTTGTCCTACCACCTTGACCTATTATTCTGTTGTTTGTCAAAGAATACATGATCATCGACAAACTTTATTTCCACTTTCTCCGCACAACGAACAAGTTTTACATAACTTTTAAACTCATGAGAAGATAAACCCTTTCGATACTTTGGCTTTAATCCAGAGTAAAAACGGTTCATTATACTATCAAGATCTCATATGAAACTTGGAGCATACTTTGCCAGTCAAGTGAATTCTTCATCATAAGCAGCCACTGAGTCATCCTCCTACCTCAATTCTAGGAATTGTTTTTCAATTTGTAGATGAACCGCCTTAGGAAAATATTTCTCAATAAACATACCTTTGAAATCATCCAAATATAAAGCATTAATCTCCTCACCATCCCTGATATTTTTCACCATTGACCACTACTAATCAGCTTAACCTTCAAAACGGTAAACCGAAAGACTATCCTTTTGATGTTATGAACAACCCATGACATCGAAAATCTTTTCCAGTGCTTTAATCCACCCTTATTCTAGCACCAGATAAGATGATCCTATAAATTATGGGGAATTTTGCCTCATGAAATGATACACTACTAACAAGTTCCTCTATTGTTGATCTGGATGATCTCGCACGTGGATACCACAACCATTTATAGCATGATTCAATAGTGCCATCACTGTAACAAACTGTTCAGTTCTGATTCTGAACATTGCAGGTTGCTAATTTGGAAGGTTGTCTTCCTCTTAATGTCGTCCCAACATAGTTGCCCAGTTTCCTCTGCGAAAAACCATTTTGAACAAAGAAATATCTTAGGCAAAGCTACATGGTAATCTGTAAATGTTATATGATTTCAATATTAACATACATTACTTTATGGATATTAATTTAACAATACCCGAACTCTTAACGTTATATAAACCATCCTCTGATATCAACTATAAGGACCCATCCTTAAAACATTATATAATATTGAATTAATTGAATAATTCACATTGAGGATCTATTCAGGATTAGAGTTTTAGAGAATTAGGAAATAACAATTACATCTCAAAAGATTACAAAAGAAGACACTTTTACACAATTTCCATTTTTTTCATAAAATAGAAACTATTAAAAAAAGTGTCATGTATAGTTCTAGGTTTTAGACAACATGACTTTTCCTTGATCCCATCCTTGACCCTATTCATCTTTAAATCCTGTGAAGACATTTCAAAACTTGGGATGAGCATAAAAATCTCAGTAAGGGTTATTAAAAAATGAAAGAAAATATTTGTTCATTAATACATAAAAAATATAAACTATTTAACTTACCTCATGAAAACATATTATTTATGAATAACATATAGAAATCATAAATCATAAAGGTAACTTGTGGCATCCATATCATACTTACATTGTAGCTATCACAGCTATATAGGGAGTTACTTTGGAATACCAATCAGAATATATTCCATAAATATCTTAGGACAAACTTTCACGTTTACCTCCATCACATTACCCAATGCCTTGGAGAGCTATCTCGGGCTCACCCGTGCTATGTTTTTCATGGAACCACCCATATACGTAAATAATGACCAAGAACCATAACATGATCACAACACATAACATAAGTATAAAGAAAAGATAACACTTCCACATCGCAATAAAAAAATATCATTTCGAGATATTGAAATAATAAATCCATTCTAAAAATAATTTTCAATACCAAAATACTTAAAAAGAGTATATGATATTTATTTTTTCCTTTTAAAAACATTTTGGCTTGTTAAGGAAGCAAAAGAACAAATAATACTCGCGGTGGTGGAAAGGTCGTTGTCACCGCTTACGTAAAAAAACATTAATTTTTATTATTTAGTAAAATGATTCATATAAAAAGATTCCTTTTAATTGAAATGAAAAGTCACATGGGTTTATACACCGTATAAAATAAAGTCATGTATAAAACTAAATATACCTCAATGAATGGAGATTGAGCTGAAGTCCATTACCTAGTGTCCGACATGACTCGATCGTTCTTTGATCCCATGAATAATAAACTAAAGTTAATTTCTACTTGCTTAATAACACTTTTAATGTTTATTATTCCTTTTATATCACTTATTACCATGATATAAACATTATGTAATCATTTCATGTTAATAATGGTCGTTTTGTCGATATTTGGTACTTGAGTAAAAAATGAACAACTTACATTTACAAGTTGTCCATGTGGTCAACAGTCCATTATATCCAGAATGATATTAATGATTTAGATATCATATATATCATATATATCCCATATATACATGTATTTACCATATTACAATCATTTGGAGGTAAGAAATGAAATGTACTATTCATGGAGACGGTAATCCATACGTACGCATGAACGCTACTTTCATTTATTTTTATTATTTTAATGGAATAAAAACATAATGATACATAGGTATATTATAATTCTAGTATAATATCATATAAAATATCATTAACTCTATCCTTTATACATCCCACATAAGGCATTAACGAGTCATATCACTTTGAGGGGGCGGTAGTCCGCACTTCCTGAAATTTAATTATTGTGTTTAACCATAATGGAAAGCATAAAGGTGGGATATAAATGGAAAATACAGAAGAATAAAGAAAACATAAACATAATATGTATCATATATAAATATAGTTCCACCATAATTTCCACCATGAGAGGTGGTAGGAGATAATCGAACAATCATCGTTTTGTGAGGCGTTAGTTTGCCATCCATAGAAATAATATGTTCTTCACCAATTAGATGGAGGTGTGTGTATGTGTAGTTAGAATACATCTAATAACAACATCATAGTATATTGAGCATACTGGAGATGTTATAAAATAATGAAATAAAAATAGTATAGGGGTTAGAGAAGTAAAATAAAATAAAAGAAGTTAAGATAAACCGTTACCTTTAATTTGGTTAACTTACTTTGGATGGAACCAAAAGGACTTTTTAAAGTTCCCTTGTTTAAATGGTAAGGATTATAGGAGGAGAAGAGGTATTTAGGAAGCCTAATTCGATAGAGGTTGGATGAGCCAAAAAGGCTTGAGAGGAGTGGGGAATTGTTTAGAAGTGTTCTCCTTTTATAAGTGGGGGAGGGTCTCTTTAGGAATGTGTGAAACTATTATTTTATTATATAATTATATTCGGTTTCTAAAGGTCCAAAAATCATTATAGTATAATATCAGTTGACTTATGGAGGAAAGAAAATAATCCAATAGGAATTGGACAGGTTTGGGATAATATTTTAATCATTATAATCTTATTTATTGAAATCATTTATTAATGAGATAAATACTACATCATTATTGTGTCATAAGTAATTTAATATATTCATTGTAAAAAAATTATAAAACAAATACCATGATGTAGTAAATCTTTTTATCATTCTAAATAATTTTTATAGTGTAGAAGATAATTTAAATAACCCCTTGTAAAAATTATTTTACTAAAAGATATATGTTTTTGTCATTTTTTTCCATTACATTAAGTTAATTAATATAAATAGTAATTATCACTCCCATGTGGATTAATGGGGTCCCAAAATCGACCCAAAGATGCCAAAGGTCGTAAATGACTCAACCAATACAGTTTGGACAAGTGTTAAGGTAATTTTGATTTATTATAATATTCATTTTACCTTGAATTACATTATTTATCTTTAATCGCGGTAAATAAAAGTCAAAAGTTACTATTCACCATAAATAATTTTCATCTTATTGAACCACATATTACTTACCAATAACAACCCTATATGTCGGATTTTTAAAATTCAATTCACAGAAGCGGTAAAATTTCATTTAAAAGAAAAAAGTCATTTTTTAACTACTGCTAAGTTGTTTCACTATTCATAAAAATTTGATGTTTTTCATAAAAATACCAAAACATCAGACTAAGATTTATTTGATATTCCGAATTAAAAAATGATATCTATTTTTCCAAATTCATAACATAAAAGTGGCATTAATTAATTTAAAATTAATTCCTATTGTTAAAACAAATAGCGTGTTTTTAAAAAAACAATAACTATAAAAATATTGACACTTGTTTATGTCCAAATTCAGAGTGAAATTAATTCCAATGACCAAAATTGGATTGGTAAAAATATATCTTAATTAAACTTTAAAACAAATTAAAAATATTATAAAACCATATAAATAAATTATATTAAAATGCAGTTTTGAATTAAAATACAATATTTTCACTATTGATTAAAAAATGAACATTATAGGAAAAATTCCAAAAATTTACACAAATTATGTTTTGATGTCCCCATTCTAAAGAAGGAATTTATTTCGTCATATATAATGTATTAAAGTCACCAGAACTATATTTAAAGAGGGTTCGCCATTAAAAGGTGGTAAATCGGCCTTTTAATGTAATGTATGCTTAAAATTAGATTCTTTAACATTTTAAGCCTCTAAATAATTATTGGAAAAATGTAAATACATTTAACAATAATGTATAATCATATTATAGTTAGTTTTGTTCATTCCAACAAATACAACATTTATGAGTTAACTACCATTTAAAATAATAATATTACATTATTAGTGTGCAACGTAAGATTTCAATGAAACTCATTGTTGCGTATCGGGTATGCTATCAAACATAGAAACCCCTTTAATGTAAAAATAATATTCAATTCACAAATTTTAATAAATATGAAATATTTATTATTTTTTATTATCCTAGGATGTAATAAAATAACTAACCTAAACACCATTCAAATCATTAAATTAAAATAAAAATAAATTTAAAACATTAAATAAATCCACAGTGTGATTTAAATTTATTGAAGTGGTGGATGAAAGTTAGAGAACATTGTGTTGGGACATCTTCACCATATGATTCACGAAATCCACATAAAAACGGGAGATTTCAGCATTTTATTTTTAAATTAACATAAAATCCCCAAACTATATAAACAAAAAATTATCCTAAATGAGGGAGAATGTGGAAAAAATGATAGGATATCTCACCTCGATCAATCAATGAAAATGCCCAAGAAAACTACAAAAAATAAAATGCTATAAGAAAGTGGGAAGGGAGGAGACCCTCTGTCCATGTTCCCAATAAGGTACGAGGAGAGGGGATTCCACTAATAAAACTACAGGTAAAAGGATAGTAATTCCCCATTTAAAAATCCAACAAGATATCATGTTGCCACCTATATATTTGAAGGGCCAATTTTCATGCCATTGGCCTGCAAATGATAGATATAATAGAACTTACTACCACTGGGAACCACTGAAAACATGATGGCTCCTACTATCTAGCAGATGGACTAATATAGTTTTGGTTATAGTTGCTACTCAGGCCTCTCACAAGAATCCTCTATGACCCCGATACACCTCTAATACAATATTCCTCATCTAGAAAAATTTATTTAATGTAACGAAATGATTAGAATTCTACTCTGAATCACTGTTCTCAATACAAAATATCAACCAAACATAAAATTAAAATTCCTTTTGAATTTACAAGAACCATACAGAAACAAGGTATCACAAACTCCCCACTATATTAATTGTCATCTTATATAATTATTATTGAATATCCCATCATCGACACAGACCTACTCAGTCACTAATTCTTAATTAAATGAAAATTTTCTACTCCTAAACACTCAACACACCACTAAATCACAATTCCAATTTAATTATTTCAACCAATGAGGCACGATCCCCCACTGATGTTCACCATTGAATCATTGACATGACACATTCTTATTTATATCTATCATGAGACATGAATGTTGTATTTTCTAATTAATCACCTAGTTTAGATGTTCTCTTCACCATATAACCTAGGTTAAAATATAATTTCAAGATATGTGGCCTTTCCTGAGCTAGAATTTCCTACCAAATTATGAACCCAATTTACTAACGATGTCTTTGATGTGGTTTCCTATACCTGCACCCCAACACACACAACTGTGCTGGTCAAACATTGCAAACAACTCTTAGTTCCCATTTCTAAGAAAAAATAGACATTCCTTCACTTTCCAAGAATATCATGATAATGGATGTTAATTAATTAAAATACTCGACCAACTCCCAAAAAAAATCATCCACATCAAAAAATACACACCCAATGTCTCTTACGAATCACTGCATCAAATTACATGAAAAGTAACTCGTTTGGACCTCATCTAGATAGCTCATCCCAAATGTGTCTCTATTCAACGATCATAATTTTACAAGAACTAATAATTTTAGTTCCTCTATTTTAGGTGCACCCCATTTTTCTATCTTCAACTCTCACTGAAGTCCACAACCAACACTCAGTGAAATTGCATTTTTGAGACACTAACCATACCAAAAGATCCTTCATGAATTTCAATACCAAAAGAACCAATACACCACTGATCCAACATATACATATTATCTAAACATTTTCCGATCACAAAATCTTATTTTATTACTACACCAATTACATAATAAAAATTTATACATGACATTAACTGAGGAATCCAGTTGTATTTGGACCCATTTACTCAAATATATTTCCGTGCTAAAATTATTGTCTATCAACTGATCTCATACCTCTATAAAAATTATAACAAGAGGTCCATTACACCATGGATAAAAACCTATTACTCACCATAAGATCATCCTCATCTTCACATAACTTCCCAAATAAAATCTCAAACCTCCCAAACCATGTCTCGTACTTCGTCAAACATGATGAATTAATGTGGAGCAACACACTCTTATCGAAGCATCATGTTCAAACATCAATTAATCTCATGTTCCCAAATTAGAAAAATATTACCAATGATAACCAACATTATCATATTTATAGTGAGGGTCATACCCTCAATTGGTTGATGGTACACTCCCCCTATATGAATTCCCTTACCAATCAACAAGAGCAATGCCTGATGGATCTTATGTCATGTGTGTGTCACTTTCCCCAATCTATTATCATATACTACTAACCCCTATCACCACATATCATTGAAAGAAATATATAAGTATAACCATTAGGTTGACCATCCCATTAAACCCAGTTGATTTCTAATGTATCTTCTACCATAGATGGACTTTTTTATTTCCCACCAACCCCTATCTACTGTACCTAGAAATGAAAAAGCACAATCAGTCCTCATCCCACCAATATAGCTACCTGTAATTTCTAGTTTAACTAGAACTTCATGTAACTAGTGTTTGAACTAACTAGATATCTTTTGAATATAAATGGTGGTACACCCATATACCACACGATTGCTAATACCCAAATCATGATCAAGTGATTCACATAATATTGAGCTTAGATGAACTCTCTACAAGGCATGTAAATCTTGTGTAAACCACCTATAATTCTTATGCATGGTTCAATGTCAAATAACTGTGGTTCCCTTGGAACTCCTATTAAAATTAAATTATTTCCTATGAAAAAACTTCCCACATGATTAGCCTCCATTGACTTCATTCCAAATCATGTGTGATTACACATGCTCTTTTCAAGATGTTAGAGCACAAATAGAGTTAATAAAGTTAGTAACTAAATATTTCATTCCATTAAGATGTTGGTATAAATATAATGACCTTATATGTGCCTCATATCTCAAGGTTCTAGTACCTAAGGTTGAATTCTCATAAGACCATAGGGCATAAACATATAATTTCTAGAAACATTATAGCATATCCCATGAATTATTATCAACCCATGGAATCCAAACATTTCATATGCCTCTAAAGAACTCAAAATCACAGTTCAAAACCTTTTATAGGTTTCCATTAATATTATATGTTATGGAATCACCGATTTTCAAGTAAAAAAAAAGGATTCTGGGGTCACTAGGTCCTCCCAGTAGTCCATAAACCTAAACTCACCGATGTCTGTTATAGGAAACTCACCAGACAACACCCACTCAAGTGTATCATATAAAAATATATCAGGAATTTCATTTCAAGTCACCAACCTATTAGGGAACACACTCTTATCGAGCATCCCATCACAAGGAAATCGATTCATCTAAAATAACAATCAAATTGGCCACCACTATCATAATATGCAACAAATATCATGATGATATATACAAAGTAAAATCATGGAAACTATCGCGGTTAAGTATAATTCCATTACAAGATATATTGGAAAAGGCTACATATGTTATTACTGAAACTTTAAATTAAAAAATCGAAATAAAGATCATCCCATTTGGGTTTATTATTAATGAATCGTGTTACTACATTGAACCTGTTGGGTCAGAGAACATAGCATGAGGGAGGGACATTGCCACAAATATCACCATCGGTTATCTCTCCATAGAAAACAGATTACCTATTTTTATAACAAATGAACATACATTTTATTCTAGATGATTATAATTCCAAAATGTTCTTATATGTGAAAAACATATGATAAGTTTTTGAAACATCAAAAAATAGTGCCTCCTGATTTAATGACATAAACCACACACTAATAAGAATGTATTCCATGTAAATCACTAGATACTTATACTTATTCATACATAATCATCCTTCTTCCACATTCCATGATCCAAAAACAAATAACTCAAATATCATAAAACATAAATTTTATATGCATCACATGAGGTGAAAATCATATCAAATATATAATTACAAATCCAAAACATCAATCCCATCCTTATAAATATTCATATATTACTATAATATGTGTTATAATGGAAAAAACTATTATCCATCATAGGCTCTAAAACATTACTATATCTCTTGAATATAATATCCGTAATATAGTCTGAAAAAGAATAATTCCAATTATTACACTTTGCAATGTTCTGATGCCCCAGACCACTCGTCGATGCCCAAAATGATGGTCATTACTATACCATAGGTATGACTCCCCATACACCAAAGGATACAGAATATTAGTGAGGGTTTGGAGGTATTGTGGGGAGTATATATCCATGTATTAGAGTGAAAAATAATATAAAAAATAGACAAACATCAACCATGGACATAAATAATCATATTATGTAAGTATAAAAAACATACAATAATAGTAATTTAAAATTTTGAGACATACATACAGTCATAAAAACTCATCTTCCCACTGGTTCAGTTACATATATAGAATAAAAAAGATAAATATATGACCAATATAAATGTATTGGAGGCTCCACCATAATCAAAAGATCCCAACCATATCATGATCTCCAATCCCATTTGATCAATCCTACTCGATTAAGAACCCTTATGCCTCTTCCAAAACAAACCCTTTAAACTGTGTGGTATTCTCAAGTACCCCAATGCAATGGGGTGTGAAACAGTACATGAGTACAATGCTTAGTTGGGAACTACCAACATGATCCTATAATATAACAAAAATAAAATGATATATTCATGTCACATGATCAGTTGTAAACCATAAATCAATTGTATAATGTAAACATGTAAAGAACAAATTACAAAATATTCTTTAACCCGATTACTAATAGTGTCTGATCATGTCAATTAAACTATTCCAACCAATATACCATATACCATATCATTATCGGTCATTATGTTCATGACCCTATTCGTCCATTCCTACTTTGGATATTGCTAGGGTGTCTCTAAGTATGTAATGATGAATGTTGCTCCATTGAGTAACATTCATGACTCTCCCCTTTTTACATATAAGTATCCCAACCCCCCCCCCCCCCCCCAAGATATTTTTCTCATTCAGTTCATAACCCCATAATTAATATAGACATCTCTTATGAGTGGTTTCAAAAGAAAGGAATAATACCAATAGTAGAATGGACCTCTATAATATGAGTTTTTTTATCCAATACTTTCATTGGCCTCACCTATGATATTTTTCTCCACTAGTATTCAAGTAACACTTATGGGTGATTTCTATATATATTAAAATACCTCCCATATAGTTTTTTTCCTATAAATCTTATTACCACCTGGAGGGCGTATACAATATAAAATCAAAATATAAAATAGAAACTAGGGTTAGATGAACATCTAAACCCATCATCATTGACCATATTTAATGAACACACTCACACTAGGGTTAAAATATAAATGGGTTAACTAATGGGGTCCCATAGGTAATCAAAAAAATAAAGGCACCCAACATTGGACCCTAGTCTCATTCATGTCTTGAGTCAACACCAGTCTCACGAAGGGAATCATACTCCACAGAAATTTCGAAAATATACATGTCCTAATAGAATCGATAAGGAATCACTACCAATAGATGGCTAAGATCCTCTATAAATAACAAAAGTCATCACAAGGTCTATTTAATAAATAAACCTATCATGAAATAACTGAGTCCTACCCACATGGATTCAATTTCTTAAGGTGGATGGATATTCATCCCAGGTCAATGTATTCTTACCAAAGGGCCCCATGGTGTCACCAGGGTCATATACAACCGACAAGGCCAAAATAACTCTAAAATTTTGTAAACCTATATCAATAGGTCCTAAGGGTGTCCACAAAAATTACTACTAGATTACACTCACTCTGGTCACACCCCTTAAGGGTTTGAAATGTCATAGGGCAACCAAAAAATGGTTACGACCTCTACCATATGTGGTAGAGGCAAGTAAGATAGTGAACAAGGCCAACATTCTCATTGAACCTTACTATTTTATTTTAATGAACATACTTTTAAATTAAACAATTTAGTTTAATTAATTTTTTTTAATAAAACCACCATATTTTGAAGATCAATTCCTCAATGGTGAGACCATATGTTGAAGAATGATAACTAAACATGCATATAAACATAGGGTAAGTATCGTGGACAACTTTCCTCAATCTAAAATATCCACCCATAATTTCCAATGGTTGAGAGTTATTGTCAAGGCCTCCCCATCCTTGTTGTGCCTCCTATATCACTTGAGCAACTTTCTCCGGGAAAAAGTCCCACATTAATTAATTATAAAAAACACATAATTAGTTTAATATTTCAGAATTAAATTATAATAAATAAACTTGGTATAAATGGAAAAACACATACCTTGTAATGAACTGACATTTTATCAATGTAATTACTTTCTTATAATTATTCCTTATAGTATAATAACACTAGGAAGCACAATTAAATATCTTGATACTAAATACTATGTGACCATTAAACATAATTGTTCCACTTATATGTTTTGAATTTTGAAAATATGACATACATGGTTGTAATTAGTAGGATGTTTGGAGTCCAATAGGACAAACATAAATTTTTGTGAATATTATCCTACCCTGATGAATAGAAACCTACCCATATGAATAATAATATGACCCTTATGAATAGTAAATAATCCAAAATAACAATAACCTTACCCATGAATAATTAAATAAAATTTAGGAATCTTATAAGTGATAATTTGACCAGAGTAAAAGTATTTGTATTTTTGTAAGTCATAAATAATTAATCATAAATAATTATATAATTTATAAAAAAAATCATTTCTCTAAAATGTGTTCGTAAATTTACAATTCTATTTCTTCTTGTTTTAAGATAATTTTAGAATACCTTATGAAATTTTTTAATGCATCATAAAGTCAGTTTTAATTTTGAAAACTATATTTTTCATGAAAATTATTATTTTAATTTAAAATTAAATTAATCATATATAGAAAATTATTTTAGAAAAGTGGAAATGATTTTTGGATTTTACATGTCAAAAAAATTTTATGGTGGATTTTTGGGATTTTTTCTGAAATACAATAATCTTTTGGTTAATAGTAAAAATACAGTTTTTCACATAACCAGAATAACCAAAATTCCATCATTCATTATATAATGATGAAATTAAATTTTTAGAACATTCGATTGAGATATGTCATATTTAATTTCATAAAGGGTTCATTCAAATAAAATAAACTCAATTTCCATACATAAAAACAACATTCTGAAACCTAAAGTTAAAAAGTTATTTTTTAAAGTATCATTCTCTCTTTCCTTTAATTTTCCTTTTAATAAATTAATGAATAAAATTATAAAGATGGTTTTAAGTCTAAAACGTATTAAATTATATTAATAAATGATTTATTATTTCATAAAAACACCTACTAAAAGTATAACATTGGATATATTATTTTATTTAATATTTTATTCTAAAACACCCCCTCCTCATGTATAAATAACCCATCTCCATCCCCTTGACAAACCACACCTCTCATGCTTCAAGACAAGACTAAAATAGGTCCAAAAATATTTCTTAGACCCCCCCATGTCCAAGATCTTCTGGTCTCATCAAAATACCAATAATGGGTTCCATAAAAAGGATCTCAAGATGATGATTCAAGAGCTAATTCCCCACTCTTTCTTTTCCTTTTATTTCCATTCAATTCCATGTTATTTATTAATATCTACAAATCTTTGATCATCCATAGGGTATGGATACTATATTATATCACATATACTGTAATTTTAACGATAATTATGAGATAATATATCAATCAACCCCCCTACTTCTCTCTCTTTTTTATTTTAGAAAGGAAAACGTTGTTTGTGCGGTGTTAATTTATCACCTTCAAGAATGACTTGTTTTCATTTTCCTTACTGCCTTTAGATATGTCCATGAAACCATTTTTTTGGTTGAATAAGATTCAGTTATATGTATTATATCCTATTTAGTGTTCTGGAACTAACTTGGGTACATATTTCAAAATGATTAAACAAAACAATTTTTTTGTGTTAAAAAAACCTCCCGAATTAACCCAAACGATCATCATTAAATTCCTAAGTAATGATTCATCCAAATGGTATATAACATAATTCATTATAAGATCATTTAAAATAATGGAATATCATAAATAAAAAGTAATATCAGTTATTTATGTTTATCCATATTCTATATGAACTTCTTTTTATGAATACAAGTGAACTACTTAAGAAAACCAACCAAACAAACTTTCCCAAACAATGTATTTAAACTCTATTACTCATAAAAATGCCCATTAAAATAACTAATGACACCATAATGAACCATATTAATGTACACAAGGTTTTGTAATTTATAAATAATGAATCTAATGCGGTTGTAGAGGACATTAAAGTGAAGAATGTGTTCAGATACAAGGTAAGGGGAAATTCTCTAACCCAACTTTCTTTCTTTGGGTTCTCCCACTTTCACTTTTTATTGGTATTGTCACTCCATAAAAATAAATTGTTCAAAATTATCTTACAGTATAATATATATAAATGTTCTATACTTGATTTTATGAAAAACCCAATGTTTTCCAAAATAACGCTTCTTTCGAATAAACACACCCTTTTTACATCTTGAATATTGTTTTACTCATCACTCATGGTTGATGGTTCTATATCAAGAATGGTATTTCCTCTATATTATTGGAACCATGTAACTCCCCAACCCTAGTTGTAACATCAAAGGTAAATAAAGAATAATACATTTTCATATTTATGAATTTTTTGGGAATTAAATATTAATTTTACATTAAAGGGAATTCTATGTTCGATGGTCTACCCAATACACAACAACAGGTTTCTATGAAATCTTATGTTGCACACAATGCTATGTCATCTGAAAAAATAATAATATAATATTATTTTAAAAGGTAGTGAACGTCTATCCATTGTATTAGTAGAAAAGAATAGAACTACCTACAAAATGAGTATACATGTTTGTTAAAAGTTTTTACATTTATGCAACAAAATTTGGAGGCTTAAAATGTGAATGAATCCAATTTCAAGCATAAACACTCTAATATTCTTTAAAAGGTCGATTTAACACTTTTTGATGGTGAAGACTCTTTAAAACTAGTTTCTATCACTTTTATATTTTTTATTTGACAAAATAATGTTCTTATTTAGAATCGGGACATCAAAATTTACTTTGAGTAAATTTTTTGTATATTTCGGATAGTGTTCATTTTTTAATGAAATATTGAAAAATACTTTATTTTAATTCAAAAACACCTTTTACTCTAATTTATTTACATTTATATATTATCTTTTTAATTGGTTTTAATGTGTAATTAGATTATATTTTTACTATTTAATCAAATTTCTGTCATTGGAAGTACTTTCACATTAAAATTGGACATAAACAAGTGTCAATCTTTGGATAATTATTATTTTTCAAAAACACCCTTTTTTATTTTGACTGTGGGAATAAATTTCAAATTGATTAAAGAAACTTATATTTTTTTAATTTAGTAAAATAGATATAATTTTTTAATTCGGAATATCAATGATATATTAGGATGTTTTTTTTCCTGAAAAATATCAATTTTTGATGAATAGTGAAAACACTGAGTAGTAGTTAAAAAACCAACTTATTCCTTTAAATGAAATTTTACTACTTTTTTAATTGAATTTATAAAATATGACATACATGGTTTTTATTTTCAAGTAAAATTTGATTCAATAAGATGAAAATAATTTTTGGTGAATCGTATCTTTTGACTTTAATTTACCGAGATTAAAGGTAAATATGGTAATTCAAGGTAAAAATAATATTATAATAAAAATAAATTAATCTACAACGTTTAATAATCCTATTATTTGATACATTTCATTCCATGTTCTTCCTTTTGTAGTTTTTGGGATCCCATTTATCTAATTAAGTGTGATAATGACACTTTATATTAATTAATTTAATGAAATGACAAAAATGACTTAAACATAAATCTTTTAGTAAATCATTTTTTACATGGGGTAATATAAGTTATATATTCTAATATAAATAATAACTTGAAATATAATAAGATTTAATACATCATGGTATTTGTTTTATAATTTTTAGACTTCAAATAAATAAAATTATATATGAAAAAATAATGATGGAGTGTTTACCTCATTAATGAATGATTTAAATAAATAAGCTTATAAAAATTAAAAAAATAATTAAAAAATTTCTAATTATTATTGGATGATTATATTTTGAACAAGAGTAAACTTACCTTCATATTCAATATGTTATGGACATTTAGAAACAGAAAATCATTACATAATAGAATAATATTTTCAAACATTCCTAAAGAGCCCCTCCTCCCCCTTATAAAAATCCATCACCTCAACCCCATTACACACACCTAAAAATCCCCTATTATCTTCCATACTCTACCAAAATATGCTATAAAGATACCTCTATTTCACCTAGAATCCTTAACTTAGGCTCAAGGCACTACAAGAAATCTTTTTTGTTCAAACCAAAGGTAGTTACCCGATTTACAGGTAACATCTTCAATTATGTTTATTTCTTTCATTTTACTTCTCTAACAACATATATAATTTTATAACAAACTCTTATAACAAAACCAATATACTAAATATACTAGGTTGTTTTTATGAGAATTATTCGAACTACACTTATACACACCTCCATCTAATGGGTAAATAATATACTCTTTCTGTGGATGATGAACTACTGCCTCACGAAACGATGATTGTTCAATATTCTCCTACCACTTCTTATGGTGTAAATTAAGATGGAACTGTATTTATATGTGATATATATTATATTTATATTGTTTATATGCTTCATTATTTTTCATTTATATAATACCTTTATGTTTCCTATAGAGTGTAAATATGATAATTTCATTTGAGAAAGTGCGGACTACCGCCCCCTCAAAGTGATATGACTCGATCATGGAATACGTGGATCATATATAGGATGGAGTTAGTGAAATTATATATGATATTATACTGGAATTATAATATACCTATTATGATTATGTTTTCATTCCATTAAATATGATATAGATATGGAATCAGCGTTCATGCGTATGTACAACTTACCGTCTCCCTGAAAGGTGCATTTAATTTTTAATCTCCAAATTTTACATAATATTATAAATACATTTATATAATAGATATATATGATATATATGATACCTAAATAATGAATTTTATTCTAGTGATAATTGAATTTTGACCACACGACCAACTTGTAATTATAATAAGTTCATTTTTGACTCAAGTACCATATATTAACAAAATGGCCATTATTAATGTAAATGATTAAATAATGCTTATAACATAGTAATAAGTAATATAAATAGATTAATAAACATGAAAAAGGTTTTTAAGTAAGTAAAAATTAACTTTAGTTTATTATTCATGAAATTAAGGAATGAACGGGTCAATTCGAACACGAGGTAAGGGACTTCATCTCAATCTCCTTTCATTGAGGAATATTTTGTTTTATACAAAAATTTTATTTATATGGTGTATCAATACCTTTTTCCTTTCAATGCATTCAAAGGGAATCTTTTTCTATGAGGATTTTTACTAAATAATAAAAAAATGTTTCTTTTTAATGTACATTGTGATAATGACCTTTTCCACCTCCACGAGCGTTATTTGATATTTGGATTCCTTAATGAGCCATAATGTTGTTAAAAGGATATTAAATACCATTTAATCAGTTTACATATTTAGTTATTGAAAATGGGTTTGATAATGGATTGATTATGTCAATATATTTAAATGATATATTGTGATGGAAATGTGGAAGTGTTATCTTTCCTTTATGTTTGTTTTATGTGTTGTGAATATGTTATGGTTATTGGGCATGTTTTATGTATATGGATGGTTTTCTGATAAATCTATGGCGGGTGAGCTCGAGATATCTCTCCAATGCATTGGGAAACATGATAGAGGTAAACCTGAAAGTTTCTCTTAAAAGATTTAGGGAATATACTGTGATGGGTATTCAAAATGTAACTCCCTACATTTTTGTGAAAACTACAACGTAAGAATGTAATGGAAGCCACATGATACCTTTATGATTTGTGATTACTATGTGTTATTCATAAATCATATGATTTCATTAGGTATGTTAAAAAGATTATGTTTTGATGGGATAATGTCTTTTTTCTTTATTTTATAACCCTTACTAATCTTTTTATTCTTATCCCATGTTTTGAAATGTTTTTCACAAGACTTAATGATGAATATGGTAAAGTTTGAGATCAATGAAAAGTCATGCTATCTAAAACATTGTACTAGACATGACAGTTTTTTTCAAGTGTTTTTATTTTATGAAAAAATGTAAACTGAATTGAAGTGTCTACCTTGTAAATTTTGAGAAGTAATCTAAAAGTTATTGCCTAATTCCGTAAAACTCTAAACCTAAATAGATCCTCAATGTGAATTATCCATTTAATTCAATATTATGTAATGTTTTATGGCCGGGCCCTTATAGTTAGTATTAGTGGTCGGTTTAGAGAACTTTAGTAGTTAGAATATTGTTAAATTAATGTCCATAAATTAATTTATGGTAAGATTGAGATGATATAGCATTTACTGATTACCATGTTTTCTCACCTAAGATATATCTGTGTTCATAATGGTTTTCCGCAAGGGAAATAAGGCATCAATGATGGACTGACATTAGGAGGAAGACAACCTTCCAAATCAGAAACCTGAGATGGATGGAATCAAAACTGAACAGTTTTTTATAGTGATGGCACAGTTGACTCAGGTTATAAATGTTGGTGGTATCCATGCATGAGATCATCCAGATCTAAAACAGAGGAACATTTCCGTAGTGGAAAAATTCATGAGTCAACATCCCCCACAATTCATAGGATCATCTTACCTTGTGCTATAAAAAGTGTTGATTAATCCACCGTAAAAGATTTTTGATGTCATGGGGTGTTTAGAAAATCAAAAGTTCAGTCTTGCAATTTACCCTTTTGAAGTTAAATATGATCAGTGGTGGTCTATGGGTGAAAAATATCAGGGATAGTGGTGATATTTATGCGCTTGATTAGGATGAATTCGCAGGTATGTTTCTTGAGAAATATTTTCCTATGGCTGTTCATCTTAGGATGGAAAAACAATTCATGGAATTGAGGTAGGAGGATGACTCAATGGTATCTTATGAAGAAAAATTCACTATAATGGAAAGTTATTCTCCAAATATCATATGATATCTTGAAAGTGAAATAAATAGTTTATACTCAAGATTAAATCCAATGTATCGAAGGGATTTAGCTTCTCATCAGGTGAAAAGTAATAAAAAACTTGTTCGATGTGTACAGAAGGTGGAAATATATTTTTACAATGATCAGGTGTTCTTGAAAAAACAACATAATAAGAGGCCGATGTTGAAGATGAAAGGGAATAACTCTTCAAAAAATTCTGATGCTAAGAATCTTATGTTTACAGTTTGTGAAAATTTTGGTAAAAATCATGCTGGCAATGTATTTTGAATTCTAGTAAGTGCTATCGATGTGGTAAAATGGGAAATAAGGCTCATAATTTCACTAAAAAAGATCATGTTAAAGGTAAGACAAAATCTGAATTAAAATCAGTAAAAAGTTTTATGGGCATTGAAATGGGTCATTATGCAAAAGGGTGTCCAACGAAGAACTCAAAGGAGGGAAATTATCCAAACTACAAGTATAAAGAGGTGGTGAAATCCTTTTTAACTACTTCAATAGATGTTGGGACATCGAATAATGTAGTATCTGGTAAATTGTTTGGTCAGATTATACCAATGTTTTTTTTTTGATTCAGGGTCTACACATTCGTTCATTTCCAAGATGTTTTCTAGTAAATTGGGAATTCCATATCATGATATGAATCCTGAACTTATGGTAAAAGAAGTGGGAGGAAATGTTGGGATAAAAAAATATAATAACTTTTCTATCCTTGTGTGTGGAATGAATATACTTGAAAACATTATTTTTTCCTCTTATTGTGATTAATATTATTTTGGGTAAGGATTGGATTTTTATTTATCATTCTAAGACTAACTGCATAGCTAAGAAGATTTATTTTCAGAATGTTTTTTAGTTTTGTAGAAGAATTAATGCTTAATTTTGATAAAAAATCAAGAAGCTGAGAAACTAGTAAAAGATGGAAATGAATGTTACCTTTCACATATTGTTGAAAATAAAAAAACTGTTCAGATTAATGATGTGCCAGTGGTAAATGAGTACCTTGATGTTTTTCCTGAGGAGTTTCCTGGTATTATACCTGATCAGGAAGTTTAATTTACTATTTACATAATTCCTAATGCTAAGACAATTTCAAAACCCCCTAATCTAATGGATCAAATTTATCTTTTTGAGTTAAAGATGCAACTGCAGGAGTTATTAGATAAAAGTTTAATTCGACCTAGCACATCACCATGGGGATCTCTTGTATTTTTTTTAAAAAATAAAGATTTTCAATGAGACTTTTCATTGATTATAGAGCATTTAATAACATAACTATTATGAAAAAGTATCCTTTGTCTCATATCGATGATTTGTTTGATCATCTCCAGGGAGCTCGATATTTTTCGAAGATTGATTTGAGGTTGGGGTACCATCAGTTAAAAGAAAAGGAAACAGACACTCAGAAGACCACATTTTGTACTATATATGAACATTATGAATTTATTGTTATGCCTTTTGGGTTAACCAAAGCACCTGTTGTATTCATGGATCTTATGAATCGATTTTTTCATGATTTCATAGATATGTTTGTGGTTCTATTCATTGATGATATTGTGGTTTATTCTAAAATTAAAGAGGACCATGAAATTAATTTAAGGGCTGTCTTAAAAACCCTAAATAAATGAAACTATTTAGGAAATTATGCAATTGTGAGTTTTGGTTAAAAGAAATTTCCTTCCTTGGTTACATTGTTTTAAAAAATGGCATAAATATTGGTCCTGTTAAAACAAATGTGGTTGAATAATGGTCAAGACCCACAAATATAACCGATATCCACATTTTTATTGGTTTGGCAGGATATTACCAGAGGTTTGTTGAAATTTTTTCACAATTATCATTCGCACTAACTAAATTAACATGAAAAGGTGTAAAACTCATTTGAACTAAAGAATTTGATGATTGTTTTTTAGGAATTGATAAGACAATTGGTGAATTCTCGTGTTTTGGCATTAGCTTCTAGAAATGGTGAGTTTGTTATCTACACTAATGATTTTTTGAAAGGAAATTGTTGTGTCCTTATTCATAATTATCTGGTAATTTCTTATGCTTCACGTCAATTGAAACCTAATGAGTCAAATTACCCTACATATGATTTGGAATTAGCATCTGTTTTTTTTTCTTTAAAAATTTTGTGGGATCATTTGTATGGAGTAAAATTTCAAATATCTAAAAACCAAAAAAGTTTGACGTAAATATTCACTCAGAAAGAATTGAACATGTGACAGAGGAGATGGCTGAAATTAATCAAGGATGATGATTGCACAATTCATTACCATCTAAGAATGGAAAATAAAGTGGTTGAAGCATTGAGTCTCAAAATTAATGCTATATTAACCCTATTATGTTTGGAACAAGATCCATTTATTAAAGATTGGATGAAAATCATCATAGAAGTAGTTGGTGCATGAAATTTTTATGTTGTTTTTCATGTGTCAGTGAAATCGTCTCAATCAGACAAAATTATGGAAGTATATAAGGAAGAGATTTTCTTGCAGAAAAAGAAAGAGTTGGTTCAAAAGGGTTTGTTTCCTGATTTTAACATTTATAATTATTGTATTTCAAGATTTGGAAAGACATTATGCATGCCTTGGGATTCACAGTTAAAAAATGTGTTGTTATATGAAGCTCATAGTTCCCTATTTTCAGTTCATCTTGGAAGTACTAAGATTTAGAGAGATCTTCGAGAGTATTACAAGTGGGATGGAATAAAAAGAGATATTGATAAATGTACTATGAAGCGTTTGACTTGTCAAAATGTTAATGAAGAGTGACATTTCCTAAAAGGGATGCTTCAACCATTACCGGTGCCAGAGTGGTAATATGAAAAAATTTCCATGGACTTCATTGTGGGATTACCAATGACATCTTGAGGTAATAATGCAATCTGGGTTATTGTTTTCTAATTGACTAAATCTATGCATTTTATTTCTATTAAAATATTTTATCTTTTGATAAATCTTCTTGATTGTATGTTAAAGAGATAGTCAGGTTTCATGGAGTTCCCAACTCCATTGAATCTAATCATGATCCTAGGTTTACTTATAAATTCTTGGAAAGGCCTTTAGAAGTTGTTGGGTATTGAACTGAATTTTAGTACAGATTTTCATCCTCAATCAGATGGGCAGTCAGAACAAATGATTCAGACCATAGAGGATATGCTACGTTCTTTTTCACTGGATTACCAGGGATATTGGGACCAACATATTTATTTGGTTGAATTTTCTCATAATAACAGTTTTCATTCCAGTATACATATGGCGCTATTTGAGGCATTATATGGGATGTGGTGTTGAATCCATATTTTTGGGATGATGTAGCTGAAATGAAGTTAATGGGACCAGAATTGGAAGAAGAGATGGGAAAAAAATATCAGTTGATTCATAAGCACATGAGAATAGCTCAGAGGAGGTAGAAAAGTCATGCGGATAACCAGAGGAAGGATATTTCATTTGGGGTAGGTGATCATGTCTTTCACAATGTTTCACCATGGAAAAGTGTGATCCATTTTGGTAAGAAGGGAGAGTTGAATCCGAGGTTCAATGAACCTTATGAAATCTTAGAGAAAGTTGAATATGTTGTCTATAAAGTGACTTTACCTCTATGTTTACCCCAGGTACACATTGTTTTTCTTGTTTCATTGTTGAGAAAGTTTACGCTGGATCCATCTCATGTTTTGAGGTCAGAGGATGTTCATTTGGAAGGGAATCTCTCTTATGAGGAACAACTATTCTAGGTTCTTGAACGAAGAGGTTAGGTATTGCAGAATAAAGTAATTCTTCAGGTAAATGTTTCATGAAAAACCCATATTTTTTAAGAGGCAATGTGTGAATCTGAAAATTCTAGAAAGGATAAATACCCCCACTGATTTGATAAGTGAATAGAATTATGGGGATGCAATTCCCCAAAGGGGGGAATGATGTAACATCCCAAGTAAATAATGAATAATACATTTTAATATTTTTTTAATATTTGTGAATTAAATATTAATTTAACTTTAACGAGGATGCTATAATCGATGTCATACCCAATATGCAACAATGGTTTTCTTTGAAATCTTATGTTTCACACAATGCTGAGTCATACTAAAAAATAAGAATATATTATTATTTTAAAAATTAGTTTACACATTGCCATTTTATTGACATAGATGAATAGAACAAAATAAAATAAGATGATACAGGTTTCTAAAATGTTTTTACATTTATCTAATAAAATTAAGTGTCTTAAAATGTGAATGAATCATATTTTAAGAATAAACAATCTAATCATTATTAAAAGGTCGATTTACCGCCATTTAATAGAAAACCCTATTTTAATATAGTTTTGGTCACTTTTATATGTTCTATTTGAAATAATCAAATTCTTATTTAGAATTGGGACATCAAAATTTACTTTGGGAAAATTATTTGTATTTTTTGATAATGTTCATTTTTAATGAAATAGTGAGAAATACTATATTCTAATTCAAAACATCCTTTTGATCTAATTTATTCACATGATTATATTTTTATTTTAATTGGTTTTAAAGTGTAATTAGGTTCTATTTTTACCATTTAATCCAATTTTGGCCATTGTAATTAATTTCACTTTGAAATTGGACATAAACAAGTGTCAATCTTTTAATAGTTATTATTTCATAAAAACACGCATTTTGTTTTGTCAATGAGAATTAATTTCAAATTGATTAATGAAACTTCTATGTTTTTAATTTTGAAAAATATGCATCATTTTTGAATTCATAATATCAAATATATATTATGCGGAATTTTTAGAATTTTTCTGAAAAAATTCAAATTTTTATGAACAGTGAAAACAATTAGTAGAAGTTAAAAAAACCAACCTTTTCATTTTAATTAAATTTTTCCACATTTTTTAATATAATTTCGAAAATCTGACATAAATGGTTGTATTTATTAATTAAAATATGGTTCAATAAGATAAGTTTTTTTGGTGAATAGTAACTTTTGACTTTTATTTACCGTAATTAAAGGAAAAAAGGGTAAAAATCAAGGTAAAAAGAATATAATAATAATATTAAATTACCTTAACATGTGTCCTAACCCTATTTGTTGATACATTTCCAACCATGGGCATCCATGGGTTAATTTTGAGACCCCATAGAGCCACTTATGAGTGATAATGACACTTTATATTAATTAATTTAATGTAATGTCAAAAATGACATAAACATATATGTTTTATAAAATCAATTCTTACATGGGGTTATATAAGTTTTATCTTCGACTATAAATATTCAATTGAAATCTAAAAAAATTTCATACTTCATGGTATTTTTTTATAATTTGTATACATTAAATAAATAAAATTATTTATGACACAATAATGATGCAGTGTTTACCACATTAATAAATTAATTAAATAAATAATATTATAAAACTTAAAACAATATCCAAAACCTCTCCAATTCTTATTGGATGATTTTATTTCTAATAATAATCATCTTATCTTCGAATTTAATAAGCTTTGGACCTTTAGAAACCAAATATAATAATATAATAAAATAATATTTTCAAACATTCCTAAAGAGCCCTCCTCCCACTTATAAAAAGCCATAACCTTTAACCCATTACTCACACCTATAAATCCCATTATATAGTCCAAATTATGCCCAAATATTCCCTAAATATCCCTATCTTGCACCTATAAGCCTTACCTTAGGTGTAAGGCGTTTCATGAAATCCTTTTGGTTCAATCCAAAGGGAGTTACTCGATTTAAAGGTAACATTTTCTCTTAATTTTTTTCATTCATTTTAATTCTTCAACCACCAAATATATTTTTATTTAATTATTTTATAACAACACAAGTATCCTCAATACACTAGATTGTTTTTATGAGAAGGATTTTAACTACACTTACACACACCTGCATCTAATGGGTAAAGAACATATTGTTTCTCTGGACAACAAACCACTGCCTCACGAAACGATTATTGTTCAATCTTCTTATACCACCTCTTATAGTGTCCATTAACAAGGAACTGTATTTATATTTTATATATATTATATTTATATTTTTTCTATTATTCTTTATTTTTCATTTATAGAATACCTTTAGGGGTTCCATTGTGGGAAAATATGATAATTTCATTTGAGGAAGTACGGACTACCTCCCCCTCAAAGTGATATGACTTGTTCATGCCATACATTGAATGTATAAAGGATGGATTTTTTGAAATTATATATGATATTATAATGGAATTATAATATACCTATGAATCATTATGATTTCATTCCATTAAATAAATAATATAAATGAAAAAAGTGTTCACGCATACGTTCGAATTACCGTCTCCTTGAACGGTGCATTTCATTTCTTATCTCTAAATGTTATGTACTATTATAAGTAGATATATATAATGTATATTTATTTGATATATATGATACATAAATCATTAATATCATTCTGAGATAATTTACTTTTGACCACATAGAAAACATTAAATATAAGAAGTCCATTTTTGACTCATGTACAAAATATCGACAAAACGACCATTATTAACGTAAATGGTTACCTAATGCTTACAACATGGTAATAAGTAATATAAAAGGAATAATAAACTTGAAAAAGGTTTTCATAAAGTATAAATTTACTTTAGTTTATTATTCAAGAAATTACAGAATGAATGGGTCAAGTTGGACACAAGTCAAGGGACTTCGTCTCAATCTCCTTTCATTGAGGCATATTTTGTTTTATACACAACTTTATTTTATACGGTGCATAAACACCACTGAAATTTCATTTCATTCAAAGATATTATTTTTATATGAGGTGTTTTACAAAATTAAAAATGAATATTTTTAAGCTACACGGTGACAATGACCTTTTCCACCGCCGCGAGCACTGTTTGATATTTTGCTTCCTTAACAAGTCATAATGGTTTTAAATGGAAAATAAATAACACTTATTCATTTTATGTATTTTGGTATTGAAAATGGTTGTGATAATGGATTGATTATGTCAATATATTTAAATGATATATAGTTATTGAAATGTGGAAGTGTTATCTTTTCGTTATGTTTGTTTTATGTGTTGTGAATATGTTATGGATCTTGGGAATTATTTACGTATACGGGTGGTTCTGTGATAATATTATGGCGGGTGAGACCAAGATAGAACTCCAATGCATTGGGTAACAAGATGGAGGTAAAGGTGAATGTTTTTCCTAAGATATCTAGGAAATATACTGTTATTGGTATTCCAAATGTAACTCCCAACGCAGCTCTGAACGCTATAACGTAAGTACGTTATGGATTCCACAAGTTACCTTTATGATTTGGGATTACTATATGTTATTCATAAATATTATGATATCATTAGGTTTGTTAAAAAGATTATGTTATGATGGACTAATGTTTTATTTCTTTATTTTATAACCCTTACAGAACGTTTTATACTCATCCTAATTTTTTAAATGCTTTTCACAGTACATATAGAGGAATAGGGTCTAGTATGGGATCACGGAAAAGCCATATTGTCTAAAACATGGAACTAGACATGACTCTTTTTTTAAAGAGTTTTTATTTTATGAAAAAATGGAAACTGAGTAGAATTGACTACTTTTTAATTTTTGAGATGTAATGTAATAGTTGTTGCCTAATTCTCTAAAACTCTAAACCTAATAATAGCCTCAATGTGAATTATCCATTGAATTAATCATTATATACTATTTTATGGCTGGGTCCTTATACTAGTTAACTAGATTCGGTGAATTATTAGATAACATTGGAATGATCACAATAGATCAAGTCTCAAAAGACCGATTAGTTTAGTAGCCTTGGACATACTACATACATACATATGTTTAACATTGCATCATGAAATAAATGAAAAAAACATTTTTTCACCTTTGAACACACTCATATCCTTTGGAATACCACTACAGGTTAATAATAATATACTTCTTCACATCCTGAGAAAAATAAAACCTAATAAAGGGGTGAGCTTCGATGCCTAGTAGGGATAATAATATAGTGGAAACTATTATAAATAAGAATATACAGTTAAGGAAAAGTGTAAGTCTAAAACACAAGCCTTTTAAACTTAATCTTCATAATAATATGGAAAGGATACACCAAAAAATAACATTTTATTATTCACATGGATATTCTACTAGTTGAATAATCACATGTAATATCAATATCTAATTTCATAATGATGGAATGCATAATGCTGGAAATCATAACCACATAGTCTAGGCCTTGTGCCAAGACTAAAAATAAGTTTTGGTCAAGGAATTGTGCCAAGACACTAGTTTTTCTAATGATAGCTACTGATGAATCAAGGATCTATAGTGGGATCCATCTGTCACTTACTAATTCAAATTCATTCCTCATATAAAATGGTAGAAACCTAATCTAAACATTTGTATTAAAACTATCATACAAAATGTTAATACTTTAACCACAAACTATGAATGGTATATAAAATATCACATCCACTATAAAACATAACTCATTCAATACAATATGGAATATTTTATTATAATAAATCAACATCAATCAAGAATAAAATACAATTATGGATATTTACATAGATGAAAATAATTAGTAAAAATATTTTGGAGAAATACCCCCTTTTTCTTGAAAATTTTTAAATGTCGGACTATTTATCAAAGAAGTTGTTTAAATTATATTTTTAAATAAAAGTGTCCCATACCAATTTGAGGCTTTGAAATTTATTTTAATTATATAAAATTCTTGTTCATATAAATAAATCCTTAAATCCATTTTTAAAACATGGACATCAATGAGAAATATTTAGAAGAATAAAATTTTAAAACATTTAAAATGATATTTTAGTAAAAGTTCCTAACCAACTGAGAGGAGATTTAATACAAATAATTGAGGTAATAAAAACCTTATAATATCATGGGAATACTGTGATTCATGATATATTATGTCAAAGTACATTATATACACAATATAAAAGTTAATTGGCACATAACAACAATGAAGTCTCAAGGGAATGTAAATTGAGATGAAATCCCTTATAAAAACCATATCCTTCGATGAAGGATAAATCAATGAAATAATTATGTGTGAAAAATATAAATACAATCAATAGGATTTGATATTAAGTGTAAATCCATCAGAGTACATTCACACATATTCTTGTAGAAAACAACACCAATGGCTTAGATGTTTAATTCAATGAATGGAAATTGAATTAATATTACTCTATTCATGTTCATATCGAGGAATTGAGAATTTTTCAATAAGATGATTATGTGTATCAAGAGTATATACACACAAAATGGAGTGTAAATTACTACATAAATAAGTAAGTAGTGATTTTACACATAATCATGGAGTAAAATAATCAATGAAGTTTCTGTAAACCCGATGAGTAGAAATTGAAATTAGAAATTCCCTTACCAATTTGTTAGAATACGAAACATACACCTCATGAAAGAAGGATCATAAAATTAATTTTTAAATACCCATAAATTAAAGTATATTACACAAATAATAAAATCATGGGTAGTACATACACGACAGAAATGGAAATAGTGGAAAATATAGCATGAATATCACGAGAATAAAAATTGAGATAAAATCCCATTACCTTGTAATTTTCCCTATTAGAGGGTAGGTTGACCACCTTTATAATGGTGAAATAATTGTTATTAAAATATAATATAAACACATACATAAATATGATATCATATATGATCCTCAAATATTTCTTTATTAATGATATTTCAGTATTATCATTTTTTTGGGTGCTAACTGATTCGTTTTCCTTTATATGTTTTGTTATGTAAGTAATTTTTATTATGAAATACATGAATTATATTCATACATAGAATTATATTAAGTTTTTAAAAATTATTTTTTAATAATAAAATGGAAATTTTTATTGAATGGACACGATGGAAATGAAATCTCATCGTGTCGTGGAGACGGTAAGCTGTATGTATACACGAGTGAAAATATCAATCTATTAGTGGTGAAATCGTGTATAATTGGATGGTATATTATATATACAGAATCATTAAGATTTTATATTTATTATTTAATTTAGTTATAGTCATTATTATACACATCCAAATAATTAAGTGTGGAATAACAAACTACCCCACGACGTGGAGACAATAAGCTGTACACATGCACGTATGTTGACTTTATCATTCATAGGATGGATAGAATAAGAAATATAGTTGTACCATATTTATAATAACATCATAGTATGTAGATGGTACTGAAGTAACTATTTTTTTATGGAAACAACAATGAATGAGAAAGTGGAAGAAGAAAAGAACTTTGACAAGGCTGATGAAATTATACCTCTTCTTCGGGTCCATCATTTTGATTTGATAAAAAGGGCTCTATAGGTTGTATTTATGAACAATGTAAGGCCTATAGGTTCAATTTAGGGTTGTTGGGAGGATATTTGAGAAGGTTTTCGTAGAGAGAAATGGATTTGGAGGTGTAATTTTGTGAGAATAGGAAGAACCCTATTATAAGAGAGGTGATGGTCACTTTTGAAATGCTTGAACTATTATTTTATTATAAATTCATTTTTGGGATATAATAGCTCAAAATGGATTTATTTCGAGGATAAGGTGGGGATGGATCGAAATCCTATCAAACAATAGGTTTTAGACATATTTAGGATAGAGTATTAAACATTCCTTTTAGATTTATTTCTTAGTTAAATAGTTTGACTTTTACCATATCTTCTTGTTTTTTATTTTACATGGTTAATAAACTTACTATAAAATTACAAGAGAACCTCAAGTGGTTCATTAATTAAATTTATATCATTATATAATCCTTTGGATGAACCTTATATTTTTTGGAATATTATATCATTTAATAATATAGTATTTGTTTTAAATACTCATTTATGTCAAATTTGACACTATTTAGTATTTGGATTTTGTGAAACTCAACAAAACTTGATTACTTCGAAAAAGTACATTAAATCAACCCTAAAATTTCATACTAACCTATAAAATTAGTTTAATTTATCAAAAGCCTGAATTTAAATTTATTTTGATATTTATAATATAAATTATTTTAATCTTTCATTAATAAGGTAATTACTACATCATCATTTTGTCATAAATAAAATTAATTATTTAATTTCTTAAAATTATAAATAAAATATCATGATGTAGGAAATATATTTTATATTTTTAATGATTACTTATAATCAAATTTATCTTATATATAACCCTATATTAAAATTGGTTTAGTAATTAAACATTGAATTTAACACTTTTTACTCTTTTTAAAAATAATAATAATAAATGTTCTAATATAATCAAAGTGGATCAAAAGGATCTTTTTTATTACTAAGGGTATTTTGAAAATGTGCCTAAAAGGTGAGTAAAAGATGGAAAAAAGTTCAATAAAATTTTATTTATTTAATATTATTATAATATGACTTCAAAGAATTACATTGGACTAGTATATGTTTTAGGAATCTATTTTGACTTAAAAATAAATTTAAATTAAAAATATTTATTCAAATAAAAAGTTGGCTTTAAAAAAATGCGTAGTTTTTCACTATTCATCATAAATTGAATGTTTTTAGAAAAATACCAAAAATTCACTCAAATATAATTTTGATATTCCAAATTCTAAAATGAAGTCAATTTTATTAAATAAAAAAAATTAGATGTTGTATTAATTAATTTAAAAAAAATTCTTGTTGTCAAAACTAGAAAGCGGGTTTTTGGGAAGTAAAAACTATCAAAATATTGATATGTGTTTATGTCCAATTTAAATTTAAAATTAATTCCAATTAATAAAATTGGATTAAATTATAAAAATATAGTCTAATTATACCTCAAACTGGTCAAATGTATAATTTAACATTATAAATTATTTTTAATAAAAAAGTTATTTTCAATTAAAATTTATTATTATTCAATATTTATCAAAATACAAATGTTATCAAAAAAGCACCAATAATTTATCCAAACTAGATTTTTTATGTACTGATTCTATATAAGATGTTTATTTTGTCAAATTGAATATATAAAACTATCAAATATTTTATTTTGAAAAGGTTCACCATTAAAAGGCGTTAAAAGATCTATTTTTTGAAAAATATTTCCTTTATCTAAAAAATGAAATTTGTTCTTATATTATGATTACGAAACACATAATATGTATGTTAAAATTATATGATGTATAGAATATTCAAAATTTGATTAAAACTATTCATAACCGTTTTTAACGGCTAGTTTGGTAAGTCGTGTTGCACTCGAACTCAGTGTTGCGTGTTACACAAGGAAAATAATCATTTTAAAGAAAATTATTTACTATGAAATCTTGGAGTGTTACATTATTCCTCCCTTTTGGAAATTGTGTCCTCGAAATTTGTAAAATAGGGCTTGGGAACTTCATTGAAAGTCCCACAATAAAAAAATAATAAATAAGACCATCACATTAAAAGAAAGAGACGTACAATGTTCACCCAAGATAACCCATACTAGGATTCGATGTAAGAAAACATGGATATGGGAGATAAACTAAGAATTATTTTCTAATGGAGAGTGATAAAAAACATGATGAGGAGAAAGTTTACAATAAGAAAACCACAAAATTTTGATGGGTTAAACAGCCATTAGATTCCCAGTAGGAAAAGTAAACGAATAATGTTTTTTGTTTTATGTTCCATTACATAAATTTGTGAAATTTATTTATGATATTGACTATGAACATAAATATGTATACTATCTTTTCAAGTCTAGTTTCATCCATTAATAAATTTCTACCAATAACTCATGTTTTCTTCAAACGATGAGTATTCAAGATGACTTGGTCACACCTAAAGATCTAGAATCATCTTCGAAAGAATCACATAATCAATAAAGGATGAACTCTATATTTCCCTTATATTTAGTGATTAACCAAAACCAAATGGTTATTACAAGATTAGATGATCCCTAAAATTGATAATCCTTTATAGAATGAAATGCTAATCATAATTTCCCAAATTAACCAAACAATACCAAATGTTCAATAAAGAGAATTCAACAAAAAATTTTCCTTAAAATACTTCGATATAATCATAACTAATATTAAAACCCAAAATTCAGAACAATTTAATCACATAGTCATTCTTAGTAAATCATTACATTTATCTCCAAATAACATAAACTACTCTTAAAGTCTCATACAGAAGTGTAATTAACCAAATCACATATTTTCTATGATAGGTTAGTCATTTCCATTAATAACCTAAATATCTATAAAAAAAATAGATTCTAAAAATAGGAAAAATATCCCACCATTACTCCTCTAATCAAATCTCATAGTATTCTATTTTCCTTAGGCATATGGTGTTCCCAACAGAGTGATCGTCTTTCAAAAAAACATTTATCACTTAATCATCAAATAATATTCTTATACTAAGGAAACCCATTTGATAAAAAATAACATCTAAAATCAACTTATTATTGATTAATAAAAGCATTTAACTAAAAATAATTAGTCACAATAACTCGGGATTTTAGGTAGTCCAGTGATAGGTGATAAATCCCAGTCACACTTTGGTTGTGGGTTCGATTCTGGCAGCTTGGTCCAATGCGACGGGTTGTCACATGGTTTTCATGTTATCATTTTTCAGAAAATGTATTTTATAACATTCCAAAAATAAGATAAATTTCTCAAGATGACCATAACATAATTTAACAAAAATTTTATCTCAAACCACACATTTTCATCCCAAATATTAATAACCTATAATTTCAATAAATTCAAGGATCATATAACCCAAATGGTTTTTTGTAACTATATCCAGAAAAGAAAAGATAATTATTCCACAAATTTCATGTTCACATAACAAACTATAGGGTTACACATTCAAGAGAAAAGTCTTCCAATGTAATCCCAACAACGAAGAGAATTAATACTTTTAAACTTTTCTCAATCCATTAATTTCCACATTGGTTCTTCTTTGACTAGGTGGTTATCCTATAGAATATGGAACTGACTGGGGTAATGCCCAAGTCTCCTACATTTATGGAAAATGACGATAAATGGATTCATAAGATCATTTTTATTTTATTCCATAGTACTCTTAATATTTCATCAAAAATAATTTAATTTTTGTCCTTATTTCCCACACATAAATCATTTAATTGTTCCATTGAGACAATTTCCTGGGTGTCTTCTTCCACATTTCCTGCATGATGGAAATTGAGCTTTCTTTTCTCCACAGTTTCCACTGCTAGAGCTTTTATCATTCTCTTCCTTTCTCTTATTGGTTTAGTTTGGGAGCTGGTTAATGTATATATTGTTGATCATATTTTTGGAAACCAGCTTTGTCATGAACATGATGTCTTTAACTCTTATCAGCATTTATTTTAGTTTCTTATTTCGACCATCATGCACACCTCTTACGTCATGTTCAATGTTACTATGAATACCTTGGAATCCACCCATTGACTAAAACCAGAAAGCGTATTGTGAGTAAAAATAGTCATAAAATCAATCATAGAATATCGTGAAACCTTATTTTCAATCTAAAACACCTTAGAATCAAACAAAGCTATTTATTCTCATCTTATATTAAAATAATTTAAATCAATTTTTAATGAAATTGTGAATTATGCAAAGCATATCCCCCGAGAGTGTTGTAACCAAGAATGCAACTAGAACCATTTTCATGCACGAGTTCCTCTTTGATTCTAGCCCAAAGCTATGTTTTTTGTGGTTACCCCTTGGTACATCTATGCCCGAGATGCCTTTACCTACTCGTATCTAGACCAGTTTTTATTTCCTCGAAAACCCACATAATATTTACATTACCAAATTTTTGGGATGTTCTTCTATACTAATCCTCAATGTCTATCTCAGGGTAGTGTTTTCTAATCAGTGTTTTTCTAATTCTAGCTTCCAAGGTTTGTACTAAACATCCTCTGATACCAACTGTAATGCCTCAACACTAGTTACCTAGAGTCGGAGAATTATTACATAACATTGGAATGATCATAAGAGATAATCTCTTGAAAGACAGATTAGTTTAGTAGTCTTGGAAGTACTAGATACATACATAAGTTTTACATTACAAGATTAAATAAATAAAAACAACATTGTGTCTCCTTTGAACACACTCATATCCTTTGGACAATCCCTACAGGTTAATCATAAAATACTTCTTCACATCACGGGAAAAATAAAACCTAAGAATGGGGTGAGCATATATGCTCAGTAGGGATAACAATATAGTGAAACTATGATAAATAATAATAATCATTTAAAGAAAGTATAATACTAAAACACATGCCTTTTAAACATAAAATTCAGAATAGTATATCAAAGATATACCAAATAATTCCATTTAATTATTCACAAGGATATTATACTAGTATAATAAATATATTTAATATCAATAGATAATTTCATAATGATGAAATGCATAATGTTGGACATCATAAGCACATAGTCAAAGCCTTGTTCCAAGACTAAGAATAAGATTTTTTGAAGGCCATAGGCCAAGACACTATTTTTTCTCATCAGACCTACCGATGCATCTAGGTGATATAATGGGCTCTAACCATCACTTACTATGTCATATTAATTCCTCATATGAAAAGGTTAAAATAGAATCTAAACATTTGTATTAAAACTAGCATACTAAATGTCAATACATTAACCAAAAACCATGAATGGTATAAAACTAGCACGTCCACAGTAAAAAATAACTCATTAATTAAAATATAAATGATTTTATTATAATAAATAAACACTAATCCAGAATAAAATATAATGAAGGATATTAACAATGATGAAAATAATTAGTAAAACATTTTGTGAGAAATATCCCCTTTTTCGTGAAAAAATTTAAAAGTCACACTATTTATTAAAGAAGTAATTTAAAATATATTTTTGAATAAAAGTGTCCCATACAACATTGAAATAGTGAAATTAATTTTAATTACAAAACATTCATGTCCAACTAAATAAATCCTTAATACCATTTTTATAACATGTACATCAATGAGAAATATTTAGAAGAATAAATCTTTAAAACATTTAAAATGATATTTTATTTAGAGTTCCTAATCAAATGAGAGATTCCTGAATACAAATAATTGAGGTAATAAGAACCTTATAATATCAATATAATAAATGGATTCAATATATACTATGTCAAAGTATAGTATATACAACATATAAAAGTGAATTGGTGCATAACAACAAAGAAGTCCCAATAGAATGTAAATTGAGATTAAATTCTTTATAAAGACCGTATCCTTATGTTAAGTATAAATCAATGAAATAATGTTTTGTGAAAAATATAAATAAACTCAATTGGATTGGTTATTAAGTGTAAATCAGTTAGAGTACATTCACACATATTCTTGTAGAAAACAACACTAACGGCATGTATGTTTAACTCAATGAATGGAAATTGAGTAAAGATTACTCTTATCAAGTTCATATCGATGACTTGAGAATTTATAAATGAGTTGATTTTTTTGTATCAAGAGTATATCCGCACATATGGGAGTGTAAATTACTACATAAATAAAAAAATAGTGATTTCACACATAATCTTGGAGTAAAATAATCAATAAAGTTTGTGTAAATCCCAATGAGTGGAAAATGAAATTAGAAATTCCCTTACCAATTTAGTAACATATGAAAAATACAATGCATGAATGAATGATTATACAATGAAGTTGAAAATATCCAGAAATTAATTTATATTACACAAATAATACAATCATGGGCAGTACATACACCATACAAAAGGAAATAATCGAATATATATCATGAATCGCACGCGAATAAAAAGTTAGATGAAAACCCCTTACCTTGTACTTTTCCTTAGTAGAGGGTAGGTTATCGTCTTTTATAATGGTTGAATAATTTTTATGAAACTATAAAATAACCAAATACATAAATATTATATAATATATGATCTTTTAATATTGCTTTGCTAATGATATTTTAGTAGTATCATTATTTTGGGTGTTAACTGTTTAGTTTTCCTTTATATGTTTTGTTATGTAAGTCATGATTTTTTTGTATAGGATGTATTTGATTCATATACATGATGATATAATGTTCCTAAAAATTATTTTTAATCATCAAATTAAAATTATACTTTAATGGGTATGATGGGGAACAAAATATCATCACCTCATGGAGATGGTAAGCCGTACGTACACACGAGTGAAAATATCATACTATTAGTGGACAAATAATATGTAATTGGATGGTATATTATATATACAGAATCACTAAATTGTTATATTTATTATTAACATTAGTTATTCTCATTATTATACCGATCCAAATAATGAAGTATTGAATAACAAACTACACCACGATGTGGAGATGGTAATTCGTACATACAAACATATGGTGACATTATCATTTATAGAATGGATAGAATAATTAATATGGTTGGACCATATTTATAATAACATCACATTATATAGAAGTTATTGGAGTTAATTATTTTTTTATGGAAACGACAATGATAGAGGATGTGTATGATGAAAAGAACTTTGAAAGAGGTGGTGAAATTATTACCTATTTTTCAGGTTCTTCCTTTCGATTTGATCAAAAGGTCCCCATAGTTTGGATTTATGATAAAATTAAGTACTCTAGGATAATTTGAGGGTAGTTTCTAGGATATTTTATTTGAGGTTGGAAGAGCCAAATGGCTTTGGAGTTGTGATTTTCAGAGAAAAGGATGTGCCCTTTTATAAGAGATGTGTGGGTCACTTTAGGAAATGATTGAAATATTATTTTATTATAAAATTATTTTCGGGTTATAATGGCCCCAAATAGATTTATGTAAAGGGTAAGGTTTTTATGGGTCGAAATTAGATCAAATTATATGTCTTAGACACGTTTATGGACCATTTTCACCTTATCGTTTAGATTTAATTCTTAGTTAAATAGGTTAACTTTTACCTTGTCTTCTTGTATTTTTATATTCCATGGTTTATAAACATACTATAAAATACCAAGAAAACCTCAAGTGGTTATTTAATGACATATCTATCATTATATAATCCTTTTGTATGAAGCTTATATATTTATTAATATTATATCATTTAATAATATAGAATAGTTTTAAATACTCATTTATGTCTATTTTGACACAATATAGTATTTGGTTTTTGTGAAAGTCAAAAAAACTTTATTATTTCAAGAAAAATATTAAAGCAACCCTAAAATGTATTGTTAACCAATAAAATTCGTGTAATGAATCAAAAGTCAACATTTACATTAATTTTTATATTTATAATATGAATTATTTTAATCTATCATTAATAAAGTAAGTATTGCATCATCATTGTATCATAAATAAATTTAATTTTTTAATCTCTAAAAATTATAAATAAAATACCATGGTGTAGGAAATATTTTTAGATTTATAATGAATATTTATAGTCTAATTTTTCTTATGTATAACCCTATATTAAAAATGGTTTAGTTATTAAACATGGAATTTAAAACTTTTAACTATTTTTTAAATAAAATAATAATAACTATCCTAATCGAATCCAAGTGGATCATAATGACCATATTTTATTCCTTAGGTTGATTTTGGTCTAAATACATTTATCCAATTTGTGGATCATAATGACCATATTTTATTCCTTAGGTTGATTTTGGTCTAAATACATTTATCCAATTGAATTAATACATGTGTTAGGGTAATTATAATATCATTTTTACCTTTAATTACCCTATTTACTTTTAACGATGGTAAATAAAATTAAAAAGTTATTATTCACCAAAAAATATTATCATCTTTTTGAACCAAATTTTTCATACTTATTTCAACTTTGTATCTCAGGTTTTTGAAATTCAATTCACAAAGGTGGTAAAATTATGTTTTATGAAAACTTGAAAATGTGCCTTGAAGGTGAGTAAAAGATGTTAAAAAGTTATATAAAATTATATATATATATAATATTCATATAAAATGACTTCAATTAATTATATAGGACTAATATATGTATTATGTATCTATTTTTAATTACAAATAAATTTAAAATAAAAATAATTATATAAATAAAAATTCGGCTTTAAACAATAACATAGGGTTTTCACTATTCATCAAAAATGGATTGTTTTTAGAAAAATACCAAAAAATTCCAAAAAATATAATTTTGATATTCCAATTTCCAAAATTATGTCTATATTACCAAATTGAAAATATTGAATTTTTATTAATTAATTTAAAAATATATTCCCGTGGTCAAAACCAGAAAGTTGGTTTTTGAGAAGTAAAAACTATCAGAAGATTTATATGTGTTTATGTCCAATATTAATATAAAATTGCTTCCAATGACCAAAATTCGATTAAATGATAAAAAATATATTCTAATTATACTTCACAACATTCAAAATTATAATTTATCCCTAAAAAGTATTTGGAATATTTTTTTTTTCAATTACAAATTATTATTTTCAATATTAATCAAAATATGAATGTTATCAAAAAATCCCCAAAAATTTATCCATAATAAATTTCTATGTCCCAATTCTAAAGGAGATGATTATTTTGTATAATTTAATATATAAAAGTTTCAAATATTGTATTTAAAAAGGCTCTCCAATAAAATGATGTTAAATTGTATTTTTTGAAAAATACTTCTTTTATTTGAAAAATTAAATATGTTCTTATATTATGTTTAAGAAATAAAAAATAAGGACGTTAAAATTATATGGAGTATATGAAATTCAAAATTCAGTTAATACTATTCATAACTGTATTTTTGAATAGCTACTTTCTTAAGTCGTGGTTCGCTCGAACTTGGGGTTCGTGTAGCACACGCTATTGAATTACTTTAATAATAATTACTTACAATTAATTCTTGAGGGGTTACAAACCAAATGTTTTTGAATTCATGATTTATGATGTTTAACCCATTCCTTTACATTAGATATTTTATGTTTAAGTTTCACATATGATTATATGTGGCATGCCAGATAATATAAATGTCATGATGTGATGGGTGAGCTCATAATTATATAGCACTATATGAATGTTATGATGTGAAGAGTGCATCAGTGCTTCAATGCATAGGGTAAAGTGATGAATCTAATAATGTGAAATGATGTGTGAATATGATGGTATCTTTTTTCACAACTATGTGTTGTAGTTAACCACTAAGACATGATGTTTCATTATTAAGCATAACCCCATTTCAAGTCTCTTATTAATGCTTCCTCTTATGATCCATTGCCTATGTTATGATTGTGCTCACCCCATGATATATTGTTTTTATATAACCGCTTACTGGGATTTTAGATCCCCACTTATTTATGTATAACCTTGGGTGACTAAATATTCTAAGGAGAGGTCATGTGCCAATAAGAATATAGAGAATAAGGAATTAGATAAATGATTATGATTGATGTTGTAAATGTAATGTTTGGTCCTAGTTTTCCTAGGACGCTAAACCTCTTGATCCTTGTGGTGTAATAAATTTATGTTTTTTATCTTTATAATGATGTAATAGTAATGTAAGAAATAAATGGGTCACTACAGTTGGTATCAGAGGTAAGGTTAGGATAATTTGGTAATTATGATTAGTAAACCCTAGAGAAAACCTCTAGAATGAGACTAAGTACAAATATGCACACAAGAATATTTACATAGGGATCCCATAAGTTTTGATTTTAGTGTAAATTATACAAATGAAAAAGTTATTCATGACTTCATGACATATTTTTTTTATAACCGTTTTTATTTTAGAAAATCGTTGGAAGTAGGTGAAACCAGGCAAAAAAACCATGAAAGGTCTAATGCAACAAATGCCTGAATGAAATCCCCAATGATTTGGGAGGTGGAGTTGAAAACATCATGGTGATTATTACCCAACTCACCTAGGTTATGAAAAACTACCAGAATAACAAGGAGCATCCTTGTTTTCCTAAGAGGGAGAAGTTGGCTATCGAGTGTTTTATGTAGAAATGACCACCGATGTTTAGTCGATCTTCTAATACCATAGTTGAGGAATAGTGGGTCAACACTATGTAGATGATCTTTTTTGTGCTCCACTTTTCTCAGACAGAAATGACGACTCTAGGTGTTTATCATCTAGATGAAGAGACTGATCAATGGTGGGCTTTGATTAAGAACACCAAGCCAAGAAATGAAATTGAAGAGATGGAAATGGAAGGCTTTTGAATCATGTTTCCAAAAAAGTATTTCCCATGAAATTTTCATACAAATATGGGGAGAGAATTCATAGAGCTCGAGAATATGGAAGTAGAATCTGTCATGACCTATGAAGTTAATTTCAAAAGTCTTGCAAGGTATTCTTCATGTTTTGTTATCAAAAATGACAACAAAATTGATAGATTCCTTAGTGGATTAAAACCACACCTTTGAATGGATCTTGAAATTTGAGACTTTGGGAGTTATGAATAAGTACTTCGATGTGTTCTCAATGTGGAGATTGAGTTTGGAGAATTGTCCCAGGGCTACGTTCATAAGAAATGAATGATGGATTTTCAAGCCAGAGAATTTAATGATCTTGGTTGGAAGAAAACTCAATGATCCACATTCCAATAATGTGGGAAGTTTCATCATTCGAAACGCCTTAAAGGGACAGAGAAATGCTTCAAGTGTTGGAAATAAGGCCACTAAACTCAAGAATGTTGAAAAGATATGAGGAGGAAGGAGAATGTGGTCCAAGAAATGGGAGAACCACCCAAGGTCTAGTGCTACAACTATAGGGAGAAAGGTCTCTATGCATGCCAATTCCCTAAACCATGAGTCCTCGAGAGTAATCAGTGCCACCAGCCACAAAATCCAAAAGAAAAATGGGATGCATTATGCCATCAATACATCATAAGTGGACCAAGATAATGAATTCATACACAGTAAACTTCCTATTCAAACATGAATGGATAATGTCTTATTTAATTCTAGTTCTATGCATTCCTTTATATCTGAAATGTTTTTTTGGAACTATATAATTGAAGTCCCGAAACCTTGAAGTAGGTATATCCATAAAAACACCATGTTGTGATATCATTGAAACCCAAGTGTTTCACTCTTATTATATTTGCATATGTAGGAATATTATTACAAGGAATATCATAATACATCCCTTAGTGGAATTCAACAATTTAATGGGAATGTATTATCTCTTGTTATACAGAGCAGATATCAACTGATGAGAAAAGGAAATATCTTTTCATATTTTGAACCATCCCATTATCCTATAAAAATAAATATATGATCACGAATCTACATTGAAATTTATTTCGACTGTGTGGGTATTAATTCCCTATGAAGGGACATTCTTCTCTCAAATGGTTGAGTTAATGGAAATTCCCAACCTTTGGGAAATTCCCATTATGAGGGAATACAATGACGTATTTCTTAAAGAGTTACCAGACATCCCCCAGAATGTGAGGTATATTTCACAATACAACTCATACATAGAGATACTCCTATATCAATGTGTCCCCAAAGAATTGATCCTATCGAACAGGAGTATTTATAGAAGCTTCTGCAAGAGAATATGGAAAAATGGTTCATATGCTCTAGTGCATCACCTTGGGGCGTGCCAGTGCACTTTGTGATAAAGAAGGATGGAACAATGCGGCTATGTATCGATTATCAAGAACTCATCAAGATCACCATAAAGAAAAAGTATCCTCTTCCAAGGATTGAATACATGTCCAATCAGTTAACAGTATCTCAATACTTCTCAAAGAAGTACCATCTTTTCGGATATCATCAGCTAAAGGTGAAGACGGATGATATTATGCAAACTAACTTCCATACAATGTATGGGAACAATGTGTTTATGATGATTAACTTTAGACTTACTAATTCCCACTTAAAGTTTCATGGATTTTATGAATAGAGTCTTCAGACATTACCTCAAAAAATTTGTTGTAGTGTTTATTGATGATATTCTCATATACTCCCAGTGTAAGGAGGAACATGAATAACATCTAAGACTTGTCATGAAAACCTTGAGAATGGAGAAGTTGTATGCCACGTTCCAGAAGTGTGAATTTTGTATGAAGCAAGTCATGTTCTTGGGACATGTGATCACATGTGGGGGATTTTTTGTGGACCCTTAAGAAAGGCAATTGAAGAATGGACGAAGCCCTCTAATGTCATAAAAACCATAGTTTTCATGGTTTAGATGGGTACTACTGACATTTTGTGAGAAATTTCTTACAATTTAAGAGCTCTATAGATAAGATAATAAGGAAAGGGTTAATGTATGTCTGGATGGAAGAATGTGAGGTTAGATTCAATGAGCTAAAGTTAAGGCTAATCATTGCACTTGTAATCACACTACCGAAAAGAGGAAATTTTTTTGGGATACACATTGATGAATAAATTAAAGTCTTGGGTTGTGTACTCATGAAAAATGATAATGTGATAGCCTACGCATCTCGGTAGCTGAAGATACAAGATAAAAACTAACTAAATAAGGATCTATAGTTTGAAGATGTTACTTTTCCATGAAAATATGATGGCACTACTTTTATTGTGAGATGTGAGACATATACAAAAACTACAAGAGCCAAATGTTTATATTACCAAAAATGGAACTCAACATGCATCAAAGGAGATGGTTATATCTAATCAAGGACAACAATTTCTCTCTTCACTTTCATCATGGAAATATGAAAAAGGTAACTGATGCTCTAAGTAGAAAAGAACCTGTTACTCTATCCATGTTACGAATTGAGAAAGGCACTATTTATTTGATATACAAAGGATGGATTTGGAAATCATAATGTAAGGGGATACATAGTACCTTTTCAAAATTATTGTACAACCATCAATCCAAGAGATGATTAAGGAGGCACAATGGGATGACGTGAAGTTACAAAAAATGAGAATACAGTAAGGGAAGGGAAGCTATAGGAGTTACCTATGGACAATGATTGTGTGATTCAGTTTGGAACATGTATTTTTTTATGTTCATCAACCATGATAACGAGGGATCTATTAGAAAATGCACATTTTTTCAACATTCTCTATCCATCATGGTATCACCAATATGTACCAAGATCTCTGAGAACACTTCTGGTGGGATAACGTGAAGAAGGAGATTATGGAATATATATCAAGGTGCATGGTATGTCTATAAGTTAAAACATAGAGATAAATGTCAAAACGGATGATGAAACAATTTCTCATTCTCATGTCGAAATGGGAGAATGTCAAATATGGACTTTGTCAAGGGTCTCCTGAAGACGTGAAAGGGAAATAATGTGATATGGGTTGTGGTTGACCGACTCACCATGACATCCCATTTTATCACTATTTGGGAAGATCATTCAATTGAAAAACATACAAAGATATATGTGAAGTAAGTGGTGAGACTGAATGGTGTTCCACGATTAATTGTCTCTAACTGTGATCCATGGTTCACATCTAAATTCTGGAGGATCCGTTAACATGCTTTGAGTACTGAATGAAATTTCAACATGACCTATCACCCCCAAAACTAATGGCCAATAAAAAATGACTCTTCATATGCATGATTACATGATTAGAGCCTGCTCTTAAGAATTCAATGGTGGATGGGATCAACACCTACTATTGGTTGAGATCTCATACAACAATAGATTCAACTCAAGTATTTAGACATATCCAGAGGAAGCTCTGTATTTAAAGCTATATAGAACTCCAACCTGTTTGGATGAAGTTTGGGAAGGAAATATACTTGGACCTGATCTTGTACAAAATATGATAGAGAAGGTTCGAGTCATCCAGAAACATATCAAAGATTCTTAGAGTTAGTAAAATAGCTTTTCTAACAACTATCAATGGGACTTGGAGTTCGATGTTGGATATAAATCCATCCTTTGAATGTCAACATGGAAGAGAGTCATGCATTTGGAATGAAAGGGAATCTATTCCCAAGGTACATTGACACATTTGACTTCCATGACCTCGTAAGATCTGTGTCCTATCAGCTTGAACTTCCACTAAATATGGCTCAAGTTCTCGATGTCTCTCACGCATCACTCTTGAGGAAGTAAATACCAGATCCCTCACTTGTACTGAACACAGAGGTGGTACAACTGGAAGATTATCTACCTTATGAGGAGAAGCTAGTGAATATTATAGACTAGAGTGATAAGGTTATACGCAACAAGAAAACCCACCTTATCAAAGTGTCGTGGATGAACAATAATTTTTAAGAAGCAACTTGGGAACTAGAAGAAGATATGATGGAGAAGTACCCTCACTTGTTTATGTAAAACAATATTTCAAGGGTGAAATTTCATAAGGGGGGAAGAATGTAACAGACCAACATTTTATCAATGGAATTACATTATTATAATTATTCCTTATAGTATAATAACACTAGGAATCACAATAACATAACTTGATACTAAATAATATGTGACCATCAAACATAATATTTTCACTTTTATGTACTAAATTTTTAAAATTTGACATACACTGTTGCGATTTGTAAGATGTTTGGAGTCCGATAGGACAAAAATAATTTTTGATGAATAGTAAAATACCCTTATGAATAGTAACCAACCATTATGAATATCAATATAACCCTTATTAATGGTAAAGCATCAAAAATAATAGTAACCTTACCCATGAATGATTAAAAAATTTAGGAATCTTATAAGTTACAATTTGACCATAGTAAAAGTATTAGTATTTCTGTAAGTTATAAGTAAATAATTATAAATAATTATTTAATTTATAAGAAAAATTATTTTTCTAAAATGTATTCATAAATTAATAATTCTATGTCATCTGGTTTTAAGATAATTTTAGAAGACCTTATTTAATTTTTGAAGGCATCATAAATTCAGTTTTAAATTTTTAGACGTTATTTTCAATTAAATTATGATTATAATTAAAAAATAAAATATTCATATTTAGAGAATTATTTTTGAAAAATGTAATTAATTTTTTTATTCTACTCATTATAAAATGGTTAGAGATATTTTTTTGGTATTTTTTCAAAATTACATTAATTTTCAGGTGTATAGTAAAAATTCAGTTTTTCACATAGCTGGTATATCCTAAATTGAATCATTCATGATTTAATGATGACATAAACTTTATAGAACATTATAATCGTCTATTTTATATTCAATTTCATAATGGGTCCAATAAAATACAAAAAAAATCAATTTTCAAACCTTAAAATAAATTTCAAAAACCATAAGTGAAAAAGTGATTCCCTAAAATATCATTTTCTCTCTCTTTTCACTTTTATTTTAATAAATTATGAATTAGAATTATAAATAATATTTAAATCCTAATAAGAATTAAATTATATGAATATATGATTTATGATGTTAGAAATATATTATTACACATCTAAAATTTGATATATTATTTTATTTACTATTTTTTCTAAAACACCCCCTCCTCATGTATAAATAACCCCTCTCCCTCCCCTTGATAACCCACACCTCTCAAGCTTCAGTAAATTTCTAAAATCTGTCCAAAAATATCCCTAAGACCCTCTTACACATCCATGAGCTTTGTGTATCATCAAAAGATCATGCGTCGGTTCCTTAAGGAGGATCTCAATAGGAGAATTCAAGAGATAATTCATCTCTCTCTCTTTTCCTTTAATTTCCCTTCAATTTCATGTTTTTCTTAATCTCTTTGCACCTATCCACATACACATGGTATAGTACCTCTGTTATCCCACATGTAATGGAATTTTATGATTCTAATGGGATAATATATCATCCAACCCCCCTTATCCTCTTCTTTTTAATTTTAGAATGGAAAACGTTGTTCGTGTGGTGTTAATTTATCACCTTCAAGAACGACTTGTTTTGATATTACATACCACCTTTATATCTATTAATGAAAAAAATTTATGATTGAATAAGATTATGTTATATGTAATATATCCAATTTAGTGTTATAAAACTAAATTATGTAAATATTACTAAATGATTAAACAAAACATGTTTATTGTGGTCGAAAAACTACCAGAATTAACCCAAATGATCATTATTAAATTATTAACTAATGATTCCTCCACATCGTATATAACATAATTCATTATAAGATCATTTAACTCATGGAAAATCTATAATATCATTTAATATCAGTTTTTTATGTTTATACATGTTCTAAATGAACATTGATTTATGAATAAAAGTGAACCACCTAAGAAATTCATAAAAACAAACATTCTTTAAAAAATATATTTAAACTCTCTAACTAATAAAAGGGTGAAAAAATAACATAATGAAACCATAATATACAATATTAATGTACCCAAAGTTATTTAATTTCTAATTAATGAATCTAATGTTGTTATACATGATATTAAAGTAAATAATGTGTTTGGATTCAAGGTAAGGGGAAATTCTCAAACCCAACTTTCTTTATTCAGGTTCTCCATATTTCAATCCATTTTTTGTATGGTCACTCAATAAAAATTATTTTTTCATCATTATTTTAACTTTTACTGTATATACATGTTCTATAAATGAATTTATGAAAAAACCCAATGTTTTCAAAAAGAACTCTTCTTTCAAATAAACACACCATTTTTGACTTCTTGAATATTGTTTGACTCATCACTCAGGGTTGATGGTTCTTTGCCAAGAATGAAATTAAATCTATATTTTGGTGACCAAAAGATTGTGAATGCATGATTTATGTTGTGTAACCCTTTTTTCCGTGGGTTATTTTAGGTTCATGTCTAGCATATGATTCTATGTGGCATGCCTGATAATGTAAATGTTATTATATGATGAGTGCACCCGGAATTATATAGTGGAATGTGAATGTTATGATGTGATGGGTGCACCTGAAATTATACAAAACTCCAATGCATTGGGTAAAGTGATTAATCTCATTAGTTAATGTGAAATTATGTTTGAAAATTATTCTATATTTGTTCACAACTATGTGTGGTAGTTAACCACTAAGACATGATGTTTCATTTTTATGAATTTCCACATTTCAAGTCTCTTATTCATGATTCCTCTCATGATCTATTTCCTATGTTATGATTGTGATCACCCCTTTCTATATTGTTGTTATTTATCATCTTACTTGGCTTTTGGCTCACCCATTTTAGATTTTTATCCTCACGTGACTATATGTACTATTGAGTGATCAAGTGCCAATAAGGAGCTATATTAGAAGTAATTAGACAAATGTTTATGCTTGATGTTTTAAATGTTATGTTTAGACCTATTTTTCCCATGATACTAAACCATTGGATCCTCATGGTGTAATAATATTATATTTTTTATCTATATAATGATTTAATAGTAATGTATGAAAAGGATGGGTCACTATATACCTAGTTGCCTCACCACAACCAAACCAAGACCAACCATCCCCCAAGGGTCCATGCCACATCCCTGTTACAAAACTGAAAAAAATATCAACATAACATGAAATAAAAATCATTAAATTGATTTCAAAATTAATAGGAAACATTAAATTTATCCACTACATGACATAAATTTACAAAAAACGATGTAAAATTATAGGAGGGAATTGTATTCGGACATCCTCTCCTAAGGTTTTATGAAAGAATCATAAAATTTGTATGATTTCACAATTTTCTGGTGAAATATCTACAAATAACTAGATAAAATAAATTCCAAATCATCATTAATGATGTAGATAATATAAAAAGGGTAGTATTCTGTACATTGATCAGCCAATGAAAATTCCAAGGAACACCACCTTAAATCAAGGGGGAAAGGAGGAGGGAACGAGGTACTCTTACTTTGAATGCAACAAGGGATAATGATATGGGATAATAACATTCTAAAAAAAGAGGGGGGATATTAATTTACCCTTAAAATAGATAACTTTCTAGATAGTGACCGCCTTTTGATTATAGGTTCCAATGGAAAAGCTATAGGATGATAGGCAGTAGCTGGTAGTAACACCTGCTACTACCAAATGCCATCGATGATTCAATGGTGCATGCTAGCTAGATAATGATTTGTAAGAGTTTTAGCTACTATAACGCCCAAATCCTCCCATAAATATCCTACAATCCCCCAGTACACCTCATGATCTTTATTAATCATCTAAAAAACATTATTTAAGGTATTGAATCCATCATAATTATATTATGAATTATGGTAATCATATTTCCCATCCACCAAACTCAAAAAAATACATTTCAATTTACATGACCTGTACGGACATTGGGTATTATACAATCAAAGAATTTATACTATGTAAACATAAGAAAAAATAACAAAACTAAAAAATATGTACATTAATTAACTTACTATCCTTTCTTATCATAAATTTACCATTCTTCTTCATCATGATGTGAATTCCATTATTTTTTCACATTATTCTCAGCAACCTCAAATATACTTACCTGAAAATAATAGAAACTTTTAAGAAAAAAATTAAGTGACACATCACATAATACTGACCATATTATAGAACCTAAAAATGGGAAAACTCCATCTACCCAACCTGATACCCACTATAAAAATCATTACCTCTCTTAACCACTATTTTACCAAAACACAAAAACAAAATAATAATAATATAAAACCAAAATTAAACTAATCCCATCAAAGGAAATAATCCCCAACATCAAACCCAATGTGAGAAATATAAAAAATCCTTCAGAAATTCGAAATTACCTCATAATATCTTGAATACAAGACAATCAAATTACCCCACCAATAGTAGAATAACAAGTCAAAAATTCAAAAAAATAAATAAAATAATATTAAAGAATAAATAAAATAAAAAAATAGAATGGTTACAATGAGATATATTATAATAGAACACAACAAGTCAATGAATAATATAATTTTAGGTGATATGAGTGAATTCTTGGATTTCTCAACCTCAGTCTAAAGTTCAAGTCACTATTAAAGACAACCAAAAATTCTTCTCCATGATAGTCAATCAATAACTACCTTAATCGAATATTCAAAATAAGTCAATATGATATGAAATTAAAAATACCACTCGAAGCACCCAAGGGTCAATAAGGGACCACCCTAGAGCTTCCCAAGGTCATAAAATGTTCTGAAGAAGTATGATAATCAAAAGAAGGGGATAAATTTACAATTTTAGGAACCCATACTCAAAAAATAGTATCCAAAGTATTATGAGATGGTAGTGTTTGTAAAATAATATTTAAACACAACAAATCATTGAAATGGAAACTCCAAAAAAATATTATCACTTGTTTCACTAATTTTATTAGGATCTTATCAGGACCATGATATAACCTATATAATCATGATTTTTTCTCCTTAAAATTGTACTTAGAGCCACCACTATTAAATAGACTACCATGGACTAACCAATTACATAAATCCTCCCTGAAAATTAGATGATAAAATGATTTATATATCAGGAAATAATACTCAATGATCCCTAAATCATGCATTACCCCCTATGGAAGACAACGACTAACAAAAATCATAAACAAAAAAATAAATACCAAAATTTTATCTCCCATGGTATAAATAAAATACCATTACATAAAAATTTATTAAAATATATAGAGTAATACACAAATTCGTTACTATAGAAAACTACCAATCAATCATGAAAAAAACATACCAAACTTACCCCATTACGACCACAACATAGTGGGGTCACAACAATGATCATTTTCCCATATAAAAAACAAAAAAATCACCATTTGATCTTTGAACCACTTATAAACACACCCTTATCACCTCATACACCCAAAAAACAATATATAAAGGAATAGTAAAAACTATGTCACTACATTACATATCTATAAAATGATTCTCATCCTAACGAATTATAACAAAAACAAAATATATGGAAATCATTAAAAACTAGTACTATAGAGGATACCACTTATATAGGAGGAACACACCCCTATAATACAATTCTAACCCCATGAAAATACTATCCACCAAAAGAATCACCCACAAATCATACACCATAACTAAATATAAGGTCAACACCATGTCTTATGAACTAAAATCCCACATTCCATGTAGGATAATTTTTAAATAAAAACATCTCTAGTTGAATTATCAACATAATAGTGTAAAATATAGAGACCATGAACCACACCAAATCAGAACTGAATGTCTCAAAAAAATTTATTCCTCACACTAAAACAAAACTAAAAATTATTAAAAAGTTATCAATCATTTTTTATAATAATTTTAAAAATTTATTAAATAATAAAACCACCTCCACTTTATTCATAAAAAAATATTGGTATGTAGTAAAAAACTATTTTCCGTTAAAAATTATTTATAAAAAATCAATTCATACTTCCAAATACAATATATTAATCTAAAACTATATCAAATTGAAAACTCAAAATAAATTTTTGGTTACTCTCAAATTGAAAATAGTTTATGAACCCAAGTCACTTGTTAGTACACAAGATTACATCTAACATCCCATATATGGAAAAGAATCGTGATGAAACATAATATATTCATACTATCGATTCCCAACCACATTGAAATATAAATAAATTGACTATTTTGATAGAGGAAACATCAAACTAGTTAGACGTAGGAGCCATATTTGAACTATTAAATATTACCTTACTATTTTTTTATAGTAAACATGAGACTCACATTTTAGATAATTAACCATAACCATATTGTCAACCTAATAAGAAAATCAACCAAACCCTAAAATCATGGATAAGAATCCCTAAATAAACTATTCATAACATCTCACCTTATATCAATACATCAATTATACAGGTTCAATAGTTCACTTAATTGTTAGACATAAAGTGGTATTCACACATAATTCTCTATCCTCATCACCAAAATAGAAACCATGATAAATGATAAATTAAAACATTAAAAAAATACCCAAATCAATTCATGATATATTATGAATATTTTTTCTTAATAATCTATTTTATGCAGTTATCAAAAAATAAATGCGAAACAAAATTATTCATGAAATACTCAAGAAACTCTTCCCAAAATATCTTATATGGGTTTCCACACTCCATAATCCACATAATTATAGACACCTTCAAAAACAAACCAATGAATAAGGTAATTAATAATAGATATATATTATTCACCAATTCATAGGAAACATCGATCTTCCCTAACCAATCCTCGTCCTAATGATTGACTGATCCACTGAGAGACTTTGATACTCTTTATTTCTAAAACTCCAGTAGCACTCTATTATATAATTCCCATTTACTCTTCTATCAATAATCATCTTTTTAATTCATTAGATACATGTATTTATCCGAAAAGAAAAATGTTAGAGTAAGTATTTTAGATCACATTAACATTATATAAAATAAAAAGTTCTCAAAGGAAAATACATCCACTATTTAAACACACTATTACTCTTCTCTTCCAACCGATCCTCCCAACAATTTATTTCAACATAAACGACATCATAAACTCCTAACATCACAAATAGACATATCATACACCATAATAAAACATTAAACACAATACCCATTCCTCCATATCAACCACATATACCACACAAAAAAACATGATAGAGTTAAATAATATTATTTTAAAAGAAATAATAAATCACTTCATGTCAATATTTAACACAATATAACAAAGTATTCACACATAAATCTTGTTAATTTTATATTATTTATTCTTAAAATTCATAAAAAAACCTTTTACCCAAAACCCATTTTATAAATTATACAAAATCACTTTGTGAAGAAAACATAGAGATCAGTAAAATATGTTACTAATAAATCAGACCAGTAATTAAAAAACATGGAAACAAGAACCAAATAACAAATCATATTATACAAAAACAATCATTAATAATTACCTAAATCAATTTATGAGATTCTTATGTGTGTGAAATAATATAATTATACTCATATTGCTTATAAATTTTAGGTGAACATGACTCTTGAATCCTATTAACTATTTTATAAAAAATATTTTATAATAATTTTAAATTATAAATATGGAATTTAAGATGATACATATTCATGATTCTAGAGTATAATTTTCAAACCAACAAATAATTTACATTACCATGAACAATATATATATAAATTACATATCAATTTCAAATCATTATAGAATGAGTGATAAAAATAATGTGAACATATAATGATTAACAGAATGTCAATAATAACTCATGTAATATGGTAACCAAAATCAATATTTAACATGAGATGTATTTCAACAATATTTTATAATAAATAACCTTACAACCATAAACATCTTGTAATATTAAGAGTTCCATCCCTAATTTTTTTTGTATACGACACATCTATTCTTATTATAAACATGAATCATGAATAATTTCTGTGTCTTGAATGTTATGTATTTAAACATGGGAACATAATTGGATTCACATAATAGATAACAATAACAACTCAAAATTTATATCATGGTATTTTTTAAATAAAATTACAATCTATATTAAACATATCAAGTATCAAATAAACTATTTATAGGATTATCTTAACAGAAGGAATAATAGTTCATAATATAGAATATAATTTTTTTCTCTTATGTTGAAGATCCTTAAAATTACAATAATATATTAAATCATTAATGTTTCCACAAAACAAAAATATAATTTTAATACCAAGAAGGACTATAATATTTATAAATCATTATCAACAATAAAAATGTCTTGTAAATTCTTTAGTAATATATTAAATCATTACAACAAACTATACATATTAAAATTTTAAAATAATAATAATAATTTTCAATCATGTTTCCCAATTAATTTTAATTATCACCATTTAGCAAGCATCATACCACAAATAATAAAATCAAATTTATTACATGGAATAAAAAAATGTTAAGTAATTTCAATATCATGGATTACTAGAGGATAACCATTAAATAAACAAATAAAAATTACTTATAGTATTTTCATGTTTCTCCATGTTAAAATCATGTTAATTTATCTTACAAAACATGATTAATTAAACTGAAAGAGATCTGTAAAAAAATATCATAATGATTAAATAAAAATAATCCTAAAATAATTATCATAATTCTAAACATAAAACATTAATAATGATACATATACCTATCATAAATTATTTATTTGAAAAAATACAATTTAACTTAAACAATCTTAGTTTACTATCTACGACCTTGTGTTTGATCAGAAGGCTCCACTATATCTCAGTTTTTCTCCTTGGACTATATCACTTGTAAATTTATAATAACAATGTTTCCATACAAAATAATGAAATGATACCCATTTAGTAACTCCAAACTACATCATAAATATTAGAAAAATATATTATACAACTTTTTTATAGCTTGACCCCAATGCGACTTTTCCCAAATCATTAACTATATCTACAGTAGCCCTTAGAGAATACATATAATAAGCCATGGGTTTGAGACTACCATGGTTTTAATATCATAATATAGGATGAGTCAATATTATCAAACATAATAATTTTAAATGAAAACCACCAGTAAAAAACCAAGGCTTTCATAAATAAACAACTTCTATAACCCATAATGATTTTATATGTCAATATAATAAAAAACAAATAGAATAGAAATGAAATGAAGCCTATTAATACTCAGAAGAATCAACCATAATCCACATGATCTAACCAAACAACTTCTTCAACTATATATTTTAATAGACTATAAAAAATATCAAATACAACTGGGGGGATTACATGGAAGTATTCATTAGTATAATATTCTGAAATGAATTAGTTTCCATGTGAAATAATTATATAATAATAGAAATGTGTGAAATAAATAAAATAAAAACAAGAATCAAATGATAAATATATTATTATGACAAACCCAAACATTCCCATGTTCCCAAACCACTATTCACTCTTTCCCAATAAAAACAACCAAAATTCAACTACTAAATTATCAATACAAATCATGTAAACATTTAAACCACATTAAACACTAAAAAAAAGTTATTATAAAACCATAATTCATAGAAAATAAATTACATCAAATTAGATATTATTTGATCAAATTTATCAAAAACTTACATGATTTAAATATCAGAAAAAAATTATAAAAACAAAAAATGGTAAATATATTAATAAAACCTCAACCAACACTGATAATAATTAATTAAAAAAGGGATAATGAAAACCAATGCTGGTACTTCATAATATTTCATAAGTCATTCCAATTCATCACCGAGTTGTGATACATAGCAAGAAAACCATCACCAACTTATTATGAATGCATAAAAAACAATAATAAAACTATACAACCACTTCCATTATATAACCCATTCACAAATAAACCAAAAATTCACAAAAAAATGATTCATCTATTCATCATATTTCCCCTTAAACCACACTACCTAATAACCACATATACATCATCATCAAATAATATACTCATCACCACATAACCACAATCACATAACCACATAAAGACCCCATCATGTTTTCCCATTCAACACCATTAAACTATAATAACATAAATTTTCAACACCATAATATCTATAAAAATAGAACAATAGTAAAAAAAATTATCAAGGGTAAAAAATCACTTACTTGATCAAATAAATAAAAAATATGCATATTAAAATATTAATAACAAGTTCAATAACAAACCACATTGTTATGATTTTATGAACATGAAACTAATGGTTAACCACCCAATTAACTCGTCTAACTTATCTTTATCTATCCCTATGAACTTTTATACCCCACTAAGAGATACCAACAAGTTCTTCGCAATCTGAATTATATTTCAACAGACAAAAAACATCTCCATGTACTCATATTAATCAATAAAAAACAATAAATAAAGAAACAACCTTACACATATATCTATGATTTCACTTCTCAACCTTTCCTTATCATGAACTAACCCCTATTCATTGTCATCAGAAAAAACCTCTAAATTCCCCATTCTTTTTTTATAATATCATATATTCAAAATTGAAACACAATAATTAAAGCATTATGAGAATAAAAAAAATAAAACACCCTCTCACAAAGGAACAAACAAAAAACAGAACCAAACAATGGTAGAACCCTAACTACCCATAAATAAACTAATAACTGAATTATTTTTCATCTTTTACCATTCCTCTTCCTCAACACACAAACATAATAAAAATACATAACAAATCAGACGTAATGAATATTTCCAAAGAAAAACCTCCATAACATCTGACAAAAAAGAAAAATCAACCCTCCTTTAGTAATTATACAACAACACAAAACATCCCAAAGACCAAATTATCCAATAACTCCACAAATTATGGAAGAAGCCACGAAATAAAAAATAGATCCACGAACAAAAATCATTCTACAAGTAACCAATCGACCAAAATATAAATGTTATAAGGATAAATTTTAAAATAAAACCTATAATGTAAATGTAAAATATAATTTCAATTGATAGAAGAGAAGTATTGAAACCCCCTAACGTAATCTAATGTATATAATCGTTATCAATGAATCCAACCCAAAATAGGCCGACCAAACAGATCCAATCCAAAGGGTTCTATATGATCTCAAGAATTCCTCTGTACACCATAGATGATTCCAAATAGAAACGACATTTTTTGAAAAAGCAGATATGATGTTATATTCTCAGTATCACTGAAAGAATAAAAATAATAACCAAAACATCCATAAGATAATATAAAATCAGATTGAATTATTATGTAACTTACATAAAAATTATACCATAACAATAATTTACCCGCTGTATAAAAAATATAATTGTAGGTAATATATTAAAATAACCATAAGAGACAACTCAATTGGCTAATAATATATAATATAGGGATAAAAATAAAATAAAACGAAATGACACCAAAAAACTATCCTATTAACCACCTTGGAATAGTACCCAAAACCCATGACCCACTACATCCACCACATATAATTGGGAAATAACCCCAACCAACCTATCCACCATATGATTTTTTTGTGTACCAATAATCTTATACAGTTTTTACACATAAACTAATTATGTAACAACCAACTATGTTCATAATAAAAATAAATATTAATGGGTATTCATGTACTATATATAAATGAAAACATTAAACATCATACAGAATGAATGTTTCAGATAGAGGTTACTATACAATCCACTGTTATTCTCATATTAAAAATATTATTTATATTTCAAAAATATTTAGATTACGCCCATGATATAGAAACTATATGAAAAATAAACGTGTAATCACCACTTATAACACTCAAAAAGGAAAACAAATTATCACCATAATAATCCTTAGGGTGAGTACGATAATTCAATGTGAATGATATGTCAATATACTAACAATATTGGAGAGTAGAGTGTCTCCTATTTATCAGAACTTTATAAATAGTATGAATGATTAATCTCTATAGTAATCACAAGGGTGAATGAAACATCACCAATACACTAGAAATGGTGAAAGAAATATCAATCACTCATAACTATAATAATTGATATATCAATATTAATACTATACAAGGTGGATGATCCATAACTAAGCTCTTCAATAAAGGTGGATGAGGTACCACCAAACCAATAAAAAGGGTTGATGATATACCACCAACACTAATATATGGGTGGAAATATACCACCATAACAATTATTAAGTATAGATGATATACCAAAAGACCAAATAACAGGGGTGGACGATATACCATGATACTCATTATAATGTATGAATTATCTCCCACCAAACCAATACATGTGTGGATGATATATCACTAATACAATACAATATTTAATGATATAATATCTTATATCAAGTAAATGATATATAAGAATTTAATTGATAATATGATCAAGGAATCCACATTACATATTACATGTTTAACAATACATTATTAGCATCATTATCAAAATTTTATGATCTATCATCAATATACTTACTATGGTGTATGATACATCACTATACCAATAGATAATAGTGAATAATATACCACTAAATAAAAATATCATGGGTGAAAAATTATCACCATCTAAATAGTATATAGGTTAATCAGTTATCACTATATATATAAAAATAATCACCACATTAAAAAAACCATAGTGAATAACTCATCACCCTTGAAATGTTTTCACCTGAACCCCATATGACTCACTTGGTTACACATGACCATAATGTTTTACACCTAAAACAATTTCATTGTGACACATCGTCCCTAGTTACTTAGAGTCGGTGCATTGATACATATCATTGGCATGAAAAAAAAGATAAAATCCCGAAAGACCGATTATTTTAGTAGACTTGGAAACACTAGATATTTTCATAAGTCTAACATTACATCATAAAGTAAAAAACTAAAATAACATAGTATCGATATTACACACTCATATCCCCATCAGACTATCCCAGCAGGTCAGTCATAAAATATATCTTCACATCCTGGGAAAAATAAAACATTGAAAGGGGGGAGCTAAGATGCTCAGTAAGGAAAAAAATATAGAGGAAACTTTCATAAATAAGAATAAAAATTTAGGGCAATGTATAACTAAAACAAAATCATTTTAAACTTGAACATCAGCATAATATGGAAAAAATAAAATGAAGTAATTTCATTTACTTATTCACATGGATATTCTACTAGTCGAATAATCACATGCAATATCACTAACCACTTTCATATTGATGGAATGCATAATGCCAGAATATCATAAGCACATAGTCAAGGCCATGTTCCAAGACTAAAAATAAGTTTTTGTCAAGGCGTTGTTCCAAGAGACTAGTTTGTCCCATGATACCTACCGATGCATCATGGATGTATAGTGGGATCCACCTGTCACTTACTAATTCCAATGCATTCCTCATATGAAAATGTTTAAACATAACATAAATATTCGAATTAAAACTAGCATATGAAATGTCAATACTTTATCCATAAACCATGAATGGTATAAAAATAACACATCCACAGTAAAACATATCACAAAACCTACAATATTATATGAAAGTTTTGTATCATAAAAAATCAACCTAAATAAAAAATAATATCCAGTAAAGGATGTGGACATAGTTGAAAATGATGAGTAAATTTTTTTGAGAGAAATAAACTTTTTGTAAAATTATTTAAAAGTGACACATTTATAAACAAAGTAATTTAAAAGAGATTTTTTAATCATTGTGTTTCATACCACTTTGAATCCTTTGAAAAGAATTATCATCTAAAAACATTCATGTCCATATAAATAAATCCTTAAAATCAATTTGAAAACATGGACATTACTTAAAAATATTTTGAAAGATAAATCATTAAAACACTTAAAATTATGATCTTGATAAATATTACCTTTCATAAATCCTTAAAATATTCATTTTGAAATAATTTTTATGAAAAATGGACATGGATGTTAAAAATGTCCCAATTAATACTTAAACATAAACAATCTCGGATAATAATGGGATTGAGGAATTAACCCTTACAAATTTTGTAACATACAAAACATACACCCCATGAAAAAGGTATCATACAATTAATATGTAAATACCGATAAATTAATGTGTATTATACAAAGAATAGAATTATGGTCAGTACATACACCACACAAAATGTAATAGTGGCAATATGACATGAATCTCACGGGAATATGGAGTGATAGGAAAACCCCTTACCTTGTACTTTTCCTTAGTCGAGGGTAGTTTAACCTCTTTTATAATATTTAAATCATTTTTATTAAATTATACAGGAATAATATACAAAAATATGATATCATATATGATCTTTTAATATTTCTTCGTTAATAATATTTTAGTATTATCGTCGTTTCGGGTGTTCACTTACTCATTTTATTTTATATGTTTTGTTACATAAGCCATGTTTGTTATCCAAAGGTTGTATCTTATTAATTTCTACAATGATATCAAGTACTTAAACATTTTTTTAATAATAAAATGAGAATTATACTTGAATGGATACGATGGGGAATGAATCTCATCGCGTTTTTGGAGACGGTAGTCCGTACGTACGCACGAGCGACAATATCATTCTTTTGATATTAAAATAATATATAATTGGATAGTATATCATATATACAGAATAATCATAATGTTATATTTATTATTTACATAAATTACAGATCATTATCATACTCATCCAAATAATAATGTTTTGAATAACAATTACACCGCAACGTGGAGACGGTAAGCCATACGTACGCACGTATGGTGACATGTCATTCAAAGGATAGATAGAATTCTGAATATGGTTGTACCATACTTATAATAACATCACATTATATATATGATACTGTATTTATTATTTTAGAAAGTAAATAATGAAGAAATAAGAAGTTGAAGAAGAAAGGAACTTGAAAGAGGGTGGTGAAAACATTACCACTTCTTCGGGTTCTTCCTTTTGATTTGATCAAAATGGATCCTTAGGTCGGTTTTCTGATCAAAATAAATCCTCTAAGTTTAATTGAGGGACGTTTATAGGATAATTGGATATGGGTTGTATGAACCAAAAGGCTTTTAAGGAATGAATAATTGTTCATAAGTGGTGTCCTTTTATAAGGGGGAGGAGGTTCTCTTTAGGAAAATCTTAATGTAATAATTTATAATAAATTAATATTTGGTTTCTAATTGCTCCAAAGTAGATTATTAAAATTATAAGGTGGGGATGGGTCGAATTCCTTTCATGCAATATATTTTAGACAGGTTTGGGTCACTATATTAACCTTATCATTTATATTTTACTCTCAGTTAAATAGTTTGACATTTTCCATGTCACTTTGTATTTGTATATTATATGGTTAATAAACATAATATATACTTCCAAGAGGCCCCGAAGTGGTCCATTAATGATAAAACTATCATTATATAAGTCATTTGGCAGACCCTTATATTTTTAGGAATAGAATATGAATTAATAATATAATATTTGTTTTAAAACCTCTTTTATGTCAATTTTGACACTATTTAATAATTGATTTTTGATAAATTCTAATAAACATTATTAATTATATTAAAATTCATTTAAGAAATCCTAACAAGTAATATTAATCAATAAAATTCGTGGATGGCATCAAACCTTTAAAATTATATTTATTTTAATATTTATAATACAAATTATTTGAATCTTTCATTAATAAAGAAAATACTACATCATTATTGTTTCATAAATAAATTTAACTATTCAATGTCTAGAAATTATAAATAAAATAACATTATGTAGGAAATATTTTTATATTTCTAATTAATATTTATAGTCGAAAATATAACATACATAACCCTATGTAAAAATTGTTTTTCAAAATGATATATGTTTATGTCATTTTTGTATTTACTTTAACTTAATTAATATAAAGTGTCATTATCACTTTAAAGTGGATCCATGGTGTCCCCAAGTTGACCCAAAGATGCCCATGGTCAGGAAAGTATTATCCAATAGGTTTAGGAAAGTTTTAGTGTAATTTATTATTATTATAATATTATTTTTTACCCTTATTTACCGGATTTACCCTTTAACCACGGTAAATAAAATATTTACCGAAATAATTATTCAAAATGTCTAAAAATAAAAGATACCTATTTACACAATTTGGACCTCCTGATTCTAAATATGTAATACATTTTTCAAAATTCAAAACACATATGTGGAAGAAATTAATTTAAAATTAATTCCCGTTGTTAAAACAAAAAACGTGTTTTTATGAGATAATAACTATCAAAAGATTAACACTTGCATATGTTCAGTTTAAATCTGAAATTATGTCCAATGACCAATATTGGATTAAATGGTAAAAATATAATCAAAGTATACTCTAAAATCACTCAAATTCATAATTTATCAGTACTAATTATTTTGATTAAAAAAGATGTTTTTAATGAAAATTTAGTAATTTTCACTATTCATCAAAATATGAAAGTTATCCGAAAGGTACCAAAAAATTCACCTTAAGTTAATTTTAATATTACGAATCCGAAAATAAAGTCCATTTTGAATAATATAATGTATAAAATTTCAAAAAGTGGGTATTACTATTCATAATGGCTAGTTTGATTGGTTGTGGTGTGTGTTAGAACTTGATATTGTGTACAACACACGCTACTGTATTATTTAAAGAGAAGAGTATCATGGAATATTGGGGTGTTATATTCTCTCCTCCTTCAATAAATTGCGTCCTCGCAATTTGAAATTGTTTTTAGAAAATAAAAGGTTTAAAATAGAAAATACATGTGTGGAAAACCCATATTGGAAATAGGGTTAATAATATTTAGTTTTAATAAGTGGGAAAGGGAAATGAAAATGTCACCACCAAATCAGGGTTTCGAATAGTAGAACATTGGTGGAAATTATAGACACGTAATTAGAAGAAAGTCTTAAATATTTATGGGGAGTGATTGAGGTCATCAATCACACACAAGTGTAAAATTGAGGGCCTCAAAGCCATCAATCTATGATGATTTAAAATATCATCAGTTCAACAAAACATAAGGTATTAGGATAACACATTTTTTCTAATATCCCTTCCCTGAAGTTTAAGAATTAATTTCTTCATAGAATAAGAGAAATATTTATATATATATATATATATATATACTTGACAAGTAGAGTTTCATCCTTCACCTAATTTCTACCACAAACTCATCTTTCACTCCAAAAGACAATAGAACTCAAAAATATTATATTTATCCAAATCGTATAAGGTTCCAAATTTTAACACATACCATTAAAATGAAAAAAATATTTTGAAATAACTAGGGACTTCCTTTAGACAAGTGGTAGTTAATAAAGGTCTGTTGCACTATGGTTGTGGGTTCGATTCCTGCAGCTTTGTCCGACGCAACGGGTTATCGCCTGACTTGCAGGTTTTCCAATTCCTAAAACTACTGTATCATAATATTCCAAAAATTAATCATAAGAATTGTTTTAACCATAAAAAATACTACCCAAAGTTTAACTTAATCCACTCCAAACATTATAGTTATCCAAAGTACCTCTGTCCAGACTCTCTGTAAAAGGATTCTAAATTCCAAAGTCAATTTTCACATCAAATTACCTAGACAAAGTAAGTTTTATCTTATTTTCACATACTGAAAATATGATTAACTTCGTCATATTAAAACCTTAATGAAAAAAACAATTATTACACTACAATCCTTATATATATCACATTATTCCAATAACAATAATATAATCCTTGAGTCCAAAAACACAAATACATTAATTATTCCACTACAACTGTAGTAACAGTATAAGATGGGCCTTGATCCCTTGGACTTTTTTGAGGTATGTTTCCTTGGTTCTTAGGGAATTCATTTGAATAATTCCCCATTTCTCTATAATTATAGCATCAAATATTGACAGCCTCTTTCTTTCCCTTGCAATCACGAGACTAGTGACCTTTTTCTCCACATTTGTGACAAACTCTCATTCCTTTTAGGAAAGTACAGGGGTGTTTATTCCCATAATTATAAAATAATGGAAAATTCTTATATCCCTTTTCCCTTTATCTGTATCTTTATCTACAATTATCTTATTCTCTTGCATTTCTTTAAAGTCATAAGACTTAGAGAATTATATTTTTAGTTTGATAGCACATGAGACAATATCTTCATACAACGAGAAGGATTGTGAGACTAATGCTCGACAGAGAAACAGTTTTAACCAATCAAAGAAATGATCAATATTACTTCTTGGGTTACATATATAATCCACAGCATGCCGTGCTAACCTTGTAAAGTTAGAATCATACTTTTCAACATTCTGGTCCTCCTTTTGCCTCAGACTCAAAAATTGTCTTTCCATATCCACTCTATGGTCATGAGGAAAGTATTTTTCTAAGAAAATATCTTTAAACTCCCTCTATTCCTTATTTGATACTTCCTCGTCATTCTTTGTGTTTTGAATCAATGACCACCATTGATCAACATCTTCATTATGGCGGTAAACTGCCATGACAACTTTTTCCCTTTCGCTACACCCCATAGCATGGAATATTTTCCCTAATGAATTTATCTGTTGCTCAGCTACTAGTGGATTTGTACACCCATTTAATGTGGGTGGTTTTGGCATCATGAAGCGATCAAACATTGACCCTTTACGCTGCGGATGAGGGTGATCCATACGGGTAATGTTATTATTCCTAACCTGAGTAAGTTGTCCCAATATAGAGAAAAGAATATCAGCACCAGTTGTATCACCAGCTCCACTATAATTATCTTAAGTTGGAGGGAAATCCCTACATGGAGTGCGTGCATTGATACCGTTTCCATTCCTTCCACTGAGGGCCATTTCTAATCAATGGCATAAACTAGATCAGTTTATGAATCGAAATACATAATTCCAAACCTATAAATCAATTCACATAAATTGAACAGTTTATGGATATAATCCACAATCATAAAAATGTTTTCTTTGAAAAAGTATATACTCATAAACCCTTCATAATTGTTTGTAATGAAAATGATAATTATCCTAATAATATCCCCAGGGAGTGTCATAACCAAGAGTGTAGCAAGGCCTGTTGTAATGCACCAGTTCCCGTTCGAGTCTAGCTCAGTGTAGTGTTTTTAGGTTTTACCACTAGGTAAAAATTTTCCAGTTCCGCCTCTACCCGCTCGTATCCAAACAGGGATTTATTGCTTAGGAAACTCACAAAATATTTACAATACCAAAATTCTAGGAAGTTATTATATTCTAATCCTCAAAGTCCATCTTAGGTCTATGTTCTCTAATCAGCGTTTATCTAAATCTAGCTTCCAAGGTTTGTACTAAACATCCTCTGATACCAACTGTAATGCCCCGACCCCATTTACCCAGAGTCGGTGAATTATTACATAACATTGGCATGATCAAAAAAGATAAAATCGCGAAAGACAGATTGATTTGGTATCCTAGGAAATAGTAGATATATTCATAGGTCTTACATTACATCATAAAATGAAAAACTACAATAACATAGTCTCCATAGTCCACACTGATATCCCTATCAGACTATCCCTACAGGTCAGTTATAAGATATTTCTTGACATCCTGGAAAAAATAAAATGTAAAAATGGGTGAGCTGAGATGATTAGTAAGGAAAACAATATAGAGGAAACTTTCATAAATAAGCATAAACATTTAAGGCAATGTATAACTAAAAAAATCCTTTTAAACTTGAACTTCAGAATAATATGGAAAAAATAAAATGAAGTAATGCCACTTACTTATTCAAATGGATATTCTACTTGTCAAATAATCACATGCGATATCACAAACCACTTTCATAATGATGTAATTCAAAATGCCAGACTAACATAACCACATAGTCAAGGCCTTATGACAAGAATACAAATAAGATTTTTTCAAGGCCTTGTGACAAGACACTAGTTTGTCTCATGAGACCTACCAATGCATTGAGTAGCTATAGCTGGCTCCACCAGTCACTTACTAAGTCCAATGCATTCCTCATACGAAAAGTTTTAAACATAACATAAATATTCATATTAAAACTAGCATACGAAATGTCAATACTTTATCCATAAACCATGAATGGTATAAAAAGAACACATCCAGATTAAAACATATCACAAAACCTTCAATATTATATGGAAGTTTTGTATCATAATAAATCAACCCCAATAAAAAATAATATCCAGTAAAGGATGCTGACATAGTTGAAAATGATGAGTAAAACATTTTGAGAGAAATAACCTTTTTGTAAAATTATTTAAAAGTCACACATTTATAAATGAATTAATTTAAAAGAGATTTTTGAATCAAAGTGTCTCATAACATTTTGAAGCTTTTGAACAGAATTATCATTTCAAAACATTCATGTCCATATAAATAAATCCTTAAAATAATTTCAAAACATGGAAATTAATTAAAAATTTATAAAAAGATAAATCTTTAAAACATTTAATATTATGATCCCAATAAATATTACCATTAAAAAATCCTTAAAATATTCATTTTTAAATCATTTTTATGAAAAATGGACATGGATGATAATAATTCCCAGTAAATACTTACACATAAACAATCTTAGATAATAATGAGATTGAGGAATTAACCCTTACCAATTTGGTAACTTATGAAACATACACCCCATGGAAGTTTTATCATACAATGAATATGTAAATACACATAAATTAAAGTTTGTTACACAAATAATACAATTATGGGTAGTACATACACGACACAAAAGGTAATAGTGGCAATATGGCATGAATCTTACTGGAATAAGGAGTGAGATGAAAACCCATTACCTTGTACTTTTCCTTAGTAGAGGGTAGTATAACCTACTGTATAATAGTTAAATAATTGTTATTAAATTATACAAGAATAATAAACATAAATATGATATCATATATGATCTTTTAATATTGCATTGTTAATAATATTTTAGTATTATTGTTGTTTCGGGTGTTCACTTACTCATTTTATTTTATATGTTTTGTTACATAATACATGTTTGTTATCCATAGGTTTTATATTATTCATATCCCGAATTATATCAAGAACTTAATAATTATTTTTAATCATCAATTTAGAATTATACGTGAATGTATATGATGGGGAATGAATCTCATCACGTTCGTGGAGACGACAGTCCGTACGTACGCACGAAAAACAATACCATTTTTTTGATATTAAAATAATATATAATTTGATGGTATATCATATATACAGAATTCATTATAATGTTAAATTTATTATTTACTTCAATTACACATCATTATCAAACCCATCCAAATAATAATGTTTTGAATAACAATTACACCACGACATGGGGACCGTAACCCGTACGTACGCACGTACGGTAACATGTAATTCAAAGGATGGATAGAATACTGAATATGGTTGTACCATATTTATAATAACAACAAAGTATATAGAAGATACTGGAGTTATTATTTTATAATGGAAATAACAAATAGAGAATAACTTGAAGAAGAAAGAAACTTGAAAGAGGGTGGTGAAAACATTACCTCTTCTTCGGGTTCTTCCTTTTGATTTGATCAAAAGGGCTCCTTAGGTTGGCTTTATGATCAAAATAAATCCCCTAGGATGAATTTATGGAATTTTATAGGGTAATTGGGTAGGGGTTGGCAGATCCAAAAGGTTTTAAGGTATGAATAATTGGTTATAAGTGGTGTCCTTTTATAAGGGGAAGGAGGGGCCCTTTAGAAAAAACATAAAGTATTAACTTATAATAAATTCATATTCTGTTTATAATGGCTCAAAAGTATATTATTAAACTTATAAGATGTGTATGGGTCTAAATAATTTCATCCAACATATTTTAGACATGTTTGGGTCACTATATTATCCTTATCATTCATATTTGACTCTTAGTAAAATAGTTTGACATTTACCATGTCACTTTGTATTTTTGTATTATATGGTTAATAAACATAATATATACTTCCAAGAGACCCTTAAGTGGTCCATTAATGATAAACCTATCATTATATACGTCCTTTGGCCGAACCATAGATTTTTAGGAATAGAATATGAAATAATAATATAATATTTGTTTTAAAACCTCCTTCTTGTAAATTTTGACACCATATAACAATTGATTTTTTGAAAGTCTTAAAAACATTATTAATTCAAAAAAAATATTTTATGATATAATAACATGTCATATTAATCAATAAAATTAGTTTATGGCATAAATACTTTCAAATTATATTTATAATAATATTTAAATTACAAATTATTTTATTCGTTCATTAATAAAGAAAATAATGCATCATTATTGTGTCATAAATAAATTTAATTTTTCAATGTAAAAAAATTATAAATAAAATACCATTATGTAGGAAATATTTTTATCTTTATAATAAATATTTATACTCTAAAATACAACATATATAACCCTCTATAAAAATTGTGTGTCTAAAAGATATATGCTTATGTCATTTTTGTATTTACTTTAACTTAATTAATATAAACTGTCATTATCACTTACAGGTGGATCCATGGGGTCCCAAAATCGACCACAATATTCCCAATGGTCGGAAATATATCAACCAGTAGGAGTAGGACACGTTTTAGGGTAATTTATTATTATTATAATATTATTTTTTACCCTTATTTATCGGATTTATCCTTTAACCACGGTAAATAAAATATTAACCGAAGTAATTATTCAAAATGTACAAAAATAAAAGTTACCTATTTACACAATTTGGAAAACATGATTCAAAATATGTTATCAATTTTTCAAAATTCAAAACACATAAGTGGCAGAAATTAATTTGAAATTAATTCTTGTTGTTAAAACAAAAGGCGTGTTTTTAAGAGATAATAACTATCAAAAGATTGAAACATGTTTATGTCTAATTTAAATGTGAAATTATGTCCAATGAAAAACATTGGATAAAACGGTAAAAATAAAATCTAATTATACTCTAAAATCACTCAAATTCATAATTTATTACTAGTAAATATTTCGATTAAAAAAGATGTTTTTAATTAAAATTTAGTAATTTTCACTATTCATCAAAATATTAATGTTATCCGAAAGGTACCAAAAATTCACCCTAAACTAATTTTGATATTCATAATTCAAAAACGAAGTCCATTTTGAATGATATAATGTATAAAATTTAAAAAATTGGGTATTTCTATTCATAACGGCTAGTTTGATTGGTTATGGTGTGTGTTAGAACTCGTTGTTGCGAACAACACACGCTACATTATTATTCAAAGAGAAGCGTACTGAGGAAGCTTGGGGTGTTACATTCATCTATCCCACCCTTCCATGGAATAGATTAAGGATCTAAAAAATTACACATACCATTGGTCTCATTAAAACTCGGTAATCATCATAATAATGTACCACCACCATTATAGTTCACTAATTAGACTAAAAAAACATGAGTCCCTGTCATCACGGGACCCTAAAGGATGTTTTAAAATGACTATGAAGTTATGTTAGTGAAAATGACATCCCTTATTGTTCCATTGTTCATGAAAAATATTCCTTACCATGAATATTGAAACTTTTGGCCATGTGTTTACCCTTAAGGTTTAAATAACCTACCAATATCTATATAATATAGATTAATCCCTCAAGATAAAATGGAAGTGATTTTTTTTCATTTTGAGTCATCCTCATAGTCCAAATAATACCCATAAATTGTATAACTCAGCCCATAAAATTTTATAAGATCACCCAGAACTATATCTGTAGGTGTGTGTTAGTTACCAATGTTAGACCACTCGTGGATGTTATATCCAATACAAGATGATGTAGACCCATCATAATGATTAATAATCTTTCATCACACCACCCACATTGGGGGGATAACCATCGATGACTATATTAACACACAACACACATGGAGTCATTATGAGTACAATGCAACTGAAAAATGCTTAGTTTTTTTTTGAAATATATTTTTAAAATTAATTTAATTTTTCAATATTTTTAATTTCATGCAACACTGAATATAGTATGTGTTGTATATAAATAACGAACTTTGTCTTGAATTAAACACAAAAATACGTAACCATGCACTACACACAACACCATGTTATACTTGAGATAAATTCAACACCAATGTAATAATGTTCTACAATCAACACATGTCTAATCTTTTTTACACACAAAACAATGTTTATCTTGAGTTATACAAAACACTGATTTTAAATGAAACATAGAATATTATTAAAATATAATTATCTAAAATTATAATTTTCACATAGCCATTTTCATGATGGTTATGTATACAGTTCACTAAATTATATAATGATGTTTTAAACATTTATATAAGATGAATTACATGGTGACCAATTAAATATATATTAAAATGAAGTCCTTTTGAAAATATAAGAAATTTTTTTCTGTAAAACTATATTTTTTGTAATCGAACATGTCTTACCTAAATAAATTAAATAAACCAAATTACGTTAAATAATTTAATAAAATTAATATTTTATATATTAAACTGTATATTTGACATTTTTCATAAGTTTTTTCTAGAAAATGGTAAAATATTATCCAATTTTAGTCATAAAAAAGATGTAGTTTTATAAAAAACATTTTATAGACAATTAGTAGTGTAAAACTTTTAAAAATAAAATATGATAATTTTATAAATTCTATTTCGTAAAATAAACTTTAGTTTTTAACTTTTAATGTCAAAATTTTCTTACGGTGAATTTTTAATATTTTTCTAAAAAGGCTCATTTTTTATGAATAGTGAAAAATACTAAATTTTAATTGAAAACTCCATTTTTGTTTTATTAATTTATAAAGATAAATTACATTTTAAATTATTCTTAATTTATGAATATATGAGTTATAAATAGATTAATACAATTATGTTTATTGTAATCATATTTAAACTGAAATTGTTTATAAAAACGTTTCAAACTTCAGAATGTTTATCTTTTAATACGTGTTTTCTCACCCCATCTGTGCGATTAATTTAATTTTTTTAATTATATGATTATAATTTAGAAACAATGATTCCATATTTGTAATCATATAAATTTCTAATTCCTATTGATGTTAATTTAATTTTTTACCAAAATGATTTGTGAAAATAGGTTAAATTAATTATAGTGATTATGTTAAAAGTAAGATTACCAAGTGTATACACTTTAAAATTAGTGGTCGAATGACAGAGAAACAAGTAAAAAAATCCAATTTATAGAAATATTTATACCATAATCCCTCCGGGATATATACTAGTACATTATTAGAGGCACATGAGTTAAGGGAGACCTCCGAATAATGTAAACCTTTTTTGTATTTACAAGATTTACACTCTTCTTTCACTCTAAAAGGGTACTCACTCTCACATCCTATTCACTCCTCTAAGGATATTTAGATATACCAAAAGCCCCCATAATATATCCAAAAATTCACCAATATCATTATTTATGCTTCACTATGGGCTTAAATCCATCCAAGGATTTTCATTTGTTCAAATCAAAAAGAGTTACCCAAAGAATATGTAACATTAATCATCATGGATTTTTGTTTTGTTTCCTTATGCAACCCCTTAAATTATTCATATAATATGATTATATAATTTATAATGTATCTTAAATATACTAAAAATTATTCATGTGAATCTTAAAATCTAAAAACAGACACACTTCTATAAAATTGGATACACATTAATCATTCATGTATATAGGGAACTATTGCCTTGTGAACCGATGATGTTCGTTCATCACTTACCACCTTTCATGGATGAGAATAATGATCTATTTATATTTAATATATAAGAATTATTATATTTATGATTCTATTATTATTTTTAATATTTTCTTTGAAACATACCTTTATTCATTCCATATTGTGGGATACGATACCATATTTCATGAGCACGACAGACCACCGCCTCATGAAGCAGTGTGACTTTTTCACACTTTACATGGAATTCATTAAGGATTAGTTAAATATAAATAATTTATATATATAAATATTTATTATACAAATGATAATATATATATATATATATTTCATTTACTTTTATTTCCTTCGGTACAATATGAATATTGAAATAGTGTCCATGTACACATATGTCATCCCGTCTCTATGAACGGCGTCTCCCATTTCAAATATTGAAATTTTGTAGTTTAATGTAAACAATTATAATATATATATATGTATATTTGATATTTATATCATGGTTATTAATTTTTATATTTTTAAATCATGATCTAATTTATAGGACCAATAATAACAAGTCAAAATAAGTAATAAAAACATAGCGTTAATTACCAAATACATAAATTTAACATGGAATTGTTAATAAAACAGAAACACAAACTCCTATGTAAATCATATATGGTAATATATATATATATATATATATTAATATAGTATGTTTATTTACATATAATAATAATATATTTATTATACATGATTTTTTAATGAGTTCGACAAGATTCAAGAATTATGGTAAGAAATTTCCATCTCACTTTTTACTTTTGTAAGATAGATGTCATATTCACCAAATATTTATTTTAATTTATTTATGTTCTTCCCATGAATTTAAATTATGATTTATATAAATTACATTATTTTTATTTAAATTTAAATTCATGGCTCTCTCTTTCAATGGGCTTATGCATAAAATGTTAGCAAAAAGTTTAATGGAATATTTGTCTCAATTTTTCTTCATTGAGACAACTATTATGTTATGCCCCTATATTTTTTCACTAGGTGTATATACATCCCCTTTTACATGAAATATCATGTTTTTTTAATCCACATGATGTTTTAATTTTATTTTTATGTTATTCAGTCATTGGGATTATGATTCAATGTTACCAAAATTGTGAGAGTTTATTACAACAATCTCATAATTTATGATAATTGTTTATAGTTGTTGTTAAATTGATGGAATATTATTATCAATATCTCAATAATTCGCATAAATATTTATATCCTTTATTTATTGATGATATATTAAAGTAATGGAACCATTTTTCCACACTTTGATACTTAAGATACATAAGATAATGTTTTTAAGGGAATCCCAATTTATTTATCTCATCGATCAGAAATCAATGTTCTCAAAATATATTTTAAAAAATGTTCTCAAATTATCATTTAGAAAAATTCAATGAAAGGTAGTTTATACATTTTTTATGTTTAAAAAAAATTAATGTTGTTTTCAAATCATCCTTTGAAAATTTTCAATGTGACTTTCAATGAAAAATTCATTAAAATGGTTTTTCATTTTAAAAAATTAATTTCATTAAATTTGTTACATTTTCCTAAGGAAATGTTTTAAATTTATTTTCAATGATTTATTTATATTTTTCCAATATTATTTTCAATGAAATTGAATGTGAAATTTTATTATGAAAGTTATTTTCAAGGAAATGTTATTTTCCTTAAGAAAATTTATATGTGATCTTTCAAAATACTTCTCTATCTAAGATAAAATAATTTGATATAATGTTTTCTTTACTAAGTATATTATCCAAGGAATCTATTATTATTTTTTATTATATTGGTTTCTGTTTAATATGACATGCTGTTTATGAAACATGATTGTCTTCCATGAGTTATATGATAAAAAAATTATTTTTAAAACCAATTAATTTCATACTCTATACTATGATGAAATGATTATAAAACATATATATTTTCCACTTGTTATGATATGATGAAATATTCATGATACCCCTTTATCTCATGGGTTATGATTTGATGAATTTCTATGATACTATAGAACACATAAATATAGTTTTCCTGGTGATGTTGGTGCAACCTATATATCCATTCAATAGGTTATATCTCCTAAAATAGATATGGTTGAAATAGAGACTAGACTTGATATAGTAAGACAAGGCTTCTAATAGTGATAGTGGTGTGTCCCACTTAAGAATTGTAGATTCCTATGAGGGAACCGAATTTCATATTCACAATTTTATCCATGGACCTGATTACAAATTCATAATGTTATGTGTGAACCATATTAAATTTCCAAAATGTTATTTGTAGACCTGGTTTCAAGTCAATAAGTTTATGAAATACCCTTATTTCATGTCTATCAGAAATCTATGTAACATATTTCTATTTATACATTTTCCATATGTTATTATATTATGTGTACGACACAAATATATGTATTATTCTATCTTTATGATCTCATGAATCATGTTATATAACTATAATATGATTAATGTATTACGAAGTATGAATATTTATTCCTTGATTTTTGTTTATGTTGACATATTTTTTATGTATTTCCAATGTTATGATCATTTTCTCATACCGTTGCTATTATTTCATTCTTACATATCATCCTTTTTTACCATTATTGGGCACTTGATCTCACTATTTCTTATGTTTCTTTTCCCTAGGTTATAAATAATGGTTTTAAGTATAGTATGGTTGTGAGTATTACTAAAGGGGGAGATCTTTATGTGAGATATTTAATATCATTCACAAAGTTTGAATATTATGTTTCCATTTTTCTGAATGAAATAAACTATTATAGTCTTTAGGTATGTGTCTATGTAATTTATTAAATATCCATAAAAAAGTTGTAATATCCATGTATATAAAGCCTTGTTCACTAAAGTTGATATCAAAGGAATGGATTAGTTATCAATTAGAAAGTATGATGAGAAAATATTATTGAGATCCTTTGGGATATTTCAAATGATTTTTCTTTGGATATATCAATGGATAATTCAATGGAAGAGTCAATGTTTAGGAAATTTCATGGAATTTTGGTAAAGGATAGAGTGAGTGGTTTTCAAGCATTTACATCACTGTCTTGGTAGTACAAGGAGATGTGGCTTTGAATGAAGTGTTCCTAGAAGTAACTACTAATAGAACTGTATTAGGATGGACTTGATTGAGAATTGGTGCACAAAAATAGTACTTACTATACACTTGGTTTGAAACTACTAGGTGATATGATTTAGTAATTCATAAACTATTTATATACCATCATTGAAGATTCAAATATATGATGACTAGGAATAATGAAAAATAAAAAAATGTTAGCATATACTAAAGAAGAAATTATCAAGGGTTTGAGATCCTATATGTGATATTTCAAGATTATTCGGTTCCCAAATATAATTAGTTTTTCTCAAACTAAACATTATAATTTTAGTCTATGATGGGAACCAAAAGAAACTAAGTTAACATTGAATCTGATAAGAAATTTACTGATTAGAATCTAAATTCTATTATGGATGAAATGAAATACATTATTCCCAATCATTCATCACTAAACATGATTACTAATGTGCACCATCACCATCACTGAGACTCACAAAATAAGATAATGATTGATTTCACTGAGAGTTTGAGTAATAAAGACTATACAAGAAAAAATATTTGACATCCTTTATGATGAGAATGTGGTAAAAAAACACACAAGTGAATGTCTAAGAGGAATGGGAGGATGTTTTGATTGAGAAAAAGAAGGACCCAAATCAAGTGACTATATAGGGAAAATGAAATTTGAATTTAATGAAATGGAATAGAATATAAGTATCTCTAAGGTGTTATCAATGGACGAGTGTTTAAAATATGGAATATATGGGAATTATGAAAATTTATTCCCTATGGGGAAATATTGTGATGAAAATTAGAAAGGTGCTATGTGTAATGGTCACACTATTGACGACTATGGGATAAAAAATGAAATATAAAATGAAAGTGGAAATATGGAATAATATGAGTAATCATAGTGAATGAATTAATGATAAGGTGGAATAATCGATGTGCTTATGTATCTGGATTCAAATATTATGCCAATAGAAAAATATATAAGGATTCATTTTTACAGGATATGTTTTTCAATAAAAATTTGCAGGAATATATTAATTGGTTTAGATAGTATAGAAGAGTGATTTAATGAAAAAGTGATATATTAATTAAGGAATGATAAAACTTAGTATATTCCTAAGGATTATCAAATGGTGTTTCATATGAATCATGAGATGATTGATATGTATAAATTAAATCAGATAGTATTGTTGACCTCATAACTGATGAAAGATTTATTAAAAAAGTAATTTATACTATCTTGGGTTGTTATTATTGTATATTCATATTTTAGTGAAAGATCCAATAAATTTTGGTTTATTTATGAAATTAAGAAGCATGTATGTTTTCAATATGGGTTTATAGTAATTCAAGTTATTGCCACATTTCAAGATAATAAATGATAAAGGTATCCACATATTCGGTATGTGGCAATTATGAAATGTCATGAACCATCCCCGGAACCCTGGTAACCTGATGACAATGCTGACCATAACATAGACCAAAGGGAATTACCAATCCCCCTGGGTTCTTTACTAGCACCTTGATTCATACGTCATGAAAGTGGGACAAATTTTCCACAATACATAGTGGAAGAAACACATGAAAGTCAATATGCATAAAAAAGAAATATCATTAGGAGTAAAGTATCCAAATACAATAAGGAAAAAAATAACAAAGTACTACAACCAAAGTACCTAATGGGAAAAAATATCCCATGTCCCTATAGACACAACTCACCATGACCAAGGATAAATTGCTAGATCAACCTCCAAAAGATCTCTTTCTTTTGCATGAACATTGAAGAAGAGATCCTACGAACACCCAGAGGAAAAAGTTGTATTTGATCCTAAGAAAAGTATGATACCACCTATGACTCTATAATAGATTCAACATATGTATTATCCAATGAAAATCTATCAATTTTCAATATAAATAGTTTTTAAAATTAAAAAAACATATTTAGAAAAACATGCTATACAATATTAAAATGGTGGAAAATACATTTATAGAACATTCCATCCTTTAAATGATATGGAATATTTATAATGTAATGGATTAAATAAAATATTTACATAATATAGTTTATGTAAATATAGAAATGGAATGTAATGAAATTTTAAAACATTGGAATACATTTATATATCACATTTAATTAAACAAGGAAGCAACATGGTCTTATACCAAGTAAGTACGATAGTATTAAACATCAATAGGTACCCAAACTCTTGAAGTGATCGAATAAAAATGAGTATACTCACATCCCCCTAAAACTGGGTAGAGGTGACTCATTAACCACATACCAGGGATTTGACCCACCACAGGTATGTAATAGATTGTTTTAATATCATAGAGTGTATCCAAATAACTCACCTACTATCTAAGGCTTTCATGTGATCTTACATGATAGGAAATTTATTTTAAGACTAAATAAAATACAATTAAATTCTATTCTTCCAATTCAAAATTCCAATTTTTACATTCAAAACTGAAACAAGTTTTAATAAAATAAATCTTCCCTTTCCACAAGATAAAACCACTGGTTTTCTATCAAATCATTTTAATCGATTTCTCACAATTTTGAGATCCAATAAAAACCAATTCCAACCTTTTTAAAATTTATTATCATCAATTAAAGTAAAAATTTTAATTGAAATAATTTCCTTTAAATCAATAATTTAAATTCAAAAAAATAGATCATTGAATTTCCATAAAAATACCCCAATTCAATGTAATTGGTGGTTTTCATAATTTAAATGCGAGAATAATTTCAAATATCCCAATTAAAAATAATTTGATTTTTTCAAATCAAATGTAAGTGAGTTTACCAAATTTAATTTAAATTAGTAATTGAAAAAATCATGCAATTCATGTTTTATCAATTTGGATAATCAGGACATAACCGCCTTCCTCTTCCTGAAAAAAAACTTATAAAGACACGCATCAATGAGAACAAAGGTGTAGAAGACCATTAAACTCAACCTAGAAGAAAGATAAAACACCATAGGTCATAGATACATCAACAAAAAGATGATCCATTGAAAACCCAAAAGAGTAGATAGAGGAAAACTTGTAGAATGAGAGAAGACACTTACTATAGAATCAAACCGTAGGATAAAAGTAAATTAATTTCCATAGGAATGGATCCAAAAGGGTTGTATATATTCATGATCGCTTGGTAAAGCCTATGCTGAAGGAAGAAGGAACTAGAGAGGATCTAAAATGAATTAACCAGCTGCACTGCCTCATTTAAAAGTGTGGTCTGGGTATTACACAACATGTAATACCAATACATGAAGTGTAAAAATTATGTTTTGTAACCATCAAAACACGTATCATTTTGAATTAAAAACTGATGTTTTTTTGTTAAAAACTGATCATTAATTTCCTCAATATGTGTAGTAAAATCTCACGATGTGTACCTATCAAAGCGTGAAGATGAACATAACCCGTTTTCAAGACCATTACATGACACGTAATCATATTACATGACATGTAACCCTCTAACATTCTTCATGAATATTCATGTTGAAGGCAAGAATCCATTAAATCTATGAATTTACCATTATAGGCATCCTCTGAATTCAAACTCCACTATACCATGTCAATGAAAAGGAAAAACAATGGCAAGGTTTTAGGAATACCTGTTAGAATGGTAACATGAAGTTACAAACTCCCCATAATTAAAAATTTCTACCCAAAAAATCTTATAAAGAATCTTCCTTGTCAAAGAGATGATGCCACTTCTCTTTCATCTATGTCTCATGTTCCCAGGTCCCATGACAATCATAACCATGATCGTATGGAATATTAAACCAATGTATCATCCTCCCATAAAGTACCTCGGTCTTCAAATCAACTATTCAGAATGGATGCTCAATAAAAGATAAATCAGGTTTAATCTAATGATCACTCCAAATAAAAACATGAGGTAGGTCAGAGAGATAATTTCTCTACTATGATACATAGAAAATGTTATGTATTGACATCAATAGTGGTGAAAGTGTTAAATAGTAAGAAACATTCCCCACCTTCTCAAAACCCTTGAATGATCCTACAAAATAAGGAGAAAGCTTCCCTTGCCCCCAAGCCGTCGAAGACCCTACAGGGTTAAAATTTCGTGAACCCCTAATCACCAACTGAAAGATCCAATGTTACATGAAGTCAATCAGTATAAGACTTATATCATCTCTATTCTATCAACATTATATGAAAAATAATCTAAATCTTATCTCTGGTCATCTTCACGAAGCTTTTTCCCAACTAAGGAACTTTCACCAACCTCTAACCAGAAGAACATAGATTTACAAGGCTAGCCATACATGGCCTCAAAAGCAGCTGTCCGAATCATGGGATGATAACAATTGTTATAAAATAACTCAACCAACCCCATGTAATTGTCCAAAGCACCACCAACATTTATAACACAAGAACATATCATATCTTCAAGAATATTTATAGATATCTCTATCTAGCCATCCAGTTGGAGATGATGGGCCGTTCTTAAGAAAACCAGAGATCCAAGTGCCTCAAAAAGGCCTCTCCAAAAGTGAGATGTAAACCGAGGATCTCAATCAGTGACTATTACTAGAGTAAATCCATTAAACAAATAATCTTTTTCACATAGTGACATCCCAACTCCTCATCTTTAGCTATATCACGAATGGGTATAAAGTGAGAGTACTTGGTAAGCCTATCGATTAAAACCGATATCTCATTATTCTCTCTTTGGCTACATGGAATCCCAACCAAAAAATTCATAAATATATCATACCACATTCATGTAGGTAATGGATATTGTTGAAGAAAACCCGAAGGCTTATGTAACTCGACCTTAACCTACTGGCTCGTATAGTAGCAAGAGGAAAACCTAGAAATATCCTGCCTCATACAAGGCCAACAAAACTACCGAAACATGTCTTAGAACATATTAGTGGTACATGGGTGCAAAAATGACTGGGAATTATGGTCATACCCTATCACTGCATTCCTTTCCACAAAAGGAACAATGAAGAAATTTCGATACCGAAGAACAACCTCTTTGGAGAGTGATGACATGGAAACTCTCCCCCGCCATAAAGAGAGTCCCTATTGCTACATAATTAAACATCAAGATCTTGATCATTATGAATCCTCTCAACATGAGAGGATTATAATTGAATGCTGGATAAAGAAGCATAAGAACCTTTCTCCTAAACCATGATATGCAATTGTTCAAATAGTTCCATAAAATTACACTCTTCTGAAGATTCTTGCACTTCCTAGGTTGGACGATTTTTACTTAATGAATCTATAGCGACATTCCCCTTCCCTAGGATATACACGATGTAAATTTATAATGAATAAATATACTCCACCAAACTTTTATGGAAAGTATTCATATGTTTTTTATAGAAGATAAAACATATGATTTTGTGGTCTGAAAACATGGAAAGAACTTTTTCCATAAAGTTAATGTCCCCAAATCATAAGGGTGAATTAAACTTGTAAGTTCAAGGTCCTTTTTAGGATAATTCTTCACATGTGGACTAAGATGATGAGATCCATAGGCCACTACATAGTCACCTTATATAAGAACACAACCCAATCCTGAACTAGATGCATCACAAAAACCACATAGCCCCTAGCCTTTGGATGAGTCATCACTGGAATAGTAGTCAAAACATGTTTCATATCAAAAAAATTACTCTAAAATTTATCATAAAAAAACATCACCCCCATTCGAGTTAGAGCAGTCATTGGACAATCCAAATTTGATAAGTCCTTCACGAACCTGTGTTAATATCCAACTAAGCCCAAGTTTCTCTAGTTCTCAAAGCCGTTTTGTGGTTGCTTCCAAGTCATAAAATTATTCACCTTCTTAAGATCAATATATATACCTTATTCAGATACTACATTCCCCAATATATTCACTTCCTGAATCAAAAGGTCACATTTTGGGAGCTCGTCATAGAGTCGGTGACTTCTCAGCAAAATCATAACTGTTCTCAGATGATGCAGATGTTCTTTCTCAAATTTAGAGAAAAAATGTATGTTCTCCACAAACACTACTGTAAAAGTATCCAGATACTAATGGAAGATCTTTATCATCAAAGATATAAAATTGTATGATAATTTTTTTGACCAAAGAGCATAACATGACACAAATAATTGTCATTCATAGTCCGAAAATATGTTTTCTGAATGTCAGATACTTTTTATCCACAACTTATGGTATATAGAACGAAGTCCAATCATTGAAAACCACCTCACACATTTCAGCTGATCAAATGAATCATTAATCCATGTAAATGAATATTTTTTCTCCTAACTCGATTGAGCTTTTGATAATAAATAAATAAGCATGGAGATCCATCATCCTTTATAGAAGCATGATACTACACCACAACATAAGATAGAAGGAAGACATTAAATCAACACTCAACCGGAGCAATAAGATATATTAGCCTAACCACAAGGAACAAAAAAGATTTGGATTTCACACTTTCCAAATAAAAATGTGTAAAATAGTAGAAATAATCCACAATACATCGTTCTCTATCCACCCCTGGAGATATAAATTTTGTTGTGGTGGGGATATCTAGGAACTCAATCAGAAATACCTCTTATGTCTTGGTAAAATTTCAAAAATTCAAATTGACATCAAGACAAAAGAACAACCACTTTTTATACAACATTTTCATGAACCACCCTCGGTACCAAAGTAACCTGATAACTAAGAAAACCTTGAAATATCCGAAAGAATGTTCTCGATCCCCATGGGTTGGAAAATTTCACCTAACATCACAAAACCTGAATGTGGGATGGAATTTTCTACAAAACATAGTTTATGTTCGGAAATAAAGTCAATATGAATATAAAATAAACTCCACTAGGAGTAAATCACCAGAATACATAAGGGCATAAAAATCCAAAATTACTGCAACCAATGTACCAAATGGGAAAAAACATCCCTTGTCCATAAGGACACAACTCACTATGACCAAGGTTCAACATCTAGATCCACCTCTAATATTTCCCTTATCTTTACATGAATATGGAAGAAGAAAGTCTACAAAAACTAGAAGAAAAATGTAGTGCTTGATAGAAATCCTATTAGGATACAACTAATGATTCCATAACAAATTTAAAATACATATTATCCAATAAAAATAATTTAATTTAAAAAATAAGGTGGTTTGGAAATTTTGAAAACCTTTTTAAAGAAAACAAGATATACATTTTCAAAATGAAGGAAAGTACTTTTAAAAAAAATTATTTACATTAAAAGAGATGGAATATTTCTAAAATAATGGTCTAAATTGCACAATTACATAAAGTAGTGAATGTAAATCTTTAGAAGGCATGCATATTTTTTTACAATATTGGCCTACATTTATATCTAATAAATAAATAAAAAGACAATAAATATGGTAAAATTCCATGTAGGTACGATAGTATTAACAAACAATAGGATTCCACACTCTCCAAGTGATCATAGAAAAATGAGTATACTGACGTCCGCCTAACATTGGATAGAGGGAAATCGTCACCCTCAAATAAGGGATGTGACTCTCCACAGGTATGTTTTAGAAGGCTGTAATAATGTAGTCTGTATCCAAATAACTCACCAACTTACAAAGGGTTTCATGTGCTCTTATATGATAGAAAATTTGTTTTATGACTTCTTAAAATAAAATGAAATCCAATTCTTCCATTTCAAAAGGCTAACTTTTTCATTTAAATCGAAAACGATTTTTAATAAAAAACATTCCCTTTTTAGAATAAAAAATCACTGGGTTTCTATCAAATAATTTTAATCTATTTTCACAAAATTCAAATCCATTGAAATCAAATTCTATCCTTTTGAAAGTTAATTTTCCCCAATTAAATTAAAATACTTAATTGAAATAATTTCCATAAAATACACAATTTAAATTCACAAATTTAAGTCATCTGATTTCCAAAAACACTCCCCAACTCAACAAAATTAGGGGATTTCCAAATATCTATGGAAAAACCATTTCAAATAACCAAATTCAATACAATTGGTTTTTATCAAATCAATTCAATGAAATTTTATGAAATTTAATTTAAATAATTAATTTGATATAAATCAATCAATTAAAGGATAACAAATTTGGGTAATAGGGAATGATCTGCCTACCTCTTCACGAAAATCAAAAGCCTGCAACGACACCAGTAAATGAGAATGAAGGTGTAGAAGACCTAGAAACTGAACCAAGAGGTGAGATCCATCACCATAGGGAATATATACATCAATTACAAGATGATACATTGAATGCCCAATAGTGGATAAAGAGAAAAACTTCACAAATGAGAGAAATCACTTACTAGAGAATCACACCGCAAGGGAAATGACAATCAATCACTAAAGGAATAGATTCAAAAGTGTTAGGAAGATTCAAGATCACCTAGGAAAGCCTTTTTTCAAAGGATAAATAAATAATTAAGAGAAAAAAAAATTAACCAGCCACACTACCTATTTTAAAAACATAGTCGGTGTATCACACAACATGCAATACCAATAAACGATGTCCAATACTTATGTTTTGTAACCATTGAAACACGAAACATTTTTCCTTAAAAAACTAAACTCTAGGTTAAAAAAATCATTAATTACATCACAATGTGTAGTGATAACTCACAATGTGTGCCCATCAAAGAGTGAAGATGATCATAACCTATTTGCAGGACCACTACACGATGTGTAAGCATACTATATGGAATGTAACCCTCTAAAAGTGTGTATGAATAGTCAATTTGAATGTGAGAAAACAATAAATATAAAACTTTACCATCAAAGGTATACTCTAAATCATTAATCCCCCTACCATGTCAATGAAAAGGAAAATATAAGAAATGTTATATGTTTTACCTATTATAATGGTAACATGAGGTTATTAGAGCTACATTACGATATATGGTGGAACAATGTTATGCAGATTTTAAGAAATTCAGTGAACTTAATAATAATTTTTTTTGGAATGTTTAAAAGGGTATCGATTTATAAAAGGGTTTATGTAGAACATTGATTCATATTTTAAAGATTAATGTATTAGTTTACCATATAATGTTTTATTGGTTAAACTATGCTAATTTTTTTTAATGATAACTAAGGATAGATTGAATAAATTAAAATTCTATTTACATGATCAAACAAGAGTTACTGCTTTATGCATAAAAAATTCAACTTCATGTCTTGGTGAATAAAATGATGTGGATATTTATCAAGGCACAACCAAAGGGACACATTTTTCTTATGAAATGTAATTAAATCAGGCATGTATATTTATTGTGTTTTTAGACAGAAAAATAAATCCTAAACTCTAGGAAATAGATATTAGAAATTTGTTTCTCTAATACCTTCTATTTTTGTTAAACCTATGGTCTTATAAATCATAACATATTTTCATTTTTAAGGCCCTTAAATTTCCATTGATCATCCATTTTCTTGTGATCAATGTTCTCTATCTCTATACATCTACATTTGAATGTTAAATTTATTTTCTATTTCTTTGTGTTCACTTTTCACATATGTTATCCCATTTAGAAACCCAGTATGTGTAATTCTAAATGAATTACGAACATCAATTTCTCTTTTCCAAGAGGTTGTTTTATTAAACCACTTTACTATGTGGGTTTCTATGAATGAATTTTCAAATGTTAAACCATTGATAATCAAAACTATTTTCAAGGGTAACATTAATTGGCTAGGGGGTGTGGAATTTAGAACCCTATGATTTTTGTGTATATTTTTTTAATTAATTTAATATTTTTAAAATTTTCATTTTAGACAATATTGAATATTCCTTGTGTTAAATGAGGCATAAGATTTTGTCTTGTGTTACACACAACACTAAGTTAAATTTTTGATACAAGAAACAACATGTTAAGATATAACTACAAAAAACACCATGTTAAGATTGTGGTATACATACCACTGGATTAACCAAACTTAAAATCAACACTATGTTTAACTTGAGTCATATTCACCATGGAGTTTAAATGAAACATGACATATTTCTAAAATATTATTTTCAAATATGATAAATTTAAAACATTCATTAGAATAAAGAATGTGAATATTACTAAATAAGTTATAAACATATGTTCTACACATGTATATAAGATGAATTATTTTGGGAAAAATTAACTTGAAATAAAAAAATCTTTTTTTTTAAAAATGGGAAATCCTTATAAGGAAAACTAATTTTTATGAAATAAAAAAAAATACCTCAATAAATTAATCCAAAAAAATTTTGTGCATAATTTTAATTATATTAAGAAAATATATATTCAACCATCTATTCAACATTCATATTATGCGTTTTATATTAAATATATTAGAATAAATCATATTTTAGAGATAAAAAGATAATTTTTTCTAAAAGGTCGTTTTACCACCTTTTAATGGAAAACATAATTTAAAACTAAATTTTTATAATTTTTTAAATTATATATCTTAAAATAAACTCTATTTTATTAAATATGTTGATCATAATTATCTTAGGGTAAATTTTTGGAATTTTCCAAAAAAATTTAATTTTTTATGGAAAAAGAAAAATATTAAATTTTATTTGAAAACTACCTTTTCACTAAATTTATTTATAATGTAAAATTATCATTCAAATTGGTTTATAGTATAATAATTAATTTTATATATAATTTAATCCTATTAGGTTAATGGGAATAAATTTCACATTGAAATTGTATAAAAAAACATTTCATGTTTTTGATATCTTCTCTTTAAAAACCTGCATAATTTTCACGTCCCTAGGATTAAATTTAAATTAAATATTTATACTTATCTGATTCAAATTTTTGGAAATGGATTAAAAATTTGGAATCAAAAAAATTTATAATTTATAACATGTTTAAAAAATTTATTTACCAAAATGATTAATGAAAACACTTAAAATTAGTCCCAATGATAATGAGAAAAATGAGTTTACCAAGGGAAAAACATTTAACTATTAGGGACAAAAACTCTTAGAAAAGATAAAAACTAATTTTATATAGATAGTTTGACCATATAACATCTTTTATAAAAAATGTTTCAGTATTGGAGGCATATGAGGTATGGGAGACATCCCAATAGTGTTTATCTATGTGGTATTTACAAGAATGCAACTCCACCACTATAAAAGGGCACTCATTATCAACACTTATTCAAACATATAAAGAAATTTAGATCACAGAATCTATGTAAAAATCACTCTCAAAATCCCCTCATCTATTCTTAGAAGCCTCACATTTGTCATTAAGATAATTCTGAATGTCCCTTGGTGGAAACTATAGTGAGTTTCCTAAAAAGAGGTAACGTTCATCAATGTGATTTTTTGTTTTGTTTCCTTCTCAACCCCTTTAATTATTCTTATATAATGATTATATAATAATCTAAATATAATAAATATACTAAGATATTTATATTAGAGGTTAAAACCTAAAAATTCACACACTTCCATTAAATATGATAAACAATCATCATTCATGTATACATCGGAATACCGCTTCGCGTACGGTTTCCATTCGTTCATACGTTACCACCTTTCACGGTTTGTAATAATAAATGATTTATTCTATATATATTATATTTTCTGATATTTATTTATTTTATTCTTTTTTAGTTTTTATAGAACACATACCTTAATTATTTATATATTTTGGGAATAAGATAATGTCGCTCGTATGTTTAGAAGACTTCCGCGTCACGAAGCGATGCGATTCATTCACACTTTAGATGGAATGTATTAAGGATGGGTAAAAAATAAATATGTGATATATATGAAGTAAAAATGATACTATAATTATAATATATATATATATATATGTATAAAATTTTCTTTTCTTTCATTCAATATAACTTGAAAATGGAAACTACGTTCATGCGTACATACGATCTATCGTCTCTAAGAACAATGCATATCATTTCCTATTTTTATATATTTTGTTTATTAGAAATAAATAATATATATATATATGATATTCATTTCATTTTTATCATTATATATATTATAAAAACATGATATATTATTGTTTACCAAGAATAATAGTCAAAACATGTATGAAAAAGAAAGCAGTTATAACCTGAAATGTAACATTAACAAGGAATTGTTAATAAAAAAGTAATATAAAGTAATAATAATATAATATATGGTATTATATATTTTATTAAAATTATTAAATATATATATAATAAACTTATATTTATTATAAAGGATGTTTGATTGAGTAAGATGAGAGTCATGATATATGGTCAAATATTTTCTTCTCCCATTTTACATCCATAAGACACATGTCATATTAAACACCTATTTATTTAATATGGTATATGTTGTTCCCATGAATGTATTTTGTGATTATTATAATAACATTTCTTTATTTATAAATCCATTTTAGTATATCTCTTTCATGTGATTTATGTTTATAATGTTATAACCAAGGTAAGATAATTGTTTTTCTAAATTTTCATTATTAGAGATGCATGTTATGTTTGAACCTATATTAATAAATGAGGCATATATAAAGCCCCTTTTAAATTTAATACCATGAATTATTACATCCACATGATATTTTTAGTTTCATTTTATGATATTCCTTCATGTGTATTATGATTCAATGTCACCAAATTGTAAGAGTGTATTACTACAATCCCATCATTTATTAGGATTATTTATGATAATTCTTCCATTGATGAAATATTATGATCCATATCACAATAATTATCATGAATTTTATTATACATTTGTTGTTATTGATATATTCTACTAATTGTTCTATTATTCTATACTTTAGTATATAATATACTTAAGAAAATGTTTTTAAGGTAATCTGAATATATTTCTCTCTTTGATCGAGAGTCTATGTTTTTTCAAAACAATGTTTTATAATTATTTCAAAATGTTTTGAAATGATATTTTAAAATAAATTTGAAAGAAAATGGTTTTAATAATGATATGTTTTTGAAAAATTAAATAAAAAATATTTTTTATTGGGGATATGATCCAAGGTCATTGTTTTTTTATTTTTTAATGGTTTATGTTTACTATGATAGTTTTTATGAATCTTGTTTCTCTTACATGGGTTATACCATTATAATAATCTTGTGAATCCGTCTTCTTTTCATAGGCCATGTTAAGAAGAATGAAATAATGAAATGTAACTCATTTTTGTAGGTTATGATATTATGAAATGTTTTTGATCCCATTTCATTTCATGGGATAATATATGATGATTTGTTTTGATATTATGGTAAACATAAGTATGGTTTTAATCAAAATATGCATAGGACCTGTATCTCCCTTCAATGTTTTGGGAAATGATTTATATACATATAATGAGATATAAATTGATCAAATAAAGAGTAATCTTGATACAGTAAGATAGGGTCACCACTAGGGATAGTGGCATGCCTTTCTAAGGTTGTGTATCTTCCTACGCATGAATCTGATTACATATTCACAATGATATTTGTGAACATGATTTCATGTTCAAAATGTTATGCATGGACCATGTTATATGTCCATAAGTCCATGGAAGTTTGTAATTTCATTTCATTAACTTAATGAGTCTAACTATATCTATTCATAAATGTTCACAATGTTATAATATGCTATGTATGAAACAAATCGATGTGTTATTAAATGTTATTCTCTCATGACGCATGTTAACAGATAATATTTTGATTCATGGTTTATGAACTATGATTCTTTGTTCCATGATTTATGCTTTTAATCATTAATATGAAGTTGTGGGTTTCCAATGTTGTTATAATTTTCTCATACTGTTATGCTTATTTCATTCTTTCATGTCTTCTTTGTTTACACTTATTGAGTATTTGAACTCACCATTTATTTACATTCCTTTTCCTAGGTTATGAAGAATACTTTTAATTAGGGTATGCGTCTGAGGAGTACAAAAGAAGAAGATCCTCATGGGAGATTTTGATGTTCTTTCACCCTGTTAAGAATTTTATTTTTCAATGTTTCCAAAGGAAATAAACTATTATATTCATTGAGAATGTTTTTGTGTAATTTATTGAATAATCATATGAAAAGATTTAATATCCATGTATGTTTAGCCTAGGTCACTCTATAAACTCCCTAACATCAACTCATATAAAGTGACCCACCCAGGGTTCCATCACATGTCACTAGCATCAAAAAACATGATTTTATTATCCACATTATAAAACACTCACATAAAAAGTGGTAATATTTAGGACTTCATACCATGAATATATAGTTTATCCATTTATAACTGAACCCAACTTCACCTAAACAAAGCCAATCATCAAATAAATAATTCTCCCAAACATAAGACACTTAAATGATCCCCAAGAATACTCCAATGAATAAATCTCAGTTGATATGGTATAAAAAAAACTCATGATCCATATGGACCCATGTTAACGAAGACAACAATATTTGGTACAAAATATCCAACCAATTTTGTATCAATTAAGATTCAATAATTGTAATATTTTTGCTCAAGAGAACAAATAACATATTGAACAAAAAATTATTTAAGAATACGATTGAAACCTAAAAGGTCAATTTTTATAAATTTATTTTGATAAAATAAATTTCATATTTTAATTCATCATGTCAGAATTACCTTATGGTGATTTTTTTGATACTTTTCAGAAATTCTTGATATTTGGGTGAATAGTGAAAATATGATATTTTAAAAAACAACCACTTTTAATTCATTATGAAAATATAATAATAATTTTATTTTTTTAAAAAAATTTATAAATAAAAATAATTATCCTTTTATTTAACATAATCAAATTAGTTCTATTGATATCAACATTATACGTAATGTTTTTATAAAATCATTTATGCTTAAAACAAACATTTTTCAAAAACAAAATTCATAGTGTTTTTCACACATATATTTAAATAAATTCTAGCTAATTGTATAAATTTAATGATAAAATTCATTACCATAGTTAGGGATAGAATTGGTTTACATGGGGGGGGGGTTAAACTAAGAGAAAAGTATAAAAATGAAACTTAATCTTAACTAAAGATCATTATTTGGTTGAATTTATACAATAAACTTATAATATTATAATATTGGACTATATAAATCGACTAAAATAAGAAAAATATTTTATATTATTATAATATTTTCAACAAATTTCACTTGTGACCTTTCCCTCTCTTTCACAAGTACAACACTTATCTTTAATTCTGTATAATCCAAAATCCTTTTATCTCAGGAAATACCAACCAAATTACACTAAAACATACACCCACATGACCTAGATAATTCTTTTGTCATCAAATGACCAGCCTAGATGGTTTAATGTGTGTGAAAAAGTTGGTTTTCTAAAGAATAAGTATAGCTCTTAACTGAGTGTTTTAATTTTATTTCAACTTATAACTCCTTAAAATATCCTATAAACATGATAAAATAAAAACAGAAGTATCATAAATTTAATTTATTATTATTATTCAACTAAAAACCCTTATTCAAATCTATTCTATTATATTTAAAATGAAATCATTTCTCGTGCGTAGTTAAGCCCTACAGTCTCCACATTGTGTTGTAATTATTTTTTTAAAAACCAATTAACGTGGATGGTTATAAATAAGGAAATAATGAACGTGTATGATATTTATTACTAAATCATTATTCATTAAATATAATATATCAATTAACATCTTACCCTTCTCCACGTTCAAAAATTAAAATGTTTCTCATGCATACATGTTGATAACCCCACTATGAAATGATGTGATTCACTTTTCATAAAATACGTTATAGAATGATTATAAATATTTATATATTGATAATATATGTTATTTTTATCATTATTAATGTTTTTATTAATATGAAACCATGGTAAATATGCAAGAATTGAAACTATTAATGTGAAACTTATATGAAAAATAAAATAATTATCAGTAAAAATTGATGATTTTAGTAAAGAATAATTAATAAATGAGTGTTAAAATGTCATACCTGGATTATATATGATATTATAGGAATGTGTATGGTATTGTAATTGAATTTTAATAGTTTTAGATTTATTATAAATGAGGTTAAAATATCATACAATGTAATTCAGACATTAGGTAAGGGTTTATTTCACAATCTCATCCATATTTGGTTATGTTTATGTTCGAGATTCTATTTAGAGAGTTTTATTATAATTATATATATTAAACTATATAAATTTAATTATCTAATAAATATTTAAAATTATTTCAGATTTTCCAATTCATTTATCAATATCTATGTACTCAAAAGTTTTAATAATCTTTTTAATGAAAATTGAATTTGTTTTTATTTAGTCCGTAATATTATTTTCCATGTCCATATTTTGATTAATTTTTTTTATGAAATGATTTTATAATTACCCAATGAATGACTAAATTAATTTATAACCATTTATTACATTAAATAAATCTTTTTTAAATGAATATTCTTTGTCATTTTCCCAACAAAGCACCTTTTACCAAAGGTGTGAAGAAAATTTTTGTCATAATATACACCACACAAATAGATTTTCAAATCACCATGTTACTATTTTATTTTAAAATTCCATTAAAAAATTATATTTTTAATTTAAAATAATATTTTATTCCTAATATTCTTGAAATATTTAAATTTTAATAATAGTAATTTCAAAATGAAAAAGGAATTTTCCCCAAGAAATCTTCCATTGATCTTTTAAATGATTTGTCATCCATTTAAATATATTCTGATGAATATTATTATTTATTTGGGATATAAAACATGGATTCTATCTACCATATTTCTCTTGATAGACTATGATCATTTTGAATGGGAAATTTGTGGGCATTATATATCATAGTTCTTTAAGTATAGATAATTATTTATATTAAGGAATTTTAATTAAATTGTATTATTTATTCATTAGATGAATGCATTGGATTTATAAAGTGATAGGTGTGGACCAAAATTACACATCACCTCATTGAATCAATAGGCCTCCTGAGACAAAACATGTTAGTTATTTGTAACATTCCTTACATATTTATATAATATTTCTTGGAATGAAACATCAATGATATGTTTCAGAACTTATAAATTATGAATTCCATCATTATGAAATGAGTTATTTTTTCCAAGTGGTTATTAAAATAGTTATATTATTCATGGATTAGTTTCAATATCATGTGAATATTTATATGAAATTATTTTACATTCATTTATTCATACTATATTATTCACGCCTTATTAATTGCTTGATAGCATCAGATATACTCATTACATTACTTAACATCTAAGATCACCCTTTTATTTTCATTGCTTTCCCCAAGATTCCAAAAAGTTTAATATGATTAATATATAATGATAATCCTTTTGGAAAAATAATTTTCTCATTGAATAAACTATTTTTCATTTTGTTTTTCTAAATATAATGTTAGATTCATGTATTTATATTATCTTCAAAGACTACTAAACTATAATATCTTGGGTGGTAATATCACTTGTAGATTGTAAAAATGTAATAATGTAACCACCAGAAATGTGATTCTTGGGTCGAGGTTGTTACAATTATTGTTAGAGAATGTTTAGTGTAACCCTTTGAGACTTGATCCTGGAAAAAATATATTAAAGAACATAATCCAAAAAATATCTTAATATAAGTGTATGTATAATATAATCTCACAATTTTTTGTAAGGGTATTGAATATGTAGTTTCCATGTAAATATACCTCTTCATGAATATTTGAAATGGGATTAAGTTATGGAAAAGATTAACCTAGGTATAGATACTCCAAAAGGGGTGGATTATGTATTAACATAATAATAATCAACATATTTTTAGTGGCCTTAGATAGTATGCATAGATTGATTCTCTTGAGGTATACGAACTGGTTGATTCATATTATCTTTACTAACTATTAAGAAATATTTGATTATTTATGATTTAAAGGTTTTACCAATGATACTAAGATTATGATTCTAAGATTACATGTCTATAAATTATCATTTTTTTAATTATTTCTAAAATTCCAAAACAATACATTATGTGATATAATTAATGATTTAATATAGTGTATTACATTTTTTAGAAATGGTTCTGTAAGGAATGAGTGAAATCCTAATCAATTCACATAATATAATTAGGTATTTTTTTATTTGGATAGACATTGAAGTTGAAAATGAAGCTTGATAATAACTAAATATATTATAACTATATTTGGAAATATAAATATTGTAATAACCAATAAAATTTCTTATATAGATCATCCTATTGGTCCAAAATAATTTTTAATAGTGTTATACCATATTATGTGAGAACATCCTCCATAATATAATGAAATAAAACATCAATTAATATATGAGAAATGTATATGTTATTTATAAAATATATATATTATTTCAAGAATTAATAAATTAGAAATTATTTCCCGAGAATATTATCTTCTCATAGGGGATGAAAATTAATGGAGCCTGTTGATTCGGAAAATTATAAGTGATAAGGAAATAATGATCTTAGAGTGAAAAATTTTAAGGTGCTTTTACATGAAAAATATTTTCCTCACATAAAATGATAAAATACGTAGATGGAATTATTGAGTCTACGATAAAAGGAAGAAGAAAATGTTGTTATGTATGAAACCAAATATATATGGTTTTAAAGTCATGTTGCAGTCTAGATATATATCCAAAAGAGTAATATTGATCATTTCATTGAGGGTCTAAATCCAATCCATAAATGGGAACAAGTCTACAAAATAATCTCGTCATATTAGAATATATTTTCATGTTCTATAAATAAAAAGAACTAACACTCCAAGTCTTAAGACTTCTTTATATAACAAGAGTATAAGAGCATGCCTGAGAAAATCATATAGAAAAAATTAATAAGGGGAATAAGTGAATGGGTTAATTTACAATATGTGATACATATTAGATGAAACACAAAAGGCCATTACTAAAAGAAACTATAATTTTATCAAATTTTTACGAGAATTTTTATCCTATTCATGAATTCAAGGGTTAGAGAAAATCCATAAAATATAATGCTTTAATTGTAAGATGATATGGAACTATACAAAAAAATTCCCCAAATACCAAGGGAACATAACATACTATAGGCAAAGAGGAGAAGACTAATATTATGTAATTAATATAACATATGTTTATGATCATAAAAATGTTATCATAAAAACATTTCCCATAACATCAATGTGATATAATTCTTTATTCGATTTTAAATCCGCACTATTTTTTATTTTCCATGTTTTCTAAGAAAATTAAATACTTCATTAGCACACAAAGATGGGAGTTATCAATAAAGCCACCTTGAATAAATTTTATTTCAGCATAGGTATGTTAGTAAACCCTTGGTATGATTCAATGATATAACCTATTTATAAATTTGATTATTTTATCTATTATAGACTTTTACATAATCCAATGTGTGGATTGAATCTCACTGTATAATGAAAAAAATTATTTTTCGTAGAAGGAAATAATGATTTGTCAAAAAATTTGGAATTCATTACATTTCGAACATCGAATTCATCTTTGGAATCTTTCATGAATATTTACATAGTATCTCTATTTAATGATATTATAAGATAAAATGATCAAACAAAATCAATTGATGGGAAAGGTAACACCATGATAGATGAAATTATTATTATAAAAGAATACATTGTTGTGTATCTCTAAGAACTACCCAAACATCCAACCATGTGAGATGTTGTGATTCGTATTGAACTCATATATGAAAGGAATCCCATTTCAAATAATCCCAATATAATATCTACATTGGATCTAGTGGAGAAAAATAAATAGATGTGGGAGTTGTGTGATAAGGGATTCATTTGAACAAGGGTTTCCCAATAGGGATATCCTATTCTATTTGTGAAAAACATGGAAAAGAATATGTGTTTATGAAATGATTGTTGGAAATTTGATTCCATTAAAATGAATAAAAATTATCAAATTCTTTATATTAATTAATTTTTTAATAAACATAAAGTATATTAGTATTTCTAAAAGATTGATCTTTTTTCTGGGTATTATAAATAATGAGTAAGGTAGGAACATATTCAAAAGACTACATTTCATATGAGGTTTGTGTAAGTTCTAGGTGCAGTGGGAATTCTTATTCGGGATGATACCGGCGTAGAAAATGTTAGAGATAATGTATCAATCAAATATTGTTCTAGATGAAAAAATCTTGAACAATGAATTTCCTTCAATCGAATATAGAAAAGAAGTTCACTGAAACCAAGAGATGATAATTTATAATTTTAAATTTTAAATAAATATATTAATTTATAAGAATGATTAACTCTTTATTTAGATCATTATTCATAGTAGATAATTAATTTTTAAACTATTTTTTATAATCTAATGTTGTTCTTGTATGATGGAAGTATAAAATCCCCCTAGAGAAGATCTAAACATTCTCCTTTAATCTCTGAATGACACTGATGAATCTTCTAAAGACCTGTAATTTCCCTGTAATTTTTTTAATTTAATGGGAATTTTACAAGTCCGTGAAAATTTACAGCGCCTGATTCTGAGGCTCGGAGTGCCTGGAATGAATTTCTAAACTTTTTTCATGTACTTTTAGTAAACACATGAATGGGTTTTTATAACATTTTAACAGTTGCTCAGAATTGGAATCCAAGGACACTATTGAACTCCCAACACTGGTATTTTCTTAAGTAGACTTTCACCTTGATGGCCGTTATTCGAGGGTGAAAATTAATTTTTGGGTTTTCCGTGGAAATAATAAAAGAAAATAAACATTATTTTTATTTTATTTTATTTTAATTTAGGATATATATATATGTGGAAGTTGAGAATTTGGGACCACCAGACCTTAACCTCCTATGAGAGGTTATAGTGGTGGGTACCACCCGAGGCCTAAACCTCATGAAATCCCCTTGTAATGGAGGAGAAACCTCTCAACTCCATCTTTAATGTGGATGAGCCTCTTGATCTTACTCCACATTAATTAATCCAATGCACCACGTTAATTTTTCCAACTCGTTTAATTGTTTAGCCAATTTTAATTTTAGGCCAATGAATTAAACAAACAACATAATATATTATGTTGGATACTTGGAATTTTTGGAGGAATTGTGATAGGAGAGAGCTTTGGGATAAACAATGTTCTCTAATAAAGAACTTCACCTCCCAACGAAGAACACTCTGCCAATGAAGAATGCCGAACTCGACTTAGTCCTTCTTCACTAGGACTTCTTTCAACGTAGGACATCTTCATCTATGATGAATCGACGTCTGTACATCCTTCTCATGAAAACGTCAATGAATAACCCGAGGTAGGGGTTTATTTGTGTTTGAATACTTTTACAATATTCTTCCCTTGAATTATTTTTCGGGATTTCGAATAAATAATTGCGGGAAGTTATAAATATTGATGATCTTCTCCAAGTTATTGTTGAGTCTTATGCTACCACCCTAACGTCGAGGGTATGGCCCAAACAAACATGGCCTGAACCCTCTACAGATCTTGTGATGATTTGTGATGTTGAACGCGATGAGGGCGATGATGCAACGACACCGCCCCGTGGCCCCTACTGCCTTGCGGCCTCCGCACCCACATGGAACCCCCGCGGCCGAGCCTCTCCACGGCACCAACGACCACCGCGCCCCATGGCTCAACCACCTGCAGCCCCGCCACATTTCTCACTCCTGCCGCCGTCCGGTCTGAGCCGCCATAGCCGACCGGGCCGAGCCCCCGCCACCGTTTGTCGCCGACATCTGCTGAGATGACGCCACCATCCGCCGAGCTACCGCGGCTGTCTGCCGACCACCACCAACCGCCGCGCCACCGCCACCGATCGGGCTGAGCCACCTCTTCCACCTACTGAGGAGTTGCCATCGTCCACGGAGCTGTCGCCGCCGTCCCGCCCGACGACGCTGACCACGACCTTCCGATCCACTCCGGTCGCACCACCTAATGCCTTCCGAACCCCTCCGGCCGATCCACCTATGGTCATACCGCTCCGGCCGAGCCACCCGAGACTGAGCCGCTCTAGCCGAGCCACCCTACTACCTCACGTCGTCCGCGGCCGATCCCCCACGGCCCCTCGCGGCCTGCTGGAACACCCCGCGGGCCGGGCAGCCCAGTACAGGCTGGGCCGGACCCAACAGGCTGAGCGACACTGTGGGTCGGGACAGACCCATCTAGTCGGGCAGGGTCAATCCGATCAGGTTGGACCGGACATGGGCCCACTAAGACCCAATTACATTCTTTTGGCCCTAACTTTGGCACCGGATGTCTGTTTGAAGAACCGTTAGCGGCACTGTAAATCTTGGAGTGTGAAGGTACCTTTGAATATAACCCACTGGAGTTTTGGATTATGGTGGGGAACGATCAGGTTGGATTGAGCACGAATCCTACCGGGCCCCCAGGAATAAAAGGATAATAACTCACAGACCAGGTGTCCGATTGATGCGCCATCTATTGCGTTGAGACCGCTATGACATGGAGGAACTTTGATATTCTTCTTCATGGGACTTAGTGGATGTTTTAGTATTGACGAGTAGCTTGAGGAGTGAATCATCCCAGAGACGAGTGAGCATAGTGAGGGAACCTAGTAGCAGGATGAGACGTAAAGAATGATAACATTTTTGACATGGAGTGACTTGACATGCCTAGTGGGGAGAGCCTCAATGTGATGTGGCTGAACCACGGTGGGGAATTCCTCTGTGTGACACGATAGACCGACGTTACTCGACAGGAGTAGTAACTCAGTAGGCCACGAGGGGGAGCGCCTCAGAATGAAGTAGTAGACCCAAGGTACTCGACAGGAGGAGTAACCAAGTAATTCACGAGGGAGAGAAACTCTGTGGGGAACGAGAGAACCACAGTGGGGTGTGCCTCAATGTCATGTGGAAAACCCATGATACTCAACCGGAGGAGTATCTCAGTAGTCCATGTTTAGTGGGAAACACCTATGTGTGACGCTACAGGCCCTCTTTACTCGATAGAGGAGGGGTTTTATAGCAACCGAGATGTTCGATGATGTGACTAGGGATGTTAATTGTCCCTACCCCTAGAAGAAATCTTGGTGTTATTTGAGTCAGAACCTCTATGTTTCTTCATTTTTGAGATGGATTACTTGATAACTTAGGTATATGCATGGGCATATACCTATGTAGGGTTATCTGTTGATTTCATACTTTTTGGTTTTTCCTTGGTGGATTTTGTGAGAGATTGAGAGTCTTGGGGTCCCTAATGAGTATCGTTATTCTTACCCATGCATGGGCTATGCCCTCACTTCATTGTGTTTGGTGCAGATGACGGACATCGCTGACTGAGGACGAGAGTACCATTACTGGACGGTACCTAGAGGTGGACCTTACGAAGAGTCGGTACATGGAGGAGATGGACAGATGAGGAGTGCTGAGGAGGAGATCTGTACCTACCCTTCTAGTAGGAACCTCTAAGGAAGACCCAGTTTATATTTTCCTTTTTTTCTTTAGTTGAAATTTTACTTTCAGTTTCTTTGTACATTACTATTGGTCTTGTATTCCTGCCCCTTTAACTTTCTGCACTCTTTTGTTATACAGTTTTACTTGGTGTTTTGTATCCAGCTGTGTGCTTTCCTGTGTGAGTGTTTACAGATTATAAAGGAAATTCCTTCCCAGTTTTAGGGAATTATGCCTTTGGTGCTAGTCTCTAGTCCCTATCCTATGGAAGTCGAAATTGGGGTAGTCACAGCACGGGCCCTGGGGGATGAGTCATGAAAAATCGGTTTCAAAGGAGTCGGTTCTACCGCAGAACTTAGGACTCTGATCATTATTTTTAACAGAAATAGTGTTATGTGTAGTGAGTGTGGTAATCAGTTTAGGAAAACTAGTGTTGGTGCGGAGATTGACATATCCATACACCAGGACCCTGACATCTGATTTCTGACTCAGTGCCTGAAAACACTGATTGAGAGTGTGTTTTCAAGAGTCATCTTTGTGAAATCATTGATTCATCTCACCAGGTAGAACTTATTAATTGTGGCGCACTTGTTATATTTAGGATGCCTCCATGCAGACAGCCAACTAGGGTTCCGAGAGTTGTACGCATTAATAGACCACCGAGAGACAAAGCCTCGATATAGAGCCATTTTCTAGTAGAGGCGCTAGCTGAGGCACTAGTGGTACCATTCCCCACTTTTCAACCAATGTCACCAGCCCCACCAGCAGACGGTGCACGCCGGTTGAAAACGTTGCAAGAGTTCAAGTGCCAGAGGCCACCCAGGTTCAGGGGAGAGACGAACCCACATATAGCTGAATATTTTCTCTATGCTATAGTGGGATTCCTTCAACTGGTAAGGACACCAGTATAGTTCATGTTGATCCTTCCCAATAACCTTCTACAAGAAAAAGTGGGTAGATGGTGGAGCATGATGCTCCTGGTTCACGACGAGGTAAAGCTTCTCTCGGCAGACATCAAGAGCCTATTTCGGGTGGAGTTTGTTCCAACGACTCATCGTGTAGTGTGCATATAGGAGCCTCTCCATCTGCTGCAGGGAAGCATGACTGTCGCTCATTATTCAGCGAGGTTCACTGACCTCTCACGCTACTCCAAAGAAATGGTGCAGGACCCATTCTTTAGGGCCCGGACCTTCGAGAAGGGTCTCTAGCAGGAGATCAGGGATTCGATGATCTCACTTAGTATTCCAATGCAGGTGGGGGTGTTAGAGAGATCCCTCTTAGTGGAGAGTTTTCTTGATGAGACGTCACTAGTAGTGAGACCCATCACCAGTCGACACGCAGCCGAGTCTTCTACAGCTAGCAGCCGATAAATGTCACAGAGGTCCAAGAGGACCAGACATACTGGTGGATGAACGCAAGATTCAAATCCGGTTGGGTGGGGCACCTGAGACGGAGCTGGTCATTCCAGGAGAGGCAACTATTATGCATGCAGTGGGTAGGGTCACATAGATCGTGACTGTCCGACCCACTGTACGAATGATCAGCAGTCAGTCGAATTACCACCCAGGTAGAGATAGAGGCTCGACCGAGGAGGTCCGCAGAGAGCATACAGATGTGGCAGAAGAGCTGGTCGTGCAGTTGGCGTTGGGTGAGGATTCAAGATGTTACCGCCACCACCACCAGGAGGTCCACCCCGACACAGGGAGTACGAGGATATGGGTGAGCTTAGCTCCAGACAGCGGAGGCTTACGATCACGGTGCTCCAAAGATGATATGATGTACAATCTGTGTCTACTTCACCTTAGCAACAGTAATTATAGACACAGGTGTCAGTAAATCTTTTATTTCCACTGCCCTCATTCGGAGCTCGAAGATTCTGATAGAGTCATTGGCTTGATTGTTATGGCTAGAGACTCCTATGGGACTGGATTAGATTACTACACACTGGTGATGGCAGTGTGAGCTTACTCTAAGAGGCAATATCTTAGGCTAGGATCTCATAGTAGCGACGTGGACACATTACGACATCATCTCTGGTAGGAAATGGGTTATCTATAGTTCATGCTCAGATTGACTGTATTAGGCACAAAGTGCAGTTTTTCCACACAGATGGGACCATATTTACCTTCACCGGTGCGAACAGAGCCTTTATAGCATATTATGGACTTAACCATAGGAGATTGAATCCAATCACTCATTTGTTTGCTAGACTTACCCTCAGAGGGGTTGATATGGAGAGTCCGAGATATCTTTTAGTGGTGGACGAGTACATGATTTTCTTCTCTGATGATGTTCTAGGACTACCTTCTCACAAATAGGTGGAATTTTACATTGACATGTATCCCAAGGTAGCACTTATATCTACACCAGCGTATCGAATGGCTCCTGTGGAGATTCGGGAACCGTGGGTACAGATAGAGGACTTGTTGGGGAAGGGATTACTCCAGCCCAGTGTTTCCCCAAGGGCAGCCCCGATTTTGTTCACCAAGAAGGCAGATTGGAGCTTGAGGCTTTGTGTTGATTATCATCTCCTGATCCAGGTGACCGTGAAGAACAATTACGCACTCTTGAGGATAGACTTCCTCTTTCACCAGCTAAAGAGAGAACAATGGTTCTTGAAGATAGACCTCAGATCAGGCTTTCACCAGCTTAGAGTGCGAGATGAAGATGTGCAGAAGACATCTTTCAGATGTCGGTATGACCATTATGAGTTTTTTGTTATTAAATTCGGTGTAACCAATGCTCCGATAGTGTTCATGGGACTAATGAATAGGATGTTTCAGCCATACCTTTATTACTTTGTAGTAGTATTCATCGACGACATTCTTATATACTCGGATACTGAGGAGGAGCATGACTATCATTTGAATGTAGTACTGGACACACTCCAAGAGCACCAGATTTATGGTAAGCTCTCAAAGTGCTAGTTCTGGATCCATGAGGTTTACTTTCTTGGACATTCATATCATAAGTTGGAGTTGCAGTGGATCCAACGAATATTGCGGAAGTACTTGCTTGGGAGCCACCCAAGAGTGTGACGGAGGTTCAGAGTTTCCTAGGTTTGGATGAATACTACCTGATATTTGTACCATATCCTTCTAGAGTTGAAATACCACTATCAGCATTGACGAAGATCGGGAAACCCTTTGTTTGGTCGGAGAAATTCCAGTGCAGTTTTCAAGAGGTGAGGCAGAGGATGACTAGTGCCCCTATCTTGAGGCTTCCATAGCAGGGCGTTGGGTACATAGACTACTGTGATGAATCAGGGACTAGACTCGAATGTGTCCTCATGTAGGAGTGAGAAGTGATGGCATATGGTTTTCTACATCTGAGGAAACAAGAGAAGAACTACACTACCCTATGACCTAATGTAAGCAGCCATGGTCTTTGTCATGATGATGTGGTGTCACTGTCTATTGGGAGAATGTTTTATAGTGAACTATAATTACAAGAGTCTCAGGTATATCTTCTCTCAAAATGACCTAATCCTGATAAAATTAATGTGGTTTTATTTTTTACAGGTCTTTGACAATGAGATACTCTATAATCCTAGGAAGGGGAATGTTATTGAATATGCACTCAGCAGGAGGACTAGTGTACAACTACTAGGAAAGGCGATAGAGTAGCTGGCTACTTTGTAGATATCCTTTGTGGATAGAAATGGATCAGCTTTTCTTTAGTCTCTTACAGTCCCTCCCCCACTTCTTTAGCGAGTCAGGGAGGCACAACCTGGGGACGCTGAATGCGAGGCTCGAAGTGCTCAAATATCCTTAGGGCATAAACCTGATGGATTTTATGAAGGTGGGGATCATGTCATCCTCTTCCGAGGACGTACCATTGTACCCGTGTTGTTTAAGGAGGATGTGATGTGGGAGTTCCACACATACCATCTAGCGGTACATCCAGTAGTGGAAAAGATGCACCATGATCTCCAACAAGAGCACTGGTTGCCGGGAATGAATAAATCAGTAGCAGAGTTTGTCTCTCGATGCCTCATTTGTTAGAAAGTGAAGGTGGAGCATCAGGTACCAGCCGACTTGGTTCAACCTTTAGAGGTCCTCGAGAGGAAGTGGGATGGGATATCCTTGGACTTCATGACAGGACGTCAATGTACATCCAGAGGACATGATTCGATTTTGGTGATCGTCGACTGACTCACCAAGTTGGCCTACTTCCTACTAACCAGAGAGCAAGGATCAATAAAGAGCTTGGTGAACCTCTATGTGTAGGAGATTATGCGGCTACATGGAGTGATCTCAACGATTTTCCTCGATCGTGATGCATGTTTTACTTCTCGGATATGGAAGGGGTTATAGGAGGCTTTTGGGATGCAACTTTATTTGAGAAATGCCTTCTATCCTCAGATGGATGGTTAGACTGAGAAGACCATTCAGAACCTCGAGGACATGCTACATGCTTGAGTCCTTGACTTTGGTCATAGTTGTGAGGATCACTTTCCTTTGGTGGAGTTTGCACAGAACAATAGCTATCACTCCACCATAAAGATGTCACCTTTTGAGGTGTTGTACGAGCGACCTTATAGATCACACTTGTGTTGGACTGACCTAGGAAAGTCAACACTAGTGGGACTAGATATGGTATGGGCTACCACAGAGAAGGTGAAAATCATCTAGGAGAGGATGAAGACTGCACAATGTATGAAGAAGTCGTATGATGATATGAGACGAATACCTCTAGAGTTCGAGGACGGATACCACGTCTTTCTACGGGCCTCCCCTCAATGAGGATTATGATGATTTGGCCGAGGCGGAAAGATATCTCTGAGATTCATCGGACCTTTTCAGGTCCTCAATAGAGGTGGAAAAGTGGCTTACCGCTTAGCTTATTCACCTCAGTTTCACCAGGTGCAAGACATCTTCCACGTATCCCAGCTGGGGAGATACGTGCACGACCCTTCCCACATCATCGACCATGGAGAGCTGGACATTAACAATGTGGAGACATTTACGGAGGTTCCAGTGGAGATTGAGGATCGACATGAGTGGGTCCTTCATCAGTTGTCGATACCACTAGTGCGCATTAATTGGTAGCACGAGAACCTCTAGGAGAGAACATGTGAGCGGGAGGCCTATATGCATGCCCAGTAACCCCACTTGTTTTCTTGGTTTTTTTATGTGTCTTATAGGTACCTAAAACCCTATGGTGGAAAGAATTTAAAGACCCAAAAATTATAAGTAATTTTTGTAATTAAATGATAATTTTATGAGTCCATGAAAATTTACGGCGCATGATTCCGAGGCCAAGAGTGCCCGGAATGAATTTCTAAACTTTTTTTCGGTTACGTTTAGTAAACATATGAACGGGTTTTTTATTTCTTTTGAAACGGTACTTAAAATTTAATTCTGAGGACACTGTTGAAATCACAACACCGGTATTCTCTTAAAGAGACTTTCACCTCGACAACATTTGGTAGATGGTGAATGTTAATTTTTGGGTTTTCCGTAGAAATAATAAAATAATATAAATGTTCTTTTTTATTTTATTTTATTCTTTTTTAAGATATACCCATGTGCAAGTTGAGAAGTGGGGACCACCAGACCATAACCTCCCATGAGAGGTTATGGTGGTGGGGACCACCTGAGCTTAACCTTCCATGTCAGGTTATGGGGGTGGGGACCACCCGTGGCCTAAACCTCTTGAACTCACCTCATAATGGAGGAGAAACCTCTCAACTCCATCATTAATGCGGATGAGCCTCTTGAGCTTCCTCCACATTAATTAAGACAACACACCACTTTAATTTTTTCATCTCAGTTAATTATTTAGGCAATTAGAATTTTATTACAAAAAACTAAATACCCAACACAATCTATTATGTTTTATACTTGGAATTTTTGGAGGAATTGGGAGAGGAGAGTGCTTTGGGAGAAGTACTGTTCTCCAACGAAGAACATCACCTCCCAACGAAGAGCACTCTTCCAACAATGAATGCTCCACCAAAGAAGAACGTCGACCTCGACTACGACCTTCTTCCTCGGGACTTCTTCTGACGTGGGACGTCTTCATCTACAATGAATCGACGCCCATATTTCCTTCACGTGCCAACGTCAACGAACATCTAGAGGTAGGGGTTTATTTGTATAAGAATACTTTTCCCATGTTCTTCCGTTGAATTCTTTTTTTGGGATTGGGAATAAAAAGATGCAGGTGGTTGTAAAGCTTGAAGATCTTCTTCAAGTTCATGTTGAGACAAATTCTACCACCCAAATGCAGAGGGTACGTGCCAAACAAACATGGCCCGACCCCTCCGCAAATCTTTTGATGATTTGTGGTATTGAATGCGACAAAGGCAACTACGCAAGGACAACACCCAGCGAACACTGCCGCATTGCGACATCCACGCCCTCATGACACCCCCATGGCCGAGCCGCTCTGCGGAACCGACGGCCACCGCGTCCCGCGGCTCTGACACCCGCGGCCCCACCCCGCCGCCCACCGCCGCCACAGTAAGGGCCGAGCCACCGCCACCAATTAGGTTGTTTTGCCGCCACCGTCCGATGAGCTGCCATTGCTGACCGTGCTGAGTCACCGCCACTGCTCGCAGTGCCTCCACCGCCGTCCGCCGAGCCACCACCACCGTCCTGCCAAGCTGCAGGCAGAACCCCCTGGCGGCGTCACCCGTGGCCTTCATAGCTGCCCTGACCGCACCTCCCACATTCTTCAAGCCACTTCAGTCGAGCCACCCATGGCCGAGACACTCCATCCGAGCCACCTGTGGCTGAGCAGCCCGGCTGAGCCACCCCAGCTGAGCCTCCCTACGGCCTCGCGCCATCCCCGGCAAACCCCCACGGCCCCTAAAGGCCTGAAAGACCACCCAATGGGCCGAGATGCCAAGTACGGGCCAGGACGGACCTAGCTGGCTAGGCCGAACTAAACGGGCCAAGCCGCACTTTGGGCTGGGCCAGACCCAGCGGGTCTTACTGGACCCTTACCCACTATGACCCAATTACTTTCTTTTGGCCATAACATTGGCACCAGACGTCCTTTTAACGAATCGTTAGCGGTACTGGAAATCTTAGAGTAGGACAGTCCCTTTGAGTATATTTCACTAGTGTTTTGGATTATGATGGGGAACATTTAGGTTGGATCGAGCACGAATCCAATCATGCCCCCAAGACTAAAAGTCTAATAACTCACGGACCGGGCGTCCGATTGACGCACCGTCTATTGCGCTGAGAGCCCTATGACATGGAGGACCATTGAAATGCTTCTTCATGGGACTTAGTGGAAGTTGGAGTATTTACCAGTATCTTGAGCAGAGGATCCTCCCATAGACGAGCGAGCATAGTGTGGGAACTTAGTAGCTGGCTGAGACTTGACGACTGCTGACCTTTTCGACTCATAGTGACTTGACAGGCCCAGTGGAGAGTGCCTCTATGTGACGAAGTAGACTCATGGTGGGTAGAACCTCTGTGGGATGCGATAGACCCACGATACTCGATAGGAGGAGTATCTCATCATGCCATGAGGGGGAACACCTCTATGTGAGGAGGCAGACCCACAGTAATCTATAGGAATAGTACCCCCGAAAGTCTTGAGGGAGAGGGTCTCTATGTGACGTGGCATACCCACGGTGGGTAGCACCTCTATGTGACGTGACAGACCCATTGTACTCGACTGTAGGAGTACCTCAGCAGTCCATGTTTTGTGGGAAGCACCTCTGTGTGATGAGGCATGCCGATTATTCTCGATAGAGGAGGGGCTCTCTAGTAGCCGAGATGTTCGATGATGTGACTGGGGATGTTACTTGTTACTACCCCTAGAAGAAATCCTGGTGTGAGTTGAGTCAAAACACTGTGTATCTTCATGTTCGAGATAAGTTACTTGATAACTTTGGTATATGTATGGGCATATACCTATGTTGGGTTATCTGTTGATTTCATACTTTGTGGTTTATCCATGGTGGATTTTGTGGGACATTGAGAGTATCAGGGTCCCTACTGAGTATCATTATACTCACCCCTATACAGGCTATGCCCGCACATCATTGTGTTTTGTGTAGATGATGGACAACACTGACTGAGGATGAGAGTACCCAGACTAGACAATACCCGAAGGTGTGCCTTATGGCACGTCGGTACATGAAGAAGACAAACAAACAAGGATTGTTGAGGAGGCGATCTGTACTACCCTTCAGGTAGGAACCTCAATGGAAAATCCTATTGCTATTTTCCTTTTTCATTAATTGTACATGTACTTTTAGTTTCTTGTACTTTTTTTTTCTTGTATTCCGACCAACTTTTACTTTCAGCACTCTTTTGTTATACAGTTTTACATAGTGATTTTTATCCAACTGTGTGATTTGTTTTGTGCATGTTTATGGATTATAAAGGTAATTCCTTCCCTGTTTTAGGGAATTACGCCTTTGGTGCTAGTCACCAACCCATGACCTATGGAAGGTAGACCTGGTGTAGTCATGACATGGGCCCCAGGGGATGGGTCATGACAGATCTCTATGTGCTAGAGTAGTCGATGTGTCAACATGAATTTTTCATCTATATTACTTCACCTTTCATCGATATTGAAGATATTTTTATTTGTATTCTTGTTCTTGAGACGGTGTGAGAGGAATGTGTATAAATCTCAATATAATTCCATTGTTCACAATAATTCGTAATTAGCCACTCTTAGAAATGAAAAGAAGTATATTTATAGACCCACGGTATGTTTTTTATTTTAATTAATTTCCCAAATTCCAATAATAATGTATCAAACCCATGTATGTCCCCATTCATTTTATTTAATAAAAATATTAATTTTTTTACTCCACTACATGAAAAAATTAGAACTATATTAAATATTTTTGATATCGACAAGAACAATAATATTTATCATTGGAAATCATCTTGGTTCTCTCATCCTTCTCACCATTTATTGATTACGTGAATAAATATTTAATTTAATTCTTATTACAAAAATTAATATTTCATTAATAGTATGGAAAGTAAATATTAATTAACTATAACATAAAATTAATATTATTGATAGATAAATACTAAATAAAATTATTCCTCACTCTAGAGAATAATATTTACTCTAATAATTAAATTCAAATAGAATTTAATTGAGATCAACTGAAACCATCAGTGTGTTACCATCTAGGATTATTTCTTGTTGGAATTAGGTGGGATTGTCTAAAGTCCAATATTAATTTACTCAAATGGGTCAAGTAATATAAGATAAATAAGTTAATATTGCATCATCAACAACAATAAATGAGTTCTCAATATGTTATATATTCCCTTTTTCAGAAAATCTCATCAAGCATGTTATACACTTACATCATTAACCTATATTCCTGACACACCTTTATTTGACTATCTAAAATAAACTCATAATTAAAATATGGAAATGAAATTTAATGTGATATATTTATTTCATTAAAATATCCATGATATCATCTTTCAGTAACATGGAAGGGGAAAACACTTCCTCAAATTATTCTTTAATAAAACAACACTGATAGCGAAGCCAACGTACCCAACATCTCCTTGAACATTATTATCATTGTTTATAGAATTATGTCTATGTGAATGATTAAGAATGGTCATTAATAATTATCTTAAAGAATAAGGTCAATTAAAAATATTCACATATAAAAATATCTAATGACTCATAAAATTGTGAAAATCCCGCAGCTGAGTCTATTATCATAATCTCTCATCCTAGAGATTACTATATACGAACTTCATGTGAATAAATCTCATGTTCTTATAAGTACTAACACATTACATTCAATATTATATGTTCTCTATCATAGAATCTTATTCAACCATAGAACTTATTTTAAAAATAACTTTATAAAATTTCATTGTTCTCATCATAGTGGGGAACTACTATTCCATTTTAATGCGATAGATACTCTATGAAATTATAAAAAAAATGTCATGAAAAATATGATAAATATTTAATTATATATTTAAATTAATATTCACTTCTTAATGTATACATGTATTCCAATGTAAAAATAGTTGGTTATAGAAAACTAACTCTAAAAAACACCCATTTTTATTGGATCGAACTACCAGTAACACTTAATTCTCTTGAAATTAAATGAAGATAAGGCTTCTGATGAGTTATGTATTTAATCAAGGGGTCTATAGTGTTGTATTAAATATTTTCTCTACTCACTATGAATTCACCTATCATAGAGAATTCTCTAAAGAAATGATAATTTGGATGTATTTTTTTTATCATATGCTAATATAATAGTGGCTACATGGGAAGATCCACAATAATAGTGTTATCATAATATAGTGTGATATGGTTTTTACTTATAGCTACAACATAAATCTTTTGGATGAATTTTTTTATCAAAAATTCCTCTTTAGAAACCTCAAAATCCATAATATACTCAAACTCTACTATAAAATCTGTGACCAAGTTATTCATTGAGAACATTCATTTCACAACCCCTCAATTGAGTGTGGAGATGTATCATGTATGTGATTTCATATCATCTTGAAATATTTGGGAAGTAACATCTTTATATCCTCATATGACTTGTTCCTAATCACCATCATCAACCCGGAACATATCGTTAATTCAACATAGATACATAAATATTTTCTTGACGACCATCCAATGATAGTCATCTGGGCCAACATAACATCTTCATACCACACTTAATGCAAATACGTCATCTATCATCATACATAAAAAATCGTACCTGACTAACCCAATCTCCAATGTCCATACAATCCTTTCCACCCAATTTATTTCCATAGGTTTATGAGGGCACATTTTGTTAGAAAATTTAATGCCACATCACACAAGATACAATCACATCTTGGATGGTTCCATATCAAATATCTTCAGTATCATATCAAAACATGTACCTTAACATAGACCATTTATTTTATTTGATATATCCTAATGGATCATTACCCCAAGAATATATTATTTTTTAATAATTCCCTGAACAAAAAAAAATTGTATCTAACCTAGATATAATAGAATATAACACTGGTATCCCATTTCCCATAAGTAATAAATCATCTGTGAAAACTGTTATGAAAAAAACAACACTCCCACTAAACAACTTATAGAGACAAGGATCACATTCATTCACTATGAAACCAAATTCTGTTATCGATTCATTATATTGATTTCTCTATGAAATATGTTATTTCTTAAATCCATAAATGAATATTTTTTATTCTCATACAATGTTGTCATCATTTGATGTCACAAACCTTCAGGATGTGATATATAGAAATCTTTATGAATTCTTCCATCATTGAAGGTTTTTTAAAAATATATTTCAAATATCAGAGTCATGTTATGATACTGTTGAATGTATAATTATGATGAACATCATTATTGAATCTAGTTAAATGTTTTCACTATAGTTTATTCCTTGATACTACTTGAATCTTTTCTAAAAATTCACACCTTATAAGGAATGAATATACAATACGTATCAAGTTTCATATTTAATATCCCTTTACAACCAACAATATTTAAATACACTCAAGGATCAAACAAAATTGAAACTTAGTTTTGGTACATGGAATCAATTTTAGGGTTGATATATTATTTCTATTTGGAAACATCTGTTACACATACTATTTCCTTATAGGTTAGAGGATTATTATAATAAACTAATAATGAGTCCCCATCCTTAGTTACTATAAAACCAAATAATTTTTGTTCTATAATCTCTTCTGTACTCCTACACAGTACTATTAACTCTAGAAATTTCCCTTCATTAGGGATTTGTGAAATTTGTTCCTATTTCCCCTTTTATGTATCTTGATCCTAGAATTTATTATGATATATTTTTTACTCCTCTATATCTTTTAGACATATGATAATTCTGAAGGAATATAAGATGTATATCAAACAATACCTTTGTATTTGAAGGGACATATAGTTAGTTTTCCTTATTTCCTTTGGATATTCAATAAAGACACATTTAGTACCTTTGAGTGCATGTTTGTTCCCAAAAAAAGAATTAAAAAATTATTCACATTCCCACACTGAAATATATGTCAACATTGGATTATTTCCATAAAAAAATTCCATATGTAATAATTTTTTCTTATATTTTCCCCCTCAATTTTTAATGTGTACAACTATATTTAATCAGTATCCCAAAAGGATAATGAATGATTTTCATGACTCAACATTAATCTCACATTTTATAAAATGTTTTGGTTACGCATTCCAAATACACATTCAACTACGGTGTGTAAAGAGGAGTGAGTGAGGATAAAATACCACACACTTTTAAATAATAAATAATGACATGATTTAGATATTCTTTACAATGGTTTGATTTGTGCTTCTTAATTTTCTTACCAAGTTGGTTCTCAAAATCATTATTATATTCCATGAATATATCAAAGTTATCTGACATATACTTCATTATATATCCATATCCATTTCTACTAAAATCATCAGTAAAATTTATAATGTATGAGTAACCACCCCATGTTTCTACATGTTATGGTCCAAACATATCAATATAAACTAATTCAAGAATTTCGGCGGCCCTTTCACCTTTTCTATTAAATGACGATTTGGACATTTTTCATTATATAAATTCATTAAAAACACTAACCAAAAGAGTATAAATATCCATCATAGTGTAATATGGTTAAAAATATTTTTTTTACATAACTTAGATCATGATACCATATTTGGGTGTGGTGTGAATCGCATGAATTATTTTTATTATTATTTTATATTACCTGGTTTTCATGATCTTAAACATAAATAAATATATTTCAATACAACTTGACATAAAATTTTATTTCATTAACTATGAAGTAATATGTTTTTCAAAATTTTAAAAATTAATATATCTGTATCACATTTGAATACAAATACACTTTTTTGGTGAATGGAGTCAACTATTGAAAATATTTTTAAAATAAATATCATTCCTTTCATCAATTTGAGGTGGTAGTCCCAAATAGAATTGAAAATAAGACTATCCCTATTGATTTCTTATAGATATACCTCTACACATGAAATCATCATGAATTTGAAGGAACCCCTATATGAATACATATTAGAGATAAACATGTCTTATCTAATACCCAATTTTTAGAAGCAAATAAAATCCATTTGATAAAAAATACATCTGAAGACCCCCCTTGATTGTTTTCCAAGGTGTGGTTTTTATTCTAGTGGCCATTCGTTCCAAATGTGAAATAGATAACATCGTATTCCCATATATTCCCCCTCTCCATTATCTGATTGGAAGGGAGATGCGAATAATCCGCGTAGTTAATTATAATTACTTGTCCATTCCATTTATTGACCATAAGTATGGATAGATTTTCATCCATCATCTCTTTGTCATCAAAGAAAAGTATTGTTAGATGATCTGAAAGATACCTTCCAATGTTATTCATAATGAAGGTAACAACAAAGAAATATAAGCATTGAGGATGTGAAGAAAAAATTAGATTGGTGAACAGTTATTTGGGAAATTTAAACCGAAGAATGTCTAGGTGATCAATGTAGCCAATGATATTGACAACGTGAGGCCAAACCTATGTTCCTTCTCTATGTTTTCTCTAAAATAGATCATTTTATATGTCAACCCATTCCTATTTTTATCTCTCGTAGTAATTAATTTAGTGATAATGGATTATTCCATTTGCATTAATGTATTCATATGACATCATGACTTCACCATAAATGTATTAAAGTAATAATCACTAATCATCAACTACATCACTCATGTTTTTATCATAGAAAATGAACTTTTTATCACTTTCCTGGATTTATGGTGGATCAGGTAGTGATGATTATCGAACATAAGGATTCCATTCATGGTGAAACACAACCCATAAGTGTTTTATTAATTCCTGGATGTTACTACTATTAAAAAGATGTTATTTCTACAAAACATATCCTAACGATAATGCTATTGAAATAATTTTCATTATTTTATAATTATAAAAGAACATATTATTATTATATTACTTGATTATAATTTTTGTGAGTCCAAAATAATTTTGGTTTTATTAATTTACCCACTATTTCATCAAGTCTTAAGGTCCCTAAACATTTAACAAGGAGTGTCCCATCACCAAACAAATTTTCATAGAAATGATCCATATATATGTTCTTGTAAACCAGATAAAATACATAGAAATTTTATGAAATTATTTACATAGGAAGTCTTGTTAACTGAATAATATCAACTCCTCAAACCATTGACATGACTCCCCAATCCAGAAATGTTGAATTTGATTTCTTAAACACTTGCATCTTAATTTGTATTTGAAAAACTAATAACATTAAACCCAATTTATATATATTGTTAATTCAACCAACTATATTAGTAAAGACTTAAGGATAATTAAAATTATATCTAATGGAGGCTAAACTGACACTTTATCAATGTGGACATTTTAACTCAAATGATTGAAAGAATAATGACTTAATAATAACTTTATTGACTTTTTATGTTTAAAATTTCCTTTATTATCCTTCACATATAAAATTAATATTATGTGAATTCTACATAGGTGATTAAACGTGTTTAAATAAAACATTTACACAAAATCCATCTATTGATATTCCATATTTTCATATTCTTATATTTATATAGTTGATCATGGTTTTGAATCAATAAAATAAATTATTATTATAAAAAAATAAAAAAATAAATGAAATGGACATGATATTATATAATGGTTGATTTATTGATTTGACTACAAATCATCCTATGACTATAGGGATAGACTTATTGTGTTGTTCTCTATATAAGTTATAACATCCCACCAATACACCTATGTATCTGCAATGTTGGTTTCATCTCAGTTCCATATTGAACCAGCACAACCTCATCTCAATCATGAATCAAATACATGTTAATTTGGAAAGTAATTTTATTATATATGTTCTATAGCTCACATACATGATAGGAGAATAAAAATAATGGTTAAGGGTAATTATATAAAACAACCTTGGACACACTTGTCTTACATAATATTAGATGGGGGGGGGAGATGGAATGGATACCATTTTATTTAATTTGATAATAATTAACTTAAAAACCGTGAAATTAAATTAAATTAAATTAATGTAGCACTTAATATTATTTCTTCATATTAATGATTGGTCATGTACATAAAACAAAATAACATTTAAACTACTATCATGAATTCAACTCAATCCATTATTTAAAAAGAGAGAACACACATGAAGTAATATGATTAATTAGCTTATTAATCAATTAATTTATTTTATCTTATTTCATAAAATGATCATGAAAATTCCATCTTCTATGATTTTAAATAACATAAATAATTTAATTTTATTTAAAACTCAATAAAAAAGTATAAAAAATTATAATTTGATGAAACTCAATGATTACCTATTCATGTTACTTTGTATGGTTTTAATTAAAAACAATGAACTCTTATGAAATATTGTCTACATGGGATGCGTCATAATTTCAAGGAATTTACAACCAATTTAATGTAACATGTTATACATGAAAATACATACATGGATAAATTTAATGCATTGAGTTATTAGTATAAAATAACCATACATTATTCATAGTCTTGAATATTAAACAAAATTAATTAAATATTTAATATAATATAAAAAAATAGATCATCGTGTATGGTCAACTTAATATCCAATACAAATTTCTTTGATAAGTTTTAGGGAGTAATTAATTAAATTTTTTATTTCCATAAAAATAGTAAACAATGTGTAAGGGCTTTCCCCATGGTGTATACTTCACTTCACTTGATACCAAGAATTCATTTATATATACTTATAATATACTTCTTTAATATATTTATCCAGTAAATGACATGTATAAACAAAATCATGTCTATCCAGAAGTAAAATATCTTAAGATTTTATTAAAATATGAAACAATAAGTGAAAAATGCAGTGGAAGGGTAAAACAAATTGAATTTTCCTCGAAAAAAACAATATTAGTGGTCATAAAATGAAGTTTTATTTTCATAGTCAAAATAATATTCATTATTAGTTTCTCATTATAATAGTTAATTACTTCTAGTCACATGGTTTTGTGTCAATATGAATAGTCTATTAAATAAAAATGGTATAATAATTACACATTATGGTTAGATCTCATGTTTTCCATTATGAAAACATATGGTCTACATGGAATTTATTCAAAAAACATTATCTATAATCCAAAAATGTTTTATATAACTGAAACAAAACTACAAGCTGCGAATTTATTACCTGTGGTGTGTAATAATTACATTATAACCCTAAATACACACATGAATCTTTATGAAATGAACACGGAAACATGAATCTTAACAAAATTGTACACATCATGAAGTTTATTATTATACTGCTAGGGTCCATGGAACCTTCATATGAGATCTTCAGAAGTAAAACTTCATTTTATTATTAACTGAAATCAGTAATGTTTGAGAGAAAAAAAGAGAAAGATGAAATATCAAAGATATATGATGACGAAATTAAAACATGAAATTGATCTTAAATTTCAAATGCATAATGATCTATAAACAGATATACAATTATGCATTTGGATGTGACCAATATGTTACCTTTTGTAGGTTTTGATTGTAGTGAAATGTATTATAGGGGTTAATCCTAGAACATAAAATGTTTGATTAAATGGATTAGTCCAATATTATATAAGATATAAATGTCTTGAAAAACAAAAAAAATCAATCTATCATTGATAAGAAGGTCTTCAGAAATAAGAGAACATCATTTTCACATTAAAATAATAATTTATATAATTAATTGACAATAATTATTAACATGTTTATTTGATATTTCTTTCTAGTAGATGTTAATAATTCAAAACCCTTTTCAGTAATTTATTATTTTTCTTTTAGGATGCCAGTTTTCAATCCATCTAGAGACAATCACCATAGGGTCCTTTGATCTACGAATGACACCGATGTTTTTTCGAGTTCTAGGGAAGATGATGGATAACCATTTTTTTCTTATATCACTCCACATTTATAAAATATTAAATAAATTGTCTTTATCTTCTCATTATTGAGAGGATTTGAGAGGGAAGAGGATAATTCTAGATAGAAAATCATTGTGATTAAGGATTCTCGATTATCCTCTCCAATAAATTATAAGCATTCTATTTATAGACCCAAATTAAAGATTTTTATATTAATTAACTACATAAGTAACGTTAATTAAATCACAATCCCATGTCTAACCCCATAAAATTTATTAAAAAATAATAATATTATTTTTTATTCCATGGTGTGTGTAATTGGGGAAATGATAATTTTTATTTTTCTTACATGCAAAAAATATTTATGAACAGTCACAATATTGGTCTTCTCTTCCTTCTCAACATTTATTAAATACATGAATAAATATTCAAATAAATATTTATTTATAAAATAAATATTTTATTCACATTATGTAAAATAATGATTTATCATATATTTAATAAAATCAATATTTCTAATTGATAAATATAGAATAAAATTACTCCTCAATCTTGTGAATAATAATTTTTCAATAATAATATTGAAATATAATTTAATTGAGACCATTGGAAATGGTTATTGTGGAATTTTCTAAGATTCATTCTAATTTTCATTAGGTAGAATTGCCTAATTTAGTGAATTAACTTCTATCAATAAGTTATTTATCCTAAGAGAATGAAGTTAATGTCACAATGTAGACACCCCCATGAGTTCTAATTATGTAATATAACCCCTTTGTCAGAATATCTCATTAAGAAGGTATGAAACCCATGTCATCATCCTATATACATTATATAGAATTGATTGAATATCTGAAATATACTCATTATTATTCCATAGACATGGAATTTAATGTGACGGTTCTATTTAAATAATGGTCCAAGATTTAAACATCCATTAGTACTGAATAGAAAAATCATTCCTCGACTTATTCATGAATAACATGTCATTCATGACACACCCAACATTACTGAATTCATGATGAACTCTTATAATCATAAATAATGATAATTCACATAATTCCATTTTTCATGACAATAATTAATAACAATCGTGAAGTGTAAGGACCATTACAAATTTTTATATATAGGAATATGAAATGGCACATGAACAAATGAAATTCATACTGGTGGTTATGTTCTCATAATCTATCATCCTAGAGATTAACAAAAATAATTTTTAAAAATAAATCTCATTTTATTAAGATTAATTAGGGCTAATATTTAACATGCCATGTGCCCTATCCTATAATTTTATACGATTGTAGAATTGTTTTAAGAAAATAATTATGGAATTTCAAGGTTCTCTTCAAAACTAGAAACTATTGTTCCATTTTCTTTGATAGATACTATTGGACATTATTATATTAAATTCATGAAGAAAATGAAGGATATTAAATGATAAATTTTAAATAATATAAACTTATTAAAATATACATGTAATAAAATTTACCAATAGTTGGTTCTCTAACACCAACTCTAAAAGTGTGAAAATTATGATTTTATAGTAGTTCCCTTTATATTGACTAATAAAACATCTATTTTTATTTATCTAATGAAAAAAATGTTTGAGGTATATCTTGATAATTTAATTGTGATATTAATTGATGATATCTTGGTATTCTCAAATGGTTTTTAGAAGTATAAGATTCATTTATGAATCATTCATTAGACACTTAAAGAAAAATATCATATACAAAATTTAGAAAGTGTGAATTCGAGCTTGGGTAAGTTCATTTTTTGGCAATACTGTCTGTAGTGATGGAATATAAGTTTATCCTTCAAATAAAAAATGCAATTAAAGAATGAACTATGGTGAATGAACGTTACTATGGTTTTAAGTTTCCTTATATTGTCATGGTATTATCACTATTTTTTTACAACATCTTTCTTGGAAAACAAACATATTAAAAATGTTGACACAGAAAGGGGTTAAATTCTTAGGGAAAGAAGAATGTATTGTTTTTTTAAGAATTAAAGAGAAGGATAATCAATAAATAGGTGTGCACATTCCCATTCAAATGGAATTTACTTGTGATATATACTTTCTTTTTAAAGAAATGATTTGGATGCATCCTTATAGAAAATGATAAATTTATTTCCAATGAATCAATGTAGTTAAAAATCGAAGAACAAACCATTCCAACCTATGATTTTGAGTTGAAATTTGTAATTTTTTCCTTTACAATTTGGATGAATTATCATTCTGGATAAAAAATATGAGATATATAATGATCAAAAAAGATTAAAATAGATATTTTCATTAAAATAAATCTATGTTAGGAAAAGGAGATGGTTAGAGATACTCAAGGATAATTAATACTCAACAAACTACCAAACTAGTAATGTTAATAAGGTTGATTATATATAAATTAGGAGAGATCCTGGAGTTATGAAAAAGGTGATGATTTATAATAATTTTTTATTTATATACTTAGTAAAGTAGAATATGGGAATTATTAGAGAATTGAAAACATCAATCCTATTTAAAAAATAATTACCAAACCATCCTTATTGGAAAATATAAAACTATCGTTGCCCAATGATAAGAGTTAAAAAGTTACACTTAATGTTTTTAATGATAAGTAACTAGTATATTTTGTTTATAAAGGTGATGTGATGAAATTTGGAAAATGTTTATTTGTTCTATTCATAACTGAGCATAAAATAGAATTATTATAAGAATACAATAGCTCAAATGTTTTTTTATTCCCTTAAGAACAAAAATTTATCTTGATTTGAGGTTGAATTTTATTGGGATAATATGAAATAGAAAATTGAAAAATATGTATCATGATACTTGGTTTCTCAATAGGTAAATGTTGAGAGACTACATCCTAAAGGAGTCATGAAACATCTATATATTCTTGTGTTGAAATGGGTTGATACTACTATATGATATCCACATTATTTCCAAATAATACTATAAATAATGAGTATATATGGCGCATTATTGATTTACTTTCAAAAATTTTATATTTTCTAACTATAAGAGAATATCTACTACTTGACCACCTTGAATGGATTTAAAATATTGATGTTTTAAAACGTCATGTAATACCACATTAAGTTATATCTTATCACGATCCACGATTTATATAAAAAAATATAGAAGAGTATTTTGAGGGATCATGACATTGAGATATGTTGAGAATCCTATATTATCATTAAACTTATGGATTTTCTGAAAGTAATTTTTAGACATTATAGGATATGTTTAGGTAGTACTTGATTAGATTTTAAGGAATGTGGGATCAATATTTACATTTGGTGGAATTTTAATATAATAATAACTTCCATTAAATCATTTAAGTTAAAAATTATGAAGAATTGAATAGTAATAGGTTCCTTACCCCAAATTGTATGGATAATGTTAATTAAATAGATGTTGTTGGACTAAATCTTATTTAGGAGAAAAAATGAAAATGGATACTATTTAGAATCATATTTAGGATGTTCAATGATGGTAAAAGGGATATGTGGATAACCAAAATAATGATATGGAATTTTATGTAGGGGATAATTTTTTCTTGTAATTATCCATATAGAAGGGTGTAATAATTATTGTAATAAAATTTAAATGATGAAATTAGTACTTGAGACATTTAAAAATTTTGTAAAAAAAATAGAACTGTAGATTATCACATGAAAATGGTACATAACACCTTTAAAGTTCTTAATGTATTTAATATATCTTTATTAATTAATAGCATTCTAGACCCAACATAAGAACACACCATAGAGGAAATTTAATTTTCACATTAATTGTTCATACTATGAATAACCCATCGAGATTATTGTCCCTTGGGAACAAGTGTTTTGGAATTAGACAACTTGATTAGTGAATGTTCTTTGGAGAAATCATAAAACAGAATGGCTAATGTTGGATCCTAAAGAATTTTTTATAAATAATTACCCACATATATTCCTGAGGTGTCATTTCAGAGTTTTCAAGGGTGAAATTTTTGAAGGAGGGGAGAAAATAAAACTTGAGATTCAATTATAGTAAGTTTTCTTTCTAGAAAAAAAATACCATAATGCACATATATTTTTCCAAGAATTTTATTAACTACTAAATTATAAAATTATAAAATTATAAAATTATAAAATTTTAATTTGATAAAATTAATTTTATATCTAAATTCATCATGTCAAAATTAACTTATGGTTATTTTTTAGATTATTCAAAAATAGTTCACTTTTGTGTGAATAGTGAAACATACTAATTTTACAAAAATTTTACTTTTATGAATTTTTAAAGTTATAAGAATAAAATGAAGGATTACAAAACAATTTGTAATAACCCTGACCCTAGTAACCCAAGGTTGTTGTTTATTTTATTACCTAATCACATATATAAGGGGTAAACACTCGATGAGCCGATCAATTTATTAGTTTTGGAGAACTAGATACATATATGAAAACTATTTCAAACATGGAATAGAATAAAAATATATTAATTGAAGAAACATATCATCCTTGAACTCATTCAAAGAATTCTTCATCACATCCTGTTCAATGTGAATAAAATAAGAGTATTCTCAAATGGTCAAAAATACTTGTGTACAACAAAAGATATCATGATTAAATATGTAATAATATATATGGAAAGGTAGATAAATAAAAGAAAATTCCATTTTAAAAATAACATGAGAATAAAATTTATATATAATGTTAAATATCCAAAACACATTCCATATAATCAAAAACTTGACCAGGAAATGCATTCATCGATAATATCAATGTAATAATATGTGGGGTAATAATAATGGAATTCATAATGAATGAAATTATTAAAATTAGACATCATGATATAATAAATAATTATATATATACCTTAAATACCTTACAAAAATATATTTTAAATATATGAGTAAAAATTCATTTAATATGGCCAATTGATTTGTCTCATTAGGCATACTGATTCATCGAGGCACTATATAATTCCACCCCCACATTTCACTACATTTCCAATTCATTCCTCATATATATAAAGAAATATTTAATTCATAAAAAAATATGACTTATAAATAAACGTTTTTATTGAATAAATATTAAATAATATCAATATTTCCCCAGTCAATAATGTAATTTTGATATTAAAATAACATATGTAGAAATGAGATATAGTTTAAGAAATAAGATTATACATGATAAATAATATAGATATTTAAGTAAAATATTTAGGCTAATTATCATAAAAAAATTAATATTTCAATATAATATAATGACTACAAAATTAATAAGGGAAAAGATATGACCATCAGTTCACCAGAAATACATGGTTTGTAAGTAAATAATGTCCTTTATAAGAATAAAGGGAATAGAAGTGAAATGTTACTATATTATTACATAAATTAGTTTTCATTGTGATACCATTTAATATGTGTAGAAAAAACAATTTTTCATAAAATGGTTGCGATGGTGTGGAAGTGAATAATCGTTGTATATATTATAAATAATCATTTTGAATTTTTATAAAGAGATAAAATGTCCCATTCAAAAAATATTAAAAATATTACATTAAAAAAATTTATAGTCATGTATAAAATAATATGTTCTTTATAAATAAATTTATTAAATAAAATTAATTTTTAAAAAAAAATTCTGAAAAACATGAACATGGAATAAAAATATATCCTGTTCAAAGAGAAATAAAAAAATAATTTTTAAAAATTTATTTTTTGAAAAATGTACCAGTGAGAGTTTAAGATGGAAAAAACATAGAAACAACTGAGATATTTATATTTTTGAAAAATTTATAGATTTTAAGAAGGATATATTAAAATTTCATTCAATGAAGATATGGTCAATCCTAAAAAAATAGATTGTAATGAAAATAATTACCACATTGGTAACATTGATATTGTATCCCCTTGAAGGAATAGACTTGAACTAAAAAATTAATCATAATCAATAAAAATATATTTTATGATAAATAAATAAAATGGTCAATATATACACCACATAATAGTATATAGGTGAACAATAACCAATATTTTTGAATGGACTGTATATTGAGATAAAATACGTAACCTTATTCTTTCTTTTAGTTAAACATGACTTAACCTCCTATATAATGGTTTTAGACATGTTGTTAATTTATAATAGAAACATATAAATATTTATAATATCATATAAAATCTTCTTATAACATCTTAAAACCCATTCATTTATAATATTTTATTAGTATCATTGTTTCAGTTGATAACTTCTTTATTTTATCATTCAATTTCTGTCAAAGAAGTTCTAATTATTGTGTATAGGAAATGGATCCAAAATAAATTGAATTATATTAAAATTATAAAAATAATATTTTTTTATTATATTCTTTACTAGAATAATTTTAGATTGTTGTACATGGAAAATGAATCACACCGCTTGGTATATACGGTAGGCATGTACGCACGAGCGATGATGTCATTCCCCTAATGGTTGAAATGTCAAAAAATTGGATAATATATTAACATTAAATTATTAAAATGAGTTAATATGCATCATACATATTCATTATTTTCATCATTATGACTATCCATGTGAGTTTGTGATGGAAACAATTACATTGATTAGCAAGGCGTTAGTCCACAACACAGATACGAGAAATGATAATATTACCATTTATGGTAGATAGAAATGGATAAATATTATTATATCAAAATAATAAAATCATATTAAATTGGATATATTTATGAAATTATATTGGAAGTATTATGAAATATTTAATGGTTTAAATTTTTTTAAGAAAAACAACTTAGTGAAGAAAATTACATTTTCTTAGAGAAACCTCATTTGCATATCTTATTATGAACTCTAGGATTGATCTTTTAGGAAAACCAAAACCTCTATAACATAGATATGGAATTTGGGGAGAGTTTTTAAGGGATTTTAAAGTTAAATTACTTAAGAGGTGTGAGTTACTGAGGGAATGTAGTTCCCTTTTATAAGTGGGGAAGAGGACGTTCATGGAAATCACAAGGAAATTTCCAAAAATAATAGAAAATCGTAAATTAATTCACAATAACATTAATTCCAAATAAAATAAAATTATTTTATTTTATTTCGAAGGTAAAAATATGACCATTAAATTTGTTTTTTATTGAATAATTGTAAAAAATTCACTTATCATTTGGTTTAACCCATATAGTAGGCCCGTTTTAACATTAACCAGAATAATTATTTTTTACTAATTTTACAATTAATTCTGAAAGAAATTTTTTTAATGGTTTCAAAATATTAATTATCATTATTAAAATTATGCATTCCATTTTAACATTTTCATTTTATATATTTTAAATGGTTTAAATTAAAAATTAACTCACAAAATGTGTCAAAAAATTGGTCTTCAAGAAATTAATTTTTAAGCATAATATGATCTTATATTAACTATATTGAAAGTAATAATCGTTAGACAGATTTAAATTTATATATTTATATTAATAATATATTAATATATTTTCAATCATTCATCATTAAATTTTATTTTTATAAACTAAAATGGATAAAAATTATGGCTTATTTAAAGAAAAAATGTTTCGAAAAAAAACTCCATGAAAAATATCCCTTCTCCCTCCAAGTGAACTTCATATTATTTATATGAAAATTATATTAAATAAATTTTTAATTAAAATTAATATAATATATTAATATTAATAAAATTATTAATATTTAAAAACAATATTTTAATTTATTAATAATAATGGAAAATTTGAAAAATTTGTTCTAGAATTAGTTTAACAATGTTGAAAATTGATATTAATCCAATAAAAATAGAATTTATGTTACATGAAATATTAATTTGTGTATTTATTTATAGTTTTATAAAAATTATATGTTAACTTAATATAATTGTGGCTGGGGTGTTATATTTTCCCCTATTATAAAAAATGTATCCTCAAATGTTTTGTAGTTATCTCTTTCTAAACAAATAAGAGATATTATTCTTAATAAAATTAATTGTTTCCTACATTTCTTCTTCAATTTTTTGATTTATCAAAATTTAATTAACCTGTTGATTCACCTAATTCCTCAATACCCTTATTATCATGAATCTAGATGGGATCATTCATAGTAAGATACACCCGGTTACCATTCTATTTCATTAATAGTGAGGACATGTATTGGGTCTAGAATGTACTTCCTTAAAAATGATATGTGGTAAACATCTTGTAATTTGGAGTGTCTTAGTGTCATTTCTATTCAATAAACAAGAAGTCAAATTATTTTTAGAATTTAAGAAGTTTCGATGTACCTAGGGATTGATTTCCATGTTTTATTGAACCTTTTAACACCCTTCCATGGAGGAACTTTTATGAAAATGTGATCTCCCACTTGAAATTAAAAACATTTACTTAGATTGTTGGTATAACTCCCATTCTTTATTTATGATTATTTAATATGTTTCTGAATACTTTTTAACTTTTTTTTCTATCCTCAATATGTTCTCGGCCTATAAGTTTCCTTTAACTAACTTCATCTCAACAAGATTTAGTAGGATATCTTTGGTCATATAATGATTCATACAATGATATTTGAATACATGAAAAAAACTATTATTATAGAAAAAATATATCAACGTTAAATTTTGATCCCACATACCTTAAAATTCTAGTGAGGATGATCACATAATTTTTTCTGATGTTTGAATACTCTTTTTTGACTATCCATCCATTGGAGGATGGTAGATAGTGCTCAAATGAAGCTCAGTATCTAGATCCTTTTGAAGACCCTTCCATAGTTCCAATGTAAAATGGGGACCATGATAAAAACAATTTAAATTATAGTTCAATGATGTCTTGAATTTTTTTAATTTAGTTTCATGTAAGGTTCTCAAGAGGAAAATATTCACTTACTCTGAGGTAATTTTTAAATTTTGTAAGGTGGTCAACAATAACCCATATTCCGTTATTCCTTCTAGGATTATTGGGTAATCCTATGACAAATTCCAAAGTATGTTGATCTCATTTCTATATATTAAGATGTAGAGCTTTTATGACCTATATAAGATTATTTCTCTACTCCTATACCTATTTAAAAACAAGAATTTAGATACATAATCATTAATTTCTTACTTCATGTTATCCAACCAAAAATATTACCTCAAATACATATATGTTTTAAATTTTCAATGTTGTATAAAGAATCAAAATATATGTGGATTATGTAATAATTAATTTTTTATCTCATGTATAGATGTAATATATAGTCTCTTTCAAAATTTTGTAATTACATCTTCACAAACAATATATGATAAGTTATTATCATTCATTAATTTATTTTTTATCTAAAAGATCTCATCAACAGTTTATGAACTTTTTTATCTTCCCAATAAATATGGGCTATAAATAATTTAAATATGTACCAATTAATCACCATAAATATGAATTCCCATATCCATCTTTACTAAGACTATAGACAGAGGATTCCTATCAATCCTTCTCTAGTTTAGAACCCCATGATCTTGCCTCTTCAAAGCATCCAGTAACTTATATTCCTTCCCCATGTGGTGGTTTATTAAAAAATTATAACCCTTGATAAATTTGATCCATCATCTTTATATCATATTAAGCACTTTTAATGAAAATATATATTTTAGACACTTATGGTATGTGTATATATCACATCATTCACCATAGAGATAATGTCTCCATATCTTGAAAAAAAATATTTTCCCTTACAACTCAAGGTCATGGGTTATATTATTATATTCACAAGTTTTCAACATCCTTGATTCATATGTAATAACTCTATCATTTTACGTAATTACAAAACGAATTCCATTATTTGATGCATTACTATATATATCAAACTCATAATTTCCTGATGGTTGAGTAAAAATTGTGGCATTAAACAATATCATCCTCAATTCCTCAAATAATTATTCACATTCCTCTTTTCATATTATCATAACCTCTTTAAATGTAATATTTATTAATGGGTTTTCCAACTATGAATTGTTTTATGAATAACTGATATTAAACTCCCAAAAAAATATAACTATGTACCTTAGTTATATTTTTCAATGCTGGACATTTTATGACTGCCTGTTTCACCACATGATCAAATTATGTTCCATCCATGGAAACAATTTGATCACAATAATAAACATCATAATCCAAGAATTGACACTTGTTAAATTTCCCATATAACTATTTTATTCTAAGTTTCTCAATAATGATCTATAAGTGATTCTCGGGGTCCTCATATCTCTTTGAATGCATCAAGATATCATCAATGGATAAATAATGTAATTATTATGATATTAAATTAATAACATGTTCATTATATCCCTAAAAATGGATAGTTCATTAGTTAATGTAAATAGACTGGCTGTAAACTAATAATGTATATAAATATTTAAGAATATTTTTTCTGAAATATTTCCCTATTATCTCATAATTGGTGACACCCAGTACGAAGGTCATTTTTTGAGAAATAATTATCCCCATGAAATTGATCAAATATGTAACATATATGATGTAAATGATACTTATTTTTATCTTAATATCTTTGTTTCCCAATTTTCAATTCAAATCTTCATATATCGAAATTTTTTATTAATGAAAAGAACATGTCCCCTATGGTGGAACACTAGGGAGAATGAATACAAAATCCCAAAAATCCCCTAGTTTTTTTATAAAATCCACTAATACAACAATGAACATTATCCAAGATAACTTTGATATAGATCTTTCAACATAAATTCAATCAATGAAGATGTAGAATTCATGATTTGGTGGATTTCAAAGTAATTGATCTTGAAAAACATCACCATATTACAATAATGTTGGTATATCATTAATTTTAAGATTAAATTTTCATTCTAAATATTATGTTTTCTCTTCTTCCTTAATAATATCATTCAAAAAATCTACTAGGGCCAGATCTTGACATGAATCAGATGATGAGGGTCCTCTCAAAAGAAAAGAAATTCGCAATTATCATCATGCATCCCAATTCAATTCTCCTTTCAATGATTTCTTCCATTTTTAATCTTCAAATTATATGATTTGGTTCTTTGTGAATATAATTAAATAATAAAAATACTATAAATTTATTATTAATGGGTTATAATGAAAATTTGAATTATTCAAAGAATATCCCCCCCAAGATTGTCAAAAAAGGTTCACAGTAGGTTCTGATCTTATGAACCAGAAGATGATCGAGTTAAATCCTAATGCACCATTTTTAGAGTTATTACCCATATGTACAATTATAATAAAACCAAACCAACTTGTTATATATATATAAGGATGTATTATGAGGAAGTTGCATATAATTATTTACAATGTAAAAAATTTTGATGTTATTATATACATATCCCTATATTCTATCATAGTTTCATTTTCCATAATCTATGTAATCCTAAATATAGTTTCTAAGGTTTCAACTAAACATCTTCTGATACTAATTATAACAAGACCGACTCTGGTAACACATATATGGTGGCCTACTAATTACACTTTCATATATTCAAGGGTATAATATAAAAGTACCAATCAATTTATTAGTTTTGGAGAAACTAATACATAAATGGTACCAATTTTATGTTTTTAATAGAATATAATACATAGTAATTTAAAAATGTCTGCATCCTGGTACTCATTCAAATAAACTTCATCATACCATGGGGGAATCGAAATGAATGAGGGTGTGATAAAATTATCAATAAGGGTTACATAGAATAGAAACAACCATGTATTTATAAGTTATAATCAATATTTCCAGGAAGTAACTGAAAAAACATTCCAATTAATCAATAAATTGATCACAATATCCATATATAATGGTAAATAACTAAAAAAACATTTCATTTCATCAATAACATGAAAATGAAATGCATACATTTATAATATAAATAAAATAATCATATGTATAATAATCAATAAATACCGAATGAAGTAAATTCATAATATTGTACCTAATGATATTATACATCACGATATTTAAACCACAAATACCCTATTCTAAATCAGTTTAATGAAATTGTTAAAAACATTTAATTTGGAATCTAATTTGTCTAATAAAACCTAGTGATACAATGAGGGGATACATAATATTGGTCCCCACTCATCACTACATGAATTATACATTCCTTATATATAATATTAATGATTTCATGAAAAATATCCCTTGTTAGTTAATGATAATATTGAATAAAGAATATGGAATATAAATACTTCCCTAGTCAATCAAATAACATATAAATTAAAACAATGCATGTATAAATGATATAGAATTTATGTAATAACAATATACATGACAAATAATATGAATATTTAATGTAAATTTAATGCTTAATTATCATAGTAATGTGAATGTTTTAAGTGAATATAATGACCAAATACTTAGTAAGTGATAAGACACGACCATCAATTCATCAATAATATAATATTTTTAATAAAAACTTTTCCTTTATAAGAATAAAGGGAATGGAGGTGAAATATTAAAATAGAATCTCAAAATGAATTTTTCATTATAAAAAAATTTAAAATATGTAGAAGAATCTAAATTTCATAACATGGTTATTACAGTAGGGATGTCTATTATCTCTGTTTACATTAAAAAATATTAATTTTAATTTTTCATAATGAAATACAAAATGAAAAATTTCAAGAAAAATTAGACAAATTCAATTTAAAAACTTTTTAAAAGTCAATAGTAAAATAAAATTTCTTTAATAAAACAATTTAGTAAATATAATTACATTTTAAAAACGATTTTGAAAAAAAATGATAATGGAAAAAAATGTGATTAAAAGAGAAATATAATCCATTCTTCTTTTAATAATATCTTTGATATAATCATGTACCCATGAAATAAAATGTTGGAATAAATTATTGAAAGATATTTAATATATCGAGGATTTTAAAATTTATTGATTTCATGTTGGATAGACTACAATATTCTTTAATGGAAAATAAGAGCAATCCCAGAAAAGGAGATTGTAATGTAAATTATTACCAAATTTATAACATTAAAATTATAACCCCTTGAAAAATTATACATGAATTGAATTATTATTTATCATTATAAATAGTTATTTATGTAAAATACATAAAAGGGGAAGTATATAAACCACATAAAATGGAATACGTTCCTAATAACAAATGTGTTTCAATACTGTGTAGGTAGAGACAAAATCCCTTAACCCATGATACCCTTTAGTTGTATATGATTTAACTTCATGAAAAAATGGGTTAAAAATGTTTATTAAAATATAAAATAATATTATTCATATTTATAATATAATATATTATTCTCTTTTAACTTCTTATAAACTGTTTGTTAATAATATTTCGTTAGTATAATAGTTTTGGTTGTTCAAAAAATAATTTTATCACACACATTTTATCGAGGAAGTTTTAGTTTTTGTGGGTGGGATATGGATCCATAATATAAATAATTATATTAATGCAATAAATATATTTTTTATTATAAACAATTTTTATAAGAATTTATGAATGTTTTACATGGAAAATAATCATATCGATTCATGGAGATGGTAGACCGTACACACGCACAACAGATGATATGATTCCATTAATGTGTGTAATTGTGATTAATATAAAGATATATTATGTTCAATGAATTTATATCATTAAATATGTATCATATATAGTAATTATTTCAATAATTATTAATATCCATGTTAGTCGGTGATGGAAAAAATTACATAGGTTTGTGAGGTAGCCGTTTGTCACACACATTGGCGGTAGATTTATTTATAATTTGAAGAAGAAAGATATGGATAAATATTATTAAATATACATAATAACATATTTTTATAATAAATATACAGATTTTTTTAACATTTTAATTACTAATACATCAGTTAAAATGGAAAATGATGATTTAAACAAGAATGAGTTTAGTGAAGATAATTAACATCACATAGAGGAACCTCTTTTGGATCACTTGTTATGGACACTATAATTTTCATTGTTGGAATACCATAACCTCAAGAATGTATAAAAGGGTGTTGGGGAAAGATTTTGGTATGTTTTGGTCAAGATAAATTCCTTATTTTTTGTGAATAAGTGGGGGGAGGAGGTTCCGCTTTATAAGTGGGGGAGGGGACCTTTTTGGAAACCAGTTAGAAATTTTTAAAAAGAATACAAAATTATAAATAAATTCTAAAGATAATGGATTTAAAATTACCTAATATTTGATATTGATATAAATAAGGTGGAAATAAATCCATTAAATTATATTTTTTCAATTCAAAATGGAAAAATTACACTTACCTTGTGGTTTAACACCCAAAAAACATTGTTTAACCTTAATAGAGGTAATTAATTTTTACCAATTTTAGAAATCATTATGATAAAATACTGATTTGAAATTATTAAATAAATTTAATTATAATGATTAAAAATAAGGGATCTATTTTATCAAATTAAATTCATAGAATATGAAAGGTCTAACATAAAAATAAACCTGCAAAACATGTTGAAAAACAGTTTTATGCGAAATGAATTTTTCAATCATAATATGATTTTATATTTACTATATAAATAGTAATAATAATTAAATGGATTTAAAATAAAAAAGTAAGATATATAATATATTAATTTAATTTAAATTAATAATCATTAAATATTATTTTTATAAATTAAAATGGATAGACATTTTGACTTTTATAGAGAAAAATAGTTTCCGAAAAAATTAATTTTCGGAAAAATATCCCATTTTACCTTCAAATGATCTCATCATTGTTGTTAAAAAATTTAATGTCAATAAACTATTAATACCATATATTATAATACAATAATATAAATAAAACATTGAATTTTTAAATACAACATTTTCAATTAGAAACAAAAGATTATTTCTAAGAGAAATTTTAAAAAAATAATTCGAGGATTATGTTTACCACGTTCAAAATTGATATTCATCCTCTCAAATTATAATTTATGTTCCATAAAATATTAATTTCAATATATTTTTATAATTATATTAAAATATAACATTCACATTCTACAATTGGGGCTTGGATTTTATATCATTATTCTAGACCAAATATATGTTTATGAAGTAATATTATTCATATAAAATATAACATGAAACATAGAAATATATGATTAACATTTTCAACGAGGAAGTAATGTTTCTTTTTGAATAAAAAAGATTTTTCTTTCTTATATTTTAATAAAGTATTTATATAGTTACTTTGAGTTTTATACTAGTTTGAAAATAAAATAGGCCTCCTTTGATATAAAATAGTATAATTAATTCCACATGAATTTGAATTATAATTTATTTGGATATAATATGTTTTCTATGATTAAAATATTCAATTTCCTAAAAATATATAATTCAAAATTTTCAAATGTATATGATAATTAATTTCATCCACATATAAAAATTTTATCTTTTAATCTGAATTCTATATTAATAATTATATTAATTCATGTTAGGTTATAAATAATACATTATTTTTGGTCATAATGAGTAGTAATAATTCTAAAATTTTGTTACCATGGTTAGGGATATAAAATATTAACTAGGGGTAAAGAAAGAGATAATGGTAAAATGGAACATAAGATTGTATATAATCCAATTTGTGGTTTTATTTCATGATAACCCTTATCAAAATTAAATATATGATAATTCGGTGCCATGTGAATAAGGAAAATTATTTATATCATAAGAATATTTTATGTAATCAGAAGTGTGTCATTTTCATCACTTCCAAATGGAATGTAGATATCCTATATTATTTTCACTTTAATAGAATATTATCTCAACCAATAACTTATTAAATAATTTATTACAATATATAAACATGACCAATATTCTCTGCTTCCATCAAATTACAAACCTATTATTCATAAAGTGTTAGTCAGAGGTGATTTTCTTAAGAAGTGGTATAACTATCGACAATGTCTTTTCATTTTATTTAAAATTATAAATCATTAAAATATTAAGTAAACATGATCATATAATAACATAATTATCTTACATATACCGAACTTCTATTATTCTTGTAAAAAATATTATTAAACTCTATTCCATCCTATGAAAAAAGAAATCATTTCTCTTGAATACGCATGACCTAACGTCACCACGTAGCAGTGTAATTTTTTAATCACCAATTTAAATGAATTTTTATAAATATGGAAATAATTAATATATGCTATATTTATTGAATATGAATTATTCTTTAAAATTTTTCTATCATATACTTTCTTACCCTTCCATCCGTTAAAAAACCAATAAAGTAACTCGTGCATACCTGTGGACTACCACCTCTACGAAGCTATGTGATTAATTTCTCACCTAAACCTTTCATTAATAATTCTAAATATTCATGTAATTAATAAATACTATATTTTTATCATTATTAACATTATCTATTTAATGGAACCTTGAGTAATTTCCAAGGACCAGAACTATAAACCAAAACATATATAAAAAGTGAAATAATTAACACATGGAAAATATATTTATAGAATGAATTTTTAATAAACTTGTCCTGAAATGTTATAAGTGTATTATATATGAAATTATTATAATTTATATTTTTATATTATATAATTATAATAAATTTATATTTATTATACATGAGTTTAAAAGAACCTATAATGAATGTCACCCCCAATGAAAGAGTTTATTTTACAATCTCATCCTAATTTTTAATTGTTTATATTTAACATTATGTTTGTAGAATTATATAATAATTATATATTAAACCCCATAAATTTAATTATAAAATTGTTACTTACGGAAAATTAAATGTTTTCCATTCTATTTTTTTTCTTTAATAACTCAAATGAGGAAAATAATGTTTTTATTGAAATCCAATTTTTTTCTATTCATTCATGAATTTTTTCTTCCATATTCATATTTTATTTAAATTATTTTACTAATGTTTATACTATTCTCAAATTATTTTTTAAATTCATATTCACCCATATTTTAATTTTTATAAAATTTTCTAAATTGAATCTTCTTATCATTTTCTAAATGAGGTCCTTTATACTAAATGTATTAATATAATATTTAGTTTAACACACACCACAAAAATAATTTTTTCCAGTTTCATGAATAATATTTTATTTCAAACATCTCTTAAATGATTCCATGTTTATTTTTGAATAAAAATATTTTACTAATATTTTGTAAATTTTTATATTTTAATGAAAGTTATTTAAAATTGATAAGGGTATTTTTCTCAAGAAATATTCAATGAATATTTTAAAATTATTTTAATATTTATTTTAGAGAAACTTATTTATCTTAAGATATAATGAGGATATAATCTAATGATAATATTACCCAAATTTCTCTGGATGTATTATGATAAATTTAACTTGGGAAATTATGAACATTTTATGCCAGTTATTCAAGTCTATGTAGTTAAGGATTATTAAGGAATGGTGATTGTGTTGTATTATTTATTCATAGAGTGATTGTGTTGGATTTATTTAGTGATTGGTGGGACCCAAAATTATATATGCATTTTATGCATTAGTAGGTATATTGATACAAAACCAGGTGGGTAATTAGAATGCATGTAACACATTTATGTAAGATGTAATGGAAAAATGATTAAAATAATATGTTTAAGATGTTTTACATTTTGTATTCTATAATTATAAAATCAGTTTTTGATGTCTTTGTGAGTTTTCAGATAGTTATGTTTTAAATTGAATGGTTTTAAACTCATGTAAATATTTTTATGGAATTATTTTATCATCATTTATTCTTTACCTTATTTATTATATGATATATTGCATGGTACGCCTTCCCATATTAAGAATCCTTATCACCCTTTTGTTTAATTCCTTTAACTCATATGCCAAGCAGTGTACTTTGATTTATAATCAAGTATATTTGGGATGTAATAATAATGTTCTAAAAAAATTGATGTATTTTATGTTTTCAAATGTAATGTGAGATTCAATAATGTATCTAGTTTTCAAAAAATACTAAACAATAATATCTTAGGTAGTGATATCATTTTTGTTTTGTATAATTTTAATAATGCAATCACAATATATGGGATTTTAGGGACAAGTTTGTTACTAATTTCATCCCATGTTGAATAAAAAAATAAATCAATGAAATTAATTTCCAATGTCAGAAAGACAAATAACCAAATGTTTTATTCCCCATATATCTTCATCTAAACACTATGAGAAAAAACCCCTTCAAATACGCCTAATTTTTCCATGCTCAAGTGGAGGAAACTACAAATCCCAAATCGACTATACTATAATTATATTATAGTGAGTGAAGGTAGAATGAAGAGTGTAAGGTAAATATAACTCACCTCCTTTGAATATCCATTAATTGAGAAACAACATGTATTAAATGAGGAAAAAGTAAAAGTAGAAGGGAAATGGGAGTAGAAACTACTTTTTTCTGATGTATAAAGATATAAGAACCCTGAATGTGCTACCAAATGAGGATAATATAATGGGAACCAGTTAGTTTTGTAAAAAAATTTATTTAGGTGCTATAAATTACTCAAACAGCAATCAATGACAACCTAGTGTCCCACAATGTACCCAATTCTTTTCCATAGACCACCCCATGGGCCAAACTAGTGAATACCTGCATTGGTTTCATTACCAGGAACCCAATGTCCTCATACCATGTACCTAGTAAATTTTTGTTGCTAGTATCATCAACTTTACACCTATCAAACACCTCAAAATTCATTCTGGTTTCTTACAACATGATTTTTCAAAAAAAAAATTCTTTTTTATATTTTATAATGGATATACTAATAAGGATCTTTGTGAATCCCCTATGAACCTCTCTTATTACTAAAATCCAATTCACACACTATTTTATAATTCATTACTAGTTACTTTCATTCCCCCAATGCCCAAAAAACAATTCCTAAACCAAAATATTTAATTCATATTCCTTTTATACAGTACAATTTGATGTCATTCCTCGAACAATGAATTTTAAAACCATATATGATCAACTACATTGAATAACAAGTGAGACATGCTACCTGTTACCTCAAAACACTAATTAACCTTGAAAACCTGAATAACATAGGCATGTGGCATCAATTAAATCAAAAAATTAATAATATTTTCCTAATACTATTAAAATTCATAAATTTTTAATTTATCATGGTTACAGTACAATGATTTAAATCATTATTATAGACAATATTATTACTCACATGACACTACACCAAATCATATAACAAATATTGAAACCTCATATCCATAATCCCATTCCAAGACATAATATAACTCATTAAGAATTTCTTTATTAATTAGTTCATCATGCATTATTTATGTGCTTCAATTTCCCAAACCAAGTCACCAAACTATTTGGATTCTAGAGACATATAATCAATCATCCCACCGAAATGTTATTTCCGAAATCATAATCATAGGTTACGGAACCTAATAAATATGTATGATCATCATGATAAATGACCACAATAGGGTATCTACCATTTACTAGACATAACCTAAGCAATTGCATAATGTTTTGGATTTGAAACCTTAACAATCATTGGTCAGGATCCATCATACACATAACCACTGTCGTATTCTTAACTCAAACTCATAAAATGTGCAATATTCAATAACATCCAGTTGTAATATCCAAAAAATAATACTTTTCATTATCCTAGTTCTACGAAAAATTACATTCCCATATATTATCATCCTCTTAACAATGGTACACACAATCCTCAATCATTATATCCAAATAGATATATCCCCTAATCTACTCTATATGGTCTATGATATCATGGTTCTCTACAAAAAAACATACAAACTCGTATCTACTCCATTAGTAGTAAACATTATCATGAAAGATATTTATTAGGGTCAATGATATAACATTATATCACCCAAATCACAGTTTTTATCATGCTATGACAAGAAAATCATCTACATAACGTCACTATAATATACTAATTTACAACTCCCCATATTCATAGAATTATCCAAATTCAATAAAAATTAATATATTAAAATAAAATATTCTATTTTACATTATAAATAGTTGTCCTCTAACCACATATTGGGTCTATAAATTGGTATTATATCTTCATACACATGGGATAACTATATAAGTTACCCATAATCATTATGAACCATCAATCATTCTACCATCCTGAAATAATTAACTCATATCATGAATCTATTTTATCTACATCAAATAGTTTTTATGAAAGATTATTACAAATTTCATGTTATAGTTCTATATGTCTAGAAAGTATGCAATTAAAATTTTGGATCAAGATCATGTGGGGAGGCTTATTATAGCAGAATTCCATCAGAGGTTAGATCATCCAAAAAGTGACATTATAGATCTATTTGTGAAAGATTATTTGTTAAGATGTTGATATGAAAAAGAAATTTTTTTTATGGTGGAATCATTCTCAAATAATATTATTTTGATGATTTCAAAGGGATATATATGAATGAATTTTGGAATATGTACTATTGATCAAAAGAAAAAATTTGAGGTGGTTTGTTATATAAGAAATCAATGATGACTACGACCAATAGTGGGATATCTATAAATATTAAATGTTTATAGAACATATTGGCTAGTCATGAAAAACAATATGTAGATATGGTTGTAACACTTGGGATTTTGTACTTCGAACCATGATTGATATAATGTCTACTAAATTTATTGAATGTTATTTTTATATTATTTTTCGTCCTATATTATAAAAGGAAATGTCATAACTCTCCCATAGATATAGGAATATATTCCAAACAATTTAAATATCATATTTTCATTCCTTTTTTAACATTTCAATCTACTTGCATGTTTAATATTTGGGTTATATTTGTGTTAGAGTAAATGATCTGGTTTAGTGTATGGCGTGATTTTTTCTTATTAGTAATGGAACATCATTTCATCAGATAATCTATTTAGAGGAGTTCTAGAATTTATTATAAACATGAAATTATGATCAGTATCCTTTTGATTGGTTGTTCTGTGGATCTCAACAAGTGGTATAAGAGATTATGGTTTAACAATGATCAATGAGGCCAATATATAACTTATTTAAAAATATTCTCATCTCTATGAGTTTTAATTTATAAGGGATTTAAATATTTTAAAAGGAATGAATTTGGAAGAAGGAAATGTATTTATGGACATGTTCGACATGATGGAATATAATTTTAAGAGGATATAGAGGGACGATTATCTATTTCAGAAAAAACATAGAGGTTATATTTAATGTGTTAAAACAATTATTAATGGATAAAGTGTAATCTTAATGTCTTTATATGAAGAAACATGGAGTGATATGAATGTAATTGGTAAATAATGTCTCATAAAACAATAGTGAGGTGAAAACCATAGTGGAATTGATGAAGTTTCTAGATGATATGTATGAGAATACCATAATAATAAACAATGTGCTTATGATGTGAAGGTTATTTTTCATGGGAATGACATAATGAATACTTGAAAATGATACTGTTAATGAATTTAACATGATTTGGAGTAATCATGAATCTGTTAAATTAAATTCATTGAAGAGGTTTTGACATTTTTTGAGTCATTACTTCTAGATTCTTGGGATGCAATGGTGATTTACATAATCAATTCTTTTATAAATACGAACCTAGTGTTTTAGGAAGTTCGTAATCTTATTCTAATAAAACATAGTAGTTTAAAAGAAGTAAAATCAACATCCTGAATTTAAATTAATATTGAAGGAAGAGGATGCTCCATTGAATAATGTTTTTTGAACAAAATGGATTATATATTAAGGGATAAGTGTCGAGGTAAATTCATTGGACCTATAACTATATCTTGAATTATGGGAAGAATAAGAATATGATAATGGATTTGCAGAATCATAGGGTGAATTATAAAAGGGGTAATTACATATGTTCAAATTATATGATCACCATAACTAAGGGTGTGTGTATTTTCGTACTAAGTGTTAATATTATTTTAGAATCATGGATCATTGATTTTGAGAATTTCATACATTCTATGACTGAGAAGGGATTTATAATGAAATATGTGTCTATAATGTTAATCAGGTTCAATATATAAAGTTATAAATCCCTGAAGATCACATGGAATGGTGAAATTAGTCTTTAATTTCTAAATAAAATCTTCGTACTATTATAGGGTGTTCATGACTCAATTGTTTTAGAGAGGAATCTTATTTCCATTGCCTTTCTGGGTGAAGCTAGTTTCTAAACATTATGAATAGATGGTGTTTGGAATATGAATTAATGATTGATGGTAGTTACAAGAAATTTTTAATATGGTCTATTCTATCTGACAATATGATCATATAGAAATACATTATTAGAATGAAAACTTTATAATGTTTAGAGTTGTGTAATTTACATATTTGGTACACAAGTGAGATGAATATGAATGTTTTAATGGAAATGGATACTAAATATGATTCACATAATGATCATAACATGTGTGACTTTCATTTAAGTAATGTATATAAATGATTCATTTGTCAAAAACATAAGGAAACCTATATTGGGAAAGCTAAAACTCATTAATATTGATGCTTGGGGATTGTGCTATTCCACTCTCATGGTTGGTCATTATAATTTTTCGTATTCATCAATGAATTAAAATTAAAATTTTTAGTTCACTACATTAGGTAAAAATCCATGTTTTAGGGTGTTCATTCAATGGATCTAAATAGAGGAAAAATAGAGCAAAAATAAGATAAATTTATTTTAGTTAGATAATGGTGGAGAATAGAATAATAATGTATTTTGGAGGATTTGTAGATAAAAATAATCATGTTTAAAAATAATGTTCTAATAGAACTAGAATATAATTATTTTTTGGAGGGGATAAATGAGACATAGACTAATAAGTCTCTGAGCATGATACTACATTCTATAATTCCCAAGGACTTTATTGTGGAAACAATAAAGTGTAAATATTATATCAGGAATAAGAGTACATTTTTACCATTAGATAATTTTTTTATAGAATATCTGTAGTCCATAAAACCTATCCATGTTTTCATCCTAAATGTTTTCAAAACTATTTTCTACTTGCATGTTTAATCCACGTGTTAGGGAAAACTTATATCAAAGTATACAAAATATTTTTTTTGGGTAGTGGATTTGGATTTGGGATAATGAAAATTATAAGATTGTTAGAGTGTAAATGTTATATTTAATGGAAAGGTCTTGTGGAAATACAAGAATTAGTGGAAGATACATTTGAGGGATGGGAATCAAATAAACATATACATGTTTATATGAATGGAAGACATAGATGAATATAATTCCTAGAATTTTTAGGAAATATTTAATTAATAAAAGAGATAGAATGTATAGATGAAGTAAAAAAATTCTCACATACTATATAATAAATTTGGAATGTTCTATAAAATTAACTTTTGGAAGATATAAATTTGAATGAGTAGAACCAGAAGTTAAGTTGTTGAGTTCTATCGAGATATATTAAATGATAAAAATTTAAAATATTATCTAGCCTACTCAATCATTACATATGTAAGTGATATTTTGTGTGAAGAATAAGTGGTGGGTCTTAGTGATTTCATAAAATGGTAGTTGACCGTGATATATGAAAGATATTCCTTTCATAAAAATTGAACCTAAGAGAAAATGGAATTATAATAAGCGATGAAATTAATAGTGAAAAACATGTTTTATTGTGAAATGTGGGAGTGGATAAACAAATGCACATAGATATGTTATTTATTAATTATTATAAATATAATAATGTGATATTTTTCTCCAAAATATTATCTCTTATTATCATGAATAAAAAAATATTGGTATTTTTAAGAACATTTTCTTTCAAAAGACTTAATCAGGAATAGATTAATGTGATAAATTCTTTCCATGATATTTATTTTTTTGAAGAAATATATATAAATTAATTTAAGGTTCTCATGGATAAAAAATGATACCTTTGTTCAAAAGGTGTTATAGAGCCATTACGGTTTGATGATTTTAAAAATACAGTGAGACCTGAAGTTCAAATAATTTATGGACAAGAAGGGGTTCGTTTCAGGGAAAAACTGAAAATTATTTCTACTTGGATGTGTTCAAGGATGGGATTAAATAATCCTTATATTTTATATGGATAAAATCATATTTGAGGGTCTAGGAAGGAAACATATTCAAGAGGTTAAAAATTATTTTTCTAAAAGGCTCAAGAATATGGATCATCGATAAGATAGGAAAATTTGAGGCTATTAATAACAATATATATGAATACCATAAATTTGGTTTTACATAAAATGAATACAACTATAATGTCATTGAATGATTGTAAATGAAGGGATATAACCCATTTATACCACATTAGCCAAATGCTTCATATTCTCAAAAGGTAAATCAAAAAAATGTAAAATATGAAAAATTAATTCGTAAAAAATTAATTTGCATCAACATTTAAAAGATCAATGCATGTTTTGATCTATAAAAATAATGTAATTTCACATGTATTGAGATTTGTTAGTCATCTTATATAGAATTCAGAAAAGGTGAACTAGTAATTTGTGAAATAGAATCTTTGACATCTCAATGGTTCAGAAGATGTATCCATGCATTTCAGAACATATGAGTTGTTATAATGATATTTTCAGACAATTTTAAAAGGCTATTTGGATTTTAGGAAGAGTACCATGTCCTTTATGTTTACCTTTATTGGGATTTTCATAAGTAATATATTAACACATTATCTTGTATTTTCTCTATCCGTTATTGTAGTAGAGTACAAGTTCATCCTAAAAGTATACAAGGAATTAATTTTACTAATATATTTTTAGAGGAACTTGTAAGGATTATAGAATGGGGGTTGATATTATTTAAAAATTATAGTGTAATTAATTTGGATAAAAATCTCATGATTCTCTCACTTACAAAGAATACTAAGATTTGAAGTATAATTTTATTTAAAAGATACATGAAGTTATGGTGATGGAGTTATAAAAGATCAATGAATTCCAATATTTATATGACATGTTCACCAAGTTGTTAGTCATAGAAATTCCAAGGAAACAGTATTCCATAGTGGGACTTGGGTAACTGGATTGTGGAGGATGAAGATAGTAACTATTGTAGTAGAAGTTGTGATAATTTATTTTTTCCAATGTACTGGGGGATTCCTTGAATCATTGAAGTAATTATTTAAGTGGGTGATTATTAGGAAATTTTAATACTAATGTAATTTTTTAGTTCCTTATATACAATATGAGTGAATTGGTAAATTAGGTTCCATATAATATGATTGTATTATGGTAATCGATTTCTAGTGGAAGCAGAGTAGTCTGAAAGGTGATGTTCTATAAATATGTGTGAAAGTGGTTGTGTCAATATATTGTTGTGAAAGACGATTATATATAGGTTTATCTCCTTTTCAGTTCATTCTACCTATATATTTTTCGAAGGCTATATATGAATGACTTATTGTACATTCATGGATCTGTGAAATATATCAATTGAAGTGGAGTGTTCTATATGAAGATAATAGTCTAAAATATCAATTGTGGGCTCTCTGTGAATTTATGAAGCTATTTAATATTATTATCAATATATTCCCCACTATATTTAATTGGGGTGGGATCACTTGTTAATACAGAATTGGAACTATGAATGATGTAAAATCAAATGAATTATCCAATTTTTATTTTTATTATCTTCACTTTTTATAAGTATGAAAGGATGTTGAAGTGTTCTACCATGGATGTATGACTAGAATCCAAGCTATGTAAATAAATTATTTACATTTTTTTGATTCTTCTTATGTGTTTGTATCAAGATTTATAAGTGTGTGATATTAAATTATTTGGTGAGGTTGTTGGGGTGTGTTTTTCTTCTCAGTTTCGAAATATTGTTTTGTGGGATCACATGATTTTGGGAACATTATTCTATACTTAAGGTTGGGGGGCGGGATCTTTGGAAATGGTGGTTACATGGATCCTAATACATTTTTTGTAACACCATGAAAATTTAGTTTAAAATAATATTATAACTGAAATCTTTCTAAACACACATCACTGAAATTTATGAATACAATGATATACTATAAAAATATTATTATTTAAATATAAATATCACAACACAACACTTAAAGTTTTCTCATTAATAATAAAAAAAATTATAAAAAAATTATAATGTTTTTATATAATTCAAATTTATTTATTAATATATAATAAATATGTACTCAATTCTTAGTAATGGTATTTTATTATTCAAAAATTTGATTTCTCCAAAAATATCTTTTATTATATTTTTTCCATAGATACTATAAATAATTTATAAAATTTTTAGAAATTAAATTTGGGGGAATTAATAACCTTTTATAAATAATCAAGTCAAAAATACATTATGGTATTAATTTTTTATTTTTTCTAGAAATATTTATTTTTCATTGATTATTGAAAAATACAATTTTTTTTCTAAAATTGTCATTTATTTTCTTTAAATCTAGTCATATGATTTGGATTTGGAATTAAATCAATATATAATCTATTATATTAAACCTAATAGAAATAATTCCTTTGTAATTAATATAATATTTAATATTGGTGTAAAATCATTTTTAGGCTAAAAAATACATTTTTTCTAAATAATAGTGTTTTATTCTTTTTATGAATTTTTTAATGAGTTATTCAACTTAGAATAATAGAATCTTGAAAAATTGGTTCTATATTAGTTATTAGTACATTAAAATTTTGTAATGTGGTCAATTTCATTTTTATTTATAGTGAATAGTGATCATGGTAAATATTTATCTCCATGGTGAAGGGTAAATCAGTTAATTATATTTAAAAATAATGTAATAAGTATTTAAAAATATATCTAAAGACTGAATTTATTTCATTTTATTTTATTAATTATTCCATATCCATCATAAATTTTAATATATAGATCTCTAGCACCATTTTTCTTTGATAACAACATTTATAATATTTTATGTAAATAAAATAAAAAATGTCACTCTTTCCCCTTTAATATCTATACTATATTTTAATTGGGATAAAATCACTTATGGATGAATATAAAATTTCATTTTTAAAATATATAATTTATATTTTAATATATATTTTATATGTTTTAGTGATGATATAGTTACCTTAAACGCTTATGCAACGATGATAAAATACTTGTGCATGCAGTAAAAAAATCTATTTAAATGACTTAAGAAAAATAATATGTTTTGGACTAATTTTGGTATTAAAATAATTTAATATGTAATTATAAATTTTAATTAATAGTAAATTTGGTAATATATTAATTTCATTTCTATCTTGATGGATTTTATGTAAAATAAAAGGAATAGTCCAAAAATGACTTTACTGATATTTTATGTTATATAATATTTAATTAAATGACTAAAAAAATCAAAAACAATATTTAAAGAGGAAAATTGGGACGATAAATGTATTATAATTTTGTACAGGTACCTTTTATGATCCAATTTTCACTGTATAAATAAATGTATAATATGTAAAGGAAAAAAATCGGTTGCCACATTTAATATTAAAAATGGTTATTGAGTTGGTTAAACCAAAGTATAAGGTTTGAAAGGTTTTATATATATGAATAATTTTTTATATTGAGGGAAATTAAAACATCTAAAATATTAAATTCTAAATTGTGGACATTTTACCACTTTTCTTGTTTATGATATATATTATATTTAACTTTTAATAAATTTCTAGTGTGACATTTCCCTCACTTATAAAAGGTTACCTCCAATTATACAATATATATAATTTTGGTGAACTCTATATAAGAAAATACCAACATTAATACCTTCCTATATTCAATATATTCATATAATATATTATTTCATTCCCATAAAACCATCTTAAGAAGGATTAGGTTGTAAGCTAGAGGTGGTATCTCAAAGAAGAGGTAATCATCATACCCAAATAATTCAATATTTATTTCTTCATATACGTAATATAAACATGTTGTATCAATAATAAAATAATTAATAATTAATCATGAATCTATTTATATGTTATTAAGATTATTTGAAAACCATTTTTCATCTAGTTTCTATCAATTTAGAAATTAAATTATCACTCGTGTGTACATATGGAGTACTGCCTCCACGCATCGATATGATTCATTTTATATCACAATCATTCATGGTTGGTTATTATGATGTATTTAATTAATATATATTATATTCATTACATAAGTTGGATTATAGAAATATAATATATTATTAACCTTCTAACCCATTCACATATTAAAAATTGATAATGTCGATCGCACATACATGTAGAGAACCACCTCTATAAGAAAATTTGATTCATTTATCTTGTCCACTTTTCATGGATGATTATAAAATGTAATTTAATGTATAAAAATTATAATTATATCATGGTTAACATAACGTAGAACTGGAACTATTAACAGTGTTATAATGTCCAATCTAATGATGTTGTTCTGCAATTCAAAACTTAACACCCTCAAAACATATGACATGATGTTAAGTAATTTAATAAATTTATAGGTTATAGTAATAAAATTAACCAAAGGGATAAAAATATTTTAATACAAATGAATAATGTTCTTAATTTGGAATAATATAAATATAAATATATTATATAAGAGATAAAGTATGTATGTGGCATTCCAGACATAGTGTATGGGGTTTCTTAAATAAATTTCATTTGATTAGGTTATATTACTTATTAATTGTCTATGTTATTTTAGGAGTGTTAATATAACAAACAATTATAATTCTAGGTATTATTTACACTATTTTATGTATATTTAGTTTTTTACATATAATCAATTCATTGATTAAATCTAACTTCAATTTTGTGATCTCTGTAATGGTTTGTCTTCTCACTTTTTCTTCTATGAGAATTATGCCCTATTCACCACTTGTCACTTTTATATATATATTCATGGTTTCTAATGTATTATTTGAAGTTATATATTTCATGTGGGTTTTTATTAAAATGTTACAGAAGTAGTACGTGTGTATTTCATAATAACATTATTATTTTGGATTTTTTTATAACAAAGTTGTTTGGAGGATTTATAAGATTTTATGTAATGTAATCACCATATATTTTATTATATTGTATTATTTCTAGGGGTTTCAAGTATTAGTTCCAATTTTTCCTTATTTATAACTAAAACAATACCAAATTAATATTTTTAAGGAAAATCATCTTTTTTTCTATTCACCTGGAAATATTTTTCTCCAGAGTCCATATTTTATTTAAAATGTTTTCAATAATTTTTTAACATTCATCCTAGATTTATTAATTCCATTTTACTATATTCTTAATTACATTAAAGGTATCAAAAGAAATATTTTTTTCATTTTTTGAATGAGGTTCTTTTTATAGAAAGTGTGAATGAAATAAATATTTTATCCCTTACCACAAAAAATATTTTTCCTAATGTAATGTATATTATTTTAATTTAATATTGCTTTAAAAGTTTCCATTATAATTTTAAAAGATAATATTTTCCCTGATATTCAGTAATTTTTTATATTTTAATATAAGTGATTTTAAAATAAAAAGATTATTTTACTCAAGAAATATATTAGTGATCTTTTCAAAGTATATTCATCAATGTCAATATTCACTGATGAATACAATGATTTACAAGGGTTATAGTTTGATTTTACCATACCCCATATTACATTGTATGGATTAGGACCATGTTGTTCTAATTATTATTTGGTTAGATCATTAACATTTCATATATTAGTATTTCAATAATAATATTTTATGTCGATTATGTATTGAATTGAAATTCATTTATTTCAAATGATTAATAAATTGTACTTTTAATGTTATAAAAGAGGATTGTTATATCCATTTGATACATCAGTATTCCTCTTGACTATTTTGGATATTTGGAATGCACCTTACCTATTTATGTATGATGTCACAACCAAGGGCCTCGAAGGTAAGATTATGATATTTAAAATTACACATTCATTCACTATGAAATAAATTAATATTACTTAAGTGATTAATTATCATTCAATGTTGTAGAATGCTAATGTTTTATTTTCCATTTCTACCTCATACTTGAACATTTTATTCACATAACTACTGTAGTAACGTAGCACCCAGGGTTATCCCCAAATGAGATTTCCAATATGTTTTTCATCTGTAATTATTTTATTTTACTTATTTTTAATAAACTATATTTATAAAGGGAATTTATATATGAAGAATGGTAAATATATTAATTTCGTAAACTACAAGATAAGAAAAAATTAGACCAAATAAGCAGTAGTGAATGAAAAGTGGAGAGATGTTGAAAAATGAACTGTGGGTTATTCAAGTTAATTTAAAGATTAATCCTTTCTTTTTTGACATGAAATTATCTCACTCTATAAATTATCTCCACACATAGTTCAAGATCTCAAATAGTTCATCTCATTATGTTTATGAAGTTATGGATGACAACTAAGATCTCATTAATCATCCTACCTTCACCCAAATAGGGTAAATGTAACATCCCAGGGAAATTATGAATATGATATTATAATATTTATGAATATTTGTGAATAAAATGTTAATATTACTTTAAAGGGAATGCTATGCTCTATGGCGTACCCAATACGCAACAATGAGTTTCATTGAAATATTATGTTGTACACTAATAATATAATAATATTATTTTAAATAATAGTTAATACCTAGAAGTTGTAATGGACAGAATGAACAGAACTAACTAAAAAATTATTACATATATTTGTTAAATATTTTTACAGTTATCAAATAAATATTAGAGGCTTAAAATGCAAATGAATCCAATTTTAGGAATAAATACTCAAATATTTTTTAAAGATTGTTTTACCTTCTTTTGATGGTGAACCTTTTTTAAATATAAATTTTGAAAATTTTATAAGTTATATTTGTAAAAATATACTTATTCTTTCGAATTGGGATATTGAAATTTACTTTGGATAAAAGTTTGGTATTTTTATAACAATGTTCGTTTCTTATTGAATAGTGAAAAATACTACTTTTTACTTCAAAACTAATTTTCATCTAATTTATTTATATGGATAGATTCTCTTTTTAATTGTTTTTAAGTTTAATTAAAATTTATTTTTACCTTTTAATCCAATGGTGGTCATTTTAATTAATTTCACTTTGATAATGGACATAAAAAAGTGGCAATCTTTTGATAGCTATCGTTTCTTAAAAACACGCTATTTGTTTTGACAATGGGAATTAACTATATAATTTATTAATGAATCATATATGTTTTGAATTTGGTAAAATGGAAGTCATATTTGAATTTGGAAGACCATATATATATTAGGGTGAATTTTGGGTATTTTTCTGATAATGTTCAATTTTTAATGAATAGTGAAAAATACAGCATGTTAATTCAAAACTGCCATTTCATCAAATTTATTTCTATATTTAGATTGATATTTTAATTGTTTTTATAGTATAATTGAATTATTATTTTATCACTTAATACAATTTTTTTCATTTCAAGTAATTTTACTTTTCAATTCGATGTAAAAACATGTCAATCTTTTGACAAATTTAACTTCTTAAAAACTCGTCTTTTGTTTTGACAACGAGATTTACTTTTAAATTAATTAATCCAATTTATGTGTTTTGAATTTGGTAAAATGGGTTCCAAATTTGGAATCATAAGGTCCATATTATTTAATTAATACTATTTTTTTATTGGACATTATGAATAGTAACGATGGTAATTATCTTTAATTATCATGTTTAAATTGTAATCGGGTAGTTGAAGGTAATAAAATAATATCATAAAAATATAAAATGTCCCCAACATGTGTCGTAATTATTTTTTTGGTGGAATGGCGTACCATGGTATTCCTTGTTCCATCTTTGGGGACCCATGTAATCACTTTAGTGTGATAGTGACTTTTTATCATATTATTTTTTAAAGAAAGGAAATATAACAAAGGTTTTTACATCCTAAATAAAACAATTTTAATTTCGTTTACATAAATGATATATTTGACTACAAATAGTCATTGTAATGATAAAAATATTTCCTACATGATTGTAATTTTTTTATAATTTTTAGACATTAAATAAATAAATTTATTTATGACACCGTGATGATTCATTGATTAACTCATTAATGAACGATTTAAATAAAATGAAAGGATAAGGTAGAATCTAAGACATAAACTTGTCAAAAACCTATTGGATGGGTGTATTTCGAAATATTATCACCATATACTCTAAATATATAATAGTGGGACCTTTAAAATCTGAAAATAATTTTATAATAATGTAACATTTCATGACTTTTAAAGAGTGCCCCTCCTCCCTCTTATAAATGGCCACCACCTATACCCCCTTACCCACACCTCTCAAGCTCCTGGATCATCCAAAATATTCTCATATTTTATCTCCACATCCCAATATTACTCCTAGAAGCCTCAATTTTTGCAGAATTCTTTCCAAGGAAGCCTTTGGGCTCAAATCAAAAAGAGTTACCCGATTTAAAGGTAATGTCTTCTCTTACATTCTGTTGCTTTATTTTCCTTCTTCAACCGCTTAAACTTTTTTTATACCTTTAATTTGTAATAAAACCAGTATCTTAAATATAATAGGATTTTTTATGGGAAATAATATAGCTACACTTAAACACACCTCCATCAAATGGGTGAATAACATGCTGTTTCTGTGGATGGTGAACTACTGCCTCACGAAACGATGATTATTCAATTATCTCATACCACATATCATGGTGTCCATTATGATGTAACTGTATTTTATATATGATATATATGATATATATGTTTTATATATGCTTATATATTTTATATTTAAAACATACCTTTATGCTTTCCATGTTGTGAAAAAGCGATAATTTCATATAAGGAAGTGTGGACTATTGCCCCCTCAAGTGATGTGACTCATTCATGCAATACATGGAATGTATAAAGAATGAAATTAATGAAATTATGTGACCTATATAACATATATATTATAATGCAATTATAATATATATATATATATCATTTATTTTTAATTCCATTAATATGACAAAGAAATGAAAGTAGCGTTCATGCGTACATATGACCTACCGTCTCCATGCACGGTGCATTTCATTTCTTTTGTATCTAAAAATGTTATGGAATAGTATAAAATGAATATTTACTTGATATATATTATATTTAAATAATTAATACTATTCTGGAGATTATGTACTTATAACTACATGGACAATTCTTTTTAAACATGTTCATTTTTTACTCATGTACCAAACATCGACAAAAACATCTGATATGAACTCACAAAATTAACTAATTATTATAACATTATAATATGTGATATTAATTGAATAATAAAAATTAAAGGAGGTACTTAATTAATTATAAATTTAAAAAAGATTATTATTCAGGAATAGAAATAAATCAACAAGACAAGTCAGACTTAAGGTAAGGGATCCCACCTCTCTCTTTCTTTTTAAATACTCTCTTTTATGTAATTTTCTTTAAGATATTTTTTCTTATGATGGGGGATGTTATTTTATATTACTCTTACTATAAATTTAATTTTCATATGATGACAGACCCTATTTTATCTTTTCAATCCATTTTTATGATGTTTTAAGTGGCACCGTTCGGCTGCAGAGTTTTCGTAATGGATTTTTCATCTCACTTATATTTCCATGTGATTCATGCTAAATTTTCCACTATTTCCTTTTTGTGTGGTGTGTGTACTACACATGATTGTATTATTTGTGTAATATACTTTAATTTATGGTCATTTACATCTTCATTGTCTGATCCTTCTTTCAGGGGGTGTACGTTCCAAAATTTACCCAAATCGGTAAGGGAACCATTCACCCTCCCCTTTTTAAAAGACTTATTTTTGTTAGGTATTTTAATTTACATATTTTTGTGTTGGGATATGTTTTTATATATCCTTATTGCTATAAATTTTATGACCAAGTAATGAGATACCCTTTTTTACCTCTCATCAACTCATTTTCTTAATTTTAAAGTGATGCCTTTAGGCTGTCGAATTTTTGTAAGGGAACTTCTTAACCCAATTTCAATTATTTTGAATAAACCCCTATTTCTTGATTATGTCATAATATGAATATGTGTGGATGACCACTGATTGTTTTAAACTTAATATCCTCTTATATTGGGTGTATTTATATTTGTATCACATAATTATTTAATTAAATTCTCCTTAATCTAAGGATACCGACTTTGTAAGGGACTTTATCTCAATCTCCTTTCAATGAGGCATATTTTGTTTTATACAGAACTTTCTTTTATACGATGTATAAACCCCTTTAACATTTACTTTTATTAAAAAGGAATATTTTTATACAAAGTGTTTTACTAAATGACCAAAGGAACGTTTTGTCTTATGTATACATCAACAACGACTTCTCCACCGCCGTGACCATTATCTGAGTTTCGACTTCCTCTACAGGCCATAACATATTTTAAATAAAAAATAAACAGCAGGTTTTACTTTTCATTTATTTTGGTATGGAAAATGTTTTTGATAATGTTTTGATTATATCAATGTGTTTTATTGATACCTTGTGATTGAAATGTCGAAATTCCATTTTTTCATTTACGCATGTTTTATGTGATACAATTATGTTATGGTTCTTGGGAATTTTTTATCAAGACGGGTGGTTCCCTGATAAACTAAGGGCGGGTGAGCCCATTATATATCATCAATTCATTGGGTAACACAAAAGAGTTAAAAGCTAAGGTTTCACAAAAGAGATTTAGGGAATATACTGTGATGGGTATTCCAACCATAACCATGAGGGTTACTCCATACGTAAGAATGTTATGAATGCCTCAAGTTACCTTTATGTCTTATGATTTCTATGAGTTATACTTAAATATTATGATTTCAGAAGGTATGTTATGATTGAATGTTACAGTTTCATTGATTTGTATTTATTGTGGGGTTAATGTTTCCTTTCATTATGTTATAACCCATACTGAGCTTTTTATGCTCATCCCATGTTTTTGAAATGTTTTTCACATGTTATATGGAAGGGTAAGAGAAAATAAGTATTCAAGAAGATTTATATCGAGAAAAGAACTCTTTTTTAAGGATTTTGTTATTGTTGTGGAAAATCGGTTATAGTAGTAGTGTCTACGTTGTAATCCTTTGAGATGTAATAGTTATGTCCTAATTCTCTAAAACTCTAAACCTGAAAATAATCTCATTGTGAAATATTCATTTACTTCATGATTATGTATTTTTTAAGGTCGGGTCATTATAGTTTGAATCTGAGGTCAGTTTAGATAACTTTATAGGTTAGATTGTTGTTTAAGCATAAGTGAAAATTTGTGTATAACCACAATGGTTAGTACATTAGATGGAGAAATTGTTTTTTTGAAATTTTGAATGAGTTTGAGATAACTTAGATAAGTATATCTTAGTTTTTATCTTCCTCATTATTATATGAAGATTTTACTTATATACTCACGCTGACATTTTATGTTTTAGTAAATGGCCAGATCTAGCAGGCACCAATGTAATGGTGGGTGTGAAGGAAATTGTGATAGTTTTCTGAATGAGAAACTGAATGATATGGGAGCTGCAATGAGAAATATTGTGTTTATTCTCAACCAACTATATGGATTCATGATTGACCACCTAATCCTTAGTGATTTTTATAAGGCATCATATATGCGAGAATCAAATCCCTATGGATGTTCAAGTAATAATCATAAAGGTTAGTATGTTAAAAAACCTATGTGTCAATGATGTGGAAAGAATCACAAAGGAAAATGATTTCAAGGGACATAAAGATGCAATTGATGTGGAAATGAATGTCATAAAGCAAGAACCTGCCATGGTAAAAGGAATCTTCTAGTTGAATCTAGGAAAGGGAAGGAAGTTCTATCTGAAGGATCAATTGAATGTTTTAAATGTGGTGGGCATGGTCATTATGAAAATACATGTCCTACGAAAATGTTTTGGGAATGGGATCACCAGGATCGTACAAATATTCGTTTACCAATAACTAAGGCCGTTCTGATTTAGGATGAATAAAACTGACAATGACCAATGAAAGATATGGATTATTTCGTAACATATGTTTTCCTATTATTGAATCTTGGGATATGATTCATGATTTTTTTTGTAGGAAATAAGTATTTCAGAATAATTTGGAAGGGAATGATTAATAGATCATGAAGTATGTTGAATGAGTAAGAAGTCAGCATATAAGGGATTAGAGAGTTATGGAATATTTTAGGATGGTGAAATTCTTAAAAGTATTAAGGCTCTTTTGATGATGGGGTTACATTAGAAGACTTTTTATAGTATCTGTAACACTGATGTTTGATATATGAAAATTTTATTCAACGAATAATTATCTGTTCTATTGTGGATATAGTTATAAAGAACCATTTGGGTTTATATGATCCATGAATTTCAGGCAATTACGAGTTAATACAATTTGGGAGGAAAAACGAAAAGTTATTATATAACATTTGCGGTTAAAATATGTTATGGTTATTTTTGATGAATTTATCTTTTTTTGGGGAATGTCATAAAATTATATGGTTTTTAAAGGGACAACATGCAGACCGTGTGACAACCTGTCGTGTCATATGAAGCTATGGGAATCTAACCCACAACCAAAGTGTGAAAGGTATTTATCACCTACCGCTGGGCTACGTGAAGTCCCTAGTTAGTTTGAATAAATTTTTTTAGTTAGATTATCTTATGAATCTGGAATAATTTTATTTTGGGTTGTCTATGGAAATTATTAACCTATCAAGGAAGATATTTTTTTAGGTTAATTACATTTCAGTATGATACTTTAAGAGTAACTTATTTTATTTGGGGATAAATATTAAGATTAACCTTAGAAGACTATGTTATTAAATCCTTTAGATATTTGGGTTTAAATCATAGTTTTCTTTATATTTGAATAATTTTATGGACAAATTTTTATTGAATGGTCTTTTTTGATCTTTGTAAAATGTTTGAAAATTTTTGTAGATTCAGAGTAGTATTTCTATTTTTAAAGGATTATCCTTTAGGGTATTATCTGATCTCGTACTAACAATTTTGGTTTTGGTTTTGGTCGACATGGGAAATATATAGTTCTCTTTTGTGTATTAAGTGATTCTATAAAAGTTTATTATAGCGCTTTTAATGCGAACAAGTCATCCTTAATACTTATTTTTTGAGAAAATATGAGTTTGTGTAAGAAATCTAGTAAGATATGAAAGTCTACATGACAAGTAAGTATATTTCCTTATGATTTAGTTATGCTCAAAAATAAATTCCTCAATGAAAATTAACTTAAAAGAAAAATTATGTCTATTAACTTTTCCTAATGGGGAATCAAATATCGTTTATCCCATCACAAGTTTGTGATTTTCTGGTGGTTAACTTTTTCCTAAACATGTTTTCTATCACTCTCCATCATAACTTGATGGTTTTTTTTCTCCTCCATATCCATGTTTTCATGGAATCCTAGTATCTGTTGTCTTGGGTAACCATTTTACTTTTCTTTCTTTCTTTTAAAGTGATAGTGTAATTTACTCCTTTTCTAATGTGGTGCTTTTGTTGAAATTTTTGAGCCCAATTTTAAAATTATGAGGACAAAATTCCCAAAAGGGGGGAAGGATGTAACATCATGGGTAAATAAAGAATATGAAATTATCATATTTATCAATATATGTGAATAAAATGTTAATATTACTTTAAAGGTAATGCTATGCTTGATGGCATACCCAATACACAACAGTGAGTTTATTTGAAATCTTACATTACACGCTAATAATATAATAATATTATTTTAAATAATAGTTAACACCTAGCCGTTGTAATGGCGGGAATGAACAGAACAAACTAAAAAATGATTACATATTTTTTTTAAATATTTTTACATTTATCCAATAAATTTTAGAGTCTTAAAATGCAAATGAATCCAATTTTTAGAATAAATACTCTATTATTTTTAAAAGATTGTTTTACCACCTTTTGATGGCGAACCTTTTTTAAATATAAATTTTGAAAATTTTATAAGCTCTATTTTTAAAAATAATATTATTCTTTAGAATTGGGAAATTGAAATTTACATTGGATAAATTTGTGGTATTTTTCTGACAATGTTAATTTTTAATGAATAGTGAAAAATACTGCATTTTACTTCAAAACTGCTTTTTCTTCTAATTTAATTATATGTATCGATTGTATTTTTAATTTTATTAAAGTTTAATTAGAATATATTTTTACCATTTAATACAATGGTGTTCATTAGAATTAATTTCACTTTGAAAATGGACATAAACAGGTGTCAATATTTTGATTGATATTGTTTCTTAAAAACACGCTTTTTATTTTGATAGCAGGAATTAACTATATAATTTATTAATGAAACTTATATGTTTTTAATTTGGTAAAATGGAAATCATTTTTGAATTTGGAATAACAAATATATCTTAAGGTGAATATTTCGTATTTTTCGGATAATGATCATTTTTTAATGAATAGTGAAAAATATAGCATGTTAATTCAAAATTGTTTTTTCATCCAATTTATTAGTATAGTTAGATTGTAATTTTAATTGTTTTTAAAGTATAATTGAATTATGTTTTTATCATGTAATACAATTTTGTTCATTGGAAGTAATTTCACTTTTCAATTCGATGTAAAAACAAGTCAATCTTTTGATAAATTTTGCTTCTTAAATACCCGTCTTTTATTTTGTCGATGATATTTAGTTTTAAATTCATTAGTACATTTTCTATGTTTTGAATTTGGTAAAATGGGTTCCACATTTGGAATCAGAAGTTATGAATTATTTAATTATGAATCTTTTGTTTTTGGACATTATGAATAGAAATGACGGTAATTATCATTTATTATCATGTTTAATTAGTAATCGAATAGTTAAGGGTAATAAAATAATATCATAAAAATATAAAATGACCCCAAAATGTGACCTAATGCTTTTTTTGGTGTCATGGACGACCATGGGGTGCCTTGTTTTATCATTGGGGCCCCACGGAATCACTTTAGTGTGATAGTGACTTTTTATCATATTATTTTTTAAAGAGAGGAAATATAACAAAGGTTTGTATATCCTATGTAAAACAATATTAATTTCGTTTAAATAAATTATATATTTGACTATAAATAGTAATTGGAAATATAAAAATATTTCCTACATTATGGGTATTGTTTTTAATTTTTATACATTAAATAAAAAAATTTATTTATGACACCGTGATGATGCAGTGATTACCTCATTAATGAAAATTTTAAATAAAATGAAAACAAAAGGTAAAATATAAGACTTACACTTGTAAAACAACTATTGGATGGGTGTATTTATAACCCTTATCACATTATCCTAGAAATATATAATTGTCTGACCTTTAAAATCCTAAAATCATTTTATCATAAAGTAACATTCAATGACTTTCCAAGAGTGCCCATCCTCCCTCTTATAAAAGGCCCCCACCTCTACCCCCATACCCACACCTCTCAAGCCCTTTACTCATCCAAAATCTAATCATATTTTCTCTACACATCCCACTATTATTCCTATAATCCTCACTTTTTGCAGAATTCATTTCATGGAATCCATTGGGGTCAAATAAAAAAGAGTTACCCGATTTAAAGGTAATGTCTTCTCTTATGTCCTTTGTTTTATTTTGATTCTCCAACCACTTAAACTCTTTTTCATACTTTAATTTGTAAAAAAAATAGTAAATTCAATATAATAGGATGTTGTTATAAGACGTATTCATGCTAAACTTACACACACCTCCATCTAATGGGTGAAGAACATACTGTTTCTATGGACGGCGAACTACTGCCTCACGAAACAATGATTGTTCAATTATCCCCAACCACCTCTCATGGTGGCCATTATGATGGCACTGTATTTTATATATGATATATATGGTATTTAGGTTTTCTATATTATTCTCTATTTTATATTTAAAACATAACTTAATGATATTCATGTTGTGAAAATGCGATAATTTTATATGAGGAAGTGTGGACTACCGCTCCCTCAAGTAATATGACTCGTTCATGAAATACATGGAATGTATAAAGTATAAAATTATTTAAGTTAGGAGACCTATATAAAATATATATTATACTAGAATTATAATATATATATCTATCATTTATTTTTAATTCCATCAATATGACAAAGAAATGAAAGTATCATTCATGCGTACATACGACCTACCGTCTCCATGAACGGTGCATTTCATTTATTTTTATCTCCAAATGTTATGGAATTTCATAAAATGAATATCTATAGGATATATATGATATTTAAATCATTAATACTTTTCTGGAGAAGATGTACTTATAACAACATGGACAATTCTTTTCAATCAAGATCATTTTTGGCTCATGTAACAAATATCGACAAAAACATCTAAAATGACCTCACAAAATTAACTAATATTTATAACATTATAATATGTGATATTAATTGAATAATAAAATTTAATGGAGGTCCTTAATAAATTATAAATTGAAAAAATTTATTATTCAGGAATATAATGAAACAAACACGACAAGTCAGACTTGAGGTAAGGGATCCTACCTATCTCTTTCTTTTTAAGTACTCTCTTTTATGTCAATTCCTTTAAGCTCCTTATTATTATTATGGGGGATGTTATTTTATATTCCTATTACTACACATTTTATTTTATTATGATGATAGATCCTATTTGATCCCTTCAATCCATTATTTTGTTGTTTTAAGTGGCGCTGTTATGCTGGCGAGTTTTCGTAATGGATTTTTCATCTCACTTTTATTCCCATGAGATTCATGGTACATTTGCCACTATTTACTTTTTTTGTGGTGTGTGTACTGCCCATGATTGTATTATTTGTGTAATATAATTTAATTTTTGGGTATTTACATCTTAATTGTATGATCCTTCTTTCATGGGGTGTACGTTTCGAAAGATACCCAAATCGGTAAGGGAACCTTTCACCCTTCACCTTTTAAAAGAATTATTTTTGTTAGGTCTTTTAATTTACATATTATTATGTTGGGATATGTTCTTATATATCCTTATTGTTGAAAATATTATGAACAAGTGATGAGATACCCATTTTACCTCTCATCAACTCATTATCTTAATTTTATAGTGACGCCATTAGGCTTTTGAATTTCTGTATGGGAACTTCTTAACCCAATTTCAATTATTTGGGTTAAAACTCTATTTCTTGATTATGTTGTACTATGAATATGTGTGGATGACCTCTGATTGTTTTACACTTAATAACCTCGTATATTTGGTGTATTTTATATTTTTCACACATAATTATTTAATTGAATTATCCTTAATCTAAGGATACTGACTTTGTAAGGGACTTCATATCAATCTCCTTTCATTGAGGCATATTTTGTTTTATATTAAACTTTATTTTATACGGTGTATAAACCCCTTGTACTTTTACTTTTATTCAAAAAGAATATTTTTATACAAATCATTTTACTAAACGAGAAAAGGAATGTTTTTTCGTACGTACGCGGCAACAACGACTTCTCCGCCGCCATGACCATTATTTGAGTTTCAGCTTCCTCTATAATCCATTACATGTTTTAAATGAAAAATAAATACCAGGTTTTACTTTTCTTTTATTTTGGTAATGAAAAAGTTTTTGATAATGTTTTTATTATATCAATGTGTTGTATTGATACCTTTTGATTGAAATGTATAAAATTTATGTTTCCTTTATGCATGTTTTATGTGATACATTTATGTTATGGTTCTTGGGAATTGTTTATGAAGACAGGTGGTTCCATGATAAACTAAGGGAGGGTCAGCCGTGATAGCTCTCCAATGCATTTGGTAATGCGAAGGAGTTAAATGATAATATTTATCCGATGATATTTTGGGAATACACTGTGATGGGTATTCCAAACGTAACCATGAGGGTAAATCCCTACGTAATAATGTTATGAATGCATCAAGTTACCTTTATGTCTTATCATTTCTATGAATTATACATAAATATTATGATTTCAGAAGGTATGTTATGATCAAAATTTATGGTTTCATTGATTTGTATTTATTGGTGGGTTAATATTTCCTTTCATTATGTTATAACCCTTACTGAGCTTTTTATGCTCATCCCATGTTTTTTAAATGTTTTTCACAGGTTACAAGGAAGTGTAAGAGAAAGGATGTATTCAATAAGATTTATATCAAGAAAAGAACTCTTGTTTTATTTACGGAATTTTTTTATTGTTGTGAAAAATTGGTAATTGTAGTGGTGTCTACTTTTTAATCATTTGGGATGTAATAGTTCTGTCTTAATTCTCTAAAACTCTAAACTTAAAAAGATCCTCAATGTGAATTATTCATTTAATTCAAGATTATGTAATTTTTTAAGGCCGAGTCCTTGTAATAAAAGTATTAAGTAATCCAAATAAACCGTGACATAATAGAAGTCTTGATCTCCTCAAAATTCATGACCCATAATTTAGAATCATATAAAATTATGGTAAACTATCTAACTCCTACAAAAGTTAATTAACTATACTCACTTGATGAAAATAAAATGGTGATCAGTTATATATTGGTCAAAGAATTAAATAGAAAAGGAAACGAAACTACAAAAGAAGAAATCATCTAACATCAATCAACTATTAAATGATCCCAAATCTGTAGAAAATTACAAATTTATGGAAAATAAATTAATATCATTAAGTAATCTATAGTTTATATCATGAGGTGCATCCACTAAAATATTTAGGTGATCACATGCATGTAATGTGGATAAATATCCATTTTTTCTTTTACAACATAAACAAAATTTTCTAATGTTATGAAAAATAACTAATCTGATGCTTCTGTTATATTTTTTCTTGTTTATTTTCAATTTAAAATGTTTTCAAAATTTTATACATTTTAGAATGTGTATTTCAATAAAAAATAATAATTTCCTCAAGAAATGTTTTGAATGATCCTTAGAATTTATTTTCCATCTAAGATGACACCCATTAGTGAGGCCGATAATATATTATGGATATGATCAAAGGATACCATTCATATTATATTTCTAAATGGTTTATGTTTTGAGGTAATGGTGTTTATGAAACCCATTTTCTTAAATGGGATATTAAATTATAAAATAATTTTTAAACCATCTAATTTTCATTGGTTATGAAATGATGAAATGATTATGAAACCCATCTATTTTCCATATATAATTATATAATTAAATTTTTATGATTCCCTTACCATTTCATGGCTTGTGATGTGACGCAGGTTAATTATCTTATGGAACATATGTATTATTTCATTATGTGATGGGTGGAAAATTTATCTCCCACTAATGTATTGTGTAATGTTTTATTTCTCCACAGATAGATATGACTGAAATGGGTTAGATCAGAAATATCAGGTTTGTGTAAGAGCTTGGTTATTCATTGAGGTATGGATACATTATTTTCCATAAAGTCTTATTTTAAATGTTTATTGTTTCCTAACATGATTTCCATTTGACAATATAGAGGTATCAAAGGTGGTCTAGGCCTATTTGGAGCCCGAAACCCATGTTTGGGGTGAACTGGCATGGAACATGGTCAGTGAATATTGTGAGAGTCAGTCCACAACGCCCTGCGACAAGGTATGAAATTATAATAGTGGGTTTTTACATAGTTTGTGCATTGTTACTCAAACAGAGCACTATGACCTTTCATACATATAATTGTGCACCTAAACTGTGGACCCAAATATGTTTGGTAAAATGACCATTTTATCCATAAATTATTGTTAAACCTAAAATTAATTTATCTCTCCCTTGAGTAAGAATCCCCATCATTTGTATTATTCCCTTAGTGCCAAATTTAGGAATTGCCCTTGAGCCTCTGTCAGGAACTAGATTCAAGTGTCTTTTGTCTCATCAGATCATCATTAGTATGATCTCAATTTTTTTAGCAATTATTCTTCATTATAGATATTGGATTCACATTTTAGGTGCAATCTAATATGAAATATTATTAGCTTCTTCATCCTTTCTCTGATTTTCTCCCGATATGATTTTAATACATAGTTGATAATAGGAGATTCACTAACTACATATCAAACGTAGGTGGTCTTGTGCCTATCTCTAAAAAATATGGTGTTTATATATTGAATTTTCTCCATAAAACATATTTTTAGGAATCACCATAAATGAATTCTCATCCTTGAATAGTGATGTTAAGAATGGACTATTCAATTCATGAGACTAATAATTAATGTTATAAGTTGTGGAACTTGACTTAAAAACACCCCTTTGTTGTGTTTTTTATGTAAATGGACCAAAATGTGTGGCCTTGAAACATGGATACCATTGACGTGTGCCTTTACATTCCATATTTTTTAATTGGATGAACTGAATTTTAAATCAATCGATAAACTAGGATGGGCATTAAATTTTGAATTGATTTACAATATGAACAGTTAATTTTATATTTAAATATATAAAAAAGGGATGATTGGCCAAGATCCTAGGATCTTTCTTTGAGTTTTATGTCTAATATTGAATTTATCTTTATAATGAAATGGCCATGTCTTTTAAATAGATTATATGACATGAAATATGATGTTTAGGTTTCAGAATCTTATAATAATGAATTTACCATGTTAGTAGTTTGAAACAAATACTTCTAAGATTGGATAATAAATTTAGACACTTTATATGGTGATGTTTAGGTTGTATTTTCATGGTTTTGAACATGAAATATTAAATAAAAATGAATAAATAGCATTGAATTGGTTAAATTATTGTCTTCCTTGGGTGAAACATGATTTAAATAGAGAATTACATGGATGGAATCAATCGGATTTAGCTTTTCTTATACCCAAGTGATACTTGTACTCTTTAGGGGGATACCAAGGATTGAATCTGAGGCTTTACTATTATATACCAACTAATACATGGATTCATATTATAATTCTAAGTAAATTATTAAATGGAATTGATTATATTAATATGGGTTATACATGGGATCCCTTAGTGGACCTAAAAGGATGAACTCGTTTGGTAGGGATCTTATACCACATCTAAAGTGAAATCGGGGTTATTGAGGATCTCCATCGACAAGGTCAAATGGTATTGGTTTATATCACACCGTGAGTGATAATTGGATTTAAACTTAAGAATTCCAAGGATGTTATTAGGTTATACATTTATTATTGAATTAAATGGTTTATAAAAAACATCCTCCAAGATAAATAAAAATCATGGATTCAACCTTTTTATTGAACATTATGGATGTCCTTCTTAGGCAACATAGATCATGTTATAATGGGGGAAACCAGGGTATGCACCAGGTCTCTAGACATAATATTCCAATGAGAAAGAATGGTTAATTGAGAATGATTAGAAATGAAACATTCCTGATTGTTAAATCAGAAACATAGATTTTTAAATGAAAGTGGTTATAAATGAGAACCTAGAATTATAAGATGTTTAATTTTGAGTAGTTCATTTACATGTTATATATTTCATGTACATTGTTTATATATATATATATATATATATTCAATAGTTGTATGAAACAAACCATGGGTGTTTTCCAACTAGGATTATATCTCACACCATATTTGGGCCACCATTGGGTACCAAAAAAGATTATATGATTGGAGGTATGGATAAGGGAAAGAGCCCTACTACAAGTTCTTACAAGGTTCTAAAAAGTAGGGGTGCATGGGATAGATCGAAAGATTTTTATAGAAGATGGTATACTTTTTGAACATTATTTACATTAGATAAATTAATTTTATTCTTATGATATAGAGCTATTTTTTATTTTTTACTAGACATATGACACGTATCTTCATCATCACATTCAATGAGCATCCTTTGAGTTTTTTCAATATTCTTATATTTATTTATTTTATATTATGATTTACTAATTCTGATATTTATTTGTTTTTTATAATTTTATGTGATACACTTTGGTGGTGAGGTTATAGTCTCCCCATAGACTAACCTAGGCCCTCACATCTAGTCAATAGCCTCTTGTGTCTGGGAAGATTTTCTTAAGTCCATGTTGCCAACTAGGCTCGATGCACTATTAAGTTGCATTCGATTATGGGATATGACAACATCATATTAGAGAAACAAACTTTTCTAGTTTTTTACTATTCTGTTATAATATAAATGGATATGAATGAATATGATTTTGGTAATGAGTTATTCATGGGATAGCTAACACGTATGTATTAAAAAGCCAAATTGCCTTGATTAGAATTTATTATGTATTTTGACTAATATAGTTGATTTTATTCAACCATTGGGTGATGTAAACAATTTGTGATGTTATTATTGGAATTAGTATGGGTTTTATTATGATACAACCTAATGAGATTATGGTATTACATCGCATTCATCAAATTGATCACATTCTAGAAATTATATGCCAGACATTTTTCCATGCCCTCTAGGGTGAATTACTTATATCATGTTGTTTTGATAAGTTTCACGATAGTTATGTCAAATATTATGATATATATATATATATATATATATATATTATTGTGTAGATTATACTGGAACCATATTTTGGTTATTGAGGTGTTATGGAGCCTCATGAATCTGAGTTTAGTGAACCATTGGTTAAACATTTTATAGTTAAATGTGATACAAATGAGATATGGGAAAGAATTCAAATGAAAAATGAATGTGAATATATGAATTCAACTAAAATTAAATGGAAACCAACTTTAATATAGCAGTGAATTTAACCCAGACCCATCCATAGTAATGGGTAGTATGTAGTATCACTTGCTTTTATACGGTTTTTACATCTCCTAGACCCAACGTATGGAGTATCCAGAAGGGTGCATTATTATAGAGGAAGGCTTGTACCAGTCATGCTTAAATATTTAATCTTTTGAGATATGAACATTGTAAATGACCTTGATATGAGGCATGGGTTTAACACTATAGAAAAATTCCACCATGAAGAACTACATTTGTATTCTAGGAGGGTTTTGATGAAAATACATCGTAGGTGGTGGGAAATGGGGATCTATTTGATCCTCCAGTGGTACCGAATGTTTCACTTGTTGTTGTATTGGAAATTGGTGTTGAGTTATAATTACATGAAATATTTATGTGATTCACGGAGACCATTCAAAGAGCATCAAAACCATCCCCAATAATTGAAAATCAAATATGTGAGTTCCAACCACAACACCCACTCAAATTTTTTTGGGGATGGTGGACCATAGGCTGTGGAGTCATGAATACATGCCAATATGCCTATCATTGAGATTCTTGAGAAACCTCATGTGAGGAGTGTAAATATTGATAAGTATATTATGCATGATTCAGTCAAGACATGGTGCAATGTTATTTTTCATACAAAACATCATCGGGAGATGTCTTGGATGAATTTTCATACTGGGTTATATGATTACTTCTATCACAATTTTTTGATGGCTGATAGATCTTAAGAGTTCTTGGACCTGGAGCAGGGTACACTATCATTAATGGAGTATAAAACCCAATTTACAGAGTTCCATTTCTTCACACCAAAATTTATAGGTGAAAATTTATTGAATACTTGGCAATTTGGGGTGTTATTGGGTAATTAATTTGTAAAAAGTGAATTTATATCAACTATCTACGATTTCTATTGTAACACCCAGAGATTTTATGAAAAATATTCTTTTAATTTCATTAATGTCTTGTGTTGTATGGTACACCAAGATTACCTTGCACTATACACAACACCGTATTAGCTTGCAGTATACGCAACACATTCTTGGATCGTGTTACACACAATTTTGATAATAGTTATTCTACGCAACATTGAGTATATATATATATATTCAATTTATAAATGAAATATGGTTGGATTATGTTATACGAAACAACGAAGGATTTTTGCACAACACGCAACCCTGACTTGGCTTGCATTACATGCAATCACGACCTTCCTTGATAGTGTGTGTTGTACGCAATACCAGGTTTTACTGAACAACGATATATTATTATAAATTTTTTTGAACTAGCCGTTATGAATAGTATTAACTAAATTTTGAATTTTATAACATTATTATTCATCTTACACATTTTCTAGAACATGGTATAAGAACAAAATAAATTTTTCTGGTAAAATAAGTATTTTTCAAAAAATGCAGTTTTGCCGCCTTTTGATGGGAAGCCACTTTAAATCTAGTTTTTGACATGTTTATAAGTTCAATTTGACAAAATAAAATTCTTCTTTGGAATATGGAAATAAAAATTTACTTTTGATAAATATTTCGTATTATTCTCGTAACTTTCATATTTTGATGAATAGTAAAAACACACTATATTTTAATGAAAAACATCTTTTTTCATCGTAATAATTTATATAGTTAAATTATAATATTGAATGGTTTTAAAGTATAAATAGAATATATTTTTACCATTTAATATAATTTATATCATTAGTATTTATTTTACATTGAATTCATAGGTTAAATCAATTCAATCTTTTTCAATGTTTTAAACAAAAACCTGTTTTCATTCGACAACGGGATTAATTTTAATTTAATTTCTGAAAATTCTGTGTATTGAATTAGAAAAAATTGATTCCAAATTTGGAATCAGTGGGTCCAAATTATGTTAATAAGATACTTTTTAATTTTGGGAATTTTGAATAGTAACTACGGTAAATTTTATTTACCATAGTTAAAGGTAAATCGGGTAATTAAGGGTAAATATAATATTATAAAATTACCCTAACACATGACAAAATTCTATTGGAAGGCTAAAAGTAAACAAATATCAACTATTGGTCGGATTAGATTCATTTTATGGACTTTTGACCATGAAAATAATTTAATTATTATTAAAACCAAAGAAAGTGACAACATGTCACTCTCTTAAATTTTATAAGTATAATAATTTTAATTTACTTATAAATATCATAAAACATCGAACATGAATAGTCTCCAGAAAGCTAATAAAATTATCTACATCATGATAATTTAGTTATAATTTTTTTGGATTACATAATTGTCATTAATGGTGATTCATTAATGATACATCAATTATTTATTAAGTGGATAATAAGTAATATTGTTTTTATTGAAATAATAATACCCATTAAAAGGCCCAAAAACCTGACCAAAACTTATTGGTAGTGTATATATACACCTCAATCATCCAATGAACTAATATATAACCGTTTCAATCCTTATAAAATTTATTATCACACTTATATTATTTTATTTTAAATGATTCCAATGTTGTCACCTTCATAATTTAATAAATATAACAATTTAAATATTTTCATTTTAAGATGATAAATTCATGTAAAAGTATTATTGTGAAATTTAATAGATTTATATACATCATAGAATTTTATTTTAAATTGTTATGAAACAAATCAGTATATTAAATAATTATAAAAAAATGTTGTAGTAATTATTTTATTAAGAGATAAACCAAATAAATGGTTTTACAAATAATAAAATAAATATTATATGTACTATTTAATGTGATCCACTATTTTTATAGATACATATAACCATTTTTGAATCTATTAAAGCTTTTAGTTTGAACATATTTTCGGTATATATTTTATTTAAATTCATTTAAATGAATAGTTTCAAAATTGACAATATTGTTATTTTATAAAAATAACATATTATAAAATTGTTTAAAAATCACAAAAATATTTAAAAATTATAAATTTAAATTTATACGATCAATAATGTTATAAAGTAAACAATTATGGAAAATTCACAACAAATAAGTAATTATTTGTTATAATTTAAAATTTAGAATTTTATTACCACAAATAAACTTAAATAGATTAAATAAGGATAAATTAAAATGATAAGGTTTAAAATAAGTTCCAAACATGTCTCAATTTGATTGGTTGGTGATATTACAACCATATCTCATCTAATCTTCGAATATGAGTCATTTTGGAAGTTTTTTAAGTGGGGTTAGATTTATTATAAATTAATATTTTTAAAAATTCCAAAGGTGCCCCTCTCCTCCCTCTCCTCCTCACACCAATTTGAGCCTTCAAGCTCGGCCACCCTGCCAAATTATCTTCTACACTTCCCTAGAAACATCTTAGAGGTTCTGGTCTACTTTAAATACCAATCTTAGTGCCCTAAGAGGAGGTTTCAAAGAGGCATATTGAAGAAGAGGTAATTTCTTCTCCCGATTCTTTCAAGCTTCTTTATTCTTCAATTTCTTCTTCTTAAGTTGTTTCATTATAAAGTAATAACATCAGTATCACTAATATAATTATTTGTTTTTATAAATATGAAACAACCTCATTTCACCTTCTATCCATTCTACGGAAAAGAAAATCACCGCGCGTGCGTACGTATGGAATACCGTCTCCACGCCGTGGTGTAATCTGTTTTCCACCAACACCTTTCATGGATGGGTATAATGGTTTAAAGAATAACTATACATAGTTATTATAACATCATACTGATTCTGATATATTGTATCATCCACTCCAATTCAATTCAATAATTATGGAAACGATATCATCGCTCGTGCGTACGTACGGACTTCCGTCTCCACGACGCGATGAGATTCATTCTCCATGTTAACCATTTAAGAATGATTATAATGTATATATAAGCAATAATAATGAAATATATGACATTATAAAGCTAATGGATTTATGTATATATTTATTTCATCTACTTAATTCCATTCAACTCAATAAGGAAACGAAAACAACGTTCATTCGTACGTACGGCCTACCATCTTCATGAACAGTGTATTTCTTTCCATTTATCGATCTATTATATATATGTATATTCTGAATATATATTATATATATATCATGTTTTATATTCTGTAATTATTAAATCGTGATCTATGTAATCATATGAATAATTACAAGTCAAAACACGGACGACAAATGAAACAATTTTACCCAAAACACTCTTTAACATGGAATTTACAAAAGAACGGGTAATATAAAGTCATAAGTGAACCATATATGATATCATAACAATGAATATGATTCTATAATTAGTCAATGACATTATTTAAATCATTATAAAGGAGGTTCGGATACATACGAAGCATATCAGACATAAGGTAAGGGAAATATCACAATCTCACTTTTATCCGAGATTGTTTATACTTTGGCATTTACTGGGGTGTATTTTATCATCCACATACATGTTTACTCAATATGTAATATTATTTCCATCCACATAAAATTTTTTAAATCCAATTTTACCCATCGGTGAGTTTTTAGTAAAGGATATGAAAAGAATCTTTTGTCGTTTTTCGTATGAGGTGCTTTTTGACTTTTCCGACAAAAGTATGAAGAATGTTTTTTTAAATTATACTGCATGAATGGATTTTTGAAAAATTATTTCCAAGAAGATTATTTTACAAGTTTTCAAGTTTATTTTTAATTAAATTCTTTTAGTTTATAATTGTACGACATGTTAAGAAAGGAGAAGTGTTTTTGAAGCACAAAGGATATTTTCCTCAAGAATGGAGTTCAAGTGTTTTATCAAAATTATTTTACATATAAGATAATAAAGGGTTATGTTTTTATCCCTATTATTACATTGATTTGATTATGTTATGATGGAATTATATTTTTAGGAATTCCTTTATCTTATATGAATTGTTTTATGATGTCATGATGTTTAAGATTCCAATTTTTATTACATGGGTTATGCTATGATTTATAGTTTTCTGATTTTGTGGCACACATAATAATGGTATAATTATGATATGGGTGGGACCTATATCTCCCTAAAATTCATTGGGTAATGATTTTATATCTAATGAGATAGACATGGCTGGAACGGTAAGTTAATCTGGTTCAGTGTTACAGGACTGAAATGAGGAGTGAACTCGATTCAGAATGGGACTTTGTCTACTGAGATGGTCTTGGCAGCAATGCCTTGGTTACTATGGAAATCATTACATGTGCTTAATGGATTCCACAATTACATGTTTTATTCGCATGCTATTTTATCATGATTTATGTTCCATTATGATCTATTCCTTATGTACTTCCAGGTTTTATGTCGTTGCTCAAGATTTTAAATGTTCATGTTTTTTTAGTTCAAATGTATATGGTATGTTTTATTTTATCCATGCTTACCCTTACTGAGCATTTGGGGTCACCCTTTTTATGTTTTCTTTTCCCAGCATATAAAGAAAGGTTTTTTGTAAGAAAAAAAGGGGAAGATATTTATGGGAGATGTTGAAGATCTTTCACCACGATTAGAGGATTGCATTCCAAGTTTCCAAATACACTAAACTATTACGGTCCTTGTGTGTCTGTTTTTGTTATGTATTAAGTATTCCGCAAAATTAATGTAATGTCCATGTACGCCAAGCTTAGGGTCTCTACGGTTGGTATCAGAGGAAAGGTTTAATCAACCTTTGGAAACTAGGATGCGAAAACATTAGTGAGATCCCTAGAGATATTTCTAAGGTATATCTAAGGATGTACCTAAGGATAAGAATACTTATAGGATATATTCCGAGAACTATGGTAACAATCATAGAATTTATCCTATGATTTTAGATATTGAGGGTGCTACCCCTTTACTATGTTGTTTTCCCTAGCATGATTTTTGCCTCTCACACTATTATTTTTGGGTTTTAGAAAATGGCTGGAAACAGGATGATTCATGATAATGGAGGATATGATGGACAATGGAATGATTTTCTTCATGAGAAACCAAATGAAACGGGATCCGGAAGTCCAAACATCATTATTATGCCTAATCATCAATCTCTTAATATGATCAATAATCTCAACTTTGGTAAGTTTCCCGACTCAGATAATAAGAGAAAGATGGAGTTTCATGATGATCATAGAGGAATGAAATTTCAATTTCCCTCATGTAAATCATGTGGGAAGAGGCATCAGGGAGATTGTTTCAAAGGAACTGAAAGATGCTTTGGGTGTGGAAAAGAAGGACACAAAGCCAGTAAGTGCAAAGGATAAGGTTTAGTTAACACCATGGACAAGGATAATTGTATTTCTACGACATCAACAATGATTAGATGTTTTAAATGTGGAATATATGGGCATTATACAAACCAATGCCCTAATGGAAAATCTCATTAATATAATCAGCATGGTCATATGGGTAGTATTTATGTGGATAATGATGAGGAGACTACAAATGATATATGAGCTAAAAGAAGTGTTGAAGCTCAGTCGGTTGTTTTAGAAGGTAGTGGAATGCTTGTATGTTTATTGAGAGTTATGTTGTACAGTTAATGGTACTATGGAATAAAGAATCATCTAAGGATTGTTACACTATTGTTTTTCCTAAAAGTATTTGAAAGTATATGTTGAATGGTTCCATTAACCATGGAATGTTATTCAGATATTTTTGTAAAGTAGATGATATGCGCATAATGAAGGAATAAGAAGATAATGAGATGTTTGATTGTATTCATGAGCTCATTATTGATATAAGGACTAAGTGATATCATGGTTTGAGTATATATAATTTTGAGGATTTTGGTATGTGGAAAGTGTTAACTTTTAACTGCATTCATGTTTTCTCTAAGGTTCAATGGGTATTCATTTTTCAAGAGAATACATGATTAAGGCATTCGAATGTTTGGAATGTGACCAACAAGACATATCTTATGTTATATGGGGATCAAAGATGGTATAAAATCTCTGGTAATCGTTTTCAATATATTATGAGAGTGGACTACAGTATTATGGATAAGACTAAAGATTGGAATGGATTATATTGGACATAAGTTAGTATTGTTTAAGGATTGATGTTTTTTTCGATATTATTGATGGGATGTTATAGTAATGTAGTTTTAGAAAAAGGACAACCTGCAGGATGGGTGACAGCCCATCGCGTCGAACAAGGCTGTGGGAATCGAAACCACAACCGAAGTGCGACTGGCCTTTATCGCCTACCACTGGACTACAGGAAGTCCCTGGTTAGTAGAAATTAGTTTTATTTTATTAAGAGGTATGATATATGAAGTATAAGTTCATTTTTGGAACCATATACGATTAATCTAACCATAAGATGGACTTATAACTTTTTTTAACCTTTTGTTTGAAAGAGATGGAATGACCCATCATTCTGTCACATGATCTGCTAACACGTCACGAATAACAAATTCAACTTCATTTCTTTAAGGGATGAAGTAGAAATTGTTCAATTCACGAACAACAGTGAGATTGTACCAATATCATGCAAGTATTTCTTTTAATTCGTCATCTTTAGGGAAATGTTCTTGAAAACCAAAAATGTTGTCATAGTTCCCTTATATTCGATTAATCAGATGGTACCTTATATCATCACAAATCAATAGCTTTGTGATTGTTGGCCTTTTCATAACCATGGTCTCTACCACTCTCCATCAGAACATGATGGTTAGACTTTTCTTCCATATCCATATTTTCACCTATGTTCTCCTACGTGGAAACCTCGTGATGAGTTAATTTGGGTTACCGTTACATTTAATACTTTAGTTTTTAAAAGCCATGTTTTGGTATTCCTTTTTACGATGTGGGTTTCTATTAAACAAACTTTTGAGTAGTAATCAATTTATAACCCCGAAGAATTTCGAGGGCGAAATTCATTTTAAGGGGGGTAGAATGTAACACCCTGAGATTTTATGAAAAATATTCTTTTAGTTTCATTAATTTCTTATGTTGTATGGTACACCAAGATTACCTTGCACTATATGCAACACCATATTAGCTTGCAGTATACGGAACACTATTATTGGATCGTGTTACACACAATTTTGATAATAGTTATTCTACGCAAAATAGAGCATATATATATATATTCAATGTATAAATGAAATATGGTTGGATTCTGTTATACGGAACAACGAAGGATTCTTGCACAACACGCAACCCTGAATTGGCTTTCATTACACACAATCACGACCTTCCTCGATAGCGTGTGTTGTACGCAATACCGAGTTTTACTAAACAACGATATATTATTATAATATTATTTTGAACTAGCCGTTATGAATAGTATTAACTATATTTTGAATTTTATAACATTATTATTCATCTTACACATTTTCTATAACATGGTATAAGAATAAAATAAATTTTTCGGGTAAAACAAGTATTTTTCAAAAAATGCAGTTTTTCCTCCTTTTGATGGCGCACCCACATTAAATATAGTTTTTGACATGTTTATAAGTTCCATTTGACAAAATACAATTATTATTTGGAATAAATATATAAGAATTTACTTTGGATAAATTTTTCATATTATTCTGGTAACTTTCATATTTTGATGATTAGTAAAAACACGATATATTTTAATGAAAAACAACTTTTTTCATTGTAATAATTTTTATGGTTGAATTATAATATTGAATGGTTTTAAAGTATAAATATAATATATTTTTACCATTTAATATAATTTATGTCATTAGCATTGATTTTACATTGAATTTGTAGGTTAAATCAATTCAATCTTTTGCAATGTTTTAAAGAAAAAACCGTTTTCATTCGACAACGGGATTAATTTTAATTTAATTTCTGCAACTTCTGTGTATTGAATTTGAAAAAATGGATTCCATATTTGGAATCAGTGGGTCCAAATTATGTTAATAGACTACTTTTTATTTTTGGGAATTATGAATAGTAACTACTGTAAATTTCATTTACCATAGTTAAATGTAAATCGGGTAATTAAGGGTAAATATAATATTATAAAATTACCCTAACACATGCCAAAATTCTATTTGATGGATAAAAGTAAACCCATATCAACTAATAATCAGATTAGATTCATTTTATGGACTTTTGACCATGAAAATAATTTAATTATTATTAAAACCAAAGAAAGTGACAACATGTCACTCTCTTAAATCTTATAAGTATAATAATTTTAATATAGTGATAAACATCATAAAACATCGAACATGAATAAACTACTGAAATATAATAAAATTATCTACATCATTATAATTTATTTAGAATTTTTAGGGATTAAATAATTGTCATTAATGGTGATACATTAATGATACAAAAATTATTTATTAAGTGGAAAATAAGTAATATAGTTTTTATTGAAATAATAATACCCATTAAAAGGCCCACAAACCTGAACAAAACTTATTGGTAGTGTATATATACAGCTTAATCATCCAATTTACTAATATATAAACGTTTGGATCCTTCTAAAAGTGATTATGACACTTATATTATTTTATTTTAAATGATGCCAAAGTTGTCACCTTCAAAATTTAATAAATATAACAATTTAAATATTGTGATTTAATGATGATAAATTCAATTAAAAGTATTATTGTGAAAGGTAATAGATTTATATTCATCATATGATTTTATTTTAAATTTTAATGCAACAAATCAGTATATTAAATAATTATACAAAAATGTTATAGTAATTATTTTATTAAGAGATAAACCAAATAAATGGTTTTAAAAATAATAAAATAAATATTATATGAACTATTAAATGTGATATACTACTATTATAGATACATATGACCTTTTATAAATCTATTAAATCTTTTATTTCTAACATATCTTCTGTATATATTTTATTTAAATTCAAATAAATGAATAGTGTCAAAATTGACACTATTGTTATTTTAAAAAAATAACATATTATAAAATTGTTTAAAAATCACAGAAATATTTAAAACTTATAAATTTAAATTTATATCGTATATAATGTTATAAAGTAAACAATTATTGAAACTTCACAACAAATAAGTAATTATTTGTTATAATTTAAAATTTAGAATTTTATTACCACAAATAAACTTAAATAGATTAAATAAGGATAAATTAAGATGATAAGGTTTAAAATAAGATCCAAACATGTCTAAATTTGATTGTTTGAGGATATTAAAACCATTCCTCATATAATATTCGAATATGAGTAATTTTTTGAGGTTTTTACGTGGGGTTAGATTTATTATAATTTAATATTTTTAAGAATTCCAAAGGTTCCCCTCTCCTCCCTTATAAAAGGGCACCTCCTCCCTCTCCTCCTCACACCAATTTGAGCTTTCAAGCTCGGCCAAACCCTGCCAAATTATCTTCTCCACTTCCCTAGAAACATCCTAGAGGTTCTGGTATACTTTAAGGAACAATCTTAGTGCCCTAAGAGGATGTTTCAAAGAGGCGTATCGAAGAAGAGGTAATTTCTTCTCCCGATTCTTTCAAGCTTCTTTCTTCTTCAACTTCTTCTTCTTTAGTTGTTTCCTTATAAATTAATAACATAAGTATCACTAATATAATTATTTGTTATTATAAATATGAAACAACCCTATTTCACCTTTTATCCATCCTACGGAAAACAAAATCACCGCGCGTGCGTGTGTACGGAATACCGTCTCCACGCTGTGGTATAATCTGTTTTCCACCAACACCTTACATGGATGGGTATAATGGTGTAAAGAATAACTATACATAGTTATTATAACATCATAATGATTCTGATATGTTGTATCATCCACTCAAATTCAATTCAATAATTATGGAAATGATATCATCGCCCGTGCGTACGTACGGACTACCGTCTCCACGACGCGATGAGATTCATTCTCCATGTTAACCATTTAAGAATGATTATAAAGTATATATAAGCAATAATAATGAAATATATGACATTATAAAGGTACTATATTTATGTATATATGTATGTCATCTACTTAATTCCATTCAACTCAATAAGGAAACAAAAACAACGTTCATGCGTTCGTATGACCTACCATCTCCATGAACGGTGTATTTCTTTCCATTTATCGATCTATTATATATATGCATATTCTGAATATATATTATATATAAATCATGTTTTATATTCTGGAATTATGAAATCGAGATCTAAGTAATCATATGAATAATTACACGTCAAAACACGGACGACAAATGAAACGATTTTACCCAAAACACTATATAACATTGAATTTACAAAAGAACGGGTAATATAAAGTCATAAGTGAACCATATATGATATAATAACAATGAATATGATTCTTTAATAAGTCAATGACATTAGATAAATCATTATATAATAGGTTTGGATACATATAAAGCATATCAGATATAAGGTATGGGAAATATCACAATCTCATTTTTATCCGAGATTGTTTATACTTTGGCATTTACTGGGCTGTATTTTATCATCCACATCCTTGTTTCCTCAATATGTAATATGATTTCCATCCACCTACAATTTTTTAAATACAATTTTACCCTTCAGTGAGTTTTTAGTAAAGGATATGAAAGGAATCTTTGGTCGTTTTTCGTACGAGGTACTTTTTGAATTTTCCAACAAAAGTACGAAGAATGTTTTTTAACATATACGGCATGAATGGATTTTTAAAAAATTATTTCCAAGAAGCTTCATTTAAAAGTTTTCAAGTTTATTTTTAATAAACTTCTTTTAGTTTATAATTGTACGACTTGTTAATAAAGGAAAAGTGTTTTTGAAGCAGAAAGGATATTTTCCTCAAGAATGGAGTTCAAGTGTTTTATCAAAATTATTTTCCATATAAGATAATAAAGGGTTCTATTTTTATCCCTATTATTACATTTATTTGATTATGTTATGATGGAATTATATTTTTATGAATTCCTTTATCTTATATGAATTGTTTTATGATGTCACGATGTTTAAGATTCCCATTTTTATTACACGGGTTGTGCTATGATGTATGGTTTTTTGATTTTGTGGCACACATAAGAATGGTATCATTATGAGATGGTTGGGACCTATATCTCCCTCCAATGAATTTGGTAAATATTTTATATCTCATTAGATAGAAATGGATGGAACGGTAAGTTAATTCGGTTCAGTGTTATAGGACTGAAATGAGGAGTGAACTCGATTTAGAATGGGACTTTGTCCACTATGATGGTCTTGACCGCAATGCCTTGGCTACTATGGAAATCATTACATGTGCTTAATGGATTCCACAATTACATGTTTTATTCACATTCTATTTTATCATGATTTATGTTCCATTATGATCTATGCCTTATGTACTTCCAGGTTTTATGTCGTTGCTCAAGATTTTTAATGTTCATGTTTTTTTAGTTCAAATGTATATGGTATGTTTTATTTTATCCATGATTACCCTTACTAAGCATTTGAGCTCACCCTTTTTATGTTTTCTTTTCCCAGGATATAAAGAAAGGTTTTAGGTAAGAAAAAAGGGGAAGATCTTTATGGGAGATGTTGAAGATCTTTCACCACGATTAGAGGATTACGTTCCAAGTTTTCAAAGACACTAAACTATTACGGTCCTTGTGTGTCTGTTTTTGTTATGTATTATGTATTCCTCAAAAGTAATGTAATTTCTATGTACGTTAAGCTTAGGGTCTCTACGGTTGGTATCAAAGGAAAGGTTTAGTCAACCTTTGGAAACTAGGATGCGAAAACGTTAGTGAGATTCCTAGAGATATTTCTAAGGTATATCTAGGGATGTACCTAATGATAAGAATACGTATAGGATATAGTCCTAGAACTATGGTAACGATCTTAGAATTTAACCTATGATGTTAGATATTGAGGGTGCTCCCCCTTTACTTTGTTGTTTTCCCTAGCATGATTTTTTCCTCTCACACTATTCTTTTTGGGTTGTAGAAAATGGCTGGAAATAGGAAGATTCATGACAATGGAGGATATAACGGACAATGGAATGATTTTCTTCATGAGAAACCAAATGTAATGGGATCTGGAAGTCCAAACATCGTTATTATGCCTAATCAGCAATCTCATAATATGATCAATAATCTCAACTTTGGTAAGTTTCCCTACTCCGATAATAAGAGAAAGATGGAGTTTCATGATGATCATAGAGGAAAGAAAGTTCAATTTCACTCATGTAAATCATGTGGGAATAGGCATAAGGGAGATTGTTTCAAAGGAACTGGAAGATGGTTTGGGTGTGGAATAGAAGGACACAAAGCCAGTAAGTTCAAAGGAAAAGGTTCAGTTAACACCATTGACAAGGATACTGGTATTGCTATGACATCAACAATGATTATATGTTTTAAATGTGGAATGTACGGGCATTATACAAACAAATTCCCTAATGGAAAATATCATGAAGAGAATCAGCATGTTCATATTTATGTGGATGATGATGAGGAGACTACAAATGATATATGAGCTAAAAGAAGTGTTGAAGCTCAGTCGGTTGTTTTAGAAGGTAGTGGTATGATTGTATGTTTATCTAGAGTTACGTTATATAGTTAATGGTACTATGTAATAATGAATCATCTAAGGATTGTTACACTATTTTTTTTCCTAAAATTATATGAATGTATATGTTGAATGGTACCAGTAACCATGGATGGTTATTCAGATATTTTTGTAAAGTAGATGATATGCGCATAATGAAGGAATAAGAAGATAATGAGATGTTTGATTGTATTCACGAGCTCATGATTGATATAAGGTCTAAGGGATATCATGGTTTGAGTATATAAAATTTTGAGGATTTTGCTATGTGGAAAGTGTTAACTTTTAACTGCATTCACGTTTTCACTAAGGTTCAATGGGTATTCATTTTTTAAGAGAATACATGATTAAGGCCTTCGAATGTTTGGAATGTGACCAACAAGACATATCTTATGATATATGGGGATCAAAGATGGTATTAAATCTCTGGTAATCATTTTCACTATATTATGAGAGTGGACTACAATATTATGGATAAGCCTAAATATTGGAATGGATTATGTTGGACATAAGTCAGTATTGTTTAAGGATAGAAGTTTTTTCAATATTATTTATGGGATGTTATAGTAATATAGTTTTAGAAAAAGGACAACCTGTAAGACGGGCGATAGCCCATCGCGTCGAACAAGGCTGTGGGAATCGAACCCACAACCGAAGTGCGACTGGCCTTTATCGCCTACCACTAGCCTACATGAAGTCCCTGGTTAGTAGAAACTAGTTTTATTTTATTAAGCGGTATGATATATGAAGTATAAGTTCATTTTTAGAACTATATATGATTAATCTAACCATAAGATGGACTTATAACTTTTTCTATCCTTTTGTTTGAAAGAGATGGAATGACCCATCATTCTATCACATGATCTGCAAAAACGTCACGAATAACAAATTTAACTTCATTTCTTTAAGGGATGAAGTGGAAATTGTTAAATTCATGAACAACAGTGAGATTGTACCAATATCGTGCAAGTATTTCTTTTAATTCATCAGCTTTAGGGAAATGATCTTGAAAACCAAAAATGTTGTCCTAGTTCTCTAATATCCGATTAATCAGATGGTACCTTAGATCATCACAAATCAATAGCTTTGTGATTGTTGGCGTTTTCATAGCCATGTTATCTACCACTCTCAATCAGAACTTGATGGTTAGATTTTTCTTCCATATCCATATTTTCACCAATGTTCTCCTACGTGGAAACCCCGTGATGAGTTAATTTGGGTAACCGTTATGTTTCATACTTTAGTTTTTAAAATCCATGTTTTGGTATTCCTTTTTACGATGTGGGTTTCTATTAAACAAACTTTCGAGTAGTAAACCATTTATAACCCCGACGAATTTTGAGGGCGAAATTCATTTTAAGGGGGGCAGAATGTAACACCCTGAGATTTTATGAAAAATATTCTTTTAATTTCATTAATGTCTTATGTTGTATGGTACACCAAGATTAAATTGCGCCATACACAACACCGTATTAGCTTGCAGTATACGGAACACTATTCTTGGATCATGTTACACAGAATTTTGATAATAGTTCTTCTATGCAAAATTGAGTATATATATATATATATATTCAATGTATAAATGAAATATGGTTGGATTCTGTTATACAAAACAACGAAGGATTCTTGCACAACACGCAACCCTGAATTGTCTTGCATTACACTCAATCACGACCTTCCTCGATAGCGTGTGTTGTACGCAATACCGGGTTTTACTAAACAACGATATATTATTATAATATTATTATGAACTAGCCGTTATGAATAGTATTAACTAAATTTTTAATTTTAAAACATTATTATTCATCTTACACATTTTCTAGAACGTGGTATAAGAACAAAATAAATTTTTCTGGTAAAATAAGTATTTTTAAAAAAATGCAGTTTTGCCGCCTTTTGATGGAGCACCCACATTAAATCTAGTTTTTCACATGTTTATAAGTACAATTTCACAAAATAAAATTCTTTATTGGAATCATGAAATAAAAATATTCTTTAGATAAATTTTTCGTATTATTCTGGTAACTTTCATATTTTGATGAATAGTAAAAACATGCTATATTTTAATGAAAACCAACTTTTTTTATCGTAATAATGTATATGGATAAATTATAATATTGAATGGTTTTAAAGTATAAATAGAATATATTTTTATCATTTAATATAATGTATGTTATTAGCATTGATTTTACATTGAATTCGTAGGTTAAATCAATTCAATCTTTTGCAATGTTTTAAACAAAAACCCGTTTTCATTCGACAATGAGATTAATTTTAATTTATTTTCTGCAACTTCTGTGTATTGAATTTGAAAAAATTGATTCCATATTTGGAATCAGTTGGTACAAATTATGTTAATAGGCTACTTTTTATTTTTGGGAATTAAGAATAGTAACTACGGTAAATGTTATTTACCATAGTTAAAAGTAAATCGGGTAATTAAGGGTAAATATAATATTATAAAATTACCCTAACACATGCAAAAATTCTATTGGATGACTAAAAGTAAACCCATATCAACTATGTGTCGGATTAGATTCATTTTATGGACTTTTGACCATGAAAATAATTTAATTATTATTAAAACCAAAGAAAGTGACAACATGTCCCTCTCTTATTTATTATAAGTATAATAATTTTAATTTAGTGATAAACATCATGAAACTTAGAACATGAATAATCTCCAGAAAGATAATAAAATTATCTACATCATGATAATTTATTTAGAATTTTTAGGGATTAAATAATTGTCATTAATGGTGATACATTAATGATACAGAAATTATTTATTAAGTAGAAAATAAGTAATATAGTTTTTATTGAAATACTAATACCCATTAAAAGGCCCAAAAACCTGACAAAAACTTATTTGTAGTGTATATATACACCTTAATCATCCAATTACCTAATATATAACCGTTTTGATCCTTATAAAAGTGATTATGACACTTATATTATTTGATTTTAAATGATGCCAAAGTTGTCACCTTCATAATTTAATAAATATAACAATTTAAATATTGTGATTTTAAGATGATAAATTCACGTAAAAGTATTATTGTGAAAGTTAATAGATTTATCTTCATAGTAGGATTTTGTTTTAAATTGTTATGCAAAAAATCAGTATATTAAATAATTATACAAAAATGTTGTAGTAATTATTTTATTCAGAGATAAATCAAATAAATGGTTTTAAAAATAATAAAATAAGTAATATATGAACTATTTAATGTGATCCACTACTTTTATAGAAAAATATGACCTTTTATGAATCTATTAATGATTTTAGTTCGAACATATATTCTGTATATATTTTATTTAAATTCAAATAAATGAATAGTGTCAAAATTGACCCTATTGTTATTTTATAAAAATAACATATTATAAAATTGTTTAAAAATAAAAAAAATATTTAAAAATTATAAATTTAAATTCATATGGTATATAATGTTATAAGGTAAACAATTATGGAAAATTCACAACAAATAAGTAATTATTTGTTATAATTTAAAATTTAGAATTTTTTTACCACAAATAAACTTAAAAAGATTAAATAAGGATAAATTAAAATGATAAGGTTTAAAAGAAGATACAAACATGTCTAAATTTTATTGGTTGATGATATTACAACCCTATATCATCTAATCATAGAATATGAGTCATTTTTGGAGGTTTTTAAGTGGGGTTATATTTATTATAAATTAATATTTTTAAGAATTCCAATGGTGCCCCTCTCCTCCCTTATAAAAGGGCACCTCCTCCCTCTCCTCCTCACACCAATTTTAGCTTTAAAGCTTGGCCAACCCATGACAAATTATCTTCTCCACTTCCTTAGAAACATCCTAGAGGTTCTGGTATACATTAAAGAACAATCTTAGTGCCCTAAGAGGAGGTTTCAAAGAAGCGTATCGAAGAAGAGGTAATTTCTTCTCCCGATTCTTTCAAGCTTCTTTCTTCTTCAACTTCTTCTTCTTTAGTTGTTTAATTATAAAGTAATAACATCAGTATCACTAATATAATTATTTGTTATTATAAATATGAAACAACCCTATTTCACCTTTTATCCATCCTACGGAAAACAAAATCACCGCGCGTGCGTACGTACGGAATACCGTCTCCACGCTTTGGTGTAATCTGTTTTCCACCAACACCTTACATGGATGGGTATAATGGTGTAAAGAATAACTATACATAGTTATTATAACATCATACTGATTCTGATATGTAGTATCATCCACTCCAATTCAATTCAATAATTATGGAAATGATATCATCGCTCGTGCGTACGTATGGACTACCGTCTCCACGACGCAATGAGATTAATTCTCCATGTTAACCATTTAAGAATGATTATGAAGTATATATAAAAATAATAATGAAATATATGACATTATAAAGCTATTGGATTTATGTATATATGTATGTCATCTACTTAATTCCATTCAACTCAATAAGGAACCAAAAACAGCGTTCATGCGTACGTACCGCCTACCGTCTCCAGAATGGTGTATTTCTTTCCATTTATAGATATATTATATATATGTATATTCTGAATATATATTATATATAAATCATGTTTTATATTCTATAATTATGAAATCGTGATCTAAGTAATCATATGAATAATTACAAGTCAAAACACGGACGAAAAATGAAACGATTTTACCCAAAACAATCTTTAACAAGGAATTTACAAAGGAAGGGTTAATATAAAGTCATAAGTGAACCATATATGATATCATAACAATGAATATGATTCTGTAATAATACAATGACATTATTTAAATAATTATACAAGAGGTTAGGTTACATATGAAGCATATCAGACATAAGGTATGGGAAATATCACAATCACATTTTTATCTGGGATTATTTATACTTTGGCATTTACTGGGTTGTATTTTATCATCCACATCCATGTTTCCTCAATATGTAATATTATTTCCATCCACCTACAATTGTTTAAATCCAATTTCACCCTTCGGTGAGTTTTTAGTAAAGGATATGAAAGGAATATTTTTTCGTTTTTCGTACGAGGTACTTTTTGACTTTTCGGACAAAAGTACGAAGAATGTGTTTTTTAACTTATACGACATGAATGTATTTTCAAAACATTATTTCCAAGAAGCTTCCTTTACATGTTTTGAAGTTTATTTTTAATCAACTTCTTTTAGTTTATAATTGTACGACATGTTAAGAAAGGAAAAGTGTTTTTGAAGCAGAAAGGATATTTTCCTCAAGAATGGAGTTCAAGTGTTTTATCAAAATTATTTTCCATCTAAAATAATAAAGGGGCCTGTTTTTATCCCTATTATTCCATTGATTTGATTATGTTATGATGGAATTATTTTTTTATGAATTCCTTTATCTTATATGAATTGTTTTATGATTTCACGATGTTTAAGATTCCCATTTTTATTACATGGGTTATGCTATGATGTATGGTTTTCTGATTTTGTGGCACACATAAGAATGGTATCATTATGAGATGGGTGGGACCTATATCCCCCTCCAATGCATTGGGTAAATATTTTATATCTTATGAGATAGACATGGCTTGAATGGTAAGTTAATCCGGTTCAGTGTTACAGGAATGAAACGAGGAGTGAACTCGATTCAGAATGGGACTTTGTCCACTAAGATGGTCTTGGAAGCAATGCCTTGGAAACTATGGAAATAATTACATGTGCTTAATGGATGCCACAATTACATGTTTTATTCCCATGCTATTTTATCATGATTTATGTTCCATTATGATCTATTCCTTATGTACTTTCATGTTTTATGTCGTTGCTCATGATTTTTAATGTTCATGTTTTTTTAGTTCAAATGTATATGGTATGTTTTATATTATCCATTCATACCCTTACTGAGCATTTGAGCTCACCCTTTTTATGTTTTCTTTTCTCAGGATATAAAGAAAGGTTTTAGGTAAGAAAAAAAGGGGAAGATATTTATGGGAGATGTTAAAGATCTTTCACCACGATTAGAGGATTACGTTCCAAGTTTCCAAAGACACTAAACTATTACGGTCCTTTTGTGTCTGTTTTTGTTATGTATTAAATATTACGCAAAAGTAATGTAATGTCAATGTACGCCAAGCTTATGGTTTCTACATCTATAATATTGAATCAGAATATTACCCTAGAATGTAACATGAGAGAGTCTAGACACATGAGCTATGGTGGTTCGACATCTCGATCTGGAACTACATCAATCAGTAGTAGGAATGATCATAATGAGATTCCACATGGTGATATTATTATACTGGTAACATACTGTGTTATCTAGGTGAGCTACTACATTTGTGGTAGTCTAGTAAATATGAGGACACAATATATGAGGAACCCAATCAAGTATTCATCATTCTACATGATGGGCCATCTACAGTGCTTCTACAGAATGATTCCTCCTCTATATAGTCCGGAAGAGTTTTCCACGACTCCATTTTCTTGAGTGGGGTTAAAAACTTCTCATCAGGTGGGTATATATAGTACAACTAGCTAATTATGCCGAGGTGGTGTTCATGGTCATGGTAGTCAGGCCGCAATTTTATAGTCACATTAGTGTGAATCTACATAGGATATCCAGACAATATTATAGGGTCACATTATAGGCCTAGAATATGTAGTGAAATATATCCTCAAGGAGTAGGATCCCAGGAAATATACTGTTAGAGTAAATAATCTTGTAGCCTATAATTTAACTTAATAACCTTTTGATACATGTGTTTCCCATATCTTTTTATCTATACCCATTGTGGACAACCATGGTCTCATTTTTTATAATTATGATGTCTTTGTCATGCTTGGCACTCCATTATGGATTATAATGGAAGATGTACACTAGTGAAGGGTGTATCCCTTAATATTGGTGGGTGTCACATTATATGGGACCTCATTTTCCATGATATGATATTTTTTGATATCATCCTCGAGAAGGACTGGTTGGATCAATTTGAGGTTTTCATTGATTTCTGCCATTGCAAGGTGACATTCACATAACCAGAGGGTGGTGAGTTTATTCAGAAGGATGAAAGGGATATCTGGGAAAGTCGATCGATACCCGATCATTGAATACTGGGCATGTTTATAACTGAGATGGGGAGTTTATATCTGGATGAGTAGGTAACTTTTTTTGGAATATTTCCCTCTAGTGGGTGATCATTTTAGGGATGTTTTCTCGGATTTCTTTTTAGGGTTACGTCTAGTGAGAGAGGTGGATTTATCTATCGATCTACACCCAATAGATACACTAGTATCCTTACACCTTATAGGACAAGTAATACTAAGGTGCAAGATCTTAAGAGGTAGCTATCTAATTTATAGGAAAATGGATTTATCTAACCCAGTACTTTTCAATGGGGTTCACCTGTCCTTTTTAGGAAAAGGTTGATGGAACACTAAGGTTATGTGTGTATTACTAAAAATTTAACTAGATGACAATTAAAAACTAGTATCCTCTACCATAGATAGATGATATCTCTAACTAGCTACATGGAACTCAAGTGTTCTCGAAGGCTTATTTTAGATATGATTATGATCAGGTGAATTTTAGACCATTTCACACACCTCGTATAGCCTTTCATATAAGGTATGTTCTATAAAAGTATTTTGTTATACCATTCGGTCTCCCAAATATGCTCTAATTCTTCATGTAACTGATGTGTTGAGTGTTATTACATTATCTTGATGCATATTTGGTGGCTTTCAGGGATGATATCAGTGTGTATTCAAACAATCAACACAACCATGCAGTAAATATTTTGATAATTTCGAATACACAAAGATAGAATAATTTATATTCTATGCTCACAATGTTCAACATCTAGATGGATCAGATTAACTTACAAGGTAATATAATCCTATAGACATGTGTATTAGTCATCCTAGAGATTGTGAAATCTATAGTTTCCTCAGATCATCCCAAGAACATCTTTGAGCTACACAGTTTCTTAGGGTCATCTAGTTACTACAAGTGTTTCATACAAGACTTATCACTCCTAGATGGACTTCATAATATCTAGACTAAGATATAGTGTGAATTGTGTATGAAAAAATTCCTGTGAGACTTCCATTCCGGAGATGAAATGGAGATTGTCTTCAGTACTGATACAGACCCTGATAGAGTCAGTTAGGAGTTATATTATTTACTATGATAAATTAAGTATAGATCTTGGATAAATTATTATATAGGATGATATGGTCATTTAATAAGTTTCTCATCAGTTGATGTCACATGAGTGTAATTACCTCATGTTCAATTTTGATTAATATGTGGTTTTTCATGCATTACAGTGTTGGATACATTAATTACATAGAGAGAATTATGTGGTGTACATAGACTGAGAAAACTAAATTATATATTTAAACAATGTGATCTGAAACTGAGGCAACAAAGGTGGGTTGAATAACTAGAGCCTTATGATTTCATGCATTATCACATGCATGGTAAAGGTATTGTAGTTGACGATGAACTAAGGAGGGGGACTCAGATAAAGGTTGTCCAGCATGCCGGTATCAAGTGGGAGCTTACAGATTTGTTCTTTGAGATAAACTTTTAGGTGCATCTTAGTTAGGGGATAAACTTTCAATCATACATATATGTTAACTATACCCTTTTAGATATCATTAATATGAGGTAGATATCGGGATCTGAGAGAATAGTCCTATTAGAGATTCTTGAAGTTGAGGACCCTCCTCCTGGTTGGACAATAAGTGAGGATAGAATTAACCATACGGATGGGTGCGTATGGGTTTCTTCATACATGTGTGAAGAGAAGATGTGAGACATTAATACTTCATCATGGGAATTTCACCCGAATATCACCAAAATGTATCAGGACATAGATCACTAATATGGATGTCTAGGTAAGAAAAGAGATGTAGCTGGTTTTTTCATGAGGTGTTTCACCTATAGATAGGTGAAGGTGTAACACCAACATCTAGTCACAGTTTTATAGTAGTTACCCATAACATAGTGGAGGTGGGTTGACATCATGATGGATTTTGTGAACGGTTTACCGAGGTCACCTCGAGGTAAAAATTCAATATGGGTTATAATTGATAGGCTGACAGAGTCTTCACATTTCATGTTGATCAAGAAATCCTTTAGTTCTAATGATCTATGAAGTTTGTACATCTGTTAGATACTATGACCTCAAAGGTCCCCAAATACTATCATTTCAAACAGGGATTCCTTGTTAACTTATCAATTATGGAAAGTGATACAGTGGGTTTTGGGTATACAAGTGCCTCTAACCATGTCATTCCTCCCTTAGTCAAATGGCTAGTTAGAGAACATGATTCATGTGCTTGAGAATATGATGGGACCATGCATCCCATGTTTCGGGGGATCTTGGGAGAGGCATATATCCCTTTTTGAATTCTCCTACAACAATATATTTCTTGAGACAATCCAAATAATTCCTTATGAGGGTTTGTACAGAAGGCCATTTTGATCACCCTTATTTTAATTATATACAGGTGAGTCATCTATGCTTACACCTCATCATGATCAATAGACCAATGATAAGGTTCTATTGATTTAGAAGTAGAAGGATACATTATAGTGTCATCATAAATCATACACTAATTTCTATAGACAAGCTCTAGAGTTTGAGGTTAGGGATCTAGTTTTCATACTTCTTTCACCACATTTGGGACACTAAAGAATCAAAATGTAGAGTTAGGTTTAACCATGGTATGTTGTTCCAACAAAGATTCTTGGGAGAGTCATACTAGTAAGATGATTAGTTTTAGTAACCTAGTATGTATATGTCCATGAAATAAACCTTCCTTATTTCTCACCTATGATATTACCATTTAGACTCATGTCATACCTTCCAGCCTGAGGAGGATGAGGTAAAAATATATGCATCCTTTAGGGAGAACCCTATAAATATTTCGGATCATAACATGGAGTATGTTCAAGTAAGATCTATCCGTTTATTATTGGTGATATGGAATAATGTCATAGTACAAGATGATACCTCAGATTCAGATGATAATGAACCATCACAGTGGCAAGGGATATTCTTAGACGATATTGATCACCATTGGGAAGGAAATTTGGGGACCAATTGCATTGATTGGTATGTTTTTAAGAACCCAATAATTCATTGAGGTATGAATTCTATTTGATGGTATGGAGGTATTGAGAGTGCACAAGGCTAGTTCAGAGCTTGAAACCAATGTTTGGGGTAAAATGGCCTAGCACACGGTTAGTGAAAATGTGCGAGTTGTGCCATATTATTGTGTGTCCTGGTATGCAAGTTTGAAAGTGTGTTTTAGCATGGGTATTTCTTTTTTAGTCAAACTATATTGGTATAACACGAACCATTCCTCTTCTTATAGATAACCATGCTTGATTGGCACATAGTTTTTCAAACCATGCCCCCAAAAACACATGACCCATTTATTTTGTAAAAAAATACCATTTTAAGTATGAAATTTTATTAATCCTTAAAAACATTTCACACTCCTTCTCAAACAACAACCTCAAAATTTGGAATCTCCTCTTGCTTCCTAATCTATGAATTTCTACTGAGCCTCCATATGGTACACGATTATAGTGTTATCTAACTCATGAGATCCTAATCGATAAGATATCAATTCCTTTTTAGCCAATATTAATTATTCTAGATATCAGGTGAACTATATAGTTCCCATATAATATTCCATATTATACAGTTATTCATGAATTCAATGATTTAATCCTGATATGATTCAAATAATGAGATGACATTGGACAATCAATCAACTAAGGACCCAAAATAGGTGTTCTAGTTCATTTATCTAAAATTTGAGGTATTTGTATATGTAGTTGTTCGACACACCCAATTTATGAGCATTGAATTAAATGATCTTTAATCCATGAATTTAATAGTTAGGCATGCACTATTTGATTATGGTGATAATCAAGGGATGTTATAGGTTTTTGACCATAAATAAAGAACACCACGTGGGTGTGTTGGTTATGTAAATGGTCTACAGTGGGTGGACTTAAAACTTGTATACCTTTGAGGTGTTCCCTACCATACCATGGGTTTTATATAGATAAATCTAATTTAAAATCAATCGTTGAATTAGTATGTGAGTTGAATTGTGAATTGAATTAAAATATTAATTTGAAATTTTTATTGAAATTGTTAAAGGAAGTTATGGGTGACCAAGAACCTAGGATAATTCCTTATGTTTGTTGTTTAATAACGAATTTCAATTTATATTGAAATGATTATTTGAGTTAAATAGAGTATGTTCTAGGAAATAGGTATTTTTGGCATGAGAATATTGTTATAATGAATTTCACATGTGAATAGTCTTATTCCAAGCAATATAATCTTGGATAATACCATGAGACACATTTTGAGGTGATTTATATGTGAGATATTATTGGATTTTACCATTGATATTAAATTAAAACGAATAAATGAAATTGAATTGGCTAAATACTTGTATTCATTGGGAGACATGTGGAATGAAATGAGAATCCCATGGATAGAATCTATAGGCTTCAACATTTCTTATGCCTCAGTGATACATGGACTCCCAAAGGGATTGCCAAGTATGGAATCTAAGGAGTAACTATTATATGCTGAGTGATACAATGATTCAAATTAGAATGACATGGGAGGAATCCAAGGGTATTGATTATATAATCATGGGTGATACATAGGCTCCATTAGAGAACCACCATGTATGGAGTCATTTATCAGAGATGTTATACTACACCTAGAGCGATATTGGGGTTCTTGAGGATCTCCATGGATAGGCTGGTATGGTGTAGGTTTAAATTACATATAAATTTAGAATTGGATTCTAAATATGGAATCCCAAGGATATGATCTAGTTTTAAATTTGATAGTGAATGAAATGGTTTATATGATGTGTCTACCAAGCCAAATAACATATTTGAATTTTTTCTTTTTATTGGTCTATATGGATGAACTACTTATTGATTTTTGATCATGTTATCAAGAGGGATGTTGGGATATGAACTAGGTATATAAGTATAATATTCAACTACGAATGAATTTTTAATTAATAATGATTATAAATGACATTTGACAAGATGCTAAATCTGATACATAACTTCATAAATAAAATTTTTCATAAATGAGAACCTAGACTTATAGGATGTTTACATTTGAGGAATTTTTTTACTTGTAATATTTTTCCTACACATTATATATATATATATATACTTATTGATTGTATGGGATACTTTTTAGGAGGTTTCCTACAAGGATATTATCTAATAACTTTTTGGGTCACTTTTGGGTACCGAAAGAGATTATATGATTACAGGTATGGATAAGGGAAAGAACTATACTATATGTTCTTGATTATTTCTTAGGAGTAGGGGAGCATGGGACCAAGTTGAGGGTCACAATGATAGATGGGATAATTTTTTTCGTTGTTGTACATTTGATACATGTGTTTTATTTCACATATCTAAATATTATTTGGCTACTTAGTTATAAATAATACATGTATTATAATCATCATTGTATATGATCTTACTTTTAATATCGTTCTCTATTCCTACTATTATATGTTGTATTTATTATTTACATCTTCTTCTACTTCTCTGTTGTTGATATTACACTATTCTATACTCTTGGTAGGAGGGAATAGTCTCCCCATAGAAAAAAACTAGGCCCTCATTAATATTCAGCATCCTATAGTGTTTGAGGTGATGTTCTAGGGGCCATATAGCCAATTGAGCATGGGACACTGTTGTGTGGAATCTGGGTCCCGAATGCTGTAGTTGGAAGGAGAATTTAACCTAGATTAGTAAGAAATCATTGAAATATGAATTTAACCAAGTCCAGTAAAGGATTTTTTACACTATGATTATCATGGTAGTGAGGCTTTACTATATTGGAAATAATTTTCCATTATTATGTGTATGAAAAATATTCCATGTCTTATGCTCTCATGGATCAAATTATTTAATTCCCTAATGATTCATGTTTGATGAGATAGAAATCATTTTTACATGACTCATGATTATGAAATTTATATTAAGGGTATGGTTTTCAAATGTTTTGATATTGTTCCCAAACTATTATGTTAATTCTATGCTTACATATCTCCCTTGTTTACCTCTACTAAGCATAAAATATTGTACATTAATACATTTTTCCCATGAGATGAAGATATTTATTATGTATGATATATCTACAAAGGGTTGTAATTATGAAGAACACACTGGGAGATGATATAGCTCACTTGTAGACCATTGTTTTTGTTTCCATGTTTCAAATGGCATAAAACAATTATAGTACTCCGGAGTGAACTTATGAAATTAGATAATTATCAATAAATGATTATGTAATATCAATGTATGAAAATACATGGTAATTATATAATTATCCCATATCATTCAACCATAAGGAAAATAGTAAAATAAAAACATACGGTCTAATAATAAATTTTAACTGCACGTATAGTTTGATTGAAAAGACTATATGTACGAGGGTATTACGTGATCTAAGGAACACCTCCCCACACTCTAGAGTTTATTATTTCTAATAAAGGTTTCTGAACAAGTCATGGGGGGGGATCTATACCCTCATTATCATAAAAAAACAAAAATAATATCCATAATAAGAAATATCATTAGAGGGAAACAATAATGAATTATATTGGAATTAAAACCATAATGACGTAGAAATGCTAAAATAAAGTTACATTTATTTTTTATAACTATATATATATATCAAATATAACTAGATTGACTGACCATATAGAGTACATGAATGAAACTAAAATAATAAAAATGAAGACACAACCATTATCCTTAGAACTGCCATGAACAAGTCCCCAAAACCCAACTAAACTCAACTAGCCCAATCAAAGATTCATGGGATATCACCCAAACCTATAAATTAATGATAATATCTACACATGTACCAAAGTAACTCTATAGGGTTTATGCATAAAATTCAGTAGTTAACCACCAATAGTTCCCCTAATAAAAAATATTATATATGGGAATGTATGTACTGAATGAAAACTATGTTGAAAACATCATATATGAGGTATCTCTCATATATTTCATACTAAAGAATCCACCTTGAATATAATATCAAACCTACACAAGATATTGACAGAATGGGTTGAGTACTTCCATGGTCTAGTAAAAATATGAAACTAAATGAGTAATCATATATTGTAAATCCGAACCACGGTGAATGATGTATCACCATTATAATCTCAAGGGTGAATGGGGAATCTTCTGGTGAATGGTGTGTCAATATATTAATAACATGGTAGAATGAGGTATCACGTGGTAAAAAAATGTATCACCACAATAAAATTATGCTAAATTATTTATCACTATTATAGTCATAAGGGGGTTGATACAACACTAATACACAATTCTGGGTGAATGATATATTTTTGACTAATGACTAAGACGGACGACATATCATAAAAATCAATATATAGGGTGAATTACATGTAATTGTGTTCATAAATGAAGGTTATAGAGGTAAAAATAAACCAATAGAAATGGTGAATGATATACACACAATACATATACTGGGGTAGACCTTAAGGCCCCATACTCATTATCAAGGGAAGATAATTTACCCCCAAATCAAATAACAATGGGGGATGAAATACCACCATATTCCTCATCATGGGTGGATGATATACCAGTAAACTAATACAATGGTGGAAAATATACAACCATACTAATACAAATGTAGATTATATACCATTTTATATCAGGTGGATAAGATATCACCATGGGTGAATGATATATCAACTTGGGTGAATGATATACAACTATATAAAAAACATAAGGTTAATAATTAATCACCCTACTCAATAAAATGGGGAATGATATATCCCTATATAATCTATAATTTTAATGATACATGTCTATAACATTTCCCGAGGTGAATGATATATTAGAGACATCACTATCCATGATGGTTGATGTAACACAAATATTCAAACCAAGGCAAACCATATATCTCTAAAAAATTGTTAAAGTTGAAATGTATATCACAAAATAACGCGATAAGTAGTAAATTATTTCCCACATTCTAAAAATAATACATGTGAATAAGTTATCACTATATAAATAGAAAAAGTCATTATATCAACATAACCATAGTGAAACGGTTTTCACACTAAAAATTAGTCCAACGGAACCCCAAATCACAAAATAGGATTCCCACACCAAATATGACATACACCTAGAATGAGTGCATAAAGACAAGAATTCCTCAACAAAACATAAGTCTTTATACTATTATCCATCTCAAATGATCCATGTTACATGGGAAAGCATCATACAAATGACCAATTCCCATGGATAGTTCACTTCTTAGAATCAACATTATATGAGTCCTCATCATTGTGGAGAAATCATGGTTTCAATACATGGAACTTGAACTGATTTTAGGGATAGGTACACCCTCAAATTTTCATTCCATAAGTCCCTCACCACATAAAAATATTGTGGATTCAGTAACCATGTGTTCACCCATATGTTTTAATGGACCTATTTGTACATAGACAATCCTAATTCATCACTCAAGATATAACGTAACCCGTGTTTGGTAATATTCTAGTTCGTCCTCTTACTTATATATGAATATAACTTATATGTCTAATCCTAGAAGATTTCATACTCTCACCCCAATCCATAAATTTTAGTGAGAATAAAAAACAAATTATAAACCTTACCAGGTCATTAAATATATTTCTTCATGATGGACCCCCTCATGATTCCAACTCCACTTTTATTAGGCCACCCACTTAGGTGACATATCCATTGATGAATATGTAATAACACATAACATTGAATGACTTGCTAGGAGTATAATAATACTCAATTTCCCCACATCACAAAAAGGAACTCAATGAATGTTCCATCAAGTGTTTCTTACACCCCCATACCAATACTATTCATCCACATAATATATGAACACACATATAAAGAGATAATATTAGGACAACCTAAAATTAATATGGAGTTACCCCCTATATAACCTGATTCCTAAATAATTATCTATCTATGATTTACTTTGATCATTGATCAATTCAATGAGTTTTGAGTAACCTCTTATTATAAAAACCTCAAAAAATGGAAAGTAAAAAATAATACAAAGCTATAATGAATCGACCTAGACATACCTGAAACAACACCCAATTTTGACCACCACTATAATTTAAGGGAATTCCAAATCCCTAAAATGTGGAAACTAGTGCATGGGTCATAGAAATTATAACATTGGAATAGTTTCATCATAGATAAAATAATACACAAATAATATAATATTACAAATATTTCGACCTAACCAATAAAATTAGTTGACACACATGCACACAATGTTAAAATAATTAATATTGTAAAGTAACTGAATAAGTAATAATATATAGAAATCCAAATTAACATATAACTAAAATATATATATGTATGAATTATATATAAATAAAAAACTTCCAAAATATATGATATAAAATTTGAAAATAAAATAAAAAGGACACATAACACGAGTAGATCAAAACTCACCACAAGTGATCCTACATCACTAATCACATCCCTATATCCATCTATGGACTAACTAAATAGCTCATTAATAGAAATGAACCAGGAACATAAAACTCAAATATAATTATTGTATAAATATGTCCACCAATGCATACATAGGGTGTCATAAAAAAATTCCATATATGATCTAAATATAGAGTCTCTATTAATCAATTCATAATAAATTTCATATAGATATTTTTAAAAATAATATATTTAATTTTGTTTTAACATACTTTATAAGTCAAATCCAATAACATTCCACTTAATCTTTTATCAAACAACAACCATTTTTATAAACTAATGATGATAAAAGTTTAAATAATGTATATCAAATAAAGGCAAAGAGTCATTAAAACCATAAAAAATAATACGAATTCCAATTTATCCAAAATTCAGAATATTTATTGAAAAATATTATTTTTACCAAAAACACCACTATTTTTTTCTCTAAAAACCCATTAAAGAAATATCCAAAATATTACCTAGTTAAAACAACCCTTTAAAAACCAGTTTGATTAATAAATTTAAAATTGAACTATAATTCACTCTATATGATACACAATCTTAACAAGCAACCACGATATCCAAGAATGAGAATGAAAAATGAATACTATAATAATGGTTTTGTGTAATCAAATGAACTAGGAGTGTTCAAGAGGGACAAGTGATAAAAGCAGTTAAATGTTATCAAGAAGGAACTTCGAATAATGGGAAATTTATTAATAATCAAGTATCTTAATCCTAAAGTAGATATGAGGAACATATACTTGAACCAAATAAACTATCCATATAGAAATATTTCTACATAACTAACTGGGATACACTGCGATTTGAGATATCAACAACCATGAACCCTTCTAAAATGAATGGGACCTTGGAAACCATCAAGTTAGCTCACTTGGTATAATCGATAACATTACCCTAGCAAGATCTTAATATCCACTAGGTATTGGGCATATCTATATCCTCAGCTGGTCTCATAAGTCTATTATTACAATTCAACTAATGGAGGTGTGTAATAGTTGAAAAATATATCATTACATAAAATCTATTTTAGTCATTTTAAATCAATAAACATCTCACGTCCTATACCCTGACATTAAAAATACATTTCACCATAATGAATCAGAATTAAAAAATAATCATCAAATATATATAAACCCCCATGTGTTAAGAAGCCACCATGAGCATAATAACAATACAGAGCTCAAAGTGTGTCGGGCATATTTTTTAGAAATAAACTATTTAGAAGTGCCATATGGGATTTAAAAATGAAGTTAGGGATGAAAATCCATTTCACACACTTTGAAATATATATTTTAAAATATTTCATGAAGCTAATTTATAAATCCATACATGAATACTCATGGGAGACCTATAACAAACAAATAATGTCATCAATGATCTTTCCCTTCTGAATATATAATTTTTCCATATTTCTTAACATAGTATTACATAATTCACACCTACCATATAATAAATCCAAATTATTTTTTTATATTAATTGAAAAATACATTTATAGAATATATATTGACATAAGAATTGAAATTATTATAATGGGAAAAAATATTAAAAAATATGTAAAAAATAGGAAATTTTCCACCTACTTGATCCCCCAGAATAATTTCACTCTAAAAAACACTATAGAAATAAAGTGAAAAATTTATAATTCATTATGAATCTTGAAAATGAAAAAAAAACATTGTGGAAAATTAGATGTGAATTAAGAATGAAAGAAGTAAGAGGTATTTATAGAAAGTTGATAACACATATAACTATTTTATATATGATAGTTAGTATAGTAATCAACCCATTTGAATTTCAATATAACCCTTGGAATAATAATATGATAGTTAGGAATATTATCCTAATCATTAGAATAGTAAACACACCTATTGAAATGTAAAATAATTTTAGGTATCTTATAAATGATAATATGGAATATTTATATTATGATACAAGTATTTTTTATATGATAATATAAGTGTTTTTATTTTTGAAAAGCATTTATGTTTTTTATTTTATAAAAACATTAAAGATTTAAATGAATGATTAATTTCATTACGTGTAATTTTTAACTAAAATTAATATTTATTATAATTATAATATAAATTAATGATACAACATGTAAGTTTCTAGAGGGTTAAAAAAGTGAATATAATATTAAAACTAATATTTTCTAAAAAATAATAATTTTATTTAAAAATTAAATATATCATATTTAGAATATTGTTTTTATAAAATTGATTTATATTTTGGTATCTAAATGTTGAAAAATGGGTAGAGTTAATTTTTGTTAATTTTCTAAAATAGTTTAAATTTTGGTGAAAAGTGAAATACAAAAAAATATGATATATAACATTATTAGCTCAAAACATGAATTTTTTGAGTCCTGGATGATGTAAGCACCAATTATTTTGAAATAAAAATAACCATTTAATATAAATGATCATAATATTCAACAATATTGGTAGTCTTGATTCAATAATTTTAAATAATAATTATAATATTCAAAAAACCTCTTCTTCCCCTTAAAAATACCACTTGTAACCACCCCTTCTTCTCCTAAATTATTGGACATTTATATTGAAAAACATCTATCCAATTCCATTAAAAATCCTCTCCTCAACATCATAGTGGTTCTTCTATCATCCAAAAACTATTCCAAGGATCCTTAAGTGGTCTTCCTAAAATTAGACAACCAAATGGAGAGGTAAACTCTAAACTAAATTTCCTTTACTTTTATTATTTTTATACCACAAACTTATATATTAAATACAAAAAAAATTTTATTATTCATATACATAATATCAATATATTTTATTATTATAGTGGAATAACCATACATTTTCTCCCGTCTTTAGATACTAAAATGAAACCATTGTTTACAATATGCTTGGTACACCACCTCTATGAACAATTTACTTTGTTTTTCCGACACCACCTTCAAGGATAATAATAAAAATTGTATTATAGTTAAATAATATGATAATAACTATATTATAACATATTTTATTTCTTTAATGAATATATATATATATAATATTATATAAAAAAATATTCCATGATCTATGTTAAAACATCCAAAATATACTTAAAATACAAGAATAATAAATATATAAATAAATCGTCAATATTTCAGAAAAAATGGATATTTGAGTGAATTTAAATTTTTAGTTGTACATGAATAACAAATTATTTAACTTATGGATTTTTAGTATCTTTTTAAATTAGAATAACAAATTATCCATAAGGGATTAGTCTTTGTATCCTTAAAAGGAATTCCCTGAAAAAAAAAATTACATTATGTCTCATTAAAATAGTTATAAATGAACATAATTAAATTATAATAAAACAAATATTAATGGAATAGGTTATTAATTAGGTATTTAATGAATCTAATTTCATTACCTAGTCGATTAAATGAAATTGGAGAATGATTTTGGAACCTAAGGTAAGGGATCTCTCTAAACCACCATTTTTTATTGGGTCGTGACCTTTTTCCATCTAAATAGAAATATTATCTATTTGAGGATATTTATTGATTATAAATTAATTATATATTACTAATACATATATAGCTCTCTCATTCTACATTTTAATATTGGGTAATGAATTACTAAATTCCGTTCTCGAATGTACAATATAAAATCAAACCGGATTAAGGGGAACTTTTCATTCCGGTTTCCCTTCTATGTGAGGTCCATTTAAATTATTTATTAATATTAATGATTTTTTAAAATATAGGAATAATTTTTATATAATAATTTTGTTTTTCCTATGATTCTAAATGAATATTCCATACATAATGTTTCTCCAAAAGTCATTTACCGATTCCTTGATACACCAATTTGAATGTTTATTTTTTACAGAAATCACTACCCTTTCTCATTAAAACTTTCCCAAATGATCACAATATTATGAGAACTAATCTTATGTGTTCAGATAAAAACATGGAAAATATTTAACTCATTATTCTATTTTGGATCTTTATGAAATATCCTTTTATTATGATATCAGACATGATTATACAACACATTTTTTAACAAGGGTAATCATTATGTTTAGTTCTTCTAAATGATTTCCATTTATTTAAAACATGATCATGTAAATTTTATGATTGGTGAACTCAAAAAGTTCACTATTTCATTGGGTAAAATTTAGGTATCATATTAATTTATGTATGGGTTGAGGGAAAAATCATAATTCAATATGGTACTTTTTGCACCATGAGATGTTTTATAGGCAGTTTTCCTTAACTAAGGCTTATTTCATCTTATATATTGCTACAAATTCCAATTTTTCATTTATATTGTTAATTAATTTTTTATTTTATTCCCTAATATTATTATTCAAAAGTTATTAATTTTGTTATATAATGTTATTCCTTCTGACACATATGTAATTCTTCATTATCATATAAATTCACAGACTAGAATTTTTAACTCACCCATTTTATTTTTATATTCCCTGGGTTATCCTATTAAATTATTGTAGCTTAAAGATATTTTTTAATTCATAATGGATTTTAAAAAATTATTTTTTGTTTTAGATTCATGTTGTTATTTTTATTACATAGTCCTTCAAAGACACTGGCCTTTTCGATCCATTGTCTTTATTTATCGGATATTTATGTTCAATGTAATAATAATATTTTTAAGTGGAATGGGTCACTATAGTTGGTATCCATGGGAAATGGAAAAAGTTTTGGAGACTATGAATAAATAATTTAGTGACAACCCTTTAGAAAACTCTACGAATTAGACAATATCTATAAATGTTGGTGAATTATAGAGTGATTGGTTTCTAATTAACTACATTCATTTATAGATAATACAAGTGGATATGGATTTTTCATAATATTACCATGGGTTAATAACCCCAAAAATGGTAGATTTGGTATTAATTTGATAGTCTCCTTATAGACGATAACTTGGACATGATACACACTTTCTTTGACACCCCCAGGTTGTATGTTTTTAATATCGGAAAAACACTTTTCATACCCTCATAATGGACATGAATTTATTTTTATGTTAGAAAACATAATAGGAAACATTATGATGGATAACCTAGATTGAAAACCTGAGACTCAAGAGTTAATATCCACATGTCATTTATAAGTTATTCCTTCTATGATTATTATTTCACTTTTTATATAATATTTAGTTTTTTTATTCTAATAATTTATTATTTAACATAATAGATGGAAGTAGGAGGAACCATTAAAATTACCAAAAAGATAGGGAATGTGACGATTGAACTAATTAGTTGGCTAGGATTATGGGATGAGAAGCCAATAAATCCATGGAGGTACATTCTCTGATAACTCATATTTTGAATAATATCATTAATCATGTTGAAATTACTACATAATATAAGAAAGATAATTTTGTATTTGAGGCCATTATGGGACAAAGGCCTCCTATAATTAGTGTATTTATTTAACCCCTAATTTTAGAATAATTAATTAACTCAATTAAAAATATATTATATATATTCTAATTCTAGAATCAAATAAACATTATGATTTTTTATCAGGAGGAGGGGGAAGGTGATCAGTGGTTGAAAACGTGATGTACATTCTAAAAATGGATTATAGGGAATGAGATGGATTCAATAAAAATATTTATCAATAAATATTTTTTCTAAACTCATCATCTTAAAATGGGGAGGGAGTTCCATGGACTGAAAAAAGGATTATGAGTCTAATAGGGCGTATGAGTAAAGCATCACATGGTTTTCATAGTATACCTCCAAATTTTTCAACATCACCGAATATATGTTGGAACACTTCATTAGTGTGTTAAATATGATTCTATGAAATTATTTGGTGATTTTATTCCTTGATAATTTTGAAGAGATTTGAAATTATTCTCTTAATGTTGAGATGGATATTGTTGAATGTTAGTGGTCTCATGGTTATGTAGATAAAAATAAATATACAGAGTTTATTTCATGTGGATCTATGGATAAATAACATGGTTGAGGAAAACCCAACATACCATCTATCCAAAGTGAGGGAAGAATAATACTAGAAAGAATATAAAGGGAAACGAGATGAATTTAAGGTGAGTAAAATATTGGCATCAGTCTAATCAATTTCGATGACAGATAATTAAATCCACTAATGTGATTGAAAAAATAATATTCATATCGATAATAAACCATCAATACAGTGTTTCAATTGTAAGGAACACAAAACATATGTAAACTAATTTCCTAGGACATGGGTTGTTTGAGATAATAAATGAAAATGTTGTCCAGGGACCAGAGTGTGAGTAATAGAATATTCTATCACTACTATTGAGGTGGATCCTAACAATTACGTGGTGACAAGTATGCTAATTATTCATTCAATAATAGAAAATTTAATTTTTTTATTCTGGTTCTACCTATTCATTCATATCTTTTATGTTTTGGAGAATTATTCTATAACCACCTAAAAATATGGATGTTGAGTTATCTTTGAGAAAAAAATAGAAAAATTAGTTCATCCCAACATTATAAGTCCAACCCATCCAATGATCTCCCAAAAAATCATTGCGTACTTCCTTTAGATAAATGTAAAGCTATATCTTCCATGGACTATTTGTCCTTATATCAATCCATCGTCTATTATCAGTAGAGGGAGATCACTCTTCACATATTGAGTCAGCTAATGATTCAATAAATGTGTAAGGAGTAGGATGAATCTTTTTTGGAATATTATTATCATGTGTCTGCATCATTTCTTTATAAGAAATCATATCCAGATCAAATGATTTAGAATAATTGTAAAATAATACTTGAATACAATATCATTTTTAGGGATTATACAAATGTATACGCAGAAGTGTTTCCTTTTGAATGAGAGGTTGATTTATTAATAAAAATTATACTTAGATCATTTCCCCAATCTAAGACTCCATATAGAATGGATACCATTGTGTTGTAATAATTGAAGAAGATGTTACAAGAGAATATAAAAAGTTATTTATATGCATGAGTGTTTTATAATTGGTTGTTCCTGTCCTATTAATCAATAATAAGGTGAGTTAAATGCAAAATAAAATTAATTATCATGAACTCAAATAAATATTGATAATGTCCAATTATCAAATTCCATGGATATATGACTTGTTCGATCAAATTATTGAGTCCTATTTTTTTTTTCAAAATTAGAGATCTAGTTGATATATCAACAATAAAAATTGAATAATTATGATATTACCAAGACTAACTTCTGAATAAGGTATTTAAACTTGATGTTTATTGTGATTCTAATCAAAGATAACTTAACTCGAAAAATATCGAGGGACTTAATAAATATTGTCTTTAAAGATTACCTCAACGAATTTGTGGAAGCCTTTGTAGATGATATTAATATATACTAAGACATAAATTGGGAACACTTAATCACTATACAAAATACTTTGAAAAAGGGGAATAAATGTGAAGAGTATAATAAATTTGATTTATATATGAAGAAAGAATCATTAATGGGTAATGTTATGACTAATAAACAAAAATACATGGATTTTTCATTGATAATGGAAACTGTGGATGTAACATCCCGGTATTTTATAAGAATTATTCATTTTGATTTCATTGATGTCTTTTGTTGTACGCTATAGGCATCCCTGACTTGGCATTCATTACACACAATCACGACCATTCTCGATAGCGTGTGTAGTACGCAATACCGGGTTTCACTAAACAATGATATATTCTTATAATATTATTAGGGACTAGCCGTTAAGAATATTATTAACTAAATTTTTAATTTTATAACATTTTTATTCATCATTCCAATTTTCTAGAACAAGTTTTGAGAACAAATTAGATTTTTCAGGTATAATAAGTATATTTTAAAAAATTCAGTTTTGCTACCTTTTGATGGCACACCCACATTAAATCTTATTTTTTACGTGTTTATAAGATAAATTTGAAAAAATAAAATTCTTCTTTAGAATCTGGATATAAAAATTTACTTTGGATAAATTTTTGATATTTTCTGATAAGATTTTTATTTTGATGAACAGTAAAAATACCATAAATTTTAATTAATTAATTTTTTCATCAAGATAATTTATATGGATAAATTATAATATGAAATTGTTTTAAAGTATAAATAGAATATATTTTTACCATTTAATATATTGTATTTCATTACCATTAATTTTACATTGAATTCATAGGTAAAAACATTTCAATATTTGGAAATGTTTTAACTTTTAAAACCCGTTTTCTAAACAATGGGATTAATTTTAAATTAATTACAGTAACTTCTGTATTTTGAATTTTGAAAAATGGATTCCATATTTTAATTCAATAGGTACATATTATTCTAATTTTTTACTTTTATTTTTTTGACATTATGAATAGTAACTATGATAATTTTTATTTACTACAGTTAAAGGTAATTCGGTTAATTAAGGGTAAAAATAAAATTATAAAATTACCCTAACACCTGAAAAAATTCTATCGGATGACTAAAATTTGAACCATATCACCTAAGGGTCGTAATTTATTCATTTTATGGACTTTTTGACCATAAAAATAATTTAATTATTATTAAAACCAAAGAAAGTGACCACATGTCACTCTCTTAAACTTATAACTATAATAATTTTCATTTAGTGATAAACAAAATGAAAATTCAAAAATTAATAGTCTCATGAAAGCTAATAACATTATATACACCATTTGAATTAATTTTGTAGTTTTAGGGATTAAATAATTTTCATTAATGGTGACACAATAGTGATGCAGAAATTGTTTATTTAGTGAAAAATCAATAATATAGTTATTATTAAAATAAGAATACCTAACAAGAGGACCAGAAACTTCACCAAACCTTATTGTTATAGTATATATGTACCCTAAGAGTACAAGGGTAGATTTTTGGACTATTTGGAACCATAAAAAACAGATTAGGACATTTATATTATTTTATTTTAAATGATGTCAAAGATGTCACCTTCAAAATTTAATAAATATATCAATTTAAATTTTGTAAATTTAAGATGATAAATTAGAGTAAAAATATTATTATAAAAGGTATTATATATATATTCATAATAGGATTTTATTTTTAATTTTTATACAAATAATAAGTATATTAAACTATTATACAAAAATGATGTAGTAGTTATTTTATTTACAGAAATATCAAATAAATGGTTTTAAAAATATTAAAATAAATAATATATGAACTATTTAATGTGATAAAATAATTTTATAGATAAATATTACTTGTTATGAATCTATTAATTATTTTTATTTAGAACATATCTTGTGTGAGGAGTTTATTTAAATTCAAATGAATAAATAGTGTCAAAATTGACACTATTGTAATTTTATAAAAATAACATAAAATAAAATTGTTTGAATATCAAAAAAATATTAAAAAATTATAAATTAAAATTTATATGCTCTAACATTTCATACATTATCCAATTATGGACAATTCACAACACATAAGTAATTATTTATAACAATTTAAAATTTATAATCATATTACCACAAATAAAATGAAATAGATTGAATAAGGATAAATCAATTTCATAATGTTCAAAATAAATTCCCAACATGTCTAAATTTTATTAGTTTATGAGATAATAACCATATATAATATTATCTTAGGATTTGAGTAATTTTTGATGTTTTTATGTGGGGTTTTAATTTATTATAAATTAATATTTCTTATGTTTCCAAAGGTGCCCCTCTCCTCCCTTATAAAAGGGCACCTCCTCCCTCTTCTCTTTACACAATTTTTAGATTTCAAGATCGGCCAAACCCAGACCATTTCCATTCTCAACTTCCATAGAAACATTATAGAGGTTCTTTCCTCCTCAAAAGACCAACTCTAGTTCCCTAAGAGGAAGCTTAAAAGAGGTGGTTTGAAGAAGAAGTAATCTCTTCTACCGATTATCTCAAGTTTCGTTCTTCTTCAACTTCTTCTTCTTTAGTTGTTTCATTATAAATAAATAAAATCAGTATCACTAATATACTTATATGTTATTATAAATGTGAAACTACCACATTTCACCTTCTATCCATCTTACGGAAAAATAAATCACCGCACGTGCGTACATACAGAATACCGTCTCCACACCGCGGTGTAATCGGTTTTTCCACAACCACCTTACATGGATGGGTATAATGGTGTAAATAATAACAATATATTGTTATTATAAAATCATAATTATTCTTATAAATTTCATCATCCACCCCAATTCTATTCAATAATTATGGGAACGATATCATCCCTCGTGCGTACGTACGGACTACCGTCTCCATGAAAGCGATGAGATTCATTTTCCATGATTAACCCTTCAAGTATGATTATAAAGTATATATAATAAATAATACTGAAATATATTACATAAAATGATACTGGATTTATGTACATATATGTTACATTTACTTAATTCCATTCAAATCAATAAGGAGACGAAAATAGCATTCATGCGTACGTACGGCCTACCGTCTCCATGAACGGTGTATTTCATTCCATTTATCGATATATCATATATATTTATATAATGAATATATATTATATAAAAATCATGTTTTATATTCTGGAATTAATTAAATCAAGATATGAGAAATAATATCAGGAACAAAAAATCGAAACACGTACGATAAATAAAGCAATTTTACCCAAAACGCTGCTTTAACATGGAATTTACAAAATAACAGGTAATATAATGTCATAAGCGAACCATATAACATATCATAACAGTGAATACGATTCTGTAATAATTCAATGACATTATTTAAGTCATTATACAGGAGTTTCAGATACATACGAAGCATATCAGACATAAGGTAAGGGATAATTTTGCAAATCTCATTTTTATCGGAGATTGCTTATACGTAAGTATTTACTGGGGTTACATTTTTCATCCATGTCCATAAAAATGTTTTTCATAAAGTGTTTAATATTCTTCAAATTATTATTAAAGTCTTGTTTACCCCTCATTGACTTTTACCTTGAGTTATGGAAGGAATCTTTCTTTTGTTTACCACACGTGGTACTTTTTGACTTTTCCGTTAAAAGTATGTAGAGAATGTTTTTCTAACTTATACAGAATGAATGGAATTTTACATTTTAATAATGACTTATTTTAATTAAGATTACTCTAATATATTTAACGACTATTTTCAACAAACTATTTTTCTTTTAGAATTTCATGGCATTTTTTGAAAAGAAAATGATTTTGAAAGAAGAAAGGATATTTTCCTCATGAATTCATTTCAAGTGTTTTTATCAAAACCGTTTTACATATAAGATGACATTATTTAATATGTGTATGTTTCAAATATAATCTCTCTATTACTTACATGGTTTCACTTTTCTTAGGATGAAATTATAACCATTTGTTTTATATGGATTATGTTATGATGTGATGGTGTTTATGAAACCCATTTTATTATTTGGGCTATGATGAATGATTTATGTTTATGTTGTGGCACATGTAAGAATGATTTCATTATGATATGTGTGGAACCAATATATCCCTCAAATGAATTGGGTAAAGATTTATATCTCATGAGATAGACATGGCTGGAATGGAAAGTTAATCTGGTTCAGTGATAAAGGACTGGATCGAGGAGTGAACTCGATTCAGTAAGGGATTTTGTCCACTAAGATGGTCTTCGAAATAATGCCTTGGATACAATGGATATCATGTCATGTGATTAATGTTTTTCCACAATTACATGTTTTATTCTCAAACTTTTTTATCACGATTGATATTCCATTATGATCTATGCCATACGTACTGCCATGTTTTATGTCATTTCTCAAGAATGTGATGTTTAAACATTATGTTCATTTTTTTAAGTTCAAATGTATATGGTTCGTTTTATTTTCTCCATGATTACCCTTAATGAGCATTTGAGATCGCCCTTTATATGTTTTGTTTTCCCCAGTATATAAACAATGGTTTTAGGTAAGAAAACAAAAGAGGAAGATCTTTATGGGAGATGTTTTTAGATCTTTCACCATGATTAGAAGAGTATGTTCCGAGTTTACAAAGACACTAAAATATTACGGTCCTTATGTGTCTATTTTTGTTATGTATTAAGTATTCCAAAAAAGTAATGTAATTTCCATGTACGTTAGGTTTGGGGTCTCTACAGTTGGTATCATATGAAAGGTTTCGTTAACCTATGGAAACTAGGATGCACAAACATTAGTGAGATCCCTAGAGATATTTCTATGGTATGTCTAGGGATGTACCTAAGGTTTAGTATAACTATACGTAAAGTCCTAGAATTACATAGATAATCATGAATAACCTTGGGTGAACCTAAGCTGTCATTGTTTAAAGGAGGTGTCACATGTTATACATCCTATAATTGACTTTTTATGATTATGTGGTTCCTCGTTATTTTAACTGTTTCTTACACTATGGTTTATTGTCTTAGCCAATGGGGGGAACGATAATGAATTCAATTAAAATTGATTCCAATGGACAAATTAGTGCCTATGATCAATGAAATTATGTAACGCCTGGAGAGAAAGATATTGTGATTATTATGAATCGGTCATCTCGATATATGATTAACAAGGAGAACTTTAGATGTATTTTTAAGTCATCAAATAAGAGGAAGATGGAATTTTAGGGATGTTCGCATGGTGGGGAGCATAGAGAAAGGAAGTTTGAGATTTCTAAATAAGGGAAGAAGAACATTGAATAATACCTCAAATGGAGGGGAAGATGTTATCTACATAGGGAAAAGGGAAATAGAGTGACATGCTGTTATAGAGTCCATTGTCTTATCTACGGAGAACATGGGCATTACCCAACTCAATGCCCTAACCTAAGAAGTTACTTATAAATCGATGAAGGACATATTCTATTCCCATAATTTAAGAGGATTTATTTTAGGGATTATTTATTGGAATTCAATAATAATGTTTTTGAGGTACTTTTATAGTATATTGAAATATCTGTGTATTGGTCCATTGTGGTTTTCTATATGAATATGGTTCCGGTAACCACGAAAAGTGATTGATATATTTTTGTAATGAAGATGATATGCGCATAATGAAGAGACAAAGAGAAAATGAAATGAGCTCATGATTGATATCATGGTTTGATTATATAGAAATTTTGGGATTTTGGTATGTGGAAATAGTTATCTTTTGACAGCATTCACGTTTTCATTAAGGTTCAATGGGTATTAATTTTTTCAAGAGAATACATGATTTAGGTATTGACATGTTTTGAATGTGACCAACAAGATATATATTATGATATATGAGGGATAAATGATGGTATTCTCATGCTTGTTATATGACCTTTTGAGTAATTGCCTTTTTTCTATGAGATTGTATATAATCATTTTTGATAAACCTAAATGTTGTAACGGATTAAGTTAGACATCAGATATTATTATTTAAGGATAGAACTTGTTTTTTGATATTATTTCTGGAATGTTATAATTGTATAGTTTTAGAGAAAGGACAACCCGTAGGACAGATGACAACCCGTCACATCGTACAAGGCTATAGGAATCTAACCCACAACCGATGTGCAACAAGCCTTTATCTCCTAACACTGGCCTACAAGAAGTCCCTAGGAAATAGAAACTAGTTTTCCTTTATTATGAGATATGATAGATGAAGTGTATGTCCATTTTTGGAACCATATATGATTAATCTCACCATATATGGACTTATGTATATAACTTTTGCTAACTTTATGTTTGAGATAGATGGAATGACCTATCATTCTATCGCATGATCTACTAACACTTTGCAAAATACAAATTTAACTTCATTTATTTAAGGGATGAAGTGGAAATTTTTCAAAGAATGATTAACGGTAAGATTGTACCAAAATCAAGTAAGTATTTATTTTAATTGAAAATATTCAACATTAGGTAAATGATCTTGAAAACCAAAAATGTTTTCCTAGTGCCCTCATATCTGATGAATCATATGGTACCTAAGATTATGAAAAATTTATGGCTTTGTGATTGTTGTCTTTTTCATAGCCATGTTCTCTACCACTCTCCACCAGAACTTGATGGTTAGATTTATCTTCCATATAAATATTTTCACCTATGTTCTCATATGTGGGAACCCTAGTGGTGAGTTACTTTGGGTATCCATTTTGTTTCTAATGTTCATTTTTAAAATTAAGTTTTAGCATTCCATGTTACGATGTGGGTTTCAATGAAAGAAACATTGAAGAAGTAAAACTTTTATAACCCCAATGAATTTCGAGGGAGAAATTCATTTTATAGGGGTTAGAATGTAACAACCCGAGATTTTATGAGAATTATTATTTTTAATTTCATTGATGTCTTGTGTTGTACGCTATAGTTATCCCTTACTAGGCATGCATCACATGCAATTGTGACCTTTCTCAATAGCGTGTGTAGTACACAATACTGGGTTTCACTAAACAACGATATATTGTTATAATATGATTATGGACTAGCCGTTATAAATAGTATTAACTAAATATATAATTTTATAAAATTATGATTCATCTTACACATTTTCTAGAACATGTTATTAGAACAAAATATATTTTTCGGGTAAAATAAGTATTTTTAAAAAAATGATGTTTTACCGCCTTTTGATTGCGCACCCACATTAAATATTTTTTTAACTTGTTTATAAGTTCAATTTGAAAAAAATAAAATTCTTCTTTGGAATCAGGATATAAAAATTTACTCTGGGTAATTTTTTGTTATTTTTCTGATAAGTTTCTTATCTTGATGAATAGTAAAAATACGCTAAATTTTAATGAAAAACAACTTTTTTCATCGAGATAATTTATATGGTTAAATTATAATATTTAATGGTTTTAAAGTATAAATAGAATATATTTTTACCATTTAATATAATGTATGTCATTACCATTTATTTTACATTGAATTCATAGGTAAAAACGCTTCAATCTTTGATAATGTTTTAACTTTTACAACCCCTTTTCTAAACTACGAGATTAATTTTAAATTAATTACTACAAATTATGTGTTTTGAATTTTGAAAAATAGATTCCATATTATAATTCCTTAGGTCCAAATTATGTTAATAGGTTACTTTTTTTTTGATATTATGAATAGTAACTACGGTAATTTTTAGTTACTGCAGTTAAAGGTAAATCGGTTAATTAACGGTAAACATAAGATTATAAAATTACCATAAAACCTACCAAAATTCAATTAGATGACTAAAAGTAGACCCATATCACCTAAGGGTCCAAATAGATTCATTTATGGACTTTTGACCATGAAAATAATTTTATTATTATTAAAACCAAAGAAAGTACAAACATTTTACTCTCTTAAATATTATAAGTATAATATTATTAATTTAGTGATAAACTTCATGAAACATAAAATATGAATAGTCTCAAGAAATATAATAAAATTATATACATAATGTGAATTTATTTATAATTTTTAGGGATTTAATAATTGTCATTAATGGTGACACAATAGTGATGCAAAGATTGTTTATTTGGTGAAAAATCAATAATATAGTTTTTATTAAAATAATAATACCTATCAAAAGGTTCAGAAACATGAACAAACCTTATTAGTAGAGTATATATATATAACCTAATCATACAAGGGTATATTTTTGGACCATTCATAGCATTATAAAACAGATTAGGACATTTATATTATTTTATTTTAAATGATGTAAAAGATGACACCTTCATAATTTAATAAATATATCAATATAAATGTTGTGATTTTAAAATGATAAATTAGAGTAAAAATATTATTATGAAAGGTATTATATTTATCTTCATCAAAAGAGTTTATTTTTAGTTTTTATACAACTAATAATGATATTAATGTATTATAAAAAAATGATGTAGTAATTTTTTTATTTAGGGAAATATCAAATAAATGGTTTTAAATATATTAAAATAAATATTATATGATCTATTTAATGTGAACCGCTAATTTTCTATATAAATATGACATTTTATTAATCTATATAATCTTTTATTTTGAACATATATTCTTTTGGGGATTTTATTTAAATTCAAATAAAGGAATAGTGTCCAAATTGACAGTATTGCTATTTTATAAAAATAACATAATATAAAATTGTTTAAAAATCATTTTTTTTAAATTATAAATTAAAATTTATATGGTCTAAAATGTAATAAATCATCCAATTATTGGAAATTCAGAACACATAAGTAATTATTTATAACAATTTAAAATTTATAATCTTATTACCACAAATAAAATTAAATAGATAAAATAAGGATAAATCTTGTTGATAATGATTAAAATAAATTACCAACATGCATAAATTTTATTGGATGATGATATTACAACCCTATATCATCTAGGATTATGAGTTTAGTCATTTGGGTAGTTTTTATGTGTGGTTGGAATTTATTATAAATTAATATTTCTTATGTTTCCAAAGGTTCCCCTCTCATCTCTTATAAAAGGGAACCTCCTCCATCTTCACTTTACACAATTTTGAATTTTAAATCTCGGCCAAACCATGACCATTTCCATTATCAACATCCCTAGAAACATTATGGAAGTTCTGGTCTCCTCAAAAGACCAACTCTTGTGCCTTAAGTGGATGCTTAAAAGAGGTGCATCGAAGAAGAGGTAATCTCTTCTACTGAATCTATCAAGTTTCATTCTTATTCAACTTATAATTATTCAGTTGTTTTATTATAAAGTAATAAAATAAGTATCACTAATATACCTATATGTTCTTATAAATATGAAACAATCCCATTTCACCATCTATCCATCCTACGGAAAATGAAATCCCTGCGCGTGCGTACGTACAGAATACCGTCTCCACGCCGTGGCATAATCTGTTTTTCCACCACCACCATACTAGGATGGGTATAATGGTGTAAATAATATATATATATGGTTATTATAAAATCATAATGATTCTGATATATTATATAATCCACTCCAATTCTATTCAATAATTATGAGAACGATATCATCGCCCGTGCGTACAAACGGACTACCATCTCCACGAAAGCGATGAGATTCATTTTCCATGATTAACCATCCAAGTATGATTATAAAGTATATATAATAAATAATCACAAAATATATTACATAATAATGATACTGGATTTATGTACATATATGTTTCATTTACTTAATTCCATTCAATTCAATAGGGAAATGAAAACATCGTTCATGGGTACGTACGGCCTACCGTCTCCATGAACGGTGTATTTCATTCCATTTATTGATCTATCACATATATTTATATAATAAATATATATTATATATAAATCATGGTTGAAATTCTGGAATTAAGTAAATCAGTATATGAGTAATAATATCATGAGAAAAAAATCGAAACACGTACGATAAATAAAACGATTTTACCCAAAACACTGCTTTAACATGCAATTTACAAAATAAAGGGTAATATAAAGTCATAAGTGAACCATATACGATATCATAGCAATAAATATGATTTTGTAAAAATTAAATGTCATTATTTAAATCATTATACATGATTTTCGGGTATATACGAAGCATATCAGCAATAAGTTAAGGGATAATTTTGCAAATCTCATTTTTATCCGAGATTGCTTATACGTATGTATTTACAGGGGTTAAATTTTTCATCCATGTCCATAAAAATGTTTTTCATAAAGGGTTTAGTATTCTTACATTTATATTTAAATTAATTTTTACCCCTCTTTGACTATTACCTTGAGTTGTCGAATGAATCTTTTTATTTTTTTACCATACATGGTAATTTTTAACTTTTCCGTTAAAAATACGAGGAGAATGTTTTTTGACCTTATACGGAATGAATGGATTTTTACAGTGTTATAAATCCTTATTTTCATGATACTTACACTACAATATTTCATGAATATTTTTAACTAAATAAGTTTATTTTAAAATTTCATGTCATTTTGTGAAAAGAAAATGATTTTGAAGAAGAAAGGATATTTTCCTTAGGAATTCATTTCAAGTAATTTGTCAGAACCATTTTCCAACTAAGATGACATCATTTAATATGTGTATGTTTCAAGTATAATGTTTCTATGATTTACATGGTTTCACTTTTCTTATGATGAAATGATAACCATTTGTTTTGTATGGATTATATTATGATGTAATGATGTTTATGAAACCCATTTTATTCGTTGGGTTATAATGACTGATTTATGTTTATGTTGTGGCACACATAAGAATGATTTCATTATGAGATAGGTGGGACCTGTATCTCCCTCCAATGCATTAGGTAAAGATTTATATCTCATGATATAGACACGATTGGAATGAAAAGTTAATCTAGTTCAGTGATACCGGACTGCAACGAGGAGTGAACTCGATTTAGTAAGCGAATATTTCCAGTAAGATGGTCTTGGCAGTAATTCCTTGGCTACTATGGAAATCATATCATGTGCTTAATATTTTTCTACAATTACATGTTTTATTATCATGCTATTTTATCATTATTGATGTTCCATTATGATATATTCCTTATGTACTACCTTGTTTTATGTCATTGCTCAAGATTTTGATGTTTAAACATTTTGTTCATGTTTTTAAGTTCAAATGTATATGGCTTGTTTTATTTTCTCCATTCTTACCCTTAATAATCATTTGATCTCACCCTTTAAATGTTGTATTTTCCACAGGATATAAAGAAAGGTTTCAGGAATGAAAAAAAGGAGAAGATCTTTATGGGAGATGTTGAAGATCTTTCACCATGATTAGAAGATTATGTTCCGAGTTTCCAAAGACACTAAAATAATACGGTCCTTGTGTGTCTTTTTTTATATATTATGTATTCTGCAAAAGTAATGAAATGTAAATGTACATCAGGTTTGGGGTCTCTACAGAAGAGTTTCTTAAACCATCATCCATAGAAAAGATCCATGGTTTCCTTCAACTATATGGGTTTTACCAAATATTTTTGGGAATATTATCTTGATTGTTAATCCCACTAATAATGTTCAATAAAAATGTATTATGGACTTTCTATATTGATGAGTTTGAAGAGATCATTAATGAATTGAAAAAGGATTATATCAGAACCAAGTCTCACACCACTCTTAATTGGGAAACTTTTCATGGTATACACCTATGCATCATATAAGTTCATAGGATTTGTATTGATTCAAAATAAAAAGTGATAAATGAAACCTCATGTTAGTTGATAGTATATGAGAATAACCTACTAACATTTGTTTTAGAGTTCAATGTAATGATCTTACCATTGATTATTATGTGGAACTATCTTTATAGGGAGAAGATTGAAATATATATAGATGATAAGAGACTCATGTATATATTCACATAGAAGGATCTCAAAATATCCTAGTAAATAATGTTAACGAAGATCAAGGACTATAAATTTTTAATCAACTATGATACATGAAATAAATGAATGATTATTTAAGTATAATCAATCTGAAAAATGAACCAGTGATGATAATTTAGAATGATTTGATCTTATTATACATGAAAATGATGGACTTTTGGATCATAAATGAAGTAACATCATCATCCCATTCTTAAATTTTTAACCAATAATTTATTTTTCTTAGGATGAATGATAATCAAAGAGATGAGTTGGAATTAAAAGGTAGAAGCTGTAAGAAAATAGCAAACCTGAAAGTTCTCAAATTATGAATAATGTGTTTTAGGAATTGGTTGATGATTCTATTTACCATATAATACTAAGATAAAAAAGGAACTATTGAAAAATACACATAACTAAATTTTTCCACCCATTGTGGGGGGAAAATATGAATCAGTATCTATGAGATAAATATTGGTGAAAAAAAAACAATTTTTTATAAAATATACATCAAAATGCTTGCTATGTTAGTAGGTTAAGGATGAATGGAAAAGTTACAAGGGGATTATGCAACCATGATCTAAACATATATTGAAATGGGAAAAAATCACCATGAAATTTTTCATTATGATAATTATAAAAATAATGGGAAATAATGATATATGTTTCGTTATGTATCATATTATAAAAGTCAAATAATTTCAATACATTTTTAGAGGACTTCTCACTCAATGAACTTTTAATGATATACATTTGAATAGTGGGGTGGCTGCATGGAACACCAATATCAATTATATTCAGATGATATCCAAGATTTACCTCTAAGTTATAGAAATATCTATAACCTAATTTAAAAACTAAATTGAAATTAGGTATAGCCTATAACCCCCAAAATGATTTAAATATATGTAGACTATCCAGACACTTCATGACATACTGAGTGCATCCCTGATGGACTTAAATGGATGATGAGATTAATATATTCCTCCCATTGAGTTTTCATGAAATTATAATCAAGCATCAAAATGGATCCATATGAATCACTGTATAATAAGAGATGTAGAACATATTTATACCAGGATGATGTATCATAATACAAGATGATAGGTCCTAAAATGGAGATATAAATTGTAGAAAATGTCAATACCATTAAATAGAACATTTGGGATGCTTGAAGATGATAGAAGAGATATGATGAAAATGATTGATGAAATATGAGGTTTGAGGTTAAAGATAAATTTTCCCTCCATACATCTATAAGGAAATGATTCATGATATTTGGAAAATATGGGAAATATAAGTCCCAAGAACATCGACCCATTGATATTATTGATCTCATAGGAGGTGTGACTTGTCAATTAGCATTACCACCATACCTTTGTCTAGTTAACTCTATATTACAGGTATCCCTTTAGAATAATTTCATACCAGATCAATTATAAAAATGAAATTTAGAGGTTTTATAATAGGAAAATGATCTCCATAATAAGGAGAAGTTAGTGATGATCTTAGACAATAGATATAATGTTCTAGGCAATAAGGTATCTCACCTAGTAAAATTACTATGGAAAACCCATTAGTACTATGAGGAGACGTGGGTACCATATGGTGAAATGAAGCATAAGTACCCTCAACTTATTCCACTAGTGTGTAAAATGAAATTTTGAGGGTGAAATTTATTAAAGGAGTAATAATGCAATGAATGATGAAATTATCAATGGAATTTACCTTTCGAATATATAATTAAGAAATTATTACTGATATAATATGATATAATGAACATGAACCACATGAAAGAACAACTACAGATTATTATATTTATTTAAAAATTAAATTTATGGAATAAATAAGGCCATAATAATTAGAATTATTATAATAGGGAAAATTTGAAAAAATGTAACAATAATTGGAAAATTTATATCAACCAAATCCCCCATAATAATCAAAGTTATAAAAAAATATAAATAATGTAGAATATTCGTAATGTAATTAAGATTTTGAAAATTAATAAATATGTATAACTATGGTAGAAAATATAAGTTAATAGTGAATAAATTAAATATAAGGCATTTCAATAAAGTGGTTAATCTATATAACCACTACAAATCTGATTGTTTTAATTTTAGTCCAACCCCTGGGAATAATAGACAAATTTATAGAATAGTAACCACACTTTTAAATATGTAAAATATTAACTAGGTTTGTTATAAATTGAGAAAATAACATATTTATATCAAGATATAAGATAATAAATTTTTTGAATGATAAGGTAAGTGTCTATAATTTTGTAAAAAATAAATGTATTTTTTTAAAAAAATTATTGTAATTTAAAATAATGTTTATTTTCATAAAATCTGTTTGTAAATTAACATGAATATATATTATAATTATAATATGATTTTGTGATACCAATATTAGTTTTTCTAATGGTCCAAAAATTGATCACAATATTAAAATTCTTATTTTTTATTAAAAAAAATTGATTTATATTTTAAAATTAAATTTCCCATATTTAGAAATTTATTTTAATAAAATGGATTTATCTTTTGGAATATAATAATCAAAAAATAATTATGAGGATATTTTTACTTTTCTATAATATTTGAAATTTTGGGGAACAGAGAAATAATTAAAAATACAATATTTAACATTATATGATAAATACATTATTTTTTGAGTCATTGATGTTGTAATAAACCATTATTTAAAATAGAAATAAAAAGTTTACTTTATATGGACAAATTATTCCTCACTTTTTTTAGTCTCCATAAAAAATCTAATAACTATAGTATTCAAAAACATCCCTCTAATCACATTATAAATACAACTCCTCTCCACTCCTTCTCCTTACTACTTCTATGCCATGAAGATTTTTCGATTTTTTCTCAATTACCTTCAAAATACACTACCTGATTTCCTAGTGAAATTGGTATCATGGAATACCATTACAATGATACTAAATGGGTATCCTAAAAAATATACAACCAAATAGAGAGGTAAACTACAAACTATCTTTTGATTACTTTTATTATTCTTCTAATACAACATTATGTTTTACATACACATATAAATATTAATAGTTATATCTTAAATGTAATAATATTTTATTATCATGTTGTAATATCCACCTTCTACCCACCTTTTTTATTCTAATACAAAATGTTGTTTATAATATGATTTGCTTATTGCATTCATGAAAACCACACATTGATTTTCTACACTTCCTTCAATACAGGTCATAAAAATATTATTATAGTTATATAAGATCATAATAAATGTATTTTAACATAATTCATTTCAAATAAAAAATATATAGAAATAACATTGAATAAAAAAATGTAATCTTGGATGGGTGGTAAAACTGCCAAAAGAAAACGGCCATATAACGTTCGATTCACAAAAGGAATAAATCATATGGAAAAAAATACAGATATTTGGGAAAATTTAAATCTATGGATATAAATGAATACCATTCCATTTGACATTTGTATTTTTTCTCTTGTTTGACGAAAATAAAAATAATTATCAACAATTGATCTGACCTTGGAACCATGAAATAAATTCCCTTTCATTAGAAAAATAAAATATTATATATAATTGAAATGGTTATAAATGATCATGAAAAATTATAATAACTAAAATTTAGATGTAAAAGGTCCTGAATTCATTATTTAATGGATCTAATTTCATTATAAATGAGTTTATCTATTATTTAATAATGATTCTAAAACCTGTGGAAACGGATGTCTCTTAACCACCCTTTTTCTTTGGGTTATAAACATTCTCTTACTAACCCACATTTTATCTCTATTTCATGTTATGTAATGATTCTAAATTCAATATATATTTATATTATATGTACTAATATCTTATTATCCTTTCATTTTATGGGTTAATACAGGCCATATGTTCAATTATCAAATGAATTTTTTAAAATCAAACCCAATTAAGGGGAACTCTTCTATCCCATTATAATTTAATATAATGTACTATTAATTATTTATTTAAGAAAAATAATATTTAGTTTCATTCCAGTTTGGTTTAACTATGTTTTCAAATAAAATTCCATACATATTCTTTCTCTAAATCTTAATAACTAAGTCCTTAAAACACTATTTTGAGCATTCATTTCTATACCCATGTTTCTTCCCTATCTCATTATCATTTTTCACAAATTAATGACATATTACGAGATTTATTTTTTTTACCCATACATAAAAATCCAAAAAAAATAATTTATTCTTCTATTCAGAATTTTATGAAATCTCATATGATTATGATATGATGAAACATTAAGAAACCCATTTTTTCAATGGGAAATTATTCTGTTTATTCATTGTTATTTATTCCATTTTATTTAAGACATAAAAATATACATGATATGATGTGTATGAATAGATAGATATCCAATTCATAGAATAATGTTTTCATCTCATGAGATGATTTGTATGTGATTAGGGAGTAAGACTAATCCATGATGGGTCTTTTTATACTATGTGATGTTGTCTTGATAGTTAATCATGACTTATACTTCTATCATGTAATATGTGACTTCCAAATTCCTATACTTCCATGATCTTATAATTCAATGTATTTTATGATATTTTCTCATATGATTAGTCACAAGACTTTTCTTTTTTGATATTATATTATTCGTTCATACTCATTAGTAATTCTTTTTAATAATTTTTATTCCCATATTAGGTCTTTTAGTGCATACATTTTGTCTATGTATTCCACATGTTATCCTATAGAGTTTTTGGTCCTCAAAGGGGTTTATGTTTTTAGAATTTATTTTAAATATGATTACCTTTTTTTAGTTTCAGGATGATATTTGTTATACCTCGTCCTCTAAAATAACTTAGTCATTCGATCCTCAGTTTTTATTTATTGTATATTTAGGTGAAAAATTATGTAATAATGTTTTTAATATGAATTTATCGATATAAAATCCAACCAATTTCCATAATTCCATCTAAAATATAAATACCTTTTCTATGAAAAAAAATTAAATTTGTACCATGAACCATTTTTCATTTCAAAATCATCAATCCCATCCTTATAACAATTTCTTAATTCAACACTTAGACCTTATAGTCTGAAAAAAATATAAAATGTTGTACAAACCCAAAATTTATCCAAAAACCCTTTAAAACATAACATATGAATTTATTAAAATGGAAAAAGTAGAAGAAATTATTTTAAATCATTTAGACTACATTATGAATCCACTCAAGAATTTTTCTGAACACTTAGAAAGAGTGTAAAGTACATACCATGTCTTTAAATCACATGAAATCCATTTAAAACCCCAAAAAAAATATGGAATATTCATATATTTCCTTAATGAATAATTTCAAAAAATACAAGAAATTTATAACATGTATTAGAGGGGAATTCAAATTAAACACTTATTTTATTTCAATCATCACCCTTAGGAAAAAATTATTTTTCATCACCAAACATTGAAATAGATTGATATAATCCCTCAAATCCCCATAATCATCCAAAGAGATATCATTAGAATAAGAAAACCCAAATCTGAACCTGAATAGTTTTCAGTGTTTTCATATGAGACAAAAATGAACGGAGAGAGAAAGGGAAGAATATATGAAAATTAAAGCGGAAGAATAGAGGGATTACCTACCTCAAATGCACCAAGAAAGAGACCCAAATCAAATGATGAGAAGGACTAAATCCTCCACCAAAATAAAAACCCTAGTTTAACTAAGAATGATGATTTTTAATTGAGTAAAAACAAAAAAATTGGTGGTGAAAATCATAATTTCTATATTTAAATGAAATCTGTGAATAACACACATTTTAAACACATTGTTTATGAAACCATGCTCCAACCATGTGGTATACACTATATGGACATGGTAAACATGCCTATTTTGTTCCTATGATTCATAAACAATGTGAGAAAACTGAAAATCCACTCTGTTAAAAACTATTGAACCCTTCACGGTCTGTCACAAGGTTTCAAATTTTCAGGTATAATCCACATAATAATTCCATTATGATCCAAGATACAGGTAATGTTCCCCAATGTATTCATGGAGTTTAGGAGAAACCATCAACTACCTATGTATAAGAATTATAAAAGAAACAATAAGAAATGAATATACTCCCATTGAAGAGTAGAGGCATGGTTTTTGTGAAACCATTCGTAAAAATTACGCACATGGAGAAAGTTGATTGATTCTAAATGATTTAAGATATAAAATTTCTAAGTCATAATGTTCCCCCACTAAGATAAAAAAACAAAACATAAAACATAAAAGTGATATGGAAATCTCACAATTATCCACATTGTGGATATTTCACCCACTAGAAAGTCCTTGAAAAAATAAATATAATAAAGAAAGAAGAATGTTCCTGACACTCTTCACAAAAATTAGATGGTTCTAGCACAAATAAAAAGCTCTTAAGACCCAAATACATTGATCACGTCCAATTTTACAAAAGGAACACTAAATTTCTCAACAAACATCAGTAATATCAATTATAAATCATCCCCAAACATTTAATGAGAAATTATAATTTGAGGGAGATCAAATGTCAGACTCCCCAGATATTTGAATTAATCTATTATGGAGAATAAACAATGACTATCATATGAATATTTAATCTATGAAAACATTGATTCCAAAAATCAATAAAGAAAATATTCAGATTCCACTAAACAAAGACACCAACAAAACCAACTCAAATGAAAAAAGGAATCACCATCCAAAAAATATATGGAAGACCCCAAAACCTTGGGATATCCAAAATCAAAATATATATTCATTGAAATGATCAAATACCATTGCCTCTAAAACATGAAAAGAAAACAATTTCTGATGACACGCCTTAATCAATGGAATGATATAAGATTTAACCTTTGGATACAGAACCACATAGAAGAGTTGAACTAGGATCTAAAATATGGGTCTCCCTCTCATGATAAAACCAATAATATCTTAATGAAACTATCTTATGTATATGATAAACTATTATCATTCTTATCCAATTCATCCAAAGAACACATCCAAGGATATCCCACACATAAATAAATGAACAAAAACCCATACATTAATCTTACTACAAATCATGTGTCACTAAAAGAAATTTTATAAGAAAAAAGGAATAATTAGGTAGAGACATTTTAAAAAAACCATTTATCACCTAAGAGAAATCAAAAAGTGGTTCCCAAAGAGTATTCCTAATAAAACCCACCGAATTCCATAGTGTTCCAAACTCATTGATAAAAAAATACTAAAATTATCCCATCCTTGAAATCCAATGTGACCAAACCTCATGAAATAACATTACTAGATATGAAAAGGATCAAAATGACTATTCCCTCAAAGGAAAGAATAAAAATACCCCAAGTTGTGTAACCCAAATATTTACTTATTAATGTTTTGAGAGTCATAAATTATATAAAATGGAACATTAAATCAAAATGGTTTGGTTTCCCAAGTCTCCAGATGTATTTTCAATGAAAAACAATCCATAAAATACCTAAACACAGAACAATCAAGTAAAACACTTGTAAAGCCATATTATTTAGAAAATTTATCACTTTCAGGAAATAATTAAAACACATTTTAGAAAAAAAATTATTTTAATAGAACCCTTCCTTTTGAAAACATTCTTTTTTTTTTTGAAAACCCAACACCTCAAAGAAATTTTAAAATAGTAACCCTAACATTGATATCCTACAAATTTCTCTTTAAAATACCAAATCTGATTTTGCTTCATAAATATCATCATTATGTCAAAACAAATAATTGTGGATCCAATATACATTTCCTAACACATCGGCACACTTAATGTTTTTGAAACCACTAAAAATAAACCATCTACCAACTTTTAAAATAAAAAATTTTACTATAATTGGTTAAAAATTAACCAATTTAAAACAAAATAATATTCAGACATTTGAAAATTCAAATACCTGTTTTATAAATAAGCATAAAAGATTAATTTTCAAGACCAGATTTTTTGAAGAAATCAAAAAACATTCTATAAAAAATCACATGAGGATCCTTTTAAAGATAAAATAAATTTCCTATAAATTAATCATTTTCCCACACTAATAGAAAATTTCCAAAAAAATAAAAATGGTGGTACATCAAATATTTCAACCAAAATTAAATTTACTTCATAAATATATTGTTAGGAATCTATTGGTTTATTCCCTAATCAATAATAATTAGTCAATATTAATCTTAATAACTATCTAAATAAGCTGATGAATCAACCTTTAATAATCTATATAGTTGATAATCTATAGGCTAACCATGAAAGAACTCATAATATTTCTCCAAAATAAATCAATTTGTCACGACCTAGTTTATTAGAACATTCAAACCAACCTCACCCGATTGATTTCATTTATGTTTTCACTCCAAATTCAATTTATACTTCTATGGTAATTCAATATATTTTAATTAGAAGAAAAATGTCTCAATTATAATCAAACAGAAAATCTATGATTCGAATTTAAATCTCTCAACCCATTTCAACGAAGGTGTAATTGTGAAGGGTTGTGATTAAAGACCCACTAATGACCAACATCACGAGTCCTATTGACAGCCCTAATAACAGAATATCATGAAACATCCATATTTTAAGAGAGTGACTCAAAAAAAAGTGTCTGTATTGAGAAATATAGGCTATAATACCATTTGTAATTGACCATCCTAGGAGGACGCAACAAATCAACCAAATAATATTTCCACTAGACCCAATGAGTTTTTTGATCCCCGAAGGATGGAAAACAGTGATGGGGTATCTGGAATTCACACATGGAAATAGATTTACTCTTTGTAATATAATAAAATAACAATATAATATTTCTAAAATTATTACATGACCTATTCCAAAAGATTGCATCTGTACAGAAAAAATAAATATGATCATTATAATAATGAAACCAAATTTAGAATAATAAATAACATCCACCCAAATAATAAATCTAAAAAAATACATTGTTAATGAAGATATTAATATGCATCCCATGTTTAATGAATGATATAACATTGTAAAAGAACATAAAAAGGATTTAAAACCTAAAAATATCCAACATTAACACTAGCGACCCCTATAAGTCATCATATCTTACTAACCGAAAATGTAAAAACTCAAATGATCACAAACACAAAATAATCAGTCACTTTAAATTGAAGCATAATAGTTGCATACATATGCATAGACTAATGCATATACGGGGTGTGGCAAAAATGTACCAAATATGATCTCACTAAGGAGTCTCTGTTATGATCATCGTAATAAATTTCATAAAGTGATAGTATATATATAATATATAAACTATGTTTTCTATATGTTTTATAATTCCAACATAATAACATGACAATTATACCTTTATGAAACAACCACACATTTCATAAAATAAAAATGAAAAAAATAATTTAATCTTTTGAAAAAATGTAAGGAGATGCTTCAAAACTATGGAAAATAACCCACATTCCCATTTATAACATTACCAAACATTTCTTGGAATATTTAATTTTCTTATGCATCCTCACTTAAAACCATATCTTAAAACCAATTTTTTAAATAACTGAAACAATTTATTTTTAAAACAATCCATTACCGAAAAAAATATGAGAAAAAACAGTTGAATGGAAATGAGAATACACATACGATATCAAAAAATGATAATTAGAACCAACAATATTGAGAAAAATCAAACAATTGTGTTGTGTCTTCAAATGAACAAAGGGAGTACAAGTGAACCAAGAGATGAAGTCCAGTTAATTATTAGGATATAGTCCTATGTATCATGGGTAATTTACAATGAACCATGTATCCAAATCCTAAAATAGTAATGAGGAACATAATATAAATATAAAAAATGTATCTACGTCTAGGTAGTACTATAAAATGAACTGGGATAAATCCCAATTAGGGAGCTCAATAAAAAACATGAGGCCAATAAAAGGTCTGGGACTATAGAAACTATCATGTTAGGTTATTGGGTTTGATAAAAAAAATTACCCTAGTTATTTATCAATCATTAGTAAGGATTACACTCATATAGATCCCTACTTAGTCTTATAGGACTCCCATGAATGGCCAATAAATTGAAGTTCGTAATAATGTTGTAATTTATCATCATATAAATAAGATTTCATGAATCTTAAATTAAACCATATGTCACCTCTTACACCCTCACATGAAATAACCCCCATAAACTTCTTGAATAATAATTCAATAATAAACATCAATATGAAGCTTCCCCCTTGGGGTATCAAAAGACCAGGAGGGTGAAAAAATACGAGCATTGAATACTGACACATATGTATTTTGGAAATAAAGACTTTAAAAGTGCTAACTAAGCTTTCAAATAGAATCATGTGTTAATATAAAATTTCATACCATTTGAGATCTCATTTAAAAAATTTATTGAAAGAAATATATCATATAATAATTGATTTTTTTGGAAAACCAACAATATCCAAAATTTCCATTCAAAACCAAAACACATTTAGGCAAGAAAAAAATTAGTGTCCATAACCCATTTTTATTTCCAAAACTTCAATCCCCTCATTAATAAAATGTCCCAAAACAAAACACAGACCCAACAACCTAAAAAAATTTAATCATGGTCCAATTCCTTCATTTAACCAAAATAACCATTTAAAATATCACACAACTATTTTTTAAAATGGAACCGACATTATAAATTCCTTAAAAACATTTACATTCATTTACGATTCCACTCATGTATTTTTTATAACCACTTATAATTTTATATAAGTCCATGGAATGTGTATAAATTATTTTAAATCCTTTAAAACCCCCATTATAGTATGAAATATGCATATAATTTCACAATAAATAATTTATAATAGTAAAATATTATATAACATGTATTATAAGGGAATTACAATGTAGATCCTACAATAATTTAACGGGTACCCATCCAAAACATGTCACATTCACTATACAATAAATAACTATAGAAGGAGAAGTCCATAAAAACCCATATTTATCTAAAACCATATCATTTAAACCTTCCAAACTTAAATCGTACTCCAAAGAATCTTTTCGGATCATAGATGTGAAGAAAATCAAAGGGGGGAAAGAGGAGAAATTTTGGAATGAAAATAAAATGAACAAAGGGATTAAAGTCTTGAAATCCAATAATATAGACTCCCAAATAAAATTAGGATGTAGGGGAAATATCACCCAACCACACTCCTAGTACACTTGGGCACGGGGAGAGAAAATGGTAGGATAAAACACAAAATCGTTATGGGGGTAAAATTGTAGATTCATTATTTAAATGAAAAATTGAAATAATTGATGTTTTTATGCATGGTTTAGAATATAATTTTCCAAGAACATGAAATCCAATAGATGTAAAAGGTTCACTGAAACAGTTTGACTAAATGGTTTATAAACCATGTGAAAATACCCTTTTATAAATGACATCGATTTATATGGTCATTCACACTATTGTAATAAACTGTATATAATCCACATGATAACACTTTAATTCTCCCAAGGACTGACACATTTTTCCCTATTATTTATAATTTTGTTACCAATCCATATACTACTGGTGAATAACAACAATTCATTGAACAAAAAAACTAAAAGTGTTCCCAATTAAGTACATACACATGGTTTGTACTAAACCATCAATGAAAACCATCCATATGACTAAAATTTCAAAATTCAACATGTTTTGAGAATAATCTACCTTGAATCCTAAATTAAGATACACCAAGATGAAATAATAAAGAATACAATAAAAACATGTCATGAAATTGTCAAAAACTCCTTCAGGCTACCTTCTAAAAATATAATTAATATTGAGTATCAAAATTCCTACCAAATTCATTTTAAATAAATAAAAAACCTAAATAAATCTTATTAATGACATATTGAAAGAAACACCGTACATCACTATGTGAAATTTTTCATCCTGATCTGTATGGACTAAGAGATATTTTATCATCATCGAGAGTGGGGAGGTAAATATATGATTTCAAAAAATGTGAAACCACTGAAATCTATTTGATTCCAATTTCTAGCTAGTGTAAACCGATCTTTATAGTTATGGTATAATTATTTTACATTGATCAATAAAGAATATACTAATATATAATAGTTTTTACCAGATTTATTACCTTTATTATTAGGGGTGTAATCAATAGTGTGGTGAGGGTATAATCCCACTGCACATTTTCTAATTTTTTTATAAAAAATAATTGAATTTATTAGGGATACAAAACTAAAAAAACTAAATGATATATGATGTGTGAAAAAGGTATACAATATTCAATTTCTGTTACTCAATTTTCATTAAAAATTTGATTGAATGTGAATCCTTGTTATTTAATTTAATAACATGGAAAATACATCTTGTATTCACCCTAAAATGGGTGGTTATTGTTCCTCACATATGGTGGTACAAAAGAAATTATTTGTTTTTTAATGTATTATAGTATCTAATTAAGGTCACTTTATGTTAGGGGATATTACAGTTTCATTAATCAACATTCTTAATTGAATTATTATATTTTTGGTATTTCATTATATTAATAATGTAATATTTTTTTGTAATAAAAAACTAAAACAAGACATGTAGATGAAATTTGAATTAAATGAAGATATAATGGAATGAAATTCTTCTTAAAGAGTCATCAAGAGAGGACAATCATTTTTTTATTTATATTCACTTAACGATCAAAATATATTCTATGTGTGAACATATTCCTCTTCTATTATTGTGAAAATATATATATCTTATTTATCTCCTTGTTTAATACACATCCACCACCTCGATCGAGGGGGAATGGTTACAGAAGATGATTCCAATCCATGGATAACCTCAATATGGATTACACTCCCCAAAGATCATCCTCAGATTAACCGAATGATGATATTTAACATAGAATTGGATTAAAGCACAGGATTAATCCCCTATGATATTATATATGTTAGTTAGGAACACTAATGATTATAATATATCAAAGTGAAGAATGGGAGAGAGATAGAGAGAGAGAGAGAGATTGAAGTGAAGGAATGGGTGTACATTATAAAAATACGAAATGAAAATTACAAAAAAAATTAAAAAAATAAAAAAACCATAAAACATAATCCATGAATATGTAGACTAGATTCATAATGTGGTTTCCTATCTCAAACATCCAAGAACACTCTCTTATATATAGATAGAGAAGGGGGGGCTTTAAGTAAAAGATCCATGATTAAGAAGTGGAAAAAATCAAGTAAAAAATGATCCTTATTTTTATACTGCATAGTTTACCATAAAAATGACCACATAAAATATTTCTCTAGTTAAATGAAATATTTAGTTTTGACTATTCAACCACATGTAATTATTTTTTTATTCTGATCATGAATACGAAGGTTATGAAATGAAAATCAATGTCTGTTCCATTTTGAGGAATATATCATAACTAGATTTCATGGGCCCGTTATCATCATTAAAGAATTTAATCCAACAAATGGTCTTGTAAAGAAAATGGTATCATAATATGGGCGTATTTTTAGCACCAAATATTGAAACTCACAAATCCTAGACTCTAATGTGGATCTATGTCTGTAGTGGCCAACTATAAAATCCCATAAACAATCACTATTTAATAGATTTCCCATGTGTAACCAAATTTATTTATGAAAATGACTATATATCTAATATCTACATACATGAGTCACATTATAGTTGAGTTCTATTTCCTGGATTATTTTCATACATGTAACACTGGTATCAAAATTTATGAATGTGAATTTAAAGAATTACCAAACCCATCTAAATTACCTATAAAATTATTTTATAATTTTGAATAAAATTTAGATACCTAAAAGAATAATACAAACACCAAAAATTCAATTTTGTCTTGATTATAAAAATATAAATGGAAACATATATAAATAAAAATAATTTTAATCCATTTTCACAAGTTCACCCAATATATTTCTTCATAATAAATATAAATTAATTATTGCAACATCCCAAATCCAGATTCCAGTCACTGGTTCCCAATATCTGGTTGGCCACATGGCCTCATGTTCATTTCCCAAAATTCTAGAGGCTCTTGACTAGCAGTAAGGGCCTAGGGTGTGACAGTGGGGAAACTATTACCTCATTGGTGGAGTTTAACACAACGAAATAATAATATACAATAGCAGAAACAATAAGCATCATATAACTGAAATAAATTGTGAAATACTAATATGATAAATAAACAAGGATAATTAAATAAAAAAATATTTTGCAACATGTCACATGTTCTAGGAAAGAAGAAACATAAGCTACACTGTAGAAACCTAAAATATATGTTATAAAAGAAAAAGAAACAAAGTAAATGAAGAAGCATCGCAAGACACAGCTCGGTCCCATGCTATCAGGCTTCTAAACCTCATCTTAAGTACTTTTAGAAGGGTGTTTTCCCTAATTTACACCTGCAACAATATAATATGTTCGGGTCCAAAGAATTACCCAAATAGGGTGGGGTAAAATAAATCCAAGTAGACAACTTCCAAATATCTATACCCTTCGGATTGTGAACATGTGTTATATGTAGTGTAAAAAAAGGAAAATCCAAAAACTAAGAAGCACTCAAAATTAAAAAATCATATAATTAATTTTTTCCATCTTCATTATTTATGTTCAATTCAACCATCATGTTTAATTGAATTATATAAGTCTTGAGATCTGGCCTAGGCTCATCATTCCCCTATATAAAAAATACTAAACAGATAACTAAGAAGGATATCTAAGAAAATAATTTGAAGATAATATCCAAGCTTGTGCTTTGGATAGGCAGACACATCATATGTCAATCCATTTCAATAATCAATAAAGTATATTGCTTGTAGTCATAACAAGACCCTACCCAAAGGCATAACCAAATCTTCACCCTTAGGCCTAACAAATCCTCACCCATATGGATATAAAATTATCTCCCACTGTCATAACAAATCCTCTCCCATAGGCATAAAAAATAAATTTCGTTCAAGCCATGTATATCATCATTTCAACAAAATAAACAACACATGTAAATTAAACTATTACATGGTTAGAATACAATAACTCACATGGGAATCATACATATCAACCAACAAGTTAATTCAACTATAAAAGGGTTAAATAATAATTGAAATATTAGGGGGAAAATGAAAATTCAATAATCCCAAGACGTTAAATAATACCAATCAAAATTTTAAAAAAATTTAATTCTGTTACAGTGTAATTCATACATAATATCTTAATAATGGAAAATAAGGTATGCCACATAGGTAACCTTGTCCAAAAGGCTGTAAACGGCCATTCCAAGGGAATTCACCCATGGGGTGGCCCTTAATCAAACAAATAAGCTCAACCATTATTAATTTAATTTAATTCATGACCTAATCATTATTAGGAAACAACATGTCCTAATTTTGATTCAAGGTTACACCCTAAACACTACTGAATGACACGATGACACATATAAACAACTTGAAATTGAGAGAAAGAAACAAGACCACCTACCTCAACATAGTATGACTCTCCTAGTCCCATTTCATTCTTTTATTCGAACTAAAATTGGGTAGATCTTCAAAAAAATTATAAAAACTCATCCTTAAATATGTTTGTATAGAGATGAAATCAGATTTAAAGGCTACAGATGAATCGAGAGCTCATCAATCATGTACAAATGTAACCAATGGAGAAGGAATAGGGGTTCAGATGATCAATTAGGAAGGAAAATGTATCTCGACGCTGCTGTTTGCGAACCCAGACGAGCCCCAGTCCATTTTCACAAAAAATTACACCATTGAAAAATTTAATAAATAAAAAAATTCACTACATGTACATCAGACTACATGCCATGTCTGCACAAATTATGGCCCAGTCATTACATGGTGGTGTACTAGGATTACATGGCGTGTAGCCTTCCATACACACAATGTACCTATATATACATGATGTTTATTTCCACGTCATGTTGTTTAACAGGCCTGCAGCCATCCCCTCAACCTATTTCCCCCCATTTTTTTTTTACTACAAACTAAAAAAGAAATATCAATACCTCCAATGATGAACTGGGATCTTATAACTATATTCAAAATGTTAACTTTTTTGGGATTTAAATAATTAGAATACCCAAAAAAAGATATCAAAATATTAAATCTATCAACCCCCACACATAAACATTGTACTCTAGGTAATCATCATATATAAAAATTAATTAATATTTATCATGAAATAAATAACTTCAAGTTTAAATATAAAAAAATTATAATTCCCTATAAATGGCTATCAATTATCCATTTCCCATATAAGAATTATATTTTTTTCAACTTATTGTTTAAAATCTCAATAATTTCGTGCTGACGTATTGATATTTTTATCTTTAGTCACTAAAGGATTTTGGTTTGGAGTTTTTATCATTCAAAAAAACATACATGATTTCCATAGGTTTGGGTCTGTCGTTTTATCTCCAAATCACAGTTTATTAAAATGTGTTTATTATGGGGAATTTACTTGGGTTTTTCAGAGGATAATGGTTTTGTTGGATTTGAATATAAATATTTTTGAGTTAGAATGAGGAGACTTAATCCTAATGTGGAGTAAAATATATTAAATAATTTAAACTCATAAATGGATGCTCACTCACTCCCCCTTTTCATATAGATGATCTCTAAACTTATCTTTTTTTGGGAAGTCCACGCTTTGGAATTTTTAGCATCAATCAGTATATTAATTCTTTCATCCCTTCTTCATGGAATTGATTCATCAAACATTTAGATATGGACTTCCATTATGAATAATATTCTTGAGGAAATGGGAGACACCTTTTGATATTCAGGTAGTGGTGAAATCCTATCATGACATCCAATGATATTCTTAGTCATACTCACATTATTAAAGTAAAATTATCCATCCAAATAGAAATAAATTTTGTACAACATCTCAAAAAATGGTTTACTAGTTTTTTTTTTCAATCAGTAACACTATACCTCACCCAAGCATGAGATCAATCAAATTTATGCAACAAACATCTAGATAAAGGAAGAAATAGTTTTTTATGTTGTAATCTGGAAACCTTACAAGTTATTTCATTGATACTAGGGGATTAATGAGACAGTCATATGTAAGGTAAGGCTTGAGAATATAGTTTATCATAAATATATATTTATTAATTTGGTGCCTCAAGAATATTTAACACATTTCATGAAATTTATCATCATTGATTAATAGGAATGAAATTTATAAATTTCTTATAATTCATCATGACTCCAATGGAAAAGGGAAATAGAAATAATATGTCAAAAAGGAATGAAAACCTCATTATTTTGAGCAAAAAATACAACACTAAGGAGAATTATGTTTTATATTTGATAAAAAATCCTTAATACTGAGATTTAAAATCAATATTCTTTGTTTAGTTCCAAAAAAAATTTAAAACATTAATAAATTTATAAAAAGATAATTTATAAATTACATTAAAATATTGTAAAACATCTTAGGGTTTTTAATCAATCTAAAAAATTTCTTATCATAAAAAAACTCCAAAAATAAATAATAAAAAATAAAAACATGAAAATCCTAAACAATTTGGTATAAAATCTCTATACATAGATTTTACCAATAACCATTGTGATTATAAATTATTTAAAATTCTATTTATATACAATTTGGTTAAGAAAAAATAATTTTTCTTAAAATGAGTATTAAATCATAATTTACATAGAGACATTTTTATGAGTTAATCTGCTAATTACCAGCATTTAGAATCCCATATGTGAAAATAAGCATAATAAATTGATAGATAATAATATATGTAAAATTGATGTGAAAATAAAATAAGGGATAAGCCTTGGATTAACTGCCATGTGGGATCTGTGTTTAGAATACACCAAGATGGGAAGTGGAAACTATTTTCCATATCTTTATGGTGGGCATATTTTCTTTGACATGACACACCACAAAACCTTTCATCCCATTTTCATGAACATTCCATTCATATTGATGTTATTAAGGATAGAGTTTATCAGTTCCATACCCATGTAGATGAGATCTGTATTCAATGGTGGGGGTAGGATAAAAATTTATTACACATCCATCAGTTTATCTACAACATTTACAACCTATTATTCATATTCTGGGGTCTCCTCAAAATGTTTTTCCTCAAAAAAAATTTCAAAGGAGAAATAAAATGATGATATTATTTGAATTAAATTGAAATAATATAAATTTATATTTAAATATAACCCATCAAAAATAACATCCAGAGTAGTTTCTCCAGGAACAACCACATGTATCTCTACATGTACTCCCTCGAATAAATGTTCAAGAGGTTAAAAGAGCACTTTTTACTCCTCATTAAGTTAATTTTTATTTAATTTTTCATCCTCCATGGAAAAAATAGAGTTATATAATTCTATAAAATTAAAAAAATGGTGTTAATGAGAGATTATATTTAAATAAAATTGAAATAAATAGATTTATATAAATAATTATTTCCTTCAGTTGGTTTAGTTTCATGCTATTCTCCTATACATAATACCTCTTGGAGATGTGTTATCAAGGTTGGAAGTAGGTAGTCAGGCTTCTATATAATTTTTCAAAACACAAAAATTGGTTTATTTTATCATACATGGAAAAGGAATGACAAAATGTTTCTTAATAATCATTTAAAATGATGGTAAGATCAGATTAAATGCCAACACATACTAATTAATTCCAAAATCATCCAAATATTTCTCATCTACCATATAGACATTAACACACAAGTCGTCATCATTAATATCCTCTAATTCATCCTAGAAGGTATCAATATGGTTCTTAAGATGGTTGCGTTGTGGATATTCATCATGTATGGTCTCAATAATTCAAAAATCTTCGGAAAATATGATTGGGGAATTCTTTTCCTCCACTGATTAGTGTTCCAGTTCAGGTTTAGGTTTCAATAGATGTTGTTCCTCAAATGCCCATATATATTCATATTGACATACAATTTTGGTATTTTGGTACTATATTTTATATCTATGTACTTGAAATGGGGATTATTCATCATTATATGTTTCTTATTACATATTATAGTTATAATATCATGATATTTAAAAAATTATTTTTATATCTTACTAGATACAAAACATCGAGCTTAAATGAAAAATAAAATATTTCTATTTAAATGAGACCATTATATTGTAGCCAAGAATTTTTCTAATATAAATAGGAATAATTTATTTATTAAATATAGTGTGGATCTAATGAATTCTATTGTATTGATTGATTCATTATAATTAAGCCCTCTATTTTTAGTTAATTTAATTAATTCTTCATTAATATAATTTCATTAATAATGATTTTTGATGGTTTTTCAGAGAAAATAATATAATTAATTTATTAAAAATTATATTATTAAATGAATATAATTATTGAATTTATAATTCAAAAATTATATTTTCACTAATTTTGTTGTTTTTTATGAAAATATTTATTTTCTAAGGAATTGTGAAAAATATCTAATTTTTATTGGAAACTACATATAATTTTAAATTAATTGAAAGGTAAAAATATTTTTTCTATTAGTTTTAAATCATAATTATATGAATTTTCATTTAATATAATCAAATTATGTTTTTAAATGTATTCATACTTAAATTTAGCATAAAAACATTTTGTATTTTAAAAATGAAATCCTTCTTTAAAATAGTTTCCTTGATTTTTTCTGTTTTAAATTTAAATTAAATTCTGAAAATTATGTGTTTTTAATTTTAAGAATGTTAATCAATATTTTAAATTAGTGGATATAAATTTATTAAATAGGCATATTTAATTTTTTTACAACATGTATAAAAACCTTAATAATTTTTATTACCACAATAAATGGTAAATAAAATAATTTAGTTTTAAAATAGTATTATAATAATAATTAAATAAAAAAACTAAATATTGTTGGATGAGTACATCTCAACCATACTAAATAATAGGTCTAATTAATGACCTTTTGGGACACTTAGATAAGATTATTACCTTTACATTATTTTATTATTGAAATTTCAAACATGTAAGACTCTTATTTTTAATGAGTGTAATATTTTTAATATGAAATTACCCAAAATATATTGTATAATATGAATATTATTAGAAAATATAAAATATTTATATAAATCATTTTAATTTTTTTAGTTTTTTTGAATTAATAATTACCTTAACTTCTTTCACAATATGGATGTATTAAATATTTTATTAATTGAAAAATCAAATAGTTGATATTAAAAATAAAAAAATAATTATTATTTTAGTTAAATAATATAAGAAATTAACTTTATAGTTGTATGTGAAATTTTACTGATATAATTATATTTTATTATAATTTTATAATTTTATGATTTTATTAATTTCAATGTAATGAATAGTTATAAAAATCGACATTATCGATATTTTATAGTTAATAATATTATATTAAATAATATAGAATTACTAAAAATGTTAAAACATTCCATCTTATTATGATAATTTTGAAAATTTCTTCCATGTTATATTTATGTGTCTTTATTCATCTTATTGTAACTACATTGACCCTCAAAAAGTATATTTCCATGATGTCATGGTAAGAGTTTCAGGGGTTAAATATGTTTCAAAACCAAAATATAGGAGAATAAATATTTAAAGAATTTATATACCATTTAAAAAATGTGGTTATCTCGAACCATAATGATATTATATTATAATTATTTCACTTTGGATCCATTTTTAAATGAAAATTAACTTACATTAATTTTTTTTAATTAAAATTCTAAGAGTTCACCTTCCATCTCTAATAAAAGGGATCCAATTCTTCTAGACATTTAACACTTTTAAATCCATTTTTAACCAATACCTACACAAATTACATTATATAATATATATTATAATTTAATAGGAACCTATTTAGGCATAATACCAATTTTAGAGGTCATAAGTTGTAATTTGTTTTCCATCACCATATCTAAAGAACGATTACAATAATGGAATAAATGATTAAATATTATATTATATTAATGTTTATTAATTTTAAAATATAATAATCAATTTTTCTTTTATATCATTCCATGCACTAAAATATGATAATAGCTTTCATGTAAATTTGTGGCCTACCACCTCTACGAAGCGATGTGATTCATTTTTCATCATAACATTTAATGGATGATATTTATAAGTATATTTAAATAATTAATATTATATATATGATATTATTATAATTATGTAATGATAATATCATACTAATCCTCTTTCCAAAATGATAGTTGAAAACTGGAAATGTTACTAATGCGTACATAGTACTAATTGTCTTTCTTATTGCAATGTAGTTTTTTTTTCGTTACCATATTTAATGGTTGGATTTAAATGAAAATTTGATGTTTAAAAATTACAATTATATCATTTTTATTAATATATATATTCTTGTATAATGAAATCTTTGACCAATTTCCACCCACATTAGTCATTTTGGAATTCTGAACGAAATATCACTAAAACGTCTAACATTAACATAAATGATTAAGTAATTATTATAACATGATAATAAGTGAGATAAAAGGTATAATAAAATTTATAAAGGATTATATGAATGTAAATAATTTACATATTTTTTTATATGGTGGTGATAAAGATCATACATGATGAGTCACACTCAATGTACGAGTTTCTCATATAACTTTTACATTAGTTAGCCATATGACATATTCGCCACTAATTTATTTTTTTGTGGTGTATATAAAATTTTTAATATATAATATCATTAATTTATTTTCTTTGTGGTAATAAATTAAAAATTTTAATTTAATTTATTTCATTCATGGTTCTAATGATGGAATTTATACCCTAGAGCTAAGGGTTTATTTCAAAATCTCATTATTAATAGGGTTTTTTCTCTTTAAGATTCAATTGGGGGATATTTCTATTCTGTAAATATATATAATTAAAAAATTAAAAAATTATTTTAATATTTTCATAAATTATTTTAAAATCAATTTTAGCCAGGTTTTAAATTTTACCAAATAGTCTGAATGGAATTTTTTTATCATTTTCCAAATGAAGTACTATATGATTTTTCCAACCAAAATACAAAGGGAATGTTTTTTAAATTATATAGAATGAGTGGATTTTTACACTGTAATTATGGATTAGTCTGTAAAATATTTATTTAAATATTTATATGTTTATTTTTAATGATTTTTTTCATTATACGTTTGTAGATTTTAAAAAAATGTGATTTAAAAATGAATAGGCTATTTTAACCAAGAAGTATTCCATTTGATCTTTCAAAAAAATTTACCATCTATGATGTGATCCTTTGATGTTACATATTTTTTAATAGCGATAAAGACAAAAGATCATTATTCTAGTTTTTGTTGGTTTATGTTTATGGTAAGAAATGAAATTTTTATGATACCTATTTCATTTCCTTAGGTTATTCTATGATTAAAAGTTTATGAAACCCATTTCATTTCATGGGTTATAATATGATGAATTATTTAATACCCTATAGAACACATACATATGTTTTTAATTATTTTATCTATGGGACAAATATATACCTTTAATATATTGGGTTGAAATTGATATATCATGAGATAGAATTGAATGGAATGGGTAATGATCCAAGTTCAATAAGGGCCACTATCTGTTATGATAGTCATGGATGTAAACCCTGAATACTATGTTGGATTGATGAGTGAACCCATAAATCTAATGTATAATTTGAAAATTTCATTTAATAATTTGTAAATTATCTTCTATTATTATGTATATTCATTAATTCAATGTATTAATATAATTTCATTCAGTCATGGATCATGTTACTTTATGATTCATGTCATAAGAACTAGAATGATATATTCCTTCAATAAAGAGTATGATATTTAATATGTAGGGTATAATTTTTAAATGTTATGTTCATGATCATATGACCTTATTCTCCTATTATGATTATGTAATAATTCTTATCTCCCATGTTTAACCTTATTGACTATATGAGCTAACCATATTCTTATGTTTTATTTCACAAGGTTATGATGAAATGTTTTTTGTTGGTTATGTATAAAAAGGGTACTAAATGTGAAGAGATTTTTAGATATAATATATATTTTTATATTCCAATTTATATTACAATTATTTTTAGGATTTTTTCTTTTTTATCTAAAACTTTAAACAAAATAGATCCTTCAATATGAAAGAGATCCAATAAATCCTTGGAAATTTTTTTAAAAATAAATTATGTTTGAAATTGGGTCATGTTTAAAGATATCAAATTTTTTATCATAAGATCCCAAAGTGTAGGTCTCAAGCTGTTATTGTTTGAATTAATGGTTGGTACGGATAACAGTATAGATTAGGTTGTTTTAAGGTGTGGTAATTTGAAGAGTTATTAATACCACCATGGGTTTATAATAATATAGTTAATAAAGTTATTATATATAATTTGAGGTTAAATCACTTCTTTACTGTTGGATATATTAATGTTATATTTGGGGGGTCTCTAAATTTCCTTGTAATGTTATATGGATTATAGTTTTAGATAATTCACAACTCTTTTTCTAGGTGAAAACTCATCACATCCGGAAATGATGTGATGTTTTAACCCACAAGCAAAGGGAGAAAATGGTGAACTTCTTACCACTTTCCTATGTTATATCGTTATTATTATGAAATTATTTTTATTTATTTAACATATCTGATAGATTACATTGTAATTGGAAATTGAATTTGTGTTAATTGCATAATGTTATTTTGGAATATGTTTAATATTTTGGGAACCCTATATGAATATGGTAAATTGAATATTATGAAATTTTATTTTAATATTAAATATTGGAATTTATTTCAGATGAATATATGTTTTTATTTTGGATTTATGGTGATTTATGTTATTAATGGAAATGATTAGTATATCAGGGATATTAAATGTTTTTGGCGTGTACATTTGGGGAGGTAAATAATAAATTTATATTGGAAGATGATGTGATCATATTATTTTAATATTTTGATTTCAATCTTTGTCTAGAATATTTTTAGGATTCTTAAGGATATTTATTTATCGAATGGTATAAGTTGAACATTGGGTATTACTGTAAAATTTGGGATATTAAATAATTTTCTATCACATTGGGGATTATTATTAATTGGAAATCAACTTATCATGTGATAACCATTTCAGTTTATGTTAATAAATAAATGTAGTAGGAATAGATTTGTATTCTATTTTGGGTTATGAGATCCATCAGAAGTTGGATTTAGTGCTTTAGACATACAAAATCATCTTAAATACTCACCATTTAGAGGAAAAGATGAGATTGTTCTTAAAATTTATTAAAGGATAGAATTATTCTTTTCTAGTTCATATATTTCTACTCATTCAAAATTGAGGTAGTGAATTAATCCCATAACTGTAATAAAATGATCTTTAAAAAAATATCATTCGTTTAATTTCCTTACTAAGAAAACAATGGCCTTCAAAGTAATAAGAAATTTATAGTTTTGTGTTGGCTAAATTTCTTCTGACTGATTTCTCTATAAATGTATATTACTAATTGGAATTATTTTTTTCTTTCACATTCATATTTTTACTTCCCACCAATTTTATAATTTTTTGTAATCCTAGTATGTGTTATCCCAGATTACCTTCATGAATCCCTTTTTAAAGATATAGTTTTATTAACCATTTTTATGATGTGGGTTTCTAAAAGGAAATTTCAAATGATAAACATTTTATTTCTAGAAACCAAATTATATTTTTAGGATTTAATTTATTAATTAGGGGGGATTTAATATCCCAGGATTAATAATATAAAATCTATAAATTACAAGATAATTAATACTGAGATTAAATGAACAATGAAATATTATTATTAAAATTTGACCATTAAATATTATACATTAAATCCGTGGTTATAAATAAGAATAATAAACATATTTAATATATCATGGTAATAATAAATTTTAATTTATCAATTAAGCTCTTATAATTAATCACTTTATTTTTAGTAAGTTCATTTAATTATTAAAATATTAATTTTCATTAAAAATTAATTTAAGTTTTCTTGAAAAAATAATATATTTAATTTAAAAAACTATATTTCAAAAAATGAAATTAGTTTGGTAATTCAGTATTTTAAAAATTCATTAGGATGATTTTATGATAATTTTATGAAGATATTGATTTTCCAACAAACTGTAAAAATACTGATATTTACTAAAAAATAGAATTTTTTAAATACTTTAAATGGTAGAATTATGTTTTGGATTACTTTTAAATTTTAATTAATATATTATTTTAAAAAAATATAATTATGGTTTTTCCAAATTTATTTAATAATTGAATTTAGCATAAAAAAAAATTTATTTTTAAAAGTGAATTTTTATGAAAAAGAATTTCATCACATTTTCTCTATTAAATTTTTAATTAAATTATGAAACTTATATAGTTTGAATTTTGAAAAGTGGATTCCATATTTGGAATTAATAGCTCCAAATTTAGTAAATAAGTCCCTTTTATTTTAGGAAAATATGAATATTAGCCTTAATATTATTTATTACTACAGTAAAGGACATATGTAGTAATTTATGTTTTAAATAAAAGAACTATTAAATGACCCAAAAGTTACCTAAATAGATTTAGATGAGTAAATATCTACCATAATAATATAAGGGTAGAATTCATGACATTTTGGCTCCAGCAAGACTAAATTATGACCTTTATAGTATTTTATTTAAAAAAATGTAAAACATGTCACACTATTATTTTTAATATGGTATAATTAAATGGATATGTTAAAAAAATATTATTTAAATATAAAACAATTGCCTCCATAATTATTTTTTTTAAAATTTATCCTAGAAATAATTTCCAGAAATTAATGAACAACACCGATATAGTAATTCTTTAATAAATGGATAAATAAAATATATTATATTAAAAATATTTAAATAAATATAATTTGAGTTGCATAATAAATTAATTTTTTTATTAATGTTACATTTCATTTTTATAATAATTTTATTAAAAAAATTCAATATATTTTCATGGCATTTTTAAATCCAATGTAACAAGAAATTATAAAAATCGACATTATCGATATTTTATAGTAAATAATATTTTATTAAATAATATAAAATTGCTAAAAATATTAAAATTTGAAAATTAATTATGATAATTATTACAATATAAACCATATTCCCTTAGTGATACATTTTTCATTTTATATTAAATATATCTCCCCTCAAAGGGTAAATGTCCATGTTTCCATGGTAAGAGTGGAAGGGGTTAAATAAAGGTTACAAAAAAGATAAGTCTATAGATTTAGTATAAAAGATTAATTTTTATTTTACGTGTGGATTTATATTAATAATAATGTTATATAATAAAAAACTCAATTTTATGGTTTATTAGTTGATAATTAATTTATATAATTTTATAATTTCGAGAAAATTACAGAGTTCCCCATATCTTATAAAAGGGAACATCTTCTTCTAATTACATCACACATTAAAACTCATTTGGTTTTGAAAATAGCTGAATAAATTCTTTAACATAATCCCTAATAATATTATATAGGACTTTATTTAGGAATAATACCAAATTAATATGTCATAAGGTGTTAACTGATGGAGTTTTCCAAAGAAGAGGCAATGTTTTTATCTACATGTTTTAGTTTTTATATTAATTACCCATAAATATAGCCTTAATAATCCCTGATAAAATAATAATTATATTATATCCATACAATGAGATGTTTTTAATTTTTTTTTCATGAAATATATCCATCTCATATTACATCAAATTGGAAATGAAATCATCATTCTTATGTACGGAAGTCTAGGATCTCATGAACTAATGTAATTCTTCTTCCATCACTGACTATTAAGAAATTTTATAATGATGGAGTTGATATTTTTATATGATACTCATAAAATATTTATAATTACTAAACCATAATATATTATTTACTTTCTTACCATTCTAGGCACTATAAATTATAACGTCATATATATGTCTGTGTGGAATACCACCCTTACGAAGCGATGAGATTATGTTTTCATAATGAAATCCCATGTATGATAGATATAATTATATTTAAATAAGTAATATGAAATATTTTATATTACTATAAATTTTTAATGGTTAATTAACATTTCCTCTCTTTCTATAATGACTGTTGAAATATGGAAATGTTACTCATGCGTACGTACGACCTATCATCTCTTTGATAACAATGTTGTTCATTTTTCATAAAAATATTAAATGAATGGATTTAGAACATTATTTTATTTATAAAAATAATAAATATGTCCATATTATTATTCTGGATTTTCTGTAATAAGGATGTATTTTACCGCAGTCAACCTATCAAAGCTTTTTTGGATGACGTATCAAATATCACTATAACTTCTGTCATTAAAATAAATGATTAAGTAATTTTTATAACATTTTAATAAGTGAGTTGAATTTAATAAAAATATTTCATAATTTTCTTTAGATAAAAAATAATAAAACTTATTTTATAACTTTGTAAGATAAATAGTGTACGTGACAAGTGAGACTAAAGGTAAGGGTGTCTTATCTCACATTTAACTCTATGATACATATTCCATATTCATCAATTATTTCCATTATATGGTGTATATACTACCCTTTTTATATATTATCTCTTTCATATAATTTTATTCATAAAATTTATAGTTTCATTGGAATCTAGATTACTCATGGGGATTATGATTAAAAATATATCAATGTGGTCAGGGTTTATTTCTCAATCTCATCATATTTTAGGATTGTTTGTGTTTAAGTATCCACTTGAGTATATTTCTATTACATGCATGTGCTTTCTAAAAATGTATTGAATTTTTTTACTATTCTTATACTGTTTTAAAAATAATATTTTCTGATGTTTAATTTTTACAAAAGTGATTCAAATGAATCTCTTTTTCATTTTCCAATTGAGGTACTTTGTGACTTTTGTAACCCAAATATACAAGGAATGTAATTATAAATATTATGTTGTTTGTGTATTTTCATTCCATCATGATTCATCAATACATTGAGGATTTTTTATAAGTATAAAAGTTTATTTTCAATGTAAATTTTTTCCTTTATATGTGCTCTGATTTTAAAAAAAGTTATTTCAAAATGGGATGATTATTTTTCTCAATAATTTTTCTAAGGGATATTTCAAAAAAATCTTCCATATATAAAGAAATATCTGATTTTATTTATGATTTCATGGGGATATTAACTCACTATAGAATCCTTATTATTTTTTTGGAGGTTTATGTGTTTCATAAAATGATTCAATGGTTATAAAACAAATTTCATTTCAATGGGTTTTTCTATGATGAAATGATTATGAAACAAATTTTTATTTAATGATTATGATATTATGAATGATTTATGATATTATGTAACATAGATGTATGGTTATATATATTTTATTAGTGTGACCTATATCTCTGTCCAATTCATTGGGTAATTATTGGTATCTCATTATATAAACTATAATGGAACGGGGAGTGAAACTAGTTCAGTAAGGGAAATTATGCACTAGTATAATATTCTGTGTGAACCATGTATACTATGATGACTTTGGGAGTGAACCTATTTCAATATGATATTCTTTGAAAACCAAAGAAATTATTTTCTATTCTTATGTGTATGCTACAACAGTATGTATGATTCAAATATTATTCTATCATGGATCATGTTTCTTTATGATTCCTAACGTATCACCATTTAATATTCATTCCTTGAATTAATGTTATAATTTTTTATATGAACTGTATAATTTTCAAATTTTATGTTCATTTTTCCTTAATAATCATATTATTCGTATTTAATCATTGATATCTCCCTTATTAGCCCTATTGAGCATCTAAGATCAGTAGTTTCTTATGATTTATTTCCACAGGTTATGATGAAGGGATTTAAGTAGGCTATATCTAAAAAGGATGTTATAAATAAATAATTATTGGGAAATGATATAGATTTTTATGTAAAAAATGTTTAATTTTATTTAATATGAGAATGTTATTTCTGGATATCTAAAACTCTAAACCTAAAATCCCTTTCATTATGCACATGATGTAATATTTTAATTGATTATTTAGATTATGGATGTTTTAACATTGGTCACATTTATCGATATGGAATAATGAATTTTTATTTTTATTTTTTTGAAAGGGAACTGTGAGTCTTGGTCACATTCGATTTCAATAATGGTTATTCAATAATGAATAATAATAATCTAAATACATACTAAATAATAATTTTTTTTTCATTTTTAGAATATTTTTTTATAATAATAAAAATATTTAAAAAATAATGAACGAAATAGAAGATTGAAATGCCATTTGACTCCGTGGCAATATATTTCTTGAGAGAATTCAAATGGTTCCTTAAGAGGGTTTCTATAGAAGGCCATTCTAATCACCCTTATTTTAGTTAGATGTAGTTGAGTCATCTATGCTTGGACCTCATCATGTTCAATAGACCAATTATCATGTTCTATTGATTAAGAAGTAGAAAGATACTTCATAGTATCATCATAAATCATACATTGATTTCCATAGACAACCTCCAGAGTTTGAGGTTTGGGATCTAGTTTTCTTACATGTTTCACAACGATCGGGACACTGGAGAATCAAGAGGTAGGGTGAGGTTTAACCGTGGTATGTTGTTACAACAGAGATTCTAGGGAGAGTCGTACTAGTAGCTTATCAGTCTTAGTTACCAAGGATGTATCAGGCCATGAAAGAAACCTTAATTATTTCTCACCTATGACATTATCATTTAGACCCATCTCATACCTTCCAGCCTGAGGAGGTTGAGATATAGACATATACATCCTTTGGGGAGATCCTATACATATTTTGGATCATAGCACGAAGTATCTTCAAGTAAGATCTATTCCTTTATTATGGGTGATATTGAAGAATGGTTATGTAAAAGATGATACCTAGGATCCAGAGGATAATATATGATCACAGTGACCAGAGATATTTTTAGACATTGTTGACCACCCTTGGGAATGAAATTTGGGGACAAATTTAATAGATTGGGATTTTTAAAGAACACAATAATTATTTGAGGTATTAATTCTATTTGATGTTATGGAGGTATCGGGAGTGCACAAGGCTAGTTCATAGAATGAAACCCATGTTTGGGGTAAAATGGTCTGGCACACGGTTAGTGAAAACGTGCGAGTTGTGCCGCATGACTATGTGTCCCGGTATACAAGTTTGAAAGTGTGTTTTAGCATGTGTATTTCATGGTTAGTGAAACCATGTTGGTATACCACGAACAATTCCCATCCCTTTAGATAAACAGTCATGATTGGTGCGTAGTTTTTCAAATCATGCCCCTAATCAATGTGACCAATTTATTTTGGGAATGATTTCCATTTTACCCATGAAATTTTATTAATCCTTAAAAAAATTTCACTCTCCCTCTCATACAACAACCTCAAAATTTGGAATCTCTTCTTGGTCCCTAATCTATGAATTTCTACCAAGCCTCCAAATGGTATGATATTATAGTGTTATCTATCTCATGAGATCCTCATCGATAAGATATCAATTCCATTTTAGCCATTATTAATTTTTCAAGATATGAGATGCACTATTTAGCTGTCAGATAATATTCCATATTATGAGGTTCTTTATCCATTCAATGATTTAATCCTCATATGAGAGAAATTATGAGCTGATATTGGACAATTTATCAACTAAGGAACCAAAATATGTATTCTAGTTCATTTTTCTAAAATGTGATGTATTTATATATGTCGTTGTTCCACAATACCAATTTACAACCATTGAATTAAATGAATTTTAATCATTGAATATAATAGTTAGTCATGGACTATTCAATTAAGGTGATCATAAATGCATGTTATAGGTTTTTGACCATAAATAAGAAACACCTGTTTGGTGTGTTGGTTATGTAAATGGTCAACCATGGGTGGACTTCAATCACGGATACCTTTGAGGTGTTCCCTACCATACCATAGGTTTTTAATAGATAAATTGAATTTTAAATAAATTGATGAATTATTATGTGAGTTGAATTGTGAATTGAATAAATATATTAATTCGAATTTTTTATTCAAATTGTTAAGGAATTTATGGGTGACCAAAAACCTAGAATATCTCCTTATATTTCTTGTTTAATAATGAATTTCTATTTATATTGAAATTATCATTTGAGTTAAATAGATTCTAAGCCATGAAATTGGTTTTTTGGCATGATAATCTTCTTATAATGAATTTACCATGTGAATAGTTTGATTCCAAGAAATATAATCTTGAATAATACCTTGAGACACATTTTGAGGAGATTTATAGGTGATATATTTTTGGATTTTACCATGGAATATTAAATGAAAATGAATATATGAAATTGAATTGGATAAAAAATTGTAATCATTGGGAGACACATGTATTGAAATGGGAATCCCATGGATTGAATCTATAGGAATCATCATTTCTAATGCTTTAGTGGTATGTGGAATCCCTAAGGGATTTCCAAGGATGGAATATAAGGATTAACTATTATATTCTCAGAAATACCATGATTCATATTAGAATGACATGGAAGGACTCCAAGGTTGTTGATTATATCACCATCTGTGATGCATATGCTCCATTAGTGAATTACAATGTATGGAGTCATTTATCAGGGATGTTATACTACACCTAGAGCGATATTGGGGTTCTTGTGGATCACCATGGATAGGATGGTATGGTGTAGTTTTAAATTACATATGGATTGAGAATTGGATTTTAAATTAGGAATCCCAAGGATAGGATCCAGTTATAAATTGGACAATGAATGAAATGGTTTATATAATGTTTCTACCACGCCAAATCACATAATTGGATTTTTTCTTTGTATTGGTCTTTATGGATGGCCCACTTATTGATTTTTGATCATCTTATCAAGGGGGATATTGGGATATGAACTAGGTCGATAAGAATATTATTCAATTAATAATGAATGTTTAATTAATAATGATTATAAATGTCATTTTATTGATTACTAAATCTGAGACTTACCTTCTTAAATGAAATTTTTTATAAATGAGAACCTAGACTTATTGGTTGTTTACATTCAATGAATTTCATTACTTGTAATATTTTTCCTACACATTATATATATATATATTTATTGATTGGATGGAATAATTTTTAGGAGGTTTATTACAAGGATTTTATCTCAAAACATTATGGGTCACTTTTTGGTACCCAAACAGATTATACGATTACATGTATGGATATGGGAAAAAACTATACTATATTTTCTTGATTGGTGATTAAGAGTAGGGGTGCGTGGGACCGAACTAAGGCTCACAATGATAGATGTGACTATTTTTTCCTTGTTTTACATTTGATACATGTGATTTATTGTACATCTCTAAATTTTTTTGTCTATTTAATTATACATAATATATGAATCATAATCATCATTGTATATGATCTTCCTTTTAGTATTCTTCTCTACTCATACTATTATCTATTTTCTTTATGATTTACTTCTTCTTATACTTATCTGTTATTGATATTACACTATGCTATGCTCTAGTGAGGAGGGAATAGTCTCCCCACAAAAAAACTAGGACCTCATTAAAAGTCAGAATCCTTTAGTGTTTGTAGAGATGTTCTTTTGGCCACATAGCCAATTAATCTTAAGACACTGTTGTGTGGAATCTGGGTCTAGAATGTTATAGTTGTAATGATAATTGAGCCTATCATAGTAATAGAAGACTAAAAGAGGTATTTAACAAATTAGAGTTATGGAATTTTTCCACTATGATGGTCTTGGTAGTGAGACTTTACTATAATGGAAATAATTTTATTTTATTATGTGTATGCCAAATATTCCTTGTCTTATGATCTTGTGGATCAAATTATTCAATTCCATAAGGATTCATGTCATATGAGCTACCAATAATTTTTACATGACTCATTATTATGATATTTTATATGAAGGGTATGGTTTTAAAATGTTTTGATCTTCTTCCCAAACTATTATGTTAATGATATTATTATATATCTCCCATGTTTACCTTTACTATGCATCAGATATTGTACTTTAATACAATTATTTTCCCCATGAGATGATGATATTTATTACGTACGATATTTATACAAAGGGTTGTAATTATGAATAACACATTGGGAGATGATATAGCTCGCTTATGGACCAGTGTTTATGTTTCAATGATTCCAATGGAACAGAACTACTACAGTACTTAGTTGTGAATTTATGAAATTTGATAAATATCAATAAATGATGATTTAATATCTATGTATGAAAATACATGGTCATTATATAATTATCCCCTCTCTATAAACCATAAAAAAATAGTAAAATAAAATCATACTGTCTAATAATAAATTGTAACTCCATGTATAGTTTGACTGAAATGACTCTATGTACGAGGGTATTACGTGACCTAAGGAACACCTCCCATCAATATACTATTTTTTAATTGTAATAAGTGTTGGTGAACAAATCATGGGGGGAATATACCCTCATTATCATAAAAAACAAAAATAATATCCATAAAATGAAATATCATCAGAGGGAAAGAATAAAAAATTATATTGGAACTAAAGACAAAATAACATAGAAATGCTATAATAAAGTTACATGTATGTCATATAACCACATATATATATATATATATCAAATATGACTATATTGAATGATCATATATAGTACATGAATGAAACTGAAATAATAAAAATGAAGACACAACCATTATCCTTAGAACCACAATGAACTTGTCCCCAAACCCCTGCTAAACTCAACTAGTCCAACCACATATTCTTGGTATATCACCCAAACCTATACCTTAATGATAATATATACACACATACCAATGTTCCTCTATAGGGTGTACGAATAAAATTCAATAGTTAACCACAAATAGTTCCCCTAAAAAATATAAAATATGAGAATGTATGTACTGAATGAAAACAAAGTTGAAAACATCATATATGAGGTATCTCTCATACATTGGCTACTAAAGAATCCACCTTGAAGATCATATCCAACCTACCAAAGATATTGAGAGAATGGGATGAGTACTTCCATGGTATAGTAAAAATATGAGAATGAATGTGTTATCACATATTATAAATCCCAACTATGGTGAATGATGTATCACCATTATAATCTCAAGGGTGAATGGGGAATCTTCTACTGAATGGTGTGTCACTATATTAATAAAATGGGTGAATGTGGTATCACATGGTAACCATTATATCACCACAATACAATAATGCTAAATGATTTATCACTATAATTGTCATAAGGGGGATGATACAACACCAATACACTATTCAGGGTGAATGATATATTTTTGATTGAAGACTATGATAAATGACATATCATAAAAATCAATATCTAGGTTGAATGGTATGTCATTGTGATCATAAATGAAGGCTATAGAGGTAAAAATAAAAAAAAATATAAATGGTGGATGATATACAAACATTAAATATACTTGGGTGGACTCTAAGCCCTCACACTCATTATCATGGGAAGATAATTTACCACCAAATCAAATAATAATGGGGGATGAAATACCACCATATTCCTCATCATGGGTGGAAAATATAAAACCATACTAATACAAAGATATATTATATACCATTGTATATCATAAGAATAAGATATCCCCATGGGTGAATGATATATCACCTTGGGAGAATGATATACCAATATATAAAAAACATAAGGTTAAAAATATATCACCCTACTCAATAAAATGGGGAATTAAATATCCCCATATAATCTATAATGTTAATAATACATGTCCATAACATTTCCCGAGGTGAATGATACATTAGTGGCATCACTATCCATGAAGGTTGATATGCAACTAATATACAAACTAAGGAGAACCATATATCTCTAAAAAATTGTTAATGTTGAAAAGTATTTCACAAAATAATTTGATCACTACTGAATTATTTACCACATTTTAAATATAATACATGTGAAGAAGTTGTCACTATATAAATAGACAAATTCATTATATCAACATAACTATAGTGAAATAAATTTCACACTAAAAATAAGTCCAACAGAACCCCAAATAACAAAATAAGATACCCACACCAAATATATGTACAACTAGAATACATTCATAAAGCCAATAATTCCTCAAAAGAACATAAGTATTTATACTATCATCCATCTCAAATGATCTATGTTATAAGGTAACACATAATACACATGTCCAATTTCCATGGATAGTTCAATTATTAGAATCAGCATTATATGAGTCCTCATCGTTATGGAGAACTCATGGTTTCAATACATGGATCTTGAACTGATGTTAGGAATATGTACACCCTCAGAGTTTTATTCCAAAAGTTCCTCACCACTTACCAATATGGTGGATTTAGAGCCCATGTGTCACCCATATGTTTTAATGGACAACTTTATACCTTGAGAATCCTGATTCATCACTCAAGATATAATGCAACTCGTGTTTGGTAATACTCTAGTTCATCCTCTTACATATATATTAATATAACTTATATGTCTAATCTCATAATATTTCATACTCTCACCCAAATCCATAAATTTTAGTGAGAATCAGATACAAATTATAGACCTTACCAGGTCATTAAATATATTTCTTCATGATGGACCCCCTAATGTTTCCAACTCCACTTTTATTAGGCCTCCCACTTAGGTGACATATCCATTGATGAATATGTAATAACATATAACACTTAATTACTTTATAAGAGAATAATAAAACTCACTTTCCCCACATCACAAAAAGGAACTCACCTAATGATCCATCAGTAGTTTCTTATACACACATAACCATACTATTCATCCACATAATATATGCACACACATATAAAGAGGTAATACTAGGATAACCTAAAATTAAGATGGAGTTACACCTTTATAAACTAATTCCTGAATAATCATCCATCCAATATTTACTTCGATCATTGATCTATTCAATGAGTTTTGAGTAACCTCTTGTTAAAAAAACCTCAAAAAATGGAATCTATAAAATAATAAAAAGCTATAATGAATCAACCTAGACATACCTGAAACATCACCCAATTTTGACCGCAACTAGAATTTAAGGGAATTTCAAATCCCCACATGGAGTAAACTAGATTATGAGTCATAAAAATTAAAACTTTGGAATAGTTTCATTTTAGATAAAATAATACACAAATAACATAAGATTACAAATATTTCGACCTAACCAATAAAATCAGTGGTCACACAGGCAGACAAAGTTAAAATAATTAATATCATAAAGTAACTGAATAAGTAATAATGAATAGACATCCACAAAAACATATAACTAAAATAAATATATGTATGAATTATATATAAAGAAAAACCTTCAAAAATGGATGATATAAAATATGAAAATAAAATAAAAATGACACATAACATGAGTAGATCCATACTCACCACTAGTGATCCTCTATCACTGATCACATCCCACTATCCAACTATGGACCAACCCAATAGCTCATGAATAGAATAGAACTGGGAACATAAAACAGAAAAATAATTACTGTACACTGATGTGCACCAATGTATACATAGGGTGTCATAAACAATTTCCATGTATGATCTAAATAAAGAGACTCTATCAATCCATTCTTAATACTTATTATATAGATATTTTTAAAAATAATATATATAATTTTGTTTTAACAAACATTATAATTCAAGTCCAATAACATTCCACTTAATCCTTTATCAAAAAACAACCATTTTTATAAACTAATGATGATAAAAATTTAAATGATGTATATCAAATAAATGAAAAGATTCATGAAAACCATATAAAATAATCCAAATTCTGATTTATCCATCAATCCGAATATTTCTTGAAATCATAATTTTTATAAACACCCTCACTATTTTTTTCACTTAAAACCCATTTAAGAAATATCCAAAATATTTCCAAGTTAAAACAAGCCTTTATAAACCAGTTTGATTATTTTTTTTAAAATTGATCTATAATTCACACGATATGATAAACAATTCTAACAACCACCCATAATATCGAGGAATCAGAATAAAAAACAAATAATATAATAATGGTTTGTTGTAATCAAATGAACTAGGGGAGTTCATGAGGGACAAGTGATAAAATCCGTTAAAGGTTATCAATAATGAATTTAGAATAATGGGAAATTTCATAATAATCAAGTATCTTGATCCTAAAGTAGATATACAGAACTTATAATAGATCCAAAGAACCTATCCATCTAGAAATAGTCCTACATAACTAACCAGGATACACTGCGATTTTAGATATCAACAACCATGAACCCTTTTAAAATGAATGGGACCTTGGAAACCATCATGTTTGCTCACTTGGTTTAACTGATAACATTACCATATCATGCACTTAATATCTACTAGTTATTGGACCTATCTATATCCTTATCTAGTCTTATAGGTCTATTATTAAAATTAAACTAATGGAGGTGTGTAATAATTGAATAATATATCATTACATAAAATCTATTTCTGTCATTTTAAATCAATGAACATATAACCTACTACACCATAACATTAAAAATACATTTAACCATCATAAATAAGAATTAAATAAAGAAACATCAAATATATATAAACCCCCATGTGTTTACAAGACACCAAGAGCATAATAACAATAGAGAGCTCAATGTGGGTCAGAAATATTTTTTAGAAATAAACTATTTAGAAGTGCCATATGGGATTTCAAAATGAAGCTTGGGATGAAAATCCATTTCACAAACATTGAAATATATATTTTAAAACATTTCATGAAGATGATTTATCAAGCCATATATGAATACTCATGGGAAACTTATAAAAAAATAATTTTATCAATGAGGATTCCCTTCTGAATATAAAATTGTGCCATATTTTGTAACATAATATTACATAATTCACACCTACCATATAATAAATACAAATTATTTTTTAATATTAACATAAAAAATACATTTATATAATATATATTGACAAAATAATTGAAATTATTATAATGGAAAAAATGGAAAAACTATGTAAAAAATAGAAAAATCTCTACCGACTTGATCCACCATAATAATGGAACTGATCAACAACACAATATAAATAAATAGGAAAATTTATAATTCAATATGAATCTTGGAAATGAAAAAAATAAAAAAAACATTGGGGAAAATTAGATGTGAATTAAGAATGAATAAAGTAAGAGTTATTTATAGAATGTTGATAACACATATAACTATTATAAATATGATAGTTAGAATTGAAATCTACCCATTTGAATTTTAATATAACCCTTGGAATAATAATATGTCAATTAGGAACAGTATGGTGAGACTTAGAATAGTAAACACACCTATCGAAATTTAAAATAATTTTAGGTATCATATAAATGTTAATATGTAATATTAATATTACGATACAATTATATTTTTAAATGATAATATTAGTGTTTTTATTTTTGAAAAGCATATATGTTTTTTATATTATAATAAATTTAATGATTTAAATGATTGATTAATTTAATTAAATGGATTTGTAAATTAAAATTATTATTTATTATAATTATAATATAATTTAATGATATAACTTCTAATTTTCGAGAGGGATAGAAAAGTGAATATAATATTAAAACTAGTATTTTCTAAATAAATAATGAATTAGGTATTTAATGAATATAATTAAATTATAAGAAAACAAATATTAATGGAATATGTTATGAATTAGGTATTTAATGAATATAATTTCCTTACCTAGTCAATTAAATGAAATTGGAGAACAATTTTGGAACATAAGGTAAGTGATCTCTCTAAACCACTATTTTTCATCGAGTCATGGAATTTTTCCATATAATAACATTATAATCTATTTGAACATATGAAATTATTATAAATTCATTATATATTACTATTACATATATAGGTTTCTCATTCCACATTATTTTATTGGGTAATGCATTACTAAAATTCCTTTCACAAATGAACTATATAAAATCAAATCGGATTAAGGGGAACTTTTCAGTCCGTTTTACATTCTATGTGATGTAAATTTAAATTATTTATTAATATTAATGATTTTTTAAAATATAGGAATATTTTTTATATAATAATTTTGGTTTTCCTCTGATTGTCAGAGAATATTCCATACATAATCTTTCTCCAAAAGACATTAACCGATTTCTTCAAACACCATCTTGAAAGTTCATTTTTTACTCAAATCACTACCGTTTCTCATGAAAATTTTCTCAAATGATCAAAATATTATGAGAATTAATCTTATGTAATCAGATAAGGACATGGATGATATTTAACTCATTATTATATTTTGGATCTTTATGAAATATAATTTTATTATGATATCAGACATGATTATACAGAACATTTCTTACCAAGGGTAATTATAATGTTTAGTTCTTCTGATAGATTTCCATTTATGGAAAACATGATCATGTAAATGTTATGATGGGTGCACTCAAATAGTTCTCTAATTCATTGGGTAAAATTGATGTATCATATTAAGTTATGTATGGGTTGATGGAGAAATGCTAATTCAATATGGCACTCTATGCACCATGTGATGTTTTCTAGGTAGTTTTTATTGTCTAAGGATTATGTAATCTTACATATTGCATTAAATTGAAATGTTTCCATTATCATATTATTAAATTCTTTTATTGTATTCCCTCATATTATTATTCAAATGTTATCAATTTTGTTATATAATGTTATTCCTTCTGACAAATATATAATTTTTCATTATCATGTTAATTCACTGACTAAATTTTTTAGCTCACCCATTTTATCATTATATTCCCAAGGATATCCTATTAAGTTATTGTAACTTAAATACATTTTTTAATTCATAATGTATTTTTAAATAAATATTTTTTATTTTAATTTCATGTTGTTATTTTTATGTACATAGTCCATCAAAGACACTGCCCTTTTCGATCCTTTGTCTTTATTTAATGGATATTTATGACCAATTTAATAATAATATTTTTAAATAGAATGGGTCAATATAGTTGGAATACATAAAAAATTGAGATATTTTTTGGGACTATGAATTGAATAATTTAGTGAGAACCCTTCAGAAAAGTCTATGTATTAGAGAATTTCTAGAAATGATGGTGAATTATAGAGTGATTTGGTTTCTAATTAATTACATTAATTTATAGATAATACAAGTGGATATGGATTTTTCATAATATTACCTTGGGGTAATAACCCCAAAAATGGTATATTTCGTATTAAGTAGATAGTATCATAGTGCATGATAGAGTGGACATGATACACACTTTCTATGACACACCTAGGTTGTATGATTTTAGAATTTGAAAAACATTTTACAACCCCTAAAAAAGGAGGTGAATTTATTTTTATGTTAGAAAACATAATAGGAAACATTACGACGGATAACATAGATTGAAACCCAGAGACTCAAGAGTTAATATTTACATGTCATTTATAAATTACTACTTCTATGTTTATTATTTCCCATTTTTAATAATATTTAGTTTTAGTATTCTCATATTTTGATATTTAACATAATTGATTAAAGTAGGAGGAACCCTGAAAATTACCAACATTATTGGGAATTTGATTATTGACCTAATGAGTTAGTTAGGCTTATGGGATCAGAAGCCAATAAATCCATGGAAGTACATTCTCTGATAACTCATGTTTTGAATAATATCATTAATAATATTTAAATTCCTACTTAATATATAAAAGATATTGTTGTAGTTGAGGCCATTATGGGAGAAATTACTCCTATATTTAGTGTATTTATTTATCCCCTAATTTTGGAATAATGTATTAACTCAATTAAAAATATATTATCAATCTTGTAATTATAGAATCAATAGAAGGTTTTGATTTTTTTTATCATGAAGAGGGGGAAGGTGATTAGTGGATGATAACATGATGTACATTGTGAAAATGGATTGTAGGGAATAAGATGGATTCAGTTAAAATATTTATCGGTAAATATTTTTTCTAAACCCATCATCACAAAATGGGGAGGGAGTTCTATAGACAGAAAAAAGGATAAGGAGTCCAAAAGTGCATATGAGGAAAGCATCACAATGTTTTCATAGTATACCTCCAAATTTTTCACCATCATTGAATGTAAGTTGGAACACATCATCATTGTGTTAAATATGAGTTTATGAAATTATTTGGTGATTTGAGTCATTGATAATTTCGAAGTGATTTGAAATTATTCTCCTAATGTTGAGATGGATATTGTTGAATGTTAGTGGTCTCATGGTTATATAGATTAAAATAATTACATGGAGTTTATTTCATGTGAATCTATGGATAAATTGCATGGTTGAAAGAAATCCCAACTTCCCATATACCAAAAGTGAGGGAAGAATAATACTGGAAACAATATAAAGGAAACCAAGATGTTTTTATGGTGAGTAAAATAGGGGAACCAGTCTAATCAATGCCGATGATAGATAAGGAAATCCACTAATGTGATTGAAAAAATAATATTTGTATCGATAATAAACCATCAATACAATGTTTCAATTATAAGGAACTAAAAAATTATGTGAACTAATTTCCTAGGACATGGGTTGTCTGAGACAATCAATGAAAATATCATCCAAGGGCCATAGTGTGAGTAATGAAATATGCTATCACGACTATTGAGGTTGATCCTGACAATAACGAGGTGACAAGTATGCTAATTATTCATTGAATAATATAAAACATAATTTTTTTATTCCGGTTCTTCCCATTCATTAATATATTTTTTGTTTTGGAGAATTATTATAGAGCCACCATAAAATATTTATTTTGAGTTATCATTGAGAAAAAATAGAAAAATTATTTCATCCCAACATTATAAGTCCAACCCATCCAATGATTAATTATTTGACAGCCCAAAAAATAATTTCATACTTCCTTTATATGAATGTAATGCTATATTTTTCATGGACTATTTGTCCTTATATCAAAACAACATCAATTATCAGTAGAGGGAGATCACTCTTCACATATTGAGTCAGCTAATGATTCTATAAAAGTGTAAGGAATATGATGAATGTTCTTTGGAATCTTATTTTCATGAGTGGTAATAATTTACTTCTAAGATATAATATCTAAATCAAATGATTTAGAATAATGATAAAATAATTCTTGAAGATAATCCCATTGTGAGGGATTATACAAATGTCTACCCTGAAGTGTTTCCTTCTGAATGAGAGGTCACTTTATTAATAAAAAATGTACTTAGATCATTTACCCTATCTATGACTCCATATAGAATGGATACCATTGTGTTGGAATAATTGAAGAAGATGATACAAGATAATATAAAAATTTATTTATATGTATGAGTGTTTTACAATTGGGTTTTCATATCCTATTAATCAATAATACGGTTAGTTCAATACAAAATATAATTAATTATCATGAACTCAAATAAATATTGATAAAGTCCAAGTATCAAATTCCATCTATATAAGATATTTTCGATCAAATTATTGAGGACTAGTATTTTTCAAAAGTAGTGATTTGGTTAATATATCAACAATTAAAATTGAATAATTATGGTATTCCCAAGACTACCATCTGAATAAGGTATTGACACTTGTATTTTATTGTTTTTCTCATCAAAGTTAATAATACTCGAAAAACATTTAAGGACTTAATAAATATTGTCTATACAGATTACCTCAATGAATTTGTGGAAGCCTTGGAAGATGATATTTATATATACTAAAACATCAAGTAGGAACATTTAATCACTCAACAAAATACGTTGAAAAAGGAGAGGATATCTGAAGAGTATAATAAATTTGATTTATATATGGAGGAAGAATTATTAATGGGTATTTTTATCACTAATAAAGAGAAATACATGGATCCTTCAATGATAATGGAAGTTAAGGAGTTTCCTAAACCATCATCCATAGAAAATATGCGTTGTTTCATTCAACTATATGGGTATTACCAATGATTTTTGGGAAGATTATCATGATTGTTAAACACAAAAATCAAGTTGACTCAAAAGGGATTAGGGACTTTTTATATTGATGAGTTAAAGATATCATTAATGAATTGAAAAAAGTCTTATATCAGTACCATGTCTCACACCAACCGTAATTGGGAAAATTTTCATGGTATGCATCTTGAAATAATATAAGTTCCTAGTATTTGTATTGATTCAAAATGACAAAGTGATAACCAACACATCAAGGTGGTTGATAGTATATGTGAATAACCTACTAACATTTGTTTTGGAGTTCACTGTAATGATCATACCATTGATTATTAAGTGGAACTATCTTTATAGGGAGAAGTGTTGAATAAATATAGATGATAACATACTCATGTATATATTCACACATAAGGATATTAATATATCATAGTAAATAATGCTAATGATGATCAATGACTATAAATTATTAATCCACTCTGATACATGAAATATAAAATTCTATGATTATTCATGTAGAATACATATGAAAAACGAATCAATGATGATAATTTAGAATTATTTGATCCTATCATACATGAAAACGATGGACATTGGGATCATAAATGAAGTAACATCATCATTCCATTAATAAATTTTCAACCAATAATTTATTATTCTTAGGATAAATTATAATACACGAGATGTCTTGTAATAAATAGGTAGAAGCTGTAAGAAAAAAGAAATCCCTAAAGATCTCAAATGATGAATAATGTGTTATAGGAATTGGTTGATGACTCTATTTACCATAGAATACGAAGATAAAAAAGGAACTGTTGAAAAATACAAATAACTAAACCTTATATATCTACTAACGGGGAAAGAATATGTATCAAGATCTTTGAGATAAATATTGGTGAAAAAATACAATTATCTATACAATATACATCAAAATGATTTCTATGTCAGTAGGTGAAGGTTTAATAGAAAAAGTACAAGGGGATTATGTAACCATGGTCCACACATATATAGAAATGGGAAAAATCACCACGTAATTTTTCATTAGAATTCTTATAAAATTAATGGGATATAATGATATATGTGTCCCAGTGTATCATCATATAAAAGTTAAATAATTTCAATACAATTTTTGAAAACTTCTCACAAAATGTACTTTTAATGATATACATTTGAGAACTGGTGTGGCTGCATAGAACAACACTATAAATTGTATTTAGATGAGATCCAAGATTAAACTATATGTTATAGAAATATCTATAAACTTATTTAAACACTAAATTGAAATTAATTAGAGCATATAACCCCCAAAACAGATTTAAATATGTGTAGACTATCCACACACTTCATGACATGTTTAGTGCATGCCTGATGGGCTTCAATGGATGATGGGATTAATATATTCCTCTCATCGAGTTATCATGAAATTATACTCAAACATCAAAATAGATCCATATTAATCACTTTATAGTAAGAGATGTAGAACATATTTATTCCAGGATGATGTTCCATAATAAAAGATGATAGGTCCAAAATGGAGATATAAATTGTTGAAATGGTCAAGACCATTCCATAGAACATCAGGGATGATCAAAGCTGATATAAGAGATTTGATGAAAATCATTAATAAGATACGATGTTTGAGGTTAAAGATAAATATCCCATCCATACATCTACAAGGAAAAGATTCATGATATTTGGGAATAAGGGAAATATAAGTCCTAGGTACATCAACCTGTTGATATTATTGATCTCATAGGATTTGTGACCTGTCAACTAGCATTCCCACCAACCCTTTGTCTAGTTAAATCCATATTCTAGGTATCCCTCTTGAGGAATTTCATACCAGATCAATTATATAAATGAAATTTATAGGTTTTATAATAGTAAAATGATATCTATAACAAGGAGAAGTTAATGATGATCTTAGACAATAGATATAAGGTTCTAGGCCACAAGATAACTCACCTAGTAAAATTACTATGGGAAAACCATTAGTACTAAGAGGTGACATGGGTACCACATGAAGTAATGAAGCATAAGTACCCTCAACCTATTTCACCATAGTGTGTAAAATGATATTTTGAGGGTGAAATTTATTAAAGGAGGAATAATGCAATGACCCATGAAATTATTAATGGAATTATACTTTTGAATATATAATTATGAAATTATTAGTGTTATAATATGATATAACTCACATTAACCACAAGAAAGAACAAATACATATTATTATATTTATTTAAAAATTAAATTTATGGAATAAATATGTCCATAATAATTAGGATTATTATAATGGGGACAAAATAGGAAAAATGATTAAAATAATTAGAAAATTTATATCAACCAAATCCCCTAGAATTATTAACTTTTTAAACAACTCAATAGAAATATTGTAGAATTTTATTAATTTTATTAGATTTTCTAAAATTAATAAATATGTATAACTTTGATAGAAAATATAAGTTAATAAAGATTGAATTAAATATAAGGCATTTCAACAAAGTAGTTATTCCATACAACCACTACAAATCTGATTGTTTTAATAGTCATCTGACCCCTAAGAATAATATACAAATTTTTAGAATGTTAACCACACTTTTAAATATGTAAAATAATAAATAGGTTTATTATAAATTGAGAAAATAACATATTAATATCATCATACAAGTAAATAATTTTTTTGAATGATATGGTAAGTGTTTATAATATTGTAAAACATAAATTTATTTTTTTATAAAAAACATTTTAATTTAATATAAAGATTATTTTCATAAATTGTGTTTGAAAATTAACATGAATATATATTATAATTATAATATGCTTTTGTTATAGAAAAATTAATTTTCCCAATCGTCCAAAATTTGATCATAATATTAAAGTTATTTTTTTAAAAAAAATGAGAATTATATTTTAAAATTAAATTTCTCATATTTAGAACAATAGTTTAATAAACTAGATTTATCTTTTGGAATATAATAATCAAAAAACATTATGTGGATCTATTTATTTTTCTATAGTATTTGAAATTTTGTGAAACAGAGAAATAATAAAAAATAAAATATTTTACATTTTATGAAAAATACATTATTTTTTGAGTCATTGATGTTATAAGAAACCATTAGTTAAATTAGAAATTAAAAATTTACTATATATGGTCAATGTATTCATCATTTTTTTAGTCTCAGTAAAAAAATAAATACTATAGTATTCAAAAACAACCCCCTCATCCCATTATAAATACAACTCATCTCCACCCCTTCTCTTTACTACTTCTATTCCATTAAGATTTCTCGATTTATTTTCAATTGCCTTAAAAATAAACTCCAAGATGTCCTGGTGAAATTGGTATCATATGAATACCATTACAATGATACTAAATTGGTATCCTAAAAATAGTGACCCAAAGGGAGAGGTAAACTGAAAACTATCTTTTGTTTACTTTTATTCTTCTTCTATGACAACATTATGTTTTACATAAACATAGAAATATTAATATATGTATCTTAAATATACTAATAGTTTATTATCATGGAGTAATATCCACCTTCTACCCTCCTTTTTTAATTCTAAAACAATATGTTTTTTATAGTATTCTTTGTTTATTTCATTCCTAAAAACCACATATTTATTTTCTACAATTCCTTCAATATAGGTCATAAAATTATTATTATAGTTATATAAGATGATAATAAATATATTTTAACTTAATTAATTTTAAATAATGAATATATAGACATAATATTGAATAAAAAATAATCTAGGATGGTTGGTAAAACTGCCAAAAGAAACCGACCATATAACATTGGATTCACTAAATGAATAAACCTTATGGAAAAAATTCTATATTTGGGGAAATTTAAATCTATTTATATAAATGAATAACATTCCATTTCACTTTTGGGGTTTTTATATTATTTTTCGAGAACAACAATAATTATCAATAATTGATCCGTCCTTGGAGCAATGAAATAAATGCCCTTTGAACAACAAAATTAAACATTATATTTCATTGAAATTGTTATAAATGATCGTAAAAAATTATAGTAAATAAAATATAAATTTAAAAGGTTTTGAATTAATTAGTTAATGGATATAATTTGATTATAAATGATTTTATCTTCAAATGAAGAATGATTCTAGATCGTGTGCCAAGGGATCTTTCTAAACCACCCTTTTTCATTGAGTTATAAACATTCTCTCTCTAGAAAACTTTTTATATCTATTTAATGTTATGTAATGATTATAAATTCAATAAATATTTATATTATATGTATTCAAATATTATTATCCTTTAATTTTATGGGTTAATACACACCTAAAGTTCATTTATCAAATGAATTTATTAAACTCAAACCAAATTAAGGGGAACTGTTCTATCCCATAATAATTTTATGTAATGTACTATTAAATTATTTGCTAATATTAATTATTTTTTTATGAAAATTAATATATATTTTCTTTCCATTTTAGTTTAACTATGTTTACAAATAAATTTCTATACCTATTCTTTCTCTAAATGTCAGTAACTAATTACTTAAAACACTATTTTGAACATTCATTTCTATAACCATGTTTCTACCCTATCTAATTATCATTTTTCACAAATAAAGGACATATTTTGAGACTTATTTTTTTAACCATACATGAAAATAAAAAATATTTAATTTAGTCTTCTATTTGGAATTTTATAAAATCTCATATGATTATGATATGAAGAAACATTATGAAACCCAATTTTTTATGGGAAATGATTTTTTTTATTCATTGTAATTTATTCCATTTTATAAAAAACATAAAATTATAATTGATATGATATGTGTGAATAGAGAGATACCCAATTCATCTCATAAATTTTTTATCTCAGGAGATGATATGTATTTGATTTGGGAGTATGACTAATCCATGATGGGTATTTTTATACTATGTGATGTTGTATTGATAGTTAATCATGAAATATACTTCAATCATGTTATATGTGACTTCCACATTCCTATGATTCCATGAATTTATGATTCTATGTATTTTATGCCATTTTCATATATGATTCGTTGCAAACCTTTTCTTTTGTGATATAATTATATTCCTTAAGACTCATTAGTAATGATTCTTGGTAATTTCTATTCCCTTACTAGGCCTTTTAGCGCATACATTATGTCAATGTATTCCACATGTTATCCTATACAGGTTTAGGACCACAAAGGGGTTATAGTTCTTAGTATTTATTTTCAAATTAATGTATTTTTTTAGTTTCAAGATGAGATTTTTTATACCTAGTCATCTCAAATCACTTCATCATTTGTTCCATAGTTTTTATTTTTTGGATATTTATGTCAAAAATTATGTAATAATTTTTTTAATTGGAATGGATCGATATAAAATCCAACCAATTTCAACAATTACCTCTAAAGTCAAAAAAATCATTTAATAAATTATATTGGTACCATGAACCATTTTTAATTTCAAAATCATCAATCCCATCATTATCACAATTTCTTAATTCAACACCGAGGCCTAAGGGTCTCAAAAAAATTTAAAATGTGGTACAACCACATCCATTTTCCAAAAAACCATTAAGAATTCACATATAAATTTATTAAAATGGAAAAAATTGAAGAAATTATTTTAAATCATTTACATTACATTACGAATCCACTAATTTATTTTTGTGAACACTTGGAAAGAAAGGAATATCCATTCCATGTCTTTAAATCACATGAAATCCATTTAAAACCCCAAAGGAATATGGAATATTAATATATATCCTTAATGAATAATTTCTAAAAATTTAATAAATTTTTAACATGTATTAGAGAGGAATTCCAATTAAACACCTATCTTATTTCAATTATCACCCTTATGAAAAAATTCTTTTTCATCGTCAAACATAGAAATATATATATAGAATGCCTGAAAACCCCCTAATCATCTAAAGACCTATCATTAGAATAGAAAAACCCAAATCTGAACCTGAATAATGTTCATGGTTTTTAGATGAGTGGAAAATGAAAGGAGAGGGAAAGAGAATAATATATGATAATTAAAGCGGAATAATAAATGGATTACCTATCTAAAATCCAATAACAAAGAGACCCAAATAAAATAATGAAAAGGGATAAATCCACCACCATAATAAATACCCTAGTTTAACAAATAATGATGATTTTAAAGGGAGTAAAAACAAAAAAATTGGTGGTGAAAATCATTATTTATATATTTAAATGAAATATGGGAATAACACACAGTTTGGACGAATGGTTTATGAAACATTTCTCCAACAATGTGGGATTCACTATATGGACTAGGTAAACCTGCATGGTTTGTCCCTATGGTTCATAAAGAGTGTGATAAAAATCAAAAACCACTCTCTTAAAAACTATTGAACTTTTCACGGTCAGTCACATGTTTTGTATAGTCATGTATAAGCCACACAATAATTCGATTATGATCCAAGATAATTGTAATGTTTCTGTTGGGATTCACGTAGTTTTGCAGAAACCATCAACTACCTATGTATATGAACTATAAAATAAACAATAAATAATGAAAATACTCCCAGTGAAGAGCAGAGGAATGGTTTCTGTGAAACCATTCATAAAAATCATGCACATGAAGAAAATATATTTATTCTAAATGCTTTAAGATACAAAATTTTCGGATCATAATGTATCCCCATTAAGATTAAAAAATAGAAAATATAACATAAATTTGATATAGAAATATCAAAATTATCCACATCATGGATATTTCGTCCTCTATAAAGTCCTTGCTAAAATAAATATAATAAATAAAGTGGAAAGTTCCTCATATTCTTCACTAAAATTATATGGTTCTATCACAACTCAAAAGATCCGAAGACCAAAAAACATTTATCATTTTCTATTTTCCAAAAGGAACACTAAATTACTCAACAAACATCACTAATCTCAAGTATAAATCATCCCCAAACATTTAACGAAAAATTATAATTTGAGGGAGGTCAAACGTAGGACTCCCCATATATTTTAATTAATCTATAATGAAGAATACACAATGACTATCATATGAATATTTAATACATGAAAACATTGATTCCAAAAATCTATAAAGAAAATATTTAGATTCCACCAAACAAAGACAACAAGAAAACCAACTCATATTCAAAAAGGAATCACCATCCAAGAAATATATGAAAGACCCCAAAGCCTTGGGACATCCAAAATGAAAATATATATTCATTGAAATGACCAAATATCGGTGCATCTAAAACATGTGTTGAACACAATTACTGATGACATGCCTTAATCAATGGAATGATATAGGATTTAACCTTTGGATACACAACCAATTAGAAGAGTTGAAGTATGACCTAATATATGGGTCTCCCTCTCCTGATAAAACCAATAACATCTTAATGAAATGATCTTATTTATATCATAAACTATTATAATTCCTATCCAATTCATATAAATAACACATCCAATGATATCCCACACACAAATAAATGAACAAAAAACAACACATAACTCTTACTACATATCATGCGTCACTAAATGAAGTTATACAAGGAAAAAATAATAATGATGTAGAAGCATATTAAAAAACAATTTATCAGCTAAGAGAAATCAAAAAGGGGTTCCCAAAGAATTTAACCAAAAAAATCCACCTCAATTCCCCAGTTCTCCAAACTCATTGAAAAAAACACAAAATAGAACATCTTCAAAATCTAATGTGATCAAAACTCATGAAATAACCTTACTGGAAAAGAATGGATCAAAATGACTATTCCCTTAAGGACAAGAATAAAAATAGTCCATGTGGTGTAGACCAAATACATACTTATGAATGTTATGAGAGTCATAAATTATATAAAATGGAACATGAAATAAAATTGGTTAAATTTTCCAAGTCTCACGATGTATTTTCAACTAAAAACTAGGCAAAAAATCCATAAACACAGAGCAATCAAGTAAAAAACGTGAAAATCCCTATTCATTAGAAAAATGATCACTTTCATGAAATAATTAAAACTCATTTTAAAGAAAATTATCTTAAAATAACCCTTCCTTTTGAATACATTCATATTGTTTTTGAAAACCCAACAACATATAGAAATTTTAAAATAGTCAACCTGATTTTGAAATCCTACAAATTTCAATTTAAAATACCAAATCTGATTGAGCTTCATAAATATCATCATTATGTCAAAAAAATACTTGTTGATCCTCTCTACATTTCTTAACACACAGTCACACTAAATTTTTTTGAAACCACTAAACATTAACCATCTACCATCTTTTAAAATAAAAACATTTTCTAGAATTGGTTACAAAATTAACCAATTTAAAACAAATCAAACTTGAAACATTTGAAAATTCCAATAACCATTTTATAAATAAGCATAAAAGATTAATTTTGAAGACAAAATGGTTTAAAAAATCAAAAACCATTCTATAAAAAAATCACATGTGGGTCTGTTTAGAGAAAAAATAAATTTCCTATAAAATGATCCTTTTCCCACGCTAAAAAAAATTCCCAAAAATTAAAAATGTAGGTACATAAAATATTTCAACAAAAATTTAATTTACATCATAAATATATTGTTAGGAATCTATTGGTTTGTTCCCTAATCACTAAGAATTACTCAATATTAATCTTAAATACTATCTAAATAAGCTGATGAATCATTCTTAACTCATCAATATAGTTGATAAACTATAGGCCAACCAAGAAATAAATCATTAGATGTCTCCAAAATAAATCATTTTGTCACAACCTAGTTTACTAGGATATTCAACCCAACCTCACCCCATTGATTTCATTTATATTTTCACTCCAAACTCAATTTATACTCTTAAGGTAATTCTAAATATTTTAATTAGAATATAAATGTCTCAATAATAGTAAAATAGAAATTCCATAATTCGAATTTAAATCTCTCAACTAATTGAAACTGAGGTGTCATTATGAAGGGTTGTGATCAATGTCCCACAAATGACCAGCCTCCCAAGTCCTGTTGACAACCATAATAAAAGAATATCACGAAACACTGAAATTTTAAGAGAGTGACTCAAACAAAAGTGTCCATATTGAGAAATCTAGTCTATAATACCATTTGTAATGGACCATACTAGGATTAAACAACACATAACCCGAATTAAATTTCCACGAGACCCAATGAGTTTTTTTATCCTCCCAAGAAGAAAAAAAGTTATTGGGTATCTAGAATTCACACATGGAAATATATTTCTACTTCATAAAATAAAAAAATAACAATATAAGATTTCTAAAATTATGACATGACCTATTACAAAAGTTTACATCTATACATATAAATTAAATATGATCATGACAGTAATGAAACCAAATTTATAATAATAAATAACATCCCCCCAAATAATACATGTAAAATAAATACATTCTTAATGAAGATATTGATAAAAATACCATGCTTAAGGAATGATATAACATTGTAAAAGAACATAAAAAGTATTTAAAACCTAAAAATATCCAACATCACCACTAGTGACCCCTATCAGTCATCATATCCTACTAAAATATATTATACCAATTCAAATGATCGTGAACATTAAATAACCAGTCACATTAAATTGAATAACAATAACTATATACATACACATGAACCAATGCATATAAAGGGTGTGAGAAAAATGTACCCAATATGATCTCACTAAGGAGTCTATGTTAAGATTATCATAATAAATTTCATAAATTTATAGTTTGAATATAATATATAAATAATTTTTCTATATATTTTATAATTCTAACACAATAACACGACAATTATACTATTATGAAACAACCATACATTTTATAAAATACAAATGAAAAAAAGTTAATTTAATCTTTTCAAATAGTGAAAGGAGAGGCTTCAAAACTATGGAAAATAATCCACATTCCCATTCAGCACTTTACAAAACATTTCGTGGAATATTTAGTTTTCTTATATAACCTCACTGGAAACCATATCTTAAAACCCATTTTTTAAATAACTAAAAAAAATTAGTTTAAAAAAAACCCATTACAAAAAGAATTATGAGAAAAAACATTTGAATGAAAATGATAATACACATACATTGTTACAAAATCATAATTATAACCCACAATATTGAGAAAAAACAAACAATAGTGTTGTGTCTTCAAATGAACAAGGGGAGTACAAGTGAGCAAAGAGATTATGTCTAATTAATTATTACGATATGGACCTATGCATCATGTGTAATTTACTATGAACCATGTATGTAGATCCTAAAATATCAATGAGGAATATAATCTAAATTTAAAAATTTATCTATGTCGAGTTAGAAATATAAAACTAACAGGGGTCAATCACAATTAGGGAGCTCAATAACATCCTTGAGGCCAATAAAATATCTGGGACTATAGAAACTATCCTGTGAGGTCACATGGCCTGATAAAGAACATTACCCTAGTTATTTCTCAATCATTAGTAAGTATTACAATCATATAGATCCCTTCATAGTCTTATAGGAATCCCATGAAAGGTAAATAAATTTACGCGTGTAATAATGTTGTAATTTATCATTATGTAAATACAATTTCAGGTATCTGAAATTAAACCATATCTCACCTCTTACACCCTCACCTGAAATAAGCCCCTAAAACTTCTTGAATAAGAACTCAATAATGAAACATCAATATAAAACATCCCCCATTGGTTATTTATAGACTTGGAGGGTGAAAAAATATGATCAATGAATACTCACACATACGTATTTTGAAAATAGACTCTTTGAATGTAAAAACTAAGCATTCAAAAAGAATCTTGCATTACTAGGAAATTTCATACCATTTGATATATCATTTAAAAAATTTCTTGAAAGAAATATATCAAATAATAATTCAACATTTTTGGAAACCCAATAATTTCAAAAATTTCCATTCGAAACCAATACACATTTAGGAAAGAAAACATTCGTGTCCATAAACCATTTTTTTCAAAAAATAAATCCCATCGTTAATATAATGTACCCAAATAAAACCAAGACATAACAACCTAAAAAAATTAAATGTGGTCCAATTCCTTCATTTAACCAAAATATAAATTTAGAACATCACATATCACTTTCTTAAATTGGAACCGACATTATAAATTCATTGAAAACATTTACATTCATTTAAGATTCCACTCATGTATTTTTATAACCTCTTAGAATGTAACATAAGTCCATGGAATGTGTTTAAATTATTTTAAATCCATTTAAAACCCCATTAGAGTATAAAATATTCATATAATTCCACAATAAATAATTTATAACTGTAAAATAATATATAACATGTATTATAATGGGAATTACAATGTTTCACCTACATTAATTTAAGGGGACCCTTCCAAAACATGTTACATTCACTATAAAATAAAAAACTATAGAAGGAGATGTCCATAAAAACCCTTATAAATCTAAAACCATATCCTTTAAACCTTACAAACTTAAATCATATTCCAAAGAATGTTTTAGGATCATAGATTTGATGAAAATCAAAGGGGAGTGAAATAGAAGAAATCAGGGGTTGAAAATACAATGAACAGAGGTATTACCCATATGAAATACAAGAATATAGACACCCAAATTAAATTAGTATATAGGGGAAATATACCCTAAGTACACCCCCAGTACACATGGGAATGAAGAGAGAAAAGGGTACGATAAAACAAAAAATCTTTATGGTGGTAAAATTGTAGATTCACTGTTTAAAGAAAATATTGAAACAATTGATGTTTTGTATGCATGGTTTAGAATGTAATTTTCCAACCACATGAGATCCACTAGATGTAAAAGGTGCACTGAAACGGTTTGGATAAATGGTTTATAAATCATGTGAAAAAAGCATTTTATAAACTACATCGATTTATATGGTTATTCACACTATTGTAAAAAACTGGATGTAATCCACAGGATAACACTTGAAATCTCCCAGATACTGACACATTTTACCCTAGTATTCGTACTTTTGTGACCAATCCATATACTACCGATGAATAAAAAACATGTATTGAACAAAAATAACAAAAAATACTCCCAATTTTGTATATACACATGGTTTGTACCAAACCATCAATGAAAACCATCCAAATGAGTAAAATTTCCAAATTCATCATATTTTGAAACGAATCTCCCTTGTATCCTAAATTAAGATACACCAAGGTGAAATTGAAACGCCCCAACCCTAGCTACCCAGATTCGGCGCATTACTTCGTAACATTGGCATGATCACAAAGGATCAAGTCTTGAAAGGACGATTAGTTTAGTAGCATTGGAAACAATAGATACACTCATAAGTCTTACATTACATCATAAAGTAAAAAAATACAATAACAAAGTCTTCATAGTCCACACTCATATCTTCTTCTGACTATCCCTGTAGGTCATTCATAAAATACTTCTTCACATCCTGGAAAATATTAAAACATTGAAAGGGGTGAGCTCAGATGCTCAGTAAGGATAACAATATTGCGGAAGCTTTCATATATAAAAATTAACATTTAAGGCAATGTATAACTAATACAAAAGCCTTTTTAAACATGAACATCAGCATAATATGGCAAAAATAAAATTACATAATTCCATTTAATTACTCACATGGATATTCTACTAGTTGAATAATCACATGCAATATCAATAACCACTTTCATAATGATGGAATGCATAATGACAGACTATCATAACCACGTAGCCAAGGCCTCGTGCCAAGACTACAAATAATATTTTGTCAAGGCCTCGTGCCAAGACACTAGTTTGTCTCATTAGACCTACCAATGCATCGAGGAGCTATAGCGGGCTCCACCCGTCACTTATTAAGTCCAACGCATTCCTCATATGAACAGGTTTAAACATATCATAAACCATAACATAATTGTATCACCTAAAACATGCATAAAGGAAACATAACATTTCCACACTTCAATAAAAAGATATCAATACAACACATTGATATAATAAAAACTTTATCAAAACCATTTTCAATACCAAAATAAAGGAAAATTAAAATTTTTATTTATTTTTCATTTAAAAAAAGTTATGGCTTGTAGAGGAAGCCGAAACTCAAATAATGGTCACGGCGGCATAGAAGTCATTGTCGCCGTATACGTACGGTAAGGAAAACATTCCTTTTTTCATTTAGTAAAATGCTTCATATAAAAAAGATTCCTTTTGAATAAACGTAAAAGTCAAAGGGGTTTATACACCGTATAAAATAAAGTTGTGTACGAAACAAAATATGCCTCAATTAAAGGAATATTGAGACGAAGTCCTTACCAAGATCATTTTTTTAAAATAAAATATATCTATTATGTGTATTCTCTATAAGTACACATAAATAAAGTAAAAATACAATATATGACATAATAATATCATGACATAATTTGAAAGTAGGAGATTAACCCAAAGAATAGAAATTGGGTTAAGAAGTTCCCTTACCTCGTGTCCGACTTGACTCAATCATTCTTTAACCTCCTGAATAATCAAATATAGTTAATTTATATTTTCTTAAGAACCTTTTTCATGTTAATTATTCCTTTTATATCACTTATTACTATGTTATGAACATTATGTAATTATTTGAGTTTATAACGGTCATTTTGTCGATCTTTGGTACTTGAATCAAAAATAAACATCTTATAATTACAAGTTGTTCATGTGGAGAAATATCCATTATATCCAGAATTATTTTCATTATGTAGATATCATATATATCATATATATCCAGTATATACATGAAATTATAATATTAAATAACATTTAGAGGTATGAAATGAAATGCACCTTTCATGGAGACGGTAAGCCGTACGTACACATGAATGCTACTTTCATTTATATTTCATATTTAATGGAATGAAATTATAATTATATAAAGGTATACTATAATTAAATTATAATATAATGTATAATACCATTTACTCCATCCTTTATACATCCCACATATGGCATTAATGATTCAAATCACTTTGAGGGGGCGGTAGTCCGCACTTCCTAAAATGAAATTATCGTGTTTACCCATAATGTAAATCATAAAGTATGCCATAAATGAGAAATACAGTAGCATAAGGAAAACATAAAAATAATATATATATCATATATGAAAATAATGTCATCAAAATGGCCACAATTAGAGGTGTTAAAAGAATATTGAACAATCATCATTTCGTGAGGTAGTATTTCGCCACCCACACAAACAGTATGTTCTATAACCATTATACGAATGTGTGTGTAAGTTTAAACCAAATAATTATCATAAAAAATACTAGTAAATTTTATATACTTTTTTTGTTACAAAATAAAGGAATAAAAAGAATTTAAGGTGTTGGAGAAGAAAAATAAAACAAAACAACATTAGAGAAGACATTACCTTAAAATCGGGTAACACTTTTTTATTTGAGCCAAAGGCTTCCTTTGGAAGAATTCTGACCAATGTGAGGATTCTAGGAGTAAGAGAGGAATGTGGAGAGAGTATTTGGGCAGAGGATGGCCGAGCCAAATGGCTTGGAAGGTGTGAATAAGGTGGTAGTGGTGGGGGCCTTTTATAAGAGGAGAGGAGGAGCACTCTTGGAACTCATGAAATGTTACATTATTATGATTTGATTTTTGGATTCTAAAGGTCCCGAAATGATATATTTCGAGGATACGGTGATAAGGGTTAGAAATATACTCATACAATAGGTTTTTTACAAGTTTATGCCTTTGATTTTACATTATCCTTTAATTTTATTTAAATCGTTATTTAATAAGGTAATCGCTGCATCATCATTGTGTCATAAATAATTTAATTATTTAATGTCTAAAAATAAAAAAATATATCATGATTTAGGCAATATTTTTAGATTTCTAATTAATATTTATAGTCAAATATATGACTTGTATAACCCCATTTAAAAATTGTTTTGGTAAAATAACTCATGTTTGTGACATTTTTATTATAACATTATATAAAAAGTTTTTATGTCATTTTCATACCAAAGTGGCTCCATGGGGTCCCCAAGTTGACCCATGTATTTTCTTGGTCGGCCCTGACACATAACATAGGGGTAGGACAAGTGTAAAGGTATTTTCATATTTTTATAATATCATTTTTACCTTACATTTCACTAATTACCTTTAATCGTGATTAATTAAACTTAAAAGTTACTATTCACCAAAAATTATTTTAATCCCATGGAACCACATTTTACATCCTAATGAAAACCATGTATGTCGAATTTTTGAAAATCAAATCACAAAAGTGGTAATGTTTCATTTAAAAAAAAAATCAGTTTTTTAACTACCACTTATTGGTTTTACTATTAATCAAAAATTGAAGTTTTTCAGAACAATGCCAAAATTTCACCCTAAGCTATAATTGATATTCTGAATTCAAAAATGATGTATATTTTACAAAATTACAAACATATAAGTTGCATTAATTAATTTTATAACAAATTCCTACTGTCACAACAAATAGCGTGTTTTTAAGAAACAATATATATCAAAAGATTGACAATTGTTTATGTCCAATTTCAAAGTAAAATTAATTCTAATGACCACCATTAGATAAAATGGTAAAAATCTATTCTAATTATACTTTAAAACCACTCAATAGTATAATTTATCAGTATAAATTATTTTGATTAAAAAAGTTGTTTTTAAGTATTTTTCACTATTCATAAAAAATTGGATGTTCTCAGAAAAATACCAAAAATTTAACATAGGATAATTTCGATATTCCAAATCCATAAATGAAGTCAATTTTGAAATATAAAATATATATAATTTCAAAAAGTGGGTATTACTATTCATAATGGCTATTTTGATTGGTCGCGGTGTGTTAGAATCTCGAACATGCATACAATGCAAGCTATTGCATTATTGAAAGAGAAGCGTATTGTGGAATCTCGGGGTGTTACATTCTCCCCTACTTCAAAAAATTGCGTCCTCATAATTTGAAAATTTTGTTTGAAAATAAAAGGTTCAAAATAGAAAATACCTTTGTGGAAAACCCACATCAGAAATAAGGTTAATAAAATTTAGCCTTAATAAGAGAGAAATGGAAATAAAAAAGTCACCACCAAATTATGATCTTGATAAGGAGAACATTGGTGGAAATTAGAGACATATAATTGGAGGAAAAACGTAAATATTTGTAGGGAGTGATTGAGGTCATCAATCACAAACAATTGTAAAATTGAGGGCCTCAAAGCCTTCAATCTATGTTGATTTAAAATATTATCGGTTAAACAAGACATAAGTTATGAGGATAACACATTTTATGTTTTAATATCTCTTTAATAAAGTTTAATAATTAATTTATTCATAGAATAAGAGATAGGTATATATATATGTATATATGCTTGACAAGTAGAGCTTCAACCTATAACTAATTTCTACCACAAACTCATCTTTCACTCAAAATGATAATGGAACTCAAAAATATTATATTTATCCTAATCGTACAAGGTTCAAAGTATTAACACATACCATTTATATTAGGAAAACTATTTTGTAATAACCAGGGACTTCCTGTAGGCTAGTGGTAGGTAATAAAGGCCTGTCACACTATATTTGTGGGTTCGATTCCTGCAGCTTTGTCCGACACGATGGGTTATGCCCCACCCTGCAGGTTGTCCTATTCCTAAAAATATAGTATTATAATATTCAAAAAAATAATCTTCATAAATGTTTTAACGATAAACAATACTATTCAATGTTCAAATTAATCCATCCCAACCTTTATAGTTATCCAAAAAACCTCCGTCCAGACTTTCTCTAAAATGTCCTCAAATTCCAAAATCAATTGCAACATTAGATTCCCCAAAAAACGTAAGGTTTATCTTATTGTCACATACTGAAAATATGATTACCTTCATCATATTAAAAACTTAATGAAAACAACATGTACTACTGTACAATCCTTATATATATCACATTATTTTTATAACCAGAATATAATCCTTGGGTCCAAAAGCACCAATACATTAATTATTACACTTCAACTGTAGTAACAGTATAAGATTGGCCTTGATCCCTTGGCCTTTTCTGAGGTATGTTTCCTTGACGCTTAGGACATTCATTTGAATAATGCTCCATTTCCCTACAATTGTAGCATTAAACATTGATAGCCTCTTTCTTTCCCTTGCAATCACGCCCCTGGTGACCTTTTTCCCCACATTTATAACAAACTCCCATTCCTTTTATGCAAGTACCAGGGTGATTCTTCCAACAATTATCACATAATAGAAAATCCTTCTTTCCCTTTTTCCCTTTATCTGTCTCTTGTTCCACCATTCTCTTCTTATCTTTCTTTTCTTTATTGTCATAAGATTTAGAGAATTCCTTTTCTGACTTGATTGCACAGGAGACAATATCTTCGTACGATGAGAAGGATTGTGATACTAAAGCTCTATGGAGAAATGGTTTTAACCCATCAAAGAAATGATCAATCTTACTTCTTGGGTTACGTATAAAATCTGCATCATGTCTCTCTAACCATGTAAAGTTGTCCTCTTACTTTGCGACATTCTCATCCTCCTTTTGTATCAGACTCAGAAATTTCCATTCCATATCTTCTCGATGGTCACGAGGAAAATATTTTTCTAAGAAAATCTATTTGAACTCCCTCCATTCCATATTCGATACATCATCATCTTCCTTTGTGTTTTGAATCAGCGACCACCACTGATCGACATCTCCAGTGAGGTGGTAAACTGCCATGACAACCTTCTCCCTTTCTCTACTTCCCAAGGCATGGAATATTTATTCTAAGGAGTTTATCCATTTCTAAGATACTAATGGATTTGTACCCCCATTAAATTTAGGTGGTTGTTGCCTCATGAAGCAGTCTAACATTGATCCTCCACGTTGCGGATCAGGGCGCTCCATATGAGTAAGGTTATTATTCATAACCTTAGTGAGTTTTCCTAGTATGGTAATAAGTTGACCAGAACCAGTTGTATCTCCAGATCCACAATAATTATCTTGAGCAGGAGGGCAATCCCTACACTGAGTGCGTACATTGATACGGTTTCCATTCCTTCCACTAGGTGCCATTTCTAAACAATGTAATAAACTAGATTAGTTTATGATTCAAAATACATAATTCCATACTTGTAAAATAATTAACATAAATTGAACTATTTATGGATATAATCCATAAACATAAATATGTTTTCCTTGAGGAAGTATATACTCATAACCCTTCATAGTGGTTTGTAATGAAAATGAGAATTATCCAATGTATATCCCTCGGGAGTGTCGTAACCAAGAGTGCAGCAAGTCCCGTTGTCGTGTACCAGTTCCCATTCGAGTCTAGCTCAAACCGGTGTTTTCGGGTTTTACCCCTAGGTACATCTGTGCCAGAGCCGCCTCTACCTGCTCGTATCCAAACAAGGATGTATTTCTTGCAAAACTCACAAAATCTCTACAACAACAAAATTCTAGGAAGTTCTTCTATACTAATCCGCAAATTCTATCTTTGGGATATGGGCTCTAATCAGAGTTTATCTAAATCTAGCTTCCAAGGTTAATACTAAACTGCCTCTGATACCAACTATAACGCCCCAACCCCAGCTACATAGAGTCGGTGCATTACTTCGTAACATTGGAATGATCAAAAAAGGTCATGTCTTGAATGAACGATAAGTTTAGTATCCTTGGAAACACTAGATACATTCATAAGTCTTACATTACATCATAATGAAAAAAACTACAATAACAAATTCTCCATATTCCACACTCATATCTTCTTCTGAATATCCCTGCAGGTCATTCATAAAATACTTCTTCACATCCAGGAAAATATAAAAACATTGAAAGGGGTGAGCTCAGATGCTTAGTAAGGATAACAATATTGCAGAAGCTTTCATAAATAAAAATTAACATTTAAGGCAATGTATAACAAAAACAAAATCCTTTTTAATCTTGAAATTCTGCATAATATGAAAAAATAAAATTAAATAATGCCATTTACTTACTCACATGGATATTCTACTAGTTGAATAATCAAATGCTATATCAATAACCACTTTCATATTCATGGAATGTATAATGTCAGACTATCATAACCACGTAGCCAAGGCCTCGTGCCAAGGCTACAAATATGATTTTGTCAAAGCCTCGTGCCAAGACACAAGTTTGTCTCATGAGACCTACCGATGCATCTAGGAGCTATAGCGGGATCCACCCGTCACTTATTAAGTCCAATGAATTCATCATATGAACATGTTTAAACATATCATAAACCATAACATAATTGTATCAAATAAAACATGCATAAAGGAAACATAACATTTCCATACTTCAATCACAAGATATCAATACAAAACATTGATATAATAAAAACATTATCAAAACCATTTTCAATACCAAAATAAAGTAAAATTAAAACTTTGTATTTATTTTTCATTTAAAAAAATTTATGGCTTTTAGAGGAAGCCGAAACTCAAATAATGGTCATGGAGGCAGAGAAGTCGTTGTCGCCGCATACGTACGTCAAGAAAAACATTCCTTTCTGTCATTTAGTAAAACTCTTCATATAAAAAATATTCCTCTTGAATAAACGTAAAATTCAAAGGGGTTTATACACCGTATAAAATAAAGTTGTGTATAAAACAAAATATGCCTCAATGTAAGGAGATTGAGACAAAGTCCTTACCAAGATCATTTTTTTAAATAAAATAGATCAATTATGTGTATTCACTATAATTACACATAAATAAAGTACAAATACAAGATATGAAATAATAATATCATGACATAATTTGAAAGTAGTAGATTAACCCAAAGACTAAAAATTGGGTTAAGAAGTTCCCTTACCTCGTGTCCGACTTGACTAGATCGTTCTTTAACCTCCTGAATAATAAACTAGAGTTAATTTCTGTTTTCTTAAAAACCTTTTTCATGTTCATTATTCCTTTTATATCACTTATTACCATGTTATGAACAGTATGTAATTATTTATGTTTATAACGGTCATTTTGTCGATCTTTGGTACATTTTTCAAAAATAAACTTCTTATAATTACAAGTAGTTCATGTGGTGAAATATTCATTATATCTAGAATTATTTTCATGATGTAGATACCATATATATCATATATTTCCAGTATATACATGCATTTATAATATTACATAACATTTAGAGGTAAGAAATGAAATGCACCGTTCATGGAGACGGTAAGCCGTACGTACACATGAATGCTACTTTCATTTCTATTTCATATTTAATGGAATGAAATTATAATTATATAAAGGTATACTATAATTACAGTATAATATAATGTATAATACCATTTACTCCATCCTTTATACATCCCAAATATGGCATTAACGATTCAAATCACTTTGAGGGGGCGGTAGTCCGCACTTCCTAAAATGAAATTATCATGTTTACCCATAATGGAAATCATAAAGTATTCCATAAATGAGAAATACAGAAGCATAAGGAAAACATAAACATTATATATATATATCATATATGAAAATATTTTCATCAAAATGGCCACCATTAGAGGTGTTAAAAGAATATTGAACAATCATCGTTTCGTGAGGCAGTATTTTTCCACCCACACAAACAGTATGTTCTTTAACCATTAGACGATGGTGTGTGTAAGTGTAAACCAAATACTTATCATAAAAACATCCTAGTATATTGTATATACTGTTTTTGTTTCAAAATAAAGGAATAGAATGAGTTTAAGGGGTTGGAAAAGCAAAATAAAACATAACAACATTAGAGAAGACATTACCTTAAAATCGGGTAACTCTTTTTGATTTGAGCCAAAGGCTTCCTTGGGAAGAATTATTCCCAAATTGAGGATTCTAGGAGTAATATAGGAAAGTTAAGAGAGTATTCGGGCAGAGTTTGGCCGAGCCAAATGGCTTGGAAGGTGTGAATAAGGTGGTAGTGGTGGGGCCTTTTATAAGAGGAGAGGAGGGGCACTCTTGGAACTCATGAAATGTAACATTATTATGATGTGCTTTTCTAGTTATAAAGGTCCCACAATGATATATTTTGAGGTCAAGGTGATAAGGGTTCTAAATATACACATCCAATAGGTTTTTGACAAGTGTAAGCCTTAGATTTTACATTATCCTTTCATTTTATTTAAATCGTTATTTAATGAGGTAATCACTGCATCATCATTGTGTCATAAATAATTTATTTTATATAATGTCTAAAAATTATAAAAAAAATATCAAGATTTAGGAAATATTTTTATCTTTCAAATGAATATTTATAGTCAAATATATGACTTGTATAACCCCATTTAAAAATTGTTTTAGTAAAACAAATCATGTTTGTGACATTTTTATTTTAACATTAAATAAAACGTTTTTAAGTCATTTTCCTACCAAAGGGGGTCCATGGGGTCCCCATGTTGACCCATGGATTTTCTTGGTCGGAGATGACAAATACAATAGGGGTAGGTCAAGTGTAAAGGTATTTTCATGTTTTTATAATATCATTTTTACCTTAAATTTCACAAAATACCTTTAATCGCTATTAATTAAACATAAAAGTTACTATTCAACAAAAATTATTTTAATCCCATTGAACCACAATTTACATCCTAATGACAACCATGTATGTCGGATTTTTGAAAATCAAATCACAATAGTGGTAATGTTTCATTTAAACAGAATATCAGTTTTTTAACTACCACTTAGTGGTTTCACTATTCAACAAAAATTGATGTTTTTCAGAATAATGCCAAAATTTCACCCTAAGATATAATTGATATTCCAAATTCAAAAATGATTTCTATTTTACAAAATTCCAAACATATAATTTTCATTAATAATTTTTATATCTAATTCCCGCTGTCACAACAAATAGCGTGTTTTTAAGAAACATTATATATCAAAAGAATGACAATTGTTTATGTCCAATTTCAAAGTGAAATTAATTATGATGACCACCATTAGATAAAATGGTAAAAATATATTCTAATTATACTTTAAAACCACTCAATAGTATAATTTATCACTATAAATTATTTTGATTAAAAAAGTTGTTTTTAAGTATTTTTCACTATTCATAAAAATTTGGAAGTTCTCAGAAAAATACCAAAAATTCAACATAGGCTAATTTCGATATTCTGAATCCAAAAATGATGTCCATTTTGAAATAAAAAATATATATAATTTCAAATAGTGGGTATTACTATTCATAATGTCTATTTTGATTGGTCGCGGTGTGTTAGAATCTCGAACTTGCGTACAATGCAAGCTATTGCATTATTGAAAGAGAAGCGTATCATGGAAGCTCGGGTTGTAACAGAAATAATATAGAATATAATACAAACATTTCATGAAAGTGTCAAAAAATAATTTGGCCTACCTTCTAAAAATATAATTTATATTTGGTATCAAACGTCCAACCGATTTCATTTTAAATCAATAAAAAACCTAAATAATTCTTGGTAATGACATATTGAAAGAAATATAGTACATCACCATGGGAATTTTTTCTTCCTGGTCTGTAAGGAATAAATTATATTTTTTCATCATCTAGACTAGGGAGGTGAATCTATGATTTCAAAAAACATAAAACCATTGAAATCTAGTTGATTCCCATTTATAGCTAGTGTGAATAGATCATTATAGTGATGGTATATTTTTTTGAGATTGAACAATAAAAAATATTCTAATATATAACAGTTTTTACCAGGTTTAATAAGCCTTATTATTAGGGATGTAATCCTTAGTGTGGTGAGGTTATAATCCCACTGCATATTTTATAAATTGTTATAAAATATATATGAATTGTGTTGGAATATAATACTAAAGAAAAACTAAATTATATATGATGAGTGAAAAAGGTATACAGTAATAAATTTTTGTTACTCAATTTTCTTTTAAAATTTTATTTCATGTGAAACCTTGTTATTTTATTTAATAACATGGAAAATACATCTTTTATTCACCATAGAATGGGTGGATATTGTGCCTCACATAAGGTGGTATGAAAGAAATTTTTTTTATGTAGAATAGTAGCTAATCATGGTCATTTTATTTGAGGGGATAATACAGTTTCATTAATCAACATTCCTAATTCAATTATTATATTATTGGTATTTCCTTATATTATGAATGTAATATATATATTTTTAATTAAAATGTAAAACTTGACATGTAGAAGTAATTTCATGAAAATGAGGATTTAATAGAAGGAAATTATCCTTAGAGTCATCAGGAGAGGACATTCATTTTTTATATTCACTTAACGATCACACTATATTATATGTGTTAACATATTCCTCTTTTATTATTTTGAATATATATTTTTCTTATTTATATCCTTGTTTACAAAACATTCACCTCCTCGATCAAGGGGGAATGGTTACAAATGAAGAATCAAATTCATGGATAACCTCAATGTGGATTACACTCCCCAAAGATGATCCTCAGATTAACTGAAAGATGATATTTAACATAGACTTAGATTAAAAAATTAGATTAATCCCTCAGTATATTCTATAATTTAGTTAAGAATAATAATGAATATAATATATCAAAGTGAATAATGTGAGAGAGACAGAGAGATAGAAGTGATGGAATGGATGAACAATATAAAAATATGAAATGAAAATTACAAAACAAATAAAAAAAATAAAAAAAAACCAACAAAAAATTATCCATGAATAAGTAGACTAGTTTCATAATGTGGTTTCCTATGTCAAACATCCTAGAACACTATCATATATATAGATATATAATGGGAGGCTTTTAGTCATATATCCATGATTAAAAAGTGGAAAAAATCAATTCAAAAATTATCCTTATTTTCATACTGCATAGTTTAACATCAAAATGACCGTATCAAATATTTCTATAGTTGAATGAAATATTTAGTTTTGATTATTCAGAAACATGTAATTATTTTTTTATTCTGATCATGAATATGAAGGTTATGGAATGAAAATCAATGTCTGTTCCATTTTGAGGAATGTATCCTTCTTTGATTTTCTGGGCCTGTGACCATCATTAATGAATTTAATCCAAAACATGGTCTTGTAAAGAAAATGGTATCATAATATGTGTGTATCTTTTTGTACCAAATATTGAAACTAAAAAATCATATACTCTGATGTGGATATATGTCAGTAGTGTCCAACTAAGAAATCCCATAAACCATCACTATTAAATATAATACCCATGTGTAACCAAATTTGATGCATGAAAATGACTGTATATCTAATATCTACATACAGGAGTTACAAAATAGTTGAGTTCTTTTTCATGGATTATTTTCATACATGTAACACTAGGTGTCCAAATTTATTAATGTGATTTAATAGAATTACCAAACCCATTTAAATTACCTCTATAATTATTTTATAATTTAGAATATAATTCAGATACCAAAAAGTATAATACAGACACAAAAAATTCAATTTTGGATTGATTATAAAAATATCAATGAAAACATATAGAACTAGAAATCATTTTTAATGAATTTTCACAAGTTCACCCAATATATTTCTTCATAATAAATATAATTTAATTATTCAAACATCTCAAATCTATATTCCAGTCACTGGTTCCCAACATCTAGTTGGCCACATGGCCTCAAGTTCTTTTCCCAAAACACTAGAGGCTGTTGACTAGAATTGAGGGCCTACGGTGTGAAAGTTGGAAAAAATATTCCCTCATTGGTGGAGTGTAACCCAAAGGAATGATAATATACAATATTAGAAACAATAAACATCATATAACTGAAATAAATAGTGAAAGACTAATATGTCATATAACCAAGGATTATTCAATACAAAATATGGTGCAACATGTCATATGTTCTAGGAAAAAAGACACATAAGGTACACTGAAGAAACCTACAATATATGTTTCAAAAGAAAAATAGACAATGGAATTGAAGAAGTATCGCAAGACTTAGCTCAGTCCTACGCTATCATGTACTTTAACCTCATCTCAAGTACCTGTAGAAGGGAACATTCCCTTATCGACACCTGCAACAATATAATCAGTTTGGGTCCAAAGAATTACCAAAATAGGGTGGGAGAAATAAAACCAATTAGAAAACTACCAAATATCTATGCCTATATTATTTTGAAGAGGTGTTACATTTAGTGTACAAAAAGGATACTATATAAACTAAGAAGCACTCAAAATTTAAAAAAAATCTTATAAGTCATTTTTTCCATATTCATTTTTAATGTTCAGTTCAACCATAATGTTACATTGAATTATATAAGTCTCAAGTTCCAGCCTAGGCTCATCATTCCCCTATATAAAAAATTCTAAATAGATACCTCAGTAGGATATCTAAAAAAAAGGTGAATACCATATCCTAGCTTGTTCTTTGGATAGGCAGACACATCATATGTCAATCACTTTCAATACTCAACTCAGTATCTTGCTCGCAGGCATAACAAATCCCTGCCCATAGGCATAACCAAATCTTCACCCTCAGTCCTAACAAATCCTCACCCATAATAATATCAAATTCTCCCCCATTAGCAAAACCAATCCTCTCCCATAGGCATAAAAAATCAATCTGGTTCAACCCATGTATATCATCATTTTAGAACAATGAAAAACACATGAAAATTACACTACTACATGGTAAGCATACAATAACTCACATGGGAATCATGCACATCTAGATGCAAGTTAATTAAACTATGGAAAGGGTTAAATAATAATTGGAATATATGGGGGAAAAGGGGCATTAACAAATCCCAAACCCTTTAATAATACCAATAAAAAGTTACAAAAATTTCAATTCCATTATAGTATAATTCATACATAATAACCTAATAATGGAAAATAAGGTATGCCACATAGGTAACCTCCTCAAAAAGGCTGTAAACGGTCATTCCAAGGGAATTCACCCACAGGGTGGACCTTAATCAAACCAACAAGCTCAACCATTCTTAATTTAATTTAATTCATGACCAAGTCATTATTAGGAAACAACAAGGCCCAATTTTGATTCAAGTCTAAACCATAAACACCGGTGAATGACACTATGACACATATAAACATCTCGAAATTGAGAGGAAGGAACAATACCACCTACCTCGTCATATTGTGACTCTCCTCCACCAATGCCATGCTTTGATTTGAACTAAAATTTGGTAGATCTTCAAAACATTTATTCAAAATCATCATTAAATAAGTTCTTTGAGATATTAAATCAACTTGAAAGGCACCAGAGGAATTGAGAGCTCATTGATAATGTTAAAATGCAGCTTATGGAAAAGGAATCGGGGTTCATATGATCAATTAGGAAGAAAAATGGATCTCTGCACAGCTGTTTGCAAACCTGGATGAGCCCCAGTCCATTTTCAAAAAAATTACACTATTGACCAATTTAATAGATTAAAAAATACACAACATGTACTAGAGACTACATGCCATGTACGCACAAATTATGTACCTAATATTACATGGTTGTGTACCAGGATTACATTGTGTGTAGCCTTCTATAAACACAATGTACCTATATGTACATGACATGTAATTCCAAGTCATGTTGTCTAACATGCCTACAACCATCCTCTCGACCACTTTTCCCCCATGTTGTTAACTACAAACTAATAAGAAAATATATATACCTCAAAGGATGAACTGGTTTCATCCAATTATATTAAAAATGTTAAATTTTTGGGATTTAACTAATTACAATACCCAAATAAAGATATCAAAATATTGAATATATCGACCCCCTCCCACACATAAACATTGTACTCTAGGTAATCATCATATACCACGATTAATTAATATTTATCAAGACATAAATGTCTTCAATTTTCAATTTAAACAACAAAATAATTATAATTCCTTATAAATGGCAATCAATTATCCATTTCCCCTATAAAAATTATATTTTGTTCAACTTATTGATTATAATATAAATAATTTGGTGCCGACCTATTAATATTTTTATCTATAGTCACTCAAGGATTTTGGTTTGGAATTTTTCTCCTTCAAAAAAACATACATTATTTCGATAGGTTTGTGTCTGTCCTTTTATCTCCAAATCAATGTTTATTAAAATGTGTTTATTATGTGGAATTTACTTGGGTTTTTTCGGAGGATAATGGTTTGGTAGGATTTGAATATAAATATTTTTGTGTTAGAATGAGGAGACTTAATCTTTATGTGGATTAAAATATATTAAATAATTTAAACTCATGAATGGATCCTCACTCAGTCCCCCTTTTCATATAAATGATCTCTAAACTAATCTTTTTTTAGAAGTACATGCTTTGGAATTTTCTTCACCAATTAGTAGATTAATTATTTCATTCCTTCTTCATGGAATTGATTCATCCAACATTATGATATGGAATTACTTTAAGAATAATATTGTTGAAGAAATGGGAGACACCTTTTGATATTTAGGTAGTGGTGAAATCATATCATGACATTCAAAAATATTCTTAGTCATACTCACATTATTAAAGTAAAATTATCCAACCAAATAGAAATAAATTATGTTCAACGTCTCACAAAAGGGTATACTAGTTTTTTTTTCAAATCAGTAACAATCTTCCTCACCCAAACATGAGATCAATCATATTAATGCAACAAACTACTAGATAAAGTAAGAAATATATTTTTATATTGTAATCTGGAAACCTAACAAGTTATTTAATTGATACTTGGGGATTGATAAGACATTCTTATGTAAGAGAAGGCTTGAAAATATAGTTTAACATTAAAAAATTCTTTCAATTTGGTGCCTCAATCATTATTAACACATTTCACAAAATTTATTAACTTTGATTAATAAGAATGAAAGTTGTAAATTTCATATAATTCTTCATGACTCCAAAGAAAAAGGAAAATAGAAAAAATAGGTCAAAAATGAATGAAAACCTCAATATTTTGAGCATAGAATACAACACTATGGAGAATTATGTTTAATATTTGATAAAAAAATCCTTAATACTTAGATTAAAAATCAATATTCTATGTTTAGTTTCAAAAATAATTTAAAAAATTTTGAAATTTATAAAAAGATAATTTATAAATTACATTAAGATATTGAAAATTTTTCTAGGGTTTTCAATCAATCTAAAAAAAATTTATCATAAAAAAAACCAAAAATAAATAATAAATAAAAAAACATGATAATCTTAAACAAGTTGGTACAAAATCCCCATAAATAGATTTTAAAAACAACCATTGGGATTAAATATTATTTTATATTCTATTTATATAAAATTTGGATAGGTAAAAATATATTTTTTAAAATGGAGTAATAAATCATGGTTTACTTAGAGAGGTTTTTATGAGTTAATCTTCTAATTAATAGTATTTAGAATCCTACATGTAAAAAAAAGAATAATAAAGACATTGATAATAATATATGTAAAATTTAAGTGAAAAGCAAAAAAGGGATAAGCCTTGGATTAACCGCCAAGTGGGATCTCGGTTTTGAATACCCTAGTATGGGTAGTGAAAAATATTTTCCATAGCGTGATGGTGGGAATATATTCATTGATATGACATACCACATAACCTTACATCCCATTTTCATCAACTTTCCCTTCATATTGATGTTATTAGGGATAGAGTGTATTAGTTCCATACCCATGCAGATGTGATCTGTATTGAATGGTGGGGGTAGGATAAAATTTTATTACACTTCCTTCGGATTATCTACAACATTTGAAACCTATTATTATTATTCTAGGGTCTCCTCAATATGTTTTTCCTCAACAATTTTTTCAAAGGGGAAATCAAATTATGGTATTATTTGAATAAAATTAGAATAATATAAATTTTGATCTAAATATAACCCATCAAAAATAACATCAAGAGTAGTTTCTCCGTGAACACCCACTCGTATCTCCACATATACTCACTTGAATAAATGTTCAATAAGTTAAAGGAGCAATATATACTCCTCATTAAGTTAATTTTTATTTTATTTTTTATCCTCCAACGAAAAAATAGAGTTATATAATTCTATAAAATTAAAAAAAGTGGAGTTAATGAGATATTATATTTAAATAAAATTAAAATAACTTGATTTAAATAAATAATTATTTCCTTGAGTTTGTTTAATTTCATGATTTTCTCCATTACTTAATACCTCTTGGAGATAGGTTATCATGGTTGGAAGTAGGTTGCCAGGATCCTCTATTATTTTTCAATATGGTTCTAGAGATGGTTGGGTTGTGGATATTAATAATTTATGGTCTCAACCATTCAATCATCTTCATAAAATATGAGTGGGGAATTCTCTTCCTCCACTGATTAAGGTTCTAGTTTAGGTTCATGTTTCAATAGATGTTGTTCCTCGGATGCCCATATATATTCATATTCCCATACCATTTTGGTATCTGGGTACTATATTTTATATCTATGTCCTTGAAATGGTGATTATTCATCATTATATGTCTATTATTATACATGATAGTTATAATATCATGATATTTAAAAAATAAAGTCTATAGCTTATGAGAAACAAAACATCGAGCTTAAATAAAAAATAAAATATTACTATTTAAATGAGACCATTATATTGTAGCCAAAGAAATTTATAATATAAATAGGAATAATTTATTTATTCAACATATATTGGTTCTAATGACTTCTAATGTATTAATTAATTCATTATAATTAAGACCTCAATTATTTGTTAATTTACGTAATTATTCATAAATATAATTTCATTAAGAATGATTTATGATGGTTTTTGTGAGAAAATAATATAATTAATTTTTTAAAATTTATATTATGAAATTATTAGAATTATTGAATTTATTATTCCAAAATTGTATTTTCACTAATTTTGTTGTATTTTATGAAAATATTTACATTGTAAGGAATTTTGAAAAATACTGATTTTTATTGGAAGCTAAATATAAATTGAAATTACTTGTAATAAAAAATATGTTTTAGATTAGTTTTAAATTTTAATTAGTTTAATTATCATTTAAGAAAATCCAATTTAGTTTTTAAATATATTTATACTATTATTTAGCATTAAATATTTTTTATTTTAAAAAGGGAATTCTTCTTTAAAACAATTTCCATGCGTTTTTCTATTTTAAATGTAAATAAAATTCTGAAACTTTTGTGTATTGATTTTGGAAGAATTGTATTCAATATTTTAAATTACTGGATATAAATTTATTAAATATGGCTATTTTATTTTTCTACGACATGAATTAAAACCTTACAAATTTTTATTACCACAATAAACGTTAAATCAACTAATTTAGGTTTAAAATAATATTATAAGAACCATTAAATAAAAAAAGAAAATATTATTGGATGAGTACATCTCAACCATACTAAATAGTATTTTTAATTAACAAACTACATGGAAAGTTAGATGACATTATTACATTTATATTATTTTATTATTGAAATTTCAAACATGAAAGACTCTTATTTTTAATGAGTGTAATATTCTTAATATGACATTATCCAAAATATATTGTATAATATGAATATTATTTGAATATATATATTATTTATATAAATCATGGTAATTTTTTTAGTTTTTTTGAATAAATAATTAACTTAAATTATTTCATAATTCTGATGTAGTGAATATTTTATTAATAGAAAAATCAAATAGATGATATTAAAAATAAAAAAATAAATATTATTTTAGATAAATAATATATTAAACTAAGTTTATAGTTGAAAATGAAATTTTATTGATATACTTATATTTTCTTACAATTTTATAATTTTATGATATTATTAATGTCAATGTAATGAATAATTTAAAAATAGACATTATCGATGTTTTATAGTTAATAATATTATATTAAATAATATAAAATTACTAAAAATGTTAAACTTTCCCATATTATTATGATAATGTTGAATATTTCTACCATGGTATATTTATGGGTCTCTATTCATTTTATTGTAACTATATTGACCCTCCGAAAGTGTATTTCCATGATGTAATGGTAGAGATAAAGGGGTTAAATATGTGTCAAAACCAGAAGATAAGTGAATAGATATAGATAAAATTTATATAACATTTAAAAAATGAGTTTATCTAGAACCATAATCATATTATATTATAATTATCTCACTTTGGATCCATTTATAATTGAAAATTAATTTACATTAATTTAATTTTTATTTGAAATTCTAAGAGTTCCCCTCCCTTCTCTTATAAAAGGGAACCAATTATTCTAGAAATTTCTCACTTTTAAATCCATTTTTTAACCAATACCTACCCAAATACCAATATATAATCTATATTAGATTTTTTATTGACATATTTAGGAATAATACCAATATTAAAGGTCTTAAGATGTTTTGAAAATGAGGTTGTAAAAAGAGGAGTTATAGTTTTGATCTGCTAGTTTTTGATATGTTTGTTCTTCTATATCCATAAAACGTTATTAATCCATGATAAAATAATACCTATAGTGTCATAAAAATACATATATGTTATTATTATTTTTAATGACATATATCAACCTTTTATTCCATCATGTGGGAAAGGAAACAATTATTCATGGGTATGGTGGACTACCACCAAATGCATTGATGTAATTTGTTTTCCATCACCATATATAATGAACTATTACAATAAAGGAAGAAATGATTAAATATTATATTCAATAAAATTTTATGATTATTAAAGTATACTAAATAATTTTCCTTCATACCATTCCATGCACTAAAATATGATAATGGCTTTCATGTATAGTTTTGGCCTACCTCCTCTACGAAGCGATGTGATTCGTTTTTCTTCATAACATTAAATGGATAATATGTATAAGTATATTTAAAAAACTAATATGATATATATGATATTATTATAATTATGTAATGATAATATCATACTAACCCTCTTTCCATAATGATCGTTGAAAAATGTAAATGTTACTAAGGCGTACATACGACTCATTTTCTTCCTTATTTCAATGTAGTTCTTTATTCATTAAAATATTTAATGGTTGTATTTAAAATTAAATTTGATGTTTAAAAATGACAATTATATCATGATTATTATTCTCTATATGGCTGTATAATGACTTCTTTCTCCAATTTCCAACCACAAAAGTCATTTTTGAATTCTCTATGAAATATCACTAAAACGTCTAACACTAACATAAATAATTAAGTAATTATTATAACATGATAATAAGTGATATAAAAGGAATAATAAAATTTAAAAAGGATTCTATGAAAGTTAACAATTAACATATTTTTTTATTTGGGGTGATAAAGATCAAACATGATGAGTCATACTCAATGTATGAGTTTCTCATCTCACTTTTACTTCAGTTAGAAATTTTCCATATCCACCACATATTTATTTTTTGTTGTGTATATAAGATTTTTAATATATTATATCATGTATTTTTTTCTTTGTGGTATTAAATGAAAAATTTATTTTGAATTTATTTCGTTCATGGTTCTAACGATTGAATATTTACCCTAGCGATAAGGGTTTATTTCACAATCTCATCATTATTCAGGATTTTTAATATTTGATATTCAATTGGAAGATATTTATATTCCATGACTATATTTTATAAAAAATCAATAATTATTTTAATATCTTTATAAAAAATTTAAAAATCAATTTTAGCAAGGTTTTAAAATTTACCAAATGGTTTGAATGGAATTTTTTATCATTTTTAGAATGAAGTACTATATGTTTTTTTCAACCAAAATACAAAGGGAATGTTTTTTAAATTATATTGCATGAGTGTATTTTTACACTATCATGATGGATTTGTACTTAAAATATTTATTTAAATAATTATATGCTTATTTTTAATTAATTTGTTTCATTATAAGTTTGTAGATTTTTTAAAAAAAAAGTGAATTGAAAATGAACATGCTATTTTAATGAAGAAGTATTTCATCTGATCTTCCAAAAAAAATTTCCATCTATGATGTGATCCTTTTAGGGAATATATTTTTTAAAACGTATATGGACAAAAAATCCATATTGTATTTTTGGATGGTTTATGTTTATGGTATAAAATGAAATTTTTATGAAACCCATTTCATTTTCTTTGGTTATTCAATGATTGAAAGTTTATGAGATCCATTCCATTTCAGGGTTTCTAATATGATGAATTATTTATTACCATATGGAACACATACATATGTTTTTAATTATTTTATGACGTGGGATTCCAAAAAAAAAATTCAAATGATAATCCTTTTATTTATAGGGAAAAAATTATATTTTAAGGATTTAATTTATTAAATGGGGGGGTGAATTTAATATCCCCAAATTAAAAATATAAAATATATAAATTACAAGATACGTAATACTGAGATTAAATGAACAATGAAATATTATTACTCAAATTTGACCATTAAATATTAGACATTAAATCAGTGGTTATAAATAAGAATTACATATTTATTTAATATATCATGGTAATACTAATTTTTAATTTATTAATTAAGTCATTATAATTAATCACTTTTTTTTTAGTAAGTTCATTTAATTCTTCAAAAATTCATTTTCATTAAAAATGAATTTACAATTTTTTAATAAAATAATATATTTATTTTACAAAAATCTACTTCAAAAAATGAAATTAATTTTTTTATAAAGTACTTTAAAAATTCTTTGTGATGAATTTATGATAATTTTATGAAAATATTAATTTTCCATGAATTGTAAAAATACGAATATTTACTAAAAAATAGAATTTTTTAAACACTTTAAATGGGAAAATTATTTTTTGGATTAATTTTAAATTTTCATTAATATATTATTTTAAAATAATATAATTATTGTTTTTATAAATTTATTTAATAATTGAATTTAGCATAAAAAATTTATACTTTAAAAGTTCTATTTTTATGAAATAAAAAATTCAACACGTTTTCTCTATTAGATTTTTAATTAAAATATGAAACTTATATAGTTTAAAATTTGAAAAGTGGATTCCATATTTGGAATCAATGGGTCTAAATTTAGGAAATAAGTTCCTTTTATTTTAGGAAAATATGAATAGTATCCTTAGTATTATTTATTACTATAGAAAAGGCCATATGTAGTAATTTATGTTGTAAATAAAATGATAAGAACTATTAAATGACCCCAAAGTTACCAAAATATTGTTAGATGAGTAAATATCTACCATAATCATATAAGGGTAGAATTTATGACATTTTGGCTCCACAAAGATTAAATTATGACCTGTATAGTATTGTATTTAAATAAAAATAAAATAGGTCACACTATTATTTATAAAATGGAACAATTCAATGGATATGTTCAAAAAAATAATGTTTTTAAATATAAAGTAATTTCCTCCATAATTATAATTTATTTTAAAATTTTTTCATAAAAATAATTTCATCAAATTAATGCACAACGTGGATGTAGTAATTCTTTAATAAATGGATAAATAAAATAGATTATGTTAAAAAATTTAAATAAATATAATTTGAGTTGAATAATAAAGTAATTTTTTTATTAATGTTACATGTTAGTTGTATAATTATTTTATAAAAAAATTCTATATATTTTCATGGAATTATTAAAACCAAAGTAATGAGTAATTCGAAAAATTGATATTATCTATATTTTATCATAAATAATATTTTATTAAATGATATAAAATTTATAGAAATATTAAAATTTGAAAATTAATTAGTAAAATTATTTAAATATAAACCATATTCTCTTATTGATACATTTTCATTCTATATTAAATATATTGACCCTCAAAGAGTAAATTTCCATGTTTCCATGGTACGAGTGGAAGGGGTTAAATGAGGGTTACCGACAAAATATAAGTGAATAGTTTTAGTATAAAAGTATAATTTTTATTTAATGTGTTGATTTAGATTCATTATAATGTTATATAATAAAAATAAAAATTTTATGGTTTATTAATTGATAATTAATTTATATAAATTATCATTTGGGGAAACTGACAGAGTTCCCCATCCTTTGTAAAAGCGAACCTCTTCTTCTAATTACATCAGACATTAAAATGCATTTGGTTTTCAAAATATCAGAATAAAGTCTTTAACATAATCCCTAATCCCATTATATAGATCTTTATTTGGGAATAATACCAAATTAAAATTTCCTAATGTGTTAAGAAATAGAGTTTTCCAAAAAAGAGGCATTGCTTTTATCTACATGTTTTACTTGTTATATTCATTACCCAAAAATATAGCCTTAATAAGACATGATAAAATAATAACTATATTATATCTGTATAATGAGATGTTTTAATTTTTTTTCATGAAATATATCCATCTCATATTTAATCATAAGTGAAATTAAATCATTATTCATGTGTACGGAAGACTAGGACCACCTAAACTGATGTAATTCGTCTTCCATAAATCATTATTAAGAAACATTACAATGATGGAGTCGATATTTATATGTGATACTCATAACATATTTATAATTACTAAAAAAAATATTATTTACCTTCTTAACATTCCATGTACTGATAAGTTATAATGTCATACATACGTACGTGTGGAATACCACCTCCACGAAGCGATGGGATTCAATTTTCCTATTGAAATCGCATATATGATAGATATAATTATATTTAAAGAAATAATATGAAATATATTATATTACTATCATTAGATAATGGTAACATAATATTTCCTTTCTTTCTATAATGATTGTTGAAAAATAGAAACTTTACTCATGCGTATGTACAACCTATCCTCTATATAATTATAATGTGGTTCACTTTTCCTATAAATATTAAATGATTGGATTTCAATATATATTTTATTTATATAAATAATAAATATGTCCTTATTATTATTCTTTATATTTTGTAATAATGACTTATTTTACCATAGTCAACCTACTGAAGCTTTTTTGGATTATATACCAAATATCACTAAATCACTTGATGTCAAAATAAAGTATTAAGTAATTTTTATAACATTTTAAAAATTGAGTTGAGTGTAACAATAATGTTTTAAAATTTTCTTATGATAATAAATAATAAAACTTATTTTATAATTATTAGAGATAAATAGAGTGTGTGGCAAGTGAGACTCAGGGTAAGGGTTTCTTATCTCACTTTAAATTATATGATACATATTCCATATTCATCACTTATTTCCATTATATGGTGTATATAATAACCTTTCATATATTATCTCTTGATTATATTTTTATTTATAAAATTTATCATTTCATTGGAATCTAGTTCACTCATGGGGATTTCAATTAAAAAGAAACCAATGTGGTCAGGGTTTATTTCTCAATCTCATCATCATTGAGGATATATTGTGTTTAAGTATCCTCTTGAGTATATTTCTTTTCCATGCATGTGTTCTTTAAAAATTTATTCAATTTTTTTTACCATTATTATACAATTTTTAAAATAATAGTTTTCTATGTTTTACTTTTCAAAAAAGTGATTCAAATGAATTTCTATTTCATTTTACAAATGAAGTAAATTGTGAATTTTTTAACACTAATATAGAGGAAATTTATTTGTTAATATTATTTAGTTTGTTTTTATTTTCATTCAAACATGATTCCTCAATAATTTGAAGATTATTTTATAAGTATAAAAGTTTATTTTCAATGTAAATTTTTTTCCTTTATATGTGTTTGGACTAAGGTGAAGGAAGAGATGGTTTGCATGGATTTTCTTTTGTTGATCTTGAGGAAGTTTTCATAAAGGAAAGACACCTTGAATTTCGAAGAATTCAGAAGCTGGAAGTTTGAAGACTCAGAACCGAGAAAATTGAACATTCAGAACCTGTTGTTTGAAGAATTCAGAGTCTGGAATTCGGAGTCTGGAAATTGAGATGATTCAGAACTGAGGATATTGAACATTCAGAACCTGGTGTTCAAAGAATTCGGAGTTTAGAATTTGGAGTCTTGAAATTGAGAATTTCGGAACAGGGAAACTACAAATTTTCAAAAGCTGGCTGATAAGAGATGTGAAGGCACTAAATGTGACGATTCTTCACTATTTTGTAACTCAAATTTGAGTGTATATGTGAGTACTCACGATTCAAGAAAAATTTGGATTGATAAGTCATATCGAGAACCAAATTCTGGACCGAGAATCAGGAAGAGTCGTTTCGAGAACCTGAAGTCGTACCAAGGATTTGAGAAGTCGTATCGAGAACCAAAAGCCGTTACGAGAATCAAGAAGAGTCATTCCATGAACCTGAAGTCATAACGAGAATCGAAGATGTCATACTGAGAATTGGTGAAGTCATACCGAGATCTAGAAGAATCATACCGAGAATTAAAAATCTTCGGTATCGATGAATAAAGAGGTGTCACACCGAGGAAGTAATGAAAATCCATACCGAGAAGTGATGAAGAGTCATACTGATAATTGAAATGGTGTCATGCCGAAGAAGTGGTGAGGAGTCATTCCAAGAATTGAAGTGATGCCGAAGACTCAAGAAGGATGGATCTGAGAGAGTGATGCTAAAGAATCAAGAAGGGTGAATCTGAGAATATGTTGTTGAGAAGACAGATGAGTGAATCCTCGAATGTGATACCAAGAAACTTGTGTAACAAGGTCGGATCCGGAAAAGGCCAAAGTTTAAATCAAGAGAAGTGGAAGAATATTCGAGAAGATTCTAGAAGCGTTGAAAATATCATAATTACTCCAAGATTTAAAAAGAAATTAAAATTTGGGAGAATCTAAGTGACCGGGAAAATATTTTGGTTTCCCGCCAATGCACACTTTGGAGAACCTGTAAAAGGAGATCAGAGTACAAAGTAAAAGTGTGATGATCAAGTAGTGAGAGAAGCTCTGACAATATATAGATAGAAAGAAGTGTTTGACTGACACAGTTTCAATGCAGTCTCAATTGAAATGAGAATTTGATACTGGTTGTAGAGACCAAAAGCTTCAAGTACATGGACATTACATTACATTTACGGAATACTTAATATATAACAAAAACCAACACTAAAGGATGGTAATAGTTTAGTGTCTTTGGAAACTCGGAACATAATCTTCTAATCATGATTAAAAGATCTTCATCATCTCCCATAAATATTTCCACCTTTTGTTTTCTTACCTAAAGCCTTTCTTTAAATCCTGGGGAAATGAAAACAGAAAAAGGGTGAGCTCAAATGCTCAGTAAGGGAAAACATAGTGAACATAAAACAATCCATATACATTTTAATGGAAAACCTTGAACATAAAATCTAAACATAATAATCTTTATCAAAGACGTAAATTTTGGAAGTACATAAGGCATTTATCATAATAGAACATCAATCATGATAAAATATCCTGGAATTAAAACATGTAATTGTGGAAAACCATTAAGCACTTGATATGATTTCCATAGTAGTCAAGGCATTGCTTCCAAAACCATCTTAGTGGAAAAGTCCCTTTCTGAATTGAGTTTACTACTCATTTCAATCTTGTAACACTAAAATGGATAAACTTACCATTCAATCCATTTCAATCTCATGAGATATAAATCTTTACCCAATGCATTGGAGGGAGATATGGGTCCCAACAATCTCATAATGAAATCATCCTTACATGTGCCACAACTAAAACATAAATCTTTCATCATAACACAAAGAATCAAATGGGTTTCATAAACATCATCCCATCATAACATAATCCATATAAAACAAATGGATATCATTTCATTATAAGAGAAGTGAAACCATGTAAATCATAGAGATATTATACTTGAAACATACACATATGAAATAATGTCATCTTAGATGGAAAATGGTTTTGATAAAACACTTGATATGAATTTTTGAAGAAAATATCATTTCTTCTTCAAACTAATTTTATTTTCACAAAATTAAATGCAATTTTAAAAGAAAGATATTTTGTTTAAAATATTCATAAATTCTTGTATAGTAAGCTTCATGAAAATGAGGCGTTATGAAACCGTAAAAATCTGTTCATGCCGTATAAGTTAAAAATAACATTCTTCTCGTACTTTTGTCGGAAAAGTCAAAAAATTCCCCATGTGGTAAAAAAAAGTATGATTCCTTTCATAACACATGGTAAATTTCAAAAATGGGTAAAAAGGACTTTAAAAATAAATTAATTTTTTTAGAAAACATGGGCATGGACGATAACAATAACCCTAGTAAATACTTATGAATAAACAATCTCAGATAAGAATGAGATTGGAATAATTATCCCTTACCTAATGTCCGATATGATTCGTATGTATCCAGACCTCCTGTAATATGATTTAAATAATGCCATTGACTTATTACAGCATCATATTCATTTTTATGATACCATATATGGTTCAATTATGACTTTATAATACCCGTTCTATTATAAATTCCATTTTAAATAAGCCTTTAGGGTAAAATCGTTTAATTTATCGTACGTGTTTCGATTTGTTGTTATTGATATTATTATTACTTATATCAAGGTTTAATTACTTACAAAATTTTAATCATGATTTATATATCATATATATTCACTATAAATATATATATATAATAGATAGATGAATGAAATGAAATACACCATTCTTTGAGACGGTAGGCCGTACGTACGCAAGAACGTTGTTTTCCATTCCTTGTTGACTTGAATGGAATTAAGTAGATGAAATTAATATAAATATATAGATAAATCCAGTAGCATTGTTATTTCATATACATCAAGATTATTTATTATATATACTTTGTAATCATTCTTGAATTGTTAACATGGAAAATGAATCTCATCGTGTCGTGGAGACGATAATCCGTACGTACGCACGAGTGATGATATCGTTCCCATATTTATTGAATGGAATTGGAGTGGGTGATGTAATATCATAGAATCAGTATGATGTTATAATAACCATATATCGTTATTCTTTACACCATTATACATATCCAAGTAAGTTGGTGGTGGAAAAACAGATTACACCCTGGCGTGGAGACAGTATTCTGTACGTACGCACGCGCAGGGATTTCAATTTCTATTAGATGGAGAAGAGGTAAAATGGGGATGTTTTATATTTATAATAACATATAAGAATATAAGTAATACTGATGTTATTACTTTATAATGAAACAACTAAAGAATAATAAGTTGAAGAAGAAAGAAAGTTGAAAGAATCGTTAGAAGAGATTATCTCTTCTTCGACGTACCTCCTTTAAACTTATTCTTAGGGCACTAGAGTTGGTCTATTGATAATACCATAACCTCTATTATATAACTAGAGAGGTTTATAAGAGGAATTTTTAGGGGTTTTCTGAGCTTCAAGGATCAAAAGGTTGTGAAGAAAAGAGGGAAGGGGTGCCCTTTTTATAAGGGAGGAGAGGGGAACCTTTGAAAAAACAAAAAATATTATTTTATAATAAAGTCATATTCGGTTTATAATATATTCAAATTGATTTATTTCGAAGCTAAAGTGGGGATTGGTCGAAATCATCTCAACCAATAGGTTTTAGACAAGTTTAGGTTACTATTTTAACCTTATCATTGAGATTTAATTCTAAGTTAAATTATTTGACTTTTATCATGTCTTCGTGTTTTCTTACACTATATGGTTAATAAACTTACTATAAAAAGAGAAAAGAAACCCAAGTGATTCATTATTAATATATATATCTATATATAAGTCATTTGGCCGAACCTTATATTTTTTGGAATAAAATAACAATTAATAATATAATATTTGTTTTAAAAACCATTTAATGTCAATTTTGACACTATTTGGTACATGATTTTTGTGAAAATCATAACATTATGATTAGTACAAAAAAAGTTAATTAAATCAATACTAAAATTTCATATTGACCAATAAAATTATTTTAATTCTTAAAAAGTCCCCAATTTCATTTATTTGGGTATTTATAATATCAATTAATTTAATGTTTCATTATTTAGGTAATTACTGCATCACCATTATGTCATAAATAAAATAAATTATTTAATGTATAAAAATTGTAAATAAAATACCATTAGTTGGGAAATCTTTTTCTATTTCCAATTAATATTTATAGTCGAATTTATCTTATGTATAACCCTATATTAAAAATGTTTTAGTTATTAAACATTGATTTTAACTATTTTAAAACTTTTTTAAATAAAATAATTATAAATGTCCTAATCTAATCCAAGTTTACGTAAAGGGAAATATTTTATTCCTAATTTTGATGTCGTTTGAATTACATTTATTCAATAATATTAGGACATGTGTTAGGGTAATAATAATATCATTTTCCCTTAATTACCCTATTTACTTTTAACCGTGGTAAATAAAAGTAAAAAGTTACTATTCAAAAAAATTTATTTTTATCTTATTGAACAACATTTTACTCCTTGATATTAACTGTGTCTCTCGTATTTTCAAAATTCCACTCATAGAAGCGGTAAAATTATGTTTTATGTAAATTTTCAAATTCTCCTAGGAGGTGGGTAAAAGACAGTTAAAAGTTCAATAAAATTTTCATATATCTAAAATTATTATAAAATGACTTCAATGAATAACATTGAACATATATAGGTATTATTTATCAATTTTGACCTAAAATAAATTTAAATAAAATAAATAATTATTTAAATAAAAATTCGGTTTTTAAATAGTATCCCAGTGTTTTCACTTTTCATTAAAAATTGAACGTTTTCAGAAAAATACCACAAATTCATCCTAGGATAATTTAGATATTTCAAATCCAAAAATTAAGTCAATTTTGAAAAATAAAAAATCAAAATGTGGGTATTACTATTCATAACGGCTAGTTCATAATAATATTATAGTAATATATCATATAGTGAAACTCGGTATTGCGTACAACACGTGCTATCGTGGAAGGTTGCGATTGCATGTAATGGAAGCCAAGTCAGGGATGCGTGTTGTTCATGCTCCTTTGGGTGTAGCATACAACAGAAGACATCAATGAAATTAAAAAGAATATTTTTCATAAAATCATAGGGTGTTACACTGGTTGACAGTGTATTGAGTTTCTCAGATTGAGAAAATTCCGCGTGAAGAATACAGAGTGAAGAATAAAATTTTGAGTGAAGAATTTGGAGTGGAGACTCAGAATGGGGAATCAGTACTAGCTGTCACCGTATTGAGTTTCTCAGACTGAGGAAGACTCAGTTTGAAGATTCAGAGTGAAGAAGAAAATTCGTATTGAATAATTCGGTGTGGAGATTCGGAATGGGGAATCAGTACTGGCTATCACCGTATTGAGTTTCTCAGACTGAGGAAGAATCAAATTGAAGACTCAGATTGAAGAATCGGAGTGAAGAAAAAAATTTGGAGTGAAGAATCCAGAGTGGAGATTCAGAATGGGGAATTAGTATTGGCTATCATCGTATTGAGTTTCTCAGACTGAGGAAGACTCGGATTGAAGAATCGGTGTGAAGAAGATAATTCAGAGTGATGAATTCGGAGTGGAGATTCAGAATGGGGAATCAATACTGGCTGTCATCGTATTGAGTTTCTCAGACCGAGGAAGACTCGGATTGAAGAATCAAAGTGAAGAATAAATTTCAGAGTGAATAATTCATAGTGGAGATTTAGAATTGGAAGTTCATACTGTAATTGATCTATCACAAGTCCAAGAATTCATTGCCTTTCTTCTGGGTAAGGAAGTGATGATTTCTGCTAAACATTCTTACACTTGTGTATTTGAATAGAAATGCAGGTAACATAAGTTGTTACAAGAAAAAAGACTTTTCCCTATTGTTCTAAGAGGCTACACACGCACTAGAGTGATTGTTTCACAGTTCTTCACGAGTGTAAGGGTATATCATACTCGTTGTAATTCAATGATTGTTTTCCATAGTGGATTGTATGGTGCTGGATTGTTTCCAACCATACCAAGGACATAGTTATTCTTATTGAATAGTGATCCTTGTAAATTGTTCTGTTCTTTTGGATGTGTTCTTGTTTGTTTCTCAGCAGGGAAGTATATCTGTAACAGGAGACAAAGGTTGTTATCATTTTAAGGGAACGTAAATGAAGTGGAAGAGGTACCACAGATTCACCCCCCCCCCTCTCAGTGGTTCATTGCTCCAAATGGGTCCTTACAAGTTGTATCAGAGGGAGGTTGCCTTTGATTTCCTTGCTGGTGGAGAATCTGAATTGCGTGAACAATAAAGGCATTCCGGTATTTGATGGGATGAACTATCAAAACAGGAAGGATAAAATGCTACCGCATCTCATGTCTATTAGTTATGATGTTCTTAAAGCTGCAACAGTTGGGTTTCTGCCCATTGGGGACAATGTTCCAGTTACAAATATTGAAAAGATGTTTCATGAGAAAGATGGAAGATCAAAGAATGATATATTTTTTTCATATTCAGAAAGTGAATTCTTGAGAGTAAAAGGAGTGGCCACAACCAAAGGTATATGGGACAAACTGAAAATCATATATGAAGGCAAAACATCAAATCTGGAGATTGAAGTATGAAGACTAGAAGATGGGAGAGCATGAATCTGTTTGGGATTTTTTCACTAGGGTAAATGATATTGTTAGTACTATCAGATGTCTTGGTGAAGATCTGAAAGGCTCTACTGTGGTAGAAAAGATCTTGAGGATTCTTCTGGAAAAATTTTGATGTGAATGTATCTTTATTAGAAGACTGGGATTCAAAGACTCCATCTCTTGATGATTTTCATAGCACTGTCATTACTTATGAGATTAGAAGGGAAAAGGATATGAAGACCAAGAAAAAGGTTGACATAGAATTATCATTCAAATCCATCAAGAAAGAAAACTCTATGAAGATCTTGATTGAAAAAGATGGTGTTGACTCTGACTCTAAAAGTGAGGTATGTAAAAATTCTAACGATATTTTATCCTTGTTTTCAAAAAAATGTTAAAAGAGGCACATAAAAATAGAAGGGAAAACTTCCCTTGAAGTGTTTTTAATGAGGAGGCATTGGCCACGTTGCAGCTAACTATCCTCGAAGGGAGAAAGAGGAAGACAGTGATAAAGAATAAAGAAAACCATGAAAGTTATAGAAGAAGTAGGGTGGAAAAGGAATGTTAGAGAAGGAAAAGAAGTTCTTCAAATAAAAGAGAAAATTTTTTCTATCCGTAAATGAAGAATATGGGAAAAGTGATGCTTAATTCGAATAAGAAGTTAACAATGGTGTGGAAAATACATTCATTGAAACAGTGAATGATAAACATTTCGAAATTAGCAGCTCGGAAGAAGAAGAAACTCAGCGTGAGATGCATCTAAAAGAATAATTGAAGGAATGTTTATGGAAGCTGAAAATGCTGGAGAAGCTTAACAAAAATTTGGATGATGAATGTTTCTCATCATCCAATTAAGCCAATGATAAATGATAACATGAGAAATTGCATTAAGACATTAAGAATTATCTTGAAGATGAGAAAAATCAGAATGAGCACATGAGAGTTAAGCTGAAGGCAAAAGAGGAAGAATTAGAACTCGTTCAAAAGAATCTATCAGAAGTTGAATAAAAAAAATTTGTTTTCAAAACTCAACTACTGATGTTGGTGAAGGATCTCAACAAGAACATTCTGTGAATATTCAATAGAAGAATAAAGTGGTAGCTGTGAAGAAGAAAGCTAAGAAAGCTACTTATGTGGCCAAGACTAGCATTACTGGGAACTCTGAATTTTCAAGTAAACCTAAGTCTAACACCGGTTAAAAACAAGCAAAATCAGAGAAGGCATAATTCCAACACAGCAATCTTGGTAACAAAAGAATGGTTGGTGGGGCTGAAGAATGAGAAACAAAGAAGTATCAGAACAAAATCATTAGAGGAAGTACTCCATATATGGGTTTTTTGGTATTGTGGTGGATTCGGGTATACAATGAATATGTGTTGGTTAAATCAACATTATTACCACCACCCCACATGTTATGAAAGTCAAATATTGAGGTTGTGTCAATATCCTCAATGTTAGAATAGTGAGAAGGTTTTCTTGAATAAATATGAGAAGAATGAAGTCAAGACAGAAAATAAGTTTCACCCTTTGGTTACCATTTTTGAAAGGTGTGAAAAACCTAGACACCTTGCAAAAGGATGTCTTGTGCTGATACTGTCTCAACAAAACGTTCATAATTCTCAGAAGCAGGTGGTGAAGAAATAAGTGAAAGAAGAAAAATTTATTTTTCTTGAAACTGCTCTAAATGTTACAAAGGAAGAATGACCTAGGATACTTGATAGTGGGTGTTCTTTACATATAAAAGGAGACTTCAAGTTGCTAAATAATATGAAGAATTTTAAAGAAGGAGAAGTGACATTTTGCAGTGGGGAATCTTTAAAAATCAAAGGTGTTGGATCATCCATCATTGGGAAGGAAAAATTAAAGTCCAAGAAAACTCTGTATGTTGATGGGCTGAAGCACAACTTGCTGAGTGTATCAAAATTGTGTGATAAGGGTAACAAAGTTATCTTCAAGAAATATGGATTTATTGTGAATAGTGAAGAATATTGGAAGATTGTTACAAGAGGCCAACAAACCAAAGGAAATCTGATTCAATTTTGAAATTCACAAAACTCTTGTTACATGATCATATTGGAAGAAAATCAGTTATGGCATAGAAGACTTCGACACATGTGTCAGAGAAATATGAGAAAGTTATCTCAAAGGGACAGTGTTCGAGATATTCCATATTTGCCAAGAATAAGAGATTGGAGTTGCACTACCAGTCAGAAAGGAAGTATTACAAGTGTTGTCCATAAGAAGGTTGAGATTTGTTCAAAACAACCCCATGAACTAATACATTCTGATATATGTGGGCCAATGAGAAAACAATCAACAAATGGAGAAAAGTACATCAACAACTTCATTGATGATTTTAATCGCATTACATGTGTTATGTTTATGAATCACATGTCAGACGCCCTGAAATGTTTAAAATATTTAGAAGGAAAGCTGAGAAATAATGTGAGTACTCTGTAAAGAAATTGAGAACAGATAATTGTGGTGAGTATAGATGTGAATAATTTAAAGACAATATTGAGAAGCATGGGATTCAGCATGAATACAGTTCTCCATATACTCCTCAAAAAAATGGGGTTGCTGAAATAAAGAACAGAAGCATGGTGTAAATGGGAAGAACCATGTTACTTGAACATGGCCTTACTCATTACTTTTGGAGGAAAGCAACAAGTACAGCTGTTTATATTCAAAATCGATGTTTCTACAATCCCCAATCAAACAAGACTCCATATGAACTTTTCTATGGAATTACTCCAAGTATGAAGCATGCTAATATTTTTGGGAGCCCATGCATCATAAAGAAGAAAGGTTGAAGTAGTGGAAAATTCCAACAGAAAGGAGAAGAAAGAATTTTTATTGGTTATGATCTATAAGGAAGAGGTTATAGATGATTTAACAAAGAAATAGGAAGAATGGTGGATACAGTTGATATAAAAGTAATTGAAAATCCAGGGAAAGATAAGCATGTCCAGATAGACAAGGAAGATATGGAATTAGAAGTTGATGATTCTGATAAGGATGAAATGAATTGTAATACTAATCAAGCTAAAGAATCAGATTTAGCCATATCAATTGATGAGGAACAAAAACGAAAAACCAATCCAAGGCTAATGAAACAAGTGCAAGCTCAGAATATTATTGGTGATCAACATCAGACGGTTAACACAAGAAGAACAAAAAATTATATATCACATACTTCTTTGTATTCCAAAGTGGAACTAAACGATGTTAAAGAAGCCTTTGGGAATCCAAAAAGGGTTCTAGCCTTGAATAATGAATTGGATCAGATTGAAATGAATGACACATGGGAACTCCTACCCAAGCCTGAAAATAAGGTCATTATTGGCACCAAATGGGTCTTCCAGAACAATTTTAATGAAGAATGTGAAGTTATTAGAAATAAAGAAATATTTTTTTTGAAAAGGATACTCTCAGATTGAAGGATTTGACTTTGAAGAAACTTTTTCTCTGGTAGCCAGATTAGAAAATACCTGAATCATTCTTTCTATTTCTGCACAAAGAGGCTACAAAATCATTCAAATGGATGTTAAATCCAAATTTCTTAATGGTGATCTCAAAGAAGAAGTTTATATTGAGAAACCATGTGGATTTGTTTTTGGGAAGAATGAATGTTATGTTTTCAGGTTGAAGAAATCCATGTATGGGCTAAACCAAGCCCCCAGAGCATGGTATTCCAAACTAGACACTTTCTTAAAGTATATGAACTTCAATAAAGGAAGAGTTAACAGAAATAGGTACATCAAGGAAAGCCAATGTCTTTCTCCCATTGTGATTGTCTATGATGACGACATTATTTTTTCTAGGAATGATGAAAGAAGTTGTGAAAGGTTTGCTGAAGAAATGAAGAATGTCTTTGAGATGTCCATGTTGGGTGAAATGAGATACATTCTTTGGTAAAAAAATTTGCAACAGAATGAATTCATTTTTCTCTCCCAAGAAAAGTATGCTAAGGTACTTTTTATGAAGTTTGGGATGGAAAACTCAAAACCTGTATCAACTCCTATCTCAATGGGAATGAAGCTAAGAAAAGATGATGAAGGAAAAGAAGTTGATCGTAAGGAATATCGAAAGCTAATTAGAAGTTTCTTATACCTGACTACATCAAGACCAGATATTATTTTTGCTATTACCTTATGTTCCACATTCCAGAGTTCTTCTAAAGAATCACATCATGTTGCTGGAAAAAAAATTCTCAAATACATAAAAGGCAAAGAAGAATTTGGAATCAAGTATAGTGGCTAAAATAACATTGATTTGTTTGGCTATTCAGATGAAGATTGAGCTAGAAATGTTGATGATAGAAGATCCACATTGGGTGGAGTTTTCTTTATAGGAAAAATTTGTGTTGGCTGGCAGTCGAAGAAGAAAAATTTTGTGACACTTAGTACGGCTGAAGCTAAATATGTTACTGCCACCATGGCCGCTACTCAACTTATCTGGATGAAGACATAGTTGGAATATTAGTTAGTTGAAGTGAAGCTGCCCTTACTCTTGGGTTGTGATAATCAAAGCACAATTAATCATACCCAGAAGCCAGTCCAACATTCTCGTTCAAAGCATATTGACATCAAATATCATTACATCAAAGAGCATGTGGAAAATAATGAACTTAAACTTGAATATGTTTCATCTACTGAACAAGTTGCTGATATTTTCATGAAACCTCTTCCAAAGGAATCATTCTCAAGATTAAGGTTGAACACAGGTGTCCAACCACTTTCTCTTCAAGGAAAAAATATGTTGTACCGTCCTTTCTCTCTTCTTACCATTGGATTGTTTTGTCAAGGGGGAGAAGTTATTTATAGAAGAAATCTATTGTTCAAAGAGAGAGTTGTGGGTAAGCTGTGAACTCAGCATTGTTTGTGTATGTGAACTATTCTAACTATTTGTTGGAGTGGTTGTAGGAAAGAACATGATGTTGTTTATAGGAAGAATGAAGCTGAAGATGTCATATTCACTACCTATGGATAGCATGGTTTTTCTGTCAACAATTCTTGTTTCCTAAAATGATTTAGCTCACGTAGGCTTAGAATTATTGATAAGTAATCCATTTCTTGAGGTTTCATGTTTTCTGATTTCTAAAAACTTGGTTGACAACAAAATCCAAAGGGGGAGATTGTTAGGACCAAGCTGAAGGAAGAGATGGTTTGCATGGATTGTATTTTGTTGATCGTGAGGAATTTTTCATAAAGGAAAGACACCTTGAATTTCTAAGAATTCGTAAGATGGAATTTTGAAGATTCGGAATTGAGAATATTGAACATTCGGAACCTGGTGTATGAAGAATTCGGAGTCTGGAATTTAGAGTCTGGAAATTGAGAAGATTCAGAACCATGAATATTGAACATTTGGAACCTGGTGTTCGATGAATTCAGAGTCCAAAATTCACAGTCTGTAAATTGAGAAGTTCAGAACATGGAATCTGCAAATTCTCCGAAGTTGGATGATAGGATATGTGAAGGCACTAATTGTTACAATGCTTTGCTATTTTTTAACTCAAATTTCTGAGTATATGCCAGTACTCACGATGCAAGCAAAAGTTGGATCGAGAAGTTGTATCGAGAACCAAAAGTCGTTCCGAGAATCTGGAAGATCCATTCCAAGAATCTGAAGTCATACCGAAAATCAGAGAAGTCGTATTGAGAACCAAAAGTCGTTTCGAGAATCCGGAAGAGACATTCCGAGAACCAGAAGTCGTACCGAGAATCGAAGACCTCGTACTGAGAACTGGTGAAGTCGTACCGAGATCCAGAAGAGTCATACCGAGAATTGAAAATCTTCGGTATCAATGAATAAAGAGGTGTCACACCGAGGAAGCAATGAAAAGCCATACCAAGAAGTGATGAAGATTCATACAGAGAATTGAAATGGTGTCATGCCGAAGATGTAGTGAGGAGTCATGTCGGGAATTGAAGTGATGTCAAAGACTCAAGAAGGATGGATCCGAGAAAGTGATGCCGAAGAATAAGGAAGGGTGGATCTGAGAATATGATGCCGAGAAGACAGATGAGTGAATCCGAGAATGTGATACTAAGAAACTTGTGTAACAAGGTCCGATCTGGAAAAGGCCAATGTTCTAAATCAAGAGAAGTGGAAGAAGATTCGAGAAGATTCTAGAATCATTTAAAATTCATAATTAATTTGAGATTTTAGGAGAAATAAATATGTGGGTGAATCTAAGTGAGAGTGAATTTTTTTTGGTTTCCCACCTAAGCACAATTTGGAGCACCTATAAAGGGAGATCATAGTACAAAGTAAATGTGTGATGATCAAGTAGTGAGAGAAGATATGATAATATAGAGAGAGAAAGAAGTGTTTGACCAATAGAGTTTCATTGCAGTCACAATTGAAATGATAATTTGATACCGGTTGACACTGTATTGAGTTTCTCCGATTGAGAAAATTCGGAGTGAAGAATTCAGAGTGATGAAGAAAATTCATAGTTTAGAATTCGGAGGTGAGATTCAGAATGGAAAATTAGTATTGGCTATCACCGTATTGTGTTTCTCGGACTGAGGAAGACTTGGATTGAAGAATCGGAGTGAAGAAGAAAATTCAGAGTGAAGAATTCGGAGTGGAGACTCGGAATGTGGAATCAGTATTGGCTGTCACCGTGTTGAGTTTCTTAGACTGAGGAAGACTCGGATTGAAGACTCGGATTGAAGAATCAGAGTGAAGAAGAAAATTCGGAGTGTAGAATTAGGAGTAGATATTCGAAATGGGGAATCTGTACTGGACGTCACCGTATTAAGTTTCTCAGACTAACTAAGACTCGTATTAAAGAATTAGTGTGAAGAAAAAAATTATGAGTAAAGAATTCGGAGTAGAGATTGGGAATGGGGAATTAATACTGGATGTCACCGTATTGAGTTTCTTAGACTGAGGAAGACTCGGATTGAAGAATCGGAGTGATGAAGAAATTTCATAGTGAAGAATTCGGAGTGGAGATTCAGAATGGGAAGTTCTGACTGTAATTGATCTATCGAAAGTCCAAGAAGTCCTTGCCTTTCTTCTGGGTAAGGAAGTGAAGATTTTTACTGAACTTTCTTACACTTGTGTATTTGAAAGGAAGTGCATGTAACATAAGTTGTTACAAGAAAAGAGACTTTTCCCTATTGTGCTAAGCGGGAGCACATACACTAGAGTGATTGTTTCATAGTGCTTCACGAGTGTAAGTGTATATCCTACTCATTGTAATTCAAGGATTGTTTTTCTTACTGGATTGTATGGTGCTGGATTATTTCTAACCATACATAAGACGTATCTATTCTAATTGAATTGTAAACCTTGTAAATTTTTGTGTTACTATGGATGTGTGCTTGTTTGTTTCTCAGCAGGAAAGTATATCTTTAATAGGAGACAAAGGTTGTTCTCATTTTAAGGGAAATTAAAAGAAGTGTAAGTGGTACCACTGATTCACCCCCCACTCTCAGTGGTTCATTACTCCAAATGGGTCCTTACAATATGTTCAATGATTTTAAAAAATATTATTTCAAAATGGGATGATTTTTTTATCAATAAATCTTCTATGTGATATTTAAAACCATATTCCATATATAATTTAATGTTTGATGTTACTTATGCTTTACTAGGGATATTAACTCAGTATAGAATCCTTATTCTTTTTTGGGTGGTTTATGTGTTTCATAAAATGATGCTACAGTTATGTTACCAATTTCCATTCAATGGGTTATTCTTCGATGAAATGATTATGATGAAAATTTTTAATTGAGGATTATAATATTATGAATGATTTATAATCTTTTGTAACACATAGGTATGGTTTTATATATTTTATTAGTGGGACCTATGTCTCCATCCAATTCATTGTGTAATTATTGGTATCTCATTATATAAACTATAATGGAACGAGGAGTGAAACCTGTTCAGTTAGGGAAATTATCCACAAGGATTGTCTTGGGATTAACCTATGGATACTATTATGATTTTGGGAGTGAACCTATTTCAATATGATATTCATGGAAATGATCATTTAAAACCAATGAAATTATATTCTATTCTTATTTGTATGCTACAATTGTATATATCATTCAAATATTATTCTATCATGGATCATGTTTCTTTATGATTCATAACGTATCAACATCCAATATTCATTCAGTGAATTAATATTATGATCTTTGATATGCACTGTATAATTTTCAAATGTTATGTTAATTTTTTATTCCCTAATAATCATATTATTCGTATTTAATCATTGATATTTTCCTTATTGCCCTTATTGAGCATCTAAACTCAGTATTTTCTTATGTTTTATTTCCCCGGGTTATGAAGAAAGGTTTTAAGTAGGCTATATCTAAAAAGGATGTTATAAATATAAAATTTTAGTGAAATTATATATAGTTTTATGTCAAAATTGTTTAACTTTCTATAATAAGAAAATGTTTTTCCTGGATCTCTAAAACTCTAAACCTAAAATGTCTTTTTCTATGCGCATGATTTACACTTTTAATTGATTATATTGATTATAGATTTTTTAACATTGGTCACATTTTTCGACATCAAATAATGATTTTTATTTATTTTTTTAGAAGGGTAACCAGAAGTCTTGGTCACAAGATATTTAAATAGTGGTTATTCAATAAAGAATAATAAAAATCTAAATACATACTTAATAAGGATATTTTCATCATTTTTTATAATATTTATTTATAAACAAAGAAAGATTATTAAAAAATAATGAATGAAATAGAAGAGTGAAATTCCATTTGACTCCTTGTCAACAATACCATGTTTTCACATGCATATTATTTGGTGGTACAAAATCAATTAGTTTTTTCCTATTAAAGAAAATTGGACAAAAAATTTAACCTCAATAGAGGAGGTAGTATGATTCAATCCGTCACTGTTTTAAATGACATTCTTATATTATAGGTAATTATTTATATAATAAATGTAATTAAAAATGGGATTTTGATTATGGAGTGAAAAAATTAAACAAAACCTACATATGCAATGAGAACAAATGAATTTCAAATAAAAGGAAATTACCCATGTATAGTTGTCCATAGATAACGATCATTTTCTTGTATTATATTTTCTTAATTAACACACTCCATAATCTGTGTGAATATATTCTTCCTTACCTGTTATGAATATAAATTACACTCAATGTTCACCAAGTGAACTACACATACACCTCCTCGATTAAGGTGGGATAGTTACAGAAGTAGAATCTAACACTTAGATTATTTAAACAAGGATTACCCTCACAACATATTTTCCTTAGATAAACCAAAAGAGGATAATACATATAGAAATGGTTCCAAACACTAGATTACTCATATAGAAAATTACATAGGTTAGTTACATAGGATCATGATTACATGGGTTCACATTGAATAATGAGAGAGAGATTTTAAAGTAAAATAATGGAAGAAAAAAATTTAAAATATTCGATGAAAATTATAAAACAAATAAATGAAAAATAATAATAAAATCTAACCAATGTATTAGAAGGATGGTTTTTTAGTGTTGTTACTAATCTCAAACTTTATAGTTCACTCCCATATTTATATAGTGGATGGGATTATTTATTCCAATGGTAAAAAGATTTTATCATAGGAAAACTCATGTAAATAATAATCACAATTATTATAGAAAAAAATTTATATTCCAAACAATTAAATCAAATAATCCTCTATTTTAAATAACATTTTTCTTTTGATTCTTCTATAACCTATAAATATTTCATCTAATTATGATAAATAATGTGAAATTTATGGCCAGTACCCTGATGTGAGGCCCAGTTTGAGGAAGGTAGTCCATTTGTGTTTTCTAGCCCCATTATCATCGTGAATTAGTTTGATCTAGGCCATGGTTTTGAATTTATAACAGTACCATAATATTTCAATAATAATTGTGTTCCAAATATTAATCCTCATATGAAACAAACACTAACATAGATCTCTATCCATGGCGGAATAAAGGGAAATCCCAAATATTGTCAATACATAGTTGAATTCCCTCACGTATCTAAGTTCTACCTTTTCAAATCACCTCATATACAAAATCTAAAAAAAGAGTGGCTACATAATATAATTCCCTTTCATATATTATTCATGTTTGTGAATCACTATATAACTTAATTTCTATTCATGATTCTATATAATTTATGGAACCCTCTAAATCAACCTTTATCTTATTTGATTCTTCACAATGGTCTCAGTATACAAGAAATAATTATTAAAACAATAAAAGGTAAATTTTGGATTATTTATAAATTTTTTAATGATAACCTAAATAATTATAAATAATGTTTTAAACCATTTTCACATATTAACCTAAAATCCCCTTTATACAAAATAAATGAATCTTCCTTAAAAATGATCAATTTTTGGGATTTAAATAATTAAAATACTACAATTAATATATTGTAATATTGACTCTTTTAATGAACCCATATCTCAGAGTCTATCATCATTTCATCACACAAAACACTGGGTGAGTCGCCACTAATTTAAATACATAAATATAATTATTACAAGGTAGCTCCAACTATGACAAGACCCTCAGATCCCAAATATATAGGGAGATAAATCCAATATATCTGAGAGTATCTTTTATTATACTTAGAAAGAAATATGTATGTTATTATGTGATATGGATGATATTTCTATAAATAGAAATGTAGTGAAATTATAGAACTATAATTATTGGAGAGGTAAATGAGCACAATGATGTGGTGTTCTTGAAATATCATAAATTAGTAAATCCTCATGTATTTTCTGCAAATATTGTAATTGAGTTGTTTGTGGTATTAAATCATGGCCATTATCTCAAGAACCTACAACATGGTCAATATATCTCAATTCATCATACCTTTAACATTAAATCCATGGAACTAGTATTGTTTTTGTATGACTCTTCTTACTTATGTTTAACTATCCCACATATGTGATACTCATTACTGTATAAAAATAATAATTAAATGATTTAATACTCACAATATGATGCTTTTTTAATAAGGTAAATTAATTCCTACATAATAGTAACTAAACAATGTGGTGCCACAATAAACACCATTAATGTCATGGTTTCCTCATCCTCAATAGTTTTTATTTTTTTTGAATCTCCACTCAGCTATAAAGGGCATCTAACTCATCCATAATCATTTTTAATTAAATCAATATAAAATCACCACAAATCAATGAATGGTCCACCTCATGAAACATGATTTATCATTCATCTAATATGATGTTCATATAAACACCACAACATAGGATAAAATGATGTTTATCAAATATCTATTACTCTTTAAGTAAAATTAATTCCATATAAAATATTTATCAATAATTACAAAGAAATTATATAATTTTCAAATGGATCTTTTATATTCTAAAAGTCTATTTAATCTTTCCATTTTTATTTGTTGGAAACATGTGAATTAACAAACTTAATACGATTTCCAATCTTTAGCCACTAACTAGTAAATACTCCCTTGAATTTGGAAAAATAGGTTTATCATATCCCTCATGATGATCACCTATATATGAAATAATATTCACCCCATCCTTTCAAGAAGATATCATTGTTTTTACTCTCACCCTTTTTCAATAAATGAAAATGAATCAAAGAGTGGAAATAAACAATAAAACATATAAGGACATTATGAAATAATGAACTCCTAAAAGAACACTCTTGTGATATAAGGAATCATTTATAGGGAATAAAAGATTATATTAATGACTCAAACTTTAGTTAGAACATATTAAAATAATATCTTACCACCCTCAGTTGTATCCTTAATATAGTGGTACTTGATTTCAATTTTCGTCAATCTTTAATCTTACACAAGAATTGTAAACAAATTGATTTAACATTAATTATAATAACCAATCAGTAATAGGTATGAAGCACTATTCTTAAGATTAAAGATACAACTGCATCAATATTATTTTTACTGAGAATGGTGACACCACAACATACTCAAATTCCTTTGAGAAAATAATAAATAAAATTTCTTCTCAAAGTTCCATACAACATAGATTCATCAAATAAAGAAAGATCCATGGGAATTATTCTTTATATCTCCAATATATCCCAACCAATTTGAATTTTTATACTCCTACAATAGTTATTATATATTTTTTATCTTACCTTTATCTATAATAAAGAGTTTTTTTATATACTACAAGATCAAATTTTCTTCAATAATATGATACTCCTTTCAGTTTATTTGGAGTTGTGAATATAGAGTAAACACAAAAAATGGACATGATTCCATTAAATACAATAGAATTATAATTATAAATGAAAACTTTTTTTTGATATATACACTTTACTTATTCATCTAAGGAAAGCTTAATCTCACATGTTAATGGTTTTGAGGCATCTTTTTAATCCAATATTTTGACCTTTTTTATATAAATGGGAAGTATAAATTTTTGTCATAGAATGATAAAACCTATTGAGTTAGTGAGTTAAGAACCAAATAGGTGTTTAATTTAAGAAATCATTAACATCATTAATAGGTTAATCACTTAGATGGTAAATTCCTAAAAAAATTTATAATTATTTTGGAAAAAAAATAGTTCTATTTATATACAAAAACACTATGAGTGAATTTATTTCATATCCTTTGATATATATATTTGAATGGAATATTAATTTCTTGAATTACATTCTTTTTAAGATATTTATGAATATTAGATACCATTCTTGGGGAGATTATTTGAGCCTATATAATTCATCTTTAATATTTTAGGATAATTATCCTTCACTATAATGTGTAAAATAGTTTATTTGATCAATGTATACTTCTTCTTAAAAATATACATTTATTAATAATAGCCTCATTTCAATTTCAAAAATCATATAGTTTCACAGAGATAAAAGAATAAAAAATTATAAACTGATTCAATATTTTTGACTAGAGAAAATTTCCCACTAAAAGCAATACAATTAATTTGAGAGGATCATTTGGAAACAATTATAAATTTTTTATATTACACTCCACCATTATCAGTGGGATTATTTTGAAAAACCCCACATTTTCTTGGTCACATTTTTTTCATTAGAATATGAAATAAATTCCAAAGTCTCATTCATCCCAATTTTTTCTTTATCATCTTTCATAATTGAAACCAAATTTTTGTGATATATGGATTCATCCACGATATTTGGTTCAAATAGTGAAATATTTTTCTTATGAAAATAAATTCTCAAACATATTTAAGTTTTCACCCATATTTTATTATCTCAATGAATATTTTTAGTCTCAACATGTTTTCTATTACTTTTTAATTCTGAAATTACTTACTATAAATTTACTAACTACTATAAACATTATTATAATGATAATATTTAAATAAATATTATCAATCATATATAATTATTACATGATGTAAAACATATCTTACAATTATATTAAAAATATTACTTATATTATTATTATTGAACAAGTAAATTATACTTCTAGCTAAAAACAAATGAAATATTATTTCATCAACTCTTTCATTGAATATTACTAAATTATTTCATTTAATAACTACTTTTGATGGGAAACCGAATACATTTAGTCTTGTAAATAAAATATTATTCAAAATAGAAAACCCATATGGTGTTTTTATGAAATCATTTTGGAGTAGGAAAAAACTCACAATATAAACCACTATATTTGTATCTTATCTCTAAAAGGATTTCAAAGATGCATTCACTTATAAACTTTTTCATACTTTGTCCACCATACATCAATTGCTCTACTCAACAATCCATTTATTTGGGATGTATGTAGAGATTTATAATCATGTATCATCCTCTTATTTTCAATATTTACCTTGAAATAATAATTAATGCATTTAGACCAATTATTAGATGAGTTGTTTAATGGAATACCTTGTTTTACTCTGAACAATATTTAAATAGTGTTTATATTTCTCATTATATTTTTATTTAATCAAAATAACATAGACATAAGTCATATTATTAAAATAATCAATTTTTTTAAATACTTATATCAATTGGTAAAATTCATTTTCATCGTCCCATAAATATCCAAGTATACTAAATCATGGGGGTTATTCATTTTTATTACTGCTAACTCGTGACTCTTATTTCCAATATTTATCTTATTACAAAAAACACATCTGTTAGTTATTTTTTGTTTATTATTGGAAATATTTCATAGATCATTATACATGATAATCTTATATGTATTCTTATACAATAAGTCTCGATATATTCTATACCAAATATGGGTTCCCTATTTTATGATCAAACTTTTGAAACACGAATTTTGATCATATCTAAAATAAATTGAAATATATTCATTTTTTATATACATAATTGTTCCATACATTAAACAAATTATGATACATCCATTATACTAAAATAGATTTTCATTCCCATTATCATAATATTGTGAAACAATAAAGATATTTTCCATCATCTAGTTGAATAGGAGATCCTCAGTGGATTTATTCTTACCAATGTTTTGTACCCTACTCCTTGAAAATTGGGTGATCCCTTATTTTGAAAAGTTATGGTGATTTATTCTTTCAATTGGATATATTTCAATTGTTTTTTTACTTTGGAATTCTGTGATGAGTAAAAATAATCATGAATCAATGACATATCTTATTTCACTTCCATAAAAGACACTTAAAAAACAAATGCATTCTATTGATTATTTCTCTTTCTTAATACATTTTATCGATTTATGTGTCCTGATTACATAATAATAATTTTTAGTTTTATTTTTAGGTTTATCATACTTTAAACAAGTATAATCCTGATAAAAATTAAATTTTGAAATGTATTTTTTTTTCTTGGAATGATATCCCAATTGGTCTCTAAGAGCTTCATCTTGTCAATGTGTTAATCAACATCCACTATTGGATCATAGAAATGAAGAATTATTCTTTAAAAATGATTTCTTCCCATAGATTCCATAAAACGAACATGTTACTTCAATTTGAAATATTTTGGGTTATATTATAGGTTCACACAAATATTCTCTTTGGTATTCCATTTGATTTTATATCAAATATAAATGTTAAAATAACAAATTTTATAGAGCCTTATATTTTACCTTTACCTTTCATATAGGTCTAAGCATAAATATTATTCTCTTCACAAACCACTTTTCATTCAGCACATACAACACCATCATCAAACATAGCATTGGGTGTATTATCCCATTTAGATGTTGCAATCACGTTTTTATTTATCTTTTTAGTGACTCCACCACTAAAATTGGAATATTGAGTTTCTAATTTTTCCCCAGTACCATAGGATAATTATTGGGATTAATAATACCATTATAATATTTATTCACTATTTTACAGATTTTAAAATCCTTGTTCACCATACTTTGTATTTCTACATATTTGGATTTTCAAAAATAATTTTTAGACTCCACCGGATCATAATTATTTTAAATTAACCCCTTATTATTAAAATTTCTATTTACAATTTTCATGCAAATACTTTTTTCTCTTCCGTTAATAATTATTTTTAGATATTTCATATTTGATTTTTTCTCAATCTCTATATAAATAATTACAATATATTATTACTCAATAAGTGGTGTCTTTAGTAATCCATTCTCTATATTCAATACTTTCATTAGTTTTTGGAGACTATTGTTTTATTTCAACCACAAAATGAGATCATCTATAAGTTAAAACAATATTTATGTATCCTTATAACGTCTTTCTTATTCACTAATCCCCAATTCATATTCTCTATGAAAGTAATTTCATTATTGATTATATTTTTCCATGAAGACTATTCCCCCTTCATTATTTAGGTAAAATAGATCTCTTTGGATTTCCTTGTCACAAGACGTGTCATATTTGTTTTGAAATAATATTGTTCTTATTTGTGCATTGTCCATTTAATTATCTTTATTGAATCTTTGTCCTATTTAATCATTAAACAACATAATATATATATATATATGATCATTTAGTTTTATCAACTATCTCTAATTATATTTGATTCCCAAATCATCTATTAAAAAGTAAACAATTATTTCTCTATGGAATCATTTATATAACTATATTTCATTATATTTACCTCTTTCTAACAGCATTCCTTTTGACTATAAAGAGTTCATTTTTTTAAAATCGATTAAATTAATATCATCTTTATGATGATTAATATGAGGATTCTTTATATCAATATTTTTATATCCTTTTATTTTCATAAAATATATATGTCGTATTCTTATATTTTACAATCTTTCTTAAGGAAAAAACTATTCTCATTTTTTGAGAAATAGAATCATTTTTTATTTTTTTGATCGTCCACTAATTATAGTATTGATTTTAAATGGATGAAATATTTGAGTCAAGTTAATTTGGAATGATTTTAATAAGTTTCATTAGAATTATATAATCTTTAATAATTTTACAATATCATCAAATAAATCTAAATATATTATTTACTCAAATGATGAAATTTTCCTCCAATTTTTCGTCCCCTGTTATGATGCTGCAAAATTGTTCTTGATAATATTATAACTATAAACACTACGGAAGAAGAGGGTATTCTACATAAGTTTGGTTTATTTTAAAATTAGTTAATTAGTGATAGTGTTTTGAATGACATTTAAATATGTTTTTATATCTTTTATTTCATGAAAACACAATAAACAACATTTCATGTAGGTTATCATGAAAATTTTCATATAAAACCCTCAGAGAATGTAAAATTAGAAATATTTTTTTTACATCAATTAAAAATAAAACTTGTTATACAAAATTTATTAAATAAATTATTTAAGATAACTAACATAAATAATTTCTTTTACACTATTTATTTTATTACTGGTGTATGATCTCTTTTTTATGATTTATGTAAAAATAAACAATATTAATATTTTAAAGAAAATTAAATTGAAAAAATAGTTTATTAAAACTACAGTAGATGAAATACCAACACTGAATAGTAGAAAATCTATAATTAAATATTATCATAGTAAAATTATATTCCAACAATTTAGATCACCACATTTTTCAAATAAAAACATCTTTATAATATGAAATTTAAATATGAAAATCTTGATTACAAATTTATAAAAATTAAAAATGAATAAAACATATAAAGTCATCCTCCCATGATCCTTATAAATGATTTAGATCATTTCTATAATATTAGTGGAAGTCATCCAAAATTTTCAAATTTATATGAATATATTCAATATGTAATCTTAATAAAATCATATGGTAAATAAAATGAAATATTATAATAAAGCCTTACGTTATGAAATTTTGTTATTATCCAAGTTGAAATTATTTAATATATAATATTGTAACTTAAATCTATATTCAATTAATCATTGATTTTTTCATTATTATTTCAATTTACGTTTATTTAATATGCTAAATTGGAGTGATTATAAATGATGTTGTATTTACACATACAAATTTTATATTTTTATCTTCCATCATATTTACTAGTTATAATGATTCTATATCATATTTGAAAATTTCATATATGGCATACAATAATAAATTATTAAAAAAAATTATTATAATTATCAAAATTATTTCCCTAATATTTCTTGAATTCCTTCTTTCATGTCACCATGTGTGCAGAATATCAAGTGACCTGTTTTATCATGTGAAAAAAATACAACATCCAATAAGAACAAATATACAAAATATAATGTGATTTATTAATTATTTAAGGGAAATATAACATTATAAAATATATTTTCCATAACTATCAAGATAATGAAACAACCAATACTTAATTATCTCATTCCAAAATATTCCAGAAACATATATTTTTCTTTCTTCGCCAATCAATGTCCTTGGTATTGGAGAAACAAATTTTGGGTCAAATAATCCATATAATGATGTTATATAATTCTTAATAAAATTGTAAAAATAAAAATAATAAGAAAAACCTAGGTATTATATTATATCAAATTGATATGATTTGAATAAAAATGGTAATCAACATACATTGAAAATACAAGAATCATTTTAATTCACAAAATATCTCCAGTTACAAGCTACAATATAACTTTATTAAAATAATTGAAATAATTGAAATAATTCCACTCCCATAAATTTCATAACACATTATAAACATAAAAATATTTGAAAACATAAATTATAATTTTGAATATCTATAAATTCTATCATAAAAAGTAGTATGTGAGGTTGAATAGGGCCTCAACATGGTTTTTATTTCTCTACAACATGGCATTAACTTTAATTTATTCCTATATATTATTATATATATTTATTTATTGAAATATTAAAATAAATTTAATACTGATATAAAATAAAGGATATAATCTATTCATATCCTAGAGGTAGGTTGATTGAAAAATCTACATAGTAAAAGCAATAAATGTCCAACACCTTTTCTAACAGTAAATAACTCAGGACCTCACCACCCTTTCTATGGAAGATGTGGGCAGTGGTCATCCTAGTTACTTGGGATGTGAGTTTGAGCATATAGCTCTAGGAAGTTGATGGTGATGACTCATCTGTGTCTGTTCTAGTCATCGGATCCTTGACAATGATTAGTTGGTGATAAAGATGGGGTTTGGTGCTGGCGGTAACAAAGTGTAGCCTATGTTGGAGAGTCGATGATGACGATTTGATGATGATGAGTCGATGTGACAGTAGTGATGGTGAAAAATAGATAAGATCAGCAAGGTAATGATGGCAGTGATGGTGACGAGTATTCTCTTATTTTGGGTTTCTCGGGAGGCTTGGTTTGCCCGCGGGTTGAGTTCTCAATTTTTGAATTTGATTTTTCAAATTTGAATGTGCCTTTTCATGATATTGTATTTCTAGATGGGTGTGTTTGAATATTTTATAAGGTTTTTTTAAGGTTCCCACACTCACCAAAAGTGGCTTATTATTGAAAATGAAAAAATGGATTTGGAGGTATAGTAGATGGAAACCTATGTAGGAGGTGATTTAGGAGTTAGTTATATAGTAGAGGTGACATGGTGTGATTTGAAGATAATGTTGGATGAGCGGGATATATAGTCCAATAAAATCACAGTACATATTCATACATTGACTATACAAAAAATATAATCCTCTCCTCAATCAAATCACCCTTTTCATGTTCTTTTAAATCTAAAGTACTTATTTTACTTCTTATAAATCCTCCTTGGAAAATGATTTAGAATATTGACACAATATTTTAATCAAAAAACATCCCTTTTTATCCCCATATAAGACCACAATTTTTTTTTATTTTCTAATAAATTTGCCAAAATATCCATCACACCCCTGTGTTTGATGGTCTATTATGAGTTATCCTGCTCTGTTTCATCATGTATAAAAAAATTGAAGATTTCATTACTGAATTAAAAAATATAAAATCTTTAAATATAATATAATAATTAAAATATTTTATATCATTATTTTTAGCTACAATATTCATGTGTTTTGTAATATTTTTTCATATTTTAGTCATCTATGACCTTTTCTATTTTTTCATGTCCAGATCGGGTGGGGGGTTTTTCTGTGGAACCTAAAGACCTAATTCTCACATTTTAAAAAAAAATTAACCATCAATTATGATTCTAATGAAATATAATCTCCATGGGATATATTGTGATGGTGTATGTTTTTTTGGGATCACCTAATGATGTATCCTCAATTCATATTAATTATAGAAAAAAATCACTGATATGATTTTTTATGGATTATAAAAAAAACTTCAAAAATATGACCTTTCACTTTCCAAAATTTATTTCTACCATTTACTTTAAATAAAAAATTTCATGTATCATCATCTTTGAAAGATTAATATTACATGTATTATCATATTTTTATTCCACAAAAAATTGAAAATGAGGTTATGGTTTATTTAAAATCCATTCATATCCTGGTATCAAAAGATAATCATCTCCTCCTAGATTACATAGTATTTTTAAAATAATATTAAATCAAATAAGATGGAAAAAAATCACATATATTAAAAAAATATGCCAGGATAAGAAAAAAATAATAAATTATCTAACCAAAACATTATCCAGTAAATCATTTAGTTTCATTTTATCATCACTTATATAATTAGAAATACAAATAATTAATGGTGTGGTTGAATAGAATTAAAACTTCTAAACTGTTTTAAATTTGGACCACTAATGTTAGAATTTTCATTAGACATGATAGATATCATCTGTTTATAGATATCAGAAATTGAAAACATGGTTAAAATGAGAAAGCATGATTACTAACCATGATTTTAGAAGTAGATCCTATAATGTAGAGTACTGAGGTGTATTCCTTGAATAAGTATGAGTAATATATTTCTTATAATATTGATGTTACCCAACTATTTTATATGACATTATCCTATACTAAATATTAAAAAAATTTCTAAATGATTTTAAAAATATAACACTTGCATATAAACTAAAATATAAAATGAAAATAGATATAATAAAAAGTAAACTAAAATATACCCCTGTTTAACATTCAATAATTTTAAAAATAAAATTATAAATAAATGATGACTATATTTATGATATATAAAATTAAATCAATAAGTGAATATTAAACATAATTAAATGATTATACATTTCAATATAATTCATATAAATATGAATAATAATTATAAATTGATATTTATATACATATAGTCTTTATCATATTCATAATTATAGGAAATGAAAATGATAAAAAATACTAACAACATTTATGGGATGAGTAATGATATAGATAAAAGGAAAAAAATTATGTTAAAATTTATATAAATAAAAGGATTAAATAATAAATTGAATAATTTGAAGATGATACGTACAAAACTATTCTATATGAAAAATAAATTTATCATATTCATTAAAATATGTGACATTAAACAAATTTTTAATAGTATATATAATATTTTAGGAAAATTTAAATGTTTAACATGAAATAAATATGCAGTACCTGTAATATTATCAGATTACTAAAGTATTTTGTTTCCTATATTCCTTCTCCATGATCATTTTTTATGGTATAAAACTTGACTATTATTTGTTCATCTATAACCTATGATAATATTACCATAGAAGTAATTACCTCATTAAATCCATTATTTTCATCATGTATTTCACAACAAAAATAATAATTTTCCCTGAAAAGGGATCAAAATCAACACATTTCATAGATAAAGAATATAGAAAATTAATTTATCATGTGTTACCATGATAAATGGTCCATCTTTCTACTCCAATATATTCATATTTTGTATTTTAATACTAATTTGATAATGTTTAAAACTATAGTCACTAACAACCCATTTATATTTGAAAAAAGGACTCAAAATTTAATTTTATATATATTAAATATTTTATTGTAGTTGGTGTTTCATTGTAGTAGTAAAACCTATAGTATTATATCCTAATAAAACATGGTCAAATCCATGAAATACACATGGGGGATTTATGACTCAGGTGGTGACGTGGGCATGACGTAGGCGGGTGGTGACGAAGATATCATGTTGGTTTGATGATGTAAGCATGATAATGTAGGAATTATATTTCAATGGGCCTTTAGACTATGTTAATGGGACAAATGGACTTGGTATTATTGGATATGTAATGAGTCTCCCTCAACCTACATAGAAAAAAATAATGTTTTTCATAATAAGAAGATTCTTCAGGCCCAACTATAAAAAATATTAAAAAAAATTCAATAGAGTATTATATGTTGTTGGTGTATAGAATGGGTTTTCTCTAACTCTCTAAAAATGAATTTCATTAGTGAGAACCAGTACACATCTATTCTGAACATAAATTATTTTTTCCTAGTCTTTTTTATAAAATGAATTTCCAGTAATGTCATACATGGACCATGTAATTATATTTAATCATGGGTCCCTGTTAACCATATCAACATTTCTGATTCATATTGTCTAGATTATAGGATCACATTAAACTAAAGAATAATGTTTTTAATGATCACCCAACACCCACAAATCATTTTTATTTGGATAACATTTTTTATTCCATTAATAATCATTGTAATATATGGGTGAGTGTCATCTATGTTATTCAATATGTTTTATTGTTCGTAATTTATTTTTTCACAAATCAGTAACATTATTTTTAATCCACGTATGTCCTGTACCATAAAAATGACCCATTCATGGTGATATTTAGTAAAATAGAAGTCTTCTACATAAAAAAGTTGTCTTTATAAAACACTAGAACCACATAAGAAATTGACTTCTCAATAATGGTGTCTTCTTGTCTACTTGGTTTCTTAATATATTGCTAAATTATATTCAACCAAATTTTACACTAATACATCTAACAATGATATTTGGGACTATTATGTTTTATTTCAAGCACCAAATGAACCATAAAAATTAAAACGATATAAAAAAGATAGTGTAAAGTAAATTCACAATTAAAAATTTATATAAACTTCCCCATTCTCTAAATTTTTGAAAGGACTAAAATCCATCACATTATTAAAAAAGAAATTGTAAAAAAACAAAACACCTTTATTATAGTTAATTTTACAATGATAGGTGGTATTCAATATAATGTATCTAGTATTAGTAATTTCATGACAATACGACAGACATGAGAGTCCATGACTATTAATTTCAAATATTTTAACTAATTTTTTTTATATTGGCTGAATAACACTTATGTACTTTGATACCATGTAGTCACTAATAAAAAAAATTCTCTCCAGAATATTGTACGGCATGATAGAGGTATATATTCATGTTTTCAATTAGGATTTAAAGAATACACCAATCATATTCCAATTAATAGTAAGTCCAATCTTGTTTGAATCTCAACGTTATTATCTACTTTAACTTTTAAAATTATCCAAGGAAACTATCACATATATTCTTGTCAACAAACATTGCATAAATGTAACATTTGACCTTATGATATCTTCAATATGGGTGGCCGAAAAATATTAATATCTTATTCCATATAACTATGTCATTTCCAGATCCTTGTCTTTTTAAAAATTAGGCATCAATGTTTTTCGCACTCCCAAAATATTATAAATTGATAGAGTATTTAATGAAATATCAAATTATTTGGATCTATTTATGTATTTTTAAAATTTTTATAAGTCTCCTAGATCGATATAATCCTCAATGACAGATGTACCCAATTTTTCATCCTTATTGTTGTCAATAACATGAATTCTGTTCATTAAAAATTTGACATTACTTATACCCTTTAACTCTATATACCCAAATATCCATACACTGGGATGTATTTTATATTGAATATAATCATATTTTATAATTGAGAGTATTATATTTAATAAGATCTATATACTCTGACACCTTCATCCTATAAGTGTTTTAAATCATATATTATTGGTGATAGGTAAATATAAATACCATTTATAGGTTTGTTTTTCTATAAATCATTAAACACGACAAGATATATTTATGATTCATTTAAATCATAGGAGATACATTGTAAATAACCAAAAAATAATTGTCTATGAGCTATTTATGATACTAAATAATAGGTATGGATTGTTGATATTTGTTCATAGTCCTTATTTGAGATTTATAACATTATTTATATAGTTAGTAAATCACTGGTTATGTTTCATTCAATCTATAAAATCATCTAGATGACATGATTTTCCATTAGATATTCACTCTTTTATAAGTCATGATAATCATTTTCTCCATTTTGTTGTTAAAAACAATGTTTTAGATGTGGAATTAAATGAATATTTTATTTTTCCGTAGTATGAATCAGGGTACATGGATAGATAGCTATTTTTTTCAACTTTTATAGTGTTGAACTATATTGTTATCCCAACAAGGTCAAATTACCTGAGAGCAGGGTGGGATCAAGGTATGAAAAATTAAAACTACTACCCGTTTTGATATTGATTTTTTGTTAATAAAAATTATTCTATCTCTTTTTTTCAAAGTAATATATGAAATGAAATTAGATAATGCATGAGACAAACCAATTTTAATTAGATTTCCTTCACTGGAATATGTATATGGTGAAAAAAACAATCTTCCTCTTATACCAAATCCACTAAAAGCGCACCAATGTTTACAATGGTTGGAGAAGACTCACTATCCCTCATGGTTTACAACCAATCAAAATTTAAAAGCTCACTACTCTCTCAACTGAAAATTTCTCACTGCCTTTTCAGAATATACTCATTTTAATTCATCAATAAATATGTCTGACACCTCATTAAGTGTATCATTGAGTTCCGCTTTCATCCACATGATGAAAGTCTCATTACCAAAGATTTACTAGGCATAATCATACTTTTCTCCAAACATTGGGTTATATTCAAGAATCTTTAATACCTTTTGTGAATCCTATGACATTGTAGGAGAGAAAAAACTATTTCACAACTTATTACTTTCATGTTACTCCATTTTTATGTGTATGTCACCACTTTTGTGTAACTCCCTTCATACGCACAACTCACTATTTTCACACAACTCCTCCTTGCATGCCACTCTCTACTAACACAATTCAGAGATATGATTTACACTATGTTTAGATCATGTTCAAATTAGGTCCTATCTACATATTTATAGGAAATTCCAACAAAATGTTCAACTTCTCCTTGAGCCTAGAAGTCTCATTCACGAATGTATCATTAGCTCAAATCGACTTTTCATAGAAATCAATATCCTGCATTAACTTATTTACTTCACCATAATTTGAAGTAATTATATTGAAAATTTTCTGAGGAAAAACATTCCAAACGACCTTATCACTTGTACGAAAATTCCATTTCCAAAAAAAAACATTTCTCCATTATCTAATTTTTGGATCCAAATTTATTTCAATCACTATGAAAAAATGAAACCTTCTATAAGATCCTTCTGTACTGCCTCCATATCATCCATTAATATTTCATGGATCCTTGTAAACATAGTTTAATAACAATATCTCTTTAAATCATCAACTAACCATGGAATCCCTCTTTGTCAACAATCATATTCAACCCAGAAATGAATCAATGTTACCTGGATGGAATTTTTCCCAATAATCACCCCTTTGGTTTGTTGAAAAATAATCTCATTTTAATACCTATTGAAAGATTCTTCCATATTCCACCACCATTTGATGCATGTTATTTAGATAAAAATAAATGAATTCCTCAATAAATACTTTAATACCACATGATCCATGATCGACATGAGAAACAAGAGTATAATAAAAAAATTTATAAATGATTAAACTCATTCCTAAAACGATTCAATTTCTTTCCTCATGAACTTCATATTTTAATTTTATATATGTGATTTGATCAATATCTACTAGAATATTTAGATTTAAAACTCCCCCTATATCACTACACCCATATCTCAGTTCTCCCCCTATCAGCCTCTGCCCGTGTCTCATCTAAGACATTTTCTTAGTTATATAACCAAATTTTCCCCCTTTGTCAACAAATATAAAGGGAACATAATTATGGTCTATAAGAGGTTAAAAAAAACAAATTAGTACATTATTGAAAAATAAACCATACCGTTTGAATTGGGGGGGGGGTCACACATCAGCAATTTTTCATGTTTGGGGAGTTGAATCAACTCTGAGAGCCCGCCGATGCCTTTCAAATTCTTTTTTAGGTATGGCCATTGTAAAAATGTATGAAACTTGTAGTTTTGTAGGAACATACTCTAACTTCAAAGGAAATGTTCAACCTTATCTTTTATAATGAGTTACTTTATTTCAATATTCTTTGTCCATGAGTGATAGACTGTAGTTTTTCTGATTTTTATAGAACTTTAATTAATATTAGGGATTCTAATTGAAGACGTCACTTCAACTCCCATATCAATGAGTTTATACTTCATCCACTATAAATGTGTGCATGCTTTAGTGGATGAAATATATTTAGCTTCTTCAGTTATTAAAGAAATGAAATATTTAATCTTTTTTAGGAATGAAATACACAATCCACCCTTATATAATTCACCACCTAATGTTGATTTTATGTTATCAATTGAACCTTCCCAATCTACAAATGTATATCCCAATAACTCTTGCTGAGATTTTTCATTTTTCTAAAAATAAAAATCCCTCATTCCCTTGATATACTAATGTATTATTTTCACATATAGCAATTGGATCTACATGGGATTTATTTTATATAAAATTTTTTGATATTGGAATAAATATATGGTTATGTATATGTTACGTACAATGGACTTCCAAATATCTTCTTATATTCGCTGATATTAACTGCTTTTCCTTCATCATCATGTGATAGTTTCAAAAGGGTGGCCATTGGAGTCATATTATACATGGAATTATCATTTCAAAATGTTTTCAAAACCTCCTTGGGATATTTATATTGTGAAATTAATCTTCCATTATTTTCTTGTGTTATCTGTAAACCAAGTAAATATGTCAGTTCACCAATAATTTACATTTCAAACATTCTTTTGGTGAATTCCATGAACTGATTGCACTGAGCTTCATCTGATCCACCAAATATTATTTTTTAGACATATATTTGATCCATCTCTCTTTGATTACATTCATTGATGACATTGAGATTTTAATCATCTATGTCATACTAAAAACTAAGGTTCTTAAAAAAATGATCTTGTCTTTAATATCATTCCCTCAGTGATTGATTTAACATATATAACTTATTATTCCACCAAAAAACATTTTTTTTCATCTTCATGAATGAGAATACCATTTATATTCTCAATGTAAACTTATTCATCTAGAATTACATTTAACGATGAAGAGATTAAATTTTTGGGAAAACATATAACATTTTTTCACTACTATGGACATGAATAATTGGATTGCCTCTAGCCTTAAAATGGGTTAAAATGATTCATCAAAATCAATACCATCTATAAGGGAGTATAATTTTCACATTAGTCATTATTTGTTTTCTAATTATAGTGATATATTCGTTCATATTGTGGAAGAATACCCATTTGGTCACAATGATATTCTTATTTATTGTCCTCAAAAACAATCCCCCATGTTTGATTCTTATCAATTTGGAAAGGCTTTACATTCATATCCTGAACATAGTTTTCATATCCAGCTACTTAATCAAATAAGTTAGGATTTTTATTTATATAGGATGGATTCCCACTGTAATGACAACATTATTCTTGTTTGAACTTGTGTTGTTTTATCGCCGATGGTATTTTCCCTATCACTTTCAGCTCAAATATTTGGATTCTATGAGATTCAAATTTTACTTCTCGATCATCAACAGTATCTTCTTTTGAATAAATATTTTCCACTTCTTCTCCTCCTAAGTTACAATCCTACCCCGTCATTTTCTTCATGGAACTTTTTACATTATTGTCAAATTTTTTGTTTCATTTTCCAGTATAGTGACATAATTTCATTCAACTAATTTTTCTTGACCTCTTATTAAAGCTTTAATATTTTATTATTTTTCCATAGTTTCCAGGGACTATCCCATTATATCCACATGATTCAAATTTATTTTTTTTACTTTATTATGAATAAAAATTTTATGTTTAAATATTTTAATGTATTTCAATGTAGTTTTCTTCATGTACCACATCCCATACTGTTTATTTTCTTCCTTCAGACATAATAGGTCCCTATTGGATATTTAGACCAACATCAAGTATACATCCTTTCAGAATTTCTCTCATAGATCTTTTTCTATTAATACTTTTCTGGTAATTTTGTTGAAAATCTGATTTCTCCTCCCAGCCACTAAATTCTATTGATGAGTTCGCACTAATGAAACTTTATTTCTTATTTTATGTTCCTCAAGATAAACTTCTAGTTGAGTGTTTATAAATTACATATCATTATTAGTATAAATCTTCATAATATTTTTTCCAATCATAAATTTGGATTCCCTCAGATAAATGTTTTCACAAGTGAACACATCTGGCATATTGGAAATGAAAAATAACTAGGACATTCAACTGAAATCATTAGTGAATAGAATGTAATTCCACTTCCCATTAATGGATCTTAGTGAGATATGTTCACATACAATTTCATGCACCAATTAAAAAACTATTTTTAACTATTGTTCCTTTATATTGAGTTTATACCCAATAAATGTTTCTGATTCCTCTAGTAATGAATTCTTGATATTCTCAATTTCCTCCATTAACTAAGACTTCTCTTCTTATTTCTAATATATTAAGAGTTTGGAATAATGAAAAACATCGTTGGGCTTCATTATTTTTTCTCTCCAAACATATATCTCTTCAAGAGTGGTATCCAATTCAGCTTTCATATCAACTCTTCCTTTGACATCTTATTCCTCAATGTATCCTTATTCACATTTAAAAGAGTTACTAACTACTTACACTATAGCATTTTTTCCATGATATTTGTAGTTATCTGCTTATTCAACCTTACATTCATCTAAACTATTATTTTTTTACAATAAGGTGATTATTTTTTTAGGAATTACTCTTGAATTGTGTCTTACCTCTCACAAAGGTTGAAGACTTATTCATGGAAATTTCAACTTCAGCATCATCCTATTTTTGGAACTTCTTTTGGAACCATGCTGCAAGGTGTTCAAACTTTCCACATCAAACACATGATAGTGGAAGTTCCCATTTGAACATTTCTTTTCCTCTTTGAGAAATTTAAGAAAATAATGTAGAAACCTATACTTTCTATTCTTCTTCAAAAAAATCATCAATGGTCAAATTGTTCCAAACCTTGAATTCCACCTCTTTGGAAATCCCTTTTTTCCATAGACTCAATATCCTCACTTATCAACTCATATGCAACATAAGTATTGTAAAATATATCAAGTTTCAAATCATTTTGACATTAATCCTCCAACACATAAACATTCAGATTAAACCGAGGGGAAGTATTCTCATGATACGAGTGACAACATTTACATCAACAATAATTTCTAAAAACTATTCATGTCTTCAACAAAAACATTCACCATGTCAAATAATTAATTAATAGATTTATTGGGGTTCATTATCACATCCTCATATTATTTCTAGATATCTTAAAATATTGATTCTATGAATTTTGAATCACCATCATATATATTCAATATATTTTTTCTAAATTTCATGATAAAACTGAAATGACATCACCTTTATATAGATTTCATTGGATAAGGCTCCTCCTAATTCATTGATTCCTCTAGTTTCAGCATCTAATTCCATTATTTCAACTTCTAAAAAGAACCACTATCCACGCTGCCTATAATTCTATGTGTTGCTACTGTATATATATCCCTTTCAAAGGATCATAAATTCTTCTGCATCTAATTCTTCCATAATTTAAAATTGTTTTTGAACAATGATCAAAATTACCTCGTGGTTAGAAACATCCATAACAAAAACAATGAAATTAACATTTGGCACTCATACTAATTTTTAGACCAATTATGATAAATACCCTATGAGGGGGGAGAATTAGGGTATGATAGACTTAAACTATATCCCCTTTTGATCATGTGTCATTGTTACAAAAACTTCATTATCTCTGTTTACTACTGTAACATATGAACATAAATTTAATCATGCATGAGAAATAATAATTATATTGGGTTTACCCTCATTGGGATATGTCTAAGAAGCATGAAATGACAACGTTCTAGTGTACGAAATCCCCAAAAATCACACTAGAGATTTCAATGTTCGGAGAAGACTCACTATCCCTCATGGTTTACAACCAATCAAAATTTTAAAACTCACACCACACTAATTTTATGTGTGCTCATTTATTTTTCATAAGATCCTTTATTCATTCAATGAATTAATATGTTTTAAACCTAATTTTCTTAAACATTGAGTTCCCCTTTCATGCACTTGATGAATGCCTCTTTACCACAGCTGTACTGGGACACTTCAAACATTCATGTAATCTTTGGCTGACATGTGTGAAACATGAATTCATTGCACATAACATATGAATTTTTCATAGAAAAATAACATGAGAACAAATTTTTACTTTTTCACAACTCCCTTTTTATGTGAAACTCTCTACTTGCATGCAACTTCTTTATTACACGCAACTCACTACTTGCACACAACTCCCTTTTTATGAGCCACTCACTACATGTGATATTACAAGATTTGATTTATTCTATGTGTTGAGCATGTTAAAATGATAGTAATTTTCAACCTTGCATGCAATGTTTCCTTGAGCAAGCATGTCTCATTTGTTCAATTTTTATTAGCCCAAACTCACCTTTCACAGAAATCTATATTTTGTTCACCCTTCTTTAGTTTTTCGCAATTTGATGTAATGATCCTAATAAATTACATGAATTCAACATTACAATGGAAACCCTCTTTGTCAACAAACACAATCAACCAATAATGCATTGATGTTAACTTGTTGGATTTTTCAAACACATATTATAGGTATCTCCAACCGACCTCTATATTTCTTCCTATATAGAACAATGTCATTAGGGAATTCATGTGTCTTTCTTGTCCAATAATATAGAACATATTTTTTTATCTCACATTGTTATGTGAATCTTACATATCATTTCCATCATGTATTATGACTTTTAGTATCTCTAGAAACTCTATAATAGTCTTTTAACTCCATCCATTCCAAGCTATTATGTTAACCAACCTAAAAAATATTGATAAAACTATAAATTTAATATAACCTGGATATAGTAGGATTTCATAAAGACAATAATGATTCTCAATATTTAATTCTCTATCAATTACCTATAATTCAATATCACATTTCATTCTTTAGTTTTATTTTAATTGAAATTTTGAAGATCATCATCATCATTAGATCTCAAATTCTACCCAGATTCAACATGCCATACCAAAGGATTATAAATAAAATTTAAAACATGAAAAATAAATGATCTTTGTTTTCCCGTATTTGTAGATTTTTTTATATGAACATTTCATTCATGAATATACAAATGTTCATTGTTTGGAACACTCTCTATAGAAAATTCCAAAAGGAATTATCTTCATCGTCATATTCATTAGTAGTTAAATGTGTAATCAGAAAATTATAAATCATGGTCACAAATAAAAATATTGATGATTGATTATAAGTCACTCAATTATTATTTTTTAACTAAATTTTACTTAAAATAATAACAATACAAAATTTTTTTAAAAAAAAATTACTCATATTAATTGTCTAAAAAAATCAAAAAAATAATATACCTATAAAATATACTATATTCCTAAGAAATATAAAAAAATTATATTTTGGTTTTCAAACCATTTTTATACCTTAATAATGATACTTTATTTTACAAAAAAAAGAGGACAAAAAAACAACAAAATATTTCAATAACAGGAAACTGAAAAAAAGATTAAAATTTTCAAATATAATGATTAATAAAATATTTTAGAGAAAAAATAAATTTAGTTGTTTATATGTAACAAAATTATAAACCTTAAAATTAAAAATTATATAAAAATTGAACTAATATTTTAGAACCCTGTAAAGAATAAAAAATCCCTATCATTAAAACAACCATTTCAAACAAATTTAAGAAAAATAAGACATGATAAATAACTCAATGAAATATGAAAAACCTAGAATAAATACAATATATTAGATATATTTTTCCACATGAACTACTGATAAATTAGTAAATTAAAAAATACTAAACAATAAAAAATAAATAATGCTAGGGGAATTGTACGATATAAGAAAGTGGTAGAGGATAGTGGAGAGATGAAAAATGAGGTAGCTGATAGCGAGTATGATGGATGATCATGAATAAATTTGATTTCATTTTCTGAGCACCGGCTACTATAGTGTAGATTGGGTTTTATTCTAAAGAGAAATTAAAATAAGTAATGGGTACCAAATATAATACACTTTGTCTATTATGTTATTTGAATTTTGTAAAAATATCTTCAATAAAGCTTATAATAATAACTAATATTATTTTTTCACATCATTTATCAAAAAACCAACATGGAAAATAACAATGTATTTTTTTAGGTTGGTAATTTAAAAAATTATTTAATACCCCATTTATAAAGTCAGATAAAATTATTAAAATCATAAATGTGTCATTATAATTTTTTTGTACATGTTGGATCATTCACCTTTTTATCTGCTTGATGGATATCATGGAATATTATATAGATTCTATTTTTTGTATTTATTTCTAAAACTGATGTCAACTCCTCTGAGTTTGATGATAGAAACACATTGTGTGATGCCCCATCATCTTCAGAATACTTCTTATCCAATAAATTATTGGCTATACTAAATCATGGAAAATTAACCCCATTTTTAACAATATAAAGAATATATAGGTTAATATATAGAATATTTAGATCCATTCTCTCTTTATAAATATAAAATCCATTACTATAGACTATGTGGAATCCATTTTTAATGATATTTATAGAATCAATGGAGCTAATTGATCAGTGATATAATCAATTGAAAGAAAATTTATATTTTACGTAATAATAAATTGAACTATCTCAATATTTATTTTATATAAATTGTGAGTCTATAGAAATTTTATACCAACATAAAAGGGGTAGGCGGAGTGAATCAATGGTTTATAATAACACAATACCTCTCAAAATAGATTATTCTCATTATCAATTTCTATGAACAGATCCTCGTGGTGGTGATAAGATAAGATGAGATAGAGATAAAAAAGACATGGAATTATGGGTTTTTACATGGTATACTGTTCCTTAAAATCAGGTAGTTATTCCTAGGAGTGTAGAAGTTGTGATCCAACTACCCTAATTTAATTTATTTTTGATTGAATAATTAATGGAGTTTGTAGATAACTGTAATCCTTTAGTGATGTATTGCTAAATATTACTAAAAATTTGAAGAATATTATCTTCCCATACATCAAGTACCATGAAAAATTGAATTGTGGGGGTTATTTATTATTATCCTCAATGTTTTTCTATACCCATTTTATAATTATACAAAAAATGTGTTGTCTTATCTTCTACAGTTTCTCTTCCTTTCATATATCCGAATTCTTGTTGAGTCACAAACAATTTATATGAAAAAAACTATATTATGACATGAAGTATCTACTATGCAGTGACTATCAGATCTAAAATATATGGGGGAATGTTATTAGAGATATAAATCTATATATGATTGTCTTTATAGCGTGACAGGTAGGTTAAGGCTTGATATGTTTGATATTTTCAAAACCACCAACTCAAGAAAACATATTTTTCTTAACTCATAATGAGATAAAATGAGTGCATTAATGATTCATGTCTCAAATTTCTATAATTATAATATTATGAATATTTAATCACGATGTTCATAGAATAATGGTTGCTCATAATGTTTCATAGTCTACTAACTTCTATAGATCCTACAACATGGGCTACAACTCTCAGGATATGATCTATTCAACATCATATTCCATGGAGAAATAAAGTTAACATGTTCTAGGTAAGAAAACAAACAAGATCTTAAAAATAATCCATATATTAAATCCCATATTGTAACCAATAAAAAAAATGTTACACTTATTATTTAAGATAAAATCCATTCTCATGTTTGATTAACTTTGAACACAATTATTGAATGTTTATGTCATGATCCTTATCTTGTAAGATAATCACATTAATGTTTTAGAGTAACTCAAGAATTTCATGTTTTGATCATCAAAATTCACCATGTGGTTTTATCATCCTCAGAAAACATTTATTTCTCAACATCTTCACTCAACTCCGAAGATCCTAAAAATCATCTATGAGCCTATTTTTATTGAATAAAAGATGAAAACGTCACAAAATACTGGATGGTTTTCCCTAGGAAACAAGTCATTACATTCTTCAAACATCAATTCCATCTAACAACTGCATTATATGACAGAATTGTGTTTGTCAAAATACTAAAACAGTCATTTTAAGATGAATTTCATATTAACCATCTCTTAATGGATATCAAATTATCCCCCATTTCAATTAACTTTTTGAGGGTTCTTCAATACCATAAATGTATAGACCCTCCTCAAGACATTATGACTAAATATATATTTATATTATCATAATTCCACAACACTTTTGTGGAATCATAAAAAAATTCACAATCCATCGTAAAAACAACTGATAAAATATAAAAAATTATGGAGGTAAAGTGGATGGGAACTAAAACATTACTTTAATGACAATTCATCAAGGTTAATACTGCATAGACCAATAGATCGATTAAGGAAAGTTATATGGAAATGTGGTCGGTAACCTCCCCTTGGTGTTCAATAATTGAATAGGAAAGGATCAGGATGTGGTATCAAATAAGATTCATCAAAAAATAATTTTTTTACCCCCATAAAGAATCTAATCTAGGTTCCTCCATGTACCTAATACAACAACATCTTCTACCCAACTTCACACTAGGTACTTATTTCATGGACACATACCACATTGAACCCCCAAATAAGAAAACCTCTATTTTATGAACTAGGGACATGTTGTATTTACACCAGGTACTCTGTTTCTTACTAAATAAAAAAATCTGCATATTACACCTATCAAGAACCGTATAAATCATTATGGGACCATCCCACTTAATCTTAAACATTGAAAACATAATTTTAATATTTTAAAATTTTAATACTAATATTAATTCCAGATAAAAATCAAAAAATTTTATGTAGGCTGATATTTAATTATAATATTATAGGATCATTTTAGGGAATTTATTTTCTTATGATCAGTATGACAGGTTTAGGGTGTTCATTTAACGAACACGGATGATGAAACAACCCCATAAACTATCTGATATGTCTTTAATGATACAAAAAAGTATATGAATAACATTAAAATCATATCAGTGTATTCTATTTTTATGTCTTTTACTTTCGATGTTTGATTTATTCAGATAACTAAAGATGTAGAATAAAGTCTCTTACCACCATAAGTGGTGCACCTTCTTATGGATCCTCAATTATATCTAGAGGATTCTCGATCCCCAATGAAGTGATCAGCTATTATATTTAGAGATGAATGATGATCTATGATAATGATATTTTTATATTTAGTTTGAATATAATTAGTGTTCACCAATAGGAGTGATTAAATCCCCTATTATATTCCCTCTTCTATTAACGAATAGTGCTTTTGGAATATTTCTTAATAAGTTCTATCTCATGACACCCATATGTTGCTTCCATTTCATACATTATTCACTAAAAACATCAAGGAATATGAGAATCCATAAATGAATCATCTTATGGTTCATAAATAATGTGAACCACATTGAATATTTGGAAGTATACCACCCACTCAAATCATATGTTCTATGTTAATCGTATGATATTATATTTTCTAATAGAAGCATATCATTATGATATATACATAACACAAGTGAGGATATGAATATCCGGAATATTGTATCTTATTACTAAATGGAATTTATAAGTTATGATATACATATTTTTCTGTTTGTATCTATTAATATTAGACTTGTAATAAAATCCCAAAGTTAAGAAAAAATTCACAAATCATTATGAATCCATGGAAATCTATTTTGGATACAACATATCAAAAACTATTCATTGTGCACCATATAATTTGTGTAAATAATAATCCTTACCCCATATTATAACTATGTGACCATGTAGGACTAAATATAATTAGAAATAAACTTGAAATTCCTAATATTATATACATAAGTTAGGATAAACCTCTAGAAAAGCATATGCACACATTATGCTATGGAATCATTTTTCATGATCACAATCTAATATACTCATATCTACATAAAAACATGCCCACTACATAATTTATCTTAGACATCATACATATACCTATATAATCACTTATTCCATGATTTTTAGAGTCCACTAAAAATGGAATAATTTCAATCTATTATATTCCATCTCATAAATTCTTGATTATCTAAAATATGCTACCCAAAATGATGAATATATAAAATATTATTCATATCGAGGATGGTAACATCACATGTCCCTCATCCAAGTATCCAATCACATGATATTCATCCCAACCAAGATTGGGGCTGAATATCAAAAATTCAATACATCCAAGGTCCTAAAATTATTATATCATCAAAGGATTTAAAAAATACCATCTTAGAAGGTCTCATATTGACGACATGATCAATAATAAACCCATTATTACATAATTAGACAATAATTAAACCATTATAGAAAAATTTATCAAATTATTAAGGATCCCATGCATGGTATCTCACAAAAACTCAATTAATAGTGATTGAGGATTGGAGAAAACCCCTACGTATATTAATTCATTTATGACATTCCAAGATATATACATAGCTTGTTAGTCTAAAAAATAAATCTCTACTTATTACATAATGAGTATAATCCTAAAAATATCACATATAAATTTTGTAGCAGGTATAGGATTATACTCTAACTAACCTTAACATATCATCACAACCCGTAATACTCTATGATGATCATAATGTAGGGATAACATAGAGATATAATTTGATGGGTTATTATCATTTACACTTTATATAAAATATATTCAAACACACATGAAGGAATTCTATATAGAGATTTTATTTATTATAAAATAATAATACATTATATAAAAATTACATTTAATATCTTAAGTAACATATACCAAGAGTTTAAACATGAACCACATTTTGGTTCTATTGTAATAGAATATTTTCTAGATCCACTACACTTCCCTTTATAGACACCCAATAGATCATTATATCTCCCCACTCAATGATATTTGATATGGGATGAAATTTGTGAAGGATGTGTTTGGTTCTTTGGTGATACCAGGGTTCTTTGTCCAAGGTAGTGAATCCATTGTTTTCAGTGTAAATCTTGATTTCTCCATTGATTCTTGGAACCACCCCAAGTTCATAAATTATATTCATAATATATACAACTTCCATTATAGTAGAATATGTTGTAATGTACTCTACCTTTATTATTGACTATTATTCCTTGTATTTCTTGGAACCTTTCCATCTAATAGATCCACCATTTATAAAATCATGAAACCCCACTAATATATCATGATTTATCTATTAAATTGGAATATTGAATTAGTGAAGCCCTTTACATAGAGCCAATTCTCATCTCCAAAGTACAAGAACATATCCTATGTTCGTATCAAGTATATAACGATGTTCTTAATAGAATTCTTGTGACTCTGACCATGATTGGATTGATATCATGTTGTTATTCTAAGAGTATAGGTGAGTTAAATATGAGTAACGAAAAAGAATATAGGATATATCCTTATGGATAACACATAGATAATTATGCCAATCCATTATATTTACTTAAATTAATCTTGAATCCTCCTAATATCCACTCTAGGAAAAACTGATAATGACTCGTTCTGCAGTTCTCCATGCTAATCTACATTAACACTTTACCACTGTCTATGCCTATACTGAGTCTAAGAAACAATTAAGATATATATCTATTGAGTAGTATACATATTATTTATTCTACTTTGATGATATATTTTATAGATAATCACTTGACAAATATAATCTTTGAAGTGTGTAATGTTTTGAAGTCATTATCAACAAGAATATTTCATCTACATGTAATATAAAAAACACTAAAACACTTTATATAATCAACATATATAAATAAGAATAATCCAAAGTATTTTTGAATTCAGTTATTCTCATTCCATCATGAATCTATATATTCCATATCTAGGAATATTACATCAATTCACAATTTGATTGTTGTAACTTTCAAACTATAATAGTCTCATTTGAAACATCTAAATCATTTGGATACATTATATACACTTCCTCAGTTAAATCATTGTTAAGGAAAAATATTTGGAAATCCCTTTGATATATGTCATAATAAGAATTATATTTTATGAAATGTATAATCAAAATATACTTGATCATCATAATTGGTGAAAATGTTTCATCATTGCATGTACTGTGAATTTTATTATTAAAAATCACCTCTAAAATCCATATAAAATTTTGTATTGAATAATCACTTATTACCTATAGGTCTTACCCCTTTATGTTCATCTATAGTGTTCCAAACCTGGTTAGTGTATTCAAATTCTATTTTAGATTCCATGCATTTCAATAATTTCTCAAAATTAGAACTCTCAGTAGACTCTAATTTGGTGGTAATCACATATACATGGAAAATCAATTCATTAAAATTTTTTACAATAAATTCTTATCTAATAGGCTCACAAGGAATCCTTTATGACATTAAAGGTTCAACTTTAACATGGGTATGTTTTTTCTCTATAAAACATTTTAAAACCGGATCAAATTTCATCTCATGAAAAAATCATTTTTTCCCTTGAACTTCTCCAGGTTCAAATTTACAATGACCAACACAATGATCAATATATTCCTCCTCACTTATTATAGAAAATATTTCAAAAAAATTAATTATTCATTGTATGAATTAAGAAATAATATCTCTTAGTTTCATTGAGATAAAAATAATAATAACTTTTTAGAATTAATGACAATTTTATAATAAGGAGAATTTCATACAAATGCTTGAGTAAAAATTCATAAAAGAGATAACTCTATGATTCCAAGTATATATGTCATATACTATCTGTAATTTCTCAACTAGGATTCTATTCATCCCTTTCTCCATGATGGTTTTCCATAAGGCCTCAATACACCCATCCACATAGAAAATATTGTTGATTATTAGTGAGAGACTATGGTGTGTATGTGGAGAGAAAAATCCCCCATATTTGAGTGAACAAATATGTAAATTAAAAGATATCATTAAAATAACTATATAAACATAGTGTATAAGATGTAAATAAACTAAATTAAAACCAGTCACTAACAATAAATGTAATTCTATTAAATCCTAATCAACCATGTCGTTCATAAAATATTTTTCATCCACCATGATGATTATACACGTAGGAGTACATAATGGAAACTGAAATAAATGTAATTTTCTCTATTATTAACTCTAGAAAGAACACATACCTGGTCTCCATGAAACCATCATGTTACTCTAGCTCAATAAAAATGATCAACACAAGTGGATATTCAAGATCATGCAACCTAGGACCAAAAACCTATTCATAATTTATGTTATTCTCAACTAGAAAAGTAGAGACAAGGGATAAATGCACACTGAGGTTCCTGTAAGTAGCTGAGAAATAATCATAGTAGGCCACCCCAATAATGAACCTATAAATTTTCCATCATAATATAATTCTCAGACAATATTCATAGTATATCTGAGATACAACTTGAATTGTAAATGTGGAAATAAATATCTTAAAATAAGTTATTCTACAATTATTTGTTGGGTCCATGTTCTAGGTCTTCTTGAAGATTCCACATCAAATATACAAATATTTATATGTCTATATATATTCCCATAAATAAATATGTATACATAAATAATTATATAAATGATTAAGGTGAATGAAATATATTTCTAAAGCATTCGATCAATGGGAACATAATCAAGATCTAAAATGCCTTCTTCGAACAATTCCAAAAATTTCATTGAGTAAGCTAGGTCACTATAGAAGGACACATTTCCTCACATTGGGTTCACATAAAATAAACTACAATCACTTTATTGAATGATTCAAGGTAAAAAAAAGACATACTATAATGAAGACACTTCATCAACCACGAACTATTCTAGATGTATCATGTATGAGACCTAAGGGGGATAGGGCCCTACACCATTGACCAATGAGTCCTCTTAATGTCTATGAATCACATAGATAATTAAATATGTATAATGTAGAACTATTTGGTCGAGATACATGGGTTATTTAAAAAGTTATCATCCTTGATTTTAGGGAGCGTATCCATAAAAAAATTAGTAAACGGAGGCCTAACAGCAAGTATTCTCATTTTCATATGAAAAATCCCATAATTGGTGCAATACAATGATATCCATAATCCATTTTTTAGGATAAAAATTCAACTTATAGGAAGTAAATATGGTTATTCCAATACATCAATAAGAAGCCCTAGAAACAAGACCCCAAAATGTACCTCTAGGGATCCCTGTCATGTATTACATCATGTCAGGCTATCCATCCAAATAAATGAATGTAACTCTCAGAATAATTACAACATATTGAGTAGCCACGTGAAATATTAAATAAAACATTGATGGTTTCTAAATTTCTAAACCATCCCCTATTTCTACCGCCCCTTGGGTTGACAAGTTCGAAATAGGCTATAATGTTACACTACTGGAAATTCAGGCTATAGCCACGGTTATAAACCGTGGCTATAGGTAATAGCCACGGTTTGAGGAACCGTGGATATGTTTGGCGTGGCTATAGGCCCAGACCTATAGCCATGGTTCAAACTGTGGTTGTATACTTAAAGCCACAGTTTCAACCGTGTCTATATTAGACGTCAGACAGGTTTTATAGCCACGGTTGGAAGCCATGGAGTTAGGTCTATAGCCACGGTTAAAAACCGTGGCAATAAACCAATAGCCACGGTTTAAAACCATGGCTATAGGGTGTTCACATACATAAAAAATACCCCCAACCCTCTGGACACCCCCGGGACACCCCACTGGACACCCCCTGGAAACCCCCCTAGACACCCCCTGACACCCCCGTGGACACCCCCTGGACACCCCCTTGGACACCCCCTGGACACCCCCTGGACACCCCGTAGACATCCCCCTGAATACCTCCTGCACCCCTCCCCTATACCTTGCAGACCCCCCACTGCCTTGCAGACACCCCCCGGCCAGTCCCCCCTACCCCCTGCTAGCCCCCCTGCTTGTCCCCCTGCCGCTGCCAGTCCCCCCCTGCCCCCTGCCACACCCCCTACTAGTCCCCCTCTGCCACCCCCTGCCATTCACCCCCTGCCCCCTGCCACCAACCTGCTTGACCCCCTGTTTGTCCCCCTGCCAACCCCCCTGCCCCCTGCTAGTCCCCCCTGCCCCTTACTAGTCCCCCCTGCCACCCCCTACCAGCCCCCCTGCCCCTGCTAGTCCCCCCTTCCACTCCCCTACTTGTCCCCCCTGCCCCCAACCCCCTGCCACCCCCCTGCCATCCCCCCCTGCTTGTCCCCCTGCCAGCCCACCCCCCTGCACCCTGTCAGTCCCCCCTGCCCCCAGCCCCCTGCTAGTCCCCCCTGCCACCCCTTGCTAGTCCCCCCTACCCCCTGCAACCCCCAGCCCACCTGCACCGGCCCCCCCTTGTAGGCCATCTACACCAGCCCCCAACCCCAGCCCCCAGCCCCCAACTGCACTAGTCCACCCCCAGCCCAGCTGCACCAGTCTCCCCCACACTCCCCAGCCCCCTGCACCCCCCCAGCCACCTGCTACCCCCAGCACCCCAACCCACCTCCACCCCCCCCCCCCGCAGCCCACATGCACTAGCCCCCAACCCTAACACCTAGCTGCACCAGCCCCCCCCCCCCCCCCCCCAGCCCCCTGCCACCCCCCATCCCACCAGCACGAGTCCCCCCCCCCCCGCAGCCCACCTGCACCATCCCCCAACCCCATCCCCCAGCTGCACCAGCCCCCCTGCCCCCTCAAACCCCAGCCCACCTGCACCTGTCCCCCCTCCCCAGACCCATGCACTGGCCCAAGGATCCTACATTGTTTCACCAAGGGGCTACATGGTTTAGACTTGGCTATTCTCAACTCATGCTAAAAAATTGTGTGCAATAAAAAATGAACTTAAAATTATCCTCACGAAGGGAGGTCATACTATTTTCCTCAAACCATGCACCTTAACCATGAATAGTATGGAAACCTCAAAAATTTCCATGTTCTGACCTGGAACTCCATGGAGATAAAATCCAAAACTCTACTTAACAAAATAACAATAAAATAACTATGCAGTGAAATAGGGGATATCATAAACTCCCTGCCATGCTACTTTTCCTCCTAGAATTTCCTTGGTCAAAACTAGAGAGAAAGGAAAAGAGATGCAAAGGAAAATAGAACTAGCACTCTGTGACCAGAATTTTTCTAGTACATTGTATCTTTTACTGCCTCTCCCAATGTCTCCCAACATTATGCATGTCTTACCACTTCCGATCTACATATTCATGTTACACATTAGGGGGTGAAACAAGATAAAACAGAACTAGCACAGTAAACTACAAATAAGTGAAATCTTGGTGTGAAGTGATGTAAAAGTAAAAAATCTCACGTTGTTGTGCCCTATGACACCCACTATACCCCCTGGACACCCCCTAGACCCACCTGGACACCCCCTAGACCCCCCCTGGACACCTTCCACTGGACACCCCCACCCTTGGACACCTTCCACTGGACACCCCTGCCCCCTGCTAGTTCCCCCCTGCTACCCCCTACTTGCCCCCCTGCCAGCCAGCCCCCCTGCCACCCCCTGCTTGTCCCCCTGCCTTTCCCCCCTGCCCCATGCTAGTCCCCCCTGCCACCCCCTGCCACCCCCTACCCCCTGCCCCTTCTAGTCCCCCCCCCCTTCACCCCCTGCTTGCCCCCCTGCCTGCCTGCCCCCCCTGCCACCCCCCTGCTTGTCCCCCTGCCTTTCCCCCTGCCATCCAACCCCCCCATCCAGCCAGCCCCTCTGCCACCCCCCCTGCTTGTCCCCCCTACCTTTCCCCCCTGCCAGCCAGCCCCCTACCAGCCCCTTGCTTGTCCCCCCTGCCACCCCCTGCTTGTCCCCCTTCCTTTCCCCCTGCCCCATGCTAGTCCCCCTTCCACCCCCCCTGCCAGCCCCCATTGCCCCCTTCTAGTTCCCCCCCTGCCACACCCTACTTGCCCCCTGCCAGCCAGCCCCCCTGCCCCCTGCCAGTCCCCCCTGCCAATCCCCCCTGCTAGTCCCCTTGCCAGCCCCCCTGCCCCCTGCCATCCCCCCTGCCCCATGCCAGGCCCCTTCCCCCTGCTAGTCCCCCTACCCCCTGCAAGCCCCCTGGACAGCCCTCTTGCACCCCCTTGCAACCCCCTGGACAACCCTCTTGAACACCCCTCATGCCCCCTTAGTCCCCCATGCCCCCCTGCACCCCACTGGACATCCCCCATGCCCCAACTAGACAACCCCACTGGACAACCCCACTGGACACCCCTTTCACCCCCTGGACAGCCCTCCCCCCCTACCGGACACCCCTCCCCCCTGCTTGGGCAGCCCCTCCCCCTACTGGACACCCCTCCCCTACTGGACACCCCTGCCCCCTGCCCCCTTCCCCCTGCCCCCTGCCCCTGCCCCCTGCCCCCTGCACCCCACTGGACATCCCCTATTCCCCAACTAGATAGCCCCACTGGACACACATCCACACATGATGAACTTCCCCTGAATGTTGATTTCCCAAATGAGGCTACCCTCTTAGTGGATCATGTCGAAGAGTATTAGAAAACATATTTTGATGGTGATTTTCAAAGATCGACTGAAATAATGCTTAATAATTCAAATCTTAATTGAGTAGGCCAGGTGGTTGTCTTTATCATACCAACACAAGTCCCTGGACACCCCACGGCAGACCCCCCAGGACAGCCCCCCCCCCCAGACCCTGGACACCCCAGTACAGACCCCCCCCAACAAATTCTCTTCCAATGGAATAAAATATTAAAAAAAATCTATAAACCTTCTCTCTCCTCTTGTGGCTTCCAGGTGTATAGGTGGCTAATAATGTGGTTGAGGTGAGGCTGTGGACTCATGGGGGCAAGCATGAAGGAAACTAAGTTGGACTAGATTTTAAGTAGGCTGCTATTGTTTTTCTGAATTGGTAGGGCTGATTGGGTCTAAAATAAGTGAGTTTGAACAAGAATTTAGATGAGGGCTTCAAATGTTAAGGGTTCTGGTTTAATTGGTTAGAATTGGGTGAGGTTTGGAATGGTTTTAAAGTGGGATGCCTGGTGGAAAATGTGGGGTTGGTGGCTTAGAATTTGAGAGGTGGGTAGGCCTGATTGGTGGTCAAGTTGTGGATGGGTTGCCTAGGTGGATTGAAAAATGGTGGGGGACTGGGAAGGAGTTCATAGTGGATAAATTGAAGTGGGAGCTTGGAATTGTAGTAGGGCTTGAGTTTGAATTTTTTAGTGAGAGTGGAAATGGCCCTGGAATAGCTGGTTTGATTTTGGTGGGTTGGCCATGGGATTTTTATAGTGCATCGAAAAATAGTCACTAGCAGGTCTTGGTTTGGTGTGAAATTTAGTAAAAGGTTGCGGGAACCATCATGGAAGCAACTACCAAATACAGACCAGAGCTAGTCTCCTGTACAGTGAAGACCCTTCATGGAAACTCTTCAAGAAAACCAGGTCTCTAGTTGCATCTTTGTCTATAACAAACAAGCCCTATTTGCATAGGCCCAAACAGACCTCCCTTTTCCATCTTTTGGGGGAAATGTGGGAACTCCAGCATGAAACAGGCCCTCAGAATAGAACAACCTCTTTGGAATTACATCAAACAGATTATGTGCAGACTCTAAAACTCAATGTGGCAGTGATCATCCTCCACCAATGAGTGCTACATGAGATGAGGGAATTATGGAAGGAATTTCATCTAAAGATTCCAAAAGAAGACATTGAATTTCCATCACAATAGGAAAATCTGGTTCCGACGACATGTGCAGAGGTTGAGGATGATATGGTTCGGACAACATGTGAAGAGGATGAGGAAAAAGAATAATTACCGAACAAATATTATGTGATACATGTGAAATAGAATATTCCAGACAATTCCAAAACAATGTTTTCAGTTGAATTGAGCCTTTTTACCACCTGATATGCACGTTTTGTGGAAAGATGGATGAGAGGCAGTGCTGGGAGGAGATATAGTTTAGGAATGAGGAAATGTGAAAAATTATAGAGCTAACCATTCAATGATTATCTAGGGAGGAGTAACCGCCACATGGTGTCGTCCTGGAGCAGGGCCAAATCACGGCGTGACCGTGGCGTGACCAAGGGGTGACCACGGCATGACTGCCGTAGGGTGTCGTCCTGGAGGAGTAACTGCTGCAGGGTGTCGTCATAGAGCAAGGACAAATCATGGTGTGACCGCGGCGTGACCGCGGCGTGACCGCGTCGTGACCGCCGCAGGGTGTTGTCCGGGAGGAGTAACCGCTGCAGGGTGTCGTCCAGGAGCATGGCCAAATCACGGCGTGACTGCGGCGTGACCACTTCAGGGTGTCGTCCTGGAGGAGTAACCGCCTCAGGGTGTCGTCCTTGAGCAGGGCCCAAATCACGGCGTGACCGCGGAGTGACCGCGGCGTGACCGCGGCGTGACCGCGGCGTGACCGTCGCAGGGTGTCGTCCTGGAGGAGTAACCGCCACAAGGTGTGAGCAGGGCCAAATCACGGCGTGACCGCGGCGTGATCGCAGCATGATCGCGGTGTGACCGCGGCGTGAATGATACCCACTAGTTACTATATTAACAACATCAACACATATTCATGGATTTTAATGTGGATGCATGTTAACATTTGAAGTTCAAAAATGATTTTTACTAAAACATTAAAATAAGCATACACACCAGAATTTCAATACAAAAAGGTAGTAAAAAAGGAAGCAACAACCAACAGATTTAACAATATGATTTCAGCATACAAAATTTATTAAAAGGCAACATCCAACCATTTATTTCGACTAAAAAAAGAAGTGAATTTTCAACTTTGAGTAGAAAAATAACAGAATTTAAACTATTACTCCCATGGTGTAGATGCTCTATTCATTTGAGATCATTGGAAAAAATTTCCCTTATTTTCTTGATGAATAAATACCTTTGGTTTCCAAAATTTCATCTCCTATAAGTGTAAACATATACATTAATTTATAAAATTTAAAGTTCAAAACAGAACAAAACTAAAGTAAAAACTAAGGTAGATTGGTTCATAGTTACTATGAAATATAACTTATCTAGATCTATAAAAATCGTTGAATCTATACTTCAATAGGATGTGAAATTATGCTCACAGATGCACCCCTCCACCCTCCCCCCTGCCCCTCCCCCCTTCCCCTGCCCCCTGCCCCCTCCAACCTACCCCCCTGCCCCCTGCAACGTGCCCCCTGCCCCCTGCAACCTGCCCCCCTTCCCCCCTGCCCCTTCCCCCCTCCAACCTTCCCCCCTGCCCCCCTGTAACTTTCCCCCTGCCCCCATGCCCCCTACAACCTGCCTCCTGCCCCCTGTAACCTGCCCCCTACCCCCTGCCCCCTGCCCCCCTCCAACCTACCCCCTGCCCCCTGCCCCTTGCCCCCCTCCAACCTGCCCCCCTGCCCCTGCAACCTGCCCCCCTGCCCCCTGAAACTACTTATTTTGTTATGCGAGGACATCTAAGGCATGGAAGCACCATGATGAAATTTTTATGGAATTCTACTACTTGTTGAATAATATTTATATAGGAAATTTATTCTCATATAGCATAATTTGATGTCTCGACAGTTGTTGTTAGCTCGAAGGGATTGAGAATGACCCTCGAGCCTTTCCACAGGCCGACTTGGGTGCTCGGATCAGGGGTAATCCAATTTAGTTTGTGGAAAATGGTGTTTATAAATTATGCTTGGTAAAATTAAAACTTCGAGGAATGGATGTTCATGTTTTAAAAGTTCCAAAATACCCTTCTCTTCTTCCTCAACCCCCACATCTTCTTCTTACCCAATGCCATGTCCCAAAGCTTGACAGCACCCCTCACCATAGATGAACCAGTTTCTCATCCTAGTTCTATGAGCATACCGTAATTTGAGACCCTGGTGAGATTCATTGCAAGGATGGCGATGGCCTAAAAAACACATCCTGTATAAAATTGGTCTCCATCCTTCATAACTTTGGAGCAACATGAACATTAACACTCTCAATTAGTTATCAAGAACAAATCATTAGAACATTGTTGCTCAAAAATATGAGGTGCATTGAAGGATGTTAAATTACCAATGGTTTAATTATTACCAACTGAAAAAATCAGGAAACAATATAAATTCATCACCCACATCTAATAATTTTATTATTAAATGAATTTAGTTGTGGTACTCTACCTCAATAACATGCACTACTATGATATCTCTAACCTATAGATTGTACCTATAACCAGTTTATTCACCTTTATAAAATGTTTTAATGTGAATCTAGTCGGATAGTGTAAGATCCTCTAGTGTCCAATGAATAAAGTACCTATTAAAAAATTGGATGAAGAGTTCCATATCGATTATTGATAACATTAAGAATTATCTTTTACAACTGTTAGTTTTGATTTCATCCATTTTAGGAAAGACAATTTTCATTTATGGGACTTCCTTGGAATGATCCCTTGTAACCCATTTAACCCAAAAAAACAAAGAGGTAATAGAAAATTGTTTATAATATCATTGTCGGATGCTCCTCGATATATAGAATAGATACTCCCCTATAGATAAGCGTTTCCTCACAATAGGTTTTACAGTGTAGAAGTTGTGATATTATATATAGAATCATGATACTCCCCTGAATGTTGATTTCCCAAATGAGGCTACCCTCTTTGTGGATCATGTCAAAGAGTATTAGAAAACATATTTTGATGGTAATTTTCAAAGATCGACTGAAATAATGCTTAATAATTCCAATCTTAATTGAGTAGGCCAGGTGGTTGTCTTTATCACACCAACACAAGACGTCTAATCATACTTTTTCCTATATTTATAAGGTTTCACTGATGATGAGGCAAATTATTAGGCTCTCATTACTGGTCATATGTTATCAGATGATATTTATTTCCCCCAAATGGATATGAAGAGAGAATCCAAGTTATCCCTCAAATATATTAATGGTGACTGCGGCGTGACCGCAGCGTGACCACGGCGTGACCGCGGCGTGACCGTGGCGTGACAGCGGTGTGACCGCGGCATGACCGCGACGTGACCATGGCGTGACCGTGGCTTGACCGAAGCGTGACCGCGGCGTTACCACAGCATGTTGTCCTGATCCAGCGACATCTGCGGGGCAGCATCTTCCGACCATGAGTGAAGGGAGCAGGAGGAGGCTGGAATGCGGGTAGAAGGGGGCTAGTTGCAGGTGTTGGGGGGATGGTGCGGGCTGATTTGAAGGTGGTGGGGGGGGGGGGGGCTGTTGCGGGATGGAATGCTGGTGGCAGCGGGCTGAAATGAAGGTGGAAGGGGGCTGGTGTGGGCTGGATGTGGCTGGAGCAGGGCCAAAACACGACGTGACTGCGGTGTGACCGCGGCGTGACCGTGGCGTGACAACGGCGTGACCGTGGCATGACCGCGGCGTGACCGCGGCGTGACCGTGGCGTGACCGCGGCAGGACCCCGGCATGACCCCGGCGTGACCGCGGCGTGACCGCAGCGTGTTGGCCCGATCCAGCGACATCCGCGGGGTAGCATCTTCCGTCTAGGAGCGTAGGGAGCGGGAGGAGGATGGAATGTGGGTGGAAGGGGGCTGGTTGCAGGTGTTTGGGGGATGGTGCGGGATGATTCAAAGGTGGTTGGGGGGGGGGATGTTGCGGGATGGAATGCTGGTGGCAGCGGGCTGAAATGAAGGTGGAAGGGGGCTGGTGTGGGCTGGATGTGGCTGGAGCAGGGCCAAATCACAGCGTGACTGCGGCGTGACCGCGCCGTGACTGCGGCGTGACTGCGGCGTGACCGCGGCGTGACCGCGGGGTGACTGCGGCGTGACCGCGGCGTGACCGCGGAGGGACAACGGCGTGACCGCGGCATGACTGCAGCATGTTGGCCCAATCCAGCGACATCTGCGGGGAAACATCTTCAGACCAGGAGCGAAGGGAGCGGGAGGAGGCTGGAATGCTGGTTGAAAGGGTCTGGTTGCAGGTGTTGGGGGGATAGTGTGGGCTGATTAGAAGGCGGAAGGGGGGTGTTGCGGGTAGGGGGGATGTTCAGACATAAATACACCGACTGAGATGCTCGGATAAACCAAGACTCCATTGCTCGGATAGAGGTGATCTAGAAATACTTCCGCATATAGTAACTATCAGAATGTTATAATCATAGGTAAAATGGTTCAAGATAACCAGACACATTATGAGAATTTTAATGTAAAACAACCAAATAAAGGGGTCGTGCAATGACACGAATGGGCATAGTGAGAATATCAGATTGATCGTCGGATGAAGTACACTGCAATCAGAGGAAAGAATATGCGCTGTGAGAATACAATATGCAATGGAGGATCATCGGATGGTCCAATAAAATTGTACGCTAAGTAGACACCCTATGATCAGAAGATTCAGGTATAACATACCCGGTAGTAGAAAAGTTGAAAGAATATGATATGAATCTACATACACAAGAGTTGGAGCACCAAATAAAATGCAACTACTGATGATCATGTGACAATAATACAATCGAGCTGAGTAATAAATACAATAAAGCAGCTAATAATCATATACTCCCTTGAATGTATAGAGAATAGTTGATGTTCAATGTATAAATAATGATATGTTAGATTTGGATGCATGGAGAAATTAAATTGCATAAGATAAAATTATACTTTTCATTAAGAGAATATTTTGAAAATCACATTTACAATTTTGTAATTTGAATAAATAATTCAGAGTACATAAAACAAAAATCATGATGGAATAAGTTATTACATACTGTTAGGTACAATGATGACATTGATATAGTACCTGAGTTAGTTGTTTGGGATCTTTCACCAGAAGAAGCACCCTATAAGCGGATAAACGGTAATGTCAAATTGAATTACTACTCATATATTGAACATAGGTGGCTAAAAGAATCTAATAATCTGCACTCATTTAAGCATATCCTCATTCTTATGCTTCTGAATAGAAACAATTCATCCTCTTTAACTAATAAGCACGCCTTATCTCTCTTTTAATCTCATGCTCAACAAAAGCATATTATCAGGTGATGCACCAACCATTTCAAAGAGCATAAAAACATGGGTTTGAAAATGTAAAAAGTATAACATGCTTAACAGGTGTAGGAAGATTCTATGGACCTACCACTACATGCTAGAGTGTCAAACTGTGATGTAGAATACTGAAATATGCTTCTGTTTTCAGGAATCATTAAAACTAATGGGTATGTTGATCATAGGGAATGAGATAATATTGCTTGTTTACCAATATATTCCACAAGAAAACAAGGATTATGCACATATCCCCACAACTTCACAAGAATACCATTAGCATATCCTGGTATAAAATGGAGGGAGACATTCAGAATATTTCAATGCTTCAATCGAATATGTATTCCAGTATATTATTGTGACAAAAAATGTATTGGCCATTATTTTCGCGATGGAGGGAGGGAATGGAGATGAGTCACGACGGAGGGAGGGTTTCTAAACCCACGGATAAAACGAGAGGAGGTCGGTACCGTGGGTTTTTCTACTCTAAAGCCACAGTTAAAAAAAAGTGAGGCTATATCTTAACTTATAGTCATTGATGGTAGTTGTGCATTTTAATATCATGATGCCAAGAAATATAAAGTTATAGAATTTTGTAGTTGAGCCCATGGAAGGGGACTTGGGCATTGATAATTATGCAAGGATAAAAATAAATCGACATATAGTTCATAAAGGGGGCATTATATGATATTCAAATATCTATCTCATGTGCAGTGAATGGTCAATGAAATTGATGGAGAGATATAGTAGAGATTCTTGAAGTCTAGATCTGTGAGGTTTAGTGATAATGCCTTAACTTCAATGGATGAATCTTAAACAGAATCTAGCATAAGAAAAAAAACAATAGCAAGTGAAAAAAATAATTAGTAATTGTCCCTGTCAATGATGGAACCAATTAAGTAGTCATCGACATGCTAACATCACTGAAGGGGTTATTCAAATGAGAAAGACAGTGAAGAAATCCTTACAGGTTGGAAAGGACAGAAAGATTTCGAAACATATCAGGAAGTTGGCCCTGAAATTGGTTGTGACTGACGTTTCTATGATCAAATGAAAAAGAAAGCTGGTAAACATCTTGAATTAATAGAGTGAAGATGAATATGATATTCCAAGAAATTACTTGAAGAATAAGGCAAAAAATTATTCTTTTAATGGGAAAGGTAAGAATTTATCTATGTTTATGATGTGAAACTTTTTATCTAAGTGTGTAGATAGTAATTTTAGTAAGGATAATGAAGAGGTGGAATCATCTAGTGAAGATGGTGAAATGCTACTAACTGAAAAGGTGAATAATGAAGTATTCAAAAGTGAAGATAGATGCAATGATGAAAATGAAAGAGATATAAAAATAGAGTGAAGATGAAGATGATATTCCTAGAAATTACTTGAATAATAAGGGATAAAATTATTCTCTTAATGGGAAAGGTAATAATTTATCTAAGTTTAAGATGTGAAACTTTTTATCTAAGTGTGAAGATAATGATTTTAGTAAGGATAATGAAGAGGTAGAATCATCTAGTGAAGATGGTGAAATGCTACCAACTGAGAAGGTGAATAATGAAGTATTCAAAAGTGATGATAGAAGAAATGATGAAAATGAAAGAGATATAAAAATAGAGTTCATGCTGAAAAAGAAACTTAAAGAGTGTCTCTTGAAGATTTCTCACTTAGAAATAAATAAAGGTCTTAAGAATGATGGTCAATTATCTATCAACAATGACATCAAACATGCTACTTTTGCATTCAATTATAATAAGGATGGTCAATTATAAAAATGATTGACCGTACTTTTGACCATCTTATGGACATCATCTCCACAATGACATCATCCAAACCTCTATATAATTGACCATCTTATGGATCATTTTTATAATTGACCATCCTTCTTAAAACTTTTTATAATCCATCAACAATGACATCATAAGCATATTTCATGCCCTTAGTCACTTCATGGGAAATTTTAAAAGCACTTGGAATAGCTTAAGCCCATTCCAAGAATTAAAACCATCCAAACACCATTTTGAGCTTACTAAGCGCATGAAATATGCTTTTAAATTCATAAAGAAGCATTTAAAACACTAAATCAATTTATAACACATAATACATGTAATTTCCAAAGTAACACCTACCTAAAATCCATAGCGGGTGAGCTGGAACCGTCCGAAGCACATAGCCTTCAGTGGAAGATTCCCAAAAAAGTATGAACATACCCACGTGATCCTTAGAAACAAATAGATAATCAAGAATTGGCAAAATCGGAACCCCTAGTGTTTTACCAAACTAAAATCACAACGGGGAAGGAAGAAAAATGTAGGGAAAATGAGGGATAATTGAAGTAGAGGCCATACCTTGAAGAATTGGCCATGAATCACTATGAAATCACAAAAAAAAATGAAAGAGGAGAGGTGGTTAGAGGAGGGAGGTGCACATGACTAAGGGATCTCATGAAGGAGGTGGGATAACAGTGCCGGAGGAGGAGGGTCGCGGTGAGGTAGGGGGGCATTAGCAGAGAGGTGGGGAGATCGTGTTGGCCAGGAGGTGGGCTGGCAGTGCCGGAGCCGCGTCGACAGGGAGGCGTCAGAGCACATCGGTGGGGAGTCATGCTGACTGCATCGGAGCCGGAGGAGGAGGAGGAGGAATCACAGGGGGGAGGAGGGGAGGATGGGAGGAGGGGAGGAGGAGTGGCCAAGGAGGAGGTGGGATAATCGCAACGGAAGAGGGACCGGGTATACAGGAGAGGGAGGAAACCGTGATCTACCTGTAGCCACGCTTTTAAAACTATTGTGGCTATATCACATTCATGTTTCTATTCATTCAATAGAATTATATAATTCATTTAATCCCCATACCTTTGAACCAGTCTCCTAATTTTTTTTGATCTCATCAACTGAATCATATTTTCTAAACTACTCGACTTAGTTTTTCCTACATGTATACACCACAACATCTACCAAACACTAACATCATTATATGGTATAATTCAATGTATAAACCAAGAATAAAATTTACATCTAAAATGTACCTCAATATCAGTATCATCAAAACCATTACGACCCTCATCATCTCCTTTAGAAACACCAACATCATCATCTCCTCCTCTCAGACCACCATCGTCATCAACATCTGCATTGGCATATGCACCTAAATCAATTGCAAGAGAAGAATAATCCTCATAAACCAAACACGAATAAATGAGAATACATTTAATTGATGAAAACACATTTAATTAATGAAAACACATTTAATTAATGAAAACATAATAATATTATCACTAAAATCAACAAATCAATCCAGATTTATTTTACTCACAGAAAATCATACAAAATGTGAAAAGTGAATCACAAGTTAGAGACATCGACCTCAAGTAAGGTTAAGAATAAAAACAAAAACAAGGAATCCAAGGAAGTGACTACTGACAATGGCAATGCAAATGTCCCCTGCCCTGCCATGTCCAAGGAATCTATGAAAACGGATGATGTTGCTAGCCCTTCAATGGACTTACAGCAAACAGAAGGTGCGACTTCAAAAAAATCTTGTCTCCCGAAACCTACTCCTACAGAGGGAAGTGGAGTTAAAAAATTCCCTACAACTGATAGGGCGCTACATGTTCCTATAAATCTGCAACTTTCGAGTTTGAGCATTAACCCTCCTATGGTGGGAAGTGAAGTTAATCACTCTACTGCTGAATTTGGACCTAAACTGGTGCCCATTGCTCACCCTGATAGTACTCTTGTTGGAACATCCATAGAATTTCATGGAATCGATGTTCAACCCACTTGTGTGGAATCTAAGTTTCCCATCGATGAGTAGTTACTGGAGAATTTTAAGATACACAACACAATGGAAGGGGGGATTTCTACCCAAAGTCATCCATGTCAAAGTTGAAATAATCTGAGACTGAGAATCCAGCCTGATTCTGATATGATGAAAGAGTTAACTCCTTCTCGAGAGGAGGAAAATTCTACTCTAAAGAAGGGCTCCCTTCCGAACCCCATCTCTATTTTGGGTGTTTCCAAGCCAATTGGACAAACACACAATGTGACGGAGTCGACAAAAATGTCTCCTCCAGCAAGAGAGGCACATACACCTATGAAGAATGTTGAACTGTTGAGATCAAAGGTTTCTATCTCTCTTACAAGCAGCGCCCCACCTCAAGCATCAAGGACCCGAACAAACAGAAATGTTGGTACTCATAACACTTTTGAAATCCTTTCCTCTCTTAGCAGTGATGATGATGGGAATAAAAGTGACAGAGTGAATAAAGAGGAAACCATAAAGACTGATGTTGTTGTGGAGAACCTTGATGATTCTGATGGTGAAGGTCCATTGATACAAGCCATGACCGGGAGGAGAGGTCATAACTCCCACAGCAGGGGTGGTAGACATCCTTTTCATAGTATGAATACCGATTCTAAAATGGGTTGATGTCTTTTTAAGTGTTGTGTTCTTGTATTTCCTCTGAAATTTATTCTTTTTCTTTATAATTAAAATAAATAGGCCTTTGTGCCCTCAAAAAATTCGTATTAATGTAGATATTATAGTTAACTACTCTCATAAACCTCAAAAAAATTGAACATTTTTAAGCCTTGAGTTCCAAGCTACGTGTAGTTGTTTTAAGCCACAAAAACCATTCTTAAAAATGAACAATTTATTATCATCATCATTTATTTGAAATCCACATAGTTGACCAATTTAAACTTCCTTAAAAAACTCCAATGAGAAAAGAATACTTTTTATTATATACATTAGATATACCTTGATATTCTCTATATAACTATGGTAAGAAACAATTTGATAACCTCAATACAATCAATTGGTGAAAATATTTTATCTACAACCACCCTACCAATCAATGAATATCCCCTTCACAAAATTCTGACTATGAATTTTATAACTTCTCTATTTTCATTAAGCATATTTATGAATACTTGTTTCGTAAATATGATATTTTCATCTATTGTTTGTGGAACAAATTTCTACATGTCATTATTTTCTGTCTAATTTAACTCCTCATTCATATCTTTAATCCAACTTTAATCATTGGATGCTTAATCAAATCTTTTTTACTCAAAAAATGTAAGAAGGCATTTCTTTTAATTATATACATCATCCTAGTTTATACATCAACATATTTGTCTCCCAAAATATTCTCTTCATCAATATGTTTAGTTCTAGTAAATCTTTTAGGTGTAATTGGAATCTTTATGTCTTTTTATTTCTCATATTCATCAGAAAATTCTATTATGGAGTCCTCAATAACCCTAAGAGACTCTCTAGGCTCTTTTAAAGATTCACTTTTCTCTACATTATCTTCAATGCTCCTGTCATAGATTCATTTTTCTTTCCAATCCATTATTACAAATTTTATTTCAAAAATTTTAATGATAATCTTATTAAAAAATCTATAAAACTTGCTTCTTATAGAATATATATGAAATATAACTTAATCGTGTTATTTCAATACATTTCTTGATTCCCTTCCATATTAAGAATGTAGAACTTACTACCAAAGAATCATAAATACTTCAATGTTGGTTTCCTTTTATAACATAGTTCAGAAGGAAACTTTTTTTTATACATTGTAATACCACTAGAGATCACCATAGTTTGTGTTATAATATTGACGGTTCTACTTTACCTCTCAACCACCCCATTATATTAGGGTGTCTACATTACAGTAGCTTGTTGAGAAATATCATATTTCTCTAGATTCTTCTTAACTAAATAATAAGTGATTTCAATTCCATTATTATAACTTGGAACTTTGATATTCATTCCAAATCATGGTGTGAATCTAAGGTTAAATTTTCAACCATATAAACCTATCATTGTACTCTATTGAAAGCACTGACATTTCCTAAACCAATCATATTGGTTCATCACAAGCCATCATGGTCCTGATGATGATGCATAGACTCCAAACGTCACCACATTTTCAGAACATTCAATTCCCAATCCCCCTATTTCAGGAGGCACATCATGTTCAACATTATAGACCAATGAATTAAACTCTTGAAACATGGTGAAATTCTTAGGTCTAGGCCTCCACCAACTAGACTACCATCATGCCCTATCTCCAGCTTTGACATAACCATGATTTAACACATTTGGATCATCAAAACCACCCGAAGTCCGAAAACTAGTGTGATTCCATCATTTGAGTCATTAGTCAATCAATCCCATGTTATGATTTCCATAAGAACCAATTAATTTTAAAATCTAAAGAAACCTTGGATCTTTACTATTTCCACTCAACCCAAATGCCCATGTTCGGAATCTAATCTCCAAGAAAAACCAACTCAATTTAGGTACTCATTGGGTTGTTGGAAACTAATTTCCTTTTGAAATACCTACCAATTGGTCTCCCAAAACCAGAACTCTACCCTCATGGGTTTATAATTCCCATGACTGATGTCACTCTCTCCACTATTGGATAACCCTTGTCATAACATGACTTGATCAAAATCCAAGCACCACAACCCACATTCTGTCTATCCCCAAACATGATGACTAGATTCATCCAAAACCCATGCATTCTTAAGAGATAACCAAAAAACCACTCAATACCCATTCTCTATGCATGATAATTCCATTCTTGGCATGTGATGAGTTTTATAGAAAAAAATATTATCACCTTCCACACCATCCATTGGTGCACTCACCACCACATGGATTTACTTAAAATTTCCCCACAAGAAACACCTCGAAGATCTAAATCTAAATCCATATACCACTTCTTTCAAGCCATTATAAAATCACCCTAGGAAACACTTTTCTATAACCAAGATCTGGTATAACCATACCCAATATATTTCCAAAGAGCCCTTTTTCATAGGTCACTTCCTCTGTTTCATTTGAAGCTATGAGATACCTCACCTATGAGAATATCGCTAAAATTTCCATCGATTCTCTACCCTCTGTCATCTAACACTGATTAAAAAATACACAACTTCCATGCATGAATTGTTTGTTCTTACTCAACTTATGTCAAAGTCAATAGGTGTATGCTCCTGTACCACCCAGTTGCAACACATCTCACAGCTCCATAAGTCACGTCACAACTGAACTAGTATCACATGCCTAATTAAAAAAATTACCATTCCTATTGGATGTCAGTTCCATGAAACCTAAGATTAGAATAAATTGATCTACCAATCTAGATAAGGGAAAACATGAGACCTAAATACCACGTTGGAGCCGAAATTCAGAAAATACCTCGCGAGTCAAGGAGTTCAATAGGTAGGGATTCCGCATGAGAAATTGAAGAAGGGTGGATTTCGCTAGGGTCCCCTGAGTGGGGTCAGTGAAAAATCACTAGAGGAGGATGCCAAGGTAGGACTTGGTTCGACTGAGAAATCGGAAAGGAGGGGACATTGTGTCGGAGGAGAAGAATCGGGGGTGGACGCGTGGAAGGAGGATCCTGAGAGGTGGAGTGGCTGTGTCTGAGCCGGTCGGGTCAGCGTCGAAGCCGTGTCGGAGCAGCGTCCGAGAAGGAGAATCGCGGTGAAGTGGGGTGACCTCATTGGAGGCCCGTCGCCAGAGGAGGGGGGGAGTCCACGTCGGAGCAACAACAGTGGGGAAGTAGAGTGGCCGCGCCAGAGGAGGATGATCATGGAGAGGTTTGGTGGCCCATCAGAGGAGGAGGATCGTAGAACGTCGGGGAGAAAGAGTCGCGAGGAGGAGGGGCACGTGAGGGTTACAATAAATTGAGTATTGGGGTGGGTTAATTGCCACGGACAGTGAAATTTCCAGGGCTATAAGCAGGATATAGCCACGTTTCCCTTTGTCCGTGGGTATATCTCCGTAGCTGTAGCTCTAAATTCTAGTAGTGTTACACCATATACCATCACTACCAAAACACCCCAACACACTAACTCAGGGTCTACCAACCACTAAGGAGCCCATTAGGTTCTGCGGGTCATATCATTTGAGAGGAATCCTACAAGATATCATTGATGTCCGTACACAATGAAGGAATACAACTTGGTATCATACTCAACTTCACGTATCTAGAGGCATCCTAATCTGGATCCTCAGCAAGGTTAAATGGAGGCATCTTGCCTAGGATCCTTAGAATGAATTAGATAAGAAAATCCATATTACAAGGGATCCATGGAAATAGTAAATAGATGGTGACATCCTATATATGATTCCCTAGGTCAGCATATGAGCGGATAAATCCAACATCCGACCCTAAATATAGTAGTAAGGTAGATGCATACTATATATGGTAATCTAGGTCAAAATATAAGATGAAATATTGGAATAGAATGAGAGGGCTTCGAATTAATTTCTGGTGATATGAATCATTTCCCACCTCAGGTCAAGGGTGTCACTCTTAGGAGATAACTATATTCAATTACTACAGGAAGAACCTCTTTTTTAGTAAAGAGATGGAAATGCCTCTTAGGAGTCCTCAGATCACCTGAAGGGTTTCACCATCATTATTTATTTATAAGGCTAATAAAAATGTTCTAATAATGTGTCTAATTTTAACTCTAGGGTCTAAAAATTAAAAAAAAATAAAAATTGTAGCAAAGGAGGAGTACACTGTGTATATACCCTGGTACACATCCTGTACCCTTGAAGCCACACATGGGCATGTACTCTAGTCTGCCATGGAATGTATATCCCATCTACGTGGAGTGTATACAATGTACATCGGGTGTAACCTCTATGAAGAACCTAACCATGTACCTCACAAGGAATTTATATGTACCCTACTTGACCATGTACTTATACATGACATGCATCCCGCATGGGTCTGACCATGTACTTTACACAGCCATGTACTCCAACACAATTTAATGGATAGGTATATAACATCATGGATGAGAAACATTACATAGACTATAAACACTATAAAAGGATTGAAATTATAAAATGTTCATATTGCCCAAATTTAAAGATAACACTATTTGTGTTCCTGAACTACATGATGTATGGTATAGATTTCTAAATGGGAAACCCCTCAAATTTGCCTCAAAACCCATTTTTCTCATGATAAGATATATTTTTACCCTAAATTGGTCATAAAAGATAAAATAGGGACATAAAACAATAATGTTGAAAATATATGTGTACTTTTGGTATAAACAATAGAGCAGATGACTGTTGGATAAAATCCACTAAAGATTGACCCATTATCGAGCTCCATGGTTGTCACGTGACGAACTGAAACCTCCCAAGATTTGTGAAGACACCTATCATATTCTATGTCCCTATATATCACAAAGTCTCCCAATTATCAATTATTTTTTATGTAATGGGGAAGCCATATGGGTGTACATGATAATCCATGGGGAGGAGAAGAAAAGAAAAGAGGAAAAGAAAAGGGAGAAAAGGAAAATGGGTCAGAGGTTCGGCCCAAATTCATAACATGAGTTTATCACTTTATAATGTAAAACACCCCATTATAGATGTAATGTTGTATCTGGAATCACAACATAATTCTATGTAACTTTTATATAGTTCAATGAATGTGTGTGAATAAAATAATATTTTATTAAATATTAATTATGTCATGAAATTTCAAACAATTTAGAATTCCACCAATATCCAATAATTGGGTAAGATCATTATTCTAGTACCATATGTATGGTCATAAAAAATATCTGAGCTCATATTCAAGGGGAGAATGGCTATTTTACCTCTTATAAAAAACAACAAGAAAAAAATAACAATTTATGCCCAAATTTCACGTTGTGAAAAACACATGCCCTTACAACCTCCATAAAAAAATTATCATCCACAGGAAGACATGGGGGAAAAATAAAATCATTCTCTAATTCAATGAATCTGAAAAACAAGGCTATCTTGACAATTTAATTACTGAACTCTCATAATTAACATATCTTCAAGAATTAATATGTTTAACTATAACTTTTTTGGTAATCCCCACCGTTGGAATACCCAAATAATCACCTTCGTACTGGGACTACGATCAATGGAAAACCCTCAATTGATATCCTTACAGAATTAAAAATGTTCCCACAAACACTCATCCTAAGAAATAGTGTGGATGAATTATATCATCACCCATTCCAGATTTCCAAGAATGGTTTTCAATGAAAAAGAAAAATTTGAACTGAGAATGTGGTTCACCTCTATAAAAAGGATAAAGGTACACTCTCAACCATATGTATTACCATGTACTGATCCATGAGCATAACCTAGATAGGTTCCTTCACCAAAACGTGAATGATATTAAATAATAAAATAATTTTTTTATATAACTGAAACCCTCTTACCATACTCTAGATGATGAAAAGATATAGGATATAATCATCACTAAATATGGGTACACTAATATTCCATCGATGGTTGTATATATCTCTCCCGGATCAAAGATCACATCCATCCATGATATTCCAAATTCTCACCTACTCCTAAATCCACATCTCCTAAAATATGTTCCTAGCTCCAACCACTTGTTAATCATCTCACAACACTTAACCCATTCTAGATCTCTCCTCTACCATAGAGAGGCATTTTTTATTTCATCACATATCCTGGAAATTATGCACACCACATTTATTTGGATCCATCATTCCTTGGTTCTCTCATGGCCACAAACTAATTTAATATTTAAAATTTTTGATGCATGAATGACATGCATTTTTTATATTTCACATAACACAAGGGGTGTATTGTCAAGTACAACCCAGTAATCACCCAAATAATACTATAATAATTATAATTCTATATAATCCATGATGACCGTAATAAATGAAATGTTAGTGTCATTATGTCATAAGGTCCCATGGAACCACCCTTTAAAATTTATCACCAACATTATTCCATAATTTATTACATGACTGCACATCAAACTACATAATGTTTTTTGAAATTTATGCATTTAATGAAAAAAATGGATTGGTAGGTCCAGGAGCATGAAAAATCATGCATATCATGGCCAATATTGATACGATATCATCATTTGGTTCTATCTTAGAACCCATGCATCATCATTAATAATTTACAAAACTAGAGCACTAACAATAAATTGTTGTCAAATGAGAATATAACCTACATCACTACCAAAAAAGGTGTCCATAAACTGAGGCCAACCATAATAATTGGTTTCCATTGATCAATCATAATTAAGACCTATAAGGGTCCCAATCCCATCATAGGCCCTCTTGGTCTCCCACATAGACCTATCAATAATGTTTCATAACATCATTAGTGGGGCCTACCATATATCCCCTTCATCATAACTTCAAACAAGGTAACATATGGAGTCATCCACACACCCGTCAGAAAATAAGGAATCTGATATGATTTTCAACTCTATATCTAAAACAGGTAAAAAAATTACAGAGCTAAATTCATAAAAAATATCATGGATCATCATACATGGGCCCTCATTTGCTCTGAGAATACTCATAAGGTATATCCCCATTGACCTTCTTGATATGAATGTAGAAAATAAAATTAACAAACACTCACTAAGATCTGATATTGAAATACCCCATGGATTTCTAGATAACTATAAATTATTCGGTGTCTATCGACATCATGAAAATACATATAACTAGATAATAGAAACCACAAGTATCATATGCCATCATTGACCTATGAGGGTAAATAGTGTATACCCAACATCTTATCAATGATCTATTTCATAGATCACTATAATGGTTCATTTAATTTGAATTCAATTCCAAAATATATTAGAAAATACTATTTAGGTTATTATTGAAACATTAAATAACCAAACATATGTACCAACATCATACAAGGGGTACTAAAATGGGATTCATGAAATATATCTAGATAATAAGGTCACTACACATCTCGTACATGTGGAATGAGTCCTAATCCTCACTATCAAACATCTCAATATAGATCCACATAAAATTCCATCAGAAATAATCATATATGGAAGTCAAAAAAATTGAGTAGAATGAAACCAAGAAAATATACAACAGAACACTATTTTGGTACTATAGAAATTTTAAAAAAATATCTACAGTCTATAAAATCACACACTATTAGGAAAATAATGTTTTAATCTTACATGCTGAATGTGATTCATGAAATGACTCTTTCATTTTTTAACCAAGTTTAATAATTAGTTACTAGAAACAAACAAATAGTTCAAGAGAAATCCAAAAATGGACTCATTGAAACCTTCTTAGATCCATAAACCAATAATAAATCCTAAAATACACACAATATGTGTGTCACATAATGAAAAGATCATATAAAAATATAACATCAGAAAACATCAATAACAATATCATATGCCTGATAATAAGGTCTTCTTATCAGAACAATTGTTATCGACACAACTGTATGATATCAATCATATGTTTCGACACATTTCTAATTATATTCTCTATCATTTCCCAAATTTAATCATAATATGAAAGGAACACATCTAATAAAAAATTGTAATTTCCCAACCGATATTCCACTAAACCAATGCTCTGATTCATTTTTTCACAAGCCCTCATGTATGCCACTCCATACTCCAATGGCTAACGACTTGTAGAGGGGGAATAATATTTTTCTATAGAGTGGATATGAAATCATTTCAAAGTAAATAACATCAAAAATGAATGAAATTATATAAATTCCTCCAAAAAATTGGCATATATACAACATTGGCATACATAAAACACTGGTCGCCCACTAGGCCAACCATATATGTCAGATTATGTAAATGTAACTTAAATAAAAGTATAGGTAACTACTACTAACAATGAGCCAGGACACATACATTTTCTCCATGATTTTACCTAGCCACTTCAACCAAATCTAAATGACAACATTAACATTTTGTCTTGATCATGCAACCCAAGGCCTCAGCCATATCGATCATGCAATATTTTATCAACCTCAAAAGTAGACGTAAGGTCTTGATACACACTAAGGTGAATATATAGGGGTTATGAAAAATATAAATTGTCCACCACAAAAATAAACCAAAAAATATATTGTCACATGTGAATTATCATGCAATACTATCTTCCTCGTAGGCATTGAATTAGAATAATAAATGAGAAAAAATATCATAAATAATTTTATTCCACTGATGATTGTTGGGTCTGTGATCCCAATTGTCAAGATAAAGCACCATCTTGAATATACATGTTTATATGTGTATATATATACATATTACCACACATATATATATATATATATATATATATATATATTTCTATACATGATACATATGAAAAAAAACATATATCAAAAGTAGTTAACCATTGGGACTGTAATCCTGATGGAAAATAGCTATTTCGACCAGTGCCAAAAATGTGTCTTAAAAGATACATCAACATAGGAGGATACATGTCCTTACCCTGGTTTCACACATTCTCATATCCAATCACTATAATAAATTATTCATGGTAAAACTATATACCCAATGAATACATCACTACAGTACTATTGACTATTCTAGATATATCAAGTATCAGTCCAATGAGGGCTAGGACCCTGGAAAATTAACAAACTCATCCTCTTCGATTCCATGGAGTGTGTCAATAGAAAAATCAGTATAATGTTGATCTATTATGTCTAGGACCCAGGGCAATTGAATAATGCATCATCTTAGAGTCCAAAAATCATATTCATAGAAAAATCAGTAAATGGAACATTACTTAGTATAATTATTGGTGCCATAAGAAAATTACCATAATAAATTTAATGTTATGAAATCCATAATACATAATATAAGCTCAAACATTGTGTCCCAATATGTATATATGATAATCTTAATACATAAATAAGAATTACCAAAGGATGTATCCTAGATAGTTTCTATTGGAATGCGTGTGATGTATCACATCATGTTAGGCTCATTGAAAAAATACAAGGACGTAAATCCAGTAATCATAGTTCAGTCTTGAGTAACCATGAGAAAGAATAAATAATATAGTGAGGGTGGATTAATTCATAAACAAGAAACTACTAACACAACCCCTTAGAAAAAAAATGTTTGGCATGGGTTCTAACGTGACACCCACTACCATCACTACTCAAACCCCCAACGCACTAACATAGGGTTGACCAACCACTAAGGAACCCATTAATCCGATAGGACATAGTAATGGAGAGGAATCATGCTCCGGATTCTTGATGACCATTTGTTAGAGAAGGCTTCCCAAATGAGGTTCAATACATTAACATGTAAAATAATGAATCCTACTCAAGATTCTCAAAAATAGTAGATGAGGAAATCCTTCCCCAAATCCTATGAAATATGTAAGATAAGAAAAGGGATAAACATTGGATATTAAAAAAATATTAAATTGTTAGATCGATCCTAAAAGGGATTCCCTAGGACATTATATAAGAGAAGGCATCCCACATGAGACCCTCAGACACAGTAGTTAAGAAGAGGTATCTTACATGTGTTCCTTTAGGTCAAATTATAAGATGAAAAATTTACACAAAATGAAATGTCTTTGAATAACAATCCATATATATGGATCATATCTAACCATTGTTCAAGTGTTTTAGTCTCAATAAGTATATAAATTTTATTACCAGACAAATAACATCTTTGTTTAGTAAAATTCCAAAAACACCAAATGAGATTATTTAAGTCACATCAAGGTTTCACTATGAATAAATAGGTGGAATGTTACTAAAATGGACTATTAATGTGTCCACATTATACTCTCGGGAACAAAAAAGAAAAAACCTAAAAATATGATGTAAAGCATGAATGCATGACTTGTGTACCCTTGTACATGATGTTTACCCTAGAATACCCATCTAGGTGTGTTCACCTACTTAAAATTTAATGTAAATCCAATGTACACAAAATTTATATCATATATATTGTTTGTACCCTATATGGTGTACCTTCCAATTTTCCTCACATGGCTTGGCCGTGTATACATCCCAGACGTGTACTTCTATATAGCTTACAACGCACTTGGGGTCTGGCCTTGAACATTACACAACCAAGTACCTCTAAATGGGTTGTCTGACCAAGTAATCATCTACATGGAAAATTACAAGTACACAATGTGCATACTCTATACATGATGTGTACTGATAAGAGGAACATATTACCTGAACAAATATATTGCACATTTTTTGTTCCTGAACTACACACCGTGTGTTCTATATTTTATAAATTAGATGAAAACCATATTTTTCTCCCAAAAAATTATAGATCATCACTAAAGGGGACCAAATAAGTGAAAATAGGGATTTTAAACTAAAATGTATAAAATATATGAGTATTTACTATGAAAAAATAATATTGGCCTATCTTTGGGTGGAATCCGCCAAATAATTAATAGTTTTATGCTCTGTATCTACCACATGAGGATTCGACTCCTCCCAAGATTTATATGGAAACATCTCTTATATTACCACCCTCTATATATATATTCCCCTCCCAATTTATCTCTTTATCAGATGATGGTAAATCCACAAGGTTATATATCTGATGTGAAGGGTGGAGAATAATATAAAACATGAAAAGAAAATGATGAAATGATAATTGGGCCAGTCACTCAACATGAGTTTATGATTTTACTAGGAATGACTCACTGGTCTAGACTAAAAAGTAGTGAAAAGGTGTCAATATCATTATTAATTCAAAATATATATCTAATAAAATTCATGAAAATAAATTAATAGATAATTAAATATATATTAAATATTATTTACACAATGAAATTTTGAACGGTTTCAAATTCTACCAAACACATGTCCTTCAGTAAAAACCCAATTTTGGGACCATTGGATTGGTCAGAAAAATAATTCAATGTCCTATTATAGTTTAAAATTATTATTTTAACCATTATAAGAATTTTAAAGAGAAAATTCTATTTTCTACACTATTTTCTAGTCTGGAAAACATGGGTCCTTTAAATGTCATCATTACTAGTTTTGATTGATATTGGTTAATTAGAAATAAAATTATCAAAAAATAATTACACCTAAATGTTAGAGTAAGGAAATATTTATTCATTATTTATTGAACCATATCCAATTAGGTGCAATTACTCCTCAAAACACACTCTTACACCTTGTTGTTTTAGGATAAGTGAGTTTCAAAAAAACTCCACAATCTATCAGATGGTCAATGAAATCCTTGAACAATTATTGACAACCGCAATGTAATAAAATAATATTAATAATTTTTCACAGTAGTCTCTAAACATAATTATGAAACTATTGGTTCTATTACAATTTTTAATACTCATGTCTCATCATAAATTCATAAACATATTGACTAAAGTAATTGGTGAAGGTAACAAAGTACATAAAACCACCTCTTGCATCGATGACCATTTCTACTCATACAACAATATGTATGTGAGATAAAACTCCACTATACATTTAAATTTTCAACTAAAAATATCCTTGTTTATATATATATTAATAAACAACATTCCCATGTATTAACTGATTAATAATTTAATGTGTCCAATAATATATCTCAATGGAGGGTTGAGGGGTGTTTCTCTTTTATATATAAAAGATGACAAACAAAATGGTAATTGGGATTAAAATAAACCATAAACATATTATTTTTAATATTATAATAATTAAAATCCATATCCATAACTTATGAAAAATTTAACATACACCCAATTACATAAAACATTTCATTCTTATATATAAAACAACTCATGTTCTTAATAAATAATAATCCCATCATATCAAAATAAGATAAAGAATTGAAATTTATATTTTATAAGGGGATCCTAACAAAAATGCTCCAATTATTGAACCAATATAATGGTTAAACGAAGATCATAATGTATTTATTCTAATATACAATCTCTATCCCCATTTAAAAAATATATATACCTCTCCCTTCTTAAATACCCCCATTTTATTGTGTCTACATTTATCATCCCAAATGCATGATTCACACCAGAAATCTAATACCAATGAGTAATATTTTGTGATATTAATCTATATCACATTATCATTCATATGCTCAAGATGATTCATTCTGGGAAGACTTCCCTAAAAAAGAAACATATTTTGAATTTTTTTATAGTTCATACTCATAGAATATATTAATATGATTATATGAAGAATTCCAAAATCTCTAATAAATACAAATATATGGGTTAGTATATTGTTTTATATCTTCTCAATAATGAATTATAATGAATGTTATCCCACTAAAATTATGAACCCATATATCATATCGATTTATTGTGATAATATCCATATATCAAAAAGTAATGGGGTTTTTTTAATTACTCTAACCACAAAGTTATTTAGGTTTGTAATTATCTAGATGAAAATAGTTATGACTCTTGTATAGTTGAGTGAAAAAACCATTTTATGAATCCATCATATTAATATGAACTCAAATCTATTAATATCACATCTTTACACATAGGGTTTCCCAGATTAGTTTCAAATAAATATCATAATGATATTAGGTTACCTAACTCTTAGGGTTAGAAATACCCTCAATCCATAATGAAAAATAATTTATGGGAACCATTCATTGGATGAAAATTCTAGGGTAAAGGGTCTATTTCATGACATGTTCTTATTTGAAAGAAATCACACACTTAGTATTTGATGGGTTTTACATTTAAAAGTATTTCTACTTTAATATACTTCATATGTATATTAAACCCATAATTAGTGAATCATTTTCATATTTTTTATCTCATGTTTTATACCATTATGTATTAATGCTTATAAATTTTAGTTAGAATCCAATTTCCATCCAAAAAATTAATATGTTCACACCATATATACGAGTAACTCTTTACACAACTTAGAATTTTTTATACTCACCCAAAAATAGAAGGAAATTATATTGACATATACATAAATGAATCCAATAAATAAGGTATATATATTATTCCTTTAAAAGTGTTGAATTATTTGAGACTAAAAATCACTACATGTGTATGTCCAGAGCCAGAAATAGTAAATCCCCAAGGGACAAACGTCCAAGTTAGTGGGAATTTTCAACAAATTCCCCACTAATAGGGATACATTACACAAGTAAGAATCCAATTCATGATAATTCCAATACCTAATAAGTATAAAATATATTTAAAAATTAATCTCATCATAATTACATCTATTAAAAATTGTGGTCTTGGTAGATGAAAAATAAATCTTATGGTGTCAAACAACACATAAAATGCATGTATACACAATTTATAATATGTAATTTATAAAATAAATTGATCATGGGAAATTTACTTATTTCATTAAAAAATATATAATCAACAATATTATAAAATAATTTATAAATATATAAAAACAATATTTATTTTCCAAACATGAGAATAAAAAATAATATTTTCATATTTAATTTAGGAATGAATTAGTTCTAATTAAATGAAATAACACCAATAATTTTTAAAAATTTTATTATCCACAATGTATCCTATAAAAATTTATTTGTTTTAAACATTTTTCTCTATATTGTATTTTATGAAAGAAAATTTTATTTTTAGTAATAAATTATGGAACATTTTTATTATTAATGTCACTAATTATTACATACAAAATAATATTTTATTACATAATATAGTCGTAAACCATGGATGATATCACAATTAATGAATGAATAAACTGTAATGATCAAATTTTATTTAATGATTGTCCTGATATTGAATATAATTTTTAGTTTTTTTCTGAAATCTAATGATTGGTCATATTTTAAGATAGCGTTTATCATATCCTTTGAAATAGTTGAAAACTAAGGGATTCCCCAATAACTTAACATATAATATAATAAGTATAATTCTAACACATAAAAATATATGTTTTTTAATATATTTTATTTCATGATATGGATCCAAAAACATTATTATAGGAAAACTCTTCCAAAAATAGGTACAAAAACTCATTAATCCATTTTAGAACCTGTATGTCTTTTCCACTAATAGGTTTATAGTGCTCATTTAATGAAAATGGTAGTGGAAACTAACCCATAAATTATCTGCCCCATATTTGAAGATACAAACATGTAAATGGATAACATAACGAAATAACCTATGTATTCTTAATTAAACCATATTTTTCTCTTTGATTCACACTTGAATGTGATCACTAAATCTAGAGCCTAAACCCTTTTACCACCATAGGAGGTAGACCAACAAGTGGATCATTGATCATATTGAGAGCATTTAAAATCACTAAATAGGTTCTAGTGAATTTTTTATAGATAAAAACAATGATCTAGGACGAAAATAACTATATATAGTCTTGTGTATAATGAGTGTACATGAATAGGAAGGATAAATGCAAATTTATAGTAATTGTTTAATAAATGGAGACATATTTAAGTGTTATTTGTATTTGATTACATGTCATGGAACCCATATATTACTTTCCCTTAGTATATTATTTGTTGAAACCTTCAATAAATATGAAAATCCATCAAATACTCATTTTTTTATTTATAAAAAATGTAAACCATGTTGAATTAGAGGCATTTTCCCATTCACTGGATCCCTATATCATATAATAATCATATGATATAATATAAGCTTATAGAAGAATCTAATGTGTCATTATGATATGATTATATTGTTATATATGATGTTAATAAAATTAATATAATATATTATCACTCATTGGTTATTTTAAACTTTGATATCTCTCTTTTTAGATTATACCCAATTGGAAATTAAATGCATGTAGTAGTGTCATTGGCATTATTTTCACATATTTTAATATAAATGAAGTACTTTGGGGGATCAGTTGGATCACATAAATGTTTTTAGCAGTAAATATACTTTTTTTAATTATAAAAAGGGTTATTAAATATTCAACTTTATCTAGTCGTCATATAGTGAAAAATACTTCACCATTGAGTCTAGAATGATGTTTTTACCATAGGGTGATATTTTAGAAATTTTTGGCCGGTTGGTGTTTGTTTATAGTGGTGAAAAAATATTTTTAGTGAATTATTAAAATAAATATTAATTACATGTTACAGAAAAAATTGAATCCCTTATAAATTCATGTAATATATAGAATCTGGGTTTTATGGGAGGATCAAACATAGATTATATGTTAGAGGGATCATTGGAGGCAAGGGGATACATTCAATAGGATCACTAGAACATGGAGGACTCGTATGGTTCTTTGATTCTAACCCATCATTTTTGACCTTGAATATTATGAAACCATTTAGTGAGAAATTTTATATCATGAAAGAATTGAAATTTCATTTTTATAATTGATATTTTCTTCATTTATTTTATGATAACCTAAACAAAATAAATTCTATGAATTTGATAATCAACGAATAAAGTTGTAATATGAATTGAATCATGAGACCTTTCAAGTACCAATAAAAAGGTATCAATGATATCAAAAAATTCCATTAATATAACTCTTATTAGATATAAAATGTAAATAATTCACGGATATATATATATAAATGGGATATTCGAATTTGATATCAGTTTAAATTTGGTAGATCTTATAGGTAGTCAATACTGGTTAACCACTGATGTGAATAACGAAGGTGAGGAGTAGTGGCTAGGATTTTCAGATAGATTATAACTATAATATGTCACATTAATTGAATATGAGATCAGTACATCAGTCCTGTAATGGAGGGTCACATTGAAGAACATGAATGTGTGGTGTGGTTATGTGTAGTCATGTGATCAAATTATCAGATGACTATTAGGGTTCCACAAGGTGATTCTAGGGAGAGAATATTTGCAACTCCCTTGATGATTCAATAATTGTGATTGAATGACTTTGGATACCCATATTAAACTTAAAATTACTCTCAAGGATCCATGATTTGGGCCATTTGATTGAGTAATTGAATATCAGAGTAGTGAGAGGAAATATGCCCCACTCTATCCCACATTGAAATTTTAGGTTTTCAATGTGGCACTACCCAATTGAATGGAACTCTATAAGGTTAATTGGGATCTAAATTGGAACCCAATAATTTAATTGTACTATTAATTAAATTATTAACACATTACAACCTTGTGTTGAAAATTTTGAGGTCATTAATGGGTAATTTATTCTAATTGTGGTTATATGATTTGGAAAATTATCATTAAACATATAATAATGTTATTTAATTCCTAAAAAAGTGTTAATATCGATTTATCACTAATGTAAATCAGATACAAGACTAATGAATAAAACAAACATAGTGGGATGGAAATTGAAAAACTGGTATGTTGGTATGGCTACAATTATCATGTATAAAATTATAATTATTTATTATTAAATTTATATAAATTAATATGGTCAATATTTAATAGTGAGTTTGTTTTAATTGAATTGGAATGTTACATATCTAAAAATATTGGGGAATAATACAGTAATAGTAATTCAAAGGTAGTATTAAGTTGTGGAACATTATTTATTATGTGAGAAAGATAATAATTAAACAATAAAAATAATTTTTCTACAAGAACATTTAAAACCCATGAATAGATTATGGAATCATTTTATAAAAAAGAAATGTAGATATTGATCTCTATGACTTGCATAATATAGTATTGAAATTAATTGGATGATAGTTTATATGTAATCATTGGAATTTTGAATCAGTTCTTGATGAATGTTGAATGGTATATACGTTAAGGGAAATTAGTTTATAATGGACTGATGTATACCTTAATGTTTTTTATTATAATTTATATATATAATCTTTGTTGGGTAATATAGATTTATTTATTTTTATCATGGATTTCAATGATATATATTGTGAAAATAAATATAGGTAAAATGTTGGATTAAAAAGGGAGATTATGCTAAATAATTTTGTATTTCAATATTTATAAAGTAATAAAGATATTGTATTGAGGGTTAGTATTCTATAAAATGTTGGGACGTAATCAATATAGAATTTTATGTAATTAATTGTTGTCCTGTAATCGGTTGGGGTAATGATAACCATATTGAATATGGTAGATGAATCATTCTGGTAATGACATGGGAGATCTTTGAGAATGTTAGGTTCATATAGTGAAGTAATTATTGTTAAATAATATATGTGGATGAAATTAAATGTAAATAATGTGGGAAAACATTTTTTTTATGTTCTCAGTTGAATATTTCAATTATATCTAATTGATATTAAATTGTTTTTGATGATATGAAATGACATGTGACTATTGAGACATGTTGATGATATTGTGACATCCTGGGATGATAAAGTGGAATGGATTATAATATTTTATATGAAATGACTTATAGGATATGTTTACAAATAAAATTCATCAGATATTGAATTATCATTAGATTTTATGATATTGGGTAGTGTGAATTTGATGAGCATGATATAATAACTATAGATTACAATAATTAATATTTTAGAAGACTGATGAGGGGATCCATGTTTGTGATTAATGTGATTATTTATGTGAAATAATATTATTTTAGATGTGATAAAAACTAGTATTGATTAAAATAAATAGAAATGAGATATGATAGTAGATATCCTCAACAGTAACTCCCTTTCTAGTGTTTATGGGGGGTGTTAGTTTCTATGCCTAATATGAACTAGTGATCTTGGTAGAGACTAATAATTATATATGAATGCATATTATTTTACACACTAACTACCATGGGATGAGACAAATTATAAATTTATAGGATATATCTAGATATGAGTAATTCCTACAACATCTCTTTTGTGGGAGATATTTAGTAGGGTAATTCCTTTACAATTGTATATATGATTACATGATATATTGAACGGGTGGAGATGGGATATTACTCTAACATCCTTGAAACAAGAAAATTTTGTATGGTTATTCATTCGAGAGGTGACATCCCTTCACTCCCTTATAATAGGAATGGAGGAGGAAAATGATGCAAAAACTCTTATCTCTCATCCTACACATAACTTTGGAACTTAAGAGAATAAAATATTTAAAATTTATCCAACAAATATGTATTTACAATAATATTATAATATATATATATATATATCATGGGATATGTTAATTTTATCTGAGGTCCAAAGATGTATATTCTATGAGATATAGGGAGTCATTTTTTCAGAAGATATATAGAGATAGCTAGATATGTGAATCTCCTCTAGAACTTAATCAATAGATATATATTCATATTTCCAATGGTAATTTTGTGGTATGCTGTGGCATTTATTTCATCAATTATATCATGATAAATGTATCTATGGTGAATTATCAAATATGGAATATGTAATGTCTTGTAATGTCTTATTATAATATCATTTTAAAGTGTAACTAGTATTTAGAGAGTGTGATGAAAGTGATAAAAAGTTTTTTGGTCATGATATATGAAGGTTATACACATTTATGACATGGGGTGACATAGGATTGTCTACTATTTAATTTCTATTGATGCATAGGGGCACTGGATTATTATGGGCCCATAACAATACTTTGGATTACCAAATTAAGTATTGTTACACCAACCCTTCCATGTAAACTTTTAAACTATTCACCCTATACCCTTGATTATTAGATGATATAGTTGATAAGTTATGATAGTTCCTAGTGAGGGAAGGAAGATTTGGACAACTTGTTGAATGGTGATAATCATGATTACGATCACAGTTATGTCTTTGGTATTTGGGATAAGATTTTTTTTCAGAATTTGATGGTTTTACCAAGTGATTCATGTACTTAATTTGACATTGTATAATAGTCATTATATATATATGTGAATATATTATATTACTTAGATTTATTTTTATGGAGTTTCATTATGGTTTTGGAGATTAGATATCTAGTGATAGGGTTTTAGAGGCCATTCCTCCCTTGGATGTGTGGTTACTTCAGTTCCAGCCACTAGAACCTAAACTAATGGAAGTGGAAATCAATATATCCCTTTCCAATTAGTAAATATGTGAAAAATTGGTCTTAAATAGATTAAATGGAGTATGGATTTAGGAACAAGTGAGGATTGATTAATATGGTTTAGAATAATATTCAATGAGAATCACGTATAGATGTAGTCACCATTTTCTAACACATATATCTAGGAAAAAAACCACACAGGATCCACTTAATTATATTGGTTGAGGCCCCTATGGCCCCACATTAAATTTTTCCAAAGGAGGTCATCCATCACCCACGTGGAAGATGATTTCCGTACAATAATTGGAATTAGATGAATGTATGCCAACATTTACTTCAACAGATTCCTCCATTGAGATAATTACATAGCCCACATCTCCCTTATAGATGCAATATATGTTTTTTAATCTATTATCCTACACAAGATTCTGGTGGACACTATTAATTACTCATATTCATTCTATGATTAAGATACAACATTGGGATTATAGAAGAATAATTTTTTGGGAATCTAAACATTTCATCTTCATATGGGTTATGGGATTATTTTTCTCAAGGAGTAAGGTTTCGTTGGGTGAAACACCCAAGGTATTGAATGGATTCCAAGAGGTTACTCACCCATATTATTTACGTAATGAAAAGGTCTAAACCATTGGAATCACGTTATCATCACTCAAGAAAACCCAATTTTTTCTATCATGGCTAATCTTATTCTCTCCACACTAAGAAACATATTATTATCGCATATGGATTCCAAATATCATCACCAATGTAACCTCCTGCATACCAAATAGGTTATGAATATTACTCCCATCACCTATTTGGTAAAAAATAGATCCTATTATCATCCCAAAGGATTATAAGGCTCATAACCTAAGGCACAATAGTCTCATAAACAAGGGCTGGGTTTTATATTCATCATGATGGGTTTATAGGTATAAATCCAAGTTAGGGAAGTACCAAATATTCTAATTAGGTATTGGTTGTGTTCTAGGTTTAATTAAAAGTAATGATGCTCATAGATTTAATGTCTAGTGGTGGGATTCATCCTATACATGCTCTCCACATGACGATCCTCACATAAGTTAACATATTTTGGGTTGAGTCACATATTTAGAGACCATTGGGGATGGTACTACACATGATCACCATATAGAAAATGAATCCTATTTAAGGTGTACTGTGGTTGGTTCCACACTCACTCACCACATATGAGTTATTTTATCCATGGATTTGTCTTTTATGGAAGGAGTAGGATAATTTACAGTGGGCATAAATCCAAAAAAACACCACATATGAAAAAGAACCGGTTACTTTATATTGGATAAAAATCTAAAAATATTCATGGCAAATATGCATAGGCACCAGATAACATTTAATAGTGATAAATCTAGATATGCACATCATGTATGTGACTAAAAATGTTTACATGCATTGGAGAGTAGTCAACATACACATATTACGTATGGGAATTCACATGTTATGTCCAGTGGGGATGAATCCATATATGAACATCATCTACTAAAATGTAAAAGTTAATTTCAATTGAAGATTTCATATAGTTTAGAGTCTTATGTAGGATTATGAGGTTAAACGAGAGGTTTGTTAGTACATAAAAATATAATCACAATTCATTGATATTGTCTCATAAGTGGAGGTGAAATGTTTATGGACTATTGTTTTGGAGATTGTATAATGGTGTCGATGGGATTGAACCTCAAAGAGGTGTCTTACATAGGATGTTGGATGATTGTAATCAGAACCCACGTAGTTTTATATTATAATTTAAGGTCATGAAATGGGAACTCACCATGAATTTTACTATATTTTGGTAAGGATGACTTCATAAATAATCCTTGACTGAGTATACCAGTTATGCATACGGATCTTGCATTAATAATCATTGATTGAGTATATCATGGTTCAACAACACTGAACTTTCACAAAAATATATTTATTATAAGGACAGATTAGATAAGAGATCTTAGAGTATTGGCTAGATAATGTTAGAGTTTCATGAAACCTGAAATTCATGTGAGGTATGGTATCAATTATATGTATGGTGAATGGATAAAAATTTCAGTGATTCATGCAACTTTTGGTGTTTTTTAGACTTATATTTGTACAAAGGATTTTAATTTTTTAAAAACAATATTCTTCATAATGTAATCTATTTTGAATTCATCTCAAATATAGAAATATTTATTTAGTAGATATGTGATTTAATTTATTCAATTTATTACCTGTAGGAATGAATTTGAGTCTATGGTTTCTCATATTTATAAAAGAGAAATAGTTTCATAAACAGATGTGACTCTTCATCATATAGAGGTCATCAAATAAGGGGGGAGGGTGTTGATGATATTTTTAAAGTAATTTTGGATTTCTGAAGGTAGTGTTTCATTTAACATTGATGATGTGGCACAACATCGACTGGGACACACAACATTATAGTGGGAAATTTCTTGTACATTTTATTATTGAATGATGGATCATTATGGTGAATTTTGTTTTTCAATTTTTCAATATTTTTAATATCTAATTTTGTTATGTATGTAACTAAATAGTTGTAATAAATCAACCCATTTTATCCGGAATCACCATAGAGTCTATTTTTCCTATTTATTATGGTGATGATCTAACTCTTGAATCCATGAATGAACTTTTCATCAACAAAAAATACCCCCTATAAAGAGATTTGATGGGGGAATGGGAGGTTTGAATTGTGGGGAGAACACTAATTTTTTACAATTATTTTCATATTTCACCTAACTCTGGTCATTTTCATGAAAATGAGATCAAACCTACACTATAAATAGTATAGGGATGCCCTCAATATAAATTTAAGACTTCCACATGCAACAAAAACCTCTCTTGCCCTGGAACTACAATTTTAAATGTTAAACTAAAGATCTTATAATCATAATTTATATACCTAATATTTCATTTGATAATTTTTCAATGAATCTTCTTATACAAGCTAGTAATCCTAGATTAGCGAAAAGGATATTGCATGCTACATATATTTGATGTGTGGAATAGAGAGACATGTATGACATAGTGCCAATTTGTGTGATCAAGACATTCAAAGAGTTTGAAACACTAATGAAATGTTTTAATAGAGATTTGAATATTTTTAACTATTGGTAGATGGAAGGAAATGACATAAACCCCTATAATACCCAATGGATGAGATTTTCTTACTAGGAAATTGGGTACATTTGAGATTACTAAATAAGGATCATAAGGATTATGTGCTGACAAATAGGTTTCCACTCAAATACTTCAGCATACTTGAAGACATCACTATACTAGATACTTATTTTGAATCCGCAAGACAAAATCTCGAAGGCCATAATGAGATCTATATAAGTTATATGGTTTCCTCCAGTCATGTATTGATGAATCATGATCTCACTAGAATTTAAATCCTTATAAACTAAACCAATATCATTACAAGAAAATTACAATGAAGAAATATCTTCTTCCACATTTCTTAACCAACATATAGACAAGCATATATGAAAACCATAAAAGTTGGTATGTGTATTGAGATCTTCACTCGTGGAATGATTTAATAGATTAGTGGGTGTGAGAATACTGGGTATTCCACACATGTGTGTATTATGGGGATTAACAACATCATATAGTATCTCATGAGGTATAATGGATGATACACTTCCATGTTTATCATCATATGGACCTGCAGCTAGAGGTATTGATTAGGTGGTCATGAGTAACCAATATGTCCCAGATCCACTATATAGAGGTTGTAATCAGGATAGGGGATATTTACGACATCAATGGGATCCCTCACATAGGATTCCATTATTTTGAGTTTATCCCAACATCCAAAACATGAGAGACATTGATTGAACACCACTAGAAGTTGATATTCAAATCGTTTTGTTTATAGATAAACTATTATATCACCTAGCCCTCAAATCAGATATCACATTCAATTAGAGGTTTTTTATATTGTTTTTCACCTTTTATGGTCTCATTCTAGGATGAATAATTATGTTCACATGTGTACATATCAAAAGAGGCCAATCTTGTTTAGTTTATATCCTCATGGAAGGTGACGACCTATAGTGGGGGTAAAGATAAAAGGAATAACATCTAGATGTTAACTATGAGGAGTTACTATAATTCTTTTTAAGTGGATAAATATTTCATATAATGGAATCATGCATGGGTGTGTAACAAGACACCATAGACAATGATGTGATTTTAGCCACTGAAAACTGGCGCATTTTTGATGTCCTTGTGTTGAATAGAATATTCAAACCACTATAGAAAGTAAATAGTTTGTAAATGACTAGGTGTATCTAACAACATCACTATTATCTCAATGGATGGTTTTTAACACAATTTGGGTGGTATTAATTCCAAAAACCATCACCCCCAAATACTAATTTTAGTATGAAACTTCTAAAAATTATCAGATTATGACAATCTTCAATTAACAAAACTATGTTGATAACCCATATCATTATCTTATAAAACATAAAATTTAAAAAATTACATGCTATAATCTAAGAATTAATTTATAACATGTCTTGAACCACTGATAAGAAGGTGTATATATAGAACATTATAAACATGGTGTTGGTTGTGTACATCAATGGAAACACCTATTGTGAGAAAAACAAGCCAACCTGGTTCACCATCTAATTTGATTATATTCAATGAACAATACCGCAAGTATATACCTAGGAGAATTCAAAGAAACAAACAATAATTACATGCTATCTTATGGGAATTATCATCCAAGAGGGATTCAAAAGGATGATCTGATTTCCACCAATTATTACTGACATTTGACTCACCCAAGACTTTGTTACAAACTTGTTTGTTTCATATCATAATGTGGTTCTATGGTGTTGGATATTTCTTATCACACCATCAGAGGATAACCATGAACATCCATGTAAATGGAGAGATACCATCATAATATCTAGTTAGTTTGGAATGAGGGACTTTACAAGGGTGATTAAATCTATTAATGGATCACAATAGATGTATATTCATAATCATTCATGTGGGGCCTCTAGAACACACGAACTGATAGTTACAGTGCTCCCAAGTATATGATCACATGTACAAAATGAATGTTCTAGTTCTTTTATAGGTAGGTCTATTGAGGCTATAGGAAAAATCCAATGACATTTTATCTGGGTGTCTGATAAGAAACAACTCCTTCAGTTTGTGGTGAATGGTATAATCTATGACTATCCCGCATGCCAACATATGAATGGAACATGCACCACAAGGAAGATATTGAGGTACCACATGCATGGATTTCTATACTAGTTGTACAATATGTTATCCAAGATAGGCTCAAGTACATATCTTCGATGGAGTATTTTGTAACTAGTTTGGGGCGGGAATCCTTACACCAATATGCACAAAAATATACATGGTGGTATAAATGATGAGGGAAAAACCCCAAAGGATCTAATTTATGAGGATCATAAACATATTGTAGAGTTCTAGGAGACCAATGATGTGGAATCATGAAGAATTTGTTTGGGTTAGAACAATTCCTAAGAGATCAATGAAAAACCTGATGTTGTATTGTTAAACATGAAATTTATTAGGTAACTCAACCCTATGAATTAATAGTTAGAGAAAATAATTAATATTTATTTAATGACATTTTCATATATATGTAGGAAATTTAAAGCACTGAAAATGATTCCACTGTTAAAGATGGGAAGGGTGCCTCTAAATATGATGAGGATGATTCCCTTGAATTCCATTTGGAGAGACCAATGGGGGTTACCAAATAGAATATAGGGACATAAGCCACCATCTCCCCTCATAATCTTAGTATTATAGGTGGACCAGTCTTGGGTGTCTTGGGAGAGACTCCGTTAATAATGACACATTGTATAGGGAAGAATACATTTCACGTCCCACTTCACCTACATGGTAAATTACATTAACATTTCCTCTATTTTTATGTGTTTTTTTTGTAATTTAACACTATCTTTCCATTTCCCCATTTTCATATATTCCTGGTAAGAAATACTAAAATAAATTGTCGTATTTGAAGGGGTACCTATTTGAATATAGTTGTATTGGGTGATAGACGTTACTTTTGATACTTTTGGCCTAGATACATTGTGCATTCATGCATCTTCCCATTATGTTGTGGTTTATAGGTGTATGGAAACATATTTCATTAGATCCATCACATCACATATTCCTTATGTTTATGAAATTTACAAACACTTGACGATACAATGGTTTGGAATAAAAATTGATTTATTTCTCTTAGCTTATGATGACACATATCCCCAAATTCTATGAATTCCAAAATTTCTTGAGGATATGACCTTTGACCCAGTAGTTAGAGTGGGGGACAAGATACCCAAGACATATATCATTAGTATAAAATATAATTCTGATTTTTCAGTGGAAGGATCATGTTATCAGTCATTAAATACATTGGAGAGAGTGAAATCATAGTAAGAGGAGAATCCTTACACAATGTGGTTGTAAGTGAGGATATTAATGAGCTTTTGGATAATGAGAAATCATTTACTGTTGAGGTGTCCAATGAGACAATCCACTATACTAACATGGAGCTGAGATATTAGGAACAGATGTTGGAGGAGGACCATAGAACTGATGTTATTTTCCTCGAACCTACATATGATCCCTCCATTGAAGAGATTAATGATCAAGAGTCAGATTTCAGGGAGTATAATGAGGTGAGATAACATCGGGCTTAGAGATGCATCTAGAATATCATCATCCACAACCCATTGGGATGATTTAGTTTGAATGATGGGATCAAATTTGTCGATGGCTGGTGAATCTAAGGTTTTCTTTTAGTGGATTAACATTCTATATACAAGATAATCTAAACCATCATGGTTGACCAAGTGAACATGGTGTGGAAGGATCTAGACACTAATTTATAAGAAGAATCATGTGAAGGAAGCTTAAAATGATTTCACATGGATTGAAGAGGAATAATATTGTTATAAGGAAGTTATTATTTACATAGGGGAAATAATCATCCAAATTAGTAAAAATTTTGTTATCAATGAATCAGGGGTAGCCAAGGAAACATTTCTAGTGTTTAAATTAACATCTAAGTAATACATGGTGTATATCTAGTCCAATGTGGTCCATCACATTCCTGAGTAAGAGATGAAGGTCTTGAACCGGAAGTGGAAAGTTAATGAGTCAACATAACAAAGACTATATGAGATGGAGTGGACTATTTTCCAATATGATTCATTGGAGTCCCCCGTTCATTGGTAAATAAAGGAGCCATTCCATGTTTAGGATGTACCTCCTCATTTTTATTATGAAATAAAAGATACATCCTTTTATAAATGTATATTACTGAAATTGTATATCAATCATATTAATATGAAAACCATGTATAAATTTCTAAGGGCATGATATTCATGAAAATTGTTAGAAAATAGAAATTAATTTTATATTTTAAAATTATAAATGGGTTCAAGATAGGAGTAAATGATCTAGAATTAAAATATTACATTCATCTCTATCAGAGAAAAATAAATATGTGGGAATCAGGTTTGTTTGAGTTCATAATTTTAATATCCATAACACTATGATATGTGAAAAATGGAGAAACACCATCGATGTGGACATTCCACAAAAGAATATGGTGTGTAGATGGTGGTAATTAGAGACCTAGGTTTTTAGTGTTGATGAATTATGGCAAGTTAGTTGAAAATGACCATTATAATTATTTAGGAAATATTTTTTACTACAATACTACCAACGTAAATTTTGGAAAATGTTTCTTGAATGGGAGGTGATCATATATTGGAAATGTTCCATCACCATAGAGGAGAATGATATGTGATGATAATTGTTTCATAGGGGCGTGTCCCCTGAATGATAACTGATATTGTTTTATCCAAGCACCATCACCATAAGGGAGTCTATTTGAAAATAGAATATAGATATTATTGAAAATCAAGGTTTCAAAATCTGTTACAATGGATGAGAGAGATTCTGATGAAAAGATTTAAATAACTATTTGGGTTATTCCATCATGCATCAAGAATATCAATTTGGAGTACTAATGACATAGATGGTATGCATGTTAGTGGAGAAAAATAAAACACCAACAAGACACACTTATAGAATTAGATCATACTCAAAGGGGGAGACTAATGATCTATTGAGAATCATAGTTTAGGGGCCTTTGATTTGATCACAAGAAGGATAATTGATTATGATTTCATAGATTATACCATAGTTTTCACCTTTTAACGCCATGTAGTGGGGACTAATGGGGGATTCCATTTAAGGTAATATATTCGAACCATGTGGTGTTTCCTTTAAAGGTTAAGAAATTGAAACCATGGGGTGTTTCTTTTTATGATTATGTAGTCAGGACGATGGGTTTCATTCATATATTTGTAGGTTTACAGGACCATGGGGTATTTCTTCTAATGTTTTTTCTTCTAAGACTGTGGGGTATTTCCTTTTAAGTTCATACAACCAAGGCCAGAGGAGTTTAGTTAATATCAATACATAGAGTAGAAAAATCCAAAAATTTATGAAACAAATATGGGTATAATTCTAGTATATAAAGTGTCACCATTGTAAGGTAAAATAGACTTCGGTTGTAGTGTGTGGATTGGGAAAGTCTCATACAAATCATGTTCCTTCTCAGTGAAAGGGGAATCGTCCCAAAGATCATCCGTATAGGGTGGGCTAGACTTGAGTTTATTGATGATTTTAGATGCTAGGATGGAATGAAATTAAATTTTGTGTCCAGATCTAGGATATGGTGTGAATATTTCACAATACAACTTTCAAAGGGGGAATATATCCATACATATTTCGGACATATGGAGTTTTAGGACACCCGTTCTATGTAGTGTTTTCCTATTGAGTGAGGATTATGGTATGAAATAGTTCTACGTCATATTATAGAGATGAGGTAATGAAATTTTAATTATTACACTAAAGATACTGATCATGTGGTCTAACATAATATGTGGTGGATCAAAAGATGTAATATCAATCCTGATAGTGAGATAATAGATTCAAATTCCTCTAATACCACATGATTCATGCTCATTGTTACAAAAAAGGAGACAATGAAGGTATCTTTAAATCACAAGAGATTTCATGGAATGAGAAATTTGTGGTCAAAATGATACATCATCAAACGAGAGACCCTATAAAAATGGGATGGTACATAGATGTGGCACCATATAATTGATTAAATCCACAAACATACCAACATGTATAATGAATAAAAGAGAGTGCTAAGACTCCACTTGAACCATGGTTAATAAGGTAAGGTAAATTTTGCCTTTGAATGTATGAATTAAAAAGGGATTTGGGGAGTATGTTGAGAATAACGATTATAAAATCATCATGAATAAAGGAGGTCAAATTTTAGATTTATTATTAACCATGTTAGGTGCATAAGAACTATCATATTTCAACCATATATCATTTGCGTCACGTACCATGGAAAGGATGTGAGATTATTTTTTTGTTACACCATCAATGTAGGGGATTGTTTTTAGAGATGAATGAATTTCCAATTAATAAAACTATATGGATAAAAAACTATAGATATGCATTTGATGTTTATGGGAACTTTTTTAGAATACTATGGTTATTTTCACCATTCATTTATTATGCTGACGAGTGCACCCAGTTTGGTAGAGTGATAGACTTGAAAGATACATGGTAAAAGACCAGCCAAGCCATAGGGAAACCTGATTTTCCTATGGTAATATAGATTTTATGGTCAATAATCACAAACCAAGGAACTAACATCATAGGTTCATTGAGTAAGGACCCAGAATGAGGTTATCAAAATTACAATACAAAAACCAATAAACTCAATATGAAAGGGTGTACCTATTTTCAATGAAGATTGTATTAGTGGGAAACATCTAGTTTATGACCATACTTCAGGATATTACAGTGAATATTGTGATAATTATTATATAACATCGACCATTTTCATCTTGGTTCCCCATCACCATATCATATTTAATGGAATTGAATTATAACAACAGAGTACTTGGTTCCATGATGTGGTGGAGGTGATGGAAGTATTGTATGTAGGTTGGATATTTGGGATGAAAGTTTTCTTATTTATCTTATGAAGTATTAGTAAGGCCACAAATAGTTATAAAATTAAGTGTTGTGGGATACCAACAATAGGAGGGTCTGTCATCTCGACCAAGGACTAAGGTATCACAAAGTTTTAAATTATATTGATGGTGAAAATGCGTCTAGTTAATTATAATGTGATCAGAACATTGAACACATAGTTTAATATCAAGGGGGAAGGGTGGGTGGGTGGTGGGGATGTAGTTTCATAAACAAGTAATGTAGTTCATAATTATCATGAATGGTGAACCAATGGACTTAACATTGGCCCTAAAATCTTCAAAGGGGCATAAACATAGTTTGAAGTCATGATGCTAGTACCAAAGAGTATGAAATGGCCTATCAACTAGAGAATGTCAATCCTGATGTGAATAGAAGTACTAGAGGCATAGTAAGATAACATTTATAACATATCATTCAATGAGAAGGAGGTATGGACATTTTAATATAATGAGTCATGGACCAAGTTGGTGTTGTGCAATTTGAGGTCATGAAGCCCAGATCAGATAAGCAATTCATAGTTAAGGGTAATGGAATTTGGTCTAACGGTGTTACAAGGGAGTCAAAAAGAAAAAATGGCAATAAAAAACAAAAAATAAATTGAGGGGAAATGATGACCTAGGCCACACATATATCCTTAGAATGGAGGAAACATAGTTTAATGCCATAATGCATAAACTAATGTCGATGTGAGTATCTCTTCCCTTGAAATCTAGATTGAGGCTAACGTGAGGGAAATAATATGCCTCAAAGGATGAAAAAAATGATGTTAATGGAGTGATAAGGAGGCATAATATTGTACGAATTTCCTTGGGGTAAAATGTAGAAATTTTATGGTCATTATGTGTGTACAATGGGTGCAAGAAAGTCCTACCTAGTTAATGATGTGAAAAAAACATGAAAAGAGTTAAAGGGTCGCAACATGGTTTTTCCTAGTATATGATGTTTCATTGAACTTGGTGGATACATTTTAAGGTCATCATAGACATTCCAAGGTGTATTTGTAGTTTAATGTCTTACAACCTTGAATAAATGGCTGCATCATTCAGTAAAATTTATGTGACTCAATAATGTGTGGAAAAAATAAACTGAACCTCTTAATACAAGTTGTAAAATTCATGGTGTCAGGAATAGGGAGTTGGAGAAAAAATCTCATGAAATTTGAGATCACATAAGAGGAGTAGAGTTATTTCAGTTAGGCTAAATATTTTACCATTGGAAATTTCCCCATAAATGATAAGTTATCATGTGTAAAATATTACTCAGATAAAATTATATAATGTATTTCATAATTGTATCGGTGGTGTAATGGATCCCATGAGAACCAATTGGAAATAGAGGATATAAATCCTGAAATCTAGGGTCTGAATCACTTGAGGTATTATCATCAGGTTTTGGATGACTGTAGAAAATTTTCAATACATATTTCCAACCATTAAACTATAAATAATGGTTGAAGGTATCACAATGGTCAAGCACTAAGAATGTTTTCTAAGCATAATACTTTTCATGTTACTACTACAAGACCTCAAGGTGATGGGTCTTGAATGGAAGGTGAACCTATTCTTCTAATGTTCCATCAGTTTAGTGGAGACTTTTTGGATGTAGAGTATTACCAAGATCCATATTTAGGAAGAAAAATTCATTAGATATATATTTTAGGGGTTTTTAGACTATGTTAAATATTCAGGGTCATTCCACTATGTGTTTATGAAAATGTATGATGTGTTTTAGTAAGGGTTCAGGATCTAATATTCTTTCTAATAGTATCTCTATATAAGTGTCATGAGGGAGAAGGGAACCGTTTGGGAGGATATTGATCATCAATAAAAAGTGAAAATAATAAGATTTAAATGGTTATGGTATTGGGGAATGGGAATGGGATGTGTGGTCCAAGAATATCTACATATCCCATGAAAATGGAATCAAGCCATATGTTGTTCTTGTAAATTGTGTAGTAGGAGAAAAAAATAAAAAAATGGGGATTTACTCCTGAGTAGGGATGAATACTATGTTTTTTAGTTTAAAATTACATATATAAATAAGTTAACATTATATTTTATGGTTGAACATCTTGGACAAATTTCATAAATTTTAAAAATGAGACGAGAGTATGTTTGACATATAGTTCAATGGAATACCTTGAGAATGTTATACCACATAATTTATAGTCATGCGATTAGTACCCATTACAAGTAGTTTAAAATAAATCATATTGGATTTAGACAATGGAATTTTTAATGTAATAAAACTAGGACCCATTCCATAATGTAAAACTAAGACTATATTCCAAACAGTTTAATGTTATGTGACTAGGATATTGAACGAAAGTCAAATCAGAATGCATAAATGTTGAAGAACCCTCCAATAGTGGGAGTTGTGATTCGTTCCACATAAAAGGTTATTAGAAAGTATTAAAAATTGGAAAATACTTTTTTTATGTAAAATGATACTTTATATTTGGGATAAATATATTTTATTATTCTATTGGGTATCATGGGAGTTCTCAATTCCAACAATAAATCCCCATGGAAAGGAGAGCAATATTTCCCTCTTGTTGGACGTTCTAGCCATATAGTTCTAGTGGATAGGAAGATTGTGCAGTTCTTGTATCATGTTCCAAAGTAGGGTTCCCAATTCAGCTAAATGAAACTTGGATCTTTTCTCAAGAATAAACTAATCATAGATCGATTCCTTGACAGATATAATTTGAAACACAATGTGAAATATTACTTTTATTCCATATACCAGGAAGTAGAGAGTCACCTGGGTGGATGTCTATGTCATCAAATTATATTCTAATTTAGCATTATACATCTTATATAGAAAAATTCATTATATTGATCGACAATATTTTTTTATTTGATAAAAACTTGTTTAAAACCTCGATTTGACAATTTTTTAATCCATGATAGTTGGAATTATTGTTGGATTAGATGTTGTACAATATATATAAAATTTTCATTTTGGTAGAACAAAATTTGCATCCATTATCTTTGAGTATAAAGTGATGGATCCTCAAATAATAAATGATATGGGATATAACAATATAAACCACATATCATGCCCTGAATACCATGATTTAAATGTCATTAACATATTTTTAAATAGTGTTAATGTCTTGAAGATGAATATGAACTATTGGGAAATGTTTGGCTAGTGGGGACCCATAACATATTGTCATCATATAATACTGGGACATAAGTTCATAGTGGAATAGAACATTGATATTGGATAACATATGAAGTTTTAAGCAATATGGAATGTATAAATCATCTTAGTGAATTCTGTATATTTAGGAACCATAGTGGGACAAACGTAATATATCCTAAATTTTTGATTTTATATATTCCTTACTAGTTGATCAAAAACACATGAATCAAAATGAAATTTTCTAATAATTTGATGGAATTTATTTTTGGGGATCACGTGGTAGATCATTCCAATAATATTATGCTCTTAGTTGACCTCCATAGATTTGGGACCATTCTGATAGAAACTTTTTATCATTTATCAACATATTTAAGCACACTCAATCAGACCATATAACAATTTTACCGGATGTAAGAAATCAATTAGGGGAGCCATATAATTAGTAACATCCCCTATTATAGGGTAATTTATGGGTCATTCCTGATACGAGTTATTGGAATGATTATTTACCTGTTGGATCTGCCAATCAGTAGTGATGTGGGTGATGACCCTCTGGTGCACCGCATCGATGACTGAGTCATATTAATCATGGAATTTAAGGGACCTGTTCACGGTTAAGAATGAATCCAATCAATCATTATATGATCTTGGGAAATTATTTAACCTTATATTAGAGGTAAAATTTTCCATTCGGTTAGGAATAGGTTCAGTAAATGGATCAATCACTATTTTTTGAACAATAGAGTAACTATTTTATTATCATGATTACTAGATATGAATAATGTTTTAATAGAAATTACTGGACATCAATTATGAGATGAAACTCAAGACCGATGATAGGGGATTGGTAATTCACCTCATTATAAGAACAACCCTACTAATAAAAAATGAGTAGAAAATGAGGGCTTATAAGGGAGTGATAAAAAAACAATCCCAAGGTAACCCATATATAGTTTATGGTTATTAATACTTATACTATTCTAGATAAAGGAGTAACCACCAATATAAATATTCTATCATATATTTGATTGATATATGTAGTGAATGACTTCATCTAGGAAATTTACATGCATGTAAAATTACATAGAGTTAGGAATTATGAAGAAAATGCCAACTGATTCCCACACTTTGAAAAACCAAGGATGGATAAACATGATATTAAATTCTTAGAGTATAATTATTAATGATTACAACCATACCATTAGTATTGGGAAGTTTATGATTTGATTGAATAGATTAATGTAGAAATCTATATGTATCTCATGATGTTATAGATAATGACACAACTTTTGATCCAGAATGTCCGAGTTGAGGTAATTATTTTCGATATGAGGAAATATTATCATAGTATCATGATGAATACATTTGAGTTAATACATACTATTAACATTTCCATCTATATTTTTATAGACAATAAGGCATCAAGGAATCTTATTAGGGTCTTCACATAAGAGAACAATGATTTCCCCTAAATATGAGGCAACCTGATCTAAATGTATTACAGATACTACATAATGTCAATGAACATGATATGAAACTCCTCATCAATGTAAATGAAATTTCATTTCATCATAATACAAGAAAACATGTTATATTTTCCAAGAAAGTTGGGGATTAAACCCCTTAGAAAATAAATATGGCCTTGGAATCGTCTCAATTCCAAAACATTATATGGAGAAGGTATATGGTTGATGTTTCTGATCTTTTATTAATCACCTCAAAACCGTTGCATCTGATGATGAAGCCAATGAAATTTACAGAAAAAACCATGAATGTATGCTTTAATGGTTTCATTTTTAGGTGGTGGGCGTGTAGCATGTGAGACAAATTATAGAGTTTATTAATGAATTTATTTATTTGATGGGATTTCATTACTATTTTAACCATGTAAAATTACACTATTGAACTGAGGAGGGGTTTAATGATATAGTATGAGGTGTATTGATAGGATTGACTTGTAATCATTAAACCAAAGTGAATCATACAATTTCAATACATCACATGGTGTTCGAGGAAGATTGTGGATTTTTCAACCCCATAAACCATCCATATTTTATTTTACACCAAATACCTATTCATGAAGGAGAGGTCTTGGAAGATGGATATTTCATTGATCGAATACTCTATGTCTGAAATAGTAAAATTATTCTTTGGGTCGCGGTAGTTGTGGTCCTGAAAATTGATCTTGACTCTAGTCTTTCATTTTGTTTCCTCGAAGGGTCTATGTTGGCCAACCAATTGGGGTAATAAACATCCCCAATGATGTTATATTTGATAAGATTATCAAATTCATCAAAAAAAATGGGACCAACTAAAGGATGAATATTCTTGGGAGCCGGTATAAATCGACGGATTCCATCAGAATGTACATGTTTATGGAAAATTTCCTAGCAATCAGGTACTAGTATGTCGTTATATTTTCACAAAAATACATCAAAATTATGGTTCATAAGAACAAAATAATATTTCATTTCTCATTGCGAAATGTTTAAACACTAATTAATTTCAACCTTATATATTCCTCAGTGATAATTTTCGCCTATACTCACTGAACGATGATGGTTGAGACTCCCTCTTCAAATGTAGTAGAATCCTCATCCTAGTCTTATTTATCATCAAGCTCAGGAGTACCTGAGGAAGGTTGTTCAAAATCTAAAATGGGTGTCTAAATTGAATTACTACATTATTTTATCAGTTTTTGATCCTCAAAAGTGGGAAATTTCTGTTTTCATTCAATAGAGGAAATGGGAATGATGTTTGAGGCCATGATTCCATGTAGTCCATACTAGTATGGTCCACCCTTGATTTCAGAGCAATGCATCTTGGTCTAAATCCAATGGGTCAAACTGAATATCCAAATGACATGGGGGTGACACTAAATGATGAGAATATGTCATATTTTCTAACATGTGATATGGATGGGTATATGGGATATAATGGTACATGTGCTTTGTTAGAGTATAAAGGGATATCTGAGAACTCCCTTTTCATGGGAGATATGAAGTTGTTACCATGATTTGGGATATTATCTTTTAGAAAATGGATTGGTAGGGGAAAACAATCCATTAGATCTTATAGGGATATACTGACATAGATGTTATGTATTTGGGTGTATTAACACACTCATCTTTACCCAAAAGGGGATTCTTAACCCCCCCCCCCCACCCCATTACAATACCTAGAATCGTTGTATTGTTCTAATTTAGAGTCAAATGGGTTGCAACACCATGAAGTACTCAAAAAATTAAATTTATAGAGTAAATGATGCAATGTCAATATGAGGATGGGAAAAATACTTGTATGTGAAGATAGGGACTTACCAAAAAGGTTTTATCGACAAATTTCTCCAAGACAACCATGAATTTGGTATTTTATACAAAATTTGTAAAATTGGCCTTTAAATGTATTTTTCGTTGTGTATTCTTCTCAATATTATTATACCACAAAATTGTCGAGATTGATGTATTCAAATAAGCCTCGATTAATCCCAACCTATGGAGTGTCAGGGTTGTAATAAGGTTGATCAAAGAACTAGTGTCCAATAATAACCAACACATATCTACCCATTTAATGTTCCAGAGACATAGAGGGGAATAATGTCACCCTAATGTTTGGAACCCATGTCTTCTATAGAAAAATGGATAATGGGAAAACAACCATTGTCTTTAGTTACTCCTGCAAGGTATGATTTAAAAAATTACATTAGTCTTAAATATGGGACAAATTATAATGGAATGAATGAGGGATTAATGAAAATACTTCATTCATTAGTGCATTATATGTATTTATATCTGATTTGGAATGTTTATGAGGATCTTAAGAACATCATACATTGGAGTTACAGTTATTTATTCTCCTAATTGGCCTCTCTTTAGTAGGAATCACTAACGGAATTTGTTATTGACGTGATGTGGATTGGATGTTGACTTTTTATCCATTTATTGGTTGGATAACTAATCTTGAGAATTGGATATTCATGGATGAGCCTTGGATGGCCAATTTTTATTCAAACTATCATCCAAAAAAATTGGTTATGGAGTAGAATAGAAGGTTATGATGTCTAAGGATTTCTCCATCTAAGAATTCAATAAAAAACATCTCTTAGTATCAATAATATAAATGATTCTATTTGATATGGAACCTTAGGTATTCAACATTTCTAAATAGAACTCCCTTTTCATCATGAATGTCTACTAGAATTTACTGAAGGGGGTGATTAACATGCCACATCCTTAACCTCTACCCAATGGTCTACCAAACCATATACATTAAAATATTACTGTTTGGGATCTTCCTTAGATGAATATTCCATGGTTGGGGGAGTCACATAACCTCCTCCAAAGGTAGGAGCCTAAAGTCCATGAGGGTAAAAAATGGATTCGAATCTTGTGGATACTCTTGACCATCCCTAAGCTATCAGCATCAACCACTATATGGTATAGAATATTATGATATTGATAGAAAAATAGAAATATAATGAGTGTCTATAGAGGTTGATTAATTTTTAAATCAAGTACATATGACTTCATGGGTAAGGGTTTTTGACTATTAAAATAACCAATCATCATACTTATAGGAGCATATGATATACATACTTTTCCATTCAACATAATCATCTCCTTCATTGGGTGTGGTAGAAAACACTTGACATATACTTTTGGATCACCAAATTCCATTATGCTACTGTCGACCTGGTCTTGGAGCTAATATATGAAGATAAACGACTACTTGATTGTGTTCCCATGGATTCATTGGTAAGGGAAATAGTTGGAATAGTTATTAAACTCATGATCTTGTGGAAACTTAATTTCTGAAAGCATGAGAAAGATATTCTGTAAAGAAAAATGGATGAAACGTAGGACATGGTATTTATTAATGGAAGAACCACTTTTATTTTATTCTTTTAAATAGATCCTAGGTACATAGACTTCATGAGGACCTTGGGTAACATTATTATAAAAAGTATAAGCCTAACATGGGTTGTTTTCTATTACATATTGATACCTAATCAACTGAGGGTCCATATTCTATGTGAGATTATCAGTTTCCACACTCCCTTGAATTCATGAATGAACTAGATCAGGCTGTATTGGATGATCCTATTGTCTAGTTTTCTACATAGATTCCTCTCAGTTCTAAGCGCTTTGAGAGAATTTTTAGAACCTTACCAAAAATGTCAAGGTAATAAGGGTTGGGACCTGTTGATCATAAAAATTCTCCAAAAAAATTCATTTCTCTAGGAAGATAAACATTTATTGAGTATGTCAATTCTGATGCCCTGGAGTAGGTTTCCACGTAAATCGTGCTCGAATCCCGATTGGACACATGACATATGGCCCGTCTCCACACAATTCAGGAGCTGCCGACTAGCAGTGGGGGTTTTGATGTTAAAATCAGTAGAGGGGATTTACCACTATGTCAGAGTACACAATTGTGTAATTGAAACATACAATAGTAGAAGCATCATCAAAAGTTAATATAAGTAAATAATGGATGAATGAATGAGTGATACAGAGAATGACTAATAACATCACCAAAAGCCTCATAGGTAGTGTCTGATACCAGTATGCATGGATGAAATGCTAGTACAAATGGTAAAAAAGTATAAAATAGACATAAATAGTATAATTCTAAAAAAGTAAAACAAAATCCAGAAGCTCCTCCATAGAATCTCGAGACTAATCCTAATACTATTCTACTAAAATCCATCTAAGCAAATAGTCAACACTTTAAAATATGTGCTTACCTCTATCTGTACCAGTAGGAAAACAGTCTACTCAGGTGCCAAAGGTAGACCTAATAGGGTGGGACAAATCTCAGTAGGCCACTACAACACCCCAATTTTTCATAGTAAGTTATTTTCTTTAAAATAATGAAATATCTTTCACTACACACAACACCGAGTTCGAGAACACCACGAATTACCAAACAAGTTGTAAAAAAAAGATTATGAATAGTACCAACTAATTTTTTAATTTTATATAAACAATATAATTTTATCATAAATATTATGTGTTTACTAAAACTAATATACGAAAAAATTAAATTTTTCAGATTAAAGAATTATTTTTAAAAAAATTCAATTTTACCGCCTTTTAATGGTGACCGTTTTATTGATCAAATTTTTGACACATCATATATTAAATTTCAAAAAATAAACTTCTTCTTTAGAATCGGGACATAAAAAATTTAGTTTAGATAAATTTTTGGTGTTTTTTTTATAACATCCATATTTTGATGAAAAATGGAAAATACTAAATTTTAATTGAAAACAAATTTTTAAATAAAAATAATCAATTGTGTTAAATTATATATTTGAATGATTTTTATGGAGAATTAGATTATATATTTTTCATTAAATCGTTATTTTTTCCTGGATGTAATTTTACATTTAAATTTGACATAAACACATATTAGTCATTTGATAGTTATTGCTTCTCAAAATACTACTTTTTTTTTGAAAACAGGAATATATTTTAAAATTAAATAAAAAAACATCTATGTTTTTAATTTGGTAAAATATAAATCATTTTAAAATTTTAAAAAACAACATTATCATTGGGTGAATTTTTTGTATTTTTTTAAAAATATGCAATTTTTTATGAACAGTGAATTACACTGCATTATTGTTTAGAACATGGTTTTTTATTTAAATATTTATTAATAATTTAAATTTATTTATAAGAAAATATAGATACAAAATACCTATATTAGTCTAATGTAATTCATTGATATCATTTTAAAATAATATTATATATATACAATTTTATTGAACTTTTTACTGTCTTTTACACACATTCTAGGAATATTTGAAAATTTTCATTAAACATAATTTTACCACTTATCTGAATTCAATTTCAAAAATAAGAGATAAATGGTTGACATAAATAAGTAAAATTTTGTTCAATAGGATGAAAAAAATTATTGGTGAATAGAAACTTTTGAATTTTATTTACCACGGTTAAAAATAAATATGGTATTTAAAGGTAAAAATGATATAATAATTACCCTAAAACATGTCTTAATTCTATTGGATAAGTGATTATTGACCAGAATCAACCTTAGGAATAAAATATGATTCTTTTGATCCACTTGGATTAGATTAAGACCATTCTGATTATTTTATTTATAAAAGAGTTAAAAGTGTTAAATTCAATGTTCAAAAACTAAAAAAATTTCAATATAGAGTCATACATAAGAAAAATTATACTATATAAATTAATTAGAAATATAAAAATATTTCCTATGTCATGTTATTTTACTTATATTTTTTAAACATTATATAATTAATTTTATTTATGAACAAATGAGGAAGCAGTAATTACCATGTTAATAAATGATTAAAATAATTACTATTATAAATATCAAAATAAATTTAAATTCAGACTTATGAGGAATTTCACTAATTTTATAGTTTAATATTACAATTTATGATAGATTAAATCTATTTATTTAAAATAATCATATTTAGTTGACTTTGAAAAAAACCAAATACTAAATAGTGTCAAAATTGGCATAAATGAGTATTTAAAAAAATACTATAGTATTAAATGATATAACCTTACTAAAAATACATATTTTTACAAAGAACATATATAATGATATATATGTCATTTCTTGACCACTTGAGGTTCTCTTAGAATTTTATAGTATGATTACTAACCATGTAATATAATAATACAAAAAGACTAGGTAAAAGTTATACTATTTAACTAAGAATTTAATCTAAAAGTTATGGTTTATATGGTGACCAAAATATGTCTAAATCCTATTTAATGATATTATTTTGACCCATCCTCACCTTATCTTCTAAATAAATCAATTTGGATCCATTCAAACCGGAAACTGATTTTATAATAAAATAATATTTCAATTTTTTCTTAATTGGACCCACATCTCTCTTATAAAAGTGTAATTCCCATTCTCTCAAAAAATCACCAACAATTCCATTTGGCTCAGCCAATCCCAGAAATAATATCCTTCCAACTACCCTCACTTGAACCTAGATTCCTTACATTTTTCAGAAATCCAGCCTAAGGATTTATTTTGATCAAATCAAAAGGAAGAACCCAAACTAGAGGTAAGAATTTCATCACCTATTTCAAAGTTATTTTCTTCTTCCACTTCCACACTCATTGATGATTCATAAAAAAATAATAACACCAGTACCTCATATATACTATGATGTTATTATAAATATTGTTCAACCATATTCATTATTCTATCCATCACATGAATGATAAAGTCACCATATGTGTGTACATACGACTTACCGTCTCTACGCCATGGTGTAGTTTTTTGTTCAACACTTATTTATTTGGATGAGTATAATGACGAGAATAAATAATTCAAATAATAAATATAACATGTTAATTATTCTCTATATATAATATAACATCCAACTACATTCAATTTCTCCACTAATAGAATGATATTGTCACTCGTTCATACGAATGACTTACCATCTCCATGGAGCGATGAGATTTTGTTCCCCATTGTAACCATTCAAGAATAATTTTCATTTGAAGTATAAGAAAACTTTTAAGAACTTTATTTCATTCAATATATGAATCAAATACATCTTATCCATAACAAACATGACTTATGTAACAAAACATAAAATGGAAAACGAATCAGTTAAAACATAAAACAATGACAGTACTGAAATATCATTAACGAAGAAATTTTAGAAGATAATATATGATATCATATTTATGTATGTGGTTATTGTATAATTTAATTAAAATTATTTCACCTTTATATATAAGGATAACCTAAACTATACTAAGAAAAATTACAATGTAAGGGGTTTTCATCTCACTTTTAATTCCCCTAAGATTCATGATATATTTTCCACTTTTCTCTTTTGTGTGGTGTATGTATTGCACATTATTGTATTATTTGTGTAATATAATCTAATTTATAGAAAATTTCAACTTCATTGCAAGATCTTTATTTCATGGGGTATATGTTTTGTAAGTTACCAAATCAGTAAGGGATGTTCTAATTTCAATTTTCACTCATTGGATTTTAAGGAAACTTCATTGATTATTTTACTCCTTGATTATGTGTGAAATAACTATTTATTTATTTATGTAGTAATTTCCACTCCCCTTTGAGTGGATATACGATTGATACACATAATCAGTTCATTTATAAATTCTCATGTCATCGATATGACCTTGATAAGAGTAATCTTAACTCAATTTCAATTCATTGAGTTAAACATCCAAGTCATTGGTGTTTTTTACAAGAATATGTGAGAATGTAATCTTATTGATTTACATATAATATTCAATTATATTGTCTGCATTTATATTTTTCACCCGTAATTTTGCTATTGATTTATCCTTAACCAAAGGAAAAAAAATCTTTATAAGGGATTTCATATCAATTTACATTTTATTGAGACTTTGTTGTTGTTATGCACCAATTAACTTTTATATGGTGTATATACTGTAATTTGAAATATTATATCATGAACCCTTTTATTATCATGATATTATAATGTTTTGATTAACTTAGTTATTTGTATTCAAGCATCTCCCATTTGTTTATGAACTCTAACTAAAAAATCAATTTTAACTGTTTTAATGATTTAATCCTCTAAATCATTCTCATTGGTGTCCATGTTTAAAAAAAGTTTTAATGATTTATTTATATGGGAATGAATGTTTTATTATTAAAATTATATTCAATGTTTTATAGTGGTATGTGACACTTAGATTCAAAAATCAATTTTTAACGACATCATTGATAAATATGGAGAGTTTTAAATGTTTTCTAGAAAAAGAGGATATTTCTCCCAAATAGTTTTACTAATTATTTTCATCTATGTCAATTTTCTTCATTGTATTTTATTCTATATTGAGGTTTATTTGTTACAATACAATCTTACATATTTTATATAAGGTGTTATTTTTTATTGTGTATGTGCTATATTTATACCATTCATGGTTTGTGGTTAATGTATTGACATTTCATATGCTAGTTTTAATATGAATGTTTAAATTATATTTCAACATTTTCATATGACAAATGCATTGGACATATTAACTGATGGGTGGATCTGGCTATAACTTTTCGATGCATCAGTAGGTCTAATGAGACGAACTAGTGTCTTGACACAAGGCCTTGGAAAAATGTTATTTTTAGTCGTGGAACGATGCCTTGACTATGTTATTATGACGTCTGACATTATTAATTCCATCATTAGGAAATTAGAAATTGATATTACATGTAATTATTAGACTAGTAGAATATCCACATGAATATTTAAATGGAATTATTATGTTTATCTTTTCCATATTATGATGAAATTTTGGTTAAAAAGTCTTGTGTTTTAACATTATCCTTTGCCTTAAATGTTTATGCTCAATTATAATAGTTTCAGCTATATTTTTATCCCTACTGAGCATCTGAAAACACCCCTTTATTATATTTTCTTTTTCCCACGATGTGATGAATTATTTTATGATTAACCTATAGGGATAGGATAAAGGATATGAGTGTGTTCAAAGGGGAAAAAATTTTGTTTTTTTATTTCATGATGTAATGTAAAACATATGTATATATCAAGTATATCCAAGTATACTAAACTAATCGGCCTTTAAAGACTTGATCTCTTGTGATAATGCAATTATTATGTAATAATTCACCAACTATTTGTAACATGGTTCGAGGTGTTACAATTGCTATTACAGGAATTTTAGTACAAACCATGGAAGCAAGATTTAGAAAAAATATGATTAGAAAACCCTACCATAAGAATTACTTTGAGGATTAGTATAAAAGAAGATAAAAAACATTGGTATTGTAAATATTATTTTTAGTTTCAATGAAATACATCCTTTTCTGGATATGAGCAGATAGAGGTGGATCTAGCACAGATGTACCTATGGGTAAAACATGAAAACACTGCTTTGAGCTGGACTCAAAATGGAACTGGTGCACAACAATGGGGCTTGCTGCACTCTTGGATACGTGACTTTTTATGGATAGGCTATAGACAATTCACATTTTCTTTACAAACCAATTCTAAAAAATTTAATATTAGATTAGAAAATAACATTGGTTATCATAAGGTGTTTTAGAATTAAAATAAAGTGTCATGATATTTTCTATGTTATTTTTTGACAATCTTACGCAGACTATGCTTTATGGTTTTAGTCAATGGATGAATTCCAAGGAAGTCATAGAAATATTGAATATGATGTACAAGGTGGGAGAAATGTTGGAAATGAGAAACTAAACGGAATGTTGATAGGTGTAACAGATATCATGGTCATGCCGAAGCAGGTTTCCAAAAATATGATAAAATATATATACATTAACCAACTCCCAAACTCATCAATGAAGAAAATAGAAGAGAATGACAGGAGCTACAGCAGTAAAGACCATGGTGAAAATAAAGTTCAATTTCCATCATACCGAAAATGTGTAAGGAGAAAACCATGAAAGTGTCTCAATGAAACAAATAAATTCTATATGTGTGTGAAAAAGGACATAAAGTAATGAATTATTGAGGAAAAAGGAAGTCTACTATAAAAGAAAATAAAAATGATCCTAAGAATCCATTTACAGTCATTTAAAATAAATTTAAGTGACCTTGGAATTACTCGAGTCAATGACATATTCTATAGGATAACCACTATTTAAAAGATGAACCTATGTGGAAATAAACAGAGGTGGAAATGTTTAAAAGTATTAATGCTCTTTGTTGATGGGATTACATTGGAGAAATTTTCTCTTTTATCTGTAACCCTATGGTTTGTTTTGTGAAGATTCTATTTGAGGAAGAATTATCCTTTCTTTTTTGGTTATAGTTATAAAGAACCATTTTTGTTATCTAATCCTTGAATTTGAGGAAATTACATGTTATTAATTTTTGGGCTGAAAATGCAATTTATGAGATAAAATGGGGGTTAAATTATGTAATTGTTATATTGATGAATTTATCTCATATTGGAATGTTATAATATATATTATTTTGAAATGGAAAACATGAAAATAATGTGAAAACCCACCGCGTCAGAGAAATCTATGGGAATTGAACCCACAACCAATGTTCGACTGATATTTATCACCAACCACTAGACTACGTGAAGTCCATGGTTATTGTGACTAATTATTTTAGTAAAATTATTTTAGTGATCAATAATAAGTATATTTGGGATCTTATGTTATATCAAATGGATATCCTTAGTATAGGAAAATTATTTGGTTATTAAGTGATAAATGTAATTTTGGAAGACGTTCTCTATGTTGGGAACACTATATGCTTATGGAAAATATAATACTATGGGATTTCATTTGAGGGGTAATGGTGCGTTTTTTTTATTTTGTAAAAATATATGTTTTTTATAGAGATTCTAGTTTCTAATGGAAATGATTAACCTATCATAATGAATATGTGATATGGTTAATTAAACTTATGTATGAGACTTCAAGAGTAGTTTATGTAATTTGGTGATAAATGTTAATATGCACTATGAAAGGATTCGTGATTAAATTATTCTATGTTTTGGGATTTAATCGTATTTGGGATTATATTGAATGATTTTATGGACAATTGTTTATTGAATAGTCTTTATTTATCTTTAGGTATTATTTGATCATTTTTGGAAATTAAGATTAATAATTATTTCTATAAGGGCTTATCTATTTTGGGGATCATCTGATTTGGTTATAACTATTTGATTTTTGTTAATCTCTAATTACAAGGGAAATATATAGTTCATCCTTTGTGGATTATGCGATTATTTAGTAGTTGATTCTAGTGCTTCAGGTGTGACCATGTCATCTTGAACACTCATCATTGGGAGAAAATATAAGTTAGTGGTATTAATTTTTTAAATGATGAAACATTACATGAAAAGTAAGTATATATATTTATGATTTTATTCAATCTCATAAATAAATTCCTCAACGTTATGAAATGGAACTTGAAGCAGAAAACATTGTCCATTTACATTACCTACTAGGAAATAAATGACTGTTTAACCAATCCCAATTTTGTGGTTTTCTTGTTGTAAACATTATAATGATCATGATTTCTATCACTCTCCCTCTGAACATGACACTTATTTTATCTTCCATATCCCTATTTTCCTATATGGAATGATAGTATGGTTTATCTTGGTTGACATTTGTACATTTCATTCTTTCTTTTATTGTGATAATTGTATTGACTCTCTTTTCGATGTGATACTTTCAATTAAGTTCCCCAACCAAATTTCAAAATTGAGAAGACAAAATTTCCAGGGGGATGAATGTAACACCCCCTGATTACACAGTAAGTTATTTTCTTTAATGCAATTCTATAGCTTGCGCTACATGAAACACCAAGTTCTAGCGACCCACAACATACCAAACTAGCCATTCAAAAAATATTGTTATAAATAATATTAACATCGCTTTTAATTTTATATACTTCATATATTTTTAAAATCCATAGTATGTGTTTATTAATCATAATATAAAAAAATCATTTTTTCATATAAAAGTAGTATTTTCAAAAAATGCATTTTTACTCATTTTAATGGATAAACATTTTTAAATCCAATATTTACCCTTTTATATATTTAATTTGAAAAAATAAACTTCTTTATTAGAATCGGGACATAAAAATTTAGTTTGGATAAATTTTCGGCTATTTTCTGATATCTTTTATATTTTTATGAATACTGAAAAATACTACATTTTAATTGAAAACCACTTTTTTAATGAAAATAATTTATAGTGTTAAATTATAAAATACAATGGGTTTAAAGTATAATAATATTATATTTTTATCATTTAATCCAATTTTAGTAATTGTAAGTAATTGTATATTTAAATTGGACACAAAAACATATCAATGTTTTGATAGTTTTTGCTTCTCAAAAACTCGCTTTCTGGCTTTGACAATGGGAATAAATTTTTAAATTAATTAATAAGAATTCTATGTTTTGAATTTGGTAAAATAGAAAATAAAATTTGAATTTAGAATATCAAAATTATCTTTGGTTGAGTTTTTGGTATTTTTCTAATAACATACGATTTTTTCTGAATTGTGAAAAACACAACTTTATTATTTAAAGATGACTTTTTATTTAAATAATTATTTTTAATATAAATTTATTTCTATGTCAAAAAAGATACATAATTCCACTATTATTAAAATTTAATTCATTTAATTCATTTTATAATAATATTTGATATTAAAAATTTATTGAACTTTTTACCATCTATTACACACCGTCTAGGAAGATTTGGAAATTTTAAAAAAAAATTTACTGATTCCATAAATTTAATTTCAAAAATCGAAGAGAAATTGTTGAAATTATTAATTAAAACTTGGTTCTATAGGATGATAATAATTTTTGATGAATAGTTACTATTGAATTTTTTTTACCTTGGTTGAAAGTAAATAGGGTAATTAAAGGTAAAAATGATATTATAATTACACTAAAACATGTCCTATTTCTATTGGATAAGCTTATTTCGATCAAAACCAACGTTAAGAATAAAATATGATCCTTTTATCCACTTTTATTTGATTAGGAAAATTATTATTATTTTATTTAAAAAAGAGTTGAATGTGTTAAATTCAAAGTATAATAACTAAACCATTTAAATATAGGGTTATAAATTTGATAAATGCGACTATAAATATTCAATAGTTATATAAAAATATTTCCTACATCATATTATTTTATCTATAATTTTTATACCTTAAATAATAAAATTTATTTGTGACACAATGAGGATGCAGTAACTAACTTATTAATGAATGATTAAAATAATGGATATTATAAATATAAAAATAAATGTATATTTATATTTTGATGCATTCCACGAATTTTATATATTAATATGACATTTTAGGGTTTATTTAAGGTATTTTTTTCTATGGAATCATGTTTTTATTACTTTCACAAAAACCAAATACTAAATAGTGTCAAAATTGTCAAAAATGAGTATTTAAAAAAATTATATATTATTAAATGATATAATATTATCATAAATATATGGTTAATAAAAATTACTTATATAATAATTTATATGTCATTGAGGAACCACTTTTTCTTCTCCTTGGATTTTATAGTCTTTTTATTAACCATGTAATATAAAAATAATAGAAGACATGGTAAAAGTTAAACTATTTAACTAATAATTAAATACTAACAATATGGTTAATATAGTGGCCTAAACATGTCTAAAACCTATTTTTTGAGAGTATTGCGACCCAACCCCAACTTATCCTCGAAATAAATACATCTTGGGGCCATTATAACCCAAAAATTATTTAATAATAAAATAATATTTCATGATTTTCCTAAAGTGACCCTCACCTTTTTTATAAAAGGGTACTTCCCCTTCCCTAAAAATAAAACCTCCAATTCTATTTGGATCGGCCAAATTTGGCTCATATATCCTCCCAACTACCATCATGTGAACCTAGAGGCCTTACATTGACCAGATAGCCATCCTATGGAGCCCTTTAGATCAAATCAAATGGAAACACCTGAATAAGAGGTAATGATTTCATCACCTCTTTTGAATTTATTTTATTCTTCCACATGATCTCTCATTGTTGTTTCCATAAAAAAATTATAAATCAAGTACCTTCTAAATTCTGTGACATTATTATAAATATTTTAAAACCATATTCATTATTCTATCCATCCAACGAATGATAAAGTTACCATACATGCGTACGTTTGAGTTACCGTCTCCACGTTGTGGTGTAGTCAGTTATTCAACACTTCATTATTTTGATGAGTTTAATAATGTTTATAAATAATGTAAATAATAAATATAACATGTAAATTATTCTGAATCTATAATATACCATTAAATTACATATGATTTCACCACTAATAGAATGACATTGTTGCTCGTGCGTACGTATGACTTACCGTCTTCACAACATGGCGAGATTTCATTACCCATCGTAACCATTCAAGAATAATTCTCATTTGATGATTAAAAATAATGTTTAAGAACATAATATCATTCTGGATATTGATAAAATACACCCTATCCATAACAAACATTACTTATGTAACAAAACATATAATGGGAAATGAGTCGGTTAACACCCAAAAAAATGATACTAGGGATATATCATTAACAAAGAAATATTAGAAGATCATATATGATTTCATATTTATTAATGTGGTTATTTTAATATTTAATAACAATTATTTCACCATTATACATGAGTTTAAAATACCATCTACTATGGAAAAGTACAAGGTAATGGGTTTTCATCTCACTTTTTATTTTCATGAGATTCATGAAATATTTTCTACTATTTTCTTTTTGTGTGGTGTATGTACTTCTCAAGATTTTATTCTTTGTGTAATATACATTAATTTATGTGAATTTAAAACTTCATTTGATGATACTTCTTTCATTGGGTCTATATTTTGTACATTACCAAATCAGTAAGGGAATTTCTAATTTCAATTTCCACTCAGTGGGTATTATGAAAACATCATCAATTATTTTAAACAAAGATTATGTGTGAAATCACTTTTTAATTATTTATGTAGTAATTTCCACTCACCATTATGTGAAAAAATTTGATACATATAATCACTCCATTGATAAATTCTTAAGTCATTCATATGACCATGATAAGAGTAATCTTAACAAAATTTCCATTCACTGAGTTAAACATACATGTCATTGGTGTCGTTTTTTACAATAATATGTGTGAATGTACTCAGATTGATTTACCCTTAATATCCAATCATATTGAGTGTATTTATATTTTTCCCACATAATTATGACATTGATTTATCCTTAACCCAAGGATACAATCATTATAAGGGATTTCATCTCAATTTAGATTCCATTGAGACTTCTTTGTTGTTACGCACCAATTCACATTTATATGGTGTATAAACCAATAATTAACATAGTATATCATGAATCTCTTTAAAATTATGATATTATATGGTTTTGAGTATCTATATTACTTGTATTCATGCATCTCCCATTTTGTTAGGAACTCTAACAATAATATTGTTTTAAATGTTACAATGTTTTATTCTTCTAAATCATTCTCATTGATGCCCAGGTTTTAAAAATAGTTTTATGGATTTATTTATATGGATAGAAATGTTTTATAATTATAATTACTTTCAATGTTTCAACGTGGTATGGATCCCTTTTATACAAAAATCAATTTTAAACGGCTTCTTTGACAAATTCTGCGAATTATAAATGTTTTCAAGAAAAGGGGGTTATTTCCCCCAAATAGTTTTACTAATTATTTCCATCTTTGTAAATATCATTCATTGTATTTTATTCATGATTGAGGTTAATTTATTTTAATACAGTATTCTATATTTTATTGAATGAGTTAGTTTTTACAGTGGATGTGCTATTTTTATACCATTCAGGGTTTGTGATTAAAGTATTGACATTTTGTATGATAGTTTTAATATGAATGTTTAGATTATACTTCAAAATTTTCATATGTGGAATGAATTGGACTTAGTAAGTGATGGGTGGAGCCCACTATAGCTTCGGGAGCCATCAATAGGTCTCATGAGATAGACTACTGTCTTGGCACAAGGACTTGACAAAATCTTATTTTTATTCATGGATTGAGGCCTTGATTGTGTGGTTATGATGTCCAGAATTATTCATTCTCTAATTATGAAATTTGTAATTGATATTACATGTTATTATTAGTCTAGTAGAATACCCATGTGAATAAGTAAATGGAATTTTTTTTATCTTTTCCATATTATGTTGACATTTAAGTTTAAAAGGCATGTGTTTTATTATTATACATTAAATTATATGATAATGATTATTTACGATAGTTTCCACTATATTGTTACCCATACTAAGCATCTGAGCTCACCCTTTTCTATTATTTTATATTTCGCAGGATGTGAAGAAGAATATTATGATTAACCAGCAGGGATAGGCCAAAGGATGTTATTGTTTCAGAAGGGGAAAAATTTTGTTTTTCTTTATTTCATGATGTAATGTAAAACATAGGTACGTATCTAGTAAATAAAAGTCTACTAAAATAATGGGTATATTGAGACTTGATCTCTTATGATCATTCCAATGTTATGTAATAATTCCCCAACTCTGGGAATCTAGGGTCGGGTCATTACAACCACCACAAATAGTATGTATATGTAATATGATTAGAACTTCTAAGTCGTCAGTGTGCAACTTATAGTAGGAAAGTAAACCAATACTGACATAAAAAATTTCCCTCCTACTCATTTTCCTAAAGGACACTTGGTGGGTCTACATGTTTTATCTCATAGGTTTCATTTCATGGTATCTCACCTAGTATACATATACGTATTGATATAAATAGAATATGACTATATGTCATACCTTCCACATTTAAAAAAATGGCTTGGGGATATAATTATAATTTCCCACATTTAACAGAATGGCTCAGGGCTCTAATGCCTACCGTCCACATTTAATAGAATGGCTTGAGGATATAATTCCTACCACTAATATTTTATAGAATGGATTGGGTCTATAACTCCTACCACCCACATTTTACAAAATGCACAAGAATACTAAAGATAAAGTAATTCATGTTGTCAAATGTAAGGAAATACATCTTAAAACATTTCATGTTAAATAATAAATTATTATGATACGCCATTAATGATAAAACACAACAAAGGAGAAGAATATAGATCCATTAATCCATTAAATTGTATCCATATCATTTATAATGTTCTATGATATATTATACTAGACCACCTATAAAGGACACCCATTCCATTTTCCTAATAGGGAAATTCTATTTACAAAGGCACAAATCAAGGAAAAAGGCAAAGACAATTAGTCACATGTTCAATTTTGTAATTCCAGTATATATAGGTTCAAATTTCCATGGAGTGTTTTATATTGGTTGAAATACATGTGGGAAAAATAAAATCTTCATCTAAAAATTATCCCAAAAGCCATACCATATTATTAACATCTTGGTAAAATGGTCCTAAAATGGCCAATTTGGGGGGGGGGATACCCCTTGGGATTCCATGCTGAATTAGGGTGATAAAAACCCACTAAAATTGAACCAATTAACATAATTAATCACTCTAGGGTCAATTGGATATGAAAAAATAAACACATCAAAGGATATAGACAACGGTTGGCCCAAGACACTACAAGATTAAATAAGAAATGGTCATATCTCGAATAGAAATCTACGTGACCACTTACCTAGGGTTTGTAGCTGACGACTCACTATGTATCAGCCTTAGATTCAGAGTAGGATAGAGTAGATATGAGATTCCCTCCATTTCTAAAAAGATAGGGAAAATGATAATTCTTATAAATAGAGAAACAAATGTGAATATTCAATGAAGGAAGAGGAGCACAAGAGTTTAGAATTAACGATGCCTATCCAATGCTTCTAACATACTAATGATCAGACATCGGATGGAGGGGAAATTGATGATCAATTTAGAATAGAACCTTTGGAGTCCCATTATAATTTAGGTCATAATGATTGAATGTGCTAGAAGAAAAGTGAAATAAGAACACCAATTACAGGATGGTAAAATTGTCATTTTTCCCTTGAATCTGGCTCACACAGTTTATTTTCTCTATTTTCCAAATCATTCACAAACTGTGTGCACAACACTGCTTCTTTGGGAAACATGTCTGGCCTTTATGAATGGTTCCTTTAAATATGCATTGACTGTGCATAAGGGTTCTAAACACCCTTTTCAACCGGTCGCACATTCGTGCGCCTAGGTCAGACAGTTGTAGAAAAACCAAGAAGCCTAGTCTATTTCTCATTGTTGATGCTCCTAAATCTAGAAACTCCCCAGATTCTCCCATGATCTCCTTCACATGATTAAATCACTATATTAAGTCAATTTAAGACATTCAAAAAAACTAATTATTCCTAACTTGGTCGAAAGAAGGGATTTTACAAGCACCCACTCCTCATAGAAAATTCTCCAATGATGTCCTTAAGAGGGTAAAGAGGTAGTGTCACCGAGGAATTCCAGCCTTTGCAATCATACATCAGCTCCCGGATCCCATGTCACATCCTGTACCTAGGTGTGCTTCTATATAACTAGTACAAGTGGAATAGACCTTCTTTAGAGTGTCTTCATGCCCCGATCAATAACACAGAATGTATAATTCTCAAAGGAAGATTCCATATCTAGCTCAAACTCATCAGGTTGAAAGATATGAGATGAGTCTGGATAGTAACTGAAAAGGTGGTATACTTTAAAGGTGACATTAATGGACCCATATTTTTGGGGAGGGTCTAACTCGTACGACATTGGTTCGATTTGACTAATGACCTCCAAGGGCCCAACGAATCTCGGCGATAGATTACCTTTCTTTCAAATAAATCAATTCCCCAAACTGGGTTAGACATTCATGAAAACCCAATCTCTGGCCTCGAACTCAAGAGACCACTGATTATTGTTGGAAAAAGACTGTAGTATAGACTGAGCTATCAACATATGCTTCATAATCAGCTATACTTTCTCTAAGGACACTTGCACGAGACAACTCCCATGGATAGTTGCATCCCCAGCCTCTAAACAACTTAGAAGAGAGTGACATGGACTACAAAATAGAGCTTCATAGGTATAAATCTCAATGGTTTCCTAGAAGTTGTTGTTATAAGAAAACTTGCTGAGTGTAATGTGTTTCTCCCAGCTACCCCAAAAGTTGAGAATGCATGCTCAGAGCATTTAATCTAGAAGATGAATAATATGCTTTTTCTTTCCATTGGTTTCAGGGTGATAGGACATGATCAAATTTATTTTGTTCCCAAATACATCTACACCCCCTTCCATAACTGAGATGTGAAACTAGAATCTCTGTTAGAAACAAAAGAACGAGGTTCTCCATGATGAAATACCACCTCCTTGACATATAGTCTTCCCATATCATCAACAGTTATCGCCTCTCACACAGGTAAGTAATGTGTTACCTTCATCATAAGATCAATGAGAACCCATAATACGTCGTTTCCCGGAGGTAATATGTGCACTCTGGTTACGTAGTCCATCAATACATCATTGCATTTCCAATCGAGAATGGACAACAAATAAAGAATCCATACTAGACTTTGGTGTTTCACCTTCACCAACTATAAGGTGGAACATCATGTAACAAAACATTATTTATCATGTTTAATGTTTTTAAATCAATATTGAAACCATAGATCATGGTACATTTTGGTGACACGAGGGTAAATTATCCACACTGGGGCATTGAAATACCTCATCAGCTTCTCTCTGATTTCTGTTGGGACATAAACACACCCAAAAAATAGAAGAGTATCATCCCCATAGACCATCCAACTAGAAGAATTGTCTTTATCTGAGACACTCCCCCTTAGGAAAATACCTTCATGATTTGATATTTGTCTTGACATTACTCAATCTCGGGGAGTAGATATCATCTTTAAGGATGAGAGGATAGTATGAACATGGTCCTATTGAACCTAAACATGTATCATTGAAAATATGTTGATACGATTACATTTTCCATTGGACTTCTGATCTTCCTACATCTATGTCTTTCAGCTCAAAGCATTGGAAACATAATTCCATTTCGCTAACGTGTTGGAATGTTCGAAATCAAAATATTGTAGGTACTCATCCAACCGATGCTACCTGAGAATCGGATCCCAATGTGTGAAGATGTATTTGAGAATCTTATGGTCTATGAACACCAAAAACATATCTCTCAATAAATATAGTCTTCAATTACAAAAGTCCTGAACAATTGCGGTGATCTCTTGGCTGTGTGTCAGATAATTTTTCATGTAAGGACAAAACTAATGAGAACCATATGAAAAGAGCCATGCATCCTGCATTACAACAGATCCAATCACAATACCTAATGCCTAAAAATATACTTTATAATCCCTTCATGGATTTGGAATAAATAATATTGGTGATGAATGAATCCTTCCCTTGAACTCCCCAAACACTGCTTCATAAAATTCTAAACATTCAAACATCACACCCTTCTTCTCGAAGCATGTGAGGAGCACTACAAGGAATGATAAATCATGAATGATGTGTATATAGTATCCAAAAATCCCAAGGAATCCACATACATCAAATTCATAGGGTTAATGGAAACTCCTGACTCCAATATGATATGTCCCTGGAAGTAGACTCTACAAACTTGATGTGGCATTTAATGATCTTAGCATAGAGCTAAGGATCTCTTAGCGTATTCCACATGATCTCAAGATTCATTACATGGTTGTGTCTTGAGTGAGAATAAACCAATACATCACCAAAAAATACAACAATAAATAAATGTATATATGTTTGGAAACCCTAGTTCCTAAGATCCATAATGATAGTCGGATCCTTCATAAGTGTGAAAGGCATTACCAGGTATTCTTAAAGACCACACCTCCTCATGAAAGTTGTGTGAGGTATGTATGAATTCAGGACCTGCAACTGATGGTAGCTAACATTAGATTTATCTTTGAAAAAACCATTTCTTCTTAATGATGATCATGGTGGTTATATATTTTATTAAAGGGTTACCAATTATTGAAATTTAGTTTATTCAACTGATGGTAATCTAGGAAATGCCTTAGAGTACCATTCTCCATCATGGCAATAATGATAGGTAAACCCCAAGGAGAAGTGATGGGGTATATAAAATGTTTCACCTCCAGGCCAACCGACTTATTTTGTAACTCCAAAAGCCCCTTATGTGCCATCCTCTAAAGAAAAATGGTCACATGTTCTCCTCCTAGAACTAGCTAAACAGTAAACTCTACCTTTAGCATTACAAGTGGAATGAGGAATTTGTTTGGAAAAACTTCTCTGAAAGACTCCACTATGGGAGGAAAAAAATATGGATTCAACCCCTAATCATCATGGTAAATATTGGAAACCAGTTTCGTAACACTACACAGCCTCTACTACTCTGGTCCTTCTCGTGTTTCAAAAACATACCATTCTCTCATAGGCACAAGTGTAATGGCTTATTGTTATGTAAACATCACCCTATAATGATATTTGTAAATATGGGCTATGTAGGTAACTAACCAGTCCATCCTTAGTATTACATCAAAACTCTTAATCACAATAATTATTAGGTTCCATTCGAAAAGGTAATCATCTATCTAAAGGGTATAAATCTGAATGTGGAGAATGACCTCAAGAAAGATTCTTAAGGGGATATCTACGTCATAAAACCATGATAATATTCAATGTAATGACCTATACAGTTAGTGATTTCATTATACCTGATCAAAAGATAAATACTTGTATCAATAAAAATGTACACTAAAGTGGAGGATACTAGAATAGTACTATATACAGTAGAAGGTTTCACACATTGATCCTACAGTGTAGGATGAACTAAATGTAATTTTCCTATACCATATCCATGAGTCACTGCTTGACTTCCCTAAGTAGGACCTCTTTCCTAGCACGGGGAATCATACATCTAATTTCATCAACCTCAACAACCACCTCAGCCTAATCGACAAGAGGTATTTCAACAGCCGAACTGTCAAAATATTTTTGACCCCGCTCATGACAATACTCAGTAGGAACTAGAGGGAAATATATTTTGAAATGGAGGAATTGAACCATCCTTCCACAATCCCTATATTTATAAGGATCTTCTGTACACTGCCTCTTTTAATGCTCTGGTTCTCCTCACTACTATTTGACAGGAGAACCACTGATAGAAAGAGTCTGACCACCACCACGTCCACAAGACTCTCACAAATGCCACTTCCACCCAGAATAACATCCATTAGATGATTTTGGTGCTGAACCACCCGGAATTTCACACAGATCATGTCACATATTTTGTTATTTAAATAGAGAATAGTTGACAATCTCATAAGTAGTCGTCTGCTTGAAGGAAATGACTTTCCACTAAACGGAATTACACAACCCGTCCTCAAATCACATTATAGCCATAAGGTCATTAGAAACTATAAGAGAAGTGAAAGACTACAACATAGTAAAATATTATGAGAACTCCATTAATGACATGGCCCCCTGCTAAAAAATAATAAAATCTCCTTCTTAGTCATCCCTAAATGTCTAGGGAATGAACTAGTTGTAGAACACATTATGGAAGTCCTCCCAAACCATCTATATATGTCATCCTACCTGGGTGATGACAATGAACCACATCTTTTATGAGTCATGTATCATGTCAGTAGCAAGCATAACTCTCTACAATGGTGGTGTCTCTATGTTCTTGATGATAGAAGATCGCCTCGATCTAGGACTCCACAGTAAAAGGACTGTCATCCCTAGAGAATGTAAGAGGATGTTCTTTCTAGAACTCATGAGTCAAATATGGAATGCTTGAGTTAGGATACACTATTTGTTGAATATTTTGCATCATACATAAGAATCCCTCTTGAAATAGTGTATTGGAACCCAATTTGGGTATAGGAAAAGGGAGCACAAGTGACTTGATTGGATGAATACTTGGTTTCATAGTGCCTGTTAGTTCAGGAAAATGGTCATCACTGCCCTCATGGTGTATGACTAGAGGACACAATGGTGGAATAATTCTACAATTCCAAAAAAAAACATCTCATAAATGATTTAATCTCTTCCTAAAATTACATTTAAGAGTCTAGTACATGTAAAAAATCCATCTTAAGAACCAGAACACCTATATGCCTACTTCCAATGATTGGATTAGATGCTTAAATTGACCTTAACTGGCCATAATAATGGAGAACACCCTCTACCCAAGACTATGATCGGGTTCGGGTCAAGTTTCTAGGTTAGGCATGTAGAAAAAGGAGGTTCTCAAATTTTAAGTCTCTTTCAACAGTTGATTCCAATGATATTTCATTTTCATGTGTATAAGGGCCCATACACCTTACGAGCCAAAATAAGACACTCACATGTATATCAATATTATTTTAAATTGGTCTTATACATGTGATTATATCATTTTTCAAATGGTCAAGCTAGTTGGAATTCCATTTTCCTATACATAAGGGCCCATAAACCTTCTGAATCAAAGAGTGGAAACCACTATTCACACAATAGAATTACCCAAATCCTATAGAAAAGATACATAACCATTATATATATATATATAAATATACAAAAATATGAAATAGTTAATGCTCACTAAGAAATTTAATGTGACATGGAAAAATTCATTGCCAATTCATATCATGCCTATCATGATGCATGTTCCAAACATAACCTTCATCTCATCAGGTCGAAGAATGAAATAAAAATTTCATTATCATCAATATCAATAATAGCAGAATACATGTGAATCACCCAATGATAAAATTATTTCAAAAGTAATAATATAATCAATAACAGCAATGACTCATGAAACGTAGTCCTTATGGGATACATGTGTTCGAAATGCCCAATCATGGCTTGTGTAAAAGTCTCACGTGTTCCCAATCACCAATATGTTGTTTCCAAAGAGTAAATTAAAAAATAAATATATTTTGATACCACATTGTTATGTACTCAACTAGTGTTCCAAGTATCCCATGACTCAATCCCGATTGTCCACATGACCCCTGACCCGTCTCCCCATATGCCTGGAGCTACCGAATAGCAGCAGGGGTTTTGGCTGTGAAATCAGTGTGGAGACAATACCCTGATGTCAGAGTACACAGTGGTTTAACAAAAACATACAAAATTTGGAATCATAATCATAATATAGTATATGTAAATAGTGGAAGACTGAATAAGAGATAAAATATAAGACTAACAATGTACCCAAAATCCTCATAGGCAATGTATGTTACAAGTATTCATGCATGAAATTCAATTACTAATGGGAAAAGGTAGAAAAAATTCATACATAGTATAGTACTCCAAAAGTGAAAGAAAAAACAAAATATTATTCATAGAATCATGAACCTATGCTCGGTCCACTTCTTTGAAACACCATATATGAAAAGAGTCAACAACTAGAAGAGTGGTGGTTACATCTATCCTTACCTACTAGAACATAATCTTCTCGGGTGCCAAAGTTGGCCCAAATAGGGTGTAAGATAAATCATAGTAGGCCACCACCAATGGTGTCTATGTGTAATAAAAGTGGTGCTAATATGTAATCAATATAGATATAATAATAGTAAATTAATGGTATACTGAATTAAACAATTTCCCTCTCATTCATGTTTCAAATGGACACCTAGAGGGTCTACATACTTCCGCTCACAATTGGAATATCTGAGTATGCCACCTGGTGTAAATATACATATTAATATAAATTGAATGAGACATTATTTTATAGAACCCACATTTAATAGAATGGATAAGGGATATAATGCCTTCCTTCCACATTTAATAGAATGGCTCGGGGAAATAATGACTACTGCCCACATTTTACAGAATGGGTTGGGCTAGAATGCTTACCACCCACATTTTACAGAATAAATTATAGCTATAATGCCTACCCCCCAAATTTTATAGAATGGATCAAGGCTATAATGCCTAGTAGCCACATTTTAAAGAATTAACAACCATAAAATAGATAAAGGAATCCACATTATAACATTTAACGTAAACCATCTTACAACATTTCATGTTAATCAAGAAATTACTATGCAATAACTTTAGTGATAAAACACAATGAATGAGAGTCCATTCCATCCCTTAACCCATTCCATTTGATCCATATCATTTATAAGGTTTTTTATATCTTATACTAGCCATCCTATACAAGTCACCAATACTATATTTCTAACAGGGCCTCTTTATTTTCAAAGTCTCAAATAATTGAAAAAGGCCTAGTCAAATAGTCACACAATGAATTTGGAATTTCGTAGCCATATATGTCCAAACACCCCTAGGGTGGATTATATTGGTCAGAATACACATGGTAAAAAGATAAAATCATTTAAAAACCTTTCTTAAATCCATAACCAATAAAATACATGTTGGAAAAATTGGCCTAAAATGCACAATTAGGGTGGAATACCACCAGGGTGTCTTTACATAGCAAGAATGATAACGGAATCCCTATACGTGAATCAATTAACATAATTCCTCTTTCTATTGTTAATCACACATGAAATAATCTACACATAAATGGATATCGGCAATGGATGACCAACGACACAACATGATTAAAAGCGAAACAACTAAATCTAAAAGAGAAACCTACATGACCACCCACATTAAGGCTATAGATGATGAATTTCTAAGTATCGGCCTCAGATTCATAGTAGGTTAGAGTAAATCTAACTATCTATTGAACAACATGAAAATAGGGTGAATGATAATTCTTCAAAATAGTGCAACAGATGATAAGATTCAATGATGGAAGAGGGACACAAGAGGTTACCCATACTGATGCCTATCCAATGCTTCTGAAAGATTGATAATCATACACCAGATGGAGGAGAAACATTAGATCAAAGTAGAAAGGGACCATGGGATCTCAAGGAGAATCAAGGGAATGTTGTGTGAAAATTCTAGGAGTAAATGTAAATAAGAACATAAAAGGGTTGACAAGAAAATGGACTTTTTTACCATAAAACTAGCTCACATAGGTTTCCAAACCATTCTGATATTGTGCGCACCCACTGCTTCACTGATCAGCTCACATGGCATCTTCACAAGGTTTCTTTAACAGTTTTCAAACCATGGTTAAGGTTTATGGACACCCTCTACAATAGGATGCACGACTGTGTGCCTAGATTGCCTGGTTTCAAAAAAACCATGTGACCGCGTTTGTTTTCTCCTTTTAAGAGCTACGGGCTCCAAAAAATCCCCAAATGCTATCGTGACCTCGTTAGCATGATTATATTACTTTATTAGGGCAATATAATACATATGAAAAAACTAATGATCCTTATCTAGATAAAAAAGTTTAATCGTTACGTCAATCCTTTTTACCGAGTAATTAAGTTGGGAACATGTTTTTTATTCTACTACATTAACTTTGATAGTTCAATGAAAATCATCCAGTAAAATTTTTAGCTAAACTAATAGATGAAATAAAGGTAGAAATATTCCCAACTGGTGATATATCATGGTTCCAAATTGTATTATGATAAAAATGTATTCCCCTATATGATTTGAATAATTCATTAGAGTATGTCACCTTCCTAATTATTTGGAGTCCCTAATATTGGACCACATTAAGTAGTAATGTGAGTGAGATGTTTTCCATGAACACCCTTATTTTTGTCGGAGAAAAATATTATGTTTACAAAATCTAAGGGTTTAAGAGTGTAATCCACCCATGAAATATATAACATACTATCATGTTGAAACTAGGCTCACTGCATATCAATGGATTCTAGACGAACAGTGAGAGCACTAATCATGTCATCCAATCGGGAATAATCATGTGTATTCCCCTAGACTAATCAGTTGGACTTTGAAGTTGAGAAAACATGATCGAGTGGTGGGATGCCAAATGGGACCATTGGATAAGGTGTCATAGGAAACACATGGCTAGGTCTATGATGAAAAAATACACTGGCCTTTATTGAAACTTTTTGGTACTAACCATATTATATTCCATTTAATAGATAAGAAATAATACCTTCCTAATCCATGAATAGAGAAACTAGGATAAATTTATTTTGGGGTTCCACCACGACGATGAAAATATAATCTCTAATTTTTTACCTACCGTGATGGTTATCACTCTGTAGCTTGGAAATGAATATCTTAGTCCTATGAATTTCCTATAGTAATGTAGTTATTATATTTTGAAATTCATTTCAATGTCTGGTGTTATATAGACTAGTTGATTGTGTAATTCTTTTATCAATGTACATAGGTAAATGAACAACATGAACGGCCTCGATAGGGGTTGTGACAAACATATTATGTCTTTGTTTTTGGGTCTGAACACTATTCAAAATTGCGACATGATGCAACCAATCATCATGATGTGGATCCACTTCTACATATTTTTTATCCCAGACCTCTCTATCATGGCTATCTAGATGGTTAAATGTTATCACATTCTCTAAGGCATTGGATGGTGGTGGATTATTATTGGTAATGATAGGAAGATCAGATCATGAGAAATGAGGTTATAATTAAATGGAATTGAATTAGAGGGCATCATAGTTCCCCCAAGTCTCTAATATTCACATGAGGAGTTTACTCTTCTACAATTCAAAATGGTAAATTTATAATTTTTATACCTATTTATTTGAAACTATAGATGTAATTGTAAGGACTAGGGAATTGTGGAAGTAGGAGAGATTCAATGATTAACCTTTTACATTAATGGTGGAGAGCCCAAATGTGTTCATTGAATCTAGGGTAGGTGAGATGTTACTAGAATTTAACCCATATATTTTTTCAAAGGAATAATATATGATCCTCAATGAGTAGGTATGAATTGGAGAAATCTAAGATTTAAGGTATCCAAAAGATGAACCGTAACTATTACTTGGCCAATAAATGTTTTATGTTTTTCCTCCCACTCATTATTATGAGGTATCTCCTACACATGGTCGCAATAAGTGCCCATATGAGATAATCATGATTTTTAGGGATGAAGTGATGCCAATATGATTTTCACATTCATATAGAATAGGAATCACACATTTGATTTTCCTCTATACTGACGGAATATTCTTGGTATGTGGGATATTTTTATTGAACATATCTATATAGAATCGGAAACCGACAATTTTTTTGAGAAAAGTTAAAATATAATCTATTTTTTCAGAATCATTTTCTTAACATTAATGAGTTCATTTACTTCATAGACTATGAACATAAGGAACCAAACTTACATGAATTGTACAGTTTTATCCTTTATAAATTTTCCAAAAAAACATATCCTTTTATCTAAAATGATGAATATTTTAGATGTGTTTTCAATGACAAACGAATTCAAATAAACTTCTACGAATTAAAAAATCCAAAATGTATAACTATATATGACTATTATCTTTATAAATTCACCAAACTCAAAATTATTTGGATAATATATGGTAATTCCCCCAAAATATAAAAACCCATTATATGATGAAAAACAACATTAATCTCTAAAATTAAATAGTAATACCCAACATTCATCATATTTAATGTAGCATACAACCTAAAGTGAAACTAAACTAGGCCTACAGATGGTGGGCCACAGACCTCAGGTGCATCTTTGCATATTCCCGAGGCTACCAACTATATGTGAGGGCCTTGGGTAAGTCTATGTGGAGTCTATGACATCATATGTTAATGAATTAATCAATGGTAAATAATATATGTACCAACTAGCTAACACATTGATAAAATAAGATAGGAAAATAAGAAGATATATGACCCAAATGAATAAATAACAATTGTGGAATTGGAATAGTCATAATAGATACCACGATGAAGATAATAAATGATGCCAAATAAAGAGTGGGTTTGTATGAGGAATACCCATAGACTACATTATAACAAAAACTGTCAAAAGGAAAAAAACTACACAATGGAATCTTGAGAATAGTCTCAATCCTAGACCCCGCCCCGATACCCATCAAAAATATAAAAGCATTAAGTAATCGAGGGCGACACACTTTCCTGTATCCATACCAATGAGCACAATGTCTACATGGGTACCAAACGATTCCTAAGTAGGGTGTGAGATATAATTTTCATAGTTTAGCACCCACAATGTCCAATGATTTCTATTTCAAGCTATTGAAAAATAATAGGGTGATTTATATAATAAATTCAATGAATTAGAAAAAATAACTATAATTGGTCTGGGTTCCAAAGAGGATGCATGTCCTATACCACATTCTTTGGTCTATAATAATAGGGTGATTTATATAATAAATTCAATGAATTAAAAAAAATAACTATAATTGGTCTGGGTTCCAAAGAGGATGCATGTCCCATACCACATGCTTTGGACTATGCTGGAAATTTTAATGGGATACCTGATAATGAAGAATATATATTTCAAGTCCTAAGTTACATTATAGACCAAAGAAAATGGCACACCCCCATGTTTGTGCTTTGGATTTGGGTAAATTTCGTAAGTCAACATCAAGAAAACTATAAACAAAAGAGAGGTATCAGAATGGGTAAGGAAACAATTTGCAGGATCAATAAAATAATCTAATTAATTTATATTAAAAATGAAAATCATAGAGGTGGAGTATGATTCTATCCCTAAGGTATCACTGCATGACATAAATTCAATTATAACCAATTCCACAAGCCCGTCCAAGGAGATCCTTCCAAAATTTTAATTATATCTCATGGTATGAAAATTGTGAATCTATCCAGTGTGTCACACGTAAGGGATCAAGTATCAATGGAGGCTTCACGTAGCCATATTTCTAACAAGTTCATCCTCACTTTCCTCTTAGGGAACTTGTATCTTTTAGTTGTATTGTAAAAATCCTTGGGAAAACCATTGCATAGAGAGCCTAAAACATCTCTTTCTTGGAATTTTGTGTTATACCTATCAAGAATAGAGAGTCCAATTGTGGGTTTTTAATATGGGACCCATATTTTCTCCCTGACATGATTTCAGCTAAAACAAAAAGACAAGAGTATTTATCATAGAGAAATAATTCATGATTTAACACCTTTAATTAATAATTTAATTCCATGTGCTTACTAATTATTCAAGACTAACTATCACAGCTAGTACTAAAAACACAATTTTAAGCACAACTGAAACATTATTAATGTATGTAGAGGGAATGAAATTTAATAATAGGAAATAACAACAAGACTTATAAAAAATATTATTTAGGAAGAACTAATACAATGAAAACCAAATTCATGTTTTGTGATTCATCATAAATAACTTATTCAGTTTAAAACATCAACCTAATTTATTTCTCAGGGACTCAAAAATGTTAATTTAATGATTCACTAATAATGGTAAATAGGCCTATTATTTCAGAACACCCAAAGGTGTGTCCAATGGTCATGGAAACAACCCAGGAAGGGTTTTTCCATGATCAAATGTAACAAATATTAAAGAAAATTTGTTTAATTAAATTAATATGAATTATTTAGGATTTTTTATAGGCACCTGAAAGTTCCAAAATGGTGGGAATTAAACAATGAAATGAAACAATGGGATGTGAAATAGACACCCTACCACATAGTTAAAGTATAACACATGTCTCATGATAATCATTGATTTTACCTAAAACCAAATAAATTAGAGGATTTAACAAAAACCTAATTTCTAGTACAATCCTTCCATGGAATATTGCTTGTTGAATAGAGGACGAAACAAAAAATTAATTAGAGATGTCAAAAATTATTCCTGAGACGCTCACAACACTTTTGATGATGTTGAAAATTGAGAAGAATTAGAGGTGCAACAGGGTTCTGAAGTGGAGATAGGGGTGGGACACCTTCTGGATACGGGGCACGACACACAAAATGAGTGGGAGGGAAGAGAGGATGAAAAAAAGAAAGAATTTAACGAAAAAGAGTTGAGGAAAAATAGAAAAATAAAATAAATAAATAGGGAAAAATAAAATAAAATAAAATATAAAATAAAATAATTGGATGGGAGAAAATAATGGAATGGAAAATAATAATAATAACGGTTTATACCAATTTTAATAATTTTCACCTTTCTTCTCACCATTTTTATTTATTTATTTCCATTCCATTATCTTTTATTTTTATTTATTTATATTTATTTACCTAATTTAATACTTTTTATTAATTTTATGCTAATTCAATACGCAAGGCCATAGTGGATTATTTTCCACAATCCCACACAACCATGACAAATTTTTATGTCCTTCTCGGGACCTACAAATAACTATGGGGGAATTTTATCTTGGTATAATTAATGAATTAGAATAAAAATTAAATGGTTTGTACCTTCATTAAATCTGGGACATTACATCCTCCCCTCTATAAGACAACTCATCCTTGAGTTTCTCTTATGAGGGTTATGTAACATTGTATTAGAAAATTTCTAACCACCGAGCACGCACATCAGTCTCCCAATGCTTGGTCTCATCTTGAATGCGTATATGGTACCATAGCACCTGGACCAGAGGAACAAACCTTCCTCAGAGAACCTTTTTGCATGGATCGATGATATGAATTTTATTCTCCTCAATGTATGCATCTGCCTCTCGCTCGGTGTCGTCAGGGTTAAATAAATAATAATGGTTTGGATGATTCCATTGAAACTGAGATATATGTGAGTCATCATTCATGGAATGATACCTCATGGGTAATATAAAAAAAGGATATTGGCCCCACTATTTATACTATCTCAAATGGCCCGACATATCGCGGTGATAACATCACCTATATCTAGATTCGCCTATGGCCCATCCTTAGTGAAACATGAAAAAACACCCAATTTCCCACCTCAAGATCTAGAGTCCTATGATGATGATTTTTATGAGACTTGTATATAGACTAAGCTACATCCATATGCTTCGGAATTAGCTAGACAAGCTCAGAGGGCTCCTGAATTAGATGAGGACCCAAAAGAGATACATCGCCACATTAAGCCAGCATAAAGGTGAATGAAATGACATACCATAGAGTGACTTATATGGATCCATTGGTTTTACCTATAATATGTTATTATAGGAAAAATCAACTAGAATAATATTTTTAACCCCCAAACCACCAAAATCAAGTATACAGGCCCACAACATATCCTCTTACACATGAATTGTTTTCTCGGACTACCAGTCAGTCTGGGGGTGATATTCAATACTCAAAAAATTTTGTGAACCCTGTTCCTTGTGATAAACCTGCCAAAATTGTGATGTGAAATATTTGTCTTGGTCAGACACATTAGAATGGGGAATGATATGATGTTTAGATATCTCCCAAAAATAATGCATCCATTACTTATTAATAGAGAAGATCTCCCAAATGTGTAGGAAGTGTGTGAATTTGGTCAACCTATTGATGATCTCCCACACAACATATCTCCCTCGAAGAGATCTCATCATGCTAATCTTGAAATCCATGCAATCATCCTTCCATTTCTACTCAGTTATAGATAGAGTCTATAAGAGTCCACAAGGTCACCGGTGCTCTTCGTTCACCTACTGACAGGTGGAGAATTGGGTAAAGAAACATGTTATTTTATTCTTCATACTAGTCCACCAGTACTGATGATGAATATATTAGTACATCTTGTAATGTACAGGATGACCTTTATAAATAAAGGCATGACATTCCCTTATGAGATCTTCCAAAATATCATAAGGCACCCATACACAGTCGTGATAGAGTAGAGTTTCAAATCCATCAAAAAAACCAACTAGGTGAAGGGTTATCTCTTGTGATTGTTTTTCTCAAAATGTTCCCCTATGGATCAGATAACTATCACATATGATCGCACTCTAGAAGATAGCACGTCACAGTGAGAGCTACTGGAACTGGTTTTCCACTCTTCTCTAGATCCTCAATATGCTTCTCAAAAAATAAATCCACCACTACTGGTTTTCATGATGTCATGTGTCTGTGTTTTGTGGATCAAAGAGTTATCCATGACATTACCCTTTCCAGGGGTATAAGATAGATCAAATTTGAATTACCATTGGTATTCAATCCACCTCCACTACCTCTAATTTATGTATTGATGGGTGGAGAAATATTTTTATATTTTATGTTCATTGTAAGAAAAGAACATATAAACCAATAAGTAGGGTCTCCAACAATAAAGAGTATGAACCATAGATGATAATTTGAGGTTGTGAATAGGATAGTTCCAGTAATGGGGAATAATATGGGGGACCAATAATCCATGACTCGATTATCATTCACTATATCTACACCCAGTTAGACTCCTAAAGCATCAAAATAATAATTATAACATCAAAATGTATTATGAAGGATAAAGATCAGACTTGATGTGAGTCATCCCTTTAACTTAGGAAAATATTTCTAAAAAACATCTAACTAGATAAACTGCACACCCTTCTTAATCATAGAAGTATGAGATACAACTAAGTGGGAGAAGCCTTGGATGAAAATTTTTTAATAGCTAAAAATCCCAAAGAAACTACATATTTCAAACACATTCTTGGGATGTCCCTATAAAACTAATGTGCTCAATATTTCTGGTTCAACTGATATGCCTTCCTTAGATATGATCTCATTCTAGAACTAATCCTTATTGATCCAAAATTTTCAAATACCGAGCATCATGTATTGTTGGGGCTCTACTAGTGTAATCAGAATGATATAAATATGGGATTAATTTTTGTGTATAGAGTGTGAATACACCATGATGTCATGAACAACGACCACCAAAAAATAATCACGATATGGGTTGAAAAACTGATTCATTAGATCCAGGAAATTTTTTGGTGCATCCGTCAAACCAAATGACATAATCCAAAACTCATACAAGATGTACCTACTTTTGAAAGTTGTACTTAGTATGTCAGATAGTGGCACATCCACCATGTGGTAGCCCAACCTAAGCACAATCATGGAGAAAATAGTTACTCCTAAAAGCTGGTTGAAAATGACATATATATGAGGCACCAAATACCGATAAATTACTATAAGATGATTCGGTTGGTAGTAATCCATGCCAAATCTGAGGGTACCATCCACCTTAATGAGAAAAGGTTGTTTGAACCCCATTGAAATGTGTTAGGTTTGACCGTACCATTATCCTTGAGGTGTTAAAGTTACTTCTTGAGATCCTCTAGCACTGTATGTGGAATCTTATAGGGAGGAATGGACACAGTTGTCGCACCTAGAAATATCCCGATAAAGATATCATCTTCCATCATAGGTGGTATGATGATGAAATATTTAGGAAATATATCCCTAAAACAATATAAAATGGCCGGAAATTCCACTAACGGCATTAACTGATTTCTTATAAAGAGACTTTCTAGCTAGGCTGTCTCTCTACTCAGCCTAGAATGCTTGGTTTCAGCTTGATTTTTTGTGATAATCCATTGTCCCTAACGTATATATGTGCTTCCCTGTAAGAACCCAAATGTTTTTTTCGGGTATGTTTTTCCTTTTCTGGATGTTTTTGGGAAAAAGAGGAATGTCTGGAAATTATCGAAGTACAAGCAGTGTACTTTATAAGTACTCATTGTGTACTTTATAAGTACTCATTGTGTACTGCGATGCCGCTGGAGGCCATGTGGTGCCCATGGCATGGGCACACACACGGCCGTGTATGGGTGATGTGGAGGCCGCCTAAATTAGATTACGGAAATGGAGAGTACACGTTGTGTACTTCGTTTTTTTCATTAAACACCCTGGGGTCATGTCTAACCCCCAGAAGCATATTCTTCTAGGTCCCGTTTAGCTGAGAGGAAGCATACGATGCCAAAACTACTCTAAGCCCCTGAGCCTCCATCTGTTCTCCGAATTGACCATCGTTGATTATGTTGGAACCGCAGCGGTGAGCTGTCCCTTCTTCTAGAGCATCGTTTTCCAATTCCACTTCATTTCCATGTTATCATGGGTTGAACATTTTATACATTCTCGTAGATCTACGAAGTTCTAAGGACATTCAAAAGTTATGGTTAAAGTATATTGATCTCTGAAACCCGAGGTAGGTGGTTTCTTCCTTTCGGTAGAAAGTATTTGAGTATTTTGTGTAAATTGCACTAATACCCATGAATGGGGTATTGCGTGTTTCATGTTTTCCTTTTTTTTGCCTACATTGGTTATATACCTGAGTAGAGGATATTGTTTGTGAATAGGGTAATTTACTATGATTTGGATGTTTTTCCAAGCATGTTTTTCCTGTTTATAACTGTTGGGTCTAGTTTTACCTGTTCGGCTATTTCCAGTTGCCATGCCTAGTTTATAGGATAGTGTGACTATTCTTCTATTATGCTGATATTCCTTACAATTCTAGAAAAGTAGTTCTTTAGGTTTACATGGGGCTATACACACACCATGCATGTTTGTTATACATAGGGTCTTTAGAACCAAGTGTAGCAGACCTTATGGAGAATGGATGTAAGGGCTTCTCCAGAGTGTCTTATAATTTTACGATGTGAGACCACAAGGGGAATAGACGTTGAGTGCTTCTCAGGGTGTCTATAGTTCCTTGATGCATACCATAGGGTAATGAGATGTTGAGTGCTTCCCTAGAGTTCCTTTAGTATGCTACGAGACTATTGGTGGAATTGATGGTAAGTGATTTCACAGAGAGTCTATACATTAGCTGAACCAGAGGGGTGAAAATGTGTGCACCTCTCATATAGTTTCTATTACTTGTTGGTTGAACCAGAGGGATTCGATTGTGAGGACTGCCCATAGGGTAACCTGTTGTTTCTACTTTCTTGTTTAGTTTCATACCTGTAGTGAACTAAATGCTTGTAACTGTGAATTGTTTACTATTGAGTAATTTCCTTCTTACTGTATCTAGTAATTTTACCTGCCATATATTCACTGACTGTTAGGAACACATCTCATGGTGGTTTCCTACTGGGATTTAGTCTCACACCAAGTTTGGGCCATTCTTTTGGGCCGAAACAAATTATATTGTTCCAGTTGTATACAAGGGAAAGCACCCTTCTACTTCAGGTCCTTGACTTTCCATGGAGCTGGAGAGAATGGGACCAAGCTATGGGTTGTTATGCTGAGAAGTTTATATTCTTTCTTTTTCATTTTGGTATAGTATTGTATTTCAGCATTGTGACTTGTTTGGATGTTTTCCTAGACGCATTTGTATCATGCATAATTTATATATTTTTCTCCAGTTGTTTATTTATTAGTCTTCCGCTGTTTATTGTTGTTGGATATTTACTGCTTTCGCTATTGTATGTATTTGAGTATATACGCGATGTATACTGCCAATGTGGGCATAGTTTATCCACTATCACACTCAAGGCCCTCGCAGCTAGTCGGCAAGCTCTGGGGTTCGGGGAAATGCACTTGAGGCCATGTGACCAACCTGGAACGGGGTGCCTCTGGGTGGCTTATGGAACCGGGATGTTATAAAGTGGTATCAAAGGATTTATTTTCTCTGGACTTACTTTTTGGTGCCTATATCAAAGGATAAGATGAAATAGGTACTTGGTAATAAGCTTTTCCCGAGAGTATCTAACTCGTGCACAGTGAAAAGCATCACTACCTCATTTAATGCAGTTTCTAGTTTTGAAATTTTACAGTTGATACGATTTCACCTTGAGTGACTCACATGTTTCATGCTGCTACTTTTGACATTATTGAGGTTCTATTTCTTTTGCAACCTGATGAGATGATGGTATGTCGTCTCATGCATCATATAGGCACTTCTTAGATATCACATGTAATTCATTCTTACCATTCCATCTATGATGAATTAGTGATTATATGTTGTTGTTATAGGTGTTGTGTAAAATATACATGCTATTGTGATAGATGTTGTGATAGAATCTCTACTACTGGTTAGAGAATTGTTTTTATGAGGTTTTTGTTTGAATTAATTCAAAACATTGGTTCCTGAGGTGTTATGGGCCCTCATGGACCAGAATTTGGTGGAACATTTCTTAGTGCCTTGTTATAACTTTTAAATGATGCAAAAATTTGATTCGAAGGGAGTATGGGCCCTCATGTGTCAGAATATGGCACCTAAACACCTGTTTTTCTATGTTTTCAAGGCTCCGTTACAGTTATGAGTCTACTTTCAAGAAAAACCTAGAATACACAGTGTGTACTTTATGAATACGCACCGTGTAGTTTAGGGTCATGTCACTAACTATATGAGCAGGTCATGGGGTTGTTAAAATTCTTATTGGAACATGTTGTGTACTAGTTTATCATGCCGTTTAGTTTGAAATTGGTACCCCGATCGTGTCACGAATAACATGGGCCATGTTATCTTTTCACATACACATTGTGTCTGAAGTTTACATGTCGTGTAGTCTGATCTAGCTACCCGACCGTGTCACGAACAACACGGGTCAGTGTTACCCTTTCTCGTACATGCCATGTCCATCTGGAACACACCGTGTAGTGTCAGCCATGTGTCAGGCCATGTCTCTAACAAAAAGGGCCAGCTTAGGCATGTCTAGTACATGTCATCTCTTCCTTGAACACGTTGTATTGTTTTTTCATAGAGGAGCCGTGTGTCATAGCCATATCGAAGGACTCGAGCAGGGGAATAGACTTCATGTCGAAGTCGTGTGGTTTGATAACATGCCATGTGTTTTGGGTGTCACACGACCAGTTTAAACTGAGGTACACTCCCATGTGAATAACATAAGGGAACACACCGTGTAGGGAATAAACATGCTGTGTAGTCATGTTTTTCATAACTTGAACGCCTTATTTTCCTAGTTCCTTTTTGTGCCTTCAATTTTTTTCAGTCCTTGTTAATCTTGAATTTATGGTGTGCATTTGAATTTGAAGAATCATGACACCTAGACATCCTCTGATTGACCTACAGTCATAGGGGAGTGATCAGACGCTTGATATGACTGATTAGAGACCTCCGGTAGGTCCTCCTATTGTTCTAGCCTTGGAACAAGCGGTTATACCTATTGTAGGCACCAATGCGGAGTTTAGGGAGAGATTTCTATGTATGATTCAGGCCTTCTAGGGATCACTGCCTCCATCCTCGTCTATGGAAGACATGACATGGGTTTTCCAGCAGCTGCACCCTCTCACCTTCTCAGGGGAAGGAGGACCTCAGGCTGCAGAGTCATGGTTAAAAACCATGCTGACAATAGATGGGCATATGGAGATAGCTCCAGTGAGGAGTGTCAAGCTCTCTACCTATATTCAACAGGATTCCACCAAGAGATAGAGGCATGTTATCTCACATGCATTTTATCAGCAGGTCATGGCATGGGAGGAGTTCTAGTGAATCTTCTATGACTACGTCTATCTAGAGACCTTATGGGCCGATCAAACTTGGGAGTTCATGAGTCTGAAGAAGGGTACTCTTTCAGTTATGGAGTATACCTCTCGTTTAATCGAGATTCATAATTTCACACTCCTCCAGGGTGGAGATGTGTTGTTCTTGGAAAGGAAGTATGATGATGGTCTTAGATGGGAGATCCACTCAAAGGTTAATATCGTCAAGATGACTTCCATCACTTCCATCATCAACCAGGCACTGATTGTGGAGAAAAATCCGAGAGATTCTAGAGCTTAGGGCAAGGGAAGTTCTGCTTCCAGAGTTAGTGCCTCGCCAGCTGATAGCAGGAAGTGTTGTAGGGAGTCTACGCGTGGAGATCCAATGCAGCAAGACACATCTTCAGGTAGACAGGTGGACTACTACCAATGTGCAAGATCTGGGCATACGAGACCATAGTGCCAGGGAGACCTAGTACAGTTCCTATCTTGTGGCAAGATCAGTCATCATCAAAGATTCTTCTAGGTTTTCTCACCAGAAGTAGGTAATAGGGGTTCCTCTATGACTCCTTGTTTAGGAGCAGCACCACCAGTTTCTCACCAGTCTAGGAACTGGAGTTCTTCCGGCAATTTGGGCCAAGGTGGAGGTTCTGGTCGTGGAAGCAAGTCACTTGATTTTCAGTGATAGCATGGTGGATCAGCTCAGAGCGATCAGGTAGGGTCACAGGGCCATGGTACAGGTCATACTTTTTTAGTGGATTGGACCCAATAAGATCGGGATCCCAAACCCTCTACAGTTCGAGGTATGATTTTACAAGCCTTAGTTTTATCTTCTTCTCTTTTCAATACTAGGGCTTCCCATAACATTATCTCTGTTTCTGTTTTGGAGAGCTTTGAGCTCTGCATCTTTTTCCTCTAACAATATCATGATTATAGACACACCATTGGGGGCTAGGATGGCTACTGTACATCTGTGTAGGGAGTTACCTCTACAGGTAGAGGGGTGACACTTCTTATGGGACCTTTATTTCTTAAAGATGACAGTCTATGATGACATCCTCAGGATGGACTAGTTAGTTCCCTTCAAAGAAGTTGTCGACTTTTATATCCACAGGGTGTGTTTCAGATCACTAGAGGGTGGATATTTTCTTCATAAGGGTGAGTGGGATGTCCAGGAGAGCAAAGCTGGACCCGTGCATCATGGTCTTGGAGGGGTTATAGCCCAGATTTTCAGTCTATATCTGGATGACCCGGGGACTTCGCAATTATACTTTCATCCAGTGGTAAATCATTTCTGTGATTCCTTTCTAGAGAACATTTTAGGGAAGCCTCTAGATCATGAGGGAGAAGTTTCTATTGAACTCGCTCTAGGAGCATCACCAGTTCCAATTACTCTTTACTGGATAGCTACACTTGAGTTACAGGAGCTCAAGAAGTAGTGGGAGGAGTTGTAGGAAAAGGGTTTCTTCCGAACCATTACTTCTTCCTGGGGTTTTCCTGTCTGTTTGCGAAGAAGGCAGACAGTAACCTTTGGCTTTGTGTGGATTATTGGATGTTGAACTAGTTGACGATCGAGAACCGATATCCTTTGTCGAGGATCGATGATCTCTTTGATTGGCTTCGAGGAGCCTGAGTATTCTCGAAAACCGACTTGAGTTACGGTTATCATCTGTTGCACGTTAGACCATCAGATATACCTATTACAGCCTTCATGAGTTTGTATGGTCTATACGAGTATATAGTTATTCCGTTCAGTCTCACAAACATGCCAATAGTTATCATGTGACTAACGAACCGAGTGTTCTATCCATACTTAGATTCATTCATGGTTGTTTTGATGGATGATATCTTGGTGTACTCTCATACTCAACTTGACCATGATACCCATCTAGAGATCATTTTGAGTTCAAAGAGAGGGAATCAGTTATATTCTAAGCACTCAAAATGCCACTTTTGGATGGACCAGATTCACTTCTTGGGTCATGTTTTATCAGAGACATGTGTATCAGTAGACCCAGAGAAAGTGAAAGTTGTAGTTTTCTAAGAGCATCCGAATAATGTATTTGAGGTGCAGAGTTTTCTAGGACTGACTGATTACTACAGACGCTTCATACATGACATTTAACTCATAGCAGCACCGCTGAAAGGTCTGACTAAGAAGGGTGCGAAGTTATTTTGGTCAAATTCATGTGAGTCAGCCTTTCTTATTCATAAAAGAAGGTTGACGTCAGCACCGATACTAGTCTTTCCAGAACTAGGAATGATCTATACTATTTACTATGATGCTTCAGGTATCGTCCTGGGAGCTGTGCTGATGTAGGGAGATGGAGTTGTTGCATACGGGTCTCGGCAGTTGAGGCCTCATGAGAGGAATTACCCAACACACGATCTGGAGTTGGAACCTGTTGTTAATTACTTATGATATTGGAGACATTATCTTATAGGAGATAATTTTTTGGTTTTCACTGACCACAAATGTCTCATGTACATCTTCATTCAGTGTGATCTAAATCTGAGATAGTGCATGTGGGTCGAGTATCTTCAGTCCATTGACTTTGAGCTTACCTCTACTCCTGGGAAGGGCAATGCATTGGATGATACGCTGAGCAGGAGGACTCAGATACAAGAAGTTTAGGAGGCCAGTAGTGATTGGTAGCTTATGGATCTGTTCTCTATGTTGCACTTGGAGGTGCACGACAGACAGGGGCATACATTTTTATCTTCTGTAGCTATTACCTCTACCATTCTCGATCGAGTTCGAATAAGGAATCTATCAGATTCTGATGGCCTAGTACTATGGGAGAGTGTGTTAGGAGAGGACCATCTTTCTAGATGGACAGTAGGCGAGGATGAGATCTTGTATTTCCCAGGACGTGTAAGGGTGCCAAGAGACATACCAAAGGAGCTGATGCAAGATTTTCATTCCTCAGTTTGGGTAGTTCATCCTAGCGTCAGCAAGATGTATCGTGATCTAGACCGCCAGTATTGGGGGCCAGGTATGAAGAGAGATGTTGCTGGTTTCATCATGAGATGTTCTACTTGTCAGCAGGTGAAGGTGGATCATCAGCGACCAACATTTCTTTTATAGCAGTTACCCATTCCAGAGTGGATGTGTAATGACATCGTGACGGACTTTATGACTGGTTTGCTGAGGTATGCTTGGGGGAATGATGTTTTTTGGGTTGTCATAAAAAGACATAAGAAGGTTTCTAACTTCTTGTCAATCAAGAAGACCTTCAGTGTTGATGAGCTAGGATGGTTCTACATCCATGAGATTGTATGTCTGCATGTGGTTTCACACTCCATTATTTCAAATAGGGATGTACGTTTTACTTCTCGGGTCTGGTAGGGGATTCAGAAGACTTTGGGTACACAAGTAATTTTGAGTACATCATACCACCCTCAGACAGATGGCCAGTCCGAGAGTATGATTCAGGTGCTTGAGGATATGATCCGAGGTTGTATTATGGATTTTGGAGGTTCTTGGGAGATGAATATACCTCTTGTGGATTCTTCCTACAAAAATAGTTTTCATGAAACTGTTTAGAAAGCAGCTTATGAGGATTTGTACGATAGGCCAGGCCGATCACCATTATATTGGCTGGAGGCAGGAGATGCATCTTTGCTTGGACCTTGTCTTGTTCAAGAGACCATAGAGAAGATAGAGTTGAGTTGGAAGAGGATGGCTACTACACAGTCTCGACGAAAGTCTTAGGCTGATTTTCAGATATGACTATTGGAGTTCGAGGTTGGGGATCTAGTTTTCATACATGTCACACCATGGTTGGGACACAAGAGGATTCAATGACAGGATAGGCTTTCACCGAGGTACGTCGAGCCATTTGAGGTGTTGGAGAGGGTTGGGATGGCTGCATATCAGTTGCAGTTAACTCATAGGTATTAGGCTATGCACGACGTCTTCAATGTTTCTCAGCTCCAACGTTACTTTTCTGACCCATCTCATGTCTTTCAACCCGAGGTGGTTGAGATCGAAGTAAATTCATTGTTTGTGGAGCATCCTATTTGGATTGTTGATCACAGTATGAAGGTTCTCTGTGGCTGGTCTATATCTCTGGTATGGGTGTTACGGAAGAACGAGCGAGTATATGACGAGACTTTATAGAGGGAGGCCGGTGTACGATCATAGTGGCTGGGGTTGTTCAGGGTTTCTTCGTCTACGACACGTTAGGGAAATTCTGGGATGAATTTCTTTAAGGGGGGAAGTTTGTAAAAAGAAGGATCTTCTTTTCTGGTATGATTTTCCTTTTCTAGTCATTTATGTGCAAAAGTGGAATGTATTGAAATTTTCGAAGTACACATCATGTAATTTATAAGTACGCGTCGTCTACTGTGAGGCCACTAGAGGCTGTGTTAGGGGAACACACACGACCGTGTATGGGTGATGTGGGGGCCTCCTAAAGTGGAGTACGGAAAGGGAGTGTACACGCCGTGTACATCAAAAGTACACACCATGTACATTTTTATTCATTAAATTCACCAGGGTCACATCTAACCCTTAGAGAATCTTCTTATAGGTCCCGTTCGGCCCAGAGGAACTGTACGATGCTGAAAATCCTCTGAGCCCCCCGAGCATATGTCTGTTCCTTGAATCGACCGTCGTCGATTGCGTTGGAACCACAGCGGTAAGATCTCCCTTCTTCTATAGCATCATTTTCCAATTCAACCTCCTTTCCATGTTATCATGGGTTGAACATTTTATATTCTTTCTTAGATCAACAAAATTCTACAAAGATTCATGCATTGTGGTTCAAGTATATCGATATCCTAAATCTGAGGTAGGTGGTTTGTGTCGTTCAGTAGCATGTCTTTGAGAATTTTGTGTAAATTTCACCAATAACCATGAACGGGGTATTGCGCGTTTCCATTTTTTCCCATGTTGTTTTCCTACTTTTCTTATATGCCTGAGTAGAAGATATTATTTGTGAATAGGGTAATTTACTGTGCTTTTTATTTTTTTCAATGCTTGTTTTTCTTGTTTATAACCACTGGGTTAGTTTTTTCAGTTATGCTATTTCCATTTGCCATGCCTAGTATATTGGGTGGTGTGACTTTTCTTCTGTTATGATGATTTTCCATAAAATTCTAGTCATGTAGTTCTTGAGGATTACATGGGGAGATATGTGCACTATGAATTTTTGTTTTACATAGGGCCGTGAGAACCTAATGTAGTAGACCATAGGGAAAATTGAAGCAAGGGCCTCTCTAGAGTGTCTTATAATTTTACGATGTGGGAACACTAGGGGAATTGATGTTGATTGTATCCTCAGAGTGTCTTTAGTTCCTTGTTGTGGGCCACATGGAGAATGAGACGTTGAGTTCTTCGCTAGAGTGCCTTTAGTACGATACGAGACTATAGGGGGAATTGACGGTGAGTGCTTCCCCATAGAGTCTATACTTTAGATGAACCAGAGGGGTGAGACTGTGTGTGCCTCCAATAGGGTTGCTAGTACTTTTTGGTTGAACCAGAGGGGTTAGGCTGTAATGTCTAACCAGAGGGTTAACTGTTTTTTCTACTTGCTTGTCTAGTTGCTTATTAGTTCTTACTTAAATGCTTGGAACTGTGATTTGTTTACTGTTGAGTAATTTCCTGCTTACGTTATCCTGTACTTTTACCTACCATATATTCACTGACTATTAGTCACATATCTCGTGGTGGTTGACTACTACGATTTACACTCACACCCTATTTGAGCCATACTTTTGGGCCCAAACAGATAATATTGTTGTAGGTGTAGACAAGGGAAATCGCCCTTCTTCTTCAGGTAAATGACATGGCATGGAGCTGGAGAAAATGGGACCAAGCTATGGCTTGCGATGCTGAGGAGTTTATCTGCTTTCTTTTTCAATTTGGTTTAGTACTGTATTTCAACATTATGACTTGTTTGGCTGTTTTCCTAGACGCATTTCTATCACGGATCATTTATATATTTTCCTCCAGTTGTTTATTTATCAGTATTCCGTTGTTTACTGTTGTTGTATATTTACTGCTTCTGCTATTGTATGTATTTGTGTACATCCACTGTGTATTTTTCCAATGAGAGAATAGTTTCCCCACTATCACTACCAAGTCCCTCGCTACTAGTCGAAAGCCTCTGGAGTTTGAGGAAATGCGCTTGAGGCCATGTGAACAACCAGGTACGGGGCGCCACTGGGTGGCTTCCGGAAATGGGATGTTACATTCCATCAAGTGCTGTGAAAAATACTAAATGATGATAGAAATACACTTGGGTATGATAGAGAACAAACCTATCTAAACAAAATATATCCTCAAATAAGGTCATCTTGAAGATGAAGATATTTTAAAAGAAATGGTACATGTGTATCTCAAGGGTAACTCTATGAAGTTCTGTATGCAATATATTCTAAACCCCAAAGGATTGTGGAATGATATAACACCATAGAAGTAATTGATGGGAATACACAAACATTAAGCAGTCACACCAGATATGAAACTGTCTGAAGAACCAATATAAAAAAGGGAAAAAATAAGGTATATGCTACACAGATTGTACCTTTAACTGTATAGGTCCCTAGAATTTTCTCCACTAGTTCTGGTTGAACTTCCTACATATGACATGATCCTTATCCATGAGATGCCACTGGAATAGCCTAATATGTTCTAGTCTACAATCATTGGTGTTCCTGATCAAGACATCCTTGGCCACAACCTACACTTCCTCAGCATAATTAGTAGGTAGAAGACCAACTCCAAGCATGACTTAAAGTTTCATATCCCATACATGATGGAGGTTCTGTCCCCGATCCCCTGCCACTGGAGGCTGAAGTAAAATAATTGAAAAATGATGAAGGGGTCCATCTTATGACAGTATTGGAACTCAATTAGGATCCTTGTGCACTAAGGCTTCTTATGTATAATCCAACCACACTGATGATATATGATAGTGTTGTCAGTACATGTCATTTGGATGGAATTTACCCCACATACATCCTCAAAACGATGCTTCCTAATTCTTGAAGAATCATCACACATTATAAGAACTGAACAGCCCACACTCATTGGATAAGAATCCATGAAATTTTTTTCTTAAATTTGGGCACGATTAAAGATCTCTATAATAGTCATTAGAAAAAATATGTTCACTATTGATTATATATAATATCCAATTCCATACTCAATGATCCACATAGTCATTAGTGCATTTTCTGACAAAGATGATGAAAAACATTATAGCTCAATGAAATGAGTAGAATACCCTAGCACTATCATAGAGTCCTACTATGGATGTAAGAAGTTATAGGAAAAATATTCTATCAGTGTCCATGGGAAGACGTTATCAAAAAAATCAATATTTAAGTCTTCCCAAACCATGTCTTGAGGTTGGTCTGCCTATGAAATGACATCCCTCCAATTCTTGGAGGAGCCACAAAGTATATGGAATAAAATTTTAACCCTAAAATCTAGCTGTGTCTCATGATTTGCAAATCTGCATTTCATAGCTTTTATCTATGACTCTACAATATTGGGACCACCATCCCCAGATAATGTGGGGGGATGTTGTTGTAGAAAGTTATACGTTAGTTCTTCCATAATCAGGGCATTCCTAAGAACACTATGAACTAACATCATGAACCTCAGAATATTTTCCCTGAACTAAGACTTAATTCCTGATGGATGATTGGGACGTGGTTCAACCAGTGTCACATTAGGAGCCACTACATGATGCACTATATGTGGTTCCAGATCAACCAACTCCAGCGTGTTCTCATCGCTAATCTCCTGGTGTATGACATGAAGATGTCACAATTTCATTTATCCACCATTTATGAATGGATACATTAGACGAGATTCTATGGAAGATGATTTAAAATTTTAAAATATTAGTAAGAAAAGGTCATGTGAAAGGCCTCCCAGAACATGGAGTAGCAAGAAAAGAATGAAAATAAAGTGCATAAGTACATGTCCTACCTCTGTGTTTTAGATAGTAAACAACCCTCTCTATGATCCATGTTTATAAAGAATGTTGGCTGGTCATAGAAGGATCAATAAGACTCATTCGTAATTTATATTTAAAAAAAATATTAGAAGATATTAAAACTAAACAAAAAAAACAATCACATGAAAATATGCATTTTCACGTTGAAAGTAGATATGGCATGGAAATATGCTCATTATTTTAATCAAAACCATGCCTATAATGATGAATATAATTGATATCCCCTCATTTAAATGGATTGAAATAGTAAAAATCATCATATAAATATCACTAATACTAGTAACAAAAAAAATTGTGTCACCCAATGGTGATGTTTTATCAACAATAAATGGTATAATCAATAATTGAAATTCCCAACCTATGATATTTGGGTTTCCCCAGTGCATGGGTTAGATACGTACAAGAGGAGGGTAAATTACCATTTCCTTTTTCATTGTCTCCTTTCCATCACAAATAATATTGAAAAAGGAAAATAAACCTGCTCCAATACAACTTTGTAGCTTCTTGCCCCGAGTACCACATTCTCGGGCCCCGAGATGGTGGCCACAAGACCACCAGCGCATTTAACCAAAATCTAGAGACTACTAACAAGAAGCATGGGACCTAGGTATGTTAAGGGAGATAAAATTCCCTCAAAGAATAAGTAATTAAAAATTGGTAAGTAATATATGTAACAAGTAGCAGAGGCATAGATAAAAAGCAGACAGAAGCAGAAGGACATAAATTCCCCAACAGAATAAAAAATAATTTTAGAATCTGGATAGTCCTAATAGATACCATAAAGAAGTCAATGTATGATTCTAAAAATATACAAATAATAGTGAATGGGTATGTGTTATAATCATAGATGTCATACTAAAAAACGCTTCCAAAAATCTAATAAATTGTGACATGATATCTTGAGCATAGTATTTTTCCAATACCCCGAAAGCTCCATCCAAATCATCAGTGCAATCATGAATCAGAACCAATCCATACCAACAAACATAAAATCTAATCAGGTACCAAATTGCACCCAAACAAGATGTGAGATATAATCTCAGTAGGTCGACACCCACTATGTCTAAACCATTCTAATTCATGATATAGAAAAAAATAGTATTCCATTTATAATAAATTCAAGAAATCTAAATAAATAAAAATAACTGAAACTTTGTATGGGTAACTAAGAGGACACCCAAACCATAGCACATAATTTTTCCATTTCTAGAAGTCTGAATGAGATACCTACTAAAGGAGAATATATATAGTAAGGCTATGTAAAATGAAACACTATATAAAAGTGCATACCCTCAATCTGGTTCCTTGGATTTGGGTCTAATCTATATGTCAACATTTGGGAGACTAATGGTATAAGATATTTATTACAAATCATAAGGAAAACCTATATAGTATTAAGAAAAAAATATCAAGAAACTATATTAAAATTGACAATTTCAGAGGTTATGTATGATCATATCCCTAAGGTATTGATACGGTACATTCATTCAATTATATCTAATGCCAAAAGGTCATCCAATGAGATCCATTCAAAATTCCATGTATCACTCATGGTATAGTAACTATGAAAGCATCCATGGTATCACATGTATGTGACCAGGTATCAACCGAGACATAGCATATCCATATTACAAATGGGGATGTCCTCAGCTGCCCCTTATAGAACCCGTATCTCCCTATAATAAATTAAAAATCCAAGGGAAACCCCTTGTAAGGAGAGCATAAAACATCTCTTTCCTAGTGCACTATGTTGTAACCTATCGAGCACGTGGAGTCCAATTGTGGGTTCTTAATATAGGACCCACATTCTCTCCATGACCTATTTTAATTTAATACAACAAGAGAGGCATATACATTATAGGGTAAGAATTCATGATTCCACAGTTTTAATTAACCATTAAATGACATGTGGTTAATAATTATTCATGCATAAAATCACCACTAATAATTATAACGCAATATTAAAAAAAATTGAACTTTATCAGTGTAATCATAGGCAATGTAATTTAATTATATCAAAGAATAGAAATAATAATAAAAAAAATTATTTATGAAACAAAATTAAAAGACAATCCAAATTCATGGTTTATGATTCATCCTATATATTTTTTTCAATTTTAAAAATCGATCTAAATTATCACATATTAAATTTAAATGATAATTTAATTATTCAAGGCTAGCTGTATATTGCTATATTTTGTTGACACAACCAAAGGGGTGTCCAAGGGTCATGGAAACAACCTAGGAAGGTGTTCCCAATAAAAATGGTCCCAAAGATCAATGAAAATAGTTTAATTAAATTAATACGCATTATTTGGGATTTTTCAATTGGAACCGACTAGCAGCACCAATGTTTCAATTCAATGGAGCAACAAAACATTGGGAATGAACATAGAAACCCTACCTCATAAGAATAGTATACACCATGTCCTATGAAAAACATGATTTTTCATAAAATGAATGAAATTGGAAGATTTACCAAAACACCAAAATTCGTATAAATAAATTCCATGTAATTTTTCAGAAATAAGATAGGATAAACCCAAAATTAACTGGTGTGGATGATAATCCTAACCGATGGGTTCACATCACTTTTGACGACGTCAAAAAGTGAGATGAATCTGAGGTGTTGTGGGCTTCTAATGTGATGATGGGGGGTGTCACAACATTTGGACCTGAGGGGGGGGGATGACACACAAGGTGAGAGGGAGAGAATAGAGGATAAAAAAAATATTGGAGAGAAAAAAATAAAAGGAAAGAAATAAATAAGGAAAAATAAAATGAAAATAAAATAAAATAAATATAAAGGAGAAATGAAATAAAAATAATAATAATGGACAAAGACCATTTTATTTATTTTTAATCTTCTTCTTGAAACTTTTTATTTTATTATTTATTTTCATTCCTGTTTAATTTCATAAAATTTGGTTTATTAATTTAAATCCTTTTAATTAACATTTAACTCGAAACATTGTGCCAGGGCATCATGTATTATTTTGTATAATCACACAGAATAATGAAAAGGATTTATTATATTCTAGGGACTAGCAAAAAATTGTGTTGTATTGGGTCCTAGGTTCATTTAAGGAATTAGACTGACAATTAAAATGTATGTAATTTGGTTAAATTTGGGATGTTATAGATAATTCATGAAATAACTGTCCTTGCATAAAAATATTTCAGAGTAGGATTGAAACCCAAAAATTAGAAGGATTTGATAACATAGTCTTCAAAATAACATGAATATACCTTAATATATCATATAAAAAATGTAATTTCTTATATCACATAATTATCATGAAATTATAAATATTTCCATAAATAAACATAATCACTATATGATCATTAGAGAATAATATTTTAAATCAAAAGAGAATTCAACCTTTATTCCTTATAATATTATATCTACCGCAATCTTTTTCAATTCTCAAAATTATAAACACTGTCTAAAATAACATTGATCACTTAATCACCAAATTATTTATATATACATTGGACATCTATTTAATAAAATCCGTAAAATAAATTAAACCTTTATCCATTAGACTGTTTAACTAAAACAAATCTCATGCTAACTATTAACTCACACAGGAATGTGGTAGGCATTACACCCTTTTCACCCTTTTTTCATTGGTCTAAAACTTAAAGCCTTACTATATGTGATGGGTTTTCTCATGACCTATAGGGTTCCCTTTACCTAACAAAAAATTAATATTATATAAAAATGTGATAAGAATCCCTAAAAATAACCTAAATATATACCAAAATAATGAATTTTTTTAACCACAAATTTTATCCCATACGTTTTATTTTATATTTCCAATAATATAACACATTACAACATCAAATTCCATGATCATATAAACCATAATAGTTATCCGTACCTGTAAATATACATGCACAAAATAAATAGGCATTACTAATTAAATAAAATTTTCAAACATACTTAACCAATGGATTGAGTTCTATAATATATATTTCCTAAACATAGTTCCCAATGTTTCTCGTAAAAATTCTCTGATACCATCTATAAAGATCTAGACCCCAATTTCCTAGAGTCTGTGGATACTTTATTTAATTGGCATAACATACAATAATCATATCCCAAGGACCAAAAAGTTTAGTAGTTATGGTAAAGATGATACATACTGGAAATCAACATATCATTTATATTATAAAATACACAATGGATTTCATTTTTATTTCCATTTTTCCTTTGTCTAATACAAGATATAAAACAAAATTTTAATTATGGAATCATGATGAAAAACGAAACATAAGAAAGGGGTGAGTTAAAATGCCTAGAAGGGGTGACCCCATAATGGAATCAATGTGTAAATATTGAATCAATAATATGTAGAGTTAAATAACTAAAACAATAACAATTTAAACAATCACATGAGCTAGGAAACCTAACCATGGATATTATACTAGTCTAATAATAACTTATTGAATATCAATAGCTTAATTTATAATAATGGAATTCATAATTTTGAACATCTGATACAAGCATTCGAGGCTTTATCCCATGAATAAAATGATTTCAAGGCTTTAAACCAATAATCTATCATTATGTAAGATTCATACCAATAATATAATAAATGGGTAAGGCCTTGTCTAAAACCTAGTTTAGTTTTCCTCAATGGATGTACTGATGCAAAGAGATGTTTTAGCAGGCCATGATTATCACTTACAAGTCTAATTAATTTCATCATTGGAATGGGGTGAAAAATAAATAACATAAAAATTCATATTCAAAACAATCATATGAAATGTGATAGTTTAACTATAAACCATGAACGTTATCAAAATAGAATATACATAGAAAAACATTTCACTAATACATTAAATAAAATATGGTAAATGATACCACAATAGATCCACATCAATTAGGAATAATATTCAACAATGTGTGTTCCCATAGATGAATATACTATAATAAAATCATTGAATAATTATTATGAAATAATTATTATTAAACGCATGTGAAAAACAATTTTGCTTTAAAATACCATTTTAATTTAAAAATAACCATTTCAAATATAAAAAATACCAAAATTAAAGGAATATACTTTTTCATTAATTAAAATGTGTATTATTTCAATGAAAAATGATAATTAAATAATTATCCTAGTGTTGTGAATTTTGTTTTCACAATATATGTTAAGAAAAAAACATTCCTCAACATTTTTCAACTTGTTCTGTAAAAAACACATAAAAACATTCCTTTTGAAATAAAATTTATTAAATTAAAAATATAAATAAAATTTCATTTATAATCCTTTTATATCATTATAATAAATATATATGAATCAATATCCAAAATATTTACAACGAGAAAAATATTCAATAAAAAAATATTTAAACATTCAAAGTGTCGCATACCATATTAAACTATTAAATCCTAATCCCCATTAGAGAATAACATTAAAAAATGTTAGATAACATTATAATAAGTAAATTAATGAAATGATAATTCAATTTGGTTTTATACAAACCACATAAAATAAGGCGGGTTTATAACATCAAATCAAGCCTCAATTAAAAGAGATTGTGATGATGTCACTTACCTTACGTTTCCATTAGTATAATGTAATTTAAAATCTTTTATAATGTATTTAATCTTGTTATTAACATATATTAATACATTATTCATACTTATTATATCATATATTACCTTCTTATTTTATTTGACCACCCATTTTTTGCTAATATTTCTTTATTACTCTTCATTTGGGTGATGACTACTTCATTTTACTTTGAATGTTCTGACATGAATGTCTATGTTATTTATCATAGGATATGGATAAAACATACCCATAATTATATTAATATTAAATATACCATATTTAAAAATTAAATACATTTTTAGATCTATTCTGGAATGTTTCATAGGGAAAATGAATCACATCACATCATAGAGATGATATGCTATATGTACACACGAGTGAAGATATCATTCCATTAATAAGTAAAAGATAAGGAAGTATATGGTAAATTAATTTCATTCAAAAAATAAATAATGTCATAATTAATATATATATATATTTATTATTTCCATAATTATAATCATCCATGTTACATGGTGATGAGAAAGTGATTACACCACAACGTGAGGTAAGCCATGCGTATGCACACATGATGTTTTAATTTTTCATAGGTTTGATTAAAGAAGGAATATGGTTGTCCCATAACCATAAATACATCTAAGATTATATATGATACATTATCTATTACATTATCCTGAGGGACACGATAAGAATAATTATAAGTAGAAATGAATTTTGGATGAGTGGGTAAAAATGATTTCCTCTTCTTTGGACAAAACCTTTGGATCCTTTTTAATGGTATCTTGGTAGTGTATCGTTGGAATATAATAACCTACATAACATGGATACAGATTTTATTAAGATAAATGGATAGACCTTGGCTGTGATAGAAGGCTCTATGTGTTGGTAATAAGTGAGGGAGTAGTTTCACTTTTTATAATTGAGATGGGAGGAATACATGGAAACTCTAAAAATGTTAAATTCATAAAAAAAATCAATTCAAACTAGATAAAAAGTGAGTAATTTAAAATATAATATGATAATGGGATGATATCCTATCATTCAATAATTTTTAGACAATTTCAGATAACATTATTACCCTTATATTTTATAATTAACACTTATTTATTCCCATTAACTCTTCTCGGGACACCATTTCTTTTTACACTTTGAAAGTTAATATAGTACTATTATATTTTAAAAGAACCATAAATGAGTCCAGCATGATATTTTTAACCTTATCCGAATACATTTACAAATAATTTTGATATTTTATAAATTTTTTATCATTTAATAAAATATTTTTTATATTGAGATATCATTAATGTCAATTTTTACACTATTCATTACTTTACTTTTTTAAAATATCATAAAAAATGTATCTTGAAAACAATAAAATATACCAAATTTGTAAAATTAGTCCATAAAAATATTTTATGACCTTAACTATATCAAATTTTATTTATTTTAATATTTTTAACAACAATTACTAGATGTGTACCTTAATTGAACAATTTAGGCATCATCATTTTGAAAGCCTTAGTTAAATTATTTCTTCCATAAAATTAAAAATAAATGAAGATGACGAATAATAACATTTTTTCCATCATGTGAATATTTACAGTCAAATATAACATCACAATAATCAAATATTATAAATGTTATACTTACTAAAAACGCGAGTACAACATATTTGACATTCCTTAAAATAAAATACTATAAAATGATTAATGTCAACTAAGTTGAAACAAGAGGCCATAAAATTTTCTCAAGTAAGAATTTAGACAAAAATAATTCATATAAAAAAGTAATACAAGTGTTAGGGAAATTTTATAATATTTATAATATTATTTTTACTCTTAATTAACCTTTTTACCCTTAATGATGTTTAGAAACAATGTTATAATGTTACTGTTCATATTTTCAAAAAATAAGCTGGAACTATTTACATAATTTGGACTTTATAATTCCAAATATATGATCTATTTTTCAAAATTCACATCATATAATTGTCTAAAATAATTTTATAACTAATCCCATTAATATAATAAGAAAATTTGTTTTTAAAGTGAAAAAGATCAAAAGATTCAAATGATTTTATATCTAAATTTACTATAAAATGGATTTCAATGACCTAAATAGAATTTATATATTTTAAATTTTATATTTATAATTAGAAACAATAAATATAACTAAAAACAAGGAGATATATAGATGAAAATTACGTTTCCAATTAAAATATAGTATTTTTACTATTCATCAAAACATGAAACTAATAATAAATGAAAAAATGAAAATAAATAAACAAAATTAAATTTTGAAATTAAAATTTCATACAAAAAGATTATTCTGTCATATATAAATTATAAAATTCTAGAAAATATGATTTTTAATAGGTGCGCCATCAATATGTGGGGAAAATGATTTTAGCAAAAAATGGATCTTTTTGTGGGTAAAAGTGGATTTATTTTTATATCATGTCTATAGAAACATAAGATTATTGTTAAAATTTATATATAATATTATATATGTGTATATATATATATATTTCATAATGTGGTTTATATAATCAAATATCTCCAATCTAATGGCTATATTATAATAATATTTCATTTTTCGTTTAAGATGGGTGTTGTGAGCAACGCAGGTAATCAGATAGATTAACATTAAAAAATGACATACCATAAAAATATTGGAGTGTTACAATGAATATTTAGAATTTATTTAAAACTTTTCTTGTGGACGTAACCTTTCTGATTTTAAAAATACCTTTAAAGAGATAAAATATTCCGAAAGTACTTTTAATTTAAAATAAAAATGAATACATTTAAATTATGGTTTAAATATAATAATATAAACTATAGGAGGAAATTTCATTCGTACCATACACATTAAAATAATGATTCCTTTTATATTTTTAGTAAAACACATTGAGACATTGTATCGAAAACGACATGAGTATTCAATTAAAAAATTACAAAAAGTAAAAAAATAGGTAAAAATGAATTTAATAAATCATTTACTGAATTTTAATAAAATTAAAAAAATATTTTTAAATAATTTTTTTTGATGAAAAAGGATTTTTGTCCAAAGAGTGAAATAAATAAGTTATTATTAAAAAAATTATTTTCCACTCTTGAGTAAAATAATAAAGGAAAATGAAGGTAAAAAATTTATTATATGAAAATAACCACATAATAATGAATTAAATTATTTTCTCAAGATATTGAACATACGATTTCATCATTGGAAGAACAATTATGAGAAATTCCGGTAAAGGATGAGACTGTATCATAAAACCCTTACCACATTGGTATCATTTAATAATAAGCCCCATGAAGTAATAATGATAAATGAAACATATAATGTCCTGAATATATATAAATTCATGATATTACATCCCAAATGGTATTTATATACACCTCATAAAATAATATTGATTCCTAGCATACCATATGTCTCAAAGAATGAAAATTGAAACAAATCTCCCTTACCGATTAGTTAAATTTTGAACAGTAAACTAAATGAAATATAGTTCATAAAATGGATTTGTAAATCCACATAAATTTAATAATATTTTTCATATAATATATTATTGTTCATTATATACACCACAAAAATGAAATACATGTTGAATATGAAATGAGTCTTATAGAAAAATAAATGTGAGACTAAAATCCCTTACCATAATGCTAGAATGTCATCAGACACATCATGACCTCCTATATAATAAATATATTTTTACTATAAATGTATTAAATTACAATTGAAATATATATTATACAATTTATTATATACTTATGTCCTTTTATTATCTGTTTATCATCAATTCAACATTAAAGTCGCGTTTTAGGCAATAATTGATTTGTTTCGCATGTATGTTTTAATTTGTCAGTTTTGGTCTGATATTTTTGATATTGTTTCCAAAATATTTTTAATTTTAAAATTGATATGAATATATTATATATTAATATTATATGTGTCAATAATGATCCATAAAAGGTAGAGGTAGAAGAACGAAATGCTATGTTCATAGAGAAAGTAGGACATATATACGCATGAGTGTTGTTTTCATTTTTGGATTGAAATAAATTAATAAAGGAACATAATATATTTCCAATATAGAATAATTTTTATGTCATATATATGATATATTATAATTAAAATCAATCTTATTACCTTCAACATAAATCGTGGTTATGCCCATCACTTTTCGAGATTGTTGTCCCCCGTACAAGAAAACAACATTATCATAATCCCATGTGATGGAAAGTAAGAAGTCAAATGTGATGTCGTGATTATATAATAAAAAATATCAAAAATATATTATATAAATAGTAAATATATCATTATATCCATTACTTATAATTGGTTATGAAAAACCTAGCATCTACTCATGAGGATGTAGTCAGATATACACACAAATGATGATTTTGTAACCCATTTGTGGGAAGTAGAGAAGTATTTATGTTATTATATTAACAAAAAAATTTATTCTCAAGATACTGAAGTTATTATATCATTATGTTTTAATAATAATTTAAAGAGGTGTAAGATAAAATAAAATAAAATGCTTGATTAGGGATATTACAATTTATTCGGATAACATCTTTTGGTTTCAACCAAAATGATTCTTAAGTTGTCATTCTACCCAAAATAACGATTCTAAGATGAGAGGTGTGATATAGAGAATTTATTTTTTGATGAATTTTCTAAATAATTTATTTTTTAATTGTGAAAGTGAAATGAGAGTGGGTGGCCTTTCTTAATTAAGGATAATGGAGCACAAGTAACTTTTGAAAGTAAAATAGTGTACCCTTGTTTTTTTAAATGGAAAAGGGATATAAAATGGTCTTAAATCCAAAATAGAAGATATAAGTCTATATTTGTCCATAAAATTGACTTTTGACATGTTTTGGGTAATTTTTAAATCCTTATCACTTTAGTTTAACCCCTAGTAAACCCATTTTTTATTTAATTACGATAAATAATTATTACTATTTTTTTCTATTCATTATAGTGTGAAATTAAGAATACATTATTATATTATATAAATTATTATTTTTCCACATATTAAATCCATTTTTATCAATTCCAATATTATAAAAAAAAAATTTATTTAAAATTAATCTCTCATACATGATGGCAATGCTGGTTTTGAAAGAAGAAATATTCAAAATTTTAAAATGTTTTTATATCAAAAATATGTATGAAATTTATTCCAATGAAATAAATTTTAATAATAGATATATTATTGAACTTATTTTAAATGTAAAACCATTTTAAAAAAATTATTTTCATTAATTATATAAAATAAATGAAAATTATAAAATAGGTATTTTCTCTATTCCTCAAAATATTTATCTTATTATAATAATTCACAAAATTTTCCATAAGATTATTTTTAGAGTTTGATATTAAAAAAATAATTTAATATTTACAATTAAACTTTATAAAACTATAAAAATGAATTTTAAAATAAGTGTGGGATCGGTGATAAAAATGATTTTTTAGAAAAATATAGTTTTTAAGCATAAAATTGTTTTTATTCTTATATCTTGTATAGAAAACACATAAGATACATGTTAAACATTTGATTTTGTATATGATATATATTTAATTAAAATATTTCACTAAAATTTAGTTATTAAATTATTGAGATATAACTTGTTAGTGATCATAATAATGGTTTTTTTCAGAAAAATATTCCCAATATTATCAAATGGTTTATATTTTATTTTATGATTAATTGGTCATAGAGTAATTAATTATATATAAATGTATAAATAATATATTTTTATACATTCATTAATCATATTCATTCCCTTCATTCCAACGACTAAGTAATAACAATCATATTAAATAATAATATTTTAAGTGTAGGTCACATTTTATTTAAACTCAGTGTCATGTGTAATGCATGTTAAACATGTTGTTTCCTATAACAAAATCTAAAATAAATTTTTTGCGTAATTCTATAAAAACTCACTCATATTTGTAAAAAAATATCAAAATGATTAAATTTTATTGAAAATAAATACTACTCAAAATACCAGGTTGTTACGCTATACCCCCTTAAAATGAATTTCTCCATCTAAATTCATCACTTTGGTATCATAAAATGATGTCATCTCAACCACATTACATCTTAAGGTTCCCAAGATAGTGGTTTTGTACAAACATTGACATAGGGAGTGATATTATTTTGTAGTAAATTCTCTTTATGATTTAAAATCTCACACGATTATTCCTTATAGAAAATATCATGGCCTAGAAGCATAACCTTTGATTTTATTACATGTGAAGGATCAGTTATTTATATCCTGAAGAGAGGTAAAAGGAACATGTTGTGTATCTAATATAGGTTTAGTGGATGTGCTAAATGAAAAGGTAATTTCTCGATAATATCAATTATTTCCATGTGATTGATATACACACGGTATAGTTTTCCCTTCTTTATTCTGGGAATTAATTCAAAGAAAGAGCTTATCACAAACATCTTACTCTAGATCACATCGATGATTACCATAATAGAATTTATTTAAATATTATTGTGTACCCACATATTGGTTAATGGTTCCAACCTTCTCTAGAATATCAACATCTTACTCAGGTCAGAATAGTTTTTCTGCAAATTCATAACAATATATTGTAATTTTATACTTAGTTCCCTAAAGGTCATTATAATGAGACATATCTATTCTTGAGTGAAAGTTAATAGTTCATGAAAAATTATCTAAAGGAAGTTATGGATCCCTTAAACATTTTTAATCAATTTAAAAATATCATATCATATCATTTAGGTTTTTTATTAATTTCATAGAATATCTATCTATCTATGAATGATATGTAGTGTTAAAAATCAACACTATATAAAGATCATTTGGAATAATTTAACAATACATTTTGCTAATATTCATATCTTAATCATATATATCTTAATTTGGTGCTCCATGAAACCATATAAAATCTATAATTTATATTTTCACAACTGGACCCAAAGAGAAATATTCTATAATAGTAAAAAAGTGTGCTAACTTCGTATGGTGATGGACTACATCCCATAATTACCTCAATATAAGAGATAATATAAACCCTAAGTGTCATCATGTAACAACCCGAGATTTTATGAGAATTATTATTTTTTATTTCATTGATGTCATGTGTTGTATGCAACAACAAAATTAGCTTGTTCTATATGCAACACCGTATTAGCTTGCAGTATACAAAACATTAATCTTGGATCGTGGTACACACAATTTCATGTTCGTTTGATAGAAGTTATTTTACAAAACATTGAGTGTGTATATCTATATATTCAATGTATCAATGAAATATGGTTGGATTCTATTATACGCAACAACAAATGAATCTTACACTACACGCAACCCAAACTTGGCTTTCATTACACGCAATCGCATCTTTCCATGATAACGTGTGTTGTACGAAATACCAAGTTTCACTAAATGAGATATTATTACAATATTATTATTAACTAGCCGTTTTGAATAGTAATACCCAATTTTTGAAATTTAATAAATTTTATCTTTTAAAATGGATTTCATTTTTGGATTTGGAATATCGAAATTAGCCCAGGGTGAATTTTTGGTATTTTTCTGAAAACATTCAATTATTGATGAATAGTGAAAACAATAGGTTACTATTTAAAAACCGACATTTTGTTTTAATAATTATTTATTTTATTTAATATTATTTTAGGTCAAAATTTATATATAATACCGATATAAGTTCAATGCAATTCATTTGAGTCATTTTATAATAATTTTAGATATATTAAAATTTTATTGAACTTTTCACCGTCTTTTACCCACCTCCTATGAGAATTTGAAAATTTACATAAAACATAATTTTTCCTCTTCTGTGAGTGGAATATTGAAAATACTAAAGACAAGGTTAATATCAAGGAGTAAAATGTTGTTCAACAAGATAAAAATAATTTTTGGTGAATAGTAACTTTTTACTTTTATTTACCACGGGTAAAAGCTAATAGGGAAATTAAGGGCAAAAATGATATTATTATTACCCTAACACATGTCCTAATTCTATAGTATAAGTTTAATTCGACCAAAATCTACCTTAGGAATAAAATATTACCCTTTAGGTCCACTTGGAGAAGATTAGGACACTTATTATTATTTTATTTAAAGAAGAGTTAAAATAGTTAAAATCAATGATTAATAAATAAAAAAAATTAATATAGGGTTATACACATGATAAATTAGAATATAAATATTAATTAGAAATATTAAAATATTTCCTACATAATTTTATTTTATTTATTATTTTTATACATTAAATAATTTAATTTATTTATGACGTAATGATGATTCAGTAATTACATCATTAATGAAATATTAACATAATTGATGTTACAAATACCCAAATAAGTGTAATTTTATACTTTTTATGAATTAAAATAAATTTAAAGGTTAATATGACATGTTAGTATTTATTCAATTATCTTTTTTCGAACTAATCATGCTGTTATGATTTTTAAAAATATCAAATACCAAATAGTGTCAAAATTGATATAAAATAGTTTTTAAAATAAATATTATATTATTAATTGTTATTTTATTCCTAAATATCTATGGTTCGGCCAAATGACTTTGATAAAGTAATTTATATTAATAATGACCCACTTGGGGTTTGTTTGGCTGGTTATAGTATGTTTATTAACCATATATTGTATGAAAACATGAAGACACGGTAAAAGGTAAATTATTTAACTTAAAGTTAAATCTAAAAGATAAGTTTAAAATAGTAACCTAAACATGTCTAAAACCTATTGGTTGTGAGGGTTTCCACCCATACCAACCTTATCTTCGAAATAAATCAATTTTTATCTATTAATAACCGAATATGACTTTATTATAAAATAATATTTTATGTTTTCCTAAGGTGCACCTCTCCTCCCTTATAAAAAGGGAACCCCTTCCCTCTTCTCTTCACACCCTTTTGAGCCTTGAAGCTCGGACAAACCCTAACCATTTATCTTCTCCACTTCCCTATCAACATTATGGAGGTTCTGGTCTTCTCAAATGACAAACTCTACTTCCTTAAGAGGAATCTTAAAGGAGCTGCGTCGAAGAAGAGTTAATATCTTTTTCTGATTATCTCAAGTTTCTTTCTTCTTCTACTTATTCTTATTTAGTTGTCTCATTGTAAAGTAATAACATAAGTATTAATTATATAATTATATGTTATTATAAATATGAAACAAACCTATTTCATATTCTATCTATCCAATAGAAAACGAAATCACCGCGTGTGCGTACGTACGGAATATTGTCTCCACGCCGTGGTGTAATCTGTTTTCGACCACCACCTTACTTGGATGGGTATAATAGTGTAAATAAATAACTATATATGATTATTATAAATTAATATTGATTCATAATATTATACATATAAATCAATACAATTCCACAATCAAGAGAATTATATCATTGCTCGTGCATATGTACGGACTACGGTCTCCACGACGCGATGAGATTCATTCTCCATGTTAATCATTCATGAATGATTATAAAGTATATATAATGAATAATAATGAAATATAAGACATAATAATGATACTGTATTTATATATATATATATATATTTATGTATGTATTTATTTCATCTACTTAATTCCATTCAATTGAATAAGGAAATGAAAACATCGTTCATACGTATGTACGGCCTACCGTCTCCATGAACGGTTTATTTCATTCCATTTATCGATCTATCATATATATATATATGTATATAATGAAAATATATAATATATAAATAATTTTTTACATTCTGGAATTAAGTAAATCAGGATATAAGTAATAATATCAAGTACAATAAGTCCAAACACATACGATAAATAAAACGATTTAACCCAAAACGCTGCTTTAACATGGAATTTACAAAAGAACATGTAATATAAATTCATAAGTGAATCATATATGATATCGTAACAATGAATATGATTCTGTAATATGTCAATGACATTATTTAAATCATTATACAGGAAGTTAGGATACGTACGAAAAAATATCACAGCTAATATAATGGATAATTTTTCCAATCTCATTCTTATCTGAGATTGTTTATTCGTAAGTATTTACTGTTGTTATGTTTATTATCAATGTCCATATGTTCTCAAAATGTTTTCATAAAATGTTTAGTTTTCTTCCATGTATGTTAAATGTCATATTTCCCTTATTTTTACATTTACCACATCGTATGGAAGGAATCTTTCTTTTGTTTACCATACGCGGTACATTTTGTATGTTCCGACGAAAGTATGAGAAAAATGTTATTTTTATCTTATACGGCGTGAAAAGATTTTTACAGTTTCATAACGCCTCATTTTCACGAATCATACTCTACATGATTTTATGACTATTTTCAATAAAATACTATTCATTTAAAATTGCATGGAATTTTGTGAAAAGAAAATTATTTTTGAATAAGAACTGATATTTTCCTCCAGAATTCATTTCAAGTGTTTTATTAAAACCATTTTCCATCTAAGATGAAATTATTTCAAATGTGTATGTTTCAAGTATAAGGTCTATATTATGTACATGGTTTCACTTTTCTTATGATGAAATATCCATTTGTTTTATATGGATTACGTGATGATGGGATGATGTTTATAAAACCCATTTTATTCTTTGTGTTATGATGGATGTTTTATGTTTATTTTGTGGAACAAGTAAGACTGATTTCATTATGATATGGGTGGGACCTATATCTCCCTCCAATGCATTGGGTAAATATTTATATCTAATGATATAGACATGGCTGTAATGGTATGTTAATCCGGTTCAGTAATACCGGACTGGAACGAGGAGTGAAATCGATTCAGAAAGGGACATTGTCCACTAAGATGGTCTTAGAATCAATGAATTGTCTACTATGGAAAACATATCATGTGCTTAATGGTTTCCACAGTCACATGTTTTATTACCATGATATTTTATCATGATTTATGTTCCTTTATGATATATGTCTTACATAATTCCAAGATTTTTGTCATTGCTCAAGATTTTGATGTTTAGATTTTATGTTCATGTTTTTTCATTCAAATGTTTATGGATTGTTTTATGTTCTCTATGTTTACCCTTTCTAAGAATTTTAGCTCACCCTTTTTATGTTTTCTTTTCCCCATGATATGAATAAAGGTTATATGTAAGAAAACCAAAAAGGGGAAGATCTTTATGGGAGATGTTGAAGATATTTCACCATGATTAGTAGATTATATTACTAGTTTGCAAAGACACTAAACTATTACGGTCCTTTGGTGTCTTTTTTTTATGTATTATATATTCTGAAAAATTAATGTAATGTCCATGTATGTCATGATTGGGTCTCTATAGTTGGTATTAGAGGAAAGGATTAGTTTACCTTTGGAAACAAGGATGCGAAAACATTAGAGAGATCCCTAGAGATATTTCTAAGGTAGTTCTAGGTATGTCCTTAAGGTTAAGTATAAGTGTAAGTTATTTTCATAGAATTATGGTAACGATATTAGAATTTTACCTAAGATGTTAGATATTGAAGGCACTCCCACTTGATTATGATTTTTTCTCTCACACTATTCTTTTTGGATTTTAGAAAATGGATGAAAACAAGAAGATTCACGATAATGGAGGATATGATGGACAATGGAATGATATTCTTCATGAGCATCCAAATGAAATGGGATTTGGAAGTCAAAACATCTTTTTTATGCCTAATCAGCATTCTCATAATATTATCAATAATATCAACTTTGGTATGTTTCCCAACTCAGCTAATAAGAGAAATATGGAGTTTCATGATTATCCTAGAGTAAATAATTTTCAATTTATCTCATGTCAATCATGTGGGAAGACGCATCAAGGAGAATGTTTCAAAGTAACTGGAATATGATTTGGTTGCGGAATAGAAGGACCCAAATCTGGTAAGTGCAACAGAAAAGGTTCAGTTAACACCAAGAAGAAGGATAATAGTATTTCTATGACATCAAAAATGATTAGATGTTTTAAATGTGGAGTGTATGGGCATTATGAAAACCAATGCCCTAATGGAAAATATCATGAAGAGAATTAGTATGGTCATATGGGTAGTATTTTATGTAGATGATGATGAAGATACTACAAATGATATATGAGATTAAATATGTTTTGAAGCTTGGTCTATGGTTTAAGAAGGTAGTGGATGGATTTATGTTTATCAATAGTTATGTTTTATAGGTAATGGTACTACGGAATAAAGACACATCTAAGGATTGTTACACTATTGTTTTTCCAAGAGTACTTGAATGTATATGATGAATGGTACCTGTAACCATGAATGGTTATTCAGATATTTTTGGAAATTAGATGACATGCTCATAATGAAGGGATGAGGAGATAATGAGATGTCTCATAGTATTCATGAGCTCATGATTGTTACAAAGAGTAAGTGATATCATGGTTTGAGTATATAGAATTTTTGGGATTTTGATATGTGGAAAGAGATAACTTTTGACAGCACTCATGTTTTCACAAAGGTTCTATTGTAATTCATGTTTCACGAGAATACATGATTAAGGTATTCACATGTTTGGAATGCAACCAACAAGATATATCATATGATAAATGATGGTATTCACATGCGTGGGAGATGAAATTTCATGTAATATTTATCCTTATACTATGATATTGGACAGATGTATTTTGGATAAAACTAAAGATTGGAATAGATTAAGTTAGATATCAGATATTATTGTTTAAGGATAGAAATTTTTTTATGTTATAATAGTATAGTTTTATAAAAAGTATAACTCGTAGGACGGGAAACAACCCGTCGTGTCGAACAAGGATGCGGGAATCGAACCCACAACCGAAGTGCGACAGTCCTTTATCACCTATCACTGGCCTACAAGAAGTCCCTGGTTAGTGTAAATTAGTTTCAATTTATTATGTGGTAAGATATATGATGTATACGTCCATTTTAGGAACCATATATGATTAATCTCACTATAGATGGACTTATGTGTATTTGATAACATTTTATAACCTTATGTTTGAGACTGATGAAATGACTTGTCATTCTATCGCATGATCTCCTAACACTTCATGGAAAACAAAGTTATCATCATTTCATTAAGAGATGATGTGTCATTTGTTCAAGACACAACAACAGTGATATTGTAACGAAAACAAGTAAGTATTTCTTCTAATTCAAATTTTTCAATGTTAGGGAAATGATCTTGGAAACCAAAAATGTTGTTCTAGCAGTATAACGACCCATACTTTACATACATTGTTAATACTTCGAAATTGAAGCACACTTATTACAACATATGACAAAACCACAAAGGACCGTATAGGTATAGTGTCTTTAGAAACTGGGAAACATAAACAACTGGTTCATAAATCTTCTACAGTGTCTCCCATTTATTTCATCATATCTAGGGTCCCTTTTAGCATATTCTACTTAATATCCATCTTCCTGACCTGGGGAAAAGAAAACATAAAAGGGTGAGCTCAAATGCTCAGCAAGGGAAAATAAAGGAAATAAAAATCATATCATATCTTTTTGAAAATTAAAACCTGCAAAAGAGATCATAATATCTTAACATGGAATAAATCATAGAAGTGAAAATGAGATCCCCATAATCATAACATAAAACTTGAATCTTTGTGGCATGCACACATAATCATGGAAAATCATTTCTTGTTAGTCATGACTCATTGCCAAGACTATCTTAGTGGACAAAGTCCCTTTCTGAACCGAGTTCACTCCTCGTTTCAGTCCTGTATCACTGAACCGAAATAACCTTCCGTTCCAGCCATGTCTATCTCATGAGATATAAAATCATTTTCCAATGCATTGGAGGGAGATATAGGTCCCACCCATCTTATAATGAATCCTTTCTTATGTGTGCCACATAATCATAAAACATACATCATCGCATAACACATATAACAAAAATGGGATTCTTGAAACATCATGACATCATAAATCAATTCATATATGATAAAGGAATTCATAAACATAATTCCATCACAACATAGTCAAACCAATGTAAAAATATGGATAGAAACAGAACCCTTTATTATCTTAGATGGAAAATAATTTTGATAAAACACTTGAATTGAATTCTTGAGGAAAATATCCTTTCTTCTTAAAAAACATTTTTCCTTTCATAACATGTCATACAACTTTAAAATAAAAGAATTTGATTAAAAATAAACTTGAAAACTTGTAAAGGAAGCTTCTTTGAAGTAATGTTTTAAAAATCCATTCATGCCGTATAAGTTAAAAAAACATTCTTCGTACTTTTTTCGGAAAAGTCAAAAAGCACCTCGTACGAAAAACGACAAATGATTCCTTTCATACATATTACTAAAAACTCACCGAAGGGTAAAAATGGATTTAAACAATTGTAGGTGGATGGAAATAATATTACATATTGATGAAACATGGATGTGGATGATAAAATACACCCCAGTAAATACTTACGAATAAACAATCTCGGATAAAAATTAGATTGTGATATTTCCCTTACCTTAGGTCCGATTTGCTTTGTTCGTGTCCGAAGCTCCTGTATAATGGTTTAAATAATGTTATTGACTTATTCCAGAATCATACATATTGATATGAGATCATATATGGTCATATTATTAGCTTCTTGTTAGTAATATTTCATTGTTACTTGTTACTCGGGTCTTTATAACTTTTTGTTCTTATGCGTGTTTTGTCGAATAAATTCTTATTCTTATCTTTAGGTTATAGATAATTAATTTCCAGAATGGTATTAGTGTAGTATATACCATATTCATTCATTCAATTCATTTATACAATCATTATGAAATGAAGATCATGTAGAACGAGTCGCATCACATCGTGGAGACGGTATTCCGTACGTACGCACGAGTGATGATATCGTTCCTATGATCGTGGAATTGTATTCGAGTATATATATATATTATTTCAGTATCAATATTACTTAATAATAATCATATATAGTAACTGATTACACCATTATACCCATCCTTGTAAGGTGATGGTGGAAAATAGATTACACCACGGCGTGGAGACGGTATTCCGTACGTACGCACGCGCGGTGATTTCATTTTTCCGTAGGATGGATAGAAGGTGAATTAGGGCTGTTTCATATTTATAATAACATATCAGTATGTAAGTAATACTGATTTTATTACTTTATCATGAAACAACTAAAGAAGAAGAAGTTGAAGAAGAAAGAAATTGAAAAGATCGGTAATGGATATTACCTCTTCTTTGGAACGCCTTTTTTGAATCCTCCACTTAAGGAACTAAGATTGGTCTTTGGAGAAGACCAGGACCGCTAGGATTATTCTAGGGAAGTGGAGAAGGGAAAATGGCAGGGGTTGGCCGAGCTTGAGTGCTCAAATTGGTGTGAGGAGGAGGGGGAGGAGGTGCCCTTTTATAAGGGAGGAGAGGAGCACCTTAGGAATATCTCAAAATATTATTTTATATTAAAGTCAAAATCGGTTTATAATGGTTCCAAAGGGTCTTATTTCGAAGCTAAAGTGGGGATGGGTCGAAATCCTATCAACCAATAGAATTTAGACAAGTTTAGGATATTATTTTAACCTTATCAATTAAATTTAACTCTAAGTTAATTATTTTAACTTTTACCGTGTCTTTTTGTTTTCCTTCACTATATGGTTATAACATGCCAAACGAACCCCAAATTGTTTATTATTAATATATATATCCTTATCTAAGTCATTTGGCCGAACCTTAGATTTTTAGGAATAAAATAACAATTAATAATATAATATTTGATTTAAAAACTATTTTGTGTCAATTTTGACACTATTTGATATATGATTTTTGTGAATGTCATAACAGAATTATATGTTCAAACCAAGTTGATTAAATCAATACTAATATATCATAGTAACCTAGAAAATTAGTGGAATTCATAAAAAGTCTCAAATTACATTTATTTTGGTATTTATATTATCAATTTTGTCAATATTTCATTAATAAGATAATTACTGCATCATCTTTGTGTCATAAATAAATTAAATTATTTGATGTCTAAAAATTACAAATAAAATACCATCATGTAGGAAATCTTATTAGATTTCTAATGAATATTTACAATCGAATTTATCTTATGTATATACCCATATTAAAAATGATTTACTTATTAAACATTCATTTTAACTATTTTAACCCTTCTTTAAATAAATTAATAATAAATGTCCTAATCTAATCCAAGTGGGCCTAAATGGTCATATTTTATTCCTAAGTTTGTTTTTGGTCGAATTACACTTGTCCAATAGATTTAGGACATGTGTTAGGGTAATATTAATATCATATTTACCCTTAGTTACCCTATTTACTATTAACCGCGGTAAAAAAAGTAAAAAGTTACTATTCACCAAAAAATTATTTTCATCTCATTGAACCACATTTTAGTCCTTGATATTAACCGTGTCTCTCGGATTTTTGAAATTCCATTCACAGAAGCGGTAAAATTAAGTTTTATGCAAAATTCAGTTTTTAACCTACCACTTAGTGGTTTCACTATTCATCAAAAATTGAAAGTTTTCAGAAAAATACCAAAATTTCACCCTAGGCTAATTTCGATATTCTGAGTCCAAAAATGAAGTCCATTTTGAAAAATAAAATTTATAAAATTTCAAAAAGTGGTTATTACTATTCATAACGGCTAGTTTTAATAGCATATTGTTGTTTAGTGAAACTCGGTATTGCGTACGACGCAAGCTATCGAGGAAGGTCGCGATTGCGTGTAAAGCAAGTCAAGCAGGTGTTGTGTAGAAAAAGATTCCTTTGATGATTTATATAACATAAAAGTCTCGGGTGTTACATTCTACCCCCCTTAAAAAGAATTTCGCCCTCGAAATTCGTCACTTTGCAACAAACAAATGAGGATACTTCTCCCTCATCATATCCTCAAGCTCCCATGTAGCTTCTTCAAGTTGGTGGTTTCCCCATAAAACTTTCACCAAGCGAGTGGTCTTGTTTCGTAGGACTTTTTCGCTACGATCCAGAATCTCTATCGGCTGTTCTTCATAAGAAAGATCTTGCTCCAGCGGTACAACTTCTGAGCTGAGTACATGTGAAGGATCTGGTATGTACTTTCTCAGGAGAGATACATGGAACACATCGTGAACTTGAGAGAGATTCAGTGGAAGCGCCAATCGGTAAGCTACCTTCCCAACACGATCCAGTATTTCAAAAGGACCGATATATCTAGGGCTCAACTTCCCCTTCTTTCCAAATCTCATAACCCTCTTCCAGGGAGATATTCGTAAGAACACTTTATCACCCACTTCAAACTCTAGGTCTTTTCTTCGGTTGTCGGCATAACTTTTCTGTCGACTCTGAGCTGCTCTTATGTGTTGTTGAATAGATCTGACCTTTTCTGCCATTTCATCAACGAGATCAGGTCCTAATAGCTTTCTTTCCCCAACTTCATCCCAGCAAGTTGGAGTCCTGCATTTCTTTCCATAGAGATCTTCATAAGGAGCCATCTGAATACTGGAGTGAAAGCTATTATTATAAGAAAATTCCACCAAAGGTAGGTGTTGATCCCAACCTCCTTTGAAATCCATAGAGCAAGCTCTCAACATATCTTCTAGGGTTTGAATTGTTCTCTCAGACTGACCGTCTGTCTGGGGATGATAAGCAGTGCTGAAACTCAACTCTGTATCTAGAGTATGCTGAAGACTTCGCCAAAACTTCGAGGTAAATCTCGGATCTCGATCAGATATAATAGAAAGTGGTACTCCATGCAATTTTACCACTTCCTTTACATATATCCTGGCAAGCTGATCTAGAGAGAAATCCTCTCTAATAGGAATGAAGTGTGCAGACTTTGTGAGACGATCAACTATGACCCAGATAGCATTATTGCCTTTGGATGTTTTAGGAAGTCCTGTGACAAAGTCCATAGTGATGTTTTCCCATTTCCATTCGGGTATGGGTAATGGTTGTAACATCCCCTTAGACTTCTGTCTCTCAGCTTTAACTTGTTGACAAACCAAGCATCGAGAGACATATTCAGCAACATCTCTTTTCATGCCATCCCACCAGAAGTACTCTTTCAGGTCCCGATACATCTTCGTGCTTCCAGGATGAATAGAGAATGAAGAACTATGACCCTCATCCAGCAGCTCTTTCTTTAATTCGGGGATGGGAGGAACACAAACCCGATTCCTGAACTTTATTATCCCATCACAATCAAGGTTGAATTCAGGAACATTTCTCACCTTCTTTTGTAACTCGACATCTTCTTTCTGTGCCTCTTTAATCTTCATATGTATAGATGGTTGAACATTCATTTGAGAAAGATAAGATTTTTCCCCTTCCATTATAATTCCAAGATCCATCCTTTGTAAATCCATAAATATTGGATCTTTTGTGATCCTCATCATGGATAAACTAGCATGGTCTTGTCGACTTAATGCATCTGCCACCTTGTTTGCTTTCCCAGGGTGGTAATGGATCGAGCAGTCATAATCCTTAATCAGCTCCAACCATCTTCTTTGGCGCATATTCAGCTCCTTTTGTGTGAAAATATACTTTAAACTTTTATGATCAGTATAAATATCACACCTTTCACCATAAAGGTAATGCCTCCAAATCTTTAATGCAATGATTACCGCAGCCAACTCCAAATCATGTGTTGGGTAATTTTGCTCATGGATTTTCAACTGTCGTGAGGCATAAGCTATCACCATATCATTTTGCATAAGAACACACCCCAATCCCTTCTTGGATGCATCACTATAGATTACAAACCTTTCTCCACTACAAGGCAGTGTGAGCACAGGTGCACTGGATAACCTTCTTTTCAACTCCTTGAAATTCTCTTCACATTCCTCTGTCCAGACAAACTTAACTCCTTTCCGAGTCAACTTGGTGAGTGGATTAGATAATCGTGAAAAATCTTTTACAAAACGTCGATAATATCCAGCCAAACCAAGAAAACTTCGGATCTCAGTTACTGTTGTTGGTCTTGACCATCTTTCGATAACCTCTGTTTTTGCTGGATCCACAGATATCCCCTCTTTTGAGATTATATGACCCAAAAATGCAACTTTTTGAAGGCAAAATTCACACTTGGTAAATTTGGCATAAAGCTTCTCTTTTCTCAGGGTCTTCAATATAATTCTCAAGTGATCTTCATGCTCTTCCTTGCTCTTTGAATAGACAAGAATATCGTCTATAAAGACTACCTCAAATTGATCAAGATAGTCTCTAAAGACTCTATTCATTAGATCCATGAAGATAGCAGGGGCATTAGTAAGACCAAATGGCATCACTATAAATTCATAGTGTCCATACCTTGTACGGAAAGCCGTCTTTGGTATATCCTCCCTTTTGACCCTTAATTGATGATACCATGAACGAAGATCAATCTTGGAAAAGTATTGAGCTCCGCGTAGTTGGTCAAATAAGTCATCAATGCGTGGGATATGATATTTGTTCTTGATAGTGATCTTGTTAAGTTCTCGATAATCAATGCAGAGTCTCATTGATCCATCTTTCTTCTTAACAAATAGAACAGGTGCTCCCCAAGGTGACGCACTAGGGCGTATGAATCCCTTATCAAGATTCTCTTGGAGTTGCTTCTTCAATTCCTGCAACTCAATTGGGGCCATTCTATAAGGTGTCTTTGAAATAGGCAAAGCACCCGGTACGAGTTCTATTGAAAACTCAACTTCACAATTTGGTGGAAGACCCAGTAATTCCTCCGGAAAGACATCATCAAACTCCCGTACAATGGGCATATTCTTAATCGTGAGTTTCTCACCAACTATTTGAGATAAATAACCTTCATTTAGTGGAATCAATACCCATAAGATGGAAGAAATTTCCACTAGAAGGTTATGTTCATCCTTGCATTGATAGACGATTGTAGGTTGATCTGGAATATGAAATGTGACTTCCCTTCTTTGGCAATTGATATGAGCTCCATGTAGAGAAAGCCAATCCATGCCAAGAATCACATCAAATTCCACTAAAGGAAGGATCACAAGATTTTCAGGAAGCACTTTCCCACAAACTTCGATCAGAGAAGAATTATAAACTTCTGATGCGATTGATGTGCCATTAGGTGTTGTCACAGCTAACTCAACATCTAATTGTTGAGGTAATACGGTGATACCCTTAGAAAATTTTTCATAAATAAAAGAGTGGGTGGATCCAGAATCAAATAAAACATTTGCTACTTTAGAGTGGATGGTAAGTGTACCTTTCACCACATCGTTATCGTACTCCACATCGCTGATAGAAATTGCATGTGACTTTCCTTTGTCTTTAGCCTTAAGAGTTTGTTGACGTCGACCATCATCATCAACCCTTGGATTTGGGCATTGATTGGTATAATGCCCCATCTCCTTGCACTTGAAACATTGAAGTGTAGCAGGTTCATTCTGAGTATCCCTTCCTTTGTTTGCATCATTAGACATCTTCTTCCCATTATCACGGCATTCAAATGCCCGATGACCTTCCTTTCCACATTTAAAACATTTACTTGTCCCTTTAAGACAACTCCCTCCATGTTTCTTTCCACACTTTGAGCATAAGGGAAAGTTCATCTTCTTTTCCGTGTGCTCTTTAGATTTTTCTTTGAATTCCATCTTCCTCTTCTTATCAAACCCATGTGACTGATGGGTTACTCCAATCTCCATCTCGACTTTGAGAGCACATCGAACGATTTCCTCGTAGCTATTGAAGTCCCTTATGGCTAACGCCCTTTGAAGACTTGGTTTTAAGCCACTAAAGAATCGATCGATCTTACTCTCAGGTTGGATAATAATACCAGAAGCGTACCTTGCAAGTCTTGTAAAATTTTCTTCATAGGTACTAACAGATTCATCATCCCTTTGCTTCAGTTCAAGGAACTCTTTCTCCATCTTTGTTCGGAGAATACGAGGGAAGTACTTATTGAAAAATAAGTTCTTGAACTCGTCCCATTCCATAGACTCAATTTCATCCCTTTGCCTTGTATTCTTAACAAGATTCCACCATTGATCAGCATCTCCTTCCAAACTATACACTGCTAGGATGACTTTATCATGCACAGAACATTGAAGAACTGAAAATATTTTTTCAGTAGTACTAATCCATTGTTCAGCAACTAATGGATCAGTAGACCCGCTGAAAGATGGTGGACGCTGCCTCATGAAGGATTCAACAGAATGTTGCTCCCTCCTTTGTTCGTTTGGAAATCCTGCATGATTCATAGCTTGAGAAAGTTGTGTGAGCATGGCTACAAGATTTTTCATTCCAGCTCCCATATCGTTTGGTTGCTCAGGGGGACAATCATTGCATTGCCCATCGCATTCCGCATTAACACGGTTCCTTCGGGTTCCAGCCATTGACTAAAACCAAGAAGAATAGTGTGAGCAACACTAATTATAATAGGAAACCACATAATTCAAGAATAAAATTTTCATGCTTATGGTCTTATCCTAGGTTATTCAAGGCCATTTCTAAAACACTAAGATTGTGTACTATGCTTAGACTTATCCTTAGGGTTCTTACTAAGGCTTTCACATCCTAGTTTCCAAAGGTTGACTATACCTTTCCTCTGATACCAACTATAACGACCCATACTTTACATACATTGTTAATACTTCGAAATTGAAGCACACTTATTACAACATATGACAAAACCACAAAGGACCGTATAGGTATAGTGTCTTTAGAAACTGGGAAACATAAACAACTGGTTCATAAATCTTCTACAGTGTCTCCCATTTATTTCATCATATCTAGGGTCCCATTTAGCATATTCTACTTAATATCCATCTTCCTGACCTGGGGAAAAGAAAACATAAAAGGGTGAGCTCAAATGCTCAGCAAGGGCAAATAAAGGAAATAAAAATCATATCATATCTTTTTGAAAATTAAAACCTGCAAAAGAGATCATAATATCTTAACATGGAATAAATCATAGAAGTGAAAATGAGATCCCCATAATCATAACATAAAACTTGAATCTTTGTGGCATGCACACATAATCATGGAAAATCATTTCTTGTTAGTCATGACTCATTGCCAAGACTATCTTAGTGGACAAAGTCCCTTTCTGAACCGAGTTCACTCCTCATTTCAGTCCTGTATCACTGAACCGAAATAACCTTCCGTTCCAGCCATGTCTATCTCATGAGATATAAAATCATTACCCAATGCATTGGAGGAAGATATAGGTCCCACCCATCTTATAATGAATCCTTTCTTATGTGTGCCACATAATCATAAAACATACATCATCGCATAACGCATATAACAAAAATCGGATTCTTGAAACATCATGACATCATAAATCAATTCATATATGATAAAGGAATTCATAAACATAATTCCATCACAACATAGTCAAACCAATGTAAAAATATGGATAGAAACAGAACCCTTTATTATCTTAGATGGAAAATAATTTTGATAAAACACTTGAATTGAATTCTTGAGGAAAATATCCTTTCTTCTTCAAAAACATTTTTCCTTTCATAGCATGTCATAAAACTTTAAAATAAAATAAGTTGATTAAAAATAAACTTGAAAACTTGTAAAGGAAGCTTCTTTGAAGTAATGTTTTAAAAATCCATTCATGCCGTATAAGTTAAAAAAACATTCTTCGTACTTTTGTCGGAAAAGTCAAAAAGTACCTCGTACGAAAAACGACAAAAGATTCCTTTCATACATATTACTAAAAACTCACCGAAGGGTAAAAATGGATTTAAACAATTGTAGGTGGATGGAAATAATATTACATATTGATGAAACATGGATGTGGATGATAAAATACACCCCAGTAAATACTTACGAATAAACAATCTCGGATAAAAATGAGATTGTGATATTTCCCTTACCTTAGGTCCGATTTGCTTTGTTCGTGTCCGAAGCTCCTGTATAATGGTTTAAATAATGTTATTGACTTATTCCAGAATCATACATATTGATATGATATCATATATGGTCATATTATTAGCTTTTTGTTAGTAATATTTCATTGTTACTTGTTACTCGGGTCTTTATAACTTTTTGTTCTTATGCGTGTTTTGTCGAATAAATTCTTATTCTTATCTATAGGTTATAGATAATACATTTCCAGAATGGTATTAGTGTAGTATATACCATATTCATTCATTCAATTCATTTATACAATCATTATGAAATGAAGATCATGTAGAACGAGTCGCATCACATCGTGGAGACGGTATTCCGTACGTACGCACGAGTGATGATATCGTTCCTATGATCGTGGAATTATATTGGAGTATATATATATATTCTTTCAGTATCAATATTACTTAATAATAATCATATATAGTTACTGATTACACCATTATACCCATCCTTGTAAGGTGATGGTGGAAAATAGATTACACCACGGCGTGGAGACGGTATTCCGTACATACGCACACGCGGTGATTTCATTTTTCCGTAGGATGGATAGAAGGTGAATTAGGGTTGTTTCATATTTATAATAACATATCAGTATGTAAGTAATACTGATGTTATTACTTTATCATGAAACAACTAAAGAAGAAGAAGTTGAAGAAGAAAGAAATTGAAAAGATCGGTAATGGATATTACCTCTTCTTTGGAACGCCTTTTTTGAATCCTCCACTTAAGGAACTAAGATTGGTCTTTGGAGAAGACCAGGACCTCTAGGATTATTCTAGGGAAGTGGAGAAGGGAAAATGGCAGGGGTTTTCCGAGCTTGAGTGCTCAAATTGGTGTGAGGAGGAGGGGGAGGAGGTGCTCTTTTATAAGGGAGGAGAGGGGCACCTTAGGAATATCTCAAAATATTATTTTATATTAAAGTCAAAATCGGATTATAATGGTTCCAAAGGGTCTTATTTCGAATCTAAAGTGGGTATGGGTCGAAATCATATCAACCAATAGAATTTAGACAAGTTTAGGATATTATTTTAACCTTATCAATTAAATTTAACTCTAAGTTAATTATTTTAACGTTTACCGTGTCTTTTTGTTTTCCTTCACTATATGGTTATAACATGCCAAACGAACCCCAAATTGTTTATTATTAATATATATATCCTTATCTAAGTCATTTGGCCGAACCTTAGATTTTTAGGAATAAAATAACAATTAATAATATAATATTTGATTTAAAAACTATTTTGTGTCAATTTTGACACTATTTGATATATGATTTTTGTGAAAGTCATAACAGAATTATATGTTCCAACCAAGTTGATTAAATCAATACTAATATATCATAGTAACCTAGAAAATTAGTGGAATTCATAAAAAGTCTCAAATTACGTTTATTTTGGTATTTATATTATCAATTTTGTCAATATTTCATTAATAAGATAATTACTGCATCATCTTTGTGTCATAAATAAATTAAATTATTTGATGTCTAAAAATTACAAATAAAATACCATCATGTAGGAAATCTTTTTAGCTTTCTAATGAATATTTAAAATCGAATGTATCTTATGTATAACCCCATATTAAAAATGATTTACTTATTAAACTTTGATTTTAACTATTTTAACCCTTCTTTAAATAAATTAATAATAAATGTCCTAATCTAATCCAAGTGGGCCTAAATGGTCATATTTTATTACTAAGTTTGTTTTTGGTCGAATTACACTTGTCCAATAGATTTAGGACATGTGTTAGGGTAATATTAATATCATATTTACCCTTAGTTACCCTATTTACTATTAACCGCGGTAAAAAAAGTAAAAAGTTACTATTCACCAAAAAATTATTTGCATCTCATTGAACCACATTTTAGTCCTTGATATTAACCGTGTCTCTCGGATTTTTGAAATTCCATTCACAGAAGCGGTAAAATTAAGTTTTATGCAAAATTCAGTTTTTAACCTACCACTTAGTGGTTTCACTATTCATCAAAAATTGAAAGTTTTCAGAAAAATACCAAAATTTCACCCTAGGCTAATTTCGATATTCTGAGTCCAAAAATGAAGTCCATTTTGAAAAATAAAATTTATAAAATTTCAAAAAGTGGTTATTACTATTCATAACGGCTAGTTTTAATAGCATATTGTTGTTTAGTGAAACTCGGTATTGCGTACGACGCAAGCTATCGAGGAAGGTCGCGATTGCGTGTAAAGCAAGTCAAGCAGGTGTTGTGTAGAAAAAGATTCTTTTGATGATTTATATAACATAAAAGTCTCGGGTGTTACAAGTACTCTCATATCTGATGAATTTGATGGTACCTCAGATCATCACAAATTTATGGCTTTGTGATTGTTGGATTTTTCATAGCCATGTTCTCTACCACTCTCCATCAGAACATGACATTTAGATTTCTTTTCCATATCCATATTTTCACCTATGTTATCCTATGTGGAAACCCAGGGATAATTTAATTTGGGTAACTATTACATTTCATGCATTATTTTTTAAAATTAAGATTTAGTATTCCGTTTTAGGATGTGGGTTTCTATTAAAGAAAATTTAAAGTAGTAAACGATTTATAACCCCGACGAATTTCGAGGGTGAAATTCATTTTAAGGGGGTGGAATGTAACAACCCGAGATTTTATGAGAATTATTATTTTTAATTTCATTGATGTCTTGTGTTGTAAGATACACCAAAATTATCTTGTTCTATATGCAACACCATATTATCTTGTAGTATACAAAACATTAATCTTGGATCGTGTTACACCCAATTTCATGTTCGTTTGATTGATGTTATTTTACACAACATTGAGTATATATATATATATATTTAATGTATAAATGAAATATGGTTGGATTCTATTATACGCAACAACAAATGAATCTTTCACTACATGAAACCCTAACTTGGCTTTCATTACACTCATTTGCAACCTTCCACGAAAACGTGTGTTGTACGCAATACCATGATTCACTAAATGAGATAATATTATAATATTATTATGAAATAACTGTTAGGAATAGTAATAACCACTTTTTGAAATATTATAAATTTTATCTTTCAAAATGGACTTCATTTTTGGATTCGGAATATCGAAATTTTCGGAGGGTGAATTTTTTGTATTTTTCTGAGAACATTCAATTTTTGATGAATAGTGAAAACACTAGGTTACTATTTAAAAACTGACTTTTTATTTAAGTAAATATTTATTTTATTTAAAACTATTTTAGGTCAAAATTGATATATAATACCGATATAAGTTCAATGAAATTCATTTGAGTCATTTTATAATAATCTCAGATATATTAAAATTTTATTAAACTTTTCACCGTCTTTTACCCACCTCCTAGGAGAATTTGAAAATTTACATAAAACATAATTTCACCAGTTTTATGAGTGGAATTTCAAAAATCTGAGAGAAACGGTTAATATCATGGAGTAAAATGTGGTTCAATAAGATAAAAATAATTTTTTGTGAATAGTAACTTTTAACTTTTATTTACAATGGTTAAAAGTAAATAGGGTAATTAAGGGTAAAATGATATTATTATTACCCTAACAGATGTCCTAATTCTATTGGATATGTGTAATTCGTCCAAAAACAACCTTAGGAATAAAATATTACCCTTTATGTCCACTTGGATTAGATTAGGACACTTATTAATATTTTATTCAAAGAAGAGTTAAAATAGTTAAAATCAATGTTTAATAAATAATACATTTTTAATATTGGGTTATACATAAGATAAATTCGACTATAAATATTCATTAGAAATATAAAATAATTTCCTACATAATGGTATTTTATTTATAATTTTTAGAAATTAAATAAATTAATTTATTTATAACACAATGATGATGCAGTAATTACCTTATTAATGAATTATTAGCATAATTAATGATTTAAATACCCAAATAAATGCAATTTTAGACATTTTATGAATTCCACTAATTTTATAGGTTAATATGACATGTTAGTATTCATTTAATTAACCTTTTTAGAAATAATAATGTTGTTATGATTTTCTCAAAAATTAAATACCAAATTGTGTTAAAATTGAGATAAAATAGTTTTTAAAACAAATATTATATTATTATATGTTATTTTATTCCTAAAAATCTAAAGTTTTGTCAAATTACTTAGATAAGGATATATATATTATTAATTAACCACTTAGGGTTCTTTTGTCTGGTTATAGTATGTTTATTAACCATATAGTGTCATAAAACAAGAAGACACGGTAAAAGGTAAATTATTTAACTTAGAGTTAAATCTAAAGGATAAAGTTAAAATAGTAACCTAAACGTGTCTAAAACCTATTGGCTGAGAGGATTTCTACCCATACCCACCTAATCTTAGAAATAAATAAATTTGGAGCTATTTAAAACTGAATATGACTTTATTATAAAATAATATTTTAAGTTTTCCTAAGGTGCCCCTCTCATCCCTTATAAAAAGGGCACCCCTTCCCTCTTCTCTTAAGACCCTTTTGAGCCTTGAAACAAAGCCAAAACATGACCATTTCTATTCTCCACATATCTAGAAACATTCTGGAGGTTCCGGTCTTCTCAAAAGACAAAATCTACTTCCTTAAGAAGAATCTTAAAGGAGGTGCGTCGAAGAAGAGGTAATCTCTTCTTCCGATTCTCTAAAGTTTCTTTCTTCCTCTACTTCTTCTTCTTTAGTAGTCTCGTTATAAAGTAAAAACATCAGTATTACTTATATAGTGATATGTTTTTATAAATATTAAACAAACCAATTTCACTTTATATCCATCCTACGGAAAACGAAATCCCCGTGCGTGCGTACGTACAGAATACCGCCTCCACACAGTGGTGTAATCTGTTTTCGACCACCACCTTACTTGGATGGGTATAATGGTGTAAATAAATAACTATATATGATTATTTTAAAGTGATTTTAATTCTGAATATTATACATACACTTCAATACAATTCCATGATCATGAGAATATATATTATATACAATGAGATTCATTCTCCCTGTTAACCATTCATGAAACATTATAAAGTATATATAATGAATAATAATGAAATATATGACATAATAATGATACTAGATATATATATATATATATATATATATTTCATCTACTTAATTCCATTCAATTCAATAAGGAAAAAAAATAGCATTCATGCGTACGTATGACCTACCGTCTCCATGAACGGTTTGTTTCATTCCATTTATCGATCTATCATATATATATGTATATGCTGAATATATATTATATATAAATCATGTTTTAAATTGTGTAATTAATTAAATCAGGATATAAGTAATAATATCAAGAACACCAATTCCAGACATGTACGATAAATAAAACTATTGTACCTGAAACGCTGCTTTAACATGGAACTTACAAAAGAACGGGCAATATAAAGTCATAAGTGAACCATATATGATATCATAAAAATGAATAAGATTCTTTAATAAGTCCATGAAATTATTTAAATCATTATATAGGAGGTTCTGATACGTACGAAGCATATCAGACCTAAGGTAAGGGATAATTTTTCCAATCTCATTCTTATCTGAGATTGTTTATTCATAAGTACTTACTAGGGTAATGATTATTATCTACTTCCATATATTCTCAAAATGATTTCATAAAATGTATACTTTTCTTAAATGTATGTATAAAGTCATTCTTACCATTTTTATTAATTTTACCACATCGTATTGAAGGAATCTTTCTTTTTTTTACCATACAAGGTACTTTTTGACTTTTCCGACAAAAGTATGAGAAGAATGTTATTTTTAACTTATACGGCGTGAATGGATTTTTATGGTTTCATAACGCCTCATTTTTTTGAAGCATACTCTACAAGATTTTATGACAATTTTTGATAAAATACATTTTTTTTAAAATTTCATGGAATTTTGTAAAAAGAAAATGGTTTTGAAGAAGAAAGGATATTTTCCTCTAGAATTCATTTCAAGTGTTTTAGCAAAAAAAATTTCCTTTCAAGATGACATTATTTCATATGTGTATGCTTCAAGTATAATGTATCTATGATTTACATGGTTTCACTTTTTGTATGATGAAATATCTGTTTCTTTTATATAGATTATGTGATGATGGAATGATGTTTATGAAACCCATTGTATTCTTTGGGTTATGATGAATGTTTTTAGTTTATTTAGTGGAACAAGTAAGAATGATTTCATTATGAGATGGGTGGGACCTATATCTCCCTCTAATACATTGGGTAAACATTTATAACTCATGAGATAGACATGTCAGGAATGGTAAGTTAATCATGTTCAGTAATACAGGACTGGAATGAGGAGTGAACTTGATTCAGAAAGGGACTTTGTCCACTAAGATGGTCTTGGAAGCAATTCCTATTAAACTATTAAAATCATTTCATGTGCTTAATGGTTTGCACAAGCACATGTTTTATTACCATGATATTTTATCATGGATTATGTTCCTTTATGATATATGTCTTACGTACTTCCAAGATTTATGTCATTGCTCATGATTTTGATGTTTAGATTTTATGTTCAAGTTTTTTCATTCAAATGCTTATGGATTGTTTTGTGTTCTCTATGACTACCCTTACTAAGCATTTGAGCTCACCCTTTTTATGTTTTCTTTTCCCCAGGATATAAATAATGGTTTTAGGTAAGAAAAAAAAACGGTAATATCTTTATGGGAGATTTTGAAGATCTTTCACCATGATTAGAAGATTATATTTCGAGTTTCCAAAGACACTAAACTATTACGGTCCCTTGGTGTCTGTTTTTGTTATGCATTATATATTCTGGAAAATTAATGTAATTTCCATGTATGTCAATATTGGGTCTCTACGCATCAGTACCATTAATAATATATACACAAATTATAAAGGCATCACTACTTAAAAATATTTTTCACTAAATCATATATAAATAAAAAGTGTGGTATTTCCATAAGTTTTTATCAAAATATCCATTATATTGATAAAATCTCAACATGTAAATCCTCAGTAGAGTTTTCAATGATTTTTATCTTCTGACCAACTGTAATCTTATAAACCCAATATTGTTTATATATCTCTTAATTTAAACATACAAGGATACATATAAACTTCCAAATGAAAATTGACCCTATATTCCATATATATGATATTTTTTATATAAGAAAATATTAATTGGAAGCACTGATTTATCCTTATATTAAATGAATATGAAATATTATTTCATTGTCCTAGAATCCATGTAGATTGATATAATCACATGAAACTTCAATAATGGATAAAAAATATTATTTCAATAACAGTCATTCATACAAAATCCAAAATTAAATTCCAAACTAAGGAGGCATGGATAAGTGTTCCCTAAATATCCTGATTAACATCATCTATTATGGTTTTATAGTATTTACCTTTATCCTATATATTCAAATGTTTTTTATATTATCTTCCACATTAGACCGTAGATCGGGGATTGACGTATATGTGAGCTTCATCATAAGTCAATCTATGACTTTGATATTATATGCCTAGGCTATTTTAGATTCCCAAGACCACTCAAGTGGTTGATTTACTTTGTACATTCATTAATTATTTTATTAATTTTATAAGAGGATAATTTATATGAAATTATAAAAAATAAATTGTATAATAAAGAGATGATTTTTTCCTATTAATGATTAGTTCTGAGTTAGACAACAAATTATGAACATGGTTAGAAGAAATTTTTTATATTCATCAATAAAAAAACCATCCTTGAATGGGATGAACATTTGCAATGATTTTGAAATTAGTTCAACAAGATATAGGGAAATATTCAAAGGGTATGCTAGTGGTAAATATAACTCTTAATATTTATTAATGTTATTAACGAATAAAAAAGTGTATTATGTTATTTTCATGGTCATAAGATATGTGTTTATTTGGGCCGACATGTCGATGAATATCTTTACCAAGAATTAATAAATTAATTTAATGTATCATGAGGTAATACTTAATATAACATTACCCTACCTACATCACAACAATGATTTTAATAAGTAGGATCAATGATTATTCTTTTAGGAAAAAATTGGAAAAATATATATCATGGATCAATTCATAAATGCACATTTTATAAATTAGATTCTTGATGTATGGTGTATAATTGTTGATATATATATATTAAATAATGTTCAATTATATTTAATAAAATTATTTATTGTAGTGGAGAAATCCCAAAACCATATGAAAACTATAATGAAAAATGGATATCATATAAGTCATTGTATAATGGAAATTCATATATACAGAAGAATATTTGTTTCATATGTAATAAGTTTGTTGAGAAAAAAAAACATGTTTTAGGAAAGAACACATTGTGAATATAAGGTATTTTTCCAAAATGTTTCTTAGGATATTACATAAATCCCAATGATATAAAATCAATCATCAAGTGACAAACTAAATTTCAATAAAAGGGTGAATATCTCTATAAGATATTGTTGGAGGAACATTGACATGGGTTTAGTCAATGCCAAATATGAAGAAGTAGTTTTCATAAGAACAAGTTCCACATGAGTTTGTAGAAGAGAATTGTTCCAGTTACACATACTATAGTGGAAGGTTGAAACCAAAGTGATGGTTTTATATTCACTGATGTTGGTGATAAATTAATCATTGTGAATAACAATACCTACATGTAATATGTATTTTGAAATAAACAATGATTTAATAGGTCAATTAAAATTTAATAATGTATTTAATGTATCAAATATTAAATTGGACTATTATTTAGAATATTATGGTGGGAATTCTAGTGATATCATACATGGGTTGTGCATGCGTGGAACCAATAAGGCTTAATTTGTTATACAAAGTAATAATGCCTAAATAAATTAATATTTACAATTCATAACTGATTTCAATGATCATTTAATTGGCCATTGGATGTCATGACAAAAAATTTTGGAAGGTTTCTATACAATATAACTAGAATAGGATGTTGACATCACAAAATACAAATAATTATGCAAGTTATTCAAATTCAGTTTTGTATTAAAGTAAACAATAAGATCACATAATCTTTTTTGGAATTAAACTTTGACATGTGTCTACCAGAGGTTACTAAAAGCTTCCTTTTTCTATTTATAATATTTTTGGAAGCATAGGAAAAACATTTATTTGTATCAGAATATGTTAAGACATGGGTGAGTGTAATTCTCATATGATTTAATTAAAGTAACAACCTATGTTATAGGAAATAGGATCTACAAAGGTAGATATAACAACACCATAGAACTAGTCCATCATACATATACCACATGGTATTTAAAAATAAAAGTAAGATCAATTAGAGAGATAATTATTACCCATGTCATATTAAATAAATCCTTCAAAGAAGACATGCGTGGGAAAAATGGAGACTAATTTGTTGTGATGATTTTTATAAACATTAGTGGTGGATCAATCACATATTCCATGATTTCTAAAACAAATGATATATACCACATATACATAATGATAGGCCAATATCTATCATATCCAGGAGAACTATAAGTATAGAATTCATAACTATCTGATTTTACATAATTAAGTAAAAACGATTTGAACCAAGTATGTATATGGGAAGGAATATTAGTGTTGATGAGACATAATCTATTCATCCTTTGGATTAATTTAATCTATTATCACATTTAGGATATGGTGTTGAGAGAGATAGTATCTTAAAATCTACTAGATTCCATACCTACAAAAATCGATTATGTTGTAGCTTCTACGGATTATATGAAGAAGTCATTAAATGAAATTATTTGTTCCAGTTCTTGGAATCACACATACCAATGTATTTCTTTATCATATTGATAATTATATTATTTAACTATCCAAGATGTCATGTTTTTACATTGGAAAAAAGGGATATACTCAAGGATAATATCTTTTGAGAAGATTTACTCTCGGAGACAAGGTTACAAATAGAAGAGTAACTATATGGTTTAAATGTTGAAAAACCAGCAAATAATATCATATCTCCAAAGAAAAATGTTCTGAATCTTGTGAGATTTAAAAATATTTGTTATCAAGTTGGATCTATGAAAGTGGTAGTGTTGTAATAGTTGGTTCCATATACCTATCTTGAACAACACTTTTGATTAACCTATTGTGAATACATTTTGATAAACATGATGAACAATTACCATTATAGTATAGATATTTCTGCATTATATATTTAATAGTAATTACCATAGATTAATTAAAATATTGAATATTTAAAGAAGATCCTAGATTACACTGAGAACCTGAATACAGTATGGCCTTAAACTCAAACAAAGGTCTTATGGTCTGAATACATCATTCAGACTAGAAATAGTTGATGACTAAAAATATGGTTTTGGGGTCTCATAAACCTTGTGACATATTCTAATGACGTTTTCAAATGGTGATCTCTATTAGTGAGATCATGGGGACGTACCTGCCAATATGAATACCACATGTTTTGGGTGTCCTTGGGATTCCTATATTCCAACATGTGTATTGGTCTCCTATTTGATATCATTATCAATGTGTTCCATTTGGTCACATATATTGATGAATAGATAGAACCATGATAATGAAATTTTTGTGTGGTATCTTGTGTTGAGGGAATCATTGTGGGTATGAAATAGGTTTAATAGTCAGCAAATGATTTCTTGATTCTGGGATATTGATGTAATATATCTTGGGCCTTGTTAATTAGGATGTCAGTGCCTTTTTATTTCCTTGTACATTGTATTATAGGATAAATCCATCTATTTAGATCAAAAAAAATAATGAAAATTAGGATGCCACAATAGTGCAACATTATTTATGATAAAATTAAATAAAAACTGATTATATTACACAGTACTTGTCCATAGGTTGGTTTTCCTTGGTATGACTACCCAAATCTATCTAGGGGCCTTTAAGGGTTTCTAGAATCATCTCTTGGTCTATGATTACTATTCACTTCTTTCGAGATAATGTCCTAGATGGTCACACACAATAATAAATTAAAGAATATATCATATTCTAGTGAATAGGTATATAGGACATGGTGGGTCCACCATGAGGTCCAAGTGTCGTCCAGGTAATCATCCACCAAAAGAATTAAAAATTCATATTATTCAAGTAAATATTATTTGGGTGGATGTTATATATTAAAAATATTTACACTTTATGTAAATATGAAGAATAATATTAATTGAATAAATATTATTACAATATTTCATGCTCATTTAATGTTATAATGAAATTAAAATTCGAGTTAAAGGCTTGGGTTTATCAGATAATGTATTTAAAATATCATATAGTTGTGTGATAAATTATAAATTATATTTCTGATTCAATTATGTTTCATGTTTTTATTTTTTTATTCATAATATAGTGGATGTAAAATATATGGGGGCCATGGAACCTATTCCAGGTATTTTGAGATTCCATTATAAATATAAGGATAGAGGTTCATTCTAAGCACTATTTTGGCATTTGAAATGAGAGCCTATCTCTTCTCCCAATATCTAGAGAGGGAGTGTCACTATTTCGGAAATCAATCGAAGACACCTTCGTAGAATCAACGGTAAAAAATTAGGGTGATCATCATGTTGCTCAAACATTTTTTCATATCTTTATAATGGCACCCAAATTTCAATAAACAAAAAATTTTCAAATTCTTGGATAATATGTGGATGAAATATAGGGGTTTAAATTCAAATAAGTTTAGCAATGATCACCAGTAATAAGATACAATCATTGCTGATTTTGTTACAGATAGAGGGTGTGTTTTCTTTATTATTGTACTTGGATTATCTTACCAGATATCCTCTTAACATATCAGGGAACGAATCACCAGAGAGTTAAAAATCCTTCCATCTTGAGGAGGATGTTTTTTAAAATTCCTAGACCACTCTCTTCTAATTAGAGCCCAGTACCTTGAAAATGGGGATTTATATACATTTTAAAAATAATATTGGTGCATAATTAACATTTGTATCAATGAAGGGAACCTGAGAGAATGATCAGTTACCCCTTTGGTAACTTTTGTACTGTAAACCCAAAGAAAAATATATTCCTAAATGGATAGGTGAATCGACATGAAATTACGGATAAAAAATAATGGTCAGTATATGCACCACGTAAAAGAAACTTGCGGTGAATATGGAATGTGTCTAAAAATTGTTAAATAGGGACAGAAACCCCTTACCATAAGTCATGAATTACATAATACACATTTGAACCTCATATATAATTAATATTTTTTACTATAAATATATTACAAGACCACAATTATATATATCACTCTATATATTATTTACTTGTGACATTTTATTACCGTTTTATTTAAAATTCTATATTAAGTGTCGTGTTTAGGCAAGAAAGGCTTTGTTTTTCATGTGTGTATTAAATTATTATTTGTGGTCATCTTAAATTGAACATGGTTACATCATATAAGTAATTTTTTATATGATATAAATATCATATATTTTCAATATATATATATATATATTTATTGTGATACAAAAAATTTAGTGATAGAAATTGAAATACACCATTCCTGGGAATTGTAAGCGGTACATATATATGAATAATTTTTATAATTTTTTCAAAAGTAAATAAATAGAGAAGGGTAAATAAAATATTAATATGATGGCCAAGACCTATTCAGTCAATTCCTTTGTGAAAATGTTGTGTTTGATGTTTTCAAGGAGGTAATTGTTACATATTTGAAGAGTTAACAAAAAATCCAGTTTTTTAGTGGTTACTCAGCCAACGGTGGGTCATCCAACAGTAGCTCAAATTGATGACTCATCTAATGGTGATTTATTATTGGCGAGTCATTATGGTAGGTTGCAGTGGTGATTTTAAGTCGTGAGATAATGTGGAAAGATAGAAATATGAGTCGCAACATTGAGTCTCGCCGGTAGGTCGTTGACGGTAAGTCACCACAGTGAGTCTCGATGTTGAGTCGCAGTGGCGAGTCACACCAGTAGGTCATGATAGTGATTCTTAATGGTGAGTAATAGAAATGAGTCATACCACATGTCTCTAATAGTGCGTCGTGGTAGTGATTTATAAAGACAATACACACTGATAGCTCGCAATGGTGACTCGCCCATAGTGAGTCATCCAAAAGTGACCCGTCTAATGGTGAGTCTTCCAATGGTGGCTCATCTGTCATTCAGTCATCTGATAGTGACTAAGCCAATGGTGAGTTATAAAACATTGTTTTGTATAATGGTGACTCTTTCAATGGTTTGTAATATAATGGTGTCACATCCATTGGTGACTCATCCAACAGTGACTCATCCACTGTTAGCTCATTCCAATGGTGTGTCATGAACAATGTTTCCAGTTTCATATAGTTTAACCAGTTAGACATTATGATTGAGATAAATATACTTTAAATACTTTTTAATTTATTTAAGGAATATTGAAATCCTATAAATCCTATCTAATTTTTTTTAAGATTTCATGATCCTTTAGTCTCAGAAAATGTGTATTCTTGACTAGATCCATTTTAATAGAAAATATAAACCGTATATAAAACACAAATCGTTTAGATTTTCAAAATTTTGATATACCCTCTTATATTGTTCTTCCTTCTTTTTTTCCATTGTACGGGATGCCTAGAGTTTTTTCTCCCACAGGATTTCAGCGTTGTGATGTACTCTTGGATCGTATTCCCCTATGACAGTTTTGGTGCAACCAAGAAGTGTCGATCCATTTTTGATATAAGGTATGTTCTACCTCCATCATTCTACGTTCCATGATATTTTTCATATTATTTATCGTAGTCATGTTATTTCATGTTATCACCATGTTTATAATGGATATTTAACAGCTTATGGTTGGCATGGTGGTGTCACGACATCCTTTGTGGATGTAGTCACTGCGTGGGAGGTGATCGTGATATGTTTTGTTGTCCATTCTCATTCAACGAATGTAAGAATCATTTTGAGATATGGGATTCGCTACATTATAAATATTTTTGTGAAATCCTATATTTATGATGAATTAACCGTTAGATTACAATGAAATTGACCTAATTTAGTAGTTGATCCAGATTAAAGAATTGATATTGATAACACAACAATGTTTTTGCTTCAAATTGACAAACAATTTACCATTAAATTGGATGGATAGTGTGATATCTATAAATTTATTGGTTTAAAATGTTTTTATTAATGAAAATTGGTAAATAACATAATTATGTAATTGATTGATAAATAATTGGCTAATTGGTTAAAGAGGTGTGCTTAATAAATCTTGTTTTTTTGTCAACATAACATGATGTTGAGAAAATTGATGCATATATGCATGTTTAATGGAACTGGTTTATGAACCTGAAAATTTTTGATACTTTTTGATAAAATAATTAAAGGAAAGTCAAATTAATTTTGTAATTAATTTGGGATATCTTTTGATACTTTATTTCTTAGGTTTATCATCATTATAACCCGTGAAAAATGAATGGGTTCATTCATGATGTAATAATAAATTGTCACGTGATAAAGATGATTCCATTGTAGGTCATGAGTCATCCAGTAGCTTGTATTGGACATGCTGCATTTGATTTAGAGTCGTGAGATATTCCCATGTGTGTGAAGGCTGAATGCCTTTCGTTGGGACTGAGATCCCATTGTTCTGTTTGTTCCTACATCTTGTGATGTTCTCATGATACGAGACTTATGGTATGTGAGATATAGAGGCCGGGATGTGGAATGATCCGAGGATGACATAGCCTGGAGAGCTACTATGGTACGTAAGGTAGGGATTCTTGTTTGATGGGGCATTAGTTAGAACATATAGTTGTGAGATTCATAGGTTTATGCATGATGTATCGGGGAAGACACTAAAGTTGATATAATGGGTTGATGTTGGGATTACCCGTTGATATAAAAGTTAGATGATTGTTGAGCCTGTTTTTTTTCGTTATTTTACTTACCCCACCACATGAGTAATATTTTTACCCTACTTCCAAGAGAAGTGAAAACTCGCGGGGTATTTAACATGCTTTCTATATCTATATTTTGGAGTATGGATGGGTCTACACTCTTGTTATAAGAGTAAAATACTTTACACGTAGATCATCTACCCTCCATGTTGAGACCCTTGTGTGTTTATCAAAGAATGTTTTCCTAGAATAAATAGAAATATGTAAATAGGGAAAGTAGTAATGTTTTAAAAAAATGAATAATTATTTAACCTATGTTTTCAGAGCCTACAGGTATGAAATGATGAATTTATGATTCTATGAAATCGTGCACTCAGTTTTGTTACACAGGATGGCCCGTGGCTTTGTTGAGATGCTAATTTCCTGTAATGTGGAAAATGATAACTGTTAATAAATAATTAAATTATTAATTAATGTTACGTGAAAATGATCAAAATAGAAAATTAACTTAATGTTGCTCCTTAAATGGTTGTTTACATATAGGATATTTAGTCTTAACAGTCACAGCTGGGTGTCCAAGAGACATTAGCTACAGTTGAGTATGAGACTATATGTTTCCCATAGGGTGGTTGTGAGATATAGTATATCATATTGTTTTTTTGTTTCTATATTCTAATCCACCCTTTTGGTTATGGTGACTCAAACCTCGGGGCTTCTGAGCACTAGGGGGGTTGTTTTCCCCAACAACTTGGTGGAAGGAAGGATGGATAAATGCACCATTGAACCGACATTAATCTCTTGGTAGATACTTGTGATGGTGTAAAAGATGGTCGTCTTTCCCCATATATGTGTGTATTGGGATTTAATGGATTATTTTCATTTTACAAACATATATTCTATGTATAGTTTATTATGGACTACTGTAGGTGTAAAATGTATAGGTTGTAATGGATTGAGGATATTTACTATGTGTACTGGCTATAATATATTGAGCTATAATACCTATGTATGATACACACTATGTGAGATTCGATGACTCCCATAAACAACCTAGTTACTTTTGGATATGTGGATGTGGTGGTTGTGTTTTGTTAGGTGCATCTTTTGGTTCTTCTCTGGGGTGTCTTGGAGTTACCCTTTTTGGAGAGAGATTCTCAGGATCTGCGACATTGGGGAAAAGTAGAAAACCAGTTGGGAAGTGGTAGAGGAGTACCATTGATATTCATTATTTTAATATTTAATCCTGCATACGATACATGGGGAGAGTAGCGATGGTCTGGCTCAGAATATATAATACATATTTAGGTGATGAGATAGTTTCTGTTGTTGTTCACTGTGTTTTAGTAAGCTTTATTTATTTCTTCATGAGAGTATTTGGGTATGATCTTACTGAGTATACTCTTATACACCCTATATTATATAATATATTTTTTAATTTACATGTAGTAGGTTGGAGATCAGAGTGGTTACCACTTGCTTGGGGTTTTACAAGGGTTGTTCGAGCTTCGTGGTCGATGTTATTTTTCATTATTTTTGTACATGTAGTTTTTTCATTTAGTTTTAGTTGTTCTTGCATGAAATTTCATATGTGTAGATGTCTTTATATTATATTTTAATCTAATCATGAGTTAGTACATGTCTATATTATCTCACTCTATCACATGTGTTCTCTTAGGGGGAAATGACTCCTATTTGTATATTTACTATACCCACAGTGCTAGTTTGCAACCCAGGGCCTACTGGATGGAGGACTCGGGGGGGGGGGGCACTATCTCTACTCTCCCATTTCCATCCAAGGAGGGCTACACATTGAGGGTAGGGGTCGTGACATTGTGCAATCAGAGGACTAGTTAAGTGATATGATGGATGTTCGAGTTTGGTATATGTGAGGTTTCATGGGCTTCTTGGAAAACTATTTTAGCTATGTTTATTAAGTGCTATGAACATGGGAGACCGAATAAGACCTGGGTATTTAGGGACCCCAACGATCTGATGCATGGAAAATTAGGATTACAGTGGATATTAATGAGGTTACACTTATTTCATAGTAGAAACCCAATAAAGGATCATGAATCATTTTTCTTTGTTCTTATGATTGAATGGTTAGAACATGGTATAGGTTAACCTCAAATGAATAAATTTAAATAATTATTCAATCTTATAGTATTATATATTCTAGTTTAGGAGCATTAACTATTTGACCATTATTAGGTATGGAACCAGGTCAACGTCCTCATCAGGATTGCATTGAATATTTTCAGTAGGTTTCACCAGTAGAGTACTACAGTGTAGAGGTTGAAGATGATAAAATGTTTAGTAGGACACTCTGAGTGTTTCAGCGATAGAGTCTGTAGATGTAAGAGGTCTCTATTTGAGATGCAGTCGCATAAGATCAATTATAGGAGGTTAAGATAGCTTTCTGTTCGATCTGCAAATGGAAAAATCTTTGGGTATCATTGGTTGTGATGATGCAACATGTGGATATAAGGAAATAAGGGTTCTTGTTATTTTAGGATCACTGGGAGTCATATGTCTCATGAGAGGAGTTATAAGACCAGTTCAGAATTGAGTTTCATTATTTAACCACAAGAGAGTCTAGTGACCATGAGATGCATAACCTATAGTATGGGATTACTAGTGTGTGAGAGTTATGAATCCATTTCAGTAACATTCATGGATATGCTTTGAAATAGTTTCTAGATGAGGAGGCATGTGCGAGGTATTTTGAGGAGGCTTTGTGCCTATATATGTAGGACATGGTCACTCTGTTTATGATGAAGACGTGTCTCTAGCTGTTGGCGAGGGAAGATGTCATCAAGAATAAATTTTCTAGAACCATATCATCATGATATTGGAGTCTTGAGGATTCCAATGGAAGAACAACAATGGTCTAAATTTCATTGTTTTCTTGGAAAAAGGGTTTATGATCATCAGGGGGTAGGTAAAACCATCTATATCTCGTTTCGTTAGGGGTGGAAGCTATTAGACCTATTGTAAGGGGTTTGGTGATTTTTTTCTTATGTAGGCCAAGGTTTTCAGTGGTATGATTGCACAAGCATTCAGAGTGGTTAGTGTGTTCTTGGGGTTTCACTCCACGTTACTCCTTTGAGGCAGTTCCGGTGGGTGAGTAGTTGTAGGTTGCACCACCTTTTGATTAGTGATGACCACATGGGGTAGGTAGGGGAGAGCCCTGAGATTCTTCCCATCCCCAGTGAGTAGAGTGAAGCTATGTAGTTGGTCATTAGTAGGGTCATAGAGGTCCTGGAGTAGGTCTTGAAAAGCTTCACATGTTATCATTTCTAGCTCCATATGAGCCAGAAATCATTCGAGGTACCATTTTATTGGTCTCTACTTGGATGATTTCCTTATTTGATTCTATAGAAACACACTCCTTTATATCACCGTCCCTTTTAAATGACACGAGAATTTAGGAAGAGAATCTTCTAGAACCATTTGGGTTGAATACACGAGTTAACGGTCGAGCTGACTTGTTTGAAGTATATAGAGACTGTGAGCTACTTCTGGGGAAGAAACTCTCTTAGAGAGATATCTTACGATTATGGATACAACCAAATGATTTCATTGTTATTATGGATTAGTGGTATTCAATATAGGATATCATGGATTTCTTCCAGATATGGGTGGTGTTCTTCTATACTGATGGAGAGCTGGCAGTGTTTTTTTGTGGGCAAGACCCTCGGATGGGACAAAGGAATGTTCTAACCTTATAATTCATAATTGATGATCTAATATTGAGTTTTTCAGAGGCTCAATATTTGGAATTTCCCAGGGTCATGGAAGAGTATCCTGATGTGTTTCCATAAGTGGTTTTAGCACCACCCTATCGATTGGAGATCGAGTTTTGGATCGAGATGGAACACAAGCTACCTCCTATCTCGATGTCTCAGTATTTTATGCTTCCTTATATGTATAATGATCTTCTTATAAAACTCGATGGACTATTGTAGTGTGGTTTCATTTGGACAAGCATGTCACCATTGGGTGAAGTAGTTTTGTTTTTGAAGAAGGATGATACTAGTTTGTCGTTGTGTGTCGACCATCATCACTTGAACTGAGTGACAGTGAATAACCGTTATCCTATTCCATAGATTGATTATTACATCAATCAAATGAAGGGTAACTGTTGTTTCTCAAAGATATATTTGTGGTTAGAATACCATTAGATATGTGTGAAAAATGATCGTATCCTAAAGAGTCCTTCCTATTTCTATAATGATCATTATGAGTTTGGTGTGATAGTGTTCGGTGTGACAAATGCTCCACCTATGTTCACGAGGATGATGAATGTTGTGTTCCATGATTTCGTGGATATGATCCAGGTGGTTTTCATCAATGAAATCCTTGTGTACTTTTTATCTGAGGAGGATCATTCATCGAATATTCATGTTGTTTTGGGAGTTCCTCATCGATAGATAATGTTTTGGATTTTTTCAAAGTGTGAGTTCTAGGCTTGAGAAGTTTTCTTCTTGAGGCATGTTGTATCCCAACAAGGAGTAGCTGGGGATTCATAAAAGATAGAATCATATTTATCTTGGGAATACCCCAAGGTAGTGGTAGAAGTTTGATGTTTCGTTGGTATTGCAGCCTATTACTATAGGTTCATAGAAGATTTATATTGTGTTGTGACTCCTATGACAGGCTTGAGAAAAAATGATCTTGAATTCATGTGTACTGAAAAATGTCATGAAACTTTTGTGTATTTGATGGAGATGTTGGTCAGTTATTGGGTTCATTGACATCCAGTAGAATGAGTTTAGTATGAGGTTTTCTATGATTCTTTAAGTCTGGGGTTTGGCTGCATTCTGATGCAGAAACAATTGGTCATTTCTTATGGGTCTCTATAGTTGATCCCCCTCAGATGTATCTATTACACCAATGACCTCGATTTTGGGGACATAGGTTGTCTTTTGTAGATGATGGTGTAGTTATTTATGGTGTAGCATGTAAAAGAGTACCCGTTATGGTATTTTGATGTGGAGTTAGTGAGACACCGAGTTGTTAATGGAGAGGCCCTTGATGGTTGGTCTGAGGATGGAGAACACAATGTTTTTTTTCAAGGAAGGATTTTAATTAGTTTGGCATCACATGATATTTTTCATAGAGAGTTCCATAGTTCATACTTAGTGGTACATCATGTATTGAAAAATTTGTACCATGCATTTAGCTGTTGGTTTTGGTGGCATGGGTTTAATATTGTAGTTTTGGAGTTTCTGTCTCGATGTATTGTATTACAGAAGCTGAAGGATGAGCATCGTGTTCCCAGTGGTTTTCTCCATCCATTACATTTTCCTCAGTTTAATTGGGTGGACATCTTGATTGGATTTGTTACCAATATATCTCAAGATCTTGATGGATATAACTCTATATGGGTGGTAGTGGATCATTTGTAGAAATCATCCCACTTCATAACAATTAAGGAATCAAGCTCAGTGGATGTTTTTTTCAAGGAAGTATCTAGAGGATGTGGTGAGACTCCACAGAGTCCTGAGGAAGATAATTTCTGATCAAGATCCTCATATTTCCTATAGGGTGTGGAGATTTCTCTACAATTTTTTTAGTTCTCATCTATGCCTTAACACTACTTTTCTACTATAGATATACAGTTAGATAGAGTGGACCATCTTGACACTTGAAGACATATTTCACTCTAGTGTAATAGAATTTGGTAGTTTGTGGGTGAGGAACTTCCTTAGGTAGATTTCAAAAAGAAAAATACTTTTCTTTTCACCTTTAGTGTGGTGTCATTTTGATCCATCAATGGAAGACCATTTTGATATCCATTGTGATGGATTGGGGTCAGGGAGTCACCAATTCCATTGGAAAAACTTGTATAGAGTGTGAGAGAGATGGTTAGGGTGGGTTGAGAGAAGATGACGGTAGCACTAGATTATCAGAAGTCCTATATCTATCATAGTATAAGACCTATAGAGTTTTATGTTGGGGATCTTGTGTTTTGGAATATGATCCACGTCATGGGAAGAAATGGTTTGTTCATTTGGGTATGTTTTCTCCTCGGTTTGTTGTGCCATTCGATGTGTTGGCTCGTGTTGGATTCATTGTGTATCATATATCACTTACCCTAAATATGATCTAAATATACAATTGGTTCATTATTTTTTCTATCTTTATCATTTTTATTATGACTCTCATGTCATCAATTGGGGTGAGATCGATATTGGAAATGATATGAACTTCACAGAGTGGCTTGTAGAGATCTCGGGTTGTAAGAAGAAGGTGTTACACAGGAGTGTTATCCCTTTTCATCGTATCTTGTGGTGGCGCATTGGAATTTAAGAGAGTACCTTGGAACATGAATCACAAATACGTGCTTATTACCCTAATCTATTTTTTGTTTATATATTCTCTTGTAACTTTGTTCATTGGGTGGTTCGCGGAATATTCTCTTTATGAGATGGCTGTCACTTGTTTCATAATGTGGCTTTCTATATTTTGAGAGGTATTTCCTATAGGAGAGTGTTTATGAGCTTGATGTGGTTTTCACATTGTTTCATGTTTCTCTTTTTGTGATACGGTTGAACTCCTATTTTGGAGAGAGCCTTGAAGGGTATCTGACAGGGTGGATGTTTCGATGACCACTTTTCTGTTTCTCTCTAGGTTGGTTTTAGAATATTTAGGTAGATAATGTTTTTAGATGTATCTAATATAATGTCCTTGAACCTCTTCATTTTATTACATTGTGAAAATTGAGTGTTTGAAGTTTTAAGGGAGGTCAAGGTTACTCATTTCATGAATTTACCAAAATTTATGTTTTCAAAAGGAAGATCGTCTAATGGGGATTCATCCACTGGTAGCTCAGACTGGTGAATCACCCAACAGTGAGTGAGTACCATTTAGGTATAATGGAAGGTAACACCAATGAGCTACAATTGTGAGTCAAAATAGTGAATTTTAGTGGTGAGTCGTATTGATAGGTCATTGATGGTGGGTCGGGATGGCGAGTTTCAATGGTAGGGTGCTGAAGATAGTTCATGATGGTGAGACCAGATGGTGAGTCATTGTAGTGAGTCACATCGGTAGTTCACTGATGGTGAGTCTCACCGGTGAGTAATAATAGAGACTCAAACCATTAGCTCAAAATGGTGACTCTCCAATGGTGATTCATCCAACATTGACTCAACTAATGGTGATTCTCCAAATTGTGACTCATCCACTGGTGAGTCGTCAAGTAGTGACCCATCGAACGGTGTGTCATCCAACAATTAATCGTCCAATGGTGAGTCATACAATAGTTAATCATCTAATGGTGACTCATTCAATGGTGAGTCATCCAATATTGAGTTCTCCAGTAGTGATCCATCTAATGTTGACTCATCTAATTGTAGCTCATTCCAATGGCGAGTCATGAATAGTTTTCTAGTTTCCTATAGTTTTCCCCTTTGATAATATCAATGTTGTAAGTTGCCTTTATATCCTGTTTTAAGGGATTTAAGGCCGATTCAATGCTTATAACTCCTATCTAGATTTTACTAAGGTCCTGAGTTCTTTTACTCGATCAAAATGCCTAATCTTGGTGAGATCCATTTTTAATGGAAAATCTAAACCATATCAAAACCACTTATCCATTTATATTTTCAAAAGGAAAAGATACCATCAACTCATATTCGTAATTCTTTATTTTCCATGGATTATGATTCCTAATGTTATTTCTCCCATTGGATTCGCGTGGTGCTCTTATAACACACAGCTGTTTTCATGAAATATTTTCTTTAAATAATTTTAAATATTTAGTAGCTTGCATGTCATGAAACCAAAAGTTTAGGAGAACCATAAAACACCCATAGGATAAAATGAACATTTTAACATAGCTTTTTGGTTAGTGGAAAAAAATAAAACTGACTTATGAAAATGTATGGTGAAGTCAATCTCTACCAATTATTTATGAAAAACATAAATCAATTATTTATTAGCATTTTTTATATTAATGAATCGAGTGAATTATAACTATTAATGAAATTAATGATATATATTTGTTGTATACTTAATAAAATATATTTTATATTCATCCAATAGATATTTTCTTCATATGGTATGTATCAACCCTATTCTATATATAAAAACCTATATTTTTCAGAAGGAAAATTTTCCGCCTTTTAATAGGGAACCCTTTTAAATTTAATATCCTCACACAAATTAATAAATATTATATTAAAAATAAGCATTTTCATTATAATAATGATATAATAATTTATTTTTATTGAAATTTTAATTTTTTTTGAAAATGTTCAAATTTTGATGGATAGTAAAAAGACAAAAAATTTACTTGACAATAACTTTATTCCATGAAATAATTTATAAGTTTAAATTATGATATTGAATGGTTTTAATTTATAAATAGAATATATTAATACCATTAAATATAATATATGTCAATAGAATTAATTTTACCTCGAATTTTTCTGTAAAAATATTTAAATATTTTGTGATGTTTTAACTTTAAAAACCCATTCTCTCATTCCAACTACGATTTTAATTTAAAATTATTTACTAAAACATCTGTGTTTCCAATTTTTAAAAATTTATTCCATGTTTCTAATTAGTAGGTCAAAATTGTTGAAATTTATTTATTTTATTTTTAAGAATTATGAATAATAAATTTGGTAATTGGTTTATTACAATGATAAAAGAGTAAACCGAGTAATTATGTGTAAGAGTACTATGATAAAATTTCTCTAAAACATGTCTTACGATATTTGGATGATTATTTTTCAATATAATTCATACATGGGTTAATATGGTATCCTTTAGAAGCCAGATGGATGATGTTTAGGATATTTAATTTATTTTCATTAATGAAAAATTAAATATTTTTTAATCAAATTTAACTAACTATATCATTTTTATATAAGGCTATAATAAATATAAATTAGATTATAAATACGCATTTGAAATATGCAATGTTTTTATTTATCAAGGTTATTTATTAGTAATTTTTAGGAAATAAGTAATTACCTTAAATACTAACAATTTGATGATGTAAAAATTAATTAATTGTTGAAAAATCAATAAAAATTATTATTAAAATTTTAATAACCATTATAAGAACCAAACACTTTAGAAAATATTATATTCTGAGTATATCTCTATAATAACCATCCAAGGGATGATTTAGTGACTATTGGGATCCTTATAAAAGATATCTGGACAATGATATAATTTTATTTAAAGACTTGTTAAAGATGTCACATTTATAATTTAATAAGTATAACATTGTAAATGATGAATTTTCTAAAAGATACATTCAACTGAGTAAAAAATTCTAAAATATAGTAGATATATATTTAAAATATTATTTTATTTTTAATGTTTATTGAACAAATAAGTATATTAAATAATTACACAAAACAGATGTAGTAATTATTTTATTAAACGAGAGGAAACATAAAAGTTATTTAAAATATGAAAATAAATATAATATAGATTATTAATATTTATAATGAATTTTATAAATTTCCATGACACCATAAGAATATAATAAAATAGTTCTATTAAATTATTTAAAAACAATAAAAAAATATTAGAAAAATATAATAATTATTATATGATCTAAAATTATCCAATGTATTTATTTATTATATAATTGACATCAAATATGTAAATATATCACCCTTTTATTATTGAAATATTTGTTACCCTAGTTTAAAATTAAATAGAATAACTACGTGTCAATTAAAATTATAATAAATAATTTGAATGAAAAACATTTCTAATAGCTGTTGGTTGAGGTGATTAAGACCCTATATCATATCATATTCAAAATTTGGACATTTTGGAGGTTTTTTGAAGGGTATATTTAATTATAAATTAATATTTTTTGGGATCCAAAAAATATCCGTCACCTCAATTATAAAAGGCACATCATCCCTCACATATTCACTTCACATTAAGTATTCATGATTAAAAATCACATTAAATATCCTTTATAAAATTCCCCAGTAACAATCTAGAGATTTGGGTTTTCTTAAATGACCATCTCTAGTGATCTAAGAAGATATTTAGAAGAAGTACGTTGAAGAAGAGGTAATCTACTCTATTGATTCTTTCAAACTTATTAATCGTTCTACTTCCACTTCTGGAATCTATCATTATAAATTAATAACACCAGTATCACAAATATAATAAAACTCTTTTATGATAATGGAACAACAATATTCCGGTTTTTAACCATCAAATTAAAAATGAAATCACTATGCGTGCGTACGTAGGACATACCATCTCCTTACTTTGGTGTAAACTTCTTTTCACCACCACCTTATATGGATTGGTATAATGATGGTAATAATAACTATATATTATTGTTATTATATAATTATATTTATTCTAAAATATTATACACCATTCAATTCAATATCACTCAATAATTATGGTAATGATATTGTCACCCGTGTGTACATATGATTGTACATCTCTACGATGCGATGCGATTCATTGTACATAATATTCACTAAAGCATGATTAGGTAAAATTTTAGAATGAATAAACAAGATATAAATAATTTTAATATTAATTTTTAATGATATAACTATAAACTATGAAAGAGACCCTGAACTTATTCTGTAAAACAAGAATTAGAAAACGTAGCAGTTAATACTCAAATAATAAGTAATAATGAAACATTATTAACAAAAAATTGATAATATGATCATATATGATATCATTAAAATGTCTTTGACTTGGTAATAAGTCAATAACATTATTTAAAATATTATACTATAGGTTTGGATGCACACAAATGATATTGGACCTAATGTATGGTATAATTTTACAATCTCATTATTATTTGAAAATGTTTACATATATGTATTTACTTGGGTGTATTTATCATCCACATCTATGTTTAATAAATATTAAATATTATTCAAATTATTATACAATTTTTTTTTCAATTTTACCCATTGGAGAATTTTTATTAAGAATTATGAATGGAATATTTTTTCATTATTCAATACGATGTTCTTTTTTTACTTTTCTTGAAAAAGTACAATGAGAATGTTTTTTTAACATATACGTAATGAATAGATTTTAACATATTCATAATTCCTTGTTTCCATGAATCATCCTATACAATATTTAAAATTTATAACCAAATAATTTATTTTCTTTTAAAATTTCAGGGAATTTTTATAAAATAATTTTTTTGAAGAAGAATGGATATTTTCTATAAGAATTAATTTCTAGTGTTATATCAAAAATATTTTCAATCTATGATGGAAATATTTTTTAGAGTTTTTTTCAAGTAGGATATATTTATTTTTAATATGACTTTATAGTGTTTATGATAGAATTCAATTTATTAAATTCATTCTTTTTACATGGATTTTATATGTTAGATGATGTTTAATAAAACCTATTTTATTTCTTTGGTTATGATGAATTATTTATGTTATTTTTTAACATTTCAGAATGATTTAATTATGATATGGATGGGACCTATATCTCCTTCTGATGCATTGGGTAATGATTTATATCTCATGATATAAACAAGGCTGGAATGGGAAATAATCTCACCTCAGTAGTACTGGTCCGGAACGAGGAGTGATCTCAGTTCGGTAATGGACTTCACTCGCTATTATGGTCTTGGAAATGAGCCTTATCTAATATGAAATGATTTTCAACACATATGTCTATAAAATAACATCATGGTATATGTTTTGACTTTTGGGATTTCGTTAATTTATTCTAATTAACACTCATGATTTATCCCATGGCATGATATATAGATCTTTTATATGCATGATAATATTTTCAAATGTTATCTTCTTATGTCTTAAGAATATGATATGATTGATATCTAACTTATTTACCCTTACTGAGAATCTTATCTCACCCTTTTATATATTTCTCTTCCCCAGGTCATTAAGAAGGATATTGAGTATGATATGTCCAAAATGGGTCTTAATATGATGAAATAAGTGGGACACAATGAAGATTCCTTTTGAAAAAAAAAATTGGTTACCAAGTTGCTAGACACACTATACCTATACTATTCTATTAGGGATTCATTATATTTTTTAATAAATATTCATTAAAATTGATGTAATTTTAATGTATATAATGTATGGATTGTTATTGTCTGTTTTAGATGGAAGGTATTGTCAAACATTAGAAACTAGGATGATAAAATCTTCGTAAGAACTCAATTGATATTTCGTAGTATAGGATAAAATATGACTATTTTATAAATGATCATTAATATCCTTAGATTAAACCTAAAGTTTCCTAAATTGAAATTTTATTCATGATTATATGGTTTTCATATTATGATTAGTGTTTCTCACACTATTCATCTTGTGTTTACTAAATGGATAGAAACCAAAAGAAACTATGTTAATGATTAATGTGATGGGAAATTCAATGATTTCCCTCCTGAGAAACCAAATATTATGTGAGTTGTAATGAAAAATTATGTATCTATGATCACACATCATTATCAAGATTTGAATCATGTAGGCCTGGAAAAATTGAAAAGGAGGGAAAAATATTCTATTGAGTCCTTCATGAGGCAGTGTCCACCTTCCTTCTGTGAGTCTTCTAATCCACTTGTGGTTGAACAATGTATTGGTACCACTAAACGATATTATCAGTCATCCAACATTTATAACAAGATAATGTCATCCTTGCAGTCTATCATTTCTCAGGTGAAGTTGATAAATGGTGTAATATTATCACGAATATGAGGCAAAGTGATTAAATCTAATCCATGTAATGGGAATATTTCAAGAACAAATTTTTTAATAAGTAATTTCCTCGTATTTTGTAAGGAAATATGGAGAAGGAGTTCCTTGAGCATTAGGAAAAAGATGATGAACTTGTTGGTACTGAAAAATAAAATTTCACAAGACTTTCATGGTATGCTTCAATAATTATTATCCAACCTTATAGTAAAATAAATAATTTCATTAGTGGCTAAAAACCACGTCCCTAAAGGTAATTGGCAATAAGGTACATCAATAGAAATGAAGAAATCATTTTATGGGATCTAAATGGTAAGATTGATATTGGAGTAACCCATCAGTCGTATGGTTTTGATAAGAATGGAAAATTGGAATTCAAGGGAAATATAGTGACCATAGTGAGAATTAAAGGAGTATTCCCTTATGCTCAATTTTTAGTAATAAATATGGAATAAAATATCTTAACGGGACTAGTAAATGTTATAATTGTGGAATAGAATGTCATCGGGTAGTTTAATACCGATGTAATGGGAAAATATAACTAATGATGTGAATAGAGAAAATTAAACATAAAATGAACCTACTACATATCAATGTTACAAGTGTAATTAGAGGATGTATTATTAAAATTAATTCCCTAATCCAAGGGTTTTTATAATAATCAACATCAAAAAACACTTTAGGCCAATGATAATGGCACATCACATGCAATCAGTATCAGCGATGTGGAGTACGATACAAATGTGGTGAATGGTACAAATATCATCCACTATAATGTAAAAAATGATTTAATTGATTCTGGATCCATCAACTATTTTATTTCAAAATATTTTTCTAAGGGTATCTCCATATAAACTGAAAAAGTATATATTAAGTTATCTGTGACATCTCCAAATGGAACAATGGTCACATAAAAAATTTATAATTATTCTTTGGTTGATGTTTATGGTAATGTGCTTCCTAAAAATACATTAGACCTTTATATAGTTGAATTTTATGTGCTTCTTGGCATGAATTGTCATTCTCTATACAGATCACATTTCAATTTCAATGGAATATCAGTCACATTTTATATTCCAGATCAATCTATGACCATAGAACAATGAAAGGATGAGTATGACCTTACAGGGAAACTTTCTGCAATTTTATACATCTTCATTCATATAAATGAAGTTTATATATCTTAAATTGAGGGTGAGAAACCAAAAAATAAGAATAAATCCATTGTATGTGTGTTTGATGATGTCTTTATAGAATATTTTCTAGGTCCCCCACCAAATCGTGAGGTTGAGTTTTCAATAGAAGTCATACCAAGTTTTATGCCTATTTTAAAGACACCTTATAAAATGGCACCAATTGAGTTATAGGAATTGAAGAAGTATCACAAAATGAATCTTTATGAGGTATTCATACAACCTAGTGCGTCACCTAAGGGAGCACCTATTCTATTTTTTAAGAAGAAAGTAGGATCAATGTGACTCTACATGGATTAATAAGATCTTAAAAAGATCAATATCAGGAAATAATATTTTCTTCCTTGCATTGATTACTTACTCGACCATCTACATGAAGCTCAATACCTTTTCAAGATTTTTATTCATTCAGGATATCATCAATTAAGGATCAGGAAGGAGGATATAAGTATGATCTCATTCTATCCATGGTATGGACACTAGGAAATTACAATGACTCCTTTTTTTCTTACAAATTCCCCCACTATCTTCATGGATTTTACGTAATAGAGTCTTTATAGACTATATCTATTAGTTTATGGTTTTATTTATAAGCGATATTCCGGTATATATAAAAATAAAGGATGATCATGAATATAACCTTATAATTATTAAAAATTCCCAGGTTAAGGATAATAAAAAATTTACCATGTGTGAATTTTGTCTTGAAAAAGTTTTGTTTTTAGGTCACATAATCTCAAGAGAGGGGATATCTATGGATATAGAAAAATGGAAGTTATTGAATGTTTTATGAGACCAAAAAAAATAAATGAAATCCAATGTTTTCTTGGTTTGGATGTATTTTAATGAAATTTTGTGAATTAATTTTCATGAATATCTAAAAAACTAACTATTTTGACATGGAAAGGAGTTATGATTGTGTAGATGGAGAAATGTGAAGAGAATTTCAAAGATCTAAAAATATGGTGAGCCAGTGCACTTGTGCTCAAACATATTTATAGTGGAGAAAGGTTTTCGATCTACATTGATGAATTTATGAAGGGGTTGGGATGTGTTCTAATTCATATTGATATCTTGATATATTTTGCCTCATGAAAATTGAAAATTAATGATAAAAATTACACAAAACCTGATTTGGAGTTTTGTGTGAAAATTGTTTCACTAATGACATAGGGAAATTATCATTATGGTGAACTATGTGATGTTTATACTGATCATAAATGTTTAAAAAATACTTTCAATAAAGATGAGATGAATATGTGTCAAATTAGATTTTTGATGTTGATTAATTATTACAATTTCTCAACACATTACCACCCTAGGAAAGGGAATAAGGTGGAAGATTCTTTGAGTTGAAAGTACCATGCTTGACCATCCATGATGATGAACAAAATTGATCCAATATTTATAGATTTTCAATGGATGGATCTGTAAATTTTAATTGAATAGGGGATATATTATCATTCTCAAGTGAATGTGAAACCATATATATAAGTGAATATTAAGAAGGTGTATAAAGAAGATATTATGATAATAAAGAAGGTGAAATTTTTTCCTGAATTCAACATTGATTGTGATAGAATAATAAGGTTCATGGATTGGGTTTTTATTCCTCATATACTAGAATTAAATAAGGAGATGTTGGATAAGGATCAATTTTTCATCATGCACTATTTTACATGGAAGCACAAAGATGTACATGGACATGAAAGAGTATTTATTTTGGGATGGATTGAAAAGGGTTATTGGTGAATAAGTCTCTCGGTGCTTGGTTTGTCAGCATGTTAAATCTATGATACATATGTCTAAGAGTATGTTACAACCATTACCCATACCAGAATGGATATATGAAAACATCATTATGGGTTTTTTCAAACATCCCATAACATCTAAAGACCATAATGATATTTGGGATATAGTTGATTACAATATGATGTCAACACACTTCATATCTATTAGATAGGACTTATCTCTTGGTCATCTTGCCAGGATATATATAACTGAATTGTAATGATATCCTTGAGTACCAATTTCCATTATATCAGATTGGGATCATAGGTTTACCTCAATGTGTGGAAGATTCTTTAGTAAGCTCCAGATACAGAGTTATGTTCTAATGCATCTTATCATTATCAGATAGGCAATCAATATGAGAGTACAATTCAATCCCTAGAAGACATTTTGAGAGCATTCCCAATGGTTTTCATTTTTTGGGGATCAACAACTACCTTTAGAAGAATTTTCATACAATAATTGCTTTCAACACAGTATTTTGATTTCTCCTTATAAACCCCTCTATAGAATTAAGTTTAGAACTCCAACACTATAGGATGAAGATGGGTAAAGAAAGCTAGTTGAAGATGATCTTATTGATGAAATGGTACAAATGTTCAGATCAATTAAAAAACACTTATGAGAATCTCAGTGTCAACAAAAAAATTATACTAAAAAACAAAGAAAATACATAGAGTTTGAAGTGGGTTACAATGTTTTTCTAAAAATATCTCCTCAGAATAGAGTAATGAGATTTGGAAAGAAGGGAAAACTGAGACCTATGTATATCGGTCCTCTAGAAATTATGGATCTTTTTTTGGAAGGTAACATACCGATTGAAGCTTTCACCGAATCTCTCTCATGATCATGATTTGTTCTGTGCATATCTCATGATAATTTACATATTTGATACTTCACATGTACTAAACTCAGATGTTGTACCGCTGGAGAAAAATCTTTCTTATGAAGAATAACTGTTTGAGATTATTTAACATAGTGGAAAAGTTCTATGAAGGAAGACCACAAATTTTGTTAAAGTTATGTGATGAAACCACCAATTTGTTAAATCTATGTGGGACCTTGAGGATATGATGCGCGGGATATATCATAATCTTTTTGCATCCATGGGAAGAATTCTGAGGGTGAAATTTTTTGTATGGGGGTCAAAATGTTACACGCAGATGTTTTAAATATAATATTTTATTTAAATAGTTGTAGTTATTAAATAGATTTAGTTTCATAAAATTGATAGTTTATGATAACCAAAAGATTCCCTTAGTATAAAATGACTATTTTGACCTAGCTATTTGTTTAGCAAGAATCATTATAAATATATTATGAAAATGTATTGTGACATCATTCACAAATAATTATTTATGAAAAATATAAATCAATAATATATTTGTATTTTTGTATTAATTAAATAATTTAATTACAATTAGTAAATTAAATTAATGAAATTTATTTGTTATATACATAATAAAATATATTTTATATTCACCCAATTAATATTTTTTCATATTTTATGAATAAACCGAATTTGATGTATAAAAACCTATATTTTTCAAAAGGGTAATTTTATTCATTTTAATGGAAAAACCATATAAAATTACGATTTTGAGAAAATAATAATTTATATAGGACAACATAGACATTTTATTTGTATCGGGGATATAAATATTTACATTTTTTTAATTTTTATTATTTTTCGAATAACATTTATATTATGACGAATAATAACAATGTTGTAAATTTTAATTGATTTTTTTAATTAAAAATAATATATATATATAAATTATAATATTTTCTGGTTTTAAATTATAAACGTAATATATTTCTATCAGTACATATAATTTATGTCATTATCATAAATTTTTCATTGAATTCAGATGTAACAAAATTTCAATCTTTTGCAATGTTTTATCTTTTAAAACATGATCTCTAATTCCAAAAACAAAATTAATTTTAAATTATTTACTAAAAATTTTCATTTTCTTATTTTGAATAATTGATTATATATATGGAATAATTAGTTCCATGTTATTAATTTGGAATTATTTTCTTTAGGCATTATGTATCGTACTTTCAGTAGTTTTTTTATTAATACGATTAAAGGGTAAACCAGATAATTACTTGATAGAATACTATTGAACAAATTACACTAACACCTGTTTTAACATTGTTGTATGATTTTTTTATGACCTAAATCATCCTTGGGTAAAAATGATTTCATTTCAAAGCCATTTTGATGAGAATAGAACATTTAATTTATTTAATTGAATGAAAAAATTTAATATTACTTACTCATATTTTAATAACAATATAATTTTTTAGATAAGGTTATACAAATTATAAATTAGACTATAAATACCCATTATAAGTATAATTTATTTATTTATCATGGTAATTTATTTTTAATTTATAGGAAATAAATAATTACCATAAATACATATACATTGATAATGTAAAAATTAATTAATAGTTGAGAAATCAATTAATTTTTTTATTCAAATACTCATAAGAATCAAAAGAACGAAAAACATGAAAAAATATTATTGGTCATGTATATCTCAACCATAACTATCCAAGGGTCTAGTTAGTGACCATTTTCATCCTTATAGAAGTGATTGTAAATATTTTATTATTTTATATAAAGTGATGATAAAGATTCTACATTCATAATTATATAATTAAAACAATTTAAATGTTGAGTTTTCTAAAAGATAAATTATACTAAAAATATTATTGGGAAAAAATTGTAGATTTATCTTCATCATAGTATTTTAATTAATATTTTTATTAAAATTATATGTATATTAAATATTTACACAAAATAGGTGTAGTAGTTATTTTATTAATAGAGTTAACAAATAAATGATATAAAAATGTAAAAATAGATAAAATATGGGATAATTAATATGTATAATGAATTTTATAGAATAAACATACCATTTATAAATATAATAAAATATTTTTTAATGCTAACATTCTATATTAATAATTTCAAAAATCAATGAATTGAATACAGTCAAAATTGAAACTGTTTGTTGTTTATCAAAATAATGTGTTCTTAAATTATTTAAAAACATAATTTTTTTAGAAATGTAGAATAATTATTTTATGTTCTAAAAGGATTTAATATATTTATTTATGGTACAATTGACATCAAATATGTAAATATTTCAAACAGTTAATATCGAAATATTTGTTACCTTAGTTAAAAATTAAATAGAATAACATAGTGTTATTTAAAATAATAACTTTTAAATTGATAGAAAAACATGTATAAAATTTAATGGTTTATTAAATTACAGGTTTATATAGTCTCATATTATACATTGCGACATTTTTTTTAGATTTTTCGATTGGGTTTGATTTTATTATTAATTAATATTTTTGGAGATCTCAAAAGTGCTCGTCACCTAAATTATAAAAGAGAACCTCCTTCCTCACCACATTACTTCAATTTGAGCCATCAATTTCATAAAGTTACATCATTATACCTTATAAACATCCCTTTTCACATTATATAGTTTCTGGTATACTTTCATGACCATATCTACTTCTCTAAGAGGATATTTAGATAAAGCACGTTGAAGAAGAGTTAATCTCCTCTACCAATTACTTCAAACTTGTTTCTTATTGTAATTACTCTTTATAATTTATTTCATAATAAAGTAAAAAAACCTCTTGGAATAATATAATTATATTTTATTATGATTAAGTGACAACAATATTCCACTTTCTATCAATCCTATGAAAATAGAAATCACCACGCGTTCGTACATACGACTTTCTGACTCCACGATGATGTGTAATCTGTTTTTTTCACCATCTTAATTGGATGGATATAGTGATAGAATTAGTAACTATATATGATTATTATAACATTATATTGATTCTGAAATATTATACACCATTCACATCAGTTCCATTCAATAATTATGGAAATGATATTATTGTTCGTGCACATGTATAGCATAGCGTCTCCATGATGCGATGCGTTTCATTATATATGATCTTCAATAAATAATGATTAAATAAATGTATAAAATGAATAAATATCATATTAATAATGTTAATTTAATTTTATAATTATATAACTATGAATTATGATGGAGAACTAGAAATTATTCGACAAAACATGCATAAGAAAATGATGGTGTTAATACCTGAATAACAAGTAATAATGAAATTTTATAAAAAAATGGATCATAATATTAAAATATATAATATCATAAAAAAGACTATGATTCTAGAATAAGTCAATAAATATATTTAAATTATTATAATGTATGATCTTATACATAAAAACGACATCAGACCAATGGTATGGGATAATTTTTTGATCTCATTATTATCCGAGATTGTTTACAAGTAAGTATCCAATCAGGTATACTTATTATCCATGTCCACATTTCCAAAATATGTAATGTTTTTTCTATTCCTGTAAAAAAATTTATGGTCTATTTTACCAATTAGTGAATATTTATTAAATGGTTTTGAATTTATCTTTTTTCATTATTCTATAAGGCTTACTTTTATATTTTTTGAGAAAAAGTATGAGGAGAATTTTTTTTAAAATTATATTGAATGAGTATATTTTTAGGTCTTCATAGTTCATTATTTACCTGAAACTACCTCTACACGATTTCATGTTTCATTTGAAATAAATACATATTTTTTAAAATATTGCAGCATATTGAGAAAAGAAAACAATTGGATGAAAAAAGGACATTATCATCATGAATTAATATCAAGTGCAATATCCAAATTATTTTCCCTGTTAGATGGAATTATTTAATAGGGTTATGTTTCATGTATAATATATTTGTTTTTCCTATTATTTTATTTTGTTTATGATAGAATTCTATTTATGAAATCCATTTTATTTACCTATATTATGTTACGGTTGAATGATGTCTAATGTATCCAATCATATTCCATGGGATATGATGAATGATTTATGTTATTTTGGGAAATGTAATATAAAATTAATTATGAGATATGTGGGATCAATATCATCTTCCAATGAATTGGATAATGATTTATATATCTTGAGATTCACATTGGTGGAACTGAAAATGATATCTGTTTTGTATTATTGGGATGGAACGAGGAGTGAACTTTGTTCTGTAAGTGACTTTTTCTACTATAATAGTCATGGAAATGAGACATGAATAATATGAAAGGATTTTCTTTGCTTATCTTTAGGCCATAAAGCATCATGTTTTAACTTAAATTTTTGTATTACACTCATTGATTCTTATGAACATTCATAATTTATCCCATGGCATGATATCACGATCTTTTATATACATCACACAATTTTAAAGCATTATGTTCTTATGTACTATGATTATGATATGATTGATATCTTAATTTATTACCATTACTGAGCACATAAGATCACCATTTAATAAGATTCATTTTCCCAATTCATGAAGAAGGGTATTAGGTATTATTTCTATAAAAGGGGTATAGTTATGATGAAATAAGTTGGAGACAATGAAGATGTCTTATGAACTAATTATTTTTGTTTCCAATTTTCTAATGAAATTATACCTATATGGTCGTATCAGGGAATTTTTATATTTTTTCATTAATATTATTAAATTTTGATGTAATATAAATGTGTGTAAATTATAGGTCGTTATAGTGTTGTAGGCTTGGATCGTGTTCCCCCAATACTGTTTTGCTAAAACCATGAAATATCGATCAATCTTCGATATATTGTATGTTCTACTAGAATTATTCTATGTTCATCAATATATTTCATCCCATTTATCCATTCCATGTGATTTCATGTAATCTCCATGATTCTAATGGATACTTCTCGATTGTTGGTTGGTGTGGTATTGTGGCGGCATCCTCAGGTGGATGCAGTCATTGTATGAGAGGTTACCCTGTTCTGTTGTGTTGGTTGTTCTCATAAAAAACGTCAGAAACCTTTTGAGGTTGTGGATTTTATACATATCTATAAATTTACATGAAATCACAGAGTTATCATTATTTATATTTTCAGATCATAATGAAATTGACCTAATTAAATATTTGAACTATATTAAATAATTGGTATTAATCTGATAGAGATGTTATTGCTTTATAATGTGATATTGGGTTTCCACTTTATTATATAGATAATGTGATATCTATTTATTTCATTATTCATAATTTTGTTCTCAATAGAAATTGGTTAATAATGTACATCCCTAATTAAATTATAATTAATTGGATAATTAGTTAAATAAACATGATTAATAAATCTTTTTGTCGAGGTTATAACTTCATGTTAATTAAATTGATGCAGATATGCATGTTTCATGGAAATGGATATTGAACCTAAATAAATTTTAGGCTTCTTGATAAAAAAATAATGTAATGTTATATTAATTTTTAATTAACTTGTGAATGCTTTTGATAGTCTGTTTCTTAGGTTTCCCGTCATTGGAACCTATGAATAATGAATCTGTTAATTAAATATGGAATTTGAACCCGTTGTGGGATAAAGATAATTCATTTTTAGGGTATATTTCACCCACTATCTTGTAAGGGAAAATTTATATATGTTATGGATACATGATATATCATTTTGTGGGTTCATGCTACTTTCCTTTTATTGGGGAAGAGATATAATTCCTATGTTTGTTCCAATTTCATGTGATTTTCTCTAGATATGAGAGTTGTGGTATGTGTGGAAGGGAGGAACCAACGTTACCTGAGATTGGGAAACATATTTCTGGAGGGATTTTGTGGTATATGGGGAAGGGGGTCCTAGTTTATGTGTCATTATTTCGTACCTAGAGGGGTGATATGCATCAGTTAATGCATGAGGTTTCAGGGAAGATATTGTAGATGATAGAATATGTTCAAGCTGGGCTTTCCCATTCATATTAATTTTAGATGCCTATTGATCCCATTTTTTGTTTATCTATTTTAATTTACCCACTAACTTAGGTATATTGTTTTTTACCCTCCATCTATGAGGGGTTAAGATGCACTATGAATTCCATGTGCTTTCAGTGTTTAGTTTCTTGAGGATGGATGGGTTTACGCTATTGATATAGATGGGAAAGACTCAACGGGTAGGTAATCAACTCACCATGTTGATTTCCTTATGTTTGGTAGGATTGAATATATTCCTAGAATATCTAGATATAAAAAAATATGGAAATTGGAAATTTTGTTAATAAATTCATAATTCTCTATCCCATGAGGTAGGATCTTATTGGGATGCAATGCTCAGGTTTTGAATCTGAGAAGATGTGGACCCAATTTGGTTTATCCAGATGGACTATGTGTTTTGTCAAATGATAATGTAATGGAATATGGAAAAATAAAACCACTAATTAACGTTTAAATAAAAAATAAATGTAATATACAACTGATATAAATGGATAACGTAACTTAATATATCTCTTTAAATGGATTTGTGCTTATAGGATATGTAGTATTAGAAGTGATTACCTAGAGTCTGAGAGACATAAGTTGCAGTTCAGTTTGAAGTGGATGAAAAGGCCTTTTTACAAATATCATTTTGGAAAATAGTTATGATATTTGGAAAGAAGGGCTTGCTGAGCCCTAGGTATATCAGTTTATTTTAAATTCTAGATCATGTTGGGAAGGTAGATTACAGAGTGGCACTTCCACCTAATCGCTCTCATGTTCAAGATGTGTTCTATATATCTCTCCTAAGAAATTACATACTCGATCATTAACGTGTACAAAACATAGAAATCATAACTCTAGAGAAAGATCATTCATAATAATTATATCCTACAATGATTTTTTGTCATAGTGAAAAAGATCTAAAAAACAAGACCACTCACTTGGTTAATGTTTTAGTAAAGAAACAAAAATTTAAGGAAGATAAGTGGGGATATGAGGATATGATAATGGAGATATATCTTCTTCACTTTGTATCCATGTGACAATTTTTGAGTTCAAAATTTAGTTTATTGGGGGTAAAAGGTAACAGCAGAATGTTTTTGAAAAATATTTTCTCAAAGAAATTACAATTCTTCAATATATTTCATTGTACAAAATCACTTGTTTAATGGTATTGTGAGATTCTGTTACTATTAAATGACCATTTTAACCTAGCCATTTGGTTAGCGGGATTAAATATAACTAACTTATGAATGTGTATAGTGAAGTCATTCGCTAATGATTATTAATAAAAAATATATATTAAAATAAATTATATATTTATAATTTTAGTTAATTACAATTAGTAAAAGAAATTAATGAAATATAAATTTTTTTAATAAAATATTTCTTATATTCATCCTATAGTTATTTTTGATATAGGGTATGATTAAATTCTATTTGATGTATGAAAACCTATATTTTTCAAAAGGGTAATAATCCACATTTTAATAGATAACCCCTTTAAAATTAGAATTTTGACACATTAATAATTTTTATATTAAAAAATAAATAAGTTCATTTGTAACAGGATATAAAAATTTATTTTGGAAGAAATTTTAATATATTTTAGATGACTTTCAAATTTTGTTAAATAGTAAAATACACTTAATTTTAATTGAAAAAACTTTTTTTAACTGATTTATATGGATAAATAATAAAATATCATGGTTATAAAGTATAAGTGTAATTTATTTTTACCATTCAATATAATTTATGCAATAATCCATAATATTACATTTAATTTAGATGTAAAAACATTTCAATATCATGGAATGTTTTTCATTTTAAACCTAGTTCTCTCTTTTCGACAATGGGATTAATTTTAATTATTTAATGAAACTTATATTATTTCAAATTATAAAAATGGATTCCATATTCGGAATTAGTATTTCCATAATATGTAAATATATTTGTTTTATTTTGGGGCATTATGAATAGTATATTTGATAATTTCTTTTACTATGGTAAAAGGGTAAAATTTGTTTTGAATGGTAAGACTAATATAATAAAATTACACTAAGACTGGTCTTAATAACATTATATGATTTTGGTTCGACCGAAATCCTCATTTGGTAAAAATTGTGTCTTTTGGATGCCACTTGGATGAGATTAGGAAATTTATTTATTTTATTTAAAGAAAAGTTATATATGTACCACCAAAATTTTAATAACAAAATCCTTTTTTATATAGGGCTATATTGAAGATAAATTTAATTATAAACAGTTATTTTGATTCCAAAATATTCTTATTTATCATTTTAATATATTTGAAACTTTTAAAAAATAAATAATTACCTTCAAGACTTATACTTTGATGATGTAAAATATAAATAATTGATGAGAAATCCATATTTTTTTTATTAAATTACTAATAACCATCAAATGACCAAACACTTGCCAAATCTTATTATTTGAGTATATATCAAACTTTTTTATACAAGGGTCACATTAGTGGCATTATAGAGAATTATTTAAGAAATTGAGACACATATATTATTCTATTTAATGTGATGTTAAATTTATCACATTCATAATTTAATAGGTATAACATTTTAAATTCTGGATTTTCTAGCATATAAATTGGACAGCATATATACTCATGAAATCTAGATGATTTATCTTCATCATAGTATTTTCTTGTTAATTATTATTTTAAAATAAGTATACTAATTAATTACACATTATTGATGTAACACCCCAGGTAAATAAATAATATGACATTTTTATATTTATCCCTATTTGTGAATAAAATGTTAATATTAATTTAAAGGAAACACTATGCTTGATGGCTTACCCAATACGCAACAACATGTTCCTTTGAAATCATACATTGCACTATAATAATAAAATATTATTATTTTAAATGGTAGTTAACGCCTATAAGTTGTAATGGAGGGAATGAATATAACTAACTACAAAATAATTATATATATTTTTCAAATATTTTTTACTTTTTACAATAAATTTTAGAGGATTAAAAATGTGAATGAATTCAATTTTAAGCATAAACATTCTAATATTCTATAGAAGGTCAATTAATTGCCTTTTGATGGAGAACCTCTTTTAAATCCACTTTTTGACAATTTTATGTGTTATATTTGAAAAAATAAAATTCTTCTTTAGAATCGAGACATGAAAATTTACTTTGTGTAAATTTTTGGTATCATTCCGATAAAGTTCATTTTTTAATGAATAGTGAAAAATGTTGTATTTTAATTCAAGAACTCTTTTTAATCTAATATATTTATATGATTAGATTATCTTTTTAATTGTTTTTAAAGTAAAATGAGAATATATTTTTACCATTTAGTCCAATAGTGGTCATTGGAATTAATTTCACGTTGAAATAGGACTTAAACTAGTGTCAATCTTTTAATAGATATTGTTTCTTAAAAACACGGTATGTGTTTTGACAGCGAAAATTAATTATTAAATTAATTAATGCAACTTATATGTTTTGACTTTTTTAAAATAGACATAATTTTTGAGTTCATAATATCAAATATAGCTTAAGGTGATGTTTTGGTATTTTTATGAAAAAATTCAATATTTGATGAATAGTGAAACCACTAAGTGGTATTTAATGAAACTGATTTTTCATTTAAATGAATCTTTTCCACCTCTGTGTTTTAAATTTCAAAAATATGACATACATGGTTGTCATTAGGAAGTAAAATGTGGTTCAATGTGATTAAAATAATTTTTTGGTGAATAGTAACTTTTATGTTCTTAATCGCGATTAGAGATAATTAATGTAGTTGAAGGTAAAAATAATGTTTTAATAATATGAAATGACCTAGAAACATGTCCTACCCTTATTTTATGTTTCATGTACAACCAAGAGAATCCATGGGTCAACTTGGCTACCCCATGGAGCCACTTTGGTAGGAAAATGTCATTAATAACTTTATATTTAATGTTAAAATAAAAATGTCACAAAGATGAGATGTTTTACTAAAACAATTTTTAAATGGGGTTATACAAGTCATAATTTTGACTATAAATATTCATTATAAATCTAAAAATATTTCCTACATCATGATATTTTTTCTATAATTTTAGACAAGAAATAAATTAAATTATTTATGACACCATGATAATGCAGCGATTACATCATTATTTAACGATTTAAATAAAATGAAAAAATAATGTAAAATATTAGACCTGAACTGGTCAAAAACCCATTTTATGGGTGGATTTATAACCCTTATCACATTATACTCTAAATATAAAATTTTGGGACCCTTTTTATCTGAAAATCATTTTATAATAAAGTATCTTTTCTTAACATTCCAAGTGTGCCCCTCCACTCCTCTTATTAAAGGCCCCCACCTCTACATCCTTACCCACACCTCTCAAGCCTTTGGCATGGCCAAGCCCTACCCACTTTGTCTATACACATACCTCTCTTACTCCTATAAGCCTCACTTTGGGCAGAAGTCTTCTCAAGGAAGCCTTTGAGCTCAAATCAAAAAGAGTTACCCATTTTAAAGGTTGTGTCTTCTCTTGCGTTCTTATGTTTTATTTTGCTTCTCCAACCCCCTAAAATCTTTTTATTCATTTCTTTTGTAACAACACCAGTATCTTCAATATACTAGGATGTTGTTATAAGAAGGATTCGAGCTACACTTACACACACATTCATATAATGGTTAAAGAACATACTGTTTCTGTGGATGGTGAATTTCTGCCTCACGAGACGATGATTGTTCAAAACTCATATAACACCTTCAAAGGTGGACATTAAGATGACACTATATTTATATATTATGAAGGACCCCGGGACACCCTGAGAGGGGAGGGGTGAATCAGGGTGACCACTTTTTCTTTTTAAAGTGATGGTTCTTGTTCCCACATTGATAGGAACTTGTTGAACCTGTATGAAGATTAAGATTAGAAAGAAAACATTCACATGCACAGAGAAGACACAACCCTTTTTACTTGGTTCACCACTAAGGGATAAATCCAAGGAGCATACCCCGACAGGTTGTCGGTCGTACCAAAAACCACTATGCTTCACTAGCTGTAGATTACACAAGTTCGGGTACAGTCAATCTGTCCCAGGCTCACTGCCTTTACAAAGGTTCAGGGATAGCCCACTGCTCCCCTCGGGTCACTCTCGTTGACTCCCCCTGGCTCACTGCCGTTGGTGAAGTCCCACTCAGTTTATAGACGTGAAGGTCTCTTCAATTAAAAGTCATGAAGTTCATTGTCTCCTGTTCATCATGAGACTTTTCTTGCATCAGAGTCCTGAGTTTAATGCTCTGTTAGGATCCAAATTCCAACCACTGAGGAAAAACCCCTTTTCCCTTGTCCACAGGGCAAACGACCTTTGGAAAAGGCCTTCGCAAAGTACCCTACTTCGCGAGGCTCCCAATTTTGCAAAGCTCAAACAAGACTTCGCAGAGCCCCTGCCATTTCGCGAAGCTCAATCGCGAAGCACTCTTGCGATGCTCCAGCCTTCGCAATGCTTGGCTATCGCGAAGCTCTTGCCTCTTCGCGATTCTCACTGAGCCAACGTGGGGCGCACGTCTTTCGCGGAGCTAGAATAGCCGCCGCGAAGCTCCTCGTTCGTAAAGCACACTGCCTTCGCGAGAGACCTTTGCGAACCGAGAGGAAAAGACTTTCTCTGAAATTCTCTCTACTTCGCATGAAGGGATCGGCCTCTATTTATAGGCGATCCCACCGACCCTCGTCCCATTCACGCGAAGTCAACGCCACGTCATCACAAATCGCGATGCTCCAAATTTTCCGCCGGAATTCTGTCCAAATCGCGAAGTACCACGAAATTTTGTCATTCGCGAAGTAGGACGTAGTCGCGAAGAATCACCTTCAACATACCTTCGCACCTTCGTCACGAATCTCCCTCGCGAAGCCCTTCATCGCCGCGAAGCTCGCCAGCTTCTGCCATTCGCGAAAATTGATGTAATCGCGAAGCCTCACCGCCTCCATTCTTCTGGTCTTCGCGAAATCCAGTCCATGCATCCCAGCTTCGCGAAACTCATGCCCTTGCCATATTAGATGAAGATCTTCCTGGAAATCCACTTTTCGCGATGCTCAGCAACATCCAGATTTTGGACCCCCAAAATTTGCAAACACTGGGAAAAGGCGCCACCTTGAAAACTGTTGTCTGATTGAACGGTATGATCTCTTTGCTGGTAAATGATCCGAACATCCATTGATGATGGACAACAAACACAAACCACAATCCAAATCATGCATAAAATACCATGGTTCCAACAATCTCCCCCTTTGGGTTTGTTGGCAATCAGAAGAAAAAATCAATAGATCTCCATCAAGGTGAGAACCCAAAAAAAACACCGGAATCAACCCGGCCACCACTCTAAGTCTACGTGAGCAATGCTCGGTGTAGAAAACAAGAGAGGAGGCTTAAATTGGGTTCCACTGTTTTCCTTCTCATTTCTCCCCCATTGACAATAAATCCAAAGACCAGTAAAATTTTTCACGTTCAGCTCAAACCATACTCCCCCTGGATAGTATCTCCCCCAGAAACCTGCATTATATCCATAAACAGATTAAAACATTTATAACAAACGGGGATAGGGGTACTCTGTATCCTTATTATGCACTGGGAGGTGGTCGAACACCGAGGTTCAACCGATTCTTCTCAAACACAGCCGCTGACAGTGGCTTTGTCAGGATATCAGCCACTTGTTCATCTGTTCCCACATGATCCAATCTAATCACGCTTTGCTCAACTTTCTCTTTGATAAAGTGATACCTGATTTCAATGTGTATTGTACGAGAATGTTGAACAGGATTCTTCGTAAGATCAATTGTGCTCTGATTGTCACAGTAAATCACCATTGGTTGCGTCACCTCATCGCCAATGTCAGTTACTTGCTGCTTCATCCATAGGAGTTGAGTGCATGCCTTTGTGGCGGAGATATACTCGGCTTCAGCAGTACTAAGAGAAGTACTTTCTTGTTTCTTGCTCAACCAGCCAACACATTTCTGCCCAATATAGAAAGCTCCACCACTAGTGGAATTTCTGTCTACTACATCACCAGCACAGTCAGCATCAGAAAACGCTGATAATTCACTGTCCCTGCCTGCAGCAAAAAATAACCCGAAGTTATGTGTACCTTAAATGTACCTCATGATTATTTTTATTGTTGCCAGATGTTCCTCCATTGGATTACTCTGAAAGCAGGCCACAAGGCATGTTGCAACGACAATATCTGGCCTTGTCGCTGTCAGGTACAGTAGGCTTCCAATGATCCTCTTGTACATGGTGGGATCAACATAGTTCCCATCCTCATTCTTTCCAAGTTTAGTTCCAACTGCAATCGGAGTTGACATTGGTTTGGAGTCTTGCATATTGAACTTTTTCAGCAACTCTCTTGCATATTTTTCCTGAGAAATGAAATTGTATTCCTTCATTTGAATCACTTGCAGCCCCAAGAAATATGTGAGCTCCCCAATCATAGACATTTCAAATTCTGATTTCATGTGGTTGGAAAATTCATCCACTGATTTCTGCCTACTGCCACCAAATATGATATCATCAACGTAGACAAGAACCATGAATTGATCTATTGGAGAATTCTTCACATAGATATTGTGATCAACTCCTCCTCTTTTGAATTCCATCTTCTTGAGATATGAGTCCAGCCGTGAGTACCATGCCCGTGGTTCCTGCTTCAAACCATATAGAGCTTTCTTCAGTTTACAGACCTTTGTTTCATCAGTACCCAAAAAAAATCCCACTAGTTGTTCAATGTAGACTTCTTCTTCGAGTACACCATTCAAGAATGCTGTCTTGACATCCATTTGATATACTTTATATCCTCTTTGGAGTTCCATGGCAAGGAAAAGCCTGATTGACTCCAGTCTAGCCACTGGAGCAAAGGTTTCTTCTACATCAATGACTTCAATCTGGGAGTATCCTTTACATACCAGTCGTGCCTTGTTTCTGATGACACTTCCATGCTCATCAAACTTATTTTTGAAGATGCATTTGGTACTAATAACATTGTAACCTTAGGGTCTCTGGACAATATCCCATGTCTGATTCTTTTCAATCTGATCTAATTCATCATTCATGGCATTCACCCAAGATTTATCTTTTGCAGCTTCTTCGAATGAGGATGTCTCAACAACTGATAGAAATGCAGATTGCGTGGTATTCCTCATCCTTCTTGTTTGAGTGGGTGTGTTCATGTCCCCAATTATGTTGGATGGATCAATCTCAGCTCTTCGATTTCTCCTGTGAGGTTCAGTAGTATTCTCTTCATCCATTGTTTCATCTTCAGATTCTTCTTCTGAGTCAACATCTTGATGTGACTGCGGAGTGTTTTGAACAGCTTCCTCTATTTCTGCATTTGTATTTTCTTCACATTCACATTCTTCCTGACTTTCTATCACATCAGCATATGGCGTCCTTGAAGCATTTGTGGTTTTCTCTTCAATTATCTTAATATCACTGCTTTCCACAATCCTTCCCAAACACTTGTTGAAACATTTGTAGGCTTTGCTATTCATTGAGTAACCGAGGAAAATTCCTTCATCTGCATTGTCACTGTACTTCCCTTGATTTCCTTCTTTGTTCCTGATGAAGCATTTACTTCCAAAGACTCGAAAGTATTTTAGAGAAGGCTTCCGTCCATGCCACAATTCATATGGTGTCTTCATCTCACCCATATAGTTTCCTGTTCGATTCTGAATGTACACTGCAGCTTGAATAGCCTCTTTCCAGTAATGCCGTGGAATACGACTCTCAATCAGCATTGTTCGTGCCATGTTGTTCACCTGTCGATTCCTACGTTCAACAACTCCATTTTGTTGTGGAGTTCTCACAGCAGCTACCTCATGATGTATCCCATGCTTCTCCAGATAATTCTCAAATTCAATGGACGTGTATTCTCCTCCATTGTCAGATAACAACACTTTGATTGTTCGTCCAGTATCATTCTCGGCGACTCGCCGATATGTTTTCATGCAGTCAAGGACTTGTCGTTTCCTGTGAATGACCATCACACATGCCATTCTACTGTAATCATCTATGAAAAGGACAAAGTACCTTTCTCCATGAGTTCCGGCAACATTTATTGGCCCACAAACATCTGTATGAATCAGATCAAGAAGGTGAGACGCTCTTTTCTTCTTTGGCCGATATGAACTGCAGACCAACTTCCCACGCATACAAGCATCACAAGATTTTTCACACTCACACTTCAGGTTGGGAATGTCCATGAAAATTCTCAATTTTGATATTTTATCCATGTCTTATTGATTGATGTGTCCCAGTCTCCGATGCCACAAATTGTTTTCTTCTTCAATAGTCATGTAACATAAATTTTCTTCACTATCAACCTAATTAAAGTAACCTTCTGTTCTGCATCCCTTCATAAGAGAATTTCCAGTCTTTCCCTTGATAGTGCAGCCTTTCTGATTAAACGTGACTATAAGTCCTGAGTCATAGAGTTGACTCACACTGAGGAGATTATGACGTAGGCCATCTACATAAAGGACTTCAGTCTTCTTTAGTTCTCCATTAACTAATTTGGTACTCCCACTCCCTTTTATTTTTAGAGCCCCATCATTACCAAATCTTACTGTACCATCGACATTCCTTATGATATTCGTTAGTAGGACGACATTACCTGTCATATGAGATGGACAACCACTATCCAGAATCCAGGTACTGTTGTTCTTTGTAGCATTGAGAGCAACCTCTACAAGGTTGGATTTCTGAATCTTCTTCCTTTCCTTCCATGAGACATTAGATCAAGTATAAAGAACTGATGGTCTTTCAATTATCTCTTCTGCATACCCATGTTCTTCATAGTCAAAGTCTTCTTTGAGAGGTGAAAACCTGTTTGAAATAGAAACACTATCTTGATGACGAGACTTGACTTGTCTTGAACTTCGGTATGAGGTTTCCATGTCCCTTCTCTACCTACTATTAGCGGCCTTATGACCAAAGTTAGAACAACAAAAACAATATCCATAGAAATTATTTCTTCTATAAGAATTAGGATATGAAATTGTTCTCCTTTTTTGAGCTTCTATATCTTCTCCATTCAGATAGCTTATTGCCTCTTCACAATATGACATGGTATGGCCTAGATATCCACAGAACTGACACTTCATGAGAGGAAATGTCTTCTCACTTGAATTTCTCCTCATACCTTCTTCCTTGGGAGAATTGTAAGACTGTCTGTCATTTCTGAATGTTTGAGGATAATTTGTAGGTCCCCTTTTAGTTTGGATTGAGGGTTCCTTTTTCGGAATTCTAGGAAACGTTTCAACATGTTCAACTTTCATATTATCTTTATTTTGGGTATTTTCACTTTCAGCAGTTGTTGTCTCAGCCTCACAGCCAATTCCACACTTTCCCATGCAAGCGGGTCTTTGATTACTCAATATTTTTTCAACCCCATCTGAACCACACTTGGACCTTGCTAGTAATTCTGCATCTGAGAATCTTCCAAACTGTATTTTCTTCTTCGATTCTTTTGAAACTTATTCAGTCTCCAGTTTGCTTCTTAGAGTAACTACTTCCTCCTCAAGACCATCAGTAGTCTTGGATTTTTCATCCAGTCTGGAGGTGAGGTCATTGATGACATTAGCCTGCTCTTCAATTCTCAGATTCAGATCTACTACATCATCATTACATTGGATTATTTTAGACTGTACCTTCACAAATTCTTCCAGTCGTTCAATTTCAGCTTCAAGTTGATCAACGTATTCAGTTGATTCTTCTACAATAGATTTCCACTTATTGCATCTCTTACATTTAATCTTGAGCTTACTAACCGCATCCTTAAGTTGTATCTCAGGATCTGCACAAGTTCTCAGTTGCTTTTCTCCTTTAGTATCTTCTGGCTTTTCAATCGTGGCCATCATAGAAGCATGGTTCCCAGTTTTGAATTCTGGTTCTTTTTCTTCATAGAATTCATTATCATCTTCTTCCTCTTCAAAGACAAAACTCTTCCTTTTCATTTTCTTACCAGATTTGAAGTCTCCCTTTTTGAAGAACCTTCTCTGAGGATTCTTGAGGCTTTCATCCTCACTGTCATCATCATTGATCATTTTTAAGCACTGAGAGGCAATGTGCCCAACTTTTCCACAATGGAAACATGCGAGAGGTAACTTCCCTTTGAATTTCCCTTTCCCCTTCTGGAACTTCTTTTCAATGAGAGAAAGAATTTCTTTTTCTTCGTCATCTTCACCGCTACTATCCTTTGAGATTTTCAGTTTGTCCATGGCCTTGAATGCCATTTCCTAGCTCACCCGAGTTGTAGCATCTTCTGGTTTGACCCTCATTTCATATGCTACCAAGCTGCTCAGTAGATCATCAAGAGAAAGTTTGGAAAGATCCCTTTCCTCAAGGGCTGACACCTTTGCATTATACAGAGGTGGAAGTCTTCTCAATATTTTCTTTACAATATCAATGTATTTTATTTTTTCGCCTAGACCCCGAATTGCTCCAACTACATCAGTAATTCGATTGAAGAATGAGTCTGCATTCACGTCTGGATGCATCTTCAAATCATCAAACCGGTTGTGCAGCACTTGTAGTTTCTCCTCCTTCACTTTTCTATCTCCTTCATAAATATTCTCATGTTTATCCCACGTAGATTTTGCTGAGGTGAAATTCATCACCTTTAGGTAGATTTGATTAGAAAAGGCTGTAGTGAGTGCATTCTGTGCTTCAGCATCTGCATCAAGAAGTTTCCTGTCTGTTTCAGTCATAGCTAGGCCTGTTGGATCAGTGACTTGTATTCCTTGCACAGTAGAAAAGAGAACTTCTATTCCAAGAGATCATAGATGAGATCTCATTCTGTTATTCCAGATCTGGAAATTGCTTCCATCGAAGGGAGGGACTCCCCTAACATTGACCGCGTTTTCCATAACGAAAACAAAGGTCTGATTCAACACCATCAACCTTTACCCTCTGATACCACTTGAAGGACCCCGGGACACCCTGAGAGGGGAGGGGTGAATCAGGGTGACCACTTTTTCTTTTTAAAGTTATAGATCTTGTTCCCACGTTGATAGGAACTTGTTGAACCTGTATAAAGATTAAGATTAGAAATAAAACATTCACATGCACAGAGAAGACACAACCCTTTTTACTTGGTTCACCACTAAGGGCTACATCCAAGGAGCATACCCCGACAGGTTTTCGGTCGTACCAAAAACCACTATGCTTCACTAGCTGTAGATTACACAAGTTCAGGTACAGTCACTCTGTCCCAGGCACACTACCTTTACAAATGTTCAGGGATAGCCCACTACTCCCCTCGGGTCACTCTCGTTGACTCCCCCTGGCTCACTGCCATTGGTGAAGTCCCACTCAGTTTATAAACGTGAAGGTCTCTTCAATTGAAAGTCCTGAAGTTCATTGTCTCCTGTTCAACATGAGACTTTGCTTGCATCAGAGTCCCGAGTTTAATGCTCTGTTAAGATCCAAATTCCAACCACTGAGGAAAAACCCATTTTCCCTTGTCCACAGGGCAAACGACCTTTGGAAAAGGCCTTTGCAAAGTACCCTACTTCGCGAGGCTCCCAATTTTGCAAAGCTAAAAAAAGACTTCGCAGAGCCCATTCCATTTCGCGAAGCTCAATCGCGAAGCACTCTTGCGATGATCCAGCCTTCGCAATGCTTGGCTATCGCGATGCTCCTGCCTCTTCGCGATAATCACTGAGCCAACGTGGGGCGCAAGTCTTTCGCGGAGCTAGAATAGCCGCCGCGAAGCTCCTCTTTCGTCAAGCACGCTGCCTTCGCGAGAGACCTTTGCAAACCGAGAGCAAAGGACTTTCTATGAAATTCTCTCTACTTCTCTCGAAGGTGTCGGCCTCTATTTATAGGCGACTCCACCAACCCTCGTCCCTTCCACACGAAGTCAACGCCACGTCATCACAAATCGTGAAGCTCCAAAGTTTCCGCCGGAATTCCGTCCAAATCGCGAAGCACCACGGCATTTTGTCGTTCGCGAAGCTTGACGTAGTCGCAAAGAATCACCGTCAACATACCTTCATGACTTCGCCGCAAATCTCCCTCGCGAATCCCTTCATCGCCGCGAAGCTCGCCATCCTCTGCCATTTGTGAAGCTTGACGTAATCGCGAAGCCTCACCGCCTCCATTCTTCTGGTCTTCGCGAAATCCAGTCCATGCATCCCAGCTTCGCGAATCTCATGCCCTTGCCATATTAGATGAAGATCTTCCTGGAAATCCACTTTTCGCGATGCTCAGAAAAATCCAGATTTTGGACCCCCAAAATTTGCAAACACCGGGAAACGGCGCCACCTTCAAAACTGTTGTCTGATTGAACGGTATGATCTCTTTGCTGGTACACGATCTGAACTTCCATTGATGATAGACAACAAACACAAACCACACTCCAAATCATGCATAGAAGTCCATGGTTCCAACAATCTCCCCATTTGGGTTTGTTGGCAATCAGAAGAAAAAATAAGTAGATCTCCATCAAGGTGAGAACCCAAAAAAAACATAGGAATCAACCTGGCCACCACTCTATGTCTACGTGAGCAATGCTTGGTGTAGAAAACAAGATAGGAGGCTTAAATTGGGTTCCACTGTTTTCCTTCTCACTTCTCCCCCATTGACAATAAATCCAAATACCAGTAAAATTTTTCACGTTCAGTTCAAACCATACTCCCCCTGGATATTATCTCCCCCAGAAACCTGCATTATATCCATAAATAGATTAAAACATCTATAACAAATGGGGAGAGGGGTACTCTGTATCCTTCTTATGCACTGGGAGGTGGTCGAACACCGAGGTTCAACCGATGCTTCTCAAACACAGCCGCTGACAGTGGCTTTGTCAGGATATCAGCCACTTGTTCATCTGTTCCCACAAGATCCAATCTAATCACGCTTTTCTCAACTTTCTCTTTGATAAAGTGATACCTGATTTCAATGTGTTTTTTACGAGAATGTTGAATATGATTCTTCATAAGATCAATTGCGCTCTTATTGTCACAGTAAATCACCATTGGTTGCGTCACCTCATCGCCAATGTCAGTTAATTGCTGCTTCATCCATAGCAGTTGAGTGCATGCCTTTGTGGCGGAGATATACTCGGGTTCAGCAGTACTAAGAGAAGTACTTTCTTGTTTCTTTCCCAACCAGCCAACACATTTCTGCCCAATATAGAAAGCTCCACCACTAGTGGAATTTCTGTCTACTACATCACCAGCCCAGTCAGCATCAGAAAACGCTGATAATTCACTGTCCCTGCCTGCAGCAAAAAATAACCCGAAGTTATCTGTACCTTGAATATACCTCATGATTCTTTTTACTGTTGCCAGATGTTCCTCCTTTGGATTACTCTGAAAGCGGGCCGCATGGCATGTTGCAAAGACAATATCTGGCCTTGTCGCTGTCAGGTACAGTAGGCTTCCAATGATCCTCATGTACATGGTGGGATCAACAGAGTTCCCATCCTCATTCTTTCCAAGTTTAGTTCAAACAGCAATCGGAGTTGACATTGGTTTGGAGTCTTGCATATTGAACTTCTTCAGCAACTCTCTTGCATATTTTTCTCGAGAAATGAAAGTGTATTCCTTCTTTTGAATCACTTGCAGCCCCAAGAAATATGTGACCTCCCCAATCATAGACATTTCAAATTCTTATTTCATGTGGTTGGCAAATTCATCCACTGATTTCTGCCTACTTCCACCAAATATGATATCATCAACGTAGACAAGAACCATGAATTGATCTTTTGGAGAATTCTACACATTGATATTGTGATCAACTCCTCCTCTTTTGAATTCCAACATCTTGATATATGAGTCCAGCCGTGCGTACCATGCCCGTCGTGCCTGATTCAAAACATATAGTGCTTTCTTCAGTTTACAGACCTTTGTTTCATCAGTACCCAAAACAAATCTCACTGGTTGTTCAATGTAGACATCTTCTTCGAGTACACCAATCAAGAATGTTGTCTTGACATCCATTTTATATACTTTATATCCTCTTTGGAGTGCCATGGCAAGGAAAAGCCTGATTGACTCCAGTCTAGCCACTGGAGCAAAGGTTTCTTCAACATCAATGCCTTCAATCTGAGAGTATCCTTTACATACCAGTCGTGCCTTGTTTTTGAGGACACTTCCATTCTCATCAAACTTATTTTTGAAGATCCATTTGGTACCAATAACATTGTAACATTAGGGTCTCTGGTCAAGATCCCATGTCTGATTCTTGTCAATCTGATCTAATTCATCATTCATGGATTTCACCCAAGATTTATCTTTTGCAGCTTCTTCGAATGAGTATGGCTCTACAACTGATAGAAATGCAGATTGCGTGGTATTCCTCATCCTTCTTGTTTGAGTGGGTGTGTTCCTGTCCCCAATTATGTTGGATGGATAAATCTCATATCTTCGATTTCTCTTGCGAGGTTCAGTAGTATTCTCTTCAGCCATTGTTTCATCTTCAGATTCTTCTTCTGAGTCAACATCTTGATGTGACTGCTGAGTGTTTTGAACAGCTTCCTCTATTTCTACATTTGTATTTTCTTCACGTTCACATTATTCCTGACATTCTATCACATCAGCATATGGTGTCCTTGAAGCATTTGTGGTTTTCTCTTCAATTATCTTAACATCACTACTTTCCACAATCCTTCACAATCACTTGTTGAAACATTTGTAGGCTTTGCTATTCATTGAGTAACCGAGGAAAATTCCTTCATCTGCATTGTCACCGTACTTCCCTTGATTTCCTTCTTTGTTCCTGATGAAGCATTTACTTCCAACGACACGAAAGTATTTTAGAGAAGGCTTTCGTCCATGCCACAATTCATATGGTGTCTTTGTATCACCCATATAGAGTCATGTTCGATTCTGAATGTACACTGCAGCTTGAACAGCCTCTTTCCAGTAATGCCTTGGAATACGACTCTCAATCAGCATTGTTCGTGCCATGTTGTTCACCTGTCGATTCCTACGTTCAACAACTCCATTTTGTTGTGGAGTTCTCACAGCAGCTACCTCATGCTATATCCCATGCTTCTCCAGATAATTCTCAAATTCAATGGACGTGTATTCTCCTCCATTGTCATATCACAACACTTTGATTGTTCGTCCAGTATCATTCTCGGTGATTCGCCGATATGTTTTCATGCAGTCAAGGACTTGTCGTTTCCTGTGAATGACCATCACACAAGCCATTCTATTGTAATCATCTATGAAAAGGACAATGTACCTTTCTCAATGCGTTCCGGAAATATTGATTGGCCCACAAACATCTGTATGAATCAGATCATGAAGGTGAGACGCTCTTTTCTTCTTTGGCCGATATGAACTGCAGAACAGCTTCCCACGCATACAAGCATCACAAGATTTTTCACACTCACACTTCAGGTTGGGAATGTCCATGAAAATTCTCAATTTTGATATTTTCTCCATGTCTTGTTGATTGATGTGTCCCAGTCTCCGATGCCACAAGTTGTTTTCTTCTTCAATAGTCATGTAACATACATTTTCTTAACTATCAACCTGATACAAGTTACCTTCTGTTCTGCATCCCTTCATAAGAGAATTTCCAGTCGTTCCCTTGATAGTGCAGCATTTCTGATTAAACGTGACTATAAGTCCTGAGTCACAGAGTTGACTCACGCTGAGGAGATTATGACGTAGGCCATCTACAAAAAGGACTTCAGTCTTCTTTAGCTCTCCATTAACTAATTTGGTACTCCCACTCCCTTTGATTTTTAGAGCACCATCATTACCAAATCATACTGTACCATCGACATTCCTTATGATATTCGTTAGTAGGCCGACATTACCTGTCATATGAGATGAACAACCGCTATCCAAAATCCAGGTACTGTTGTTCTTTGTAGCTTTGAGAGCCACCACTGCAAGGTTGGATTTCTCAATCTTCTTCCTTTCCTTCCATGAGAAATTAGATCGAGTATAATGAACTGATGGTCTTTCAATTATCTCTTCTGCATACCCAGGTTCTTCATAGTCAAAGTCTTCTTTGAGAGGTGAAAACCTGTTTGAAAGAGAAACACTATCTTGCTGACGAGACTTGAGTTTTCTTGAACTTCGGTATGAGGTGTCCATGTCCCTTCTCTGCCTGCTATTAGTGGCCTTATGACCAAAGTTAGAACAACAAAAACAATATCCATAGAAATTATTTCTTCTATAAGAATTAGGATATGAAATTGTTCTCCTTTGTTGAGCTTATATATCTTCTCCATTTAGATAGCTTCTTGACTCATCACAATATGACATGGTATGGCCCAAATATCCACAGAACTGACACTTCATGAGAGGAAATGTCTTCTCACTTGAATTTCTCCTCATACCTTCTTCCTTGGGAGAATTGTAAGACTGTCTGTCATTTCTGAATGTTTGAGGATAATTTGTAGGTCCCCTTTTAGTTTGGATTGAGGGTTCCTTTTTCGGAATTCTAGGAAACGTTTCAATATGTTCAACTTTCATCTTATCTTTCTTTTGGGTCTTTTCACTTTCAGCAGTTGATGTCTCAGCCTCACATCCAATTCCACTCTTTCACATGCAAGCAGAACATTGATTACTCAAGATTTTTTCTACCCCATCTGAACCACACTTGGCCCTTGCTAGTAATTCTGCATCTGAGAATCTTCCAAACTGTATTTTCTTCTTCGATTCTTTTGAAACTTATTCAGTCTCCAGTTTTCTTCTTAGAGTAACTACTTCCTCCTCAAGACCATCAGTAGTATTGGATTTTTCATCCAGTCTGGAGGTGAGGTCATTGATGACCTTATCCTGCTCTTCAATTCTCAGATTCAGATCTACTACATCATCATTACTTTCGATTATTTTAGACTGTACCTTCACAAATTCTTCCAGTCATTCAATTTTAGCTTCATGTTGATCAACGTATTCAGTTGATTCTTCTACAATAGATTTCCACTTATTGGAGCTCTTACATTTAATCTTGAGCTTACTAACCGCATCCTTAAGTTGTATCTCAGGATCTGCACAAGTTCTCAGATGCTTTTCTCCTTCAGTATCTTCTGGCTTTCCAACAGTGGCCATCATAGAAGCATGGTTCCCAGTTTTGAATTCTGGTTCTTTTTCTTCACAGAATTCATTATCATCTTCTTCCTCTTCACAGACAAAACTCTTCCTTTTCATTTTCTTACCAGATTTGAAGTCTCCATTTTTAAAGAACCTTCTCTGAGGATTCTTGAGGCTTTCATCGTCACTGTCTTCATCATTGATCATTTTTAAGCACTGAGAGGAAATGTGCCCAACTTTTCCACAACGGAAACATGCGAGAGGTAACTTCCCTTTGAATTTCCCTTTCCCCTTCTGGAACTTCTTTGCAATGAGAGAAAGAATTTATTTTTCTTCGTCATCTTCACCGCTACTATCCTTTGATATTTTCAGTTTGTCCATGGCCTTGAATGCCATTTCCTTGCTCACCCGAGTCGTAGCATCTTCTGGTTTGACCCTCATTTCATATGCTACCAAGCTGCTCAGTAGATCATCAAGAGAAAGTTTGGAAAGATCCCTTTCCTCAAGGGCTGACACCTTTGCATTATACAGAGGTGGAAGTCTTCTCAATATTTTCTTTACAATATCAATGTATTTTATTTCTTCGCCTAGACCCCGAATTGCTCCATCTACTTCAGTAATTCGATTGAAGAATGAGTCTGCATTCACGTCTGGATGCATCTTCAAATCATCAAACCGGTTGTGCAGCACTTGTAGTTTCTCCTCCTTCACTTTTCTATCTCCTTCATAAATATTCTCATGTTTATCCCACGTAGATTTTGCTGAGGTGAAATTCATCACCTTTAGGTAGATTTGATCAGAAAAGGCTGTAGTGAGTGCATTCTGTGCTTCAGCATCTGCATCAAGAAGTTTCCTGTCTGTTTCAGTCATAGCTAGGCCTGTTGGATCAGTGACTTGTATTCCTTGCACAGTAGAAAAGAGAACTTCTATTCCAATAGATCATAGATGAGATCTCATTCTGTTATTCCAGATCTGGAAATTGCTTCCATCGAAGGGAGGGACTCCCCTAACATTGACCGCGTTTTCCATAACGAAAACAAAGGTCTGATTCAACACCATCAACCTTTACCCTATGATACCACTTGAAGGACCCCGGGACACCCTGAGAGGGGAGGGGTGAATCAGGGTGACCACTTTTTCTTTTTAAAGTGATAGATCTTGTTCCCACGTTGATAGGAACTTGTTGAACCTGTATGAAGATTAAGATTAGAAATAAAACATTCACATGCACAGAGAAGACACAACCCTTTTTACTTGGTTCACCACTAAGGGCTACATCCAAGGAGCATACCCCGACAGGTTTTCGGTCGTACCAAAAACCACTATGCTTCACTAGCTGTAGATTACACAAGTTCAGGTACAGTCACTCTGTCCCAGGCACACTACCTTTACAAATGTTCAGGGATAGCCCACTACTCCCCTCGGGTCACTCTCGTTGACTCCCCCTGGCTCACTGCCATTGGTGAAGTCCCACTCAGTTTATAAACGTGAAGGTCTCTTCAATTGAAAGTCATGATGTTCATTGTCTCCTGTTCAACATGAGACTTTGCTTGCATCAGAGTCCCGAGTTTAATGCTCTGTTAAGATCCAAATTCCAACCACTGAGGAAAAACCCCTTTTCCCTTGTCCACAGGGCAAACGACCTTTGGAAAAGGCCTTTGCAAAGTACCCTACTTCGCGAGGCTCCCAATTTTGCAAAGCTAAAAAAAGACTTCGCAGAGCCCATTCCATTTCGCGAAGCTCAATCACGAAGCACTCTTGCGATGATCCAGCCTTCGCAATGCTTGGCTATCGCGATGCTCCTGCCTCTTCGCGATAATCACTGAGCCAACGTGGGGCGCAAGTCTTTCGCGGAGCTAGAATAGCCGCCGCGAAGCTCCTCTTTCGTCAAGCACGCTGCCTTCGCGAGAGACCTTTGCAAACCGAGAGCAAAGGACTTTCTCTGAAATTCTCTCTACTTCTCTCGAAGGGGTCGGCCTCTATTTATAGGCGATTCCACCGACCCTCGTCCCTTCCACACGAAGTCAACGCCACGTCATCACAAATCGTGAAGCTCCAAAGTTTCCGCCGGAATTCTGTCCAAATCGCGAAGCACCACGGCATTTTGTCGTTCGCGAAACTTGACGTAGTCGCAAAGAATCACCGTCAACATACCTTCATGACTTCGCCGCGAATCTCCCTCGCGAATCCCTTCATCGCCGCGAAGCTCGCCATCCTCTGCCGTTTGTGAAGCTTGACGTAATCGCGAAGCCTCACCGCCTCCATTCTTCTGGTCTTCGCGAAATCCAGTCCATGCATCCCAGCTTCGCGAATCTCATGCCCTTGCCATATTAGATGAAGATCTTCCTGGAAATCCACTTTTCGCGATGCTCAGAAAAATCCAGATTTTGGACCCCCAAAATTTGCAAACACCGGGAAACGGCGCCACCTTCAAAACTGTTGTCTGATTGAACGGTATGATCTCTTTGCTGGTACACGATCTGAACTTCCATTGATGATAGACAACAAACAGAAACCACACTCCAAATCATGCATAGAAGTCCATGGTTCCAACAATCTCCCCATTTGGGTTTGTTGGCAATCAGAAGAAAAAATAAGTAGATCTCCATCAAGGTGAGAACCCAAAAAAAACATAGGAATCAACCTGGCCACCACTCTATGTCTACGTGAGCAATGCTTGGTGTAGAAAACAAGATAGGAGGCTTAAATTGGGTTCCACTGTTTTCCTTCTCACTTCTCCCCCATTGACAATAAATCCAAATACCAGTAAAATTTTTCACGTTCAGCTCAAACCATACTCCCCTTGGATATTATCTCCACCAGAAACCTGCATTATATCCAAAAATAGATTAAAACATCTATAACAAATGGGGAGAGGGGTACTTTGTATCCTTCTTATGCACTGGGAGGTGGTCGAACACCGAGGTTCAACCGATGCTTCTCAAACACAGCCGCTGACAGTGGCTTTGTCAGGATATCAGCCACTTGTTCATCTGTTCCCACAAGATCCAATCTAATCACGCTTTTCTCAACTTTCTCTTTGATAAAGTGATACCTGATTTCAATGTGTTTTTTACGAGAATGTTGAATAGGATTCTTCATAAGATCAATTGCGCTCTTATTGTCACAGTAAATCACCATTGGTTGCGTCACCTCATCGCCAATGTCAGTTAATTGCTGCTTCATCCATAGCAGTTGAGTGCATGCCTTTGTGGCGGAGATATACTCGGGTTCAGCAGTACTAAGAGAAGTACTTTCTTGTTTCTTGCCCAACCAGCCAACACATTTCTGCCCAATATAGAAAGCTCCACCACTAGTGGAATTTCTATCTACTACATCACCAGCCCAGTCAGCATCAGAAAACGCTGATAATTCACTGTCCCTGCCTGCAGCAAAAAATAACCCGAAGTTATATGTACCTTGAATATACCTCATGATTCTTTTTACTGTTGCCAGATGTTCCTCCTTTGGATTACTCTGAAAGCGGGCCGCATGGCATGTTGCAAAGACAATATCTGGCCTTGTCGCTGTCAGGTACAGTAGGCTTCCAATGATCCTCATGTACATGGTGGGATCAACAGAGTTCCCATCCTCATTCTTTCCAAGTTTAGTTCCAACAGCAATCGGAGTTGACATTGGTTTGGAGTCTTGCATATTGAACTTCTTCAGCAACTCTCTTGCATATTTTTCCTGAGAAATGAAAGTGTATTCCTTCTTTTGAATCACTTGCAGCCCCATGAAATATGTGACCTCCCCAATCATAGACATTTCAAATTCTGATTTCATGTGGTTGGCAAATTCATCCACTGATTTCTGCCTACTTCCACCAAATATGATATCATCAACGTAGACAAGAACCATGAATTGATCTTTTGGAGAATTCTACACATTGATATTGTGATCAACTCCTCCTCTTTTGAATTCCAACAACTTGATATATGAGTCCAGCCGTGCGTACCATGCCCGTCGTGCCTGATTCAAAACATATAGTGCTTTCTTCAGTTTACAGACCTTTGTTTCATCAGTACCCAAAACAAATCTCACTGGTTGTTCAATGTAGACATCTTCTTCGAGTACACCAATCAAGAATGTTGTCTTGACATCCATTTGATATACTTTATATCCTCTTTGGAGTGCCATGGCAAGGAAAAGCCTGATTGACTCCAGTCTAGCCACTGGAGCAAAGGTTTCTTCAACATCAATGCCTTCAATCTGAGAGTATCCTTTACATACCAGTCGTTCCTTGTTTTTGAGGACACTTCCATTCTCATCAAACTTATTTTTGAAGATCCATTTGGTACCAATAACATTGTAACATTAGGGTCTCTGGTCAAGATCCCATGTCTGATTCTTTTCAATCTGATCTAATTCATCATTCATGGATTTCACCCAAGATTTATCTTTTGCAGCTTCTTCGAATGAGTATGGCTCTACAACTGATAGAAATGCAGATTGCGTGGTATTCCTCATCCTTCTTGTTTGAGTGGGTGTGTTCCTGTCCCCAATTATGTTGGATGGATAAATCTCAGATCTTCGATTTCTCTTGCGAGGTTCAGTAGTATTCTCTTCAGCCATTGTTTCATCTTCAGATTCTTCTTCTGAGTCAACATCTTGATGTGACTGCTGAGTGTTTGGAACATCTTCCTCTATTTCTAAATTTGTATTTTCTTCACGTTCACATTATCCCTGACATTCTATCACATCAGCATATGGTGTCCTTGAAGCATTTGTGGTTTTCTCTTCAATTATCTTAACATCACTACTTTCCACAATCCTTCACAATCACTTGTTGAAACATTTGTAGGCTTTGCTATTCATTGAGTAACCGAGGAAAATTCCTTCATCTGCATTGTCACCGTACTTCCCTTGATTTCCTTCTTTGTTCCTGATGAAGCATTTACTTCCAACGACACGAAAGTATTTTAGAGAAGGCTTTCATCCATGCCACAATTCATATGGTGTCTTTGTATCACCCATATAGAGTCCTGTTCGATTCTGAATGTACACTGCAGCTTGAACAGCCTCTTTCCAGTAATGCCTTGGAATACGACTCTCAATCAGCATTGTTCGTGCCATGTTGTTCACCTGTCGATTCCTACGTTCAACAACTCCATTTTGTTGTGGAGTTCTCACAGCAGCTACCTCATGCTATATCCCATGCTTCTCCAGATAATTCTCAAATTCAATGGACGTGTATTCTCCTCCATTGTCATATCACAACACTTTGATTGTTCGTCCAGTATCATTCTCGGTGATTCGCCGATATGTTTTCATGCAGTCAAGGACTTGTCGTTTCCTGTGAATGACCATCACACAAGCTATTCTATTGTAATCATCTATGAAAAGGACAATGTACCTTTCTCAATGCGTTCCGGCAATATTTATTGGCCCACAAACATCTGTATGAATCAGATCAAGAAGGTGAGACGCTCTTTTCTTCTTTGGCCGATATGAACTGCAGAACAGCTTCCCACGCATACAAGCATCACAAGATTTTTCACACTCACACTTCAGGTTGGGAATGTCCATGAAAATTCTCAATTTTGATATTTTCTCCATGTCTTGTTGATTGATGTGTCCCAGTCTCCGATGCCACAAGTTTTTTTCTTCTTCAATAGTCATGTAACATACATTTTCTTAACTATCAACCTGATACAAGTTACCTTCTGTTCTGCATCCCTTCATAAGAGAATTTCCAGTCTTTCCCTTGATAGTGCAGCATTTCTGATTAAACGTGACTATAAGTCCTGAGTCACAGAGTTGACTCACGCTGAGGAGATTATGACGTAGGCCATCTACATAAAGGACTTCAGTCTTCTTTAGCTCTCCATTAACTAATTTGGTACTCCCACTCCCTTTTATTTTTAGAGCCCCATCATTACCAAATCATACTGTACCATCGACATTCCTTATGATATTCGTTAGTAGGCCGACATTACCTGTCATATGAGATGAACAACCGCTATCCAAAATCCAGGTACTGTTGTTCTTTGTAGCTTTGAGAGCCACCACTGCAAGGTTGGATTTCTCAATCTTCTTCCTTTCCTTCCATGAGAAATTAGATCGAGTATAAAGAACTGATGGTCTTTCAATTATCTCTTCTGCATACCCAGGTTCTTCATAGTCAAAGTCTTCTTTGAGAGGTGAAAACCTGTTTGAAAGAGAAACACTATCTTGCTGACGAGACTTGAGTTTTCTTGAACTTCGGTATGAGGTGTCCATGTCCCTTCTCTGCCTGCTATTAGTGGCCTTATGACCAAAGTTAGAACAACAAAAACAATATCCATAGAAATTATTTCTTCTATAAGAATTAGGATATGAAATTGTTCTCCTTTGTTGAGCTTATATATCTTCTCCATTTAGATAGCTTCTTGCCTCATCACAATATGACATGGTATGGCCCAAATATCCACAGAACTGACACTTCATGAGAGGAAATGTCTTCTCACTTGAATTTCTCCTCATACCTTCTTCCTTGGGAGAATTGTAAGACTGTCTGTCATTTCTGAATGTTTGAGGATAATTTGTAGGTCCCCTTTTAGTTTGGATTGAGGGTTCCTTTTTCGGAATTCTAGGCAACGTTTCAATATGTTCAACTTTCATCTTATCTTTCTTTTGGGTCTTTTCACTTTCAGCAGTTGATGTCTCAGCCTCACATCCAATTCCACTCTTTCACATGCAAGCAGAACATTGATTACTCAAGATTTTTTCTACCCCATCTGAACCACACTTGGCCCTTGCTAGTAATTCTGCATCTGAGAATCTTCCAAACTGTATTTTCTTCTTCGATTCTTTTGAAACTTATTCAGTCTCCAGTTTTCTTCTTAGAGTAACTACTTCCTCCTCAAGACCATCAGTAGTATTGGATTTTTCATCCAGTCTGGAGGTGAGGTCATTGATGACCTTATCCTGCTCTTCAATTCTCAGATTCAGATCTACTACATCATCATTACTTTCGATTATTTTAGACTGTACCTTCACAAATTCTTCCAGTCATTCAATTTTAGCTTCAAGTTGATCAACGTATTCAGTTGATTCTTCTACAATAGATTTCCACTTATTGGAGCTCTTACATTTAATCTTGAGCTTACTAACCGCATCCTTAAGTTGTATCTCAGGATCTGCACAAGTTCTCAGATGCTTTTCTCCTTCAGTATCTTCTGGCTTTCCAACAGTGGCCATCATAGAAGCATGGTTCCCAGTTTTGAATTCTGGTTCTTTTTCTTCACAGAATTCATTATCATCTTCTTCCTCTTCACAGACAAAACTCTTCCTTTTCATTTTCTTACCAGATTTGAAGTCTCCATTTTTAAAGAACCTTCTCTGAGGATTCTTGAGGCTTTCATCGTCACTGTCTTCATCATTGATCATTTTTAAGCACTGAGAGGAAATGTGCCCAACTTTTCCACAACGGAAACATGCGAGAGGTAACTTCCCTTTGAATTTCCCTTTCCCCTTCTGGAACTTCTTTGCAATGAGAGAAAGAATTTCTTTTTCTTCGTCATCTTCACCGCTACTATCCTTTGATATTTTCAGTTTGTCCATGGCCTTGAATGCCATTTCCTTGCTCACCCGAGTCGTAGCATCTTCTGGTTTGACCCTCATTTCATATGCTACCAAGCTGCTTAGTAGATCATCAAGAGAAAGTATGGAAAGATCCCTTTCCTCAAGGGCTGACACCTTTGCATTATACAGAGGTGGAAGTCTTCTCAATATTTTCTTTACAATATCAATGTCTTTTATTTCTTCGCCTAGACCCCGAATTGCTCCAACTACATCAGTAATTCGATTGAAGAATGAGTCTGCATTCTCGTCTGGATGCATCTTCAAATCATCAAACCGGTTGTGCATCACTTTTAGTTTCGCCTCCTTCACTTTTCTATCTCCTTCATAAATATTCTCAAGTTTATCCCACGTAGATTTGGCTGAGGTGCAATTCATCACCTTTAGGTAGATTTGATCAGAAAGGGCTGCAGTGAGTGCATTCTGTGCTTTAGCATCTGCATCAAGAAGTTTCATGTCTGTTTCAGTCATAGCTAGGCCTGTTGGATCAGTGACTTGTATTCCTTTCACAGTAGAAAAGAGAACTTCCATTCCAAGAGATCTTAGATGAGATCTCATTCTGTTCTTCCGGATCTAGAAATTGCTTCCATCGAAGGGAGGGACTCCCCTAACATTGACCGCGTTTTCCACAACGAAAACAAAGGTCTGATTCAACACCCGTAACCTTTACCCTCTGATATCACTTGAAGGACCCCGGGACACCCTGAGAGGGGATGGGTGAATCAGGGTGACCAATTTTTCTTTTTAAAGTGATGGATCTTGCTCCCACGTTGATAGGAACTTGTTGATCCTGTATGAAGATTAAGATTAGAAAGCAAACATTCAAATGCATAGAGGAGACACAACCCTTTTTACTTGGTTCACCACTAAGGGCTACATCCAAGGAGCATACCCCGACAGGTTGTCGGTCGTACCAAAAACCACTATGCTTCACTAGCTATAGATTACACAAGTTCAGGTACAGTCACTCTATCCCAGGCTCACTGCCTTTACAAATGTTCCGGGATAGCCCACTGCTCCCCTCGGGTCACTCTCGTTGACTCCCCCTGGCTCACTGCTGTTGGTGAAGTCCCACTCAGTTTATAAACGTGAAGGTCTCTTCAACTGAAAGTCATGAAGTTCATTGTCTCCTGTTCAGAATGAGACTTTGCTTGCATCAGAGTCCCGAGTTTAATGCTCTGTTTAGATCTAAATTCCAACCACTGAGGAAAAACCCCTTTTCCCTTGTCCACAGGGCAAACGATCTTTGGAAAAGGCCTTCGCAAAGTACCCTACTTCGCGAGGCTCCCAATTTTGCAAAGCTCAAACAAGACTTCGCAGAGCCCCTGCCATTTCGCGATGCTCAATCGCGAAGCACTATTGCAATGCTCCAGCCTTCGCAATGCTTGGCTATCGCGAAGCTCCTGCCTCTTCGCGATGCTCACTAAGCCAACGTGGGGCGCACGTCTTTCGCGGATCTAGAATAGCCGCCGCGAAGCTCCTCTTTCGTAAAGAACGCTGCCTTCGCGAGAGACCTTTGCGAACCGAGAGCGAAGGACATTCTCTGAAATTCTCTCTACTTCGCTCGAAGGGGTCGGACTCTATTTATAGGCGATTCCACTGACCCTCGTCCCTTCCACGCGAAGTCAACGCCACGTCATCACAAATCGTGAAGCTCCAAAGATTCCGCCTGAATTCTGTCCAAATCGTGAAGCACCGCGACATTTTGTCGTTCGCGAAGCTTGACGTAGTCGCGAAGAATCGTCGTCAACATACCTTCGCGCCTTCGCCGCGAAGCTCCCTCGCGAAGCCCTTCATCACCGCGAAGCTCGCCAGCCTCTGCCGTTTGTGATGCTTGACGTAATCGCGAAGCCTCACCGCCTCCATTCTTCTGGTCTTCGCGAAATCCAGTCCATGCATCCCAGCTTCGCGAAACTCATTCCCTTGCCATATTAGATGAAGATCTTCCTGGAAATCCACTTTTCGCGATGCTCAGCAACATCCAAATTTTGGACCCCCAAAATTTGCAAACACTGGGAAAAGGCGCCACCTTGAAAACTGTTGTCTGATTGAACGGTATGATCTCTTTGCTGGTACACGATCCGAACGTCCATTGATGATGGGCAACAAACACAAACCACACTCCAAATCATGCATAGAATACCATGGTTCCAACAATCTCCCCCTTTGGGTTTTTTGGCAATCAGAAGAAAAAATCAATAGATCTTCATCAAGGTGAGAACCAAAAAAAAACGCAGGAATCAACCCGGCCACCACTCTTAGTCTACATGAGCAATGCTCGGTGTAGAAAACAAGAGAGGAGGCTAAAATTGGGTTCCACTATTTTCCTTCTCATTTCACCCCCATTGACAATAAATCTAAAGACCAGTAAAATTTTTCACGTTCAGCTCAAACCATACTCCCCCTGGATAGTATCTCCCCCAGAAACCTGCATTATATCCATAAACACATTAAAACATTTATAAAAACGGGGAGGGGGGTACTCTGTATCCTCCTTATGCACTGGGAGGTGGTCGAACACCGAGGTTCAACCGATGCTTCTCAAACACAGCCGCTGACAGTGGCTTTGTCAGTATATCAGCCACTTGTTCATCTATTCCCACATGATCCAATCTAATCACGCTTTGCTCAACATTCTCTTTGATAAAGTGATAACTGATTTCAATGTGTTTTGTACGTGAATGTTGAAAAGGATTCTTCGTAAGATCAATTGTGCTCTTATTGTCACAGTAAATCACCATTGGTTGCGTCACCTCATCGCCAATGTCAGTGAATTGCTGCTTCATCCATAGCAGTTGAGTGCATGCCTTTGTGGCAAAGATATACTTGGCTTCAGCAGTACTAAGAGAAGTACTTTATTGTTTCTTGATCAACCATCCAACACATTTCTGCCCAATATAGAAAGCTCCACCACTAGTGGAATTTCTGTCTACTACATCACCAGCCCAGTCAGCATCAGAAAACGCTGATAATTCACTGTCCATGCCTGCAACAAAAAATAACCCGAAGTTATGTGTACCTTGAATGTACCTCATGATTCTTTTTACTGTTGCCAGATGTTCCTCCTTTGGATTAATCTGAAAGCGGGCCGCAAGACATGTTGCAAAGAAAATATCTGGCCTTGTCGCTGTCAGGTACAGTAGGCTTCAAATGATCCTCCTGTACATGGTGGGATCAACAGAGTTCCCATCCTCATTCTTTCCAAGTTTAGTTCCAACTGCAATCGGAGTTGACATTGGTTTGGAGTCTTGCATATTGAACTTCTTCAGCAACTCTCTTGCATATTTTTCCTGAGAAATTAAAGTGTATTCCTTCTTTTGAATCACTTGAAGCCCCATGAAATATGTGAGCTCCCCAATCATAGACATTTCAAATTCTGATTTCATGTGGTTGGCAAATTCATCCACTGATTTCTGCCTACTGCCACCAAATATGATATCATCAACGTAGACAAGAACCATGAATTGATCTTTTGGAGAATTCTTCACATAGAGATTGTGATCAACTCATCCCCTTTTGAATTCAAAATTCTTGAGATATGAGTCCAGCCATGAGTACCATGCCCGTGGTGCCTGCTTCAAAACATATAGAGCTTTCTTCAGTTTACAGACCATTGTTTCATCAGTACCCAAAACAAAGCCCACTCGTTTTTCAATGTAGACTTCTTCTTCGAGTACACCATTCAATAATGCTATCTTGACATCCATTTGATATACTTTATATCCTCTTTGGAGTGCCATGGCAAGGAAATGCCTGATTGACTCTAGTCTAGCCACTGGAGCCAAGGTTTCTTCAACATCAATGCCTTCAATCTGGGAGTATCCTTTACATACCAGTCATGCCTTGTTTCTGATGACACTTCCATGCTCATCAAACTTATTTTTGAAGATCCATTTTGTACAAATAACATTGTAACCTTCGGGTCTCTGGACAAGATCCCATGTCTGATTCTTATCAATCTGATCTAATTCATCATTCATGGATTTCACCCAAGATTTATCTTTTGCAACTTCTTCGAATGAGGATGGCTCTACAACTGATAGAAATGCAGATTGCGTGGTATTCCTCATCCTTCTTGTTTGAGTGGGTGTGTTCCTGTCCCCAATTATGTTAGATGGATAAATCTCAGCTCTTCGATTTCTCCTGCGAGGTTCAATAGTATTCTCTTCAGCCATTGTTTCATCTTCAGATTCTTCTTCTGAGTCAACATCTTGATGTGACTGCTGAGTGTTTTGAACAGCTTCCTCTATTTCTGCATTTGTATTTTCTTCACGTTCACATTCTTCCTGACTTTCTATCACATCACCATATGGCGTCCTTGAAGCATTTGTGGTTTTCTCTTCAATTATCATAACATCACTGCTTTCCACAATCCTTCCCAAACACTTGTTGAAACATTTGTAGGCTTTGCTATTCATTGAGTAACCGAGGAAAATTCCTTCATCTGCATTGTCACCGTACTTCCCTTGATTTCCTTCTTTGTTCCTGATAAAGCATTTACTTCCAAAGACACGAAAGTATTTTAGAGAAGGCTTCCGTCCATGCCACAATTCATATGGTGCCTTCGTCTCACCCATATAGAGTCCTGTTCGATTCTGAATGTACACTGCAGCTTGAACAGCCTCTTTCCTGTAATGTCGTGGAATACGACTCTAAATCAGCATTGTTCGTGCCATGTTGTTCACCTGTCAATTCCTACGTTCAACAACTCCATTTTGTTGTGGAGTTCTCACAGCAGCTACCTCATGCTGTATCCCATGCTTCTCTAGATAATTCTCAAATTCAATGGACGTGTATTCTCCTCCATTGTCAGATCACAACACTTTGATTGTTCGTCCAGTATCATTCTCGACGATTCGCCGATATGTTTTCATGAATTCAAGGACTTTTCGTTTCCTGTGAATGACCATCACACATGTCATTCTACTTTAATCATCTATTAAAAGGACAAAGTACCTTTCTTCATGAGTTCCGGCACCATTTATTGGCCCACAAACATCTGTATGAATCAGATCAAGAAGGTGAGACACTCTTTTCTTCTTTGGCCGATATGAACTGCAGACCAGCTTCCCACGCATACAAGCATCACAAAATTTTTCACACTCACACTTCATGTTGGGAATGTCCCTGACAATTCTCAATTTTGGTATTTTCTCCATTTCTTGTTGATTGATGTGTCCCAGTCTCCGATGCCACAAATTGTTTTCTTCTTCAATAGTCATGTAACATACATTTTCTTCACTATCAACCTGATACAAGTTACCTTCTGTTATGCATCCCTTCATAAGAGAATTTCCAGTCTTTCCCTTGATAGTGTAGCCTTTCTGATTAAACGTGACTATATGTCCTGAGTCACAGAGTTGAGTCACGCTGAGGAGATTATGACGTAGGCCATCTACATGAAGGACTTCAGTATTCTTTAGCTCTCCATTAGCTAATTTGGTACTCCCACTCCCTTTGATTTTTATAGCCCCATCATTACCAAATCTTACTGTACCATCGACATTCCTTATGATATTCGTTAATAGGCCGACATTACCTGTCATATGAGATGAACAACCGCTATCCAGAATCCAGGTACTGTTGTTCTTTGTATCTTTTAGAGCCACCTCTGCAAGGTTGGATTTCTCAATCTTCTTCCTTTCCTACCATGAGACATTAGATCGAGTATAAAGAACTGATGGTCTTTCAATTATCTCTTCTGCATACCCAGGTTCTTCATAGTCAAAGTCTTCTTTGAGAGGTGAAAACCGGTTTGAAAGAGAAACACAATCTTGCTGACGAGACTTGACTGTCTTGAAATTTGGTATGAGGTGTCCATGTCCCTTCTCTGCCTGCTATTAGCGGCCTTATGACCAAAGTTAGAACACCAAAAACAATATCCATAGAAATTATTTCTTCTATAAGAATTAGGATATGAAATTGTTCTCCTTTGTTGAGCTTCTATATCTTCTCCATTCAGATAGCTTCTTGCCTCTTCACAATATGACATGGTATGGCCCAGATATCCACAGAACTGACACTTCATGAGAGGAAATGTCTTCTCACTTGAATTTCTCCTCAAACCTTCTTCCTTGGGATAATTGTAAGACAGTCTGTCATTTCTGAATGTTTGAGGATAATTTTTAGGTCCCCTTTTAGTTTGGATTGAGGGTTCCTTTTTCGGAATTCTAGGCAACGTTTCACCATGTTCAACTTTCATCTTATCTTTCTGTTGGGTCTTTTCACTTTCAGCAGTTGATGTCTCAGCCTCACAGCCAATTCCACTCTTTCCCATGCAAGCGGGTCTTTGATTACTCAAGATTTTGTCAACCCCATCTGAACCACACATGGCCCTTGCTAGTAATTCTGCATCTGAGAATCTTCCAAACTGTATTTTCTTCTTCGATTCTTTTGAAACTTATTCAGTCTCCAGTTTGCTTCTTAGAGTAACTACTTCCTCCTCAAGACCATCAGTAGTCTTGGATTTTTCATACAGTCTGGAGGTGGGGTCATTGATGACCTTAGCCTGCTCTTCAATTCTCAGATTCAGATCTACTACATCATCATTACTTTCGATTATTTTAGACTGTACCTTCAAAAATTCTTCCAGTCGTTCAATTTCAGCTTCAAGTTGATCAACATATTCAGTTAATTCTTCTACAATAGATTTCCACTTATTGCAGCTCTTACATTTAATCTTGAGCTTACTAACCGCATCCTTAAGTTGTATCTCAGGATCTGCACAAGTTCTTAGTTGCTTTTATCCTTCAGTATCTTCTGGCTTTTCAACAGTGGCCATCATAGAAGCATGGTTCCCAGTTTTGAATTCTGGTTCTTTTTCTTCACAGAATTCATTATCATCTTCTTCCTCTTCATAGACAAAACTCTTCCTTTTCATTTTATTACCAGATTTGAAGTCTCCCTTTTTGAAGAACCTTCTCTGAGGATTCTTGAGGCTTTCATCCTCACTGTCTTCATCATTGATCATTTTTAAGCACTGAGAGGCAATGTGCCCAACTTTTCCACAACGGAAACATGCGAGAGGTAACTTCCCATTGAATTTCCCTTTCCCCTTCTGGAACTTCTTTGCAATGAGAGAAAGAATTTCTTTTTCTTCGTCATCTTCACCGCTACTATCCTTTGATATTTTCAGTTTGTCCATGGCCTTGAATTCCATTTCCTTGCTCACCCGAGTCGTAGCATCTTCTGGTTTGACCCTCATTTCATATGCTACCAAGCTGCTCAGTAGATCATCAAGAGAAAGTTTGGAAAGATCCCTTTCCTCAAGGGCTAACACCTTTGCATTATACAGAGGTGGAAGTCTTCTCAATATTTTCTTTACAATATCAATGTCTTTGATTTCTTCGCCTAGACCCCGAATTTCTACAACTACTTTAGTAATTCGATTGAAGAATATGTCTGCATTCTCATCTGGATGAATCTTCAAATCATCAAACCGGTTGTGCAGCACTTGTAGTTTCGCCTCCTTCACGTTGCTATCTCCTTCATAAATATTCTCAAGTTTATCCCATGTAGATTTTTCTAAGGTGCAATTCATCACCTTTAGGTAGATTTGATCAGAAAGGGCTGCAGTGAGTGCATTCTGTGCTTTAGCATCTGCATCAAGAAGTTTCTTGTCTGTTTCAGTCATAGCTAGGCCTGTTGGATCAGTGACTTGTATTCCTTGCACGGTAGAAAAGAGAACTTACATTCCAAGAGATATTAGATGAGATCTCATTCTGTTCTTCCAGATCTGGAAATTGATTCCATCGAAGGGAGGGACTCCTCTAACATTGACCGTGTTTTCCATAACGAAAACAAAGGTCTGATTCAACACCAGCAACCTTTACCCTCTGATACCACTTGAAGGACCCCGGGACACCCTGAGAGGGGAGGGGTGAATCAGGGTGACCACTTTTTCTTTTTAGAGTGATGGATCTTGTTCCCACATTGATAGGAACTTGTTGAACCTGTATGAAGATTATGATTAGAAAGAAAACATTCACATGCACAGAGAAGACACAACACTTTTTACTTGGTTCGCCACTAAGGGCTACATCCAAGGAGCATACCCCGACAGGTTGTCATTCGTACCAAAAACCACTATGCTTCACTAGCTGTAGATTACACAAGTTCAGGTACAGTCACTCTGTCCCAAGCTCACTGCCTTTACAAAGGTTCAGGGATAGCCCACTGCTCCCCTCGGGTCACTCTAGTTGACTCCCCGGGGCTCATTGTCGTTGGTGAAGTCCCACTCAGTTTATAAATGTGAAGGTCTCTTCAATTGAAAGTCATGATATTCATTGTCTCCTGCTCAGCATGAGACTTTTCTTGCATCAGAGTCCTGAGTTTAATTCTCTGTTAAGATCCAAATTCCAACCACTGAGGAAAAACCCCTTTTCCCTTGTCCACAGGGAAAACGAACTTTGGAAAAGGCCTTCGCAAAGTACCCTACATCGCGAGGCTCCCAATTTTGCAAAGCTCAAACAAGACTTCGCAGAGCCCCTGCCATTTCGCGAAGCTCAATCGCGAAGCACTCTTACGATGCTCCAGCCTTCGCAATGCTTGGCTATCGGGAAGCTCCTGCCTCTTTGCGATGCTCAGTGTGCCAACGTGGGGCGCACATCTTTCGCGGAGCTAGAATAGCCGCCGCGAAGCTCGTCTTTCGCAAAGCATGCTGCCTTCACGAGAGACCTTTTCGAACCGAGAGCAAAGGACATTCTCTGAAATTCTCTCTACTTCACTCGAAGGGTTTGGCCTCTATTTATAGGCGATTACACCGAACCTCGTCCCTTCCACGCGAAGTCAACGCCACGTGATCACAAATCGCAAAGCTCCAAAGTTTCCGCTGGAATTCTGTCCAAATCGCGAAGCACCACCGCATTTTGTCGTTCGCGAAGCTTGACGTAGTCGCGAAGAATCACCGTAAACATACCTTCGCGCCTTCGCCGAGAATCTACCTCGTGAAGCCCTTCATCGCCGCGAAGCTCGCCAGCCTCTGCCGTTCGCGAAGCTTGGTGTAATCGCGAATCCTTACCGCCTCCATTCTTATGGTCTTCGCGAAATCCAGTCCATGCATCCCAGCTTCGCAAAACTCATGCCCTTGCCATATTAGATGAAGATCTTCCTGGAAATCCACTTTTCGCGATGCTCAGAAACATCCAGATTTTGGACCCCCAAAATTTGAAAACACTGGGAAACGACACCACCTTCAAAACTATTGTCTGATTGAACGGTATGATCTCTTTGCTGGTACACGATCCGAACATCCATTGATGATGGACAAAAAACACAAACCACACTCCAAATCATGCATAGAAGACCATGGTTCCAACATATGATATATAATATGTTTATGATTTACTTAAGCTTCTGTATTTTTCATTTGTGGCATACCTTTATGGTTTCCATTGTGGGTAAAAATGATAATTTCATTTTAGGAAGTGCGGACTACCGCCCCCTCAAAGTGATTTGATTCGTTAATTCCATACATGGGAAGTATAAAGGATGAATTTAAATATATTATATATAATATTATACTGGAATTATAATATACCTTTATATAATTATGATTTCACACCATTAAAGTATGAGATAGAAATGAAAGTAGCGTTCATGCTTACGTAAGGCTTACCGTCTCCATGAATGGTGCATTTCATTTCTTACCTCTAAATGATTATGTAATATTATAAATGCATGTATATACAGGATATATATGATATATATGATATCTAAATCATGAATATAATTCTTGATATTATGGATATTTTACCACATGAACAACTTGTAATTATAAATAGTTTATTTTTGACTCAAGTACCAAGGATCGTCAAAACGACCATTATTAACATAAATAATTAAATAGTGTTCATAACATGGTAATAAGTGATATAAAAAGAATAATTAACTTGAAAAAGGTTATTAATCAGGTAGAAATTAACTGAAGTTTATTATTCAGGACGTTAAAGAATGATCGAGTCAAGTCGGACCCGAGGTAAGAGAACTTCTGAACCCAATTTCCGTTCTTTGGGTTAATCTCCCACTTTCAAATTATGTCATGATATTATTATGTCCTATCATGTATTTTTAATTTCATTATGCGTACTTATAGTGAATACACATAATAGATCTATTTTATTTAAAAAATGATCTTTGTAAGGGACTTCGTCTCAATCTCTTTTCATTAAGGCATGTTTCGTTTTATACACAACGTTCTTTTATACGGTGTATAAAACCCTTTGACTTTTACTTTTATACAAAAGGAATATTTTTCTATGAAGCATTTTACTAAACGAAAAAAAGGAATATTTATTTTAACGTACGCGGTGACAACGACCTTTTCTGCCGCCGTGAGTATTATTTGGTCTTTGGCTTCCTCAACAAGCCGTAAGGTTTTTAAAATGAAATAAATACCATATACTCTTTTATCTATTTTGGTATTGAAAATGGTTTTTATAATGGATTTGTTATGTCAATATATTTATGTGATATATTGTGATCAAAGTGTGGAAATGTTTTCTTTCCATTATATTTGTTTTATGTCTTATGATTTTATAATGGTACTTGGACATTTGACGGGTGGTTACGTGACAAAACATATGACGGGTGTTGTCGTGAATACCAGGATGGGTGGTTACATTATAACCTCCAATGCATTGGGTATGGAAGTCGGCCGTATGGCTATTCCATTAAGTGATATGTGGGGAAGTTGACCGTATGGTTATTCCATTTTAGTATGTTTATGTCCCAAGTTACCTTTATATGTTATGTGTTCTTTATATGTGTTTTATGGTAATATTATGGTTAAAAAAGGGTAAGTAATGATATTTTATTCAGTGAATAGTTTTTACTACATCCTAAAGGTGAAAGTTATTACTTTGATAAAGTATACATGGTTTACTTGTTGTTTTGAAAAACTAACCGTTTTCATTCTTTGTGTATCCCTTACTGAGCTTTTTATGCTCAACCCAAGTTTTTTTGAAATGTTTTTCACAGGACATAATGTGGAATAGGGTCAAGGATGGGATCAAGGAAAATTCATGATATCTCAAACATGGATGTAGACATTTTTCTTTTTAAGAGTTTTTATTTTCTGGAAATTTAGTAGAAGTGACTACTTTGTAATATTTTGAGATGTAATAGTTATGTCCTAATTCTCTAAAACTCTAAACCTGAAAATATCCTCAATGTGAATTATTCATTTAATTCAATATTATGTAAGGTTTAAGGCTGGGGCCTTATAGTTGGTGTCAGAGGTCGGTTTAAGGTTAGGGTATTCTCTATGAATAAGGGACATTACAATAATGGTTAGGATTTCAGAAAGATTCCTAGTTTTAGATAAAGTTAATGAGTAAGTATATCTTAGTGTTTATCATCATCTTTAGTACATGATGGTTTTGTTGATATGCTCACACTGACCTTGTTGGTTTTAGTAAATGGCTGGATCTAACAGGCACCAAAGTAACGGTGGATGTGAAGGAAACTATGACAGTTTTCTGAGCGAGCAACTGCATGATATGGGAGCTACAGTGATGACTCTTGTGTTTATCCTCAACCAACTATCTGGAGTCATGATTGACCACCTAAACCTTGGTGATTTATATAAGTCATCATATATGCGAGAAACAAATCCCTACGGAACTATAGGTAATAATCATAAATGTAAGTGTGTTAAAAAACCTATGTGTCAAAGATGTGGAAAGAAACACCTAGGAAAATGTTTCAAAGGGATAGAAATATGCTATAGATGTGGAAATGGAGGTCATAAAGCATGAACCTGCCATGGAAAAATGAAGCATCCAGTGGACTCGTGGAAAGGGATAGATGTTCTTTCTGAGGGATCAATTGAATGTTTCAAATGCGTTGTGCATGGTAATTATGAAAACACATGTCCTATGAAGAAGTTTCAGGAATGGGATCACCAAGATCGTACAAATATTCTTTTACCAATACCTAATTCCATTCCGATTGAGGATGAAGAAACTGACAATGACCAGTCAATGTTATGGATTATTTCTTAACATTTTTTTCCTATTTTGGAATCTTAGGAAATGATTCATGATTTTGTTTGTAGGAAAGAAGTATTTCAGAATAAGTTTTAAAGGAATGGTTAATCGATCATGAAGAATGTTGAATGAGTAATAAGTCAACATATAAGAGATTCAAGAGTTATGGTGAAATTCATAAGAGTATTAAGTCTCTTTTGTTGATGGGGTTACATTAGAAGACTTTTTATAGTATTTGTAACCCTGATGTTTGACATATGAAAATTTTATTCAAGGAATAGTTATCTGTTATTTTGTGGACATAGTTATAAAGAACCATTTGGGTTTATATGATCCATAGTTTTGAGGTAATTATGGGTTGCTATATGTTATGATGGAAAGTGAAAGGATTGAGATAAAATTGAGGTTAAATTATGTTATGGTTATTTTTGAAGATTTTATCTCATTGTTGGGGAATGTATTAAAAATTATATATTTTTGGAAAAAGGAAAACATGCAGACCGTGTGACAACCCGTCACATTGGAAAAAGATATTGGAATTGAAACCACAACCAAAGTGCAGCTGGTATTTATCGCCTACCACTGGACTACGTGAAGTCCCTGGTTAGTTTGACTGATTCTTTTTAGTTAGATGATTTTATGAATTAAAATTAAGATTATTTTGGGTTATCTAAGAAAATTTATTAACCTATCATGGAGGATATGTGATTAGGTTAATTACATTTCAATATGATACTTTAAGAGCAACTGATATTGTTTTGGAGATAAATGTTACGATTTAACTTGGAAGACTGTGTCACTAAATCCATCAAATATTTGGGTTTCAATCTGAGTTTGGTTTACTTTGAAGAATTTTATGGACAAATTGTTTATCGAATGGTCCTTATTGAACTTTGGGTTTTGTTGGAAAAATTTTGGAGATTAAGAATATATTTTCTTTTTTATAAAGGGATATCCTTTTCTGGATTATCTGATCTTGTACTAACATTTTTGGTTTTTGTATTGGTTAAAGTCTAAAGACATGAAAAGTATATAGTTCTCTTTTGTGGATTAGGTGATTCTCTAGAAGTTTATTATAATACTCTTAATGTGAACAAGTCTTCCTAAATATTCATCTTTTGGAGAAAATATGAGTTTGTGTAAGAAATCTAATAAAATTTGAAAGTCAACATGATAAGTAATTATGTTTCCTTATGAATAAATTCATCAATAAAAAGTAACTTAAAACAAAAATGTTGTCTATTAACTTTTCCCACTAGGGAATCAAATACCGTTTAACCCATCACAAGTTTGTGATTTTCTTATGGTTAACATTCTCTGAAACATGTTTTCTATCACTCTCCATCAAAACATGACCCTATATTTTCTCCTCCATGTCCATGTTTTCCTACATGGAATCCTAGTATGGGTTAACTCGGGTGACCTCTTTACTTCTATATCTTTATTTTATTGTGATTGTTTTACCGACTCTTATTCTGATGTGGGACTTTCTAGGATGTTTCCGAGTCCAATTTTAAAATTGCGGGGACTCAATTTCCAAAAGGGGGAAAGGATGTAACACCCCAGGTAAATAAATAATATGACATTTTTATATTTATCCCAATTTTTGAATAAAATGATAATCTTAATTAAAAGGGAACGATATGCTTGATGGCTTACCCAATACGCAACAACGAGTTTCTTTGAAATCTTACGTTGCACTATATTAATAAAATAATATTATTTTAAATTGTAGTTAACGCCTAGCCGTTGTAATGGAGGGAATGAACAGAACTAACTACAGAATGATTATATGTGTTTTTCAAATATTTTTACTTTTAACAATAAATGTTAGAGAATTTAAAATGTGAACGAATTCAATTTTAAACGTAAACATTCTAATATTCTTTAGAAGGTCAATTAACCGCCTTTTGATGGAGAACCTCTTTTAAATCCTATTTTTGACAATTTTATGTGTTATATTTTACAAAATAAAATTCTTCTTTAGAATTGAGACATCATAATTTACTTTGTGTAAATTTTTGGTATCTTTCTGATAAAGTTCATTTTTTAATGAATATTGTATTTTAATTCAAAACCTCTTTTTAATATAATTTATTCATATGATTAGATTTTCATTTGAATTGTTTTTAAAGTAAAATTAGAATATATTTTTACCATTTATTCCTATAGTGGTCATTGGAATTAATTTTACTTTGAAATTTGACTTAAACTAGTGTCAATCTTTTAAAAGATATTGTTTCTTAAAAACACGCTATTTGTTTTGACAGTGGAAATTAATTATTAAATTAATTAATTCAACTTATATGTTTTGAAATTTGTAAAATGGACATCATTTTTGAGTTCGGAATATCAAATATAGCTTAGGGTGAGTTTTTGGTATTTTTCTGAAAAACATCAATTTTTGATGAATAGTTAAACCACTAAGTGGTAGTTAAAGAAACTGATTTTTCGTTTAAATGAAACTTTGCCACCTTTGTGTTTTGAATTTCAAAAATCTGACATACATGGTTGTCATTAGGAAGTAAAATCTCATTCAATGAGATTAAAATAATTTTTTGGAAAATAGTAACTTTTATGTTCTTAATCGCGATTATAGGTAATTAATGTAGTTGAAGGTAAAAATAATGTTTTAATAATATGAACTGACCTACACACAGGTACAAACCTTATTGTATATGTCATGTCCGATGAAGAAAATCCATGGGGCAACTTGGGGACCCCATGGAGCCACTTTGGTAGGAAAATGACATTAATAACTTTTTATTTAATGTTAAAATAAAAATGTCACAAACATGAGATGTTTTATTTAAAAAATTTTTAAATGGGGTTATACAAGTCATAATTTTGACTATAAATATTCATTATAAATCTAAAAATATTTCCTACATAATGATATTTTTTCTATAATTTTTAGACATTAAATAAATTAAATTATTTATGATACCATGATGATGCAGCGATTACATCATTATTTAACAATTTAAATAAAATGAAAATATAATGTAAAATTTAAGAACTAAACTTGTAAAAAACCTATTGTATGGGTTTATTTAGAACCCTTATCACATTATACTCTAAATATATAATTTTGGGACCCTTTTTATCTGAAAATCATTTTATAATAATGTATCTTTTCTTAACTTTCCAAGAGTGCCGCTCCTATCCTCTTATAAAAGTCCCCCACCTCAACCTCCTTACCCACACTTCTCAAGCCTTTGGCTCGACCAACCCCTGACCACATTGTCTCTCCACATCCCTCTCTTACTCCTAAAACCTCACTTTGGGCAGAAGTCTTCCCAAGGAAGCCTTTGAGCTCAAATCAAATAGAGTTACCCGTTTTAAAGGTAGTGTCTTCTCTTGTGTTCTTATGTTTTATTTTGCTTATCCAACCCCCTAAAATATTTTTATTCATTTATTTTGTAATAAAACCAGTATCCTCAATATACTAGTATGTTGTTATAAGAATTATTTAAGCTACACTTACACACACCTTCATCTAATGGTTAAAGAACATACTGTTTCTGTGGATGGAGAATTTCTGCCTCACGAAACGATGATTGTTCAACACTCATATAAGTCCTTAGAAGGTGGAAATTAATATGACACTATATTTATATATGAAATATAATATGTTTATGTTTTACTTAAGTTCTGTATTTTTCATTTGTGGCATACCTTTATGGTTTCCATTGTGCTTAAACACGATAATTTCATTTTAGGAAGTGCGGACTACCGCCCCCTCAAAGTGATTTGATTCATTAATGCCATATGTGGGATGTATAAAGGATGGATTTAATGATATTATATATGATATTATACTGGAATTATAATATACCTTTATATAATTATTGATATAATGGATATTTTACCACATGAACAACTTGTAATTATAAAGAGTTTATTTTTTACTCAAGTACCAAGGATCAACAAAATGACCATTATTAACTTAAATAATTACATAGTGTTCATAAAATGGTAATAAGTGATATCAAATGAATAATGAACATGAAAAAGGTTCTTTATCATGTAGAAATTAACACAAGTTTATTATTCAGGATGTTAAAGAACGATCGAGTCAAGTTGGACCCGAGGTAAGGGAACTTCTTAACCCAATTTCAGTTCTTTGGGTTAATCTCCTACTTTCAAATTATGTCATGATATTATTATGTCCTATCTTGTTTTTGTAATTTCATTATGTGTACTTATAGTTAATACACATAATAGATCTATTTTATTGAAAATATGATCTTTGTAAGGGACTTCGTCTCAATATCTTTTCATTAAGGCATGTTTCATTTTATACACAACTTTCTTTTATACGGTGTATAAAACCCTTTGACTTTTACATTTATACAAAAGGAATATTTTTCTATGAAGCATTTTACAAAACGACAAAATGGAATGTTTCCTTTAACGAACGCGGTGACAACGCCCTTTTCTGCCGCCGTGAGTATTATGTGGTCTTTGGCTTCCTCAACAAGCCGTAATGTTTTTAAAATGAAATAAATATCATATACTCTTTTATGTATTTTGGTATTGAAAATGGTTTTTATAATAGATTTGATATGTCAAAATATTTATGTGATATATTGTGATAAAAGTGTGGAAATGTTTTCTTTCCATTATATTTGTTTTATGTCTTATGATTTTATAATGTTACTTGAACATTTGATGGGTGGTTACGTGATAAACCATATGACGGGTGGTGCCATGAATACCAGGATGGGTGGTTACATTATAAACTCCAATGCATTGGGTATGTAAGTCGGCCATATGGCTATTCCATTAAGTGATATGTGTGGAAGTAGACCGTATGGTTATTCCATTTAAGTATGTTTATTTCCCAAGTTACCTTTATATGTTATGTGTTCATTATATGTGTTTTATGGTAATCTTTTGGTTACAAAAGGGTAAGTAATGATATTTTATTCAGTGAAGAGTTTTTACTACTTCCTAAAGGTGAAAGGTATTACTTTGATAAAGTATACATGGTTTACTTGTTGTTTTGAAAAACTAAAATTTTTAATTCTTTGTGTATCCCTTACTGAGCTTTTTATGCTCACCCCATGATTTTTTGAAATGCTTTTCACCGGCCTTAATGTGGAATAGGGTCAAGGATGGGATCAAGGGAATGTCATGCTATCTAAAACATGGAACTAGACATGTTTCGTTTTAAGAGTTTTTATTTTATGGAAATTTAGTAGAAGTGACTACTTTGTAATATTTGGAGATGTTATAGTTATTTCCTAATTCTATAAAACTGTAAACCTCAAAATATCCTCAATGTGAATTATTCATTTAATTCAATATTAAGTAAGGTTTAATGCCGGGGCCTTATAATTGATTTAGTAATTATTTTATTAACGGAATTATCAAATAAATTATATTAAAAATTTATAAATTAATATAAATTGGGTTAATTAGTATGTCCAATTAGATTTCTATATTACCTTCACCTATTAGGAATTTAATAAAATAATTTTTTTTCGAGTTAAATTGTTATCCTAATATTCTTTAAAATAAATTAATTGAATTTTGTCACAATTGACAATATTGATTGTTTATCATATTATTGTATTATTATATTATTTAAAAATAATAAAACATTTTAAAAAAATATATAATAAATATGACATGGTCTAAAATGTTATAAGGTACTTATTTATAGTCTTATTGAGTTAAAATAAATAAATAATTTTTTCTTTTAATATTTAAATATTTTTTATCAAAATTAAAACTATATAGAATAAGTAAGTTTTAATGAAAATGAAAAGGATTAAATTGATATTGAATTATTCCTAAAATATATTTTTTGATGGTATTATAGGATTATATAATATTATCTTTGAAATTATGACATTTATGTGGTTTTTTCGTAGGTTTTGATTATTTTATAAATTATTATTTTGGAAGATTTCAAAAAGGCCCTTTACCTCAATTATAAAATGTTACATAATACCTAACCTGTTCAATTCACATTGAGCCTTCAATATTAGATATAAAAAGGAATTTTCCCTTCTCAGTTTCCCTATTAACATTATAGTTGTTCTATAATTTTATCAAAAACAAACTCTACCGCTCTAAGAGAAGATTTAGAGGAAGCATGATGAATAAGAGGTAATCTTCCCTACCGGATATTTAAAACATCTCTCTTTTTCAACATTATCTTCATCATTTGTTTAATTATGAAATAATAACTCAATATCAATTATATACTGAGATGAAATTAGAATTATGAAACATCCATATGACACCTTATATCCATCCTATGAAAAATTAAATCACCACACATGCGTACATACGGTTTACCATCTCCACGTCGTGGTGTAATATATTTCTCACCATCGCCTTAAATGAATGTGTATAAGTAAAAAATAATAACTGTAACACCCCAAGATTCCACAGTACGTTTCCCTTCGAATAATGCGATAGCGTGTGTTGTACGAAACCTCGAGTTCTAACACACACCACAACTAATTAAACTAGCCGTTGTGAATAGTAATTCCTACTTTTTGAAATCATATATATTTTATATTTCAAAATGGACTTCATTTTTGGATTCGGAATATTGAAATTATCCTAGGGTGAAATTTTGGTACTTTTCGGATAACTTTTATATTTTGATGAATAGTGAAAATTACTAAATTTTAATTAAAAACAACTTTTTTAATCAAAATAATTAATAGTGATAAATTATGAATTTTAGTAGTTTTAAAGTATATTTAGAATATATTTTTACCATTTAATATAATTTTGGTCATTGTACATAATTTTACAATTAAACCGAACATAAACAAGTGTCAATCTTTTGATAGTTATTATCTCTTAAAAACACGATTTTTGTTTTGACAGCGGGAATTAATTTTAAATTAATTTCTCCCACTTCTGTGTTTTGAATTTAGGAAAATGTTTTCCATATTTTGGAATCAGGATGTTAAAATTGTGTAAAGAGGTAACTTTTATTTTTAGACATTTTGAATAATTACTGCGGTAAATATTTTATTTACCATGGTTAAGGGTAAATCCAGTAAATAAGGGTTAAAAAATAATATTATAATAATACAAAATTACCCTAAAACGTGTCCTACCCTTATTGGTGGACACATACCCGACCATGGGCATCCTTGGGTCGATTTGGGGACCCCTTAGAGCCACTTGTATGTGGTAGGGACACATTATATTAATAAAGTTAAAATAAAAATAAAAATGGCATAAGCTTACATCTTTTAGAAGAACAATTTTTACATAGGGTTATACATGTTGGATTTTCGATTATAAATATTCATTAGAAATCTAAAAAGATTTCCTACATAATTATATTTTATTTATAATTTTTAGACATCAAATAATTTAAATTATTAATGACACAATAACGATGGAATGTTTACTTCATTAATAAATCATTTAAATAAATAAGATTATAATGATTAAAATATTATCTAAAACCTATCCAATTATTATTGGGTGATGTTATTTAGAAAATGAGTCATATTATATTCTACCTCAATGATTTTTGGACCATTATAAACCGAATATAATTATATTATAAAGTAATACTTTCACTCTTTCCTAAAGAGCCCCTCCTCTCCCTTATAAAAGGAGACCACTTCTACTCATTCCTCACACCTCTCAAGCCACTTGGCTTGGCCAAACTCTGCCCAAATACTCTCCCAACTTCACTCACTACAACCTAGATACCTTAGTTTGATCAGAAATCCAACCTAAGGAGCCCTTTTGATCAAATCAAAAGGAAGAACCCGAAGAAGAGGTAATGTTTTCACCACCCCTTTTCAAGTTCCTTTCTTCTTCCACTTATTCTTTCTTTGTTCTTACCATTATAAAATAATAACTCCAGTATCTCACATATACTGTGATGTTATTATAAATATGGTACAACCATATTCAGTATTCTATCCACCCTTTGAATAACATGTCACCATACGTGCGTACGTACGGCTTACTGTCTCCACGTCGTGGTGTAATTGTTATTCAATATATTATTATTTGGATGGGTATAATAATGACGTGTAACTCATGTAAATAATAAATATAAATGTTAATGATTCTGTATATATGATATACCATCCATTTATATATTATTTTAATATCAAAAGAATGATATTTTCGCTCGTGCGTACGTACGGACTACCGTCTCCACGAACGCGATGAGATTCATTCTCCATCGTATCCATTCAAGTATAATTATCATTTGATGATTTAAAAATTATGTTCAAGGACTTGATATCATTCTGGATATGAATAAGATACAACAAACATGGCTTATGTAACAAAACATATAAAAGAAAATGAGTAAGTTAACACCCAAAACGACGATAATTCTAAGATATTATTAACAAATCAATGTTAAAAGATCATATATGATATCATATTAATATATATGATTATTGTATAATTTAATAACAATTATTTCACCATTATACAGGAGGTTAACCTACCCCAGCCAAGGAAAAGTACAAGTTAAGGGTTATTTCACAATCTCTTCATTATCCGAGGTTGTTTATACGTAATAATCTACTGGGATCTCGTTATCATCCACATCCATGTTTCTTCAAAATGTATTTCAAAACATTTTTAATATTTAAAAGAATATGGGTTAAAGTCATTTATACCTTTGTTTGACTTTTTATAAGAGGTTTATAAGGGAATCTTTCCGTCGTTTTCCAAACAAGGTGCTTTTTAACCTTTTCGACAGAATTAAGATAAGAATGTTTTTTTAACTTATACGGCGGGTGCGGTTATTTTCCGCCGTTATAAAATCCTCAAAGCTTCCTTTACAAGCTTATAAGAATATTTTCAATGAAAATGTTAAATTTTATAAATATATGTCTCTTAAATGATTTCAAAATAGAAAGAGATATTTCTTTAAAAAGAGTTTTGATTTCATTTATGTCAACATCCTTTAATGGATTTTACGCTTATTTGAGGATGATATATTATGATAAAAAACTTTTATATTGTATTGAAAGTTTTGTGATATGTTTGACTGTGGATGTGATATTTTTTTTATATACCATTCATGGTTTATGGTGAAAGTATTGACATTTCGTATGCTAGTTTTAATACGAATGTTTATGTTATGTTTAAACCTTTTCATATGGGAATGCATTGGACTTAATATGTGACGGGGGGAGCCCGCTATAGCTCCTCGATGCATCGGTAGGTCTCATGAGACAAACTAGTCTCTTGTCACAAGGCCTTGACAAAATCTTATTTGTAGTCTTGGCACGAGGCCATGACTATGTGGTTATGATAGTCTGGCATTATGCATTCCATCATTATGAAAGTGGTTATTGATATTGCATGTAATTATTCGATTAGTAGAATATCCATGTGAATAAGTAAATGGCATTATTTCATTTTATTTATGCCATACTATGTTGAAGTTAAAGTTTAAAAGTCTTTTGTTTTAGTTATACATTGCCTTAAATGTTTATTCTTATTTATGAAAGTTTCCTCTATATTGTTATCCTTACTGGGCATTTGAGCTCACCCCTTTTCTATGTTTTATTTTTCCCAGGAAGTGAAGAAGTAAATTATGAATGACCTGCAGGGATATTATGTGGGGATATGAGTGTGGATTATGGAAACATTATGTTGTTGTAGTAGTTTTTCATTTTATGATGTAATGTAAAACTTATGAATATATCTAGTGTTTCCAAGGCTACTAAACCAATCGGTCTTTCGAGATTTGATCTTTCTTGTGATCATGCCAATGTTATGTAATAATGCACCGACTCTGGGTAACTAGGGTCGGGGCGTTACAGTTGGTATCAGAGGAAGTTTATTACAAACCTTGGAAGCTAGATTTAGATAAACTCTGATTAGAGCACGTAGACCTAAGATGAACTCTCAGGATTAGTATAGAAGAACTTCCTAGAATTTTGGTATTGTAGAGATTTTGTGAGTTTTCCGAGAAATACATCCATGTCTGGATACGAGCAGGTAGAGGTGGCTCTGGCACAGATGTACCTAGGGGTAAATCTCAAAAACACCGCTTTGAGCTAGACTCGAACGGGAACTGGTGCACGACAACGGGTCTTGCTGCACTCTTGGTTATGACACTCCCGGGGGATATGCTTTGGATAACTCTCATTTTCATTACAAATCATTTTGAAGGGATTATGAGTATATACATCCTCAAAGGAGACATTTTTATGATTATGGATTATATCCATAAATAGTTCAATTTATGTTAAGTGTTTTATAAGTATGGTATTATGTATTTTGATTCATAAACTGATCTAGTTTATGCCATTGTTTAGAAATGGCGCCTAGTGGAAGAAATGGAAACCGTATCAATGTACGCACTCCATGTAGGGATTGCCCTCCTGCTCAAGATAATTATAGTGGGGCTGGTGATGCAACTGGTGCCGATCAGCTAATCACCATACTGGGAAAACTTACTCAGGTTATGAATAATAACCTTACCCGTATGGAGCACCCTGATCCGCAGCGTGGAGGATCAATGTTAGATCGATTCATGAGGCAACAACCACCAACGTTCAATGGAAGTACAAATCCCTTAGTAGATGAGCAGTGGATAAATTCCCTAGAGAAAATATTTCAGGCTTTGGGGAGCAGTGAAAGGGAAAAAGTTATCATGGCAGTTTACCGCCTCACTGGAGATGCTGATCAATGGTGGTCATTGATTCAAAACATGAAGGAAGATGATGAAGTATCAAATATGGAATGGATGGAGTTCAAAGATCTGTTTTTAGAAAAATAATTCCCTTGCGACCATCGAGCAGATATGGAAAGGCAATTTCTAAGTCTGAGACAGAAGGGGGATGAGAATGTCACAAAGTATGAGGCTAACTTTACAAGGTTAGCAAGGTATGCTGGTGATTATATACATAACCAAAGAAGTAATATTGATCATTTCTTTGATGGGTTAAAACCATTTCTTCGTCGAGCATTAGTCTCACAATCCTTTTTGTCATACGAAGACATTGTCTCATGTGCTATCAAGGCCAAAAAGGAATTCTCTAAGTCTTATGACTTTAAAGCAAAGCAAGAGAAGAAGAGGCCTACTGATCAATCTGGGAATGGAAATAAGGGGAAGAAAGGAAAGGTTGAATATCCATCCTGTGGTAAATTTGGGAGGAAACACCCCAGTGCTTGCTTGAAGGGAATGGGAGTCTGTTACAAGTGTGGTGAAAAAGGCCACCAAGCTCGTGATTGAAAAGGGAAGAACGAATCCACCAACGTTCAGTGCTACAATTGCAGGGAGATGGGACATTATGCGAATGAATGTCCTAAGCGTCAGGAGAACTTACCTCAGAAAAGGCCAAGGGATCAAGGCCAGGCATATGCTATCACTACTGCTGAGGTTGAATCTCCGAAAGACGTGGTGGCAGGTAATTTAATGGTTTCCTCAAGTTTAGAAAATGCATTATTTGACTCTGGATCGTCGCATTGTTTCATATCTTCCCAGTTTGCTAAGAAAATTAGATATTTCCAATTTGATTTAATAAGGGAGTTGTAAGTTAAAACTCCTAAGGGAAGTATCATTGCAACAAAGTTTTGTGAATCAGTCCCCATTAGAGAACATAAATTTTCATTATCTGCTGATCTCATCGTCATACCTATGATTGAGTTTGATATAATCCTCGGTATGGACTGGCTTTCGTACTACGATGTGAAGATTTATTTGAAGAAGAAAGAGGTTACGATTCTTGATGATAATGATAAGGAACACCTTATTTTTAGAGCAGAATCGTCACCACCTAATTCTTATTTAGATCCACCCCCAGTAGCTCAACATAATTCAATTATTGGGGAGGAAGAGAATGAAATAACTGTCGGTGAGGAAAGGAATGTTCAAATAGAGGATGTACCTGCTGTTAACGAATTTGTAGATGTATTTCCGGAAGATTAACCTGGACGTCTTCCAGAACGAGAAGTTGAGTTCTCCATTGATTTGATTCCTGGATCAAGGCCTATATCGAAGACCCCTTATAGAATGGACACTGTAGAATTAGTCGGACTAAAGAAACAACTAGAGGAATTGAGTAATAAGGGATTTATTCGCCCTAGTGTTTCTCCATGGGGAGCCCCTGTTCTTTTTGTTAAAAAGAAAGATGGATCTATGAGGTTATGTATCGACTACAGGGAGATCAATGCTATAACGATAAAGAACAAGTATCCCCTACCTCGTATTGATGATTTATTTGACCAACTGCATGGAGCTCAATACTTTTCAAAGATTGACCTTCGATCTGGATACCATCAGTTGTGTGTGAAGAAGGAAGACATTCCGAAGACAGCATTTCGAACCAGGTACATGCATTACGAGTTTACTGTAATGCCGTTTGGATTGACTAATGCACCATCTGTATTCATGGATCTGATGAATAGAGTTTTCAAGGAGTATCTCGATGAATTTGTGGTGGTATTTATTGATGATATCTTGGTATACTCCAAAACCTACGAAGATCATGAAAATCACTTGCGCATTATCTTGAAGACTCTGAGGAGGCATGAATAATATGGGAAGTTTAGCAAGTGTGAATTCTAGCTTCAGGATATTTCTTTTCATGGCCATATTGTCTCTAAAGATGGAATCTCGGTTGATCCTTCTAAGACCAAGGCAATCCAAGAATGGCCAGCACATACGAGTATAACTGAGGTACGTAGTTTTATTGGTTTGGCAGGTTATTATCGACGTTTCATCCAGAATTTTGCCCGATTGGCTAACCCATTAATGAAGCTCACACGAAAAGGGGTTAAATTTGTTTGGACAAAAGAGTGTGAAGAATGTTTCGAAGAACTGAAGAGAAGATTAGTCAATGCTACAATATTGACTCTACCATCGGGGAATGATGGGTTAGTTATTTATAGTGATGCATCAAAGAAAGGACTTGGTTGTGTCCTTATGCAGAATGATAGAGTTATTGCCTATGCATCACGACAGTTGAAAATTCATGAACAAAACTATCCTACTCATGATCTTGAGTTAGCAGTTGTGATCTTTGCTTTGAAGATATGGAGACACTACCTCTATGGTGAAAAATGTGAGATTTATACTGATCACAAGAGTTTGAAGTATATTTTCTCACAAAAAGAACTCAACATGAGGAAAAGGATATGGCTTGAATTAGTTAAGGATTATGATTACACGATACACTACCACCCGGGGAATGAAAACAAGGTGGCAGATGCTTTGAGCAGAAAAGACCATGGAGTTTTGAACATGATGATAATTGAAAGGGATCCAATTTTCATGGATCTAGTGAATATGGACCTGGGAATAACCAGGGAAGGTGAAACATCAATGCTTTTTCAAATGGTTGCCAAACCATCTTTACTAGAAAGGATTAAGAGTTTTCAGACCGATGATGAATAATTTCAGAAGAAGATTAAAGCTGTGAATGATGGGAGATTGAGAGACTTTGTGTATGAAGATGGAATTTTGAAATTCGGGAAGAGACTTTGTGTTCCCGATTTACATGATCTGAAAAGGGAATTGCTGGATGATGCTCATAGTTCCAATTTCTCTATACACCCTAGGAGCACCAAAATATATAGAGATTTGATGGAACATTTTTGGTGGGACAACATGAAGAGGGAGATTGCTGATTTTGTGTCAAGATGTATGGTTTGTCAACAAGTGAAAGCTGGAAGGCAACAGCCTGGAGGAGTCATGCAACCTCTTCCCATACCAGAGTGGAAATGGGAAAATATTACGATGGACTTTGTCATGGGCCTACCAAAGACTCCAAGAAGGAACGATGCAATATGGGTTATTGTTGATCGTCTTAACAAGTCAGAACATTTTCTTGCTATAAGAGAATATCTACCCCTGGAACGTCTAGCAAGACTATACATTAATGAAGTTGTGAGACTTCATGGAGTACCTCTATCGATTGTTTCTGATCGTGATCCCCGTTTTACTTCAAGATTTTGGAAAAGTCTTCAGAAATCTCTGGATACTGAACTTCATTTGATCACTGCTTACCACCCTCAGACATATGGACAATCAGAACGGACTATTCAAACCCTAGAAGACATGTTGAGATCTTGCTCACTTGACTTTCAGGGTATGTGGGATCAATATTTACCACTGGTAGAATTTTCCTATAACAATAGCTTCCATTCGAGTATTCAGATGGCACCATATGAAGCGTTAAATGGAAAGAGATTTCGTACACCAACCTGTTGGGATGAGGTTGGTGAAAGAAAACTTGTAGGCCCAGAACTGGTGGAGGAAACGGTGGAAAAGGTGAAGGTAATCCAAAATCACATTAAAGCAGCTCAAAGTAGGCAGAAAAGCTATGCCGATAATCGAAGGAAGGATTTGGTATTTCAGGTCGGTGATCATGTTTTTCTGAAGGTATCTCCATGGAAGGGAGTCATACATTTTGGTAAGAAAGGTAAATTGAGTCCCATGTACATCGGACCTTTAGAAATTCTAGAACGAATTGGGGTTATAGCTTACCGATTGGCAATGCCGCCAAGTCTCTCCAAAGTTCACGATGTGTTCCACGTATCTCTGTTGAGAAAATACATGCCTGACCCAACGCATGTACTCACCTATGAGAAATTAAAACTGGAACCCGATCTGTCTTATTGTGAAGAGCCTGTCAGGATACTTGATACAAGAGAACAAGTACTGAGAAACCGGACGACGCGTCTGGTAAAAGTTTTGTGGAGAAATAATAAGATGGAAGAGGGAACGTGGGAACCCGAGGAACTTATGATGAAGAACCACCCGAGTCTTTTTATGCATTAATACCCTAGAAATTGCGAGGATGCAATTATTTGAAGGAGGGGAGAATGTAACACCCCAAGCATCCACGGTACATTTCCCTTCGAATAATGCGATAGCGTGTGTTGTACGCAACCTCGAGTTCTAACACACACCACAACTAATTAAACTAGCCGTTGTGAATAGTAATACCTACTTTTTGAAATCATATATATTTTATATTTCAAAATGGACTTCATTTTTTAATTCGGAATATTGAAATTAGCCTAGGGTGAAATTTTGGTACTTTTCGGATAACTTTTATATTTTGATGAATAGTGAAAATTACTAAATTTTAATTAAAAACAACTTTTTTAATAAAAATAATTAATAGTGATAAATTATGAATTTTAGTAGTTTTAAAGTATATTTAGAATATATTTTTACCATTTAATATAATGTTGGTCATTGGACATAATTTTACAATTAAACCGAACATAAACAAGTGTCAATCTTTTGATAGTTATTATCTCTTAGAAACACGCTTTTTGTTTTGACAGCGAAAATTAATTTTAAATTAATTTCTACCAATTCTGTGTTTTGAATTTAGGAAAATGGATTCCTTATTTGGAATCAGGATGTTCAAATTGTGTAAATAGGTAACTTTTATTTTTAGACATTTTGAATAATTACTGCGGTAAATATTTTATTTACCATGGTTAAGGGTAAATCCAGTAAATAAGTGTTAAAAAATAATATTATAATAATACAAAATTACCCTAAAACGTGTCCTAACCTTATTGGTGGACACATACCCGACCATGGGCATCTTTGGGTCGATTTGGGGACCCCTTAGAGCCACTTGTATGTGGTAGGGACACATTATATTAATAAAGTTAAAATAAAAATAAAAATGGCATAAGCGTACATCTTTTAGAAGAACAATTTTTACATAGGGTTATACATGTTGGATATTCGATTATAAATATTCATTAGAAAGCTAAAAAGATTACCTACATAATGATATTTTATTTATAATTTTTAGACATCAAATAATTTAAATTATTAATGACACAATAATGATGAAATTTTTACCTCATTAATAAATCTTTTAAATAAATAAGATTATAATGATTAAAATATTATCTAAAACCTTTCCAATTCTTATTGGTTGATGTTATTTAAAAAATGCGTCATCTTATCTTCGACCTCAATGATTTTGGGACCATTATAAACCGAATATAATTATATTATAAAGTAATACTTTCACTCTTTCCTAAAGAGCCCCTCCTCTCCCTTATAAAAGGAGACCACTTCTACTCATTCCTCACACCTCTCAAGCCAGTTGGCTCGCCCAAACTCTGCCAAAATACTCTCCCAACTTCCCTCACTACAACCTAGAGGCCTTAGTTTGATCAGAAAGCCATCCTACGGAGCCCTTTTGATCAAATCAAAAGGAAGAACCCGAAGAAGAGGTAATGTTTTCACCACCCCTTTTCAAGTTCCTTTCTTCTTCCACTTCTTCTTTATTTGTTCTTACCATTCTAAAATAATAACTCCAGTATCTCACATATACTGTGATGTTATTATAAATATGGTACAACCATATTCAGTAATCTATCCACCCTTTGAATAACATGTCACCATACGTGCGTACGTACGGCTTACCGTCTCCACGTCGTGGTGTAATTGTTATTCAATATATTATTATTTGGATGGTTATAATAATGATGTGTAACTCATGTAAATAATAAATATAACATGTTAATTATTCTGTATATATGATATACCATCCATTTATATATTATTTTAATATCAAAAGAATGATATTGTCGCTCGTGCGTACGTACGGACTACCGTCTCCACGAACGCGATGAGATTCATTCTCCATCGTATCCATTCAAGTATAATTATCATTTGATGAATTAAAAATTATTTTAAGGACTTGATATCATTTTGGATATGAATAAGATACAACAAACATGGATTATGTTACAAAACATATAAAAGTAAATGAGTAAGTTAACAACCGAAACGACGATAATTCTAAGATATTATTAACAAATCAATGTTAAAAGATCATATATGATATCATATTAATATATATGATTCTTGTATAATTTAATAACAATTATTTCACCATTATACAGGAGTTTAACCTACCCCAACCAAGGAAAAGTACAAGGTAAGGGTTATTTCACAATCTCTTCATTATCCGAGGTTGTTTATACGTAATAATCTACTGGGATCTCGTTATCATCCACATCCATGTTTCTTCAAAATGTATTTCAAAACATTTTTAATATTTAAAAGAATATGGGTTAAAGTCATTTATACACTTGTTTGACTTTTTATAAGAGGTTTATAAGTGAATCTTTCCGTCGTTTTCCAAACAAGGTTCTTTTTAACCTTTTCGACAGAATGAAGATAAGAATGTTTTTTTTAACTTATACGGAGGGTGCGGTTATTTTCCGCCATTATAAAATCGTCAAATCTTCCCTTACAACTTTATAAGAATATTTTCAATGAAAATGTTTTATTTTATAAATATATGTCTCTTAAATGATTTCAAAATAGAAAGAGATATTTCTTTAAAAAGAGTTTTGATTTCATCTTTGTCAACATCCTTTAATGGATTTTACGCTTATTTGAGGATGATATATTATGATACAAAACATTTATATTGTATTGATGGTTTTGTGATATGTTTGACTGTGGATGTGCTATTTTTTTTATATACCATTCATGGTTTATGGTGAAAGTATTGACATTTCGTATGATAGTTTTAATACGAATGTTTATGTTATGTTTTAACCTTTTCATATGGGAATGCATTGGACTTAATATGAGACGGGTGGAGCCCGCTATAGCCCCTCGATGCATCGGTAGGTCTCATGAGACAAACTAGTGTCTTGGCAAAAGGCCTTGAAAAAATCTTATTTGTAGTCTTGGCACGAGGCCTTGACTATGTGGTTATGATAGTCTGGCATTATGCATTCCATCATTATGAAAGTGGTTATTGATATTGAATGTGATTATTCGATTAGTAGAATATCAATGTGAATAAGTAAATGGCATTATTTCATTTTATTTATGCCATACTATGTTGAAGTTAAAGTTTAAAAGGCTTTTGTTTTAGTTATACATTGCGTTAAATGTTTATTCTTATTTATGAAAGTTTCCGCTATATTGTTATCCTAACTGGGAATTTGAGCTCACCTCTTTTCTATGTTTTATTTTTCCCAGTAAGTGAAGAAGTAAATTATGAATGACTTGCAGGGATATTATGTGGGGATATGATTGTGGATTATGGAAACATTATGTTGTTGTAGTAGTTTTTCATTTTATTATGTAATGTAAAACTTATGAATATATCTAGTGTTTCCAAGGCTACTAAACCAATCGGTCTTTCGAGATTTGATCTTTCTTGTGATCATGCCAATGTTATGTAATAATGCACCGACTCTGTGTAACTAGGGTCGGGGTGTTACAATAACCATATTTGATTATTATAACATGATATTGATTATGAAATAGTATACACCATCAGATTCAATAACATTCCACAATTGCGGGAATGACATCGTCACTCATGCGTTTGTATGGCCTACCATCTCCATGATGTAATGTAATTAATTCTACATTATCTTCATTAAATCCTAAATATATAAATGTATAGAATGAATAAATTTGATATATATTTTATTTATATAATTTTTTAATTATATATGAATATGAAATATGATGGATAAAAAGAACTTATTCGACCAAACATGAATAAGAAAATGAAGTAGTTAATACTAGAATAACAAGTAATAATGAAATGTTATAAGAAAATGTATGATAATAAAATAATTTATTATATAATAAAATTGAAAATGATTCTAGAAAAAAATGAAATTATTTAAAACATTATATAGGTGGATTGGAAACATATAAAGGATACATGACTTATGTTAATGGATTATTTGGAAATATTATTATTATTTAAGATTCTTTATCATAAGTATTTAATATGGTATATTTATCATCCACATCTATATTTCATAAATAATTATTCCACAATAATATTTCCACCATTTTAAATTTAGAAATATCTATTTTACCCGTTGGTGAATTTTTATTAAAAGGTATGAAAAAAATATTTTATACTTTTCATTACGAGGTAATTTTTGACTTTTCCTAAAAAAGAACTAGCATCATGATATTTTACATTTATGGAAAGAACATATTTTTACATCTTCATAGAACATATTTTCCATGAACCTTATTCTACAAAATTTCATGTTTCTTTTCAAATAAATTATGTTCTTTTTATGTTGTGTGACATTTTATGAAAGGAATAATTTTTTGAAGAAGAAAGGATATTTTCCTAAAAAATTAATATCAAGTGTTTTATCAAAATTATTTTCCATATAAGATGAAATTATTTTAGGGGGATATTTTTTTACTCAATTATTAATTTGGATTGATTTATTTATTAGTTAATTTTTATTATTACATCATTTTTTTATTTGGATTATGATGGAATGATGTTTAAGAAACCCAATTTATTCCTTGGGTTATGCTATGATATATGATTTATTTTTTTGAAGACATGTAATAATGATTCAATTATGATATGGGTTGGACCTATATATCCCTCCAATTCATTGGGATTAGATTTATATTTCATGAGAAAGACATGGATGGAACACGAAATGGGCTCGGTTCAGTAATATAGGGCTAGAATGAAGAGTGTACTCCATTCAGAAATTGAATTTATTCGCTATGATGGTCTTGGAAATGATCATACAGTAGAATGAAATGATATTATTTTGTTATTTCTTTGACAAAAAACATAATGTCTTATGTTCTGAATTTTGGGATTATGTTCATTGATTTTTATGAAATTTTTTGATTTATACCATGGTATGATATCACAATCATTTATATATAGGATAATATTTTCAAATGTTATGTTATTATGTATTATGTTTTTGTTATGATTGATATTTCCCCTTTGTAACCATACTGATAAACTGAGATCACCCTTCAAAATGTTTCTTTTCCCCAGGTCATGAAGAAGGTAATTATGTAAGATATGTCAAAATGGGGTCTAGCTATGATGAAATAAGTGGGAGACAATAAAGATGTCTAATAAACCAATTGTTTATGTTTCCCCATTTCTAAATAAACTACACCTGTATAATCATTTTGTGTCTTTGTTATATTTTGTGATTAATATTCTTAAATTTAATGTAATATCAATGTATGTAAATTATGAGGTGTTATAATCATTTTTTAATTAAAAATAGTGAATGAATAAAATTGATTTGTGAGGCAGTAGTCCACCCACTACTACAAAACCATGATTATCCAGTGGTAAGTCTTTAATATTGATAGTTAAAAGAGATAATAAGGGCCCCTTTTTATGCAAGATAATGTGTTGCAAAATGGGGTCATTAACAATGCCTTTTTTTACTGATGTTAAAGGTGGTCTTTAATAGTGCAAAAATAACGTTGTAAAAGTGGGTCCTTTATCAGAAATTGTAAAAAAGAGATGATAAAGGCCCCAATTTAATAGCACTAGTAAAAAGGAACTAATAAAGAGGTCCCTTTATTAGAATATGTAAAAAAGTGTTGCTAAAGGGGGGCTTTATCTATGCTAGTAAAAAAGTGATGATAAGGGGGTCTTTATCATGGATTTTTTAGAAGTGCTGATAAAGACCCCCTTTATTCTCTCTTTTCTACAAGCATTGATATATGGTATATTTTCAAAGTTATTATATTTTATTTAAATTAATATATTTAAATATAAATAGATTTATATTAATATAAATATAATATATATATTTTAGATATGTTCTATATAAAGAAAAAAATAGGAATTTACACTTAATAAATAAAATATTTTGTGAAAATAAAAAATAAAATAATTGAAAAAATTTAATTAAATTAATTATTTTTTAATTATGATTTATTATTAGTCATTTAAAAAATTTATGAAAAAAAACAAAAATATCAAAAAAATATCTAAAATAAGTTTAAAAAATAACATGAACATAAAACAGCCATAACATTTAATCTAGTGTCCATTTGAGAAATACCACATATCAAATCATTGCCTATGATGTACTTTATGCCCTGGAAACCATGGGCACCCAAATCGCATTTTTCAATGCCAAAAAAGGCCCATAAGGCCCCAAAACATATTTTTTAGTTGAGGTACCAAAATTTTTTATCCTTCGATGGATTTTCAACCTCATTTATGGGGGTATTACATTGTTTTTTCGGTGGATATTGAAATTATTCTTAGATATTTCATTCATCTTAATGTGATGGAATATAAAAATTATCATTTTTAACAATGTATATTTATTTATAATCAAATATATGCATATTATATTTTATTTAGAGATAATAAATCACTTGTATAAATACATATATCAACATGTTTATACATAAATGTATTTTTAAATATATAAAATAAATATTTATTAGTTATTTTATTTAATGTAAAAAATTATACATTTTATTTACCTTATACAAATGCAATATCATATATATATATATCAATACAATTAATGTTTATATATAAACATATTGGTTTTAATAGTTAAAAAATATATATTTACATGTTTATTATAATATATGTTATTAATACATATATTATAATATTGTATTTAAAAACAATATATAACAATTTTTAACATAATACTAAAATATTTATATTTATTAAGTATAAATATATGTGTGTATTAATATATAGATAAATATTTATATAATATTATAGTATATGTAACTGAATGTAATATATATTGTATATAAATAAAAATATGTATATATATCACAAAGAAACACATATATTTTTTAAGGGTATCAAAAATAATTATATAAATATATGAATAAAATATATATTTGTAAATATATATATTAATAAACAGAAACATCATTAGACATACAAACAAAACAATATGGTGTATTAGTAATGGCATTCATCATGAAAATATAGGTTTAGAATTATAATACAGGAGAGAATAAATGATGGTGTAAATTTATAAATCATTGATAAATGGATGGTGGGGTGAAATGTAATAATGAGGGGGGGGGGGGTTGAGTGCCGATAAAGGGGTTGTGGAAGCCCTGATAAAGGGTTCAGGGAAATAGATTTCTGAAAAAAATAATTTCAACCCTTTAAATTTTATTGTTTTAACGATGTTAAAGGGGAAAATTATCAGTGATAAAAACTTGTTGTTAAAGGGGTCCTTTAGTAGTGCTAAAAGAAGCCCTTTTAAAAGGGTCTTTTACAGTGCTAAAAAACACTAATAAATGGGTGATTTAGAAGATACATTTTTCATGAGGATAAAATAAACATTTATTATATCTATTCTATAATTGATAAAACCCTATTTCTTTTACATGCAATCCTCTAGTCAGTGTTATTGTAGTGTTGATAAAGGCCTCTTTTGCAGTAGTAGCTAAAAAATGAATGACATTATCGTATTCCCTGAAAATGTAATATAAGGAGTAAAATGTTATATAGTGATTAAATAATCATAATAATATCATAAATATCATATATAAATATTAAATCCATCATTATATTAATCAATGATACGTGGTGATTGACAATAAATAACATTGGCCCTTGGGGAAGTAGTCCATTATACACACGAATTTAGATTTTATAACCCATTTGAGGTAAGAGGAGAAGTATTTCAGATATTATATCAACATATTGAAATATTAATCTATTTAAGATAATTATTTTGTTATATAATCCTGGATTAAATAAAATTTATGTAGGTGCATGATGAAATTAATTAAAATTCTTTATTCGGGATGATACCACTTCTTCAGAAAACATATATTTGTATATGCTGAATGGCTTTTTAGGATAGGTTTTTGACCAAAATATTGACTATGGGATTATAATATGGATTTATTTATGTAATTTGGGAAGGTATTGGATGATACAAATGGGTTTGGATGTTTCCTGAGGATGGGATAGTGATATACCTTTTATAGATGAGATGAGTGTCACACTTATTTGAAATTAAAATGTTGTACAAAATTATTGAAATTCAATATGTATAAACAATATTAAATTATTTAACCTATAATATATATATATATATATATTAAATCATTCCAAAAAACATTTTTCGCACTTGTTTTGTGTAATTGTTAACCCTTATCTTCACAGTTTAGCCCCTTGTAAATCCATTTTACCTTAAATTTTTAAATATTTTTTACTATTTATACTATTTATTATGGTAAGAAATTAAGTTTAAATTCTTATATAGTATAAAATATTATCATTAAAAATATTGAATCAACTTTTCCAAATTAAATTAACCTAAGATGAATTTTTTATTTAATATTAATACCACATATGTTAGAAGAAAGAGGGGTTTGAAATAGAAAATATTCAATATTTTAGAATGAATTTATATAAAATTTCAATGTTAACATGATTAAAATGTCATTATTTGTATTAATAAATATATAATTGAACTAAATATACCTTGTAAACAATCATAAAATAAATTCCAGGTTTTTAATTTATTTTAAAGAAAATTGAAATCTTAATAAAAACCAAAATTTTCACTTTTCATTAAATAATTCATCCACTTTGAAAATTCAAAAAGAAATTAACACAAAGAAAATTTTTAATTGAATATTTCAAAAAATTATTTAATTATTTAATTTTTTTTTCAAAAGAGAAAAAAATTAATGTAACAACACAACCCAATTATCCCAATATCTGTTGTTATTTTATTACAATAGAAAAGATACAAGAGATCACATCACTAAGGATTTATCAGTTTAGTAGTCTTGAAGAACTAAATATATACAAAAGACCTTTATTATATCGGTATGTAAATATTGAAAATCAAAACGTAAAATAAATCTCTTCCGTAAATCTTATTCAATGATTTAATCTTCATTACCAGGGGAAGGAATATTAATAACAATTCAAGGTCAAATGTTCAATAAGGGTTAGTCACAATGGAAGATAACATGAATCAATAATTCTAATTAATATATAATTGTAAGACAATGAAAAAAATATGAAAAAATATAATGAGAATGAAAATGAGTCCATAGAATTTGACATATTGAAATACACTAGATAATAAATATAGAAATTTGAATGTAGGAAATAATAAAATATTGGGAATCATGTATTTATAACATGCACCATAATACCTTCAAGACCATTCAGAAGAAAATTTATGTCTATCATTATAAAATCTTCTGATTCTAGTTCGAAACAAACTCTATGGTTTTTTCTCCAACATATTTCATCTCATGACATTATCAATGTATCAATGATATTTCATTAAAATGTCCCCAAACTATAGTGATTACATTAAAAAGTCCACAACCAATGTCATACCAGTCTAAATAATTTATCATATATAAATTTAATTAATAAATAATGTGTCTTACCATCAAATATCTATAATAAATAAAAGATATAGAATTTTCAATATTTCCCCAGTTAGCAAAATTATTGTATAGGTAAAAAACATATTTAAAAATGGTATATAACTAATAAAATAATAATATCCATGAAATAATGGATTAATATGTAGAAATTGGCATAGATAACGATAAATTATAACCACAAAATGTGAAAAAATGAAAACCAGTGTTTATGAAACTTTATAAATAAGAAATATTAATGTAGTTTAAGTTTAAATATTAAAGGGTATTTGATGAGGACAATGGAGTAATTTTTTTCATTAAAAAATGTTATAAGACATATTATCAAGATAAAATTAGTGATTTTATAAATTTAATTATTTATTAAAACATATTATTCAGTTTACTTGAAAATGGTTATGAAATTCTGAAGCTACCTTTAATCAGATTTTCTTATCAGGTTGAATTGAGACGTGATCATTTTACAAACTTGTATTTCTGATCAAAGAAAAAAGAATTTAATTGGATAAATAAGTTTTCAATATATAATAACCATTCATAGGAAATATATTAAAGGAATGATGAATTAAATTTGGGTAAAAAGAGAAGAATGACAACCCAATGGAAAATTTGAAGGTTTTGAGAGATCCCCTACAACTTTGTAATCTATCGAATCATATAAACCATAAAAATAATAATCATAAAAGAAAAAAAGTATATTAATATTAATACAATAATTATATGATAGTTCAAGTTGTAATAATACATACATAAACACTATGAAATAATTAGAGAATAGGGCATATCACACAGAAATAAAAGTGAGACGAGAAACCCCATAACCTATATACAAAAAGGTTTTCACTTTTTCTTAATGTCATAGGCAATAAAATTAGATTAATTAATTAAATAATTAAGAACCTTTTAGATATTTATTTTATTTATTATAATTTTATTATTTGAATTTGTGTTTTTATGATAAGTTATACTATTCAATTTTATCGTTCTACGAATGTTTTTTCCATGGTCTTCATCATCCATTCACTTGTATACAAGTATTGAGGTTCATAGAAAATTAGAATAATTCACCATAATTGAAATTAAATGTAATTATTGAACTAAAATAAGTTTATATGATATTATATATCATTTTTTAATATTTAATAATGATTAGTTATTTCATATAATGTTACGGAAATTTTATTAATTTATTATCGAGATTTATACGACCATCAAAAAACAGTATAATTTTATTTATTATGTTGTTATATGAAGGATCTAAAAAATAATATAACATATAACATGTATGATATAAAATAATTAAACTATAAAAATGGTTTTATGACAAACTATTAAGGCAGTAATGGAAAATGAGAACAGATCAATGTGGATGGCGGTAAATTGACACATCACGGATGATGATTGCATTTTTAGAACGAAAAGGAGAAAAGATGGGGTTTTATGGTGGATATTGAAATATTATAATAAAATTATAGTATATATATATAATATAATTGAGTTATAATTCATGTTTGGATAGAGGTTATAAGGATAAGAAAAATAAAATAAATTAAAAGAATATTAAAAGATAATGAAAGGGGATTTTACCTCTTGTATAGTTTCTTCCGGAGAACCACCTTAAGGAACATGGGATTGGTATTTTTGTGGGAATATAATTAAAAAGACATGGAAAAGATATATTGGAGATGAATTGGTAATAATATAACCAATATACAAATCTTAGAATGCATGAGGAAAAGATGTGGTATTTTTAGGGAGAGGAGAGTGGAGTTTTTGATTATTTTATTCATTATTTTTTTATTTTTGTCTAAGGAATATAAATAGTGATGATTATTGTGACCAAGTATAGTAACTATTTATTTTGATTTATAACTAATGATATTTACTTCATATAGGCCTCAACCATGACACAATAATTAATTTATTTAGCTAATACCATATGATACCATATTTAACTATTCACCTAAAATTAAACTATTTTAGAAAAATCCAAAAAATAAATCCAGACAATTTTTTAATGTGTAGATTTCAATAAGGGACTCATTTAACTGAAAATAATTTCATAAATATTATAAATTTATATTCTATTTAATATCTTCATTTATCTGATAAATAACTATTTTACAATCATTACAGATTTATGACAATATGAAAAATTTATTATGGTCTCATAAAGTTGTCTGATATTAAAAAAACAAAATATTACTTTATTTATAGATTTTTCGAAACTAAATTTTCATTTATATTTTTATATTAATTATTAAATTTTAAATAAATATATATATTTTTTACAAAAATAACAACACTTAATTTACCATTTTTAAAACATTTATTTACATATTCTGTGATATAAATATATCATATTTTCATTTATGAGATACCTAAATTTTATTTATAATTTAATATGTGAGGTTATTATACTAATTTTCAGGTTAATATTTATAATATTCACATTACTATTCAAATAGTCAAGTTAATATTATGTATATCGCAATTTTTTAGATATAAGTTATCCAATAAATTGAATTTATTTAAAAAGATAAATATCGTAAAATATTGTGGTGTTACATTCTCAAATCCTTTAATAAATAATGTCATCAATATTTCAACTTGTGGTTGGTAATCATGGAGTTTTCATTTCAATATACCATTGTTGAAAAACAACATCATCAAAAGGGTTAGTAAATCTTACTCTTAAATGGAGGGAAAGGGCATTGTGATGGTCACCAAAAAGCTTGGTTTACCTATATGAGAGAATTAGTGGAAGTGAATTCATAGGAATAGAATAAAATCTAAAAATCATGTTCTGATAGAGAGTCATATTGGACAATGGTCATTATAAATATTACAATCAGAACACACTAAGTTTGTGATCGGTTAAAATACTATTGAATTATTAGTAAGAAAACTAAATTGATGGTGTTTTTATTCAAAAATTTATTTCCTATAGTTGAGGGTTTATTTTACTATCCATAGATGAAATTGAGAAATATACTTGATTCATATCCATTTCATTATCTTAGCCTTTCATTGTGATTTGATATATTTCCACTCAGTTTCATAAATCTATAGATGGATATTGAAGACACATTTTTATATCTAATGAACATTTATGAATCAAAAGATGCACAAGTCACTCCATCAACTATTAAATGCTTATTGAAACCAAAATTTCTAGAACTGTTTATCCAATATGATAAATCATTATTTAATATTAGTAACTAACATCCTCAATCTATTCCATAACTGTTTAATCTAATGCAACATCCAAAATATGTCAATCCAAATTCAAAGACAAAAACATTTAGATACATGGTCACATAATTTCGAAAATAAACATATTATAAAATTTTCCAAAATGATATATCTCTTATGGTCACATAAAAAATACCAAAATTCCTTAATATCCTTTAATAAGTAATGAAACATGCAATCTTATAAGTGTAAAGTCTTGGGTTTTTTAATATATTCATTAAATACAACCATCTAATGAATATAGTATAACATCTACCACTTTCATGGTCATAAATATGACCCCAAAAAAATATATTTATTATTATCTCAAAATCAATCAAATATTAGGAGTATATTTCTAGTGCAATGTGTTTTCAAGAAGATCAGATTACAAAAAATCACTTATCATGAATTCTAGTGATATTCATTACATTCTTTTCATTCTATAATAAAATATGTGATATTTTTGATTCTTTATACATCCCATGATTCTTATAGATATAGAATTATAATTAAATAACATAATACATGATTCTGAAAACCTGAATATTAATCATTCCTCTTCATATATGGTAGTGACATAAGATTGAACATGATCTATTATCCTCTTTTGGGGTATATTACTTTGAATCTTGCAAACATTGAACTTCACAGTGTCCCATATCCTTATTGTTGAGGAATTTTATAATGGAAACCATTTTCATTACCTTTAAATCACGGGCATCGTAGCCTTTCAGTCCAAACCTGTCGATAACTCCCATTCCTTTTTATAAAGTAGTAGGGTGTTTCTTTCCATAATTATCACATTTGGAAACAAGATTCTTTATCTTCATTTCATTATTTAACTTTACCCTAGTTGTACTCATGTTCTTGTTCTTTCATATGAATCCATAATAATTAGAGAATTCATTCGTTGCCTTATTATCACATTCTGTTATATCATCATATGATGAGAAAACATGGGAAACATTATCCCTTCTAAATATTTAAATGAGACCATAAAATATTTGACACTCCTGACTCATAAGATTATTTTCAATGGTGAGGTTCTCATTCAGTTTATGAGGTTCCTTTTCTAAATGAAGCAATTCACTATATTAGATAATATCATTATGGAAGATAATATACGATCCCCAAAGAAGTGTAATACTTGAAAAAAAATTATAATTATTTTACAGATAATATCCTAAACATGTTTTTTAGGATTTTTTTCTATATTTATCTTGAAGTGCCCAGATCAGTGTGAATCACTGAGAGGGGGAGGGGGTGAATCAGTGATCCCTTAAATCTTTTTACTAATCGATTCTTATCAATTAAACCTCTATGGCTGGTTAAAGCCTCGATCCACTCTTCTTGTATCTCTCAACCTTTCCCGAATGATGCAGTAATGAAAAGGCACAGGACACAAGGATTTACAAGGTTCGGCACCAAAGGCCTACATCCTTGCCATGCTCTCCCAGCATGGATTCTCCCATTATAACTTGTTAGAATTACAATGGTCGATACAGCTTCCCACCGTATCTCTCCTGAGTCCCACAGGAGGGTCTTTATACTGCGTCCCACAGTTATACCAGAGTCCCACTGGCCTGCTCCAGAATCCCACTGAAGACTTCTTCTCCCTGAGTCCCAGAGGGTCTTCTCCTGGCTCCTCGAGTCGCACGAGTAGCTCTTCTTCACTTTAACTCTTCAAGTATCCTCAGCAGTCTGGGATAAAGACTGATGGCCTTGCTCTGTACCTCTGATCACTTGTGATGATCAGGTCTTCTCGTCTTGCTCAGGCTTTATCACCTTCTTCTAAGGATGACCTGGCCTTCTCTCTAATTACTGAATACTCAGACAAATGATGTCTTTAACTTCAGTCTGGTCCAGTCTCATTCCACTTCAACTTCATGCACTGAATGCATGGCAACTCTGAATCCTCATGCACTGACTGCATGGCCTTCTCAAATCTCTTCAAGAACTCCTGGTCTTGGACTCCTCAAATGCACACCACTGATTTGGCTCTGTTCACGTGTGCACGTGCATGCATGCATGCATGCACTTCCCTCTTTCTTCTCTTGGTGCAATAAACCCACAAAGGGTGTAGTCACTTTAAGCACACACCTTCTTCCTCCTTCACACACTTTATCCAATTTGTTTACACACTTAGAGTGTGTTCTACTTTAGTGTGGGTCACTCCTTATTTCTTCTAAGTGTATAAACACTTCTTAGTGCACACACTTAGGTTCGGCCAACTTGTCTCTTTACACACACTTGTTTCATTTTGCACACACTTGAAACTTTGGCCTTCACTTCCTCTTGCACATACACAAAGCTCTCGGCCTTCTTTGTTCTTGTTTGCACATACACCCAAAGGCTACGGCCTCTTTGCTCTTTGTGTACTCTTCCACTTTGCACACACACTTTGTTTTTCTCTTTTAATCTTCAAGAGTGCACAACCAACCCGTAGGGTCTTCCTCACTTGGCACACACACAAGGTGTGGTCTCGGGTTCTCCTTGCACACACAAGAGGCAAAGCCTCAGCCTTCTTTGGCACACACACAATGTGTGGTCTTCCAATTCACTTGGCACACAAGGCACTAAGGCTCGGGTCTTCTTCTCCACTTGATGCACACACTTAGCCGTAGGTTCATTACTTGGCACTTGTGCACACACTTGGGTTCTCCTTTCTTTGCACACCTACTGCCCGTAGGGCCTTCTTTTTTATGCACACACAAAGTGTATGTCTCGGACAAGGTGTGTTCAACCCGAACTCCTACTCAAGTGAGGCGCGCAAGGGGTGCGGCCCCTCCTTCTCTTCACAGCCAAGCTATTGCCACTGGCCGTGGGTCGCGCAATCCACAAGGCGCGCAAGTGCAGAAGGCACAAAGTGGTGCGCAAGGGTGCTGCCTAACCTTCCCTGTCACGCAAGCAGTGGCTGGCAGGGGGTCCTCTTCTTATCGCGCAAAAAGGTAGCGCGCAAGGGACTCCTTCGAGCCAAGGATGGCACCGAGAACTTCAGCCGCGCAGGGTGCGCGCAAGGGATCTCACCGTGCAAGTGTGCGCGGGGCTTCGTCTTCGTGAGGCAGAGGTGCACTCACGGTTCTCCGGATCTTCAACAAAGGATCAGCGAGCTTCTTTGGAGCCTTGGGCTCTTCTTTTATAGGCGAAGCCGAGGTGGTTTATCCACGTGAGAAAAATCTTGAACCACCGAGATTTTCTGATCTCAAGTTTCAGTAAAATCTCGTTTTTCTCCTCAGTTTCCACCGCGGGTTCTTTCCTTATTTTTCTCCATCACGTGCATGCATTTTCGAACGAATGCATGGCCTCTTTAATTCCAATCCATGCAAATCACAAACACCTCATGGCCTCGGCAACTCCGTTTGCCTCGGCTGAAGTCCGAATTCTCCTCTCATTGCATGCACGCATTTTTTAATGCATGGTTGTGTTCAGTGTGGCCAGACGAGCACAATGGAGGTCTTAGATCCTTCAGAGGTGGCCGGGAACTCGAAAATCGGCCTCGGGTAGCCTCTGGTTCATCGGCGGCTTCGCGGGTGCCTCGGCTCGAGCTCGAGGTGGAAGACGAGCCACGGCCGTCGGATCAGGCGATGGAGATACATCAGACGGCCTGGATCAGATCGCCTCGCCGCGGATCAGTTGTGCGGCCGAGATCTGGCGCGCGATCGATCGTGCGGCCAGGATCACTCCCGTGGAAAAAATCCGCGTCCCACATCGAAAAGGCGAGAGGAATTTCCGCGCCTTATCAACTAAGCGCTCCCCCAACTGGCTCAGTTGAATTCTCTCCCTCCACGGTGCCGCCCCGCACCGTGTTCTTCTGCGGGCGCGATCTGCGCCCACTCATGCACACTCGGGTGCACTCATGCGCCCCTGCCGCGCTCCTCCGGGCGTGCCCCAGACGCCTAGCGGTGTCTTGGGTGCGTCCTGCCGCCCTGGACTCGCCCCACGGGTCCCCCCTTGGGCGTGGCGCCTTAGGCCCACATGTGCCTTGGGGTTGAACCCTCAAGGTGTCCACGGGCTGGCCAATTTTTTGGCAAAGTAACAAATAAGACTTTGTCAAAAACAAAGTCCTCCATGAAAAATACCAATTCTAAATGCCAAATGCCTCCTCCTCTATTCATCTTCTCCCAAGCCATTCTTCTTCTCCTCCATTTGTCTTCTTCTTCTTATGAATTCCTCCATTCATCCTCAACATTTATTTATCACTTAGGAATGGAAATTCTTGAAGGTTCTTCTTCATCAACCGAGCTCCTTAGTCAAATAGATTCTTCAACGTTCTTCATTGATCTAATCAGAGATCAAATTGGATCACTTTCAATTCACTTGCACTAAGAGTTAGTACATGGATTTCTTTAATCCACTTCACCCACTTAGAAGCTGTGGATGGATCTTCTTTAATCTCCTCATGCATTGTCAATACAATGCATGGTCTTCAAACAATGTTGTGACATTGTATCATCAGGATACAAGTTCTTTGAACTTAAAGAGCAGCTCTACAATCGTCAGATGTGCATGGAGAATGTTTCAACCACAATTTCCAATACCACTTAGTTAATATCCTAAGTGACATGCATCTTAGTACCATGGCCATTCTCCTTCACCACCAACACCATCACAACCTTTGGCATTCACATCTTGACAATTCTTGACATCCATTCATTCTAAGACAACAACATGTCTCATTGACAACAAATGCAACACAGTGCACTTCAATCTCCCCCTTTGTATTTGTTGTCAATACACTTCTTTAGCACATATGAATGGGTCAATATGTGTGCCAATATTTTCTCCCCTTATTGGAAATCAAATGCAAAGGTGTGGTGTGGTTCACTTTCAAAAATATCTTCCTCCCTTTGAATAGCATCTTCTTGAAAAATCACTAAGAGAGGGATGATGCCACATGTTCTCTTTTGCAAAGAACCTTTAGTAAATCAGCTCTAAGTCTACTTGGGCTAACCCGGTGTAGAAAACAAGAGTGATATGACCAAGGAATTCAAAGCTGTCCATAATTCTCTACACATGTGAGATCATGCTTAGGGGTTTGAATTTTTTCAGATATTCAATGAATTGCTGAATCCTTCACATACTTCACAAAACACATTAGAAAGTTCAGTGCAAAGATAAAGCTCCCCCTTTCATCTACTTTCTCAAGATGATATTAATTTCAGAACATCATCTTCTTCAGATTGGATCCCCCTCAAGGGGTGCACTCCATTCAATCCAAACCATCCTCCAGCTGAGAATGACCATCATCTTCAATTCCCTGCAATGTTAGCACATGTATATACCAAGAGTATAAGGGAATAAGATGGAACCTCCTTGGTTCATCAATGTGAACAACAAGGTTGAGAAGATTCTCTCAACCGAGATGTCCCATTTTCACCAGTCATCACACTTTCACATTTGATCTTCATTGATGATTGTGCTGGTGTGGTTCTCAAAACATCTTCATGTGAAATCTTCTTCATCCCTTTTGCCTTAGCAATTGCCAGAACTTTATCTTCAGCTTTTTGCAAATCTTTGGCAAGTTGCAACTGATTTGGCCATATGACTAGTAAATCATTTGGAAGAGTGGCCTCAGTTTTGGAAGTTCCACATGGTTCTTTGGATGATGCTAAGCTACCTCTATTAGGAAACTTATTTTCAATCAATCCCTTCTTATTCTGGATTGATTGTCTTTTGGAGTTCAGTCTGCTTCTATTTAGTTTCATGGCTTCTTTACAAAGGTCCATGATGTGTCCTTTCTTTCCACAGTAGAAGCATGTTTTTTTGGTGGTCATACTGGATGCATCACCCTTCTTGGACTCAGACTCCAAGGACTTCTCTTTATTTCTCAAGCACTTCTTGGGATCATTTTCTACATTCTTCTTGCTTCCCAAGGAATCTCTCTTAGCCAGGTTCTGTGATCTTCTCTTCTTTCCAGCTTTGGATACATTCAGAGATTGACATGTATCAAATTGTTGACCACTTTTGCAACCATCCCAGATGTTGTCAAGTAATCCAAATCTATTTGTAGTAAACAGATGTCTCTGGACCTGTGGATGTTGCTTCCTTCCTTCTGGCTTGCTCCCCCTTGGCATGGGCTTCCTCTGTGCTTTAGCATTCAGTGGATTGTACCAACAATCCTTTGCACAATGCCCATACTTGTTACAACACCAGCATTGTCCCACGAATCTTGACCTCTTCAGTCCTTCTGATTGTAGGGTACTCTTCTTGACCTGTTGTGCTGTTTCAGGAGAGCTCTTCTTCTTTACTGCCTTCATCCATACTTGTTTGGAATTATTTTTCCATCCTGCACTTTTTGTGGAAACACAATTAGAAGCATCAGTACAAGATGGGATGGATGGTACCTTTTTTTAGAAGTTGTTGCCCTTTTATTAGAGGATGTCTTTCTTTTAGAATCATCCTTCTCAAAGCTCACTTGAGTAGCAACATTTCTTCTTTCAGCTGACTGGGAGGCTTTGGCTTTGGGTGATTGCGGATTGTTCAATATCACCTCTAGTTCAAAGTATTTCATGTTGAGGGAGTTCTTCTCATCCTCAACCAATCTTAGCCTACCTTCCCAATTCTGTTTCTGCTGTTCTAACTGGTCTTCATGCACCTTCTTTAATTCTTGCAATGAATTGTCCATCTCCTTCACCAATTTGACTTTTTCTTCGAGTTGAGCATCTCTGACATTCATTGACACTCTATGCCTCTTCTCCTGTGCATGGTAAACATCTTTGATTGTTACTTTAAAGAATTATTTCTCAGAAAGGCTTCTTTGCAATTCTTTACAAGTATCTTCATATCTTTCATTGCAAAGAGATACTATTTCATCTTTGGCATTTACCAGCTTTCTGAGAGTGTTGGTTATGCCAACCCTTTTAGCCAATTGGACTTCCAGAGAATTGGCTTTATCTTCTAGCTGTAATTTTTCTTCTTGAAGATCAAGGAGGCCTGTAGCTATACACATTGCAACTTCCTTGGGGACTCTCTTCTGAAGATATTTGATTGCATTTAGAAGATCATTGTTTCTTCCATCTTCATCATAGCTAGAGCAGGCTTCATCAGAAGAATGATAAAAGGAATTTTCATCTGATGTGACATTCACATTTCTTTCCATAGAAGGAGTTTCTCTGATTGCAGCAACCTTCTTCCTCATCTTCTTTGCCTGTTTCTTCATTCTGTTTTTCAGAGTCTTGGCAGATATCTCCATTTGAGGCTGTTCTTTCATTTCCTCAAATCTGCACTCCATATAGACTCTCTTGGATCTTTTAGAGGTAACCTTCCTCTGATACCAATTGAAGTGCCCAGATCAGTGTGAATCACTGAGAGGGGGAGGGGGTGAATCAGTGATCCCTTAAAACTTTTTACTAATGGATTCTTATCAATTAAACCTCTATGGCTGGTTAAAGCCTCGATCCACTCTTCTTGTATCTCTCAACCTTTCCCGAACGATGCAGTAATGAAAAGGCACAGGACACAAGGATTTACAAGGTTCGGCACCAAAGGCCTACATCCTTGCCATGGTCTCCCAGCATGGATTCTCCCATTATAACTTGTTAGAATTACAATGGTCGATACAGCTTCCCACCGTATCTCTCCTGAGTCCCACAGGAGGGTCTTTATACTGCGTCCCACAGTGTTACCAGAGTCCCACTGGCCTGCTCCAGAATCCCACTGAAGACTTCTTCTCCCTGAGTCCCACAGGGTCTTCTCCTGGCTCCTCGAGTCGCACGAGTAGCTCTTCTTCACTTTAGCTCTTCAAGTATCCTCAGCAGTCTGGGATAAAGACTGCTGGCCTTGCTCTGTACCTATGATCACTTGTGATGATCAGGTCTACTCGTCTTGCTCAGGCTTTATCACCTTCTTCTAAGGATGACCTGGCCTTCTCTCTAATTACTGAATACTCAGACAAATGATGTCGTTAACTTCAGTCTGGTCCAGTCTCAGTCCACTTCAACTTCATGCACTAAATTCATGGAAACTCTGAATCCTCATGCACTGACTGCATGGCCTTCTCAAATCTCTTCAAGAACTCCTGGTCTTGGACTCCTCAAATGCACACCACTGATTTGGCTCTGTTCACGTGTGCACGTGCATGCATGCATGCATGCACTTCCCTCTTTCTTCTCTTGGTGCAATAAACCCACAAAGGGTGTAGTCACTTTAAGCACACACCTTCTTCCTCCTTCACACACTTTATCCAATTTGTTTACACACTTAGAGTGTGTTCTACTTTAGTGTGGGTCACTCCTTATTTCTTCTAAGTGTATACACACTTCTTAGTGCACACACATAGGTTCGGCCAACTTGTCTCTTTACACACACTTGTTTCATTTTGCACACACTTGAAACTTTGGCCTTCACTTCCTCTTGCACATACACAAAGCTCTCGGCCTTCTTTGTTCTTGTTTGCACATACACCCAAAGGCTACGGCCTCTTTTCTCTTTGTGTACTCTTCCACTTTGCACACACACTTTGTTTTTCTCTTTTAATCTTCAAGAGTGCACAACCAACCCGTAGGGTCTTTCTCACTTGGAACACACACAAGGTGTGGTCTCGGGTTCTCCTTGCACACACAAGAGGCAAAGCCTCGGCCTTCTTTGGAACACACACAAAGTGTGGTCTTCCACTTCACTTGGCACACAAGGCACTAAGGCTCGGGTCTTCTTCTCCACTTGATGCACACACTTAGCCGTAGGTTCTTTACTTGGCACTTGTGCACACACTTGGGTTCTCCTTTCTTTGCACACCTACTACCCGTAGGGCCTTCTTCTTTATGCACACAAAAAGTGTATGTCTCGGACAAGGTGTGTTCAACCCGAACTCCTACTCAAGTGAGGCGCGCAAGGGGTGCGGCCCCTCCTTCTCTTCACAGCCGAGCTATTGCCACTGGCCGTGGGTCGCGCAATCCACAAGGCGCGCAAGTGCACAAGGCACAAAGCGGTGTGCAAGGGTGCTGCCTAACCTTCCCTGTCGCGCAAGAAGTGGCGGGCAGGGGGTCCTCTTCTTGTCGCGCAAAAAGGTAGCGCGCAAGGGACTCCTTCGGGCCAAGGATGGCACCGAGAACTTCAGCCGCGCAGGGTGCGCGCAAGGGATCTCACCGCGCAAGTGTGCACGGGGCTTCGTCTTTGCGAGGCAGAGGTGCACTCACGTTTCTCCAGATCTTCAACAAAGGATCAGCAAGCTTCTTTGGAGCCTTGGGCTCTTCTTTTATAGGCGAAGCAGAGGTGGTTTATCCGCGTGAGAAAAATCTTGAACCACCGAGATTTTCGGATCTCAAGTTTCTGTAAAATCTCGTTTTTCTCCTCAGTTTCCACCGCGGGTTCTTTCCTTATTTTTCTCCTTCACGTGCATGCATTTTCGAACGAATGCATGGCCTCTTTAATTCCAATCCATGCAAATCACAAACACCTCATGGCCTCGGCAACTCCGTTTGCCTCGGCTAAAGTCCGAATTCTCCTCACATTGCATGCATGATTTTTTTAATGCATGGTTGTGTTCAGTGTGACCAGACGAGCACAATGGAGGTCTTAGATCCTTCAGAGGTGGCCGGGAACTCGAAAATCGGCCTCGGGTAGCCTTTGGTTCATCGGCGGCTTCGCGGGTGCCTCGGCTCGAGCTCGAGGTGGAAGACGAGCCACGGCCGTCGGATCAGGCGATGGAGAGACATCGGACGGCCTGGATCAGATCGCCTCACCGCGGATCAGTTGTGCGGCCGAGATCTGGCGCGCGATCGATCGTGCGGCCAGGATCACTCCCGCGGAAAAAATCCGCGTCCCACATCGAAACGGCGAGAGGAATTGCCGCGCCTTATCAACTAAGCGCTCCCCCAACCATCTCAGTTGAATTCTCTCCCTCCACGGTGCCGCCCCGCACCGTGTTCTTCTGTGGGCGTGCTCTGCGCCCACTCATGCACACTCGGGTGCGCTCATGCGCCCCTGCCACGCTCCTCCAGGCGTGCCCCAGACGCCTAGCGGTGTCTTGGGTGCGTCCTGCCGCCCTGGACTCGCCCCACGGGTTCCCCCTTGGGCGTGGCGCCTTAGGCCCACATGTGCCTTGGGGTTGAACCCTCAAGGTGTCCACGGGCTGGCCAATTTTTTGGCAAAGTAACAAATAAGACTTTGTCAAAAACAAAGTCCTCCATGAAAAATACCAATTCTAAATGCCAAATGCCTCCTCCTCTATTCATCTTCTCCCAAGCCATTCTTCTTCTCCTCCATTTGTCTTCTTCTTCTTAATAATTCCTCCATTCATCCTCAACATTTATTTATCACTTAGGAATGGAAATTCTTGAAGGTTCTTCTTCATCAACCGAGCTCCTTAGTCAAATAGATTCTTCAACGTTCTTCATTGATCTAATCAGAGATCAAATCGGATCACTTCCAATTCACATGCACTAAGAGTTAGTACATGGATTTCTTTAATCCACTTCACCCACTTAGAAGCTATGGATGGATCTTCTTTCATCTCCTCATGCATTGTCAATACAATGCATGGTCTTCAAACAATGTTGTGACATTGTATCATCAGGATACAAGTTCTTTGAACTTAAAGAGCAGCTCTACAATCGTCAGATGTGCATGGAGAATGTTTCAACCACAATTTCCAATACCACTTAGTGAATCTCCTAAGTGACATGCATCTTAGTACCATGGCCATTCTCCTTCACCACCAACACCATCACAACCATTGGCATTCACATCTTGACAATTCTTGACATCCATTCATTCTAAGACAACAACATGTCTCATTGACAACAAATGCAACACAGTGCACTTCAATCTCCCCCTTTGTATTTGTTGTCAATACACTTCTTTAGCACATATGAATGGGTCAATATGTGTGCCAATATTTTCTCCCCCTTATTGGCAATCAAATGCAAAGGTGTGGTGTGGTTCACTTTCAAAAATATCTTCCTCCCTTTGAATAGCATCTTCTTGAAAAATCACTAAGAGAGGGATGATGCCACATGTTCTCTTTAGCAAAGAACCTTTAGTAAATCAGCTCTAAGTCTACTTGGGCTAACCCGGTGTAGAAAACAAGAGTGATATGACCAAGGAATTCAAAGCTGTCCATAATTCTCTACACATGTGAGATCATGCTTAGGGGTTTGAATTTTTTCAGATATTAAATGAATTTCTGAATCCTGCACATACTTCACAAAACACATTAGAAAGTTCAGTGCAAAGATAAAGCTCCCCCTTTCATCTACTTTCTCAAGATGATATTAATTTCAGAACATCATCTTCTTCAGATTGGCTCCCCCTCAAGGGGTGCACTCCATTCAATCCAAACCATCCTCCAGCTGAGAATGACCATCATCTTCAATTCCCTGGAATGTTAGCACATGTATATACCATGAGTATAAGGGAATAAGATGGAACCTCCTTGGTTCATCAATGTGAACAACAAGGTTGAGAAGATTCTCTCAACCGAGATGTCCCATTTTCACCAGTCTTCACACTTGCACATTTGATCTTCATTGATGATTGTGCTGGTGTGGTTCTCAAAACATCTTCATGTGAAATCTTCTTCATCCCTTTTGCCTTAGCAATTGCCAGAACTTTATCTTCAGCTTTTTGCAAATCTTTGGCAAGTTGCAACTGATTTGGCCATATGACTAGTAAATCATTTGGAAGAGTGGCCTCAGTTTTGGAAGTTCCACATGGTTCATTGGATGCTGCTAAGCTACCTCTATTAGGAAACTTATTTTCAATCAATCCCTTCTTCTTATGGATTGATTGTCTTTTGGAGTTCAGTCTGCTTCTATTTAGTTTCATGGATTCTTTACAAAGGACCATGATGTGTCCTTTCTTTCCACAGTAGAAGCATGTTTTCTTGGTGGACCTACTGGATGCATCACCCTTCTTGGACTAAGACTCCAAGGACTTCTCTTTATTTCTCAAGCACTTCTTGGGAGAATTTTCTACATTCTTCTTGCTTCCCAAGGAATCTCTCTTAGCCAGGTTCGGCGATCTTCTCTTCTTTCCAGCTTTGGATACATTCGGAGATTGACATGTATCAAATTGTTGACCACTTTTGCAACCATCCCAGATGTTGTCAAGTAATTCAAATCTATTTGCAGTAAACAGATGTCTCTAGACCTGTGGATGTTGCTTCCTTCCTTCTGGCTTGCTCCCCCTTGGCATGGGCTTCCTCTGTGCTTTAGCATTCAGTGGATTGTACCAACAATCCTTTGCACAATGCCCATACTTGTTACAACACCAGCATTGTCCCACGAATCTTGACCTCTTCAGTCCTTCTGATTGTAGGGTACTCTTCTTGACCTGTTGTGCTGTTTCAGGAGATCTCTGCTTCTTTACTGCCTTCATCCATACTTGTTTGGAATTATTTTTCCATCCTGCACTTTTTGTGGAAACACAATTAGAAGCATCAGTACAAGATGGGATGGATGGTACCTTTTTTTAGAAGTTGTTGCCCTTTTATTAGAGGATGTCTTTCTTTTAGAATCATCCTTCTCAAAGCTCACTTGAGTAGCAACATTTCTTCTTTCAGCTGACTGGGAGGCTTTGGCTTTGGGTGATTGCTGATTGTTCAATATCACCTCTAGTTCAAGGTATTTCATGTTGAGGGAGTTATTCTCATCCTCAACCAATCTTAGCCTACCTTCCCAATTCTGTTTCAGCTGTTCTAACAAGTCTTCATGCACCTTCTTTAATTCTTGCAATGAATTGTCCAGCTCCTTCACCAATTTGACTTTTTCTTCGAGTTGAGCATCTCTGACATTCATTGACACTCTATGCCTCTTCTCCAGTGCATGGTAAACATCTTTGATTATTACTTTAAAGAATTCTTTATCAGAAAGGCTTCTTTGCACTTCTTCACAAGTATCTTCATATCTTTCATTGCAAAGAGATACTGTTTCATCTTTGGCATTTACCAGCTTTCTGAGAGTGTTGGTTATGCCAACCCTTTTAGCCAATTGGACTTCCAGAGAATTGGATTCATCTTCTAGCTGTAATTTTTCTTCTTGAAGATCAAGGAGGCCTGTAGCTATACACATTGCAACTTCCTTGGGGACTCTCTTCTGAAGATATTTGATTGCATTTAGAAGATCATTGTGTCTTCCATCTTCATCACAGCTAGAGCAGGCTTCATCAGAAGAATGATAAAAGGAATTGTCATCTGATGTGACATTCACATTTCTTTCCATAGAAGAAGTTTCTATGATTGCAGCAACCTTCTTCCTCATCTTCTTTGCATGTTTCTTCATTCTGTTTTTCAGAGTCTTGGCAGATATCTCCATTTGAGGCTGTTCTTTCATTTCCTCAAATCTTCACTCCATATAGACTCTCTTGGATCTTTTAGAGGTAACCTCCCTCTGATACCAATTGAAGTGCCCAGATCAGTGTGAATCACCGAGAGGGGGAGGGGGTGAATCAGTGATCCCTTAAAACTTTTTACTAATGGATTCTTATCAATTAAACCTCTATGGCTGGTTAAAGCCTCGATCCACTCTTCTTGTATCCCTCAACCTTTCCCGAATGATGCAGTAATGAAAAGGCACAGGACACAAGGATTTACAAGGTTCGGCACCAAAGGCCTACATACTTGCCATGCTCTCCCAGCATGGATTCTCCCATTATAACTTGATAGAATTACAATGGTCGATACATCTTCCCACCGTATCTCTCCTGAGTCCCACAGGAGGGTCTTTATACTGCGTCCCACAGTGTTACCAGAGTCCCACTGGCCTGCTCCAGAATCCCACTGAAGACTTCTTCTCCCTGAGTCCCACATGGTCTTCTCCTGGCTCCTCGAGTCGCACGAGTAGCTCTTCTTCACTTTAGCTCTTCAAGTATCCTCAGCAGTCTGGGATAAAGACTGCTGGCCTTGCTCTGTACCTCTGATCACTTGTGATGATCAGGTCTTCTCGTCTTGCTCAGGCTTTATCACCTTCTTCTAAGGATGACCTGGCCTTCTCTCTAATTACTGAATACTCAGACAAATGATGTCTTTAACTTCAGTCTGGTCCAGTCTCAGTCCACTTCAACTTCATGCACTGAATGCATGGCAACTCTGAATCCTCATGCACTGACTGCATGGCCTTCTCAAATCTCTTCAAGAACTCCTGGTCTTGGACTCCTCAAATGCACACCACTGATTTGGCTCTGTTCACGTGTGCACGTGCATGCATGCATGCATGCATGCACTTCCCTCTTTCTTCTCTTGGTGCAATAAACCCACAAAGGGTGTAGTCACTTTAAGCACACACCTTCTTCCTCCTTCACACACTTTATCCAATTTGTTTACACACTTAGAGTGTGTTCTACTTTAGTGTGGGTCACTCCTTATTTCTTCTAAGTGTATACACACTTCTTAGTGCACACACTTAGGTTCGGCCAACTTGTCTCTTTACACACACTTGCTTCATTTTGCACACACTTGAAACTTTGGCCTTCACTTCCTCTTGCACATACACAAAGCTCTCGGCCTTCTTTGTTCTTGTATGCACATACACCCAAAGGCTACGGCCTCTTTGCTCTTTGTGTACTCTTCCACTTTGCACACACACTTTGTTTTTCTCTTTTAATCTTCAAGAGTGCACAACCAAACCGTAGGGTCTTCCTCACTTGGCACACACACAAGGTGTGGTCTCGGGTTCTCCTTGCACACACAAGAGGCAAAGCCTCATCCTTCTTTGGCACACACACAAAGTGTGGTCTTCCACTTCACTTGGCACACAAGGCACTAAGGCTCGGGTCTTCTTCTCCACTTGATGCACACACTTAGCCGTAGGTTCTTTACTTGGCACTTGTGCACACACTTGGGTTCTCCTTTCTTTGCACACCTACTGCCCGTAGGGCCTTCTTCTTTATGCACACACAAAGTGTATGTCTCGGACAAGGTGTGTTCAACCCGAACTACTACTCATGTGAGGCGCGCAAGGGGTGCGGCCCCTCCTTCTCTTCACAGCCGAGCTATTGCCACTGGTCGTGGGTCGCGCAATCCACCGGGAGCGCAAGTGAACAAGGCACAAAGCGGTGTGCAAGGGTGCTGCCTAACCTTCCCTGTCGCGCAAGCAGTGGCGGGCAGGGGGTCCTCTTATTGTCGCGCAAAAAGGTAGCGCGCAAGGGACTCCTTCGGGCCAAGGATGGCACCGAGAACTTCAGCCGCGCAGGGTGCGCGCAAGGGATCTCACCGCGCAAGTGTGCGCGGGGCTTCGTCTTCGCGAGGCAGAGGTGCACTCACGGTTCTCCGGATCTTCAACAAAGGATCAGCAAGCTTCTTTGGAGCCTTGGGCTCTTCTTTTATAGGCGAAGCATAGGTGGTTTATCCGCGTGAGAAAAATCTTGAACCACCGAGATTTTCGGATCTCAAGTTTCTGTAAAATCTCGTTTTTCTCCTCAGTTTCCACCGCGGGTTCTTTCCTTCTTTTTCTCCTTCACGTGCATGCATTTTCGAACGAATGCATGGCCTCTTTAATTCCAATCCATGCAAATCACAAACACCTCATGGCCTCGGCAACTCCGTTTGCCTCGGCTGAAGTCCGAATTCTCCTCTCATTGCATGCACGCATTTTTTAATGCATGGTTGTGTTCAGTGTGGCCAGAAGAGCACAATGGAGGTCTTAGATCCTTCAGAGGTGGCCGGGAACTCGAAAATCGGCCTCGGGTAGCCTCTGGTTCATCGGCGGCTTCGCGGGTGCCTCGGCTCGAGCTCGAGGTGGAAGACGAGCCACGACCGTCGGATCAGGCGATGGAGATACATCGGACGGCCTGGATCAGATCGCCTCGCCGCGGATCAGTTGTGCGGCCGAGATCTGGCGCGCGATCGATCGTGCGGCCAGGATCACTCCCGCGGAAAAAATCCGCGTCCCACATCGAAACGGCGAGAGGAATTGCCACGCCTTATCAACTAAGCGCTCCCCCAACCGGCTCAGTTGAATTCTCTCCCTCCACGGTGCCGCCCCGCACCGTGTTCTTCTGCGGGCGCGCTCTGCGCCCACTCATGCACACTCGGGTGCGCTCATGCGCCCCTGCCGCGCTCCTCCGGGCGTGCCCCAGACGCCTAGCGGTGTCTTGGGTGCGTCCTGCCACCCTGGACTCGCCCCACGGGTTCCCCCTTTGGCGTGGCGCCTTAGGACCACATGTGCCTTGGGGTTGAACCCTCAAGGTGTCCACGGGCTGGCCAATTTTTTTTGGAAAAGTAACAAATAAGACTTTGTCAAAAACAAAGTCCTCCATGAAAAATACCAATTCTAAATGCCAAATGCCTCCTCCTCTATTCATCTTCTCCCAAGCCATTCTTCTTCTCCTCCATTTGTCTTCTTCTTCTTAAGAATTCCTCCATTCATCCTCAACATTTATTTATCACTTAGGAATGGAAATTCTTGAAGGTTCTTCTTCATCAACCGAGCTCCTTAGTCAAATAGATTCTTCAACGTTCTTCATTGATCTAATCAGAGATCAAATTGGATCACTTCCAATTCACATGCACTAAGAGTTAGTACATGGATTTCTTTAATCCACTTCACCCACTTAGAAGTTGTGGATGGATCTTCTTTCATCTCCTCATGCATTGTCAATACAATGCATGGTCTTCAAACAATGTTGTGACATTGTATCATCAGGATACAAGTTCTTTGAACTTAAAGAGCAGCTCTACAATCGTCAGATGTGCATGGAGAATGTTTCAACCACAATTTCCAATACCACTTAGTGAATCTCCTAAGTGACATGCATCTTAGTACCATGGCCATTCTCCTTCACCACCAACACCATCACAACCTTTGGCATTCACATCTTGACAATTCTTGACATCCATTCATTCTAAGACAACAACATGTCTCATTGACAACAAATGCAACACAGTGCACTTCAGATAATATCATTATGGAAGATAATATACGATCCCCAAAGAAGTGTAATACTTGAAAAAAAATTATAATTATTGTACAGATAATATCCTAAACATGTTCTTTTGGGATGTTTTTCTATATTTATCTTGAAGGATTACCTTAGAATTGTGTTCCCCAATCAAGGATTTACAAAATCTATTTCCCAATGTTTCTACTAATCTTTTTCTAATACAATATATAACACCCTCAACCTTAGTAGCTCAGTGTAAATGGTTATGTTATTATAATGACATAGATACAAGATATCATGTCACCAAGGATCAATAATTTCAGTTGTCCTGATTAACTATATAAACACACACAGAATCCTTATTACATTGGTAATTAAAATCATATTATAAAATTTTAAATGAAAATGCTTCCCTGACACTTATTCAATGATATCATCTTCATCAAATGGGGATGAAAAATAAATTAATGGGTGATATAAAATGGTTTTCAAGGGTTTAGTACCATGGAAGATAACTTAATTAGTAATTATAATCAATATCTAAAGGTACATAATTCAAATAAACATGATAAACAGTAATCTAAGAATGAAAATTCATCTACATATTTTTTTCATAGTGAAAATCCTCTCGATACTAATTACTGAATTCTAAATGTAGGAAAATATTAATTATTCGATTTCATGTATATGGAAAATTTTCCATTATAAAATAAAGACCTATGGTAATACAATTTATGTCTGCGGGTATAAACCCATATGACTATACTTTGAAACAAACATCATGGGTTTTTTCCAACTGATATTGTATCATGAGACTACTGATGTATCAAGGGTCTTTCATTAACTAGTCCCCAAATCGTAGGGTTTTCATTATACAATCATGAACACATTTCATATGAGTCTCAAGGATTCCTAATATATTAATTTAATTAATTAATAATTAATTTTATCATTGAATATCCATATTAAAAAATTTATATATAATAATCAATATTTCCACAATTAATGAAATAACTATCATTGTAAACACAATATTTATAAATGGTCAACTGAAAGAAAAATTATCTTTGAATGAATTCATTAAAAAGGAAAAATAAGAATAGATCATGAAAAATTATAACCAAACCAAGTAATTTTTTTAAAAAGTGTGTGTATAAAAAATTATAAATTACCATCTTTTATGAGTTTGAAGGGATAATATTAAACAATCATTAATATGGAATGGCGAATAATTGTTTTCATAAAACCATAAAATAAAATTGATCTCATCAATATAATTTTTGTGATTTTATAATATTAATTGCAGATTAAAATATTAATGTATTGTACATGAAAATGTGTAAAAACTGGGATGCTCCCTTTAACCATGTTTTCTTAATGGGTTGATTTTAAAAGGGAACCTTTAAAAACATATATTTCCCATGAATGAAGATTTAATTGATCTATATAAATTATTTTACAACAAATACATATAATTTTCAGTAAATATTTCAAAATAAATAAGAACTAAATTTATGTAAAGAGAGTAAAATCATAACTCAATAGTAAATTTGAAGAATCAGATAGTTCCCTTACCACTTCATAATAAATCAAATCACATGGCCCAGAAAATTTATAATTATATTTGTTATAAATTTAATAAAATATATTTAAATAAAACCATTTTATTATATATTAATGCATAATAATACATGCACCACAAACAAAAAATAAGTGGTAAAAAATTCATATCTCAAATTAACAATAGTGAGACAAGAAAACCCTTACATTATATCTGAAAGCATTATGCACATGTACATAATGTCTTGAATATTAGAATTATATTAATCAATTACTTATGAAAAAAATTTATCCATGTATTTTATTTATTATTATTTTATTATGTTCATTTATGGCCTTTTGGATTATTTATAATGTTCAATTTCATTGTTCCTAGAGTGTTCGTTATTATGGTTTTTATTATTGGGGTTCATGTATAAAAGCATGAATGTTCATGTAAAATGGGAATAATTATACATAATTAAAATTAAATGTCATTAATGAACATATATAAGTTTAGATGATATTTTATATTTTTTTTATATTATGAGCATGATTAAATTAGTAAAACATTAATTAAAATGGTTTAATTTAGTTTGGGGGTTTTTACGACAATCTGAAACATATATCAATTTATTTAATATCATGTTTCTATTTTTGTTCCAATAAATTATATAAATAATAAAGTCATTAAGAAAATAATAGCTAGAAATAATAATGGTTTTATTATCCACCTGTAATGCGATAATGGAAAATGAAAACACATCATCTACGATGGAGGAAAATCTACACATAGTGGATGGTGTTTTCATTTTAAAATAAAATGGAGAAGAGAAGGTGTTTTTTGATGGATATTCCATTAAAATAATAAAATTATATAATATATGAGATACTAGAGTTATCAATAATTTTTTTATTGGAGTTAATGTGAGGAAAGAAAAGAAAAAAAAGAAATTAAAAGGGAACATAAGGGAATTTTACCTCTTGTATAACGTCTCATTGGGAACCTCTGTAAGGCACTAGGGATTTTTCTTTTGGAGTGACCAATTATAAAAGGATACTATGGAGTGGTTTTTAAGAGTAATTGGGAATAATATTACCAATCAATAATTCAGTGAAGGTGTGGGGATAAGAGGTGGTGAGGGGTGGTATTTATAGTGATAGGACAGGGGTGTTTTTGATTAATTTATTCATTTTCCATTATTTTGTCTCAAACCATATAAAATAAATCGCTCATGTGAGTTTGACATAACATTTCTTACATAATAAATGAAAAAATAATTTGTGCATTTATAAAATACCATATATTACTGTATTTTACAAATTTCAAAAAAATCAACTATTTTAGACAAACCCAAAAAATAAATTTTTTTTTTTTAAATTTATAGTTTTAAAAAACGCCCAATATATTTTAAAAATATTTTTCTGAAAACGGTAATTTTAATATTTAAATAAAATCATCTTGTATTAGAAAGTTATCGATTTTAAAATTATAATTGATTTTATGACAAATTGAAAAATTAATTACGGTATCATAAATTTTTATTATAATCACAAGACCACAAAATATTAATTTATATATTATTTTATGAAAATAAATTCTCTTTTGAGTTGTTATATTTATTATAAAATTATAAACAAACATCAATATTTTAAACAAATACCAGCACATAATTTATCATTTTAAAAACATTTATTTATTTATTGTATGAAAAAATATATTATATTTTCATTTATCAGTTAAAGAAATTTTATTTATAATTTAATATGTGATGTTATTATTCTAATGGCCACATTACTATTCTTAACCATCACATTTCTCTTCCAACAATCCTGTTAATATTTAGTGGTATATCATAGTTTTATTAAGCTATTAGGTATTGAATAAATAAAAATGATTTTTGAAGTTACATAATGTAAAATATTTGGCTGTTACAAGTAATTTTAAAATAATTGTGTAAAAGGTAAGAAACTTCTTTTTTGGAAAGCATAGTTTCAAACATAAATTTGGATTTATTCTTCTTTATTGACTAAAAAACAATATAAATGATTATAATTTGGCTGAATATGTAATATATATATTTCATCAAAATAATTTACCAAAATCAATTTATTAAATTTATCAAGGAAAAACGTGTTTGCGTGCATAAAAATAGTTTTTCTAGAAAATCATTTCCATTATTTCCAAATGGAATTTGTTATTTCCAATTAATTAGTCACCAACTAATTCATTATATATAATTTTTTCTACCATATATTTTCATAATGTAGTTATCCTTATTTATACAATTAATTGATATTTCTTGGTGAAAACTATGACGTTACATTATAATATTTTAATAGTATGTAACCTTTCTTTAAAATTCTATTAAGTGAGTAACAAAAACTAAAAATCGTGTTTTATGTAATTCCAGATAAAATCAGAGTTTCATGTAATTCAATATATACTAGGTTGTTCATGTAATAAAATATATCTATAATATAAAATTTATTCAAAAAATATATTTTGTAAAATCTTGAGGTGTTAATTTTTTTCTTCACAATAAGTGTTGTTGTTTTCAAAACATTTACTAGAATCAGAAAATAGTATACTCGTAGTTCCTTCCATGGATTCCCCTATGGATATCATCACATATTTTGAGTCTCCCTAACAAATTTAAAACTTGTTAATGAATTTTCTTTCTAGTGCCATATTCTAGTGGGAACTAGTTAATTATGTTTCTTGATGCAATGATAAGGTTTCTACATGACAATTAGAGCAGATCAATTTTTATGGTAATGATGGGTATCTGAAAATAAATTTATTATATGGGTTGAGGGAATGTTGTTATCATTGAAAAATTCATCTTGCTTGTAAAAACCAAGGCATCTTAAGGGAACCATAAGAAAACATATGATCATTTCATAAGGAAACAAAGACTTTTTCATTAGGATTCCTATGCTTTTTATAGAAGATATCCCATATTATCATGTCATGAGGTACCCAAATCACATAACAAAATAAACTTATTATAATCACATAAATCCTATAATTCTTATTACCTAGGGAAAACCATTCCCATCATAAAATTTAAGAATCATCAGCTCATCACATAAGAGGGGAACTAAGATATCCACTTCTCATTGCATAGGCTTCAGAGAATAATCACCTAAGTCACCCTAGGACTGTCACCTAAGATGATCTTGTATATTCTCATCACAAATTGGTTGACTCATTTCAAATATCTGGTTTTGATGGTCTTACATACACACATTATGTATGTCTCAGTTGATTTATATACACTCATCACGTATGGGATGACACAAGTTGAAATCCACTGGGGGATGAATCCACCTATGCACATCAATTATGGGTATGCACATATTAACATACAATGTGGGTAAATTCACTCATGAAAATAATGTATATGAAGATGTAGGTTAATATCTAGTGGGGATGAATCCATATTCGTACATTACCTATGTATAGTTATAGGTTATTATTCAGTGGTGATGCGTTCAAAACCATAGAACATGTATCGGTACATACAGGTTAATGCCCAGTGGGAACTCAATAGAGTATCGATCAGTCTGGTGACTTAACATCTTCAACGAGAGGTTTGGTAGGCTCTAGGATGATGATTTGGATTAAGAGACACCATCTACCAATATAACAGTTCAATGTTAGTGGAAGGTATTTTAAGATATGGAATTGTGATTTCAATGAGCTTGAATCTCAAAGAGGTGTACAATGTACACTTTGGAAGGTTAGGTTAAAAAATCTTGGAGCTCATTGATATAGATTAATGTCTTCTTATGGGACTGCATCATATAATTTAACAATGTGCACTAAGGATTATAACGTTTTAAAATGAGAGACTACTAGGGATAGTTGGGGATTGAGCATTGGTGTTTCCTGATTAGTGGGGTATTTTATCACTCTCATTATGTGAGGTATCTGGTACAGAACATTTATTCCTTTTTATTGTTTTCAAATGGGGAAAATTGTACTCATTACATAATTTAAGGCTGCAGTTTATTATCATTCACTAAATATGTTTTCGTATATATCAACATCATAAGACTAGGTTGTTATGTTATGAAGGGTAATGTATTACATCTTGGGTATCATTATGTAGGGATTACACCTGGATATTTCTTTTCCCAGTTTGGTTGAGAGGATAGTGGGACACATGGATACTATATTTATGCATCATGGGAAATGATGGGTGGTTTCACTCAATAATTGAATGGTCAAGGTTTAAATTCCAACTATGTAGGTTATGTTGGTTGGAAAAGGGTATGTGATCATTTCTTTTCAAAACAATATGTATATGTCCTTGTATGGGAGTTCATATGATTGAGAGAAGAATTTAATGAGTCTTCGAATATCATGCTTAGTGAAATTGGATATATCATTATGGTCATAGATAGTGGGAGTTCAAAGGTATCTTACATGGATAATTCTAGGTTTAGTGGATGATAGGCCTATGAGAACATAACTTGTGAACAACTATGTATGGAAGAATGGGGTTTCAAATAAGATATCCTAGAATCTTGGACCTACAATATTGGTTTTCAATGAAAATAATAAGTTTCCTAATTAATGTGATCTATAAAAATGATGGTGTGTGGAGGAAAACGGTACTGATTCAAAAAACTTATGTGTTTCATGAAACATTGAGTTACATGGCGGATTTTACATTTGATAGAAATCTTTTTTCCATCATTGAAATTTTCACAAAGACTTTTCAATCATATTCGTTTGTTATTGAGGACCTATGTAAGGAATTTAACATAATCTTCTCACCTATTGGAATCCACAAGTGTATCTGGTTTCATGAATTCATGTATGATAAAAATTCATGTGATCGAGAGTGACTATTAAAACTTTAAATGTCAGATTTGAAAATTCATTAGTGGGGTGGTCAGTTAATTTTCATATTAGATTTTCGAAGGAAATATATCGTGTTACATTGATAGTGTTAGGTTAATTTGATTGGCTCTAACAAAATTTCATTTTATAAGTTTGTATACTTATTCTTATTGGATGCTAGATCACGAAAGAACAAAACATAAATCCTTTTATGGTGTTATAGGACTGTAACTCAGTTGCATGAAAACTTATGACATCCTGACCTAGGTATGACATACATGTGCCCCGAGATGGCTCATTACATTACCTCATGCACGCCTCCCCATACACCATAGGTAGTCAACTATTATAGAGGGTCTAATATGTAACATGGGGAGTCTATAACCTCCTTATATATGTGTTACAACATCTAAAATAAAAATGAAATATATAGAAAACAAGGTAATAAAAAATAATTAATATAAACTACCATCAAATGATAATCCAATGCCGGGAAGATTACCATAATCCAAAGAGGTAAATATTTCATGTCGTGTATGAATTAAGTGTCCAATGAAGACCAAAATTAAAAACACACCAATAACTCCCATGTGGGTCCTAAAATCAAGTCCAGTTTCATCATCCAAGATCCATCACAAATCCCAAATCATCCATATAATATTTGTTTCATTCCATTTTCCTGTCATATATACATTAAATCTATTCAATTAATGATCAAGAATCCCATGTATGGTGTGAGTAAAAGACAATAGACCACAACCATTGATTTATAATGAAATATCCAATTCGTAACACTAAATGAATTATTCTTATTAAAAATGAAAAAATTGAATACTAATTAGGATTTACATTTAATTATTATCTAATGAACCACATAGGCCTCTTGGATCACAGTGATACCAGAAAAAATCATACGTGCTTCTTCCCATTCAAGAGAATAAATAATATACTATCAAAATATCAGAGATCACTATTAAATGTGCTTTAATTATTCATTTAATTCCAATTTAACATTCATAAATTGGGGGCCTAGAGAATCAATATTCCACCCCTAGGGGATTTTGGAACATTATTCCATGATGACACAACCTGGGTAATTGGACTATCAGTCCCTAACACAAACCTCTTGGGTATTTGGTGCCTCCGTCCCAGAACTAATCCTTATTATTCACATTCATGCATTAGTGGCCTAGAGCATCAATCTGGAACCACATGAGTATTTGGAGCATCCCTCCTTGACCCACACCTCATTAATTAATAAATAAAAACTATCATAAATATTACATTCATATCAAGGTTCCACATCATTAAAACTCTATTAAATATTTCTCATTATGGTGAACCATTTCAATTATTAATCACAACCATGGTTCATTACTCAAATCACAAGACATAATAGAAACAAGTCTCCATTGATCCTGTTATCATCATCTAATCACATAATTCCACATCCATTTAAGGTTAATCCAATAAAACCTTAAATTCCTCTTATCATTATGAAAAAGTCTTAACTCAATTACAATAACACATTATTCCCCTTTTAAAAATCCTTAAATCAGTATTTTAGTGATATTGGCACACCCCGTCAGTCTTTATATAGTTCAGTCATACACTATTGAAAATCTCCCATAGGATATGTCATGGGTTTCATAATATCATTGAATTAAAATTTCCTATTCAATTTAATTGAAATTGTACAACATTTAAATGGAATTGTAAAATTATATACAACTGATGATAATCAATACTATGGGAATTAGACATTGAACCACTAATATGATGATCATTGATGAAGACATGGAAAAACCCAACACATAATTCATTGTGAAATTTTCAAATTCAGAATGGTGAGGATGATCTATGACCAACACCGTGGATCGTGATCACATGAATTAAGATCTATCAAAACCTAGATATAATCCAATTTATAGTGTAAATCACACCTCTCAAAAGAGAGAAATATATTGGAGAGAGAGGAATCTAAATTAGAATTATATTACATAAAATATATGGATTTATCTCATTCACTGGATCATTGATTCAATGGATCATTGATTCACACCATAAGAGGATTGAGGAGCCTATTAATCCTTTCGAAAGACTCACTAAAAAAGGGAAAACATTTTATATCAGGAGAAGATGATTAGGGAAAATAACTAGTAGTTTAAGAATATTTAAATAAAATTTCTGGCATATTTGATCACATACTCATGGTTATCTAGGTATACTTATAGGTTTTTCCATAAATTGCACCCTAACCATGCACCCTTATGGTCATAGTTTCTCCTAAGTTGGTGCACCGTTTGACAAACCATACATCAAACCTGAAAACCCCTTTTGTTCAACGCTGCACTATTTGACAAACCATTCTCTAACCACAAATGTCCATATTTTTAAAGAGTTCATTGTTTGGGGATGGAGGCCCGATTGTATGGTTGAACCATGTTCCACCTCTTGTGGCCCAAAAAGGTGTGATAGTTTTCTTGGAAAACTCAATGGGTTTCACTAAATAAGAGCCAATGGTGCATAGACCTATGTGCTTCATATGTTCTCCAAAATCACCGAAACCAATCCAAAATAAAGGACCAACTAATTGGAGATAAAAAATGTAATAGAATAATTGAAAATGAGTATTATAAACCCTATGAATGGTGTGGATCTTACGATCTCCCAATATTATAATAGATCATCCTCAAGCTATACTTGCAAGCATCACTAAACATACGAGGTGAAAATGCCAGGCCACTGGTCCAACATACGGTATCCCATTCCCATATTTCCTTTATTTATTTAGTGAAAATAAATGCATTCCGTTAATTTTCATATCTTTATATACTAAAGAGTCCAATTTATATTTAAGAAAAATAACTTTATTTAATTTTTTGGTTGAAATATTTTTTCATCCGTGTGAGTATTTTTTAAAAATTATATAATGAATTTTTTTACATATCACCAATGATTGATTAAATAATATTTTAACCATTAATTTTTTATAAAAAATGGTTTAAAATGAATCTTTTGTCATTTTCCTAATGAGGTACATTTTTGGATTTTTGTCAAAAATGTGAAAATAATCATTGTTTTAATGTGTATGACAAGAAAGGTATTTTATGCCATCATATGTACATAATGTTTTAATAATCTATTTATAAGATTAAAATATTATGTTTGAGTAAAATAATTTTAACAATGTCATGTGAGTTTTTTGTTCTAAAAATAGTTATTTTAAAAATGGAATGGTTATATTCTCCAAGAATGTTGTTATGACATTTTTAAATAATTTTAATTCATCAATGAAAAATGGTGTTTGTTTTGTTTAAATGGGGATATGATCTAATTGAACCATCTGTAATCTTTATCTATATGATCTATGATTATTATGAATATATTATTATGTAACCAATTCATTTTCTAGCAGTTACGCTAAGAATAATTAATGAGAGGATTATAAAACCCATTTGACTTTCTATGGGTTATGCTATCATAAAATATTTATGAAATCCCATTTCCTTTATATGGGTTATTTTCTGATTAAATGTTTATAAAACACATTTTATTTATATGAAATATGCTAATGTGAGTGTTTGTTGATCTTATGGCCCACAAATTTATGGATTATGTGATATGGGGGAAACATATCATTATCCAATGATTTGGATAAAGAATAATATTTCATGTGATAAATAGGAATGTAATGGCGAATGAACCCAATTCAGGAAGATACATTATAACTATGACAGTCTTCGGAGTGAACCTTGACTACTAGGATGTTTTTATTGTAAACCAATTCCACCAGTATTGCCATGGAAATTAAAGACGACTACAAAGGAAATAATTTTTAGTTCATATGTGTATGAAAAAAATATAAATCCATTTTTATTCACTCATGAATAAAATTCTATGATTACATTATGATTCATTTATTCTAGACTTCAAATATAAATACTATGCCTCATGTTTATGGATCTCTGATATTTACGTTACATTTTTAAAATTTTCTTCTATTTTTCTCATAACCTTTTTCTCACATTATGTTCATATAACTTTTTTTAACCTTACTATGAATCTAATCATAATCGTGCCTAGGTTATTCACCCATATTATGATGAAAAGTATTACCTGTGATATTTTTTAGAAGGGTTCTTGTTATAACAAACATAGAGGGGGATGATGTATTTCACATACAAAACAGTTTTTTATTTATCTCGATTTACAGAGGTACTAGACCGAAATTGTTCTATCATGGATCATTATGTAATTTAATTAAAATATTTTTTAATGATGTAATATATATTTATGATATGACTAGAATGCTATATTTTGTATATAATCCACATTTTTTTAATCATTTGGAAGACAGAAAAGCAAAAATTTAGTGATATCCATAAGGATAATTCTTTGTATATTAAAATATTCTAAATTATTTTTCAAGTATTGTGATAGTGGTTGGAGAGAAATTAAATCCTAGTATGGATAATACAAGTGGATTTGGCTATGTAAAAATTTTATCTCCAAGAACTAACTCTAAAATTAGTGTATTGAGATGGACTATTCATCACCTTGTTCATGACAAAAAGCCATTCCACACACCTTATTTTAAGCATCATGGTGATATTTCATTAGAACTAAAAAATAATTTTTAAACCATCATAAAGGATTTTACAGATAAAATCCCTGAATTTGCTTGGTAAAATTTATTGTTCTATATATTGTAAATAAGGTGTTATGATTTAGAAAACATATTATTGATTATTCATGACTGTGAGGATTTATTCTATGAATATTGTTGGTTAAACTATGATTTTTAGTTTTCTTCAATGAATGGAACCCAAAGGAATCATGTTAATGAAGAATGTGATAGATAATGAAAAAATTACCCTCTTGGTAAGTCAATTTTTATGGGATATGGAGTGAAAAGTATCATTTTAATTCTACGAAAACATTTTTATGCTACAATTCATGTTGAACATCCTAATGGGGAGGGAAGGGAACATTGTTCTATTGAGTCATTCATGCAAAGATATCCACCTTATTTTAGTTGATATATAGATCAACTAGTTACTATGAAATGGATCAACACCATTGAAATGTTTTCCCATTCTCCTATGTTTCGAGAATTAAAAATTCATGTTTTATGTCTATTATTTGGATGGAGATGCAAATAAATGGTTGAATTTTATCAAGAGTATGAGTTAGAAATATGAATTTTTATCCATTTAATGAGATGTGTTTAAGAATATATTTTTCAATAAATAAATTAGTCATATTATTTATATGAAAATTGACAACTAAATTCTTCATTTGAAACATAAGGATGATGAATATATGGATACCTGTGAGAAGAATTTTATAAGACTAGAAATTTATAATTCTGGCACTATCTTCCATCAAAAATATAAGGTTGATTTATAATTAAGTTAATCAAAAATGTATTTTATTAGAGTTATAAATAAAAGACTATTTTAGAAATGATGATATCATTACATCTGTTATCAAGGTAGAAATAAATAATAGATTTACTCATCAATCACATGGTTTTGATAATAAATGAAATACAAAATTCAAATTAATCACTAAAAACCATTACAAAATGAATATAACACTTCCTTCATGAGAAATGTGTGGAATACAATTTTTAGAACATTGTCTTAAGGGGGTTATTAAATGTAACATGATTGGGAAATAGGGACATCAAGAAATCAATTGCTGAAGGGATGAGAGGAAGTTATTTAATGATGAGAATATAGTGAAATCTCCATAGAATCCACTAACTACACTATAATGTTTAAAATGAAAATTATATGAGAATTATAGTGAATTATCCCGAAATCTAAAGGTTAATGATGATTATTGATGTCAATAACCTATTATTTCAATTGAAAAGGAAAAATATCACACAATCAAAAAAATTTAGGAGGGGTGTGATAATGATGTGGTGAAAAGTATACAAACAATCCACTATAGTACTACGAATGTATTATTTTAATCAGAATCTACCCACTAAGTTATATATGATTAATTTGATAAGGGTATACAAATACCACACCAATGATTATATTTTTATATAATATTTTAAATACTTAAAGGTTTAATTATTTCATATCAATTATATTATTCATCTATGGTCAAATTATTCGTAATGCAGTTCATGAAAATGATATTATTCTCTCTCCAATTAAATTTGATGTTATTATAGGAATTAATTGTATTTTTATACCTAAATATCACATTAATTTATAAATAATATTTCATATGAAATTATAGTCTAACTTTTGTCCATCAATAATTGTGATGATAAATACAATCTACTAATAGAGATCACATCTATTGTACATGAATTATTTCTCATTAAAAAAAGGGTTTATCTCATATGGTTAAGGAGAAACTCAACCAAAATTATATTCCATTACTCTAAGAGTTTATTTATGTTTTTATATAAGTGTTTCATATTTATCCACAATCAAATTATTTTTAGTTCTCATTATAACTCATACATGGGGATGAAAATTTTTCCCAGGATCCCTATAGAATGACCCCAATTGATTTTTCAGAAATGAATAAGGAACACCAGGTGAACCTTGAAAATGGATTAATTTTTTCATGTGTGTCATCAAGGAGTGAACATATTAATTTTATTAATACTGATGGATTGAAATGAATATTCATTGACTATCGTGAATATAATGAAATCAAAATGAAGAACAAGAATCCTTTACCCCACATTGAAAAATTGTTCGATCAATTTCATAGATTTCAATAATTTTAAAATATTTAACTTCATTGTAGATATCATCAACTAAGGGTCAAGAAGGAGGATATACATGATATACAATTACGAAAAATGTATGGATACTATTAGTATATAGTATTTTTATTTGGTCTTACTAATGTCTCATATATCTTCATGGATTTAATGAATAGAGTATTTAAAAATTACCATAATAATTTTTTAGTAGTCCTAAAGAGGATACTATAATTTATTCAATGAATAAGGATGATCATGATGTTCTATTGATAATTTTACCAAAAATAATATTAAAGGATTTAATATATGAAAACCTTAGAAAGTGAAAATTTCGATATAAATTAATTTTTTTAGGTATTTTCATCTCAAGAGTTGGTATATAGGTGGATCCAGAAAACACAGAGGCTATTGAGAATTGGAATAGACCAAACATGATGACTGAGGTCCATAGATTTTATAGTTTAGATAGATATTATTGATGGTTTTGCAGAATTTCTCTTGAATATCTAATATAATCGTAATATTAACTTGGATGGGGTCCATATTACTCTAGATGGATAAATGAATATAAAATTTTAGGGAACAAAATTAAGATTATTTGGTGAAATTTTGATTAAGTCACATATATATATATACATCATAGAATGAATTGGAATTTGTTCTCAGGAATAATGATTTTATTATAGATTATTCCACATGAAAATTAATGGATTAGGATCTTAATTACCCAACTAATTATTTAGAGTTTACAATAGTTCTTTTCTCATTGAAGATATATAAGGATTACTTTTATGGAGAAAAATGTGATATATTATAGACTAAAAAAGACTAAAGTATATATTCACATAGATGGATTTGAATATACACAATATAATATGGTTGAAACTGATTAAATATTTCAATCTCTCAATAAATTACCACCCTTGGAAAGTGAATAAGGCGGTCTATGATTTGAGTAAAATGAATATTAATATATTATCTATGATAATGATAAATATATATCAAATATTAAGGTAATTTGAATGGATGAATACTAAAATCACAATGGATGGGGATAATTCTTATCTTTATTAAATGAGTGAACCATATATCCTTACATTGACAAAAGTGTCAAAATAGGATGATACAATGTTTCAAATGATGCTGGGACATGTTCTAGGGATTGTCTATGATTGTGATGGAATGATAAGGTTCAAGAATAGTTCATGTGTTTGATCCATACTAGATTTTAATATGATATCTATTATAGGGAGATCAGAGATCTTCATTACATATTTATCCATGAAGCAAAAATATGTATAGTGATATGAGATATTATTTCAGGTGGGATGTTATGAAGTGATATATTACATAGTTTTTATCTTGATTCTCGGTATTCTATCAAGTTAATAATGAGTAAAAAAAATAATATGTTGATGTTACAAGCATTACCCATACTAGTGTAGAAATGGGAAAATAGTACTATTGATTTGGTCACTGGACAATGTAAAAATATATAACGATATTAATGTTATATTCACTATAATTGAATTTGTATTAAATCCAACACACATGATCATTATCAGAGTATATTTCTCTCAGAATCACCATGTTAGTATATAAATTAAAGAATTGTTTTGTTTTTATGTGATAACACATTTAATATTATCTCATTGAGATATGAGGTTTACATAAAATTTATGGTCATGTCATCATTATGATTTTGATAGAATGTAGAGTTTTAGTACAGTATATATTTCTTATATAGACGATCATCCTGATAGAATAATTCAAACCCTATATTATATTTTGAGATATATTAATATAGATTTCAATAGTGATTCAGATCAACATATTCCCTTAGTTGAGTTTTCATACAGCAATAAATATCATTCAAGAATTTAGATGACTCATTATTAAGAACTCTACGAAATAATGTTTTACCATCATGAATAGCTAGAAGCGATGCTTCTGAATATTTATTAAAAAAGGAAAAGGGTACAATGGAGACAGGAGGGGTAAAACAAAGGTACTTTCCCTCTTCCATCAAAACACAATGTTATAGATCATAATAATACAAATCATTCCCATAATCATAATCATCAGCAGTTTCCAATTCATATTGGGATTTACCCCGATTGAGAATCTTAAGAATATCAGAATTAAACTTACCCGATAGCTTAGAAGAGCGAGTACACATAGTGTGAGGGGTATTATAGTAGTCCTTCCTTGGCCTATTCTTTTAGGGGGGAAGGAGTGTAGTCAACTCACCCTTTTCCAAAAATGAGTGCATCCATGAAAGAATAAGGACCACCGCTATCCGCTACAGTCCCTGCCTCCTCCAATATGTCACCCCACATCCCAGATATACTAGAAGAGTTCAAGAGATTCTGGATCTCTTGATGTCAATCAACCTGGGGAGGAGCCTCAGTGATAGAAGTCATCCCAACAGGCTCATCATATTCCAATCCTATGACAGGATTCCTGCATATATTTAAGGGGTCAGTGCTTGTAGGAGATCCTGCAACCGAAAGAATAGCATTATTTTCAATCCCAACTATGCTTGGGGGAGTAACTGCACGACTCGGTTTGGGTGTAATTTCAATGGAAAACCCAACCCGACTAGTGGACGGACCAATCAATAATGTAACACCCCAGGTAAATAAAGAATATGATATTTTTATATTTATCCATATTTGTGAATAAAATATTAATATTAATTTAAATGGAATGCTATGCTCGATGGCGTACCCAATACACAACAACAAGTTCCTTTGAAATATTACGTTGCACTCTAATAATAAAATAATTTTATTTTAAATGGTAGTTAACACCTAGCCGTTGTAATGATGAGAATGAACAGAACTAAATAAAAAATGATTATATATATTTGTCAAATATATTTTTTACAATAAATGTTAGAGGACTAAAAATGCGAATGAATCCAATTTTAAGGGTAAACATTCTAATATTCCTTAAAAAGTCGATTAACCACCTTTTGATGGCGAACCACTTTTAAATCCACTTTTTGAAAATTTTATGTGTTATATTTGACAAAATAAAATTATTCTTTAGAATTGGGACATCAAAATTTACATTGTGTAAATTTTTGGTATTTTTCTGATAAAGTTCATTTTTAAGGAATAGTGAAAAATGTTGTATTTTATTTCAAAACCAATTTTTAATATAATTTAATTATATGATTAGATTATCTTTTTAATTGGTTTTATAGTGAAATTAGAATATATTTTTACCATTTAATCAAATAGTGGTCATTGGAATTAATTTCACCTTGATATTGGACTTAAACTAGTGTCAATCTTTTAATAGATATTGTTTCTTAAAAACACGCTATTTATTTTGACAATGGAAATTATTTATTAAATTAATTAATTAAAATTATATGTTTTGAATTTTTTAAAATATAAATCATTTATGAATTCGGAATATAAAATATATCTTAGGGTGAATTTTTGGTATTTTTCTGAAAAACTTCAATTTTTGATGAATAGTGAAACCACTAAGTGGTAGTTTAGAAACAGATTTTTCATTTAAATGAAACTTTACAACTTATGTGATATTATTTTAAAAAATTAGACATACATGGTTGTAATTAGGAATTAATATTTGATTCAATGAGATTAAAATAATTTTTTGGTGAATAGTAACTTTTAAGTTTTAATAGCGATTAGAGGTAATTAGTGTAGTTTAATGAAAAATAATGTTTTAATAATATTAAATGACCATGACACATGTCCTACCCTTATTGGATAAGTCATGGCAGAACATGAAAATCCATGGGTCAACATGGGGACCCCATGGAGCCAATTTAGTAGGAAAATGACATTAATGCCATTTTATTTAAAGTTAAAATTAAAATGTCACAAACATGTGTTGTTTTACTAAAACAATCTGTACATGTTGTTATACAAGTCATATTTTTTACTATAAATATTCATTAGAAATATAACAAAATTTACTGTATCATGATATTTTTTTAATAATTTTTAGACACTAAATAAATATAATTATTTATGACACCATGATGATGCAGCGATTACCTCATTATTTAACGATTTAAATAAAATGAAATGTTAATGTAAAATTTAAGACCTAAACATGTCACAAACCTATTTTATGGCTATATTTTCAAACCTTATCACCTTATCCTAGACATATATCCTTTTTGGACCTTTAAAATCCGAAAACCATTATATAATAAAGTACTATTTTATAACTTTCCACGAGTGCCCCTCCTCTCCTCTTATAAAAGGCCCCCACCTCTACAACCTTACACACACCTCTCAAGCCTTTGTCTCGGCCAAAACCTTCCCATTTAATCTCTCAACATACCTTTATTCATCATTAAATACTATCCTTTGGCATAATGCTCTTCATGAAACACTTTTGGTTCAATCCAAGAGGAGTTACCCGATTTAAAGGTAATGTCTTCCCTTGTGTTCTGTTGATTATTTTCCTTCTCCAACCCCCTAAACTCTTTTTATTTATTTTTTTTTGTAACAGAGCCAGTATCTTCCATATAATAGGATGTTGTTATAATAAGGATTAGATCTACACTTAAACACACCTACATTTAATGGATAATGAGCATACTGTTTCCGTGGATGGCGAATTTCTGCCTCACGAAACGATGATTGTTCAATATTCTCCAAACACCTTCAAGGGTGGCCATTAAGATGTCACTAAATTTATATATGATATATAATGTGTTTATTTTTTCCTTAAGCTTCTGTATTTTTTATTTATTCCATACCTTTATGGTTTCCATTATTGGTAAACACAATATCTTAATTTTAGGAAGTGCGGACTACCGGCCCCTGAAAGTGATTTGATTCGTTAATGCCATATGTGGGACATATAAAAGATGTAATTAATGGTATCACATATGATATCCTACTGTAATTATAATATACCTTTATATAATTATTATTTCAATCCATTGAATACAAAAAAGTTGAAATGAAAGTAGCGTTCATGCGTACGTACGACTTGCCGTCTCCATGAAAGGTACATTTCATTTCTTATCTCCAAATGTTATTTACTATTATAATTACATATATATATATAATGGATATATATGTAATACAATACATATAAATTATTGATATCATTCTATAATTATAATATATATATATCTCATTTTGTTTTAATTCAATTAATCTGAAAAAAAAATGAAAGTAGCATCCATGCGTACGTACGACCTACCGTCTCCATGAACGGTGCATTTAATTTTTTTATCTCCAAATGTTATGGAATAGTATAAAATGAATATATACTGGATATATATGATATTGAAAAGATAAATACTATTATGGATATGTTGTACCTATAACTACATGGAAAATTCTTTTCCAACAAGTTCAATTATTACTCATGTACCCAACATCGATAAAAACATCTGATATGAAATCACTTTATTAACCAATTATTATAAAATTATAATATGTGATATGAACTGAATAAAAATCTTTAAAGGATGTCCTTAAGAAAAAATAAATTGACCAAATTTTATTATTCATGAGATTAAAGATCAATCGAGTCATTTCGGACACGAGGTAAGGGATCCTACTCCCCTCTTTCTTTTAAAGTACACTTTTTTATGTCATTCCTTTTAAGCTCGTATTTATTATGATTGGGTTGTTATTTTATATTACTCTTACTGTAACTTTTATGTTCATATGATGATAGACCCTATTTTCTCTCATCAATCCATTTTGGATGTTTTGAGTGGCGCCGTTAGGCTGCCGAATTTTCGTAAGAGATCCAACCTCCCTCTTTCTTTTTAAGTACTCTCCTTTATTTTCACTTATTTTAAGATCCTAATTGTTATGTTGGGGGATGTCCTTTTATATTCCTATTTCTGTAAATTTTATTTTAATATGATTAGAGACCCTATTTGATCTCATCAATCCATTTTTGGAAATTTTAAGTGGCGCTGTTAGGCTGCCGAGTTTTCGTAAGGGATTTTTCTTCTCAATTTTATTCCCATGAGATTTATGATACATTTGCCACCAGTTCCATTGAGTGGTGTATGTAATACCCATTATTATACTCTTTATGTAATATAAGTTCATTTATGGTTATTTACATATTTATTGTACAACCCTTTCTTCAATGGGGTGTATGTTTCGAAAGTTACCCAAGTCGGTAAGGGAACTTTTCACCCTCCTCTTTTTAAAAGACTTCTTTTGTTATGTCTTTTAATTAACATACTATTATGTTGGTATATGTTATTATATATCATTATTGATGTAAATTTTATGTCCAAGTGATGAGATACCCTTTTTATCTCTCATCAACTCGTTTTCTGAAATTTGAAGTGATGTCGTTAGGCTGTCGAATTTTTGCAAGGGAAATTCTTAACCCAATTTGGATTCTTTGGGATAAACTTGTACTCCTTAAATATGTCATTATATAAATATGTGTGAATAACCTATGATTTTTTTACACTTAATATCCACTTATATTTGGTGTATTCGTTTGTCACAAATAATTATGTAATTTATTTATCCTTAATCCAAGGATACCGTCTTTGTATGGGACTTCATCTCAATATCCTTTCATTGAGGCATATTTGATTTTATACACAACCTTCTTTTATGTGGTGTATAAACCCCTTCAAATTTTACCTTTATCCAAAAGGAATATTTTTATATGAAGTATTTTATTATACGACAAAAGGGAATGTTTTTTTGTCTTATGTATGCGGTGACAACGACTTCTCCGCTGCCATGACCATTATTTGAGCTTCGGCATAATCTACAAGCCATACCTTTTTTAATGACAAATAAATACCATGTTTTAATTTTATTTTATTTTGGTATTGAAAATGGTTATCATAATGTTTTTATATCAATGTGTTGTATTGATATCTTATGATTGAAATATGGAAATGTAATGTTTCATTTATGCATGTTTTATGTGATACAATTATTTTATTGTTCTTGGGAATCATTATGAAGATGGGTGGTTTCGTGATAAACTAAGGGAGGGTGAGCCCGATATTGCTCTCCAATGCATTGGGTAACACGAAGGGGTTAACCTTTGAGGTTTCTCTGAAGAGATTTTGGGGATATATTGTGATGGGTATTCCAAACGTAACCAAGAGGGTTACTCCCTACGTAAGAATGTTATGAATGCCTCAAGATACCTTTATGCCTTATGATTTGTATGTTCTATTCATGATTTGATGAGGTATATTAATGTGCTTATGTTTTATAAGTTAATTATGATTTCATTGATTCTTTGGTATACATGTACTCATGTTTCCTTTCCATATTACTATATCCCTTAATGAGCTTTTTATGCTCATCCCACGTTTTTGAAATGTTTTACACAGGACTTAAAGATGAATAGGGTCAAGTATGGGATCAAGGAAAGACATGCTATCTAAAACATGGAACTAGACATGTTTCTTTTAAGAGTTTTTTTATTTATGGAAACACAGTAGAAGTGTCTACTTTGTAATTTTTTGAGATATAATAGTTATATCCTAATTCTCTAAAACTCTAAACCTGAAAAGATCCTCAATGTGAATTATTCAATTTAATTCATGATTAAGTAATGTTTAAGGCCGAGGCCTTATAGTTGGTATCAGAGGTCAGTTTAGATAACTTTAGGGGTTTACGGTATTCTCTAAGCATAAGTGACATTACCATAATTTCTAGGATTTCATAATGAGTGATATTTTTTAGATAAAGTGAATGAGTAAGTATATATTAGTGCTTGTCTTCCTCATTAGTACATGATAATTTTGTTGATATACTAACACTGATATTTTTTGTTTTAGAGAATAGATGGATCTAGCAGGCACCAAAGTGACAATGGGTTTGAAGGAAACTGTGGTGGTTCTCTAATTAAGAGACCAGATGAAATGGGGGATTCAATGAGGAAAATCATGGTTGTTCTAAACCAATTATCACGGAGTCCACATCAACCACTTGAACCATGGTAAGTTCTGTAATGCATCATGTACAAGATGGCCAATCGATGTGGATGTTCGGGTAATAATTATAAAGGTAACCATTAGGGTTTATATAATCCTTACTTTTGAAGTAATTATGGGTTACTATATGTTATGATGGAATATGAAAGACTTGAGATAAACATGATGTTAAAACATGTTAGGGTTATTTTTGGAGATTTATAAAAAGGACATCACGCAGACCATGTGACAACTAGTCACGTCGGACAAAGCTGTAGGAATCGAACCCACAACCAAAGTACGACCGGTATTTATCGCCTACCACTGGACTACGTGAAGTCCCTGGTTAGTATGACATATTCTTTTTTATTTAGATGAGTTTATGAATTAAGAGTAAGTTTATTTTGTGTTATCTATGAAAATTATTAACCTGTCATGGAGGATATGTGATTAGATTAATTAATATTCAATATGAGACATTAAGAGAAACTGATGTTATTTAAAGATAAGTGTTACCTTGGATGACTATGCGATTAAATCCTTAAAATATTTGGGTTTCAATCTTAGTTTGGTTTACTTTGAATAATTTTATGGACAAATTGTTTATCGAATGGTTTGCATTGAACTTTGGGTTTTGTGGGAAAAATTTTGGAGAATAGATTGTGTTTTTATAAAGGGTTATCCTTTTATGGACTATCTGATCTTGTACTGACCTTTTTGGTTTTGGTTTTTGTTAAAGTCTAAAGTCATGGGATATATATAGTTCTCTTTTTTGGATTAGGTGATTCTCTAGAAGTTTATTATAGCTCTCTTAATGTAAAAAAAGTCTTCCTAAATACTCATCATTTGGGGAATGTATGAGTTTGTGTAAGAAATCTAGTAAAAGTTGAAAGTCAACATGACAAGTAATTATGTTTCCTTAAGATTAAAAATAAATTCTTCAATGAAAAGTAACTTAAAACAAAAATGTTGTCTATTAACATTTACTAATGGGGAATCGAATACCGTTTAACCCACCACAGGTTTGTGATTTTCATGTGGTTAAATTTCTCCTAAACATGTTTTCTATCACTCTCACTCAGAACATGAACCTTTTATTTTTCCTCCATGAACATGTTTTCCTATATAGAATCCTAGAATGGGTTAACATGAGTGACGTATGTACTTATCTTTCTTTCTTTTAAAGTAATTGTTTTACCGACTCTTGTTCTGATGTGGGACTTTCAATGATGTTTCTGAGCCCAATTTTAAAATTGTGAGGACGCAATTCCCAAAAGGGGGGAAGGATGTAACACCCAAGGTAAATAAATAATATGAAAATTTTATATTTATCCATATTTGTGAATAAAATATTAATATTACTTTAAAGGTAACGCTATGCTCGATGGCGTACCCAATACACAACAATGAGTTCCTTTGAAATCTAACGTTGCACTCTAATAATAAAATGATTTTATTTTAAATGGTAGTTAACACCTAGCCATTGTAATGACGAGAATGAACAAAACTAACTAAAAAATGATTATATATGTTTTTAAAATATTTTTATTTTTTTAAAAAAAATTTAGAGGATTAAAAATGCGAATGAATCCAATTTTATGCATAAACATTCTAATATTCCTTCAAAAGTCGATTAACCGCCTTTTGATGGTGAACCTGTTTTAAATACACTTTTTGAAAATTTTATGTGTTATATTTGACAAAATAAAATTATTATTTAGAATCAGGACATCAAAATTTACATTGTGTAAATTTATGGTATTTTTCCGATAAAGTTCATTTTTTTAATGAATAGTGAAAAATGTTGTATTTTAATTCAAAAACACTTTTTAACATAATTTAATTATATGATTAGATTATCTTTTGAATTGGTTTGGAAGTGAAATTAGAATACGTTTTTACCATTTAATCCAATAGTGGTCACTGGAATTAATTTCACTTTTATATTGGACATAAACTAGTGTCAATCTTTTAATAGATATTGTTTCTTAAAAACACGCTATTTGTTTTGACAGCAAGAATTAATTATAAAATTAATTAATGCAACTTATATGTTTTGAATTTTTTAAAATATACATCATTTATGAATTCATAATATCAAATATAGATTAGGGTGAAATTTTGGTATTTTTCTGAAAAACTTCAATTTTTGATGAATAGTGAAACCACTAAGTGGTAGTTAAAAAACAGATTTTTCATCTAAATGAAACTTTACCACTTATGTGATTTGATTTTAAAAAATCTTACATACATGGTTGTAAATAGGAAGTAAAATGTGTTTCAATGAGATTAAAGTATTTTTTTTGTGAATAGTATCTTTTAAGTTTTAATCACGATTAGAGGTAATTAGTGTAGTTTTAGGTAAAAATAATGTTTTAATAATATGAAATGACCATGACACATGACCTACACTTATTTTACGAGTCATGTACAACCACGACAATCCATGGGTCAACTTGGGGACCCCATGGAGCCACTTTGGTAGGAAAATGACATTAATACCTTTTTATTTAAAGTTAAAATGAAAATGTCAAAAACATGTGTTATTTTACTACATCAATTTTTACATGGTGTTATACAAGTAATACTTTTTACTATAAATATTCATCATAAAGATAAAATTAATTCCTACAGCATGATATTTTTTTATAATTTTTAGACACTAAATAAATTAAATTATTTATGACACAATGATGATGCAACGATTACATCATTATTTAACGATTTAAATAAAATTAAAAGATAATGTAAAATCTAAGACCTAAACTTTTCACAAACCTATTTTATGGGTGTATTTAGAAACATTATCACCTTATTATATAAATATATCCTTTTTGGACTTTTAAAATAAGAAAACAATTATATAATAAAGTGATATTTTATAACTATCCAATAGTGCCCCTCCTCTCCTCTTATAAAAGTCCCCCACCTCTACCACCTTACACACAACTCTCAAGCCTTTGGCTCGGCCAAAACCTTCCTATTTAAACTCTCCACATCCCTAACTTCATAATTTAATGCTAACCATTGGAAGAAATCTCTTCATGAAACTCTTTTGGTTCAAACCAAGAGGAGTTACCCGATTTAAAGGTAATGTCTTCCCTTGTGTTTTTTTTGTTTTATTTTGCTTCTCCAACCCCCTAAACATTTTTTATTCCTTTTTTTGTAACAACACCAGTATCTTAAATATATTAGGATGTTTTTATAATAATGATTCTAGATACACTTACGCACACCTACATCTAATGGTTAAAGAGAATACTGTTTCTGTGGTTGGCGAATTTCTGCATCACGAAACGATTATTGTTCAATATTCTTCTAACACCTTCAAGGGTGGCCATTAAGATGTCACTATATTTATATATGATATATAATATGTTTATGTTTTCCTTAAGCTTATGTATTTTTCATTTATGGCATACCTTTATGGTTTCCATTATGGGTAAACGTGATATCTTTATTTTAGGAAGTGCGGACTACCGCCCCCTCAATGTGATTTGATTCGTTAATGCCATATGTGGGAAGTATAAAGTATGGAATTAATGGTATAACATGTGATATCCTACTGGATTTTATAATATAAATTTATATAATTATTATTTAATTCCATTGAATACAAAAAAATGAAAGTAGCGTTCATGCGTACGTATGGCTTACCGTCTCCATGAACGGTACATTTCATTTCTTATCTCCAAATGTTATGTACTATTATAAGTACGGACATATAATGGATATATATGTAATATATTACATATAAATTATGGATATAATTCTGTAATAATAATATATATATATATATCATTTTGTTTTAATTCCATTAATTTGAGAAAAAAATGAAATTAGAGTTCATGTCTACGTACGGCCTACCGTCTCCATGAACGATGCTTTTAATTTATTATCTCCAAATGTTATGGAATAGTATAAAATAAATATATACTGGATATATATGATATTTAAAACATCAATACTATTATGGATATGATGTACCTATATCTACATGGAAAATTCTTTTCCAACAAGTTCAATTTCTACTCATGTACCCAACATCGACAAAAACATCTGATATGAAATAACTTTATTAACCAATTATTATAACATTATAATATGTGATATGAACTGAATAAAAATATTTAAAGGTGGTCCTTAAGAAATTATAAATTGACAAAGTTTTATTATTCAGGAGATTAAAGATCAATCGAGTCATGTCAGACACTAGGTAAGGGATCCTACTCCTCTCTTTCTTTTTAAGTACACTCTTTTATGTCATTCCTTTTAAGCTCGTCTTTCTTATGATTGGGATGTTATTTTATATCAATATTAGTGTGCTTTTTATTTTCATATGATGAGAGACCCTATTTTCTCTCATCAATCCATTTTGGACGTTTTGAGTGGCGCCGTTAGGATGCCGAATTTTCTTTAGAGATCCCACCTCCCTCTTTCTTTTTAAGTACTCTCCTTTATATCACTTCTTTTATGATCCTCTTTGTTATGTTTGGGAATGTACTTTTATATTCCTATTTCTGTAAATTTTATTTTAATATGATGAGAGACCCTATTTGATCTCATCAATCCACTTTTGGATGTTTTATGTGGCGTTGTTAGGCTGCCAAGTTTTCGTAAGGGATTTTGCATCTCACTATTATTCCCTTGAGATTTATGCAATATTTTCCACCATTTCCTTTGAGTTTTGTATATACTAACCATTATTATAATCTTTTTGTAATATAATTTCATTTATGGGTCTTTACATATTCATTGTACAACCCTTCTTCAATGGGGTGTACGTTTCGAAAGTTACCCAAGTCGGTAAGGGAACCTTTCACCCTCCTCTTTTTAAAAGACTTCTTTTGTTATGTAATTTAATTCACATACTATTATGTTGGGATATGTTATTATATATCCGTATTGATGTAAAATTTATGTCCAAGGGATGATATGACCTTTTTATCTCTCATCAACTCATTTTCTGAATTTTGATGTGATGCTGTTAGGCTGTCTGATTTATCCAAGGGAACTTCTTAACCCAATTTTGATTCATTGGGATAAACTTGTACTCCATGAATATGTCGTTATATGAATATGTTTTAATAAACTCTGATTGTTTTACACTTAATATCCACTTATATTTGGTGTATTCATTTTTCACACATAATTATGTAATTGATTTATCCTCAATCCAAGGATACCATCTTTGTATGGGACTTCATCTCAATCTCCTTTCATTGAGGCATAATTTTTTTATACACAACCTTCTTTTCTACGGTGTATAAACCCCTTTGAATTTTAGATTTATCTAAAAGGAATCTTTTTTATATGAAGCGTTTTACTAAACGACAAAAGGGAATGTTTTTTTCTCGTATGTATGCGGCGACAACGACTTCTCCGCCACCGTGACCATTATCTGAGTTTTGGATTCCTCTACAAGCCATACCTTTTTTAAATGAAAAAATACCATGTTTTACTTTTATTTTATTTTGGTATTGAAAATGGATTTCATAATATTTTTATATCAATGTGTTGTAATGATATCTTGTGATTGAAATGTGTAAATGTTATGTTTCCTTTGTGCATGTTTTATGTGATACGATTATGTTATGGTTCTTGGGAATTATTTTGAAGATTGGTGGTTCCATGATAAACTAATTGTGGGTGAGCCTGATATATCTCTCCAATGCATTGGGTAACGTGAAGGGGTTAAACGTTGAGGTTTCTCTGAAGAGATTTAGGGGATATACTGTGATGGGTATTCCAAACGTAACCAAGAGGGTTACTCCCTACGTTAGAATGTTATGAATGCCTCAAGATACATTTATGACTTATGATTTCTATGTTCTATACATGCCTTGATGAGGTATGTTAATGTTCTTATGTTTTATGAGTAAATTATGATTTCATTGATTCATATGTATACATGTAATCTTGTTTCCTTTCTATATATTCATATCCCTTACTAAGCTTTTTATGCTCATCCCATGTTTTTGAAATGTTTTACACAGGACTTAAAGATGAATAGGGTAAAGGATGGGATAAAGTAAAGACATGCTATCTAAAACATGGAACTAGACATGTTTCTTTTAAGAGTTTTTTTTATTTATGGAAACTTAGTAGAAGTGTCTACTTTGTAATATTTTTAGATGTAATAGTTATGTCCTAATTCTCTAAAACTCTAATCCTGAAAAGATCGTCATGTGAATTATTCAATTTATTTCAATATTAAGTATTGTTTAAGGCCGAGGCCTTATAAAGAGAGTTTCTGAGATATCATGATATGGAGTTTGAAGTCGATGATAAGGTAGTTCTATGAATTTATCTATGGAATAGATCTATGATATTCATGAAGAATAAAAAATTTATCCAATGTAATATTATCACCTTAATGATTTATGATTGTGTAGGGATGGTTTTTATAAATTTGAAACATCCACTAAACCTCTCTCAAGTCCAGGATGTATTCCGGGCATCTCTCCTGAGTAAATATATATCTGATTATTCACATGCACAAAAATCAGAGGCAATACCTTTGGATAAAGAACATTCTCAAAAAGAAAAACTTGTGGAGTGTTGGGATTATATAGATAAAGATATATGAAACATGAAAACTCATGTAGTAAATTTTTATAGTGAAAAAAATAATTTGAAGGAGTAGTGTGAGAATTTGAGTATGTGATGAGGAAGAAGTATCCTCATTTCTTTTGTATCCGAGTGATATATTTCCTGGGATAAATTCATTTAAACGGCTTTATATTTTATAAATATTTTATTTTTATTATTATTTTTTTAAAATATATTATAGATAGCATACGTTACACGTAACATTTAGTTTTAATAAACTATAATATATTATTAATATTATTATTTCCAAATAAACATTATAACATTATTGTTAAACAAATGAAGTATGAACAGAAATAACCACATTTTAAAAATCTTGTATAATGGTTTTATATAAATATAACATATCGATAGAAAAATTACTAAATTTTCTGTAACGACTTTATATGTTTTGAAACTACTATTTTCTCAAAAAAAATTACATATTTTTGTAAAAAATAAATTAAATGATTTTTTAAATTGTATAAATTTATATAACAAAATTAAATTCATTTTTAGAATAAAAAAATAAAACATTTCTTAAGGAGATTGTTTTATACTTTTCTAAAATGTGTAATTACTCTATGATTAGTGAAAATAATTATTTTTATTTAATTTTCTTATCATTTAAATCATCCCAAAAATTACATCTTAATTTTTTATCAAAGAATAATTAGTAAAATAATATTAAAATAATTCCAATTAAGGTCATTATAATCAATTTCATATAAAATTTAGATATTAAAAGTTTCCTATCTTATGAAAATAATCTCTTTGGAAAACTATTTTTTATCACATCCACATGTTTAATATTTACTTAATAATATACACTTATCTAAGTGGAATTTCTCAAAATTGATAAGATATTTAGAATCACCACAATTAAAAATATATAAAAAGGTGAAATTAATTATTGGACAAAATGAATAGTAAAAAAATTAAAAATTAATAAGGAAGGTTAAGGATACACCATGTTTACTAGGGGTTAAACCAAAAAGTTAATGTTTAAAATGTCCTTTAAACCTTTTATAATTATTATTTTATTATCGTAATTTTTTATTGTCTCTTTTAAATTTATATAATGAATCTTATTCGATCCTTTTTTCATTTTTAAAATAGGGGTACCCTTTATCCTTTTCCAAAATTCTATATGGGTCCTCCCCCTAGTTGTAATAATGAATCTCATCTCTTCTCCAATTCACACATTAAAAACTTATGGTTTGTCCAAAATATTTCAAAATATCTTACCTAACTCCATACAAACATCTTAAAGGCATTATATTGATCAGTAAAACTTCTTAAGAAGGATTTATATATAAACCTAAGGAGGTTCTCCAAAGAAGTTCTAAAATTATTAAACATGTGTTTTTGTTTTATTTATTCCTCCATGTACATAAAAATTTCTCCAAAGTTCCAAATATATTAACAATAGTATATCACATATATTTAGATCTTATTATTTTAATTTAATCCTATCTCAAACTGATTATACATGAAATGTGAAATAAAACCACCGATTATGTTTACATAAGACTATGGCCTCACATACCGATATATTTAAATTTACATTGATGAATCTCATTAATAGATAAAATTATGTTTTTAATATATTTATATGGTATTTGTGACATAATTTTCAACAACCCTAATTGTTATAAATAAAATTCCATTTTTTGATTTATTTAAATGTTTTATTATATATAATGGATATAAAAACGCATCTACTCCTCTGGTTTTATTATATCATATTTAAATGTCTGGGAAGAATCTTTTACATTGATAATATAGTAATATAACAGTCATCACATGATTAGGGAAAATATAGGGTTTTAACTAATCTAATTGACATCGACTAAGGATGTAATAGCCTCAATCAGTATTATTGTACCCTATTAAGTGCATTTTATCAAATCTTTTTATGGAGATATAATCACTTGTAATTTCACATAACCAATACCATGATGAGATTGATCAATTTAATCATGATAAAAACCATTTATGGGAGAAGTTCAAACTCAATGAGATCATGACCAAATCCATGTTCGCCAAACCACACCATGAATGTCTTAATATCAAACAATATACCCTTAGGGTGTTTGCTAGAGTATTAATTGTATATGTATCAGGGAACTATAAATATGAGTATGTACATTATAGTTTATAAAAAAAAATGAATATATATTCGTCTTATTGTTGTTATTGTATAAATTATTTTAATTTTGAAATAATAAAACAGAGAGTATTTTTGGGTACCATTAAAATTCAATAAATATATTTATTTTTTAGAATTAATGGAATTTTTGAAATAGGTAATATTTTAATAAAATATTATTATTAAATAATTTTTATTAAATATAATTTATCATATAATTTTTATAAAGGAAAATGTATTTTTTTACTGGTTTGAAAAATAATATTACCAAAAAACCCTAAATTTTTAATAAATATTTGTTATTATTTTAAAAGTAAAAATTCAAATATTTAGAAAATTATTTAGATTCAATTAATATTAATTTTGAAATCATAACATTAAAATTATCCAATGGTTAATTTTCTCTATTTTTTTTGAGACATTCAAATTTATGGGTAAAAATTATGTACCATATAAATATAATTTATGGATTATGACATCATAATGACCCAAATGTGATTTAATAAATACCATAAAAAGTATACATGAACTAATATATTTTTTACCTTCAAAATATTGTTATTTTATGTTTATTCAATTTATTTTATAAATCAATTATTAATAATCCAAAACCAATAATATATTTTGAGGTTTAAAAAACATTCCATTAAGAGTATAACTCACTTCCACTTATGAAAGGTTATTATATTATTAATTTTGTACTTTTTACATATAAAATAATGGAAACCACTCTAATTTTGACAGAAATAGTGGGAAAAGTCATGGGTAGGTTTGTGGTTTTGTTTTTTGATCATATACATTCAAAAACCTATGTTTGAGAGATAATAATGAAATACCAACACTTTTCCCATATAATACCACCAATTTTCCCATTTATATTATAAAAAATACTTTTTTAATATCCTTACACATCCCTTAAAACTCTAGAGTCGTCCAATGTTTCCCACATCCTTTCCAGAAGCCCATTCGAATCATTTCGATTAAGACACTCATATAAAGGATCCTCACTTACTCCTCATTACTCAAGAAACAATATTATATTATAACTTCAATGTAAAATTACTAAAGATGGTATATGTTTTTCCATGTGGTATTAGTACCCATCTGATGTACCAATGATGAGATACCCCTCATCTTTAATAAATCCTTTTTTTAATTTTAGTGTGATACCATTATGATATCGATATTTCTCTATGATTTTCCATGCCAAAATAATTGTGTAGTGTATACTATACCCACTTATTATAAATGGTTTTAACCTTTATAAACATATACTTATTTTAAATTTAAATTAAATTTTAGCATTACACATTATGTAATCACAGAATAAAATTTTATTATGATTCAATCAATGATTTGTGATCTTTATAGAACACTTAAGAATGGAATGTAATAAATGTGATGGGGGGAACCGAGAATTACATAGCGCTCCATTGAATTTAGAAATGGTTAGTCTCATGAGACATCATATTGGGATAGGGAGTGAGTATGATTCTATTATGGAACTTTTTCCATCATGATGTCTTGGCAGTTATCCTTGACCTATGTTTATGGTACAATGTTCTATGTTTTTACCACATTTCCCATGTTGCCTTTATTATTATGTTGATATACCATGTATCATTATTCATTATTATGACCCTTAGTATCTTTATTCCATATTTATATACCTATTTTATAACATGTATTTTTCTCTTTATTTTATGTCATGTTTATTCTCTTATGGGGCATTATAGCTTACACCTTTCATTTGTATGTCCCCATGTTATTCCATTATGTTTTAATTGTGATCATGTTAAAGAATTTTTCAATAATTAAATTGTATTTATTATTATAAATTAATATTTAATAATCCTACATCCCAATGAAACTATAATTATCAATATTATTGGTTATATTAATTTAAATAAAATTTAATTAGTCATGTATTAATTTAAAAAAATGAACATGGTTGTTATAGTTGATATGAGTGGGAAGGTTAATAATTTTTGTCATAAGGACTAGAATACTATATAGAAATACATAGGGAAAAGTTTATGTATTAGAAAATGACCCTAAATATTTTAATTTATATATTACAAGGCTTATTAAGAAAATAAATCCTTATATAGATACTATAATTGGATATGGTTCTGGCATAGATGTACCTATAGGTAATAACTCTAACAAGGTGCATGAGGCCAGACTCGACGTAACATGTTACTAGACATCAGTCGTCATCGCATAGTTGCTTTAAAACTCACAGGGGATATGCTTTGGTAAATTTATGACCTCATTATGAACCATTATTAAGTGATAAAAAAATTCCAATAAGAATATATGTTAGGATATAAATCATGGATAACATAGATTAATGAATATGATTTCATGAGTTTATAAATAAATTTATGTTATAATTTATCCATTTAATTTAATTGAAATCCATTTTATGTTTTCAATAGTTTAAAATAATAATCTCAAATTTTCCTTTTATTCTAGAATATATCCAAAAAATGAGATTTCAATTAAACAATTAACATGGAAAGAAATGTGATGACTACCCAAAAACTATTCCCCAGCCAATGGGTACATGAATCCCAAACATTATAATGATACTCCCTCAGATGAATCAGGTCCTAAATTGAAATATATATTGAGGGGAGTATCTAAATCCAACTAAGAATAAAGAAGCTATAGTTGAGATCATTATGTGACAAAGGCCTCTAAAATAAAATGGATAATCAGAACCCTTAATCATGGAGAAATTGTTCAACTCCTGTGACACGATCTTCTCCATTAATCAATGTAATAATCAAGAGAAGGTTCTACTCGATGTTTACTGTATGGAGGTATAATCTTATCAGTGGTGGAAATTGATCAAGAATATGAATCTTGAGAAAGAGATCAAATCAATGGGGTGGAAGTAATTACATTACTATTTTTCGACAAATATTTTTCTCACATTCTCAATCTCAAACATTAAATGTATTTCCTTTCCCATAAAAAAATATGAATAGTCTATCAGGGGCATGAGTAATACATTACAAGTCAGGCCCAATATTTCTCCAACTTTTCATTACCACAAAATGAATGTTTTACTATTCTTTCATTGGATAATACACAAAATATGAATGGATCTGGGGATCTGTCACAGTGGTACTTATGGGGAAATTGTATGATGTGCCATCAAATTCAAAATGGTGATCAGAAAATCTCAAGGGTATCATGGGGATAAAAAGTAGAATGTTTAGTTTAATTCTTGAGCTCTGATGGAGAAATATAACGGTGATAATAAATTTCAACATCCCACTTATCAAAGGCGCATAAATAATCTCCCAAAAAATTTGCTAAGGGAAATTATAAAATTAATTAGATGTGGGATGGAAGGGAACCTAACTAGATATTACAAACATTAGAAAACAACTAATGTAATAGAGTAATGGAATACTTTACTCAACCCACAGTTCAATGTTCATTGCTTCAACTACAAGGATCTAGGGCATAAAGAAAATATTTTCACAAGGAAAATGGGTTTCGGTGACAACCAACAACCTCTAATGCATTAAGGAGGAGAATTTTCTATTACAACTAATATGGTGGATACTAAAAATGATGTGATGATAGGTAGACTAGTTATTCATTCAAGCATAGGGAATGAACTTTTTGATTGTGGTTCTATTCACTTCTTCTTATCATGAAATTTTAGTAGAACTATACAAACACCACCACAAGTAATGGAAGTGGAATTATTGGAAAAAAGGAAAATGATGAATCTATTGAATCATTTGTATATAACTACTCCCATGTCATAATTTTTTGGATAAACATCCCAATGAAACTTTTCAACCCCCCTTTGGTATAATTTGAATTAATTCTATGTTTTGATTGGATTTTCCTATATAAATCCTACATAAACTGTCATAAGAAATATATAACACTCTATATTGTGAATCATCACCTAATTATGTACATGTTAATAGAGGAGGATGAATAATATTTAAAACCATGATATTATTCATGGATATAATTTCCCTAGGAGGAATTATATCTAGATAAAATTATTGAGTCTAAGGAAAGAGTCGTCCTTTGAGAAATTATTAAACTAAGAGACTCCACTAATGTATTTCACAAGGAATTTCATGGTCTTCCCCCTAGGTGAGGGTTTGAATTTTAAATCGAGATTATACTTATGTACATACCATTATCGAAGAATTGGTATAGAATATATTTTTTACAACATGGGGAGATTAAGAAACAACTATAAGAGAATATATATAAATGGTTCGTATAACTATATTCTTCCCCTTTCGGTGCACTAGTCCTATTAATCAATAAGATTTACGGTTAAACATGACTTTTCATTTATTAAAGTGAGATTAAAAAGATCATGATAAGGAACAATAATTTTCTTCGATGGATTCATGAAATGGTCAATCAGTTAAAGGTAAAATAATACATCTCCATAGTGGATCTATGGTTGGGATATTACCATACTTGGGTGAATAAGGTGGATATCCCCAAGATTTTTTTTATACTATGAAATAACATTATGATTTAATATTTATTCCATTCTAACTCACAAATAATCCATAAATCATCATGGAATTGATTAATATAGTCATTAAGGATTTACCGGAAAATTTTTTGCTAGTCATTATTGGTGATATTATAATATAATCCAAATAAAAATAAGAATAGGGAATGAATCTAATAACTTTTCTAAACACCTTATCAAAGGATAATATTTTTTCTAGTAAATAAAATATGTTTTTTCATTGAAATAAATATAATTCATGGGTCATATACTCAAAAAAATGGGATATCAATACTCTCTTAATTACAAAAGAAATAGAAAGAAGGAATATTCCAACATATGTTATAAATATCTATAGTTTCCTTGAATTAGCTGGGTGTTACCATCAAATTGAGAGAAAATTCTTATGAATTTCACACCCTTTAACCAAAATAACTTGGAATGGAGTGATGTTTTATATGAATGATGAGTGTGAAGAGATATTAAAAAAGTTGAAAAAGAGGCCTATCATTACACATGTACTCACACTACAAACAGGTGGAAAATGTTTCATAGTATTCAATGATTCATCCTTGAAGTTATTGTGATGTTTGCTAATAGGGAATGAAATTGTCAACTAATATACTTCCAGGAAGAAAAAAGTTCATGAAAATAACTACATAAACCATGATCTTGAGATGGATGTAGTGATCTTCATATAGAAAATATGGTGAAATTATCTTTTTTGGGGAGAATTGTGAAATATATATATAGTTGATAAAATTATCATGTATATATTTACATAGGAAGATCATTATATGAGCCCAAAAATATTGTTAGAGCTCATCAAGGACTGTGATTACTCAATTCACATCCATCCTGGAAAAGAGAATAATGTGTAAGACACTCTAGGTATAATGTATTCCAAGAGTATATCATTGATGATAATTGAAAAGGATACGATCTTCTTTGATTTTGGAAGGATGAAAATGAGAATCATTAAAGGGGAAATGTCAACAATTCATTCAAAAATTATTTATCATCCTTCCCTTATAGATAGGTTAATGGATGCAAAAGGTGTTGATTTGTAAATTCATGAAAAGAAGGAAACGATATGAAATGGGGAATCCTCAAAGGTAAAAAATAATAAAGAAGGTGTTGTATGATTTGGGTCAAGAATACGTGTACCATAAAATCCCAAGCTAATGGAGGTAACTTATTATGCACATAGCTCAACCTAATCTATCCATCCTAGAAGCACAATGATGTATCAATATATATAAGAACATATTGGTGGGAAAATATAAATATAGTGATCCTGGGATATTCCTAAATAAGTATTATAGGTCATTAAATTAAAGACGGAAGCAAAAAAACCTAGGGGATGATGTAACCATTACCCATACCTACATTGAAATAATAAAACACAACCATGGAAATTTTCATCAACCATAGAATGCTATCCAATGGAAACAATTCTATCCAGGTTGTGGAAGATTGTCTTAAAAAGACCACATAGTCCATTGCGATTGGAGATGATTTATCATTGGATAACCATTCATGGATATACATAAGAGATGTGGTGAGGCAGCATGGGGAACCACTATCGATTGTAGCTGATCAAGATATAATATTTAGCCCCATGTTCTGAAAATGACTCTAATATGCTCTAAAAAATAATCTAAACTTCAATATGGCCTATAATCTTCAAACTGATGGACAGTCAGAGAAGAATATTTACCATGGTTAAATGGTAAATATAGTAAATAAGTGTAACCAAATATTACTATAATAATACAAAATTACTTCAACACTTGTCATAACCTTATTTTATGAGTAATGAATGACCAGGGGAATCCTTGGGTTAATTTTGGGACCCCATGGAGCCACTTAAGAGCAATAATGACACTTTATATTAATTAATTTAAAGTATATAAAAAATTTACTTAAACATATATCTTTTAGTAATTCATTTTTACATTTTGTCACATAAGTTATCACTTTGACTATAAATATTCCTTATAATGATAAAAAGATTTAATACATCATGGTATTTTTTATAATTTTTAGACGTCAAATAAATTAAATTTTTTAGGACACAAAAATGATGTAGTGTTTACCTCATTAATAAATGATTTAAATAAATAATATTATAAAGATTAAAATAATATCAAAAACTTTTCCAATTATAATTGGATAATTTTATTTAGACCATGAGTCATCTTATATTCGAATTTTATGATTTTTGGATCATTAGAAATCGAAAATAATTATATAATAAAATAATATTTTCACACCTTCTTAAAGAGTACCTTCTCCCCTTATAAAAATACATCACTTTTAACCCATTCCTCACACTTCTCAAGCCCCTTTCATAGTCAAACATATGACCAATTAGACTCCTTACCAACCTCTCTTACACATATATTCCTTACCTTTGTCATAATGAACTTCAAGAAACCCTTTTTGTTCAAACCAAAGGGAGTTGTCTGATTTAAATTTAACGTCTTCTCTTAAGTTATTTTGTTTTATTTTACATCTCCAACCACATAATCTATTTTTATTCCATTATTTTATAAAAAAACCAGTATCTTAAATCTAATAGAATTTTTTATGAGGTGTATTATAACTACACTTACACACAACTCCAACTAATGGGTAATAAACATATTGTTTCTGTGGATAGAAAACTAACGTCTCACGAAACGATGATTGTTCAATTATCTCCTATCCCCTCTTATAGTGACCATTATGAGGGAAATGTATTTATATATTATATATATTATGTTTATGATTTATTTATGATTCTTTATTTTTTTAATTTATATCATACATTTACGGTTTCCATTATGAGTAAACACGATAATTTCGTTTGAGGATGTGCGGACATCCTCCCCCTCAAAGTGATATGACTCGTTCATACCATACGCGGGAAGTATAATGGATGGAATTTTTGAAACTATATATGATATTATACTATAATTATAAAATAGCTATGTATCATTGTGTTTTTATTCAATTAAAATACGAAATATAATTGAAAGTATCTTTCATGTGTATGTATTGCTTACCATCTCCATGAATGGTGCATTTCATTTCTTACATCTAAATGTTATATAAATTTATAAATACATATATATACATGATATATATGATATATATGGAATATAAAAAATAAAAATAATTTTGGAGATAATGGAATCTTGACCACATGGGAAACTTCTAATTATAAGGTGTTAATTTTTTACTCAAGTACCAAATATCGACAAAACGGCCTTTATTAACATTAATGATTAAATAATGTTTATAACATGGTAATAAGTGATATAAAATGATTAATAAACATGAAAAATTATATTAATAATATGTAAATTAATATAAGTTTATTATTCAGGAAGAACAAGGAATAAACAAGTTAATTCAGATACGATGAAATGTGTTTCCTATCTCACTATAAATTCCTTGAGATTTCTATTATTCACCACTAATTTATTGAATGTGCTGTATTTTATATTTCCATTTGATATATATTATCACATCTCTATTTATATTCATGTTATTGTGTTAATGGTTTGGTGGTTATTAACTTTTGGGCATACCACTCGATTGATTACAACGTGGTAATGGATTTTCATCTCACTTTTTATTCCTGTGAGATTCATGGTATATTTGCCAATATTTCCTTTTGTGTTGTGTATGTAGTGAACAATATTGAATTAATTGTGTAATATTATTCAATTTATGGGTATTTACATCTTCATTTTATGATCCATCTTCCATGGGTAGTATGTTTCTTATGTTACCGAATATGTAAGGGAACCATTTAACCCAATTTTCATTCCTTGGGTTAATATTCTAATTCTTAATTATTTAATGATATGAAAATGTCTGAAATCACTATTTATTTATTTATGTTGTAATTTCATCTCCATTTTTTGTGGACATACTTTGAATACACATAATCACTCCATTGATAAATTTTCCTGTAATCGTTATAAACTTGATAAGAGTAATTTTAACTCAATTTCCATTCATTGAGTTAAACATCCAAGTCATTGGTTTTGTCTTTAAAAGAATACGTTTTAATGTTAAATTATTGATTTAATGTGAATATCAAATCATATTGTGTGTATTTATATTTTTCACACATTATTATGTAATTTATTTATCCCTAATCTATGGATAAAGTTTTTATAATGGATTTCATCTGAATTTAAATTCCATTGAGACTTTAATGTGGTTATGCACTAATTAACTCTTATATAGTGTATATACTGTACATTGGAAAATTATATCAGGAATCCCATTACTCTCATGATATTAAAAAGTTCTAATTCAATGTTATTACTCAGTTATTTGTATTCATGAGTCTCTCATTTTGATAAAAACTCTTTAACTAAAATATCATTTTAAATGTTTTAAAGATTTATTATTATAAATCTTTAAAATTAATTTCCATATTTTTAAAAAATTATTTAAAGGAATTATTTATATAAACATTAATGTTTTCAAATGATAATTTATTAAAATGATTCAAATTGTATGGGATACTTTGATTCTAAAATCTCTTTATTAAATGTTTTAAATGGTTTTGAAAATAGTTTGACAAATCACTGATTATTTTTATATCATGAAATGATATGTTGTTATTGCAATGTGGAAATGTTATATTTATATTATTCTTGTTTTAAGTGTTATGGATATTCTATGGTTCTTGGGTATTGTTTATGTATGCGAGTGATTCTGTGATAAATCTAGGGTGGGTGAGCCTGAGATAGCTCTCAAATGTATTAGGTAACATGATGGAGGTAAACATTAATGTTTTTCTTAAGATATTTAAGGAATATAATGTGATGGGTATTCAATATGTGACTCCCTCTGTAGCTATGAGAACTACAATATAAATATGTTATGAATTCCGTAATTAACCTTTTTTATTTATAAATTCTGTGTGCTATTAATAAATCATATGATTTTGTAAGGTTTCTTATGATTGAAAAGTATTCGTTTCATTGATTTGAATTTATTGATGGGATACTGTTTTCCTCACATTTTTTATAACACTTACTGATATTTTTATGCTCATCCCCTATTTTTGAAATGTTTTCCACAAGAAATAATGATGAATAGTGTTATGGATGAGATCAAGGAAAATACATGTTGTCTAAAACATGGAACTAGACATGTTTTTTTACGTGTTTTTATTTTGTGAAAAAATTAGAAACTGAGTAGAAGTGTTTATATTGTAATTTTTGAGATGTAATGTAACATTTATGGCCTAATTGTTTAAAACTATAAACCTGAAAGTATCCTAAATGTGATTTATTCATTTAATTCAAGACAATATAATGTTTAAGTTCAGGTCCTAATATTCCAAATACATGTGATGATAAATTTTATTCACTTAAATATTTTGAAATGGGGATACATGAAAAGAAGAGACTTAAATAGATTCAGTGGATATTGAAAATTATTAGTTGGAGATCATATATAAAATAATATAATACATTGAACATGTCATAAAATAAAATAAAAATCTGAATATTGAAAATATTAAAAATATGATGACATGTTGAGATTAATTGATATTGAGAAAAAATCCACCATCGTGAAGTGTCTTCAGTTAGATGTAAAAATGAAAAAACTTAAGGAGAAATAAGGAGAATTTTTTCAAATTATTGATATAATATGATCTCCCATAGATGTATCTGATAATAGTATTAAATTATGATGGTACCATTCATGTAAAAATAATAGTGTGAAATCGTATATTGATACATCAATAACAACCTCTAATATAGTGGTAACCCTTTCATTTAAAAAAATTGATCACACTAATGTTTTATTATTTAAAATTACACGTTATTTTTCAATATTTTGAAAAATATTTATTACAAATATTATAGAAATATTACTAAAACATCAATGGTAAATGTGAAAAAATATATGATATGTGATTCCCCAAATTTTGTTCAAAAGAAATGTTATTTCACTCAAAAACATGAATGTTTTCATGGTATTAAAATAGGTAATCAAACGATAAAATTAAGACCAATTTTATATTTTTTTCTATTGATTTTTTGTGATAGTGATATAGAAATTTATAATAATATATAAATTATTAAATTATAATTTATACGTAATTTTTTTGGATCTTATATGAATTCAAAATAGATCCTACTAATATGTGAACAAACATATTGAAAAAGTAAAATCTGTATACTCTAAATATATTTAAAGAATGGAAAATTTATAAAAAAATTAAATCATTGTGGTTATTTTAATTAAAATTTATCATATAAATAAACTCATCATACACCATATCCTTTTATGAGAAACGAAAAATTATATTGAAAAATTAAATAAAACATTGTGAGTTTAACATTGGATGTGTGAAAAAACATGTTATGAAAGATATACGAAAGGAAATTGAAGAATTATATTCTATAAAAATATAGAGTATATTCATCTATTATATTTGAAAAGGAAACATCCTATAACTTGTTATGTTATACATAAGAATCATTATATATGTATTCATGGTGAATGAAGAAATAGAGTCATTATTTTAGAGAAATAAAATGATTTTTTGGTGAAATTCATCCATGAAGAAGAACATGAAAAACATTATAAAATGGGATACTTAATGGTTTTGGATAATACATTTCAAAACTCTATATTAAATGGTAATGTTTTAAAATCATGAAATATTCTTTGGATTTCCAAACATCAAATGGAAAATATGATGTGGAGGCCATAAAAGAATAAATGTTTATTGGTAGAAATTATGTAAAGGTTACATATACATAAGAATAAATTTCAAAGTAAAAGGAAGTACATACATCAAATGAAGTAATAGTTATATAAATCAATGAACGAATAAGCCTAATGATCACCTATATACTACATACAAAAAAGAAATAAATTTCTAGGTTGAGAATCAAATATTATACTTGTTTTTTTCACTAAACAAAAAACTTGTACCCACTGAATTACTAAATATTTGCTTTAATGTTTTTATATATAAGAAATAAATTTTTTTTCATGAATATAATTTCATATTTCAATGAATTCATTAATTAATTTTCAATACATTGAGATATCCATCACAGAGTTATTAAAAAAATTTCTTTTGGTATTACTTAAACTAGTATCCTAATTTCATTTTATAGATAATTTTAATTGAATATTTTCCATGTTTTTAAAGCATTTGTTGAGTGAAACACTTAAAAAGGTGGGGATAATATAAAAATACTTCTATAATAGAATTATTTGATATGAAATTACATAAATATATGTTTTTACTAAAGAAAAAGTAGTCTGTGGTATAATTATCATAACTTTCCAATTATTGTTTTGATGTGAATAAATTATGATTTTAATTGGGGAAATTTATTATTCTAGATAGGAAGTGAAGTAAATTTAGTGTCAAGAAAACTTCTCATACATGAATATATTTTATAATTTTTTTAATATATTTAGGTTGAATAAATCAAAACAATTTCTATATAAGCTATAGAATATAATTTTTGAGGTGGTATCAAATACTGAATATTGTTACTGATGGATTTTATTGAGAATTAAGTCACTATTGTTTTATACACTAATATAGTTCATGTATACTTATAGTTAATTAAATTAAGAAATATTGATTAGGAAAATATGATTCCATTCGTTTCAAAAATTTAAAATGTATTAATATGTGGTGATGAAATTTTAGTCTTGTTTAGAGAATGAAATGGGTATGAATATCCCAAAATATTTAAAATTTGTATTTATTATCAATAAGGGAATGAAATAAAAAATTAATCATATTTAATTAAAATTAAATTGATAATTTTAATGGGTATTTATAATAAATCAAATGGGGTATGACTGAAATGAAAAATATATTTTTAATGATGAATTTATTTTCAATTATATATGAAGTCTGAATTTATTAAATTCATCATATTATGAGTTAGAATGAATGTCCTAATATATAGGGAGATTATAAAATACTGAATATATATATTTGTATATAAATTCTTATGGTGATCTAATCATGATATATAACATAATAACTCGGTTTCTTTTATACAAGGAGAATATATATTTATAATAGTTAACAAAAGATGGCTAATAATTCAAGAATGTTTCTCAATTATAGTTTATTATGATAATTAGATTAGAAAGAAGGATCATAAAATGGTTTTCAAAGTCCATATATGATAAAGTTGGAATAATTATACATTAATTATATATTAATTAATAAACTATAATTTTTATTATTTGATGAAAATTAATATGATATAATGAGGTAATATAGTTAATTTTGAAATAATAATGAATAAATTATCAAATATCTTATATTCATTGAAATTTTAATAATGTTATTTTGAAAAAAGATTATGAATTTTATAAGGTAATTGGATGTGTAAATATTTATTTGTAGTGGTTTTAATTGATTTGATGTGATTATTATATATTTAAAAATTTATTGATTATAAGATTTGAATAATATAATTTCTCGTTCTTACGTAATATTAAACAAATTATTTTAGAAGCTATAGTGGATTAAATTTATCTTATGTAAGATTTTATCCATAGAAATAGACTAACATGAGATTAAACTATTACAATATATGAATAATAATATGGTCTAGGTTCTAGATAAGAATAAATTCATCGAACATGAATAACGGAAGATTAAATTCATTAACTTCTATGATACATATGATTAATCATGCACTGAAAATCTCACATATAATTAAATAGAACGATTTAGATTACTAAATATTAGTATTTTTTAGTTATATATGATTAAAAAATTTCATGAATGTTACAAATAAAAAATCCAATGATTATGTAATATTTCCAAGATAGTATGTAGGTTTACATGAGATCTTTCACTATATTTGTATGATGATTCTGAGAATGGCTTTGGGTTTTCAAATCTTTTAAATATCATTAAAATGATTTCATATTATATTTTGATGATAACATCGCCAATATTTAAATGTAAAACTAAACAAGAAATATCTTTGAAAGAAATAATATAATTTTGAATTCATTATTAATTGATTTTTCATTACTTTTATTTTTTACTAATATAAGGTTCAGATGAGTTGTTTTCGTTCTATGAAAAATGATATTTCATAGTAAAGTATAACTCCAATTTCTGATGAATAATTCTTGTGTGAAAAAAATATATATTTCATTTTTGATTAATGTTGTGATGGAAAATTGAAGATAATATTAAAGGAAGAAATGAATGGGTAATAACAAGGAAACATTATGTGGGATTAGATGATAAAATTGAGATGTTCATTGTAAGAGGACTTCTCTAGATTTATGTAAATAGATAAATTGAGGAGAATAAAATAGAATATTTTCCTATATCATTAAGCAAAATTTATGGGAAATTCAAATTTAAATATTATAAATCCAATTATAGAAATTGAACTGGGTGTATTTTTTATAAAGGGTATTAATAAAGTGAATTGAAAATATCATATCCCATTTTTACGAGATTTAAAAATAACATTTAATGGAAAATATGTTCATTTTGATAATATTATCATTATAAATAGATGTATAGGTGATGATATTATGTTAGATTATTGAAAAATGATCATTCTTTTCCACTCAAAAAAACTATTATCATTGATGGAGAAAAATTGAATATGAACATAATAGAATCTGACCTACATAAATTATAAACTTTAATTTATAAAGAATAAGAAAATAAAAATTAATTGGTAGAATGAATAGGGATCCAGACTAATTTTATGGCACAAATGTTAAGCCCATATTCCATTGATTTTTTTCAATAATATAGAGTTTTTTATTTTAGGATCATTATATATCTCAAGGAATATTGAAGAGGAAAAATATTAAGTTTTTTTTTTAAATCCCAATGCATATATTAATCATTCTAATATTGAGAGGAGGGGTCCTACTTGAATGTTACTATTTTTTATCATATCCTAGATTGAATTCCTACCAACATTTTTAATGTCAATGGGATATCAATATTTTAGAGATTTATAAAATGGAATATCCATTAATAAAAATAAAAATAATAAAAAATAGGACTCTAATAACATCCCAGGAGGATTCAGTGTGGGTCTAAAGATTTATTTTATTTATAATGTTAACTTAATTATTCTATTCGTCATTTGATCAAGAAAATAAAAATAAAATGTATTAAGGTTTGAAAAAATATTAAAACATGGGGATTTTGGTTAGTATCAGTGGACTATTTTAGATGTTGTTTCCTCTCTCACACATGTATTAATTGAATTTATTATATGTAAAGCCCTTATATAGTTACCAATTTCTTATGGTTATGTTCTATGTCTTCATCTTAGTCAATGAAAATCCATTAATCAAGAAAATACACTACTACTGACTCATTAGGTTATATCTGTAATGAAAAAGTCAAATATAGACTATTGTTAATATCCTAACTAATACAATTTTTTGGTTATTCCCTACATTATTCTCGTGGATAGTTTCATGTGAAATAATTTTATTTTACTAAGTTACAAAACCTATTCAAATAAAAAATGACATTTCATGGATGAGATAAATACTAATGTTTGTGCACCCACCCATATATTTTTTAATGAACATCCCTTAGGAAAACAATAAAAATATGAATGATGAACGTTTTATCACATATGATGGATTAATCTGATGAATGACTCTTGATAAAGAAAACATTTAGCATGAATGTGAAAAAAACAAAAAACAAAAATATTCAATTATTAATTTTAATATCAAAAGGTGTGTACGTGGAAGAAATAAAGAATAAATGATTGAATGGGAACTAAAAAATATAAATAAGAAAGAATCTGAACTTCCACGACACACTAAACAAAGCCTTTGTTAATAAAAAAATAAATTTTAGGACATGAAAGAAGGTCACAGTACATGAACCAAATGGGATCAAAGAATATATTCCACTTTTCCCCTAAATTATTAATTTTCCAGGTGGTGCATGCATTTAAAACACAACCAGTTATTATTATACTTTTAAGAATTAATTTCTCTTGATATTCATTGCATGAGTTCTTAATAAATTGGATAGGTTGTAATATTCCATCCTTTACTCAAACGCATTATTTCATAAATGAAATTGGATGCAACTAGAACTCTTAATATCCATAATTCTCTAGTCAGCTTCTGCATCTCATTATAGTATTTCCATTAGCCATGAAATAACATTATGTATGATTCTTCCAATTACAAATTATGAACTCTTATATTGAAGTAACTCTATGATTTATATCATGATTGGAAACCTATAACCCCACATATAAGTATAAATTAATACATTTTTATTGTGATTATTCATGTGATTCATACAATTTTTAGAAATAAATTTTATATTTAGCATCCATGAGGGGGACATACCCAAATTTCTCATTCTCAAGACATGGTGAAACAACATGATTCATAGGGAAAATTATCCTAAAATATTCATTTAAATATACATTATAAATTTTTGGATGACTCTTATAATTTTATTTAATGAGTCATATCTTCTTATGGAATCATGATTTTATGCTTTTATAATTTTCTTATTTTAGAGACATAATGCGACATCAATGTAGTTGTTCAATGAAATTCAGACTATAAACATTCTTCTTCACACAAAATCACCTAATGATTAATTACACTAGGTCATTATGCACTACTCTTTGATTCGTGGGACCTTAATCTATCATCACCCCAATTATTCAAAAAACACCCTTGTCCTGGTCAAATATTTCTATAACTTGCAAAAATGTCTATAATGGAAACATTTTCTCTTCAGGTCATCACACAATTAATAAATCATTAGGATTAAATAACAATATTTAGTATTACATCCCAAAATATTAGATAATTAATTTAAAAAATACAAAATAAACAAGTGTCAAACTCAGTAACATATTAACAAATTCTAATCCCCATGAAAGAATAATATCAGCAAAAATACTAAAGGAAATTAGTGATTATCTAGAGAAAATCATCCTAAAATTTGTCAATATAAATAAATATTCATTTAAAATCATTAAAATTTAAAAACACAATGATATAATGTATCAATTAATTAATAAATATTAAAAACTCACACTAATTCATCTTATGTTTCATTATTATTACTCATCATTTCAACAAAAAAACATGTCCATGTTGAAATATTTTTTTTCTAAAGAAATATCACAAACTAAAAAAGAAAAATTAAAGACAACTGTTATTCCAAATATTAACCAAAGAAATTCTATTCATATGTTTATATGACCTCTTAGTCTCTAAATTCGTGATATAAAAACACAATAAATAAAAATAGTATTCCTTATGTTTTTATGTATTTTGTGGTTAATGGTGTGTGGTCTATGAATTAATCATAAAATTTTAGTCTAGAAAAGTATTTTTACCAATTTCTGAACACTAAATGATATTCAATTAATTATCAATGAAAAGGGACTACCATACCTCAGTCAAATTGAATTATAACCCCATACATCTCCTCTTCATTAATAATTCATTTTCATATAATCAAATAATAAATGAAGAAAATTCATCCACATTTATTATTTATTTTCATTCTACATGTTCCATTATTTTTCAAGGGGAAATGTAAATGAAACAAATATCTCACCCATCAGAAAAAAATTATTTTATATCCCTAAAACATTAATTTAAATAGCTGGATTATATGGTATTTGGAGTGAGGGTAATAATTAATAATCCTAGTATACAACCCATAACTATAATTTTTCTTCCAATAACATTAATAAGCATCAAAATAGTTCTATATAAATTATCTATGAATAAAATCCACACATTCTAATGGAATCTCACATAATCAATTATATGGAATTCTCACTAGATAGTTAAATGACCCAATAATCTCACCCATGAATCTTGATAAAAAGTCATACAATCATGCATATGATTTTGGCTTAGAATGATATTTCTTCTTGTAATGTGATTTCTTATCATATTAATTCAAGGAATCTAAAGGAAATTTTTTTTATTACATATATGATAGCTCCAATGGTAATGGAATGAAAAATAAATGGCCACATTAATATTAATGGTGGATAAAAATTACTCATTCTTTGATGAGATAAATTTGGAAGGACTGTTGTTGTAACTTCTCCCATGTTCTCTCATGAAATGGGAAATGTGAATGGATATACAATAATAGATATGAAATTCTCTAATAGATGGTATATAAAAATATCATAAAATCACTAAAAAATGAATATTAATTAATAATTCACTCAACAATAATATCATGAAATTAAATCAAGCAGAGAAATTTAATTCTGCACTCTTTCTATATTTCCTACAAACTATAAATAAGAAATTTATTTCCAATCAATTGCCCATAATGTTTTTTACAGTTATTAACATGTATTTGTTGAATTAATCTTATTAAATGAATTTATAAAATATAAGATGTCTCATGGATAATTTATTCCAATAAAAAATTCATGTGTTTTAAGAAAATCCCCCCCACACATGAATTCAAACAATTCCATCACTGTTTTAATGTAATGTATGAATGTAACAAAAGAATATTTGGTGAAATAAAATAATAAGTAATACAAAATATTTAAAATAATCTCATTAAAATGTTTCCATTACTCAAAACATGTACCTGGTGAATCTATAAAATAGTTACAATTAATAAGTTTTAGGATTTCTGTAAAATTAAAATCACCATTTTAGAGTATCGAGCCCAATTGAAATAAGAAATCATACATTTCAAGAAGATTACAAAAAAATTTGGTTCCATGTATTCTACTAATTATTTCAATTCAAATAGACATCAGGACCATAATAAAAATATATCATCAACAATAAATATGAAATATAACAAAAAAATTATAAATCTAAAAAATGAGGATGATGGGAAAAAATACTAGAATTCTCAGTTTACATTGCACGGATCCCAATAAATAACCTAAAACTTATGGAGGATAATAAATATATTTGTATGATTCCAATTCATTAAAAATTAATTTTCTATTAGTTCTGGAAGAGAAGGTATATGGAAACTATTTCTCAAAAGTGTTCTTTTGTATGATATCAGTTGTTGTCTTAGAGGAATCTAGTAGATTGTTTTGTATTTTAAGGTTTCCAGTATACTTTTTACACTATATATCATTATGATTAAAATATAGATTGGACTCATTTTGGGTAACCAGATTGATAATAAGAAACCCATCCACAGTATCAAATGTGTTTCCCTTTACCTTTTTACAGGCCTCAATCAGGAATTCCAGATTGGCCTCACAATCAGTAATAATGTCTAGGACCATAGTAAACTCCCAGAATAAATTTCATTGATTATAATTAAAAAAAATAAGGGTTTTCTTAGTAGAAACCCCCATGGTTGGAAACTATATGTTTGATGGATTTAGTGCAAGATTAAAAGGGTACATTGGTGGGAAAGGAAACAATAACCCCCTAAAATGAAAAAGAACAAAATTATTCCCTATGATTTTTTTGGCCATCTCCAAAATAGTCAATCCACTCCACTTCACTAGTAACTGTGTAGATGTATAGTTGGTTGCATTGGTTTCCCTCTACATATATTATTTTGGGGTTGTCCTAGACTTATAAAAAACCTATGATTGGTCCTTCATGGACTCATTGTCATCCAAAAGTTAATCATACTCATCCATACATATTGAAGGGTAAAATTATTTTTAAAAACAAATAACTCTCAAAGGAAGTGATTTTCAAGTATTGGTCAAATACCTTTAGGTATATAGTCAATTTAATGACAATATTACCATGGATTATTATCCATTTGTATGTTTTCACCTATAACAATGAATAAAAAAACTAGAAGACCATGTTAATGGAAAAACCATGTCTGATTTTGGACAAAATGGCTAGCTCCAACTAGCTTATAACCCCTTGTGAGTCTATATATAAATCCAATCATGTGAAAGGGACCTATAGATAATCATTAAGAGGGGTACCCTAAGATGAATATTGTTTAATGACATGGGTTAATGTTTACTCTTCTGTCCAATAGATATAATGCCCGCTGCTTTGGAGATAAAATTTCCTTGGTCATAAGTAAGAGATCCTTGTAATAAGATAGATTCAAAAATATAGTACTATAGATTCCCGCCCCACACAAAATGGTAAAAAAAACTATATAATACTACTAACCTATAATAATTTTAATATTCACTAACATCATCTCAACTGTAGATAAGAACTCTAGAAATTTATTATAGAATTCAAATTCACTAAATTGTTGAATATGTGGAATGTTCAAATCTTATAGAGACATTATATACTCTTCCTTGGTGATGATCTTCTGAATGATAATCATGCTAACATTCTCGTTAAGGTGGTTGACCTTAATCTATAGTTTTCTGAACATTTTCTTATTTTACAACTTCATTAAGCACAAGTATGGATATAGGTAATAATATAGGGAATACCTACATGGTAATAATGTTATGTGAAATATTACAATGATGATGGACTAGTTTATGTGTCCAAGTATTGTGATACGATATACAATAATTTTTTTGAGTTTCATAGGATCCTATATTTTTGGTGGTGAGTGGGAATTTGGACTAGTATTTGGGGGCATCGGTATAAATACAATCCATGTCAAAATAATGGAGGAATGGAGAGATGGAATAATTGAATTTTAATGGGGGTTGAAAGGGTGGGATGAAATGGGGAATCAGTTTAGGTTGAGTGAAAAGTAGTAGTTTGGATGATTATGTCAATAAAAATTGGGGAGATTCTAAATGTTGTAGTGAGGCTCGAGAAAGGTTACCTTTAACCTTGGTGTCTTGTTGAGCTGAAGGGAAGGTAGAGTAGTTCCATACAATGATTTTACGACTGAGGGGGAGGTTAGGGTCCATGAATTTTCTTTGGGTTAGTGATGGTAGTATTTATATCACTCCAATGCATCACAAACCTGTTACCTCTTTCATAACATGAACAATATATAGAAAAATACCTTAATTTTATAAGTTATTGTCTATATGGCTTGTAATACTAGAGATAAACATTCACAATTTTATTACATGATAACATAACTATAAAATTTTATTGGGTTTTATTCTAAATGTTAGAAGGTGTGAGTAACATGTACTATAATACAACCAATTATTCCACTTTTGGATAACTCCCCTCATGGACTTGAGTCCCAACATGATGAGTAACCCATGAATGTAATTTTTTTATAGGTTATAATAACTTCTCTACCATCATTGTTGGGTGATTATCTTTACACAATGAACTATTTTTTTTATAATTGTTTCAGTAGGGTCAGTTGGTTGTCCTTTGATATTCCTTATCCACTCAGATCTCTCCTATGGTATAATGCTCAATCATTGTAGATATAGTATGGGATTAGGGGATAATACCCATAGTATCTATCCTTTTATAAATTCAATCGTAATTTAAATGGATGAAAAAAGTTTATCCAGAAAACCTGAGGGGGTTGACTCCCATTCATCACTTCATTTACCTCAAGATATAGACATATATTTTATCACCATAGTCCAACTTCATTGGGGTGGACATCAGCTTCTTAGAAAGATTCCATGATTATGTTCAATCATTTCCCACTAAACATGAATGATAGTTCATTCTCGATCTGTATCACAATATTTCAATGTAGAATGGATCAGACCACCATGAATGTTCTCTAACATAAAAAAACTTATTTCCCTAAAATTCATTTCAACCACTTGTTAAGTAACAATACATTGTATCCCTATCTAATGAGATGCATTGATTATGCTAGTTCTTCGCATTTTATTTTTATATCCTCAAATTTTCATATACATCCATTATATGTTCTTCCATCTAGCATTACTTTTAAAAACTTTTTTCCTATCTTGCTATGAGTTGCTGTTCAACTCTTTGATAGCCCAATATGATCGAATCCCAAAAGTTTCCAATAGATTAAATGGTTTCCCGATGATATTGTTAAATTGGGTTATACTATAAATACATATCAATATAGCCAAATTAAATTTTCTATCTTAATGTTATAATAATTCATTAATTAGTAGATTGTCTTCCCTAGAATTTGATTGATTTATTTCCTTGACAACTACAATCTTCAACTAGTATGTGGGTCATAATGGGTTTTGGTATTCTATATAACATCATATTTATCTATATATATATTCATAAATTGTTTGTTGAAATTTTTTCCTCAACTAATAATGATTAATTAAGATATTTAAAACCATAGATAAGATGATATTGTTTAATATTTTTATTCCAACATTTGATGTGTTGTTCAAGGTAGAATTTTCTTTCATCTATTTCATGAAATATTAAATACATTATATTTTTTATATATTTTTGAATTAAATCATGATGGGGCTGATGAAATCTATTAACTACACATCAAAAACATTGAAATAGAGAATAAAATGTTATATATTATAATTTATTCTTTTAATTTTTATTATATGCTACAATCGATAAATAATTTTTGAAAATTCCTTATTATATATCTAAAGAGAATTTTCTATACATTTTAATCATACACCAATGGATTATGACATCTCTTCACTACATTAACATAATTAGATGATCCCATAAATGGTGTTAATGATTTGGGATAAATTTATTCCACCCATAACCAAAGAATGATTTTTCCTTGACTATTTTCTCTATATAATAATATTACCATTGGGATTATTGGAAAACATATTTCCTATAGGAACTACTTTGTGATATCAATATATTACTCATTATCCAATTGTAGTTACTATGAACATGATATGTGATAAACCAATATATTATTCGTAGCAATAATGTCTGTAATCATCATTTAAAACACCCATAAAATATGGATCAAATAACTTAGCATTTTATTTTCACTCAATTTTTTCAAAAAGTACTTTAATGTAGCACAATCAGTATAGATAATAACTTTATATTGTATGAGAATAAAATTATATTAATCAATAGAAAATAATATAGTAATATATTCCCCCCACTAAAGCGGTGTAGTTAAACTATGAATAATTATATTTTAAAATATCATATTGGATGGGTTTAAATGTATATTAATCCAAATATCTCTTTAAACTCCAAAAGAAAAATCATGTGCATCAGACATTAGATCAAATTCCTTTTCCTAATTTGTAGATATTATAACTACGTATACCATTATATTCTTTTTTAAAATAATTAGGTCATCTATAAATTAAAATAAAATGTAAAATAGAAAATCATTCGCCAATATATGTGTGAGTTAAAAAACTATCATGGCGGTATTTTTTTCAAAGCTGTAATAAAATACTTCATGTCCAAGAAATCATATAATCCACTTTCTTCCAATTATCTTTGGTAACTCTTGTATCACTTTTATCATTGTGGGATAAAATTGAATTATCCACCTTGAAATATTTTTCATATGTCAAATATTTTTCCATGATCCATTATATATTTTGTCTCCCAATTGACAACCACGAACATATATTCATATATTTTTAGCACCATGTCAATATTACATAACAACACGTAGAAAGATTTTTCATTTATTGAAAATTTATCTTTGATTATTTCTATATGTTATCTACCATATCCTAAAGTATATGATCTGTGATATTTTTAAATATATTTGGTGCATTATACAATCTAAATTTTACGTCAAAAATGATTGAATACATTAAATGCAGGTGAATGTATTCATTAAATAATCAAATGGGTCCATTTGTGTTTTCTTATAATATTAGAATCCATTTTCAAAATAACCTAACTCATGTATGTCTAGAGATGATCCAAGAGTTTCAAAAATGAACAATATATCATTTTAGATGAACATTAAATACTTATTACAATAATACATAAGACATTACAATAAAGGAATAGTTTTTAATGGTATATGATATAAAACCATCTTATTTCATGAAATATATCTAACATGTCATATAAATTTTCATATTCAATTTCAATTACAAATATTGTCATATTAGACATATTTTTATAGTGGATTGGGTTCACTCCCCATTCCAACATTTACATACCAAGGTTCTCATCCAATCCTATAATTTTAGACATAGTTCTTTACCAAACTAGATTTAGTCCCTAGTATTTTTATATTATCTCATGAGATATCAATCCTTACCCAAATAATTTAATGGATATATAATTATAAGATGACATGTTACCTAATTAAAATCATACATATTTTTTAGACAAGATCATAATATAATTAATCTTCTAGTCATAGAAGAAATCATGGAAATGAATCAATTTTCATTAAAATATCATAATCACATAATCAAAATATATCATGACAAATCATATAGATGGTGTCGCAAATATACTAATAATCTTATTATGTATTACTAAACCCATGAAAAAATGAGTTTCATGAAATCATCCAAAGAATATTATCATGATAAATAATCTATAAAAGTATATGTAATCATAAGATAATATCCTCATTTAAGCAAGACAACTCATAAAATATGTGGTCATTGAAAAAACATATCTTTATAAATGAATTTAAAACACACATTTAACATCAAAAGACAACATTTATTTTATTTTGGTATCTTTAAAAAACTAAAATTAAAATAAAATTGGAATATGATATGATTTGTAAAATATTTTACACTTTTTATGGTACCTCTGGGAATAACTAATTACATAATAGTGTAAAAATATTCTCAGTATATATAAGATTAATGAAAAATTCTTTTTAACAATTTTTTAATAACTCATGTTATTGAAATTGAAAAAAAATGAAATGTTTCATTTTAGTTAATTTAAAAGAAATTAAAAGGATGTAAAAAAATAAAATTATAAAATATTTAATTATAGTTAAAAACATTGACCAAGAATTTTTATTAAAATTTAAATTAATTAGAATTATTCTCAACACAAAAAAATAAGTTTCTCTTTTATTAAAAACATTTTTGGATCATTTTATGTACCAAAGTGTGGAAAACATAAGGAAAATATAGAATATTATAAATAAATATAATAGAATAAAATATTTTTGGATTGAAAGGTAAAAATAAAATATTTTATATTAATGTAATTTTAACATAAAAACTCATGAATAGAAATATAATTTTAACATATCTCATTACCTTAAGTACCATCTGGCTTCAAATGAATTAAAACTGCCGATTAAATAAATATTTATTTATTATAAATAATTTATAGAACCATATTATAATATATATTGATTTATAATTCCATTATAATTTCTGATTAAATTTTTATTAAAAATTATTCATTAAAGACATCATTCAGTTGAAAACAAATTTGTTTTCGATTCATGATTGATTTCCACGATTCTAGTGCATACACCTTGTTCTCGGTCTCATGGTCAAAGAATATTAACATTTTCATAAATATAATGTTTATTTTATATATACACTTTTATTACTATCAATGTAGGTTTGTGATGAAAAATGCATTACATCACTTAATGGAGATGATAGTTCGTATGTTCACATGAGTAATGATTCTACCATTTAATGGACGAAAAAAGAATGGTTAATCATACATCAACATTGATTAATAGATATTCAATCATAAATTTAATATATTTTTAAAAATAATTTCATATTACCATACATGTAAAGCATAAATTAAAAACAAATCACATCACTTTGTGGAGGTGGTAGTCTACACGTACACATAAGTGATGTTATCATTTTCCAATAGATATAAAATTAAAAATGATGATATTAAATTATAATTATAAATTCATAATAATGATACAAAAATAATATAATTTCATTAAATTTTTCTATATAACCATCTATGAAATATGATTATTAAAAATAAAAAAAATCATCATGGAGATGGTATTTCAAATGTATGCAGGGGTGATTTTTTTTAATTCCCATTAGATATGATATAGACCTAAAATATACATAAAATTAGATTAGAAACATATATTTATATATTATTTAATTATTTCATAATTTTAATGTGGTAATAGAATATATTTTCGATTTTTACATAGAAATAAACATGAAATATAATAATAATAATAATAACAAATACAACTTCTTCGGGTCTCCACCTCCGAAAGGCATGATATGTCTTAACATATGGGTATTTTGGGAACTACAAAATCACATGGTCTTTTATATGTTTATTGGAGGGTATTTGGGAAGATTTTGGATGATATAAATGTCCAATGTTGTTTTTAGAATATATGATTTGTGGTTCCACTTTATAATTGTGGTGGGTAGAATACTGTTTGTTATTAAGGATAATAAAATATAATAATGTCACTCTCATGATTATGTTAATCCAAATTGGATAATTGTATAATATTGGATGATAAAATTTAAAAATAAATTAATAAAATAGGATTTGGAAAAGTTTCTTGTTATTGTTACACTTATCTCTTTTATTCAATCCATTACTAACTATTTTAATCTTTACTGTATAAATATTTTTTTCGGTTACTATTTATAATGAATAAGAATAAAAGATAACTAATTGATAAATTTTGTAATTATTATTAAAAATATTTAATACATTATATTATATTAATTTTCTACAATTAATTGAAAACTATTTTAAAATACATGCATAAAACACCATAAATACAATTTTTATAAAAATTCATTTTAATGTATAAAACTGAATTTATTCTTATTCCTTGCCTCCTAACAACCATTATTTGAATGTTAATATATTTCATTAAATATTACATTAATAAATTTAATTTAAATCATTCATAAATACTGGTTAATTCAATTTATTATAATAAAATATGTTTCACATAATAAAAACAATTTATGTAAAATAAATGTTTTCTTCCAAATGATTTTATATTCATTTATAAAGAAAAGATAATCAATGTATGAATGAGTATTAATTTTTTAAAATTAAAAAACAATATATTTAATCCAAATCCTAATTCACTATATATTAATAATCATAATATATAAAAAATAAAATAAATTTAGAAATTGATCTTTTAACATAACATAATATTTTTTAAAATTATAAAAATTAAGTATCTTCTTAATGGATTTAATTGATATTTATTAGGAATTAAAAAAATTCACATACATTTAATAATTTATTTAATCATACCCTCCAAACCAATTATTTTTTCATGAAATTAAAATTTAATAATAATATTTCAATAGTATATCATAGTACATTTAAACTCAGTATGTCTTGTAAATTATGTTATTAAACATATTGAATTTATTTAATGAAAAAAATATCATAAAAAATTTAATATTTTACCAAACTAATATTTAACCTATCACATCCATGAATGGTATTGTAAATTATTCCTTCCATATAGCTTCATTTAACTTTTTTTATTCCTTGAACACTCTCAAGACTATAATTGTTCTTCTAGGAATAAGCATTTTCCATTCATTTTTCACCCTGTTCATTCAACCATTATAAGGAGAAAATTAAATTGGTTTTACCAATTCACTATTTTATATCAAAAATAATATTCTCACATATCATAGTTATAAAATATCCTTCATGACCACGTCTTTCATTGGAGGGGTGAATCATCATTATTGTTGAGGGATTGGTTTCATCACATCTTCCTGTAGTACCCTATGGTTGAAAATTAATGGTCTAATGAAATAGATACAATTAATTACCATAAATTTATTATCTTATACTATTCATTATTTATTGTAACTTTTAATCATGTTACCTTGTCAAATTTTTAGTGAGGATTATTGGTGCGATGTCTTTTTCTCCCAAAAAAATATTTCCATTAGATAATGGTACAGGGGTTAAAAAATATATCAGGAACTCTCACCATTGGTAGTATATTCATTCTTATGTCAAGTAATGATTATTCACTGATGGAAATAACCCCATAATCTGTTAACATTTTTTTTAATAATATTTCCTTTAACAGTTTCTTCATAAGAAAACATTTGTAAAATTTTCTCAGAGAATTGGATATAAATATATAACAACAAAAATATATCTTGAGATTCATTATACTAGGAATAAAATATCCCTTTAATTTTCATATATATGAGTAGAATAGGGGATTAAAAGGTTTTCTGTTCTTTAATTATTCCTTTCATACTATATCATAAAACTAATGCGAATCATTTCCATCATTATCTCATAATTTCTCATAATGGGTTTTAAATTCCTCCTCATATCTACTATTTGTTTATTATTTATATTCCAATATATACTCAGACTTAAGTGGATGCATTCCTCCCATATCCTACCCACAATTCAATATTACAACCCTATATTACTATATTGGGTGTATTTCCATGTCAACTGATAGTGTACCGGGTTACTAGTGAGATATAGTTTGAGAAATAATCCCCACTTGATGACAAATGTTTCAGTGGATCAAATATTAATATATCATGTTAGTTTCATGGATAGTCATCCGTTAATCTTTTAAAAAAACATTAATCATACCCAAGAGATACGACATTTTTGGTTGGTAAGGTTACTATGTTATATGATGTAATTATTATTTCATTATGAATCATTATTGAAACTCGAATTTTTTAGACTGATGGGGTATAAATGGATGAAATTTTCTGTGGGAATAGGGATTAGGTGAATAGTTTTGTGGGACATGATTTTATATTAATTAAAATACCACATGTTATTTTTTCCACCCTTTATTCTACATGGTTGGAGATACACTGGAAACCCAAAACATATTAATTATGGTATTATTATAGTCTATGATTATAATATACGTAGTTAAAATCTATGTATTGATTATCTTCTACTACCTCATAGTGCACATGATACAATGGGGAAGAAGACAAATCTCACAAGATTAATCTTCTTATATGGGTTCATTTGATGATGGATATAGTAATGGGAATTGGAATGTACAAATATTCATTATATGTGCCTTCACCTGAGTAGAGAATCATATGGTTTCATCCACATGTTGCATTCCCAACCATGTTGGTCATATTTCCCTATACTATAGAGTCAAACGATGACATATTTCATCCAATATGTCTCATTCGTCCTTAGGGTTCTTTATTATGAATCTATCGAATTCTAAATCATCAACTATGGATGAGTTGTATGATATAACCCATAGTATAGTACATTAATATGATGTTAAACATCGATTCCATGATGTGGGAATTTACAAAGATTATCTTTGAGTTAGTTCCACCCTTTACAAGCTGACTCACTATCCAATTGAGTGATGTTATAAATATCAATCCTTATCTTCAATTCCTAATTATGTCAAATGTATTTTTATAAAAAAAATATAGATAACACATATAGGATGGTAATGAATTTAATTAGATGAATATTTATCATTTCCATAACTCTATATTTGATAGAGAATGAGAACACCAATATTTTAATTTTATTTTAGGATACACAAATATTTTTTAATGTGTCTTAGATATATAAAAAAAATTAATAGATAGTTTTGTGGTTCCTCAAATGGATTTCGAAAAAACTACATATTATTCTATATCATTTGAATAAGAATTGTATTTATTTCCATGTTGGTCATCCATATTTCAGGGAAAACAATTATCAAGGATTCTTTTTCAACAGATTATATGATATAATCTATAATGGTGCATTTCTGAGGAACCAACTACACTCAATTTTCTATTTCAACTTTTGTAAATTAATCTTTGTATCTATCAACTGTATTTGGGTAAAAAAAATTTCCATGTATAAAAATCGATGAGTGAACATGGACCAATATGTCATTAGAGTTTATTCCAACATATCTCAATATTCCTTACTCATTGATTGATTTTTACTATTATACTCATGTAATACTTATCCAAGGCATACAAACAAAACATATCTAACACATATAAAAATAAAAAAACTACGAGGTGAAAGGAGATGATAATGAAAGTAAATTTAATATATCATATGTTTATTGAGTATAATTAAAAATTACATAATGAAATATATAATTATGGTTAAGGTTGTTAATTATAAAGGGATTACAGAAGATTATAAATTTATAAACTATTCAATTTCTCACTAATAATGAAAAGAAGAGTATCAGAGTCAGGGGATATCCAAAAAAGAGAGAGTGTGAACCATTGGAGTTATTTTATTTCTATTGTTAACTCAATTATTTTACTGGGGGTTGGATCAATCAAATTAAAATATAATTTCTTAATATATGAGAATCAATTAAAATATGGGGTAGGGATATATTTAAAAGTATTACTTCAGATGATATTATCTATGTTACTCATGGATTAATCAAATTGATTCCATATAAAAAAATTCAATTTTTACGAATTTGTCATTATAAATTTACTTGGTTAAAACTTCGTTAATGAAAATATATTGGACATAGAAATACATTAACAAAGAAACATTATGTTTGATTATTAAATAAAAATAATAAATGAACACTATTATATAATACAATTCTCTCATTTTATTTTGTGTTCATTCCTCCATATATCTCATGATCAAATTTTTGTAAAATAAATATATTTAAATAAGTTCTAAATTAAATTTTTATCAAACAAAATCCCACGAATGTGATCAAAAATAAAATTTACACACTCAACTTTTAACTCTCAATCCCTCACCATTTAAGTAGACTAACCACACATGATATAATAAATATATATCACACATGAGTGATTCACTCGATGAAGTGATCAAAGAAAAAAATAGTAAATAAAAAATTTACTCAAGTATAAAAAATTAAATGATTTAAATTATAAATTATAATCATAAAAGTTGGGTATTGGAAATAAAGGAATCATAAATGTCAAAAGGTAAACTAAAATAAGTTTGAATAACTAAAATACTTTTAAAATCCGCTAATAGACATGACAATCACTCTATTTTAAAAAATCACATGTCATAGTATGATAATATGATATACGATGAGAACTAGATGGATTATAACCTAGCTTCCACTTTCATTTCCTCCACTGAACATGTCACAAAGTGACCAAATTTTTTTAACCTTTATTTTATATGAGAATAATAGTGTGATCTCATTACAGTGACCCTATGATATTATCTTTTATTTCTTATCCATACACATCACAAAATGAATGAACATGTTTGTGAAATTGAATCTTAAACATTCCATTAATTTAGGTGATATATCTAGCTCATAATTAAATTATCATCATCCAAGATGTGATATCTATTATGTTACTTCAATGTGATCTCCTTTAACACCCATTAACGTCAAGCACTTTTCCCTATGATGTGGTGAAAAACATGTTCTATAATGGCTACGAACAAAGTCATACATTTAAATAGGTATTCTCCATAAGGTTATTATATTCTTCTTTAATTATTCTTATATAAATTCACTTTATGTTGAAATTAGACTGATTTATAATAATTTGGAGTGGATTTTGATTAATGATCTTTTATTTAAATAACCCTTGTAATTTTTTCAAAAAATTTAATAACACTTGTAATTTCCAAAAAAATATTTATCAATTTTGAGTAGAGTCTTACATTTTTATTCAAACAGTATTATGCCCTCAGTGGACCATGATATATAAATTTTTCAATATTCATGTTTTGAGTCTATGTAGGGACCCAATTGTTATAGCTCCCTAAAATTATAAATTCGAAAATTTTACTCTACACGGAAGCATATCATTATTCACTATCATAGTTCCAAAAAAAGTTCTCCTAGTTTTATGTCCTCTTAATATATATTTACCCATATCATGGTGTGTAGATTATTATCACAGAGATAAATTTCTACAACAGCTGAAAATTTCACTGAAGGATCCTACATCACTTCATGTCCCCAATAATTAATCAAAAATTACACAAAATGAAATGCTATTTTGTTTAAAAATAACTAATAAGGACACAAAAACAGATGTGAAATAAAAAAGTATTACTAGATATTAATTTCCAAAAATTAAAGAATAAGACCAATAACCATTATTCTATGATAATTGGGATAAATGTGAAAAAAATTCTTATAGAGTTTGGGGATACCTATACAGTCTAGAGGGATCGAGCATAATGAACCATGTCGGAGACTATATACAATCACAATAACGTTATCTATTCACATTTTATTATCAGTAAATCACCCAAGTTTATTATTAAACATAATGAAAACAATGATTATATACAAAAATTTTGATCAAACCCTCTAAAAATTTTGTGTGACATAATATCATTACATTATATCTTTTATACAGTGTGAATTAATTGAGTGAATCATATTAGATCTATAAATCCTACCATGTGTATTGGTTCAGATATATTTGCGTTCAAATAATATGTTAGAATTATTTTCACAATGATTCAATACACACTCATAGTTATTTCTTGATTCTACTAGCTATCTAAATTGTTTTCTAGGAATTATTTAGAAACAATTTTGGGGATTTTTCATAGAGTTTGAGGAGATTATTTTTGTGTACTAAACTTATTTGAGATATAATGTCGTTAGAGATGGATGGATAATGATGGAAATAGAATATAAAAGTGGATCTCTTGTATAGTATCTCTATTAATTGGTTTGGAGTAGGATATAAGTGACTATATCCCACTTGAAAAAATCATCTATGAATGGACTGATGATGATTTATGTATATATCTTCAACTTTCCACCATTTTATGAAGGAAAGGATTGATAAAAAATTTCTTGGTGATTTTTTGAGATGATTAATTCCTCTATCATTATTGGTGTGGGATAGGTCACTATTGGTAAATATTATAGTATCCATAATAAAATAATATGATTGATAAGAATTCTTGAGATGGTTAATTCCACAAATATATCTAATATTAGAGTGTTATAGATAGTAATTCACCATAGTGTTGACATCCATTACCTCCATGGACACTAGGATTGAGGTGGATGATGATACATATCATATTAGCCATCCTACACTTATATTTAGTAACTATATGATTATATATTTGTATTTCATCTATTATTACAATATAAACCTTTCTCACTAGAGATTTATATTTTATTTAGAATATAGACATGTATATTTTATAAGATATAGAGATGTGTATATCCACCAATACCTCAAAAAATTGATAATAATTTTTATTTCCTCTAGTATACCTATTTAAAGTTAGAGGTGTATTTAATCTGGTACATCTGAGATAGCTGGTGATGTTTATTTGTACAGTCATCATATAATCAATGTATAAATGATGAATTATATATATCTAAAGAAATTATGGGTAATGGGAAATGATTTATCTTCCATTATGAATGAACCATTATTATTTGGAGAGCGTTGTGAATATTAACTATGGGATGATTGATACTAACAAAAATTTACATATTTATATGAGCTATGGGTTGATCAAGGTAGATCTTTAAAATTTCTCAATTTAAATTGATTTTTGCCAAAAGTCGTATATCTGATTTGAATCTTTGAATTCAGATTTTACTTCAATATCAAAAATGACCATATGAAAATAATGTTTTCCATTTATCTCTTAACTAAAAACTTCAGTCCACCAAGACATATCCTACCATGTCCTCTCTTTATATATTTAGCCTCTAGGATATCATCAATGAATAATGTTCACTAGACTTTTAAATAATCCACGAAGTCACCTAAAACCTGTGTTTCATCATCTCCCACAGAAGATATTGATTTCCCTAAATAATATAACAAACCCTAACTACTCTAATGAGGTCTACGCTTTAATATAACATTGAATAACCCTCCTCTAAAATTGATTTAACCAACCATAAGTTCTATATAATATTAAATGACACACATCCATGCCTGTACAATAACAACACATAACACCAAATCCTCCATGGGATAGTTGGAAAACCACCAAGACCATTTTTCCCAACAAAAATAAAAAAAGAAGTATCTTTGACACTAAACCTATTTAAAAGATTTATATTCCACCTATAAAAACCAACAAAGATAATGTTATGTATTTCTAAAACCTAAGCCTCTATATTTGATTCAAATTAAATGATTCTCTTATACAAGAATCAGAAAAAAGAAAAAACATGTGGAAAAACATTACCAAACATTCTATTAAAGATACCTAATAAAATGAATGTCACACAGCAGTAACACACTACCATAAAAAAACCTCGCTATTGGATGAATCACTGATGGAACAAACTCAATAACATAAGAAAATATACACACCATGACAATAACACAAAAACCCCAAATAAAACATGAGATTATTCTCAAATAATTACCTATATGATATAAATCATAGGGTAATATTTCCCAAAAATATATCACCAACCACTTCATGTTTCTAATAATCCTCCCACAAACCACTATTCCTCCCACATTGTTAATAAATGGACTAATATTATGAAAATAGCTCATCCTTTAAAAAAACATAGAAAACAAGAAAATGACATTAAATATCATTAAAATAATATTTATAATGATAGTAATAATCACTTTTATTTTGGAAATAAATGTTAAATATATAAAAAACACTTCAAAATAGCATTTTAAAACACGATACATACTTAAATTAAAACATTAAAATTATTTTTTGGTTACTAATTAAATGTAAAAATTTTAGAAACCAAAGAAGCATGTCACATCCATAGATTAGAACTATATACACATCAACAAGGTTTTATTATGTTAAACCACATGAAATCTATATTTAAATTAAAAAAATATATAATAATTGAAAAAAATAAACACAACAAATAAATGAAATCTCTAACTAATGAAACCTAAATCTTTTATTTCTGCTTCATAACCCGATAGTGATTTATATCAAATCATTTAAACAAGGGTAAATGTTTCTATACAACATATACAAAATCTATCATCTCCCAATACATTAAATTTATATATGAAACTAATCTCCAAATCATTGATATTATGTAAGACTGAAAATTTTATGGTCACAAATATTCGGAAAAAATAATCCTTAGTAACTTACATATTAAATAACCTAAATGATTTTAAATGATATGCATCCAATATTATATCAACTATATCTCTATAATATCATTATTAAAAACATTCCCTTGAAATTTAAAAATGAAACAAATTTTTAAATAATAAATAATATCTTTCAAATACATATTTACATATCTAACACACTTCAACCACCACCAAAATCATTAATACATTTGTGATGTACCAACCCCAGACCCATTAAAATGGTCCCTGAGTTGGATGGTCACAAGGCCTCAAGTGTGCCGCCTCGTATGAAAGAGACTTTTCACTAGTAGTGAGCATCTAATGGTTGAATAATGGTGATGATATAACCACATGATCAGAGTACAATAGTGGTAAAATAATAAATAAATTAATCAACAGATGGGGTAGAAAAAAATAATGGTATACTAGAACAAAATAAATATAAAAAATGATAGAAATTCCAATGAGAAATATGTATAACCATGAAAACATGTATTTTTTATGTTAAAAATTACATTTATTCAAAATATAGCTGGAGGCACAATACAATGCCTGGATAAGGAAATTTGATCTAAAATATGTAAGGTATAAATCGACAATCATCCTGAGTTTCATCTCAGTCCTATGATCCTAACTCCTAAGAATTATCACAAAAACACCAGAATCATCCAATAATCCTAGAACAGTGATAATGAGGTCTGTTCAGGTAACCTAGTATAATAGATTCATGAGCAAGGTGTGATATATACTTTTTAGGCCACCACCAATTATGCCTAATGCTATCCATTATATGAATATTAAGTATAATAGTGTACAGGTATACTGAATACCATAAGAGTCCATTCCAAGATAACTATAATGAGGAATCCCAAAAATCAGACTTAGTATGGTATAAATGAATAATTCGCTGATCTAATATTAGGTATGCCACATAGGGGGTAGATTAACTCTCATGGAATGGTATACCAATATTTATATTGATCCCATCCATGGTGACTCCCCTAGGGTACCAACATCAATCACATGCATTATAATCTCAATCAGCATATGAGCTCATCCATTGAATTATTAAATGGGTATCCAAGTATCACTAAATAAAAATAAACACCACTAATCCTAATATTACATTAAAGTAATTCTTATTAGGAAATCAAAATATCCACCTATGTTTAATGTAAAATAGGAAACATATGAACCCATCTTGGGTGATCCTCTAGAAATATAACCCACGTATTTACCATGGTAAACATTTTCTCTAATAGCCTATGATCCCGCCTGAGTCGTTCCTAAAAAGGGAACCTAGGTATCATAGATGGTGTAATGAAATTCAATATATAATTTAATATTTTAATAGCTAAGCGATCCATGTTATAAGCATGCCACATCACAAGCCCTGCATAATAAAATAAGTCACACTATTAGGACCATTTCAATTATAAATAGAATTATATGTACTTAATAATTTCATTAATCATATTAAAAATTATTAATTGATATTCCATTTTTTATTAGAGAATACATCCCCCCACAATTATTATTTTATTTAAAAAATGGGAAAAATTGAATTGTAGTTTTTTAAATCACACTGAAATCCATCACATGAGGCCAATTCAATACACCTCGAGGTGTTTTCTAATATTAGTCACACCATTTAAATTATATTATTTTTATTCAACACCTAGAAAGGGTGGTTAATTTTATAAGGATGAAAATAGGTCAAGGCATATAAACACACCCCCAAACGAGTGGTTCTGGTTGAGGTGAATGACTTCCAATGGTTCAAACTAGAGAATAACGACATTATAACTCATGAAATTTTGAAATAAATATTTAATTTCTTATTTTATGTAAGACACATAGAGAAAATATGAAGTGGGACTATGAAATAAATTTAAAATAAATTATAATTTAGGGATAATTGAGAGAAGACATACTTCATTTGTAGTATGATCTAGAAACCCAATATCGAGCCTGAATCATGTTGCTTCGAGAAGAGTCATTGAAACATTACAATACCATCAAAATACCATGAATTTTTCCATGCTAATATATTTAATGAGACATGAAGGTAAAAAATAAAATGAGGAGTTATGAGTCATAGAATCACATATGGATGTCCAACACATATGACAGTGCTAAAAAAGCATCTGGATAGAGGATATCTCTTCAATCCTACTAATGGAGAAGATGACCTCTATAAAAGGGATACATTATGTGAGTATAAGGAGAAAAATGGGAGGGGAGGGAATACAATGAAAAATTGGAAAAGGTTAATTTTACAAATTTAATGGAGGAACATGGTTTGGACACATGATTTTCCAAACCATGCACAAAAAATGAATGGGATACAACCTATGTATGAGGATTGCATGGTTTGTGCACACAGTTTGGGAAAGCATGAACAAAATGTGAATTTATCTTCCACTAAAAACATTGCACAGTCATGCACCCCTTCTTTCACAAATTGAAGAATCTTTTTGATACCCATAGATCTACTAAATCAGACACACTATTTCACATGTTCGATCACATTATTTAAGAAAATCCATTCCCATTAATAGGTTCTTATGAAGATTATTTTTTAGGGCTCAACACTCACAAAATTCAAAGGGATAATTAAGGAACTTCTTGGTCCTTAAAAAAAGTGTAAAATCATTAAAGACATCCATTTAATTGAATAACATTCTAAGGTGTGTTTAAAATTTTAATCTATCAAATAAACTAAAAATATGAATTTGCATTGGAAATTTTTTTTTTGAAAACATGGGATATCATCTAAAAACATATCATCCATGAGAAGGGATGGGGAAACAACAAAAACATCATCCAAACAAATCAGGTCTTGGAGTTTCAAAAACATGTCTTGTTTTTATTACAAATGTCATAACTACCACAAAGAGTCATTTTTTACTATACACAATTAGTAGGAGCTCGAGTCAAAACTCGAATTTAGAACTACAAAATTGTTATAATGTATACCCAAGACCATATAAGAGGAGACATGACTATGTGGTCATCACATTACTCACTCGGCCTATGAAATTCCACACTATAGGTTCTACTATTTGACATCCAATTCTGAGGGATAGTATCTCCACTATTGGAATTTTATTAAGCATGATCGTAGCCCTCTAAGATTCTCAAAATATTATTTTTATCTTAATGAATGGTAAACTACCAAAGAACCCCCATTTATTCAATTTGAGAAGAATTTTCATGAATAAATGTTATTTATTACCACTTCACTCACCTCATCCTAATGATGTTCTATAAATTTCTTCCTCACCGATCTCATTTAATGAAAGGAGAGGGAAATAGGTGGATCCATTATTGGGTGACTATTATAAAAAATACTCAGGTTAGAATGATGGCATATAAAACCTAAAACACTACACATTATCTAATATAACCCATTTTTTACATATAACTTGTCCATCATAACACGTAACTACCTTCTAGTGATGTATCATGTAAAAATATTCACATCTAAAGAATGATTACTTATACTAATTCATAATCTTATAGAATGTCAAGTAAATCCTTAATCACTAGTGTTCATGAGTTAGTCTAAGGTGTTCCTACTTGAGAACCCATGTATCACATTGGATCTACTACACCTCTACAATAACATCATTTCTTGAGTGACACTCTCACAATGTCTATTTATCATAAGATAATGTTTTTTTATTTATTTTAACTCGGTGTATAATCGATTCTCTCATAGGGTACCATGGAAATTTTTAATATAGGGGACATAATCATCACTAAAGATATTTTTAAATAAGTGGTTTTCAAGAATTCAAAAAAAGACCTGAGAATAATCCATCATAATGACGACAAAGATAACTATATGGTTTTTAACCTACCATATGCCTCCAAAAATAGACAATAAGATCATTTGAACCACTATAAGTAGTCATCATTAAATGATACACACTGCAACTGATAATTGTGACACACATCACATTATGACACACATCACATTATGACATTCATTATCATTGGAATTACTGAAAAAGGTATCTAATCCAATGAAATATACTGCATCTAAACAAAATTTTGGTAATAGACAAGGTCGACATGCTTTTGGTAAGCATTAAACTGAATGGAGAGACATACTATATTCTTACAAGTGAACTTGGTGAGATTATTTTAGACATGTGCATGAAAAACCTCTTGAGTTATGTTCATGGATTCCATTCCATTTGGGAAAAAACGAAACAATCTTACCAGTGTGTCAAAACACTCGATCATAAATAGAAATTCATCCCGAGCATGGGGAAGATACATATTTCCAATTAACACCATTGTAACTATACCTAGTCGATGACCTATGATTTGACTGTAATAGATTACGAATTTAATGATTAACACCTAAATCATACATATTTCTATACCATATTAAAAAATCAATAGGCATCATGTGTATCAAAACTTACTACCCTAAAATTGATTGTACCAATAGAACATAATTTTATATTATCCATAGTCTTATCATACTTCTGAATCTAGTCGTAAATGGTTTTTTAAGAGAAGTTATAGATTCATACTATACCCTGTGACTATAAAACAGGCTGATAACTTCCTGATTCATCCAATACAAAAGAAGAGGAAGATGTCTCACACAACCAACTAGGTGGTTGACTGTGACCTAATAATACATAACCCACTAAAACCGATAATAACACCATCTTAAAACCATAATGATGGTCATAACATAACCGAGCACTCCTCAAACATATAATTTATTTTAGAACTACGTGTATTACTCTAGAAAAGTGGCACACTAATGAAACCACATTTCTGAAATAGTTGACATAAATCATGCTATATTTTTTGGGTTTTGAGGGTGCTACAAAACTCATGATGTCCCCTTACTAAACATAAAGCATTGACCTTATATGAATGGTTATTCCTGGAAATGTAACTATGATATACCACTTATAATATAGGTCCCTTCTATTGGAAATTAGTCCTACAAAACAATTCCCATTTTCACATTATGAGGCATAAATCTAAGAAATATTTTGGCTTCAGTTACTCTAGGGTTAAAACAAAGTGAAAGAATTAAAGGTTTAATTTAAGTGAATTATCTATTTACATTTGATCTTGAAACATTTAAGGCTCAAAATAATCATCATGAACTAGTTATGAAATAATATGTACATGATAATTCATTTAGCTAATTTCCCAAGTCGACATGGGAATGTTACACCAATCTTCCATTCATGAATTTATTTATTTAATTTATCACTTTTTTTTGTTTATGTAGTTTTTAAATTACTCCATTTTAAACGTCATTAATTTTCCTAAATTTTATCATTATCTAGGATTCGTTATTGAAATATTCAATTCCAATTTATGTACAAAAATACCCTTTAGGATGTAATTGGAATTTAAATTAACTAATGCCTCACAAATATATATATATATATATATATATATATGATAACAGGACCACTATTTGTTTAAGATGGAACTAGCCAAGTAATATGTCACCATACCTTTATATGTACACTATATAGGAATTTGGGGACACTTCATATAAAAATCCCAATATAACATAATCATTCCCCCTGGGGTTAATCACTACGACATATCAATATATTGGTCACCTAAAATAGAATCATCAAATAAGAATAAAGGCAATATATAAGGTTACCATAAAAACGTAGAAATAAAATATTTAAACACCCTTAATTGGATAATAAAATATGAAAAATAGGCCACAATTTTCCTACATGGGTCGGGGAAATCATAATGTTCATAACAACCCAATTTTTTTAAAGTGAAAATTTAACAAAATTTAGATTTATAATAGGATCAAAGTATATCAATCTCATATAAAATGGTTCAATTACATGGGAAAATATTTCCAAAGATATAAGTAGCCTATAAACATTATAAATATTAAATAGGATATCATTTAATACCAAACAATATTTTTTATCCTACGAAACCAATGGTTTAGAGATTAATCATGTCAATATTAGTTAATTAATGTTCCCCCATAAATTTTTATGGAAAAATCACAATTACTATTGATTATAAAACATTATTAATCAAATTTATATTACAATTATAGTTTTTTATTCTTTGAAAATTATTAAATATAGGGAAACACAATAAAAAACAAATAAAGAATGAAAACTCAACAAGGAATCCTACTATGAAATAATAAAATCACCAAAGATGGTACACAAATAAATATGTTAATCGTAAATATAAAATCATAGAATAATTTTTTATTAGAAAATTTACGAAATAAATCAAACATAATGTTCTATAAATAATAATTGAAATGAAATTAATATGTAGGTATAAAACAAATCAAGTAACTAAAAGTCCTCACACGGTATAAAACAGGCATGATAACAAAGATACAAGGAACTCCAATAAATCTCAAGAAACCTAACAATTCAATATTCATAGAATGAAATATTCATAGAATGAAATATTCCTAGATTTTGAGACTCTATGTGACTATAAAGATACATTTAATCCTACTTCCCTTCCATAAATAACATGTGTAAATAATTTAAATCCCAAGAGTTTGTAACAAGCGAAAGTGAATCAATCCCTGAAGGTGACCTCATAATCATCTTTAAAAATAAAAAACATGAACAATAATCCCATCTATGGACACATGGAATTTTCTAAACTCATGGGTTGATAACACAAAGTAAAATCTATTTACTAATCATCGACACATTCCTAGTATCATTTAGACTAGACCAAAATAGTTAGCCAAAAGGAATCAAAACACCTTAGATAATACATTGAAACGTCCCAAACCTATATCCATTAAATCGGTGTCCAGAGTCGGTTGGTCACATTTCCTCAAGAACAACTTCCCACAAACCAGTTGCTATCGACTAATAGAAAGGGTATACTGATGGTTTAATGGGGATACAACACCCTCATGATCATAGTTGAAAATTGGTATAATAAAAACTAAATTGATCGATATTGGTAAAATTGTGAAATAAATTTGAAGCATTGAATGATAAGTACGATAACTAAAACAATTCTTACACCATGTATGTATAACCATGAATAGATGTCGATATGATGATGTAATGTAAAATAATGAAAAATAAAGTATGAATTACAAAAAAAAATACATGGAAAAAAATGAACAAAAATATTTAAGGGTATAAAACATCACAATCATTATTACCATCACATTATATTGATCCAAACTCATAGTTATTAGCACAAAAACCCAAAAAAACCTATTATCATTAACCTACGATCATGATGTCTTTTTGGGTACCCCCAATTCAATAGAATTCATGAAAAGGGGTGTGATATACTCTATAGTCCATCAATAACAATATCTAAATCTATAATTTCTAGGAATATAAAATGAATTAGTATTCAGGTACATTTGATAAGGTAGTTAAAAATTATCAAATATAAACATATCAGGATCATGTTTTTCAAGGATACATGGCTTACCATACCTGTTTCAACACATGTTGGAAAATAATTGAACATGGGTTAAACAATGATGGTACAAACTTTATATATATTTATTGGGTGTGTCTATACTGGAACATAACTAGGCCTATCATAATTGTTTCATATAACATGGACTGAACCCGTAAATTTTCATTATCTTGGAGGATACACCATTTCATATTATTAACTATAATTTCAAAGATAATTAAGAAGATTCATTATGGTTCATAATAGAAAAAAGATTATTGGGACCATCTAAAGTGATCCTTAATGTGGAATCCCACGCATTTCACGTGGAGAAATATAAGTAACCAACAACAAAATTTTCCCTCATCTTCGATCCGTAATGTGGAATCCTATGTGTCACACTTATTATTGTGTGAAGGATTAACCCATTTACCCCGTCCAAGGTCCCATTGACCTAATCCAGGGTATCTTATGTAGGGTGATGGATATTTCAAATGTAATTGTACAACCATCATTATAGAAATCCTATAAAATTTCACTCCCCTACTATTAAATTATCAATCATAAGGATAATAATATCGATAATCTTATGCGAACATCCAAGGAATTATTATACATTAATATAACTATAAATCATGGAAAATACACAAATCTCTCCCTGTGATTTTATATATGGATTCCCTATAATCGAATCCAAGTATTAATCTAGGTGTAATGTAAAATAGTTAAACATGATCCTATTATCTTTAATCCAATAGAATGTAAAACCATGTATCTACTAAGATTGACATATTAACTAACATCCTTTGAGAATATCTGGCGCTTGTAAAAAATAGTAAGTTTTGTATCACACAAGTAATATTACAATTCAATTGATCATTTAAAATTGAATCAATAAATAAGTTCATGTTAAAATAATAAGACATCACAAGTCATGAATAACCAAAAGAGGCCACACCCTTTTTACTATTTCAATTATAAAGATATGTACATTTAAATAATGAGTCCCTTAATTATCTAAAACATCACTATTTAATTACCCCTTCGGCTTAGTGAATACAATGCATATCAAGGGTGATTTTATTATAAAAATGAGGAATTATTTTTTCTAATTTATTAAATATATTAGTGATCCATCACATGAGGACAACATAACCCTTAGTTATGGGTGATATAATATTAGTCAAGTAATTTAAATTAAAATAATATATTATAACACCCAAAATGGTTTCTAATATTATAATGATTCATATAGTTCAATGGGTATAAAAAATCACCCTAAATTGGGGGGGGGGGTTCAGGTTGTGGTGAAAACCAATAACAGTTTATACCAGTGTATAACTACTTTATAAATTAGGTAATTTGGAATTACATAATTAATTTCACATTATAAGGAAAATTAAAATGGAATATGAAATGTGGAGTTGTCATGTAAATTATAAATCTTCTAGAAATTACAGGAAAACATATAGGCCACCCACCTCATGATTAAGATAATCCACCACCCAATATCGAGCCGTGAATCATGCTGGTTCAAGAGAAGTTGAAGAAATAGTAAAATAACTTGAAAATATGATTAATTAGTTTACAAAATGATAATTTAGAAGTTTATAATATAAATGTGTAATATAGGATGGAGTATTCAATGACACACTGAGGGATTTCCAATTCATTTAACGGAACCTGAAATAAATTTTGGATGGAGGAGATCACTCCATGCATAGTTGATGAAAGGATGAGCTCCACCAGAGGGATAATACACATAGGTTATAATATAATAAAATATATGATAATAATTAATATTAACTATGGGTAAATGAGTAAATTCACAAAATAAAAATAGTTACACGATTTGGATTCCTGGTATTCCAAACACTGTGCCAACTATTCATGGGATACTACCTATTTTGGGGGCTCTCAAGGTTCATGGGAATGGTTTGGGAAGCCATGTGAAAATTAGTCATTAATAATTTGTAAAAAAATGCTACAAAAAATTCACTACCATGAACCTCCACTCACATTATTAGAGAAAACTGTGAAATAAACATACCTCCACTAGATCAGCCTCACGATTTTAGCAATCAGGTTGCATGGTTTCATAAAAACAATGATCCCTTATTAGTTCCTTGTAAACATGATTTTCTGAGGTTTAGTGCTCCCAAAACTCAATAGATTTTCATAGACACCTATCTATCCATAAATCATGTCTAAAAACATGTTAGAGTTATCCAACACTATGAATTACATTATTAGGCTCATATTAAAATTTGGTTAGTTAAAAAACTAAAATTCTAAAACTCTATTGGAAATTCAATATGATCCAAAACATGGGATAATATATCTTCCAAATAAAAATAAATTCTATGTAATATAAAAATAGTTCAAGATTCTACCGAAATTCAAAGAAATGATAAATCTATACTAACCATTCCATAACCACATGACTCAATTCTCTATAATTTCTGTACTCCTTGTTGTTTAAAATTATATAAGACTATATCCCATGATTCTGATTTCCTATTTAATCCTCCATAATCACATAAATTCATTGGAAATATGTCACCAAATCAACATACTCAACATCAAATTCAATGAAATTTAATATTAAATGCAAAGATTACATTATCATTATAAAATATAATTAATTCTCATAAGAAAACACTTACAATTTTCAAATATGACTCTACTTTTATTAACCAACCTATCTTTATAATAATTAATACCACCATATAGACACCTAATAACCTACTCAAAAATAAATTAAAAAACCACTCAACATAATAAAACCTAAAAAATAATATCCATTACTCCACATCAATGACATCGACCACATGAAAAATTATGAAATTACTCCAAAATATTCCTTTCAAAGAATCAAAAAATTACTTTATATCAATATTTATCATAACATCACAAATCATTCAACCAATTAAATATTACATTAAAACCATTACTTCCCAATATGGAATAAAAAATGAAAAGATAAAATAAACTACCACATAAAAAACCTCCATGTTAACAATTTATATAGCTCTAAAAACATTTTACCAATAAGAACAGAAGAACATAAAAATATAATAGAAATAGAAATCAATTAAAACCTCCAATTAAATAAACACACATACCAGTAGTTAAAAACATAATTTTTTGAGAAACTAATGCATTTGAAATACCGAAATCATAGTATTATTTTGTATATATTTTATGGGAATGTAAAAATTATATCACCCTAAGTCACATATTAAAATTATTAAAACTTGAATCTTAAATATGAATTCGAAATATATCATTCATATCATTCTTGATTCGTCATTAATATAATTATAACTAAAATTTATTAATAATTATTATTGAAGAATCATCAAGAAAATACATATCAATTTCAAATCACTCTAGAATTAGTTTTGAAAATAATACGATCATTTCATTCTTAACATGACTTCAGTAATTAGTTGACCAACATAGTATCCACAAAAAAAATTAACAATTCATATATTTCATCAATCCTTCATAAAAAATAACCTTATAACCCAGGTATATCATGTAATTTTATTTATGATTTCTAAAAAGATTAATATATTCCACATCAACCCTAATTTTATTCATTCCTCATCAATAAATTCTATAGAACTATTTATCATTAAGAATGATACCTTAAGATGTAGATTTGGATAAATAAAAATGAATACACAAAATTTATATTCAATAATTTATCATGGTGCCTTCGTCATATCCCAAGGTTCTCCATGTCACAACCACACTCTTTTCCCTACACCACTTGTTACATTTAATATATATATTTTCCTACAAAACTAATGAAATCCTAACATTTTACAAACTCTAATATCTATGTAAACTATAAACCAATGTTATGATACCCCTTTTTTTTTACCAAATTCCAAAGATAATATTCACTAGATAGTGACCTTGAAACCCTCTTCTCATATGCCATAGAATTATGACTATTACAAAGGTTATAAACTCATAATAAGGGATGAATTTCTCCATTTAAACAAATGGATGATAAATTAAAATAATAAAAAATTCATTCATTCTATAAATAAATATCCCCCATTACATATAATGCAAATATATGTTATTGTTATTAATAATAATAATAAGAGATAAAAAAAGACTCCTATGACTCTAAAGCAACCCCCGAATTCCAATCAAGATATACAAACAAAAATCCTTATCTCTACTCTAGTAGTCCACAAAAACAATTCTCAAACACAACTGTGTGTTGGGGGAAATCACTTGGGAGTAATTAGTATTATAATATTACATTATCAATAAACATCCATGAGATATAATTTCATAAGAATAGTAATATATGACTGAATACTTAGAATAAAATGATGAAAATATTAATGAATAATTATCATAGACCAAACCATACACATGTTATTTGACCTTTTATAATAAATATATTTTTATTATAAAAAACAACCATCAACAATTAAACCATCAACACTTAAAATTTCAACATCTTAAACACATAAACCATGAAAAAAATTAATGGTATCAAAACAATTTTACAAAGACCTATAATTGAATAATCTAAGAACATATTTAATAAATTTACACTAAAACCATCATGTTAGAAATACCATAACCTAAATCATAACAAAAATGAATTAGAAAAAATTAAAAACACTTCAATAAATACCAATAATAATAAATGAAAAAGGGTAAAAAGAATAGACAAATCTCTTACTAGAAGGTTTAGATTTGGTATCAACTCACCATAAATAAAATATCAAATGGTTGGAAAAATTCCTCACCATTTTTTAGGAATATATAAAAAATGAAACAATATAAAAACCACACCTCCACACAATTCATATTATGCTTTATTAAATAATCTACTCTATCAAAAATGAATTCATCATCTTTTTATTATATTTATATGTAATATTCAATAAATTAGGAACACATATACATAATTATCGATAAACATCCTCACTAATACATAACAACATCTGTATAAACAAGTCATAGAATCAATAATATTTTTATTTCACTACCACATCACAAAAAAACATCTTTTTTATCATCAAACTATGAATTGAAATATAAAATTAGAAAAAAAAAATTTGGTTCAAACCATATAATAATTAATAAAACAAATATTTAATATTAATACATAAATGATATTGTTAAATAAACTAAAACATCATTTTTTTTAAAATATGGAAATTATGGATAAAAACATAATAACTCATTTAAAACAGATATATTTCCTCATGAACATATACACACAACTATGTGATAAAAACCAACCCCTCACATCAAACTTACATTCTAGTTTCCATAATTCACCCAAAGATGATAAATTAAACAATTAAAACATAATAAATAAGGAATAAATGAAATGCATTCATATCAATTTCTTCTCAATAACCAACCCATCTTATTCCACATGAAATGAACCCAATTAAGTCCTTATTTATTATTTAGAAACATCATATATCCAATGTAGATACATAATAACAATAATAATATAATAAGAACATATTGAAATCACCCTTTTATAGAAGGAAAACCCAATATAATAACCTCACAATATATAAACCTAACTACCTTGAAAGACTACAACCTCTAAAGACCTACCTTATTCTTACCAATACTTTTCCCCAAAAATATATATCATAATAAAAATAAATGGAATCCCAACCATAGTTATGTAAGATAAACCTATAAATCAAACCCATATTTAGAAAAATTACCCCTCTAGTAATTCCACACCAACTCCAAACATACTAAAAACATAAACATCCGATTACTCCACTAATAAAAATTTCATCAAATAAAGAATGATTCTATAACTATAAGTCATTAATTTTGTAATAAAAAACATTTAAAAGTTACAATGAGATATTTTAGAATAACACCCATAATTTCAACTATGTATTCTTTTAGGTGATATAATTAAATTTATTAAGTTTCCTAACATATAATGACATTCATAACCATCATCAGAGCCCTACAAATATAGAACTCCATTATACATGTCCATGAATGACCATAATATAATTTATAAAATATATGAATCCAATATTAATTCAATATAAAAAACAATATTACCTAATGATCATCAAGGGACATCAAAGAGACACCTTAGGTTACAAAAGGTTGAGAGGAAGTAAAAATATTAAAATAATGGTTTAAATTTATAATATAAAAATCCAAAACACACTATAATGTAGTTTATAAATTAAAATGACGTGGTTATATTAGTCCAATATAATCTAAAAACCATAAAACCTTAAAACAGACACTATTTATAAATATAATAACCCTTTTCACCTTTGAACTTGACCTTAACAAGGGTCATGAAACATGAAGAGGTAACAAATTTTTCATAATTTTGAATTATATTATTATTAATTTGAATTTTATGGTGATCCTGGGAGATAAAATAGTAAATTTAACCAAGTTTAATCTATTGAAATGTTTTTCTAAGGGATTCATTATTTACTAAGCTTGTTTTTTACCCTTTTACAAGAGTTAAGTAGGGTTCCATGAGGGTTTATTTTTAATTCATTCTATAATATTTAATTAATAAAAAAATTAATAATGTGTGAGTGAGTAATAAAGTTTTGATATATAATTTATAGAGTCAAGGATAATAAATAAGTCACTATATTTTAATTCTAGATGTGTATTTTTACCTAGAGAGACTTTGATTAAAAATTCATTAGACCAACTTGATACATCATAAATTCTTACTGAAATTATATAATTATGTTGATCTACCATTGGCACTAAAAAAACTGATATTAAATCATCACAGTCATCATAGAAAGGATTATGAATACATAGAAAAAACTTATAATTATAAGATTCAATGAATCAGAATCATGGAATGACTATATTCTTATTTATTTATCTATTACTCAAAAGTAATTTAACAATGATGATAATTTAAATTTCATTGAAATATTACGATCCACCCAATTCCATTGTTATATTGAAATCAATAATAATGTTAAAATTTTATTTGGTGTAATGATAAAATAGAGGGTATAGGGTGTTTGATCTTCCACTAAACACCACAAACCCTTTTTTCACACAGTGTGATTGTTCAGATGTCACTATGTCGTACTTCAGCCTAGTTTCAAACATGAAATGTGGTGTCCAGGAACTATGCACACTACATTCCAAGGATACACTCTATCTATTTATAAAATTAATATTTATATCCCAACACCTTTCATGCTTGTAACAGTCATGATGAAAAATTTCAACAACCCTCACGGTGGCTCACAACTGGTTATGGTTGTTGTGTAAAGCCACCCTGTAATTCATATGAGATGTGTAGGCATGGAACTATTTTGTGATTAAACTACATTTTTTAATGTATCAATAATGATTTAATAAAATATATGTGATATATGTGGTGGATCCCATGAAAATTTTGTAATGATTTGGATAGTTTGGTCATTTCGTGATTGAAATAGTATAAGGGGACTACAATGGGGATAAATGGTGTGGTGGAGTGATGGAATGATTTATGAGATAATAAAATCGATATTAACATTTGGATATGGTGCGTATGAGGTCTTGGGATTTATAAAGAAAAAAATAGGGTTTCGTACTTTAGTTAAAAAACCTAGAATATCATGAATAGACACGATCCATATAGAATGTGGATCTAAGGGATAAGGGCAACTAGTGGGATGAATAGGTTATTCCATTAGATGACTAAGTTGTGAAAGATATATAGTTAGTTTACCCATATACAATAACCCACATTGGTCCTTAGGATAAGTGATGTAGGATAGTTAGGAGAATCAACCCAACCCAACCCAACCCTAGTGTGCATGGGAAACTAATTGGATAGCCTCCCTCTGATCTGCACATGGTGCATGTGAGCCATCTGCTATAGTCTAGCCTCAAATATTATCCATCCAAGAGAAATTGTCCAGGTGGTATAGTGGGGCCCCATGATAGTTTTTTTTCTGAATTATCTCAAACCTTTAGTGTAGTTCATGCGGTTCCAAACAAGTGTGTGTGACTCCATATGCCTATACCCCCTACACAAATTAGTAAGAATCATTCCCATGGGTGCACTATACCATATTTCTCAATTACATATTCCACACAATGGGGAAACTATGTCCTAGTATGAGATAATAATGCATATTAATTGGATCTATTTAGATTTGTATAAATTTAATAATGTGACGATGAATTCCAATGTGGAAGCTCTTAAGAGACCAAGTCTAAGAATACGTATTATATTATTATGTTGTTCAATATATTAAGCTAACCAATTTATTTTTACATAATTAAATGTCAGACGAAAAATTCATTGATCCCATGTTTCCATCTAATTTACAAGGATTATTAATGATTATTTTTAATGACTATTTCTAGAAACAGTATCTTTTTAAAATTGTTTCTGAAGACGGAAAAATATACGCCATATGGAGATATAATTACACATGACACAAAATTGTCATTGTATTTCATGAATGAAAAGGGGGAACTACTTAATTGTATTAGAATATTTGTGACAATGTTATTTCATGATCTTGAATGATGCTCCAAAAATACATCTCAATGTATATTCTTAACAATTCTAAATAGATAGACACTAAAAATGAGAGATTAACCACATGTAGATAAATAGAATTTCAATATCAGTTGTATCTATTTCATTTTCATCCCTTAAACATTTTTTTAATAATTTTAAACTCTTTTCGATCTACACTCTATTTCTTTTATAAACATCTATTATGATGAATTAGAGAGTGCAAGAAATACTCTGTCATATCATTATAGTTTCTTCCACATAGAACAATGAATGTGGCTGTTTATATAGGATTACATGCCTACATTTATTATATTTTTTACTTCTACCATGTAAACAATAGATGAATCCTTTTATTATATAGACTATCTGAGTATAGTTTCTTTTAATACTAAATCTATATATTAGAATAGTGTACTTATAATTAAAATACTGGAATTGGTTGATTATCAATTAGATAGAATTAGTCATCAACTTGATATTTAACCTATTAAATTTATTCCAATATGTGTTTTTTCTATTTTTTTACTGTATTTATAAAATAAATCCCCATTAATATTAAAGAATATATAAAAACATTAGTTTTATAGTTATCTTTAATTTCTTAATATACTCTGTTTGAAATCATTAAAATTATTCCAAAATTTTAAAGAGTTTTATTCATTTTATAAGTTTGTAGCGATCAAAATTTATGGAATTTAATGAAATATAAAATTAATTTTTTTTTACTATTTTAGATAACTGGGATGTATTTTATAAATTTGTAGATTTTGTTTTTAAATTGTTTTAAACACAATTTTCAATTAAAAACTCAATTATCCCCCACATGAATTTTTCACTCTAACTAAAAGAATGGTTACCCCATTCCACTTACTCTTTGGTATTTCACTCATACAACACAATGAAAACATCATAGAACTCACATCCAATCCATTTCACCACAAAAATGACTACATTTCATGTCACAACTAGTTTTTATGAGACCATATCCAATCATATCCAAACTCGAAAAGGGTCCAATGTTCATGTTGGGTCTAGTATCAACTATACCATAACCATAACCAAATCATCATACCATATATTTATATATCAAACTAATAAAATGTTTATAGAATAATTAGTGAACATGAACATGAATGAAATAAATATCATTCCCTCCCCCTACAATTTTTGACCTATATAAAATACCACATCATCATCCCACCAATATGACATCAATTGTAGTGTTAAATTTTGGTCATCACAACCTGTGCATATATTTTTTAATATTGTAATAGAACAACTTTAATAGCGGGATTAAAAGATAGATTAGTCATATCTCTATTCCCTCACTAACTAGTATAATTGGTGAAAACATTCATAACCCAAAACACAATAGGACCTTCTGTGAATATTGAACTCTAGTGGGGTGTGTATGAAATTAGAAGAAATTTAAATTACACAGAATGCATACAAAATCCTGATCTGGGATGTTCACAAAAATAAAACACCTTAACATCCCGTAGAAAACACCAAATCTCTACAATATTCCACAAAAACATCTTCTAAAGAGTCTTGATTTTAGTAAATACTTCTCTTTACATAAATGTCATGTTGGGTTGGTTGTTTTATATGTAAACCAAAAGTTGAAAAAAATACATGATACATTAATATATTAAAATTATTAAATTTGAAAAATATATTATGGATGAAAATTTGTAGGTATCAATACAAGTAACCCAAAATGAGAACTATTTTAAGGAAATATTAATATAAAATTAATTTATTCAAAATTAATATTTTATAAAATTATGAGTTTTCATATTGAAATTAATTTCATTAACATTGAAATATTAAAATTTAATGAAATAAATAAATTTCCGACTTCCACATTTCAAAATTATAGAAATATTTTTTTAGAGTATTGAAAAGAAAATTTTTAGATAAATAGTGAATGAAATATAGTTTTATCCAAATTGATATCTTTTATTACATTATCAGTATATTAAAATGATAAATATTATTTAAAATGGTAAATTTTTTAATAAAAAATGGTTAAAATTGAAACTGTAATTTTTTTAATTTAAAAACCTTATGTTCAATGTTATGAATCAAAGGAAATATTTTAAATTATAAAAATGATATTTTTTTATATTTATTATTAATTACTTATTCTAATTGTATAATTCTGTTTTTTGTAAAATTTAAATCAAAATAGGTTTTATGATCTATAATAATATAACTTTATTTCATGAAAATTTATAATGTTAATAAATTTAGTTTAAAGAGATGATTTACTCTTGAAAAACTACTTTACAAAAAATATTGTTTTTATAAAAATATGAATTTATATTTATATGCTCAGCTATGGAAATACTATTTTAATTTTTTAAAATGATTACATTATTATAAATAAATTTGACTAAATTTCAAAAAGAATATAAATTTTAATTCTTGTAAATGAAATTAATAACTATGTTTGATAATTAATTTCCATGGTAAAAGTAAAAATTATTAAAATAGATTTACTATGTGGAAGTGACCCAAAACATATTAAAACCATTTATCCAAATGGATGATTGAGGTATGTCATATGAAAATGACCTCTCATTCCCCTTTATACCATTTTTTAGTCTTTTACCCTTGAATAATAAATTTATGATATTGAATATGTAAAGTGTGCTTTAAAAAGTACCTCATATTTACCTATAATGTGAGATACATCCACCATTCATCCTGTGCCCATCCCTTCAAATTTATTGAAAAAAATATTAATTTCTTCACTTATAAAAACCTATATAACATACTTAAGCCTATATTCACTATAATTTAAGTTATGACCTCTATTTTCCAGGTGATTTCTATGATTAAACTCAAACCATAGATATATATATTTCATAATTCATAATATTTTACTCTTAATATTTATCTTAATATCCTTTCAAACCCACCATAAAATAAATAAATATGTATTACTAATCTACCGTGTCATTAATATATTAAATTAATTATATATGAATTTCATGCATTTTTTTGGGCTAATTTTATATACATATTTATGTATTTAAATGATTATTCTTTAAAATTTATGATCAATTTATCTAATTTTGTTTGTTATTGTAGGATACAAAAAATAACTTATAATGGATAAAAACAAACCATCATTTAACGAGTATAGATAAGTAGTGTGACACCAATTTTTTTAGGATGATAATGGAGCACTTCTAAGGTACAAAACTAATGAACATGGAAAAACAGGGATTCCAGAGTGGAAAAATGAAACTTGACACCAAGTAAACAATACACATCTTCATCCAATCTAACTTCTAAAATAGAGATACCTTGTGAAGTGATGAAAATCATAAAAAACATATACACATTTGTTAATAATTTACACGTTCATTATATTATCGAGATAGGGTTTAAACACCCAGATTCAGTGTATCTTAAACTTTCTTTATGTTATAGTAAATGGGACCAAACCATGGCCAATTTTTGACAATTAAATTATGAAATTAATTAATACCAGATCCAATATATATTTTATATGTGGAGGGTTTCCTGTTTCTATTGGAAGAGATCGGGAAAAATAAATCCTGAAGCGATAAGATGTGTTTTCAAGGTAATCCTCAGTTTCATTTCCATTTTTGTTATGATGTATTTTTTTCTATTATTCTTCCCTATTATCCTCCAATCAATAGGATTATGGCGTATACCCACAATATGATAGTGTGAGGTGATAAAAGGGGAAATTTTTCAATGCATTTACTTGTTTTTATTCTCTTCATATATTTGGATTTCCATTTTTTAATCATCAACGTAAAATCTATTTCTTTTCCTTTTATCAAGATCATTGATAATTTAATATGCATGGAAGAATAAAATTGGGCAAATGAAAAACATAATGGTGCCACAATCATTGTAAAATATTATGTAATTAGGTTTAAATATGGTATCAAGATAAACATGATTCGACCAACACCTAAATTCGTAGACCAAGGGAAATAGTGGATTGTCATGTAAATGAGGGGATACCATGACCACTAGATATTCCTCATCTTGACTTTGAAACCAATAATGAATTAATCAACCTATTTTCGAAAATCGAATTTCACCTAAACCTTGATATTATAAAACTTTCTCACACATTTAAAATATTAATCAAAACCAATCAATCATATTTTCCTTCATATTTTTTTCTCCACAAATTATTCAAAAAAATATTTTCTCACCTATTTTTTTTTTGAAAAAATAGGATATAGTAAACAAGTAATAAAACTATTATCGCTATCTCTGTTGGATCATTTATGTCATATATCTATACTCATTTTAATTAATTAGTTTCATCTATTGAGGTTTTCTAAATTTATTATTTTGGTTACACACATTGGGAACCAAATATTTGTTATGGTTGTGTCAATTAAAAACTCTAACATAATAATTTCTACTAAATATTAAAAATAAATGTACATCAATCTTGCATATGTGCTGACTACATTCTCCTTGAATTAAGATTTTCCATTTTTTTTATCTTTTCTAAAAGATGGTTTTAGTAAATGGAATGGTAAAAATATATGATCAATATAATGTATTTATAATTCCAAATATTCAATTTATCTTCTATCATTACACTTCTCATTCATTCAGAAATGATAACATTAACTATGTAGTTTCACAATATCGACACCATAAAGTTATGTATGTCATTTTTCATCTAGTTTAATTATTATTTATTAAAATAAATTTAAATATAATTCAACATAAATAATTTATATTAATATTATTAAAATTGTTTTCTAAAATGATATTATTCAAATGTGAACCACTTTCATAATCATAGTCATCAATTAATTCTTCCATATCCAGTTTTTGGTCGATCTTACCAAAAACATGAAAAATGATATGAAATGATATTATCAATAACAATAAGAACATAATTATTTAATATTTATGATAAAAATAATTATTTTAATTATTTTAATTATTTTGGGTTTTAATTTTAATATTAATCTCAATTATTATGATCATAATACATGTTGGTTAAGAATTAGTAAAACTATAACATCATTGATTTCAATATTAAGGATCATAACAAGAAATTTAAAAAAATGAAATTAATATAATATAAATAAATTATAACCATATAATATTGTACAATTTATGTTTTTTCAACTATTAAATTGGAGGGAATACATTATTACAAATCCACAATTATGAGACTAGTACAAAATGAACGATATTAGTCACTCCCAAAATTGAAAATGAATAAGATATAACTAATATACTTGTATAAAATTACTATAAATTATTTTCATACAATTATATGGATATGAATATTTTTATGAAATGGGTGATAATTATATTTATTATTTTTTTAAAAAGATAAATCACTTCTGTGTAAGTCTAGAGTAAATGTAATAGTTTTGGTAACTCAAAAAAATTTCCTTTCAGTTCTAAAATGTATTCTTAAAATTCCGTCCACTATGTTCATGATTAATTACATTACAAACAATTTCACTCTTATATCTCCATCAAAAAGATCTTGAAATTCAAATTTACTTCTATGTAGTGTTTTAATTACTGTTTTATAAGAAAACAAAGAATATGTTTTTTGAAACAGGGCACATAATACTAAAATTTTTCAATGATGAATAAAAAATATTAAAGAACTATATTTTGTTAGTTTTTTTATTATCATTTATATATTAAAATTATTTATTTATAATGGGGTTATAATTAAAATTTCACCTTTTATTCTTCATTTATTATGTGATTATTTTGGGGTGATCATTTTTTTGATGGCAATTTATTCATTTAATGTTATCATACTATTTGTAAATGATATGACCCTGACTTTTATTTATATGGTTTATGAATTCTATATAGGGTAAAGTATTTTCATTTTACAATTATATCTAACCCATTTCTACATCCATGGATTATTTATGAAAATTGACGGAGATTCGTTTAAATGTTTATGAAAACCATTTTATTTTCGTAAAATATTTATGAGTTGACCGGTGAATGAATTTCAAATGTTAGTCATATGTATTGATTAATGAAGGATTTGGTACTATATCATCTTCTAATGCATTTATTTATATTTAAATTATCATGTGATATGTATAAATAGAGACAATGTGGTTTTTCTTTAAGCATCAGTATAAGTTTTTGACTCACGATGGTGGTGTATCCCTATATGAATGTTTGTTCCACAATTGAAATATGTTATCTAATTGGATCATATTCTCTCAGGATTCATTTTATTTGTTAAATTTTTTAACACTATGTTAGAGAATTTATATTTCCTTACTGGCCTTTTGTAGCATGAAATTATTATGCCATGTACCATTATGTTCACTCATGTTTTGTAATTATCACTCATGATGATAAGATATTTATATTTTAATTATGTATTTTTAAAAATCATTTAAAATCATACTTGATGAAATGTATATTCACCAACTACTTATCATTTGAGCTCACCCCTTTCTTATGTTTATATTTCCCAGTTTAAAATGTTGAGTTTTACTAATAAGATGTTTATATGATGGTTTAGTATGGAAAACATAAAAATAAATGATAACACTAATTGTAAAATAAATTTATTATGTAGCTAGTGTCCAAATACAATTAACTTATCGGTCTATGGGATTCTATTATTCTCATTTTAAATATGCAATTCTTTTATCTTTTATAAGATATAAAATCTAGAAATGTGTAGCTTGATTCTCTATACTGGATCCACCACATCCTAATCACTGATACTAATTTCCCAAAAAATATTTCCAAAAAATACCCACAATATAACTTGTAATCATGTTATCAATAAAATCATAGATTGACATTTTACCAGCATTCAGGACCATCCTCTATTGTTACACCTCTAGGTCTAGCAGGAAATGATGGAATTGATAACACAAATCCTACCACCAATAGTCCATGACATGATGAGTAGAAATAATTGTATCATATATAAATATGGGTGGAATTTCCCATAATAATACCATAAATAAATGTCACATCTTGATGTTTGAATGGAGTAAACAACAACTGAGAAGGGGATGGTGATGTTGAAGTAGTTGATTCCTTTTATAAAATATAAATGTTACGAAACATAACCATGAAATAATCTTAGATTTTATTCCTTATCAAAATTTATCAAAATCAATTTAAAGAATAAATAAAATATTCAAAAGGTCACACAAAATTTTCATGGTTTATCCTTTGTGTGAGAACCTTCATTGATTCCATAGTAACTCCAGCAGACCTATAAAAACTCACATTTACGATGAAGTGAATACAACTTGTTTCAAATCATATTGTACACCTTATATCTCATGATATGAATTATTATATTGACTCTAATAGTTTTCTCAAAAATCTATTATAAAATTTTAGCAAAAAAAGAAGAACATTAAATATTTATGCTTTATAAAAACCAGTGTAGAAACTCTGATGATTACACCCAATGACCTCAATTCGATGGATTTTTATCAATATTCTCCTTTTTCAAACATTGTGATCTCCTAATTATAAAATTTATGTTTACAAATCTTCTTCTTAAAACACTAACTAATTCCCTCTATTTGATTTTTTTTTCAGATAATCATAACATATCCAAGCCAAATCATCTAATCGGAATCCTCTATCATGAAATTCTTCATCAAAACGAAACATATTTGGTTTTAGAACTCACTTATAATAAAAAATTTGTGGAGTATCAAATTTTTTCATGAGTGAAAAGATTTCAATATCATATTAATTTATACATTAATTTATTGGTTATCCTGAAATATAAAACCAGGGAAAGTTATATGTTTTCTTACTCATCAAAATTCAAAACACAAAATGTCACTAGAATTAGAACTTATATTTTACTAATTCAAACCTTCCTATCAATTTTTGTGTATTATCATTATTTATGGATTATAAAAAACCCTTATTTGATTTCATAAAATTTAGTAGGATAGGAAACCATTTTATAGAACAAAATCATTATGCATGAAATGGGGATCCAAAAAACCCATCAAATGTCTGATCCTTTCGACCATATTGAATTAAAATCCTCTCAACCATAGGATCAAAATAGTGTCTATTAGTATTCATCATCTAGTGGATTATAATTGTAAAATGTTAATTTTAGGGATCAATGTCAAATTTTTGCTTGGTATATTTTCATCTTATTTTAAATTTATTAATTGTGCATGATATTAGAAACAAATAAGATTCCAAATTTCTAACAACTCCTGTTTTTATTGATCTATGTCGTATGGATTTGATCAATACATTACATTATAATAATTCAAAAAATTCTTCTAGCCCAACCAAATATATCCAAAAAATGAATTGTTTCAATAACACTTTCTTCTAATGAAATTTTATTTGGAAAATATTTCATAATTGTATATAACATTGTTTGTTAAAAAAGGGGATCTCCTTTAATTATTTTCTAAAATGTTAAAATATAATAATTTGAGCCACAATTTACCTATATCAAATACGAAACACCGCATCAACTTTGACATCAAAAAACTATATAATAATGCTTACAAAAAAATCAATTCTTAATAATTTTCAATCGATCAGATTTGTCAGATATAATTCATTACATCTTGATATTCAAAAATATAAATTCTTATCAATAATAAAGACTCATTTCAATCAAATATGTACAATAATTATTATCTCATGCCTTATCATTCAGACAAAAATTGGAAAATTTGATTAACATGTTCTTTATATCAATATCAATTCGACGAGTAAGTTCATTTGATGAATCATTCATCTTATGGTTTGGTTCATCTAAAGAATCACCCCATATGAAACACTTTCAAACCATATTATTCCAAAATATTCACAGATAAAATTTCAAATAAAATTCTACACCAAATAATATATATCTATAATAATTTAGTTTATTTGGATTCATAAAATTTTACTTCTCTCCTATTTTTCAAAATCAATCTTCTATCATGACTTATCTATGATGTTATGAAACATGAAAGAAAAATGAATTTATTGAATTATTTCAAAAAATTTGATAACATCCAATATTTCTATGTCTCAGTGACATTGAAATAAGTATGAGTCAATTATTGAATTTATAGTGAGTTATCAATCAAACAGACTATGTCTGATGTATTATCTGAATGTGTGACTAATCACAATATTATAAAAACACAATCTTTATTCATATTTTCAAATTTTCCCAAAAAAATTGTTGTAATCATTTAACCACACACCATTTACATGATTTAAAAAACCTTTCTTTTATAAAAATTTAGTTGTTAACTAATATAGAACATTGTTAAAATAATATAAAAAGGATCTTCAATATCCCTATTTAGGATTGTAGAAAACACTCATTAACAAAATTTTCCACTCATCATTTTCAATCACTCATAATTTTTCAATACTAATTATATAAGTATACAAAATTTTTCCATTTTTAAAAAAGCTTCCTTTAAAAATTTGAGTTTCTTGACACCACAATTCATGATAAATTAATATTTTTGAAGGAATTTAATACGCCTATGAATAGAATTTTTTCCCATGATATGATTTATACCCCATTAATTATATCTCTTCCTCACACTTTTAGTTCAATACCCTATTTTATGATAACCATATCATCATATTCATGTTAATATTGAAAAATAATTCATTCTCTATTAAATTATAAAATTTTAAAAATTCTCCCCTTTTGTTTACACATTCTAAAATATAGCATGGAAATTCCTTAATTATTTTTTAGAATTCCTTAGTGGAGGATGAACAAGAAGTTGAATCCTATATTTATCAAATCTATCCCTTGTATTATGTATTGTGAAAACATAAGCGATTTTATATTTAGTAGAAACATATTCCAACAAAATAAAATTCAACTAGAAACATTATATTTTAAAAATTGAATCATAATATCAGTGTGTTTCGATATTGAATGTTGGAAATTATTTTTAGAAAGTTGAAGAAAAATTTAGTTATCACAATGTATATTCAATGGTTTTCAAACATCAACATTAAATTATGAAACATAAAATTGATTAAAAAAATTGAGGTCAAGCCTATATTGTAGAAAAATATTTTGATTCCACTATTCTAAAAGTTACTAAGCATATTTTCTTATAGTTCCAAATCACACAACATTTTCCAATGTATAATGTCTGTGTATAAGTTGATTTTCTATCCTTATAATCTACTACCCAATCAACATCATTATAACAGAAAAAGTTCATATTACAAATGATTTTATATTATGTCCATGTGAAGTTATTACGTTATCATATATCTGAATTCTATTGGCTCCCAACCTATGATATTTTTTATATAACTTTTATATTTGGAACACCAAGTGAAATTGTAAAAATATCAGGTCATGAAGTAGATATATTATGAAAAGTTTCTATAATCAATGGAAAATATTTCTGATTTACAATTTTCCCAAATTCATCTTTACTCATATTTATCAGTACTATAATAGGAGTATAAACTTATTTGGATTCTATCTTAAAAAGAATCATTAAGAAATCCAGAAAAATATTTTATTCAAATTGAAAAAAAAAATTTTGAATCCTAGAAAGAATGTTAATTCATTCAACATTGACATCCCAAGATTCTTCTTCATTCCCAAATAAATTTTAAATCATATTATTTTTTCATTAGTAATAAAAATAATATAATCCACATAAACAATTAAAATTATAATGGGGGAGTAATATTATTTCAAATATAAGTTGTTTTCGGTTTTTTGTTTATAAAAATTCATCTTTAAAAAGAAATTATCACATTTTGAATACCTGTTACTTTCATCCTATTTTAATTAATATAGGTCATAATTCAAAATAAAAACATTTTTTCCATAATTGTAAATTAAAACCCCACATAGTGGTACATTGTAATCATTTACTCTAATATCTCCATTAATAAATGCTAAATTTACACCCAGTTGATAAATATTTTAAATATTATGTGCATACACTACTAGAATAATTCTATTAGTTTCTAATCATACAATGGTGGAAATTATTTCTATAAAATATATAACTTCCATATATATATAAACATCATAAAGAAGTATTTAGTTTTTTATTATGACATGAACATGATCATTCAACTAGTTTATTCAAACCCAATATGTTCTGATGAAATTCTTATTTACTAGATGTGGAACATGTTACCATGTTTTTTTCTTAATATGACACAAATCATCATTCATTGAATAAAATAATTATTTGTGTTCGACTACTTTTTAAACTCATTCTAGAATAATTTGTGAAAGGTGGGATGTTTTTTATTCAATTCTTAACCTCTTTCTTGTTTTAATGAGATATTTTTTAGTCCTCTGAATATTTTTTGTGTCAACATATTTTTATAAATTATGAAATTTAATATTTTCACTTTGGTATTCATTTTTCTCATCAAAAAATTCTACTGAATCTTGATATGAATGTTTTTACTCACAGTCAGATTTTTTTGGAAATCGGCATCATTTCATCGTCATAATTTTTAACATATTTTTATAAATAATGAAAATTAATTCTTATTCTACTTTATAAAACTTTTCATTTCTAGATTTTTTATTTTTTGTAAACATAGACATCTAAATACATTGAATCACTTCATTTATGGTTTTTTGTTATTCCATGTCTCATAAGAAATCATGTTTGATTATTTATATAACAACATATATTTTATACTTGTATTTTAGTATTTCTACTTCTCCCTATTGAAACATTAAAATTATGTATTCTACTAAAACTATTCATCTAATTTCTACTAAACTTGTATTTTTTCCATTCTGTTACTCCATTTTTTATGGTTGTATTAATCACTATACTTATTTTTTTTCCAAGATTTCTAGATAAATTACATAATAATTTCATTTGAATAATTTCCCATTAAATATTATATACATATTTATATGAACCTCCATTTCTCTATCAACATCTCTTCAGAAATATTTGAACATTTTTAAAACCTCTGATTTATGATTCATAAACATGATGTTTTTGAATTGGGTAAATTCATAAAATAAATTCAATAAATTATAAATATCATTTTATTGATTTGTTTCTCATCGGACCACTTAAATTTTAATTAATAAGTTCATGTACCTTGGTACACTGAATCTCAACTTTCTTATGAATTTTTTTAGTCATTTCTCATTCTGAAAATCTATTATAACATCATATTCTCTTTTTTTAAAATTGGGAAAATATTGAAGAACATCAATTATAGAATTTTTTTTCAGGTTTTTTTTCAACATTATGAGGTATGTGGTGACACAACTTCTTCTCATCTTCACCACTCAAGTAATATAAGTTTTAATGTTTTCCTATTTTAAAGATAGTTCGACTAGTTATTTTTTCACTCATAAAAACGTTTCCATTTTACACACTTTTGATTATACAAAAATATTTTCTAAAGATAAATTATTTTTCAACATAATAATAGATGACCTACTCTATGTAACTTATATTTTATCCCATATAAAAATAATACTTCTTTATATTTCATCTTCGTGTTTTCAGTCTCATCCAGTACAAGTCTTTGATTTTTATGTTACCATAATTACTGGAAGAAACATCTCCTCTATTGTGATTATCAATAAATTTTAATATTTTCAAATATCCTATCAATTTTAATGAAAAATCACTATCAAGATTCAATGGTTTTTTCATTAGCTACTTTCTGTAAGTGTGGTCTCAAAAAAAAGATCTCTTTCCTGAAATTTTTTATTTCAATCATCCATTTAATTTCTATTATATGAAATTTGTTCTAAATGAATTTTCATGATTTTTTTCATAAAAATGACCCTATTATCTAATTAATACACATATTTTCCCAAATAAATCAAAAGTTTATTTGATTGAAATTTTCTAACATCTTGACAATTTACTATTCTTAATTCCAGTTGTTTAGGAATTTTACTCATTATTTTTTCTCCATTTGGTGTACTCTATTAAAACAATATTTCAAGAAGAGAAATGTTATACAAATAGTTGTAATCATTGATCCCATTAATTTTCCAACACAAATAGAAACCATCATATAATGTTTTTATACAGAAGAATAATCATTCCCTTTAAAATTATTATTGATTTTCATAACATCTTCATTTTGTAGTTACCTATGGACATCTCCAAAAGACTACTCATGGAGAAGTTTTCATCATTTTTTTATCTGATAGATTTTTACACCCATTATTATCGAATGGATTCCCTTAATTTTTTTACCATTGAAATGCTATAAATATTATTTAATATTTTTATTTTATTCGGTGTATATTTCACCTGATTCAGTGAGTGATAATTTTTTGCAGCTTTAGATGATTCGACTTTAATTTCTGAAGACTAACTAAAATTTCTATTCAAATTTTTTTAAGAACAATTCAACCCCAAATTTGTTTTAATGATACTTTTTTATATCCTCTTCCCTAATTTCTAAATTCCTACATAGGTATTAAATTGCATTATTTATTAAAAAATTACCACTTTATAAATATGATCTCTTGTATGTATTATTCTTTTTGGTGGAAAACATATTTTACTCCTTCATAAAATTTTCCACTATCATTATTTATCATTTTTATTTATTTTATGATAGTTATATTTTCCATAAGGTATACAATAGATCTGATCTGTGATAACATTCTTTAAAATATTCTTTACCTCCATTTTCTTCAATATATTAGGAAACATATAATTTTTGAATTTTTTTAATGAATGTTATGGTCTTTTATTAACATTAATCAGATGAAGAATTATCTTCAATTGTGTTAGATACATACTTATTTCTCAAAATATTTATACATATTCAACTAGAATTATTATTTCCATCAAAATATTTTTTTATTTTAGGTTATTTTTTTTATACTTTTTCAACCAAGGTTCTTGCTTCCTAATTTAGTTCAAACTAACAAAAATTATTTTTGAGGGATTCATAGAAAAAATCACAATTAATTTATAGTCAATGAATTTAAGAGGAAGTTTATATCAATATTTTTATCTTCCTTTTTGATTGTTCTTGTTGATAATAAAAAATATTTTTTATTAAAACCCATAATATTATTTTTTTTGGGACCACAAGGATCAATATTTTCAGTAGCTTGAATTTTAGTATTTCTCAGAGCTTCAGAATCCATTTCAAATATCATATTATTTTTTAAACACTATAGAATTTATAATTTATTATGAAAAACGATTGTTATGTTGTTCATAAAGAGATAAATAATATTTATCATCTAATATAGACATTTTAGAATTAAAAATGTCTAGAATAGTTCTCATTAGTATCATTACTATTTCAAAATCTTCCATGACATCTTTTCAGCCTCTGAAAGTTTGTAAAACATCATTTACTCATGTAATGATATCATAAATAGTTTCTTCATGTATTATTCTTATATCATCAATCTCCCTTCATGAAATTTGTAGCATTTCATCATTTAATTTAGTATGTCTTTTGAAAATAAATTTTCCAAAATAAATTTTAATATTTTGAGAACATAACCATAGTTTAATTAATTCCTAATAGAGACATAAAAATATAATTTATATATTTTCCATCCACATTATTATTTTTTTATTTAAGAGAAATTCATTGGAGGATATTACTTAATGGGTGGAAACCATATTTGCGTAGAATGAAATACATCCATACAAAGAGACAAGAGATATGGAATCTTTTTAATTTTTAAAAAATACTAATTTTTTTCATAAAATTTAGAAATTCCCATCTTGTTGATATAAGGTAGATTATATATGATAATGATTCGACAAGGGAACCTTCAGTGATACAAATATATGTTACAATGGATCTATGAACAATATAGAGGGAGGGGGCTAAATGAGTTACTACCTTTTCACAAATTTAAAATTTAGGAATCATACTACCTTTGACTTATTATATTTTCCTCGAAATAAAGTTTTAATAAATTAATTTAATGTATATAGAGGAATATAAAAAAGAGGACCATATTTACAAGTTTGGGCCTTAATTATAGAACATAAATCATTTCCATAGACACTCCCATAGAAATATAAAGATACAAAATTTTGAATAATTGAAGACAAATTGGGTCAATTCCCATTGCAAACCATTTTTCTCCAGATAAGATTGATTACACATACTCTTTATAGTTTAGAAATTTTGGTTACAAAATTTGAGCAAAAAAATACGAATAACATTAACACTGTGGACACTAAAAAACCAGTTTGGTAACATAGTCTTATGCATGCATTCAATGGCCACTGTCTGATGGGCCATCCCTTAATATTAACATTAACCAAAAAATTTATCTACATGTGAACAAATTTTAACTTCTCAGTCATCTATTAAAAACATAGATCGATTGTCTTAGTCCATTTATTACTATCTCATAGTCCAAGCATAATATAGTTTGAAATTTCTATGAGAACCCTCTATGAAAAAATATTTTTTATCATGAAACCCTTTTAGTTAGAAAAATAAATTCTAACACCAATTCAATAGAGTATCAAATTTCTTCATGGGTTAACAATGATCAATAAAATTTTACTTTTTTCAACTATTTATACATGATTAAGAAATATTAAAGGATTGAATCTAAAATATTTTCACTCTCAACAAAACACCAAAACATAAAATGTCACTCATAATTGAATATAATTTTGTCTTCATTCATCCTTAGTATATCATATGGGGTATTATATACAATTTATTATTTGTATGAACTATTATCGAAATTCATATCATTAAATAAGATAGAAAATAATTTATACAAAAAGAATATTCATTCCTTAAAGGGTGATCTAGAAAACTCATCATATGTCAGATCCTTTTGACCGACAAGAAATTAAAATTTCTCTACCATCACCTCACAATAGTGACTAATGGAACTTTTTAATTGATAAATTAACAGTGTTAAAAGCTTATCTAATGGATCAGTGATGAAATTTCATCTGTTATATTTTCTACTTATTTTTCTTTTTTGACAACCATAAGATCTTTGAAACCACTAAAACCCATATTTCTATCAAATCATAGGCTTAATTATGTTCTTCATATGACTTTAATCAAAACATTTATTTCGAACAACATAGGAATGAACTCTTCCTGAGAATATATGTATATTTGAAAACCTAAAATATTTGAGAAAACTCATCTTCTAATCAACTTATGTGGTGAACCAAAACTAAACATCATCTTATTTTTTTGATATAAATAGGGATATCCTAATTTTTTATTAATCAGGTATTTTAATATGATAACATGAGAATATATTTATTTATTTCACATTTCAAAGATCGCATCAACATAGAACTCTTAAACAACAAAACCTAACATACAAAAAATGAAATATATGATGATGTGAATCCGATCTGATTGGATAGATGGAACTCTATGAATAATTATTTTCACACACACAAGAATCCATTCATAATGATAGTTTCAGTCCGATAAAATATTTCTGATGATCTACTTTTGACTAATTATCAGTATGAATGAAAACCACCATCTTTGATTTAACATGTTCTTCATATCTTGATAATTATAATAGATTGTTTTATCAAATGAATAGGTCATATGATTGTTTTCTTCTTACAATGGATCCCCTAATAAACAAATATTCCAATCCTTCTAACTTAAACATATTCACATATCTAGTTTTTAATGAAATTCTATATTTGATAGCATATATACTATAAAACATCAACATTGGACAGTTTAAAAATTACAACTTCTCTATATATTTTACAAACTCTAGATTATTCCATGACCTCAACATGATGTTTTGAAACATGAAACAATAGAATATAATCACATGATTTATTAAATAATGTTCTGAAACACCAAATATTTCAATTTCAAAAAAAATATCATTCATTATGAATCTGATATCCAATGAATTCTAACTTTTTTGAAATATCTAAATCTGAAGGACTATATTTGACGGCTCATTTGGTCGAGCATCCTTTCAACAAATTGAAATAGTAGCTCTATTATTAAATTTTTTAAAAACTTCTAAACAGTCATGTTGTAAACCTAAAACAAAAAAACATTCACTTTCCATGTAAAAGTATTATTTGACAAAATTTAAGTTGTTAACAAAAAAAAACGTCATTAAAAATCACAATGGAACGTCACATCATATGGACTACTATTTTAGATCAAAAAAAATTACATCAATGTAATCTTGATACATGATATATATTATTCATTATGGTATGAAAAATTAAAAATAAAACCACAAAATACTACTATGACAAAAACCACGAGCCGTAACAAGAAAAAATAAAACATAAGTGCTAATATCATCATCATGATCACCCAAATTTACCTATTATCCTCATATATATATATGGTGCAGATAAATTTATAATGACTAGGTACTCCCGGAAGACTCAGTAAAACATGTAAAAATAATACTAAATCCCTAGTGAATAAATACATATACCCAAATGTTACAAAATAAGGTATACTATGTTTCATTACACACTAAGGCTAACTCACCATGTAACACACTGATTATGCTAGCCCCATATCAAAATAATATATATATATATATATATATATATATATGGGTATCCCAAAACCATTTTATAGCTAAACCACTCACCATAGACCCCAACAACACATATCAAGTAGATCATATCTCATCATTTTTCATCCTCTGATGTGGGTCATTCCTCAAACCTACCAACCCATAGTCCCATGTAGATATTAATAACTCATGATGGAATCAGACTATATATCCATTTCATCATCAAATATTTTTCTTTTTAATAGACAACATAACCTTATAACCATCATATCTCATTTTTAATTAGTATGTTAATAATCCATGGACTGTATAATTTTCATAAATCCTAAATCTATTGCAGCCCGTACATGAGTTTGGCTACATTAACCATAACTACTAAAGACATAATTAATGTATATTCTCATAAACTACGCCTCAATAGATCCCATATACAAGTATAGTGTAACTGAGATTTACCACATCATGTATAAGTCTTTACACTATAATAGTAAATTTCCACATACTTAGCATGTATATGTACACAGTCATCCTAAATGAGTGATTCATGTAGGGGTAGTATCCTGTCCAATGTTCTATAGAAAACCAAATGTTTGGAAACTCATAAAAACTAATGACACTCTAGGAATCAGTCACCCCAAGAAACATGGGTTGTGGAGTTTAATAAATCATAAAACATAAGGATTAAATGTAACATATCAGGTAAAGGAAGAATAATACATTTTCATATTATTATTATTTTTGAATTAAATATTAAGTTTCCTTTAAATGGTATTCTATGTTCGATGGTGTTCCTAACACGCAACAATGAGTTTCTCTAAAATCTCATGTTGCAAAAAAGGCTGAGTCATACTGAAAAATAATAATATAATATTATTTTAAATGGTAGTTAACGCCTAGCTGTTGTATTGGTGGGAATCAATAGAACTAACTCCAATATGATTTTACATGTTTGTTAAATGTTTTTAAATTTATCTAATATATTTTAGAGGATTGAAATAATAATGAATCCATTTTTAAGCATAAATTCTCTAAAATTCATTAAAAGGTCGATTTACTACCTTTTGATGATAAACCCTCATTAAATATTTTTTTTGTCACTTTCATATGTTCTATTTGAAAAAATACAATTCATTTTTATGAAGGGGATATAAAAAAATTACTTTGTGCAAATGTTTTGTATTTTTATGATAAAAATCAATTTTTTAATGAATAGTGAAAAATACTATATTTTAATTCAAAACTTCCTTTTAATCTAATTAATTAATATGGTTAGATTATCTTTTTAATTGGTTTTAATGTGAAATTATATTTTTCTTTTACTATTTAATCCAATTACTGTCATTGGAAGTAATTTCACATTGATATTAGACATAAACCTGTGTCAATATTTTGATAGTTATTATTTCTTAAAAACACGCTTTTTGTTTTAAAAACAAGAAATAATTTTAAATTAATTTTTTCCTCTTATGTTTTTTGAATTTGAATAAAATGATTCTATATTTTGAATTATTTGGTCCAAATTTGTTAAATATGTAACATTTATTTTTGACATTATGAATATTTATTTCTGTAAATATTTTATTTACCATGGTTTATGTGAAAATCTGGTAAATAAGGGTGAAAAATAATATTATAGTAATAGCAAATTACCCTAAAACGTGTACTAATCATAATGGATGATACATTTCTGACCGTTTCTATCCATGGGTCGATTTTGGGACCCCATAGGGACACATAAGAGTGATAATGATACTTTATATTAATTAATTTAATGTAATGAAAAAATGACATAAAAATATATCTTTTAGTAAATTAAATTAATTCATGAGGTTATATAAGTTATATCTTAGACTTTAAATATTCATTTGATAGCTAATTTTTTTTCCTAATTCATAGTTTTTTCTTTAATTTTTAGACATAAAATAAATAAAATTATTTATGTCATAATAATGATGTAGTGTTTAGATAATTAGTGAATGTTTTAAATAAATAATATTATAAAAATTAAAATAATATTAAAAAACATTCCAATTATTTTTTTGTGATTTTATTTAAAACAAGAGTATTCTAATATTATACTTTAATGAGTTTTGGACATTTATACAACAAGAATAATTATATAATAAAATAATATTTTCACACATTCTTAAAGATCCCCTCCTCCCCCCTTACAAAAACCCATCACCTATAACCCATTACTCACACCTATCATGTCCTTTGGATCTTTCATCCTCTGCCCAATTAATCTCCCTACATTCCCCTTTTCCACCATGAATCATTTTGTTAGTTATATGGAACTTTAATAAAGATCTTTTGGTCAAACCAAAGAAAGTTACCTGATTTGAAGGTAACGTCATCTATTAAATTCATTTCATTTATTTTACTTATCCAACGACCTAAACTTATATTATTCCGTTATTTGATAAAAAAAGTACCCTTGATATACTAGGTTTTTCACATAATAAAAATTTGACCTACACGTACACACACCTCCGTCTAATTGGTAATGTAACATTCTATTTCTGTGGTCAACAAACAAATGCATCACGAAACGTTGATTATTGAATCATCTCCTACCACTTCTTATGGTAACCATTAATATGTAAATTTAATTATATGTGATATATATTCTGTTTATATTGTTTATTCTTTATTTATTTTTCATTTATAGAAAACTATTATTGTTTCCATTGTGAGTAAATACGATAATTTTATTTGACAATATGCGGACAACTACCCCATCATAGTGATATGACTCATTCATGTCATACGTGGAACTTATAAAATATGGAATTAATGAAATAATATATGATATTATACTGAATTATAATATAACTAGGTATTATTAATTTTTCATTCTATTACATACGTAATAGAAATTAAAGTAGCGTTCATGTCTATGTACGTCTTACCGTCTCCATAAATGGTTAATTTCATTTCTTTTCTCCAAATGTTATGTACTATTATAAATACACATATATAATGGATATATATGATATATATGATACCTAAATCATGAATATCATTTTGGAGATAATGGGCTTTTGACCCCATGGACAAATTTTATTTATAAGATGTTCATTTTTGACTCAAGTACCAAATATCGAAAAAACAACCATTATTGACATAAATGATTACATAATGTTTATTACATGGTAATATGTGATATAATAGAAATAAAAAACTTCAAAATTTTTATTATGAATATAGAAATTAACATTAGTTTATTATTCAGTGTATCAAAGAACGAACGGGTCAAGTCGGACACAAGGTAAGGGTCTTCGTATCAATTTCCTTTCATTGGGGAATATTTTTATTTATACACGAATTTATATTATACAATGTATACAGACCTTTTAATTTTACAATTATTCAAAAGTAATATTTTCTCTACGAATCGTTTCTCTAAACGATATAAAATATTGTTTCTTTTAATATATGTGGTGAAAACAACCTTTTCTGCCGCCGTGAGTATTATTTGATCATTGGCTTCCTCGACAAGTTGTAATGTTTTTAAAAAGAAAATAAATACCATATACTACTTTCTGTATTTTTTTATTGAAAATGGTTTTGATAATCGATTTTTTATGTCAATATATTTAAATAATTTGTTGTGATTTAAATGTGGAAATGTTATCTTCCCTTTCTAATTGTTTTATGTGTTATGAATATGTTATGGTTCATGGGAATTTTTCACATATATGGGTGGTTCCACGATAAACCAAGGGCGGGTGATCCTGACCAAGCTCTCCAATTCATTGGGTAATGTGACAAAGGTAAATGTTAATGTTCCTCCAAATAGATTGAAGGAATAAAGTGTGTTGATTATTCCAATGTAACTCCCTATGTAGTTTCTATAGCTACAATGTATGTATGATATGGATTCCACAAGTTACTTTTTATGATTTATGATTTCTATGTGTTATTCATATATCTTATGATTCATGAGGTATATTAAAAGTATTATGTTTCGATGGACTAATGTTTTATTTCATCATTATATAATTCTTACTGAGCTTTTTATGCTCATCCCAAGGGTAGGAATTATTTTCACAGGGCATAAAGGTGAATAGGGTGAAGGATGGGATCACAGAAAATTCATGAAATCTAAATCATGGAACTAGAGATGACTCTTTTTTTCATGAGTTTTTAGTTTATGAAAAAAATAGAAACTGAGTACAAGTGACTACATTGTAATTTTTGAGATGTAATGTAATAGTTATGGCCTAATTATCTATAACTCTATAACTGAAAATATCATTATATATTTAATTCAAAATTATGTAATGTTTTATAAATGGGTCCTTATAGTCGATATTAAAGATCAGTTTAGACAACTATAAGAGGTAGAATATTGTTAAATTAATGTCCATAAATAAATATATGTATGATTGAAATGATATAGAATTTACAGATTACCATGTTGCTTCATCTTTTGTTTAGAATTATTTTTTGTAGGGGAAACAAAGTAACTTTTTTAGGAAGTCATACAGAGGGAAATGACCTTCCAAATCAGAATCCACAGATGATCAGAATTGGAACTGAATAGCTTGTTGCATGGATGGATCAGTTGACTTAGGTGATAAATTGTGGTAGTGTTTATTGATGATATTTTGGTATATTCTATATTTAAAGAGGAACATGAATGTATTTTGAGGTTTGTCCTGAAACCCATAAAATAAAAGAAACTATATGTTTAATTCATCATGTCTGAGTTTTGGTTACAAAAAATTTCATTCCATGGTTACATTATTTTGTGAAATGGCATAAACATGGATCTTGCTAAAACCAATGTTGTTGTTGAATGGCCAATACCCCCCAAATATCACTGAGATCCATAGTTTTCTTTGTTTAGTAAGTTATTACAGGAGGTTTGATGGGTTTTTCTCATCGTTATCTATCCTAATGACTAAGTTAACTCAAAATGGTGTTATGTTCGTATGGAAAAAAGAATTTCATGATTGTATTAAGGAATTTAAAAGAAGATTGGTGAATGATCCTATTTTGGAATTACCATTCATAAATAGTTAGTTTGTAATCTATAGTGATGTTTCGTTGAAAGTACTTGGATGTGTTTTTATGAAGAGAGATCAGGTAATTTGTTATGCTTCATGTCAGTTGAAGCCTCATGTGTTAAATTACCCTACACATGATTTGGAATTAGCTACTGGTTTTTTCATTAAATATTTGGAGGCATCATTTGTATTGAGTAAAGTGTGATATATATATATATCATAATTTTTTTAGGTATATATTCACTCTGATAGAATTAAACATGAGATAGAGGAGGTGGTTGGAATTAATCAAGGATTATGGTTGCACAATTCATTATCATCAAGGAAAAGAAAATAATGTGGCTGATGCTTTGATTTGAAATAGTAATGGTACATTTTCCTTGTTACATTTTGAACAAGATCTTTTGATTAATGTGTAATGTCTCGGATTTACCGTGTATTATTTTTAAATATTATTTGGAATTTTTTCGAGACCATGCATGAAAACAAAACATCATTTCGAGGTCTAGTGAGCCAGGAATTGTGGTTTGAATTTTTTTTATGTTAAGTGAGTCGGCACATGTGTGCGGTAGTGGAAGTATCCAAACAGATGCTCGAATTCAAAATCTGAGCACACCATTGCGTCTGGGGCGACGAAATTACCTAATAACGAGCCTAACCTTCACTGGAACGGGTCGATGGAAATAGTTAATTTTTGTACATTTTAATTAAAATAAAATAAAATAATTTTTTTCAATGTTTATATTATTTTAATGCAAACATCCACTGCAGCGCAGTGACAGGGAAGCTATTTCAATATGAAATTCCATGTCATAATGGTATAGAAACAGCAACTTGACTCATTAATGACACATCGTAACAGAACGTTGAATCATGTATCCCTTTTTAATGGGTTAAGAAAATTGGTCGTCGTTGATGAATTTTTCTGAGAGAAATCTCTGCAAAGCGCTAGAGAAAAACCTCAACGATGAACGATGACAGATCGAAGTTGAGAATCGCTGATCCAACGAAGTTGGACGATCTCATCGACGATAGCCACATGACACCTACATCAACAATCGATCCCAGTTGAGGTGGGGTTTTTTATTTCATTCATCTTTCCCCATTTTTGAGTTTAAACGAAAATCATGGATCAACCATGAACAAGTTGATCCACTGAATAGTACGTTCTTGCAGGAAGGGTTTCATTGGGATGATTAATGGGAATTTATCCATGTTGTTTTTTTTGTCTGATTTCTACTACGTTTAAGCATACTAACAGGAGCGGATCATTGTTGTGATGAACAACGGTCGAGGTTCGTTCCTCATGTTGTTTTATTGGATTTTCATACCCCTTCATTCTTCGTGTTTATTTCATTCATCGCGGGAGACGAAAAACAGATCATTGCGCATCTATTTTGCAACACAACGATCCCAAATTGAAGACTCGACACCATAATGACCTTCTGGACATGCGATGATGATAGCGGATGACGAATCGGCTTGGATCAGAAGAGGCCATTCTTCGAGCATTATTCACGCGGGAAAATCAAAACATGTTTTCAGTGATGATTGATGTTCTGAAAACACTGGATGAATATTCATATTGTCGGAGCGACCAAAACCAGGGAGTTTTGTGGAGATTGAAAGGCATAATCGACAAACGAGGTAGCTCAAGAGGCACGGTGGTTGAAGGTCATGATTATGTTAATTTTCAGAATACACAGCGTGTATTTCCGAAGAACATTCCGTGTAGTTCTGGCGGTGGCAGCTAGGGTTTCGGGAGCCATAGAAGGATCACATGGCGTGTTAGACTTCCCTGGAACTCAGTGTGTACATTGGAAAGTACACGGATACGGTATGATCTACATGGATTCAGATCACGGCGTGTACAGCATGGTAGAGGCGGCTATGTGGAACATGGCGTGTATCTAGGGGGTACACAAACACGGGATGGAGTACACAATTGTGTGCTCCATCACAAGGCCATGCAAGGCCAGTAACGTGGGTCCCCCTGTGTACCGATTACATGGGTTAGTGTACACAGGTTGATGACCGTGTACATGCACATGGCCAGCGTACATGGTGCCAACCCCAGTCACTCGGACACGACGTGTATATTGTAATACAGGTCGTGTACTATGTTTTCTATACAACCATCCTTACGATAGGGACCGTTGTACATGGGCAATACCCCAGGTCAGACAACACGGCATGTAACTTTTCAACACACCGTGTACTTTTTGGAAAATGGCATGGTCCTCATGTTCAGTGTATCTTGGACATCATTCTCTTGGGTTAGTGCCCATTCTTCTCATTATCATGAAGGTCTGGCACCGTTTCCTTCTACAGGAGTATGATCCCTTTAGCAGGACTTTCTATGATAGAGTCGGCATCCCTCCGGGAGGAGCATAGCGAGATCCCCTATCCATTCCTGAACCTAGGTATATTCAGGCGTCGACGTGACAAACTCTGTCAGGCATTGATTCTCTACCTAGCTGGTGTATCACCTAGCTGGTGAATTCGGATGAGTCGGGGTAACCGCCATGGCCCTAGCAGTGATCCATATCCGTGTATCGTGATCTTTACCACTTAGGAGTGTGTCTCCATTAATGAGTTCTTCTATCTACCCTGATCCTTCCAACTCAGAAGTGTGTCTTCCATAATGAGTGCATCTACCTCTCGTGATGCTTCCTGACAAACAGTACTTCTCAGACGAACATCATTAGAGCTATAAAACACATGGAGTGTGTTCCCCTATAAATGAGTGCTTCGCGGAATCTTCGAAATGAACCCCTAGCTGGGGATAAGCGATTGTGTGACTTGTCTCTAGACTATGGTTCTGGGTTTTGAGAATATATGGTTTGTGCTATATGTTCTGTAGAGATATATTGACCATAAAATATTGTACCTTTACTTTTTATACTACTTTGTGGTTATCAAGGTCCTCTAGTGAGTATTGTTATACTCACCCCTAAACGGGCTTTGCCTGCACATGTCCTATCTTGTGTAGATGTGTAGCCTTTTGACAGAGTCCAAGGCAGACCAGGATAGGACCGAGATTTCTGAGTTATCTATAGGGCGAGTCATTCATATGGCTTTGTGTAGCAGTCCAAACACCTTTTGTGTTTATAGGTTGGACTTTCCACTTTTCATACTCTTGTTTTGGTGGGCATGTTTTCTGGCCTAGTTTAAATTCAGTACTTTACCTTCTATCATACTCTGTTGGATGGGTTTAGTTGTTTGCATTCATTTTTGCCTTAATATTTTAACATTTCAGCATTTATGGGCTTCGAGATTTTTTCATTTGTACAATTACATAGGCAATGCATCCCATGTTTAGTAATATCCCTACCTAGTGCTAGTCACCAGCCCCTAGCCTATTGTAGGTGAGAATGGGGAGTCACGGCATGGGCCCCACTAGAATGGGTCGTGACACGAGGTGTATCAGAGGCATCGATTCTACTTTAGAACCATGATTCTATGAGATTGGTTTGGGGAAACAGTGTTAAGTGTTTTGAGTTCGTCATTCAGGCCAGAGACTCATGTGTTGGTTCAGCGGCTCACGTATCCATACAGCAAGACTTTAAAATCCTGATTTTCGACTCTGTATATGAAAACACTAGTTGCAGGGAAGTAAAATAATGGTACATGGATCATATAGAATTGGTTGTGTTTTCCATTTCCTTTGTGTCAGCTATCCAGATATACTCATTTACCATGGTAAATATTGTTTCCTTACATTATTCCTCCTCAACACATACCCGCTAGGATTCACCAGCACGATCACAAGGACGACCCCCTCAGTGATGATGCTTTGATACAGGGACCGGTTCCCCAGGAATTGGAACCAGGTGGTTCACCAGTTATGTCGCCACCAGGGAAGCAGCCAGTGGTACCTGTGATACTGACCGGTGAGTAGCGCAGGCTTAGCGGGCTACATGAGTTCCAGATACAGAGACCCCACAGGTTCCGAGGTGAGCCCGACCCTCAGGCGGATAAGGACTGCAGTGAGGTAGTGAATTGATTTTTCCGTCTATTGAGGACACCGGCCGAACAGATGGTGATCCTAGGAGCGAGCCTTCTCCAGGGTACGGCGGGATGATGGTGGATTCTGACAACACAAACTCACAACAAGAAGACTCTTTCATGGATGGAGTTCGAGCGACTCTTCCTGGAGGATTTCTCTCCAGTATTGCTGAGAGCTTTGCGCTTCCAAGAGCTTCTGCCTCTTGAGAGGGGCAGTATGACAGTAGCTGTCTATTCCTCTAGGTTTACCATCCTTGCCTGGTACTCAATGGATATGGTCAGGGATCAGTACTTCAGAGCTTGTACCTTTGAGAGAGGTCTACAATGAGACATCCGAGCTAGTTTCATTCCTCTATGAATTTCGATTTATTATGGAGTTCTCGAGAGGGATTTGGTGATCGAGAGCTTCTTGGCTGAGCAGAGACAGCTGATGGCGATCAGAAGTAGGTAGACAGGTGTGGAGACCTTGGTGGCAGGGAGCCAGCATCAGAAACAAGCATCGTGATGTAAGAGAGACGTCAGAGGAGGACCCAGGCCTGGGGATCAACAGTCCATGGCTCTCAGGTTGGATCTACTCAGCCTAGGGAGAAGTGATGTTACACATGCGACGATATGGGACATCTCGCAAGATATTGCCCGACCTATCGAGATGCTGACAGAGTAGCGGTGGATAGACCAACGAGGCAGAGGCAGAGAGTGGAGGAGATAGACCCTCCAGGCGGTGGACATAGCAATGTATGGAGAGATTCAGGTGGTGGCAGACTCTTTGACATACTTCCACCGCCACCCCCAGGAGGTTCGCACCAGGCTCAGGGAGCTGGGGGACAGGGGTGGCGACAGCTGCATGCGGTAAAGGCATACGACCCAGGGGCTCCAAGGATGATTTGAGGTACTATTTTTTTCTTTTATACCTTAGCTTCCATGCTTATAGACATAGGTTCTAGTCATTCCTTCATATCCACATGTCATGAAAAAAAATCAATATTCTGGTAGAACCTTTGACTCGATCCTTACTCTTAGAGACAACTACGGGAGGAGACTCGATGATCATACATCTTTTTAGACCGTGTGGTATTACCCTTGGATGCAAGATTTTTGGTTGGAACCTCTTGGTGGTAGCATTTTTGCCTTATGATGTCATTCTCGATATAGATTGGTTATATTCAGTCCATGCCCATATTGATTGTTTTAAGCGAAGAGTGTGGTGTGTCCACCGTGATGGAACGAGTTTTTCCTTTTTCGGAGAAAAGGAAACCCAGGCAGAACAGAATGATCTTATGAATAAAAGGTTGTATCCAATCACTCATTAGTTAGATAAACTTTCCCTCGGATCAGTGTATTTTGTGAGCTCTCATATCCTAGCAGTAGTGGCGGAGTATGTGGACGTCTTTATAAGAAGGTAGACGGGAGACAGAGGATGTATGTGGATTACCAGCGCCTGAACCAGGTGACGATGAAGAAGAAGTATCCACGACAAAGGATCGATGACCTCTTCGACCAGCTGAGAGGGGAATAGTTGGTCACACAATTTGACCTTTGATCAGTCAATCACTAGTTACGAGTACGTGATGAGGATATACTGTAGAGAACTTTCAGATGCCGCTATAGTCAATATGAGTACATGGTGATGCCTTTCGGCATGATGAACACCCCTATAGTGTTCATGGGACTGATGAACCAGATTTTACAGCCGTACATGGATCGGTTCATAGTGGTCTTCATGGACGACATCCTTGTGTACTCAGTGTCAGTAGAGGAGCATGCGAGACACCTGCGGATGGATCTAGAAGTACTTCAGGAGAACCATCTTTATGGAAAGCACTCAAAGTGATAGTTCTGGATTCAGGAGGTCCACTTTCTGGGACATGTCATCTCAGTAGATGGAGTAGTTGCAGACCCAGCCATGGTGGAGGAAATGATAGCATGGGAGCCACCTCTTAGTGTAACAGAGGTGCGGAGCTTCCATGGGTTGGCTGGATATTACCCGAGATCATTCTGGAATTCTCTCAGATATTAGACCCTATGAAAATCGTGACCTAGAAGGGGAATCCCTTTGTATGGAAGATGAAGTTCAAGTGTGATTTTGATCAGTTGAGACAGAGTTTGATGAGCACCCCGGTTTTGTGATTTCCAGAGGAGGGTGTCGAGTACATAGTTTTCTATGAAGCATCAGGGACCGGTCTCGGCTGTGTCCTGATGCAGAGGCAGGCAATGATTGCTTAAGGTTCGTGCCAGCTTAGGCCAGATTAGGAGAACTATGCCACCCATGATATCGAGTTTGTAGCTATAGTCTTCAGATTGAAAATGTGGTGAGACTACCTCAGGGGTAAGCAGTTTATCATCTCCTCTGACCACAAGAGCCTCAAGTATATCTTATCATAGAAGGATATGAATATGAGGTAGAGGCATTGGCTATAGGTCCTCCAATATTATGTTTTCTAGATCATCTATACTTCTGGATAGGGGAACAAGGTGGTGGATGCTTTTAGAAGAAGGTCGAGCTCATAGCTGTAGAGTGAGGCAACACAACAGTTAGATGTGTTGCAGTTATCCTTCATGGATGGAGAGGATACAGCTTACCTAGAGTCAATGGTTGTCCTGCATCCACTCTTATAGTTAGTTAGGGAGGCCCATCTTTGGGAATCAAACTGTGGGGATTTACATGCTCAATTATCCACATGACAAGCTCCTGATGGATATTCACAAGTTAGGGAGCATGTAATTCCATTTAGAGGATGCACTATTGTACAAGTGTCATTGCAGGAGGTGGTCCTGAGGTAGTTTCACACATCCCACTTGGCGGTACATCTTGGAGCGCAAAAGATGTACCAGGATCTTTGACGACAGTTCTGGTGTACAGGCATGAAGAAGGAAGTAGTGGAGTTTGTTTCTCGATGCATTACGTGAAAGAAGATGAAGGCTAAGCAGATGGTTCTAGTGTGATTAGCTCACCCCTAGAAGATCCAGAGTGGATGTGGTAAGGAATATCAATAGACTTCGTGACGGGCTTACCACGATCATCCAAGGGACATGATTCCGAATGGGTGATCGTTGACCGACTCACCAAGTCGGCCCACATCTTAGATATTAGGGAGTAAACTACCATAGAAATATTGGGACACCACTATGTGAAGGATATAGTTAAGATTCATGGAGTCCCCTTGACAATAGTCTCAGACTGAGACACACATTTTACACCCCGATTGTGGAAGGGATTGCCGGATGATTTTGGAACTTAGCTACGCCTGAGCACATCTTTTCAACCCTATACAGATGGTCAGACAGAGAGAACCATTCATGTTCTGGAGGATATGTTGTGGGCCTGTGTCTTGGACTTTGGTCGCAGTTGGGATGACCACCTACCACTGGTGGAGTTTGCGTAGAACAATATCTACCCCTCCACCATTGGTATGGCACCGTTCATGGCCTTGTATGGGAGACCCTGTATGTCACCGCTTTGCTGGGCCGACCATGGAGAGTCTACACTCATGGGTCTATAGTTGGTGCAAGATACCAACGAGAAGGTGCAGATCATCCAGGAGTGGATAAAGACTACATAGAGCCGGAACAAGACTGATGATGACAGATGATGAAGACCTCTAGAGTTTGAAGAGGGAGACCACGTATATCTTTGGCACTCACCTCGATGAGGGTTGCAGAGATTTGGCCGAGGCGGAAAGCTATCTCCAAGGTTCATCGGACCTTTCCAAATACTGTGCAGAGTTGGCGAAGTGGCGTACCACCAAGCTATACCGCCAATGTTTCATCGGGTACACGATGTCTTCCATGTGTCTCAACTGAGGAGGTACGTGTATGACCCATCGCATGTCATCAACTGAGGCGAGCTTGACATCAAGGATGGAGTGACCTTTTTTGAGTACCCAGTGGAGATCAGGGATCATCAGGATTGGATCCTTCTTGGGTGATCGATTTCATTGGTGCGTTTCTAGTGGAAGCATGGGAATCTTCAGGAGAGAACGTGGGATTGGGAGGCCCAGATTCAGGCCCAGTACCCACATCTTTTTTAGTAGCCATTATTTTGGATTTTCGGGGACACAAATCCCCATGGTGGGGAGACTGTAATGTTTCAGATTTAGAATTTGTTTTTTAAATATTATAGGGAATTTTTTTGAGACCGGGCATGAAAACTACACATCATTCTGAGGCCCAGTGAGCCGGGAATGGTCTTTTTAATTTTTTTAAGTTATGTGGGTCGACATTTGTGCACGGTAGTGTTAGTTTCCAAATGGAAGCTTGAATTAAAAATAAAAGGGAACCATTTCACCTGGGGCGTTGAATTTACCTAAGAACGAGCCTAACATCGACCTGAGCATGTCGAGGGAAAAAGTTATTTTTCTGAGGTTTTAAGTTAAATAAACTAAAATAAATTTTTTCAATGTTTATTTTATGGAAGCATCCTCTGCTGTGCAGCGACAGGGAAGCTGTTTCAATATTAAATTCCATGTCATAATGGATTAGAAACATTAACAAGACTCATTAATTCCACAGTGTAATAGAATAATAAATCATGTTTCCCATTTAAATGGGTTAAGAAAATTTGTGGTCATTAACGAATTTCTTTGTGATAAATCACTGGAGGATCCGTGGAACGCTGGAGAAAACCCTTAACGACGAACGATGACAGATCAAAATTGAGAATTGATTCTCCAACAAAGATGGAGGATCTGGTCGATTATGGCCACACGACACCATCATCATATATCAATCCTAGTTGAGTTAGGGGTTGTTATTTCATTCCACTTTCTCCATTTTGGAGTTTAAATGACGATTTCAGATCAACAATGAACTAGTTGATCTGTGGATCCGTACGTTCTAGCGAGAGGGTTTATTTGGGATGATTATAGAGAATTGAACCATGTTGATTTTTTTGATTTATTTCTACTTTTTTTAAGCCTACTAACGGGAGAAGATCAATTCTGTGACGAACGAAAATGGAGGTTTGTTCATCATGTTGTTTTATTGGATTTTATTTTCCCTTCATTCTTTGCGTTCTTCGTAGGTTAAGAACAATGGATCAGTGAACATCCATTTTGCGACGCAAAGATCCCATATTAAATACTCGACACCATAATGAAATTTTGTAGGTGCGACAATGAAGGCGGGTGATGAATCGTCTCAGATTAGAAGAGGTCATAATTTGAACGTTCTTCGCGCGGGAAAACTAAATCTTGTTTTCGGAGCCGATCAGAGGTCCGATAAAACTGGAAGCGGCATCATGGTGTCAGGGCGGCCAAAACCCAAGAGTTTCATGGTGATCGGCTGACCGGATTGATGAATGCGGCATCTCAGAAGGCGTTATGGCGGGAGGCCATGATTTTGGAAATTTCAAGAATACACAGTGTGTACTTCCGAAGAACATGTTGTGTAGTTCTGGTGGTGCAATCTAGGGTTTCGGGGGCCATATAAGGACCACACGGTGTGTGACCCTAGTCACATGGCATGTTAGACTTCCCTCGAAGCTCGTCGTGTACTTTGGGAAGTACACAAACATGGGATTATCTGCACTGCTATAAAGCACGACGTGTACAGCAAGGCAGAGGCGGCTGCGCGGAACATGGTGTGTAACCAGGGGGTACACAGACACGAGATTGAGTACACGACCGTGTGCTCTATCACACAGCCAGGAAAGGACAGTAATGCGAGTCGCCCCGTTTACTGATTACATGGGTTAGTGTACATAGGTTGATGACCGTGTACTGGCACATGACCAGCGTACACGGAGCCAACCCTAGTCACTTGAACATGGTGTGTATACCATACTACATGTCCTATACTATGTTTTCTATACGACCAGACTTACAACATGGTCCGTTGTACATGGGCAGTACCCGAGGTCAGACAACACAGCGTGTAAATTTTCTACATGCTGTGTACTTTTTGGAAAACGGCATTGTCCTTTTGTTCATCGTATCTTGGTCATATTTCATTTGAGTTAGTTCCCCTTATTCTCATTCCCCTGAAGGTCAGGCATTGTTTCCTTCTACAGAAGTATGATCCCTTTAGGAGGACTTTCTATGATAGAGTCGGCATCCCTCCGAGAGGCCTGGATATAGATCCTTTATCCATTCATTACCCTAGGTAGAGTCAGGCATCGATGTGACCAACTATATCAGGAGTTGATTCTCTACCTAGATGGTGTATAACCTAGCTGTTGAATCTGTATGTGTCATGGTATCCGCCATGGCCCTATTAGTGATCCTCATCTGGGTATCATGATCTTTACCACTCAGGAGTTTGTCTCCATTAATGAGTGCATCTATCTATCATGATCCTTCCCACACAAGAGTGTGTCTCCTGTAATGAGTGCATATACCTCTTGTGATGATTCCTGAAGAACAGTACTTCACGGATGGACGTCATCAGAGCTATAAAACTCATGGAGTGTGTTCTCCAGGAAATGAGTTCTTTGTGGAATCTTCGAAATGATCCCCTAGCTAGGGGTATGCAGTTTTCTGACTTGTATCTAGACTACAGGTCTGGGTTTTGAGAATATATGGTTTGTGATATATGTTCTGTAGACATATACTATGCATAACTAACTGTAACATTACATTGTATACTAATTTTTTGTTTTTGGGATCCTCTACCAAGTATTGTTATACTCACCCCTGCACGGGCTTTGCCCACATGTGTCGTGTCTTGTGCAGATGAGCAGCCTTTTGATAGAGTCTAGGGCAGACCATGACAGGACTGAGCTTTCTGAGTTCCCTACAGGGTGAGTCATTCGTACGGCTTTGTGCAGCAGTCCCACTGCCTTTTCTGTTTACAGGTTGGACTTTGCAATTTTTATAATCTTGTTTTGGTGGGATTGTTTTCTAGCCCACTTTACTCTAGTACATTACCTTTCGTAATACTCTATTGGATGGGTTTATTTGTATGCACGCATTTTGTCCCTTGGTGTTTTTACATTTCAGAATTTGTGGGCTTGGAGATGTTTGCCAGTGTACAGGTAATTAGAAAATGCCTCCCACGTTTAATAATTTGACTACTCGGTGCTAGTCACCAGCCCCTGGCCTATTGGAGGTGGGATTGGGGAGTCACGGAGCGGGCCCCATTGGGACGGGTCGTGACATAATGATTTGATGAAAATTGGAATTGAAGTAGTTTGTACAAAAATTTCCTTTGTTTTGTTTCAGATGTCAGTGAAATCATCTCTTTTAGGCAGAATTAAGAAAGCATAGAAGGAAGACAATGAGTTGTAGAAAAAATAACATTTGGTTCAGAAGGGTAATCTGCCTACATTTACCATGGATAAAGATTGTATTTTTAGATTTGGGAAGATATTATATGTGCCATGTGATTCACAGTTGAAGAATTCATTTTTATGTGAATCTCATAGTTCTCCAGTATCAGTTCATCCAGGAAGCACTAAGATGTACATAGATCATCTTGAGTATTAATTGTGGGATGGAACAAAAAGAGATATTTTTGATATTACTGTGAAGTGTTTGACTTTTCCATAGGATAAAAAAGAGTGATAGTTACCAAAAGGGATGCAGTAGTCTTAACCGATGCCAGAGTGGAAATTGGAAAATATATCCATGGACTACATTTTCGAATTACCAAAGTCATCTCGAGGTAATAATGAAATCTGGGTTATTGTTGATCAATTGACTAAATCTCCTCATTTTTTCCAATTAGAGATACATTGTCTCAAGATAAACTTTATCAGTTATAGTTTAATGAGATAGTCAGGTTGAATGGAGTTCCCCTTTCTATAGTATCTGATCATGATCCAAGGTTCACTTCTATCATTTGTTAAGGCATTTAGAGGTTTTTGGGTAATGAATTGAGTTTTTGTATATCTTTTCATCCTCAATAATATGGGTAGTTAGAATGAAAATTCAGACCTTGGAGGATAAGATACGTGATTTTTCACTATATTAACATGGAATTTGGGACCAATATCATTCTTCGGTTGAATTTTCATATAATATCATATTTCATTCTAGTATATAGATGGTTCTATTTGAGGAATTATATGGGAAGTTGCATCAAACTTCATATTTTTGTGATTAAGTAGGAGAAGGAAGATAATGGGACCAGAATTGGTATAAGAGATAGTAATAAAGGATTAGTTAATTTAGAAGCACATGAGAAAAGCTCCGAGTAGGTAGAAAAGTTATGCGGATAACCGGAGGAAGGATCTTTCATTTGAGGTAGGTTATCATATCATTCTCAATTTATATCTATCAAAATAATTTGTGTGATTGGTTAAGAAAGGAAAGTTGAGTCCGAGAATTAATGGACATTATGAAATCCTAGATAATGTTGTATCATTTACATATGGAGTGCCTTTACCTCCACGTTTAGCCCAGGTACACAATGATTTTCATGTTTTAATGTTGAGAACGTATATGCCAAAACCATCTCATGTTTTGATCCCAGAGGTAGTTCAGTAGGAAGAGAATCTATCAAATGTGGAACCACCAGTCTGGATTCTTGACCAAAGAGAGGAAGTGTTGCAGAATTAGGTAATTCATCTAGTAATTGTTTTTTCTTGAAAAACCATATTGTTGAAGAGGCAACGTGATAATCTGAAAAAACTCTTAGGGATAAATACTCCCACTTATTTGATAAGTGAATAAAATTGTGAGGATGCAATTTCCAAAAGGGGGAAGGATGTAAAATCCCAGGTAAATAAAGAATAATACCTTTTCATATTTATTAATATTTGTGAATTAAATTTTAATTTTATATTATGGGGGATACTATATTGAATTTCATACCCAACACACAACAATTGGTTTCTCTGAAATCTCATGTTGCACACAATGCTGAGTCATACTGAAAAATAATAATATAATATTTTTTTAAATGGAAGTTAATGCCAAACCGTTGTATGGGAGAGAATAAAAATAACTGACTAAAATATGATAATACATTTTTGTTTAATTTTCTTTCATTTGTCCAATAAATTTTAGAGGATTAAAATAATAAATTATCTGATTTTAAACATAAATACTCTAATATTCCTTAAAAGGCCGATTTACTTCATTTTGATGGTGAACCATCATTAAATATTTTCTTATCACTATTATATGTTATATTGGAAAGAATAAAATTATTCTTTAGAATCGAGAAATCAAAATTTACATTGGGTAAATATTTGGTAATTTTCTAATGAAATTCATTTTTTATGAATAGTGAAAATATTGTATTTTATCTCAAAAGTGCCTTTTAATTTAATTTATTTATATGTGTAGATCACCTTTTAAATTTGTTTTTATATGTAATTATATTATGTTTTTTCCATTTAATTATAATTATATTCATTGGAAGTAATTTCAATTTGATATTGGATATAAAAAGGAGTCAATCTTTTGATAGTTATTATTTCTTAAAAACACGCTTTTGGTTTTGACAATAGGAATTAATTTTAAAATAACTACTCTCACTTCTGGGTTTTGATTTTTTGAAAACAGATTCCATATTTTGAATCAGTAGATCCAAAAGGGTAGAATATGTATCTTTTGTTTTTAGACATTGTGAATACTATTTCATTAAATATTTTATTTACCATGGATAAATGGTAAATCTGGTAAATAAGGGTAAAACATTAATATTATAATAATAGTAAATTACTCTAAAAAGTGTACTATTCCTATTTTTTTATAGACTCCCGACATATGGAATTATTGGTTCGATTTTGGGACCACGTGTACCCAATTAAGAGTGATAATGACACTTTATATTAATTAATTTGACGTAATGATAAAAATGACCAAAACATATATCATTTAGTAAGTGAATTCATAAATGTGGTTATATTAGTTGTCTCAACTACAATAAAAAATAATTATAATCTAAAAATATTAACATCATCATAGTATTTTTTATAATATTTTGACATAAAATAAATAAAATTATTTATGACACAATAATGATGTAGTGTTTACTCATTAATGAATCATTTAAATAAATAAGATTATAAAAATTAAAAAATATATAATACCTACTCAATTGTAATTGGATGATTTTATTTTGAATAATAGTTTTCCTATATTTATCCTTAATGTGTTTTGGAACTTTAGAATCTAGGAATCATTATATAAAAAATAATATTTTCAATCATTCCTAAAGGGAACCTCCTCCCCATTATAAAAATCCATCTCCTCTCACCCATTAATCACACCTCTCATGCTCCTTTTCAGGTACAAAATCTACCCAATTAAGATCCCTACATCTGTATCTTTCTCATAGAAGCCTTACCTTAGGCATAAGTCACTTCAATAATGCCTTTGGATTCAATCTAAAGGGAGTTACCCGATTTAAAGGTAACTTATTTTCTTAAATTATTTTTTTTACTTCTAGAACCCCCTAAAATATTTTTATTTAATTATTTTATAACAAAACTAGTATCCTAAACATACTAGGTTGTTTTATGATATGTTTTTTAACTAAACATACACACGCCCTAGTCTAGTGGGTAAAGAACATGTTGTTTCTTTGGATGGTGAACTACTGCCACATGAAACGCTGATTGTTCAATCTTCTCCTACCAACTCTTATGGTGGACATAAGATGACACTACATTTATATGTGATATATATTTTATTCATGTTGTTTCTATGATTCAGTATTTTTTATTTATAAAATACCTTTATGGTTTCCGGGGTTTGAAAATATGATAATTTCATTTTTGGAAGTGCGAACTACCGCCCCCTCAAAGTGATATGACTCGTTCATTCCATATGTGGAATGTATAAAGGATTTAGTTACTGAAATAGTATATGATATTATAATTGAATTATAATATACCTATTTATCATTAATGTTTCATTCAATTAAATATGAAATTGAAATGAATGTAGCGTTCATGCATACGTACGGCTTACCGTCTCTATGAACATTGCATTTCATTTATTATCTCTAAGCAGTATGTACTATTATTAATATATATATATATATATACTGGATGTTTATGATATATATGATACCTAAATCAATTATATCATTCTGGGGATAATGTAATTTTTAACAAATAGACAACATGTAATTATAAGAAGTTTATTTTTGACTCAAAAATACCAAATATCTACAAAACGACCAATATTAACATAAATTATTACATAATATTTATAACTTGGTAATAAGTGATACAAAAGGAATAATACAGATGAAAATTGTTCTTATGAAAGTATAAATTAAAATTAGTTTATTATTCAAGAGATTAAATATTTAACTAGTCAAGTTGGACACGAGCTAAGGGAATTCATCTCAATCTCATTTTATTGAGGAATATTTTGATTAATACATGAATTTATTTTTAATGGTGTATAAAACCCTTTTACTTTTACTTTTATTCAAAAGGAATATTTTCTATATTAAGCGTTTTAATAAGTGACAAAAAATAATGATTCTTTTATCGTAATCGCTAACAACGTCCATTTCATCCACCATGAGTATTATTTGATCATTGGCATCCTTAACAAGATGTATTGTTTTTAAAAGGAAAATAAATACCATAAAATGTTTTAAATATTTTTTTATTAAAAATGGTTTTGATAATGGATTTTTTATGTCAATATATTAAAATGATATCTTGTTATTTAATTGTGGATATATTATCTTTCTTTATGTTTGGTTTATGTGTTTTGAATATGTTATGTTTCTTGGGAGTTGTTTACATATACAGTTGGATCCATGATAAACCAATGAAGTCTAAGCCCAAGATAGCTCTCTAATACATTGGGTAACATGATAGAGGTAAACAATTAGGTTTCTCCTATGTGATTTAGGGAATATATTGTGATGGGTATTCCAACATAACTCCCTATATAGTTTTTATAGCTACAATTTAAGTATGATATGGATTCCACTTGTTACCTTTATGATTTATGATTTCTATGTGTTATTCATAAATAGTACAATTTCAGGAGGTATATTAAAAATATTATGTTTCGATGGACTAATGATCCCTTTCTTTATTTTAGAACCCTTATTTATATTTTTATGCTCGTACCATGTTTTGAAATGTTTTTCAGAGGACCTAAAGATGATTAGGATCAAGGATGCGATCAATGAGTAGAACTGTGCTCTAAAAAAAGGAACTACACAAGACTCCTTTTTTCAAGAGTTTTTATTTTATTAAAAAATGGAATCTTAGTAGAAGTGTCTACTCTTTAATTTTTGGAATGTAATGAAATAGTTATGACCTAATTCTATAAAAATCTAAACCTGAATGGATCCTCAATGTGAATTATCTCTTTAATTAAAGATTATGTAATGTTTTAAGGCTAGTTCATGTTATATCATATCCATCAAACACACTAGGGAAACTACATAACATTAACCTGTGTTATAGGTATCATCTCACATGAAATCTTGATTTCATTATATAAGGTTAAACTGTTAAAGCTCTATGGACACAATCATTATGGTTCTTTATAATATTTATTATGTAATTTCTAAATTACAATTTCATTTAAAAAACAATTATAACTCCTATCCAAATAACTTTTAATAATATAAATCCAATGTTCATTACATCTTTTTACCATTTCAATTCCGGGTTTCAAAAATAGCATCTCAATCATTTCTAAACTATATATTTTGTTTTTCATTTAATGTGCTTTTAATAAAAATAACTCCAATTCATATGTATTAATTAATATTTAATTTAATTTATATCCCATATATTTTGAGACACAATTCAAACAATATATCCTATCATAAACTACATTACATCAAAAAAAAGTACACTAGGATGATTCTTTACCTACACAACTAATCCCAGTTTCATCCCCAACATCTGAATCAATGAAAAAAATAAACAATGATGCCCATTCTTTATATAATAAAAATCCATACATAGCTCCACAAAAATTTTAAAAAGGGTCTATATGATATAAAAAATTGTATTAATAATATTATGAAACAAAAAATTACAAGGGAATCTATAGTAGTAACCACAATCTATTGATGCACTATATAACCACACCTGGGTTATAAAACATAAAATGTCTATTTTAAACTATTTTCATTGAAATTTAGAATTTTTATTAATTTATTTTTTATAATCATATTCCATTTTTTAATAAAATATTTACGAGTTCTAAAAAATCATTATATATTACAATAATATATGTAATCTACTATTGTCTTTTTTTAATAATTCCATAAACATATAATATATTATTACTATATTAAATATTTATTATATTAAAACAAATATTTAATTCATATAACTATTTATAATGTTAAAATATACATTTAAAATAGGAATGATATAATAACAATAAATATCACACTAAAAAATAAACAATTGTTTTAACACTTCAGAAAAAAATAGTATGAAAATCTCATTTCCCTACTTATTTAGTATTAAAAATCTAAATTTTTGTTTTTTATATTTAATAACAAATACTTTTTAGATTAAACAATATAATGTTTATATAAAAAAATTTCATAGATTAAAGATAGGCTTCAAATCCCTTATTTAATGTTTTAATCTAGTATACCCACTGCACACAAGCTATCAGATAGTAGAGGGATCACAATATATGGGATCTAAAAGGGAACTCAACCTAATCTGATTTGAATGCTTTGTTTACATTGAAGGTATTGGACATTGTCCTATTGGTTTCCTTATTGTGAATATGATAAAGTAAATTTAATAGGAAGGAAAAATAAAAGAGATATCGAGAGAGAGAGAATGTATATAAAATGAAATCAACAGGTAAGTTTACCAACCCCTGCTATTTCTATACAAAAAGAGGATGAAAATGGTTGTTACAATATCCACATTAAATAATTCATTAAAATTTAGTTATTAAACCTACCAGCAAGGGAGGTTATAATTAACAATATTACTACATATTCAATAGGTGTAGTTGTATATTTTTAACATTTTAGAATTTAATCAGTTAAGATTCTATTGATTTATGAATTATTATTATTATTTAAATAATTATTGTATAACTACACGGTTATAAGTCTTTATTCCATATAATTTTATCTTTTAAAAACATATTTTTCATGAAGTTTGTGTTATAGGAGATTCTGAGAAGATGCCTGAAAAATTAAATAAATTCTACATGAAGAAACTACACGATCCTGATAGGAGTTCCATGAATGATTGTAGTTCAAACTACATTTATGAACCATAAAAAATTACTATATTAGGTTATATCCATTTTAATCTTAAATGAGGTATATAAACCACGGGGTACCATAATAAATATAATAACTCTAATATTACATTATTATACCTTGATTTAAGCAAAGGATTACCTTGATGCAAGGGGTGGAATAATTTTATGTAATACTAAGAGATCTAATGAAACCCTTACACAAGATACATATCTAAATTTAGACAGATCTAGAACCGAGGAATAAAATTACATAATAGACTATGTATGAAACAACTATACAAAATTGAGGATTTACCTTTACAAAAGACATAAAAATCATTTAGTTCCCCTATACATGGTCGGAAGCTACCTTCATATATCGAATTAACCTAAAATAAGGAAAAATGAAAAGATTTACATAAGATAATTACACTTGAAAAACCATTTGAATGTCCAAATTATCTTAAAAAAGATATTTAAATTACCATTATGAAAGATATAAAACTGTTATATGTATGGATAAAGGGTATTTACTTTCTTACAGGAAGGGGGTCCTCTTTCACGGTATATTAAATTTTATGAATAATTAGGTCTTAAATAAATAAAATTTTAAATCACAGAGGATTGAATTTATTTGTATTTCCAAAATTCCAAATATAAATCTAAAATAATTTATCCACTTTAAAATTTATTTCATAAATTTTAAAATTGTTTTTAAAAAAAATTAAAATTAATAAATTTTATAATTCCACTTACCATCCAAGAATGAAAATGGATGGTTTCACGGGAAGATCAAGGAATTTTTAATAGATTATCATTAATAATAATTATCCTCAATAATTTAAAACCATATCCACTAAATAAAGATAAATGGGTCCAAAAAATACATCATTATATATCTGCCATGGATCTCATTACATAAAAATATTCCTTAATAAGAACATTGTTCCAAAACATGAAACATCATCATTCAATATTAAAACACACTCCCATGTAAGATACCTCTAAAAAAGTATAAATCTATCAACAAGCACTACATCAAGTGAAATAAAAAATCTCATAAAACAACATCAATAAATCATATATTATATGGAAAAATAAACAACAAACTACTCAGGTTAATGAACATGAATTTAAAATTATCTCCCCCCAAGTAAAATCTATTAAACCTTAGTTCCATAACATGTCACAATCAAAATGGATAACACACTTTCTTAATAACTCCACCTAATATTCCTAAGTCACAAAAGATTAAAACATAATGGCCACATTGTACTCAACCTCCAAAAAAATTAATAAATTATGTGGGAATCATCATGAAGATATCAATGAATATTTGATATCTCGAAAACATCATGAATCTAACTCATCTATGAGAGAAGTGTTAACTAATAATCCATATCCCAAACACAATCCAACATCATAAAATATAAAATATGTTTGGGATATATATTACTCATGTGAATGACGATTTATTGTAAATGACTTGTATAATCATCCAAGAAAATGTTATCTCCAATTACAAACTCCTGAGGCCTCTTACTATGATCAGTAGAATAATTTTGATGATTATTTTTTCCTATATTAACTCAGAGATCTTTTATACAATTTAAATCATGGAATACACTACTTATAGTCCAATAATAGTTTACTTTCCAACCATGGTACAACACAATTTATATCAAAAAGGGGGTCCATACAGTAATTCAAAAAGATCCATACCAATAGTGGTGTCTGTAACATCCTCAACCCATTCAGCACTCAACTGTGCCTAGATCCTGGTTCTACATAAGACATCAAGTGCATCTCCTCAAAGTCCAGAGTTTTTCAATTATAAGTGAGGGCCTAGTTATGTCATTAAGGAGATAATTTCCTCATAAAGAGAGTGTAACAAGGTGGAAATATAAAAACTATAGGTTCCAAGAGTTGTAGAATCATTCTAGGGGCAGTTCCCAACATCACTTTTTCTATAATCGATGATCAACCCAAGAACTATATGATTTTTATTCACCGTGATCAGTGGAATTGAATAAATGTTAGAAAATTTGAATAACTATGAAACTCATAGAGAGGATATAAAAAATATTTTTTATAATTCATTTAATTCAATTATGAATTACCTCTATGTAGTTCATTCTTCGTTGATGATTCTGGTGATTGATATGCAGTTCACTGCCGTTGTTTTGTAGAAACCATGTGTAGATTACCTCTAGTGGTGATCAACATTTATTCCTGGAATCTCCAAATATACCCGAATGAGTCTCCTAGATATAGAAATAAATATCCTTGTGCTTTTATAATCCTCCTTGATCACCTTGAGAATCACTTCCAAAGGGTTATCCTTAACTTGATTGTGGAGGATATCTCTCTTTTATTCAGAGTGTTCTTAGAGAATGGATCTCTCTATGCTTGAGTGAATTCTAGATGATTGTTTTCTACACCCAACAAAATCAATTGTCTAGTTGGAGAAAATAAAATTACTAGTTTTTCAAATTTCTCGAGTTAGAATATAATAATTTCACAAGATCCCTTAATTATTTACTTAATCCATGATAATCCCCATCCCTAATAATAATAATAATACTATTATTTCTCGACATGTTCTTAACAACCAATATATAATAAAATATTATTTAATAAGATAACATTAAATATTATTATTTGTCACTAGACCATTACAGTCAATATTCCATTCCATAAAAATATTTATCGGACCTTGAATAATGTCTACTTATTTAGTATGTAAATATCATTGCATTATTCTCCAATAAAAAAAATTAATATATTTTCCAAATATAAAATAAATATTTATATCTAATCAATAATGTCAGAATAATTAATAAACCCTGTATATGAATGATTTTTATTCTTCTAGTTAAATAAAAATAATAAAATATTATTTAACTGGGGATTTGGATACACATTGTGCATGACCCTTTGAGCATCATTCTTAATGGGATTAGGTGAAGAAATTTAAATACCACGGTCAATGTCTAACATCATGCCTTGGAACAGCTAATGAAACAATCTAATGCCTCAACAAAATTCCACCTAAAAAATGCTTACCATGTAATAAAATCCCTTTATTATGATATCTCTAATAAAGAAGGCTTCAAGCATGTTCCATCCACCTATACACTCGATGACTCTTTCATTGACATTTCAAAAATAGAACATACTTATATAAAACCATACCAATGGGATTATTTAGGGTATATAACATCCAAAAAAATTGAGATATTAAAATCCGTTAAATAATTAAATATATTAATCCTTTCTATCATTATTTACCAATAAAATATTACTTCTGATACAACCAACATATCCAACCATGTCGTGAACATCTGTAACCACGATATTCTTCAATAAAACTAATTGTGTGACTCATTATACTCATTAATAATATTTTTAAAATTATTGGGAAAATACACGTTTTCGAAGATAGGAACATCCAATGACACATTGAATTCTTTATTCATTAATGGAGGGTATCGTTCTCATAATATCCTCAAAGGATATTCCTAAGGGTGTACACCCTAGGAAGCTGCCTCAATGTCTGATGAGTCTCCACCCTTAATATAATGTATCCTTTCTGTCCATCAAATGGTATCTTCCATATAGAGAACGCATATTCATGATTATATTTGTAGATATTTTGGGTTCTCTTTACAGTAGGAAACTATAGTGTCCTTTTTCGATGACAACTACACTTAAGAAATGTTCACATACTATTTCACAAATAAGAATAATCATGATGTGATAAGTAGTTTATTAATATTTAATGAAATAGAAACATGTTTATAACAAAGTCAAATGAATTTTATTCTAGGTCGTCAACACCAATATACATTCGCATACAGTAGTGGTGACTCCTAACAGCCTTTAGGATGCTTGCTCACACATGAAACTCATGCTTATGCTGAGATAGGCCATTAGTCATGGGGTCTAACATGATCTCTTCCTTTGAAACCCTTCTTTATATAACTTCTACCATCTAATAGAAATACCTCAAGAGGCTATAATTCCATAGTATATTCATTGTTCATTTTTGTATCCATGGATATTTTGAAAGAGCCACCATTTTATAATTTTCAAAATAAAATGTGACAGTTTATTTACTTCTCGGAACAGTATCATTCTCCTAAAAAAGTTACAAATACAAAAAGATTCCTTGGATATAAGATAATCCTACATATACTCATACTCATCTGTAGAATAAGTGACAAATGGATACTTTGAACTCTTTCATATCACAACTCCTCTCTTGAGTTAGAAAAAATATCCTAATTTCAACATAAGATCATTGTCATCCTTATGAAATATATCATCAGTATAACCTATGACAACTAACTCATAATCTCCTCCATACAGCAAAAAATATCCTAAATTATTCATGTATACTTAAGGATAGTATTAACAGTAGTCTAATGCTATTCTCCTAGATTTACTTTATTTATGACTACCTTGATCAGTGTATAGTAAACCTAAAGTCTTGTATATAACATGGAATACATGATTGAGAGTATCACAGAGTCATATGGGATCTTACTCATTCCATCCTTCTCTTATTTTATTTTTGGGAACATTTTATTGGAATGATGTAAACCATGTTACACGGGTACCAAATCCATTTTGGATTGTTCTATACAAAATCTATTTAGTATTTGGTTAACATATGTACTTGGACTTAGTCAATGAATCCTCTTGGATCTATAATGATTGTTCTTGATCTCTAGAATATAGGATTATTCACCAACATCTTTCATAGAAAATCACTTGTTTAACTACTCCTTAGCTGATTGTATTACTCTTTTTTTGTTTCCAATAAATATTATGGCATAAACCTATACTAAATGTATAATGAAAATATTAATAGTAATACTCTTGTAAACACACTGATAACATTAATTATTAATGAAACCAAATTCATTATGGATTCATAGAATCACATGTTCCATGACCTGGATGGTTGATTCTATCAATAAATGGATCCTTGAAACTTGAAAATTATATTGGAATCTCATGGAGTCACAAACCCTTATTCCTATATTATATACACATCTTATTGATGTTTTCCATTTGGGAATGGTGTTTAAAAATCAATATGAAAAATATCTTTTCATGGTATGATGCTAGAGGAAGTAGAATTATAATGTATTTAAATATGTAAAATGGTGAAAATGGGTCGTCATTGTTAATTACATGATGTTTTAAAACCCTTTAGTGATTATCCTTGATTAATATGTACTTAATTTACCTTTCATGCCTAGATTCATTTTTAATACACAATTTCATCCAATTGGCTTTACATCAACTTGTGCATATATCAGAACTCAAAAATGGATGTGATACATTTAATTCCTTTTAGAATTCATGGATTCATTCCATCTTGCAACATTTGAACTCTCTACTACCTCATTGTAGTAGATAACTTCATCACTATCAACAAATAATGAATAACCATATATTGTGACAAGAAAACTATATCTCTTTGGTTCTATTACCTCTCTTACACTTCTAAACAGTACATGTGTTTAAGGAACTATATCTTCCAGAGGGATATATGTAATATATTTCTATACTAAATCTGGTGTATCTTGATCATCAACATCATCAAAGTCAATATCTCTCCAACTATTCATTTTGAGGATGTGCTCCCTCCCAAGAAAGAAGAATTTTCTGGTGACAATCACTTTATTATATGAGGGGTATTATATGTAGTATCCCTTTATTTACTTTAGGTACCTTATAAAGATAAACCTCTTTCCCTTGGATTGTAGTTTGTTTCCTAAGAAGGCCTTAACAAATTACATGCAACCCCATATATGTGTATAAAAAGAACTCAGTTTCTTTAACCTCTATAACTCTAAGGGAATTCCATTTTCCAATTTAGTAGGTAATTATTTTAATTTATATGATGCAGTTTACAATTCATATCCCCAAATGGATAATAGAAGATCTACATGAATAATCATCAACCCTACCATGTATAACTAGGTGTTGTTCCTCATTTTACTAAAACCTTTCCACTGTGGTGTATAATGTGGAGTGATGTGATATAGAATCTAAAACTCTCGTAGAAGTTCGATGAACACATTGATAAGATCTTCACCATCTCGATCTAATAAAAGATTCATTACCTTTGTAACCGGATGATTCTATAGTTTAATCTAGTAGTCCTTAAATTTCTCAAAGGAATCAAACATATTCACCATCATGTACATGTATACCTATATACTGAAGTCATCAGTAAAAGTTATGATGTAAGAATATCCACCTATAGATTCTACTAGAAATGGACACACATATTATTGTGTACCAATCATAAGGTTCTATGGCCCTTTCACCCAATCCATTGAATGGTGGTTTGGTCAATTTTCCTTGTAAACATGATCAACATCTATCATGTGTTGATTTATCAAAGAAGAACCCAAATAAACATCCTAATATATCTTTATCAGAAGCTTCTCATTTACATGATAAAGATAGAGAAGCCATAATTGGGTGTTAAATGAGTCATTTGAACATGATTCGTTATCGATTTACAACACATGGTTTTCATAATTAAATACATAATGACCTATATTTAAATTCACCGTAATATTACATATGTTGTACTTATACAAGGAGAAACTTTTATTTCCATATTTGAAAAAAAGACATATTTATCTAAACATGGCACATAAATTATGTTCTTGTTAACTGTAGGTACATAATGATAATATATCAAAACAAAGAAAATTACTGCTGGAATTGAAAGGTGGTAAATACCAATGCCCAGAGCAACCACCCTCGCACCATTGGCATATTTCATATCCACCTCTCCTATATAAATTTTCATGAATCTAATTATTTCATACATTTGGATATACATGTGAGAACTTCATGTAGTATCTCACACCAATTATGTATTAATATAAATTTTTTACTTGATAACGAACACAACTTTAACTTCCCCTTTCATTTAAGTCTAGTTAATCATCCAGTGGCCTGAATTTTCACTTGAAAAACACACTACCTCGTTTTCATTTCCATACCTCTAACTCATATTCTTCTTGGTAGGATGGTGATCTAGAGCATTATACTGTAAATAATTCTTGTTCCCCTTTTCCTTTCCCTTCCATTTTTTATATACTATACGGACCTCAATTTTATTACAACCCATGTCCTTATCCTCATATAGAATTTAATTATGTTGTTCTGAAATACTCTTCTCATTACTACTCTTATTTTAATTGACAATAAATCAATATAATGTATTAATCACTGATGAATTTAATATATATATATACACAAATAATCTTGGAATTTAATCCCCATGATTTCTAGGAATTCAATGTAGCCTATAAGCTTTAGGAAATGAGGCCCAACTGGCATAGACTACCCATGATCAGTTTTGAATAATGTATTAGTGATCTCAAACCTATCTTGTCTCTCCTTATTATGATATATATCCTGAAGGTGATACATTATGCTCTAGGTATTCATATTATCTCATTTTTCAAAATCTCATTATACGTGGATGATATCAGGAAGCACTAAACAAATGTAGCATCATTATGATGTTTCTTATAAAGGGATAGTTCATTATCACTTGTCTCATTTTTGAAGTGTAACTAATAATGGTTCTACCAGCACATTCTATTTCTTTTCATTACGAAGGATGACATGTAGTAACCTTTTCTTCTCTTGGATGTTTTTGCAAAAGAGAAGGTTTTCATTCTTAGGTATGGATCTAAATGATATGTTTGATGAATTTTGGTTGTTGTTTTGAAAAATAAGATAAGAAAAATTTTAGTACCTTATTTGATAAAATTTATACAAATAAATAAATATTATATTTATTATTCTCTCACAATTTTATAGAAATGAAATAGTCATCATCCTTGCCTTCAGAATATCGTAATTCTTTGACCATCAAGTGGAAGGGATCCAAATTCCCCTTATCATTACCCAAACAATAGTTGGTCAAGAAACTAGAATGGTTTTAGGTTAGCATTCCAAATTAAAATAGCATCAACTCAATGTTCTTTGATCCACTATGTGGACTCACCAATCCTAAAATTCAATATTGTATTTCTTCAACCTTTTCCTCTCAGTTGCAAAATTTTTTACTTTTTCAATCAACCCTTGATGGGAAACATGATAATTAAACCAAAATCATCATATTAGAATTCCCTAATAATTGAAAGCACCCAAAAATTGTCTAGTCAATAAATTTTAACAATGGTTTTATTTTGAGAAAAGTAATGGAAGGATATAAAAACATATTATTTTATAAATGGATTTTATCATTTTATGTGAAAATTGAAAATTATTATCTCAATATAATTCTTGATAATATTAATTGTTATTAATTAACTGATTAACCATATATTAGATAATATTTATGAATAACATGGTATATTTTATTTATATCATACATGATTTTTATTTCATTAATTAAGTGATGACAAAAAGTCACTGATAATGAAATTACCATGAAACAAACAAATGTAAGATAACAAAGTAGTATGATCGTGAGAAATCACTAGTGGAATATTTGTCCAACAGTTGATAAACTAACGAATAAACATGGGGAAAAACATCAAATAATTAATTTTTTTGTTGTAGCATCCAACCTATCCACCTTTTTATCCCCATGAATTTGTTTCTCCTTAGCTCCAAACATTAACATCTTCCACAAGCATGGGGATCCATCGATTACATATGCCTTTTACTCAAATGTAGGTGAGGGGGGAAAGGGGATTACATTAAAGAAACCATGGAATGGTATACCCTACATAATGAATGGATAAAAGGAACACTACAAAAAAAATTAATTTAATAATATTTTAAATGAAACCAGTCACATAAAAGTGTCTGGTCTAGATAATGATGATCCACATGGGTGGAATTAAATACACATTTAATAAAAATAGCATTAAATTATTAATAATTTTTATTTACGATGAATCACACTCGAATATACTAAATTGATATATTTAATTAATAAATCATTTTTTCTTAATCCTTATCTAAATTTCATTGTGATTATAACCAATTATATTTTTAATCAAATTAAGTAACTTCATTTAAAATTATCTATGTACATAACTTTTAACATGGAGGAAACACAGTGAAAACCCGTCTGATTCTGCAAATAATGTATAATAATTATATACTATTTTACTCTTGAGACATATAGAATACAACACATATCACGTACTTTCAAAATGTGTACATGATGGATAATTACATGAAATACATGGTTTTTTAGTCACAAGTTATGCTCAAATTCACGTAGAGTAAAAATTTGTAATGTAACTCATATATGATATGTTGATTTGAAAATTACATAGATATTAATTAAAAATTTAGAAATTTATGTATTTTAAACCTATCAAATGGTGTGTCCTATGTATTCTACCACATGCAAGTAAATACCTCATGGTTTACATAGTACAAAAAAAATTATCTATGTAATTTGGTGAAATGTATGGGGCATGTACATCTAAGCTACATGGCATGTAAAACCATCACTCACATTTTGAGGTACAATCATAGGGACATGGCCTATAAAATGTGAAACCAAAAAGTTGGAGTGCATTACATTTCCATTGGGAAAATCACCGTGTGGACTACATGTTACCCGTTCATCAGTCAGGTAGGTTTTGTATAGAATTCATGTCCGGTATTTGAACAAAAAGGACTACACAATATGTATGTGTTCTACACGGTGTGTACTCTAGCTGACCATGTACTAGTCTATCCCAGTCAATATGTGAGGTAATAATTAACTACACCATGTGTCAAAAATGCACATGGTTTGAGTAACTTCCAAATTAACTCCTGGTGCATTGACGCGGAGTACACGACGTGTAATTATGATTACAAGGAATATACTCCTTTGTTATCATACATGAATCCTTTTCCACCAATGGATGAGTTCCTAGAATTTATTTTAATCATAAGATTAAAAAACATGATTAGATATACGATAAATGAAGGATTATGAAATAGATCTCGCAATTCCGATTAAAAAAAGGATTAAACGTGAATTTAAAAAATGAATTTAAAAATTGTAAATCACCAATGATATTTAACTAATTATAAATAATCATGTTCCTTCCTAGATACCACATGTAAGATCTGGGTGATGTATAAGCGTATGATGGGTGGTGCCCAAATTTTTCTTTTCCATATATGATGATCAATGCAAGATCTATATGATGTTTTAATCACTTGATCAATGAAATTAAATCAGGGATATACTTCATTAATAACTCTAGAACTGAGAGAGATCATATCAACACATGGTGTTTATAATTTATTTAATTATATAAATAATTGCCTCTATGGATTTTTTTCCTTCATATATGAGTTTTACAATACAGCTGAGGGGCACCATCTTTGCGTTGGATAAACAAAGTACATATTTCCTCTAGCGGTGATGCACATGTGTTTTTTGAATATCCAGATTTCACTGAAGGTGAATTTGCATGCTATAATTAAATATCCTTATATTTCCATCGTCTACATTGATTTCCATGAGAATTTCATCCAAATCATTCTCATTAATCAAATATAGGAGGATTTCTCACTATTCTTGGGAGCATTCTTGGATATGGATGTTGTCTAGGCTTGTGAAGATTTTCAATGATTATTGTACACAGCCAAGAATATTAATTATATAGAATAAGAAAATATAATAAATATGTATTTATATTTCTAGGTTAAAATAAAATAATTTCACAAGATCCCTTAATTAATTATTTAATCCTAGAAAATCCTTATTTCATATAATAATACTAATATTAATATTTCTCGACATGCGCTTAACATGAGAATTATTATTAAATATTATTTAGTCAAATAATATTCTATATTATTATTTCATATCGGTCTGTTAAAATCAGTCCACCAATATTACACCATATTTACCAATCCATGAATAATATCTATTTATTTATTAAATAAATAACACTCCATTAATCTCAAATAAATAAATAAATACTAAATTTTCTAAAAAACAAATAAATATTTAAATGCGATCAATAATAAATGATTGATTATAAAACCATGTATTGGAATATCATTTATACAACCTATTAAATAATAAATAATAATATGTTATTTAGCTGAAATTTTGGATACAATTTGTGTGTGACCCTCTATGCCTCTTTCTCATCATCATTTGGTGAAGCAGACTAAATTCCAATGTTAGCACATAACAGAACTCCAAGGAACCCATCAAGAATGACTTTAATTATGTAAAGACATTTCATCACATTTTACCACAAACTATGTAATACAATCCCTTTATCATGATATCTCTAATCAAGAAGGTTTCATTCTTGTGAAATCAACCTATGCGCTAGATGTCAATTTTTTGGACATTATAGAAATATAACATTCTTATAGAACACTGTGGCCATAGATTTGTTTATTATATATCATTTCCACCAATGGAAATGAGATATTAAGTCCATTAAATAATGTATGTGATAAATCCTTTATCACATTATTCAATAATGAAATATTACCTATGACGCACCAGGCATATCAAACCTCTCCACAGACATCTATTGTCACAGTTTTCATCAATAAATATAAGTGTGTGACTCATATTACTCATTAAAAATAAACATAAATCCTATGTACCCATAATCATGTCCTCATATAGGAACATATAAGGATACAAAGAAATTTGGATTTCCTACTAGAAGGTCTCATTCTCATATTATACAAACTCGATATTTCAAATTGCATTCACCATGAGAATGTGCATTAAAGGCCAATGAGTTTCCACCTCTAAGTGACAGTGTCATTTATGTCCTTACAATGATATCTTCATTATATATAACATATATCAAGAATATGATCATATAAGTTTCATGTTCTCATCATATTGGGGAATAACTATGACCTTTTTTGTGTGATAGCTACTCTATTTATTATCACACACTATGTCATGAGGAATAAGAATCATGATGAGATAAGTAGTTTATTAAAATTCAAAGCAATAAATACATGTTTTTAAAAAAACAATTTCTAGGGAAAAGAATCCATATATAATATTTAAGTAGTAGAAGTACTCAATCAATCCAAAAATGTATACATATCAGGAATATATAACCATGCCAAAATGAAAACCTATAAAAACTATGATACATTTCGTGTGTCTTTGAAAAAATCCATAACATTTATATGATATAATACATATCTAAAAATTCAATAATGGACAAAAAAGAACATAGTTAGAATCACAAGCCAGAGCGTAGTCCAATTCTCCCTTTCTCCTATGAAAATATCAATAAACTGTAATGGGGAACATTCCATTATCTATAACAGCAATCATTTAGTCTTTCTAGATACCCAAGGTGGACCAAAAATGGTGTGATAAATAATCCCAGTATGTCACCATACATCTTCTAGGCATATCTATTTAGTCAGCATATAATAGTCACAGTGTGAAGGAAGTAATGTAATAAGTAATGGAAGTGTTGAAAGTAAACATCCTATAAATTGTAGGTTCTCACTTATAAACGAGTTCATTTCATAACTAAAAATCATTTTTTATGTCTCCAGACCTGGTATAATTCCCATTCCTCCCATCATAAATAGATCAATGGATGCATAAATAAGTAATCCCAAATGTATCATATTACGACTGAATTCAATCATATTGTTTGTATTGGAAGACTTATCATACATATAATTCCATTAATTATTGATTTACAAACCTGATCCCATACCTGGAATTCCTATTTCAGAATCTAGGTATCTCTCGAGGTATAATATAAACCAAAAACTAACAAGATCACCCACATAGATCATCATAAGAACCCAAACATCAATTTTGGTGTGGTATAAAATCTATTCCATTTGATTTCGTCCTTGGAAATACACTAGCGATCCCAAATGTCACCCATGGCTGATATATTGAAATTACCTTTGATTCAACCCTTTTAAATTCAAATGGGATCCTAGTCTCACTCGACATATAAAAGTCATACCCTATGATTCTGTCCATACCAGTCTACTATACTGTCCAAATGTCACTTTGGCATAATAAAGATAAAGGCTAATTGAATCCATCCATCTCATTCTTCATTGAATACATGTGTCTCACAAATAAAAAAATAATCAATCAACATACTAACAAATAAAAAATTTCATTTAAACCATTTAATTTCATCACTGTGAACTTTTCAATTTAATCTCACCTTATAAGGTGTCTCCATACATGGAATAAAATAAGAAAGATTACCTCTCTATTAATCACATAGTAAATTCATCATTAAAAGCATTAGATGCTTAGAAAATCCATTACATAGCAAGGGTAAATTTCCTTTGTCATCTAATCATTACCATTAATCAATTAACTATAATTAAAACTAAAATTAAATGTACATTTTAATTAATAAATTACAACCCAAAGAATGGGATAAACGGTAATACCCTATGCCATACACATTCATATAATGTCATGGTGGTACATTTATTTAAACAACACACCCAAAGGGGTGGTTCCATTTTCAAGGTCCAAAACATATAATTGTTCACTAATGAGACTATTTACTTTCATAGGCCATTCCTGACAATTCAATTCATGGATTTAAATTCATTTCATGGTTGATGCTCAGAATATTTATCACATGACACAAATAAATATATATAAACACTTATACTTTTGAAAAAAAATGAATCCAGCAATCATAGGTTCGTAGTGGATAGATCATCTATTATCGACTCCTCATTTGACTCAGATTGAGATAAACCAATGAACAGATGAAGAGAAAATAATTAGGGAAAATTATACTTCCCCTAAAAACAATGAATTATTTCAAACTATATGAGGAATGACATAAAAGGAATTTAAAGTTCAACGATCAGATATAATGAGGCTGACGACACTTGATCCGAGTATCATACAAAGGAGATCTCTCAATTCATAGAATATTCATCAAAGAGGCATCCACATGGTGATATTTTATGTGAAAGAGGATAATATGGAAATAGGGTTTTATATAATATTTAATTATGGGTCAAATATTAAATTCATCCACAATATAGGGTATCATAGTTTTGCAACAAAGTATTGCAAATTGTGAACTAAGAGTGCATACATTGATGTCAGGAGGGGAACTTTGCACCATTTGTACACAACTTTTGACTAACCATGTGAAAACTTTGGTAACCCTCACTATCCAAATTGTAGATATTTCCACATGATTGTTTCACCCAAGAAACAAATTTTGCCTAACTTTTCACCCTTATCTTTCTCTCTTCCTATATCTCACACGATTAGTCAAACCATGTTGAATTCCACACATGTCTTGTATGACCATGTTCTGTACCTTTTTCACCCTAAGAGTTGGGTTCTAGTCTCCAAACCAACCGTGGACATCACCGATACCTCCAAAAACTCAATGAGAATTCATTTTAGGTAATATATAGGTATTATAAAAAAATACTGATAGAAAATAAAGGGTATTTACCATAAGAGTGAACTAGGTTGTTACTAATATCCCTCATTAAAAAATCATTCCACAAATTTCCCTCTCAAGTGTGGTTAAGAATTTAAAAGAATAACACCTTCCACAATGATCATACACTCGCCTCCCACTCACAAAATCCTATTTTACACATAATTGTGCTACCATAGAATCCATACTAAAAGAACCAATAAGACTCATAGATCCTTTGTTCATTTATCCAAAATACATATAGGATTATCCTCAAAAGATCCACATACCTATAACCCAATATACATGGGTGGAAAAACATGACACTGGTCTGAATTATAGTGGCATAACTAAGATACATAGATTTCATCATGCATGTATCGATACCATTGTGGTATCTATAAATTTAAAGCACCTGTCATGACTCTCTATTGAATCTTAATTGGCCATACATAATGTGGTAGATGATTAACCCATGCCCCCTCCATGTATCAACCTCAGTTAAACCCAGGTGAAAACTAGATACCCATCCTCAAACTCTAGAAGTCATCTCTACGAATCGGTTTATGAATTCTGTCAAGACTGTGTAATATACATTTTATTTTGAATCGACTATAACTGCTATGTCATATGTTGATCAAGATGATGTCCAGGAATATCTACCCATCCAACCTTTAACTAACCCCAAGGTTATTTGCATTACCTACCAAAGGAATCCTAATAAGGAACTATCTGAATAGTGTCCTAAAATCTATTTTTATAGGTAATTTCAACAAATGGTACATGCCTCACCCAAGATCCATAGAATTATGGGACTCATGATTACAAAATGTTCTCAAGTTTGTGTTCTCTATTCGGACATCTGTTTTGTGGATGTTTTTCTGTGCTTAGAAGCACCTGTGTACCTAACTCCCTATGTACCACTTTCTATAATAGTGATGTAAACCGACTGTCCAAATCAAAAATGATATAATGTGGGACCCAGTGATGTTGTACAATCCCACATATGTAAAACCACCAAATCACATCAACACTGAATGTTTCATTGAAAGGTAGAAAATGTGAAACCATTGTGAGCCTATAAATAACAACCTGAATGAGTTCATTTTCTTGACTTGACCTTGGTAAGACCTTCATGATGTTCATCACAACAACAATCCATTTTCTCATAGGAATGTTCAAAAATGGTAAACATTTTGGTGGTCAATAGTTTTATGCCTTTACCTATTGATATGAGGAACACCACATTAAAAAACCTAATACATCACTTTTCATACCCAGCCACTAGTACTGGTTGTGTAAACCATAAAACATCTTGGTGACTCTTTGGTTCATTACAAAATATGATGCATATAATTCTCAAATAAACTCTAAAAGAATTTCTACATAAACCCAAAGGTTACCAGGAACATGCATAATTTAATCCTCATATATGATAAAACCAGGAGGAGGTTCCTATTTTGCCACCCCCATTGAAACAGGTTCTAAAAATTAAAAAGATTCATCATCCATACTCTATTCATTAGTCTAGAGTTAACAAATAAATATGAATGAACGGTATACCACTGACTTCCATGCACCTTAAACTGCATCTCAGAGATAAAATCCCTAAGCATCCTCTCACTGCTGGAATGTGGAATTGCATGTATCGGAATACTTCTACTCAATGCATCGGCCACTGCACTGCCTTTTCCATGAATATAAGAAATGTCTATGTAAAAATAGTATATGTATTCAACAATATATTACTTCTTATAATTAATATCATTATATTAATATATGAACATGTGGATTTTGTTTTCTGTGTACACCAAAAAATTACCTCCCAATATGAAATGTCTCAAAAATCATAATGAAAGAACAACTAAATATAACGTGATATTCTGCATTAGGAAGTACCTATCATGTGTCCTCAACATTCAAGACCATTAGACCACAACTCTATCCTCCCACACAATAATTTATCTAAGCCTGATATATTATGCATCCTAGTACAGAAATTAACTCCTACAATAGTCTGAAAAAGTCTATATCGACAATGAATCCAACCTCCTTTTTATCTCTGGATATATTGAATCACAAGTATTAGACCAAACAAACATAACAACATTCATAGCCAAGATGATAAGATTCACTTATTATCATGAGAATACCGGTAAGATATATCTGTTTTATCCATCAATCCCTATGAAAGATGGTACCTTGATGATTTTATTGGGATGCTCTCAGGAAACCACAACTCTCACCTTCTCTGGTTCAACTGATACTCTTATATTTGGGTTAACATAAACTATGAAGTGAATACAATCATTCTATATGTTTAACCATGTGAGATTATCCTATAACTAATATTCTCCCATTGTATCCAATATTATCTCAAGAAGTTTGGCATGGTTGTTTAGATTCTTTGAATACAACAGGTAATCATCCATAAAACCCACTAAAAATAAATCCTAAGAAAAATGGAAAAAATATTTTATCAGTTCCTTGAAGACCGATATTGTGTTCGTGAGACCAAATTACATAACCAAATACTCATAAAAACCATACCTAATATGACAGTTTTTGTGAGGTATGTGTAATGTTCTAACATGAACATGAAGATAAACAAATCCCAAATAAATCATTGAGAAAAACTGAACGTCTCTAAGATGATTGAAGCGGTCATCTCTCCATGATAGAGGATTCCAGTTCTTATCTATATGTTGGTTAAATTTTTACCAATATACATATATCCTGAGGTTATTTTCTACTTTTTTCATAAAATAGACTGACAAACCTAATAGAGAAGTACAGGGTCAAATAAACCCCTTAGCCCGTAAATCCTCTTGATGCCTCTTGATATCTTATACCCTAGTAGTATCCAACTCATAAGGTATAATGGATATTGGTGCAACTACTAGATCTAGCTCAGTAGAGATATATATATATCTCATGTGGGGAATTCCTAAAAACTCTTCCAAAAAAATTTCCCGGATATGATCAACTACAGGTAAAAAATATCCATAAAACGTTCTTTATCCACATAGATATTATCTCATAAGTTGGTTTATCATCCTGACCATCACACAATGTTATGTTATAGCTTGGTTTGCTTGGAGATCCCATTCACCACTATAAATGAACTTGTATAACTATGGGGATGTCAATGTCACCCTTTGCTGATTGAAATCAACAAAATCATGAAAGGATACCAAGAAATACATCCCAATAATGATGTAAAAACCTATAATTTCAAGGTAAATAGGTCCCATAAAAGAGAAACCCACCCGTATCAAGGAGGAACACCATGAACTAACGCACCTCCTTTATACCAATCCCCATTAAGGGTAAGCACCATATGTCCATTAAAACACTATATATTGGGACCATGGATCTCAAAAATAGGAATAGATATAATGATATCATAATCTCATATATCAAAAGAATAAGATGCTAATGTAGAGGCTACAAGAATAGTACCTATCACTATATAAGGCCCGAGATCCTACTCCTCAAGCGTTAGATTCCTAAAAGATATCAAGCATGATCTGTGACAATGTGATACTGTCTGACTACACTGAGATGATCTGATTTGCAACCACTATACAATCGGGTTCTGACTACCATGAAAATGAAAACCACATCGGCTGGATTAGCCAATTGTACTCTATATCCTTAACTAATTGGAATTTTTTGACCCCAATCCAAAACACAGAGTCCAAACAAAACATCTGTCACTTTCTTCCAATGGAAACGTTTTTTGGAATAACGGTAGATGGAATATCATTCCACAATATCGGTACTCAACTATGCCTCTTGTGCACTAAGGCCTCATATAACATGACATATTTCACTGGTGTCACCTCAATGGACTACATGAGTTGGTTCTCTAACTACTAATATCATCAAATGGAAGCTCTATACCATTCTCTTTTCTTCATGTTAATGTAGTACCAAACATTGGTGCCAAACCTCCCTAGAAAGAACCTCAGTCATCCGTCAGATTTCATTAGTTGAAAATAACATGACTAATTATTCCAAAAAAATATATTAATTTAGAAGAAATTAACCAGTGATCATATTCCATACCAAATACCATCCTTGAATATAATTTCATTAGATAACTACTCACCCATTAGAATATGTTTTTTGAATAGGAGCATAGTAATATGAGTTTAATATTCCATAACTAATGATGCACCCTACACAAGGGGAATGAACTCTTGCGCTCTATCATCCATAAATATCATGGGATAGAAGTAGAGCAAGAATGGAATTTAAAATTCCCTTAAATTTATCTCTTAATGAAGATCTGTCTATGTAATACCATCCCACCATCTCTTGGATAAATCGCGTAGAATATATATACCATGATTTTCCATCTTCACATGAGGCATATTTAGATTCTCAAGGATAGATATCATAAACACTATCAATGAATCCGTAGCCAATGGTCCACCATCACACAAAAACATGGGTTAATGCTACTACTGAAACTCACATATCAACACTGTGGTAATCGAGGGCAGGTCATGGTGCTCCCTGAATGGTGTCCATGAATCCCAAGAATCCTTAATGGAACCGTACCCCATAACCTGTTTCAGTGACACTACTCATGTGTCAATTGGAACTACTATAGGATCCAATGATACCCCATGTCCAATCACCTCCAGAGTATGGTTTTCAACACCCTCATAGCTTATGAGTTGAGGACATCATATAAGAATACCGTGAAGAAATGTAAGCATAAACCTAAAAAGGGAACATTATAAAATTTCATAGTTCAAAAGAATATATATTTAATAATGAAAGGAACAAGAAATACTATATAATAGCACAACCCTCTTCTTATTCCTGGATCTAGGTCTAAGAAACATATAGATTAGAAGAAAGACAGAGATACTACAACCATCCAACTACAAAGGCCAGGTTTGTTCAATGTTATCTACTATATGAGGTTTTTGTTAACTATTCATATTCACATTAATTCACATATTTTTTCCATTGAAATCATATGCATTTAAAATTAATAATATCATTCACTAAAAAGGTTTATCCAATGTTTCTCCAAATTCTGATCCATGAGGGCCCATACTCCTTAGGAACCAAAATATGGAATTTACATGATTAACACTATAACCCTCTCCATGATTTCATAAAAATAGTATTTATAAATTTCACGGTACCTATCACCACAACATCCAAGAAAAATAATACATCCTAAATGGAATAACATAATATAAGAAATTTGATTCGTCTAAAATGCCTAATAAGAAGAATGATATGACATACCCTCATCTCACCAGGATATAATTAAATAGAACCCAACATAATTAAAATAATAAAATTCAAATTCATGTGCATAACCCATTGGTGGAATAAAATCAACAATAATAACCAATATATAGTAAAAAACAATTTCATTTGAGGAAATTTGGCTTGTTCCCATACATGTGGTATCTAATTCATGTCACATCTCATTGAAAAAACTTATATTCCTTTGTATGATATTATATAACATCCATATAGTAAATCAAAAAAATCCTTTCATACTACTTTTAATGTCCCAAACCAGATTCCACTTAATGGTACTCTCAACCCGGTTGGCTACATGGCCTCATGTGCATCTGCAAAATTGATATAGGATGCCATTTAGAAATGACGGAATATGTGAATTAGTTCCAAGACTATTACATCACCAAAATATTGTATCATAGTAGAAATACAATAAAAATTAAGAAGAAAATGTTGTAAATCAATTTAAAAAATGATAAACAACAAGATTAGTTAACCATGATAGAATGAAATGTTATAAAATGAAGCTGATACTGTCATGTCTCTATGAAGGAATCAAAAACATTTATAAAATGGAGAACTACAATACATATCTAAAATTTCCTAAAAGGACAAAAAAGATCATATATAGCTTCCCGAGTCTCATCTCAATCAATGTTTCCATGATCTTAAGATTTGATTATGAAACTATAATAAGACACATTCCCTTAACCATACCAAAAAGCATATATTATATTCAGGTACCCAGGGCTTCCAGAACATGGTGTGACACATAATCCTAGTAGGAAGTCACTCAAGATACAATATCATACAGTCATTGAGTATAAATCAACCATACTGTACAGGAAACAATATAAAAATTAAATGATCTATAGAAAAGAATAAATAATATAAAATTTAGGTTCTCATATATAATCATGTTAATTTAATCATTCAATATAATTTATGTAAGTCTCGAGACCTGGAATAATTCCAAGAATCCCATATGATAACATGATCCAATGATTCCTAAACATTAAATCCCTAATGTGTCAAATTAAGTCCATATAAAAGATTTTTCTTTGTCTTGGATGTCAAATCATATATTTCTTTCTGTTAATTAGTCACATATAAACCAAACACCATCCTTAGAATTTCTAATATGGAATCCATGTATCGCTTCAGGTATAATATAAACCAACACCCATCAAGACCATCAATGGTGATCCTCACAATAAACCATGTATCTCTTTAGGTGTTTTAAAATTTCACTTCCATTTTAGTCCATCATTGGTGGTCCACTAAGGGATCCCATGTATCACCCATGGGATTTATTATAAAATTATCATTGAGTCCATCCATGGAAATCCAAATGGGAACCATGTATCACTTGGCATATAATAGTTTGTCCCTATAATTTCATCCTTTAGAATCCAATTATTAGTCCAAGTGTCGCTCTAGTGTAATCAATACGTAATCCAATTGAGTCTTTCCATGTAATTAGTCATTGAATCCACATTTCACCCAAGGAATCTTCGCAATACATTAGTTCAACAAAATAGTGAAAAATTCTTTTAAATATGTCTAGGTCATCACTATAAACATTTCAATTATATATCACGCTAGAATGTGAATATTTACATGGGATAAGATATAAGGATTTCCTTTCAATTACTCACTTGCACAATTCATCATTAAAATCATCTCATGCTTGAACAAGCTATTTCATTGTAAGGGATAGGGGTATAGGTCATCCACCCCTTCACATTAATCAACTCAATTCCAATTCAAAATACATTTCAAGAAACATTTTTAATATAAAGTAAGAGTTAAAATGGAAGACCCTAAGGCATACAATTTCATATAACGTCATTATGATGTATTAAATTAAATCTCAAAACATAAGGGGTGGATCCAATTTCAAGTTATAAAACCTATAATCATTCAATAATGAGAATATTTAATTACATAGGTAATTCCTGACAATTCATTTCTATTATTTTAATTACGTTCAAGTGGGATGCATCAAATATTAGGCAAGTGACATAATGATATATATATATATAGGCACACACATTAAATTTCAACAAAAATCATCAGACCACATGATGTAGGTTCATAGTGGATACATTATCTATTATCATCACATGCTTCAACTCAAATCAAGATTAAATATAATAACAGATGAATAAACTATAAATACGGAATATTATCTTGAGCGTAAATAGCATAGCTGATACCAAAACAAATGAGGAATGAAACAAAAATGATTGAGAACTCATCTATTCGGATCCAAAGGGGTTGACGGTTCTCTATTATAGAATCATAGGAATTAGATATCTCAATTCATAGAATATTCATCCATGAGGGCTTCAAATGGGGAGAGTTATTGTGCGGGAAGACAATGGAAAAATAGGGTTTCATTTAATATTTAATAAAGGAAGAAATAGTTTATTCACCAAAAATATAGTCATATGGTTTGGCTGCACATTTGGCTAAATCATGATCCAACAATGCCTGATGTTCTGTAGGGGCGAACTGCACATGGTATGTATGCATGGTTTTACTAGCAATTAGAAAAACTAGAAAAACACTTTGTAAAAATTGAATAAATTTTTTCACACCCATGCACCCCAATTCACATGGTTTTTCTAACCATTATAGATCCTCCTACACTATTCCTAGGTCTTTCATGGTTAGTTAGATATATCATCCTACCCCAACTGATTTTAACTAACCATGCATTAGGAATTTTTCACCTCAAGAGTTGGGATCCATGCGCCAAACAAGCCTCACACACCCTTGATACCTCCAAAACCTCCACGAGGATTCCCATATAGCTATATTTTTGTATTTAAACAAAAAGATAATGGAAATTAACAAATCCATGAATCAATAAATATTTTTTTTCTTAGAGGGTCATAAATATTGTTGGAAGAAAACATTAAAAATGGTAGGGGCCTCACTCACTAACCTCTAAGAAACATAATTCACAGATGAATCATTTTTAATGAGTATTAACAGTTCATACTATTTTATCATTCATCATTTGATGAAATGTAGTTTTATGGCATAACCAAGAGGAAAATTATTTCTAGATAAATATCCATCCCATTGAGGTGAACCATGTTTCGCGATAAGAGATTATTTTTTTGGAACCCCATTATTACTAATTAACAGTTCTACAAACAACCTTGATAGAACCTCCACTGATTTTGTTTCCATAATCATATATAGGAGAGTTAAATTATAAATATTATCCAAAATCACACATATGGAATTACGTCTTCTCTGGGATTAGATTAAACTATGTAATAAGTTCTTCAAGATGTCCTCCTATAATCGTTAGGCAAAATCCAATGACCCGAGCAATCTACTAGGAACATGTTGCTAAAAATACACATTATACTACTATCATTAATTTGATATTAAAAATTCATGGTGGGAAATTACCCTTACAGAAAAAGACTAAGGATTTATAATATAATAATTTCCCAAATCATCTTCCATAAAAATGTTACCGCATACCTGTTGGAGAGATCCTAAGGTGGAAAACAGAAGACATTGATCGCTGGTGGTAGTCCCAGAGGCCAAAAAATCTTCCAGCTTATTCCCCTCACGCCAAGTGTGACTAGGTATCACCTTTGAATCGAGAAGCTGATTGCATTTGTGAATAATGTTGGAAATGGTCCATAGAATGTGGAGCTTCCATCGCCTCGACCCATGAAGATTAGCTTAGTCAGTTTCAACAGAATCAAGAATAATATTATGGGAATGCCATAACATGATACACATTCTGGAATTAAAAAAATGAGAAAATAACTCACTAACTTACTACACCATCATTGTGCAGCAAAACTATACCCTCAATAAAATATACATCTTTTCCACACCTCAATATACCACCAAGGGAGAATGACAGAATTCCTGGAGAGCCACATCATTTATAGTCGAATTTAAAAATAAAAACCCCTTCTATAAAACCCTAGGCTGATCATCCCATGACTAAACATTAATGTAATCACTAAAAACAACTTTATTTCAACAAACAACTACCTAAATATTCCATAACTACAAATACACCAACTGATGTACTGAAGATGACTAAAAATTAATATAGAAGAGACATCCTCCACTTGCAACATCTCCCATATCCAGGTGAATCTCTGAAATCCCCTGCAATACATTCTATGAAACACAAGAATCTACAAAGAAAATATCCTCAAGACTCCCTTCTCAGTGCATCATAAACACTATTACCTTTTATTTCTGTGTAGAAAATCTAAATGGCATAATAATACATGCATTCCATCCACTATCATTGGTTCATGTTCCATTTGTAATGTGTTAATATATACCTAATGATTTTTTACATTGTAGAGACGATAGTGATCTCACTAATGAGGTACATTGACCAAAATGTTAATGAAAAATGAATCCAAAAACAATAAGACAATGTAGTTATTCTCATGAGTCCATAACATTCAATACAAATAAATATAATAACTCTCTTCTATATTAGTACACATCCTATCCCCAACCAAAAAGAATCACAAAAAACCAAAAATGAAACTCCAAATTTATTCCAAAATATTATTTTATAACAAATCCTCATCTATTTCATATACTCCAATGTGGATTAACACTAGGTAGTACATATAAATTCTTGACCTTTCCATGTCACTGAAATAAAAGGAGTTGAAAATTGAAAAATATTTTTCAAGGTTGTCCTTTAATATCCTTAAAGGATAATTAAACTCCATAGATGCATAACATTAATAAAGGATTCCAATGAAAAAAATTAAATCATCAATAGATACACAAATTCTACACACCTGGTTGAAACATGATATCAGAAATGATCTTTGTGAACCTGAAATATCAACATATAAACTTCTCAAAAAACTAATAACATGAAAAAACCCCCCAAGCTACTTGAAAATGATCTATGTGTTTGTATTGAGATTCATAATATAGAATAATATCCTCTGTGAATATAACTATAAATGAACTAAAGAAAACAAATGAATTCATGAGACTAATGAATAATATTTGGGCATTCATGATTCCAAAACGAATTACCATGAACTCAAAGTAACCATAATGACATATGAAGAATTTATTTTTAATATCCTCAATCTTTGATCACTTCTAATGATATCTACAATGAAAATAAATCTCCAAGAATAAACTATATCACTTTAGAAAATCAATTAAATCATCAATCCATGTAAGAGGATATAATTTCATTACTATGAATTGATTCATGAGATGATAATATATTAACAAATTTTAGACTTCAATTTTATTTCATCACAAATATGACTAGAGAACCCAAAGATGATACCTTACGTTGAATAAAAAATCTCTGAAATATATTATAAGTCTAGATCTATAACTTTATCAATAGATATGTTTCCATTATATAAATTTATGTTGATAACATATGAAGGAAAATATGTATTTATTTCCAAAAATCAATATGATATTTTATGCGTAATGTCAAAAAATCTTCATGTAAAAAATCAGTGTACTCTTATACTACCTTTAGAAGACCTCTAGATAAATCTCAACCAATCACAGTGTAATCTCTTCCATTATTGATGAAACGGGTTCAAAATCCCACCAATATATTCAATGGTCTCACACACCCAATAATGTGACTATATAACTATCCATATAAAAAAATGACAAATTGAAATAATTAATATTATCCTTCACATAATACATCAATTTTATGTTGAGGATTATATCATATAGATATATTTTTTAACATTAGAAATATTATGATGAATAATTCTACAAAATAATCCTTTTATAATATCTATTTTCAAAAAAGAAGCTTACTCGAAATCCAAATGAAAAACAAAACTCTAAGGGTACAATAAACCTCTCCACCAAAATTCTAATATAATATAATATGGTGGGTGAAATAAAAGAGTTTGTATCTCCTAAATAAATAAAAATGTAACCAGGAATAATATTAATAGAAAATACCTCCCATGACATGTAGTTCTCATAGATCTAAAAACACTAAGATATGAATCTAACCATTCCCCTGCCCCCCCCCAATTACCAATCTATGCCAAAAAAATCATCCTCATCCAAAATTCACTATACACCCTCTAGGATGAGGATATTCACTATAATAGACTATTTCTTTCCCATATCCACTTTGTTGATACAAGATGATAGAACATTACTACTAGTGTTACCATAGAGGATACTGCTATAATTTCAAAACCCTAAACAAACCAAAATCCCCACACTGACTACCCACGAGGGATGACCAAAACATTTTTTAATTTATTTGACCTACATATGGGAAACATTACATGAATGATCAAATGAAAGTTTTTTTATTACATCCACATATGTCTAATCAATATGAATAAGGAATGAATGGACTCCATGCTTTTTGAATTCTCCACTAACTAAATAACTGAGAATCCATTGACAATACACTAATTCTTGGAGTTCTCAAATGACTCCCCACCTAAGATGTTCCCATCCTAGAAAAAATTATCTCAATGGCCTCTACCTTCACTATTGCCAATAGATTATGTGACGTCCTAGCCCATATTTCAGTAAAAAGATTCCATGAGCTTGTTGGTTACTAGGCCTCAAGTGAACCTCCTCGTACGTCAGAGGCTGCAGACTACTGGTTAGTTCCAAATAGGTGATAGTGGAGAGACTATTCCCTCAATTAAGATTAATAAATTAGTAGAAATATGTAATTACCATAGAAAAATGTAAATAAATATAGTGAGGATGTAGTAAAAAATTAAAAATGAACATGTTGTAATAATTAATGAACATTATATAAAAACCTGAATTTCTATGTCAAAAATATGTTCACATGCCTGGATAACAATAAATATTCTTCAAATAGAAAAAAGAAAAGAAATAAAATTATTGGGATCTACTACTAACTCTGAGCCATACTATATACCTGGTCTCCAGATAAAATCGAACTACACCAGCCCAATTAGAAGAACCCATATGAGATGCTCATCTTGAACAAAAAATATTGGGCCTCAACCCTATCCACCATGAAAATATACTCAACCTAAAAAAATAATTAATGTCTAAATGTACACAAATATGAATGAGTAGGGATGATAAATAATTGTAGTAGTACACCCCCAATGAAGAAGCTATATGGTATGGTGCTATAAGTTTATATTGATCTAGACTACCTAGCCTAGATGAGGCATAGTGGAAAAGATAATTAATGAAAGTAAATGTGAAACCATAGTTGAACACTGGTTCTAACATACCAGTCAACTAGGAAATTTCTACCATATATTTTTATATCTATATACGTATAAATTTATAGTATCATAATTATAAATTTATAAAAAATATATTAATTAACTTGTAATTAATTGAAATAACATATAAATAAAAATGAAATTCAGTCATTGGATCCATAATCCCAATCGCTTGGACATCACAGGTAAGGGCATCATGCTGGATATTGTACCAATCAAGCCTCATATCATTAAGTGGATCTCTGGGTTGGTAATCCCAATAGACATATACATGCTTTGACCAATGCTAGAAATGTGTCGGAGCAAGCTATGTCCCGCCAAGGGGATACTCATCTTACACCTGGGTTCATCTATACTAACCTCCAATCACTCTAAAGAATCATTCCATGGATGTACATTTGGAATACATGTAATTTTCCAAGAGCTAGACGTTATTCTTCTCATTATATATAAATATATTCCAATGTCTATGTCCCATGTCCCAATCCATAGGTAGTCACGACTTTGTGAATCAAATATACCCTTAGGTTATGACCCTTAAGAAACAAGTATGAGAGTGCACTAGTGAGATGCCATACCATCCCCTAGATATCCAATAGTGAATTTCAAACCTAGTTTTGAGATTCCATGATCAGCCACACTAATAATGAAATGGGATCATAAGCCTAATCCAAGAAAGAATGTCTAGTGATCCTCATTTTATGAAAAATCAGGGAGACTATAGTCATCCCCCGTAATCCACTAGTCACGAGGAGCATAATCATACACTATAGACCACATGTCAAGAAGAGAATAATCATCCATAAAAAACCCTATGTTAAGGAGACTGTAATCATCTTCATCTAACCCATGATCTGAAGATATCGTAATCATCCCCATCACTGAGAAGAACCAAAACATCCACATGTATCATTACTAGAGATTCTATTCCCTTATATCATAGCCATAATCTCAAAAATTATATATTGGGGAAAACCTCTGGACACCCCCATAATATAATAATCAGTAATATGGATCAAAATCCAAATCCAAGGTAGTACCTCTCAGTATTAAAATAAACATATGAAAATTAAATGGCTCAGAATATCGATCCCAGGAAGGATATCTAAGCATCTCCAAGAGATTGAATAATTCCTCGTGCTAGGATCAACAACCACCCACCATGAATCATATCTTGTAAAAAAATTAAATCATAAATAAACAAGTGAAATAATAAATAGAGAGTGGTGGTGGCCAAATTCTCAAACCCATAACTACATATCTGACCCCACTGTCTTTCAACATTAGCACAAGATCTATGGTGGAACCAACTACCATCTCTACCCAAACCCGATATACTAACACAGGGTCATTCAAACAACAGGGAACCTAGTAGGTCCCTACAGTCAAACAATGAGAGGGATCCTACATGGCATCCTAAATGTATACAAAAAAATAAAATTCATTCTAATCAGGATCATTATTAGTAAGGTAAGGATGGAATCTAACTTAGGATCGTATAACATTGAGAAAATGGTTTCATCCTACAAATGATACTCAGTTTGTTACTTAGAAAATTGTATCCTACACAGGACCCTCAAGATAGTGTAAAAAAGAGGCATCCTACAGGGGATCCTTATAATGGCACACAGGATAAGGTGTTCTATAAGAGACTCCCTAGATCATCTCATAAGTAATTGAATCCCACTGTGGATCCATAATAGAGATGTAGGATAAAGGAATCCTACATAGGATCATCTTTGTCAAATCATAAATAGGGGAAGCCTATAAGGAATCTTCATGAAAACTAGTCTCAAGGACTTATAATCTAGGAGGTAACACCTCAAAAGGTAGATATAATCACTAGAAAAAAAGATATAAAGGAATAATTCAAGTGAGTTAGCTCGTGGATAAAATAAGATCAAGGGTTTCACACTCAAGAGACAATTAGATTCTATTATTTGAGTAATCACATATCCAATAAAGAATCAACTAAAATACCACCTAGGAGTCCTCATAGAACCCTATGGATCCAACCACCACAATCTACCTAGAATGATACTCATAATTGACTACTCATTGGTCCGAATATAACTCATGGGTGAAAGGACATGAAAAACCCAAAAAAGCGATTCAAGGGAGAAGAAAACAGTGTGTCTCCAGGGGAACATGATGCGTAGTCTTGAAGCCCCACTTGGGCATGTACATTGGCCAGACTCAGCATGTAAACCTTCAAGTAAATGGTATATAAGGTGGGTACATGGCGTGTACCCTACATGGGGTAACTAACACTATCCATAAACTGTGTTGCCATGATCGTGGTGTAGCCATTCACATCTACTCCGGGCGCGACCAAAACATGGTATGATAGTGTACTATACACTAACAACTACCCCAACACCGGTAGCCTGATCGTGTAATCAAATACATAAATGAGTACAAGTACACAAAATGTTTACCCCAAACAATGATTTTAATTCTAAAAATCAATCTTCTCCAAAATAGAAGGATGCATGCCATGTGTTCCCTAACCCACACATAGGATAGATGTGTTTTCCCAAATGGAAAACCCTAGAATATACCCCATACCCATGATTTTACAAAAAAACACATACATCAATCCAAAAAAGGACAAAAGAAATTATATATGGGATTCAGAACATATAAACAATTAATATATAGATATATACATCAAAAAATAAACACGGGATACCTTTGGGTGGAAACTGTTGAAACGTCACCCATTTCAGCAGTCAATAGTTGTCGCTCGCCAATATTGTGCATCATGAGATCAACTGAAGTATCTATTATTCTCCCAATTTCATTATCTTTCTCCATCTTCTTATTTTCTGTCCTTCATAGAAATCAAGATCACACATTAGAGTATTCACAAGACTCCAAGGGTGAATGTAATAAATGAATGAAATAAAAATTAAGAAAAATAAAATGAAAATAAAATAAAATAAAATGGGTCATCATCCAGCCCCGAAAGACGAAATATATTTACACCCCTGATAGGAATAACTCCAAATTATAGTATCAATAGATGAGAGAAAATCTCAATCCGACACTCTTTTTAATAGATATGGTTAAACCAACCTATGTGGATATTATAATATTTATTTAAATAAATAGTTATTATTAATTATTTCTCTAAAATCATAATGGATAATATTTCCAAAAAACATTTTTCCTTATATAAACACCCAATTACATTAAAATGTAGTGGTCATATATATTATACATTATCATCTTTTTGGGGAAAACCCATTTTACCCCATACAAGAATCTGATTAAAAATTAAATTTTTGATAAAAATTTCACTCTGAAATATTGAAGGTTAGAACACCCTCCCCATCCTAAACACTATCATACATGATTATCCTAGTTTTAAGAATAGAGTCTATTCTCTCAAACATATAATTTTCCCAACCAAGCTATCTGGACTATCCAATAACGAGCCTCATAGAGTGAAAAATCTTTTTCTACCCAGAATAGGATTAACTATCACTGTTCTTGTACTCTCCTCCATGGGAATATAATTATTATCATCTCAAAAGAAATATTTGAGTTCAAAATCGAATATAAATTTATAATTTAAATGGAAAATGATTTTCATCAACCTGAAATAGCTGATGGTGCATTTCCCAACAAATGTATTACCTTATATTGCTCCTAGAGCACAACCACCATAGGTTTCCTCTCCCTAACATGGGATGCCATATAAAAATAACATGATAATAGTGAGGGTTTATTATCTATCATCATAATAAAGAATATTTCAAAAAAATATCATGATCATATTTAACCAGGAGTACACTAAAATTCTATAAAATTGGTTTTATAGTTCCATCTTAGCCATCCTCACATCATGTCAAAACCTAAATTGGATTCAACTATGGGCCAACTGTCTTATGGTACTCTCATTAATTATTTATTTCACATATAAAATAGTAGAAAGTTCATCACATTAACCATAACTACCATAATCATTACTACCAAATGATGTGAAAACATCAATACTCAACTCAAACCTGACAACTCGTTGATTTTTGATTAAATGGTACCACACGCAAATAGTTTGTACATTTACCACCAGAATCATTATCTAGTGTTCCATCCAACAAGAGACAAAACTAACCATTCCACGTGGAATGTTAGTATCATTAAGACATATTCTCCATTGGAACCCCATATAAAAATCGGCCACCTCACCCGCATTATGATTTATTCCATGACTACCCATTACACAGCTTCATTCCAGTCATGATTATCTTGTCAAATTTTGACGACACTAAAAATAGTGAAAAAATAGGTTGAAATGGATAGGAAAATTAATAGTCCTTCCTAACTAATCCAGTCTTGAAAAAAAAAACACCCTAGTTTCTTCTCGAAAAAAAGGCGTTATAATGCATATAACACAAAACTCAAGCAACTTCCATGCATCGATCTAGAAATGAGCATAAAACCAATATCACTACCTTAAAAAGGAATCTATGGAAATTATCCAACACATATCATGGTAGATTCATTCATGAAAATTGGACATTGACCTATAATTGTCTGATTTGAATCATAGGGTCTCTAGGTCTCCCACCTAGACCAACTGAACATGTCTCACAACTATGTTACATTATTTAACCCCAAGCCCAAAAGATAAAAGCTCTTAATAGAAGGTAATGGTCACAGAAACACACTGGAGTAAAAACTAAAGTGATGGCATACAAGAAACTAATACACATCGAGCATCCTCATAAAAAAATTTCAACAGAAGTAATGATACCATCAAAGAAGAGAGACTAAAATGACACCCACTAGGCATATTAATTTGTTATTACCCCCATGGTAGATTTTTCAAGAAAACTCAAGGAATATTTTGTCGACGTACATAAAAATCCAACTAGATAACCATGACCTGATAAGAAATACCATACAAGGGGTACAAATGAAATTACACACATGACATATAAACCTATAAGGGTCATTTCACCTCCCATACATGATGATTCAACCATCATCCTAACACAAATGCCTCATCATTGATCTAGATATCCTTTCATCAATATATATATATAAGAATGCCCCCTTCAATTTGCCTTTGAAATCATAAAAAAACACACACTAGTAGGCCTATATGATGTGAATCCTACCTAGCCAATATGATGCATGAGAGACATATTAACTTTCTCATACAATAGTTAGAATATATACCTTTCCTCTTTCCAATGTTTTAAGAGATTGAAATCAAAAATAAATCATAACATCCCAAAAACATGTATGTATTCAAATAATAAAATAATGTACAACAATCACTACCACAAAAATAGTTCTTCCCAGTTCCCCCCTTTATCAGCGCTAACGAAAAAGCGCTGATAAAGGGGGGGTCCCTTTATCAGCGATCAAAAATGCGCTGATAAAGGGTTCCTTTATCAGTGCTAAAAAAAGCGATGATAAAATTACCCCTTTATCAGCGCTTTTCTTAGCATTGATAAAGCCCCCACCACTTTTATCAGAGATTTTTTTTGCACTGATAAAGGGACCCCCTCTATCAGCTCTTGTTTAGTAGCGTTGATAAAGGGGGGCCTTTATGAGCACTTTTTTTAAAAGTGCTGATAAAGGGTCGAATTCAAAAAAACATAAAAAAATAAAAAAAATATATTAATATATATTAATATAGTTATACTGATATAAATATAATATATAACTTTTAAATATATTTTAGAAAAGTATAAATGTACATTTACCCTTAATATACTTAATATATAAGATAATTAGTGAAAATGGATTATAAAAAAATTTAAAAAATATTTTTAATTAATAATTTGACAATTAATATGGAGTAATAGCCATTTAATAACAATTTTAAGACTAAAAAATAAAATAAAAAAAAGATCCAAAATAATGTGAAAACACAACTCGAACTTCAAACATCCATAACTTTTGATCCGAGTGTCCGTTTAAGCTCTACCACATATCAAATCGAAGTCTGTGATGAGATATATGTCATTAGGATATGGGAAACCGCTAGTGAAGAGATTTTCAAGGACAATAGAGGCCCATAAGGCCTCCAAAATAGAGTTTTTAGTTGGGGTGCCCTGATTTTTTAACATTTTGTGGATTTTCGACCTCATTTAAGGGGGTATTGTTGGATTTTTTTGGTGGGGAATGAATTTATTCCAAGGTATTACATTCATATTAATATTATGCCTTTTAAATTTTATCGTTTTTTATAATGAACTGCTATTTATAATCAAATATATAACTATATGTATATATTTTTTATATATTCACAGCGAAAAATTAAAATATTAAAATAAATAATTAAACATATTTACATATAAAATATATTAGCTTTATCTAAATAATAACTAATATCCATTTTATTTAAAATACCAATATATGAATATTTATATAATTACTATATATTAATATAACTATATATATATATTTAATCTAGCTATATATATATTAATATAACTACATATATATTAATATTACTATCTATATATATATTAATATCATTATAAATATATATATATATATAAATAGAGATATATATTTCTATAACTATATATAGATATATTAATATAACTATATATATATAAAAATATAAATATATATTACTATAAAAATATATATAACTATATATATATATATATAAATAGAGATATATATTAATACAGCTATATATATATAACTATATATATATTAATATAACTATATATATTAATATAACTATATGTATATATAGTTATAGTAATCTATATATTGTTTTATTAATATATATATTGCCATATTAATATAAATATATATTACTATATGAATAAATATAACTATATATATATAAATAGAGATATCATGAAATAGAAAACAAATCAAAATAGAGTAGTGGTAAGGGCTTAGGCGCGCAGGGGGGAGGTCTCAATTTCAAAACATGCTAGAGGTAGAGGCGCGCGCATGGGGGTTGATGTGGGGGGCTAGCGCGGATAAAGGGTGGAAGGGGTGCATGCGGGATGTGTGAGGGGTGAATGCAGGGTGCTGGAGGGGGTGGAAAGCACTATTAAAACTGGCGATTAGGCGCTTGAAGCCCCCGGATTGGCATGATTTTTTTAATTTTTTGTAAATTTTTTATTTTTTATTTTATTTTTTAGTTTTTAAATTTTTTATCTTTTATCAGCGCTTTTTTAAAACCGCTGATAAAAGGGTTCTTTATCAGTGCTAAAATGAAAGCGTTGATAAAGGAAGCGCTGATATAAGACCCCTGTATCAGCTCTAAAAATAGCTGATAAAGGGGTACTTTTATAAATGTTTTTTATCACTAATAAAAGACCCCTTTTATCAGCGCTTTTTTTAGCACTGATAAAAGGGGTGTTTATCAGAAATTTTTTGAGTACTGATAAAGGGGACCCCCTTTATCTTTTCCGGCTTTAATAGCGATTTTCTAGCGCTGTTAAAGGCCATTTTTAGGGTAGATAAAGGGAATATTTGTAGTAGTGAATAACATCACAAATTTGAACAACAATCACATTCCCATGGAAACCATGAATTCTAATCAAAATACATGTTCTGGATACACTAGTGTGATATCTATCATAGGTTTTGAAACATTCCTAACAATATGATCTACTATATCCCAAATAGTAATGTCTTGGAAAATATCAACTCTGGCACCCGCGGAATAATCTTGGCCTGGATGACACAGAAATGTTCCCCATATACGATTGGATACTAGGCCTCAACCACTCTTCCCCATAGACCAGATGCTTCCAACTATTACATAGGGAATATGAGGTGATTGTTGGGATACTATTCTATCATATTACAGTAAGAAATCAGTGTAAATAGATATATATTATAAAAAAATTGAATAAAAATATTGTGGAAGATGTAAATAAACAGAAATTTAATATGTTGTATTAGAAAATGAAAATTCCATAAAACCCCAAACAAGATTTTTCAATCATAAAATAGTATCACCCCACAAGGCTGCCCACATAGATACCTGAAATAAAAAAAAATTACAAGGATGTACTACTAACTCTAATCTATACCATTTTCCTAGTCTATAGACACTTTCAAACAGCATCGACCCGATTAGAAGAAACCACATGATGGACTACAGTCAAACAAGCGACATTGGTCCAAAACCCTCTCCATAATGAAACTATTTTCCTCTGAGAATGAATAAATAAGTTTTACATGTACACTAATGTGCTTGTTAAAAGGTGATAAATATTCTCATTAGGACACAATAGGTGAAATAAATATAATGAATGAAGCTATATGTTTACATAGAAGAAAACTCCTCATCCTTGCTGAGACCCAAATAAAAATAAATGTAATGAAAATAAATGTGAATCCATAGTCAAACCCCAGGTTTCTTATTATTAAAAACTATAAAAGTTCCACCATTTATGTCTAAAATTATATATGAAAACATGTATAGTCACTTGGATATATATATATATAGAAATATGAATATTCAAGAATAAGTGAATTAAATAACATAAAAACCAAAACAAAAATAAATCAATGGGTCTATAGTCCTGATTACATGAAAAAACTATATATGGGAATTGAGATGGTTGTCATTCCACAAAATCCATGTATCGTTAAGTTATTCAATGTTTTTGTAATCAAAATCAAAATATACCTTCTTCGGCAAATTCCATAAATATCACTGAGCAAGATATGTCCCCACAAGGGGATAATCGTCACACACCTATGTTCACCCATACTCAACTCCAATCACAGTAAAGAACGATTCACGAGATATAAAATGGGACATTCTATAAATGCCTAAGATTATGATGCTATGATGATAAGTCCATGTAAATATATTGTACTGAATGATCCCTATGTTCATATCCATATGAGGTCAGGACATTTTGACTCGAATAAACCCTAAATTTATAAAGAATAAGAGACTTTTAGGAGAGATCACAAGTGAGATCTCAAAACCACCCCTTGAGATCCAAAATTGAATGTATAACCTAGGTGTGTGACATCATTCTTTTCCACCCTGACAAAGAAGATTTCTCTTAAAACTGATCCTTGATATAATGTTTTGAGATCCTCATCATATGAAAAATCTGGGAGAGAATTTTCATCAACCATTAGCAACAAATCGTGGAGAGAGTATAAATCTAGTATAGACAAAAATATATGAATGTGTAAACATCCATTGATAAATCTTGGTCAAGGAGAGAATAGTCATTATAATTTAACCCAAAATCCAAAGAGAGTATAATAATATTCATCACTCCGGGGAGCATAATCATCCACAACTTCCACTACTAGGGTCGTTATTCCCAAATATCATAGTCATAGACTCAGTAGTTTGAGACTTGGGAACACCACTAGACATCTGAATAATATAATAATCAATAAAATTGATCAAAATCCACTTATAATGTAGTAACCTTGGGTATATAAATAATCATATGAAAATTGAATGGTCTTAATTCAGATCATAGAAAAAAAACATCTGAGGATCCCATAGATAAAGATAGAAGAATTGGGTTATTCTCGACAACCAATAACTAGGAAGCACCTTGTCTAAACATTTCTACATAAAAAATAAAAAGTGGATGTAAAAACAAAGTGTGTTGTTGGCATAATTCCAAAACCCCACAATACAACAATATCCCAATGTGATTGCATTTTCGGAACAAGATCTACGCTACTATCCACATCCATCTCTCCCCAACTCAACATATAACCTCATGGTCTTCCAAACAACAGGGCACCCACTGGGTCCCTTAAGTCATACAATTAGAGGAATCCTACATTGAATTATCATGGTAAAAAAATAAGTGATGGAATCCTACTGTAGAAACATATATGTAAGGTAAGGGAGGAATTTTTACGGTATCCTATAATGGCAGGAAAATGGAGGCATCCTATAAGAGATCATCTAAACGGTACATGGGAAATGATGTCCTACATGGGATCCTCAAGACATCAAAATAAGTAAGGGAATCCTACAAGGGATCCTCTAAATGGTACATAGGTAAAAGGATTTTACAAGGGAATATTTAGATTATCAGAGAAGAAAATTCATCCCTCATGGGATCTGTGAAATTTAATGAATATAGAGGCATCCTACATGAGATCCTCTAAGATTAAATATAAATAGAGGAAACCTACAAGGGATTCTTGAGACAAATATTCTAATGGATTTAGTGATTGGAAGGCACATATCGCATTGGAAACATCCTCAATGTGAAAATATACAGAGGAATTGGTCATGTGAGATATCTCCTGGCTTATATCAAGATAATGGTCTCACTCTACGTATACAAATAGAGTAATATATTAGAGTAAGAACCTATCCAATAAGGAAATATCTGAAATGCCACCTTGTATTCATAAAAACATACCACGAGTCTTACCATCGTGTTATATGTAAGAATATTATCATAATGGAATAACTATGGAACAAATTTTAACACTTTCAAAAAAGGCATGAAAAAACATAAATAGGGTTGTAAGGGGACAGTACACAGCATGTCTCTATTAGCAGATGATCTATACTCCCATTACCCGACCTGGGTATGTACCATATCCAAAATCTATATGTAAACTATTTGGAACAAGGGGTGTAACTAGGGTACATGATATGTTTGATATATACGGTACCGGGCTATGTTTTTCATATGGTCTGGATGTGTATTTTTCTTGGAAGTGCACTTCTACATGGTGTGGGACCCATATAGAGGCTGGTCGTGTACTATGCATGACCATGTACACCTACATGGGATGATTAACCGAATACTCAGCTACATATCCAAGTACAAGTACATAGAATTTATACATCATACATGACATGTACTTCTGATAATTCATTTTTTAAACAATATGAACACACGACATGTGTTCCCTAAACCACATGACGTCATGACGGGTTTTCAAGATTGGAAAACCATAGAATCTCCCCAAAACCCCAGTTTTTACCCCAACATCTATAAACCAGGACGTTAGATACCATAAAAAGTGAAAAACATTGATTTAGTAGTTATAGCAATTTAACTATGGGGATTTATAAATAAGATTAAAAATAGACAAAATTGGGTAAGAAACTATCAATGCATCACCAATTTCGATAGTCCAAGGTTGTTTCACGTCATTCTGGAACATCTTGAGATCCGTAGAAGTAACTCCCTTTCTCTCTACCTCTTTATCTTTCTCGCTATCACTATTTATCACTATCATGTGAATGAGAAACCCCTAGGGGGTGTCTGTGAGATGTTACTGGAGAAGGAAGAAATGAAAGAAAATAAAATGAAGAAAAGGAAAAGAAAAATTTAAATTGAATGAAAAGGGGGTCCCTGTCAGCCATAACAACCAACCTCTATTAATACCCCACCTATGAAAAACTCTTTATTACAATCTCAACTATCGAGATAGAATCTCAATTTTATGCTCTATTCAAATGATAGGTCTGAACAAACCTACATGAATATATTAATATGTATTTAATTTAATATTAATTATTAATTATTCAGCTAAAATTTAAAGGGCTCAGGCTTCCACCAATCATCTTTCCTTGGGAAAACATCCAATTTCTGGACGAATAGAGTGGTCAAAAATATTATGTAATATCATCTTCTTGGGTAAAATTCAATTCTACCTCTTATAATCATCGATAAAAAAATTAAAATTTTGACCCAAAATTTCAATCTGGAGGAACATGATTTGTTTCAGATATCTAAATAATATAAATGGGGTTACCTAGAACTAAATATATATATGAAAATACATTATAAAATTCCTCATCCACGCCTCTTCATTTGAATTTTTTAAATATTAATTCATAAAATTTGTCAAATGGATGATGAGCTCCCACACACAAGAACATCCTTAGATCAGGTTAAGAATATCCTCCTTATAGTTTATCTAATGAGTCAAAGGAAGAAATTCAGGTTGAAAAGTAGCAGGAAAAAAATTCCATGAGATGGTTGATTTATCCAAACCACTCAGAAACAAATTAAAACATTATTGAACTCCCACATAATATAATAGTGGTCCCAAAAACTATACTACCTTCAGAAGTAATAGAAATAAAGGATAACTCCACCTACTATAATTAATCATTAGTCTCATGATATTTATTGGAGTTCTCATAATTCTATAAGATATGAAACTAATTCTCTTAAGGGATCATCATTTAGGAATCCTAATGATAAATATCAAATCTGTGGTGATCAATTTGTTTGTCTTCATGAAAATAATCTACATGAACCAGATAGGGATATTAAAAATGATCAATACCTATAAAAGGTAAAAATGGTATATACACCCTATGATTTAAAAATAGAATACTAAATATTAATTAATCAATGTTTAACACAATTATAATTAACTACCAAATTTAATAATAGGTGAAAACACAATTATGCATCTTCCATACCAATGTATCAACCCTAAAAAAGTATCATATCATAAAGGATGATTAGTAAAGTGGAAGGTCCTTGTTTTGGATTACATAGAACTATAAAATACCTTTTCCTAACAAGTTTTTCATTCTTATATGACTTTCAAATTTTTCATGATAATGTTTCCCTACCAATCCATGATATTTTCACCAGTCTCAATCCCCAATCTCTATAATATTTCTCAAACAAATTATTTGATACAATTTTAATATATTACATCCCTACTAGTATACCTACAAGGAGTGTAGAAAAGTTGGGATGTAATATATAGCATCCTGCATCCATAGGCCATTATTTTGAGAATAGCGCCAAGGGTATCATAGAAAAATGTGAGTATTTTCACTAAAAAATCCTATGAAAAATGTAAACATCCACCAACCAAACCCATGATATAATTAAAGAGTAAATCTACATAAAATCAATAAATGATATATCATCAAATAAAGAAAGTGAATATAAAAAATTTATTAACTCTAGTGGTAGTGATCATGAGCTCTATTATCTCATAACAAAAATTATATTCTAGTATAAACATATCAATCACTCACTGTCACCTATTAACCATAAATATTTTATATATATACTTAATGTGTGTATAAAAATATACAATATTGGATCAACCCCATAACATCTCAAGAAAATATTGAAGAATCACACTAAATTTCTATTAAATAAATAAAAAAACAATTTCCCCACCTAATTCAGTATACTATATTTCAATAATCATCAATACTCTCTCACAATGTAACACATAGTTAATGTTGACATCTTATCAACGAAATATATAAATAAAGTTCCTCACTACCATGCTCCAACAAAACTTGTCACCCTACACCCCAACACCGCATGCCTATGTGCTCCCGTTTACTGTTAATCCATCCTCTAATGCTTGTTGAGCCATAAAACAACCTACCAAAATCTGGTGTTAGAGATAACATCTCGTGCTATAGTAAAAGAATATATCCTATTTAAAATAAAATCATTCACCTCAATCATCACATAAAATCGAAATCACAAAAACATCTTGTATTCATGTAATATGTCTTGAATCTACCATTGCCTATATAACATGCATTGTACCTTAAGCTATTATATCTCATCTATCATTATTCTTATAATATCCAAAACTATTCCAACCATAATACAAGTATATTTTATATCTGTATTTATATACATCTAGCTTATACATGTATTGCATTACCATGATCCATCATAACATGGGTATGATTATACCCTATACCAATAAATTATGAATCCTATGAATGACAAGATATATAGTCTTCCCATATGTGTGAGTTTGGTAGGTGGAGTAATAAACCACTTATTCACTTCACAAAACTGATGTTAAGAAAAACCCAAAACATTGGGATGTTATTGATGTTGTCTTCCCCAATTAACATAGTAGGTGGAGTATTATAAATAATAGAACATGAGTATATAATATCACACTACAACACTAGGGGAAACAAGTATTCCAAGAAAATATCTATATCTACAGTCCCATATGAAATAATAGATTACGTTTATAGGGATAAAATGATAAATCACTCTGTATATAATCATTGAGGTTCCCCATCTAACTTATTAAGTAATTTTGAAAATTTACATTTTATGTTATAAACCCATAATAATATCATGTTAAATTATTTATTAATAATTAAAATATGAAGGGATTTAAATTTTTTATCATTTATATTCTTGGAATCATTATCATTATCTCATTCAATTATAAACCATGTATTTTTTCATTTACCATTATGTTACTAATAATGACACCAGTTTTGGAGAGTTCATTCATATTGAATTTACTCCATATCATCATTATTCTACGATTTGATCAGACCGATCAACACAAACATCATTAACATCACATCATAGGTAGTATGAAAGTGACACTGTTAACTAACACTAACAATCATGTTTTCATCCCTAATACCCCAAATAAATTCCACAATATCAGAAATCTAGTCCATTACTTACTAAATAAAAACATAAACCTGGTTCCAAAAATATTAATGAAATGGACCTATCATATATATACATGGAAACATATTTATTTATCAACAAAAAATATACGTCCATATAAGGAAAAAACCACAATGTATTCAAGAATAGTTTCTTTTAATATTCTTAAATAACACCAAAAATTTATTTCCATAATTAACAATTCTAATTTAATATTTTTAATAGATTAATTTATTACAATAATATTTCATCATTCCTGAAATATTTAAAAGAACTCAAATATCATGGCCAATAACAATAATATGTGCATATTGGGTTTTTATTCATTATTAATTCTTTAAATGAATAAAATCCTCAAAATTTCATATTTCATTAAAAATTAATATAGATATTTAAATTAATAAAATATATAATATGGAATAAAAAATATAAAATTTGGGAAGGATTGTATAACTAATAATATCCCACAACATTTTAAATAACTATTTCAAAAATTGAAAAAAAAACTACCGCATGTGAATCCCATTTCCCATCACATTCCTTATTAATAATCCAGATTTTATTATCGTTTATAGTTAATAAATATTATTTATCTAGATGAAACTATATAATGATTAATTAAAACATGGTCATAATCAAAAAATATTCCACAAATCCCCATCCTCATTTTTGAAACTTCTATAGATTCACTACATACACATGTGAGGTTAAATGATGGATCACACAATAAGGGATTTTTTATGTTTATCAATATAATATGCTTAAAAATAATGTTCTAATTAGAATGTACTTTTTATGCTCTTCTAGGTGTCCTGGTCATGCAATACTGGAAGGAAAACAATGAGTAAGGAAGAAATGGCAGATATAGGTGGAGGTAGTTGTAACACCTCATGCTTCCATTTTACGCTTATCTTTGAATAATACAGTAGCGTGTGTTTTATGCAACTTCGAGTTCTAACACACATCACAACCAATCAAACTAGTCGTTATGAATACTGATACCCAATTTATAAAATTTTATACATTTTATCATTCAAAATGGAATTCATTTTTGGACTCGGAATATCAAATTATCTTTGGATGAATTTTTGGTACATTTCTGATAACTTTCATATTTTGATGACTAGTGAAAATTACTAAATTTTAATTTAAAACAATTTTTTTAATATCAATAATTAATAGTGATAAATTATGAATTTGGGTGATTTTAGAGTATAATTAGATTTTATTTTTACTATTTAATCCAATTTTGGTCATTGGATATAAATTCACATTTAAATTGGACATAAGCAAGTGACAATCTTTTGATAGTTATTCTCTCTTAAAAACACGCTTTTCGTTTTAACAATGGGAATTAATTTTAAATTAATTATTGACACTGCTGTGTTTTGAATATATAAATATGGATTCCATATTTGGAATCGTGAGTTCCAAATTGTGTAAATATGAATCTTTTATTTTTATTCATTTTGAATAATTATTTCGGTAAATATTTTATTTACAGTGGTTAAAGGGTAAATCCGGTAAATAAGGGTAACTAAATAATATTATAATAATAATAAATTACCCTAAAATATGTTCTAACCTTATTTGTTGATATATGTCCGACCCATGGAATCTTTGGGTCTATTTTGGGACCCCATGGAGCCACTTGTAGGTGATAAGGACACATTATATTAATTATGTTAAAGTAAATACAAAATGACATAAGCATATATCTTTTAGAAAAAAAATTTTTACCTACCTTTATATATGTTATAATTTTGACAATAAATATTAATTAGAAATATAAAAATATTTCCAACATAATGGTATTTTATTTATAATTTTTAGACAATGAATAATTAAATTTATTTATGACACAATAATGATGAAGTATTTTCATTATTAATGAAAGAATCAAATAATTGGTATTATAAATGACAAAATAAATATAATTTAAACGTTTTGATGCCATCAAAGAATTTTATTTGTTAATATGTCATGTTAGGATTTCTTAAATGATTTTTTTTCAAATTATTAAATTTTTTAAGACTTTAAAAAAATAAATTTTTAAATATTGTCAAAATTGACATAAATGAGATTTAAAACAAGTATTATATTTTTAATTGATATTCTATTCCTAAAAATCGATGGTTTGGCCAAAGGACTTATATAATTATATTTGTATCATTAATGGAATACTGTGGGTCTATTGGATGTATATGGTAATTTTATTAACTATATAAAATAAAATTACAAAGTGACATGGTAAATGTCAATCTAATTAACTAAGAGTTAAAACTAAAAGATAAGGTTAATATAATGACCCAAACATGTCTAAAATCTATTGGATTAATGTATTTAGACCAATCCCTACCTTAGAATTTGAATTATACACTTTTTAGCCATTATAAATCGAATATGAATTTATTATAAAATAATAATTTAATTTTTTTCCTAAAGATTCCCTCCCCCCCCTTATAAAAGGAAACCACTTCTAACCAATTCATCATACCTTCAAAGCCTTTTTGTTTGGATAGAATCTGCCCAAATACCCTCTGAACTATCCTACCTTAATCCTAGAGGCCCTCCTTTAGTCATAGTTCCAACCTAAGGATCCCTTTTGATCAAATCAAAAGGAAGAACCTGAAGAAGAGGTAATGTTTTCACCACCCTCTTTCAAGTTATTTTCTTCTTCAACTTTTTTCTTCTTTGTTATTTCCATTCTAAAATAATTAATCTAGTATCATCTATATACTTTGATTTTATTATAAATATGGTACAACCACATTCAGTATTCTATCCATTCTTTGAATGACATGTCACCATACTTGCGTACTTATGGCCTACCGTCTCCACATCGTGGTGTAATTGTTATTAAATATATTATTTTTTGGATTGTTATAATAATGATGTGTAATTCATGTAAATAATAAATATATCATGATAATGATTCTTTATATATTATATACCATCCAATTATATATTATTTTAATATAGAAATAAGGATATTGTCGCTCGTGCGTACGTATGGATTACCGTCTCCACAAACGAGATGAGATTCATTCCCCATCATATCCATTCAAGACTAAATTTCATTTGATGATTAAAAATAATGTATAGAGACATGATATAATTCTATATATGAATAAGATTCATCCCATTCAAAAAAATATGGCTCACATAAAAAATAATAAAAAGGAAAATGAAATCTTTAACACCCGAAACGATGATAATACTAAGATATTATCAACAAATAAATGTTAAATGATAATATATGATAAAATATTAATGTATATTATTATTTTATAATTCCATAATAATTATTTCACCATTATACATGAGGTTATCCTACCCTCTACCAAAGAAAAAGTACAACGTTGTGGGTTTTTTATCTCAATATTAATTACGTGACATTTCCATTGTTCACCACTTATTTATTGCATGTGGTGTGTGTATTGACGATGATTGTATTCACTGTGTAATATACATTAATTTATGGATATTTACATCATAATTGTCTGATCCTTCTTTAATGGTTATATGTTTCTTATGTTACCAAATCAATAAGGGAATTTGATATTTCAATTTCAACTTATTCGGATTTACACATACTTCATTGATTATTTTACTCCAACATTATGTGTGGAATCACAATTTATTTGCTTATGTCATAATTTCAACTCCCCTTTCATTGGATATACTTTTGATACACATAATCACTCCATTGATAAATAATCATGTCATCGATATGAACTTGATAAGAGTTATTTTAACTCAATCTCCATTTATTGAGTTAAACATATAATTCATTGTTTTTGTTTTTATGAGAATATGTATGAATGTCCTGTGATTGTTTACACTGAATATCCAATAATATTGAGTTTATTTATATTTTTCACACATAATTTTTTTGTTGATGTATCATTAACCTAAGGATACAACTTTTATGAGAGATTTCATCTCAATTTACATTCCATTGAGACGTCATTGTTGTTATACAAAAAATCACTTTTATATGGTTTATATAATATACATTGAGATAATATATCATGAATCCCTCTATTCTCATGATATAACAAAGTCTTTATTAAGTCAGTTATTTGTATTCAACTGTCTCTCTTTTGGTTAGAAACTCTAACTAAAATACCATTTTTAAATTTTTTAAAGATTTATTCTTCTAAATATTTATCATTAATGTCCATGTTTTAAAAATGGTTTTAAGGATTTATTTATATGGATATTAATGTTTTAAAATTTAAATTCCTTTTAAATGTTTCAATGTGGTATGGGACACTTAGATTCAAAATTCTATTTTGAAAACGGCTTCTTGACAAGTAGGGTGGCTTTTAAATGCTTTCATGAAAAAGGGGGTATTTCTCTCAAATAGTTATGATGATTATTTTCAACTATGTCAATATCCTTTATTATTATTGATTGAGGATAATGTATTTAATACAATATTCTATATTATATTAAATGAGTTATGTTTGAATGTGGGTATGCTTATTTTACCATTAATGGTTTGTGGATAACGTACTGACATTTTGTATGCTAGTTTTAATATGAATGTTTATGTTATGTTTCAAAAAATTTATATGAGGAATGCATTGGACATAGTAAGTGACAGGTGGAGCCCGCTATAGCTCATCGATGCATCGGTCGGTTTCATGAGACAAACTAGTTTCTTAGCATAAGGCGTTGAAAAAATCTTATTTGTAGTATTGGCATGCGGCCTTGACTATTTGGTTATGACAGTCTTTCATTATGCATTACATCATTATGAAAGTGGTTATTGATATTGGATGTGATTATTAAACTAGTAGAATATCCATGTGAATAAGTAAATGTAATTATTTCATTTTATTTCTTCCATATTATGCTGAATTTCAAGTTTAAAAGGCTTGTGTTTTAGTTATACATTACCTTAAATTTTTATGCTTATTTATGAAAGTTTTCGCTATATTGTTATCCTTACTGAGAATTTGAGCTCACCCCTTTCTATGTTTTATTTTTCCCAGGATGTCATGAAGTATTTTATGACTGACCTGTAGGGATAGTCTGAGGGGATATGAGTGTGAAAAATGGATACTATGTTGTTGTAGTTTTCATTATATGGTTTAATATAAGAATAATGGATGTATCTAGTGTTTCCAAGGCTACTAAACTAATCGGTCTTTCGAGACATGATCTTTTGTGATCATGCCAATGTTATGTAATAATGCACCGACTCTGGGTAACTGGGGTCATGGCATTACAGTTGGTATCAGAGGAAGTTTAGTACAAACCATGGAAACTAGATTTAGATAATTCTAATTAGATCACATAGCCTTAAGATAAACATTGAGAATTAGTATAGAAGAACTTCCTAGAATTTTGGTATTGTAGAGATTTGGTGAGTTTTCTGAGAAATACATCCCTGTCTGGATACGACCGAGTAGAGGCAGCTCTGGCACAAAAGTACTTAGGGGTAAAACCCGAAAACACCGATTTGATCTAGACTCGAATGGGAACTAGTGCATGAAAATGGGCCTTGCTGAACTCTTGGTTACGAAACACCCTAGGGATATCCTTATGATAATTTACATTTCCTTTACAAAACTATTTAATGTATTTTAATATAACATGAGAATAAAAAACCTTGGTTAATCCTAGGGTTTTTTAAATTATGAATATGGTGTCATGATATTATCTAAATGATTTTATGACTACTGTTTCTCACACAATTCTTTCTGGTTTTAGTCAATGGTTGGATTCCAAGGAAGTCACAGTGACTTTGAGAATGATGTACAAGGTGGGAACTGTGGTATAAATGAGCAACAAAATGGAATGTTGATAGATGAAAAAGATATCGTGTTCATGCCAAATCATTTTTCCAAAAATATGATCAAAAATATATATATTAACCAACTCTCGGACTAAAAAAAGAAGAGAAAGTTGATGAATGATAAGAACTCTATCTATGGAGACCATGGAGAAAATAATCCTCAATTTCCATCATGTAGGAAATGTGGAAGGAGACACCCAGGAATGTGTGTCAAAGGAACAAAGAATTTCTTTACGTGCAGGAAATATTGACATAAAGTGATGAATTTCCAAGGAAAATGAAGAGTACTATAGAAGAAAATAAAAATGGTCCCAAGAATGACGTTACGGTCATTATCCATAAATGTAGGGGACCTGGAAATTACCAGAGTGAATGACCTATTCAATAGGATATTTTCTTGGTCAAAGAAGATGCTATCTGGAAATAAATGGTTGGAGAAAATTTTAAAAGTATTAGTACTCCTTGTTGATGGGATTAATTTGGAATAATTTTCTCTTGTATTTGTAACCCTACAGTTTGTCATGTGAAAATTATATTTGAGGAAGACATATATTTTCTCTTGTGGATATAGTTATAAATAACCATTTGGTTTTATATGATCATTGGGTTTGAGGAAATTACAAGTTATTATATTTTGGGATTAAAATGAAATTAATGAGATAAAATTTGTGGTTAAATTATTTTAAGGATAATTTGAGGATTTTGTCTCATTTTGGTAATGTTATAAAATATAGTTTTTGAAAAAGGACAACACGCGGACTGTGTGTCAACCCGTCGCGTCAGACAATGCTGTAGGAATCGAACCGACAACCAAAGTGCGATTGGGATTTATCGGGAACCACTAGACTATGTGAAGTCCCCGGTTATTGTGACTAATTATTTTTAGTTAAATGATTTTATTGATAAATAATAAGTTGATTTGGTATCTTATGTCTTATCAAATAAATACCCTTATTATAGGAAAATGATTTGGTGATTAAGTGATAAATGTTTTTTTGAAAGATGTTCACTTTGTGGGGAACACTATATTCCAAAGGAAAATAGAATACTATGGGATTTTGTTTGATGCGTAATGGTGGATTTTTATCTATGTTTTAATTGTGGATTTATAAGGATTTGGGTTATTTATGGAAATGATTAACCTATAATATAGAATTTGTGATTAGGTTAATTACTTTTAAGTATGTGAATTTAATAGTAGTTGATGTCATTTGGAGATACAATTTAACGTGGAAGTCTACATAACCAAATTAATCTATGTTTTGGGTTTCTATATTAGTTTGGATTATATTGAAGTATTTTAAGGACAATTTTTTGTTGAATGGTATTTATTGAACTTTGGGGTATTGTTGGTTTAGTTTTAGAAATTCAGATTAGTGTTTCTTTCTCTAATGGAATATTATTTTGGGGGATCATTAGGTCTTATACTAACCATTTTGGTTTTAATTAATCTCTAAAGACAAGGTAAATATATATTTTATCCTTCGAGGATCATTTTATTCTATATAAGTTTATTCTATCTCTTCCAGTGTGACCATGTCTTCTGGAAAACTAATAGTTTAATAATGAGTTAGTAGTAGAAATTTATTAAAGAATGAAACATTACATAAAAAGTAAGTATATCTCTTTATGTTCTTAGTCAATCTCAGAAATTAATTCCTCCACTTTATGTAATGTATCTTAAAACAAAAAAATGTTGTCTGATTACTTTTTCTACTGGGAAACTAATGACTACTTTTCCCATCACAAGTTTGTTGTTTTTTATTGTTAACCTTCTCCTGATCAAGATTTCTATCCCTCTCCATCAGAAATTGACACTTCTTTTATCATCCATATCCATGTTTTTTTACATGGAATCCTAGTATAGGTTATCTCATGTGACCATTGTACGTCTCTTTATTTCATTTAAAGTGATAGTTTTATTGACTCTTTTTCCGATGTGGGACTTTCCATTATATTCCCAAGACTAATTTTAAAAATTGCAAGGACGAAATTTATTGAAGGAGGGGATAATGTAAAACCGCAAGCTTCCACGGTATTCTTCTCTTTGAATAATACAGTAGCATGTGTTGTACGCAACTTCAAGTTCTAACACACACCACATACAATCAAACTACCCGTTATGAAAGGTAATACCCACTTTTTGAAATCTTATGCATTTTATATTTCAAAATGGACATTATTTTTGGATTCGGAATATCTAAATTAGCTTAGGGTGAATTTTTGGTAGTTTTCTGATAACTTTCATATTTTGATGAATAGTTAGAATTACTAAATTTTAATTAAAAACAACTTTTTTAATCAAAATAATTAATAGTGATAATTAATAATTTGAGTTATTTTAGAGTATAAATATATTATATTTTTACCATTTATTCCAATTCTGGTCAGTGGATATAAATTCACATTTAAACTGGGCATAAGCAAGTGCCATTGTTTTGATAATTATTATCTTTTAAAAACATGCTTTTCGTTTTTTACGATGGAAATTAATTTTAAATTAATTACTACCACATCTATGTTTTTAATTTATTAAAATGGATTCCATATTTAGAATCAATATTTCCAAATTGTGTAAAAAGGTAACCTTTATTTTTAGACATTTTCAATAATTACATTGGTAAATATTTTATTTACCGTGGTTGAAGGGTAAATCCGGTAAATAAGGGTAAAAAATAATATTATAATAATAATAAATTACGCTAAAATGTGTCCTAACCTTATTGGTTGATACATGTCCAACCATGGGCATATTTTGGTCGATTTTGGGACCGCATGGAGCCACTTGTAGGAGATAAGGACACTTTATATTAATTAAGTTAATGTAAATACAAAAATGACATAAGTATATATCTTTTATTAAAAAAAGTTTTACATAGGGTTATATATGTTATATATTCTACAATAAATATTCATTAGAAATATAAAACTATTTCCTACATAATGGTATTTTATTTATAATTTTTAGACATTTAATAATTAAATTTATTTATTACACAATAATGATGCAGTATTTTCTTTATTAATGAATGAATTAAATAATTGGTATTATAAATGATAAAATAAATATAATTTGAAAGTTTTGATGACATACACAAATTTTATTGGTAAATATGACATGTTAGGATTTCTTAAATGATTTTTTTTAGAATTAATAAAGTTGTTAAGACTTTAACACAAATCAATTATTATATATTGTCAAAATTGACATATATGAGTTTTTAATACAAGTATTATATTATTAAATGATATACTATTCATAAAAATATATGTTTCGGCCAAAAGACTTATTTAATTATAGTTGTATCATTAATGGACCACTTGGGGCTCTCTTGGATGTATATAGTATGTTTATTAACTATATAATATAAAAATACAGAGTGACATGGTAAATGTCATTCTAATTAACTAAGAGTTAAAACTAAAAGATAAGGATTATATAATGACCCAAACCTGTTGAAAATCTATTCGTTGAAATTATTTCGACCCATCCAAAAATTGGTGTTTGAAGAATACACTTCTTAGACATTAGAACCTGAATATGAATTTATTATAAATTAATACTTTTGTTTGTCCTAAAGAGCCCCTCGTCCCCCTTATAAAAGAACACCACTTATAACCAATTATTCATACCTTAAAAGCCTTTTGGTTCGGCCAGCCTCTGCCAAAATACCATCTCAAATATCCTACCTTAATTCTAGTGGCCTTCCTTTAGTTAGAAATCCAACCTAAGGATCCCTTTTGATGAAATTAAAAGGAAGAACCCAATGAAGAGTTAATGTTTTCACCACCCTCTTTCAAGTTACTTTCTTCTTAAACTTATTTTTCATTGTTATTTCCATTCTAAAATAATAACTCCAGTATCTTCTATATGCTGGGATTTTATTATAAATATGGTACAACCATATTCAGTATTCTATCCATCCTTTTAATGACATGTCACCATATGTGTGTACATGTGGCCTACCGTCTCCACGTCATTGTGTAATTGTTATTCAATATATTATTATTTGGATGGGTATAATAATGATGTGTAATTCATGTAAATAATAAATATAACATGATAATGATTCTGTATATATGATATAACATCCAATTATATATTATTTTAATATCAAAATAATGATATTTTCGCTCGTGCATACGTACGGATTACCGTCTCCAAGAACGCAATGAGATTCATTCCCCGTCATATCCATTCAAGACTAAATTTCATTTGATGATTAAAAATAATTCTTATAGACATGATATCATTCTGGATATGAATAAGATTCATCCCATTCATAACAAATATGGCACACATAAAAAATAATAAAAAGGAAAATGAATCCTTTAACACCCGAAACGACGATAATACTAAGATATTATCAACAAATCAAGGTAAAAAGATCATATATGATATCATATAAATGTATATGATTATTGTATAATTCAATAAAAATTATTTAACCATTTTATATTTTGTTAACCTACCCATGACCAAGGAAAAAGTTCAAAGTAATGGGTTTCTTATCTCACTTTTAATTCTTTAAGATTTCCATTTTTCACCACTTATTTATTGCATGTGGTGTGTGTATTTCTCATGATTCTATTAATTGTGTAATATAATTAAATTTATGGATATTTATATCATCATTTTATTATCCTTTTTCATGGTTTAATGTTTCTTACGTTACTAAATCGATAAGATAATTTGAAATTTTAATTTCCACTCATTATGCTTTACACATACTTCATTGATTATTTTACTGCAAGATTCTGTGTAGAATCACAATTTATTTTATTATGTCATAATTTATACTCCCCTTTCTATAGATATACGTTTTATACAAATAATCACTCCATTGATCAATTCTGAAGTCATTTATTTGAACTTGATAAGACTAATTTTAACTCAATCTCCATTTATTAAGTTAAACATCGTATTCATTGTTTTTGTTTTTACCAGAATATGTGTGAATGTACTTTGATTGTTTTACACTGAATATATAATCATATTGATTGTATTTATATTTTTCACACATAATTATGTCGTTTATTTATCCTTAACATAAGGATACATCTTTTATGAGAGATTTCATCTCAATTTACATTCCATTCAGACTTCATTGTTGTTATACACCAAATCACATCTATATGGTATATATAATGTACTTTGACATAGTATATCAGGAATACGTTTATTCTCATGATATTACAAAGTTTTTATTACCTCAATTATTTGTATTCATGTTTCTCTCTTTTGGAGAGAAACTCTATCTAAAATATCATTTTAAATGTTTTAATGATTTATTATTCGAAATATTAATCATTAATGTCCTTGTTTTAATAATGGTTTTAAGGATTTATTTATATGGAAATTACTGTCCTAAAATTAAAATTACTTTTGAAATATTCAACGTGGTATGGGACACTTTGATTCAAAATCTATTTTGAAAACGGCTTCTTGACAAGTAGTGGTACTTTTAAATGTTTTCAAAAAAGGGGGTATTTCTCTCAAATTGTTATGATGATTATTTTCATCTATGTCAATATCCTTTATTATTGTCGATTGAGGATAATATATTACAATAAAATCTTCTATATTCTATTCAATGAGTTATGCTTGACTGCGGATGTGATATTTTTATACCATTCATGGGTTGTGGATAAAGTATTGACATTTCGTATAAGGCCTCAGCCTTAAACCTTACTTAATCTTGAGTTATTATAGGATTACACATTGAGGATATTTTCAGGTTTAGTGTTTTAGAGAATTAGATCATGAAACTTGCATTACATTCCATATTTAAAAAAATTGGTTACATAAAAGACAGTATTCATTATTCCCATTAACGGAAACATATTTAAAATAAAACATGGATTGTTTCTTTACACATCCTTGACACTATCATCACATCATGTACCTTTCCCTTGACCTGTGAAAAACATTTCAAAAACTTGGGATGAGCATAAAAAGCTCAGTAAGGGTTATAAAAATATGGAAAGGAAACATGAGTTCATATATATATAAGAATGAAATCATAATTTACCCGTAAAACATATACACTTTAACATACCTCATCAAATCATGAATAAATCATAGAAATCATAATACATAAAAGGTAACTTGAGGCATTCATAACTTTCTTACATAGGGAGTAACCCTCTTGGTTACGTTTGGAATACCCATCACAGTATATTCCCTCAATCTCTTCAGAGAAAACATAACGTTTCACTCCTTCGTGTTACCCAATGCATTGGAGAGCTATATCGGGCTCACCCGCCCTTAGTTTATCAAGGAACCACCCGTCTTCATAACAATTCCCAAGAACCTCAACATAATCGTATCACATAAAACATGCATAATGGAAACATAACATTTCAACCTTTCAATCACAAGATATCAATACAACACATTGATATAAAAACATTATGAAAACCATTTTCAATACCAAAATAAAAGAAAAGTAAAACATGGTATTTATTTTTCTTTTAAAAAGAAGGTATGTCTTGTAGTGGAAGCCGAAACTAAAATAATGGTCACGGCGGTGGAGAAGTCGTTGTCGCCGCATATGTACGACAAAACATTCCCTTTTGTCGTTTAGTAAAACGCTTCATATAAAAAATATTCCTTTTGGATAAACGTAAAAGTCAAAGGGGTTTATACACCATAAAAAAGAAGGTTGTGTATAAAACAAAATATGCCTCAATGAAAGCAGATTAAGACGAAGTCCCATACGAAGACGGTATCCTTGGTTTAAGGATAAATCAATTACATAATTATGTGTGACAAACGAATACACCAAATATAAGTGGATATTAAGTGTAAAACAATCAAAGATCATTCACACATATTCAAAGGATGACATATTCAATAACTACATGTTGAACCCAAAGAAATCGAAATTGGGTTAAGAAGTTCCCTTGACAGCCTAACGGCGTCACATCAAAAAGAGTTGATGAGAGATAAGAAAAGGGTATCTCATCACATGGACATTAAATTTACATCAATAAGGATATATGAGAAAATATCCCAACATAAAAATATTTAAATTAAATGACCCAAAAAAATAAGTCTTTTAAAAAGAGGAGGGTGAAAGGTTCCCTTACCGACTTGGGTATCTTTCAAAACATACACCTCATGAAAGAAGTACAATACAAAATTGATGTAAATACTCATAAAAGAAATTATATTACACAATTAGTAAAATAATGGGCAGTAAATACACCACTCAAAGGAAATTTTGGAAAATGTAGCATAAATCTCACGGTAATAAAAGTGAGATGAAAAATCCCTTACGAAAACTTGGCAGCCTAACGACGCCACTTAAAACATCCAAAATGGATTGATGAGATCAAATAGGGTATCTCATCATATTACAATAAAATTTATAGCTAGAGGAATATAAAAAAAATCCCCCATCATAACAAAGAGGAGCTTAAAATAAGTGAAAAAAAGGAGAGTACTTAAAAAGAAAGAGAGAGGTTGGATCTTTTACGAAAATTCGGCAGCCTAACGTCGCCACTCAAAACTTCCAAAATGGATTGATGAGAGAGAATAGGGTCTCTCATCATATGAACATAAAAATTACAGTAAGAGTAACATAAACGAACATCCCAATCACAATAAAGATGAGCATATATGGAATGACATAAAAGAGTGTACTTAAAAAGAAAGAGAGGAGTAGGATCCCTTACCTCGGGTCCGACTTGACTCGATCGTTCTTTAACGTCCTGAATAATAAACTTGAGTTAATTTCCACTTTATTAAGAACCTTCTTCTAGTTCATTATTCCTTTTATATCACATATTTCCTTCTAATAAACATTATGTAATTATTTAAGTTAATAATGTTTGTTTTGTCGATATTTGGTTCTTAAGTCGAAAGTGGACTTCTTACAATTACATGTTGTTCATGTGGTAAAATGTCCATTATATCCAGAATTATAATCATGATTTGGATATCATATATATCATATATATCCAGAATATACATGTATTTATAATATTACATAATCATTTAGAGGTACGAAATGAAATGCACCGTTCATGGAGAAGGTAAGCCGTATGTACGCATGAACACTACTTTTATTTCTATGTCATATTAATGGAATTAAAACTAAAAGAGAGGTCTGTATATTTTAATTCCAGAATTATGTTCATCATTTAGATGTATCATTAATCATATATATCCATTATATACATGTACTTATAATAGTACATTACATTTGGGAATAAGAAATGAAATACACCGTTTATGGAGACGGTAAGCCGTACGTACGCATGAACGCTACTTTCATTTTTTGTCATATTAATGGAATTAAAACAAAATGAGAGAGATATATATATGTTATAATTCTAGAATTATATCCATAATTTAGATGTAATATATTACATATATATCCATTATATATATGTACTTATAATATTACATAACATTTTGAGATAAGAAATGAAATGTACCATTCATGGAGACGGTAAGTCGTACGTTCGCATTAACGCTACTTTCATTTTTTGTCATATTAATGGAATTAAAACAAAATGAGAGAGATATATATATATATGGTATAATTCCAGAATGATATCCATAATTTAGATGTAATATATTACATATATATCCATTATATATATGTACTTATAATATTACATAACAATTTGAGATAAGAAATGAAATGTACCGTTCATGGAGACGGTAAGCCGTACGTACGCAAGAACGCTACTTCCATTTCTATTTCATATTTAATGGAATTAAAACATAATGTTATATATAGTAGTATATTAATTACTGTATGGTATCATATATAAAATCATTAAATATATCCTTTATACGTACCACATATGGTATTAACGAATCAAATCACTTTGAGGGGGCGGTAGTCCGCACTTCCTTAAATGAAGATATCGCATTTACCCATAATGGAAACCATAAAGGTATGCCATAAATGAAAAATAAAGAAGCTTAAGTAAAACATAAACATATTAGATATCATATATAAATATAGTGTTGTCTTAATTTCCACCTTTGAAGGTGTTAGAAGAATGTTGAACAATCATCGTTTCGGGAGGCAGAAATTCGCCATCCACGGAAACAATATGTTTTTCAACCATTAGATGTCGGTGTGTGTATGTTTAGCTCGAATAATTCTTATAAAAACATCCTAGTATATTGAAGAAACTGTATTTGTTACAAAATAAATGAATAAAAATAGTTTAGGGGGTTGGAGAAGCAAAATAAAACAAAAGGACACAAGTGAAGACATTACCTTAAAATCGGGTAACTCCCTTTGGTTTGAGTTCAAAGACTTCCTTGGGAAGACTTCTGCACAAATTGAGGCTTCATGGAGTAATAGAGGGAGTTGGAGAGACAAAATGGGTAGGTTTCGGCCGTGACAAAGGATTTGGGACTGTGGGTAAAGAGGTAGAGTTGGGGGCCTTTTATAAGAGGAGAGGAGGGGCACTCTTGGAAGGTAAAGAAAATTCAATTTATTTTAAAATGGTATTCAGATTTAATAGGTCCCACATTGATGTGTTTCTAGGATAAGTTGATAAGGGTTAGAAATCCACTCATCCAATAGGTTTTGGAGATGTTTAGGTCTTAGATATTACATTATCTTTCCATTTTATTTAAATCGTTAAATAATGAGGTCATCGCTGCATCATTATGATGTCATAAATAATTTAATCTATTTAATGTCTAAAAATTATAAATAAAAATAATATGATGTAGGAAATATTTTTTTTCTTTTCAATGATTATTTATAGTCAAATATCGGATTTTTATAACCCCATGTAAAAATTGTTTTAGTAAAACATTTCATGTTTGTCTCATTTTTACTTTGACTTTAAATAAAAAGATATTAATGTCATTTTCCAACCCAAGTGGCTTCATGGGTTCCCCAAGTTGACCCATGGGTTGTATTGGTCGGACATAACACATCCAATGAGGGCAGGACATGTGTCTAGGTTGTTTCATTTTATAAAAACATTATTCTTACCATAAACTACACAAATTACATCTAATCGCGATTAAAAACTTAATAAGCTACTATTCACCAATAAGTTATTTTTATCCCATTGAACCACATTTTACTTCTTAATGACATCCATTTATGTCGGATTTTTAAAATTCAAAACAAAAAGATGGCAGAATTTCATTTAAACGGAAAAATCAGTTTTTATAAGTACCACTTAGTGGTTTCACTATTCATCAAAAATTGAAGTTTCTCAGAAAAATCCGAAAAAATCACCATAAGCTATATTTGATATTCCGAATTTAAAAATGAAGTCTATTTTAAAAAATTCAAAACATGTAAGTAACATTAATTAATTTAATTATTAATTCCCGCTGTCAAAGCAAATAGCGTGTTTTTATGAAACAATAAGTATCAAAAGATTGACACTAGTTTAAGTCTGATTTCAAAGTTAAATTAATTCCAACGACCACTATTGGATTTAATGGTAAAAATATATTCTAATTTCACATTAAAACAAATTCAAAAGATAATACAATCATATAAATAAATTATATTAAAAATAGGTTTTCAATTAAAATACAACATTTTACACTATTCATTAAAAAAATGAACTTTATCGGAAAGATACCAAAAATTTACACAAAGTAAATTTTGATGCCCTGATTCTTAAGAAGAGTTTTATTTGGTCCAATAGAAAGTATAAGAGTGAACAAAAGTATATTTAATGACGGTTCGCCATCAAAAGGTGATAAGTGAACCTTTAGTGAAAACTAGGGCATATACGCCTAAAATTGAATTCTTTCCGTATTTTAAGCCATTATCTTTTATTGGATAAATGTAAAAACATTTAAAAACATATATAATCATATTTTAGTTATTTCTATCCATTCCCGCCAATACAACGGCTACATGTTAACTACCATTTAAAATAATATTATTTTATTATTAGAGTGCAACGTAAGATTCCCAAGGAACTCGTTGTTGCGTGTTGGGTACGCCATCGAGCATAGCGTCCCCTTTAAATTCATATTAATTTTTTATTCACCAATATGGATAAATATGAAAATTTCATATTCTTTATTTACCTGGGGTGTTACATCCTTCCCCCATTTTGGGAATTGTGTCCTCGCAATTTTTAAAATTGAACTTGGGAAAAACCTTGAAAGTCCCACATCGGAACAAGAGTCGGTAAAACAATCACTTTAAAATAAAGGAAGATAAGTACAGAGTTTACCCGACTTAACCCATAATAGGATTACATGTAGAAAAACATGGACATGGAAGAAAAATCAAAGGGTCATGTTCTTGAGGGAGAGTGATAGAAAACATGTCTAGGAGATAGTTAACCATAAGAAAATCACAAACTTGTGATGGGTTAAACGGTATTCGATTCGCCAGTAAGAAAAGTTAATAGATAACATTTTTATTTTAAGTTACTTTTTATTGGGGAATTTATTCATAAGGAGACATAATCACTTATCATTTTGAATTTCAACTTTTACTAGTTTCCTTAATCAAACTCATATTTTTTTTCAAAAGATGAGTATTTAGGGAGACTTGTTCGCATTAAGAGTACTATAATCAACTTCTAGAGAATCACCTAATCCACCAAATAGAACTATATACTTCCCATATCTTTAGACCTTAACCAAAACCAAAACCAAAAATGTTAGTACAAGGTCAGATAATCGAGAAAAGTATAACCCTTTATAAAAATAAAATCTATTCTTAATCTCCAAAATTTGTCCAACAAAACCCAAAGTTCAACGAGGACCATTCGATAAACATTTTTTCCATAAAATTCATCAAAGTAAACCAAACTAAGATTAAAACCCAAATAGTTGAAGGATTTAGTAACATAGTCTTCCAAGTTAAATCATAACATTTATCTCCAAACAACATCATTTTCTCTTATTTTCTCGTATTGAAAAGTAATTAACCTAATCACATATCCTCTATGATAGGTTAATAATTTTCATAAATAACCCAAAATCAACTTACTCATAATTCATAAAATCATATAACTAAAAAGAATCAGTCAAACTAACCAGGGACTTCATGTAGTCCAGTGGTAGGCGATAAATACGAGTCGCACTTTGGATGTGGGTTTGATTCCCGCAGCTTTGTCCGACGCGACGGGTTGTCACACGGTCTGTGTGTTGTCCTTTTTCCAAAACTATATAATTCTCAAAACATTTCCCAAAACAAGATAAAATCTACAAAAATAAACATAACATATTTTAACCTCTCATTTATCTCATGCCTTTCATTTTCCATAAAAACATATAATAACCCATAATTAACTCAAAAGTAAGGATCATATAAACCCTAATGGTTACCTTTATAATTATTACCTGAACTTCCACATCGATTGGCCATCTCGTACATGATGAATTATAGAACATTCCAAGGTTCAAGTGGTTGATCATGACTCCTTGATAGTTGGTTTAGAACAAACACGAGTTTCATCATTGAATCCCCTATTTTATCTAGTATCTTAATCATAGAACCACCACAGTTTTTTTCAAACCTTTTGTCACTTTGGTGGCTTCAAGATCCATCTATTCACTAAAAACAGAAATGTCAGTGTGAGTATATCAACAGAACCATCATGTACTAATGAGGAAGGTAAACACTGATATACACTTACTCATTCACTTTATCTAAAACTAGGACTCTTTCTGAAATCCTAACCGTTATGGTAATCCCACTTATGGTTAAAGAATACCCTAACCTCTAAAGTTATCTAAACCGAACTTTGATACCAACTATAAGGCCTCAGCCTTAAACCTTACTTAATCTTGAGTTATTACTGGATTACACATTGAGTATCTTTTCAGGTTTAGAGTTTTAGACAATTAGATCATGAAACATGCATTACATTCCACATTTAAACAAAGTGGTTACATAAAAGACAGTATTCATTAGTCCCATCAATGGAAACGTATTTAAAATAAAACATGGATTCTTTCTTGACACATCCTTGACATTATCATCACATTGTGCACCTTTCCCTTGACCTGTGAAAAACATTTCAAAAACATGGGATGAGCATAAAAAGCTCAGTAAGGGTTATAAAAATATTGAAAGGAAACATGAGTTCATATATACATAAGAATGAAATCATAATTTACCCATAAAACATAGGCACTTTAACATACCTCATCAAATCATGAATAAATCATAGAAATCATAATACATAAAAGGTAACTTGAGGCATTCATAACATTCTTACACAGGGAGTAACCCTCTTGGTTACGTTTGGAATACCCATCACAGTATATTCCCTAAATCTCTTCAGAGAAACCTTAACGTTTAACTCCTTCATGATACCCAATGAATTGGAGAGCTATATCGGGCTCACCCACCCTTATTTTATCACGGAACCACCCATCTTCATAACAATGCCCAAGAACCTCAACATAATCGTATCACATAAAACATGCACAAAGGAAACATAACATTTCCACCTTTCAATCACAAGATATCAATACAACACATTGATATAAAAACATTATGAAAACCATTTTCAATACCAAAATAAAAGAAAAGTAAAACATGGTATTTATTTTTCTTTTAAAAAGAAGGTATGGCTTGTAGAGAAAGCCGAAACTCAAATAATGGTCACGGCGGCGGAGAAGTCGTTGTCGCCGCATACGTACGACAAAACATTCCCTTTTGTAGTTTAGTAAAACGCTTCGTATAAAAAAGATTCCTTTTGGATAAACGTAAAATTCAAAGGGGTTTATACACCATATAAAATAAGGTTGTGTATAAAACATAATATGCCTCAATGAAAGGAGATTGAGATGAAGTCCCATACAAAGACGGTATCCTTGGTTTAAGGATAAATCAATTACATAATTATGTGTGACAAACGAATACACCAAATATAAGTGGATATTAAGTGTAAAATAATCAAAGGTCATTCACACATATTCACAGGATGGCATATTCAATAACTACATGTTGAACCCAAAGAAATCGATATTGGGTTAAGAAGTTCCCTTGACAGCCTAACGGTGTAACATCAAAATGAGTTGATGAGAGATTAAAAAAAGGGTATCTCATCACATGGACATAAAATTTACATCAATAAGGATATATGAGAAAATATCCCAATATAACAATATGTAAATTAAAAGACACAACAATATAAGTCTTTTAAAAAGAGGAGGGTGAAAAGTTCCCTTACCGACTTGGGTATCTTTCGAAACATACACCTCGTGAAAGAAGGACAATACAACATTGATGTAAATACTCATAAAAGAATGTATATTACACAATGGGTAAAATAATGGGCAGTACATACACCACTCAATGGAAATTATGGCAAATCTAGCATACATCTCACGGGAATATAAGTGAGATGAAAAATCCCTTATGAAATCTCTGCAACCTAACGGCGCCACTTAAAACTTCCAAAATGGATGGATGAGATCAAATAGAGTATCTCATCATATTACAATAAAATGTACAGAAAGAGGAATAGAAAATAAAATCCCCCATCATAACCAAGAGGAGCTTAAAATAAGTGACAAAAAGGAGAGTACTTAAAAAAGAAAGAGCGAGGTTGGATCTCTTACGAAAATTCAGCAGCCTAACGGCGCCACTCAAAACTTCCAAAATGGATTGATGAGAGAGAATAGGGTATCTCATCATATGAACATAAAAATTACAGTAAGAGTAATATAAAATAACATCCCAAACACAATAAAGATGAGATTTGAAGGAATGACAGAAAATAGTGTACTTAAAAAGAAAGAGAGGAGTAGGATCCCTTACCTCGGGTCTGACTTGACTCGGTCGTTCTTTAACGTCCTGAATAATAAACTTGAGTTAATTTCCATTTTATTAAGAACCTTTTTCTAGTTAATTATTCCTTTTAGATCACTTATTTCCATGTTATAATCATTATGTAATCATTTAAGTTAATAATGTTTGTTTTGTTGATATTTGGTTCTTAAGTCGAAAGTGGACTTCTTACAATTACATGTTGTGCGTGTCGTCAAATATTCATTATATCCAGAATTATATTCATGATTTGGATATCATATATATCATATATATCCTGAATATACATGTATTTATAATATTACATAATCATTTATAGGTAAGAAATGAAATACAACGTTCATGGAGACGGTAAGCTGTACGTACGCATGAACTCTACTTTCACTTCTATGTCATATTAATGGAATTAAAACTAAATGCGAGGTATGTATATTTTCATTCCAGAATTATATTCATCATTTAGATGTATCATTCATCATATATATCCATTATATACATGTACTTATAATAGTACATTACATTTGGGGATAAGAAATGAAATGCACCATTCATGGAGACGGTAAGCCGTACGTACGCATGAACGCTACTTTCATTTTTTGTCATATTAATGAAATTAAAACAAAATGAGAGAGATATATATATGTTATAATTCCAGAATTATATCCATAATTTAGATGTAATATATTAAATATATATCCATTATATATATGTATTTATAATATTACATAACATTTTGAGATAAGAAATGAAATGTACCGTTCAAGGAGACGGTAAGCCGTACGTACGCATGAAGGCTACTTTCATTTTTTGTCATATTAATGGAATTAAAACAAAATGAGAGATATATATATGTTATAATTCCAGAATTAAATCCATAATTTATATGTAATATATTACATATATATCCATTATATATATGTACGTATAATATTACATAACATTTTGACATAAGAAATGAAATGTACCGTTCATGGAGGCGGTAAGCCGTAGGTACGCATGAAGCTACCCCCATTTCTATTTCATATTTAATGGAATTAAAACATAATGATATATATAATAGTATTTTAATTCCAGTATGGTATCATATATAATATCATTAAATATATCCATTATACGTACCACATATGGTATTAACGAATCAAATCACTTTGAGGGGGCGGTAGTCCGCACTTCCTTAAATGAAGATATCTCGTTTACCCATAATGGAAACCATAAAGGTATGACATAAATGAAAAATAAATAAGCTTAATTAAAACATAAACATATTATATATAATATATAAATATATTGTTATCTTAATGGCCACCTTTGAAGGTGTTAGAAGTATGTTGAACAATCATCATTTCGGGAGGCAGAAATACTCCATCCACGGAAACAGTATGTTCATTAACCATTAGATGTAGGTGTGTTTAAGTGTAGCTAGAATATTTCTTATAAAAAAATCCTAGTATATTTAAGATACTGTATTTGTTACAAAATAAATGAATAAAAAGAGTTTAGTGGGTTGGAGAAGCAAAATAAAACAAAAGGACACAAGTGAAGACATTACTTTAAAATCGGGTAACTCCCTTTGGTTTGAGATCAAAGGATTCCTTGGGAAGACTTCTACACAAAGTGAGGCTTCAAGGAGTAAGATATGGAATTGGAGAGACAAAATAGGCATGGTTTGGCCGAGCCAAAGGCTTTGGGAGTGTGGGTAAGGAGGTAGAGGTGGGGGCCTTTTGTAAGAGGAGAGGAGGGGCACTCTTTGAAGGTAAAGAAAAGTCACTTTATTTTAAAATGGTATTCGGATTTAAGAGGTCCCACATTGATGTGTTTCTAGGATAAGGTGATAAGGGTTCTAAATCCACTCATCCAATAGGTTTTGGAGATGTGTAGATCTTATATATTACAGTATCTTTCCATTTTATTTAAATCGTTAAATAATGAGGTCATCGCTGGATCATCATGTTGTCATAAATAATTTAATTTATTTAATGTCTAAAAATTATAAAAAAATACTATGATGTAAGAAAACTTTTTATATTTCAAATTAATAGTTATAGTCAAAAATATGATTTGTATAACCCCATGTAAAAATTGTTTTAGTAAAACATTTCATGTTTGTCTCATTTTGACTTTAACTTTAAATAAAAAGATATTAATGTCATTTTCTAACCAAAGTGGCTTCATGGGGTCCCCAAGTTGACCCATGGGTTGTATTGGTCGGACATGACACATCCAATGAGGGTAGGACATGTGTCTAGGCCATTTCATTTTATAAAAACATTATTCTTACCATAAACTACACTAATTACCTCTAATCGCGATTAAAAACTTAATAAGTTACTATTCAACAAAAAGTTATTTTTATCCCATTGAACCATATTTTAAATCTTAATGAAAACCATTTATGTCGGATTTTTGAAATTCAAAACACAAAGATGGCAAAATTTCATTTAAACGGAAAAATCAGTTTTTATAAGTACCACTTAGTGGTTTCACTATTAATCAAAAATTGTAGTTTTTCAGAAAAATCCCAAAAATTCACCCTAAGCTATATTTGATATTCCGAATTCAAAAATGAAGCCTATTTTAAAAAATTCACGACATATAAGTCACATTAATTAATTTAATAATTAATTCCCGCTGTCAGAGCAAATAGCATGTTTTTATGAAACAATAAGTATCAAAAGATTGACACTAGTTTAAGTCTGATTTAAAAGTGAAATTAATTCCAATGACCACTATTGGATTTAATGGTAAAAATATATTCTAATTTCACATTAAAACCAATTAATGAGATAATATAATCATATAAATAAATTAGATTAAAAAGTGGTTTTGAATTAAAATACAACATTTTACACTATTCATTAAAAAATGAACTTTATCGGAAAGATACCAAAATTTACACAAAGTAAATTTTGATGTCCCGATTCTTAATAAGAGTTTTATTTGGTCCAATAGAAAGTATAACAGTGAAAAAAAACTATATTTAATGAGGGTTTGCCATCAAAAGGCGATAAGTGATCCTTTAGTGAAAACTAGGGAATATACACCTAAAATCGAATTCTTTCCGTATTTTAAGCCTTTATCATTTATTGGATAAATGTAAAGACATCTAAAAACTTATTTAATAATATTTTAGATATTTCTATATATTCCCACCAATACAACGGCTCCATGTTAACTACCATTTAAAATAATATTATTTTATTATTAGAGTGCAACGTAAGATTCCCAAGAAACTCGTTGTTGCGTGTTGGGTACGCCATCGAGCATAGAGTCCCCTTTAAATTCATATTAATATTTTATTCACAAATATGGATAAATATGAAAATGTCATATTCTTTATTTACCTGGGGTGTTACATTTCTTATGCTACTTTTAATACAAATGTTTATGTTTTGTTTCAAACATTTTATATGAGGAATGAATTGTACTTAGTAAGGGATGGGTGGAGCCCTCTATAACTCCGAGATTAATCGGTAGGCCTCATGAGACAAACTAGTGTCATGGAACAATTCCTTGACAAAATCATATTTGTAGTCTTGGTACGAGGCCTTTACTACGTGGTTTTGATAATATAGAATTATGCATTCCATCATTATGAAAGTGGTTATTTATATTGAATGAGATTATTCGACTAGTGGAATATCCATTTGAATTTGTAAATGGAATTATTTCGTTTTATTTATGCCTTATTATGCTGATGTTCATGTTTAAAAGGCTCTTGTTTTTGTTATACATTGCCTTAAATATTTCTACTTATTTATGAACGTTTCCGCTATATTGTTATCCTTACTAAGAATTTGAGCTCACCCCTTTATATGTTTTATTTTTTCCAGGATGTGAGGAAGTATTTTATGACTGACATGCAGGGATAGTCTTAGCGGGTATGAGTTTAGAATATGGAGACAATGTTGTTTTAGTTTAAATTTTATGATGTAATGTAAGACGTATGGACATATCAACTATTTCCAAGGCTACTAAACTAATCGTTCTTTCGAGACTTGATCTTTTGTGATCATGCCAATGTTATGTAATAATGCACCGACTCTGGGTAACTGGGGTCGGGGCATTACAGGATATCTCATATAAAATTAAAACAACTAAGAGGCTCACCAACCCATACACTTTCAATTCAAAAAATTTGTGGAACATGATTGTTTCAATATTCACGTCACTATATTCATTCAAATGTAGTTACAAAAACTATAGACATGGGTGAATAAAATTAAAATTTTTTCTATATGTTTTTAAATTGTAATTTAATATTTTCAATGGTTCAATAATTAATTCATAAATATTAAAATTTATTGATTATTTATAATGATTTAAAATATTATATTGTTCTACTAAGGTTTTAATTATTTATTCCAATTATTTTTCACATAAAATTAGTAATTTTTCATGAAAATATATTTACAAGAAGTTTCTTTGAAGAAGAATATAATATTAAAAAAATTATGTTAAAAATATTACTTTCCTATGGTAGTGTTGTGTTGTGTAAACGTACTTCAAAAATCCTTTACGTTTCATAAAAATGAGGCTCACATAAGGGTAAATCCATATTACCTTTATAGAGGAATTAAAATATATGGTTTAACTTGATGCAATGATGAATTGCACCATTACATGAATCCACCCTGACATAAGAGAAGAATTACCTTGACATGATACTTAAAAATACAACTATAACCTTATTTTTTATTTTGATTGTCCTTTATATTAGTCCACAACTTCAGAATTCCATCATTTAGAGACTGAAACACGACTTAAATTGACATGACTGAGGATATACTTTTATGTGAGACTAATAAATCCTCTATTAACCATATGTGAGATTCAAAGCAACCTTGGAATAATGAGTAACCTTAACAAGATGAAGATAATTTCTTTTACATAAGTAACTTACAATTTCAAAGCGTTCATAATTGATAGCTTACCATTATACTACATTATAAACTATCCTTAGGAAACATACTAAAAATGGATACATAAGGGTGTGGGGTATATACCATCATATAAAAGGGGGTGTTTTTGTATAGAACACTAAATTCAAAAAATAATAATTTTTAATTAAAAAATGTTATAATTCATAATGTATGACATTTATTTTTATTTCCAATATCAAATATTTACATAAAAAATAATTAAACATCTTCAAAAATTATATTAATAAATTTTAAAACCATTTTATAATAAAATTTAAAATAAAAAAAATTAAATCCAATGAACAACCAATAATTAAAATGGAAATACATGGGGGGAAATAATACTTTACACAACTAATATAAAATTCATTATTCAATTCAGTTATATATCTAATAACCAATAAATTCTTCCATTACACTTTTTTGTTTCATTCATTAACCATTCTATTCCAAAAAAATCCAATTATTAATAGCCAAAAAAATTAATTTTAGCCCACACCTATTACTATGTTTTTTATTGAAAATATAATATCACAGCTATACATGAAGATAAAATATCCTCCCATTATTTCATAAACAATGACCATATAAACCCAACATGTCTCATAACAATTTCCACTGCAATAACCCACCCACCACCCCTTAACAACCATTTCTTCAAGGGGAAATTGTGCCTACAACCCACAACCACTTTGAAACACATTTCCTAACACCAAAAATTAACCATAAAACACATAGATTACCACAGAAGTCACACATATGAAAATAATAATACTAGAACCATGTATCAACTAATATCATCACTATAAACTTCTACAATTACCATGTTGAATAATATTTTCCCAATGATTAAATATCTATAATGTGGGTATTGAATGAATAATTACAGATTACAAACAACTAATTCCTTACCATACTTACATAATTATTCATTTACGAATGGTGACTACAATAATAAAATTATAGTATTAACTAAAAACTCCACAATAACAAGGATTTTTTATAGTGTGGAAGTAAATGAGAAATTATCCAATAAAAATAAAGGAGTGCATGTAACAACTCGATCACTACCACCCCATAATTACATGTTGAAAAACATTTCACCACATAAATTCAGAATAAATTTTTGTTTTTAGTTTTACAGGACAATGAAATAATTTATATTTTTCAATGCACACTTTTCACTTAGGGAATAATATTTTCAAAAGAACATGTTTTTTAAGTGAATAACTTTCATCATTTATGATAAATCATAACAAAAAAATTATTTCCATTTTAACTTTTATATTCTTTTTAAACACTACAAAAAAAAAATTATTTTATGATCTTATAACAGTTAATATTGTATATAAAATAAGAAACCTATTAGACCATTTAAATACACCATAAACAATGATAATGATTTTATTTTAAAGGAAAAACATTGATCTCTTATAATATTATAATCAAATATTAAATCATAAAATCAACATATTTTCTTCAATAGGCCAATAAATTACACTAATAATCCATTATATAGGTGTTATAATGATCAATAAGGTTTATGGAAAAATTATATTCTTATTACTCATAATCAATTTTAGTCATTTGAAATAATAAATAATAGAGTAACATAAATTCTTAATTCATGTATTACCTCCTGAGAGAATAAAATGTTTCATAATTAATTGGTATTATATATATTGGGACCAATAACAATCATTTATAATTTATATGTAGAATATAATGAATAAAACAAATATTAGCTTTCATTTTAAAACCACAAATCTAAGAATTATTTTCAACATTAAAGAATCAAATCAAATGGGTAAACCAATTCTTCACTAAGATTAAAGTAATATAGACACATTGAATATTGATAAATATTATTAAAAATACGTGGATAAATTTTATTATAAATAATTAAATATTTAGTTAATAGAATATCTTCAAAATATTTCAATTAAATGTTAAAATGAAAAACCTAACTTCCTTCTGAGATGATTATGTGGTACATTTCAAATATAAAAAATAATATTTGTTAATATATATTATAAAATGAAAATAATTTTAATATATAATTCCATAGGGTTATTTTAATTCATTTAGTACCTTATCCTGGTCAAATTTCCATCAAATATTATGCTTTATGACCATGATATTTTGTTGTTTGATGTTCAATATCTGTAGTATTCTTCACAACTACATCCTAATGATATTTTCTATAATCACAAATAACGTGTTCTAACATAAACATATATTTTTTATTATAGTGTCATAATATTTATATTTAGTATCCAATTTACTTATTTTTTGTAAATTTTTCATCTGTATATGGCTTAATTATATATTAATTGTTCTTTCAATCTTCTTGATTACGTTTAAAAACATATTTGAGTATATATCTCATATTTTTTGATAATACAAATCCAAGATGTAAATATAATTATATAAAAAGAAAATCCACCGTATTCATTAATTTCCACTAATGGTAATTGAGTGAAATAAAAAATGAATTAATATAAATTATATAAATTGTTAAAATTATGTTATAGAGACTTAATTTACCAACTATTTTACATATTTATATAATTATATATTCATCATGAATAATAATTTTGATAACATGTTGATTTTTCATTATTTTTAGTAATTAAAAATTCAAAATACATGAGAGAACTTGAATACCAATAATTGTGTAAAAAATGATTATAAAAAAAGAAGAGAAATGATGTAAAATTTAAAAATGAATTTATATATAATTAAATGTTATATAAAATAGAGTAACTATTTTTCTTTTAATAGTTTAATATTGGATCATTAAGGACTAAAAACGTTTTTTTGAACATAATATAAATTAAAAAAACTTATATAACCGTGCTGAAATATTAAAATAGAATTAATTATTCAATTTAAAATGAAGGGTAACACCAAACTTTCACAATCATTTAAAATAAAAACTTTTATTTAGTTGTTTAGTTGATATTGAATTTGGAATAGTGTAGGAAAGGAATGGATATAAATTTTAAAAATATATAGATGTCATAACCAATTAAAATTATTTATTCACATGAATAGATTTTTATTAAAATAAAACCCCAAAATATAAAAATTATTAGGGGTCATTTTCACAAATATTAAAGATTTAATGATTGAAAATGTAATTTTGAAGTGTTAAATGACTATAAATAGATAAATTAATTCTTATTAAATCATTTATCAGTAAAAATTGATCCAATGTATAGTTTTATATTTTCATATTAACTTATAAATCATTTTTCATAAAATCCCATGTATTTATATTTTTTTGTTATTTTTTATATTCAAATTTAAAAATATCTTGATAATAATGGAATTATTGTTATAATAAATATATAAATTATATAAGATCCTATTTATCCAAAAATAAAACTAAATATTCATACATATCAAATACAATCCCCATGTTTCCATTTTATAGTTTTCTAATGTTGCAAAAGTGTAATGCATTATCTTTTCATAGAGGTATAATCTTTTAATTTATTATAAAACTAAATATTTGTAGGATATAAATGTACTATAAATAATAAATATTTGTTATGGAATGATCATTGATCATTCAAAGCCCAATGCTATGCAATTAAAGGATGTAGGTTGAGCCCCACAGTTAGTTCATTGTCAGTTCTAAACGTACAACTCAGCCGTACAGGAACCTAGTGCGCAACAAGAGTCCAAAAGGTTAATATCCCACCATAAGAACCCATACACATTACCTTATAGGATTAAAATAATTTTTATAGTGTAATTCCACAATTATTGTGCATGGTTAATCATACTATGCACCTATCCCATGTGAGGGTTCCCCTTGGGAAGTTGTTGTGGTGCGGTTGGCCCCCAGTTTGGCCAAAAACGTGTCTAAAACCTTGTTAACCCAAATTTAAAAAGGAAATTAATTTAATTACCATATTATATTTTAATTATATAACTATTATCCCTCATTTATTTTTGTCTAGTATCCACAATTGATTAGGTAACCTCTATGGTAGGGATTTTGATAACTCTCATTTATGATCAATGATTCCTTCATCATCATGTGCAGGGGATCCCTCAAGGTAATATCAAAATTAATATTCAATAATTTATTTTTTGTATTTTCTTATAATTTACAATTTCGGTGTGACAAAATTTTCCATATTTTTATGATATCGGACATTTCTTGCAGTCTCTCTCATTCTAGCTCGATTTGAAGGTCAACACTGGATGAGAAGGGTGCTACGAACATAACGTTGGTGGTCTAGCTTATCTCCCTCAATTTTATTTCAATTTATTTAATGAGACACTTTCCTTTACACCATTATTATATATTACAATTCCAAAATTCATTAAAAAAATTAATATGATTCTTTATTCATAATGAGACTCTAACTAACAACGATTCAAACCATCGGTTTTTCACTTTGACGTGGGCCACCTCTATGGTTGTGAAATCCTTTGTTATCCACGTTTCCCTATAACTTAAATTTTTATACCTTACTATTAGGGTGTTTTTTCATGTAATAATATTTTTTGGAATGATAATTGAATTAAGAATGATGTTTTTCATGATTTAGTCCATATTCTCTTTACTAATATGATTTTTTTATTAAATTTTTTAAAAAACATGATTAAAATATTATAATTGAAATGACCATAAAAATTGTTGAACTATTTATAATAATAAAATAATATTATACTTATCCTTAAGAGATACAAGGGTTTCTATTTTTGGACAACCTATGATGGGATCATTTTGCTATATAATTAATGTTTAAAGTGGATTGCATACACATCAGGTGTAATTATTGGTATGTGTTGGATAGTTCTGTCGTGCATTTTATCTACCTATATATGAGTAATACTGATTCCCTAGTGGATACACTATGGATGGGATTAGTGGATATAGGGTTTTACTAGGCCATGGTTTATACATGGACCCCTACATTAGATAACAAGGATGGAATTGGAGGGATATTAAATTCCACATTATGAGTGACACTTAGGATTCCATTTATGTAGTATTAGGACTTTTCCTGACCCGAGAGAAATAATTTGGAATCCATCAAGAACATATTGAATAGGAAAATGGTTCTTCTTCCTCGTTATAAAATATATATTTTAATTAATTAATTTTACGGAGTAACATAGTTCTAGGAATGAGTCCACTATGCCACACAACATGAATGGGGAAAAACCTATTTTTTATACCTAATATGACATCATTTTTCCATATTCCATGTATTCAAAAGTTACCTAGGTTCTCAAGAATATAAATTTGTCTTATGTAGGAAAAATATCTCATGTATTAAATGAGGAACTTGTACCAATATATATATTTATTTATTTCCTTGTACTTATTTTTATTGGGAAACTTCCCATTTTATAATCACAAATTAGATTAATAATGTCTTCATTTAGGAAGTCCTATAGAGTATATATCACACATTTTCTGTATCATTATTTTTACCCATGTAGACTTTATGATAACAGGAATAGATAATGGCAATCAGCCAACTTTCGAGTCTTATTAATTAGTTCTATGATGGTGTACATGAGAAGAGTATTAAACCTATGATGGTAATGCCAGTATTATATACTATTGATATTTTGGTATTTTTTTATAGAATTTGGTGTATTACCATTTCCAATATATTCCCATGTACTCATTTTTATATAGATATATGAAATCATCATCATCATTTTTCATCTATTTATTATTATTCTCCCAAGAGATTATTTATTTTGATGTTCTACTTTTATTTTGAGGCTTGTAATGTTATACTAGTTCTAATGTCAAATATATATATATATATGTAAATATTACCACTATTCTAGACTCTTAACTTATTATGGAATAGTCTCCCCATAGACACAACATTTTACCTCACTACTATTCAACTATCTTTGGAATATTGGGTTGCGCATTTATGGTTTTTGTCCAAATGTCTCGGGGCACCAGGTAGTGAAATCCTATGAGAAACACTAAAAAGTGGTACTACACCATATATTTCATTTCTTATTACTATTTGAGTATTATATAGGAGACTAAGATGTATGGTAATTTGTAATGAACTTTTTCCTGTGAGTATATAACCCAAAAATAGGTGAAAACCAAATATCCTAAGAGGTGTTGATATTGTTATTAGTCATGCATGTTATAGTTGTTCTGATTTCACCACTGGGTGAAGCTCATTACTTGTGATGTTAATGTTGTTGATATTATAATAATTAAATTTAATTACAATGGACTGATAAGATTATGGAATATCAATTCATAAATCATACTATACACTATTGGAACTAAATGTCTTGCATTATTTTATTCCATATTTTTATTTCTTGTGTGCATCACATGTATTTCATCTTCATGTTATGGGTTCCTATATTTTTATATATTGAAATGTGTTATGATTTCATTTATGGTAAGAATAATTGGATTAACTAATGTTCCTACATGAATCTGAATGTTTTTTGTGCGTATATTGTGGATGGCACCTTAATTAACCAATTAGGAAACTGTTGAGGCCTGAAGCACTGGTTATATTTGAAAAATGTTAATTTATTTGATTTATATATAGATTTTTACATTTATGAGGTGATTAATTCAATAAATTTGTAATGATAGTATGGTTCAATAAAATAACTATACATGACATGTTACATCATCATATAGGTTGTGAAGGTCACATCACATTTACATGGTGTGCCTATTACAATTTCTATGGGGTATGTGCCTTCAAAAAACATTAATATTAGACAATTTAACTTGATATATTTAAATATATAAATAATAATTAATTTAAATTAATTAATTTTTATTAATAATTAAATTGTTACCACAAAATTAATATTCTAATTGACAAATAAAGTGTGTTTTTCATTTATACCTTTCAATTTAAACAATATATTTTGGAACCTACGTTGTGATATGTGAGACTATGACAATGACACAACCTTAGTATTTTATAGTATTTTGTGTAACCTATGATCCTTATGTTACTTTTTTTATATCCTAGACCTGGAATTATATGTAGGCAAGGCAATGATACTTGGTTAGAGGAAGGACATGTTCATTTTCCTTCCATTTTTTATCTGTTGATGAATTTCAACTAAGTTGTGCATTTGGAAATTATAGACCAATGTCTCCAAGACTTAATTGAGTCATATGATAGGAGGGTGGAAATGAACATACCCCATAGATGGTGGGACCAAATCCAACAATACTATATCCTATGACACCATAAGAGGAACCACCTTTTGATATTCAACTAGGTGTCCATGCTCAGTTCCAAGAGAGTTTCTTCACGTCATGAAGTCTATAATGGGAGATATTTGGGCTTCCTCAACTTTTGTAGAATTTTTATGTGAATTAAAATTGTAGTATCCTCCCACCTATTTGGGTGGTGGGGGTCCTCAGGCTAAAAAATCATGGAATGAGGAAATGCTCTCTAAATTTGAGCAGAAAGAGATTCTTCCAGAGAAGAGGGTTAATCTCACTATATATATTCTAGGTTATTTTATAATCTTTGATGGGACATCAATACATATGATAGAATATAATAGGGTATGGTCTAATACGGCCTCAAAATATCATCTTATTTATAATATTCCACCAGATGATGGAGTATAAGCTTCCTGGGGTTTTATACTTTTCTTGCATTTATCAATGTCAGTGATGGTATATTATTCTCATTTCATAAAAAATCAGTGTTTTTATTTACAAATATATGTGATGATCTAACCATTGTGATGCATTTTGAGGATTATATTTTGTAATATATTCATTCACAGGTGAACATATTTTTGAAGGCCAATGTTTCAGAGATAGTGAACAAGAACCTTATCATATACATGAGGTAATATTTCAATGTGATCTTGTTCAATTTAGCTTCCATGTAGATAGATGGTTTATCTAGAAACGTGAGTTGTTTCATTAAGGGTGCACATGGGGGAGGTACAGTCTATATGGAATGCACCGATAATTATGTGTCATGTCAGTAAATTGTTAGGGAATGTAATAAAATACCAAGTAAACGATGAAACTAATATAGTGTTGAACATGCTGCTGTATGGGTCACCATCATCACTTATACCAAACCATTCCTCCTTTATTTAGTGATATCAGATATGTTATAACATCTCTATTAGGTATTGTTTCAATGGATCCACGTTAGGTAGGGTGATTTTATAATAACGGTTTATTAGACTAAGGAGGTGGATAGTATCATATGTGGGTGAGGATATCAGACATACCACATAAATCCATACAAAGTTGGTGTGACCTATATGAGTATCTAGTTATGTGATTCAGACATACGAACAAGATAGTACTTTTTATTACTAGGATGAATCAGGTATTATACCTATACCATGATTCATCTATGTTAGTTTTCAAAGGAAACATATTGGTTTATTATCACATCATAAATGACCATACCAAGAGACTTTAGATAATTCTGAATACACTAGGAGAGCATCATCTATATGATATGCAAAGAAGATTAAAATTTTCGATTAATATGGTTCACATTTTGGGTTATATTATTTTAGATACATGCATATATGTTGAAAAAAAAATAAGTTGAGCATCATGGTTTCCAGGTTGTATCCCAAAAATGTATTTCATATTCGTAGTTTTGTGTTCCATGATGCCTATTATAGGAGATTAATTCTATATTTCTCATTCCTAGAAGTATTTTTTATTGGTAGGATTATGTAGGGTGTGAAATTCATATGGTCAGATGCTTTTTGATATAGCTTTTTAGGAGTTGAATCGTAGAATTACATAAGAACTAATCCAAATTCTTCATGAATCACGAAGAAAATATATTGTCTATTATAACTCATCATGGATCAAGCTAGGAGATATTATGCTATCAAGAGATTGGGTTGTAACATATGGATACCAGTAGCTAAGGCATCATGAGTGTAATTACCCTATGAACGACCTTAATCAATCTTTGGGGTCATTTTATTTGATGTGGGAGGAATTGTTTGTTGGTTGAGTGGTTCACTGTTTACACATATCACAAAATCAACTAATACATCTACAGAAAGTTGGAATTGAATATGAGGATGTGAAGGTGCGTAGAATACAAATAGTCATTCGACATTAATCATGCTTATACACTATAAAATGGTTAGATAGTAGCTCATTCCATAAGCCAAAATACATGGACACATTTCATCTAGGAGGCCATTAGTGAGTGGTAGTTGATGAATATTTTTCTTATATGCACATATAGGTTAACGAATGTAATGTGAAATCTATTTTAGTAGTTATAACTATGAAATTCTCACTTATAAAGAGGGTGTGTATGGGTAATCTATTAGATCCCAAGGTCCTCCTCCTTGGAGAGAGTGTGTTGGGTGATAACTCACTTCTTTGTTGGGGTTTTTACGAGAATGAGATCATTCTCTACTGTGATTGGGGATATGTCACAACTGATATACAAGAAGAGTTAATGCAGGGATATCATTATTATTTTTAGTATGTTCCCTAGGGATATCAATAATTTACTAAGAAAAACAACTTTGGGATTGATGTATAATTATGAATAGTTTGATTTCATGTTTTATCACATAGTAATAGGTGTTTCTTCAGGTAAAGGTTGAGCTCTAGTGACCCATAGGTCTTATAAAATATCTATCCATTCCTGAGTGGAAATAGATTGTTGTTGTTATGGATTTTTGATGCCCTGGTCAAGATCTCCATATGGAAGTGGTGTGGTATGGTTGACCGTTGATAGGATGAGGGAAATCAAACAATTACATCATTTCTAGGAGAAAATATCGTTTCATGATATTTAGAGGAACCATATATGGTAGATAGTGTTCCTTCACAGTGTTCCTCATTCTACAGTATCATATTGTAATGCCTGAATTAATTTGTGGTTCTAGAATGGGATGTATAATAAACTCACTACACAGATGCGCCTTAGTATATTTTATTGACCCTTAGATGGACACCAAACCCAAGAAGATGATATAGGTATTAGAGGACATTCTCTGGGTATGCATCCTTTATTTTAGAGGAAATGGGAAGATAATAAGCCACATTTATATTTTTTCCAAAATTAAAATTTTAGAAAACAATTTATAGGGATCTATATGAGGCCTTTTATGGTAGGACATGTCATTCACCTTTGAGATGGTTATGGGAGGGTTATGAATCAATACTTTTTCCTCATATAATTCATGATATTTTAGAGAAATTGGAGAATATTAATTATTATATGGCTACATATGAATCAATGTTGTAGTTTTATATTAATATTTACAAATGACCTATACATTTTGAGGTGGTAAGTAAAGAATATCTATGAGTATCGCCTAAATTAAGTCATAAAAAAATTTATTGATAGGTAAAATATCTCCTTGTTAAATCCGGATGTTTCAGAACCTGGAGAGACTTATCCTGGTAGATTATTAGTTGATGTAACATCATAGGTACCATTCCACGCATGAAATCACCCATTTATCACAACTTCACTAATATCAGGTTGACCCATTTAAATAATTTGATACCAAGGATACTGATTTTGAGGTAGATGTGTCCTTTAAGGACCATCTGATATAGATCATTGACAGGATCATGATGTCTCTCTTATGAAGTTCTTCTCAACTGGTCTGATTCTATGGAATCATGGGTGGCTGGAGGATGAGACTGGGGACTAGGATGATCATGTACATGATTAATGTCTAGATCCCTTCTCAAATGATGCTTTACCACCATTGTAAGGGAAAATCAAGGGAATTATGTTTTATGGAGGGTAGTTGGTAACATCCCAACTACTCATAGAGGTAGATACTTTTATGTTACTTTTAAAACGATCTCATTTTATGATCATAATGTAATATAAGGGTTATGGAGTGGTTTAAAAGATTGCATCGCTCATTCCGAGCCTAGAGCTCTATATTTTGAAGAGGATCAATGTGCCACATGTTTATTGTATGTTTGTATTGACCATGTAATGCAATCGTGTGGGCAACGATTATGCATCAAGAGGGCACATGGTGTTTCAACAACCATGTGAATTAGGCCACACACCCATGCAGGTTTAATGAAATTATTGATAAAGTCAATTTTCATTGCTATATCATGGTTAGTATAACAATTCCCCAGACCATGTGATGGATATCCTTGGGTAGTTCTTGTCACACGGTTGGCCATGGTTTGGCCAACAGTGCACCAAAACTATTTTACCCAAAATTTAATTTCCAAAGTATGTACTTTACAAAATTAGGATTTGATTACCAAATGCTTGTTTCCCTTTCTACTATCCCAAGTAGTCAAATTATGCTCCAATCCTCCTCGGTTGTAGGGATATTGATAAAACCCTCATATGATCGTTGATTTCTTCATTGTTTGGTGTATTGGAAACCTCACAATAATTTCTATATTCATATTATTTATTTTATTAGTTAATATTATTTAAATTTACATATTTTTATGGGGGCATCACTTTTTCAATTTTATGGAATTTGATAGTTACTTCTCTCTCTCATTATATCTTAATTTGAAGACCAACAAAATAAGTGGAGAGTGATATAAACCTAAGTTAAGTGGTCTAGATTATATCTATCATGTTTAGTTGCATTGATACTACAAACCATCAGGACACAAGTCACAAATCTCAAGTGAAAAGTATGAAAGTCTTAATAAATTACATCAAATTATTCTCGAAGATTAATCTAATACTGGGTAATGTAAAATCACACCCAAGGTCTTTCTCATTGACATGGTCCAAATATATGGGTGTTCCTTCCTTTTTAATCCTTGTTTACTCTCTAAAATATATTTTTAAACTATCCTAGATTGGTCTTTTTTTCATTATGTAAATTATTTTGGAATGTGAATTAATGTAAGAATAATTTCTTTCATGGGTTTGGCACTATGTCATATTCCTAGTTAAATGGTTTTATTAAATCCGTAGAATTTTTGGATCACCAAGGATGAGATCATTGTGCTCTATAATTAATGTTGTAAGTGGATTTAATTCACACAATGAGTGATACTTAGTATTCCTTGTAAGATCTCACCATGAATTGTCTCTACCTTCAAATGAGTTTTACTGGTTCCCTACAGAATACACCGTAGATGGGATCTATTGGTAGATTGTTCTAAAAGGCCATTATTTATACACACACCCTAACATGTGACACAAAGGATGGAATATATGGGTATTTTTATTCCATTAAAAGAGTGATACCTTGGATTCCATTTATGGGTTTCATATGAAACATTATAATAGTATTGGTATTTTTCACTTTCCTGGGTAAAAATAGTTTGGAATCCAAATTGATCACATTGGATGAGCTCAAGGGTCATATTCCTTATTATAAATGATGATAATTAAATTAAATAATGTAAATTTATAACTATGTTCTAGAAATTATTCCTCTTAGACAACCCACAAGCATAGGAATGCTCCACCATTTGATACATCATTTATACTATCTTTTTTTATATTCCATGAATTCACATATTACCTTAGTTTAGAGACAGAAGGATTACGATAAAGTATGTTGAATGACCTAGGTATCCCACTTGGAACCCAAACCAATGTATTCAATTTTTTTATTTCCAATAATTATATTTATTGTAATAATACTCATTTTATAGGAAAAAACTAGATTGATCTATACACGATTGTTGTTGGACTACTGAGTATATCTAGAACCATGTTTGGGACACCCTAGGTACATAAGACCACATTATTATATTTGGTAATGATAATTTGATGACGCCTACTTTTGATGAATGATTTTCAGTTCAAGGATATTGTTTAGGAGTAAAGTACTGATACTATTCTCATTATACTAGTTAATGTTTCTTTTGGTCTTTTAGTTATTTTTAATAGCATGTGGAAGATACCTTTTTCAAATGTATCACCATAATGCCAATTTTTTAATATATATGAAATTATCATCATCATTATATTCTCTACATTAATTATTTATCTTTTTCACGATTATTTATCTCAATGTAATATTATTAATCTACTCATGCATACGGATAAATAACTATGTTGTTTTATATATATATTGTTTTCCACTGTGCTACACTATAACTTATGAGGGAATATTATATGAATAAATAAATCCTATGTCATTGTTTCTAGTTGGAATCAATTGGCATATGAGGTGGTTCTCTTGAGGACTTGTGTCCATTCATCTGAGGGCACCACATAATGACATTTAGGGCGGGATGCCACAACAAGAACTATAAAATGATTGACAAGTAATTTCATATTTATCATGAATTTTTTTTTACATATTCTAATTAGATATATTTTATATAATATTTTCAATATCATATTATTTAATAATTTTTTAATATTTTTTTAATGATTTATATTATTTAGATTAAAATACAATAATTTGAATTATGACACTATTTGAAGTCAACATCCTATTTTAAAATGACTGAAAATGTTTTACATAAACCCTAATAAATTAAAATCCACATTTTGACATTGAAAATTAATATTTTCAATAACCTAATTAATTTAAAACGAATGAAATGTTTCTAAATAATTCTATATAATTATAGATACAAACATAAAAATAATATTTAAAATTCTACGTGAACTCCAATAATTATTTTAAGATAATTTTAATCGTGTTACTCAAACACTAACCAAATTGAAATCATTTATTTACATTATAAATTGATTTTCTTCCTATTTGATGTATTTTTACAACTTCAATACCTTTCATAAGTGTTACATAACGATCTATATATAAAATTAATAATGGGTTGTAAAGTAGGATTTGACCATGAACACTTATTTTTTGAATGGAATTAAATTTATTACTCCACCTATTATCAAATGATATTTAAATATTAATTCCTAAAATAATATTTCTACATTCCTATAATATTATATTATATTCCACATATTTTTCAATTGTTATAAAATGATGTAGATATTTATTATTTAATAATTAGAAATCAATTTGAATGAAAAATATTATTTTAATTAATTCAAATAATTCCAATGTATCAATGATCTTATAACCACACTGAATTCAAATATTGACCTCAGGAATCAATCCATTAAAATTTTAAAAATCAATGATTGAAATAAATATAATGCTTAGAATAATTACTATTATTATATATAAATAAAAGTGATTTTATACCTTTTTATTAAATATTTTCAGATGTCGTTCACATAATATTTATAACAAAAAGCCTTTCATCAATTTTTATCATAATTAGACATAAAAATCATGAATTTTAGTTAAAGAAATAACAATATTTTAAATATTATATTTTAAAATACAAGTAAAAATATATTAAAAGTATATATATATTGTAGAATAACAGATATTACATTTTAAACTAAAAATAAAATTCTTATATCATACCATACGAAAAGAATTCCTAAGATAATAAAAATATTAAAAATAGTTATAAAATAATATATTTATTATAATTCACTATTTATAAAATATCTTGTAATATATTTTTTAAAATAATCCTCATATCTAAAATTCTCTAGAATCCCATATAGACAAGTAAATCATAGCATAATAGTTTCATTCGTATTGAAAAATATCACACCTTTTCGTCGATATATTTTATGTAAATCTTTATCTCTATCCTCAAATGAATGATCCTCACCGGATTACCTACATAACTATTTTAGATACATTGAAATTCCTTCATATGTTACTAAATATATTTTTCCTTTTCAAAAATCGTATCCCCTAGTTTGAGTCCTCATATCATTGTCTCCAAAACATCACCAACACAAGACATATTTTAATAACAATTCCTAAAAATACAATAAATGATTATATGTATATATTATTTAAATTTGTTGTTATAAAAAATTCAATTCATTAAAGATGTTGATCCTAACCATCATGATAATATAGAGGCCTAGAATAATGATTACACTCAAATTTTTGAATTTTTTACTCTAATATTCCATTAGTTATTGGATTAAAAGTTTCATTGAAATTTATTTACACACATGAATAATATTGAAGTCCCGACTAAAAATTTGATATAAACCACAGATAAACATCATAAATAAATATAAATATAAATGATATATAATATTTATATCACATTAATATTGTATCAGGAATGGTTATCGAATGACATATCCTATCAACTACAAATACAAATAGTATATTTTTTTATTTAATAAACAATAACACATATTTTTTAATATACAAATATTTATTTTGTATTATTATGATTTAATTCATGTATATATGTTTAAACATCCATTATAGAATTAATAACATCCATGTAAATCCTTTCATTTACTACCATTAAACAATAAACTGTTGAAAAACAATTCACATAATAGTAAAAAAATATTTCATTATTACTTCCCACCAAAATATATTATTTAGGATACCAAGTTATATTTTTGTTTCCTTGATGAATAGAATATGGAGATTTAGGAGCTTTATTCAATAAATAAATTTTCATCCAGAATTCATTCAGTATCCATTACCTCTTTTCAAATCTTATAAAACATCCTTCAAAAATATTAAACTCTTCTATATTTCAATTATCAATTTTATTTTTCCTTTAAAAAAATATTAATATTTTTAATAAAAAATAATTCTTTCACACATTAATTATTATAATTTTAATTATGCTAATGCTGGAGAGGATTACACGTTCATAATTTCCAATCCAATTCAAATTAAATCAGGAACTAATGGATCATGCTCATAATGTAAACTGATTAATGTTTCATTATCCTTTTGAATTTATGTATTTTCTTCAATATATAATTTAAAAGTGTGAAATTGAATTATATAATAATAATAATTTATCCATTATAATATCCTAATTTTCTTCATTTGGAAATATTTTTAAGTGAATATATTATTAAAAACTTGGAGATTATTAGGTATATTGACATTTTTACTCATATAAATAATTCATACAATTTCTAATGTATGCATTTACAGGAAAATATTAAGGTAATGCGTTGGATAATTTTTTAAAGGGCTTCAACTATCGTAATTCATATACTATGACTTGATTATTTTCCATGAAAACACAAGCCAAAATATTTGTAGAATCATCATTTTCCCCATTTCATAATGAAAGGTACAATAATAGGAAATTAATCAATATTTTTTTAAATCCCTAAAAATCATTACATTCCATTTTCCGAATTAATTTAACACAATTTCCTTTTGTCTTTGTTAATGGGTTAGTTAATCAATCAATATTTTCCAAAAATCATTCATAATAACTCAGTAATATTTTAATAATATTAATGTCTATGACATTAATTGTTCTTAATGTCTCTTAAACCTCACCAATTTTATGAGTATCATCTACTATAACATATATACTAATAATATTAAAATGGAATAAATTTTTTCAAATAATACTCAGATATTTGTTAGAATAAAATCATTTACAATATGGTTTAGAGAAAAAAAATAAATAAATTTTCTTGATTTTTATGTATTTTATTAGATACTAGTATATAATTTGTAAATACAACTATAAATATTTTTCAAAATATCTATGAATAGTCTATTCATCAATACCATGAATATAACATGTTTATTAATTAACCCAAAGTTCATACCTTCTTAATCATATATTTCATAAAATGGAACAATTCCTTAGGAATATCATACCCCATTACCTTTAATAGATGATATATGGACTTGTATCCAATCATTAAAAAGTAATAAGATCCTAGGAGTTCATTAAACAAGTAATCAATATGAGGTAAATGACACTTTATCTTGATCTATTATCTGAGATTTGTAATGATGTTTGTAATCTGGTTTATGACTTACAGAATGAGGAGGATGAGTATCAGTTTTTTCTGAATTTTCAGAATGAAATCCATGATTTTCTGATCTCTTTACAGTATGTTAAAGAAGATTTAATTAATTCTTAAAACCTGGATACTTCCATAGAGGATGAAGATGGGCAGAACTGTGGTCCTACTTCAGCTACAGAACTGGGATTTAGCATTAATACTCAGAAGGAACTGCAGATTCCTCTACTAGCTGTCATGGGGAGAAAGTCTGCTACTTCTGCTATGACAAATGATGATCATTCTATTTTTTATTCTTCTACTGTTAACAGTACCTTTGACACATTTAATGTATCTACTTCATCTGAAAATAATTCTCAAAATGCTGCTTTTCAATGTATTTCTGCACATAGTTTTGTTCCATCTATTTCTTCTGACAATGCATGCAGTATGATGAATCCTCCTAGCACTCAAATGAACTCTATTTCAGCATTGTATGATTTGAATATCTCTACACATGGCCCTTCTTCTGCAATGAATGTACCTCATTCTGGTCCCCATGGATGCTCACAAAGAATATCAAAGGACAGTGGGATACCTGAAGCTGTAAACATTGATGACCTGCTTCAAGGCTCCAAAGGTCATCAAAGCTCGAAAAGGAAAGTAGAGAGACCCCATAAAGCTGGAAAAATCATGGATAATTATTTAAAGGTAAGGAGTTCAAAACATATCACCATAATAACTAAAGAATATCTTGTAGAGATAGAAGAATTTGGCAAATAAATCACCATGAGATTTCTCATGGCTGGTTCATGCCACTTAATGGAAATGGCTTGGACAACAAAGGATTCGAAGCTACTCAGTTCACATGGGACAGAACTTGACTCTGAATGGGCTGGACAACATGGTTTTGGGTGATTTACATTACTGGTTAGATCCATCCGAGGTGGATTTGTTCCCTCTTTATGAGGAATGAAGTGGATGATTTACATATCACTATTAATTTCAGCACTAGTTTTCAATGTGTATCCACTGGAATACATTGTTCAGATTCTCTCTCGGAAGTGTCATCTTGTGCGGCTAGTTTTTTATTTTCATTGAGAATTTATGCCATTTGAATTCAACCAGATTCTTCCTCAATGCATTCATTTAATTTCATGGGATTTCTAAGAAGCTTAAAGGGGAACTTGTGAGAACATGCAGCGGCTGGTTCACTTTATAGGGGGTCACTGGCAAGGTTGTATTTTTGAACATAGATCATTTTTTTCTTTAAAATGAGCAAGAATTTTCATTCTGTATGCAGTTCATGGAGAGATGATATCCCATTCTAGAGTGGACTACAACATTTATATTTCTAGATTGGAGTGATTGGAGCGGTTCATCTGATTTGCAACGAAATGATGATCCTTCTGTTGACTTCCAGAGCTCACCTTACTCCATTTGGTGTTTCTTGTTGCTCTGGTTTTTGATCTCCAATACCATAACCATCAATTATGGTTGTTGGGTGTTCTATGATCTTTATTATAAAAAAATAAAAATTCAACATGAAGGTGATGTGATAAGATGAACTAAACACTTATCAAGTAACTATTTTATATTCTTTTACAATTTTCACATAATTATATGATCCATATGATAAGGGGGTTTTGAAATTGTATTGGAAATTAGAACTGCTTCAATATGGTATTCATCCTCAAGATCTAGAATAATGCTAAGAAAAAACCTTAGTAAATGAATCCAAATATTAATCTACCACAAGAATATCATAAATATGTACCATTTAATTATTTTTAATTATACAATAAATATTACATTAAATATTATATTTTATTAATTTCACATATTTTTGATATGTACACATTGATATAAATTCATTAAAAAATTAAAACATAACCTCATTCTATAAATTAAAAAAATTCATTTTTTTCCAAACTATCTTATCACACTATCATGAAATATAATCGCCACCAAAAATTAAATTTATCACTAATATAGTTACGGTAACCTGACTTAATGGTAAAATAATGATACAATTGATAATACTAATATTCCTATAAACTCATATTTCATTAATTCCACTACCAATATTTCTTAACAATAATTTACTCTCCATATCATGATATGATATTTTCATAATTAAAAAAAATACTTGATCTTAACTAATTTATTTCCCTTGAATAAATTAATACTAATTTATAATTTGAATAAATAAATCTAATAACAATTATCACTTCACCTAATTTATCAATATCCATAGTAGTTGTAGAAAATGAATTTTCCAAAAATAAACTTATGATCTTGATTATTTATGATATACATATTTATCTTTCGAAAAATATCTATTTAATGACCCATCTCCTTAAAATTATAACATCTAAATATAATTTGAACAAATTTATAAAATTTTGGTTCTCTATTTCTCACATTATTTATTTGATTAATAATTATTTTTTTATAATGATGATTTATATTTATAAAACTCCTACACTAATATGACCTCCTTAAACTCATAAGATACTCATCAAAATTATCTTTAATATTTTTAGTGAATGAGGTAAATTTATTTATAATACCTTACTATTACATTAGTAGTTATTTATCTACATATTACCTATATGATCACTTGTTTTTGGGGATTTTTTAAGATATATAAGTGTGAAGAACTAAATTTAATACTTCTCATCAAATTAAAAAATTTCCTCATTACTCTTAAATTCAAAAGTATTCTAATCCCTTTGTTTTATTGGTTTCAAACAAGGTTAAAATATTTCATCATATTTATTCCTTGTATAGAAAATATTTTAGGGAAAATATTTATAGTATTGTAAAATTTTCATCTTATGTAATAACCAAGGAATTTTCCTTGGTATTCAACTCCATAAATTTCATTCCCTTTCTAATATAAATATCTTTTAAAAAATATATTTATAGAAAATTTTCATTAAATACATTTGTGTAAATGGTATAAATATAACTATTCTCATTAATATACTTCATTAAAGATAATCACTTATCAATTTCACATTCAATATGACAAAATACAAGATTTACCAATAGATTCACATAACAACCAAATATATCAAATATCCTCTTTAATGAGTTTTTCCATATTTAAAATACTAATGTATATGAGTTTTCACTTAATATTAGTGGATTTTATTACTTCAATTGTTTAACTATTCACATATTCATTTATGGATTATTTAGTAACCCACTTGTTTCTGGACCACCATTTATAACCACTCATAGATGAGTTAGCACACAAATAAATTATCATCCCCAACTCCAACAATTCCTTTTAATTTATATGGATGGGTATTATCCTCATGTTTCCTAACTAATTCATTCACCCTATTACATCTATGGAAAAGCATTCTAACAAAGACAAATAGTTTGTTATCTTATTGTTCTAAAATGGTGTCTTTTGGATCTGATGTATTTATAAATCAAAAAACACTCATTGATTACTAATACATGATTTATGATTTATCATTTAATTTTTTACACATGCATTAATTTATACTCAAAAATTTTCAAACTAAATTATTTCTTGTATTTTATAAATATTTGTTAGGTTAGATAAATTATATCAAAAAGAAGGTAGATTTGGGATTCAATCATTGTTATAACTAATCCTTAATAACTCATGGATGTTTGTTACATTCAGATCTAAAAATTGTGACCTAGGATTCAAGGAATTGTAGATGAATGAGTTATATATTTTATTACACTGGGATAATAAAATGATTTGATTTATGATATCCACCATCCCGGTGCATTGAGATCTTCCAATTGTACTATGTTTTTGTGTGCACATAGAGATTATTTGGGGGAGGTGTTTACACTATAAAATATATATGTTTTTCAATTATAATTTATTTATATCTACTAAAAATATAGGACTGCTAATATTTTAAGGATATCAATTTTTGATCTTCTAAGATTATTTTTTTATATAGTCATTTGAGTGACTTGTTTCTGATCATGTTTATTGAAGTGGAGATCATGATTAGAGTTATTTGTTTTTAATGTTATTGTTGGATACGTTTATGTGATATTAATAATAATGTCTAATCTAGTAGATCGATGAAATTCTATGTTTTTTAGTTTTATCCAATGGATGTGGGTATATATCTTCATACTTATTTGGATTATAGTAATCATTTCTCATGATTTGAACTGCTGGTAAAATTATTTTGTAATATATGTTAATGGTTTTTAAGATATTATTATCTTGTACCATATGTGTTTTTTATTTTTATATTATATTTTGATTTTATTTTCCTCAGACTAGTTTTATATTTTTGTAATGGTAGATAATTATAAGTTACTTTTAGACTTTAATTCACAACTAATGAAGATTCCATTTCCAATAAAAAATAACATATGAAAAATTTTAACAAAAATTATAATAAAAAACTATATCCTTAAAATGTAACCACAAATTATTTTTTCATCGCAATGTAAACAACATTAACATCTCTTATCATCATATTTTAATAATTTTTTTTAATTATTCTAACATAAAAAAATATCTAAAAAAATATCTGATACATATAGTATTGGTCCATATATAAGAACCATATAATTACATGTTTTAAATACAAAATTATAACACATAAAATCCCAATACCTTTAGTCTTGATATTTTAGTGTATTCGCAAATCCATTATATACCCAATCCCAAAAATTTAACTTATTGTACATTATTTTCATAAGAATGCATTCATTAAAAAATATGATTTATTCATTCAATAAAAACCACACTAATTGAAACTATAAATTAATTATTATGCATAAAAATTATTAAACCCCATAAAAATCATTTGAAAAAATAGGATGAAGATATAAAGGTCATTATGTATAAAAAAGGAAACCCTATTTTCCCATTGAATTATGCTAATTCCAAGAAAAAATATATTTTAAATAACAAAAACAAAACTCAAATATCATAATTAACATATATAAAAATCATTAAAAGTCTTATTTACTCAAACAGTTCCAAACAACATAATAAAATTTAATGAAAATATATTAATATAGAGGTGTTTTAGAACATTATATTCATATCACCCATAATCACACATAAATGAAAAAACTAATTTGTTAACTTTTATATGAATTCATTCATGAATAAATCAATAACCAAATTACTAGGTGACTATATCCTGATCCCAATGATTATTATATATAATTTTTCTGTACTATATCTGGAATAAAATAAATTGAAACATTTTGTTTTAACCCATAAACCTAAGAGTGAAATATTTCCCTAATAAATTAAACAAAATTGGATTACAAATTTTATATTGAGAATAAAATAAAATATATAAATAGTATATTTATAAAAATAAATTATAAGATGATAATTAAAAATTATATAAATCTTTATGGGGAGATGGAGTAAATAGTAACTCCTAAAAACATTTTAGGTAAAAATTTAAAAGAAACCACATACTTTATTCCAATAATGTTTTATGTGGTATTTTTTATTAAAAAAATATAATGTGTTATTAATTTTATAACATTAAAATATGTTCATTATAAAATTTCATATAGTGGTTTTAATTCATATAATATTATATTTCAATTAATTTGTATGTAATATGCCCACAGTATTCAGCTATTAATGTTGGAAAGGCATATTAGATTAAAATTAAACCCTTATAAAATTTGTGTCATAAATACTATAGAGTTTAAAAGTACATATTATTACTTATTATAAACTAATAATATTCAAATTAATTTTATTTATTAATTACTATTAAAATTTAATTCCGCATTTAAAATTTATTATTGAATTTAGAATTTATTAAATTTTATGTTCATATTTTTTAATGTGTACTTATATGTATATTTAATTTTTGGTATCGATACCAAGGGATGATAAAAATTAAATCATATCTATGAAATAATCAATGATGGTTAATAATATACAAACCATAGTAATTGAGTAAAAAATAAAAATAATCTACATTAAAAAATCTATAAAAATTATGAAGTTGAGGCATAATGAAATCACAATTATATATAGTTCTAAAATTATATATCCGCCAAGGGGAATACATCCAATAAAATGTTGAATAAATATAAAATTTAATGATTATGAATACCCCAACCATTAGTATAATAATCTAAATAGAAGTGGAAAAAAACGGATGAAAATAAAAGAGAAGAAAATGAAAGGATAACTGAAGGGAAACCGAAATTAAATTAACTGTTATGTATAATATAGATAGTATATTAGTGTATTGTTTTTTAAGAATGAATATTAAGGATAAAATATATTTTTTGGAAATCATACAAATTCTAATGATATAATATTCTTTTTATAATATAAAAATTAGTTTAAATTTAATCTTTAAAAATTGATTAAAACAACTATATTAATTAATATATTTGGTTGAGAAATTATTTTTCCAGAGTGTAGAAAATTATGAATGTAAAATTTATAGAGTATTTAGAGATAGTTAATGAAAAAATATGGGAAAATAAAGTGATTTTATTTTTATTTAAAAGTAAAACTACTTTACATAGATGACATTTAGCTCCATTTACACATATATTCAATCTTTATTGGTTAATAAATTGTAATTTTAATGTTTCAAGGTGATACAAAAATGTATAAAATACGATATTTTATGACATTATGAATCCCTAAATGAGTTGATATAATATTTTATGATTTCATAATTATTTATTAATGATTTAAAACATGATTTATTTGTGTATATTTTTTATGAATGTTATTAATATTTGTGTTAAAAATTATAAGGATATTTAATTCATTCAAGTTATAATTTTCATGATAATTATTGATGATAATATTTACCCATTATAGATTTTAAAATGTCTACTGCCTCACAATATTCTCACTATGTCATAATATTTTAATTTTCTAATACTGTAAAAGGTTATATCAGCATTGATATGGATTTTATTATTTAACATGACGAAAAAAATAATGTATTTTGAATGAATAATTTTTATATGATATTTTATTATCATGTCATATAATAAATTTTCTATTTGTTTCTAAAATATACTATTTTGTTTCAGATTAATAGATATTAATATTATGTAAAACTATATACGAAATAAAAATTATATTTTAAAATGATTTCAAATTATTTACGTGATATGTAACCAATTCCAAATAAACAATTAACATTAAATAATAATATTATACATATAAATAAAAATTAATTATTTTAAGATCCTCAAAAGTTAATAAAATTTTACATATCATTCTAGATAAAATATAATCAAAATAATTTGAATTTTAATTGAACTCTAATTTTTATTTCAAATAGAGTTTATGTGTGTTACTCAAACTCTATGAAATTTGAGGAAGATATAAGAGTTTTGTACAAGTTTTCATAGATATTACCAATAATAATTCTTCTTTTTTCAAAAACCTTTTATCTGAATAACATGATATATAAACCCTGGAATCTTAATGTGAGGATATTTCACATTTATTCTATAATTAATTTAAAACTAGAGTTTCCTCATCTAGATCATTAATTTTTTTAATAAATTATTTTACTACCCTTATGATCAAATTATTATAGTGAGGAAACCAAAATAAAGCTTATAAAGTTTTATTCGCATTTAAACAATGATTATATTACAAACACCCTTCTTATTATGGGTATAATCCTAGAGAAAACATATATCTTACATCATTCACCCTCGATGGAAACAATGATTATCTCTTGTTATATCCTTCTAGAGAGGGGGTGGAGGATTATTCCATCATGGAATTTTACATAATACTCTATAATTTATCTTATGATGGTGATAATTATATCTTGAGAATTCTTTTTCACAATAATGTTCATCCATTCTAAAATTACATTATAAATATTTTGTACATAGGAGAAAATTAATAATAATTTCGAATGGACCCTTTATTTAATTTTTTATTATATGAAATCATAATATCAAATAATAAAAAAATATTATTACTATACCCACGACATACACTAAACTCGTATATTAATATATTATCTTAGTAAATTGCTTAACTCAGTGTGTTAATACTCCTCATAATGTATAAAAAATTTAATAATACAACATTTAATTAAATAAAAGAATTTATTTATTCCATAAAAAATAAATATTATATTCAATTAATGTGTTGATGAATATTTATAAATAAATATGAAATTTACTACACTGAAAAATAAATATTTATTTTAATATTCAAACAACAACATTAATATTTTTATTAATCTATTCATAAAATTGGTGAATAATTAAATATTTATCTATTACCTTGTGAATAATAATCATGTGATAAAATTTAATTCATATAATATTAAATTAAATATCAAGTGAAATAATTTATGGAATTAAAAATAATTGTATAGTTATTAAACCAATGACATTAACATTAGTTAGTAATGATAAATTCATATAGAATTTAATTTCTATTCTAGAAAATCAGAATGGGTGACCCTCTCAGCCTTATTTTTTGTTTCAATAAATAAAATTTCTTAAACATTAAGGTCGGAATATAGCAACATGTTAAGGAACCAATAGAGAAATAATTTAATCTCACCAAAAACCTCACATATATGATTACAATTTAATATAATCAATCTATTAAAATATCTCATCTAAAAGTATTAATATTGGTTTAATAATCCATTATTCTTTATTTAGCATTCATTCACTCTAAAAAAAACATGTTCCTGAACATTCATGTCCATGTTTTTAATAGGATAACTTTTTTTCAATAAATGATCCAATAAATAATTTTTTCATTAACTCGTAATGGATAAAACATTTATAGACTTATTCAGTGAATTTCACATCACATTCGAAAAATGTATCATATTATGCCTCAATGTGAGTATACAGTGTTCTATTTATTTCCCATACAAAAAATTACATGATTTATAATATATATTAACAATAATATCACATCTAAGTATTGACTGACACATCGGCAGATTGAAATATCCAATGAAACATACATCATGTTTAATTCTTATTAGCTGGCCTTTCTTCATGGACTACATTATTAAAGATTACCAAGAGAGAACTTCATGGGAAGAAGAATAAATGTATTTTGAGGCTCCATCACCTAATATTCAAACATATGTAATCTCCCATCAGAATGATGTTATTTAGGTGATATGATAAATGGCTTATAATATATTAATAACATATAATGTTTATCAATAGAGTAAAGAACATTGATAATCATTCGGTGTGATAAAAACTCTTGGGAAATTATCAACATAATTATATGAAGAAGAAAAATCATCACGTGATATGTTATTTATTTATATTATAGTAATTGAATATTTTGGTAATTGAATGAAAAATGTCAATTTTTCTAGGGATAAAATTATAACGAAATCAAAATTTTAGTAAATCTATCTACTAACTAAAAAATTATTATCCTTCACATAAAAAATGGTTTTACAATTTTATTGATATAATAGTTCAGCCTACCTCATCCTCTTTTGGATATTCTTCTTATTGATAACTAAAACCTTTAAAAATCCCTCATTATGTGTAATCATCAAGTATATACCTTATTTACATTATAATCAATATTAAAATTTGGATAATATTATATTATTATCTTTAGCATAATATATATTATGATAATTCATTATTATCATACTAAACATCAAAAAACATGAAAAAATAATTGCTAAAATTCTTTATATGTTTTATTAGAAGCTTCAAAATACACGATATATAAATATATCGAATCCATTAGCTCTAATAACATTATCATTATTATTATATATTCCCTATGGATATGTTGTTTCAAACTGATATAAAGAATGAATGGCTCTATATCCACTTGATAATGAGTATTACCACTTCTTAATTTACCATAATGTATCTGGATATATGAAAATCACAATCCACGAGGGAGGATATAGTTGAATCGTAATGGTGAATGCTAATGCGAGTGTATGAAAGGATGGTGGGGGAGCTATTATAGTTTGAACCTGTACCTCACGGAAGTAGATCATGGTATGAAGTCCATCGATCTAGTGGTCCATTAGGCCATGTATTCAAGGATTTATGTCTATATAAGGGTTCCCTCATAACATATAAAAAAGTTATATTTTTTTGAAATCGAATAAAAATGAATTTTAAGGGGGTATTTTTTATTAATAACCTATGATATTCTCCTAGTTCCATTTGAATGTTTCCATATATTGTTTATACATAATAAATAACATCATTTAGTACATATCATGGAATATATGACAAATTATAATGACTCATGGTCATAGAAATATATTCATCATAAAAATCTACTCTTCTTCTATTACATATCGTCTTTGTGAAATTCCACACCATTTTTCATTACAAACAATTATCTATTGAATAGTTATATATTTTATATTTAAATACATAGTAAATTTATCTATTATAACTTGATTTATGAAAACAAATACCTTTAATTTTTTAGTAACTATTCACAATAACATGGTTTAATAATTTATGTCCCTCTTAGTGAAATATATTTTATTTAGCAACAAAAAACATTATGTTTCAATATATGTTTTCCATATGCTATCAAAATATTAAAATCATAGAGTAATAACACTACAAATAACAACTTATCAACTAATATATTACATATATTCCAAATAAAATCAAACTCACATATGGATTTATCAAAATATATATTTTATGATCCTAATCATTTCTTCAACAAATAAATGGATTTATAAGACTCAGATACCTTATTATATATATTTAGTGTAACCCATACTTTTGGATGTGCCGTATAGATATATTATATTAGACTTTAATCAAGGAAGATAGTCTTAAAATCCAATTTATAAATATAATTATCATAGAACATTTCAATAAAATGTAATATTCCAATGGATTTAGCAAGATGATTGTTGTATGGTTTTACCATGAACTATGTCAAGACAAGACCTGGAATATTCATCATCTAATAGAGCCTTATTAGTAACGACTTGTTATATCCATGTCTGGTTTCATCATGAATTCCCACCAATGGATTTACATCAACAAAAGAACCCACAAAAATACAGATCTGGATTTTTGTACAATGAATTCATATTTGTGTTCATATTAACTTTCCAATCATTATTACTATATATTTATTAATTAATTTTGGGATAATTTTTTCTTATAAACGTATATATCTTATACTGTAAAATATAAATCCATCTATTGTTCTCTGGGATTTTTATATATTAGTTGTCTCTTGAATAACTACTCCCATTAAAATTATGGAGTTTGGTGTTTATATGCCAACTCATGTGCCTCTGGAGCCTTGAAAAGATTAAATTCATGATTTATATTACAATATTAAATATTAAGTACTTCCATATTATTGACATATAGTGGGTTACTTTACTAATACATTTATATCATATAGAGAGTAATATAGTAATTATACTTAGGATATTTAAATAATAAATAATACTTTTTCCTTGATGTGACTTTTTTATAAGATTGTATTTAAAAACTGGTTCTCATCAAACACTTTCAACTGCAACATAATTTAATCTATAAAATTAAAACATATATAATATCCATTATACTATCTTTTTTAATTTTTTTTAAATACTAATAATGTTAAAAAAATTATTGAATGGTCTTATAGAGAACATACATTACATATAAGTCTCTTTATTTACCCAACAAATTCTAAAATAACCAATTGGATGTTTACAAGGTGATACCATTTTAGTAAAAACTATACTAAATAATTAAATTATTTGTGAATTCATGGTTTATATAAGCTCTAAATAAACAATCTAGAGGATCTTATTTATTTTACCAACAACATGTACGTAGAACCTATTCAGGATGGTTATATTTGTTTTCAATAAATATTGTTACATTAGTAGGAATGATGAAGATAATATATTTGTAAGAATAGAATGAATTAGAAGAATATTGAGGATCCTAATCATGTTGAGAAAGTGATACATTTACTAACAAAATGTCCACTAGATATAATGATGATTAAATATGGATAGAAATTTTTTTAAGAAATAATAACAAGAGAAGGTATTGTATTGTTGTTATAATTTTTTAATTGAATACTATTATACTCTATAGATTATTTTAGGTATAACAAGAATAAAAATATGTACAATAAAAATTTAATTTCACGAATCCCACATAACCTCTTAATTATCATTAGAATCACAAGGGAACCCATCCATGATTGATGGAGGAAAACAACCTTGCAAGTTAAATGCAGGAATAAATCATGAATAGAATATGTGGGGATCAATAGATGTGTGAAATGGGTGAGGGTTGTTATAATTTTAATCATGGTTAGGATGAATTAGTTATGTGAGATCACTGACTCTATTCAGACTTCAATGACCATGGAAATAGTTTACTAGACTAATAAATAGTAGTTTATACCATTAGAATATTTTATGTTGGATGCACCACATGTGAGAACTATTCATTCATTTAAAATAGACAAACAAGCGTGAAACTAAAGTAGATGACATCATCCACCTATCCTTCTCCTATATCCTTGTCTTGTTATCTGGGATTAAATGTTCCAACAGATTCACTTGAATGTTGTAAATTGAAAGATCACATACTTATGACACAATGTCCATAGATGAACACCTATTAAGGATAGTGGAAATGATGATATTTTAGAATACATTCCATGATTAAAAATCTACTTGTTTCACTTCATATTATTCCTATGAATGTAGAGACGATAAGATTCAGGTGAGTTATATCATTAAATGTTCATGTAAATGGAGATGTTTTGTGATTAATAAAATAAGATAATTGAATATTAATAAGTGGATTAATTCAAATTCAAATGAAATTGATTTTATATGACTTTGCATGTATGTTATAATGACATCTCATGTAAAATATATATTCAGTTCTCCTAAATTTGGAAATGTAGGAATATTCCTTGTGACTTTTAAATTTCATATGAATTACAAAATTAGTGAAATTTAAATTTGTTTTGAAAATGTATAAGTGTTTTATTGATTTAATATCTAATGTTAAAAACTAGATATAATAATTCTATATGTTATGAACATAATTAAAATAACACAAAGGTAATATTTTATATTTTTATTTCCTATGAATAGTGTTTATGGCAGTGACTTGATTCATGGAAGCATGAAGTGTTGATTTCATTTTCAAGATAGAAATTGAGTTTACTCTGTGCATTTATATTAAAATGAAAATGCCATATTAATTAAGAGTTTTTATATAGAATTAAATTTTTTTTTTAAATTTTCAAAGGCAATATCATGGAGTTGGGATTTAGTGTTTCCCATTGTGTTGTAGATTTGAACATTCTATAGAATTTGGAAAATTCATCTATATATAGTTTTTAAATGGAGATCATATGTTGATTTAGTTAGCACCATGAGATTTATTTTCCAGTGTACAAGTTGTAGGGTTCCCATGTCCCATATTAATTTTCCATATCATGTTTGGATCTTGAATATAATTTTCACCAAACATGTTAATTAATTTAAATTCTAAAAAGATGAAATTGTTGAGTTGTATGATTATGAATTATAGAATAAAATCTGACAATTTAGGTGGCACCTTATACTGTTCTTAAGTTGAAAAATAATCAAAATGGAAGTTTCTCTGTTATCTGATGTTCATCATTGATATAGAAATGTGGACCACACTAAAGAGAATTATAAAACCAACAAGGTCACACTATGGAGGGTTTTATATGTTGATATCACTGAGAGTTTGAAGTGAGATTCTTACATGTATAAAATAATGACTAGTTTACATTATAGGGTTGACTGTATCATGATGATTGGTTCATAAATGAAAAAAAATTGGTGGAAATATGTTCTGTTACACTATTGATGTCCATTTTGAGTGTCAAAAAAAATATCATATAATGGAGAGTTAAAGGATGTAAATAAAGTCATGATGGACTTGGGTGTTTAGGATGATAAAAGGAATATTTTGATGATTTTAAAATAAAAATGATATAAATATTTAAAACGATTTCATAGAAAATTAAATTTTGATATTACAATGAATTATGAATCCATAATACTTTTATCAATTCAGAGGAATATATTCAAATGTCAAAGAATGTAAATGTTTTATGAGGAAGAATTATCAAGTGGGTTTTACTCCATTATTATTAAAATAACTCTACAAAGTTAATAAAAATATGTGATATAGTTTGATATGTGACGATGCTTAATATTTTTTAAAGATGAATGTGATAGGAAGAATTAAAGGAGCCCTAATTTATAGAAACTAGGATGATATATAGTATCATTATATGAATAAAAATAATAGTAATCACATACTTTTAATTCTGTGCATAGAGTAATGTCTGTTCTAGTAATACATATTGATTGTTCTATCCATTTCAAGAAAAAGATAGAGAAGATAGGACTATCATATCATTATTGTGTATAAAAATACAGATAAAGGACTAATGATGGGCCTACTAAATATCTATTAGTGTTTTGACAATTGGATATTGATATCAAATATGGTTTAACATCAAAGTGAGTCTGATTGGAGGAAAATGGAAAAAATACATGCATATGAGTTATTAATCATTACCAATTGAATTCGGAATATTTGGTACATGATGGGGTCTTTAAGGACATATTGATTCTATCTAAATAAATCCCTTATAGATCTGGTGGTACTAGTGTAAACAAAAGAAAAAATGAAACATGTTCACTATTCATTCCTATTAGTATATGGATGATACTAGTCCATACATTATCTGTCACTTATAACATCAGATTTAATAAGAACAATTCAATGGTGATAATAAAATTCATGAACTCAATATAAGTCGAACCAAATATGAAGTATACTCATAAATAGTAGCTAATCATTTTAAAAAAATGTGAACTAGTTTTCACTATCTATTTATGTATTATTTTATTTATAGAGTATAGAATGAAATATATTTCTCCATAACTCTTAACTAGAGTAGATATTTGAGTATATTATGATATAATTATGGGAAAATAAATAATAATAAAAGTTTTGTACACTAGTTCACCTCAATCTCAATGTCCTTCCATGATCGATATGGGAACTACAAGTTCTAGGATAGTGATTTTGTATTTTTATTTGACCAATTTTAACCCATTTATCATTATAATTCATATATAAATTGTATATAACATTTATATCAAATAGTTCCATTGGTGGAACATGTTATTTCATATCCCATTTTAGTAGACATGATGTTTTCTTCAAAAATATTAAAAATAATATGAAGATGAAGGAGGAATTGGAATCAAGAAAAATCTCAAGAAACAATAAGGATTTGTAATTAACTAGATCTATCCAATATGTAAGATTCTCATCTATCAAATCTATAGATTGTTATCATGTTGAAAAAAGAATATCAATTTAGGATGAAACTATTGGAGTTGAGTCAGTCAAACTATTCAATAACTATTCAATGAAAATAAATGGAATGTGAGGATTATTCCAATTTTTTTATCACATATTTACAAGGATGAATAATTTCATGAAGTAAAAAAAATTGCTAGAGTAAGAGACTAAATAAATCAAATCTTTTTTTGACATGAAATTTCAATGAATCAATTTCCTCATAAAACATGAGATAAAATATATAAAATTCATATAAATTTGAAATATAATATTTTCATTGAATTAATATTAATGTAAAGGATATTTTGGGGAAGATAATGGAAATTTTTTATTAATATATAATACATGCATTGATGAAATTTCATAAAACCTTTAGGAAAGTAAAAGATGCTTAGGTGGTGGTGAAAGTAAAAAAGAACTATATTCTCTATAAATATTTTTACTAACCAATTAAGTTTAATGAATAAAACATTTTTTAGATATTTATATTAACAGAAAAAAATATTAAATCAATTTAGGATGAGAAATATTCTCTCACCATAATGTTTATTACGCTTGACATGAAATTAGAAAAAAATTAAACTCCCCAAAATGGAACATCAAAAACTATCTAGAGAATGGATGATTCAATATAATAATCACAAGATTTCATTTTCCTAGGAGAGGCTCATAATAGTTAAATGACTGAGATGTGATAATATTTATATAAACCCACTTGTCTAACATTAAAAAAAGTAGTATCCAAGACAAAACATTTTAATCATTGTAAATCTATTATTCTAGATTACACAGTTTTTTAAGAATATTTTATGAAAAATTTGATGATAAAAATTGATGTGAATTATACAGTCATGTCAAGGGTATATATAATAATGTATTTAATAGTTACTTCCCCATTAGAAGACCAAATTCAGTGAATAATTATTAAACAAAGAAGACGTATACTTCTTAAATTTCTATACAACATGCAATAAATATATGTAAACTAGGGATTATTATTTTTTGTTGTGAATATAACAAGTTTATGAATTCGAAATGATATTTCAAGAATTACCTATTAAATTATAATGTTTTTATAAGTCCATAATAGAGGTTAATAAAGTCAAATAACAATAAATAACCAACTAAGCAGAGGAAACAACCACATAATAAAAAGAATCAATTCACAAAGATAATGTTGGATTATAAGAAATACATATATTATTATTATTACAACAGTGGTCATAACTATGAAGAGTTTTGGTAACAACCCATTATTTATCACACAAATGCCAAGGAAAAGAGAGTACCACAAATAATATATAATAATGATTAAAATAATTTCAAGAAAGTGGGATTGAAAATAAACTAAATGAAGGAGTCCACAAAATAGAAGAATTAGAGAAACCAATATTATAATGTTTTCAAGGAAATGAAAAAATCAATTATTTGAAAAAAAAAAACAAAGAGGTACTAAATAATTTATAAAAAATGGAATGTGTTGTATTTTTGTATTGAAATTGGGAACACCATAGATTCATGAAAATATCCCTATGAATTGGTATAAATTGGAAAATTAAAGAGTACAATATGAAATCATCGCATGTAAAATATAAAATTTATAAGAGGAATAATTTTGTGATAAATATTCACAAGTAGCCATAGGGAGATTCCTAAAATACTAACTATGTTTCAAAACAATTTCTGCTAATTTGGTTAGCTATTTTTGCAAAAGGATAAATGATTTGAAGAATAAGAAAGTTATGTTATTAATGAAATATATAAAAATAAATTTAAATAAGTATAATTGCATGATAGGTTCACAATAAATAATAACTTAATAAATTTATAATATCAATTTCCTAGGTGTTAAATGGTTTTATATATTTCTATAAAATTATTAACTATACTTATAGTCTAAGAAGTGATATTAATGAATATAAATAATGAATAGAGAGATGTATGTTTTTATAATGAATTATGAAAAGTGGAAAATTCCACATAGAGAAGTTAATTTAATAAATATTTCAATTTATCCTGATGATAAGAATTAATTTAAAATAAGATGTTCAGGAATTAATACTAGGGTAAAATGAGAATTTATTTTGAGAAAAACAACTCAAACATGTTTTTCACATTGACGAACAATTGAAACCACCTTATTTAACTAATTATTGTGTTTTATTTAGATAATAATTAAAAAAATTAAATGAAGGTCTGGATATTAGATATGTTAAATATCAAAATTAAGTAAAATTATTAATATAAAGATGTATGAATAACTATGGTAGAATTCAAGCAAGAATAAATTATAATATATTTTTTTATCAACATAAAAAATCATGATATTCATATATATAATAGAATCACCTTAATGAAGTTTTTTTGGGTTTTCTCCATAAATATGTTTTAAGTGAGATTGTTTTGTAAAATATTCTTGATTAATTTGATGAAATAAAAATCTTATTTCGGTATAGTTAATGTGTTAATTTAAATAAAAAGTAATGGGTTCATATTCACTTATATATGGTTGTGAGAATCGAATCCTAAACAAATGTAGTACACTTATTTCTAAACAAAGAAATTAAATTGATAATTTTATAAAGAACTCAATGATGAATCAAATAAAATGAATTTGTCCATGTATTAATGATTATTTAATCAGCGTGTCATGTTATGTATAAGAAAAAAAATTAGATAATTTCTTATAACAATATCCTTAGTAACCTATTCAAACCATGAAATATTTGTAAATCCATTCATGTTAATTTGGGAGAATCACATTAGAGGTATTCTAAAAGCTAAGAGTTTAAAAATCATTGTCACTGTAATCTTGATTTTTTTTAATGTATACATAAAAATAATAGAATTGTTATTTCAATCACATTTTCTATCCCAAAACATAGTTATATTATATATCTTCATAATAAATAGTTTTTTATAATTACAAATATGACTAAAAGGGGATTATACAATTATTCACCTAATTTTTTTTTATTTTTTTCATTAAATAAGTATACATAAAAATATTATGGAAAATATGTTCTTTTAGACACTATGGTGAAGAAATCATGGTGGTCTCACAAGTATGATGATTAATAAAAAAAATTGAATACATTGGTGAGTCCTTCTTGGTTTCCATACTATGTTTTACAATGTATAAATTGAGATATTATCTAAAGGATCATATCTAAAAAAGGATATGGTTCTGATAAATCCTTTAATTGACTCATGCGGAACATAAAATCAGTTGTGGAATTATAAATTTTAAGAAAAACATGTAATTTTTTTACTCATACAATCCACATTGTATTTCCTATCAATAATGGTGAAATGAAATGTATTTTGTATATGTTTATTGACTTAAATTTGTTTTAGAATATTGATTTAAAAGAACGTGATATTGAAGATACCATGATTGATGGATTTCATTATTTTCAATCAGGATTGTTACCTTTGAATGTATGACGATATCGATACTAATAGAAGAATACAATGGATTATTATTGGGTTTATGATATTAATAAAATTGATGAATTAATAGGATTCCATGAAATGTGAAGTTTCATATTAATAAATTTAATTTGAGATAGACACATCATTGAATCGAAAATTTAAAATGAGAATACATTATAGGGTTTCAAAAAATTATTGGTTATATATCACTATTGTACTCTATGAATTATTATATTTCAATGGGAAAAATATTGAATCAGTAAAAAAATACTTCCAATATTACTTCCAACTCATTAACTATCTTTCATGTCCATCACAATGACAGCAAACCAAGAAGGATGGTGGTATCCAAACTCAGGATGAACTAGGGGACTATAGAGACAGTATAACAATTTAAAGGGTTAGAACATGTAGTTAAGAAATATACCTAATAAGAAATGTAATTAAAATGAAACATGAAAAATATTGATATCGAAAATCAGACTCAGGTAGTCTGAGAAAACCAAATAGGCTTCATAAGAAATGATGGAGTCATAAAATTGGTGAAACAAGTGTTAGTTCTTCTATTTGACTATGTTGTATGACACAATGGCTTGTAATAGAGAACCCTATCAATTCAAACATCAATGTATTTCAAATAAAGAATGTGAGATTACAAAATGATTCACAAACTACATGAATATGGGAACTCTTCATTTATTTTAAATATATGGACATGCATGAAACTAAATACGGTGGCTTCTCTCATCTTATCGTTATCCTACATACCTAACATCTAAACCATGATCGAAGGATCTGGTGAATCCAATCAATGTAAAAAATTTCATCATCACGTTATCATACAAAAATAATCCTTTTATCAATTCAAAGTAATGATTTTTTAAAAGGTAATAGGTTTTATACTTTCCATTACACAATGTATATTGTTTTCCTTAAAACGAATGCTATTGAAACAGGGAAGATGAGATTTATTGTAGTTGAATAATTTAATAACCATGTCGATGAAGAAGTTTGTGAAGAATTTAATAACATGGAAAAGGAATAAAATTATTAATTTAAATTCATATTAGATGTATTTTATAAGACATTAGTTAATTTTTAATATGACTTCACAATTATAATGATAAATAAATTTTCTAAAATTATGATAAATATAGAGGATTTCATAAGATTTCATGAATGTTTAAAAATTCATGATTTTTTAATGATAAAAAAGCGTTTTTTTATTCATTATATAAAGGATAAATTTAAATTCAAGATTCTAAAATTTCTAACCATAATTAAAATATTAAAAATATTTGATTCGAACTATGTTTTCACTTTGAATCATTGTGAAGCTTGAGCCACGTGCATGGATGATTAATGTGTTTAGTTAATTATGAATACCTATTTAAAGTTCACTCTATAAAATTATGAAAATTATTCAATTTATTATAAATATTTTTTTATTGGATATGAATTTAAAAAAACCAGTAATTTTTATTTTTAATATAGAGTTTTATATTGTGATGTATAGTTATGGTAGTTGATGAAAATGGGAAAGGGGTACAGATATTTTACATATGTGAAATTATAGTGTACATTGTTCTAAATTTTGTAAAATTTCCAATATAGGGAATCCAATACTGATGTATTTTTATAATGGTGAGTGTCCATAATGAAGGTAGAGTTCCCTAGGATTAGAAACATTTGTAATGATAGGAAAAATAAAATTGTTTTTTTTCAAGGTTATAAATTAAAAAAATTAAAAAAATATGATAGATGATTCCTTACACTATTATATATCATATAAATCATTAATATATATTTTATGATTCTATATGATATTTATCTATAATGTTAAAATTAAGACCATACTACAGGGAGATATAAAATTACAAAAACCACATTGTGGTGGTTTTTCAATTATCTTAGTATTGAATTGTTCGGGAGAGTTGTTTAATTTTACAAAATTGTGACTCAATTAAAATGTTGTAATGAGTGTTTCCTGATAATGTATGAAAATATTAAAAATATATATAAGAAAAAACATTTCAAATAGTTGATAAATTTTTTTAGTGGGCACATATACATCATGTGATTGATATTTGAGGGCTGTAAATATTGTTGTGATAGCTCCGGTTCATCAAGAGAGTAGAAAGAATCATTTGAGTATTTTAAAATACCGATGATATTTTGATTAAAAATCAAAATAATTAATTAATTGGATATATATTAAGAAAATATGAATCTATAATTCCATCAAATAATTGTACTAATATATTAATGTGTCTATGGATATAAATGATCGATTAGTATGAAAGATCATGTGGGATAGAATTATTAATTATCTACATAGCATCAATAGGACGAAGAAAAAGGTAAATAATATCATCTCGAATGAATTTTTCATAATCTCTGAATCTGAATGTTAGAGGAATAATAAGTTGATATTTTTTCTGCTATAACTGGGAAGAGATACATTTCATATCAGAAAAAAATAAGAAGAATTAGATAATACTAATTCTGGGTACATAAGAAAAAGAGTTCTAAAAAAGGTAAATGGTTCTTTCAGTGCGACAAAAAAATAATAATAATATAGGTATACAATAACTTCGTATCATAAAATAATATTCATAAGGGACTGACAATGCTCTGTCTATGAATCTATTGGTGTTGAGACTCTTGAAGATTTAGAACCATTTTGATTTAATATCATATTGTGTTCATGTTGAGAACAATTCGATCCAACATTAATATGTATTGAATACACATTAGAAGATGAAGAAATATTTTGTGATTAATGTAGGAGTGATGAAGAATACATTGTACCTGTCAAAACAATTCCATTTATGATTTGGTGGTACTATCATAAACTACACTATACAATTACGATATTTAATATTCATTTCTTTTATGATTTATAAGATACTATTCCTACTATTATTTTATATTTTTCATTATAATTATTATCAAAAAAATTATTTTGGTAAAAAACACACATAGTCATTGAATTTTGATCATGGAAATGAATTAATTATCACATAGAGAAAGAACCTTGTAAAAATAAACTTCTTATGTTATTATTTAATTTCTAGATTTCATGGAAGGGTATGATTATTGAGTGAATACATTAATCGATTTCTATAAATGTGGTAGAATTTAGAGTGCAAGAGGGGATAAATAAATAAATGAAAATTTTTAACAAGTCGGTTACACTGATTCACCATATAAAACAATCCATTGATGATTAATTTAGTATCTAAAATTTATAATATAAATTTTACATTACTAAATAAAATAAAAATCATCATAAAGTATATGAAATTTCCACTTATATAACTTTTAAAAATATTGCATGTATCATATTAATTTAATTATAGAATCGCTAGAGTTATAGATTTATCTCAAAAGGAATATTTTCATTAAAACATAATAAGTATATAGGTCATATATATAATATTTCTAGATTCAGATTGTATAAACACCCGCATTGGTATATCATAAAAAATTAATTGTAGTTCTACCTAACTAATAATTATCTAAAAAAATTGTGTATTATATACATCATGTTCATAAATAATTAGTTAGATTTGATATCTATGGTTCATGTATTACAAAAATATTAATTAAATATTAAAAACCTTAACAAAATTCATCACATATTTTATATAACATGTTATTGTATCTAGAACTGGATGTTGAGATTTTTTTTGGAAACACTCAATATAGAATGATAGTTTTTCATGAATAAATCCACATATAAATGTGAAGATGGTTCTGTATCTTAGAAGACATTGAAATCACCATCATTCAAATAATTAGATACTTAACATTCATTACTATATTATTTTTCGAACACCATGGTTCATATATTTGAATAAAAATATTGCAATTTCGTATTGTATTTAATACAAAAATGGGAAATGGAAATATTATTTGAAATTATGAACATACCCAATGTTGGATATTCTATATTCTTCTTCATAACCTCATTGATGTTCTTTTCCAATGATCTTTCTAGCAACATATGAAGAGAACAACCAGATATTAATTTCTGACACTTTTAGTATTTTGATCAAATGATGAATATTATATTGGATCAATTTAATTCGATTTATACATGGGATTCATAATGTTATATCTATATTTTTACACCATTAGGGTTGAGGATCTATGATCCCACCAGTAATTATGTTCATATATAAGCCTTATGAAATGAAACCTAAGAGGATCATCCATATTTTCATTCTATAATTATTAATGAATATGGAAAATCATGGGGGTAATAATGATGATATGAGATTAATGAAAAATTTATTATCTCCATTGAATCCAAAAATTTATAATTAATTATTGGATTTCAATATGTTGAATGAAATATCAGTATCTAGGAACCTATCCTCCAGTTTTCACATGCATGGTGTATTACCTATCTCATTTATCCTTAGACACTATTTATCATTTTCAACTACTATGAAAAGAGTTATCATGGGTTAAACATAATTATCATTATGCTTAATTTTTAGTTGTGTAGACAAAAATGATGATATTATTAAATTCACATTGGAACCATTCTCCATATATGTCCTATAATAATTTTCCTCACCAAGCTCACTCACTAGTGTGGAACATCAAGAACATGTGACTCTAGATCATAATATAATTTTTCTTATAGAACGTTATTCTTAAAACACCCATACCACTCATCATAATTTATCATGGTAGGGACATGTTATTTTTATAAAAATGATCAAAGTGTCTGTGATTTTAATTCCAATTTTATATAATTATTGAAATCAACTTTTATAACTTTATGTTGATTAATAATTTTAAGGCAATGAAAGAACTTTATTAGTCTCCCAATATTTAATAAAATCATAATATCCCTAACCATTAGATTTTTAATAACATTTATTAGGTATTCTAGTTTTTATGATCCATATCTACCTTTCCATAAGCCAATATATATCCATGAGAGTTATTTAATTTCATTTAAGTATGATTTTCATTCCAAATACATTAAATCAGAATCCCACTAACTTTTTAAGGGACTCCCCAAAATTCCAATCCAAAACATTTTTTTCCTCAATGTTTTCATCATACTTTTGATAAGTAGAATATGGTCATTACACATAATATCAATTATTATATGGAAACCAATAATCCTTGATTTGTCTCCCCACTAATTGAAAAAGTATCACTAACTATGGTCTGAAAAACACATCCAACATTCATTCATATTAACACAGAATATGTAAGTTGTTTACTTAATTAATATTTTATTTGAGGGAATATATTTTAATTATAGAAAAATATTATTTATTTTATTCTTCCCATTCTTGTCTAAATTATATATATTTTAGGTAAATAAATATTTATGTAGGATAAAATAATTTACACATATTCTTTTTTATTTTTTTATCTTAGCATGCTAGTAATTTTATTTACTATTTGTTATAATGTATAATCATCACTAAAAATATACACTATATAAAAAACAAGATAACTTGAAACATAAAAATGAAAATAATAATTTCATACGATCATGATATTTAAATCTATAGATTTGTATATTGAGCATAAATTAAACCAAACATAATCGTATGGGAAATAACTATTCAACATGGCACTTTAATCGAGTTGCGTCATTTTTAATCTAAAATGGGTATCTACATTGATGAATTCCCCTTATATATGGTTTTTAAAAATCTCATCTGGTATTGATATATAAAATTTAATAATTCTTTCACTCTCACATTTTATGGGAATAATTTTTTTTGTATTATATTAAAAAATAGTGGACAAAAGGACCATACAAGATAAGTGATAATGGGATGATAACAATATTATCATACTGATTTTAGTAATAAATTATAACATAAAATCCCATATAATGAAAATTAAATTAATAAATCCTAAATATTTTTGTCAAGATGAATATTAGACATTAAATAAAACAATAACAAAATTGGACTATCTTATATTTTCATCTGTTTTTTTTTCTAAATTATATTTTTTAAACTAATATATTAATAATAAATAATTAGTTTATTAATTATCATAATAGTATGTCTAGACATTAATTGATATGTCTATTCCATATAATATAAAATAAAATAAATTTATATAACGTTCATTAGAATATAATTACGTACATTCTATGTACTGGTATGTTGAAAAGATGTGTACCGTCCTAATCTGCTTAAATATAGTTCTAAAATTTTATATATACATTGTATGTACTAAATAAGACATATAGTGTGGATATATATATGTATATGTATGTGTAATTAATTTCTTAAAATTAACAATCACATGGTGGGTAATATCACCTAACATTACATACGATTCATGCTATGTATGATCCTTTTTATGTACTATTAACTTACATGACATGTTTTATTACATAGAGTGTCATGATATGCATATTTTATTATCCTCTATTTCATGAAACATTGCCCACACAACTAATATTACCACACAACATGCCATGAATATGTGTGAAATGTGTATTTAATGATACTAGTGATATGAAAAATGTGTAAAATGGTCATGCATTTCATGATTTTAAAAAACTAAATTTATAACACTTATTAAACCATTTAATTCCAAACAACCTATTAAAAATCACTCAGAATGTACCATGTTTTAAAAATATGTTCAAAAAGTATGTATAAGCACCTATATGTTTTATATTTTGTCATATGTTTAATTTTATGCATGATGAAATATATGAAATATATGATATTCCTATATAAGTGTGGAACTTTTATTTGTTTGGAGGAGAAACATGGTGTGTACAACTAACTACACACTATGAAAGCCATTTCTAGACACATGAACATACCTACCTGTGGACTCAACTTGTATTTTTAATGTTTTATCATGTGCTAAATAGTTTTTCCATCTAACTACATGTATATTAATCACATTACAATTAATCCTAGTGGTTTAAAATAATTACATAACATGTAATAATTCCATTGTCATTATCTATATTATTTTCCATGATTTACATGTGGTTAATTCCGTAGGAGTTGAAATGAAATTCACACCATCCATACACCCTATAATACCAATAAAAACATGGTCTAGGTGGGGGTAAATAAGATTAATGTAATGATGTTCCATACTAACCCCCACATTGAGTGAAATTATTTTTGTGGTTACCATTGTGCGGTAGATCATGGACACATATAGTGCACATTTTAATAACTCACATTAAATACATATCATGAAGTCATTATAATTGAAACATATATATGGGAGCATAGAAAATTATATATATTAATTTTGATTATTCATGTTTATATGAAACTAGGCAGTCATGTAATCTTGACTATTAGAATAAATAATTAAATGATGGAATCAAATATTTACAAAAGAAATAAAAAACTTATCAACAAATAATAAACAATTATAAATTAAAATATAACAACGTTGATTCAATATGATGGTTTTTTAGAATATAATAAGAAAAATATTTGATTCCAAATATAATTTTTCATTAGTTTCCATAGATTATATCCAAAGAAATTAATAAAGAAACCCTATAATCTTATTGAGAGGATCTTGAAATTATAATTAAAAATTAATTTATAACTAAGAATTCATCGACATGATAATTATTCTATTGGTTGATCAAATTGGTTACCAATCTTACCATATAACATTTTCAGTTAATAATTGAAACAATAATTACTCTAATGGTATCCACATGTGCTCTATGAATATATGAAAAACACTATTGGAAATATTGGTAATATTACAGAGGATCCAAACATTTTATGTTGTGCACGATAGATAGATACCAATATTATCTCTTATAGTATCATTCCTGGAATAGAGGATGAGAATTATACATTATAGGGGCTAGCAATAATCTTTTATAATTTGTATTAGTCTTGAAATAATTATCTTAAGATGATCCATTGTGAATAACAAGTATCAATCATTATAAAATAACATAAATGATATTTTATATAGTGGTTTGATCAATTAACAATTACATGATGGTCTTTGATTTAATTTTTTAATGTTATTAATTAGAATATTAGTTAATAATATATTATTATTATTTCATTGACATCTACTAAACTCAAGAAAAAATATATCATCTTAATCAATCTCATCAATCGTCATGTCGATCCAACATTGAATTTTTTGAACATTCATTAATAATAATATTTAATTAAACAAATTACAATTTTCTATTCATATTATTAAATAAATGTGATATTATATATTCTTAGGAATATATATTTATTAATAATGGTTATATTTAAAAAAAAATTAATATTTTTACAACTAGACATATTTTTATATTTATTTATTCACTAAAATAGTGAATAAATAAAAATTTATCAATCAACGTGTTAATAGTAAAAAACATATAAAATTATACCTTTTTATTCTAAACATTGATATGTTGTGATTGAAATTTTATTATCAATAATATTTGAATAATTATTAAACCACATATAAGAGGTATCCTTTATTATTAATACTAAATTAAAATAGAATTTAAGTGAGATTTTTTACACACATATTATTGGACCCTATTGGCTGCTTTCAAAGTGGGATTAGGGGATGTAACATAATTTATAAAAAATGCTTTATAAACACTAAAAGCGACCTATAAATAATAAAATGAATGTTTCAATGACTATAACATCATAAAAATTATTACTATGTAATTGAATCCATTTGTCTTGATATCTAATCTAATAGATTCCATACCCATTTCATCAACATTTATTGTTTATTTCTCTGTATTTAAGTATTTGAAAGGAACTCATAGATGATGTACCATATCCATGAATGTAATCATATAGCTCTATTTAAATCAACTGGGATGAGATATCTTCTTATTTCAATTTAGAAGTTGAAAATACTTTTTTATCTTATTTAATTAATTACTTATGATTAATGACATGCCAAACGTATTCTACATCTCCATGAGAAAATGTCATTATGGAGGTTTTCTATACATAAAGGTATAAAATTACTAAAATACATTAATAACAACCTCAAGAATAATGAAAAATAAAAATATTAAAAAAAATAGTATCCAATGACACATATGACACAATGAAATCCATTTTTTAGTTTTATCCTTATAACCACCCATCATAGAGATCTCCATTTTTGAAATTCCTGAGAAGAGGTTGCAATGTATTATGATCCTACAACACCTATGTTTTATATATCATTTTCATCCCATCAAACATATGTTATCTGGACCATAAGAAGTGTGTATAAGAATATTTTTGTATAACCACAAGGATACAATTATTTTGGTAAATTGAAATTAACTTTTGATGTGGAAAATATAGGATTAAAATTAATATATTAGGTTTATTAATAATAAAAATCACCAGGTTATAAATTATTTATTAATATTACTGTTATTAAGAGAAAAAAGTCAGTCGGTTTTGGTGCATGAAATTTAACATTTGAATTTGTGAGTTCAAATTATAAGTCAATGTTTTTGTTAATTTATGTGTTTTTTATATGTTTTATACCATTGTAAATTTTTCGATAACTATCTATAAAAAAATTTAACAGTGGACTGTAATGTTTGATTAAAAATTTAACTATTAATTTATTTAAAAAAATTATACATTATTATCCGACGTCTTATAAAATTGAATTTTAAAATTTATCCTTTTAATAATTAACATATATATTTTTAATGTTCTACCATATTTTATATAAATAAAAATAGTTTAAATTTATAAATTATTAAGTAATATATATTTAATTGAATTTTCAAATACAATTTTTTAAATGGATTTTTAATTCAAATGTTTCACTAAATTTATAACCACGCTGCATTTGGATATTGAATTTATATAACAAACCATTAATAATTTTAAAGACTTTAATTTAAATAAATATATGTTTTATATTATTATAAAATAATAATATTGAAAACCGTGAATATATATCTGATTTTTCATTCACTATCATACCTTTATATTTTATAATTTCAACAAATTTATTTTCATATATTTTCAACATATTGATTCAAAATATAAAATAAAATTTATTAAAATATAGATATCACCAATTAATATCATCTTCTAATATAAAACATTAATTATTCCAAAATAATATATAAACATCTCTTAGAATATCATTTATTTCATTATGAATGAAAAGTAATATTTTACATTCCGACCATGACATAATATTTTTCTAAGATTTTGACGATAAATGATTTCATTGTAAATATATAGAGTTAATATAAATCTATAGATATAAAAATATTAAAATAAATTATGTAAAATTAATAATATTATTATACCGTTGATAAATGGTTTTTCATTTTATAAAATAACTATTTTTTTGAATAATTTTAAAAAATATATGTTCATAATATAATTTAATGAAACTAAAAATTTATTCTAAGAATATTTTCATACTATTGTGTTGATATAAAATCATTTTAGGAGGCTTTTACCAAAATTTTATTGTTAAATATATGTTAATTGGAGAAGATAATAGAATATGAATGATAGCCATGAAAAAGGGGTCACCTATACTTGGCTTTTCATGAGCCTACTAAGGGATATGGGTGTGATATGTAATTTTAAAACAAATAATATATTCCATTATTTTTATCTACAAATTTTTTGGGGAAACTAAGTAATTGGTATCTTTCATCATGTACTCAGTGAGGCACCCAACACCACCACTTCATAGGAAACATCATCGATCCCTCTAGGTCATCTATGACATTTTATCATAAATGAAACCACATTTGAATTTCACTCAATCCCACTATGAAGTAGAAAAAATAACCCCTATAAAAACATCCCTAATAAAATCCCACCACATTGAAATTAATAATCAAATATATCATTAAATATAAATAATTACTCCAATATAACCTGAGGATTATTTTCTTCAATTCCATCAACACATTTTGATAAATAATTTTAAAAAAATTCTTCTATAAAAAAGAAAGATAAAATTAAAAATAAAATTTAGTAATTCCATCTGAATATATCAATTAAATTTTATTGTGAATTTATTCAATATTGAATTTCACTCGAAAGGTTAAACGATAAATTTTATGCGATTTAACTCAAAAATTTCAGTGTACACATTCATTGAAATATTCATATGGGAAACTACAAGTAAAATGTTCACATATTAGACTATATATTTTAGCTAGAAAATTAAATTGGTTAAAATTTAATGTTATGTTCCTCATAAAAAATATGCTAATTAAATTCATATGAAAAAAATTACATGAAAAATCCACTATCAAATTTTATTTTGAAAATAAATATATTAGAATTATTAGTCAAATGATTCACTGTATAACTATATTATACAAATACATCGGAAAAATTCCACAAAAAATTATTAAAATGGATAATGGAATATGTTATTGATATTGTCTATTAGAAAAATAATGTCCCTAAATTTTCAGTAATGTTCTATCAGAAACATACAAACAATTCTTGTAGAACATTTTTAAGGTAAATTCAAAAAAAAAATTTACAGTATGAACATTTAGTGAAATTTATTATTTATATTTATTGTGAATAATTATATTTGAAAATACTACTAAAAAGAGAATAGAATCCTAATTATAAATCCCATATAAAGATACAATCATTGAAATTTCTAATTCGTGATTGAGGGAATATTATTTCAGTTGAATTATCTAATATAGTATTCAACTAAATTTCATTATCGATTTCCTGTTAGGAAAACTCAATGGGAATTATAAAATGTGATTGTTGAAAGATTAGTAATTTCACAATTTAATAACATCTAATATGAAAATAGTTTGTCTTATTCAACCATTTCAATATACTTTTTTGAGTATTATTACACTAAAATGATATATTTTATTCTTTTGTCAAAATTTTCACTGTAATCAAATTTTATAATTTTGAGTATAATTTTTGAATTATACTATTCTATAATAATTTTTAATATATTTTTGTAGTGAATTATTTCAATGTAAATTTCTTTTATTTTAAAATATTTAATTATCAAATTATCAAATTTTATTTTTTATTAAACTGAATAATACAATATTTTATTGGAATGGTAATTAAATTTCTACATATTTCATAACTATGTTTTTTATATTTTAGAAACTAATTTTTTTTATAAAAAACTATAAATTTTATAATATTTCATAAAAAATATTTTCATTTCAAAAAAATTAATATTTAATTCATTTCAGAAAAATATAATTAGAAATGAAATAATTTATAAACCATTATTTATTTTTTAAAACTATTTCTTCCCTAAAAATTTATTTTTTATATATTTTAAATGAATAATAATCTTTAAAATATGATATTTATAAATTCCAAAAGTAATTTTTTTTATAAATTCAAAATCAAAATATCATATTTTTCAAAAGGACATTTACATTCCAAAATATGGATTATAAATTTATTTATTTTATTAAAAATAATATTTTGTAATACCAAATTATTATTTATTTTGGAAATATAATTTTCTGAAATAAAATAGAATGATCATTTTTTTATCAAATGACTAAAATTTTTTAATATGACTTACTTTATTCATTTGAAAAATTTCCCAATCCTACTATTTTTATCACTGGTAAAAAATAAACATGTCATCATACTAAACATGTACCATTTTTTCCATTATTTTATAGCTAGAGTGTATAATTTAAAGATAAAATGTTTTTCTTAATTTACAATGTCCATGGAAAGTGGTATACTGTCATTTGTAATATTTATAATTTTTTATGACATAATTAAGTGTTAAAATCTATTTTTAGGTCAAAAAATATTTAAAAAATATAAAATAAACGTTAATGAATTTGAAATATGTGTGATTATATAATCATGGATGGTAATAAAAACTACACCAATAGCATCCCCTTACACTTTTATAGGAAACCCTAAACAATATTTAAATAACTTTCCATAAATCACATTTAGATTATTCACATATAATATAACATTAGATAAAACCAAGTAGTATTATGTTACATCAACTGATGTAGGCCATAATCTATACCCTATACTAAGAATAAAATATTAATTTTAGTTGTATTTAATATATAATTCTAATCTGAACCAATAATTTTCTTATATCAATATAATGTATTTGTTGGTGACCTAGAATATGGGTTGATCTTGACTATTCCATTTTGACAGATAACTGTGAGAGGTCAAATTATTGTTGAATTTATAACATTTAAATTCATAAAATTATATCAAATAGTGGTTGGGTTATGTCATTATGCATACACTATATAAAGATAAAATTTTAGTTGAATAACTTGTTGGATTAGATGATTATACTAGTTGAGAAGTTGATTATGTGATATTTTCACCATATTTCTTTATACCTTAATAGATCACTTGGAAATCTAATGTATGAATGAAAGATAATTTATTGATGGTTATATTATGAATAAATCTTGTAAATTCATTGGAATCATAATCTTATAAAATATATATTGATCTATGATAAAAACATAATTCTCAAAATCCAATAAATTGGGAATTTTTGTCTCTATGAAAAAAATTTGCATTCATTTTCATTCATTGAATAATTATGAGTGTTGTATAATTTTCATTTCTTTTTATAATTACCAACGGTTACCACTAATTGTTTAATGCACTATTAAAATGTTACTAATAAAAAATAAGGTGTATAGAGAAATTATCACTTGAATTAGTATATTTAACAACAGAATTAACAGAAATAAAAAATGAAATATATTATTATATTTAATAATATGTATTTACATTAAAACCATTTGATATACAAAAATAAGATAAAATAAAAAAATTTAAAAGTATAGCACCTGATGATGAGTTTACTACTGGCTATAAAGGAATTTTTGACTAAAGTGATTTACCATTGCCTGATTATTTAGTCCACTCTATCATCTATCATTGTGTGTACCATGGAATAATTTATGTCACAAAAACATCTTGTATCATATAGGATACTATCTCATAATGAAATAAAATCTAGGACTTATTCTGATACATTTATAATGTGTATAATACATTTTTTTGTCATGTGGTAGTGATTTTGAGGAGTTTGAACATTTGATAGGGCTATTCAAAATTTGAATTATCATTATGAGGAATGGAATCACATTTCAATGAGTTTAAATATTTTGAGTGTTTTGTGATACACTGAATTATATTATAGCAGAATATTATACGATGAAATAATCATTAAAACCACTTATTTTACATCATCTATATAATTTCAACATTAAATATCCCAAATAAATACACAATAATAGAACCCAAAGGATTATTATCTTGGTAAATTTGAAACATTAAATTCTTATTACAAATTAATTCATCAATATTGCGCAAAATATTATCCACACATTCCTTCCTCTTAAAAATAGTCTCTCAAATATTTCCATGGTGAAATGGGAAACATATGAAATGAGATAAAATACTCGATATGGGATAAATGAATCAAAGTTACATGACGGGAATGATCATAAGAATATGAGAAAAAATGAACATGTTGGAAAAATCTGATAGAAAATAGAATAAAATAAATGGAGTTATTCATATGGAATGATATAAGGACATATAAATTCAACAGATCGTACATATAAAATTTCAATAGAATAAAAATACAAGAAAATAATCATTTGTTTCGAAGGATAATTGAGTCATTTTGAAAAACCTGTAATTATTACACAAGTATAATAATATGAAATAAAATTTTTTGGACAAGGTTAAATGAAAATTTTCCCTTGAATAGGGTTTCAAACATACAATATACTATAATAATGGGATAAAAAACATTCAATTATCTTCATATATAAAAGTTGAACCATTCAATGAGGTCCATGTATTGAATTGTGAACGTGTAATTAGTTTTATTCCTAACATAATTATCTCAAGAGATGTAACTATTTTCCCAACACATTAGAGTTGTTTTTCTGACCCGACCATTCCATGAAGACAAGCCATATATATGTTTACTATATTAACTCAATCATAAATATCATCATGAAAAGTTCATGGGATGAAATGGTGTTATATAAAATTTTATAGTGTCATTCCATCAAATGATATCAAGATTTAGATTAGATGATATCAAAAATATGATCTCGTAACGTTTTATCCCATATGGGAATTTAGAGGGGGACCATGAGCATAACTACATAGAAGGAAAATATTTTTTATGAAGAGAGAAAGATGGAAGTGATCCTTGAGGATTTTTTCTCATATGAACATTGTAATGTTGTTTTAAAAAAATTCATGTCACTTACAGAAAATCATTTTTTAAAAGGTCAAAATAAAACTCTTTAAATCCATATTTTAAATTAATTCCCCAAAAAAACATTAAATGAAATATTATGTTGATAAATTTTATCACGTCGTACTAAATAGTTCTACTTCAATTATTATAATATTTAAATTTGTTCCATTTTCTAACATGAGAATATCTATTAGTAAATATAAATTTTAAATGTTAAATAATATTACCAAAAAATATTCATCTGTCAATAAATTCTTTGAAATATTATGTTGACAAGTATTATCATGCCATATGAAATAGTTAAAATCCAATTATTATAATATCTAAATGTAATATATAAATTAGTCAACGTGTTTAGAAAAAGATTCATATGAAATGTTTTTTTCATTATAATATTATTATAAACATTAATATTTCATTTTAAAATATTGTTAAATATATTATTTTATCAATTATAATAAGAAATACCAATAATTAATAAAGGTCTTTAAATAAAATTTCAAATAATATATTAATTTTGGGAATTCAAATTTTTTTAAAATATAATATTATTTTTATTCGAAAAAATATTATATTTATTATATATATCATATAAAAATTATAAAACAATCTTATATTAAAATGTATAAAATTGAGGTTTTATTTGAAAAACCATCTTAAAACTCTAATGAAATACACCAATGTCCAACTAAAATGTTACGAATATGTTTCAGCATGTTCAATATTATATAATACTCTATATGACATCAACTATAATAATTTTTCCTAACAAATAAATTATTACTATTATGGTTCACACTGGACGTAGGGTTCGCACATATATTTGAGCAACCCAGTCATGACATGTCCATAATAGCAGTAATCACCTATAGTATGTTATTATTGGGATCATGAATTAGTATAACCCTATTAATTTATGGTAGTCTTTTTGAATAACTCGAGTAATAAAGTCCTCTTTTTTCATGTAGATAAATGAAATTTATCCCCATACAGAAGTTGTATCAACAAAAAAATCAAATTGAATTTTCGGTTTTAGAGGCTGTTAAAAAACCTTTGGCTTCTATTGTGGTATTATAGGGCATGGGAAACCCAATAATATTATGTGTTAAGAATTTCTATACAAGACATGATATATGTATAGAAAAATGTTTTCAAAAAATATATTCTATTGAAGTTTCATTTTCCCCATCATGTTAACATGATGGGAATCCCTACCAAACCATATCAATCGATGCAATGTTGAAAATTGTAGATGTCATGCATGTTTGATTACTCAAACCTCTATAAGAATGAACATATTATTTAGAATCAAGGTGTTATTGAACTAGAACTCAGAATATATAATTTCTCTATTTCAAATTTTACTAAAAAAATTTATTATATAAATCGTTTTCTAGGGTATACATTTTTATTGATTTGACATTGATTACTACCCAATATAAAATAGATATAAATATAATTGAAATGTGACATTAAATTACACAATAATGTTCTTTTCGGTGAAACCCTGATGCAAGCACACATTCCAAAATCAGACCCATAACCAAAAATATATCCAGATACATTTTTTTATGGATTCAAATTCAGATCATCATGTTCTAGATAGATTTAATATAGAGAAGGAAAGCCTAAATATTTCCATAAAATCAACATTTTCAACCATGAATTATTTCTTATCATCTTAACAGACCTTATTCTAGAGGGAGATTTGTTTGTGATTTTTTTCAGATATGAGGGTTTATGAAACAGAACAATATATAGACATTATATAATCTATGAGATAATGATGTGGTAATCAATTAGTTGAAAACATTGGGAGACTTGATTTTATATCATGCTAGTGATAATTGACTCTTTAAGGCCTCTCATTAAATAGGCTTCATATCATCTAATTAAAACATTTAGTGATCCAATAAACACCTATATTAATAAATTATGAATATAATATAATATTAATCCTCCATAAAGTGAATATTATTTACATAAATAATATTAAAAAATGTCATTTTTTTATTTTTTAGATATCATGGAATAAGAGCTCATTTTTTAACATTACTATGGACCAATTCAAGAATCATCTCCCAAGCCCAACAAATAATAGGCACTCACATTACTAACATTATTACCCTATTTATTTATATGGGATAAAACATAGTCAATTTAATAGTAATAATTCAGTCAAACCACATAATCTTCTGAAATCCTCAAAAATGTTTTATATATATTCATCTTGATGGAATATAAAATAATCTATTTCACAATAAGAAGCCATAGTTTACTCCAGTTTTTAAATCTCACTATTTTCTTCACCAGGATCATTACCTCCATTTTACAGTCATATGTGATTTACATTCAATAGTATTCATAAAAATAAGAAATTTAGCACCCTATTGAGTCCATGATGATTCAAAAAAAATCTAAAATGTCTTGTATTTACATTGGAAAATCCATCCATGTACATCATGAACTAACTAGTAATTTAGGTTTCATAGAAATAGTATATATTCTTTGAATTTTTTCTATTTCCCTAGATTTCCCATCTTACTAAAGATATATTATTATGGATTTTGTTCCTAGTCAATAAATTATTCACACTAGATTCATTTCTTATATTTTTTATATTGTTCTTAATCATTGTATAAGGAAAATGGAATGATTTTAATATCCATTTATATTCTTATTCCCCATTATAAGATGCATAATTTTAGAAAAAATAATCATTAAGAAGTTCTTTATATGGTAATATCCATCTAGTGTCTTGCAATATATGTTAATAGAGATTATGTCTACTTCAGTAAATTGATACACACCAAAGTGATTGGAATCAATTATATAAAGAATGTTGGAAAAAATACCTTGAAATATATATATTCTCAATGGTACTGTATCCAATATTATAGGAAGAACACATTGTGTAGAGTTGTAGACCAATATTCAAGATGTAGTTTTCCATGGGATGTTCACTATTATATTGCCTCTATATTAGTGAATTTTTTAAGGGATATGTCTATTGGTCGAATAATTTATTTAAATTTTAATCAATATTTTTGGGCTACCCAAATATAAATTATAACTCTACTATAAGATAGATTAACACATTTCACTAGATCCCATATGAATGAATCAATTACGGGCTATAATGTGTAAGCCAAAATTTAGTCTCCAATAGAAGAAAATCATTGGTCCATTAGGGGGCCAATTTTTTTTCAAAATTGTTATATCAAGCTCTAATGTCTTCCTATGGAGTCATTAAATAATTAGAGAACCTAACCATATATCTTGCCAAAATTTTAGGTTTTATTTGAGGGTGGATAGAAATATGTTGTTATTAATAAAATATTGATATTAATTTTTTAATAAAAGTTATTTTTTATGAGATTATATTATGAAGACATGAAAATGATATCCAGATTATAATTAAATATTTCATTAAAAATAATTCATGTTTTTTCAATGAGGATACTTTATAATAACTTAGCATGTATAACATAATTGAAAATAGAAATGATTTTAATTCCTTTGTCTCAATATTTAATTATTTCAAAAATGTATTATATTAAACCACCAAAATGTTTATCTTGTAATTATTTACACTCCATATAAAATTAGTGAGGTATCATTTCATACATTGAATTAATAAACAAGGACATATATACAACATATAGGAGTTGACAAGCATAGGAATGGGAATTACCTTAATTGGAAAAAACCTTCTAGGATGATATATTGGGATTTCCTTTGAAATTGGTTAAATTTTATTTAAGGAAATTGTAATTACATGGAAATAAAAATATTTAGGAGTTCACTAGAGTATGGATATTCCCAAAGAGAGACTGATAGATTTCTCACATTATTGATCGTTCTTTTATTTATGGATGATTTATTGAGGTATTTGACATCATCGATGAAGGATATCAAGGACTCATTATAGATTTTGTGATGATTTTATATTCATGCATATTGATTTTTTTTTCATTGATATCCTTTAAATTTCAATGAAATACCTTTGGAATCATGATCAAATAATCTCCATAAAAATAGTTATATTTTATCTTATCACGTCTCCCATCATTAAAGGGCCTAATATTTCATTTTTAAACCCTGTTAATAATGAATATGAATATGTTATAATTATAAATTCATTAAAAGAGTTCTAGAAAAACGTTCCTCTATCTTATAAATATAGATAAAAAGTAATAACCTTTTGGAGTTCAATTACAAGAGCATATATTCTGGAAAAAAATTAAAATATATATAATTATGTCATTGTAAAAATACCTAAGAACACACCAATGAGGGAGTTTAGCTATAAAATCACAGTCAATAATTTCAAATACCTTCATTAAATCTAATATGAGTGAAAATATTCCATTTCTTATAGGGGGGATAGTATGTTAGTTCATTTTGATGATGTAATGAGATGGTCTTGTTTATTTATACCATGTAAAAAATTATTTTCTGAGAGTGAAAAACAATGTTAGATATGATAAATATAATGGTAACTTGGATCTTACTAATAATATTGGACATATAATTGGAAACCATAAAGTCTTGAATTAGTTGAGGTAATTAGTAACATTATAATTGGGTAAATGTTTAATAAAATTGTAAATTATGAAAGTTGGATGAATTATAGACCAAAATAAATTATGAATCATCTTAATAATTTCAACCTTAATAATATCTCAATACTATTGAATGAAGAGATCAGTGAAACCAACTAGTGTAGGTGAACACTCAATATTTTAAGAAAAAATAGAAACGATATAAATCCTAATATTTTTCATCCAAATGAGTACCACATTATTGATGTGATCAAAAAACCTATGATTTCATTACTAAAATAAAAAACATATTTATAAGAACAATTGTTAATGAGTATTTTAAAAAATTAAACTATATGAACCACTGTATTCTTAATATTTTGGATAATTTCATATCCATTCATTATATAAATGATCATTTTCAATGTTCTGATAATAGTTCAAATATTATTGAAAATAGAAGTGATCCAATATCCATATATTATCCATTTGATTATGAAATACTCCTTCAGTATTTCCTCCATCAAAGAGATTTTCTCATTAATCCTTAAAGATATTCCATTGTCCATACAAAAAAACAGATATGTAAACTACTCATTATGTAGTTTTAATGATCCTCCAAGTATCATTCCATGGTCTCAATATACGCATCAATGAATTTTATAACCTCATTAGAAAAATATTATTTTTTAGAATTGTGTTTCCTTATAATTCAAATACATGTAAAAAATCACCACTACATTCTTTATAAGACAATTCCTTATGTAGAATACCATTTAATATATATTATTGACCCAAACATTATTAATATATAAATTCAAGGGTCCTCATTCAATTTTGGTAATAATAATAGTAATAATGGGATGGCGAGAAGAGTAACTTTTTATACGAGTTTTGGATTGTATTTCTAATCACTATTCCAATGAAATTAAGTTAATAATAAATCAATACACTTAATGGACACATCCAAATTTAATTAATTCATAAACATGGGGTATCTATACGTGTAATGTGTAACTTTCACATGGATAATATTATCTTTTCATTACATAAATTCTATACTATAAATCATAATATTAGGCTCCCATATTCTTTCATGAGACCCTATAACCGTATTTAAATCACCTAAGAGTTCCAATGGACCTTGAATATCCTACTTGCGGTTCCAAATTTATTTCAAGATGGCTCCTATCACTAATAGATTGAGACCTATTTAATAAATAATAAAAATAAACTAATACCTTCAATTAAAATCAGGGTGGTAATCATTGATTGACTAATGTGACCAACACACAATTGGAGACTTTCATAGTGACCATAACCTAATGTTTTTCCTGTATTTCACTATGGTAATTAATAATAATAGTATTATGAACCAAATAGTAAATTTTTAAACATATTAAGGTGATAAAATGTGTCTTAGGCAATGGAATATGAAAAAAAAATTATGATGATTTAGAATAATGATTTTATGGATGCTAGAGTTGGCATAACATTCCATCCCTAAAATGGTCCAAAATAGTGTATTCATTTCATAATAAGTTTAAATTTTTATTTCCTAAATCCAAAATTTGATCACTTAATTCCAACTATACCATTCAATTTACCTTCTTTGTGATAGGATTCTTTGAGGGAGAGGTATTCGAAGAGGGATAAAAAATCCTTTATAGTGTCCCCTTGTAAACAATTTCCTTTTCTTCAAATAACCTAATTGATCAAGGAAGAGATCACAACCTGTGGAGTGATTAGTTTTCGAAATTTATTATTGTAGGTGAGATCCTATAATGAGGGAAATTATATTCTTATCTATTTTCTTGTTAGAGGGTGTGAATATGTCAGAGTGGTAGTAGACTCATTATACGCCTCCTGACCGACCTCTATATAGGAATACGTATTAGCTTTCCCAAAATACTTCTCATGTTTTTCATCCTCAATATTTGTTGTAGAGGTGATATTAGGAGTCCCCAAATCCTAAATAGGCTAAATTTATTTCTTTATAGACATGATTTAATACCTATAAAAGAGATCCATATAATTTATAGGTGGGAAACCTAAATTTCCCTCTTCCAATACATATTTTCCTTTTTCCATGGATTCGGGACTACTTTATAATTAATATTCACCCATAACAACCTATTGACCATTATAGGTGTTTGGAATATTTCCGATAATTGCATTACATCCCTCCCAAGAGAAACACCCTATGTCTTCATATCCTTAACTAGTAACTTAGTGTGTTTTTAGGATGTGAAAACAAACTCTCTAATAAGTATAATATGAAAATCTCTCCTTAAATCATTAATGTGGGCTCTATTATTTTCTAAATCCTTTTGAGTATTTTTATATTGGAGATCTAAAAACCAAAAAGATACCATTGTTTACAATAGTAGGTATATACCATTAGTTATACTTATCTTTAATTTTAACAACATTAACAAGAAGATTATATTGTATGGACTAGGATTCAAGAGAAAAACATACACTGTAACCCTATCATAGTACCCAATCACTCCATAAGTATAATTTTCATCCCTATTCAGGGTATATTTGAGGTGGGGACTAATTTACATTAGAATTTAAAGACGAGGAATTCCAAAATAAAACCATAATACCTAACCTTGAAAATGTAATTTTTCTTTTTTTGATTATGGTGGTTGATAATGATATCCCAATAGGAAATCATAGAAACACCATATTTATGAAAATAGACATTACACTCCGAGGTAATGGTTCTCTAGAATACAAATTGATAAAACCATTTCAAATAAAACTTTCTAATTAGAATAACTCTTGATCAGTAAAAACCCAAAATCTGATTCAATATCAACATTAATTCATCAACATTTTGAGGATTATCTAGATTTTATATAATATTAATGAAATTAGAGAAAAACTATATGAGTTGATAAATTCGTTGGGATCCCAATAATTATTTTTTATAATGAAATTCCCATTAATAGTTTTTAGAATTCCCAATGGAATAAATTCTTGGTCATTTGTTTCCCCCTCCAAAGAAGTTTTCCTATTCAAGACCTCTATGAACAAAAAACCCAGGATAAAGGTTTATATAACCTGTAGTTACATCAGTGATCTATAATAGAATTATTAATCAAAGAATATATAATCCCCTAAAGTTAAAATCAACTACACTATATTTATTACAACACCACAAGAAAAGTTGACTAAAATAACATGTATGATCATAAAACACGAGTATCTTTTCCTAGTTTACCATCCAAAGCATTAGTATTGATTTTATAGAAAAAAATTATATAATATATGATGATTATTTAAAAATAAATAGATATCCTATTGTAATTATCGTACGATTTCTGGAAATTAAATGAATATTAATAGAATGATATTCAAAATTTAATAACCTTTTCCACAATAATATGAATTTTATTATGTATTAAAATAATTCATCATAAAATTTTTAATTAGAAAAAATTATCCCAGAAAATTATTTCATGATTTACATTTCATATAAATCAATACCAATGATTTCATCGACTAGTTCATAATTAATATGATAGAAACTATAAAAAATGGTGATAACCATGTAAATCAAGGAAAAAATATAGTTAATTATGTAATATATATATGTGTGTGTTATATAAAAAAGGGTTATTATTATATAAAATTCAAAACCAGGTATATTGTATATATTGAACATTATGTGTTATCAAAATTTTAATATAAATCCAGATTTTTTATTTGGATATCCAATAATGTGATTTATTTATATGACCTATATTATAAAAAATATTATTTTTTGGAATCATATTCAACTTGGAAATTTTTTAAAATGTTCATAATTAGTGGAAATGGATCAAAAGAAAAAATATTAAAAAAATAATACTTAGGTTATAATTTTTCACTCAAAATTTGATGATATATTTTCATTTAAATAAATATACTTACTTTGAATACTTGTGTTACATGAAACACCATGTATATATGAATTATAATATAGTATAGCATTAAACCTATGAGTAAAATTGGTTGAATGCATAAGGGTATTAAATTATTTTAAATTATGTATTACATATTTATATAATCAAAATATATTGATAAATTAGCACTCATTTTTTAGTAATGTCAATATATTAATTGAAAATAAATATTTCCTAAAAACTCTTTTTATATATTTTGTGCAACAAAACAATATAATTAAATTATTATACATAAATAAATTGAATCATGAAAATTTTCATATGAATTTGGAATCTTATTGTTCAAAACTAGTAAATAGGTCCCTTATATATTTGGACAAAATGGATTTTAACAAAAGTATTTTTTTTGTTATTATGAAAAATGTAAATGTGTCAAAAAGTGTCATAAATAATGTGACAAGGTTTTAAATTAATTATAAACCCATCCATTATCATATTAAATGAGAGGAATTATCCCATTTAAATTTAATAAATGAATATACAGGAACTTTGTGTCATTTTTTCATTGACAATGACATTTATAAAAATTCAATAAAAGAATAAATAAACAATGTGACACTCTTTAATTTAATATCATTAGAATTATTACATAAGTTTAAAATGTGGATAATTTTGAAAATAAATGATTATTTTATTTAATAATTACTTTTTTTCATAGTAATTATTTTAGTATTATTATATAAAAAATAATTACCTTAAATTCATAAGCAATGTTGATAAAGTATTAATTCAATTAATAGAAAAATAAAATCAATGTTAATAAAAATATTACATGAAATACAATTAGGATAAATTATTGTGTTATTTTTTCTGGATAAATATAACAATTTAGAGATAAGTTAATTCATTATACTTGATTTTGATTACTATCATTTTTTTTCGAAGTTGAATTATGGGAATTGTTCTTAAAATTACATTAAAATTATAATATGTTAAAAATATTTTATTAAATTAATTAAAATTTATAAAAATATAGAAAATAGACAAGTAGGATGACAAATGGATGTATATTTCTTTTCTATACAATTTAATGTCCAAATTTTACCTAATATTTAATTTTACTACGCCTAAATTTTTTAAATATATTATTATAATTAAGGTGAAAATTGGTTAACCAAGATTTTAAGAAATCACTAAATTTAAAAATGTCTGAAAAACCTATCCAAATTTCATTACATGATTATATATTACCCTATACATTTTCATAAAAAAATATATCCATCTGGAAGCATTTTTCACGTGGAATAATTAGTTATATTTTAATCTTATTAGTAATTACAAGTGTGTCTTTTCCCTCCCTTATAAAAGGAAACCCCTTATATATTTTATTTACACCACATTATGCCATATAGCTTGAAAAAGCCCTTAATATTTTATTGAAAACATCACTATCCATGAATTGAAGGTATTTTTAATTTCTAAATAAAATATCAATGTTACATAATAAAGGATATAATAGAGGGTCATATAAAAGAAGGGTAATACTCTTACCCAACATCTTTTAATTTATTAATTCAATTATCTCTTCTGAATTTATGGTATTATAAATAAATTAATAAATAAATTATCCAAATATAACATAAATATTATTATTATTAAGTAAACATCAATATTAACCCTCTCTTCCAATAAATGGTATGTGAATGTATCTCTCACGAATATGTATTACCTATCGTATACATGAAGCAATGTGGTTCAATTTTGATATCCAAAACTAAACAATGACTTATAATAAGTATATAATGAATAAATATGATATTTATAATATATTAATTCTTCTATAAATATAATATCATATCTACATTTTTATCTTCTAATCCATTGCATAATGAAATAGTTTTTCATTTGTGTATGTGTGAATTACCACCTCCACGAAGTGATATGATTCATCATTCATTTTTAAATTACATGGATGAAAATAGGGTAACATATAATAAATAAAACATAAACCCATGATATAATAATTATTATATAATGGAGAGTTTTAATTCAGTCTTCATTCATCACATATGTTGCAATGTGAAAATAGAATTCATGCGTACGTACGACCTACCATCCCCATGAACAATGTAATTCATTTTCTAACTCTATAATTTATGGGCGATCATAAATAATTCTATAAATGATACATATTATATTTATTTAAAAAATAATGATCGATATATTACGTGACCATTTTAATTGTACAGAGATAAAAGTTACAAAACCAAAACAATCTCGAAAAATAAACCAATTGTCCTCTATAATAATTATTTCAATAAATAATTATTAATGAAAAAATGAAAAAATGTTATAAGTAAACATTATATGATATTATATATATAATTATAATTCTATAATATATTAATTTCAAATTTATATATACTATAAAGGAGTTTCCAACACATACGATGGAATTTAATCCTGATGTTAGAGTTTGTTTCAAAATCTATTTATTATTTGTTATTGTTTAAATTTAAGTTTAATATGGAGAAATTATTTTATTTTTCAATTATAAAACAAATATATTTTCTTATACTGTTGTTATTTATGGAAATAATATATTTTCCTGTAATTATACCTTTATTATGTACAGAAGATACCAAACTAGTGTTTCAAAGGAGAACAAACTTTGGTGTTTTACTACGTCTATAATATTTTCTTCCTTGCCGATATTTTTCATTAAGATTCTTGATAAAAGGTTTTTAAAATTATACAATGGTTTAATAAAAAATTACTCATTTTTTTTATTTTTACCATTTTTTAATCTAATATTATTTTCATTTTCGGAATGAGGTACTTACAACAATTTTACTGAAAATGTGGAAGGAATCATCATATTATTGTATACAACAAGATTTGAATTTACCACCATAACAACCAACCAATTATTTGATGATTACATTAAATTTTTAATATTTTATTTTAAAATAAATATTTTAATTTCATATTTGGGAAATTTATTTATTTAAAATGATTTATTTCTAAGTGAAACGGGAATTTTAAAACAGAAATTTTTTAGTAATATTTTTAATGAATATTTATATATATAAAATATATTGTTGATGAATATTCTATATGAAATATATAATATAATTATACCATACATCATATTTCTGAAGATTTTATTTAAATAGTTATACCAGGGAATGTAATGAAATTTAGTATTTTATTTATTCATATATGTACACTTTTTTTATTTGAACATGTTGGTTGAGATGTATTATTTGTTTATATGATGAATGAATTTGAATTATTATTTGATGGGTGGGGTCCAAAATTATATTTACCCTATATGCAAGGATATGACTCCTGAGACCAAACTATTTTGATATTTGGAAAAGGCATCATTCATTTTTATATCTTACTACCTTAAGTCCTCAATATAACGTTTAATATGTATGGGATTATGAAATATATCATTAGGAAATAAGTTTTTATTGTACATGTGATTATTTAAATATTATTATAACCATCGATATGTCTCCATATCATGTGATTATTTATATATCATTATTTTAATATCATTTATTCATGCCATATTATGCATACCTTATTTGTATTCCATTCTTTGTATTCCCATATTTATCTTTTTAGATCACTCCATTATTTTATTTAGATTCCCTATAATTTAGGAAATGTATTATTATTGATATAAATGAATATTATAGAGGTAATTATGGAATTATCAATATAAATAATATTTTTATTATATTTTTCAAAAGAAATATCATATTTATTTTTGTGTTTATTTTCCAAGACTAATGAACTATTTAGAAATTTGGGATGTGATCGATTTTAACTAGTCAAGATGAATTATAGTAAATATTTTCTCTAGTAAACAATATATAGGGTATTTATAATTGTATTTAAATGATGTATAGTAGATTCATTGGGAACTATATTTTGTAGAACATAGATTAGGAATAATAACCTTATGCTTGAATTTGAGATATTATAAAACTGTTGGACTAAATTTTAATGTTTCAGTAAGGAAGAGAATAAATTATTTTTCCAAGAAGTAAATTCCATTCATGATATTAATAGTGAATGTGGTACCAAAACATATTAATCTACGGTAAATAAATCTAGAATTACTTTTTCGATTATATATCAACAATCATCCTGGTACAGGATGAGGGTGCCTTTACTTCTCACATAGTTTGACAATGTCATAGGACATTATTAAGTGAATTTTCATTCTCTTATAAACTAATATTAATGATTTTGAAATTTTATTTTGATTTATGAATATTAGAAAGTATCCAAGATTATGATTTAGAGAATTTCTAATAATAAATTTATCAATTAATGTCATGTGTCTCATTAGTTTTGAAATTATACATTGTGTTTCCTAATTTTATTTCCTAATTTAGTACATGAAATTTTTCATAAATGGAATAAAGTAGATGAATAGAAACCATTTCAATGCATGTTATATATGTATGGAATCTACTAATGGGAATGATAATGGACCTGAATATATTTATGGAGCTTGAATTTGAAAATTATAACTATATTGTGGAAGTTGACATAGGTCGTGAACAATAACATTTCCTCTATGGAAAGTACAACTTTTATAAAATGTGGTGAAATAATATTATACCACTTCATTTGGAAACTTCCATTATCATTTTATGTAACCAAAAATCCATTTTTATGAGAGAAATGATTAATTTCCATATAAAATATATGCATATTTTAATTAAGTAATAAATGGGAGAAGGGGATCATAAAATTATATCATCTTATGGAGATAAAGTTAAATGGTGGTTATTAAATCAAAACATTTTGTATGTGGAGTAAATAATGAGAATTTTGTGTAGGAATCATAAGGTACTTAGTTTAGAAGATATTTTTCCTTGTGAACAATGAGAGCTTAAGGAGAGAGAAATCATAAGTCTACGAAAAATGGAAGAGGAAAATGTTTCTCTATGTGTGAATATAACATTACCATGTTAAAATGGTATTCTACAAACAATGTACTTAATAAAAACATAAATATTGATCCATTATTTGATGGGGTAAGAAAATACTTCAAAGGGAACTAGTCTCCCAAATATTATCATCATATAAGGGTATAATATCACGGGATATCATGATTGAAAAATAATTTTTTATGCATTATGGGATCTATGTAGTGCATGATATGAGGATTAGGAATGAAAAAAATATATACATGGAGAATATGATAAAGGGGAACATTTTATCATTGGATAATTTTGAAGGGAAACCTATTGGTACATGATTTATTGGTAAATTAGTATTCTTCATATATGGATAAAAAGTCTATAATTATCATGAATTCAAGGATAAATGATAATCCAAAACATTATAATGATATAATTGTAAGGTATTATGTTTTATTCTGTCTAATTTCCCACATATAAGGGAAAAACAACACAAAAGAATCTATTGGGAGGTGTCCAATATAATGAAATTATTACAGTTAAAGATGATGTTCCTAGTGAACTGGTGAAAGGTACAAATATCATCCACCGATGGATTTCAAATTTTTTATTTGATTATGTTTCTACTAATTCTATTATATATGTACAATTTTCTAAGGGTATAACATCACCAAATCATTGATTATATATTTGGTTAGTAGTAAAAACTCTTAATATTTGGATGAAAAAATAATATCAAGACTATAAATCCATTCATATAAATGTTTTTTGCAGTGGTATTATAATAAATCTATTTTTTATTCAACTAGTTTAATTTTATTTAATTTAGGGAATAGATTATCCATCTCATTATAGAGACCATATCAATTAATAGGGAACATAAGTAATATTTTACATCCTGAATCAACTTTCGATCGAATATCTATTTGAGGATAAACCAAAGCATGTATTCAAAATTAAATCTATAATTTTTGTTTTGAAACCAATTTACAAGGGTTATTTATATCAAGTGATTGTGGAGAAACTAAATATTAACTATATTCTGATATATTATTAATAATATTATCTATTTCATGTGGAATTTCCTTTTCTTCCCCATAATCTTGAAGTTCAGCTTCCAATAGAGATTATACCTGGTTCCAAGCCTTTTTCAATAGATCCATATATAATAACCTCAATTGAGTTATAGGAATTGGAAATGAAACTTTGGGATAATATTTATAAGGGATATATTTATCCTAGTCCATAAATCATTGGTTCACCTATTATTTTTGTTAAATTTTTTTTTCATGATCTCTTTACATTGATTATAAGTATATTAATAAGATCAATATTAATAAAATGTATCATATAACATGTATATGTGTTATATTTGATCAATTATTATGAGAACTGTATTTTTACAAGATTGATATTAGATCTAGAGTTCCATATCTAAGGATAAAAAAAGACTATGTATTCGAGATATCCTTCTGTATAATGTATAGTCATTATGAATTTGAAGTATTTCTATTTGGAATTACTAATTACCCTTCAATTTCATGGATTTAATGAATATAGTACATATAGATTTTCATGATCAGTTTTTGGTAGTATTTATAGACTATAATATTTAATATTTGAAGAACAAGGATGATCATGATGATCATTGGGAATTTTTGATGATGAACCTATTTAATGATATGTTGTTTGGTAAATTTACCATGTTTTAATTTAATATTAATTTTTTTCATTATTGGGAAATATAATCTCATCTGATGGTATAACAATGGATCCTTAAAATATATAAGTTATTGGAAAAATTTTAAACCATCCACAATAACTAAAATCCTCTTCCCTATAAATTTGTATAGATTGTATATACACTTTATGATATATTACTAGAAACTATATAATTCAATATCCACATTGACTCTGAAGGGGGTTATGTATTTATAGAACGAATAATTTTAAAATAATTTCAAAGAACAAAAGTGATGTTTGGTTATTGATCATGTTCTTAGAATGCCCTTCATTACAAAAGGGGCAGTGATCTATATTGATACATCAATGAAGGTAATAGGATGCGTCGTCATGTATAAGGACATTGTTGTAGAATATGTCTCCACCAATTAAACATTAAGGATAAAAATTACCCAACTCAGTATCTTTGTTTACAGTGGTAACTTTTATATTGATTATATAGATTAATTATCTATATAGTAAAAAGTGTTATATATATAATGATAATAAAATCATGAAGTATATATTTACAAAGAAATTGTTGAATATTTACAAAATTATATAGTAGGATTTGTAAAAATATTATGATTTATAAGTATATTTCTTTGCTCGGAAGGTAAAAAAGGTAGACGATCCTCTGATTCAGAAACACCATGGTAGTTTTTCCATGACGAGTATTGAAAGAGTTCTTGTTTTTTTAGATTTTAAGAAATTGGATGTTGAAATCATGAGGAATAGTTAATGATCATATCTTTCTTAGATGAATTAACAGAAATCCATACACTAGAGGATTAACAAATCTTATAAATAAGATTTCTAATAATATAATAACGTAAGGAATTTCCCTATGTTAAACCATAATAATGTTGAAATTATATGGATCAGGAACCTATTTTTGTTTCATCAATAACAAAATAAAACAATTAGTTATTGGATGAAGCTCACAGTTCATCATTCTCTACTTATAATTGAATTATGATGATTTATAGAGATCTAAATGATTCAGTCTAGTTGGATATTATGAAAAGGGATATTATTGATTTTTATCTCGATTATTGGTAGGTCATCTTATTTGGGTAGAGAGAATTAAGTCTTAGGGGATGTTACAACCATTTTATATGATAATAAGATAACATAACTATAGATCTTGTTGGTAGAATCCAAAAAACCTAACAATAACGTAAAGAACTTTTTGTTATAGTTGATAACCTTATAAATTAAACACACTTAATTTCAATTATAGAAGATGTATCTCTTGATTTTCATTATAGAATACACATTATGGATGTGGTAAGGTCACATGGAGTGCCAAATTATATTTTTCTAACTAAGTTCCAAGGTATATATCTAGGTTCTAAAAAATTATTAATCATGTTCTAGATATTTAGTTGGTTTCTTAAAATTTCTTACAATCTATAGAAATATGGGTAGTTTGATATGACTATTAAAATTATAGAATATATGGTGAGAGATTTCACAATTGATTTCAATAGAGGTTGGGATCAATACGTCTGTTCTATGAAATGTTGATTCAATAAAAGATGTCAATAAAGTATTCATATTGTTCCTTATTAACCCCGCTACAGAAATAAGTATATAAATATTATTTTATGGAATTAAGTTAGATAAATGAACATATTGGTACCATATATAGTTGGGGAAATAGAAAAAAATGTTGTAGTGGTTCAATAAACTGAACGGTATATTATATTCAATAAAAAATTTATGTTGAAAATCATTAGATGGATATATAGTTATAACTTTTTTAGATGTTATTTAATTGAATTTATCCATTGAATAAGGATATTGTATTAATAAATAATTGAATGGCGATCCCTATGTATATTTTATCCCTCAATATTCATTGATCTTATCAGGACGATAACTTACCTCCTGGTTCTTCAAAAAAATATGTCTCAAGTTCATGTTGTGTTTTATATATCAATAATAAGGAATTTCATAAAATATCTTTCAAATATACTAATCTCAAAGGTCAAGCCACTAGAGAAATATCTCTCTTATATGGAAGTTAATGCATTGTGGGAAAACCATGAATTTTTGGAAGTAATGTGCGAACATAAGGATGTGATGAGGTAGATGTATCCTCCATTTATTATTTCTAAATGTATGATTTTTTATAGATAAATTTATTATAATGGGGTTAGAATTTAACACCTTGATATTTTATGATATATATTCTTAAAATAAATTTATTTCCTTCAATGTCTTATGATACCAACAACACCTATTCTAAATGATCGTTAATATAATATATCATTATAAAATAGTTGTTAAATTTGATGAATGAATAGCAAATAAATCCTTTTAAAAAATTTATAATGTTTCTTTATTAATAAAATATATTGATAAATAAGTAAATTTTTTTAATAAATTTATTTAATTATATTAAAATACATTTACCCAAAAAAACTAAATTAATTTTTTTCGGTGAGAAAATATTAAATTTGTTCTAAAATTTCTAGAAATAGAATCATGACAAATAGATTCAAAATTAAGATCCATGAGATCCAAATATTTTAAAATTCTTATTTTTTCAATAAAAATAAAATCTATGGGAATTTGTTTCCCTAAAAATGTAAATTGGGTGAATTTGGGTAAAAACAAATGTGATAAGGCATTAAATTTATTCAAAATATGCATTTGGCCTTATAGAATGAGTTTATTTCATCTTTTTACAAATAAATATCAATTATATGCCCAATTAGTGTAATTTTTCATTGATTATGATCTTTATATAAATTTAAAAAAGGAATTAATACAAAAATATAATCCCTGGAATTTAATATCACTAATTTTCATATTAAATGATAGAAATTGGTTGTGTTTAGATATAAATTTTTATTTTAATGAAGAATTAGTTTTTTATCTGGGTAACTTATTTAAACTATTTAGAGATTTATTAATTAACTAAAAATCTTATGCAATTCCATAACAGTATTTATGAAATTAATAGAAAAAAATTAATCATTTTAAAATTTTTAAAATTAAGGCAAAATCTGTTAAATAATGTGTTATATTTGTTTTTTTAGATAAATATAATATTTTTTAGATTTTTTAGGCTTAGGATATATTTCCATGTCTTTTATTATGTTTTCAAATTAAAATCACATGAATAGTTCATAAAATGGAATTAATAGTATTTTCTACAAACAATTTTTTTTAAATTATTTCAAAATAATAGTAATATTTAAGGAAGACACATAGGGTGATACATATTCAAATATTTCATATCATTATCATTTAGGATCCAATAGACACCCTATAAGTAATATTATTACCCATTAATATTTTAATATTCATAAAAATGGTTAACATTAAAATTTGATAACCAAGGGGTTAAACAAAAAAATGGTGTTAAAAAAACCAAAACCTATCTAAATTTAATTTAATATTTCTATTTAAATATATGGATATTTTTATTCATTTATCTTATAAATGAATTAATTGTATTTTATTATTTATTGTATTTCCATGTCTATTCTTTCCCTCCCTTATAAAAGGACACCCTTCTCTCATTTTTTTTCAACACATTGACCCATCTAGATAAAAACAACCTACTCAATTCTCTTATCAACTTCTCTTGCATGAATATTGGTTTTTTCTATATAAAATAAAATTCTACTATCCATTATGAAGGGATATAAAGGAGGATTACTATAGAATAGGTAATCATCTTAATCAACCCTTTTTGATTTATTTCATCTTTTAATTCCATTAAATTTGTCTTATTCATTAAAAAATTACGTCAGTATCCTGAATATAATTAAATGTCAATAAAACTATTAAAAAATAATAATTCACCCTCTATTCCATAAAATTGAATTTTATTGTACATCTCATTCATACGTACAACCTTCCATATCTTGTAAGCAATGAGATTCATTTTTCCTATAAATCATTAAAACTTTATTATTAAATTGTATCTAATAAATAAAAAATATTTTTGTAATATAATTACTATTATAAATTATAATATCATATATTCCATCATACCTTCAAATCTATTTTAAAATGATAACATCATTATCGTGTGGGATAGAACTACCACCTCTATGAAGTGATGTGATCGTTTTTCTTTAAAAACATAAATGGATGGTAATAATGATAAATTTATTAATTATATATGATATATATATATTATAATTATGATTCTGAAATGATAAATTGGTATTTTCTTTTCTCTTGTTCCAATCATAAAAAGTGAAATTAATGTTTAAATATATGATCATCCTTCAAACTCTATAAATATTGTAATTAATTTTTATATCTATTTATTTTTTGGATTATACTCATATATCATCCCACCATCTTATACACTAAATAGATCCTTGAAATGGTTGGACCCATGAGCTCCAGAACACATCCCCGCTCTCCAAAGGCTTCTACCTATAAGAGAGGTCCAAGAGTGTGTCAATGGGGATATTCTTCCACCATAAGTCAATGTGTCAAGTAGTTGTAAATAATATATCAATAATAATCGATGTCGAAATAAACAATATTAAACAGATTAATAAGTAATCATTCTATAATAAGTAGGAAGAAGTTGAAATATAATGGATATAAAATGATGCTGATGATTTCATATTGTTTAAATAAATGAGTAACACGAGATATTGGTGTAAAAGTAATATACCACATTCTATAAAAAAATAGTAACTAATAAAAGATTCATAATAATATGAATAGTCCTTAATCCCATGCACTATACTAGTATGAAAAATAACTTACTGGTATCTGGATGCAACCGTTTATCAACAACCACAATCATAAAGTCTACTCAGGTCCCATGGGAGGCTCGAGCAGGGTGTGAGATATATAGAGTAACCCATAAAACAATGGTGTCTAGAACATTCTCTTATTTCCATATAAAATGTTTATTGTCATAATAATATTTAGTAAATGGATATATATAAATATTACATGTTGGTTTGGGTTCCTCAGGGATACCCGACCGACATTACATGCTTCATTCTAATCTACATGTATTTAAACCAAGGTGTACTTATACATGTATTATATAGTTTATAAAGGGTAAACATGGAATAATCATTAAGAGGGAACAAAACCCAAGAATGGTATTTTTCCCGGAGGATGGGTCCCTAGAGTTTAAATTATGCATTAATTGAATTTCAATAATTATAATATTTATAAATTATAAATGGCATCCCAATCCGGTAACAGCATGATATTTTGTAAAAAAAATTCCAATAAATTATTATCTTTTTGATATTTTTCATTTCATGTAACTAATTAAAATAGTATATTTTTATTAAAAATATATGTTTGGATTGTGTTATACACAACTAATTATTTATCATGCACCACATGAAATGTAATTTTTAGATTGATCTTCACAGAAAACTGATGTTGGATTACATTACATGTAAGACTGAAATTCCATTATGGGTTGTGAACCATGAAAGATAGAGTTTTACAAAACAAATATATATTATTAAAAACAATATTATTTAATATATAAATATTTAACCATGCCCATAAATTGATGATTATATGTCATGACTTGTCTGAGAGGGTCTTGTGTGGTGACTGCTCCAAGATTTCTTCCAATTAGCCAGGGGATGGTGAATACCACTAAGTTTCAAAATCCCACAAATGAGAGGAATTAGCCTAAAGTAATTTTACTCACACACACATCTTCATGACATGAAATCTTAACTATAAAACACTAAGTCAACAATGAATGCAACACACTATATCCCACAACTAGAGTACAAGAGTGAAAGTACTAGATAGTAAACAAGGCCAAATAAAAGACCACTAAAGATAATATATAACATCAATTCCAACCTACATGAAAATAGGTACTGGGACTGTGAAATGATGTATGAACAAAGCTTGGTATTTTGAGTCTCCCAAATCACTGCTAGGACTTCTTCTTTATTGGAATCAATCAAAAGGTTAATCATCATCACCAAACAAGACACATACTAGAAAATATCTTGTTGTGGTGAGTATAACAATACTTAGTATGACACCCCAAAACCAAAATGGAATATGACAAAGTAATAAAAAATGAAATACCACGAAAGAATACAAAATAGAAATACCACAAAAGAATGCCACAAGGGACTTCCATGATGGAATACCACAAAGTTATACCATATTGTAATACCATATAGGATTTCCTAATGGATTACCACATAGGAATTCCACACACGATTAGCACACAAGATTTCAACACTATAATAGTACATAAGATTACCACACTAGATTAACAAACAAGAATACAACATAATAATACCACATAGGATTATCACAGAGGAACACCACACATGATTACCTCACATAAATACCACACAAGATTACCACACGATATTTCCACACATGAATAACACATATGAATACCACATAGGATTACCACATTGGAATAGTATAGTCAGCTTTACATAGGTATTTTTCTACAGCACATATAATAACAATATCTGGATATTCCAAAAATAATACACACAATCTGGAGGTAAGTCCCAACCAATTACATTCCATATGATTATTATCAAAGCATTCCCAATCTAGGAGAACACACCCATCAAGCCATGAAATCATTAGAGACACTCAAAAAGAGGTCTAGTTTATTTGGAAATTTCCAAAAGATAACATATTTTTTAAGGAAGACTATGATACAAAGAGAGGGGATTCTATCTAGACACGCTGGGGAATAAGACGAACCCAATATGGATAAAACTGCAACATATGTGATCCTTCCCAGGAACATTAGGGAATACCACTAACCATAATAATTTGGCCTATAACATAGGGAATCCTTCTAAGGCACATTTTGGAATATCAGAAACCCTACGGATGTAGCCCACTAGATAGAGGACCAACGACCTACTCTCGGATGTTATGTAGCTTCAAATAAAACTCCACTATGGGTCATATAGGACACTACACCAATCCCATGGATGGAGACCATAAATCTGTCTGGGACTCATCCTCGATAGGGGACTACAATTTAGTAATGTGGATGTAATTCCTTACTCAACCATTGAGTAAAAGACTAGGGTAAGGCTATCAACCTATATTGTTCCATACTAAAAACCTAAAACATAATCTCAAAGGTATTTACTCAAAATCTGGGTCTAAATTATAGAGATTGATCAAAATATGGATGTAGTATTTTATTATTATGTTTTTTAAGAAACTTCATGTAAACCTATATTGGAAAAGGGGGACCGACTGACCATGGACTGAGAACCACAGTCTACCACTGTGGTTGACCACCGCAGTTTGTCCTCTATGAAGTTAATCCACCGCATGATCGAACTCCCCATGATCGACCATGAAACCTCCCCAGGTTAGCCCACGGTCTTACCTGGATGAGTCCCAGTCTGTTAGGCTGAGCCGGCTCACTCTACCAAGACTCGACCTTCCTCGCATGGCATGAACCATAGGTGGGTGAGATGTGTTGCCCAGCCCAGACCGCACTATCACTTGATACATCTTATATAGACATTACCATCAATACATCCAATGGACCCAAATTATTCCATGAGGCCCCCTCTACTGCTCTCTACGTTGCGGCCTCCGATAATCACTTCCTCGGCTCTCCGGACTACCGAACCACCTCTAATTCCCATAATTTGATATGGTTCCAGATCTGGGTTCTTGGGGTCTCAATCTACACTGTTCGACCTCTGTTATCTATTTTCCTCCAAAACAAGTATCGTATCATGTTTTTATCATCTTAGAAAGTAGTTTCAGGGACATGGAGTTCCAATGGTGTAGAACACGAAGAACAGGGGGAAGGGAAAGTAAAATGATCACCTTGAAGAATGAACCATGATATTTTGTCTTGTCAGCCTTAATAAATTTTATCATGGATGATTAATTAATAATAATTCAAGATAACTCTTAAAATAATCCCCACAATTAAAACTAATCCCACAACAATCGATCTATGGATCAATCTGTTCGTTGATTGGCACGTGTTCATCATGTAAATCAATATAAATGGGTAAAACCCAAAGAAAAACCCACCATACCACAATTTGGTTCAGTCCCTGACAATGGATGATCATGAAATCATTTTAGCCAGTGAGGTTACATTTAATTAGATGTGTATTATCATTGATCCATGATCTATCATCGTTTGATTGATTGAGTTTTTTAAATGTTCTCTACAATGGATCTCCGGATATTACAATGTTTTTTTAACTAACAATGTAATTATAATATAAATTATTATTAAAATAACAGTCACTATGATAAATAAAATAATTTTTTTAATTTGTTTTAGTCCCATCATATCATGCTACAACCTTGTCATAAACATCCAATGCTGACTAAATTAATTCACACCTATGAAAAAAACAAAATAATGAACTCAACAATGGTCTCTGATTTAAAATATATATCACCATATATAAATTATTATGATTAAAAGATAAAATAATTATAAATAACTATTTTATTTACAGTTAAATACTTGGTGTGTTTTTCTACGGATAACACATTCAGGCCAATGTTAGGTTTCACCTAGGGTAAATACTCTATTTTGAGAGAAATGGTTTCCTGATATTTATGATCTCAAGGACCATTTATGAGTTATTCTACTTTGTTAGATAATTTTTTCAGGCACACCGGGCCCCTGAATTTCACACCATCTCAGCACAAATACCTAAAATCAATCTATATAAAATCTAAAAATATTACTCAGAATATATCATATGCTGCATTCTCACCATCATGGTGATTTACATCCTAGAAATACCAAATAATTGATACTCAAATTGATGAGTGTTATGGGCATGACTCTAAAACTCCCTCTACCATGTTATTTCTTGGAGATTTCTATGTTCCCACTAGAAATAAATTAAAATAATCTCATTCCCACAAGTTATATTCTCATGTAGATCCTCTTTCTCTATTAGTTACTTTGCAAAAGTATCTACAACCTCATTATCCAGCTCTCCCTTGTCCATAATGTGTAATGGGTCATGCATGTATCTCCTAAACTGCAACACATGGAACACATCTTGAACATGATCTAACTGAGGAAGTTGAGCCATGAAATCTTCCACCTTGCGGATTTATGTAGTATCCTAAAAGGGCTAACATGCCACAGTGATGGCTTTCATTTCCATCCTTGTCTCCATAATCTTTGTCGAGGTGAGACCTGATGGAATATGTGGTTTCCATACTTGAACCCCGTGATTAGAACTGTCTTATGAACATAGAGGCATCCCAATCCGTCTATTGAACTCTACTATTGGATAAGAAGGATGTGTTCCAACTTGGGTTGTTGGACAATGATCACAATGATGATATTGTGTTCCCTATTTGTACATGGTAAACAACTAAAAAGGTCCATAGATATCCCATCCCATCTCCATTCTGGATCCTCAAGTGGTGGAGTCAAACCCACAATAACCTGGTGGTCATCATTCACTTACTAACAAGTATGTCATCAATAAATGAACATCACAACTCCCTTCTACATTCCTGGCCTCAAAAACTAACTTTGGAGGTCCAGGTACATCGTTTACACACATGGATGTACATCTAAAATGGAAGTATGGAACTCCCCTAGAACCTCCTCCTTCCAGGTCATTGGTACTGTTGTGCCTCCTTTGAAAATAATGTTGGGATCCCCTCTTTACGAGTACCCATCAAGAGTATATCATATGGATATCTGAACACATAGAGTCTCAAACCCAGTATCCCCCAGACAAGCCTCCCTAACTCGCTATAAGAGTGGAGGGATGAAAACCATCAACTGGAGGTATGATACTCCCTATCCATCCAAAAAAGGATATCTACTATGAGGCTAACTACTCTGATACATCATTCACTAATTGAATACTTGATCTTCTACTGAGAGAATATGCCACCACTTTCCCCTTTCCAGGAGTATAAACAATTTAAAAGTCACAGTCATAGAGGAACAGTAGCCATCACCACTATCTAAAACTTTTTTGGATTGACTACAACTCTACCACCACTATATAAAATTGAGGAAACATAACATCCACTACACCAAGTGATAGTTTAGCTAGTTAATGAGTAATCATTTTTTCCATTCTAATTGTGAGTCCATCCTTTGCTACCTGGGTTTCCATTTCTCCGAAAATGAAAAACATGTTCCACCACTACAGATGCCCCCACACACTTCACCTAAAATAGTAAATATGATCATGAATTAGGGATAACTAGTCCAAACCAGTAATGACATCATAAGGTCTTGACACCTCTACCGCGAGAACCCAATCAAAACACTATCCTCAAATAATGAGGTCACACTATCAGCACCTGTGCATGATAATCGAGTCTCCTCCAGTAATAGTCTATAAAGGTGAGGGTTGATCCTATGGTTCGACATGAATTTCTATGTCTCAAACAATATTCATGGAAGGATTGGAATTACTAGAACATGAATCATTCAATAAGGATGTTAAAGCTGAAACGATATAGATCACACATTGAATCATTCATGGAGCCCCTGGGATATAAACCTTGATTGCAAGCAGCTATCTCCACCCATATCCTATGGATTCCTATGGCTAGTGTGGACTACATAGGGTTGGTGCTGGTAACATATAGAAACATCTATCACCTACTGCTACTCTCCTTTCTCTTCTACCATAGCAAGAACCCTATGGATCAACCTAAACCTATTATTGTCTCTACCTCATTGGTCCATCAACCATTTCTCTATTAGCAGTATTATGGATTGGGCAATATTGGGTGAGATGTCCTCTACTATTGCATGAAAAATAATTCCAGTCTCTAGGATGATTGGACCCACTCTTTGAGCCCTCAGATGAATATTCCCTCTCTTTGGACCACCTCTTGAAACATCTTGCCTACCCCAGCCTCTAAGACTGATATCAGATACCTAAAACTGAGGTATCTTCTCTTTGGTTCCCACTACTAACTACAACCTTCTATATCATCCCATACTAGGAACTCTCAACCACAATATTTATCTCCAATAACCAAAAATTGGTTGTAATTCATAGAGTGATAATTTTGTCTTGAATTTATCTAAAAATACCTCGCTTAAAGGTACGATCCCTGATGCACTGATCATGTATCATATCCATCAAGTACCTAAATAAGTTTCTATGCCTCGATGAATACTCAAATACTGAAAAATCATCATAATTGAAAAATATAATATTCTAGACATGAATATCCCTAATCATATATGGTGATGAATCCTATTTGAAAAAGCTCTGAAACTCTAATCATGGAAGAGTTGCTCCATTATATGTTCGGGTAATAAAACCCCACCATTACCCTATGGAGCCGTTTAGTTGGCTCACATCTATGACCACCATCTTATTTTCGGGTGTCTTGACTAGATAGAAAACTTAGGTCACCACCTCAAGCCGTTCCTTAGTATCATGAGTTTTAGGATTGCCTCAGAACATGATGGGTATCTATAACTGAAACTCATAAAAAGATCTTAGCCTTCACTCACTATCTGCTGGTATTGTGGGTACCATGTCTTGCCCTAAATGTGGTTATATGGCTGGTACACCACCTAGAGTTGATATCTCCAGTACACATCTCTTTCTAGATGTGTCATCACCTGGAAGATCATCCTCCCGATCACGTAGTGGAATCCTAGTTTTCATTCTACAAGGAAACATCATGAACTAATAAAATATGAACCATGACCAATTAAGTATATTTGGAGAGCTGACTCCTTCATTACATGGAACCGAACCCCATTATTAGATGTAATATATACCATTTTTTAATTTTACAACTAGTGTCTTCATGTATCAAGTAAAAATTTATGTTATTAGACTATTGGTGTATGGATATGATGGTTTCCCACATCGACACAACAATTCATGTTCTAGAAGCTGAACTCGAAACACATAACACTACTTCCCAAACCAATATTACAGACTCTCAAGCCTAATGTATAACAGAACCAATCTAATACCACTCTATCATGAACCGTCCCAGAGGGTCTCTTTTCCTAACTATGCCAATCCTACCTCCAACAGGCTAGGGGATGGTGACTATCAGTTTGTAATAAAATACCACAAATTGGAGGAATTTTCCAAAATTACCTATATGCATGTACATATCCCCAAGCCAATAATGATGAAATGTGAAAAGAATAATTAACAATTTCATTGAAACAGAAATATACCACAACTAGAGTGGAATAGTTAATGTCTGAGAAAGTAAATAGTTCCAAATACAATCCCACCAAAAAGTCTATGTAACCAATAGTCTAACCTATAGGAAAAGGTACGGTGAAAGATATTTGAAAAGTCATAGGAACAAACCTTGGTATGTTCAGTCTCATAAAGAACTTTCTAGTCTTTGTTATCATAGGAAACCGTCGAAATGTTGATTATCTTCATAAGACACGACATGTGTGGGAAACTCCCGTGCCAAGGTGAGTATAACTATAATCAGTAGAACACATGAATACCACAAATGAATACCACAATTGAATACCAAAATGGAATTCCAAAAGCAAATACCACAAAGGAATGCCCCAAAGGAATAACATGAAGGAATATTACAAATAAATACCACACAAGAATACACACATGATTGAAATGAAGGAATACCACAAAGTAATAACACATAGGTATACCACACCGAAATACAACTCAATATTACAACACAGGAAAACCAAATTGAATTACCACATAGGAATACGACACTGGAATACCACATAGATTTCCCTCACAAGAATACCACACTAGATTACCACATAGGAATATCTAATATGATTACCACATAAGAATACCTCATGGGAATACCACTTGGTAATACCACATAAGAATAGTACATTCATCTCAACACTGGTATATTTCTATAGTAAATAAAACATGAATATCCATATACACTAAAAATATCACACACCGTCTAGAGGTAAGACACAAAAAATTACCCGGAATATGATTCTCCTCAAAGCATTCTTGTTCTAGGAGAACTCACTCTTAGATACATGATATCATTATAGACTCTCACAGAAAGGTCCAGCTCATTTGGGACCCACCCAATGACAATTTATTGTTCATGGAAGACTATGATACATAGATATAGGATCGTTCCCAATCACACTAGGTAATACCAAAATCCAAATCTAGATCAACCAGAAATGTAGGGTATCCAACATTGACACAATCAGGAATACCACTAACCATACTGATGTAGCTCATAACATTGGGGATCCTTCCTAAACACAATAGGGAATACCAATATCCATAAAGATGTGCCCCACTTGACAGAGGACCAACTCCCTTCTCTCCGAGGATATATCGATTTCAAAAAAAACTAAAATAGGGGTGATAGAAGATCCTACTCTAGTACTACATAGGGACACCATAAATCTATATAGTACTCAAACTCTAGAGAGGACTACAATTCAGCAATATAGATGTAATGTCATACTGAATCCTTGAGGGATGAACCAAACGAATTCTCTTAATCAATGTTTGTCCATACTAAAAACTCACCACATTATATGAAAAGGACAATATCAAACTTACACTCTCAACACAGCAAATGGATAATTAAATAGATTTCTCATTTTAATCTTATGATATCATGATGAAACTACCAAAAAAATGTCCATGGAAGGGGGGACTGACTGGCCTTGGACTGGCCATCTCTGTTGGTCCACCTTCTTTCACGCTTGACCTCCATGGTCAACCTCGATGGTCTGCCCTCCCCATGGTTGACTACCTCTCCATCGATCCACCACCCAATCTAGCTCATGATCGTCTCGTGTTTGACTATGTCGTAGTAGCTCAAACATCAAGGGGCATCAACCATGTGACTAAACCATGTCTACCCTAGGAGTAAACCTATCCAACCCAGATCCATCTTGTTTCTCTTGGATAACCTGAACTTCTCTACCAGAGTCATTCCCACCTTTCTAGTGTCAACATGTAGCTACGAGGGTCAGCTATCTAGGTACAACCCACGCAGTCACCAGCCGTATCCCATGTGGCTGCAACCGCTACCTCGTCTTGTCACCACATGTTTCCTCCCACAGCCCCCTTTTCCACACTCTATGCCTGCACTACCAATCACTAATACCTCACCTTACCGGACCATCGTGCTAGACCTACACCATTGGTTCATTTGCAGACCAATGATCCACCTCTGATGCCCGAAACGTAAAACAGTCAATGATCATGGTACCTCGGGTCGAGATCAAAACTAGTCCATCCTCTAATATAGGTTTTCCTCCAATACGGGGGTAAGATTGCATTCAGAGCCTCCTCGAATGTTGAGTCATGGAAACAAAGGTCCAATGGTGAATAACATAATGAACATAGGTATGGAAACATACAAAGAACACCATGAGGTTCGAACGTCAACCTTTGTTATTTTCAGCCTCTATCCATTTCCATTAGATGGATAAATGAAGTGGAAATCATGAAAACTCTGGAAATAATCCCCACAATTATAAACCATTTCTCAATGATTGAATCATGGATCAATCTGTTCATGGATTGTGTCACGTTCATCATAGAAATCAACAAAAATAGGTAAACCACAAATAAACAACCACCCTACATCAATTTGGATCAGTCACTACTGAATGATGATCATTACATTGTCATTTGTGGTGAGGTTCCTTTTAATCAATTATGTGATGATCATTGATCCGTGATCCATCATCATTTCTTCAAGAAAGATCATCAAAGTTTCTCTCCAATGGATCTCATAATATTATTTGGTATTTTCTGCTAACCCTGTAATTTTGAAGAAATGTCTTATTAAAATAAATATCTCTTCATGGAATATAATAATATTACTAGTATATTATTTTATTCCCATTACGTCTCACTATAGTTTTTTCACAAACGTCTTATGCCAAATAATGTTAATTCACACTTAGCGAAAACAACATATTATATACTCAATGGTGGTCTCGAATATCCAAAATGAGTCAATGTTCATGAGTTATTAGAATTTAAAAAAAATATATTTTCATTTAATTATATTATTTATAGTTACGCCCTTCTTGAATTTTTTTATAGATGGCGCGTACCATCCACAATTTGGTTTCTATTAGGGTAAAGTTGCCATTCTGATCTCAACGGTGCATTCATATTTCAGATCTAAGATCCAATTTAAGATTCATTCATCATTTTCTAGAAAAAATATCACAAGTGTTATTAAAATGATTAATATTTTTTGAACAATTCGTCCAAGAACACTCAGCCACCGAATCACCCGATGTCTCAATGCCCGCTCATAAAATCAATCCATATAATATCTAAAAATATTACATGGAAAATTAGAGATTTTAAATTATAGGATTAACTTAATAATTAAAATAAATATTTTAAATGATTTTTTACTTCATAATTATTAATGAATATTGAAACCAAGTGAATGAAAATGTAATGATTTTATAATACAGTTTATTTTTGAAATTTTTTTTATATTAATATGTTAAATTAATTACTATTAGTGAAACCTATTAAATAAATTTATAAGTTATATTTTCACTAAAATAATTTTTATATTCATAAAATTTATTTTATTGAAATAAGATGAAAATAGACTCAATGATTCACATAAAAACCTACATTTTTATAAAAGCAATTTTACCAATTTTTAATAGAGAACCAATATTTTATCTAAATATTTTCATTTTTATATATTTTATTTGTAAGAATAAATTTTTTCTAAATTTGATTCTTAATATTAGGTTAGGGTTAATTTTTTTATTTTTTGTGAAATTACATTTTTTAATTATTAGTAAAATATAAAGAATTTTAATTCAATGAATCTTTTTCATATAAATTATTTGTAAGGTTGAATTATATTTTTAAATGGTTTTAAATATTTATTCAGTTAATATATGATCCATTAATTAAATTCAGGTCATTTTAAATAATTTCAATTTTATATTAAATATTATTGTAAAGAAAACCTTTGAACATTTTTACATTAAAAACATGTATTGTTGTCTCGTCTGTTGGATTACATTGAAATTAATATCATCCAATAATTTGACAGGAATATGTAAAAATTGATTCCTTATTTATAATCAAAATAATTTATCAATTATAATTATTTCAACATAGTTTTGTACAAAAATATTAGTGAAATTTTTCAAAATTAAGTACAATAATTAAAGTGAAATAAAGAATAACAAGTGTCTGAACCTTAATCAAAAGGGAATAATATCATATAAATTTATCCAAAAGACATTTTCTGAAAATATTAATACCATATACTCCATTTCCCAGAATTTTTATATTAATATATCCACTTTAATTGGTAAAAATTTTGGTGGAATCACTTTTTCAAAAATTAACAAGAGTGCCACTCCTCCTCCACTATAAAATTCCTCCTCACCTCCAACTTACTCACACCTATAAATACAATTATGATCAATAAATCTACGATAAAATAGCTTCTTGAAATCATTCCACTCAATCTATAAGTCTTACATTTGTATTAATTCAATCCCAGGAATCCATTTATTGAAAACCAAAAAGAGTTACGCAAATAAGAGGTAACATCCTCCCTGAAGCTCCTATCTTTTATTTACTTTTTCCACCAAATCAACACTCATTCAAAAATAACATAACAAACACAATATCCTAAATATAATGAAATTTAGTTTTATTAATGGTCATACTTTCACTTACACATAGTTTCATCAAATTGGTAATGAACTTATCATTCTTTTGTACGAAAAACTACCACATCACAAAACAATGTTGTTAAGATTACCTTTATCACATTTCAAGGAAGGTAATTAAGATTTAAAATATCTTTATATATGTTATATATGATATTTATTATGACTTTATTATTATTTAATGCTTTTATGTCCCATAAAATTATTCTTTACACCTTGTTTAAATACGATAACATTGTTTTTGGTCGTGTGGTCTACACCACCTCAATGTGATGTGATTCACTGACATTATACATAGAATGTAATGAGGTTGGGATTAGTGAAATTATATAACATGTATGATATAATAATGAAAAATTAATAGATATATATATACATATATATTTTATTTACATTATTTCATTCAATATTATGATAAAATAGAAACATCATTCATGTGTTTGTACAGCCTTCTGTATCTATGAATGGTGAATTTCAGTTCATACTTATATATTCTATATATATTTATTATACAAAAATAATTAATATAAATGATATTTTTAACATGGTATAAATTCATAAAATGATGACCTATGTATAAGGACATACTGTAAAAAAAATTAATAAACATGTGAAAAATAAAGAAGTTATTACCCAAAACATTACTTCAGAATGGAATAGTTAATAAATGTGTAATATAATGAAATTAGTGAATAATTTAATGTTTTATATATAAGAATATTTTTATGTGTTAGAAATATAATAAAATATATTTATTATACAGGAGTTTAGAATGTGTACAACGGAAGTCCAGACTTATGTTAAGGGAATTTCATCTCACTTTTTATATCCTTGAGATAAATGCCTTATACACTACTCAATTATTATTTGTTGAAAATAAAATTCACATGAATGTATTCTAAAAATATTATAAAAAAAATTATCCATATTTAAATATCCATTTTATGATCTTTCAATCTTGGGTTTTTTTAAAAGTTACCAAATTGGTAAAGTAATTTCATTTTAATTTTCCTTTTTTAAGACACATACCATGTTATACCCCTATATTGTTCTATGGGCTTATATACTGACATTAACTTATTAAATAATTAATATTATTAGTATATTGATATTTTTATAATCCATGATATTTCATTTTATTACATTAGGATTATGATTAAGAGTTACCATCTGAAATGATTTTATTGAAACAATATCATTATTGGTCATTATTATTAAAGGTTATGTTTTATCTCAGGTATTATTATGGCCCATATCTCAATAAATATCATGAGTTTTACTACCCTCTATTTAAACATGTTATTTCCATGTAATGGTACTTTTTTTCACTATTTTTTACATAATATGTTTAATATTTTTTTAGAATGTCTTAATTTACCTCTCTCATCATTAAGAAATATGGGTTCCTTAAAAACAATGATTTAGAGAAGGATTCCAAAAATAATATGTTACTCTCCTTTGATATTTAAAAGTCATTTTTACCCATTTTATACTTTTAAAATGAATGGGACTTTAAAAAGGAATATTATTTTCCATTTCCAGTCTAGGAACATTTCTATACTTTTTATAGGCAAAAAATGAATGTTCGGTATGTACTGATTTACCAACCAACATGACCATAATTCCCCTGAATCTCCATTGAAATGATTAAAACGTTATTTTTAAAGGAAAAATATTTCCAAATATTATGAATATTTGTTTTTTAAAATGACTTTCAAATAAAATGTTTTTAAAAATGTTTTAAACATTAATTAATATGTTTTTGGTGGAAAAGGTTTTAAATTTGATTTCAATAATTATTGACATGTTTTAAAAATAATTTCTATTATAATGGTTTTAAAAATATTTTAGGTTTTAACTAGACATTTTCAAATAATTAACGATATTATCCTTAATAAATGTTGTTAAAAGTTATTTCAAAATAATATTCCTTCTAATATGACCATCATTGATGTTACTCATGATCTTCAGGGAAATGTTCAAAAGGTTCCATTCATATTTTTCATTGAATGGTTTAATTTTTTATGAAATGATTTTTAAGATACACATTTAACATAAATTGGTCTATTATATTAAAACCCATTTTTTCATGGGTAATGATTTAATGAAATTATTATAAAACCAATATATTCTTGATAGGTTATAATGTCATTAAATATTAATGATATGAATTTAAATTCATATGTTATGATTTTATGTTTATAAAACCCATCAATTTTAAATTACCTGATCTGATGAATTTTTTTTATCATTTGGCATGTGTATGAGTGATTTTATTATGATATTTTTAGGAACTATATCTCCCTCCGATGCATTGGTTAATGATTTATTTTATATGATCTCAAAGGATACACCAGTTCGAGTCCAATTTTAAATGTAAGAGGGACCCGAATTATGGCCAAATCCTGAAATTATGATGGTACAAAGGTTGTATCCCAAGAAAAAAACAAAAAGTTATGTGGGTTATAGCTAATGTCTGAAAATTAGAAGGTAAATATGTTGTAGTTTAAGCCTAAAATTTTATAATGTCTTCGGTAGGAATTCATTACATAATATATTCTATGCTTAGGTGTAGCTACAAATTATATATCTTATTCCTCTTTTTTTTATATGAAGAGTTTAATCATTTGTTGTTGTGCTCGTGTTCTCATTCACTTATGTTCATGTCATGATTATGTATTTTGTTTTATATACTCTTATAGACCATTCAAGCTCGCGCTTTTATTATTTTTACTTTCCATACGTTAAGAATAATCGTTTTTATGAAGCACTATTAATGGGATGATATTTGGGCGAAACATTGATGATATTTCACCAAGAATATTTTTTTCAAAGCATCCAAATGAACCAAACTAACATGGTCATTGGGTGTTTGTTATCTTAATTTGTTAAGTATTCCAAAAAAATGATGTAATGTATATGTATTAAAAGTGAGTGATGTTATAGTTGTTATTATAACTAAATATTATTATAAATTTGGAAACTAATATATGAATTCATTTGTGAGATATATGGAATATTTATAAGGATTTTTCTAGGGATATCTATATGGATAAGTTCATGGTTGTGGAAAAGTGTAGGAAAATTTCCTAAAATATTGGCAAAGGAGAGTGTGGGTGGTTTCCTAGAAATACAACCATTTCTTGATAAAACGTGTTTCTATGTCTCTGGAATATATAGTTTTAAAGGTAAAAACTTGGACAAAGTGAATCTGTTTTGACTCAGCATAACCCCATATATAAAAATAGGCCTTGCTACACAAATGGTGTAACACTCCCAAGGGAATTTATCTGTGAGTTCACAAAATCTTTTCGAACCACCATGTAGGATTTAAATAGATGATTAATATGAAAAACCTATTATAAACCAATGGATTCATTGATAATTGAAGTAGTTTTAATGATTTAGTCATCATATAAGTGTTTTTTCATGATTACATAGCTTTCAGCTATGATAAGTGTTTCTCATCGCACACTTTCTAGTTTTATCTATTGAGGGAAACTCAAAGGAACTCAATTAACATTGAATTTTTTAGATATGGATAGTATGGGAAATCTAAAAATAAATGTCACATGTGAAAACCTCATGATGTGAATTTGAATGGTGGTAAATGTATTGGAATTACTTTTTAATATAAGGGGGGAACAAATGACATATTAAAGTTATTGGTTGTTCTTATACAATTTTTACATTAAACAAAATAGTAATGATTAAATTTGATGTTGATAAACCTTAATACATTATTCATATTTCATATTCTGTGAAATTAGTATTAATTAATATGATGATAAATCATGAGTGATGATTTATGAATAATGATTCATGATTGTAGTATTTATGTTTTGGAATTCAAATATTATATTATATAAATCATGAAATATATATGTATTTTTAGTATATTTTTATCATTATGGATTTAATGGATATGTCAAATAGTGATGAATACATAGAGAAACTGATATTTTGATAGAGGGAAGGTTTCCCTTAATGTGTTCAAGATATTGATAAAATAATGGAAAGCTTGTATAAAGAGATGATTTATTTGGATAAAGTAAATTGGATAATATAGATAACATTAGAACTGATTGAGGGTTTGTTTAAAAGTGGTATATGATATCATAGAATATGATTAAAACTTCTTGGAATGATGGAATATATCTGGTAATCTTTGGAATAAAGAAGAATTAATATTTTCAAAAAGAGATCATTGTAATTTGTGGTATTTTAATGTTTCAAGAGAACATAAGATGATATTATTCACATGTTTGGAATGTTACAACCATGAGATACTTTTTGTAATATGGGGGATCAATGTTAATCTAATTTGATGAGTTTCTTTCTAATTTTTTTATTTTCATCATTTAGTATTTTTATAAGGTTAACCATTTATGATGTGATTAAGTTAAACATTTGAAGAAGTATTTATGTATTGAGGTAGTATTGAAAACCGTAGTTAAAAGGCTATTTAGTCATTAATCTTATTTTAAAAAATTCCATCAAATTTATGTTGGAAACTATATCGATCTAGTTTTTGAAACAGAAAACCTGTATGTTGTGTGGAAACTAATCATGTTAGATAATTCCACAGGTCCTAAACTCATTGATGAAGGAAGATTAGGGTATCAAGCCTATCATTGGCCTATGCGATGTTCTGGTTAATGTGAAATTTATTTCCTAAAAAATTAATTGATTATGTATTAATGATGAACCATTGGTGTCACATTTTGTGTTAGATATTGATGTATTAACCATATTGATTTTGAAAAATAGTTGAACTTTTCTTTATTTTATGGGGCTCAATATCCATTAAATGTGTACATTAGTTCTTCGGGAATCATAGTTGATTTATGGATATTCATTTCTTGATGTAATAAGTGAATTAGAAATTATTATAATAAAAAAATGATGAACTTGTGATTATAAAAATTTATCAATTCTGTATATGTAATTATATTCTTCGTCAATAAAATAATTATTCAACATTAGAAAAATGACAAAAATTAATGTTCAAACACTTTAATTTTTTTGAACTAATGGAATTCTAAATCACCACATGTTTATGTGTTTGAGGCACAAAAATTTTCCATTATCAATTAGTTATCTGTCATTTATTAATTCAATAACTCTCTATAAATATTTGTGTCTTTCCTTTAAGTCCATTTTTTTAATTCCCACCTATGTTCGCCTTTGTGAAGCCAAGTCATATATTACTTTACTAACCATTATGATTCTAGAATTTCTTTTTTTAAAGGATGATTTAGTATTCATTTTAATAATATGGGTTTCTACAAAAGGATATTTCAAGTACTACAACATTAAAACTAAGTTGATTATCTAGGTAAAAATTCATTCTATAAGGAACATAATATATCACCCCAACATTTTTGAAGTTATATTCAAAATTAATTTAGTTTTTTTGATATATTTCACTTCATGCAACACTAAAAAAAATATTTTCATTAATGTACTATTTTAGTCTTAAGATATATGAAACTACATGTAAATTATTCACATAACGCAACACAATTTTTAACTTTCTCTAGAGAGAACATAGAAGTTATCATACATTTCACATATGACTGGATTTCATCAATTGTTTGTGTGACATGCAAGACCAATTTTTAACAAAAAATAATATATTATAAAAAATACTATCATATATGATACTTAGATATAACATAGACGTTAAATAAAATGTTATAAAATTAAATAAATTATAAAAATATATATTTCAATTCATCTGTTACTAGTTATTTAAAATTAAATATTGAAAACAAATTAATATAAAGGTAATGATTTTATAAAAGAATATTTTTACGTAATGAAGGGGATTTATATTAATAATTTAATCTAGTTAATATTAAGGAACAATATTAATAAAATTTATTTTTTATACATTCACTCAAGTATTTTTTATATTAAAAAAATTTATTTTATAGGAATATGATTATAACATTCCCAATGTTACACATATAAACCAATTTTTTCCTTAATGTTTTTTACTACATTTTAATGGTGAACCTATTTTAAATATTTATTTTGGAATTTTTATAAATTTTATATTTAAAAATAAATTTTATTTATAAAATATAAAAATTCAAATTTGGTTATGGTGATTTTTTTAATTTTTTTATAATTTTTCGTTTTTTTAATGAGTAGTGAATATAATGAAATTTAATTCAGAACTAATTTTTCATATTATTTATTTATAATGATAAATAACATTTTTAAATGGTTTTAAATATTAATTATATTTTTTCAATTCATTAAACATAGGTAAATTTATTCAATTTAAAATTTAAATTGGATATATAAACATATAAATGTTTTTAACATTTTTTACATTTAATATATGCCTTGTCATCCCTTATGGGGGATTAAATAAAAACTAATTTCATATAGTTATTTTATTAGAGTTTGGAAAAATAGATTATATATTTTAAAAAAGAATAATTTTTATTTTCTAATAAAGTCAACATATCTTTTGTTAAAAATACAAGTGAATGTAATTAAAATTTAATAAAACCATTAAGGAGATATTAAGCATAAAGGGGACTAAAACTTACACATAAGGGCCAAAATTACTTAGAAACATTTCCAAATGATAATTATAACCATATTTATACTCTTTATTACATTTTATCTACTTTCATACATTATGTTATCCACATGAAATTATAAAAACAAGGGTGTAATTCCCTTTTCCAAAATTTACAATAGTTTCACTTTTTTTCCACTATAAAAAGGCCTCCTCCCCTCCCACTTACTCACACATATGAACATGTTTTGTGTTAACCAATATCTTCAAAAATATAAACTCAAAATTACTCCCTTAAACCTATAATCATCCATTTATTCAGAATGATATACAAGGAATCCCTTCAGTTTAAACCGAAAGGAGTTACCCATGGAAGTTATATCAACTTTCATCAACAACCTTTTTATTGATTCAAAAGTTACCAAATCAGAAATGTAATTTTGTCTCAATTTTGATTCATTGAGACACAGACAATGTTATGCACTTAATAGTACCTGTGACATGATTTATCATGAATCTTATTCTTTTCATGATATTTTTATACTCCATGTTTTTTAATTAACTTCCTTGTAGAGTATGATTCAAAGATACCATGTGGTATGAGTTTATTGAAATATTATCATTTATTTTCATGTTTTTTTATGATTAGATTTTCATTGATGAAAAATTATAATCCATCTCTCAAGAATTATCATTAGATTTTATACCCTCTTTTTATTCATTTTCAATCCCTGTAATAGTAATATATTTCCACTCTTTGGTATATAAGGTTATCAGGAAAGTGTGTTTTTAGAATGCCCAAATTCACTTATCTCTTTATTCATAAATCTATGTTACATAAAAAACATGTTTATGAATGGTTTCAAAAAATATTCCACTATTATCCTATTTTATTTTTGATTAAGTTTTACCCATTTTTTTCCATTTGAAATATGAATTTTAAAGGAATCATCTTGTCGTTTTCTGGTCAAGTCTTTCTTCTAATGTTTTTACTGTGCAAATTGAATGTTCAATATGTTTGGATTTACTAACTATAATAACCATCATTCCATTCAATAATCATTTACAATAATACAAATATATTTTACGTATCTAAAATCTTTTCCTAAAATTTTGAAAAATCATCGATTTGTAGTGATTATCGAAGAAAATGGTTTTCAAAATGTTCTCAATATTCTCTCATATGTTTTCAATCAAGAGGGTTCTATAAATGATTTAAATAATTATTTATATGTCTTTAATGTAATTTTAATGAAATGTTCTATAAAATGTTTTTTTAAACATACTCGTTTGAGGAATAGAGTATATTTTGCTTAAGAAATGTTTTCAAAATATATTTGAAAATTATTTTCCATCTAAGATGACATATGTTTATGTTAATCATGATCTTCTTTGAAATGAACCAAAGTGTCCATTCATACACTTTCATGAATGGTTTTTATTTTAAATGAATCATAACTATAAAACCCTTTTCTCTTACATGAGTTATATTCTTTTGAAACCCACATCCTTTCAAGGGTTTTGATTTGATGAAATTATTGGGAAACCTATATATTTACCATAGGTTATGATGTGATGAAATATTATTGATACCCTTTTCACTTAATTTATTATGATTTTATTTTTATAATCACCATCACTTTTTTTGTTTCATAAAATGATGATAGTTTTATTATATTTAGGAATGTGTATGAATTATTTTATTATGAGATGGGAGGGACCGATATCTCCCTCTAATGAATTGGGTAATGATATGTTGTATATGAGCTCAAAGGGTACTTGGGTTGTAGCCCAAAACTAAATGTAAAATGGCACATGGGTTGGGGACCATGCCTGAAAATAAAAGGGTATATGGGTTGTATCCCATGCCATAAAATAATTTGGTACACATGATGTATCCTAAGCTGGAAAATAAGAAGATACATGGGTTTTAGCCTGCATATATCATGTTATAAAAGTTTTGGTTGACATATTTGATATAATATTTTCTATTAATATGTGCATAAAAAAATTAATTTTCTTATTTCGGTGTTATTATTTCAATACATGTAATACTCATCCACTTAGGATTAATGTCTTACGAATTTTCACCTTTATTCTATGGTCTATGTTTATAATATTTTAAATGAATCCTTTTATCATTTATCAAAATACTCATGTTCTCATACCCTTATTTTTGTGGTATTCTTATGTATTTCCTTTATTTACCCTTACTGAGCATTCTAACGCAACAATATTTTTTGTTTCCATTCCCTAGGATATAAATAATTTTCCTTACATAGTTTTACAAAGGAGGTTATATTTTTGAGACAATTTAATCATATTTCACTGAGTTGAAAAGTTGTTGTTCCATGATTCAATAGAATCTAAACCAACATTGTATTTGGGAATATATTTATGTAATTTATTATGTATTCTGCAAAAAATGATGTAATGTATATCTATATAATGCGATGTTTCCTATATATCTCATCCTAGTTGATCTGTAATTAACACCCAGTGTACCTCTCTCGTATCCCCCAAAATACCCATCACCACAGAGTCTGTCCTTGGTATCCTATATAAGGAAACCCATCAATAACTTTTTCCCATTTGTATGTTTAACCCTCTAAGTCAATCCTTATTATCTATCACATGGGACTGGGTATGACATATGGCATGGTGTAACCACCTTTCCTCTCTGCCAATCCACAGTTATTCCCATATAGAACTGGTATCTGTCATGTGAAGGTAAGTATCATGTTCAGTGATCTTGTAAATGGAATCCAAAAGTTACTCATATATCACTCCATACATTCCATAAATTTGAAAAATGTTTTAATTATAAAGAATTAAGAGCCTCTCCAATGATTCCCATAAGGACTTTTGTAATTATCATGACTTGGGTAAGGGTTATGTGTTATCTATAACATTTTATACGTTTTAAAAATGTATTTCAATTTAAAAAAAAAGTAATCATGTTGGACAAAAAAATTACTTCATATATGGACATTCTAATGTATATGATTAAATATAGAGTTACAAACACATGGCCAATCAAATCTCTAAAATAATTCTCTATTTTAGTTGAAGTTAATTCATGGAAAAACAAAACTAAATGGGGGTTTGATGATTTTAATTAAATGATCATTTGATCCGTAAAATTGTCACACATTCATATAGGTGGTCCAAATCAACGTAAATACACAATAATAGTGATTTGTAAGTTCCTAGGGTATCTCTATTCTGGGAAATATCCATTAATTTATTTAATTTAATATTGTGGATGGTACACATAAATTTTCATCACACAACATAATGGTGTATTATATAAATGAACTAATACATGGGGTAATGGAACTAGAACACTTATCATAGTCTTATACCACTCCCCATATCCAATGTAACCCTTTAATTGAGATAAAACCCAATAGAATAGATGAAAATATCAGTTCCCCAAAAAATAGGTAATTTTATTTAATAGTAGGATGTAATAGGATATTAGAATATAAACTATGAATATAAGTAAGAGAATTAGATATCATATAGATAAGAATCCAACTCATAGTACGATTATGAAAACGAATTCCCAATGGAGGAGCATCCAAAAATATTAGAATGGTGTGAAGAGGGAACTCTCAGGTGAGGGGGATGTGTTCAGGGGGGGAAGGAATAATAAATGAGGGATTACAAATGTCAATGTAAAAAGGTTACATTTCCATTTTAATAATGGGTCACATAATATTTATGAAAAGTTATAGAAAACCTAAAACAACCATGTGATATCCAATTCCCTATGTATCCCATCACATGGTCTAGGTGAACGAATTGACTAACCGTGGGTATGAATTTAAAATGGAACTATCAAAAATATCTACCAAAACAAACAAGTGTGTGACCGTGCTTTCATGATGTATAAAAACATTATCCCCCCCCCTTATGCACCAAGTTTCTCACAATGATGAGGCACACAGTTTTCAATAACCATACACAAATCCTCCATCTCAGTATGCCTCATTCAGTTCTAGAGCTACGGGATCCAAAAGATCGTTAGCATTACCAGACCATACACTATCATTTATTGTACATTATTTAATAAAAAAGATGTTTTTAATAGTAATTTTTATGTACATAACTCTTGAAAATTTTGGGATTTTACAACCTACCCTACATAAAATAACTCATCACTGAGTTTCCATTTTGAGGCTAGTAAACCATCATTTGAGAAATGATCCAACCACTATGTATCTACATTGGCCTCCCACCCCCAAGACTTATCAAATGCATTTTCATGGTACTAAATAACCTAGTCTATAGGAACTAATATACATTAGTGAGCCATTAATATCTAATAAATGAAATGTTTCTGATTCTCCTCCATGGATGCATCATCCTCTAATTCAATATCCTCTAGATAAAAAAAGAGACTATTCATAATGATACTAAAAAATCAGTGATACGTGGATGATGTCAAGTATTTCATTTAACCTATGAGGTAACTAAAACTGATAAGAAAATAGCCATAATCTCTGTAAAATCTCAAATGTCCCTTTGTAATAGGGAAATTAACATCTAGGTCTCTGAATTATTCTATGACCGAATCTAGGCGATACTCGTAGAAATACCCAATATCCCCCTTGCAATATAATGGTGAAACAATATGATGAATATAATAATTATACCTAGTCTAAGATGTTTAGATACCCTTCAATATCATTTATTCCTCTGATGATGTCTCTTGAATGAGATGCATAGATGGTAATAAAGGCTATCTGTCCTCTAATGAGCTCAATGGTTAACAATGAAAGATAATGTAAAGGTACATATAAGGATACATCGAAATTGTTTCATGAAATCGATTATTTTAGGAAAATTGAAAAAGTGACTTTATGATTCTCCAGTGAACCTCTAAAATTAGGGAATCATTCCTGGAGCATGTCCTTTGACTTATGTAATGTTTGTTTGGACTTCCTATTGGTTTGAGAGTGATTTGTTATTCTAGAGAGAACCTCTGAACCCAGTGCCTTCTACAAAACTTAATAGAATCGTGATTTAAAAAAGGAATAGTGGTATGATAAAATGGAATGGGGAACATCATAATAGGAAATAACCTCCTGTCTAGGAATGAATGGTGCAACCATGGTTCACTTGTTGACGATAATACATATTTTATAACTACCTCAACGTGTTCATGGAATTCCCATGAGAAAATTAAGGATGTTGTCATTTCATTTCCATTCAATATTGAAAAGTGGATGTAGTAGTCCAGCTAGTCTCTGGTGTTCCACATTCACTTTCTAATAGGTGGAACACCACATTTTGAACCATATTATATTTTTCTTTTTCACTTGGAAACCAATACTACTATAGAGTGTATCTTTACATATAGGTAATCACATGGTAAAATTCAAAAAAAAGGCATGATATTCCCACATCAAATATTCTTATATATCGACATTCACACACAATAGTTGATGAAAGTGATGGATATCATTATCATCAACAACCTAAGGTGGTAGTGGGTTCACACCTGAGACACTCTCCCTCAGTATGAGTCCCTTGGGATATAAAATATTTCCCATCAAATCTTCTCCATAAGAGATTATGTCACTACTAAAGCTACGAAATTTTTTTCCCATCACACTCCTAAACCCATATGTGAGTCTAAGTGAATAATTCAATCAGCTGGTACTCACTACACACATCCTAGATGAAAAATGTCTGAGTATTTCAGCGCTGGGAGTCAGCTATTTTATTACAATTTATAGTTTTATAAAAAATATCAATGTTGAGTGAATGTAGGTATTCTACAAACATGAACTACCTCATATTTTTTCTTGTTTTTTGATTATGTATTTGAATATTTTATGGTCTTTTTAAATTAATAACCACACACATTATATATAATGTATAAAATAGAAAAGTCATGAGTTAGAGATTCTAGCTCATGGTAATGAGTAGGGTATTTATTCATATGAGGTCTCATATGGAGAGATTCATAAGCTATAACATTGTATCCTTGCATCAAAACTACTATTAGACTCCTACCTGATGAATCTTGATAAATAATATAGATAATTCTCGACTATGGAAGAAACATGAATAGTACTGATGTTATACTCCACTTCAACTCCCCTTTTCTATGTTAACAAATAAGTCTGCCTCGGAAATTATATAGCCCAAGAAGTGAACATGTTCAATCAAAAATTTATATTTTTTGTACTTTGAATGTACATGGTTTTTTCTCATTATATTCGGTATGATCTCAATATGGATAGCGTGGTCGTGTCTGGTGCGAGAATACACAAAATATTTTTTCCACAAAGACTACCAAAAAATGAATCTATCTATTGGTGAAGAAACCTAATTCACAATGGATAAGAAAATGGTGGTTGAGTTTGTAAATATGAATAGAATAACTAGGTACTCATACAGGCCATACAAAATATGTAATATTGTACATTATATGCCTTATGGCCACACATTCAATTAATGATAGGTCAACCTGAAATAATTATTAGTGAAAGCAATCACTCATCATTGTTGGTTGATAAGGTCATCTATAAGAGGTGGTGGATTCATGTTACTAACTGTGAGATGGTTCAATTTTATTAAATCCATTCATAAATTGAAGGTTCTATCTGACATCTTGGAGAAAAGGATAGGTGAACTGCATGAATATGTTTTGGTTCATATAAATCCCATTGGATTCAAGTCTCCTAGAAAGCTCTTGAGTTCATTGTTCTCTATATGTTCCATCCTTATGTAGAAATGGACATTAGTACCCCTTATAGTGTCATCTAAATGGTGAAATTTACCTCTCTCATAGGAGATAATCCAAAAAATTCATCCAAGAATATTTACCTAATGAGATCCTTTAAAGGATGGATTTCTAGAAACCATATTACCTGATCATTCACAATGAGACTATCCAGTTGGAATATAACTCTACCCATACCAGGATTCTCGAGGTTGGATCAATATATATACTTCCCATTCTCCTTTATGAATATACAATCTACCAATGAGATTTATTAATGACACCCATCCGTAATAAAAATCAGCTTGGTCATGATAAAAAACTAGATAGTCCATAGTGATAATGAAAGAATTATTGATCATCTAGAGTAAAAATATATTCCACATGAAATTTTACCAAAATATCTCAAGGGCAACTCCTTTCATTGGAATACATTCTCTGATTAGACACCTAACAGTGTGTAGAGATTCATAACACCAAAAAATTAATCCATCACAAGCCACATACATTCTATACATGTTGAATATATAATAGAGTGTGAAAAACATGTATAAAATATGGTAGATAAAAAATGTATAGGCTACCATAACAGTTTCTTCTACTATATTAGGACCTAGACTCTAATTTTTAGGTCTATGCTTCACTAAGTTAATATGGAATAATCCATGGACCTAAGAGGAAACATTTATAACCCAGGAATGTTTATTCTGCTGGCACTGGACATATGAATCCCATCTACCTCAGACACAAAAACATCCTCGGACTGATTGACATATAGTAGAGAAGCTCCCACACCAAGGAAGATATAATTACCTTATAACAAAATTTGGTTTTTCTATAGATAACCTCTCCTTAGACACTAGAGGGAAATTGAAGTAGAGATGTAGAAGGTGTATCCCCCATCTACAAGCACATCTCTAAATTTATTTTATTGAATAGTGATGATTTTTATTGTGTACTATACCACACTGCTATCACACCACATTTCATATTACTATAATTTCTCCCATGTGAACCCTTGAAATGATAATCCACCTACTGGAAAAATTATATTCTTTAAGGGAAGATGAATCACCCTAGATCACCTTTTGGTCATCCCCTCATATTCTACATAGTTATGTTGTCTTAGATAACTATATTTCAAAAAAAGCGTCAAAAAAACATTTACCTTTGATTGGATGGAGTAAAAAATCACATCATTGAGTTGTCTCATAGTCATCATCTCATCACCTATAAAAGAGTCAATGTGAAGTGTTGATGGATAGTAAAATGAGATGAGTACTCCATCACAGACATAACAATTTGATACAGGTTCTTGAGCTCTCATGTGCAGTCCACTCTCTACATATACAGAACTAGGTTATCATATATAGATATCTAGAGTCCTAATAGAGCACCCACTAATGAAAATAATCCTATGTGATTACATCCCACAAATTCTTGTTGGAGTCACTGTGATTATAGGTGGTGATATTGAACCTCTTCTCTTGAAGAGTATCTATATTCACTATGATTGACTACATCACCTCTAGACAGAGTTCATCCACCTAAGGACTAAAATTCCCATTGAATGTGGAAGGATGGTTCGTTATAATTTCTTCATCAGTTCATCTATTCATGGGGTAGGTAACCGAGATCTCTATACATACTTCCTAAAACAATAGAAGTTATCATTGAACTGGGCATAAATTCCCAGTGTTAGAGATACAGGTGTTCCCTCAGGTGGCACTATAAGAGGTAATAATAGTGTTTCATGGCTCACAACCTCTACATCTTGTCCATATCCATGTTTCTAACATATAACTCAAGGATTACAAGGCAGAAAAAATCTACATTTTTCAAGTTCACACTAAATAAAAGATATAATAAAAAATAAAAATGAAATTACAAATTGATATGTATATAGACATCCTACAATGAGTCACACATCTCATCCTAATCAGAAATATATGTCTAGGTGATAATGAAGGGAATATATGTCTCAGGAGACACCACCCACTTCCCACTACTATGTTTAGGTCATGGTCAATGTCTCATACAAAACAACCTAGGTTCCATTATATTGTACTTCAATTGGTAGGTATAGAAGAAGTCAATCTTTACTTTGAAATTGGTATCCCCTTTTATTAGTTACCATTTCATTTTAAAACATGAATATTTCTAATATAAAAATTATATATATATATATCTTAATCTAGTTAAATGAATCACCATTACAAATTTATAAAGGCCCACAAACCTTATAAATTTCCATAATCTTGAAAAAAACTACGTCCTGGACATTATGTCTATTATAAAGATGTAACATGTGTTGTGTACTAGTTTGATTTGATGAACTACCATTCCCAATTTATAGATGTACTCACATAATATATTACCATTGGAATTCTTCAATCAAATCAACCATTATTTCAACATGTAGAATCTATGGTTCGTGGATGAACCATGGTATAATTTTCTAATTAATGTGTCATCATTAATATTTTTGGGAAAAGAATTTAGATTTATAATGGATCATTAATTAATCCAAGTATATTATCCATGAATGAAATGTTATCTCAATTAAATATATAAAAATAAATACCCTTTAAATAATCACATGTAATATAGTTAATGCATGTAGTAATATAAATATGGAATCACATAATGATTGACACATGATTCTTAATGTTCCTAAAATCTTTACTGAGAGAATACCCTCTTGATGCACCATACCAAATAAAATAGATTCAGTAATAATAATAATATATTCATAAGTAATTTGTGTCCCCAAATGGAGAAATTAGTATAACTATTACATCGACCACCAATATAAGTAATATCACATCCTATGTAATTTGGGATTCAATTATACATGGGTTAGCTACACTCAAGAATAATCTCATTTCCAAATTATTATAAATCCTAATCTCTAATATAATATCCATATAGAACGAAAAATTGATAATGGGGCTATGATAATACTTATAACATCCCATCCCAGAATCCACTATATAGTGCCCCAAGACAGTTGTCCACATGACCTCATGAACACCTCCCCATATGAAAAATGATGAAAGCTAGAAGAAAGGGACTAGGTTACCTAAATGGGGATATAATTAAATCATGATTTTGAGTTTACAAAATGTTAAATAGTATGTTAATATCAACATAAGCAATAATAAACTATAAGTATTAGATTAATAGGTAAACATCCAATAATAAGTAGGTAGAAGCTCAAACATAATGCATAAAAAATGATGAAAACGTTTTAATGTAGATATAATAAAAATTTGTAATGAGGGACACATTGGAAATATGTATATACCACATCATATACAATAATACAAAAAATGAGAAAATAAGATACTACTAGCATCATAAACATAGGCTCAGTCTTCTTTCACCACTCTATATCCTAGTACTGAAAATCGAGCATCGTATTACTGAAGCTTCCCTTTATATAAACATATAAGCATGAAGCTAGATCACATAAAAGAGATGTCTAGGGTATGGTGTGAGACATAATTAATAGGCCACCACAAATGGTATCTACAAAAAACCAGATTTTTCATAAAAAATGGCAGTGTTAAAATAATAATTAGTGTGTGAAAATATATAAATAAAACCTTTCAGTTAGGGTTCCTCCAAGAAACCCAATTTACAATATTTTTTTGACCTAATCCATATTTCAATAAACCAATGTTACCATATACAAGTATGATATAGTTTATAAAGGGTCGTCATAAAATAATCATCATGTCTGGCTAGACCGAAGCATTTTATTTCGATTGGAAAAAATTTCCCTAGAATATCAATTGTGCAATCATTGAATTTAAATAAGTGGAATATTTAGAAATTATATGTGAAATCCTGAGCCCATCCAAGTAAATCCATAAAAGTAATCCCATGTATCTCCCTATGTTCCCTTTAAATTCCTCTCTCCATAGAGTCTCTCCATGGTGGCATGTATAAGGAAACCCATGCATGACTCATGTCTTGGTGAATGTATAACCCTCTAAGTCTATCCCATATATCCCACATAGGGGATAGTGTAGCAGTTGTGGAATTGTCTACCCACCTTTTGCACTATGATTGTCAATGGTGACTCCACTAGGTAACCATTATCTCTCATGGATTGGTAAGTAACACATTTTCTGATTCCATCAACGAAATCCCATATGGACCAATGTATCACTCCATATGTTCTTTCAATTCTAAACATGTTTTAATGATAAAGCAATAAGTTCCCATTCCAGGAATCTCAGAGGTATTCATGTATAACCCTTTTCATTGATATATGTTATGGCATATCTATCACATTTTATAACATTTTACAGGGAATTTAAATTTAAAAATTTTATTAATGTTTTCCAAAACTTTTAGCTCGTGTAAAGACATTCAGAATTATAGTGTGAGGCATATAGGTCTGAGAACATCGTCTATCAACTCCATTAACACATTTAATATTTAAAATGTCATTATTTCAAGAAAAAACAATCATTAAGGGTGGTTTAATAATTTTAACTCAATGGTAATTTAATCCCTTAGATTAACACCCATAGGGGTGGTCCATATAAAGTAAGAACCTATCAATATTTTTTAATAAGTAGCACGGGTCCCATTAATCCTGAAAACAACATGTAATTTAATTAATTTAACCTCATTTTGGTGACATCATAATGTTTTATATGTGGAACATAGAACAAGATATATAATTAGTAAGACTTAGGTAAAAGGAAAAAGATGAACTACCTTAGTCTTGTAGTGCCCTCCTATTTCAGTATCGGCCCTTGAATCAATATAAAATGGGATATAATTGATGAGTGGATCAAATCCATAAAAAATAGGGAAACTGGTCTTAAACTAAAAAATATTTTCATAAAAGAATACATTCTAAGAATATAAGAAAAATAGTGGATAGAATACCAAGGGGAATTCAATGCCCTCAATGAAAATGAAAATGGTGTTTAGATAGAGTTGAAACCAAAATTCCAACAATGGTATGATGTGGAAACTATTATATAATGGGGTTATCAGCTGGAGGTGCAACAATGATGCAAAGAGGGTCTAAAATATTTTATTGTAAATTGGGTCATTTCCTCTATTATTAATGGGTCACATGGATTTGTTTCATGGTTGACTAAACTGTTTGCAGAATGTGTGAAAATTGATTCCAAAATGACTTCATCCAATAGGATTGGTGCATAGTGTTACCAACTGCATACATGGCATCTGAAATTGTTTTGTTATAATATTTTATAACATTTCATGGGTTTGTGCCCTATATTTCATGGTTTTAGTCAAGGCATGAGGCCTCCCCTATGTATTAGGTAACTCACATGGTTGAGTTTCACTATTAACACTAACCATAAATTAAAAAAATTGGATTAGTTTTCTCCACATATTTTAGAGAAAATGGATCCTAAAATTCCCAAAACTCTCTAGAACTACACCATAGCCTTAATAACACCTTATTAGTATAAAACGTTAGGTTTTAAATAGTGAAATCAGAATTCATACCTCCCAAAAAAATTGTGCCTTATACCAAAATATAATAATAATAAATAAATATGATATTTATATCATGAATAAAATTATATAATATATATACCCAAGGAAAATTAAAAAGAACCAAAATTACCAAACTAAAATATGCAAAAAAAATTGAACCATTTATCACCCAGAATATCAATTCTAAAAAACAATTTCTACTAAATGCGTGAAAGGAGGCTATATGTAAATAATATATTGTATGATATATTGAATTATGGTTATTTAATATATTTTTAAAAAATTATATTTATTATATTGGAGGTTTGAACTTGTACAAAGGAATTTAGACCTGATGTACGAAGTTATTTCCCAATCTCGTAATTATTCAAGAAAGTTAATTTGTATGTTTCCTCTATAGGATTTTTTTACTATCTATATTAAATCTGAAACATTTTCTAATACTCTAGATTTTTTTAATGAAAATATTTCATTTCATTTTTCTCTCTTTCTGAACTAATGATACCAAAGAAATGTTTTTAAAGAAAACTATCATTATTTTTCTTCTTGGTCGAGAATATTTTCTTCAATGTCTTACTTTTTCAATAAAATATTTGAAATAATGATTCAATAATATAAAATTGTTTTTGAAATTTATTTTTACCCATGTTTAACTTTCAAAAATGTGGTTTAAAAAATATTATTTCCATTTTCCGAATGAGATTCTTTTAATTAATTTACCAAAAACATGAAAGGAATATTCTTTTAAAGTACCTAAAATGAACATAATTACAACAATGATAGCCTCATAATTCCTTAATGATTAATTTGAATGTTTAAAATGTTATTCTAATAGTAAATTATTTTATTATTATTAAAGAAATTCTTAGATTTTAAATTTGTGATTTCTATGTGAAAGTTTTGTTTTACTTAAGAGATTTTCAAATGAAATTTTTAAATAATTTTCATATATTATAATATTATTTATAGAATATTACGATATAATAAATATATACACAAATCAAACCATCCACCATATTTTTCGGAATGGTATATGATAATTATTATAGGGGAATATATTGAAATTCTATTAGCTATTTTTTCTTATAAAATTTTTATTATTATCAAGGAATATTAAATAAGATGTATTATTTATTAATATAATGAATGAATTTGAATTATTAAGTGAGGGGAGGGTACTAGAATTATATATTCCCATGATGAATAGATTGTTCTCCTTAAAAAAATTAGGTTGTGTATTTAGTTAAGGCCTTACCCATTTATATAGAAGTTTTGATACGATTCATTCATGCTATGTTGAAGATATCTAGTATTATACATTAAATTATTATAAAATCATTCATTGATGTACATTTTATTGTTTAAATAGTTCTATATCATTGGATTTGTTTCAATATCATTTGATTACTTATATGAAATTATTAACCTATCATTTATTCTTGTCATATTATTCATGCTTTACATTGTCTCTATTGTGATCCCTCCTTTAATAACCATCTAAGAACACTAATTTATTATGTTTATCTTCCCCAAGATTTCAGAAAGTGAATTATGAATGATTTAATATGATATTATAAAGGAAATAATGGTGTTCTCAATGAAAAAACTATTCTACATTTTATGTTTTCAAATATAATGTCTTATTTAATTGTGTTTATATCTTTCCAAGAGTAATAAACAATTTATTCCATTGGGATGTGATTGTGTGAATATATTTTCAATTTAATATATTAAATATATTATCCATGGTACTATGTATATGGTATTTACAAATAATCCAATGAAATTCTAGTTAATAATATTATTGAGTTTTTTATTGCTAAAAGGGGAAGAAATTATTAAGATATCTTTATTTCTATTAGACAATATAATGTATAAATTCATTTTAATCTAATTTATACTCATTTATTAGACATGGTTATAATTTTGATGTAAATTGTTTTATATAATTAACAACAAAAAATACATGATATCTTTGATCTTAGAACAACAACAACAACAATTTCAGTACATTTAATATTAAAATGTGATGCATACTTTCTCAATTTTATATCATTTTATATCATTCATCCTAAAAAATAATAAAACATACAAAATAGAAAGGTTGTAGAATGAAATAAAAACTAGATAATATTATCTGACTGGACGATCTGATTTATGGATGAATCTACATAAATAATCGTATATTTAAGTGGATTTTAGGAAAATGAATGAAAATATTTTACACATTAATTTAAAAATCTATTATTATGTGACATAGTATTGAAATTATCTAAAATGAAATTCAGAAATTATTTTCACATAGTATAGTATTCCAACTAGATTTTCATTTTCAATTTATTACTTATTTAAAATTTATATGTCCTCGTATATTTAATGAGGATAAAAACATAGACTTTAGGTTGAAAATAATAGCCATGTATTGATATGCAGTGAGTTTATTCAACATTAAATACAGAATTCATGTGTTCCTATATAATTCTGTGATGTTTATTTACATTTACATGTAAAAAGTAAAAAAAATAACATCATAGTAGTCAAAATAATATATATAAACCAATAATCATATAATATTATTAAAAATGATGTTAAAGTTTTAGGATAACCATAAAAGGAGTCATGTATACCTATAATTACTATTTTCGGGTGCCCCGAAAGCATTCAATTATACCATACATTTCAATATTAAAACATTTATCATGTAACAACCACATTAAGGATGAAATTAAAAGAAAAACATTGGATTTGTTAGTTGATGAATTTAATTCACATAGATCTTCCAAAATACCCAGATAATGTTGTATTTCACTCATGTGTTAAAATGGGTTTGAGGAGGTAGTAAAATAAAGTTGTTATAAATATTAAAATAAATTAGGAAAACATGATAATGATATAAAAATAATAATTTAAAAACCACTAGTGTTGTAATATTATACATTGGAAAAATGTAGGATCACACAAAAAGAACAACCAATACAACATTTTAGGGGAGAAGTGTATGAAGAAACATCTCGATATACCGAGAGGACTACATTTATATTTTTATACACTTGTATAACTACTAGTATAATAAATGTAATAAGAAGGAAACCCATATAAAGTTTCCACCACAACTAGTTTTGAAAGATGAGAGGCAGAACATGCCTTTCGAATACACCTACTATAATTCATATAATCTTGTTAATGTTAAATATTTTTTATGTCAATCAATATCTTATTAAGAAATAGTATCAATATTAACCCTTATATATGAATGATTAATTAAATGCTATATGTTTCCCATTTCAACTCAAATATAAGTGAAAATAACACATTTATGATATTCATCATCCTGAATAACTATAATGAGTGGTCCACATGTGTTTCCTGTCCTTTTATGAATTTTATAATTAAGGATGGATAGAAAAATATAGGGTATATATCCCAAATATTCATATGATTTTAATCTAGTGCTCTTTAGAAATAAACATTTGAGGGAAATATAGATAAATTTTTATTATCCTTGATTCACAATTCTCAGGACAATAACCTAGGAAAATAATCAATAAATTAAAAATAAAACATAAAATATTAGTGATATAAAATATCCACATTACATAGAGAATCATTGCCAAAAAAACATTTCAAAAAAATATTCAAAAATGTTAATAGATAGTTATTCCATATTATATCTTTATTTTCAAAGTTTATTATGGTAGTGATCCACCTCATTAAATTTTTTCAATTTTTATAAAAACAAGGGTCAAACTTCAATAGTTATAGGAACATTAAGAAAAACAAATATTTTAGGAGTAGGTGTCAATATTGAAAATATAACATGAGGAAAATATGGGGGAATATAATGTTGTTATTTTTAAATCATAGGTGGGATATTAAAGATAGAAACACATGGAACCACCATAAGATATGATATAATGTAATAGAAAATATGACACTAAAAAGAATATAATAAAATCATAATTTTTTTTATTTGAATTGAAAAATCTCAAAGACCGTATATAAAATAAAAATAATACTTTCAAAAAAATTAAAAAATAAATTTGTAAAAGGAAAATTTAATATATATATATATATATATATATATTATATAAAAATATATATCTTTTGATGAATTAAAGAAACTTCTATAGAAAAATTTACAACATATCTCTATAACTTACAATTCTATTAACTACTAAGTTGAAGAAGAGATTAAATACTAATAAAATTCAATATATGAATCTTCTACTTTTGTAAACCATCTCTTAAATTTGAACTTCTTGAACAATATTCATGGAAACTTCATCATAATTATTTTCAAAAAAACTCATACATGATACAATAATAAATGAAAAAATATATTAGTGGAAGAAAAGTATCATGGATATCATCATCAATGTTTCCAAATAATTAAATATCAAAATCAATAAAAAAATATGTTGAGATTAGTTATATCATGTTCATTAATATTCGTTAAAAAGTATAACAATATTTTAATAATGACAAAAATGGGATAATATTTTTTTAAGACATTACATGTAATTTAAAAAAGCACACATTAATGATTAAAATAATTAATTATATACTGATTATATATGAATAATGTTTTTAATGAAAAATATTTTGTGGTTATCATTATCCAGACAATTTTAAAGGGATCGATCCTTCTAGCTGATATTGATCACAAACAGTAGTAGCGAAATCAAAATAACAAATCATAATCCACATGAAACTGGAATTACTATCATTCAGTATTGTTTTATATATAATCCTTCAAACATTCAAATTTTATATCATTGTTCTATGAAAATTTATCATTAATAATGTTTCCTACAGTTATTGAAATTATAACATCAACTAAATAATTTGTAGAACAGTTGACATATGTTTCTTAATGTTATGATTTTTAAAATCAATAAAATGATAAATAAATTTTATACAAAGTGTAACAATAATATTTTAGATCCAAAATTTTAAAAATACAAACATTGTCCAAAAAACATCCTTAGATCATCAGCCCCATTAGAGTTCATATAATAGGAAATTTGATTTATATAAATTAAAAAATCAATTATTTTTAGTAGAAAATATGTTTTCTCCTAATAAATTATTATAATTTACTAATGTTATAAAACTATGACAAATATTTTCTATTTTTGGGTAGAAAACTTACATAAGATTTCACTTTTTATAATACCTAGTAAAGACACTATAAAGATGGTCAACTCCATCATTCTACCCCTCCCCTACTCCAAATTACATAGTTGTTTAGTCTTTATAAAATATAATATAAAAATTGAAATTCAAAAAAAAAATTGAATTAAATTATTTTTAAAAGATTGAAATACTTAACCAAAATAATAATAATTTAAAATATTAACAATACATTGAAAATACAGAAACTCAATTTATTGATTTTAAACCAATATAAATATATAATATATAGAATATTTGTTTTTGAAATCAGTCCTACATTCTAAGGGAGAATCCATCCCTTTTCATTCCACATAGTTCATTTTAATTAAATAATAAAATAATTTATCCATATTTGAGCAACATAAAATGTATTATTTAGCAATATAAAATACTAAAAACTAAGAGAACCATTATAATTTTAAAAAAAATATCCTGTAAAAAAATCATGAATCTAGATAAATATTGAATCCAATATAAGTTATGATAAAAAATGCTTCAAAATATTCTCTTATTGCTGATAATTGTCCCATGAAAAAATAATAATACCTGTATAAGGAAATATTATTGGTAAAATTTAGTATATTTTAATCCAAGATAATTTGTGATTTGATGTTAGATAATATAAATCTGTCAAATGGAAGAAAGTTCTATGAAATAATTATGTGAGGTGGATGACCATATGAAATTACAGAGATAAATAATGTAGATGAAAATAATTGGAAAATCAGAGAAGGGATGAAATAATATGTTAAAAGAGGAATAAGATAATTAAATTTCATAATGAGGATAAAATTTATGTGAAAAAAAGAGGAGTTATGGTGTTGGAAAACAAGGGGTGACATCTATGAATAAGAAATATAGATAGAGAGTGGGATTCAATAATAACCTCTCTAAATGTGATGATAATTAATTTTATGTTTTAAAGAAGGGAAAAAATGGAAGGGAAATATGATATTTAATATGTGATGAGAAGAAGTTGGAAAAGTTGGGGTGGTGGATGTAATGAAGAAAGGGAGGTAGTAGTTGGATGATTAGTGGTGTGGGGGAAGAGAAAAGAGGAATTGAAAATGAAGAGTGAGGGGAATGATGAAATGGAGTATTCGGTAGTATGGGGTAGGAAAAAAGTATACAAGGAAAATGAATAATTATTGAATGATATATGAAATAAGGGATACTAGACTATTTATATAACTATATATATAGGATAAAAAATTAACAAAATAAAAAACTAACTAGAAACCTTAACTGAAACATATTATAAAGAACAATGAAAATACATGATATGCGTGTATCTATATCAATGTAGTTTAGGAAAGGAGAGCATGCATCATTTTCATCCTTGTATGAAAACACAAAATTATTTATTATTAAAAATATCTGGTAAATTTTTTATTGGAACTAATCTAATATAATCTAAATATCAATTAATTGTGTTTTTAAAGAATAATTCATAACATAACATACCTCTAAAACAATCATCATTTATTACTATGATAAAATATTATTGTATTACCTCAGTACTACATGGGATCCACTACTAGCTTTATATTACATGTACTTTTCTATATAGGAGATAATTTTATAAATTATTTCATGGAGATCCTTCATGAAATATTGATGAAAATATATGATTATGTAGAATTTAGACTCTAATTTATAATAAATATCAATAGTGTGTGAAACATATTAAAAAATAGTTATTTTTCATAGGTATATATTCTATAGTTGAATATGGGGTGACATTTTTATATATTATAAAATATTTTTTGGGGAAATGTTATGCCACAGAGGGAACCAAAATATATATTCCAACCAACTAGATCTACCCCCACCCAGTCAGCCCAATGAACCGAGGAAATCATCGCTACACCATGCAAAAAACCATAAACAAATTAAATATACAAAAAATCATAAAATCAATACAATTTAATATATAACATATTGAAATTTATTTTTTATGAAAATCGAGCATTTTTCATGGCTCACTCCACACAACTAGTATAGAATGAAGATAAGAATAATAGGCATAATGAGAAATTGAAATGCTTAATAGATCATTTCCCTTAACTATTTTGAAAATATGATGTAATTATTAATTTATAAATAATAAGTGATAAAAAATAGTTTTTTACATATCATAGTATGTTAGGAGTATGTACAATGATAATAGATCCTTGAACATATTGTGTTTCTTGTCTCACATCAAACAATACTATGTCTATAAAAATTTTAATTTCATTAAAATGAATCAATGTATTTATATTTTAATACATTATATGAGAATAATTCGAGGTGAAGAAAGAGGAGGGTTGATCACAAAAGTAGTGACATGGTATTAATATTTAAACTTAATCACACATCATCAATTTCATCACACAGTACATCACCAACTGCTATTGATGAAACCGTCCAACTACTCATGATATTAACTATAGAAAAATAAATTGTACCTTACCTTCCCTTATAAAAATTATATAAAAAACCATAATTACTTTTTTATTATCATCATCATTATACACATAGAATATTTTGGTAATAAAATAATCAAATTTTTTTCATTTCCCATAATCTTTTAGGTTGTAGAAGTCAAAAAATTCAATTTCACATACAACATGTTTATGTATACATGGTAAAATAAATTAAAAGAAATTAAAATATTATATTTTTTATCTTGATATGACTAAAGAGGATAAATAATTAATCAATCATGAAAAAAGACACAATAAATACATAATCCAATTTACAAGAAACATGGAATGATGTTTCACGTTTAAACCATCATTATCCTTCCCCCCCAAATTAACCCTAATAAATTTGGTGATTTACACAGATATATAATGAAATGATGGGAAATTATGAATTATTAATAAATCAAAAAGAAGAAAATAGATCCACCAATTCCATTATCCACTAAAAATAATAAAAAATCATACTATGCCTACCACTGAAGACCCACTTTTGTGAAGTTTAATTAAAATGGAGGGACATAAAATGGGAATGCATGTATCATTTATATCTATAATAAAAAAAATAAGAAGTTAAGTAATAGAAAAAAATTATAAATCTTGTACTATTATAATTGGAAAACATAATTCATCCACTGAGGCCAAAAATCACAATTATTTAATCAAATAGATAGAATGTTGGGTCATACAAGTTAAATTTACACTCATAGTATAAAAAATGGAAAATAAATTATAGACTACATAGTTTTAAAATAAATTAATGGGATATAATTTCATATTTTTTCAATGTGATGAAGGTTTCCTTAAATGATGAATTTCATAGATATTATCAAATTTATTCTCACATGATTAATTATACTCATGAACACTTTTTGACATAAATATGATTTAAATAAAAAATTGAAATTCAAACATGACACAATGAAACATTAATATATAGTTACCTATAATTGATGATGAATTTTGGCTGGATGTTAAAATATGGGGGGAATAGAGGACATGTATTGTGAATATGAATGAATGATAGAGTATGGATAATATAGACAATCCAAATGACTGGTAAGATAACTTAAACCATGGATGGATGAAATCAATGTAGTATTAATAAACGAGTGATGATGATTTGAGAGCCGAATAAACCATACATATGAAACGATGAATGAATTTTCATCAAACTAATTTCTAAAAACATGTGGTGATTAACGGTGTATAGATGAATTGATTTCTATAAAGAGATTAAATTATTTTTTTTATGGTCTGTAGGGAATCATATTGGGTGAGGTTTTCCATTTTAAATAGAACATGTAGAATGATGATATTTTCCTTTGGAAGAAATTAATAAATATAATGAATAATTATATATAATATACAAATATTTATCTCTATTTTTTTTTAAAAAATCTATATAAAACCATTTCATAAATATTAGATTTAGTATTCATATGTTTTTTTAATCATTTATCATTAATTTTATATGATATTTATTTATTTATAAAAATATTATTAAATTATTAATATTATAAATCAATGTGTAATAATATGTTTTTAATAAAAAAATATATTTTTTTCACTACATAAATAGTAAATAAATATTCCGTAATTTTTAAAATATTTATTTTTCATTGATAATTTTTAAAATCATTTTTTGTAAAGGAATAATATTTTTTAGTGATTATCATTAATAATAACAGATTTATTTTTTGTAAAATATCAATGTAGTTAATGAGATAAAAATTGAAGAAACTATTAGTACAATATTATTAGGAATTTTATGATTAATTTTAATTGTTATATCATATATTAAAAAATATCTATACATAAAAATAATACCATGAATACCTAATATATGTTGTAATTGCTCATTTTTACAAATAGATTTATAATATGTGACTAAATTTATTTTAGTAAAAGTAAATTATTTTTTAGTGACATTATGTTATAAAATAAACATTTACCTTGATAAAAAAGATATAAAATACCATATCAAATATTGAAATTGAATAATTTTACAAACATAGAAGAATATAGTCATTGAAGAAAGTGTATGATTCATTGAAAATAAATTGATAATAAAATTGGTAACATTTTCAATAAAATTTAAATCAAAGGAAATAATATATTAAATAATTTGAATAGAATATATTTTGAAAACAAATATAAAATATTAAATTTAAAGAATACCAAATAATGATATATTATAATTTAATCATGTGGAATTATTTAAAAAAGAGTAAATGGTTATAACTCAATGTATGGAAATTGAGTAAACAGAGACCCCATTTATTTTGGTAATAAATTACCAAAATAATATGAAATAGGGGTTTAGAAATAGACTTTGAAAATACCATTCATGAAAAAAATGATAATATCATTAAAAATTTTATTAGTTTCAACATATGAAAAAAATGAAGTGTATAGTGTAAAATATGTGTTAGTGTACAAATATTTAGTTGAAAACCCCTTAATGTGGATTACCCAATAGTTTGATTCTCCCTAAAATCATATATAATCAATTTAGGATTATTATTCATCTATATAATAAACATATTTATATTAATTTTTATAGATATCACTTATTTATACTTTGATATTACACATTTATTATTAATTTTTTAAAATTTCAATTCTGATATTATTTGTCCATTTTTTTCAATGATGGAATTAGTTTGGTGGTTCTGTTAAATGATAGTTTATATAATGTTAATCACATCCATAATGATCAAGGTTTTCATAATGGTGTATTTGACATATTATAATTCTAATGGTCATTTTTTCGAAGTTATGGTGCAGTTGATAAAGGGCAGTTAAGGTTACATATTTTGTGAATTTTTATTAAATTAAAAAAAATTGACATTTAAAATTAATATACTAATATATAAATTCATTCAAAAATAATGAATACATTTTATATCTATCAGTTCTATTTTTTATAAATATTATTTATTTTTTTCGTAACCATTCATGATATAGAAATTAAAATGACTTTCCAGAAGATGGTATAATCGACCAAAACAATAACACATTATAATTAACAAATGTGTAAATTAAATTGAGTTATATTATGATAATATTATTTATATATAATAATAATTAATTTATTAGTCTTTAATTTTAATGTACAATGATATTTTAGTAGAATTTATATGGGAAATAAAATGAAGGGAATAAAGAAGAACACATTACTTACATTAATAGAATCTCTACCCACAATGTCTTCACATATAATAAAAGACGTATTCCCCCTTCATCTAATGAAATTATATAAAATAGGTAATTTACATTAGGATATTAAAATGGGTACATGTTAAATAGATAAAAAATGAAAAAAATAGTTTGGATATTTTTCATGTGATACCCTTTATAAATGAAAATGTGGGATATTTTTTTAAACATATTCTAGGTAAAGGGTAATGATGGAATTACATGGGAGTAAGTTGATTAGAGAATGGAAAAAATTGTAATAAATATATGAATAACTACCATGCCTAATTAAAGAATTATACACACTTTAAATATTTTGATAATTAAAAAACCATGCTATTTAAATTTATATCATTTTACCCCATTTTTTACATGATTAAATATTTAACAATGTAATTATTTTTAAAAAAAATTAAAATAACCACTTTCAGGAATAAATAAACCTAATGTTACCCTACATAGGATGAAAATAATTGTATATAGATGTTGACACTTGATTTATTCCTCACATAGGACATGGGATGACAACTATCACCAAGGGTATTCAGTATACGCAAATGGGAAATATTACCCTCTAAAAAAGATAAAGAACGAGAGACAATTTAAGAAAAATAAAAAAATCATATTGATGATAAATAAAATATCAAAAAAAAATATTTTAATTTATTTCCTTTAAAATAATATTAAGATATACTACCAGTAAAAAATAAAATACATGGCAGTGTCCACTAAGTCCAAATAGCTCCTGAGAAAATACACAAGTTAGTAATGTAATGACTAATCACAAAACTAATCCAATTGAACTGAAAAACAATTTAAATAGGTAAAGAAGGATAATATAGATAATCTCAGAAGGATCCTCCCGAAATCCACTCATTAAAAGTAAAATAAATCATATTAAACCCCATTAAATAAGTAATAAAACTAACACTTCACTTAATTGTTTATTCTTATTTCCCAAAAACAACATGGATGTTTCACCTTGTACGCAATATAATTAATATATTATATGTTACATAATATAAAATTGATTTTACACTACTACAACTTCCCCTTGGTTTTTCACTCTGACATAATATCGCATGACTTCAACCATTTATCTCTATATAATCCACATGCATCCACGGAATCTACATAATACTCCACAACACATTTGTCTCATAATATACTCCACATTACTAACTCATGATAGCCACTGAGTAGTTTATCAGGAGAAACCAAAACCCTCACACCATGTACTATACTTTATTCCATTACATCTTGAACATAATATACTTATAATAATTCTTAAGATACAATATTTGAATACACACATGTTTCAAAATTACCACACTTAATTAAAACCTTCAAAAAATATATGTTACTATAACATTGTTTATAATAGCACAAAATACTTCCATAAGAAAAGAACATCAAATGAGGGAATGGTTAATGATCTATTCTTCACCAACCTGCATGTTGGGGAAAACACTCTCTAGATTCTACTAGGTGTCTGTCACACAAATAACAAGGGTTGGATAACATATTAAAACAAATCATGTTAGATTATATAAATATAAAAAACTACACTCTGATAAACATCCATTCCTTAAAATCAACTGCAACTATCACTACTCAGACACCAAACTACCATTACTAAGGACTATATATCCTATACATATAGAATCATTTCAATATAGATAATTTATTTATTAATTATAAACATTTAATTTTTTATTAATTAGTAACCAATTATATTGATTAATACATTATGATCCCAACCACACTGGTTAAATGATTATTTATTAATTATCATCCCAAAATTCTAAGAACTCTAAGAATCATCATAAACTGATCTAAAAGATGCATAAACCAATAACTCTAATAAATATCAACTATTGGGGAATGATATTAAAAAACGATAAAATCAACCACAAATTCTCCATGGAAGATTCATCAATAGGAAAAAAACCCTTCTGTCAGCATGAAAAACAATTAGAAATCTCATCATCAACCTACTCTATCAGTCCGAGTGAAATTCCTAACACCACAATGAATATGACCATCCACCCAACCATTTTATGTTAGAACTATTTCTATAGATATGGTAACCCCCAACTATTTATCTTCAAAACAAAAAACTATACAAGGTCACATAACGTCACATTAAAAGGCTCCAAATCCCTAGTACACACAATACGTGAAGAAAAAAAATTATTTATTTGTCCAACAACAAAGGAATCCATCCTTTATAATAAAATGGTCTAGATATATCCAAAAATATTATCTTTATCAAAATAAAATTCATTACCATTTTGAATTTTCCAATTGATTTTACAAATGATTCAACCATATATAAACTAAGGCCCAACTTATCGATGTCATTAGAATTATTTAAAAATTCTTCAAGAAAACCTTCCAATTTCCCTCAACTCAAGGAAGAGTAGTAAAAAATTTAACATGCCATATTTATTTATTAGAAAACAAAACATCCCAATTTACTGTTCTTTATAGAATTTAAAAGAATGAAAAAATGGCTAAACCGTAAGATAAAAAAATATAACACTATCAATAAATATAGATACAAAATGTATACACGATATAGACTCAATAAATATCTATAAACCAAAACACAAAATCAAATCATTAATTAAAACTTAATATTTATTAAGGATAATTACAATATTACCCAACAAGATAATGTATTATTACTCCAAAATTTCAATTTCAATAATTGAAATAAAAAATCACCAATATCAAGGCTTTCAAGATATCTCAAACAAAAAAAACTACAATAAAAATAACTAACCACCACTCCTGAAATAACCTTCATCCCACTTATAATAGAGTTCTATATAGAAAAAAAAAATATAAAACTAACTACAAAATAATAAAGGATAGAAACTGAAAAGGCATTGAATTTTTTCACATGAGAAAATGAAAATAAATAGAGAATAAAATATAATGAAAGGATGAAAACTAACCTCAAATCACCCCAGATCAAAAAACGGATATCGAGTATCAATCCCAAATAAAATAGATTAAAAACTAATTATAATTGCACCACATCCCACCTGGGGTTCAAGATGAATTGTTTGATTTTCATAGAGATAGAGAGTAAAATAGATTTATAGGAATTCTTTCAAATAAATATTCCTAGTGATAATGGGCGATTCAAGTGATGAATGGATCGAGTTTATGGATCACTAAAATCAAATTTACCTATTCCGATAAAAATGAGATGAATTTATACCATGAACTACAGGTTCTCATTTTGAATTATTTTGGGGGAAATTCACTAAAGAAGACCCTTAATCTATTCACATGATGATCCCATAGTTTAATTTTTGAATCCCCCCATATGTATTTCCCTTATAAAAGCCACAAATTATGATTCTATCCATGAACTACTCTCTCAAATCATAAATAACACTTCACACCATGAATTCCTCTTAAAACCATATTTTAGCTCCAATCATCCACTAAAACTAGTAATGGATACCTCATAGGTATCTATAAATCAAATATATGAAAAGTAAGATGTTATAATGATCTATTACCATACATAAGATACCATAAATAAATTTACAACCATGATATTTTAAAAATCAAACCCTGGGGGAAGGGAAGGAAAAAGTGTCCCTCAAGTTACCACATCATGAGATACCTCTCATTAATTTCTCATTCAATAGAGGAAAACCAAATCAGTTAGATAAACAAGGTGAAAATATATTCCATAATATCTTGTTGAAGAGGCCTCCCAAAAAGGTCGAACCCCGTAAACAAGGCTTTGGGGAACAAATAAATATCCCATCCATTATATAAAGGGTAACATCATCCAAAAATCATTAAAATGAATAATAAAAACCAAAAAAACATATTATTCATATCATGGATATAAGAATCATTATCTATGGTGATCTTCTCCATGCCACTATGTAACAATAGAACACAAACAAAGGGAATAACACTCTTATGTAACACAATAATTTAGTGGTCCCAAATCACTACATGTATCTCCTAAAATAATAATTAATCATTCACATCCATCTCACCATAACTAATATCATGAGAATCATCATTAATATAATACAAATTATGAAAAACATGAATGATGTAATGAATCCATATCATATTCTGAAGGAAGATTCATTCTATATGAAAAAGGTATTTCATGTGACAACACCACAAAATGCACAACAAACCAGATATAATGAATACTACCTTAACATAATTATCCCTTCCCATGACAAGGAGTCACCTTTATTAACATAATATATCCACCTTTGAACCCAATAGGTTGTATCGTATATTTTGAATAGAATTTTTTATTATCCTATACCACCTTCATCAACTTGTTAATCACCTACACCATTTCTATAATGTATTAAACTAGTTCTGGGTGACAAATTATTGACTCTATTACAATTTTCTATTTAAAAATTAAAAGGAATGTTCCACCATACAGTTCTTCAAACTAAGTCAATACTATAGTAGAATAAAAATATTTTTTTTGAGAATACTCGACCATAGGTATGTTTTTTACCCACTAACCCCCAAAATCAAAGACATATGTGTGAAAAATATCTTCAAGAGTCTCAATGATCCATTAAATTTGACTATCAATTTTAAATTGAAAATTATTTTTTAAAAAATTATTTACATCCAAAATCATTTCTAAGAACACCATATTCTATAGAGGAAAATGGGGATCATGATCTAAGAAGATCATAATTGGGACTCCATGAAGCACTATAACCTGGTCCATATACTACATTGACAGAACCACCACCATGTTTGAATATTATATTGCTAAGAAGTGAGATGATTTTATCAGATAGTATAATAATACCCATGTAACATCAAATAAACCAAGTGTGTGAGGTATTATGGTGAATAAGTCTAGTAAAATATCCTCTAAAATACAATAAGGAACATCTATCATCTTGAGAAAAATGATAGAAATATGATGTTTGGAATTTAATTTCTGACATAATAAGCATTATGACACAAAACACTACAACCAATGGAATTGACCCAAGCCATCAAATATGACATCTTAGAGAATGAAATATCATTTTCATACATGGATGTATCCGAAATGGTGAGCTTTGGAACATATATAGGACAATATAACAAATCACAAAAATAAAAAAAACCTTAATCTAAGAAAAACATCAGTATTTATCATCTTCATACAATCCATCATTTTCATCTGCAATGTCAATGTTATGATTCCAAAATTCCATTTTTGGGACACCTTTATCAATTTCACTATAGATTACTGGTCCGACATCTGGTAAATAAAACCTCTTCCATTGACCTCCCCCACATCATGGTACATTGTGAAGATCTCTTCCATCACTCTCCATGAATACCTAACTCATGAATGAAATTATTTTATGAATTAATTAATAGATAATAACACACAAAATTACCAATTCGTAGTGTATACTAAATAATGAATTTATATTCTTATAATAATTTTATCCATCATCACTACATAATGTTTTGTTCATGCTTGGTGATGAAATCCCTCATGCTCTTTTTATTGTTGAAAACCACAAAATTCTAAAAGATGAGATACTGTCACCACAACATCGAGGATAGGATAACTATTATAACCCCATGATCATTGGTGGTATTGTTATGGTCGTGGAGGTGTAACTACCAAGACCCATTAGAAACAACTTATATCTAATACATTAGGAAACCAGTCAATCAAATATGTATATCATCATAGTAGACATAAAACTATAGAACCATTTCTGGAAAATAAATATCTAGTTCACTAATCAAAAAATAATTTAAATACTTGAATATTCCATGAAATTGTAATTCCATTAGAATTATGAATCCATTATGGACATAGTCTTCATAAAAGAAACAATCCAAAAGAGTTCAAGTGTGAACTTCATTTAATATCATGTGAAACTGAGGAAACGGCATACCTCTGCAACATTCATGGGGACTTCCAAATGAGATATCACCTAAATCATCAAATGATATATGGTTACTCCAGGTTGGTACATAAAATACACAAAAAATGAACTTCACAATACCAGAACAAAAACATAGAGAGCTTCATGAAAATATTATAATGATAAAGAAATCCCAAAACATTCTACATATTATTTACATGATCTTACTTAGAGATGGAGTACAAACGAATATTTTTGATAAACAGAATATAAAAATATTCCAAAAAATAATACAATGCTTCATCCATTACTCCCATGAATATAGATAGATCATTCATCACATCGAAGGACAATACAAAATACTCATAATTTTTTCCAGGACATCAAAATGATCTCATTAGAATATATTCATTATATATAATATCTAATGATATCATGACAATAGATCGATCTTTGAGATCCAACTAGGTCTGTTTAGCTAATCAAATAAATCACCAATCTGGAAAATTGTAGTGACTATTTACTAACACTTGATTCAAGATATTAGAATTGATAGAAATAAAAATGATACCGTCAACATTATTATAAAAAAAAAGGAGATCCCCAAGGTGATGAGTTTAGTAGCATAAAACAACTCTATAAGAAATATTTATTCTTATTCTACTACTCTATTAACTCATATGGATATGCCCTCTACAAATAAAAAATCATAGAATTGACTGATTATAGCACTATGTCGAATCTGATATCTTATTGAGGGGGTAAATCCACAATATATTCAAAAGAATACTTCAACATACACTTCTACAATCAAGGGAAAGTCTAACATTTTAAATTTGGATGAATTGTGCGGAATCTAATCCATCATGGATGGTAAATACATGACATATCTCTCACATATCCAAGGGTTTCTCTTTCCAATGAACACATTAGATTCAATTTGAATATATATATATAAATACAACAACAAGATTAATCCATTACATCATACATCATATATATATATATATATTCTATTCCTAGTATTATTTCATAGAAATGTATCGAAAAATACAATATGTATCCATATGTAATTCCCCAGCACAATCACACATTCTATAAATACTTTAAAAAACTATCTAGATATACCCTTAGAATAGTGAATCCCAAGGGAAATAGAATCCATTCCTCCTTAATACTCAATGAACATGTTAGGGTTGGTGAATATTGGATTGATTATCCCTTTAATCAATAAAACAATAAACCCGTGTAAAAATAGATAAAAATTACCTAAAATAATCCCTAGCTCACCTAGTGCTTGAAACAAAAGAGTATTCATAGGACCATGACCTAATCCATAACCTATTTCAACTTGATTAGAAAATCCTCCAGGATTTTTATTTTCTATATATGGATGAATAGATTCTTAGGGATATATTATGCATTCAATTTTCCTCATTATTGATAATATGTTGGATAACCCAACTTCTAATTCCTTTGAAAATACTACCACATGTTGAATCAAAAATGTTTACCTTATGAATTTTCCATTTCTTCATGTTTGGGGAGATTTTTTAGCCCATCAGTTTTCCTTATGACTTTACCAATTTTTCTTGTTATGAAAATAAAAAACACCATATCTTAATAAAAAATTCATTTTACCCTATCCATTTCTTTCATAAAGAAAATTTACTTCCCCAATGAAATTCATCCTTACCATGTTTTTCATTGTTCATTATTCTGTCCAAATATAAAATTTGGTTTCATATCTAATAACCTTGGAGTCATATAATACATAGATATAGAGAATTATGTTTGCAGGTTTTGAATTCTGAATCCCAGTTCTATGAATTCAGACTCTGAACTCTTGAGAGCTCTGACTCCGAGTTCTCTGAATCCAGACTCTAAACTTTGTAAGTTAAGAATCTGAATTCTAATGAATTTAGACTCCAAACATTGTATGTTCAGACTCTGAAGTCTAATGAATTTAGACTCTGAACTTTGTAAATTCATACTCCAAATTTTCTTGAATTCTGACTCCGAACATTGTAAGTTCAGTTTCCAAATTCTTGTGATTCCAGATTTTGAATTTCCATGAATTTCAGACTTTTGAATTCTAAAGTGTTTAGGTTCTGAATTCGAATATCCTTTAATTATAGACCCTAAATGTGTTTTTTATTAGAATCCAAACATTTATTTTCATACATTCCGAATATCTGATTTTTGTTATGTAACCATATTTTTTATTACACTTGTTTTTGTTATAGAGTAATGTTGTGATTTTAGTTACTAACTAACTATTGTTTGATAGACACGTGTACAGGTCCCATTGAAATTCAAGGAAAAAAATGATCGTTGGAGGAGGGAGCCGACCATTGGTGTTGTTCTTATAAATAGGACCTCATTTGAAAGAGATCAAAACTAGTTGATCAATCTAGAAGATACATGCTTCTGAAGTGATTTCTAGAGAGAGAAAAATTATTGCATTGTGCGTACTGAACACCTTGTTCAGATTTTCTTCGTGCGACTCTGAATGTTACTGTCTAAATTCAAGGGCTTCCAAGGATAGGTAGACAGAGGTTCCAACTACATTAATGTTCGAGGAATTCCTTGATGAAGAAGACAGAGGAGCCAAATACCTTAATGTTGAGGGCTTGCGGGGATAGGAAGACAGATTCTGATCTCCGTATCAACAGACTACCCTAGTCTGGGCAAGACAAACTTTCTTGAAAGTATAAATCAAGGGACCTTTATCCAAGGTTGTTAGATACCCTTCTCTTTGGGTTAAAATACTTACTACGTGTTACTTGTTTGTTTCATGTTTTCCGCTGTATTTTGATTCTTAAGGGAAGTATAACTACCTTATACTTCCTTATACTTGTAAACTCTGATTTAGTAATATTCAATACACATTAATGTAGAATCATTATCATTGAAAACTTTCATTAATATTCTCTTTCTGGAATCATCTTTTCCATAATAACATTCTCGGAATCATATTTCCATAATCTAGAAAGTGTGTAGAAGTAGATGATTTGTGAATTACTTTGTTTAACCTTGTTAAACTTAATCATATATAAAATTTCCAAAGGAATTTTTTTTAAGTATAGAATTCACCCACTCTTGTATACTGAGCATTATTTGATTCTACATTCAATATCTATATTATTTCGATCCTAATTTTGGTATTATAGAGTATATCATACTCCACAAACCATCTCAACAATTGGTATCAGTGAATTGGTTCAATCTGAATTAATCTCACGATTAGATTCAAGAGAGATTTCATCTTCTTATTTCGGGAACCATTTTTTTCAGACCCATAATGTTCAGATTAATTTTTTCATAGATATACACTTATTCTATATTTTTTCTTACTGAGGAATATTTTCCTTGTTTACAAATTATGACTACTTACAAGTTTGTGTAGAGATAGTTTTTTTGTCAAGATGAAATATTGGTTCCATTGATAACCTAAATCGAACTACACCACCTAATTTTGATGGGAATGATTACAAATATTAAATAGATCTCATGAAGATATTCATTATCAATACTAGAGTAGAAAATTTTGTCATGCTTAATTGATGATATAAAATCCCTAACAAGGATGTTAGTACTTTCATAAATCAAGAAAAGCATGAATATCAACTGAATTATAAGGTACGCAATACTTTGCTTTGATCCACGACTACAAATATATATAGTCAAATTTCATCTTTTGAAGCAGCGAATTTCATAAGAAACAAATGTGAAGTTACATACTTTGGAACTTCAAAATTTATCGAAACAAGAAGAGTCATGCTCAAAGGTGAATATCACAGTTTTTTCTTTCCTTATTGAGAACCCATATGTAATGTGCCACAAAGATTCATGACTATTGTTACTAGTTTAAAATCTATGGGTGAGAAATGATTAGATGATGAATCCCTTATTGATAAGATCAAAGACATCATGCCTAATGAGTGGGAGTCTAAGAGGACACCTATTGATGAGAATAGAAAGGTTACTCATATGTCTCTTGATAAACATTTTGGAAATCTTCTTCAACATGATACTATAATGAAGAGAGATGCTGAAAACATTAAGAATTAGAATGCGAATGGTTGTGTTGCTTCTAATAAAACTCCAAATCATAAAAAATCCAAGACTTGTGAGAGAGTTACTAGATCCGAATCTATGAAGATTTTTATACAATCTGAATCTAGTGGAAGTGAATATTTAGAAAATGATCTATCCAATCATTCTTGAAGGATGAACATGTTTGTTGGTCGGAAGAAATTTTAATCCAGATATCAAAAAAATAATGTAATGATAAGAAAGATTAATAATTCACATGTTCTGAATGCAAGAGAGCTGGACATATAAGACCTGATTGTATTATCCTTAAGATAAATGAAAGAAAGGAAAAGCATTCTTAGATAAAGAGAAAGAAGTACTATAAAGCTAAATATAAGAATGTCTTGAAAGAAAATGACACCTAAACTTCCAGTGGTGGGGACTCTTTAGATGAATCATCAAATTATAATCTTCTAAATAGAAGAATCTTGGTCTAATTTTCAGACTACCTATTGAAAATCATTGCTTTATGGCTAAGGAACACAATGATGAATCTATGAACATTGTTTCTTTAAATGAAAATAATAGTGATGTTAAATACTATGAATATTATGATAAAGAATCTTCTTCTGATGAGGATTATACATTAACTACCTATAAATAATTTTATAGATTTGCTAAGCTTTAGGAGAATGAAAATTCAAAAGTTAACAAAAAGCATGAAAATGAAAATGATAGGATTTCTATACATACTAAAGAAATATCATATCATTATAAATATCTTGATAAGAAAACTCTCAATTTTGAATATATTTCACAAAATCTTGAGTGTGTAAATTCTGAGAAGGATAAATATTCTAAAGATATTGAAAATGTAATTTCTATGAAAAATGATTTCGAGCATAACTTTAGTTCTAAAGATAATGTTTTTAAAGAAAATAACCCAGTTATTAGAACAATGTTTGAAATTTTTTCCTTAAGGAAGTGTTTTTCAAACTTTACATTAGGTAAAGAAACATTTGATAGAATGTATTCTCAAATCCGACCTCAAAATAATATTTTTGGTTTTGGTTATACTATTTCTAAACCGTTTTTCAGCAACAATTATTTTTTTCCTCAAAGTTCTTCATTCTACACTAAGTTCCAGTGTGTTGGAAACTGGGAAAAACATTGTTCCCAAAACAATAACTAGTCATTAGGATTTCATAAAGCATATTTTTCTAAGAAAATGTGGGTACCTAAGATTTTCCTTTTTGAAATTTACTGATCCAAGAATGTTTGAGTTCTGAAAGTCTAACGCTTTTGCTTTCAGGAAAGTAAAGAGAGTACCAACGTCAAAATATGGTACATGGATAGTGGATGTTCTCAGCATATTACTGGTAACAACAACTACTTTGAAAATATTATCAAGATAAAAGGAGGAAAAATATCTTTTGGAGATAATGATAAGGGATAAATTATTATTATGGGTAACATTTTTATTCTTGTAAAAACATTTATTTCAAATGTCTTATATGTTAATGGTCATAAGCACAACCTCATTAGCATAAGTAAATTATGTGATGAAGGTAACCTTGTGAGTTTTATGAATGACAAGTTCTTAGTACACAATTACAAGTAACAATTCATTCTTTCAGCCCATTTGAAAGAGAATGTATACACACTAAACATAAAATACCTTAAGAGACAAGACATACCTTTCCATAGTGCAATGGAAGATCATTCTTGGTTATGGAATAGAATTATAGGACACTCTAACGTTAGGAACCTATGTAAACTCTCAAAGAATAGATTAGTTAAGGATATACTGGAACTTAGATTTTATTCTTTCAAATTCTATGATACATTTCAATATGGAAAGAAACGTAAATAGAGTTTTAAATCAGTCAGTGAAGTCTCAACAACTGATGCATTACAGTTAGTGCATATGGATCTTTTTGGACCAACACAAACTGGAAGCATTGGAGGAAAATATTATGTATTTTTCTTAGATTATGATTACACTAGATTTGTGTGGGTCTATTTTCTAGAAAATAAATATAAATCTTTTTATTATTTCAAAAGTTATAGAGCCCAAATTAAAAATGACAAAAATCATCCTTTGATAACTATTCATAGTGATCATGGAGGAGAATTTAAAAATTCTAATTTCAAAACATTTTGTAGAAGAAAAGTCATTACTCATAACATATCAGGACCTAGAACACCTCAACAAAATGGTGTTGTTGAATGAATAAATAGAACTCATCAAGAGATAACATAAACCATTTTGAGTGAGTATTTTATAGCAAAAAATTTTGGGCAGAAGCTATAAGCACTGCTTGTTATACTATAAATTGTATTTTGATTATAACATTTCTCAATAAAACTCTTTATGAGTTATGGAATGGTAGAAAACCGTGACATCCCTACTTCAAGGATTTTAGTTTCCAAGTATTAATCATGAATACTAAATACACTCATCACAAATTTGCACCAAAATATGATGAAAGAATTTTCTTAGGCTACTCCACAACTTCTAAGGCTTATAGAATTTTTAATAAAATCACTTGTACTCTTTAAGACACAATACATGTCAAATTTGATGAAACTGATCCTTTTGTTTTTAAACAACCCCAACCTACATCGTCAGATGTGTTTTCAAAAACTGATAATCAACCCATGATAGAAGATCTTTCTGACAAGAAAAATGTTCAAGAAGATAATTCTGAAACATTTACCCTACAGGATTTCCTCTCCTATGATGATGAAAATGTTTTAAAAAACCTAAATCAGGTGTTTCTTAAGAATCATCCCAGTGATAGTATCATTGGTGATGTGAATCAACCTGTAAGGACTAAAAGTTCTCTAAGGAATTAAGTAGAACATCTAGTATTTCTTTCCCAATTAGAACCAAAAATCACTAATGAAGATTTAGGTGATGATGATGGGACAAAATCTATACAAGATTAACTAAATGAAATCGAAAGGAATAATGTTTTGACCATGGTTGAAAGACCTAAGGAAACTTCTCTTATTGGAGTAAAATGGGTGTTCAGAAATAAGTGTGTTGGAAATGGAATCATAGTAAGAAATAATTCTAGATTAGTTGTCAAAGGCTACAATCAACAGGAAGGAGGAGACTATGAAGAAACCTATTCACCAGTAGCTAGACATGAATCAATTCATATCCTATTTGCCTTTGCATCATTCTTCAATTTCAAACTTTTTCTAATGGATGTGAAATGTTCTTTCATTAATTGTTATATTAAAGTGGATGTTTTGGTTAACCAACCTCCTAGTTTTGAAGATACAAAAAATCCTGCACTTGTTTATAAACATACCAAAGCATTGTATGGACTTAAGCAAGCTCATCGATCATGTTATGACAGGATTACATGATTTTTCCTTCAAAATAAATATGATAAGGGAAATGCAGATTCCTCCCTTTTTATAAAGTAAGATAAGAAAAATGTTTTGATTGATCAAATTTATTTTGATGAAATTATATTCGTTTTAACTCAGCAATATTTTACTAATTCTTTTACGGGTCTAATTAAAGCATAGTTTGAAATGAGTATGATGGGTGAGATAACATTTTCCATTTGTTTTAAAATTTCTCTAAAACCTGAATGAATTTACATATCCCAACATAATTATAATAAATATAATCTTAAAAATTTTGGATTTGAAAACACTAAGAGTATTAGTACTCCCTTTGGTACCTCAAACACTCTTGATCTTGATGATGTTGGGAAACCAGTAGATCAAACATATTTTAGAGGTATGATAGGAAGTTTACTATACATGAAGCTAGTCGTACAGAAATGGCGTTTTCAGTATGTTTATGTGCAAGATATCAATCCAATCCCAAGGAATATCATTTAAAGGCAGTGAAATGTTTTTTCGCTACATAAAGTGAACCATGGATTTATGAATGTTTTATACTTCTAGAAATAATTTTTTTCTAAAAAGTTTTCCAGATGCTGACTTTGGTGGATGTAGAATGGATAGAAGGTGTACCTCCGGAACTTGTCAGTTCATAGGAGGTTCATTAGTTTCTTGGTCATGCAAAAAGAAACACTCAGTAGCATTTTCCACTACTGAATCTCAATATGTAGTAGCTGGAAGTTGTTATGCTCAAGTGGTGTGGATGCAACACATACTCATAGACTATGGTATGAGTTTTACCAAAACACAAAATTTTGTGTGATAATACTAGTTCCATTTGTTTAATAAAAACCCCAGCACATCAATCTCAAGAAAAACACATAGATATTAGTAATTAATTTCTTAGGGATCACACATGAAAAGGAGATATCATTCGTCAATTTATCGAAACACAAGATCAACTTGAAGATATTTTCAAATACTCTTTACCCTCTGATAGATTAGAATACAATAAATAGATGTTCGGAATCATAAACATAATGTAATCTTCATTAATAACTTCCTATTGAAATAAATCTCCTTACAGTAAAAAACTCCTTTCTATAGGGGGAGTACATTTGTTTATAATGTTTTTCAAATTTTTCTTAATGAAGTTTTATTTAAAATTCTTCCTAATAAATATTTTCGTACTTGATAATTTCTAAATGAAGATTTAGGTACTTGAAATTTTCGTAATGAACATTTTCATACTTGAAATTTTCTTAATGAAGATTTTTGTACTCGAAATTCATGTAATAAAATTTTTTCGTACTCATTATTTTCCATGGAGATGATCGTAATGAATTTATTTTCAGAATGTAAAATTTTTCAAGAAGAATATTATAAGGCCCCAGCCTTAAACACCACATAATCTTGAGTTACTTCAAGAATACACGTTGAGGATCTTTTTAGGTTTAGAGTTTTAGAGAATTAGATCATAAAACATGCATTACATTCCACATTTAAACAAAGTGGTTACATAAAAGATATTATACATTGTTTCCATCAACGGAAACATATTTAAAATAAAACATGGATTCTATCTTGACACTTCCTTGAAACTATCATCATATCATGTACCTTTCCCTTGACTTGTGAAAAACATTTCAAAAACATGGGATGAGAATAAAAATATCATTAAGGGATATAAAAATATGGAAAGGATACATGAGTACATATATACATAATAATGAATTCATACATTACCTATAAAACATAATCACTTTAACATACCTCATAAAATCATGAATAAATCATAGAAATAATAAGACATAAAGGTAACTTGAGGCATTCATAACATTCTTACGTAGGGAGTAACCCTCTTTGTAACGTTTGGAATGCCCATCACAGTATATTCCCTAAATCTCATCAGAGAATCCTTAACGTTTAACCCTAGAGAGCTATATCGGGCTCACCTGCCCTTAGTTTATCACGGAACCACCCATCTTCATAACAATTCCCATGAACCATAACATATTTGTATCAAAAAAACATGCATAATGAAAACATAACATTTCCACATTTCAATCACAAGATATCAATAAAACACATTTATATAATATAAAAATTCTGAAAACAAATTTCAATACCAAAATAAAAGAAAATTAAAACATGGTATTTATTTTTCATTAAAAAAAAGGTATGGCTTGTAGAGGAAGCCGAAACTCAAATAATGGTCACGAAGGTGGAGAAGTCATTGTCGCCACATGCGTATGACAAAAACATTCCCTTTTGTCATTTATAAAATGCTTCGTATAAAAAATATTCCTTTTGGATAAATGTAAAATTCAAAGGGGTTTATACACCGTATATAAAAAAGTTTTGTATAAAACATAATATGCCTCAATGAAAGGAGATTGAGAGGAAGTCCCATACCTCAGGTCCGGCTTGACTCGATCGTTCTTTAATGTCCTGAATAATAAACATGAGTTAATTTCTACATTCATAAGAACCTTTTTCAAGTTCATTATTCCTTTTATATCACTTATTACCATGTTATGAACACTATGTAATTATTTAAGTTAACAACGGTCGTTTTAATGATCATTGGTACTTGAGTCAAAAATATTCTCTTTATAATTACAAGTTGTTCATGTATCCGTTATATCCAGAGTTATACTCATGATTTATATATCATATATATCATATATATCCAGTATATACATGCATTTATAATATTACATATCATTTAGAGGTAAGAAATGAAATGCACCGTTCTTGGAGACGGTAAGCCGTACGTACGCATGAACGCTACGTCCATTTCTGTTTCATATTTAATGGAATTAAAACATAATGATACATAATAGTATTATAATTACATTATTGTATCATATATAATATCATTTAATCTATCCTTTATACGTAGCACATATGGTATAAACGAATCAAATCACTTTGAGGAGGCAGTAGTTCGTACTTCCTAAAATGAAGATATCGCGTTTACCCACAATGGAAACCATAAAGGTATGTCATTAATGGGAAATACATAAGCTTAAGTAAAACATAAAAATATTATATATCATATATAAATATATTGGAATATTAATGTCCACCTTTGAAGGTGTTATACGAGTGTTGAACAATCATAGTTTCGTGAGGCAGAAATTCTCCATCCACAGAAACAGTATGTTCTTTAACCATTAGATATAGGTGTGTGTAAGTGTTTCTCGAATCCTTCACATAACAACATCCTAGTATATTGAAGATACTGGTGTTGTTACAAAAGAACGTAATAATAAGATTTTAGGGTGTTGGAGAAGAAAAATAAAACATAAGAACACAAGAGAAAACACTACCTTTAAAACGGGTAACTCTTTTTTATTTGAGCTCAAAGGATTCCATGGAAAGACTTCTGCCCAAAGTGAGGCTTCATAGAGTAATAAAGGTATGTGTAGAGACAAAATTGGCCTGGGTTGGCCAATCCAAAGGCCTTATATGTGTTGGTAAGGTGGTAGAGGTGGGGCCTTTTATAAGAGGATAAGAGGGGAACTCTTAGAAAGTTATAAAAGGTTACTTTATTATAAAATGATTTTCAGATTTAAAAGGCCCCAAAATTATATATTTAGAAGATAATAAGATAATATATATAAATCCACCCCTCTAATAGGTTTTTGACATGTTTAGGTCTTAGATTTTATATTATCTTTTCATTTTATTTAATTCATTAAATAATGAGGTAATCACTGCATCATCATGGGGTCATAAATAATTTAATTTATTTAATATCTAAAAATTTTAAAAAACTATCATGATGTAGGAAATTTTTTTATCTTTCTAATTAATATTTGTAGTCAAACATATGACTTTTATAACCCCATTTAAAAATTGTTTTAGTAAACCAACTCATGTTTATGACATATTTACTTTTACTTTAAATAAAAGGCATTAATGTCGGTATCTTACCCAAGAGGCTCCATGGGGTCCCAAAAATAGACCCATGGGTTGTCTTGGTCGGCCATGGCACATACAATATGTGTAGGACTTGTGTAAAGGTCATTTCATATTATTAAAACATTATCTATACCTTAAATTACACTAATTACCTCTAATCGCGATTAAAAACATAAAAGTTACTATTCACGAAAAAATTATTTTAATCCCATTGAACCAAATTTTAATTCTTAATGAAAGCCATGTATGTCATATTATTTAAATTCAAAACACATAGGTGGTAAATTTTCATTTAAACCAAAAATCGGTTTTTTTAAGTACCACTTAGTGGTTTCACTATTCATAAAAAATTGATGTTTTTTAGAAAAATACCAAAAATTCACACTAAGGTGTTTTTGATATTCCAAATTAAAAAATGATGTCTATTTCAAAAAATTCAAAACATATAAGTTACATTAACTAATTTAATAATTAATTCCCGCTGTCAGAACAAATAGAGTGTTTCTATGAAATAATATATATCAAAATATTGACATTAGTTTAAGTCCAATTTCAAAATGAAATTAATTCCAATGACCACTATTGGATTTAATGGTAAATATATGTTCTAATTTAAATTAAAAACCAATTCAAAAGATAATATATTCATGTAAATAAATTATATTAAAAAGAGTTTTTGAATTAAAATACAACCTTTACACTATTCATTAAAAAATGAACTTTATCGAAAAAATACCAAAAATTTACACAAAGTATATTTTGATTTCCTGATTCTAAAGAAGAATTTTATTTGGTCCAATAGAATTTATAAGAGTGACAATAACTATATTTGATGACGGTTCTCCATCAAAAGGTGATAAGTGGACCTTTAGTGAAAATTAGAGTATATATGCCTAAAATTGAATTCTTTACGTATTTTAAGACTTTATCCTTTATTGGATAAATGTAAAAACATTTAACAAACATATATAATCATATTTTAGTTATTTCCATTCATTCCTGCCAATACAACGGTTACGTGTTAACTACCATTTAAAATAATATTATTTTATTATTAGTGTGCAATGTAAGATTTCAAAGAAACTCGTTGTTGCGTATCAGGTAAGCTATCGAATATAACAACCCCTTTAAAGTAAAATTAATATTTAATTCATAAATATTAATAAATATGAAAATGTTTTATTCTTTATTTACCTGGGATGTTATATCCTTACCCCCTTTTGGGAACTGTGTCCTCGGAATTTTATTCACTTATCAAAATAAGTGGGGGTATTTATCCCTCATAGCATTTTCAGATTCCCACGTTGCCTATTCAACCATTTAGTTTTTCCACAAAACCTTTACCTGGTGAATTACCTTATTCTGTAACAATTTCTCTCTATGGTCAAGAATCTGGACGGGTTGTTCTTCATAAGAGAGATTCTCTTCCAACTAAACTACCTCTAGGCTCAAAACATGAGATGGATCTGGCATGTACATTCTTAACATCGAAACATGAAAAGCATTGTGTACCTGAGATAAACATGGAGGTAAAGCCACTTGATATGCAACTGATCCAACTCTCTCCAGAATTTTATATGGTCCAATGAACCTTGGACTCATCTTTCCTTTCTTACCAAATCATATCACAATTTTCCATGGTGAAACATTGAGAAAAACATGATCACTTACCTCGAAAGATAGATCCTTCCTCCGATTATCCGCATAACTCTTCTGCCTGCTCTGAGCTGTTCTCATGTGTTTCTGTATCGACTGATCTTTTTCTGCCATCTCTTCTACCAATTCTAGTCCCATCAGCTTCCTTTCACCCAATTCATCCCAGAAACCTAGAGTTCGACACCGCTTCCCATATAATGCCTCAAATGGTGCCATCTGTATACTGGAATGAAAACTGTTATTATAAAGAAAACTCAACCAAAGAAAGATGTTGGTCCCAACTTCCCTGATAATCCATCGAACAAGCACGTAGAATCTCCTGCAAAGTATGAATTGTTCATTCTGACTACCCATCTAATTGAGGATGAAAAGCTGTACTAAAATTTAATTCAGTACCCAACGACTTCTGAAGGCCATTCCAAAAGTTAGAAGTGAATCTGGGATCACGGTCAAATACAATTGAGATAGTAACTCCATGTAACCTGACTATCTCTTTAAGATACAAATGGGAAAGTTGATCTAGGGAAAAATTATCTCGTATGGCAAGGAAATGAGCAGATTTAGTCAAGCGATCGACAATAACCCAGATTGCATTATTACCTCGAGGTGTCTTCGGCAATCCCACAACAAAGTCCATGGGTATATTCTCCCATTTACACTCTGGAACCGGTAAAGGCTGAAGCATCCCTTTCGGTAACTACCTCTCTGTTTTAACCTGTTCACAAGTCAAACACATCATAGTAAAATCAGCAATATCCCTTCTCATTCCGTCCCACCAGTAATACTCCTGAAGATCTCTATACATCATAGTAATTCCAGGATGGACTGAAAACGGAGAACTATGAGCTTCCCATAACAAACCTCTCTTCAACTTTGAATCACACGGAACACAAAATCTCTCCCCAAATCTCAAAAATAAATCATTATCAACATTGAATTCAGGAAACTACCCTTCTGAACCAGCCCTACCTTTTTCTGCAACTCGCTTTCTTGCTTCTGTGCTTTCTAAATTCTGTCTGATAGAGAAGATTTCACTTATACCTGAAACAAAACAGAAGTACATACTGCACCAACAACTTCTATACCAAAGTTCATCAAATACTTAACCAAAGGATTATGTTCCAAATGCAACATTTTTAATGAATCATTACTTTTTCGACTCAAAGCATCAGCCACTTTATTTGCTTTTCCCGAATGGTAATGAATTTTACAATAATAATCCTTGATTAATCCAATCCATATCATATATCTCATGTTCAATTCTTTCTGAGTGAATATATACTTTAAACTTTTGGGATCGGTATATATTTCGCACTTTCCTCCATACAAATGATGCCTCCAAATTTTTAAAGCGAAAAAAAACAGCAGCTAATTCCAAATCATGTGTAGGTTAATTTACCTCATGAGTTTTCAAATAACGTGAAGCATAAGCAATTAACTGATCATTCTGCATTAAGACGCAACCAAGTCCTTTCAATGAAGCATCACTGTAGATAGCAAAATCCCCATTCCTGGATGCTTGTGCCAAAACTGGAGCATTCACTAATCTTCTTTTCAGTTCCTGAAAACATTCATCACATTCTTTCGTCTAGATAAACATAACAACCTTCCGAGTTAGCTTAGTCATTGGACTAGATTACCATCAAAAATTTCTAACAAACCTTCGGTAATAACCTTCCAAACCATGGAAGCTATGAATATTAGTTACATTTGTGGGTCTTGGCCATTCTTCCATAACCTTTGTTTTTGCAGGATCAACAGTTATCCCATCTTTAGAAACAATATGACCAAGGAATGAAATTTTTTGCAACGAAAACTCACACTTTCTGAATTTCCCATAAAATTTCCTTTCTTTTATGGTTTTCAAAATAACCCTTAAATGTCTTTCATGATCCTCTTTACTTTTATAAAACAATAAAATATCATCAATGAAAACAACCAAAAACTAATCCAAGAACTCATGAAAAATTCTATTCATTAAGTCCATGAATACAGCAGGTGCATTGGTTAGCCCAAAAGGCATTACTACAAATTCATAATGGCCACATCATTTACGGAACGCAGTCTTCGGTACGTCTGATTCTTTTACTTTCAACTGATGGTACCCCGACCTCAAGTTATTCTTCGAAAAATGCTGAGCTCCCTGGAGCTGATCAAACAAATCATCGATATGAGGCAAAGGAAATTTGTTCTTAATAGTGATGTTATTCAAGGCTCTATAATCAATGAAAAGTCTCAAAGAACCATCTTTCTTTTTTTAAAATAAAATAGGAGCACTGCATTGTGATGTTCTAGGTCGAATGAAACATTTCTCTAACAAATCTTGCAATTTCTCTTTCAACTCTAAATGTTCAATTTGAGCCATTCGATAAGGGGGTTTTGAAATTGGCTTAGCATCAGGAACTAAGTCTAAAGTAAACTAAACATCCCGATCTAGTATTATTCCAAGAAACTCATCAGGAAAAACATCAGGATACTCATTTACCAATGACACATCATTAATCTGAATAGTTCCCATGTTTTCAACAATATGTGCAAGGTAACATTCATTTCCATTTTTACTTGTTTCTCGGCCTCTTGATACATTATCAACAGTAAGGGTTCATTCTTGTACACAATCAGAAAGTCTTTCTGAAAGGAAACTTCTTTAGCTCTACCGTTAACCATATCATGGTAAATAGATAACCAATCCATACCCAGGATAACATCAAACTATACTAGAGGTAAAACAATATGGTTTGCAAGTAGGTTCTTTCCATAGATAAGGATAGGAAGATTCTTATAAATTCTTTTTGCCTCATCATTTCCCCCGGGTGTTTTTACCAAAAGATCAAGAGTCATTTCTTCAGATGGTATTCCTATTTTACAATATACTTTTTCAGAGATGATAGATTGTGTAGACCCTGAATCAAACAACACACTAGCATAATCTGAAAAAACAAACAATGTACCTGATACAACTTCATTTGATGGCCCGACATCTGCAGAAGTAGTTGCAAAGGATTTCACCACCACTTTCTGCTTGTAGTCTAACTGCTTCCCATCACTCGAGCTCTTTGTCGGACACTTGTTTTCATAGTGACCCATCTCATTGAACATAAAACATTTCTCTAACTGTAAATCAAATTTGTTCTTACCATCACCCTGATCTTTTTTAGTGCAATAACTAGCCTTATGTCCCATCTTACCACATAGGTAGAACTTTCAAGAATTGAGAAGACATTCCCCAGCATGCCTTTTACCATATTTATCACAAACTGGAAAGTTAGTTTTCTTACCGTCATACCTTTTTGAGGAATTCATTCCTTTCTCCTGCCACCTCGGTCTCTTTTTCTACCAGTTGTTATAGAACACTTGATCATCGACAAACTCCATTTCCACCTTCTCACACATTGAACAAGCTTCTCATATATTTTGAACTCACGAGAAGCCATTGACCTTTGATATTTTGGCTTTAATCCTGAGTAAAAACGATTGATTTTACTATCAAGGTCTCGGATAAAAACTAGAGCATACCTTGCCAATTGAGTGAACCTCTCTTCATAGTAAGCCACTGAATCTTCCTCTTGCCTCGATTCCATGAATTGTTTTTCCATCCTAGGTCGAACATCCTTAGGAAAATAATTCTCAAGAAACATACCTTTGAATTCATCCCAGTCGATATCATCAATCTCATCAGCGTCCCTGATATTTTTAACCATCGACCACCACTGACCTGCTTCACCCTCCAAACGGTAAATATCAAGACAAACCTTTTGATTGTCTGAAAACCCCATGACATCGAAAATATTCTCCAGTGCTTTAATCCATCCTTCAACTAGCACAGGGTCAGATGATCCTCTGAATGATGGGGGATGTTTCCTCATGAAATGTTCCACCACTGACATGTTCCTCTGTGGTTGATTTGGCTGATCTCGTGCATGGATACCACAACCATTTATCGCTTCAGTCAACTGTGCCATTACTAAAAAAAACTGTTCAGTTCCAATTCTGATCGTCTCAGGATACTGATTTGAAAGGTTATTTCCTTCTGTATGCCTTCCTAGCACTACTTCCCTGTTTCCTTAGCGGAAAACCATTCCGGACAAACATGTCTTATATGAAGCAACATGGTAATCTTCAAATGATATATCATTTCAATTTGACCATAAAAAAAGACTTTTGGATAATCATTTAATATAATTCTAACTCCTAAAGTTATCTAAACTGACCTCTGATACCAACTATAAGGTCCCAACCATAAACATCACTTAATCTTGAGTTAATTCAAGAATACACATTGAGGATCTTTTCAGGTTTAGAGTTTTAGAGAATTAGATCATAAAACATGCATTACATTCCAAATTTAAACAAAGTGGTCAAATAAAAGATAGTATTCATTTTTCCTGTCAACGGAAACATATTTAAAATAAAACATGCATTCTATCTTGACACTTCATTGACACTATCATCATATCATGTAACGTTCCCTTGACCTATGAAAAACATTTCAAAAACTTGGGATGAGTATAAAAAGCTCAGTAAAGGATATAAAAATATGGAAAGGAAACATGAGTACATATATACATAAGAATGAAATCATACATTACCCATAAAACATAAGCACTTTAACATACCTCATAAAATAATGAATAAATCATAGAAATCACAAGACATAATGGTAACTGGAGGCATTCATAACATTCTAATGTAAGGAGTAACCCTCTTGTTTACGTTTGGAATACCCATCTCAGTATATTCCCTAAATCATTTCGGAGAAACCTTAACGTTTAACCCCTTTGCGTTACCCAATGCATTGGAGAGCTATATCGAGCTCACCCGCCATTAGATTATCACGGAGCCACTCATATTCATAACAATTCCCAAGAACCATAACATAATCGTATCACATAAAACATTCATAAAGGAAACATAACATTTCCACATTTCAATCACAAGATATCAATAAAACACATTGATATAATAGAAACATTATGAAAACCATTTTCAATACAAAAATAAAAGTAAAGTAAAACATGGTATTTATTTTTCATTTTAAAAAAAGGTATTGCTTGTAGAGGAAGCTGAAACTCAAATAATGGTCCCGGTGGCGGAGAAGTCATTGTTACCGCATACGTACGACAAAAACATTCGCTTTTTTTGTTTAGTAAAACGCTTCGTATAAAAAATATTCCTTTTGGATAAATTTAAAAGTAAAAGCGTTTTATACACTGTATAAAAGAAAGTTCTGTATAAAACATAATATGCCTCAATGAAAAGAGATTGAGACGAAGTCCCATTCCTCGGGTCCGACTTGACTTAATCATTCTTTAAAATCCTGAATAATAAACTTGAGTTACTTTATACTTTCTTAAGAACATTTTTAAATTTCATTATTCAATTTATATCACTTGTTACCATGTCATGAACACTATGTAATTATTTAAGTTAATAACGGTTGTTTAAATGATCATTGGTACTTGAGTCAAAAATATGCTCTTTATAATTACAAGTTGTTCATGGATCCATTATATCCATAGTTATACTCATGACTTATATATCATATTATCATATATATCCATTTTATACATGAATTTATAATATTACATAACATTTAGAGGTAATAAATGAAATGCACCGTTCATGGAGACGGTAAGCCGTACGTATGCATGAACGCTAATTCCATTTTTATTTCATATTTAATGGAATTAAAACATAATAATAGATAATATTATTATAATTCTAGTATTGTATCATATATAATATCATTCAATATATCCTTTATACACACCACATATGGTATTAACGAATCAAATCACTTTGAGGGGGCGGTAGTCCACACTTCCTAAAATGAAGATATCGTGTTTACCAATAATGGAAACCATAAAGGTATGCCATAAATGAAAAATACAGATGATTAAGTAAAACATAAACATATTATATATCATACATAAATATAGTGACATCTTAATGGCCACCTTTGAAGGTGTTATATGAGTGTTGAACAATCCTCGTTTCGTGAGGCAGAAATTATCCATCCACAGAAACAGTATGTTCTTTAACCATTAGATGTAGGTGTGTGTAATTGTAGCTCGAAAAATTAAGATAACAACATACTATTATTTTGAATATACTGGTTTTGTTACAAAAGAAAATAATAATAAGAGTTTAGGGGGTTGGAGAAGCAAAATAAAACATAAGAACACAAGAGAAAACACTACCTTTAAAACGGGTAACTCTTTTTGATTTGAGCTCAAAGGCTTCCTTGGGAAGACTTCTGCATAAAGTGAGGATTCAAGGTGTAATAGAGGGATGTGGAGAGACAAAATGGGTAGGGTTTGGCCGATCCAAAGGCTTGAGAGGTGTGGGTAAGATGGTAGAGGTGGGGGCCTTTTATAAGAGGAGAGGAGGGGCACTCTTGGAATGTTATAAAAGGTTACTTTATTATAAAATGGTTTTTACAATTAAATGGTCCCAAAATTATATATTTAGAGGATAAGGTGATTATAGTTCTAAATCCACCCATACAATAGGTTTTTGGCATGTTTAGGTCTTAGATTTTACATTAGATTTTCATTTTATTTAAATTGTTAAATAATGAGGTAATCGTTGCATTATCATGATGTCATAAATAATTTACTTTATTTAATGTATAAAAATTATAAAAAAATATCATGATGTAGGAAATCATTTTTTCTTTCTAATGAATACTTATAGTAAAAATTATGAATTGTATAACCCCATTTAAATTTTTTTTAGTAAAACAACTCATGTTCGTGACATTTTTACTTTTACTTTAAAAAAAGGCATTAATTTCATTATCTTACCCATGTGGCTCCATGGGGTCCCACAAATCGACCCATGGGTTGACTTGGTCGGCCATGACACATCCACTAAGGGTAGGACATGTTTCATGGTAATTTTGAAATTCAAAACATAGAGGTGGTAAATTTTCATTTAAATGAAAAATCTATTTTTTTAACTACCACTTAGTGGTTTAACTATTCATCAAAAATTGATGTTTTTCAGAAAAATACCAAAAATTTACCCTAAGATATATTTGATATTCCAAATTCAAAAATTATTTTCATTTAAAAAAATTCAAAACATATAAGTTACATTAATTAATTTAATTATTAATTCCCGTTGTCAGAACAAATAGCGTGTTTTTATGAAACAATATATATCAAAAGATTGACATTAGTTTAAGTCCCATTTAAAAATGAAATTAATTACAAAGACCACTATTGGATTTAATGGTAAAAATATATTCAAATTTCACTTAAAAACCAATTCAAAAGATAATCTACTCATGTAAATAAATTATATTAAAAAGTGGTTTTGAATGAAAATACAATATTTTTCACTATCATTAAAAAATGAACTTTATCGGTAAAATACCAACAATTTACACAAAGTAGATTTTGATGTCCCAATTCTAATGAATAATTTCATTTCTTCCAATATAATGTATAAGTGTGACCAAAACTATATTTAATGACGGTTCTCCATCAAAAGGCAATAAGTGGACCTTTAGTGAAAATTAGAGTATATATGCCTAAAATTGAATTCTTTTCGTATTTTAAGCATTTATCCTTTATTGGATAAATGTAAAAACATTTAACAAACATATATAATCATATTTTAGTTATATCCATTCATTCCCTCCAATACAACGTCTAAGTGTGAACTACCATTTAAAATTATATTATTTTATTACTAGTGAGCAACGTAAGATTTCAAAGAAACTCTTTGTTGAGTATCCGGTACGCTATCGAACGTAGAAAACCCTTTAAAGTAAAATTAATATTTAATTCGTAAATATTAATAAATATGAAAATGTTTTATTCTTTATTTACCTGGGATGTTACAAATATTACCTATTACGAATAATTTTCCTACCAATACGAAAGTTATGATTTTATTCCATAAGTTTTTGTAATCATATTTTACTTGCTGGTATTTTGTTTTTGGTTTCAAAATTTTAGGATTTTCTTTTCCTTATGTCGGATTGTTTTCCATTTAAAACCTCAAAATATCGGATCCTACCAAATTTTTCCTTGCAGCTATCATTTCAACCGTCAGATCAAATCAGAAGACTTCTCAACTGTTGGATTAACTTTGGATGTTCAACCATTGTATTAAGTTCCTATATAAAGGCCCCCCTGATGGTGATCTAACATCGGATTTCAAAAATTTGTCTGTCGAAACTCTTCTCCCCTTTTGAATGCACGTTCTGAACCTCTCAAATTTTTCTCACATTCAAATGTATGTTAATGTTCCTTCTCAAGAGATGTCAACTGTCAAGATGATTTCAGAGTGGAAGATTTACAGAGATATATTGGTCTATCCAAATTTCTTCAACATGTACGATTCCATTAAATACAAGAACATCGGGTTGAATGGATGGGAATGTTTTTTCATATCAAATCCAAGAGCTCAAGATGTAGTATATCCAGATTTTCTTGTGGAATTTTATGAATCTGTGAGCTTTTTAAATGAAGAAGAGAGGAGTAAATTTTATTTCAAAAGCTATGGAAACACTTATTCCCTTTCATACACCAAGGCTACAATCTTGGAAGGGTTGTCTAATAAAGGGGAATCTGAATTCTATACCCATAAATTTCCTGATTATAATGGATGTTTCAATAAGCTGAAGGCAATTGAGTGTCTTGGTCTTTCAGAGGTAAAGACTTTGAAGACTTCTCACCTCTATACAAATAATCAGATCCTTGATTTATGGGCTCAAGGATTCATCATTAAGAGAAAGGGTGACAAGTACACATTGAAGAAGAGTGATATGTACTTTTTTGACTTCTTGGTAAACCAAATAATGATCGACTTGTTGAAGCATATTCTCATTGTGATTGAGAATATTAAGAATGGGAACATGAATGAACAGATACTCATGCATTATTCCATCCTCTCTATGTTAATTATTCGGTTCCCTGAGTCTTTCAAGATTCCTTGCAGTTCCAAGCTAAGGAATTTCAAAATCTTGTTTGTATGTTATGATACATTTATGAGAATGTATATTAGTTTTTCTAAAGACTCCATAAAATTTTATGATCTACTAGAGGAAGAAGTTGAAGTCGTTCTGAAGAATACAGAAGTTGATGAGCCATCAAAAATGGTTGGAAAGAAGAGAAAGTTTAAAGAAGTAGAATAGGAAGGAAAAACCCCAGAGGCTAAGGGAAATCAATCCTCACCTCCAATGTCCAAGAAGAAGAAATCTTATTTGGATGAGGTCGTAGCTAAATGGAGGGAAGAATAAAATAATGGTAATGTAGGGGAGCCAAGTTTTTGTTTGGATCCTGTTGATGCCAAGGCATTAAAACAGAAGACCACTAATGAGCATGAGAAGCAAGCTGATGAAAAGAAGAAAAAGAAGAAAATGACTGAAGATGAGTTAGTTCAATATCTTTTGAAGGCTATAGAAATAGTATTTCAGATTATTTATGTACCAAAATCTTTTATGGGAGAATATTTACCCGAAACTCTGAGTAAAAAATTTGTCACTCCAGAAAAAGTTAATGAAAATATTGGTAAATAAAAATGAGAAGAAGAGTTAGAAATTAGTGGTGGCACTAAAGATCATATAAATAAAGATGAAGATTATAATGAAAAGGAATCCCCATCCGAGAAACTATCAATCCAAACATCTGAAGATGATTATTCAAAGAACACAACTCCAATGATGGATGAGGATGGAGAAGATGAGAAGGGCGAAGAAGAAGTTAAGAAACTGTCTAAGGAAGAATGTTCAAACCATGATTTTATACACCCTAAGGATGTTGAGGCTAGAGCTGAGAAAGAGAATATAGATGAAGATAAGATTGTTAAGCTATCTAAGAGTAAAAATAAATCTCCAGATGATGATGCCATTCCGAGAACTGACAAGGGTAAACAGGTGGTTGTTGATACCCCCACTAAAGAGGTTGTGAAGAATAAAGATGATGGTGGAACATCCATGGGGAAGCTTGTTGAGCTAGATAAAGAGCCCTCACCAAGCAGAGTTTCGGATTCGGAATTATCATCACTTGGACTTGATTTCATGGTCCTGTCCTTGAAAAATCATTTAGGGACCATTCCGATGTTTCCCAATATTGACTCCAAATGGCATATACTTCAACACACACTAAATTAGAAAGCAGATTCAGTGTCCATGGTGATGGACAAGTGTGTCAAGAAGGAGGAAGTCTTCAAATCATTCCTTATCAACTATGAAGCACACAAAAGGTCCTGTAAGAAAATGGTTGGCTGGTAAAAGAATGTAGTTGAAGATTTTAGAGAACATGATGACTTTCAATATGGGGTCAAAGAGGCCTTTGATATAGAAGATGGGAAGATCAAGGTTCTCACGAATAGCTTTGAGGAAAATCTAACTCTTGAGAAGAATTATATGATTAAAGAAGTAAAAGATCTAAATGGGAAGTTGTATTATTTTTCTCAAAGATGGAAAAAAGAAAGAGATCTCAGGATAGAGATGGAAGAGAAGCTTGTGAAGCAGGAAGATGCCTTGAAGTCTCATGATGAATTTCTCAAGGCACTGCAAGATAAAATCAAAGCTCTTGAATAGAAAGAATAGGATCGAGATAAAATTCGTAAGCGAGTAGAGGAAGACCACAAAGATCTAAAAAAGCTAAAGACTATAGTCAAGAAGATGGTGCCAAAAGAAAATGAAGGAAAAATTTGTTGCAATCTGATCTTTTTTTGAACTTTTATTACTCGTAGAAATTTTTTCTAATCATAATTAATTTTTTTGGTTTCTTGTCTTTTGAATATGTTTTACTAATCATTCAGGTACAATAATTTATTTTCCATTCCCTAAAATTCTTTTTGAAAATCACAAAGCTGTAGAAAGGAAAATGAATACTAAGTAAAGAAGATATATTCCTAAGTAAGGGGAGTTTATCTAACAGGTAGTTTTCATTAAAGAGATTTTTATACTCAAGATAATGAAAAATTACATTCTGTAAATCTAGAATACGATCCATAGTGTTCCAAATCCTAATGGGGATTTAGTCGTATTCATCTTTCCCATATGTTATGGGAGATATGTTTCATTTTCAAAGTCTAGAAAAATATTTTCAAAGTCTTTATTTTTTTTCATAATGATGATTGTGATTTCCAAAAAGGGGGAGATTATTGAATCAATAAAGTTTTCCTTATGACTTTTCCATTTTTCATGTTTGGGGAGATTGTTGAGTCTATGAGGTTTCCTTATGACTTTAACATTCCTTCTTCTTTTGAAAATAAAAAAAACCTTATCATAAGGAAAATTTCATTTTACTCTATGCTTTGATTTCATAAAGAAAATTTCCTTCCCCAAGGAAATTCATACATACCATATTTTTCAATGTTCATTATTCTGTCTAAATATAAAATTCAGGTTCATATCTAGAAACCTCAGAATAATATAATACATAGATATAGATCATTCTGTTTTTAGGATCCGAATTCTGACTCCGAGTTCTCTGAATTCAGACTCCAAAATCTTTTGTGTTCTGACTCCATGTTCTCTGAATTCAGACTATGAACATTTTAAGTTCAGACATTGAATTACAATGAATTCAAACTCCGAACATTGTAAGTTTAGTCTCCAAATTCTAATTAATTTAAGCACTGAACATTTTATGTTTGGACTCTGAATTCTCATGAATTATGACTCTGAACATTGTAAGCCCAGGTTTTGAATTCTTGTGAATCTAGATTTCGAATTTCTTTGAAATTAAGACTCAGGAATTCAATATAGTTCAGGTTCTGAATTTTTTTAAAAACATAATCTGAATATTGTTGTATTATTAACACCGAATTGGTTTTTTTAGACTCTGAACTATTATTTTCTTACATTCTTAATATTTTATTTTGGTTATGTAACCATATTTTTTCTTACACTTGTTTTTGTTATAATACGATGTTGTGATTTCAGTTACTAACTATACTTTTTTTATGTGACATGTGCATAGGTCCCTCCGAAATTCAAGGAATAATATAACCATTGGAGGAGGGAGCTGACCATTGGTGTTGTTCCAATAAATAAGAGCTCATTTGAAAGATATCACAACAAGTTGATCAATCAAAAAATTACATGCTACAGAAGTTATTTCTAGAGAGAGAAACATTTTTTCTTTGTGCATACTAAACACCTTGTTCATATTATTTTTGTGCATCTTTGAATGTTGCTGAGTACATTCGAGGGATTCCGGGGATAGGAAGACAGAGGTGGTGAAAACCTTAATGTTCAGGGACTTCCTTGCTGAGGAAGACAGAGGTGTCGCCTACCATGAAGTTGAGGGCTTGCGGGGATAGCAAGACAAATTCTGATCTTCATATCGAGGGCTTACCCTGGTGTGGGTAAGACATACATTCTTAAAATTATAAATCAATGGACCTTTATCCAACTTTGGTAGATACCATTCTCTTTGGGTTAAAAGACTTACTACTTGTTACTTGTTTGTTTCATGTTTTCCGCTGTATTTTTATTGTTAAGGATAGTATAACTATCTTATAATTCATTATCCTTGTATAATCTGATTTAGTATTATTCTATATGCTTTACGGTTGAATATTTATCTTTGTAAACTTTCATTATGTTTCTCTTTCTAGAATCATCTTTTCTGAAATCACTTTCTCATAATCATATTTCTCGAATCTAGCAGGTGTGCATAACTAGATGTTTTGTGAATTACCTTATTTAATCTTGTTAAACATAATCATCTTTAAAAGTTCCAAATGAATTTTTTTATGTCTATAATTCACACATTATTGTATTTTGATCATCATTGGAAACATCATTTAGTATCAATATTATTTCTATCCAAATTTTGGTATTATAGTGTATATCATACTCCATATACCATCTCAACACCGCAATGGTGGAACCTAAAGTGGAACACTATTTGAACATTATATTCTAAAAAAGTATGTTGTGTACCACTATTAATAATGATTTATATCATAATAAAAAAACATATTTTCACATTATATAGTTCTAACATCCACCACACCTAGTGAAATGAGATGTAGAGGGTCGAGAACTATCACCAACTTACCAAATACCATTTTTCCCTTGAAACTGGGAACCGTTGACCAAAAATTTTCTAAATTAATAATCTTAATGTTTCCCCAATAAATATGATCAAATTATTTCCAACATAATCTCAAAAAATAACATTGTGACAATAAATTGAAATATTTCATAAATATAAACAGGTTTCCCGAGTGCTAGAACTCCAGAATAAATTCTTTCTCAAAGTGACTCACCCAAACCTCCTCATCTGAAATATTAACTAAATACACATGATAGAGCTTCATATAATCCCCATATATAATCGTCACCAAAAAAAATAACCTAGTGATATGAATAATAATGTATCAAACTAAATATTATCTAAACCACCTATAAACATTCCTCTATTATTAAAACAAAAATGAGAACCATATATTTCTACAGTCTCTAGCATCAAAATTATTACAATTTCATAATGTATGTTTCATCATCATTACAATAAACCCCACAAAAATAATCTGACGAATAATATTTATCATCTTTGGCTTGAACCTGATGAGTACATTGATCTAGAGCCATATCAAAAAAACTAAAAAACCATTAGAGACTCATACACCAGGAATATGTAATATTTATGAATATTTGTTTAATAACGGTTCAACCTAAACCAAAATTATACCAATATCAAATATATTATCATTACATAATGATACATGATCCTTATCAGCATCTCTAACCCAAAACTAGTATCACTTTTCCTAGCAGAATGAGTTAACATAATGGTCCCTGCATCGGATCACATGGGGCCCCAAATACATATGTCTTATGAAGTCTCCCTTTTTCAGATAATATACTAATCTTATCTGACTTTTCTTACCTACAAAGACATTATGTATTCACTATTTTGTACATACAAAGTCCATCTTATCCCTCATCTATAACATTAATACAATTCTATCATGACCCTCCAATGTATACATCTTATGATTAAATTCAATATAGATGAATGATGATTCTCAAAGCATTCCCCCAATAGTACATCAGTTGGAGACTTGTACTGAGGATTTATCATATACAATAATAGGATGCATTTCCCACTAATATGATCATGTGGAATGATAGATAAGATAAAAACATCAACCACCACATACTTATAGTAAATAAAAGATCTAAATATATACATTTAATATAACATAACTAGAATAACTATAAAATAATCTACATATACAAAATGGAAATACTCAACAATAAAAACAAATCCCAAATAGCTCTTAACCCCCCCCCCCCCAAACTATTAATGTCCATCCTAATCAGTAACCATCTATAATATACATAAGACAATATATATATATATATATGTAGGGAGGGTATAAAATATTTCTTAGTACAATCTTTTCTATAGACTCCCATGTAAATGTGATGAATTGAAACTAAATCTATGTAAATAATAAATGAAACTAACTCTTCATCTTATATAGTATGATACATTCCCAGTCTCACCATGTCTCTCTAATAATTTATTTCATACTTTTATTTTATAATACCTATCATAATATATACCGCAATCCAGCTTTTTGATGATGTATTAATCCTTTTAATTTTAGTTTTAATATATTTTTTTTATTTTTTTAAAAAATACTTATGAACTTATGGAAGGGTTTGGGGGAATATGTGTCTTATTCAGAGCCTAAATATGTGGTTTTTCAGAGAAATGGGTGACATGAATTGTTATAGCATGATTAGTGGTAATCTTGTACCTCAATCGTGTGGGCCCTATAGGGTGACACATAATTTTTCAGACCATGAACCCTAGTTCATATTGTTTTTTTATTTTGTGTATGTGGATTATATAGTTGATATATGTGTGTTGTTTTAGGATTGGTAGGTCATGCAGCTAACCATGTGGGGGGGTTCTACCCTATGTATTTATAGTGCATGGATGGAGTACAGTTTTTTCAATCTTGTGCAAAAATCATTGTCCCTTTAAAAAGAGTGTAAATGATGATTTCACATTTGTCATTTTAAATTACCCAATTATCCTATTTTAAAACACAACAATAATCTCTGTCATTATATCTCCCTGGAATCCATGTCAGCCTTTGATCCATCTCTTCCATCCAGCATCCATTTCACTCACTGTTTTTCTCATTGGAACAATATAAGTAAGATCTTAATTATACATAATTCCATTATAAATTTCATTGTCCATATGAAATACATAATTATACAATATTTTATTCCATATTTTTAGGTTATTTGGTTACTTCATTAGGTTTATCCTTTCATGATCAAATTATAATATGATACTGGATTAAAAATCATATACCATGAAATTTTTGGTGGTTTAGATTATTTACATCAATGTATCAATTTTTATTTGATGCATGGTCATTTATTGCACTGAACATTCCCTGTGACACCTCATAAAAGTAAAATTAATTAAATATTTGAATATATCCTTTCATATGGTAGTTCGAGAATCATTAGTAAATAATTGAAATAAATATTTCTAGATACTAGAAGAAATAAATTGTGTTTCACCATTAATATTCCAATAGAATCATGATTGGTAATGTAATTGAAAAACAATTTATTGTGTTATGATTTGTCTCTTATTAATAAAATGTGATTTGAATTAATATAAGGATATGGGTAGATTATATACAAATTACATTGCTTCACATTGTTTATATCTTGAGTTATCATTATGAGTTGATTTTCAAAATTTAATTACATTTATTTTGTACCACATTAAGTTAAATTATATCCCATGACCATCCTTTATGACATGAAAAGAAATATACAAGGGTTCCAACTCATAATTACTTATAGAGGCTCATCATACATAATACATTAAATAGTTTTTAAATGAATTATATCAAGAAAGGGGTGATACAACGATGCTTATATGGGATTCCATGGAAGGGAGGACCTATTGAGTTGTATTATATCATTTCATCAGTGATACTTTGGTACCCTATGTGGAATTATAAATATTTCCTCAGAGGTTATTTTGTTTTATTAGGTACATGAGTCATTCATGGGTTATGTTGAAATACAAGGACATGCTTAGAGGTAAATTCATTTACTTTATGCCTTGGGAGTTACATGGGTTCCCATGAGGAGTTCCATGGATGGGATAAATGGGAAATATATTCATATCACAAATTGAGTGATACATGGGCTCCCGTAAAAGAACTCCTCGGATATGATCAAGACAGAAATCTATTAATGCATCTTATAAGTCAAAAAAAAATTGATTTTGGACTATGATTTAGGTACTTTATTGACTATTTTTACTACCTTTTTATGATTCATATACCCAGGAATTATAGGATTTTATATGACCATTATTATTATATGTACACCCTTGTTTTACACCTTGGGTCCCAATATTATCGATATAAACACAAAATTATATATACTCAGAGACATTCTCACTTAAGTTGAATTATATGGTGTCAGTTTGGTGTCCCATGAGGGACCTGTAATTAAGTGAATTATTTTATTTCTCATATTTTATACATTTATATTTACTTGTAAACATTTCATTGTTTATTTTTAGACTATATAATGCTAGATACCATTTGTAGTTGCCTAATGAGTTTTAATCAGACTATGTCTAGGCCTCCAATTGGATCATGGATAGACTTCTTGGATATAAGTACAAATAATGGGTTGTTTCTTATTATGGATCATTTAGTTTATATTGTATAATTGAGTACAATATAAGATTACCAAGCTTATTCTATTGATTTTATTGAAGCGAGCTTCTAATATTTTATACATTTTTATAACATTTTTTATATTCCCTCTAATCTATCTCTTTGTATTAAAATTTTGTATATTATACCGACGTGAAATCATTTTTCTATGATTTTGGTTATTGTGTCTGTATGTTAATTATATTTTAATTACTTATGATTACTTATTTCTTAATATACTTTTTCTACTACTTATTGTTCTTCTATACCATTGTTCTTCACACTGATTATGAGGGTATAATATCCCACACAGTACCATCATTGATCCTTAATTTTATTTGGAATCCAATGGTAAATGGGTTATCATTCATGATTCTATGTGACCAATAATGTTCGGTTACATTTGAGTGAACTAGGTCTGATACGTTACAAAGTGGTATCAATGAATATGACTTCCTTCTAACTTATAATTTGTGTTATTAAATTAGATAATTCAAACATGGAATATAATTGTAATGATACATTTTATAATAATATCTACCCCACACACATAGAAAAACATAGTTTTATATGATGTAAATATTGTTTCGAATTATTACAATAATAGTTGTATTGACTTCACCATTGGGTGATGCAATTGATTTGGGAATTTTATTACTGTAATAACTTTTATTTCTGTCCTAGACTTGCATGGCAAGGGGGGATTGATCATGCATCATTATAAGAACTTAATGATTTACATATCATGTATATTCCATTCCATGTTTATATTACTGCATGTTTTTTTTTTCATTTTTCTAGTTCTATGAATTTTATATTCAGAAATGTGAAAATATTTCTTTAATGAAAAAAATAATATGATTTATTAATGTTTATGCATCAATTTAAATTGTATTTTTTCATATATCATTATGGGGTCACCTTAATTAACAAAATATTTCATGTCTAATCGATGGATTATAAGTCACATGTGATGAAATGTTATTTGATTGTGATTACATTAATTCCAATGGTAATTTTTTGAACCATTAACTTCCATAGATTGGGAATGTTGATTTATTTAATCAAATTATTTTACATGACCAAGTATATCATGACACTAGGTGTAAGGGATACACTGTAGTTACATGATATGTGAATTGAAACATATAATGTTTTAATCTTTATAACATGGTAATATTGACTCATCTAACTAGATAATAATATATATTCATTTATATCTGTAAAATATTTAATGAATTTATATTTCCAAATAAAATGATATAGTTAAATGGAGATGAAAATTATAATGTAAAGTTTCTTTCTCTCTATACCATTCCATTGAAACTCTAAATAATATGAACAATTCTATTTGATGTGAGACCTTGACTTGGAAATATCCTTTGTAGTGGGTAGTAGTTAGTGACTCTTTTGATCCATTATGATCTGATATGTCACATAGACCTAGATTTAGGTGTAGTTAGATGGTGTTCAGTCTTATATATATAGTATATTAATGTGTATATTATTTTTTCATGGTTTATATTCTATTATCAAAGTCTTCTTTGAGACATGTGTTGGAAATTTTAGAGTTATTTCTTCGTGAAGGTCTCAGATCATATGCTAAGAAGGAAATGATGACAATGCTTCTGAGGTGGCTTTATTTAATATAATAGAATAACATCCTATAGTGACTCCTGTGAAACCACCATTTATTCCTGATCTGGAAATATTTTCTCAATTTTTGATGGATCTCAAGTGACTGGTATAGTCTATATAGGAAGGCTATAGACCTTCACATACTAAATAATATTCGATGAATGAATTAAAGCATTAGAACCCTCCTTCCATTTTAGGGGAAAGTGGTCACCAATATTTTGGGTCATGTCTTGGGGTCATGCCTTGGGGCCATGTTATCTATCGTTCAAAAATTGGAGATGCCTCTATAGACGTGGTCCAAGGTACCAACCTATATTATTTATGATTTTCAATGTTTTTTTGGGATGATATTACCGTGGAATATCATCATTTAGATTTTGTATGGAGGGACTTGAAAATGGTCATCTATGATTACTTCTTTCAAAAGACACTGACATTTGACCCTGAAAGAGAGTTTCTATATCTATAGTATTCAATAATTCCTTTTTTGGATTATTCATATCTCCACAATAAGTTTAAGTGCTTCATGAAAACTATTATTTATGATGATTTTATGACAAAAATAATGTATGGGGATTATCTTCTATTCACCATCTTATCTGAGGGGAATACATTCATGATTACTAATTTTTATAATATAGTGATACACGACATTATAACCAAGTGGAACCTAAGGGAAGGTGATTGTGTAGGATATGTCAGTTAGGAATGGGAGAGGGAAGTAGTTTTTATAGTAGGCAGAAACATAAACATGAGTGTTCTCATGGGTACGGTGGTAGTCATAATTCATGCATTGACAATTACATATTGTGTCATCAGTGTGGTATGACATTCTATAACGAATACTAGTGTACTAAGGACCCAATTTTGTGTCGGGATTGTAGTAATATGGGACATAATAAATTGTTTGTTATAACATTTCTTCTAATTACTACTAAAAAGGTATCTACAGTAAAACCACATTTTGGAGAAGGTTCAATAACTCCAAATTAGGTAGGATGTGGGACTTCAATCAGTCCATTAGGATGAGGAGGTGGATGTGGTTGTGGAAGAAATTCATATGTGATTAAATGAAAAATGAGATGGACCTCGTAGATTAGTTAATTTTTATCTCATAGAATCAGATATGGACACATATATAGTATATAATATACCAAAGGAAAAGTGTATTAGTCCTTCTACATTATGATGTATGATTTTAGTGACCCCTACATTAGTGTATGGTTTATTTTTCATTGGATCTTCAAAATATTTATATGCTTGGAAATGTGGTAAATCCTTGGGATCGAAAATAAGTGTTTATATGGGGTAATGAAACTTCACACTCCATTGGGAATTCTATAATAATTTATATTCTAATATTGGTAGGACCCTTAGATATTGGAGACAAACATTTCATATGTATCCTCTTTATCCATGACATGTTAGGTTTTTAAATCATTATTTTGATGGATTAGTTAGTTTCATACCATTCTCAAGATGATTTATTTCTCTATACAGTGTCCTTTAGTTCACTTTAGGGATGAATTAATGCTCAAAACAGTGAATTGAGTGTCCATGATAGTTGATATAGACAAGTGCATTATGATATGGGTAGATTGATATCCTATATTTCTCGTTTTTATCTGTAAGATTAGGGTATGTGACATATAGATTTCCATTTAGTAATGAGAAATTTTCAGGTTTTATTCCCCGAGGAATTTTCTAGACTACCACTTGAGAGACACTTAGTATTTACTTTTAAACTAATTCCAATACTAACACTAGTATCATTTATTGTTATAGGTAGACTATGACAGATTTGGAGGAGCTCGGGAGGTAGTTAGATAAATTGGGAAACAATTAGTATATATGACCCAATAATTCATCATGGGTTTTACTATTTTTTTCATAGGAGTATTGGGATCTTCGTAATATTATGGATTTCCACTGGTTGTATAAATTGAAATTCATGACCCGGTACCCACTACATTTAATAGATGGCCTTCTCGAAAAGCTCTGGTAAGTCCAAGTTTTCACAAATATTAATTTTCGCTCAGTCAATTACAAACTAAGCGATAAACCATTATATATACCACATTCAAGAATGAAAAGTAGTTATTGAATGTATGTGTATTTAGTAATGTCATTTGATATTAATAAATCACGGGTAGTATTCATGGTCGTGATAAGACAAGTTTTTCACTTGTATATTAAAACATTTTTGGTAGTATTCATGGATGAAATATTTGTGTGCTAAAAAAATTTACATGATCATTCCAACCATATTTATTTCATTATTAGTACATTGAGTGAAATAAATTTTGTATTCCATGCTCACGAAATGTTACTTCCATATCAATAAAGTCAACTTCTTGGGTCACATTATCCCCTAAGAAAGAGTACATATTGACCAAAATATGGTGAAGAATGTTGTTTCTTGTGAGTAGTATAAGAAAATCTTTGATAAGTAGAATCTCTTTGGCTAGCTAGAAATTATTGGAATTTTGTTTAGGATTTCATACTCCTTGCAGTACCTCTCACAATAATGACCAAGAAGCGTGTAAAATTTTTAAGGTGTAAACCATTTAAGAGGAAATTTTAGGAGTGGAATTAAAGGATGATTTCATTATTAATATTGATTATAATAGACATGGAATGATGTTATAATGTTTATTGATATGATTTATAAATATATCGTGGGGAAATTCAGATCTTGCATGATCGATTTTTGGAATACTACTCTTTTTATTAGAGACATCAATGATGAAGTACTTGACACATGATCTCATTTTCAAATATATTTTATATGAATTACATTATAATATGAATTTCATTATCTAAGAGTGTTTTATGTATATACAGATCACAAAATTCAAAAATACGTCTTCATGTAGTGGGACATGAATATCATACCTAAAATGGGTGTTCAATACATATAATTTTTTGACATTGATCTTGATTATATAGCTACGAAAGGAAATGTAGTTGTTGATGATTTTATCTGAAAGACTCTGAAATAGGTTGTTTGGGTGGACAATAGTGAGTGGATATTCATGGCCTTATCTTATTATATACACTAAGAGGTGAATAATCAATAAGGGTACCCTACACTTTCATCATTATTGGTAACCTCTTCCCATATGGATAGACTGAAGATATGGAATCATTTTGAACCTAATGGATGGATCTATGGGAGAGTGATTCAAGTAATGACTAACTTCATAGTTGGTTCAATGACATGGATGATATCTTGTACATTTATATATGCTTCTAGGTTCTTACTTACATACGAGAAGTTTTAATACATCAGTATCATGGAACTATTTTAGTTATGTGTCCCTAGCTCACCAAGATCGACCATTATTTACACTTATAGTATTGTTTTCCCCATATAAAAATGTTGAAAATGTGATTTTCGTCTCATTGTTACACCTATTAGTAGGTGGGAAAATATCATTAGTGACTAGTGGGGATTTTATATCCATTTCCCATTCCATATTTTAAATGAGATGGCATCATAATAGATTTTGAAAATTATTTTCTGATATAAGCTTATGAAAGTAATTTTTAATGGGTGATTGTAGATAGGTTAATGATGGTTTCTAACTTCATACCAATTAATGAGACATAGTTTTGTAGAGAGATGGTGAGTCAATAAGGAAGGGATATCACATTCCCTCAGGGTGTTATATGTATTATCATATAAAATAGGGATACTTGAATCATTTTTTCTTCTTTGAAGGGGTTATAGAATGCTCCATATACATAGGATCAGCTATGTATAGTCTTCACCCACAAACTGATAGATAGTTTGTGTTTATGGTAAATGAGTTAGAGGGATTTTTACAAGACAGAATCATTGATTATAGAGTTTATTTGGAGATGCATATACTTCTTTTTAAATTTTCTAATAATAAAAACATCAAAGTGAATATAGTGATAGCTCTTTGTGGGGGCCAATACGATAGTAAATGCCATTCAACTTTTTTCTAATTATAGGTAGGAGAGACAGTGATACTAGCACCTCATATCATTTAGGAGACTTTAATATAGGTAAAACATATCCATATGTATATAGTAATATCATGTTTATGGAACAATTATATTCCCAATCAGTGTTGTTGACCTATATACTTTGAATATTGGGTTCATGCTTCCAGATGTTTTTCTCTTAGACTGGGTCATAGACATATTCAATGGTGGGGTAATCTTTCACCGTGATTCTTCGGGACACTGGAAATTTTTGAAAGGATAGGATCAATGTATTATGAATTATAAATTCCAAATAATTATAGGTAAATGCATTAAATCATCCATGTGTCTCATATTTTCCGTGATATATCTAACACATCCCATTCTTTGGATCTAGTGTAAATTTACATGGAGGACAATTATACTTTGGATGAGTATATGGTTCGTATCATTGGTCATGGAATGAAGACTCGAGGATGTATAACCATTCCTTGTGTATGAGTGTTATGTTATCATGACAATGTAAAAGACATGACGAAGTAGAAATAGGTTTATGGATATGGTCAGTTGATCAAAATGTTCTTATATAATGATCAACCAAACTTAGAGAAAACTAGGGATGAATTTTTTTAATATGGGTGGGTTGTAACACCCTACATTTTTGATGAGGTATAAATAATTTCAATTTCACATTTAATGTTTTTTTATTGTAATAAAAATGAATTACAGTTTATGGAATGGTTAGGGGGTGTCTATGGCCACATCATATACCAAATCTCCAGTTTTTGGGTCAAACAGGTGAGGTACATGCTTATCACATAGTATGTACTAACAATGTACCTCAACTATGAAGAACCTAGAGGGTGACACATGGTTTTCCAAAAAATGAAAAGTAGTCCACAAGACCATGTGATTTTTTCATGTGGTAGGAATAGGTGATACACACATGCCACCCATAGTTATTTAAACCATGCACCTATCCATGCAAAGGAGTGACACCAGAGGTAGTGAGTGCACGTGTAGGCACTGAGTTTGGTATAACATCCACCAAACATGTCCCTCAAAAAATTAGGTAAAATAAAAAATTATCCATCCTTATCATTAAAATAACTTCTCAATTATTCTACCATTTTCATGCACTTAAGACTCCTCATTTTTTGGTTCTCAACTATTTCAACCATGCTACACTTGGATCCATCTCTTCTATTTGTCATCCATTTCACCCAAAATTCTTCTCATTTTACCTATATTTGTTAGCTATAAATTTCTCATCCTCTCTATATTCCATTATTTTACCGTAAATAATTCTAAATATGTGTCAGCTAATATGACCTATTTTCATGGTACAAGGATATTTCATTGATTTCTCCTCTTCTAAATTATATAATAACAATAAGAAGATGAGGTGTTTTACCAATTAAAATAGGTGGTCTACTTAATTTTACAATAAATTCAAAATTAATATAATATTATTTATTATGTCTTCTGTCATAAATTTAAATAGACACTTTATAAATGACAAATTAATTAGATATATAAATATTTATTTATATATGGATATCCAAGAGACTAATTTTCATCATGTTAGTATGTCTATATCAACAAAGGATATCCTTATGTGTGTGTCTCCATTAAAATACCAAGACATTTATTATTTGAAATAAAATCACACCACCATTTAATGTTTGATGGTTCAGTTCTTATGAATGAAATTTAAATTAACTTATAAAAAGGAGGAATGGTATCACATGCAAAAAGTCACATGGTTCTTCTTGATCGAAACTTGAGTTAACCATATAAATTAATCGGAAAATTTTAATTAATTTAATTGCTTAATTTTATGGGTTAAATGCTACCCATGGAAATTCTATATGTAATTTTGAATCCAATAATGTGTTATGTCATGGAATACCTTGGATGGTCCCGTCAAGTATAAAAAATTAATGGATATTTAATGAATGACATCACACAAGGGAATATAATCAAATTATTATATAGGATTCCTTGGAAGATCTCACCTAGAGAGTGGACTTATATCATTCCATGGGAAACACTTTTGTCCCATATGTGGATTTCTAATGGCAGGATTAGAGAGATGTGAATTTTATTATTCTATATATGATACATGGGTTATTTATTTTCAATTATAATGATGGTCTAAGAGGGAAGTGTACATACCCCATACAATGGTGGATACTTATGTTACCATGATGAATTCCATGGAAGATCTCATTGGTAGATGGATTTATAGAACAAGTAGAGTGGAACATAGGATCCGTTTATTGAAATCCATGATAATCCATAGGGTTTTAATCATTTTAATCAATTTATTCATCTTTCATGTCAAAGATCATACACAGATGTTTTCTATGATTTTAATATGTGACTATATAGTTTTAAAAAATTATTAATAATTAATTAAATAAGAATTATGTAACCTCATATGACTATTATTAATATATATATATATTCCTTTGTTGTACAACACTGTCAACATTATGAACGTAAATTTAAATTGTTATGTGTTCAGAGACATTCCAACTTAGGCTAAAGGAGGTAGTGTCAGTCAGGTGTCCCATAAGGGAGCTAGACCGATGTGATTTATGATATTTATTTATGATTGTATATTTATTATTACCCCTATACTTCTAATTGAATTTTCATAGACTGTATATTGTAAAATACCGCCGATGGTTTCCTACTATGTTTTACACATACCATGTTCTGGCCAATGAATGGTACCTTGGAATACATCATTGATGTAGACAGGATACAATGGAAGGGATAATCATTGGATTCTTTGGCTTTTATACTATGATTTATTATAGGATCCCTATACTAATCTTATTCTCATGATTCTATTATATATAACTTCTTACCCTTTGTTCATTTTTCGATAGAATATTGCACATGCCTATTGCTCTCTATAATTATATTCCCATTTTATAGAGAATACAGACATGATATAATTTTATATATGATAGTGTTTATTGTTTCTTCATATATGTATTATCTATTTGAGGTCTAGTGTCATAGTTATTTTTATAATTTTTATGGTGATAACTTTTATTAAATAAAGTTGTGCTACCCTCTAATTATGAGGGTACAGTCTCCCTCCCAAACAATAATATACCCTTGATGGTATTTGATTGCCTCTGGAAAATAAGGAGGAACACGTAAGGCCATGTTTCAATATAGGTTTGGTTACATGTCTATGAAACTGGTATGAGATGTTATAATATAAATGTTAATGTACCCCACTACCACATCCCCATTGGTTTTCCAATATTATCTTACATATCATGTGATAATCCATCTCTCTCCCAATAATACTCCATCATCAATGGAAAATATATAATAACCCACACCTCAGGTGCACATAATATCATCAACAACACCACCTATTGATAGAAATTTAGTGGTTTACTAGGAGTCACCAAAGACCGTACACCATGAACTATACCTCAAATCATTATAGATAATACACAATATACAAGTATGAATTATTTGGATTCCATATATAACGATACATTGTTCTGAAAATAACTACAAGACATTACATTAGACAACCCACATTTATCATAAAGTAACCACCATAAATACCAACACATTATACTACTTGGAGAAGTGATCAGGGAAAGAGTGGCTAGTCAGCCATCTTTTCCTCACCAATCTAGATGTTATAAAAATCACCTTCTAGAGTCCATGATGTTTTCGTTTCTCTATTATCTTGCGTGGAATAGAGTATTAAATCAAATAAAATAATATATATATATATATATAATAAAATAATTGGAAATATGTTACCCTTAATTTCAACTAATTTTATCATCTCATGGACACCCAACTACCAATGAAATGGAATAGATATCTTATAAGCACACAAGTATTTCAGGAGACATAATTTTTTTAATCCATTTAAATATATCATATTAGGTTAATTACCAGCCATCTATCTATGGCCAAACATAGTGCTCATAACCCAACAGCTTAAACCATTCATTATTCATTATTACTCCATAAATCCATGTATTCTATTACTCGTCCTAGCTTACCATAGAAAAAGAATAAAACAAGCATAACCAACTATATAATGTAGTGGGAAATAAAATGAAAATAAATAAACCATGCCATATAGAATCTAAGGAATATTCAATAAATAGAGAAAAATGCATCTTTCAGTACTATAAAAAATATGAAATACCATATTAAATCGGATCCATTAGTCCTGGTTCCATTTCTGACATTGTTATGCATATCATCTTCCATCCTGTCCTCATAGGTGCCAATACCTTCCATAGACATGGGAACCCATAGAAAATTCATTTCAAACCATAATCCATCCCTAGATCATGTAATGTTTCATATAATGGTTCCAAATTCAAATAAAAAACATGTTTTCATGAAAATAAAAAAATATTTAACCCTGAATTAAGGCCCTAAAACACTTGAATCTAGCTTTTATAGTGAAACATGATCACTCAAAAATAAATAATTTTCTATATAATTTTTTTAACATTTTGTATTAATAGATTATTTAACAAATGATTCATTCACAAACATATTAAATCCTCATCATTAAACAAATTTAATATCAATTAATTGTTATTTCAGAATAAATTCCAATTTCAATACAATTAATGGAGTACAATACCAAATTAAAAATGCCTATTTATTTAATTAAAAAATTAGACATACCAATTTACTCTCAATAACCTATTTCTATGTATAAAAACATGTAAAACTATGTTATTAAAAAAATATAGAACACCATATTGAAAATCAAGAGAAAACCCATTAATAAGACATAAAGACATGAAATCTCTAATACCCTAAATGACAAACTCATTTTTTAATTCTAATTTAATCGTTATTAAGGTTAGTTACACTATTAAGCAATGATATAAATAATAATTACTCTATAATTTCAATTTATTAAATAGATTAAATTAATTCCCTACGTCCAAGATTTCAACATACCTCAAATAAGATATGAATATCAATTGTAATATCCAATAACCTATACTGAAAAAAATAATCACCCCCATTATAATTTTGATCCTAAAACATGCCACCAAACATAAAATAAATCCATAATAGTGGTAGAGAAAAAAATTCATAGAATTAAAAGGTTTCATAATAGAAAAAAACAATAAGATACGCTATTATTATGAAAAGAGAAAAAAATCACCTCTGATAACTATAAATCAATTATTGAATGCTGGGAATTAATCTGAATAAAATTATCATTGAAATATATTAATAAAGAACCTCGGGTTTCATTGGTTTTAGGTCAAATTATAGTCTATTGAGGTAATTAAAATGAATAATAGATTTATATTAATTGTTACACACAAAAATCATAATGTAAATGGGTCATTATTTTTATTAATTAGGTATCTTCAAGGCACTATAATAAAAACTTGTCCCCAATCCTCTAAACCAAGGATAATTTAACATTCAGAACAACATGTTCATTACATGAATTATAAAGGGACATTCACACCAATCATGTGTCATTATTAATTTTCTTCTTAAACCTATGGTTCACATTGTGAATCACACCCTCCAAACATCCCTTACTCATGCTAAAAATTACCATTCAGGGATAGAGTTACAGTCTCACATTATGAATTTCACATTACACTCTTAATTTCCTATTCAATTAGATTTCATATCCAAAACATTCCCATACCTACTCTATGTTACGTCCAATCAAATGGGACCTTTGAAACTCCAAATAGATCATGGTAGAAGTATTTTATCCCTCACACTCTTACCAAATGCAAACATGTTTATTCCAAATTTGAAGTCTATTTTATTAAATTAAAATTTATAAACTAGTAGAATCTATCTTTAATATAATAATAGAAATCATGAAAAAAAATTAAAATAATGTATTTCTAATTATTAATGAAATTTATTCTTCTTCATATCCATGTAAAAATAATTAGATGAATTAAAATTTATATTATAATATATATCAAAAAATAATTTCACAATTTTTTTATAGTGCCCAAATGGAGAGGAAATGGCTAAGGCTCAGATTGAGCACATTGGTCACAAAAAACTCGTATCCCTCATTTGGAATAAATCGAATGTGGTAAAGAGAACTAGTGTTGATTCATCTAGACTTAAGAATAAATTTTCCAAAGTGGTGAAGGGTTATTTATGTCTCTAGTTATCTAATTTTGATACAACACCTCTTGGAAGGGTGATAAATTAAGGAAGAGTAACCAATGTATTTGGAAATCATGAAGTAGTAGAATATCTGGTTAATCTATTTTGGTATTCAGCATGTGCATGATTCTTGATACCAAAGGGTGTGAAATTTTGGAGGTTTAATGATCTAACCCAAATAATTGAGATGATATGGGGCTTTGATGAATGTAATATGAAAATGGTGTGAAGGGGATACTATCATAGAATCTTCCCCTACGATTAATGCAAGTGGAGTTCTTAGGGCATGGGATAAATCTCTATTAAACCTTGCTTCATAAGTATACATGAATGGGATAGATATGTCCACCCCACCAATGTACAAAACACACAAACATTACAATGGATATTTATATTTCAGTTAAAATGTATCTATTGGAATTTGTTTATATTATGGAATATTTCTTCTTCTGTGTGTAATCATATCTGAATGGATAAGAAAAATCACAACCCTCTATTTGGGCACTATTCAAAAATGTTAGTGTAAGTAGAAATGTCCACCACCCAGGAAGAATATGTAGTTTTAAGAAACTTATATGATAGTATGGGAATTGAAATATAGTTTTATATGAGGCATAAATTATATATAGGATATAAATTTTTTCTACATTTTTTTTTGTGATAGAAATAGAGATAAGGAGTGCCCATTTTTTCAGGTGAAGGGGCACAAAAATTAGACATGTCAAAGAAGGAAGGGGAAATACAATATAGATGATCCCAATCCCCATATATAATACCATGAATGAAACCTCTAATGGGGATTAGATGGATGGAATAGATAATGTGGAACACATATTGGGAGATACCCCTAGTGGAAACTCTGTAAATCAAGTGAATGAAAAGAAAATAGAGTCTTATAAGGTAAATGAATCTAATGATTGTTCTCCAAATAAGATTCATGGATCAATTGAGGACAACATCTTGGATAGGAATGATTTTGTGAAAATAGGCACGATAGAATCTACTTCACCTGAGGAACGTGTGAAGACCATCTCAAATAGTGTCCCTTGTCTAATGGAACAACCTACTAACATAGTTGTAACTATAGAATATAGTGGTAATTCCCATGTAGAAGATTATTTTAGGATCGGTCCTATAGGACATGAGTAATATAGCTTACTGGACACACCCCTAGATGGGAGTATCCATAAATATGGAATAAATATTTTAGCTCCATAAACTATTTAAGGAGTGATAAAGAGAATCCATAAAGCATTCCCCCTTCACTGTTGGAAGTTCTCAGAGTGATGGGAAGAATGAGACGCCTACTAGAAGATATGATTTTGGTGAAACAATCTTATAGGTACCATTTGTTAAGGTTGTGTGAAGGAACATCCATACTGAAGGTATTCCTGGGAAATTGTAATATAGTAAAAACATTTCACCTAAGAATTGAATATTATGGTCTAATGAGACTACGGAACCCCAATAATGTGATTATATTGAATTATATCCATGGAAAGTGGATGGAAAAACCATCATATGACAACATTAACATGTGGGGTGGTAGAAAAAATAAGTACCGAATCATCTACAAAGGAAATGAGGAAAAAGGTATTGGAAAAATGAAAATGTCCATAAGGATGTGGAAAATGATGAGGGGACCTAGATAAGGATAAAATACTTTATATAATGATGCTTATGTATTGGAATTGTTAGAGGACTGGGAACCCCCCAGCAACCAGGGCCCTTAAAATTATATTATAGCCTACGAACTAGTGCTTATTGGTATTATAGAGCCCAAAATGATCTTTAAAAAATTTGGGCCCCTAAAATGGGACTCAATATGATATAGTTTTGTCTGAAAAAATACATATTATTAATAAGGATCATATTTGGGTCCTTAAACCTGAAAACATCTATTTAACATCAATAATTGAAAAATAGCAGTTTATTTTTGCCTCCATTTACATTAAATATTGAAACCTATCTATATAATTTGTATATGCCTCAACATCATACATCAGATTAATAGAATTATGGAATGATCTTAAGGATTTTATGGAAAACAGAAGTCATAAATCAGTGATTTTGGGTGATTGCAACATTATTTTGAAGCATGACGAAAAAAATGGTCTAAAATTCAATAGAGATTCTTCAATGGAATTTACATCATGTATTTATAAATGATATATTACAAAGGTTTCAATTGAGTTTTCAATGTTCACATGGAGTATATACACATTTCTGAGAATTAATGTACCTAAATTGAAATGATTCTTTGTTCAAAAGGATATCATGGGTGGGGATATTAGAATCTATTGTCACATTCTATCAAAACACTACTCTAATCAAAACCTAATTATTAATAAAATAACAAATCTCATTGAATGGATAGAACATGTACTATTTAGTTTCAACAATGCTTGGATTACAACTCTTGGATATAGGTAAATCATCTTGGAGGCCGTGAGGATCAAACATATTCGCATCCAAGTACATATTATTTCTGAAAAATTAGGTAATGTAAATATTTTATTATGATATTGAAGTTGGAAATGTTTCTCTCACCTTGATATAGAAATAAAGAGTGGAGAGGAATATCTAAGAGGATATCAAATTAGAAATCAACACTAATGTATCTCATCTAGAGAGAAAACAAAATCTATGATATGTATGTATTTCTTATTAAATATCAAGGAAATTTTTGACCAAAATCATTAAAATGGTAGATGATTAAAATAATGGGATATGAACTCGAAATTATTAAATAAATTTCATGAGGAAGAGAGAGTAGGGGTACATATCAAGGCCATCATTATCAATAAGTGTTCTTACACCAATGAAAGGAAAACATTAAAACAATTGTTTAATTGCATGGAGGACCTCTGCACTAAGTATGGGATGGAAATCACACACAATATGTTTTATAACATTCTATCCTGTATTGAGGATCAACAAAATCAATCTTTTATTTTGGCCCCCTTGAAAGAGGAAATTGAGGGACCTATTTTTTTCTTAATATGAAGAGTACTGCTAGTCTAGATTGATTTACCAATATGTTCTTCATGATTTATTGGGATCTCCTTTAGGATGATTTAACTATTACAATAAATTAATTATTCACTATGGATTATTTCCAATTTTGGATAAATTCAAAAATCATTTACCTAATAGATGAGAAGTAATTTGTTGTTTAAATTAAAGATTTCAGGTTGTCTTCACAAGGAAACAATATTCCTAATGTCATTAGTAAGATCATTTTGGGAATAATGGGTAGAATCATCAATGATCATATCACCCAACATAATTTTGGGGTTTTCCCTAGAAGAAAAATCATAAATTACTTATTCTCTACATTAGAAAGAGTTAAAATTATAAAAATTTCATCGATGCAACATAGGTTTTCCCTCAAGATGAACATTTTAAATGCTTTTGAAACCATTAAATTGAAATTCTGGTTTGTTGTTCGTAGAAGATATGGATTTTATAATTCTCTCATCTTGTTGATATCTATTATTCTCATATATGTAAGGCAATCTATTCAGGTCATTGGTTCCCCTATGGGGTACTTTCATAGTTCTAGGGGTGTAAGAATAAGAGATCAACCATCAGGGAACTTGTTATATATTGCTAATGATTTTAAGAGTAGGTGTTCAATGATATTACCCAAATTAGGATCTATAATAAAATATAAATCTATTCAACGTAGCCTCATCCCATATCACTTATTATATACTGATGACGTCATTCTTTTTGGGAAACCCTCAATGGAAACAATATCTGATATCAAGGACTATTTTATTCATTATAAAGAGGTTATTGGTCCAGCCATAAGTTGGGAAAAATATCTTATAATATTTTGTAACAAAATTTTTCTTGGTAAGAAAATTATAATTACCAAAACTCCTAAAGTGAGGAAGGGATCTCGTCCCTTCAACTACCATAGTATACCATTGTTTTGGGTAAAGGTATGAAGTCAATATTAGAGACATATTTATGATTCCATCACAAAATAGAATTCTAAAATAAGGGGAATTCCATATATCGAGCGGGCAGGGTCTCTTTTATCATCTCGGTCATCACCTCAAAAAAATTTAATCCTTATTTCATTATTGATGGACAAGAAATCTCATGAAATATCTTAAATTCATGATAAAGAATTTCTTATGGACGGGTTCAGAGAATGAACGAAAGCTGGTAAATGTTGATTGGAATTATTTCATCAAGCCCTTTGAAATGGAGGGCCTTATGTTCAAGGATATCAATATTTTCAATGATGGACTTATTAATTAATTCACATAGAACCTTTTAACATCGAATTATCTCTCAATTGATTTTATATCACATAGGGTTAAAATGAAAGTACTAAATTTGTAGTCATATTACCACACCTCCTATCTTTGGACCTACATTAAGCAATCCTTCTATGGAAAGATGAATTACTTTAAATGGATGGTTAGTTGAGTCTCCAAACATAATCACTGGAATACTTCTTGAAAAAACACACCCTATCAATATCATCAATGTTACCTCTAAACTATTAGTTTGAGTATTGGTGACCTCATGTCTCCCAATGACTCATTTTATAACAATATTTCCCATCAAGGTGATACGTAAATTCAATGATGTACCATTATGGATAATGAATCACTGATCTGAAGATCCAATAAGATTGGTCATTTTGATGCTAATGAGTACTACATATTGCAATGTAATGGAAACACTAATCCACCAAACATGAAACTTAAATTTAGGTTATATTTTGTTAAACCCTCAAGGATCTTGCTACATTGGAGGAAATTTAAGTACAAGTTACCTACACAAGATCAACATAGGAAAGCTGGCTAGTAGATTATATTTGGCACATCATATTTGTATTAATTCCAAGGAAACTATGCAACATGTCATTCTATACTTTACATTTCCTCATGATATCTTCAAATGTGTTGGAAATATTTTTTTTCATTGATATTTTCAAATGAAGTCACCATGAAGATATACAAGTATGCATTAGTAGGATTAGAAAATGTAAAAAATACATAACCTACTACTGGGTTCAACTGTAGAATCCTTCCACTAAATTTGGACAACCCGAGACAGGTGTCTGTTTGTCAACTATCCCTCATCAATTATTTTAGCCACAATTGTAGTGCATCTGGTTATTCATGTGGATGAAATTGTACATCCATGTATTATGAGTAGATGTTTTTCCTATTTAAATAACCTAGAAATGTAGAGAGTTTCATGAAGGAATAGGAAACCTATGGATAATAATTTTATTCATTTGCTCCCCCTGATTTCTCCATGCATTAAGGTTAATGTTGATGGAGTATCCTCTGCAATTTATTGACCTAATTATTGTGGTGGTGTCTTTCAGAGCCACTACAACAATGTTAATGGTTTCTTATATAAATTTATTAGTAGAGAATTTCTAATGAGGCCGAGCTACGATCCACCATCTATGTTTTCATGTATGTTTTCAACAACAACTATAAATCACTATGGATTGCATCTGATTATAAACGTTATACTAATGATATCAATGAATAAACTAGGTATATACAATTGAGAAACTATGTCATTGTATTGTAATCCTAATTCAAGAAAAACACCTCTATTTGATTGTATCACATGTCTATAGGAAAGATAATAAAATGTAAGATGCCTTATCTAAGAGATAAATCATGTAAAAAACAACATGTTATCATTCAAGACACCTATCCATTGCAAAAAGAAATTAGATGATGGAATTTGGTGTATGGTGTGATTACATATTTGCAAAACCCCTTTGTAATGGTTGATTTTGTACTTCTTTTTTTAATAAATAATTTTAGGTTTGGCATTTCTAGTCCCTAGATCATCTTGCTATAAAAATATCATAATTGAATTTATAAATCTAAATATGTGACATTTAATTTTTAAATAATATGTTCTATAATATAATAAAATTAACATTTTATTTATAAAATACATATTTTTCCATAAATATTAGTTCTCTATTATTTAAATTCATTAATTAGTTTTTTATATTATTAACTTTTGATAATGAACATTTATATTATTTCACAAATAAAGTTTATTAAAATAGTTATTTATATGTAATAATTTTAATAAAAATGCATGAAAAATGAAGATATTTTATTTTCAATAAAATTTATTTTATGATATATATATATATTCATTCTATTAAAAAATCATTTTTTTAATTTTATCTAAATCGTACATAATGTTAATTTATATTTTCTCTTGTAAATAATATTTAGGTATGTTAAATACATTCTTATAATTATATAATGGTTATAATTTTTGAAGTATTATACTCAATTTCTATATACCCTTTGGTAAAAATCATATAATAACTATACTACAACAAAGATATACTTTGAATTATATACATTATAACTTCACAAACCATAATTCCCATTCCTATAGATTGGATTTGGAATTGAATTTGTTTTCTCCTTTTATAATGTTTTTTCATTGTTATTTTTGTTTTACTATTGGTGATTATAATTGGTAAAATTGATTTGGGATATTACATTGTTGTATATATATTATTTATTTATATTATTTAGCCATATTATTTTATAAACTCTTAATGGATGTAATTATCTGTGGTAAGTAATATTCCTAATTAGGAAATACTTGATATCATGTACTTTTGTTATAACTTTCCATTATGTTCGAATAAAGTGTTATTATTTTGACTAATATATTGTATGATTTGTATTTAGTTAATAATTTATTCATCATATGAAATAAATTATTAACATAGGGAATTAAAATGTATACCTATATTGGGGATGTTTCATTCCCCTATTTGAATATATTTCATACTTAAAATTTAAAATTATCACTCACTATTGGAAATAGATAACGGTATACATATATAAAAATAACACACGATATAATTTATCTTGAGATAACTACATAAATAAATAAGTTAATACTAGGAATGTAATCTTTTCCTTTTTAATAAATTGATTTTTATATTTCCATCCATAAAAAAAATTCCACCTATTCCTCCAAATCATTAATGAAAACCTGACCACTGCTAGATCTAGATCCATCCAAAAGTAATTTTTCTTATAGAACATTAAAATATATTAGGTATAATATTCCACCATGTTATTTTTCATTAGAAAAATTCCCAATACAATTTTGAGACATGGTCATATATCATAAAACCATCCCTTTAATAGAGTAGAGTGAGTACATGTGTAGTGACTAACATACTATTAAGATGTATAAAAGTTTATTCACATTAATTTATTTATTGAAACATGACCCCATTATTTGTTTTCATTGTAATTGTATTAGATAGTCATGAAAAATTTCACCCATAATATACAGACAATCCTATAAAAATATACATCTTTGTCACAATGTATGGTATGGTCTATTCAAAAATCAGTTAAATATTTGATGAAACAATAGTCATACCCTCTATTTTTATTACATTACCTAAGATGGATACATTTTGAATAAACATAACTCCTTATAAAAATTACATAAAATGATTTATTTAATAATTTTTGTTGAACAATCCCAAAATTCAATTCATGTTTTCCTTCCTATTACAATATATGAGAATATAATATTTAAACAACATAAAAAAATAAATTTAATCTATAATGTAACTAACCAACCTAGATAACCTAATAAACTATTATGAAAATATATTATAATAATGGATGAATAGAGTTAATGATCCCCAGGGTATGGGGACTAGAACTTAGGAAAATAATCCATTAGGGAATGATATTATCACTATAATAACATTCAAAAAAATAAGAGGATATAAAATAGTAAAAACTATATTAAAAAAATCACAAGATAAAATGTACATTATGTGGACTAATACAAGTCTCAAAACACTAAATCAACCAAATTCATCAGACAAGGTCATCAAGGAATTAGCTAAAAAACATCATGTTGTAAGTAGATCACATTCCCCCAGACACAAAAAACTACCATACCCCACAAATCCTGAATATCCACAACCACAAAGTGGTTTCTCACTTTTCCTTGGACCAGATAGAAGTAAATCTATGAATTACAGATGGAAAGTTTTGGGTCTGAGAAACAAAACATAGTTTGATCTCACCAAGCATTACATACATAATCTATAACAAGTAAACTAACATTGATTATTTTTTAATAAACCATGGAATTGAAATTTCTTTTATAGATCTTATAAAATCATGATTTATAAAAAAAAAGTTAATGGATAAAATTAGATAGTTTTAAAAGATCATTTCCATGAAATCTAGTACATATAAACATCATTATCAAAGTAAGCATTAATAGCAATTTCTATCAAAACAGCAATGGGAAAAGAATTTAATTACACACATTCATGTGTGAATAATTTGTAATAATAGAACAAAGTTTAATACATCTATGGTTTGACTATTATAGATATTATAATAAATCCAAGACAATATATAGTTCTAGGAATTCATTCACTCCCTAGATCCCAACCCTGGATGGAATAATAGAGAATCCTAAAGAACTATCTCCCTACACTCAATATAGTTTAGTCATAATTGACATCATCAATCCATTTCTATTTAGGGATAATATATTCATTATGTGTAATAATCCCACCCCACTACCCATTCCTTCATGGGATTCATGGAATCTATAAATTATACAAGTGTATAAGATATATTTCCCACAAATAGAAATCCTGAAATCAACCATTTAAAATATATCCAATGGTTAGGTTCCAAAACATTCCATTTTATTTTAAAACCCCATAATAAATGTGTGTTATCAAAAATAAAACCTTCTTTTTCAAATTATCAATTTAAAAGAATTTTTTTCCTTTTAATCTAATCAAATTCAATCATCGAATGAACTATTTCAAATTAATATAATTTTTTATAATTCAGTAGTATATTTTCAAAATCCATTGTCATGATATTTCATCACAGACACCATTCCCTATGAATTTATTTATCTAGATAACCAATTAAATAATTATAATTCAACTAGAAATCCAATTTGAATTAAACATGAATCATAGGATTATATGAAGACAAATATCATTATGAATCAAGAGACCTCAACCAAGTTCAACATCACTGACACAGTAACCACCAATTTAGAATCATTGGGATGAATGATTAAGGGAGATTAGATGAATCAAAAATCATCTATTAAATATATATATCTAAAAACATCACGAGTTAATCACTATTCTCATAGAGGGAAATAAAGGGGGATCCATGAAGATAGGTATATTAAACAAACCAAAAGAAATCGAACACACTAACCGACACATTTATTCATGACGAATTAATGTAGGGAGAGCTGAAGTCACCTATAAAGAGCCTACAATGACCAAATGATCAAATTAGTTTTTACTAAGAGGAATTTATAATTTAATGTGGGGGTCTCGAGAATAAATTTTGAAAATAGAGAAATTAAATACCAGTCACATGGTTCTGAAACTCATGTGATCTGCATGTTCCACTTACTAGATTAATTGACATATATAAATGGTTAGACCATATGATTTGAAAAATCCTATGTGAATAGTTCACTACTAATTGGGACACTAAGAGAGGTACCATGGTTTAGCTACAATAAATGACAAATTTTGATGCAAATATGCACCTACACTATCCCATGTCCGGTTGATTGAGGAGTAAGGATCATTGTTTGCATTAAAATATTTACTAACCAAGTAGACTCCACTAGAACAAGAAAAATAATGAATATTGTTTCTTGAGATTACCTAAATTGTTTCCATTACCCATGTTCCATCCATGTACAATACTAGGAACATAAAAAACTCTTTAAAATTCACCCATTCCAATGCAGTGAAATATCCAAAAATATGTTCAAAACTAATGTATAAAAGTACCTGAATGTGGATTTTGAGATGATAATATTCTCCCTACCATAAATTATTTCCTGTCCAAAAATAATTTTTAGAAGACTCCATATCAATGTGGTAATGATAGTACTACATCATTACTATACTATTCTCAAATTTCTTGTGAGAATCAGAACCATGATTTCAGATCACTCAAACAAAAGGGATAGATTTTACATATGGTTCTATTACTTGTGAATTAGAAATCCAAATCAGCTTCTCGATCAATGAAAAAAATTTCACTACAACATGGTCCTCTAAGGTCAAGATACTTGATAGTACAGATTGATTATTTCTATCAAATGGCACATGAGGCAAAGCATGTATCAATGTAATATGAGATAAAAAATACAAATTCCATGTCTCCATCCCAATATGATTAAAAAACTCAAAATGTCTAATTTAAATTTGTGCTAAAATTCCCTATTTTCCAATCCATCAGTGACATAACCAACTTGTAACTCTCAAAACACTAAAAAACCAACTGAAAAATCAAATGGGAATTGATGATGATAAACATAATTTTGAAAATTCATTTTTCCAATTAAAATTCTTTGATCAACCAACTAGGTTTTTTCATAATCTCTAGGAGAGAAATGGGTCCAACTAGAGAAAATTTAGAAATCAATATCCAACACTATGGATATCTTTTAGGAAAATCATATCTTCCAAAAAGGGTTCTATCCTGTCCGATGAATAGTAAATTTGGTTATAGGAAAAAACATCTATTCCCCAATGGAAATCCAATTCTCCTCTAATTTCAATAATGAAGGAAGAAAGAATATCCTCATGAATCGATAACTCTTGTTTTGTGTGACCTTAAAACCAATGATTTTACAACAATGAAATAAATACCTTTGATCTAATAACCTTATGAATATCAATAATAAATAATAAGATAATTAGGAATATCTACTTGAAATATTGATATATAGAAAACCATTCAAAGAATGATCTCTAATACATATATATTACCCATTTCTTCTACCATATTTATATCAATAATGAGAATTAACTGATATGGATTTATCAAAATGTAAATCACCACATATATCACATTCATTATTTTTGGTTTTTGTGAAAACCCTAAAATAAAGTACATCGATTTCTCGTCCCACTTCTATGTTAGAACATGATGTGGTGGATGAAGACCTAGAGGTTTCTATTCCATATCCTTAATCTATTGAAAATCATAACTATGAGAATCAAAATCAGCAATGTAATGTCTAATACATGGATTGTAGAAGTTATACCACATATTATATGTGATCATTAGGGTGAAAGGGTGTATCATCCACAAGGAGAGACGGGAATCCCCCATAATAGCTTCAAACATATGTAACATAACAACATATTGGATCCGAATGAAATGGATACCCTCTAAAGATAGAAACCATTAACAGATGGTCTCCCCATTATAGAAAGAATACCTAATTACCACCAAGCTCATCATCAAAGAAAATTTCATGGAAAATTATCTTGATAAGCGATTATGAAAATATATAACTAAAAAACAACCTCTGTCTCATTCTCCTATACTTCCAAGTGTATACAAGAAATGTGATACATCATATTACATTCATGAAATTAATATTTCATTCATTGGGTTTTATGTTTCCTACATAGTTAGTTATAAAGGATATTTACCTTACCATGGTTTTAAAGAATATCAAATTCAAAAGTATATAGGTACTCAACCCATCAAATCTGATAGTAAATCAAATCCACTTGTGTGAATATATAACTCAACATCTAATGATAAGAGTAGAATGTAAAACTTTTAAAAAAAACAATGATTCCAACTCCTGGGAGGTTTCCCCAAAACTATTAGTTTGAGATAATGCATGGGATAGTTATTCACATTAGTCCAAATCTGAAAATAACAATATTTCACCACATGAACACCTTGTATGAGAACTCAAACTAAAATAAAAATGATGCATCATAGAAGAACACAAAGACCTACCCCTCATCTAGAAGATTAAATATAGGATGTGATGCAAAATATACCTTCAACTCATCAATAGAAGCATGAAATTATGATAACCATAAAAAAATTACAACTTTTTAAGTGACACAACTTAGAAAAGAAGACAAAATTGAGATATCCTTCATAAAAAGATTATATCACTCAACCACAACCAATAATCATGAATTTCAAATATACACTATGGTTTCTCCCAAGTAAAAACCACTTTCACCTTTTCTAGATGAACCAAAATAGCATGTTCGAAAATAACATGTCCCCAGAACATCAGTTCATAAATCCATAAGTTGTATTTAGAAAAAATCAAATGAAGATTTTGTTTTCCCATGTTTTCTAAAACATATCTGAAGTGACACAAATGATCCCCCTTTGTGATAGAGTAAATCATGATTTCATCTATATGTATGACTTCAAATGAATCAAGTTACTGATGGAAAATACTGTTAATGATCTCCACAAACACAATATGGTAATTAATCAGACCAAAAGTTATGACAAGGTATTCATAACTATCATACCTACTCTCAAAGGATGTATTAAGGATTTAAAACTCCCTAATCTAATACAAGTGAAAAAATTACCTAAGAATAATATTCAAGTACCACTTATCCCTATTGAATTGGTCGAAAAAAATCCTCACTACATAGATAAATAAACTTTTTATTGTTTATCACCTGATCAAGCTATTGACCGTCAATAAAAATGAGATTGTGTAACATCCTAAATCAAGATTCCACTGAATTGGTTCCCTGTACTGAGTTTTCCACATGGCCTCAAGTGCATTTCTTCAAACACAAGAGGCTTATGACTAGTAGCAACAGCTTAAGGTGTGAAGTGGGGAAACAATTACCTAATTTGTAGATTGTAACATAGAAGAATAAATAATAATACAATAGCTGAAGTAGTAAAAAACATAAAACTATAATATATAGTTGAATACTAATAAGATAAATAACCAATCATTGTTCCATACAAAAGATGATGAAACATGTTAAATTTTATTTGAAATTATCCAAAAAAGTTTAAAATTTTAATACACAATATATGTCTCCAAAGGACGGATGAAAAAAAGAGAGTCTAGGAAGCATCGCAAGGCTCAGCTCAGTCTCATGATCTCTTACTCCTATACAGCACATCATGTACCAAATGTAGGACGCTTTCCCTGATCAACTCATGCAATAATATAATCTATTTGGGCTGAAAATCATGATCCAAACAAGGTGTGAGACTAAATTTCCATAGGCAACCACCCAAGGACTATGCCAATCTATCAATGGATATTAATAACTGGTTGTGTAAAACAGTGAAAGATGTAATCTCTGGTTACACAAAATAATGCATAATAGATTTCAGGAAAGATAATGTAAATAAGTACAAGTTAAGACTGAATCCAAACATATTATTAGTCTTATCAGACACTTTGGAAGTCATCAATTTCAATATTAAATTTCATTGAATTATATAAAAATCTTGAGGTTCTTCTTAGACCTGATCACCCCCGTATAACTATAACCATCAACTCGTGACATAATAGTTATTTAATCATTTTTCCAATAGTGATTGGCCTAGGTATCCTTCAATGGATCCAAGGATCAGTCATAATTTTAAATAAACCTCAATGAAACTGACCATCCTATAAGTGGATCACTCAGGTCCTTTATATAATTAACCTCTTGATATCGTCCATTGTCTTTTAACTGAGACTATGGTTCACACAAGGTATATATGGTGCAATTGGTCACATGAGCCCGACCTTTCCATTTTACCATGACATTGGCTCACCCATTGTTAATTACCTCTTTTTATCATTTAGTTAAATTAAACATTCTATCAGAAGATAATCACATATGAATTAAACTATCACATATATTTAACATAATGAACTCAAGTGGGCATAGTATACATAACAACCAACACATTTAAATTAAATAATTACCTATCCATACAAGGATAATTGACATCGAAAAAATATATAACATGCCTATTATGTAATTTAAACATTTACTAGGATTAATGTAAAATGTATCTAACATGGAAAATTCATATAATAAGCAATACATTTTTAACAACCCATGAATGGTAATTCAAGTCATGCCTCAAAGCCATTCTCGTCCAAATGGATGTTCAAGGGAAACACATCCATGGAGTGTCCATAAATCAAGGTTTACAACCCTAAACATTCATTCAAAACATCTTATTAATTACTTATCAATCAATAGGCTATAATATTGGTTATTATTCAGTCAAGAGACACCCTGATTCTAGGTGTGTGACACTCAGGAATATATTATCAACTCAACGATCAATAAAAAAGGAGAAATATCACCCACTCCATATAAGTATGTCTCTCATCATCCCATATTGATCTTCAATTTGAGCTAAATTGGAGTGTATTTACAAAATGAGAAAAAAAATTCTTCACGTTTGGTAAATTTTAGGAGAGAAGAAATCATAACGATAGGATGAAGAGGAATCAATCACTCACCAATGAGATTTCAATGGATTTGATGGTGTTCATATCATGTGTCTAACGATGAAATGTGTGGAAAATTTCTCTTCCTATTTCCTGTGTGTGCTGTTCATTTAGTGGCGGTCAATTTTTAACATCTAGAAAAATGATTCTACCACCAGACTCAACAAAAAAAAGTATATGGAATGTACTTGAGACTACCTTCTATGTCTGTACAATTCCATGAAATACCATTACATGGATGTGCACTGGGATTACTTGGTGTCCAACCCTCCATACATGTTTTTTTACATAAAAGTACATGGCATGTAGTCACCAGTCCCATCATGTAACAGGATTGCAGCTAGACCTTAAACTCTTTCCCCAAATTTTCATAAGTATAAACTAAAAAGGAATGATATGTACATCAAAGGAAGAACTGTGTTATTACAAACATCCCCCCTTAAACCAATTGATCCTAAAATTTCCCTTTCATGGGTGTGAAGAAATATCTATGAAAAAATTCAGCCACTATGATCGAATGGTGGCCTGCCTCTCCCATGTATCATCAGGAACTCGGTAGTTCTACCATATAACTCAAACCAGAGGAATAGACCAACCATGGAGAAGCTTCGTGATATGATCCACAATACAAATGGGATGCTCCTCAAAGGATGCACCATCCTGAAACTGCACATCATATAGTGGAAAGGATTGAGAAGGGTCAAAAAAGTTATTTCACCACTAAGAAATATGGAAAGCGTCGTCCATAGATCTATACCTCTAGTTCAATTGATATCTAACGGAAACTGGAAAAACCTTCTCCAAAATCTCAAACGGACTGACGTACCTCGGTGAAAGTGAACCCTGTCTTCTGATCATCTTGTATCCCAACTTCAGTGAAAAATGTACATAAAATTTATCCATGACCTCAAACTCCAAAGGAAATTAATAGAGATCAACATATCATTTATAATGAGAACGAATTGTAGCCATTAGCTTAAGAATCAACTGAACCTAGTTAGTGGTCTGCTATACAAGATGTGGTCCCATCATCTCTACCTCTCATGCCTCCAGCCAACACATGGCTGAGAGGCATGGACTATTTTACATATACTCATATATATCGATATGAATAGTTTCATGGAAGATATTGTTGTAGGGGAACTCAATAAGGGGTATTTGTGTGCCCCATGAACCCCCAAAATCCAAGATGCATGCCCAAATCATGTCCTCTAGCACCTGAATCATGTCATTTAACTGGCCATTTGTCTGGGCTGGCAAGTTGTTCTCAGAATAACCTATTTACCAAAATCCTTCTATTTCCTTTTCTAGAAATGAGAACTTGAATGTGTGTCCCTATCTAAAATGATAGAATTTTGAACTCTGTGTACTAATAAAATCTCTCAAATGTTCAACCTCTCAAGCTCATCAGCAATAATGGTTTCATCAATCAGTTAGAAATGTGAAACATTCTTAATCATTTTAACCAAAACCCATATAACATCATTACCTCGGGGAAACCTCAGTAAACCCATCATGAAATACATCACGACGTCATTCTATTTCTACACAGGATTGGGTAGCTGATGCAAAAGTCATGTTATTCTTTGGTTTTCTGCCTTCACTTTCTGATAGGTGGAACATCTCATGAGAGAACCCTCTACACATCAATTCATACCTGGACACCAGTACTATCAATGTAAATCATGATACATCTTGGTAAAACCATGATGTACTGCCCAACCTAACCCATGAAAATCCTACATCAGCTCCTCAAACATGTCTTTTGAAACCCATACATGACATTGTAACCACAAAACCTCATTCATTCATATGTTCCAACCTAAAGAAGTATCCTCAACTGACATTCTCTCTTATAGAACTATGACATCGTTATTTTATAGATTCCTCATCTCCACTTTGTCAAGTAATGTAGAGGTGACATGTAAGGTTTCATATAAAGTCTATCCATGACTATCGTTCATCTCAAAGTGAATCTCAAACAACAATTACATAAATATCCAATTGACACTAGCATATTTCAATTCAAACATCTGATTCCATATTCTCAATGCATCATCCATTGCATTTCCTTTTCCAATCATTTAGGCATGCTCAATGTCAAAGGTCTGACGTTATTACACCCACCTTCACTACCTCAGATTTGGATATCATCTTGTAATGATGTTCATGAGACTTTTATAGTCCATGTACACCTAAAAAAATCCCACAATAAGTAATTTCTTCTATATCATATGTCATCAACATCCGAGGCTAACACGATATCTTGTGTCAGGTGGATCCTCTCAGGTGGGATCAATTGCTGAGACCCATACATAATGACTCAATCTCTCCGTATTTTCACTACACCTAGCCCGATACCTAATGAATCATAGTACCCAGTGTAACATCTACCTAGCTCAAGAAAAATTAGTATTAGTGGTCACGTTAATCAATTTTTCAACTCATGAGAGTTCATCTCACTTGAATATGACCATAGGTAGGTCACACCATTCTTTGTCAAACTTGACATCGAAACTACTAGGAATGAGTAGTACTGTATGAAATTTTTGAACTAACCTTCCAGACCCAAAAAACATTTCCCCCTAAATACTTTCATTGGTATCTACCAGGTAAAAACTACTCTTACATTCTGTAGGTCTACAGATACTCATTTCTCTAAGATTACATGACCCAGGAAGTGAATCTGACCCATCCAGAAGTTTCACATTTTGAGTTAGCATATTAGTGATGTTATCTCAGTGTACTAAAAAAACTCATTATGGGTGGCATGTTCTTGTAGATAATAAGAATAAACCAAGACATCATCCATGAAAGCCAAACTGAACGATTCAATATACGGATTCAACACATATTTCATCAGTTCCATAAAGACTACAGGCATGTTCGTGAGATCAAAGAGAATGAAAAAATAGTCATACAGAACATACCTACTATGAAAGGATGTTTGAGGTATGTCTGATGATCTTACATGAAATTGATGATAACTAGAACTCAAATCAATATTAGAGAATACCATATCTTCTCCAATATTACCTATGTGATAATTTATTCGTGGAAGAGGATATCGGTTCTTAACTTTCAACTAGTTCAATTTCCAGTAATCCATGTAGAGGATGAGGGTATCGTCTGTCTTATTCAGAAAAGGGTTCAGAAACCCCCATGGAGAAATACTAGATCGGATTAAATACATATCCTCTAAATCATCTATATTCCCCTTGAGTTTTTATTACTCCATCACAGTTATCCTATAAAGAGGAATGGGAACCATTACAGCTCTTTGTACTAGCTCGATTGAGATCTCAACCACCCTAATCAGACGTAAAACAAAAAGGTTTTCTAGGAAGATTTTCATAAAATGATAATCCACTAGAGGAAATTACATCTAGAGTTTTCCCTAGAAATTAAGATAAAAATTGGAAATATATGATATCACCCCACTAAACTCACAATGCTCGTATAGGTTCTGGGCATAGCGGAAGTGCAGTTGGTCCAGCAACCAACATTATTTTTTTACCATGATCAATGATTATTTTGGGATAAATATTTTGATGAAATATAGTCTCCATGGTATAGAAACAATGATTTATATAAAGAAGGAAGAGTTTTGAAACCTTTAGAGATGATCTTTCACATCATGTTTACAATTAATTTCATTATGAAAATAATACTTGGATCATCGATATGTTTATCTAAGATGATGTTGATCATATACGATAACCCTTCCAGATTGTCTCGTTTCACTTGTGAGGATCCAAACTAGAATCTCTCTAGCAGTGAACCACACATGCTCTGATGGTCTCCGATCAACACCACTAGTTCATGTTGTGCTAGCATGGTGAAGTGAGTGTCTTACGTTAGGAATTCTTGATATATTTTTCTTTGGTATTGAAGAACTACTCTCGTTCTTTTGAGGGTTGGTAAGAGGATTCAAGAGATAAATTATTTATCTCAACAATTCTCAATTCACAAGACATGAATTTCAATATATGAAAAAATACAGGTAAATGTCTATTTATCGACATGGGGCTTCAGTGACAATATTTAATTACATAACAGCAATTAAATATATTCATGAACTTAGTGTAGAAGCATTATTTTAATAATAATATCATGTAATTATTTATCGTGAACCAACATGCACCGAATAGACATATAAATAAAATTCTACGTCACAAAATAAAAGAAACATTATTATTATTTAAAATTGTGCCAACTAGTTAAATAATTATTTTTCATCTTACAATAAAATTATTTTACTACCGGACCAGCCTTAGTCCGATCGAACTCCATTTCCATTTATTGAACATCCAAATAAATAAATAAATATTTTATTATCTTAAATAATTATTTTATTTAAATACTAGTAAATAATTAATTTTTAAATTTTCAATGACATAAATAAATATATTTTACCAATAATCTAGAGAATAAATATTTATTTCATTTAGGAAAACATTCTATCATGAATAAAATTATTCCACAGTCTAGAGAATATTATTTATTCCATTAATTAAATTCAAAAATATTTTTTTTGATCCCACCATAAACACATACTCTCTGACCCTCTAAGAATAATTCTCATTGGCATTAAACAGGCTTTCTTAAAACCCAATAGTACATTCTAGAAAACAGTCAAAGAACCTAATATAAAGAACATAAATTCACAACAATGACAACCACATATGAGTGCTCACTTTTTATTATAATCCCTTTGTCTCGATATCTTATCATGAATGTATCATGAGACTTTCATCAATCGTTGTGCTTGATACATTTTTCATTGACTACATGAAATAAACTTGATGTTACACCATGGCCCTAGAATTTCTCATGATGGTTCTATTTTAATCAAAGGGTCGAGATATCAACTACCATTAAAGTAAGGGAAAATACTTCTTCGGATTATACATTAATAACATGCAACTCGTGACGCACCCAATGTACCCTACTTCCTGCAAACATATATCGTGATGTTTTTCATCATCAAATAAAATTATGTGAGACGTGACATGTATTAATGATAATATTAAATTATAAGACCAATTACACACTCTCACAGATTGTAATATTTGATTGCATCAAAATGCATAGAATTGTTAAAGGAGGGTTGGTTCTCATAATTAGTTGTATTGGAGATTACTATGTACGATCTTCATGAGAGGAAGACTCATCTTTTTATAAGTACTCACACCTGAAGGTCTATATACTATGTGTCCCATAAAAGTATGCCATCCAACCGTAGAACTATATTTAGGAATATTGTAATATCATTTCAAGGTTCTCATTGTAGCGGGGAAGTGATAGGACCATATCAATGCAAAAAATACTCTAGGACATTATTACATCATAGTCATGCAGAACAACAAATCATATTTAATAAGTTGTTTAATATTGGAATACATTAAATATCAAAGTAATTAAATTAAAAATAGTTATCTCTTGGACACCAACTCTAACAAACTCCCACTTGTACTAGGGCCAACTTCCAATGACTTTTAGTCTGCTGGACATCACATGATGATCAAGTTCCACCTGAGTTGAGGTATTAGTCAAGGGGTCCACCACATTGTCTTCTGTGGAAATACTTTTCACTATAACATCACCTATTTGAGAAAAAACCCTCAAGAGTTGATAATTCTAAATTATGTTCTTTATCCACCGATGTGACCTTGTCTCTTTTACAGGATCCACCACTACAGTATTATCATAATAGTGAGTGATTGTATCATTACTGCTATGTACCACATCCAGCAACTAGCTGAAGCTTTGCATCCAAAATGATTCTTTATATGCCTTAGAAGCTATGATATACTCAGGTTACACTGTATAATATATGACCACACTCTTATTTGTGATCATCTAGTATATAAATCCTCCATTGAAAGTGAAGATGCATCATGTTCGCGACTTCATGTCATCTTGATTAGTCTGGAAACAAGCATCTCTATATCCTCTACTGACTACTTCTCCATCTCCTCCACAAACCAAGAACATATCCTTAGTATTATAATGATAATTTTGGATAGTATTGACTACCATCCAATGGGGGTCTCCTGGGTTAGCTTGATATATTCCTACTGCACTCAATGCATAGGCGACATCTAGCCTAGTATATAGCATGGCATACATGACTGACCCAATCACTTATGTGTATGGATTCCATGCCAGTAACTTTCTTTCATCATGTTTTCGATAAAACATTTTCTTTGAATGATGATTGACATGTTCCACTTGAAACAATCCCCTCTTGGATTTTTCTACATTTTATCTCTTCAGTATCTAATCAATGTATGTACATTGACTTAGTCTTAGAAATGTCATAGATTTATAACTATGTCTCTTGATCAAAAGAATATATGTTTCCTCACCCATGTATTTCATAGAGAAACATTGATTCATCCATGCATAAGTAGACTGTGAGACTGGTATCTTGTTTCTAGTATGTAATATGTCATCATCATATACTATTAGGAAAATGACTATAGTCCCACTAAACAGTTTGTAGACACCAGATTTACATTCATTTATTTTAAACCCAAATTCCATTATGGATTCACCAAAATGAATGTTCCATGTCCTGGATTCATGCTTTAATCTATAAATGGATTTTTTTCAACTTGAATACCTTATTGGCATCATTTGGAGTAATAAACCCTTCAGGTTGTCTCTTGTAGACATATTCTTAAAGGTTCCCAATAATGAAGTTGATTTGGACATCCATTTTAAAAATCTCATATTCATGGTAAGATACAATGTCTAATATAATTCTAATGGATTTCATCATTGAAATTGGTGAAAATGTTTCTTCATTGTCAATGCCTAGACACTTCTTGAACCCTTTCGCAACAAGTTTTGTGCTATAGGTATTGACTTGTCCATCCATGTCTAGTTTCTTCTTGAATACCTATTTTCAACCAATAGTATATACATAAATTTGTTGATCCACCAAAATCCAGACCAGTTTTTGGAACATGGAATGCATTTCAGAATTAATAGATTCTTTCAACTTGGAAATGTCTATTCCAGTTACTGCATCCTTGTAGGTTTTTGGATCATTATTATCAACAAAATTGAGTCACCATACTCAATTACTAGAAAACCAAACCCTTCTAATTATCTAACCTCTCTTGTACTCCTACATAGTTCCTGTTTCTTTAGAATAGTTCTTTTTCCATGGGGATTTGTGGAATTTTTTCCTGAACCAACTATTGGGTATCTTGAGCCTTTAATTCGTCAAAGTCTCTCTTTCTCCCACCATCCCTTTTCTTGATGTTCTCCCTCTCATCGAATATGGGGTGTCTTGGAACTATAACCTTTTTTTCTGAGGTGTTGAATAGGTAATATCCATTTGCATCCTTAGGGATCCTATAAAGGTAAACATGGTTCCTTGAGATGAATGTTTTTTACCTGAAGAGGCCATAACTAATTCATCACATCCCCGCACATGTAAACTCGAGAACATGTTTTTATTTCCACTCAAGAACCCATATGTAATTCCATTTATCAATTTAGTTGTTACATGGTTTAGTATCTACCCCATTGTTTATAAAAAAATATCCCAAAAAGGATAATGGAAGACTCACATATCACATTACATACCACTCCATGTCCTACAAGGTGTGGTTCCGCCATTCCCTAATACCATTCCAATGTTGCGTGTAAGGATGAGTGGGGTGGGATAGGATACAAAAATCACAACAATTAATCAATAAGAAATTTATTAAGTTATTATCCACATTAATCTAAGTGTATTTTCTTAATCGACTGACCAAGATGGTTCAGATTATCATTCCATTATTCATTGAACTTATCAAAAGAATACAACTTATAAATCATTTAGTACATATATTCATATCTACTAAAATCATCAATAAAAGTTATGAAGTTCGAGTACCATTTCCATGCTTCAACTACAAATGGTCCACACAAATTGGTTTGAACAAATTCAAGATTCCATTTATCCCTTTCACCTTTCCCACCTTATGGGGATTTGGTATTTTTTCTTTGTAAACAAGCATGACATATGCCAAGTGGTTTTAGTTTGGAAGAATCTAAATATTAATCTTGGTGTATCTTTATCCACTGTTTCTCATTTACATGACCTATCCTATTCCAATTTTGTGTGTGGTATGATTCATGTGAAGTATCTTTGTTATCGATTTACATTACATTGATTGTGTAACCTAACATGTAAAGAAAGTTATATAAATGTGCCCAACCAAACAAATGCTAACATTGTAAAGGAAGTAACATTCATTTCCAAACAGGAATGAAAAACCCATATGTATCTAATTTTTATATAGAAATAATATTTTTAGTAATATATGGAACATAATAAAAACTCTTTAACACCAAGATCATCCTAGTTGGAAATGTGTTGTGGTAGTCCTCGATAGCTACATCTGCAAGTCTAGATCTGTTGGATACTCATAGATCTTCTTCCCCTTGGCCAATCTTTCCAAATCTACTTGGTTCCTATATTTTGATATGTATATGAGAAAAAAATGATATATCTAATACCAAATTTGTAGAAATATATATATTTCATTTGATAACATGTTCACCAGAATCATCCCTTTGCTTCTTTGGCTGGGTGCAGTTCTTCTACCTGTGGCCCTTCTTGCCACTTGTGAAACAAACAGTTTCATTTTCCCTTACCTCCACTATGATCTTATTTTTCTTGGAAGGGAGTGAAAGATGATTTGGACATAAATCACTCCATCATCCCTTTCATCATATCCACCATAATTACAGAAGGATTTTCGTGAAACATATCCCTGTTTGCTCGGTGAGTAAGGATAAAAAGATCACATTGAGACTTCTCAATGTTCTTCATATAGAAATTAACAACAATGTTGGATAATCTATGAAGGGGTGATGTAATAATGACATTGGTACCCAGTTCTACAGGGTGTTTAAAACCTATAACCTCCAAATGCTCAATGTAGCCAATGATCTTGGATACGTGAGGCCCAGTTGGGGAACCATCTTCAAGATAACTCTGAAAGATTCTTTGGAGTTCTCAAACTATTCTTGTATTGGTCTCTCCTAGTAAAGACCACGAAGGTTCTAATGTATGTGATAAGTATCCATGTTTTTAGGAGACATCACGAGCTCACTAGACATTAAAGGTAACAGAAAAAATTTAATGTTGAACATGTTATTTATATGTTTCTCATTGACCAAGAACTCTCCATCATTCGCCACTTGGGAAAGAGGATAAGGTAATTTAGACTCCAGCATGTAAGACTTCTTTTCATGGTGTAGAATAACTTGAAGGCATCTAAACCATTCCTAGATATTACTGCCCCTGGGGATGTTATTTTTATCCAAACATAATCACAGGGATAGTGTAGTTGAAGATTTTGTCATTTTATACTACATTTAAAATAGCATATAATTTGTAATTTCTTGATTAAAATTTATGACAAATATTAATATAATTTTACTAAGTCTCCCACTATTTTATGAAGTGCCAATGACCCTCACTATTGAACTTGGAATGTCTATTTATAATCATATTATAGTTACAAGGATCCATATTCCCATTTATATAACCCCAAAAAGATTTTGCCATGATATTTGATGGAATTTAGGTAGGTATGCCGTTTCCAAAAATGGGATGTAGCTCCATCATCTTTTGAGTAGACTCCCCAATCCTGAAATCCTGAGTTTGGATTTCCTCAAATTTGGCCTCCAATATTACACCATGTCTATAAAGGGATACTCTTATTACTGTAATATGGTTATGTCAACTCGAAACCTTTAATAAGGGATCCCTGTAAAAATGTAAGTGTCCAAACAAGGGTAGGTCAAGAAAAAAAATTTATTCTGTTTTCCTGTTAATCAAGTAACAGAATGCTTGGTATGACATTATATTTTTTAGAGTGTTTTTATCTATTATGTGTTAATTACTTATTATAATTATTATATTCTTGTTAATATTTAGTGGAACATACATAATTGATTAACCATGTACTCAAAATATTTACACATATTCCTGGTTTATTTTAACTTCATCTTCCAACCTTGTTTAATTTATTTATTTTGTGATCGTGACAACACATCCATAATGATAAACCATGAAACTGATAGAAATAAAATAAATCCAAGGGAATGATCAAAATAATTTATAATGGTTAGTTTATCAAGAATTTTATAAACTAACCCAAACATAGGGGAGAAACACATTGATCTTTTTGGGTTTGTGGTTTTAGATTTCCAATGGTCAACCTCTATACCTCCTGGGATTGGTTTTGTCTTGGCTCTATCTTGAATTGCCTCCACTAACATAGGAGTTACTTCCATGTCGTATGATATTTCTAACTCGCACAAAATTGATGGGTATAGAAGGGGGTTTACATAAAAGAAACCATGGTAACACATTCCATTAATATTAATTAAGAGAGATGGCTTTCTCTCCAATAGTTAATCTAATAAATATATTAATATAAAACCAATCACATACAAAGGTATTGATAATTCTCATGATCACCCACATACATGCAACGAGTTATGTATTCAATAAAACTAGTATTCACTTAATTATTCATTCTTTTTTAGATAAATTTTTCTTTCATTGATTAATTATTATCATTAATTAATCAATCATTCCATCTTAATGAATTTCTAAATTTCATTGAGATTATCAAAGGTTTACATAAATGCACTATGGAGGTAAGCTGGTGAATACCCATTTGAATATACCCAACATGTATTATATTCATAAACTATTTTAATCATCTGACGTATTCTATACGTGATTCCTCAATGCATATAGTAATGACCTTTAGTATGATTTATACAATATAAGAAGTAAAAAACATTACACAAACATTAAAGTTTTAATATAGTGCAATTTAGTAAAGTACACAACATGTAGTTTTGAATTCATGGCGTGTACTACTTCCACCGTCATTCCTGATGTATAGGCCTAGGGACTCAGCTTGTGAGGAATACTTCAGAAAATTTGGAGTCCTAGATGTTTACAGTTGGAAAAATGTTTTTTGTCTCCACAATAAAAAATTACAAGTTGGATTAGCCATGTATGGGATACACGTTTTGGCCCTTGACCCGAAGAGACATCACATCATGATCAGTGGGCCACATAGTGTGTAATTTAGTATCCATGTGCGTATTTGTCATGTCAGCACGTGGTTTAAAATAAACTACACTACATGTAATAAATGGACACAAATTGAGTAATTTCTGAATTAATCCTGATCTGTAGAATATGAATACACAACATGTAGTCCATATTAAATGACCTGAATGGAAGAGAACACAATTTGAACATTCGTGTAACTTGGGAAGAATCATTGTCAACTCTTGATGAGTTCTCTATTTTAATTTTAATTTTGAAATCATTGGTTTCCATGAAATCTACAAGAATCAAATATAGGGAGAACAGATCTCAAAATCTAGATTATAGGAATGATTAAACATGAATTGAAAAACTAAATTATTAATCCCTAAATCATAAACTAATTATTTAAAAAATTATAAACTATGATGTAACCACTCTGATATCAGTTGTTGGTTCTGGGCATAGTAGAATCATTTTTGGGAGGGCACCCAAATTAAATTTGTACAATGATCAATGATACTTTTGGGATCAATACAATAATGAATTCCAGTATCCACAAAAGAGAATAAATGATTTATATAAAGAATGAAAAGTCTTGAACCCTTTAGGGAGGATCCTATACATCATAATTGCAATTAAATTAATTAAATTCATAAAGAATAGAAAACCGCGATCACAAGTACATTCTTCATTGATGATTTTGATCATCCTGAATGACCCTTCCAGAATTTATTATTTCACCTTCAATGATCCAAACCATAACCTCTCTAGCGGTGATCCACATGTGCTCTGATAGCCTCTGATCGACAACACTCATTCTCAAGGTGCTAGCATTGATAATCGAGTGTCTTGGGTCATTCTTAATTTCTTTTTCTTTAGTATTGAAGATCATCTCTCAATCATGATAAGGGTATGAAGGGGATTCTAGAGATAAATAATTTATATCAACAATTCTCAATTTATTTGGCATGCAGTTCGGTACATGGCACAATTGACGTACCTATATATTTATTGACATGGGTCTTTAGGTCAAATATTTAATTTCACAATAGAAATTAAATACAATAATAACCTTAGAAAACCCCATGATTTAATAATAATACCGCATCATTATTAATAGTGTGCCAACTTGCGAAAAACAAAATTATAAATAATATTCCACATCACAAAATAATAGCAACATTACTATCATCTCAACTTGTTCCATACAGTTATATAATTATTTACCATCATGAAAATGATTATTTTACTTCATGATCAGCGTTGTTCAACTCAAACAACTCTTCAATTTATTGAAATACACAATAAATAAATGATTAATATATTATACTAAATAAATATTTTATTGACAATCTAGTTAATAAATATTTATTAAATGTTTATTAAAATATATAAATATATTTTACCCACAATACAGTGAGTAAATATTTATTTATTTTATGTAATCATTTTAACATGAATAAAATTATACCACTATCATTAAAATAATATTTATTTCATTCATTATATACAATGAGAATTTAACCATGACCACTGGAAACACTTAGTGTGTGAATCTCTAGGATTCTTTCTTTTGGAATTAGGCAAACTTGCCTAAATTCCAATAGTACATTCCAGCAATGGGTCAAGGCACCGAAGAGAAAAAACATAAAGTCACAACAAGTATATCCACATATGAGTGATCACAGGGTATTATAATCCCTTTGTATCAATATCTCATCAAACAAAGTTCATGATATTTTCATCAACATTTGTATTTGATGCATTGAAACTGGACAATAAGAAATAATCTCACTACTTTACCATGGCCATGGAATTTCACGCGACAGTTAAATTTCCATCAATGTGATGAGATATAAACATCAATAATTGGAGGGGAAATCCTTCCATGACTTAACCGTTAATAAAATGGCACTCATGACACACCCAATGTACCCTACTTCCTGCCAACATATGTCATGACATTTTTCATTACTAAATCAATGTTCCCAAGTCTTCTTACATATTAATGATAATATTAATGTATAAGGAATAATACACATGAACAAAGATTGGAATATCAGATGACACCAAAACATGTGGAATTTATAGTGGTTGGTCGGTTCTCATAATCTCATGTCTTTGAGATTACCAAGTACGGACTATATGCGGGTAAGTCTCATCTTCTTTTGTGTACTCGCAGTAGATAAACTATGTAATACGTGACCCATAATATTTTTTCATCCAACCAAAAACTATATTTAAGAATATTTTTATAGCATTTTAAGGTTCTCTTCATAATAGGGAACTATCATGATCATATCAATGCAAAAAATACTATATGATGTTATTACATCATATTCATGTAGAAAAAAGAAAATTATGTAATATGGTGTATAATATTAAAATAAATTAAATATATATGCAATAAAAGTACAAAAAGTATGTTGTAGGACTCCACCTATAACAGATCGGGTCCAACTCAACTCTCATGGACATCCCATTCACCATTATATAGAATCGATACACCCTCTGGTGATGTAAATCTCACACTGCATTGTTAGAAATTGAAAACGGATTAAATTGATACTAACTAGTCCTTTCTGAGCATGAAATCAAAGCATGTATTCTCTAAGACATGGAGATACCATACAAAATAATACCTTCAATTTCAAAGGGAAAGTCCTTGGACAATAACACACCTTCTGTTCTAATCCCAAATAGAGTTTCTAGTTTCATAACATCATTCGATGTAAAAGAATGGAGCCATGTTCACTCCATAATGGGCCCAAATATGAATCTATGTGATGCCCAAATATCAAAGAGTGTATAAGCTAAAACATAGCTGACTAGAATAGTACCTCCGATGGTATGAGGTATGGGATCATGCTCCAACGTGGTATGTTTAATTGCATAATATTTGTATATACTGCATCCCTGAGACATTGCTGGATACCCTGAGCTAACTCGCCCTTCTATCACTGAGATCTTATGGTCTGGCTACCCGGTCCACAACCACTACCTCGGTCATAATTTCCTGATGTAATAAAATTATCTAATTGGTGAGAAGCTTATGACCCTACTCTTGAATGTAGATTTAGTGAAGACCCTATCTTACTAGATAATGGTGGAAATTTCCTATAGAAACGTTGCAAAAGTTCCATATTTCTTCATGACCGACACTCTACTAGGTCCATGAGGAAATGAGGTTCTGTATGCACAATTATTTTTTATTGTAAGCACATCACCAGGATACTAGAAGATACGTTATGAGTAGTATATTTTCTTCATGTAAGCTCCAGATTATGTGTCTTGATACCAGACGAAAGATTACTAGTTCTTGGGGCCGAACTGCATAGGCTTGAACATTCATAATCCCTCTGATTATTATCAAAAGTCCGTGTATGGTTCATTATGGAAGATAAAGTAGTCCGCTAGAAGATATTCACCTGTGAGCTGATATCATACCTGAGACAATCCTCAAATCTCTTAGCCTTTGATAGATCATCACCCATGAGAATATTTTTTGAAGAATCGGAGCATAGTAATGTGAGAAGAGTAATCCATAACTAAAAAAGTTCCCTTCCTGAGATGCATAAACTCACATCCTTTTTTGGACCTCAGAATCTCTTGATAGATGTAGTTATATAAGTCTTTTTGAAAATATTCCATTTGATGTCCTGCTGATGCTCTTCCTACGTGGTAACATCCCACCCCCACATGGCATAATCACACAACATATAAGTCTCAAGCATTACCCACCTATCCAGAGGCATCTCAAGATGCTCGAAGGACAATAACATGGCCTCTAGCCAAGACTCCGCAGCCCATGGCCTTACTTCCCTAGAAAACATGGGAAGATGCCTATATTGGAACACTCGTGTCAGTTCTTCCATAGACCTAGATGGTTGTGGCACTCTTTGAAAGGTTTGAAAGGACTTCATAAAATCTTCACAGAACTGGGAATCAACACCTACATCTTGTATAACGGTTTGTGCTATAACTAGAATTATTGGTGGGTACATTGGTTTCCCATGGCCTACCACCTCTGAGATATGAAAATCTTCAGTCTCCTAGAACACAAATGGAGGTCGTCATGGAGGCATGACTCTGAATGGTCAAACACACAACTCATTTTGATATCATCATGGTTCATAGTTAAAGATCTCAAGAACTAAACCTGAGATGAAAACCCCTAATGGTTGGAAAAAGAAGAGTACACAGCGTGTAGATACATTACATGGTCATGTACCCCCACCTACATTGGCATGTAAACATCTTGGGTACATGGTGTGTAAGACAGACACACATAGTATATTGAATTTTCTCCTCCTATCCATGCACTTTTCCATGGCTAGAGAAAAATAGTGTGTACCATGTCAAACTACATGTGGTGAATCTAATGCACATGACATGTTCTGCCAAAAACCCAAAGACCCATTTTCTATCACACACAGTCAGACATACGATCATCTATCACATGAAATGTACTCAGAGTACACAACATGTACTTAAAAATCTATTTTCTTATTGTATAAAAAACAGATGGTGTGTGTTCATCAACCCACAAGACTTGTTGTCTGTTTTTCAAGACATTAACACACTAAAACATCCTCAAAACCCCTATTTTAAAATTTAATGCAACATTGTGAGAAGTTCAGTTTCATGGGGCCTATTCTCCCTGAGAATCATTATTTAGCATCATATATAGCACATAATAACCAGATTTCATCTAATGGTTGAAAAATGATCCACTGAATTCATATCTATGAGAGACCATACTATTTGGAGACCCAAGTTTTGCATCCATCCAATTCTATCAAAACATGTACCAATATTACTGTCACAACATCAGGAATAACTATCATAGTACCTATCACAATAGGATGTATATTTATCATTACATCTATGAAAACAACATTCAATCAGTAATGCTCTCTAAATGGAATGGAAATAGTGCATGGAATTTGATTTTTAACAGGTTCATATATGATGCATGAAATGGAATACCATCCTCTTATTGGGTTTCAATAATATAGAACCACAATTATATTTATAATAATTGAAAAAAACATGTGTGTCAGCCAACAGTGAAATTGAATCAACTGTAATTTCATAAAATCCAAGAATTACAATCTCATTCAAGGTATTTTGGATTTACCCTATATGTGAGGTAGCTACTCTTAGGCACAACATTGTACTAAATCCTTTTCATTTCCATCTCTATATATTATTTCCAAAAAATAAAGCAATCCATAAAATAAATTCTTTTATAGCACATTGTAACGTTCCAGATCTGGAATCCACTGAACTGGTGCCTCGTACCAGGTTGGCCACATGGCCTCAATCACATTTCCCCAAATGTCAGAGGTTACTAACAAGAAGCGAAGGCCTATAGTGTGATAGCAGGGAATCTATTCCCTCATTGGTAGAGTATAACATAGTGGAATAAATAATAATATAATACATATTTATTTAACAAAAATTAACTAAAAGGAACATCTAAATAGTGATAAGATAAATAACCTAGAATTGTTCCTTAAAAAAGATGATGCATCATGTTATACATTCAATGAATGCATCCAAAAAAATTTCACGGAAGTAATACACAATATATATCTCTAAATAATGAAATAAACAAAAAGAAGGTAGGAATCATCAGAAACATCATCTCTATCCCGTGACCTCCTACTCTTAAGAAGGACATCATGTACCTGTAATTGGGCGCTTTCTTTGAACAACACCTGCAATCGTGTAAACTATTTGGGAACAAAACCATGACCCAGACAGGGTGAGAGACCAAATACATGTAGTAAACCACCCAAGGTGGCTTCCAATCTATTAGTGAATATATATAATAGGAAGCACAAAATAGTGATAGCAGTAAACTATGGGTACTCAAAAGAAAGAACAATAGATGTCTTAGAAGACAATATAAAAAGTATAAGGGAATACTAAATCCGTGATTTTACATTGTCTTGGAAGGCATGTTATAAGTCATTCATTTATTTATTAATGTTCCATTAATTATAAAAAGGTCACGAGGTACATCCTAGACCAGATGACCCAATATATAAAGGTAACCATAAACTTGTGACATAATAGTCATTTAATAATTTTCCAATATATCCTGATCTCGGTATATGTTAATGGATCCATGGTTCCCACATCATTTTAAAAAAGCCTCACTGAGACCAACCTCCATATTCATGGATCACTCACGACTTTTAAATAATTAACCTATTGATCTCATCCATTGTCTTTTAACCGAGACAATGGTTTACCCAAGGCATATAAGACGGAATTAGTCTTTTGAGATCCCAATTTCCTTTTAACCGAGACTATGTCTCACCCATTGATAATTACCTTTTTTTATAATTTAATTCAATTACAATCTCTATCTCAAAAACAACACATGTGAATTAAACTATCCCATGGTTTTATTATAATCAAATCATGTGGGCATTGTTTATATAATAACAAGCACATGTAAATTAAACTATTACAATTGAAAAAAGGATAAATTAGATGAGAAAAGCATATAACATTCTTATTATGCAATTTAAACATTTAATAGACATGACATAACATGTCCCTCATGTTGCAAATTCATATAATGAGAAATAAGTTTTTTACAACCCAAGAATGGGATTTAATTTCATGCTTCATCAGCATTCTCGGGAAAAAGGCCATCCAAGGGAAATGCACTCATGGGCTGGAACTAAACCAAGGTTAACATCCCTAAAAATGCATTAAAATCATATGATTATTTACCTAATCATCAATAGGAAATAATAATGTTTATTATTCCATCAAGTGACACCCAAAATGTGGGCGCGTGACAATCAGGCATATATAATCAACTCAAAAATCTACAAAAGTCACAATACCTCCTACCTCAGGTTAGTATGACTCACCTAATATATTTTTGATATTTAAATCGACCTAAATTGAAGTAGATATAAAAAACGATATAAAATTCTCAAACCTTGAAAACTAGTTCAAGACAAAAAATCTATAATAAAGACTCAAAAATAATCGAGCACTCGCCAAGGGGATTTCAACTGATCCGACAATGATTGAATCATTCGTCAGATGACAAAATAAGAGGAAAATTCCTGTTCATATTTCCAATGAGCAGTGCTTGTCGGGGGGTGTCATTTCCATCCTTCTGAAAAAATGACTCCATTTCCTAACATAATAATGAAAAGTACACATTGTTTACATGTGACTATATGTCATGTCCGTACAATTCCTATCCAAGCCATTACATGGTCGTATACTGAGATTACATGGCATATAACCCACCATTAACAGCGTGTACAAAAAAGCACATCACATGTAGTCCCTGGTTACATTGTGTAACAGTCCTAGAAAAAAACCTTGACCTTTTTCCCCAATTTTTGTTTTTATAAACTGAAAAGGAAGATCGATACCTCATAGGAATACATGAGTTCTTACAGATGGTCTATTTTTAACTTCATGAAAAATAATTGTAATTCACCATGTTAAGACACTAGGTTAATTGAAACATTTGGATATCATGTCACCCATATGAGTATTTAACACTTTTATTTTTTCTATTATGACATGGTATGATGTAAAATAAAATGTTTGGGTATATTATAACTTGTAGAAATAGAACACTATCATGCTAACTAGTGGAAAACCCAACAATATATAGGAAAACAATGTAGGAAACTGAATATCCATTAGAAGAAGTTCAATATATGAATTTTCTGGATCCTATTCAATAAAAAAAGGATATCATGCTACACTACTCATGAAGAAAAGTTTTAGCTCAAATGATCCTCAGGCCCGAATCCACTCGAAAGACATGACACACACCATCAGGTCCAGTAATGGAGACCCGAAAAATATAATACTAAAAACTGGCCATTTGAGTAATCAACATATCCATCCGTACAATATAATCTATTGTATTCATATCTAGAACCCAAAAGATAAAAAATAAGCTTGTTTTTTGATAAAGAGAAACTATAAGGAGGGAATTAGTGCCTCTGATCTTTCTTCGTCATAGTAGGCGTAGATATACATTAAAAAACTCATGACCGCCATATAATGATAAAAAACCTCCTAAATATGGGTATATATGATTCAATAATTAGTACCAATATCAAATAAAGTAGTCACTAAAGATGAATCAATGATACTGGTACCACACACTATGTCAAGACCTATATCATATCCACTGGAGACATGCCCACTATGTGAACATGTATAACTCTTAACTTCTATCATGGAACACAATTTTTTAAGAATATATCTTTTATAAGAATACATCAGGTAATATCGATCATATACTACTATATAGAGTGATAAGGACATAGAAATACATTTTAAGGTAACTTTAGATCCTAAAAGTTTTGTGCATCTTCATTTCCTCCATAAAACATCACTTTGAGTGTCTAATTTTTTGAAACATGAAAAAATTCAGTATTTGTTTAACTTATAATAATGAATATTTAGAAAAGATTTTTTTCTAAGATACACCACCATATATTCCTCTATCAGACTCACCCATATTTATTTGTCCCTTAATGGGTGTACAAAAAATTCTATTCGAGTATGAAGAACTACAATAAAACCCGACATACCATCCATGTAATCTTCTACCATCATTGATTTATAGATGACATTAACATAAGTGGTATGTTTCGGTAGGAAACCCTATGTTCATATATATTTTATAAGGCCCACATAAAACCTTTTATCTTTCATCATTTCATACTTTTATTTGAAACTTCCTTATGTGAGAAATGAATATGCTTGAAAAAATGGTTTTAATACAAGGTCAGTATCATCCCACCGTGGGAAAGTCTCATGAACTCTATTTATTTAACCGAAAACATATACTCTAAAGATAATTTGTATATAAAAAGAGAATTAATTCCTTTCCACTCAAATAAAATATTATTCTAATCAATACTATTGAATCAAAATGTCTTCCTCTAGTTAACCATGTTTTAAGAGACACAATTCACCATAATTAGATATTGATACTTCAAAAAATCAAAGAATTTCTATACCACATGTAACCAATTATGATGCTCCTAAGTATCATTGGAACCCTTGATAAATGGCTATTTGAGCTTATGGGAGACCTATTAAATATCTCAGATATCACCCATTTGGGGTACAATATTTATTTCTTTAATAAGAAAAGGTGAAGCTAGATGACACATTGTTGAGACAACACTCACAAAACCTATAAAATTTCATAATCTAATAAATGTTTTTCTTGTCATGGTTTACCAGAACCTCTCTCTTTATGTTTATCAAAACATATTCTTGGTTGGATAGAACTAAAAATCATTAATAAATAATAAGGAAAATGTTAGTTAAGAGATATTATATAATAAACACAATCAATCAAAATTAAACTGGGAAACACAAATCCTAGATCAATGAATTTAGAAAATTCTATAGTTAGATCAAATAGTTAATTAATTTCTCCTTTCCTAATAACCAAAAATTACATAAGTCTCTATAGGAAGAGATCTAGATAGTGACCTGCTCATTATCTACACCTTATATCCTAAAATTCGTACGCCCTATATACCAGTTTATACTGATATCTATACCTACTTAAAAAAGTACACAACAACCTTTTAGAAACAAAATTGTTGAAATAACCAATATAAACCACCTAAATGGTTCCCAAATTTGTTCTGACATTCCCTGAAGGGTGTTCCCATTCCTTTCATTCACGCACCTATATACTTGGCATCAAAACAATCTATACGGAACAAATTCACCATAATAATTACTCATTAAAATAATTTTTGTTGATATAAATTAATAAATAGTTAGTAATCCAAACACCCATCGAGAGAGAAAGTAAAATAATTCAACAAATATATGTGTCAAAATAGTATATCAACCTATTTTATTAGATATGGTCTTCATGTCATCATCCTAGAAGCATTATCTGATATGTTGATCACATTCCCCATCAATCACCGCCAACTACCAGTCCTACTAATAAAGAATATCCACCAACACTGAGAGGCATGTTCCAATTCACCATACCAAGAAAAATAAAATCTATTAATTCTCAAAGTAAAATTTTTTTTGTAGGAAAGAAATCCTACTTGGGTCTAACTAATTTTTTCATAATGAATATATAACAAATTAATTAAGATTTCAAAATTTTAAAAAAAAATATGTCATTAGAATATTTTACACATCATATGAACATATTTTATACATGTGATTTACACAACTAAAAAAACTCATTTTTTTAATGGTAATTTTTTCATATCATGTTGAAATCATTATCTCTATCAAAATGGATGGGAATAATAATTTATGTCAAAATTGGCATGGATAAAAATTTCAATAAAACAATTTATTTTTTAAATCATTTATATTTACAGACCCATGGTTATTTGAACAAATGCAATATTTATAAATGGATTATCACAAATTTCATTTTAATATGACTATATATTTTCACACACTCCCTGTATCTCAATCACAAGAGTAAATTTATAGAATAGCTATGAATAATCTACATTCCCTCAGGAGAGTTTAGTTATCATTTTCAACATCAATCCATTTCTTGTTAGAGAAAATACAATTTTATTTTCTATTAATACCACCAAACTGCCCATGATCCCTTGTGAAATTTGGAATCAATCAATCATATGTGGTGTTATAAACATTTCCTTAAAACTCCATTCATGAAATCAATCATTTCTAATAGACACCATGTCCAAGTACACACACATTTCATTTAATTTTAAAAAACAAAATCAATGGTTTCTCTTATCAAAATTAATTCCCTTTAATTTCAATACATCTTATTTAAAATAAATTTCTTCTTTTTTACGTATATTTAAAATCATGATTCTAATCAACCATTTTATATTATGATTATTTTGTAAAAATCAACACTAAATCATCAAAACCCAATACTGAGGGATTTTATTATCTACATCATTCCATTACAAATAATTAATAAGGATAATATATTCATGATTTAGAAATAAATTGGAAAACAAATTTAAATGAAACACTAATCAAATATTTTAATTGATAGATACTTCATTATGAAACCAAATACCACAATCAAGATCAAAAACACCCACATAGGATCCAAAAATCCAAAATTGATAACATGAATAATAAATGGAGAATCATAGAATCCCAAACCATCAAGTAAATATCTATATCCAATAATGGAATGAGTAATTTCCACTCTCTAACAGTGATATAAGAAGAAATTATGGTCAACAATAATAGAGTGGCTACATATACAAAAAGTGATCCAATGCAATGACTGAAAGATATATATTTAATGAATCACTGATGGAGTGGAATAATCACCTATAGTGAACCTTTATGAAGAAAAATATCTATATAGGTTTTACTAGATTTTTTTTAAAATTAAAAATAGGTTATTAGAAATTATATTAACAATATTGGAGTATTAAATTCTCTTTATAATATTTGGACACATGGTTTTTCAAATCATGTAGCAACCATTCAACTCATACAGGGACATTTGAGAGAGATGCAAAGTTTTTACACATGGTTTGACAAACCATCTACAATCCATGTAACCCAGTTATCTGATAACCCAATTTTTTATGGTTTGGTCAAATAGTTTTAACTAATAGTGAACCCTCCTCTGGGAATTCAATACAAGGTGAAACATTTTCTAGGATTACCTTCATTGTTTTTCCTAATTTTGTGTGAACTGTGAACATGCTTAAGAACATAAAAAAACTCCAAATCTCGGTGAAATATACCCATGTATAGATATAATCAAAACATGACCAAAACTAATTGATAGATACCTAAAATAAAGTATAATGGTATTACTTATAAAGAATATATTTATAAAATCCATGAATATATCATGGGAATTAATATGCATAAATGGAATAAATAAGGATTCATAGTGTCTATATGTTATAGAGAATGATATATTAGGTATATCAAGTATCTTTTCCCGTAATTTACTGTATCATGATTGATGATAAACTTTTAAAATTAATGATCACTTTTTTTATCAAAAAAAATGTTCAATATGAAGTAGAGGATACATGTTCTAGATCATGATTTTTTTATGTTCATGATAATAAATTTAAATAATTATTGATCTTAATATTTTTATGAAAATATAAATAGGTAACCCCCTAATTAAGATCATTATTTAAAAACCCCAAGTGTAAATTCAATTTAAATTTATTATTTAATTATTCTAATTTTATGGGGGTTATTCTATAAGGACTCATCGTTATAGGAATTAAAAATGTCAGAGTTTAATTAAAAAACTAAGTATACATTCAGGGTTAGAAAAATAATTTTTAAGAAATAATTAATTATATTCATTAAAAATAGGAATATACTCAATAAAATGATGATCCTTAACTATTTAGGCCAAATACCACTTTTTATTGAGTTTCAGGACCCATATAATGGATGTAATTTCAAAAGGGCTTTCATATAAAACCTTTATTTGATAGATGATCATGGGTTTCTTTGGAATATAATTTGTGAATTTAATATCCTATAAATTAATAGATCCTCTATATAGAGAGATCAAATCCATTCCCAAAATAACATGAAATTTTAATAAAGGAAGGGTATTCCCATAATATTATATTGTAGAAGATTTATATACATTAGTTGAAACCATCATACAACTTTGTGTATTAATTGACATTTTAATATTAAATCATTGGGGAATATATAATATGAATATAGAGAACAATATAGAATTAACGTAATTGGTAAAACACAAATCAAATAAAGAATTTACATTTCATGAGTGGATAATATGAATATATTTCATCATTTTATTCTATGATCACTAGAGAAATAGGGATTTATTGGGCCTCTATTTTTTCCCATGATAAAGGAGGTTTGTTATGTCTACTTACCTTTTTAAAAATTGGGTTGGAGTAACTGTTTACATCATTAACAATTTATTCCCATATAAATCATTTTATTTGTTTATAGTACCTTAAGAAAAATATTATATTCCTCCATCAGGTTTAAGAAATTCTTTATTTTCCTTCCATAATTATTCCTCGATACCCTCATTTACTGCACAGAAAACTTCTTCTTGTTCCCTTGATAAGTTTCTTTTTGAACCTAATACCATATTTTTGACATCTATGATATTAAATGTTTTTTCATACATGGTATATATCATATAAAAATCCAAGAAAAAACATTTTTCATTTATTTGTATCGTTTTTAAATTTGATAAGGTTATGGTTGCTAATCGTAACTCAAGATAGGAGGGCATGAAAAACCATAACATTTTAAACACTATATTCACTACTATTTGGTTACTCATTGGGAATATTATGACATTGTACATCACACTCATTAATAACTTGGTTACTCTTTGTTCCATCATTTTACTAAAATAAATGGTCTAATGTGAGTAAAAATAATATATCAATATTATTTATGTAAATAACCATATGAAAATTTATCCTCATGAAATATTTCTCAGTGAAAATATCATTTTATCCAAAAACACTTTCAATTCGACCAAGGTTTCTTTATATTGGGTTCCTTACACTTCATAAAAAAATCACATTAAATAACAAAAAACCACTCTAATACCAAGCTATATAACCCAAAAATAACGTTAATGTATTTATCATCATTTCTGTAATTTAACCATAAAATTTCAAAAATAAACCCACAAGCCTTGAAACTAAAGGATTAGCTTCATTAGTGATTATTTACAAATATGAGTATTGAAACTTATTTTTTAAACATCCCTAGATAATTTTTTCCCTATATAAAATTATCTTATATATATTACAACATGTAATTACTAGACAATATAAGATACATGAGGAGTAATGAGATAAAATGTTCACCAAATTAAAATAAATACCAATGATACCAAAACAGTTAAATTAGAAGAATGTGAGAAAAAATGAATAATGGAGAAATATCTAGTAAAAAATAACATGTAATCATAAGTGTTTTATATAAGTTATTATAGAAATAAATGTAACCTCATAGGGTTATAAATATACTAAATTTTAAATATAAGTATAGATATCCTTCTATTAGACATTACAGATAACATTTATGAATCACTATTAGACATAAGACAATAACAATAAGCTATGTTTCATAGCATATACTTTTTGACTAACATTTAAATGTGTCAAAATAATAATTATAAGAAATAAAAACATATTACACATTGTTAATAAAACTATATTTATTGTTGTAATGTTGAAATTTCTCCCACACATAGATTTCTGAACTTTAAATTTTGTATACCCATGTAATTCTTCACTTTCTATCTAGTCCAAACAAACAATTTTGAACATGAAACCAGCTTCATGAATTTAATCATTATCTTATGAGATATAAAGATTTACTCAATTAATTTAGGGATATAGTAGAAGAACATATCAAATAATGATAAACCTTAAATATGTTTTCAATAAAAATTAAATAATAAGCCACATCAAGAAAACAAAATTTATGAAAAATGGGTTCTATATAATTTTAAATTTGTATTATATAAAATAAAATTAAGAATTAGATTCATGGATACCAATGAAACTGATCTCTCAAATAATATCACTATTTGATAATTTATATGGTGATCATGAATATAAATCTATTGGAGGAAAATATTTCTTGAAATATAGCAGAAAATTTAATTGAATCCTTAAGATAATTTCTCACAAGTAATTTTTTACACTATCATAAAATCAATGATTAATAATTACATTCAAAAAATTATCTCTAGTAAGGTGATAGTTAGATTATTTAAAACATTATTTTCAAATAAACCCCAATAATATATACATTAATTTTATAAATTTTATGAAAATAATTATTGAGAGGAAGATAGAAAATTTATATTAAAATGAAAAGAAAATAATTTTTAATCTATTTAATATGTTTTAGAGAAGACTGGATTCAAGAAAAGTGTTACGTAATTTCCATTTAAAAACAGATAAAGTAAAATATAAGGAGTAAAATAGATGATACATAATTTCATTTGAAATTTTATAATAAAATAATTGATGGTAATAAAGATTACATACATGGAGGACAAAGATATAATAAATATGATTTGAAATGTTCTTAATAATATCATTTTTTAAGAATAATGAAATCATCAAATAATATTATTATGAAAATAGATTATAATTTATTCCGTGTGAAAGTTAAATTATCATATGAAATTTAAAAATTCAATAATATCATAAAATTAAAACTAATAAACATAAAAATGAAATTATATGACTCAATATAATGAGATCTGGTTGACAAAAAGCATTATGTTATTATTATATTTTATTTCCATAGAAGTATATTAGGAAAAATTGGAAATATAAGAAACACTAGATTAAAATAAAATACTAGAATGTAAATATTGGAACTAAAATAATATATTTCAATAGAAAAAATAGATTATGTGGAAACCATTAAAATAGAGAAAATTATTATAAAAAAAATGAATTAAAATTTACATTACTAAAACACCTAACATATTTTAAATAATGGATCATAATAATATGATGTGTGGATCATAAAATAGAGTTTAATATCCAATGAATGAATGAATTTTTAATAGTTTTAAGAGAATCAAATGGGCTAGTAAGAACACTATATTAGAAAACATTTGGCTGAAAATATTAAACATAACTTACTGAAGATAAATTGAGATGAATAAATATTAACATGGATTCTATCATTGGAATATTTGCTAACATCTTGCATAATCAACTGAAATTTTTTATTAATGTATTTCACATAAATATTTATATTTATTTTACTTGACACTATTAATTATTAATTTCATATTAACCATTTATTAATTCTTTTTATTAAATTGATTTTTTTGTGTTAAATGTCTCATTTGTTCTATCATACTCTTGGTATTGTGGTTCTAGTTCTTAATCCTTTATCTTCTATTCATCTCCATTTAAATGGTCATTATGGACTTATATGTTAATACGATATGGTTATAAATACCACTATTCTATTTTGTGAAGTGAAGATGATGGTTAGTTAAGTGTATTATAAATTTCATTTAGTGTGAATTTTGATTAAATGATATGAATTTATTTATTAATGATGAAAATATATATATTTAAAAATTATAATCCTAAAATAAATTTAAAATATTCATTATTTCGTTTTATTTCATGTATTTATGTTTTCTTAATATTTCATTATATATAAATTATAAAATAGGCTATATAGGTTGTAGAACATACCTAAAAATAACACAAAATAACTAATTAATGATTAAGAAAAATGAGTATATTAAAATAAAATAATTTTCAAAGAAGCATAATGATAATCATATTAGATAATTACAATGGATTATAAGATTTTGTAATGGTGGTGATGAGAAGGCATATGAAAGGGCTATATAAGAAACTTTTAAATTAATCAAATCCCACCATCTAAAATTGTCTTACTTTGTAATTATAGAATTTGGCCCCCTTTTGGTATTTAAAGATAAAAAATTAAACATTTTTTTCTAAAGGGTAATATAAATTTTGATTTATCCAAATTTTTAGCTATGTTTTGCAAAATCATTTATAAATTCTATTTTTTTTGTATTTCTATAGAATATTGAATAATTTATCTACCTATTTTAGCCATATTTTAAAACATCACAAATTTAGTCATGCATTAAATGGTGGATAAAATATTCAAATTTTAAAACATGGTTAATTATTAATTATACATGTTTTCTAAAATCATGAACATATATTTTTTTAACTTTGTTTTAAATTTGAAAATATTAAATAATAAATTAAATGTTATCTTATGGTTATATTTTTTTAATAGTTTTACATAACTTTGAATATAAATGTTATTCATATAAAACAAATACACACACACAAACACACATATGCACAAACACACACACACACACACACAGATATATATATATATATATATATATCTGTCTATGTGTGTGTGTGTTCATAGCCCCTAGGGTGTAGCTTTATAAAAGTGGCCCCTACGGGGCTTCGATGTGGTCTCAGGTTCAAGTGTCACTGAGTTATTTTCTATTGCTAACATAGGATTTTTGTTATATTTCTTCACCTCCCAGGACCGTTGTAAATATTTCTCTGAGTATATATGTGTATATATATAAAATTATATATATACATATACAAATAAAATAAAATATATAAATATTAAAATGTATCTAAATTAATTTTTTAGTATATAAATTGACATTTATTCTTATAAGTATTCATATATATTGATAGACTGAAAAATATTTACTTTTTATATAAATCTAGTATATATATATAAATATATTAATTAATATGTATAATTGTATGACTAGTATATTGTATTGAAATAAAAATAAATGATATATATATATATACATATATATATTAACATATATTTATTAAATGAATATTTATATTAACATATATATATACATTATTATATATATATATATATATTCATTAATATATGTATATTTATAAGTTTATATATATATATATATTAATGAATAATAACTTAATAAATGATCTATAACATATAAATTCATACATATAAATTTATATATATATATATATATATATATATACTAATCTATATATAAATTTATAAGTATATTTATATTAATTTTCAAACAGTTATATATATACATTAAAATTAAAATAAATATTCCTATAATTTTTGTTTTATAGTATATATTTATATACATGCACTAATTTATATATAAATATAAAAATGTATTATATTATAATTAAATAAAATATTATATAATGATAAATAAAAATCAACAACTGGATTAGTGGTCCTAGTTCTAAAAAATACCATCCATGTCATAGGTTGAAGCCTCCTCTGACAAATTTTATTTTTAAGTGGAATGGAGTATCATATGCAGAATGAAGGTGGGGAGTAATTATAGTATAAATGGATGGATCATTAGAGGGATGGAGAGGAGGTCGGAGTCAAAGATTATTTTTCTGATGGTGTTGTAGGTTGTCAGACAGTGGGGAAAGATGTATATGCACTTACTATGGGGGTTGTCTAAGGGGGTGGGAGGTAGTTAGATAGATGTAGATATTTAGTGGGGTTGATATGGGGTTTCATAGAGAGGGTGTGGGAGTCAGAGGGAGTGATAACAAGGTTGTCTAATGGTGTTGTAGGATATGGAGGTCCAATAAATATTATATGATGATAATAAATTTTAAAAACGGAATTTCACTAGGTGGGGGAGAGGATTTAATAGGTAAGGGTTATCAAAGAAAGCGGTTAGAGATGGGACATGTAAAAATGTAAAAAATGATAATAAATTTTTTTAAATGTGTTTTCTAAGAGGAGAAAAACATTTCAGATGAAGGGTGATTGTTAGTTCAGGTGATAGAGGGTTTTTCAGAAGTAGGGTAGGGAATCAGAGAGAGTGGGTAATGTCAGGAGAGTGGTTTTTTAGATGGATGGATTTTTAGTGGGAGGTAGTGGTGGTGGGGTCAGTGAGGATATTTTATATGAGGTGTGAGGTTGTGAGGGGGAGGGTTTTTACATAGATGGTTCGATGATAGTCAGTTCCCTGAGTTAGGATGGAATTGTTTGTGGGAGGGTGCCAGATAGTTGGGTTGAAATGGGTTATGATATAGAGAGGTAGGAGTTATAGGGAGAGAAAAAAATTCCCTATTGAGAAGAGGGAGAACGAGGTAGTGGGGAAAGATAAAAAATAATAAAAAGTTTTAGAAAATTAATTAAATTATGTGGGACGAAGACATTTTCATAGAGGGTATATATGTAGAGGGGAGGCAATAAGGGGTCACCTGAGGGGGTGAGAGGTTGTAAGATGGTGGGTGAGAGTTAGTTCGGGAAATTTGGTTTTTTATCACAGAAAGGGGTTAAATATGTATACGGTGAAAAATGTAAAACGAATTAAAAAAATATTATACAAAAATTATTTGCCTATAGTGGGGATCAAGTTTTCATATTGAGGATGAGAGTTAGTGGGGGTATATATTAGTGATTGTCATAGGGAGTGGGAAGAATCATAGGTAGTGGTGGAGGGGGGAGAAGGGATGTTTTAGAGGCATGTATTGTCAATGGGTAGTAGAGGTGGTGGGTGTCAGTGAAGAGATTTTATATGTGGTGGTAGATTGTAAATGTGATGGGTGGGTTTAAGGAACCATCCTTAAAATGTTACCTAATATTTAATTTTATTGAATATCATAAAATATTACACAATGAGGATATTTAAGGGTTTATATTTTTATATAATTAGGTTATCTTATATATATAACATACCACGTTCAAACAAAGAAGAAACTATTAAAAACACCATCTATTTATTTTCAAAATATAAAACATTAAAATTAAAATGTGATTTCATTGACCACACTCCATATCATTCATCATGATTCCCATTCTCTCTTAATCATCCCTATATCCTACAAAACAAATTTTTAAATCATGGGATGAGTATAAAGCTCTATAAAGGAAATAATGAATGAAATCAATAGTCATGAGATAACATAAAAACAAACAAAATCCATAATCATAAAACCTCATATTCATAGAAAAATAATGTAGTTTCTTTGGAAAATATTTACCATATCACTATAGTATTCCCTATTACACATGGAATATCATTTTTGTCAACTTCCATCTCCGGAGTACCAAATTCATTGGAGAGCTATAATGGGGCTCACCCATCTAATTTGAGCTATAATGGGCTCAACCCAACATGTTTTGGGATATAGTGGGTATCACCCAACATATAATAAGATATAATGGTCTCAAATAAAAATAAAAAATGTCCAGGGAACATATCTTGAATAAATCACTCCATAACTCATTTACACTCTTGAGAAAACCACATTCACATTTCAAAATACCCTTTTTCCAATAAAAAAGTCTTAGAACATAAAAAATGCACACAAGAAATAATGAAAAATTATTATCCAAAAATAAATATAAAATATATAATGTAGATACTATATTATTAAAACATCATGAAATCATAAGCGAAAACTAATAACATAAAAAATTATAAATCACTTTGGATTTTATAAAGGAGACATCTGAAAGGATTTTTAAAGGAATGATCGTGACAAATACCATAAAATTTAATATAGAATTGATTATATATAGATAATATGTATATATACTGAAAAATAAACATAAAAATATAACATAACCAAATTACATTTCAAAAATCCTCTTATCATGAAAAAAACTATTGAAGTTGAAGGTTAACTCAAAGAATCAAAATTGGGTTTATAATTCACATATGAAATTTTGAAATGTTATTGGGTGTACATTGGAGGGATTAATGAGAGGTAAATAGGAATATTATTGTTAAAAAATCATAAGTAAAGTATGGTGTAGGTGTGAAAATATACCCCATCCAAGTGAATTATAAATAAAAGAGCCCAACATAAAGAAGAATCTTGAATAAAATTGAAAAAAATACGATCCCATACATCTGGTTTTAGTTCACTCAAGCATGTTTCATCATCACGTATGAAGGTTAAAATAGAATTATTATTATTTTAAAGAAATGTATTCATGTTTATAACATAATTCATGATACTTTTATGACAACATTCCACCAATTCCTTAATAGTATTTTGTTAATTCAATTTTTTAGGGTGTGTGATTTACATGGTTTCAATGAGCGGTTCGTAAAGGATACTCTTGTCGATTGGAATTAAAAATCTATAATTTTAATGGAATTTTATTATAATATTTCTATAACCATAAATTATACCATTTATCATTTATAATTCTGACGTGATGATGATTGAAAGGTTAAAACATTATTAATATTTGTTTAGGACATATTGGATATTCTTTAATAATAATTAACTCATTTTGTTTTATAATTTAAATTAATATGTAAAAAATGTTTCTAGAACCTTATATAAGGTATAGTAAGTAAATTATAATCTAGATCAACCATACATATGGTTTCATGACTAGTATTGATAGAAGATAATGAAATTGAAATCACATTGTCCACCATATTGGTATATCAACTCCACAAGGAAACTGTTTTAATTTTATGAATAATTGGAAGGGGAGAATAAGTATAAGGGTGATTCTTCCATAAAAATAATGAATAATAGAATATTTTATATAATGTATCATTAAATATTCTTGGATAAGGGGAGGTGAGTAAAGAAGAATATTAGAAATGAAAATGAAAAGAAATGAAATAAAAGAAAAAAGGATGTTTAGCACTTTATCTCTTCTCCTTGAAGTCATTCTTAAGGCCCTTGGTTTTGGCCTCTTGGTGAGACTATTCGGTCTTGGATGTGGTGATGGGTCTTCGGAAGAGTGTTGGCAATAACATAGGAAGGCTCATGGAATAAGAGGTGTGGGGTAAGAGGGGGGAGATGTGGGGAGTTGGTGGTATTTATAGTGGAGGAGAGAATGAGTTTTACATTATTTGAATCATTATTTAATTATATTTTCCAGAATATAATAAATAGTTATAATTCCATGTCAAAAAATAGTAATAAGTACATGTGAGTTCTAAATAATGTCTTCATACATCATCAATGATGTAGGGAACAATGTATTTGTCTCATAATTTATTTATACCACAATTTCCGTATTTTATTATTCACAAAAAATTCATCCTTACCTTTTTTCAATGAGTAGAATTAAAAAATAAACTCCATTTTTTGAAAATAATTTTCTATATATGAATAATTTGATTTTTAAATAAAAGAATATTTTATTCCAAAAAAAATTTTAATAAATTTATTTACTTATTCCATGATATGGGTATATCATAAAAGAAATTTTCTAATAAATGTATACTATCATAGGTGAGGGTACTATTAATAAGATTATATTACTATTAATAAGGGTAACATTAATATTTATAAGGGTATGTTACTATTCCCAAAAAATTATGTTGTTCTTATAAGACTCAAAATAACATAATGATTGTAATCAGGTATATTTGTTTTTCGATATTCAAAACCTAGAAGTGTGAAAATTAAGATTAGTGCTAATTATAATTATCTTCATAAAACAAGTTTTCATGAATTAAAATTTACATTTAAAAAAATGAGGTGTTATATTATCCTTAACTTATAGAAATTATGTCCTCACAATTTAATTTACTTATTAAACAAGTGAGGGTGTCTTTCCCACATAGAATTTTCATACTCCCATGGTGCTTGTTCTACCATGTAGTTTCTCGGAAAAACCATTACCTTGTGGATTAACTTATTCCGCAATCGTCCTCTCTACGATCAAGAATCTGAACTAGTATCACTCCATAAATAAGGTTCTTTTTCAGCTAAACTGCATTCCGGATTAGAACATTAGATGAATCTGATACATACTTTCGGAACATCGAAAGATAAAAAACCTTTTATACAAATGAAAAAATTGGAGACAATGCTACTCGATGAGAAACATGTCAAACATTATCAAAGATTTAATATGTTCTAATATACTATATACACATATTCTCTTTCTTACCAAAACATATAACACTTTTCTATGGAGATATGTTTTGAAAAAAACTGATCACCTACCTTGAAAGAGAAGTCTTTCTTTATATTTTCTGCATAACTTTTCTTCTTACTCTGAGCTATCCTCATGTGCTGCTAGGCCATATTCACTTTCTCCACAAATTCCTCTACTAATTCTATCCCCATCAAATTTCATTCACCGACTTCATCCCAAAATGAGGGAGACTCACACCTCTTCCCATAAAAAGCCTCAAATGGTTTTATCTGTATACTAGAGTGAAAGATGTTATTATAAGAAAAATCAACTAAAGAATGATGTAGATCTAAACATCTATAGAAATCCATTGAACAAGATGATTCATATACTGTAAAGTCTAAATCGATCATTCTGACTACCCATATGATTGAGGTTGAAAAGTGGTACTAAAAATTAATTATGTGCCCAATGACTTTTGAAGGCCCTTCCAATAATTATAAGGTAACCTGAGATCTCATTAAGATACAATGGACATAGGCACACCAAATAACATGGTGTTATCATTGAGGTACATTCGAGAGATCTGATCTATAGACAATGTATCTTGAATAGAACAAAAATTCCCATATTTAGTCAGCCGATCAACAATAACCCAAATCAATGTTTTACCCCGAGAAGTCTTTTGTAGTCCCCCAATGAAGTCCATGGATATATTCTACCATTTCCACATTAGCACTGGAAAATGATGAAGCATCCCCTACAGTAACTGAATCCCTTACTTAACATATTTTTTGAAAAACATTTCATTGTAAATTTATAAATATCCATTTTCATTCAATCCCACTAGTAAAACTCATAAATGTCTCTGAATATCTTAGTAGTGCCAAGATGAACTGAAAATGGAGAAATATAAGCATCACCCAACAATTATTTATTCAACTGGGAATCACAAGTTAGAGACACCCATTTTCCAAATCATAAAAGCACAATCCATATCAATGTTAAATTCTGGAAACAAACCACATCAACCATTTCTACCTTTTTCTACAACTCAGGGTCATCATTATGCACTTGCTTAATTCTGTCTGATAATGATGACTGCACTGATACCTGAAAGAAAACATAGCAATATCTTGCACCAAAAACATCAAATACAACTTTTATCAAATCATTTACCAATGTATCATGTTCCATATGTATCATTTTAATGACCCACCAATTCTCTTTATCTTGAGAGTAGAAAGAGTCATTATTTGGCATTACGCGACATCCCCAAAACGCCAAATCCTAGAAATAAATGTCGAAGGGTTTCAAATACTCGTGGGGGATGATTTACCCTTTATGAAATAAACTAATAAACCTACCAACCATAACCAATCATTCACTATATTAGGCATGAACAAATGGAATACAACTCAAAAACTACACATCTCTCCAAATCACATCAAAGTAAGCATCAATATAATTGTAACCTTGTATGAAAGTACACAGCGAACATACTGCACAAGACTCTCCAAAGACACCAAGACTCCATTCTCCACAATCCCCAACTCAAAAATCTCCAAACAACCCTAACATCTTGAGGTTGTGTTAAAATGTGTGAAACATTACCTTTTCCATTTTCCCAAAAGAGAGCATCTGCAAAATCACAAAATTTCCAAAGCAGTGGTGAGTATAAAACATAATAGGTTTTTCCCAATGAATTCCCTAATCACACCAATAGGATAAAACAGTTAGAAAAAATTATATAAAAAATTTTATATAAAAACAATTCTCAAAAATAGTTTATATCTAAATATAAAAAAGATTCCAAAAACATTCATTACCCATAGCATACAAGTACAATTGAATCCAATTTTACCAACAAGTTATGTTTCCAGAAAAATAACAAAAAATTCCTTACAACCATTTCACAATATTCCTTTATCATCATACCAAACAATTATTCAATCCCATGCAACAAACAATGCATTCTACGTTATGACAGTTCCACACTCATGTATCATTTCTTATCGATCTACCGACTCGTCACAGGGTAATTGTGTCCCACGTCCATTAACCCTTTGGCTCCGTGCACAAGGTCATATTTCAACCAAGCCCCATTTATGAAATTACCATGTTCCATTAAACATTTTTCACTGAGTAAAAGGTCATATTTCAACAAATCCCCATATATACAACATGAACACACACCGCATATTCACAATGATCATGCCAAAACATCCCTTTCAATAAAAACACCTTTATATTGGCAACCTTTTCCATTAAAACCATTCCAATACCAAACTATTTCAATTCCAAACCATTTCAAAAAAACTCCAATTATATTTAAAAAATTCCTATTGAAAATATATTTTTCATAAACCATTTAGCATGTCCATAAAATCATTAATGTAAAATCATCATTTTAAGTTCATAAAACTAACCCCCCTTTTGCACAACTATTCACCAAGATCATGAAATTTCATAAAAACCTTAAATAATAACAAATGAATATTTTTCAATTACTTTCACAATAAATAAACCAATTTCAATCTAAAAAAATAAAATCTAGCAATAGGATATGAACTTGAATCCACCTACCTCTATGGTTTTGACGAAACATTTTCAGTAGATAAAGAATGCACAAGACAGCTGGTCGATTCTCCAAGAATGACCTTAGTTCTCATGTCCTAGAAAGATCACGACTCAACATTGAATTTTCTCATATTAAAAAACATATATCTACCCACTATAGTTTCAAATCATATAAATAATATAGATCATAGATGTAGATCTATGCAGATCTAAGAAAAGATTACAAATCCGGAAAGAATGGTGACATACATCAAGAATCATACTCTAAATTACGAAGGGAAGGCTCTGGGTTTGCTTTAACTCTTTTGGGGAGGGTTTTACAGCCTTGTAGGGAGAGTTATCTCAAAATAGGGAGTTTTAAATCCAAAACGAAATATATAGAGCTAAAACATGTAACCTCCTAGAAAATATGATCTAGATTTGACCTATGTGCATGGTTTGACCACACGGTTTGGGCCAACCTTGCATGGGTCGTGCAACCTTCATTTTGGTCCCAAAACTCCTTATAAAACCCCCATACTCTCCCATCCGTAACCATTAGCCTTTTATGGAATCACATTTTTTTTGTAAACTTCCCACTTTATGGAAACATCCCACTTTTTAGAAACAACCAACTTAATGGAAACAACCCACTTTATGGAAAGACCCACTTTATGGAAACAACCAACATTATGGAAAAAACAAACATTATGGAAACACACAAATTAAAGCTCCCTATTTTATGGAAACTCTCAATTTTATGGAAACTCTATATTAATGATACACCAATTAAAAAAATGTGAGGTAATGGGTTAGGTACCCAATACTAGGGGTACTACATTCTCCCCACCATTGGTCTTTCCATCCTTAGAAAGTAGAAAAACCTTGCTGGAAAAAATAGTTTTGTCCACTACTCTTTCATTTCATTCTCATGTTCCATTGTCACTTCCTGAATCTGGCCATTTTTTCATAAGACCCGCACTATACCGATGCTTTTCCCATGCAAGAAATTCTCTTGTCTATCAATGATCTTCACAGGGAAATGTATTAGTGATGCATCCAATTCTATCTCAACATGATCCCATTTGATCACATGGTCAAGATCAGGGTGATACTTTTTCAACTGGGATACATGGAACACATTGTATACCCAATTAAATAGTGATGGTATTGCCAACTGATATTCCACCTCTCCAACCGGTTCACATATCTCAAAAGGTCCAATGTAACTTGGAGATAACATTCCCTTCTTCAAGAAGAGATGATGTCCTAGCCTTGGAGGTATTCTAAATAAGAAATGATCACCCACAATGAACAACAATGGGATTCGACAATGATCTGCATAAGATTTTTTATGACTCTGAGCCGTCTCCATCCTCTTTCTAATCAACTTGATCTTCTCTGTTGTTTAGTAGATAAAGCATCACCTGACTAGTGATGTTTCTCCCATTTCCACCCAGCATAGTGACGAATGATGAGGATGCCCATAAAATGATTAAAACAGAGGCATGTGTATCGAGGCTTAATAGCTGCTATTATATGAGAACTCCACTAAGGTTATATGTTCCTCCCATGAGCCACCAAAATCAATTACACAAGCATGTATCATGTCTTCCAATGTTTGTATCATCCGCTCGGATTTCCCATCTGTCTGAGGATGATATGCCATCCTCGTAGTCAACTTAGCCCCAAGGGATTGCTATAATGATTTCCAGAAATGAGACATGAACCTCAAATCTCTATCTGAGTCTATTGACACTGGTACACCATGCCTTATTACCACTACTCAGATATAGATTTTTGAAATATCCACTATCGTATGAGTTTCACGAATAGGTGTGAAATGGGCCAACTTAGTAAGACAATCCTTAATCACCCAAATGGCATCATGTTTATGTAATGGTAATGGAAGTCCTATAACAAAATCCATTTCTAATTGATCCCATTTCTATAGTGGGATTGGAAATGAATGTATCATACATGCTGGTCTCAGATACTCTGCTTTAACATGCTAACAATTTAAGCTCCACGAGACAAAATCGGCCACATTACATTTCATGTAACTCCATCTAGAACTACGCATTCAATGAATTATAAATATTATCTTTACCTAGATCTATATACCATCTTTAATAGTGGTATAAATGAAGGAGTTGTTCTGGAAAAACCATAGGTAAAACCATCAAATCTCTGACACTCAAAACTGAACCCACATTACGTTTCCAGCCCTCAGTGGTCTCTCCACCATTCAGTTTTGAACATACAACATGTCATTCTACATCATATTTTTGTTCCGCATTGATCATTTTTACTAAATCAAGAACAAGCGTAGATGAAAAGAAAACCACAACATTACATAGATCTTCACATTCAACATGCATGTCGGTTAAGACTAACATCATCTTCAATTCATCTGAATCTTCTTTCTCAAACAGAGAATAAAACTTTTTACTCAATGCATCTTCCACTGAATTTCCTTTCCCAATTGTGTACATCAAGTGGAAGTCAAACATTTAGAGATACTCCATCCATATCCTTTTCCTCAGATTCAAATATTTCTGTGAGAAAATTTGTTTCAAAATTTTTTGATCCGTAAACACAGTATATTTCTCACCAAAAAGATAATGTCACGATGTTTTCAAATCACGGATAATTGCAGCTAACATCAAATCTTGTGTTCGGTAATTATTCACATGAACCCTAAATATTCATGATCCATAAGAAACCACGTGATCTATTTTCCTGAGAACACATCCCAACCCTGATCCTGAAGCATCACAATACATCACATACCGCTATCCTAATTCTAGTGTGATCAAGATAGGGGTTGATGTAAGACGAAAGTTCATTTCCTGGAAAGAATTTTGAAATTCCACCATCCATTGGAGTGGAGAATTATTCTTTATAATAGCGGTCATTGGTGAATCTAGTTATGATAAATCACACACAAATAATCGGTGTTAACCAACTAGAAAAATAAAACTTCGTATCTCGAAAAAATTCTTCAGTGGTCACCATGAGATAACAGATTCAATCTTTTCAGGATCAATATAAACTCTTTTCTCAAGAGTTACATGGACATGAAAACACACTTATTGTATAAAAATCACATTTCGATAATTTGGCATACAAACGATGATCTCCTACGATTTTAAACATTGTTTCTTGGTGCACCTCATGATCAACCGTTACCTTTGAATAGAATAAAATGTCATCCATAAAAACCAAACCAAAATAATCTAGATATTGTTGAAATATCCGACTCATCAATTCCATGAATACCGTTTGTGCATTCTTTAGACTGGAAGGCATGACTATATATTAATAGTGGCCAAATCTAACATTGAAAGTTTTCTTTAGAATATCCACTTTCTAAACTATCAATTTGTGATATCCTGATCACATTTCAATTATGGAGAACCACTATGCTCCCCTTAATTGATCGAACATATCATCAATGAGTGGAAGTTGATATATGATCTTTATTGTAACTTGGTTATTCATACAACAATAAAAACACAACTGAAGAGTTCTATCTTCCTTCTTCATGAACAAAATCGGTGCTGCCCATGGATACGTACATGGTCGAATGAAACACTTTCTTTCCAAAACCTCTAACTGAACATTAAATTCCCATAACGCTGTTGGTTCCATACTATAAGAAGGGAAATAGGATTTTTCCCCAGAAGGAGATCCATTATAAACTCCACTTCCGTTAGCGGTGATACCCCCGATATGTTCTTGAGAAATACATCTGGAAATTGATCCACAACACATAGAAAATTACTTTCCTTGATATCTTCCACTAATTCCAATGTAAATTCTACCAATTGGTAAGAAATCTTTCCCACCATTTGTGCCAAAAAATTATTTCCATCCTTCTTTACAATCCTCTCTCTCCTAAATAGATTCTCGATGTTGTCCTCAGTCATGAAACTAATTGTTCCCCTATAACAGTCAATTTGATCCTTGATCATTGTGATCCCATCGATACCTAGAATTATATCATAGACATCCAAATCCATTATCGATAAGTCCCATTTTAGAAAAACTCCATCAACAGTTATATCACATGATCTACACAAAAAGGATTGACATTCTCTTTCACCAAGTGGAGTTTTTAATTTCAAAATAGTAGGAATCATTTCCAGTTTTAAAAATAGAATGTCAACAGCATGAGAAGTAATGAAGGAATATGATTCCACAGAATCAAAAAACACTTTCACAAAGGTTGAATTCAAAATAATCGTACCTATCACTGTAGATGGTCCGACCTGATCATCAATAGTCATCTGCCCAGATCCATACAATTGTTTCTTCACTACACTGTTCTCCTTGTTTCTTTGCTGAGGTTTCCATGATTGAGGATTCATGGAATTTATAGAATAAAAATGGATTTCTCTTCTCTACTGATGAGATAGATTCTACTATCCTCGTCCAGTAGAACCATATGTTTCTTGCGACACCTGAGAAGTGTCTTGAGCACCTGAACTTGGAGCACTGGGACGATAGTGTTGAAGAAGTCCCATATTTTTTCAATTATGTAATTCTATAGGTTGTTTCATACATTATCACTTTATGTGGTTAAGGGAACCACATTGAAAAGAACCTTCTTTGCTCTGGGGTTGTGGAGGAATGATTACTGATGTAGCCAACTGGTTCTGATTTCCACTTGCTCCTTGGAAATAGTTATCCCCTTTTTGCATGTTCCCAGCGATTGAGTTCCCATCATTCATGTATTTATCATCATTCCACCTCCCATAGATCCTGAGATATCACGTACATCCATAGTCTCTCTATTCATCATCGTTGTATAATATAAAATACAATGTACAGCAATATTTGATCAAATCTCATGTCGTATCCCTGATTCAATGATGCGTTCCTTCAAAGAGTCACTTTCCGCAACTTCTTGGGAAAACCCTACTTTGTTCATGAACATAGATTCCTAATATATGATAGAGATACTATCTTGTTTCAGGATAAATATTTCTGCCATTTTCCTGGACATGAACGTGTGAGGATCAAATTTTTTGTTGAAAAATTCTTCAAAATCATCCTATGTAAGTCCTTCATCCAATTTAGCCTGCACTGCTAATTCCCACCACTAACATGGAAGATCCTAGAGCATATACATTCCAGGATTGACTATTAGATCTACCGGTGTGCCGATGAATTAGATCATATGATTAATCCTACAAAGCCACACCTCGACCTTCACAGGTTCAGAATCACTCCAGAAATTAGGTGGATTCTGCTGACAAATTGGATGGTACGATACACATTTCGTGGCTCATTCCACTGGTTCATTGTGTCCCCAACTTGAAAACCATAAAAAATACTCTAAACCAGCTCTTGGTTCACACGAGGTTCATGTGTAACCATATTCTTTGCAGATTCTTTAGGTTGGTATCGACGATGCCTACCAAGTGCCATTTTTTAAACAAACAACAAACTATGTTAATCTCACTCTCTATCAACTGTTGGATTATAATTTAAAATTATATCACATTTAATATGACAACATTATTTCCAAAACAACTTTTTTCCCTTTTTTAACTATTTTTGAAAACTCTTCACATGCTTTGGAAAATTAGAAAATTTTTAAAATACAATAGGCATTCAATTTTTCAAAATCATTCATTTTAAAACCAATACAATTCTTTTTCAAAAATTAACCCTTAATTTTCTCATAACATGAATCATTACACAAAATGATGTATTCCCTCCTATTGGGATGACATTACACTACAATGTATTTCATGCTCATCTCATTGGCTAAACCAATGATAATGAGATTTCAAAATTCTAGAAGTGCCTCCAAACAATTATTTACCAAACTTTTTGTTAACTTGAAGTTCAGTATAAAAGGGATAGCTTTGTCATTTTAGGCTATACATTTTGTGTTCTAAAAATCCTAATCCTTTTTATTATTCCAACCAAAGGAATAGAAAACAAGGTATTTCATCTCCAAAACTAGGAACATCGATGACTACTGGTTATGAAAGGACACAAAAAGCTAACACCATTTGTAATGACCCTCCAATTTTCATTGGCTTTAGAGTACAACAAGTAATTACTAGGTCTTATATGAAATACCAAAGACACTAATGGCTGGCAATAAATTTTGAAGGGTTTCAAATACACATGGGCGACGATTTAACCTTTAATAAATAAACGAATAAACCTACCAACCCAACCAAACATTCACTATATGATGTATGAACAAATGGAAGACATCTCAACAACTTCATGTAACTTAAATTCACATCTATGTAAGATACAACAGAATAATAACTTAGTATCAAAGTACATTATAGACAAACTACAAAAGAATATCCAAAGACCTCAAGACTCCATGCTCTACAAGCCCCAATCTCCAAAATCATCGAACATCCCAAACATCACGAGGTAGTGTTAAACACGTGTGAAAAATTAAATTTTATGATGTCTTGGAAGATAGAATCTACAAAATCTCCAAAGTGCCAAAGCAGGGGTGAGTATAAAACTGAGTATATTTTCCCCAATGACTTCCATTCTCACACCACTAGGATAGAAGAGTTAAAATCAATTATATACAAAATTATATATAATTTTTTTTATCAAAAATAATTTATAACTAAATATAAACATGTTTCTAAAACCATTCATTACCAAAATCATAAAAGTGAAATTGAATCCAATTTTCCTAGAAATATATTTTTCATGAAAAATAATTAAACGATCTATACAACCATTTCAAAATATCCCTTTATCAGCACACCCAACCATTCCTAAAACCCATGGAAACAACCATGAATGCTACATTATGATTGTTCCAAACTCATGAGTGGTTTCTAGTCGATCTACCAAGTCGTCATAAGGTAATTTTTTCCCATGGGACATTAACCCTTGGGCACCATGCACAAGGACATATTTCATCCATGCCCTGTGTATGAAATTCATATGTACCGTTAAAACATTGGCACCAAGCACAATGTCATATTACAACCAAGCCCCATTTATGCAACATGAACACGCACCACATATTCCCAATGATCATTCCAAACCAACAATTTTAATAAAAATACATTTTTTAAAACCATTTTTGTCAAACCATTTCATTGCCAAACCATTTAAATTACAGACCATTTCAATAAAAGTCTATTTTTATTGAAATACATTTAAATTGAAAATACATTTTTCATCAACCATATTGAAATTCCAAAAAATCCATTATTTAAAATCATCATTTTAAATTCATAAAACGAAACCCCATTTTGCTGAACTATTCACCAAGATCACACAATTTCACAAAAACAATAAATCATCACAAATGAAGATTTATCCATGAGTTTCACAATGAATAAACCAATATGAATATATTAAAATAAATTCTAGAAAATAGATATATGAGTGAAGCCACCTAACTAGATTTTTTTGACAAAACATTGACAACAGACGAAGAACGAACAAGAAAGCGGGATGATTATCCAAGAACGGCCTTAGTTATCTTATACTAGCAAGTTCACAACTCAATGAGGAATTATTTGGCATCCAAAAACATAGATCTACCAACTATAGGTTCATATCAGAGAAATAATGGAGATCAACGAAGTATATCTAATCCGATTTAAGAAAGGACGACAAATCTGAAATGAATGGCGACATACCGGAAGAATCATACTCAAAATCACAAAGGGAAAGCTTTGGGTTGGCTCCAAATCATGTGGGGAGGGTTCTCCACCCTTCTAGTGAGAGTAATCTTTAAATAGCGGCGTTGTGATTCCATAATGAAATATATAGTGAAAAAATGAATAATCTCTTATAAAATAGGTCCTAGATTTGTTTTCAGTGCATGGTCTGACCACACGGTATTGGCCAACCGTGTATGGACCGTGTGACCTTCCTTTTGGTTCAATAAACTCCTTATAAACCCCCAAACCCTCCCATAATTCACATTTACCCTTTTTATGGAAGGAAATGTTTATGGAAACATCCATCTTTATAGAAACACCCAACTTTATGGAAACAACCATCATTATGGAACCACCCCATCTTATGGAAACAACCTACTTTATGGAAACAACCCACTTTATGGAAACAACCAACATTATGGAAACACCCAACCTTATGGAAACTCTCTTTTTTTTTTGGAAAATCTCTATTTTATGGTAACTCTCTATTGAAGACACCACAATTAGAAAACTTGGGGAAATGAGTTATATAATCGAAACCGGGGGTACTACAATCATGGTTATTGTAGCATTACATTTCTTAATCATTCCATCAACCACTCTGTTTTCCATCCCAGGAGGGTAATTAATCATGTAATCATAATATTTAATTAGTTCCAGCCATATTCTTTTTATCATGTTTCATTCCTTATATGTAAATATTTACTTCAAGATTTTGTGGTCAGTATATATTTCACATTTAACTCTATATTGTTAATTTCTTCAAATTTTCAATGAAAAAAAATAGAAGTGAATTCCAAAACATTTTTGGATAATTTAAATAATGAGGTTTTATTTTTCTTAAAGCATCCGCAATTACAGGGTCATTCTGCATCAGAACACAACCAATTCCCTTTAATGAAGCATCACTATTGATGAAAAACTCACCATATCAGGAAGGTAAGGCTATTATTGGAGAATTCACCAATCACTTCTTAAGTTCCTGAAAACAGACACCTCATTATTATGTCCAAATAAATTTAACCACTTTTCCTGTTTACTTATTTAGCGGGCTAGATGCCCATGAATGGTTTTTAACAAATTGGTAGTAATAACTTGTTAATCCAAAAAAGATATGAATCTATGTTACATTTTTAGGTATTGGCCATTCATAAACCACTTTTGTTTTTGAAGGATCAATTGTTATTCAATATTTATTTAAAATGATCCTAAGAAAAGAGAACTATTGCAAACAAAAAACACACTTACATAATTTACCTATTGATTCTTTTCTTTTAGGGTCTCAAAAACAACCTTAAGTTGTTTTCCTTGCTCCACATTACATATAGAATATTCCATATTTCCATCAATAAATACAACTGCAAACATTTCAAATAACTCTTGAAATATTCTATTCATATGATCCACGAATACAACAGGTTCATTTGTTAACCCAATAGTAAAAACTAAAAATTCATAATGACCATATATAGTATGGAACACAGTCTTCAAGATGTCGGAATCCTTTACTTTATTCTGATGTTACCCCGACCTATGGTCGACTATCAAAAAACATTATTCTCCCTTGAGACAATCAAACAATTCATCGATATGAGGAAAATGGCACTAATTTTTAATAATAATTTTATTAAATGATCAATAATAAATGTAAAGTCTCATTGAACAATATTTATTCTTATCAAAAAGATATAAACACCCCATAGTGATGTTTTAGGTTGAATGAAGAGTTTATATAATAATTCTTTCAACTCCTTCTTTAATTATAGAAGTTCCATTTCAGCCCTTTGATTAGTGGGTTTAGAAATTGGATTAGCATTAGTAAATAAGTCAATATTAAACACAACCTCCTGATCCGGAATAATGAAAATAAAATCATCAGGAAAAAAGTCTAGTTATTCATTTACCACTAGAACATCATTAATCATGATAATTCCCTTATCTTCAAAAATATGAGACAAATAACTTTTATTTACACCTTTTATCAGTCTCTATTAGAGGAAAAACCAACAATAATTTTAGGTAAAATCTTTCCACAAACATAGAGAGGTAGAATCTTATAATTTCTTCTTGCCTAAATATTTCACAAGGTGTTTTTACGATGAGTTATGGTTTCGTTTCATGAGGATGAATTCCCTATTTTTCTGAAGTTTTCATAGAAATGAAGGTATGTGTAGACCTTGAATCAAAAAATACATTTGAGTAATCTATAAAAATAATAAATGTAGATGATACCACATAATTTGATGGCACAACATCTACTGATGTTTTTGAAACAGATTTTACCACACATTAATACTTCTAATAATATTAATTCCCTGCATAGTGAGTATCGTTGGACCCACATTAGGAAAATAACCTAATTCCTTAATGTTATGTCATATCAAAATCAACTTATCATTAATTTTTGAATCATTTTCCTATCACTCATGATACATGTGTACAAAAATTCCAAATTGGTATCACTTCCTAGAATGTACGAGTCATTCAATAGGATTCCTTTTATAAAACATTTCAAATGAATCAAAATTTAGATTATTACCTCTAAACTTCTTTGAAAAAAAATTCCCTAATGCCTGCCAACATGACCACTTCGTATTCTTGACATCACGAGGCACATACATGTCAACAAGAAGCATCTCCACATTTTCAGCACAAAGAATAATTTTATCATTGATTTTACACTCTTTTGAATCCAATGGTATTCGAAAAATTGGTTTCAAACTAGAGTAAAATCAATTAATTTTACAATCTACATTTTTGAGTAAAATCTGGTGTGTACCTCTCAGTATTGTAAAATTGGTGAAATATTCTACAATAGAATAACCATCTTTCTTATTTAGTTCCAGGAATTGTTTCTCCATTCTTGAGGCGAACATTTATAGGAAAAAATTTTTCTAGAAAAATATTCTTACAAACTTCACATTATAGATTGTAATGATAAAACTTTTTCTTTCTAATTTTTTACTACAGACAACCATAGATCGACTTAAACATCGAAATGAAAAATGGATTGTACTACCTTTTGATATTCTGAATATCCCATAACATAAAATATATTTTCTAATGTGTTTATCCTTTTTTTCAGCCATTACTGGTTCAGTGGTACCACTTCATGCTAGAGGATGTTGCCTCATAAAATTATCCACAAAATATATTTATATTCATGGTATATAATGATCCTATCTATTATGAATACCACCATTGAATATTTCGTTATTCAACTATGAAATTTCAATCAGATACTGCTCAGTTCATATCCCCACCATTCCATGATGCATGTACGGACAAACATTAACCTCTTGGTTCTTTCCTAGATCAACATACTTTTTTCTTCTATGGAAAAAAATTCTGAATAGACATATCCTAGATGATGAAACATTGAAATCTTAAAATGATATAAAATGTCAAATTAACCATATAGTAAAAAAATAATTAATTGTTTTTTTTCGTAACATCATCCTAAACCCTATTGTTATCTAAACCATCCTATAATAACAAATATGAGGAAAAAACTGTAAAATGTTTATTAATCTTGAATTTTAGTCAGTAACATAAATTATTACACCTTGAGGATCTTTTTGGGTTTTGAGATTTAGATAATTATGATATCTCACATACATAACATACCATGTTAATACAAAGAGGATACTACTAAAAATAGTATCAATTTTTTTTTCAAAATACAAAACATTAAACACAAAAAAAAGATTTTATTAACCACACTCTATATCATTCATCACGACTCACTACTTTCTCTTAGAAATCTTTTTATCATATGATTTTTTTTTGAAATATTGGGATGAGTACAAAACTCATTAAGGGATATAAATAATGAAATCTTCAGTCATGTGATAACATACAAACCAATTCAACATATATTAAAAAAACTCATATGTATAGAAAAATCATTTATTTTCCATGGGAAATATTTACCATATCACTCTTACATCCACCCTTATACATGGAAAAACATTTTGGTCAACTTCCATCTCTGGAGTACCCAATGCATTGGAGAGATATTATGGAGATCACCTAGCATATCATGAGCTATAATAGGCTCAACCCAAAATATATAACTTCCATGGACCATATCATGAATAAAATTCCTCATAACTCATTTAAACACTTGAGAAAAACACATTCACATTTCAAAATACCATTTTTCATAAATATCACTCTTAAAACATAAACACTACAGACATGAAATAATGAAAACTTATTATTCATAAATAACTATAAAACAAGTACTGGAGAAGATGTAACAATGAGGCTATTGGGATTTGTGGTTAGGTGGTCTTTGTTCCTGTTGTGAGTCCTTCGATGACGGAGACTTTCAGTGTTGGCATTGGCTTCACTCATGGTGATTATTCTGATCTGTCGGATTTGTTTGGTGTTTTGAAGGGTGATGTTCGTTTTAGGGTTTGGTGGCGGCTGTTGCCGATCTACGATGGTCATGAGATATTTTTTGGTGGCGCTGTGATGTTTTTGGCTTCTCCGTTCTAGTGGTTTGGATTACAGTGGCGACATTGGTGATGGTGAACTCTGACAAATGGCTCACTCCAGTGATCTGGGCCAGCCTGAGGTTTTCCATGATGATGGTGGTTTCAAAATGGTGTCGACATCAGTGGTGATCATGAAAAAGGATGGCGATGTGATTGCGGTGTTGTTTTGAATATTGAATTTTTTATTTTCCTAAATTCATTTCGGTTCCCGCTGCTGTTGTGTATTTTAAAAAAAATCAACAAAAATGGAATAAGAGAACACACATGACCTAAAAAATAACAATCTCTTTCGACTTCACAATAGAAACATCTAAAAGTATTATAATAGGAATGTAATTTAAATGTACCATAACATTTATAGGAGAATTTTATAAATTAAATTAATATGTATATATAATTTAAAAACACAAAAATAAACAAATTATATAACTAAATTACATTTCCAAAATCTACTTATCAAGATAAAAATCATTGAAAATGGTGGTTAAATCAAATAATTGAAATGGTGTTTAGAAATCACTTTTGAAATTTCGGCATGGTATGGGGTGTTCATGGGAGGTATTAATGAGAGAAAAGGGGTCCCTCATTGTTAATAAATCATAAGGTTTGTATGGGGTAGGTAATGAAATATTCCCCATCCATAGGAATTAAAAATCAACGATCACGACATGGAGGATATTCGTGAATAAAAATGAGAATGATTGGATCCCTTACCTCAAGCTCAAATTCCCTCAAAAGTTTTTAAACCTCTTGTATGAAGGTTAAAATAATGTTATAAATTAAATAAATAACAATATTCATGTTTATAACTCCCTTAATTTTACATTATAACATCATTCAACCCATTCATTAATAATATTTTGTTAATACCATTTTTTATGGTGCTTGCATTACATGGGGTCCACGAGCGGTTTGTAAAATATATTCTTATCGATTGGAAGTGAAACTCCTAAATTATAATAGAATGTTATTTTCATAATTCTAGAACCACAAATCATGTCATTTATTTTTTTTAATTCTAACATGAGGATGATTCATAAGTTACAAAATTTATTAATATTAGTTTGGTTCATTTTGGTGATTCTTCGATCATAATGAACTCATTCGGTTTCATAAATTAATAACACGTGTAAAAAATTATTCCAGAACCATATATAAGATATAATACAAAAATTATAATCTATTTTAACCATAAAAATGGTTCCAGGACAAACGTAGATGTAAATAAAAAAATTGATATCACATCATCCACGGTGTCAGTAATTCGACACATCATAGATGATGTTTTAATTTACTGAATATGTATTAGAGGAGAATATGTATAAGGTAGAATAATAAATAAATATGATGAAATAAATAATATATATGATATTGTATCATTCATGCCTCTTTTATTAGGTAAGGTGATGAAATAAGAAGAATAAAAAAGAAAATGAAAAGAAATGAAAGAAAACAAAGAGGATGTTTACCTATTGACCTCTTCTCCTTGAGATCATTCATAAGGCACATGGTTTTGGCTACCTGTAGTGCTTGTACAAGGGTAATTATATTGAGAAAAGAATTCAATAGAACTTAGGCAAGGATCAATGATTGAAAGTTATGGGAGGAAGCGGGGGAAGTGAGTGGTATTTATAGCGGAGGAGAGGAAATGTTTTACAATATTTTAATCATTATTTAATTATTTTTCCACAATACAGGCAACAATTATGATTCCAAGACCAAAGATAGTATAAATTTAATGTGAGTTTGAACTAATGGTTTCATACATCTTTCATGTTGTGTGGAATAGTTTATTTATCTCATAATGTATTCAGATCGTAATTACCATATTTTATTATTCCCTAAAAGTTAAATAATTTTAGAAAAATCCAAAGAATTCACCCTAACAATTTTTTTCCGTGTAAAATTAAAAAATGAACTCAATTTTTTGAATTTTTTTTAAATATGATTAGATTAATTTTTTCTTAAAATAATATTTTACTCCAAAGACAAAAGTTTTAAATCATTTATTTAATTATTCATTGAGATGGGTATATCATAACATCAATTAAATCATAAATGTATATTATCATATGTGAGGTTACAATTCACAAGGGTATGTAACAATTCACAATGGTAACATTACTATTCATAAGGGTACTTCACCATTCACCAAAAATTATGTTGGTCATATAAGACTCTAAATAACGTACCGATTGCGACCATGTTTGTCCATTATTTGAAATTCAAAACACATATGTAGTAAATTTATGTTCACTTCTAATTATAACTATCTACATAAAATAATGTTTCATGAATTTAAATTTAATTTTAAATCCTTGGGGTGTCTATGTGGCACATCAATGGGTGGATGACAGTCAGTTCCTGGAGGGAGATATTTTTAAAGAGAAGGATCTAGATAGTTGGGGTGATTAGGAATTGTGATAGGAAGGGGGAGGGAGTCACAGGGAGTGATGAGAGTTTTTTAAAAGGATTTTTGGGAAAATTATTAGGTCACAAAACTTATATAATGACAATAAATATTAAATAAGGATTTCTTATGTGGTGATGGAGGTATCTTTAGGTAGGGTGATAGTCAATGTAGTTGATAAGGGGGGGTTTCATTTGGAGGGGGACAAGAATCTTATGTAATGTGAATAAATTTATAAAATGTATCATATTAGTTGGTCGAGAAGATTTCATTGAGAGGGAAGAATTCAATGGGTGTGTTAGGGGGATATCAGTTGTTGGGGTTAGAGTTAGAGGGAGTGGGGTTAGATTGGAATGGGGGTTTTCATTATATAATGATTATTAGAGGGGGGGGTGTGGGTTTCAGTATGAGATTAGATTTTAGAGGGTGAATAAGGATGTATGATGGATGAGTGAGTCATAGAGTGGGACCCAATAGGGGTAGGGTTCTCTGTTGAGTGAAAAAATGATTTAAGAGGGAGGGTGAGTGTTAGTGGGGGAAATTTGGGGTGTGGGGATGGGTTTATTAGAGGGAGGTTTTAGAGATGGGCGAGGTGAGAAAATAGAAATAAAAATAATAAATTTGAAAATTCCTTTTTTTAGAGGGTGGGAGGTTTTCGGATGGGGGAGGGAGTTAGTTCAAGAGATATGGGGTTTTTATATGGATTTGTATGTAATATGAGGTAGTGGGGGAGGTGGGGAGTGGGGTATTTTTAAATAGACTAATTATTATAGGTAATTTTTGGGGTTGGGTTCGGTGTTGACTTTTTAGAGGGGTTAGGAGGTTTTTATAGGGTGGGGTGAGATGTATAGGGGTGATTATAGTGGTTTTCTTGAGGTGGGAGATAGGTTTTAAAATGGATGGTGATAGACATGTGGGTGATATGGGATTATATTAGGGAGTGTGTAGGATTCATAGTGACAGATGAGTGGTTTTCTTATTGAGGTAGGAAGATTGAGGGGGGGGTGAAAAACTTATGAAATGAGAATAAAACTAAAATATTTATTTCCTAAGGGAGTGGGGTCTATCATGGGAAGCGTGAGAATTATTATGTCTGATAAGGCTGAATTTTAGTGCTATGTGAAAGAAGTAAATGGGATATAAGGGAGGTATTTGTGGTGTGGGAGGGAGAATGAAGGGGTAGGAAAACATTTAGAATCTGATTAAATTGATCAAAATCAATTTCCTGGTTATTTTTACAAAACACCATCAGATGATTTTACCACATTTATAAATAAAAATAATGCAAAAAATAGTTTTAAATATATTTTTTTAGTTCTATAATCCAATGATACCATATGTGGGAGAGTAATTTTGGAGTGGAAAAATGGGAAGGCATTCACGAGGGAGGGGCATGAGGTCATTTTATGGATGTAGAGAATCAATGGTTGTGACTAAGGGTTGTTAGAGTTAGAGATGAAAAGGATATAGAAGTATTTATAGGTATTTGTGGGAGTATTATGGAGTTATACAAGGTTATTGGAGGGGGGTAAGGTCATATAAGGGGTATAAAACTTAGTTAATGTAAATAAATTTAAGAAATTTATTTCTTATTGTTTTTTTAAAACTATAGGTAATGATTTATCTACATTCAGAAATATAGCTAATGAAAAAATATGTTTAAATGTAATTATTTATATTGTTGTAAACAAAGTCTACTAAATTTGGTAGGACAGTTTTGTTGATGAAGAATGGTAATTTATTCGTGTGATAATATAGAGATAGATGTTTATCTGAGTGGGTGTAAGAGAGCTTCATTAATAGGTGGAACTGAGGGACATGTCATTAGAAACCAATGTAAAGTAAAGGGTAAAGATGAAATAATGTCTCGTTTATGTAAATAAGGTAAGGAAATGGTGAATAGAAATCTAATATTTACTCTAAAACATAATAAAAATGCATCAATGATTTATTAATATGAATTTAATTATTTAAAATTAACCAATTTTATTTACATAATTTTAATAAAATATTTACAATGTTTAAATATTATATATGATAATTATTTTCTAAATAAAAATATATGAATTCCCCCATGAATAATTTTCGAATTTGATTAAAATTTTGGACAAAATTTAATTTGAATTATCTTTTTGAATACATTAAAAATTTTTAATGTAAGAACACAGAATGTGTTTTTTTTTTGAAAAAAATACATTTAAACATAAAATGAATTTATTTGTTTTTTCCATTCCAATTAAAATATGTTTAATGAATTAAAATTTATATGATAAAATATATCATGAAAAATATTTTCATTTAAACTATTGAATATTATAGATCAAATCAATTTATTACTATAAAAACACACAATATATAAAAATCAATTCATTGAAAAATATCACTTTTACATTAAATGACATTATCGTCCATTCAAAACAATTGATAATATTTGTATGAATTATTTTTCATTAATTAATATATAATAAAAATAATTAATTACATGTCAATATAAAAATATTATAAATTTTACATTTAACTAAAATCATCTAAAATATAATAAAACCGAGTTTCTATGTTAAAAAACATATTTGGCCTTTATTTATTAAAATAATATACAGTACAAATTTTTAAAAAAATTTATATTATATTAAATTATTATAATAAAAAAATTGTATTCATTAATCGATTTTATTGAAATCATTATTTAAAATAATGTGTTTATGTAACTCCCCAACACTAGTTACCCAGAGTCGGTGCATTATTACATAACATTGGCATGATCACAAGAAAGATCAAATCTCGAAAGACCGATTGGTTTAGTAGCCTTGGAAACACTAGATATATTCATAAGTTTTACATTACATCATAAAATGAAAAACTACTACAACAACATAATGTCTCCATAATCCACACTCATATCCCCACATAATATCCCTGCAGGTCATTCATAATTTACTTCTTCACTTCCTGGGAAAAATAAAACATAGAAAAGGGGTGAGCTCAAATGCCTAGTAAGGATAACAATATAGCAGAAACATTCATAAATAAGAATAAACATTTAAGGCAATGTACAACTAAAACAAAAGCCTTTTAAACTTTAACTTCAACATAGTATGGCATAAATAAAATGAAATAATGCCATTTACTTATTCACATGGATATTCTACTAATCGAATAATCACATGCAATATCAATAACCACTTTCATAATGATGGAATGCATAATGCCAGACTATCATAACCACATAGTCAAGGCCTCGTGCCAAGACTACAAATAAGATTTTGTCAAGGCCTTGTGCCAAGACACTAGTTTGTCCCATGAGACCTACCGATGCATCGAGGAGTTATAGCGGGCTCCACCCGTCACATATTAAGTCCAATGCATTCCCATATGAAAAGGATTAAACATAACATAAACATTCATATTAAAACTAGCATACTAAATGTCAATACTTTCACCATAAACCATGAATGGTATATAAAAAATAGCACATCCACATTCAAAATATCACAAAACCTTCAATACAATATAAAAGTTTTGTATAATAATATATCATCCTCAAATAAGGGTAAAATCCATTAATGGATGTTGACATAGATGAAATCCAAACTCTTTTTAAAGAAATACCTCTTTCTATTTTGAAATCATTTAAGAGACATATATTTATAAAATAAAACATTTTCTTTGAAAATATTCTTATAAGATTTTAAGGGAAGCTTTGACGATTTTATAACGGCGGAAAATAACCGCACCCGCCGTATAAGTTAAAAAAACATTCTTATCTTAATTCTGTCGAAAAGGATAAAAAGCACCTTGTTTGGAAAACGACGGAAAGATTCCCTTATAAACCTCTTATAAAAATTCAAACAAGGGTATAAATGACTTTAACCCATATTCTTTTAAATATTAAAAATGTTTTGAAATACATTTTGAAGAAACATGGATGTGGATGATAACGAGATCCCAGTAGATTATTACGTATAAACAACCTCGGATAATGAAGAGATTGTGAAATAACCCTTACCTTGTACTTTTCCTTGGTTGGGGTAGGTTAACCTCCTGTATAATGGTGAAATAATTGTTATTAAATTATACAAGAATCATATATATTAATATGATATAATATATGATCTTTTAACATTGATTTGTTAATAATATCTTTGAATTATCGTCGTTTCAGGTGTTAACTTACTCATTTTATTTTATATGTTTTGTTACATAAGCCATGTTTGTTGTATCTTATTCATATCCAGAATGATATCAAGTCCTTAAACATCATTTTTAAATCATTAAATGATAATTATACTTGAATGGATACGATGGAGAATGAAACTCATCGCGTTCGTGGAGACGGTAGTCCGTACGTACGCACAAGCGACAATATCATTCTTTTGATATTAAAATAATATATAAATGGATGGTATATCATATATACAGAATCATTAACAAGTTATATTTATTATTTACATGAGTTACACATCATTATTATACCAATCCAAATAATAATATATTGAATAACAATTACACCACGACGTAGAGACGGTAAGTCGTACGTACGCCCGTATGGTGACATGTTATTCAAAGGGTGGATAGAATACTGAATATGGTTGTATCATATTTATAATAACATCACAGTATATGTGAGATACTGGAGTTATTATTTTAGAATGGTAAGAACAAAGAAAGAAGAAGTGGAAGAAGAAAGGAACCTGAAAAGGGGTGGTGAAAACATTACATCTTCTTCGGGTTCTTCCTTTTGATTTGATAAAAAGGGCTCCATTGGTTGGCTTTATGATCAACCTAAGGCCTCTATGTTGTAGTGAGAGAAGTTGGGAGAGTATTTGGGCAGAGTTTGGCTGAGCCAAGTTGCTTGAGAGGTGTGAGGAATGAGTAGAAGTGGTCTCCTTTTATAAGGGAGAGGAGGGGCTCTTTAGGAAAGAGTGAAAGTATTACTTTATAATATAATTATATTCGGTTTATAATGGTCCAAAAATCATTGAGGTCGAAGATAAGATGACTCATATTCTAAATAACATCAACCAATAATAATTGGACAGGGTTAAATAATATTTTAATCATTATAATCTTATTTATTTAAATGATTTATTAATGAGGTAAACATTGCATCATTATTGTGTCATTAATAATTTAAATTATTTGATGTCTAAAAATTATAAATAAATTATCATTATGTAGGAAATCGTTTTAGCTTTCTAATGGATATTTATAATCTAAAAGCCAACATGTATAACTCTATGTAAAAATTGTTCTTCTAAAAGATGTAAGCTTATGCCATTTTTATTTTTATTTTAACTTTATTAATATAATGTGTCCCTACCACATAAAAGTGGCTCTAAGGGGTACCCAAATCGACCCAAGGATGCCCATGGTCGGGTATGTGTCCACCAATAAGGTTAGGATACGTTTTAGGGTAATTTTGTATTAATATAATATTATTTTTTAACCCTTATTTACCGGATTTACCCTTTAACCATGGTAAATAAAATATTTACCGCAGTAATTATTCAAAATGTGAAAAAATAAAAGTTACCTATTTACATAATTTGGACATTCTGATTCCAAATATATAATCCATTTTTCCAAATTCAAAACACAGATGTGGCAGAAATTAATTTAAAATTAATTCCTGTTGTTAAAATAAAAAACGTGTTTTTAAGAGATAATAACTATCAAAAGATTGACACTTGTTTATGTCTGGTTTAATTGTGAAATTATGTCCAATGACAAAAATTAAATTAAATGGTAAAAATATATTCTAAATATACTTTAAAACCACTCAAATTCATAATTTATCAATATTAATTATTTTGATTTAAAAAGTTGATTTTAATTAAAATTTAGTAATTTTCAGTATTCATCAAAATATAAAAGTTATCCGAAAAGTACCAAAATTTCACCCTAGGCTAATTTCAATATTCCGAATCCAAAAATGAAGTCCATTTTGAAATATAAAATATATATGATTTCAAAAAGTAGGTATTACTATTCACAACGGCTAGTTTAATTAGTTGTGGTGTGTGTTAGAACTCGAGGTTGCGTACAACACACGCTATCGCATTATTCTAAGGGAAACGTACTGTGGAAGCTTGGGGTGTTACATTATCCCCTCATTCAAATAATTGCGTTCTCGAAATTTCTAGGGTATTACTGCATAAAAAGACTCGGGTGGTTCTTCATCATTAGTTTCTCGGGTTCCCACGTTGCCTCTTCCATCTTATGATTTCTCCACAAAACTCTTACCAGACGTGTCGTCCGGTTTCTCAGTACTTGTTCTCTTGTATCAAGAATCCTAACCGGCTCTTCACAATAAGACAGATCGGGTTCCAGTTCTAATTCCTCATAGGTGAGTACATGCGTTGGGTCAGTTATGTATTTTTTCAACAGAGATACGTGGAACACATCGTGAACTTTGGAGAGACTTGGCGGCATTTCCAATCGGTAAGCTACAGCCCCAATTCGTTCTAGAATTTCGAAAGGTCTGATGTACCTGGGACTCAATTTACCTTTCTTACAAAAACATATGACTCCCTTCCACGGAGATACCTTCAGGAAAACATGATCACCGACTTGAAATTCCAAATCCTTCCTTCGATTATCGGCATAGCTCTTCTGCCTACATTGAGCTGCTTTGATGTGATTTTGGATTACCTTCACCTTTTCCACCGTTTCCTCCACCAGTTCTGGGCCTACAAGTTTTCTTTCACCAACCTCATCCCAACAGGTTGGTGTACGACATCTCTTTCCATATAACGCTTCATATGGTGTTATCTGAATACTCGAATGGAAGCTATTGTTATAGTAAAATTCTACCAGTGGTAAATATTGATCCCACATACCCTGAAAGTCAAGTGAGCAAGATCTCAACATGTCTTCTAGGGTTTGAATAGTCCGTTCTGATTGTCCATCTGTCTGAGGGTGGTAAGCAGTGCTCAAATGAAGTTCAGTATCCAGAGATTTCTGAAGACTTTTCCAAAATCTTGAAGTAAATCTGGGATCACGATCAGAAACAATCGATAGGGGTACTCCATGAAGTCTCACAACTTCATTAATGTATAGTCTTGCTAGACGTTCCAGGGGTAGATCTTCTCTTATAGCATGAAAATGTACTGACTTGGTAAGACGATCAACAATAACCCATATTGCATCGTTTCTTCTAGGAGTCTTTGGTAGCCCCATGACAAAGTCCATCATAATATTGTCCCATTTCCACTCCGGTATGGGAAGAGGTTGCATGACTCCTCCAGGCTGTTGCCTTCCAGCTTTCACTTGTTGACAAACCATACTTCTTGTCACAAAATCAGCAATCTCCCTCTTCATGTTGTCCCACCAAAAATGTTCCTTCAAATCTCAATACATTTTGGTGCTCCCAGGGTGTATAGAGAAATTGGTTCTATGAGCATCATCCAGCAATTCCCTTTTCAGATCAGGTAAATCGGGAACACAAAGTCTCTTCCCGAATTTCAAAATTCCATCTTCATACACAAAGTCTCTCAATCTCCCATCATTCACAGCATTAATCTTCTTCTGAAATTCTTCATCATCGGTCTGAGAACTCTTAATCCTTTTTAGTAAAGATGGTTTGGCAACCATTTGAAAAAGAATTGATGTTTCACCTTTCCTGGTTATTCCCATGTCCATCTTCACTAGATCCATGAAAATTGGATCCCTTTCAATTCTCATCATGTTCAAAACTCCATGGTCTTTTCTGCTCAAAGCATCTGCCACCTTATTTGCTTTCCCCGGGTGGTAGTGTATCGTGCAATCATAATCCTTGATTAATTCAAGCCATCTCCTTTGCCTCATGTTGAGTTCTTTTTGTGAGAAAATATACTTCAAACTATTGTGATCAGTATAAATCTCACATTTTTCACCATAGAGGTAGTTTCTCCATATCTTCAAAGAAAATATCACAACTGCTAACTCAAGATCATTAGTAGGATAGTTTTGTTCATTAATTTTCAACTGTCGTGATGCATAGGAAATAACTCTATCATTCTGCATAAGGACACAACCAAGTCCTTTCTTTGATGCATCACTATAAATAAGGAACCCATCATTCCTCGATAGTAGAGTCAATATAGGAGCATTGACTAATCTTCTCTTCAGTTCTTCGAAACATTCTTCACACTCTTTTGTCCAAACAAATTTAACCCCTTTTCGTGTGAGCTTCGTTAATGGGTTAGCTAATCGGGAAAAATTCTGGACGAAACATCGATAATAACCTGCCAAACCAATAAAACTACGTACCTCAGTTATACTCGTAGGTGCTGGCCATTCTTGGATTGCCTTGGTCTTAGAAGGATCAATAGAGATTCCATCTTTAGAGACAATATGGCCAAGAAAAGAAATATCCTGAAGCCAGAATTCACACTTGCTAAACTTCCCATATAATTCATGCCTCCTCAGAGTCTTCAAGATAATGCGCAAGTGATTTTCATGATCTTCTTAGGTTTTGGAGTATACCAAGATATCATCAATAAATACCACCACAAATTCATCGAGATACTCCTTGAAAACTCTATTCATCAGATCCATGAATACAGATGGTGCATTAGTCAATCCAAACGACATTACAGTAAACTCGTAATGCCCGTACCTGGTTCGAAATGCTGTCTTCGGAATGTCTTCCTTCTTCACACACAACTGATGGTATCCAGATCGAAGGTCAATCTTTGAAAAGTATTGAGTTCCATGTAGTTGGTCAAATAAATAATCAATACGAGGTAGGGGATACTTGTTCTTTATCGTTATAGCATTGATCTCCCTGTAGTCGATACATAACCTCATAGATCCATCTTTCTTTTTAACAAAAAGAACAGGGGCTCCCCATGGAGAAACACTAGGGTGAATAAATCCCTTATTACTCAATTCCTCTAGTAGTTTATTTAGTTCGACTAATTCTACAGTGGCCATTCTATAAGGGGTCTTCGATATAGGCCTTGATCCAGGAGTCAAATCAATGGAGAACTCAACTTCTCGTTCTGGAGGATGTCCATATAAATCTTCCGGAAATACATATACAAATTCTTTAACAACAGGTACATCCTCTATTTAAACATTCCTTTCCTCGCCGACAGTTATTTCATTCTCTTCCTCCCCAATAATTGAATTAAGTTGAGCTACTGGGGGTAGATCTAAATAAGAATTAGGTGGTGACAATTCTGCTCTAAAAATAAGGTGTTCCTTATCATTATCATCAAGAATCGTAACCTCTTTCTTCTTACAATAAATCTTCGCATCATAGTCCGAAAGCCAGTCCATACCGAGGATTATATCAAACTCAATCATAGGTATGACGATGAGATCAGCAGATAAAGAAAATTTATGTGCTCTAATGGGGACTGATTTACAAAACTTTGTTGCAATGATACTTCCCTTAGGAGTTTTAACTGACAACTCCCTTATTAAATCAAATTGGAAATATCTAATTTTCTTAGCAAACTGGGAAGATATAAAACAATGCGACGATCCAGAGTCAAATAATTCATTTTCTAAACTTGAGGAAACCATTAAATTACCTGTCACCACGTCTTTCGGAGCTTCTACCTTAGCAGTAGTTATAGCATAAGCATGGCCTTGATCCCTTAGCCTTTTCTGAGGTAAGTTCTCCTGACGCTTAGGACATTCATTCACATAATGTCCCATCTCCCTGCAATTGTAGCACTGAACGTAGGTGGCTTCCTTCTTCCCGTTGCAATCACGAGCTTGGTGTCCTTTTTCACCACACTTGTAACGGACTCCCATTCCCTTCAAGCAAGCACCGGGGTGTTTCTTACCACATTTACCATAGGATGGATATTCAACCTTTCCTTTCTTCCCCTTATTTCCATTCCCAGATTGATCAGCAGGCCTCTTCTTCTCTTGCTTTGCTTTAAAGTCATAAGACTTAGAGAATTCCTTTTCGGTCTTGATAGCACATGAGACAATGTCTTCGTATGATGAAAAGGATTGTGAGACTAATTCTCGACGAATAAATGGTTTGAACCCATCAAAGAAACGATCAATCTTACTTCTTTGGTTACGTATATAATCACCCTCGTACCTTGCTAACCTTGTATAGTTAGCCTCATACATTGTGACATTCTCATCCTCCTTCTGTCTCAGACTTAGAAATTGCCTTTCCATATCTGCTTGATGGTCACGAGGGAAGCATTTTTCTAAAAACAGATATTTGAACTCCCTCCATTCCATATTTGATACTTCATCATCTTCCTTCATGTTTTGAATCAATGACCACCATTGATCAGCATCTCCAGTGAGGCGGTAAACTGCCATGATAACTTTTTCCCTTTCACTGCTCCCCAAAGCCTGAAATATTTTCTCTAGGGAATTTATCCACTGCTCGGCTACTAAGGGATTTGTACTTCCATTGAACGTTGGTGGTTGTTGCCTCATGAATCGATCTAACATTGATCATCCACGCTGCGGATCAGGGTGCTCCATACGGGTAAGGTTATTATTCATAACCTGAGTAAGTTGTCCCAGAATGGTGATTAGCTGATCGGCACCAGTTGCATCACCAGACCTACTATAATTATCTTGAGCAGGAGGGCAATCCCTACATGGAGTGCGTGCATTGATACGGTTTCCATTTCTTCCACTAGGCGCCATTTCTAAACAATGGCATAAACTAGATCAGTTTATGAATCAAAATACATAATCCCATACTTATAAAACACTTAACATAAATTGAACTACTTATGGATATAATCCATAATCATAAAAATGTTTTCTTTGAGGAATTATATACTCATAAACCATTCATAATGATTTTCAAAGAAAATGAGAGTTATCCTAAGCATATCCCCCGGGAGTGTCGTAACCAAGAGTGTAGCAAGGCCCGTTGTCGTGCACCAGTTCCCGTTCGAGTCTAGCTCAAAGTGGTGTTTTTGGGTTTTACCCCTAGGTACATCTGTGCCAGAGCCGCCTCTACCTGCTCGTATCTAGACAGGGATGTATTTCTCGGAAAACTCACAAAATCTCTACAATACCAAAATTCTAGAAAGTTCTTCTATACTAATCCTCAAAATTCATCTTAGGTCTACGTGCTCTAATCAGAGTTTATCTAAATATAGCTTCCAAGGTTTGTACTACACATCCTCTGATACCAACTATAACGCCCCGACCCTAGTTACCTAGAGTCGGTGCATTATTACATAACATTGGCATGATCACAAGAAAGATCAAATATCGAAAGACTGATCGGTTTAGTAGCCTTGGAAACACTAGATATATTCATAAGTTTTACATTACATCATAAAATGAAAAACTACTACAACAACATAATGTCTCCATAATCCACACTCATATCCCCACATAATATCTCTGCAGGTCATTCATAATTTACTTCTTCACTTCCTGGGAAAAATAAAACTTAGAAAAGGGGTGAGCTCAAATGCCCAGTAAGGATAACAATATAGCGGAAACTTTCATAAATAAGAATAAACATTTAAGGCAATGTATAACTAAAACAAAATCCTTTTAAACTTTAACTTCAACATAGTATGGCATAAATAAAATGAAATAATGCCATTTACTTATTCACATGGATATTATACTAATCTAATAATCACATGCAATATCAATAACCACTTTCATAATGATGGAATGCATAATGCCAGACTATCATAACCACATAGTCAAGGCCTCGTGCCAAGACTACAAATAAGATTTTGTCAAGGCCTTGTGCCAAGACACTAGTTTGTCTCATGAGACCTATCGATGCATCGAGGAGCTATAGCGGGCTCCACCCGTCACATATTAAGTCCAATGCATTCCCATATGAAAAGGTTTAAACATAACATAAACATTCGTATTAAAACTAGCATACGAAATGTCAATACTTTCACCATAAACCATGAATGGTATATAAAAAATAGCACATCCACAGTCAAACATATAACAAAACCTTCAATACAATATAAAAGTTTTGTATCATAACATATCATCCTCAAATAAGCGTAAAATCCATTAAAGGATGTTGACATAGATGAAATCAAAACTCTTTTTAAAGAAATACCTCTTTCTATTTTGAAATCATTTAAGAGACATATATTTATAAAATAAAACATTTTCTTTGAAAATATTCTTATAAGCTTGTAAGGGATGCTTTGACGATTTTATAACGGCGGAAAATAACCGCACCCGCCGTATAAGTTAAAAAAAACATTCTTATCTTAATTCTGTCGAAAAGGTTAAAAAGCACCTTGTTTGGAAAACGACGGAAAGATTCCCTTATAAACCTCTTATAAAAAGTAAAACAAGGGTATACATGACTTTAACCCATATTCTATTAAATATTAAAAATGTTTTGAAATACATTTTGAAGAAACATGGATGTGGATGATAACGAGATCCCAGTAGATTATTACGTATAAACAACCTCGGATAATGAAGAGATTTTGAAATAACCTTTACCATGTACTTTTCCTTGGTTGGGATAGGTTAACCTCCTGTATAATGGTGAAATAATTGTTATTAAACTATACAAGAATCATATATATTAATATGATATCATATATGATCTTTTATCATTGATTTGTTAATAATATCTTAGAATTATCGTCGTTTCGGGTGTTAACTTACTCATTTTCTTTTATATGTTTTGTTACATAAGCCATGTTTGTTGTATCTTATTCATATCCAGAATGATATCAAGTCCTTAAACATCATTTTTAAATCATCAAATGATAATTATACTTGAATGGATACGATGGAGAATGAATCTCATCGCGTTCGTGGAGACGGTAGTCCGTACGTACGCACGAGCGACAATATCATTCTTTTGATATTAAAATAATATATAAATGGATGGTATATAATATATACAGAATCATTAACATGTTATATTTATTATTTACATGAGTTACACATCATTATTATACCCATCCAAATAATAATATATTGAATAACAATTACACCATGACGTGGAGACGGTAAGCCGTACGTACGCACGTATGGTGACATGTTATTCAAAGGTTGGATAGAATACTGAATATGGTTGTACCATATTTATAATAACATCACAGTATATGTGAGATACTGCAGTTATTATTTTAGAATGGTAAGAACAAAGAAAGAAGTAGTGGAAGAAGAAAGGAACTTGAAAAGGGGTGGTGAAAACATTACCTCTTCTTCGGGTTCTTCCTTTTGATTTGATCAAAAGGGCTCCTTAGGTTGGCTTTATGATCAACCTGAGGACTCTAGGATGTAGTGAGGGAAGTTGGGAGAGTATTTGGGTAGAGTTTGGCCGAGCCAAGTGGCTTGAGAGGTGTGAGGAATGAGTAGAAGTGGTCTCCTTTTATAAGGGAGAGGAGGGGGTCTTTATGAAAGAGTGAAAGTATTACTTTATAATATAATTATATTCGGTTTATAATGGTCCAAAAATCATTGAGGTCGGAGATACAATGACTCATATTCTAAATAATATCAACCAATAAGAATTGGACAGGTTTTAGATAATATTTTAATCATTATAATCTTATTTATTTAAATGATTTATTAATGAGGTAAACATTGCATCATTATTGTGTCATTAATAATTTAAATTATTTGATGTCTAAAAATTATAAATAAATTATCATTATGTAGGAAATGGTTTTATCTTTCTAATGAATATTTATAATCAAAAATCCAACATGTATAACCCTATGTAAAAATTGTTCTTCTAAAAGATGTAAGCTTATGCCATTTTTATTTTTATTTTAACTTTGTTAATATAATGTGTCTCTACCACATACAAGTGGCTCTAAGGGGTCCCCAAATCGACCCATGGATGCCCATTGTCGGGTATGTGTCCACCAATAAGTTTAGGACACGTTTTAGGGTAATTTTGTATTATTATAATATTATTTTTTAACCCTTATTTACCGGATTTACCATTTAACCATTGTAAATAAAATATTTACCGCAGTAATTATTCAAAATGTGTAAAAATAAAAGTTACCTATTTACATAATTTGTACATTCTGATTCCAAATATGTAATCCATTTTTCCAAATTCAAAACACAGAAGTGGCAGAAATTAATTTAAAATTAATTCACGTTGTTAGAATAAAAAGCGTGTTTTTAAGAGATAATAACTATCAAAAGATTGACACTTCTTTATGTCTGGTTTAATTGTGAAATTATGTCCAATGACAAACATTAAATTAAATGGTAAAAATATATTCTAAATATACTTTAAAACCTCTCAACTTCATAATTTATCAATATTAATTATTTTGATTAAAAAGGTTGATTTTAATTAAAATTTAGTAATTTTCACTATTCATCAAAATATAAAAGTTGTCCGAAAAGTACCAAAATTTCACCCTAGGCTAATTTCAATATTCCGAAACCAAAAATGAAGTACATTTTGAAATATAAAATATATATGATTTCAAAAAGTAGGTATTACTATTCACAACGGCTAGTTTAATTAGTTGTGGTGTGTGTTAGAACTCGAGGTTGCGTACAACACACGCTATCGCATTATTCGAAGGGAAACGTACCGTGGAAGCTTGGGGTGCTACAGTTTAACTATAATTAACATTTTTTAAAAAAATCATTAGAATCGAATGTATTTTTTCATAAATTGACATGTAACTTTTTATTCGATAATTAAATAATATTTACATTCAAATATATTATTTATATTGATAAATTATGTATTATAACATATAAATATTAATTATTTATATTAATTTTATACGAGTAATTATAATATGGTTAGATGTTTATAGATATTATATCTTAAGACTATATAAGATTTTGTAACAGTAACATAATGGATTAAATTACCCTCACTAAATAATATAAATCAATTCAAATAATACATCACACAAAACATTACATACATATATTTTTAATTTGGAATTTAGAATATTCTTTCTTCTATCATGATATTATCTTTTCAATGTATGTTTAGTTTTTCTATTGACAATTTTCAAGGGTGATGATGATCATAGATATTTTCCAGCTGAATAGATGTTATTATTATCCATTTATTACCTCATATTAATTTATTTACTTTTATATGAAGAAATATATAATTCTATGTTATTGTCCATTGTATGAGATTCTATATATCATAATTTTTTTATAGTGTTCCATTATGATTTTATAATGTTTTTCTATTTTGATACATATATATTAGGTTTTGTTTTATTCATGTTTCTATTAATTATATTGAATTAAAGATGTAAATATTTGATAGGGAATTCATAGCTAAATCTAGAATTCTTACGTTTGATTGCTATAGGTTTTAAAATTTTCTCGATCCTTAAACATTGTGGTGCAATTATTTGAACTCATCGAGGCCACAACTATCAAACTCTTATTTATCTAAAACTATAACACCCTGAGGTTTTTATAAAATAGATTATCTAAAAAACATATTTCATTAATAGATTTCATTTCATTCTACTATATGTTAATCTTCTGCTACATGTAACATCGACATTGCTTGCGTTATAAACAACACTAACTTTCTACGAAATATCTTTTTATTATTTTAATTATTTTAAAAAATAAAGTATAAACCAGTCATTAGAATGGTGGGTATGAATGGTAATAATTTTTTTTTTCAAAAAAAATTAAACATGTATTTATAATTCTTTTACCAATTAATTTGAAATGAATGTAAACCCCTTTTTAAAATAAAAGGAAATGTTTTTTCAAAAAACATTTTAAATATCCTCGTGTGTGTTACTAAAATAAAAAAACAAATAATTCTTGTTACATTATATTAATTAAATATATTTAAAATATAACCAATATAACTATTAGAATTAATAATAATTTTTTCAATACATGATATAATAAAAATAAAATTTTACACATAAAAGGTACATTTTTTTTAAAAGATGGTATTTTCACCTTGTGATCACGTGATTGTTTTAAATAATGTTTTGAATATTTTATAAATTATATTTGACAAAATATAATTCTTAATTGAAATTTGGATATTTAAATTTACTTGGTAGGAACACTTCATAATTTTCTAAGATGTTTCATTTTTTGATAGATAGTGAACGAAATTTTTTTATTGAAAATCCATTTCTTATTTAAATAAGTTAAAAGATTAAATTATATTTTCATTACTTTTAAATTATAATTTTTTTTAAAACAATCAAATTTTGGTTTTTGATATTGATTTTATACACTAATATAATATAAAAACTTTTAATGATTCAAAATATCATTTTTCCATAAAAGTTTTTTTCATAGTGTTTTACGGTTTAATTTTAAAATCAATTATTAATATTAGTTGTATTTAATTATGAAAAATCTATTAAAAAATTATATTCATAAGTTTAAAATTTAATTAATAGTTCCATTTTATTTTTTCTACTATGAATAATAACTATCGTAAAATATGTTACCACGGTGAACAGTAAATTGGGCAATATATGTTAAAATTAAATTATAAAGACTCTAAAATGATCCTAACATTGGAACAAATATTATTTGATGAATAAAATTCTACCATTAAAACATAAGTATCTAAATTGAGATGTTTAATGTAGAGTTTTCCATGAAAATTAAATATATAATATATGAATTAAATATCTATTATGTGTCCCAATAGGGACACAATTAATATATGAAAGAATATAAATTATTATATTGAGAATTTATTTATTTTAGTAATTGTTTTTAATTTTTATAGGTTAAATAATTATCTTTAATGATTATGAAACGTTCATGGAGTGCTTCTATAAGAATATAAAAAATCATCAAAATGATTGTAATTATATTTATTAGATCCATTATATGGTCTAAATAATTCAATAAATTATTTTTTATTTGTATATATCTACCAAAATAATCAATGGATAAATTAATAACTATTTAGAATTACATGGAAATTATTTTTACATTTATAAAATTTTATTTAATGTAATTTCAAATTTGTCACATTCATGTTTTCAATAACATTAACATATTTAATATATTGATTTATAAAATCTAAATACATCTATAAAAATTTCCTATATGAATAAATAATTTATCTTTATCATAGAAATTTATTTATCATTTTTAGTGAATAAAAAAAATAATATAATTATACAATTATAATGCTCTAATTATTTAATGAATTGGAAAATAAAATGAATCATAATTAATATATTAAAAGAAATTTTTTTTAATTAATTGAAATTCAATACAACTTTAATAGACTACCTTGACCCCTTGGAGATATTATAATATATTTTGTTTGATGTCAACTTGTTATCTTGATATTTTTGAATGTCCAAGTAATCATTTGTGTCAAAATTGACAGTAATGTTATTTTTATGCTTTATTAAAATCATAAAAACATATTTAAAAATAATAAATAAATATAATACTATATATAATGTTATTGATTTTTTATTTTTTGTCTAAGTCACACAAAATATGTAAAAATTAAATAATTTTAATACTAAAAAATTGTTACATTAGTTAGGATTAATATAGGTTAACTAAGGGATAACTAAAATGATATGATTTAAAATAATACAAAAACATTTCTAAAATATATATTTGGATGATATTAAATAATTATATCATCATATATTTTAATAATTGTCATTTTACGGGTATTTTTATTAAGATTTAATTTATCATAAACTAATATTTTTAGAAATTCCAAAAGTGTCTCTCGCCTAAATTATTAAAATGAATCTCCCACCTATCAATTTAATATCACATTAACTCTTATATATCGACCATTCTCTGAAAAAATATACACTTATATATCCAATTTTTATATGTTCTTTTTTTCCCAAAATACAAACTCTTGATTCTTTTATTGGAGATATAAAGGGGTAATTTTGAAGAAGGATAATCTCTCTAATAGATCATTCTTTTTTTCTACACTTATATACCTCCTCTGAATCTATGAAATTTATATATCATATAATAATACCTTCAAATCCTAAATATGATGAAATTTTATTATTATTTGAACTCACCATTATACATTCCCTTTCCCACTAAACCTGAAATGAATGTATTGCTTGTGCGTATATACTACATAATGTATGTACATTGTGATACTATTTATTTTTAATCTCAATCATTTATTATTGGGATTTATGATGGGATTAAATTTTATATATTATTTTTATGACATAATTATACTTTTTAATGACAATATTAAGTCTACCTTTATACCTTCCAATCTTTTTGGAAATGATAACGTCGCTCATGGGTGCGTATGGCTTACCATCTCTATGATGCAATGTGAGTCATTTTTATTATATATTTAACATATATGGTAAGAATAATTAATTATATGAAAATATATTATATATGTAACATAAAAATGATTCTATAATGATAAAAAATCAAAATATTTTACTTATTTTAATACTATATGAAAATGAAAATAGTGTTAATGCCTACGTACGACCTACCATCTCCATCAATAGTGTATTTTATTTTCTATATCTACATTTTATTAATCACCCTAAATACATATATACTATATATAGATGATATTTATATCAATATTAGTATTATTTATGTGATTAAATCATGACATATATAACATTACCAAGGATAAATATTCAAAACATGAACAAATAAAAAATCAATTAATACCCAAAATATAACATTAACATGGAATGGTTAATAATTCAGTATTATAACGTCATAGTAAATCCTATATGGTATTATATATATGAATATGTTTCTATGGTAGATTTTTTATATACATAAATTTATAAAATATGAGTTTTTAGCGTATGAGAAGTATATCAAGATGTAAGGTATACCATTTTTGTCTCACAATTATTTCTGTGGGACACATGTATTATACACTAAATGTTTCTTCTGTGTGGTGTATATACTACCTATGAATGTATTTTTTCAGTCTTATCCTAAATATTATTGAATATTAATATCCATATAATTTTCTTTCAATCATGGGGTATATGATTCTAATAATTGTAAACTGGAAAGGGTTAATTTCACAATCTCATTATTATCTCAATATTTTTATACATTACTATTTATTGGTAAATATTTATCTTCCATAGCCATGTTTCATAAAAATGGTTTCAAAAATATTATTACTACAATTTTAATATATTTTGAGTAATATTTGCCCATATGTATATTTTTTCCAAATGTTTTGAAATGATTTTTTTTAAATTATGGTAAATGTGTTTCTCTGTTAATTTCATTGAATAAGGTATGAGAATAATGTTTTTAGCATATATGGCATGATTTTATTTTTTGGATTTCAATTCATCTTAATTCCAAGATGCTTCCCTTATATGCCTAAAATTTTATTTTCAATATAATTTCTCTCTATAAAATTTATGTTCCATTTTAATAAAATAATGTATTAAAAACACAAAGGATATTTTCCTCAAGAATTTTATCAAGTTATCAATGAAAATTGCATTAAATTTCAGATAAGTTTATTTATGTTACTTTGGTTTTTTAGGGGATATGACCCAATTATACCATTCCAACTATTTCTCTGAATAGATTATGTTTATGATAAATGTATGTTTATGAATTATGTTTCTTTTCCATGAGTTATTTTATGATTAAATGTTAATGAAACCCATTCATTTTTATAGGTATGATATGATAAATGATTTATGTTATCAGGGAACACATATTAATGGTTTTCCAAATGAGATGGGTGGTACCTATATCCACCACCAATTCATTGGAAAATGATTTATATATCTCATGAGATAGATGGAACTGAAAAAAAATGTGAAGATCATTTAGTAATACATGATTGTAATTGGATTAATCATATTTTGGTATTAAAATATTGTAACAAGAACTAAAATTTATTCAGTATACCAGGCTAGAATATAGAGTGAACTTTGTTCAATAAATAACCATTTCTGCTATGATGGTCATGGCAATGAGCCTTGTCTAATATGAAATAAAATCTATGCATACGTGTTTTCCAGAATTTATTGTCCTATTTTATTCTCTAGTTGAATATATTATTTTATTCTTTATAAACATTTATGAGTTATTACATTATATTATGTAATGATTATTTTATATGTAGGATATAATTTAAAAAAGGTTTTTATATTCTTATATATTATGAATATATTATAATCTAATATCTTCTATTTTTACCCTTACTGAGCATCTGATCACAGTACTTTCCTAGGTTAAATTTACCTAGATTATGAGGAAATATCTTTACTGAGTTTTTTCTAGATTGACTACTCATTGATTATGTTGATCTACTATTGTGAAATATTAAAATATGGGTATAGCGGGAGATATTGTTGATTTTTATGAACTAGTAGATTATGAGTCCAACTTGATAAGACTTTTTTATATTCTCTAAAACTCTAAACCTAATTTTTTATTATGTTAGTTATCCATTATTTCAGTTTTGATATTTTAATTTTTTATGAAAAATGAATTGTGTACCATTTTTAATGATTATGCCTTTTCAACCGTAACTGGAGGTTTAGATTCTAGGATGTTACATTTGATATTCGAAGAGGTATTAGATAAGTTTGGAGATTATGATGTTTTCAAGAGAATATATCTTAAGAGTTATAAAAACCATCGTAGGTATATTATAAAACATGTTCATAGTCATATAAACTCCCTTTGAGGTTTTATGAGATGAAATTTAAAGGTGACTAATTATATTCTTTGAGATATTTAATTTTTCTAGGAAATAAAGTGTTATTGAATTGTGGGATGAAAATAGAAGGTATTATAAAACCTTTCAGGATAAAAAATTTCATTAATGTCTATTATGATATGGTTATTTTTGAGGTTCTTTATCATATTTCTATATTTATTATAAAGATTTTATAAATATAGTTTTATAAAAATAGTTTCCCACAGGATGGGTGACAAGTCATTATTTCTAGCAAGGTTGCATGATTTAAAACTGCATCCAATTTGTACCAATGGGGTATCTCCTACCACTGGCCTATGTAAAGTCTCGATATGTATTTCATTTCCCTTTTTATTTAAAATATTGGATGAATAATGGTTATGTTCATTTTAGAAATGTATGTTTTTTCCTATAGATAAACATGGGACAATAAATTGATTTGGAGTTAACTAATTAATGTAATTTGGGAATATATTCACTATTTTGGAAACCCTATATGATTAAGGTGAACAGAACACAATGGGATTTCATTTTAGGAATACTTGTGGAATTTTATTTTATTTTAATTTTTATTTATAGTTATTATTGTTATTTATTATATTTTTTATCATTCAGTGAGGATTATGGAGGAAAATACATTTTGGTTTGATTCATAAATGGAGACATATGTTATTTTGAGATAAACGATAATATTTATCTTTGAACATTATATTATAAAATCCTTCTGATTTTTGGGTTTGAATCTTGGTTTATAATATTTTTGTGAATTTTTAAGTTAGTTTATTGTTAAATAATAAATTATGATCTTTTGGTATTACAGATATAATGGATTTTTATTTTTATATAATTTTATTATTTTTTTTTTCTAACTATTTTTAGTTGTGATAATTTCCTAAATATTTAGAGAACATAATTTTATAATATTTTCTAGATTTTTTGATCCATAGATGATTATTTTGAATCGTCAATGAAGAAAAATTATTCATTATTACTTATAGTCTAGTGAAAATTATATGTTTGTGGAGGATATTGATTAAAAGATGATACTCTAATTCTCAATTAAGTATGATTCCTTATGTTGAAATTATAGATAGTAAATGAATTTGTCAACTCTACGGAATGAATCCTTATGTACGAACCCAAATCTTATTTTCAGGAATGTCTTCATTATTATGGACGTTTATGAGAAAAAGAGGTGTTTTGGAAAAAAAAATTAAGTACACACCGTGTCCTTTCTAAGTACACGTCGTGTACTCAGTTAGTGCGGGTAGCCGGGTGCTGGTGGTGTACCGTCCTGGCACACGACCATGTGTGGTGACTTGGAGATAGCCTAATGTGGTGGCCAATGAAGGAAAGTACACACCGTGTACATTATATTTTTCATTAAATGCACTGGGGTCACGTCTAATTTCTAGAAATCCCTCTTTCTAGTTTTGGTTCATTTGAGAGTGAGAGTACGACCACAATCCTTCTCTAAGCCACTGATCTAGTGTATGTTCTCTGATTCGACCGAATTTTATTACATTTGGAACACCTTAGTAAGTTATTCCTTCAACTTGAGCTTTTTTTCTAATTCCTCCTCTTCATCAAGTTATCCTCAGTTGAATTTTTTTGATGTTATTATAGATTTACGGTGTTCATGGGAGATTCAAGGCTTGAGGTTCACGTATAGCGATCTCCCAACCCCGAGGTAGGTGGTTTGGCCCTTTCTGTTTAATGTCTCTGAGTTATATGTGTAAAATCACAAATACCCATGAATAGGGTATTGAGTGTTTACTGTTTTAGACCTATTGTTATCCTGCTATTCTTGTATGCTTGAGTAGAGGTTGAATTGATTGTTTTTAGGGTGAATTTCTATGCTTTGGAGGTTCTTTTCCATTCATGTTCTTTATGGCTATTTAGTTATGCTTAACATGTTAGGATGCATTGTTTTCCCAAGCCTAGTATTTTTGGATGATGAGACCGTTGTCCTAACCAACTGTTACTATAGACCGCTAGCCATGTAGTTTTCAAGGTTTACTTTTCCTGATACGCATTGCTATACTTATTTGACTTACACAGGGCCGTGAGAACCTAGTGTAGTATACCATAGGGGGAATGGAAGTAAGGGATTCTCCAGAGTGTCTGTTTTACTATTACAATGTGATACCATAGGGGGAATTGACGTAAGGGCTTCCTCAGATTGTTTTTAGTTCCTTGATGTGGTCCACATATAGAATGTGACATAAGTTATTCCCAAGAGCAGCATTTTTTACCGATAAGAAACTATAGGTGGAATTGATGGTGATTACTTACTCAGAGAGTCTATGATTTTGTTGAACCAGAGCGGTTAGACTGAGTGTACTTCCCAGAGGGTTGCTTGTATTGCTAGGTAGGACCCGAGGTGATAGGATGCGAGTACTTACCATAGGGTTACCTTTTGTGTTTACCTTCTTTCTTCAGTTTTTAGGTAGGACAATAGGGGATAGGATATGAGTACTTCCTAGACGGTTACCTATTTGTGTTGACCTACTTTGTATAGCTGTTGCTTGATATATGAAACTGAATGCATTGAAACTATGGAATGTTCATTGTTGAGTGCTTCCGTGTTTACTACTTTCTGTACTTAATACCTGTTATATATTCACAGACTATTAGGCACAGATCTGGTGGTGGTTTCCTTCTGGGATTTATCCTCACACCCTATTTGGGCCATGATTTTGGGCCCAAAAATATTATATTGTTGCAGGTATAGACAATGGGAACTTCCCATCTACTTCAGGTACATGATTGATGTGGTGCTGGAGAGAATTGGAACAAGCTATGGCTTTCGATGCTGAGTAGTTGTTATTTTTTTTCATTTGTACTTTTGTTTAGTAATTTTTGTATTACAACATTGTGATTTTGTTGTTTGATTTTATAGACATATGTAACATGAAACATTTATATATATATATATATATGCTCTAGTTTATTATATTTCAGTCATCCATTATTTATTTTGTATGGATTATTACTGCTTCCACTATTTTTATTATTCCCTTCTGCTGTGTTTCATTGCCAAAGAGGGAATAGTTTCCCCACTATCACACCCAAGGCCCTCGCTGCTAGTCGGTAGCCTATGCCATTCAGGGAAATGCACTTGAGGCCATTTGACCAACCAAGTATAGGGCACCTCATGACGGATTCAGGAACTGGGAGGTTACAAAGTGGAATTAGAGGTATATTTTTATTCATGACTTACTGTATGGAGCCTATAGTCAGGGATATGACAAAATAGGCTCTTGGTAATATGTTTTTCCTGGGAGTATCTAACCCGTGTAATGTGAAAAACCAATCTACCTCATTTATTGAAATTTTCAAATTGTGCAATTTTACGGTTGATTTTATTTTCACCATTGGGTGACTCACATGCCTTGTTTTATTATCGTTGATGTTATTGAGGTTATATTTCTGTCACAAATCGATGAGATGAGGGTATTCCATCTCATGCATCATATAGTCACTTGCTAGAAATCACATTTCATGCATGATTTCCATGACATTTAGGGTGCATTAGTGATTTCATGTTGTTGTGATAGATGTTGTGTATAATTTGCATGATGTTGTTATTAACGCCTTGATAAAATACATGTTGTTTGATAGGGAATTTTTTGTGTATGGTTTTTTTTAATGAAAGCCAAAAATTGTTTCTTGAGGTGTTATGGGCCCTCATGGACCAGAATTTGGTTCATTATTGACTTTTTTACTTTTTTTATAACATATATAAGATTCCATTATTTGATTCGTGGGATGTATGTGCCCTCATAGTTTGGAATTTGGCACTTTGAGGTATATTTTAGTGTTTTTCTGGGTTCCTGTGTAGATTTTGGGGCTTACTATCCATAGAAACCCAGAATACACGGTGTGTAATGTGAAATACACTCCATGTGTTTTTCTGTTCGGGAGGAAATTGGTTTTTCTTAAGTACACCCCATGTACCGTAGGTACATGCCGTGTAGTATATAACTATGTATCAGACTATGAGGGTGGGAACACGGGGTTTAGAATCTTTGATAGGACATGTTGTATAGAGGATTTACACACCATGTTGTAGAACAGTGTAACCGACCATGAGACTAACAACATGGGTCAGTTGAGTCTCTTCTAATACACACGGTTTCCTCCTAAAACACCCCGTTGGGTGTGATCCTTATACCCGGCCATGTCACTAACAACACGGGTCAGTTAGGCTCCTCTAGAACATGTTGTGTCTGACACTAGCATGACATGTAGTCTTGTACTAGGGGAATCATGTAGTTTAGTCGTGTAGAATAACTCAGGAAAGGGAAGATTATTCAAGTACATGTCATGTGTTTGGAAAACATGTCGTGTGTTTGGGGTGTTACATGACCTGGGTTGGCAGAACTACACGCCCATGTGATTGGATCAAGGGAACACGTCGTGTGGAGAATATACACACCGTGTAATCATGTTTTGGAAACACATGAAAACATTCTATCTCAAATTCCCTTATTACCCTTCTAGTTTCCAGTCCCTAATATCTTGATCTAAGGTGTGCATTTGACCTTGTAGAGTCATGCTGCCGAGACATCCTTCAGTTGTTTTCCAGTTCCAAGGTAGTGATCAGGCACCAGACATGGCTGATCATGGATTTCCAGTGTATCCTTTAGTCGTGCCAGTCTTGGCACCAAGAGTTATACTATATACAAGTGATGATGCGTAGTTCAAGGAAGTCCTCTTGAGGATGATATAGACTGTCTACGGAGCACCGTCTCCTACCTTGTCTATGGAAGAATTGACAGGGGATTTCCAGTAGCAGTATCCTCCCTCCTTCTTAGGGGAAGGAGGACCTCAGGCTGGAGAGTCATGGATATTATTCTTGTTATCCATATTTGAGCATCTTGACAAGCCTCCGTAGAGGCGATTCAAGATCTCTACTTACATGTTGTGGTATTCCGCCAAGATATGGTGGGATGTAGTCTCACAGGCGGGGAGTCATTAGGTTATGGATTGGGAGGAGTTCTAGCGTATATTCTATGACTGATTCTATCTGAAGATCTTGAGGGCCAATCGAGCCTGATAAATTATGAGTCTGTAGCAGGGTTCTCTTTCTGTTATGGATTATTCCTGTAGTTTCACTGAGCTTCTGCACATTACACCCTTTCTACAGGGAGATAGGTTGTTCCTAGCAAGGATGATTGGGGATGGTCTCGAACATTACATCTTCTCTCAGGTGAACATATTCAGGTTGACTTCTGTAACATCTATAGCCAACCAGGCGCTGATCACATAGCGGAATCTGAGGGATAATGGAGTTGTGATCCGTGGCGTTTTGACATCCATAATTAGTATCCCTCCTACTAACTGCATGAAGCACCACAGGGAGTCTACGCACGGAGATCCGATGATACGAGAGATATCTTCTGGTAAGCAGGTGGTGTGATACCAGTTTGAGAAGAGTGGCTATTTGAGGCCACATTTCCTGAGAGACCCAGTGGAGTGCTGATCTTGCATATAGATGGGTAATCATTAGCATTTCAGTCAGATCAATTCACCAGGAGCTGTTGACAGGGGTTCTTCTATGACTCCTCATTCAGGAGAAGTACTACCAGTTTCTCATCAGTCATTGAACTAGAATTCTTCTAGCCATTAAAGTGGAGGTGGAAGTCATGGCCATGGTAGTCAGTCGAAAATCTTTCATTGATTACGGTGTGGATCAGCTCATAGTGGTCAGGCAGGTCACAGTGCCACAGTACAGGTCAGACTTTTGGACTGGAGCAGACCAAGGCAGAGTAGGATTTCGAACCCTCTACAGTTTGAGGTACGATCTTAGTATCCTCAGTTTTAGCTTCTTCACTTTTCGATACAAGGGAATCACATATCTATATATGTGTTGCTCTTTTGGAGAGCCTGGGGCTCTATATCTTTTCTTCTGCTGATGTATTCATGCTAGACACTTTGTTGGGGACTAGAACGGATTATGTGTTTCAGTGCAAGGAGTTCCCTCTAGAGGTTGGTGGGTGTCACTTTTTATGGGACCACTATGTCCTAGAGATGATAGGCTATGATACCATTCTTGGAATGGACTGGACAGTTACCTTCCATGCATTCGTTTATTTTTATATCCATAGGGTGAGATTCCCATCACCAGAGGGTGGATTGTTTCTTCATAAGGGAGAATGGTACGTCCAGGCGAGAAGAGCGGGACCCGAGCATCATGGGTTGGGAGTAGTTACATACCATTTTGAAATCCTATATTTGGATGACCAGGGGACATCACAGTTATACTTTCCTTCAGTGGTGGATCATTTCAAGGATGTCTTTCTAGATCACTTTCCTAGTTTTCCTCTAAAGAGAGAGGTGGACATTTCGATTGATATTATTCTAGGAGCGACATTGTTTTCCATTCCACATTATAGGATGGCTACACCAAAGTTAAATGAGTTCAAGAAATATTTGGAGGAGTTACAGGAAAATGGTTTAATCTTACCCAGTACTTCTCATTGAGTTTCTCTTGTCCTGTTTGCGAAGAAGGCAGATGGTACCCTCAGACTGTATGTATATTATCAGAAGATGACCAGTTGACTGTCAAGAACTGATATCCTTTACCGAGGATTGATGATCCCTTTTATTAACTTCAAGGATCCTGAGTGTTCTTGAAGATTAACATTAAATCTGCATATCATCATTTATGCATTAGAACATCTGATATACCCCTCACAACCATCCGAATTAGGTATGGTCTATACAATTATATGGTTATGCCTTTCGGTATCACGAACGCACCTATAGTTTTCATGGCACTAATGACCAAGTGTTCCATCCATACTTGGGTTATTTCATGGTGGTTTTTGTGGACGATATCTTGGTGTACTCAGACACTTGACATGACCATGAACACATTTTGAGATAGTTTCCAGTACACTGGGAGAGCATCAGTTATATTCCATGCTCTTAAAATTCCACTTTTTGATGGACCAAATTCGCTTCTTGGGTCAGGTTATCTCAGAGACATAAGTATCAGTAGACCTGTAGAAAGTGAAAGAAGTAGTTTCCTTGGAGTAAAAGAAGAATATCATTGAGGTACAATGTTTTTTAGTTATTTATGGATACTATAATCGTTTCATACAAGACATTTCATTCTTAGAAGCTCCACTGAAAGGCCTGACTAAGAAGGGAGCAATTTTTTTGTTGTTAGATTCTTGTGAGTCATCCCTTTAGAAGATGAAAGGGAGTTGAATTCAGCATCTATACTAGTATTTTTTATCTGTTCAAGAGCTATACTGTTTACAATGGTGAATCAGTTATCATATTGGGATCTATTCTTATATAGGGAGAAGTAGTCATTGTGTACATGTCTCGGCCGTTAAGGCCACATGAGAGGAACTACCCGAAAGGCGATCATGAGTTGGCTGCAGTTGTTCATGCCATACTCTATTGGGGACATTATCATCTGGGAGAGAATTTTTCGTTTTCACCGACTAAAAAAGACTCAATTATATCTTCACTCAGTGTGACTTGGATTTGATTCAGCAAATGTGGTTTGAGTACCTTCATTATTTTGATGTTGAGCTTTCCTACATGCATGGGAAAGGAAACGCATTAGCCGATTCTCTGAGCATGGGGACTCAAATACAGGAAGTTTAGGAGGCCAGTAGTGAGTGGTAGCTTACGACTCTATTTTCTGAGATGAATTTGGAGGAGCAAGACAGATAGGAGAATATGTTTATTTCTTCTGTAGCTATAACCTCTACACTTCTGGATCGAGTGAGGATAAGGCACCTATTAGATTCATAAGGCATAATCCTATAGGAAAGTGTGTCATGAGAGAATCCTATTTTTGGATGGAAAGTATGTGAGGATGAGATCTTGTGTTTTCAGGGGTACGTATGGGTGGCCGCAGAAAAATGTGAGGAGCTGATGCAGGATAGTAATTCCTCAGTCTGGTCATTTCTTCCTGGTGTCCCCAAGATGTATCGTGATCTTCACCATCATTATTGGTGGCCAGGTATAAAAAGATATGTGGCTGGTTTCATCATGTAGTGTTCCACCAATTAGCAGGTAAATGTAGAGCATCAGTGACCAGTATAGTTTTAAAGTAGTTACCCATTCATGAGTGGAAATGGAATGATGTCGCGATGGACTTTGTGACTGGATTGCTAAGGTCACCTCGAGGGAATGATGCATTTTGGGTTTTCATTGACAGACTCTCCATGGTTACTCACTTCATGAAGATCATGAAGACCTCCAGTGTTGATGAGCATGGAAGGTTGTGCATCTGAGAGAATGTACATATAAATGGGGTTCAACACACCATGGATTCAGATATGGATGCTAGTTTTACTTCTTCGTTCTAGTAGGGGATTCATAAGTCTTTGGGTGCACATGTACTTTTGAGTAAAACATACCACCCCCTAACAGATGGTCAGTCTGAGCGTATAATTCGGGTGCTTGAGGACATGATCTGAACATGCATCCTATATTTTGGAGGACCTTGGGAGTTACACATACCTCCTGTGGAGTTTTCCTACAACAATAGTTTTCAAGAAACTATTCAGATGGTACCTTTTGAGGCTTTGTACAGTAGGCCATGCCGATCACCCTTATGTTGGCTAGAGGTAGGAGAGACAGCTGGGTCAGGACCTCGTCTTGTTCAGGATATCACAAATTAGATAGTGTTGTTTTGGAAGAGGATATAAATTGAACATTCATTACAGCAGTCTTGTACTGATTCGCAGAGATGACCTCTCGAGTTTTAGGTCTGGTATCAGGTTTTCTATCATGTCACACCGAGTTTGAGACAAAAGAGGACTAGGAGATAGGGTAATTTTTCTACGAGGTACGTCAAGCCATTTGAGGGTTTGGAGAGAGTTTGTCTGGTTTCCTGTTAGTTGTAGTTACCTCAGACATAATGGGATGTGCACAAAGTTTTCCATGTTTCTCAACATCGATGTTACTTCTTAGACCCATCTCATGTTTTCCATCCTGGGGAGGTTGAGTTGGAAGTTGATGCATCATTCTAAGAGCATACCATCCAGATTATTGATCGTAGTGAGAAAGTTCTTCATGGCTGGTCTGTTCCACTGGTACAACTGCCATGTCAGCACAGGCAAGTATAGTACGAGATTGAGAGAGGGAGACTGATGTATGATCATAGTGGCTGGAGTTGTTTGGGGTTTCTTCTTCTACGTCTCCTTGCAAAGGAAATTCGGGAACGAATTTATTTAAGGGGGGAATTTTTTTAGAATCTGGATCTTCATTTCAGGTATGTCTTCTTTCTTCTACATGTTTTTGAGAAAAAATATGCATTTATGTAAATTTTTGAAGTACCCTCCATGTACTTTTTGAGTACACGCTCTATACTTGGTTAGCACGAGTAGCCGGGTTCTGGTCGTGTAGCGGCCATGCACACGGCCGTGGGTGGTGACTTTGATACCGCCTATTTTGGGGGCCAATTAAGCCAACTACACGTTGTGTACTTCTAAAGTACATTCCGTGTATGTTATTTTTTTCATTAAACGCAACGAGGTCACGTCTAATTGGAAGAATACCCTCCGTTTAGGTTTGGTCCGTCCATGAGAGAGAGTACAACCGTGATCATTCTTTGAGCCCCTGATCGAGCATCTGCTTTCAAATTTGATCATTGCCGATTGCATTGGGATCAACTCGGTAAGCTCTTCCTTCAACTTGAGCATTTTTTCCTGATTCCTCCTCTTCCTCTTGTTATCCTCAATCTAATGTTTTAGATGTTTTTATAGATATACCATGTTATTGGGTGATTCAAGGATTGACAGTCATGTATAGAGATCTCCCAACACCGAGGTAGGTGGCTTGTTCCTTTTTGTTTAAATTTTTTGAGTTATATGTGCAAAATCATCAATACCCATGAACAGGGTATTGTGTGTTTACAGTTTTTTCCATATTGTCTGCCAGCTATTCTTGTATACTTGAGTAGTTGTTTTATTGATTATGAGTTGGGTGAATTACTATGCTTTGGAGGTGCTTGCCCATGTTTTTTATGGCTGTTTAGTTCTGCTTAACATTTTAGACTGCCTTTCTTACCCATGCTAAGTATTGTAGGATGATGAGACCATTGTCCTGACCTACTGTTACTGTAGACCACTATCCATGTAGTTCTTGAGGTTTACTTTGGCCGATACTCATTGCTATACTTGTTTGACATACACAGGGTCATGAGAACCTGGTGTAGTAGACCATAGGTAGAATGGATGTAAGGGCCTCTCCAGAGGGTCTGTTTTACTATTAAAATGCAAGAATATAGGGGGAATTGACTTAAGTGTTTCCTAAGAGTGTCTGTAGTTCCATGACGTGGGCCACCAAGGGAATGTGATGTATGTTTTTTCCTAGAGCTCCATTAGTTACCAATATGAGACTATATGAAGAATTGACAACGAGTGCTTCCTCAGAGAATCTATGCTTAAGCTGAATGAGAGGGGTTAGACTAAGTGTACTTCCCAGAGAGATGATTTTTTTCATAGGTAGAACGAGAGGGTTCAGTCTGTGAGTACTTCCTAGAGGGTTACCTTTTGGGTTTAGTTGCTTTCTTGAGTTGCTAGGTAGGACCAAGTGGGACAGGCTCTGAGTACATCTCAGGGGGTTACCTATTTGTGTTTACCTACATTGTTTAGCTGTTGCATGATCTATGAAACTGAATGCATTGAAACTGTGGATTGTTCACTACTGAGTGCTTATTTTTTTACTACTTTTTGTACTTAATACCTTCCATATATTCACTGATTGTTATGCAAAGATCTTGTGGTGGTGTCCTACTAAGATTTATTCTCACACCCTATTTGGGCCATGCTTTTGGGCCAAAACATATTATATTGCTGCAGTTATAGATAAGGGTAAGTTCCCTTCTACTCTAGGAAACTTGATTTCTGTGGAGTTGGAGAGCAAGGGACTATGCTGAGGCTTGTGATTCTAAGGAGTTGTTTTTTGTTTTGTTTTTTACATTGGTTTTGTAATGTTTTTATTCCAGCATAATAATTTGTTTGGATACTTTCATAGACATATGTATCATGAATCATGTATAGATATGGGTGTGTGTGTGTGTGCTTTATTTTATTATATTTCAGTCTTCCGCTATTTACTTTTTTATGGATTATTACTACTTTTGATATTGTAATTGTTCTCTTCAGTTGTGTTACTCTGCAATTGAGGGCATAGTTTCCACACTATCACACCCAAGGCCCTTGCTGCTAGTCAGAAGCCTCTATCATTTGGGGAAATGTGCTTGATACCTTGTGACTAATCGGGTATGGGGGGACTCTGGGTGGCTTCCAGAACCAGGAAGGTAAACCTTAATTAAAAAAATTTAAATACAGAAATTATATGTTCAATTTCCATACAAATAAATCAATTTCCTTTTAACCCATCGTATATTTATGGTATATGGATGGTTAGAATTGTAAGGATCATGTTCTCTATCACACTCCATCAGAACATGATAGTTAGATTTCTCATCCATGTCTAGATTTTCATTTACCACCTATGATCTCCAATGTGGAAACTTAGTTATGAGTTAATTTAAGTAACCTATTGATTTACAACATTATATTTCTAAAGATATTATTAGTATTAATTTTTATGAATGTTGGTTTCAATGAAAGAAACTTCAATTATTAATCCTTCGATATCCATGACAAATTTTGGTGGAAAATTCATCTTAAGGAGGTAGAACATAAGACCCCATGATTTTTATGAAATATATTTTTAAATAATTTTATTTATTTATTAGATTACAGTTCACACTACACCATGTTAATCTTTCAACACTTGTAACATCATTTTATCTTCTGTTACAGGCAACCTTAAGTTTCTATGAAACATCATTTTTTAATTATAATTATATAAATAAGAAAATTATAACAATGAAATTATATAGGAGGGTATGATTATGGGTAATTGAATTATGAAAAAAAAATAAATGTATATATAATTCTATGAAAAATTAATTAAAAATTCAAATAAATCCATTTTCAAATAAAAAGAATTTTTTTTCTGAAATCGTTTAAAATGTACACAAGTGTGTTATACACATAAATAAAAAAATTTGCATCATAGGTATTTATAGAATCATAGTTTTTCATATCAATTAATATTTATGAATAATATATTAATTTTATGTTAAAAATGTGATTTGTCAGACAGCGTAATCGATACACAACTATAGGTTACTACAAATCATACATTGGACACAACAATGAATTATACCAAAAAAATAAAATAATAATAATATTATTATTTTAAATGGTATTTAATGCCTTGAAATTGTATAGGAGGAAATTAAAATAACTAACTAAAAATGATTATAAAAGTTTTTTTACATGTTTGTACATTTATCCAATAAATTTTAATTTCTTAAAATGAGAATAAATCTAATTTTACGAATAAAATACTCTCATATTTTTAAAGAGATGTTACACCGCCTTTTTATGTAGATCCGTTTTTAAATATCATTTTTTCACTTTTCTATATGATATTTGAAAAAATAAACTTCTTATTCAGAATCAAATTATCAATACATACTTTTTTTTAAAAAACTGGTGTCTTTTGAATGAAATTCATATTTTAATAAACAGTGGAAAATACTACATTTTAATTCAAAAAATCCTTTTCATCTAATTTATTTATATAGTTAAGTTGTTGTTTCGATTGGCTTTAAAATATAACTGGATGAAATTGTTTATCATTTAATCCAATTTTGTTCATTGTAAATTATTCCCCATTGAAATAGGACATTAACACATGCCAATCTTGTGATAGTTATTACTTTTTAAAAACGCACTTTCTGTTTTTTCCAGTGGGAATATATTTTAAATATAATTATTCCAATTATATGTTTGGAATTTGGAAAAATGGATTCCATATTTTGAATCATAGTGTCCAAATTGTGTAAATGAGTTCCTTTTATTTTTGGACATTATGAATAGTAAATTCTATAATTATTTTTATTTACCATGGTTAAAGGGTGAATCTTGTAATACCCCAAGCTTCCACGGTACACTTCTCTTTGAATAATACAGTAGAGTATTTTGTACGCAACTTCGAGTTCTAACACACACCACAACCAATCAATGTATCCGTTATGAATAGTAATACCTACTTTTTGAAATTTTATAAATTTTTCCTTTCCAAATGGACATCGTTTTTGTATTCGGAATATCAAAATTATCCTATGTTGAATTTTTTGTAATTTTCTGAGAACTTCCAATTTTTATTATAAATAGTGAAACATACATAAAACAACTTTTTTAATAAAAACAATTTATAGAGATAATTTATAATATTGGGTGTTTTTAAAGTATAATTAGAATATATTTTTACCATTTTATCGGATGGTGGTCATTAGAATTAATTTAACATCGAAATTGGACATAAACGATGGTCAATCTTTTGATATATATTGTTTCTTAAAAACACGTTATTTGTTGTGACAGCGGGAATTAATTATAAAAATAATTAAATCAACTTGTATGTCTGTAATTTTGTAAAATAGAAATCATTTTTTAATTTGGAATATCAATTATAGATTATGGTGAAATTTTTGCATTGTTCTGAAAAACTTCAATTTTTGATGAATAGTGAAACCACTAAGTGGTAGTTAAAAATTGATTTCTCATTTAAATGAAACATTACCATTTCTGTGATTTGATTTTCAAAAATCAGACATACATGGTTGTCATTAAGAAGTAAAATGTGGTTCAATGGGATTAAAATAATTTTTTGGTGAATAGTAACTTTTAAGTTTAATTAATCGCGATTAAAGGTAATTAGTAAAATTTAAGGTAAAAATGATATTATAAAAATATGGAAATACCTTTACAGTTATCCTACTCTTATTGGATGAGTCATGGCCGACCAATAAAATCCATGGGTCAACTTGGGGACCCCATGGAGCCACATTTGTAAGAAAATGACAATAATAACATTTTATTTAAAGTAAAAATAAAATTGTCACAAACTTGAGTTGTTTTACTAAAACAATTATTACAAGGGGTTATATAAGTTAACATTTATAATAAAAATAATCATTGTAAATACAAAAAGATTTCTTACATCATGATTTTTTTTATAATTTTTAGACATTAAATTAATTAAATATTTTATGACACCTTGATGATGCAACCATTACGTCATTAATTAACGATTTAAACAAAATGAAACGATAATGTAAAATCTAAGACATACACTTGTCAAAAACCTATTGGATGAGTATATTTAGAACCCTTATCACCTTATACTCGAAATATATATGTTTGGGACCTTTAAAATCCTAAACTCATTATATAATAATGTAACATTTCAATATTTCCAAGAGTGCCCTTCCTCTCCTCTTATAAAAGGCCCCCACCACTACCACCTTACTCACACCTTCAAAGCCTTCGGGCTCGGCCAAAATCATCCCAAAATACACTCTCAACTTCCCTATCTTACTCCTAGAAGCCTCACTTTGGGCATAATTCTTCCCAAGGGAGCCTTTAGCTCAAATCAAAAAAGGGTTACCCGATTTTAAGGTAATGTATTCTATTATGTTATATTGTTTTATTTTGCTTCTCCAACCCCTTAAACTCTTTTAATTCATTTATTTTGTAACAACACCAATATCATAAATATACTAAGATATTGTTATAAGAATTTTTCCAGCTACACTTACAAACACCTACATCTAATGGTTAAAGAACATACTGTTTCTGTGGATGGCGAATTTTTGCCTCACGAAACGATTATTGTTCAAAACTCATATAACACTTTCAAAGGTGGCCATTAATATGTCACTATATTTATATATGATATATAATATATTTATGTTTTAATTAAGATTCTGTATTTTACATTTATGTCATTGCATTATGGTTTCCACTATGGGTAAAAGCGATATCTTCATTTTAGGAAGTGCAGACTACCGCCCCCTCAATGTGATTTGAATAGTTAATGCCATATGTGGGATGTATAAAGGATGAAGTAAATGGTATTGTAAATTATATTATACTGGAATTATATTATACCTTTATATAATTATAACTTCATTCCATTAAATACGATATAGAAATGAAAGTAGTGTTCATGCGTACGTATGACTTACCGTCTCCATGAACGGTGCATTTCATTTCTTACCTATAAATGTTATGTAATATTATAAACACATGTATATACTGGATATATATGATATATATGATATATAAATCATGAATATAATTCTGGAGATAATGGATATTCTACCACATAAACAACTTGTAATTATAAGAAGTTTATGGCTGACTCAAGTACCAAAGATCAACAAAACGACCGTTATTAACTTAAATGACTACATAATTTTCGTAACATTGTAATAAGTGTTATAAAAGGGATAATGAACTTGAAAAAGGTTCTTAAGAAAGTTTAAATGAACTCCAGTTTATTATTCATGAGTTTAAAGAACGGTCGAGTCAAGTCGGACACGAGATAAGGGAATTTCTTAACCCAATATCCATTCTTTGGGTTAATCTCCTAATTTCAAATTAAGTCATGATATTATTATGTCCTATCTTGTATTTATACTTCCTTTTTGTGTACTTATAGTAAATACACATAATAGGTCTCTTTTATTTAAAAAATTATCTTTGTAAGGGACTTTGTCTCGATCTCCTTTTATTGAGGCATATTTTGTTTTATACAGAACTTACTTTTATACGGTGTATAAACCCCTTTGACTTTTACTTTCATTATAAAGGAATATTTTTATACGAAGTGTTTTTACTAAAAGACAAAAGAAATGTTTTTTCTTACATATGCGGCGACAACAACTTCTCCGCCGCCGTGACTATTATTTGAGTTTCAGCTTCCTCTATAAGACATAACTTTTTTTTAAATGAAAAATAAATACCATGATTTAATTTTCCTTTATTTTGGTATTGAAAATGGTTTTGAATGTGTTTTTTTATTATATCAATGTGTTTTATTGATATCTTGTGATTGAAATGTTGAAATGTTATGTTTCCTTTATGCATGTTTTATGTTATAGGATTATGTTATGGTTTATGATATGTTTGAACCTGTTCATATGAGGAATACATTGGACTTAATAAGTGATGGGTGGAGCCCGCTATAGCTCCTTGATGCATCGGTAGGTCTCATGAGAAAAACTAGTGTCTTGGCACGAGGCCTTGGCTACGTGGTTATGATAGTCTGGCATTATGCATTCCATCATTAAGAAAGTGGTTATTTATATTACATGTGATTATTCGACTAGAAGAATATCCATGTTATTAAGTAAATGGCATTATTTAATTTTATTTTTGACATATTATGCTGAAGTTCACGTTTGAAAAGGCTTTTGTTTTAGTTATACATTGCCTTAAATGTTAATGATTATTTATGAAAGCTTCGGCAATATTGTTATACTTACTGAGAATCTGAGATCACCCCTTCCAATGTTTTAATTTTTCTAGGATGTGAAGAAGTATATTATGAATGACCTGGAGGGATAGTATGAGGGGATATGAAGACAAGATGTTTTTGTAGTTTTTTTTACTTTATGATGTATTGTAATACTTATGAATGTATCTAGTGTTTCCAAGGCTACTAAACTAATCAGTCATTCAAGACTTGATCTTTTCTGATCATGCCAATGTTATGCAATAATGCACCGACTCTGTGTAACTGGGGTTGGGGAATTATAGTTGGTATCAGAGGCAGTTTAGTACTAGCCTTGGAATCTAGATTTAGATAAACTCTGATTAGAGCACATAGCCCGAAGATAGACTTCGAGGATTAGTATAGAAGAACTTCCTAGAATTTTGGTATTGTATAGATTTTGTGAGTTTTCCGATCAATACATCCCTGTCTGGATACGAGCAGGAAGAGGTGGCTCTGGCACAGATGTTCCAAGGGGTAAAACCCGAAAACACCTCTTTGAGCTAGACTCGAACGGGAACTGGTGCGCGACAACGGGCCTTGTTGCACTCTTGGTTACGACAATCCCAGGGGATATTCTTAGGATAATTATCATTTTCTTTACCAACAAATATGAAGGGATTATGAGTATATACTTCCTCAACGAAAACATTTTTATGATTATGGATTATATCCATAAATTGTTCAATTTATGTTAAGAGTTTTACAAGTATGGAATTATGTATTTTTATTAATAAACTAATCTAGTTTATGCCATTGTTTAGAAATGGAACCTAGTAGGAGGAATGGAGACTGTATCAATGCACGCACTCCATGTAGGGATTTCCCTCCTGCTCAAGATAATTATTGTTGAGCTGGAGATACAACTAGTGCTGATCAACTTATTACCATACTGGGACAACTCACGCAGGTTATGAATAATAACCTTACTCGTATGGATCACCCTGATCCACAACGTGGAGGATCAATGTTAGACTAATTCATGAGGCAACAACCACCAAAATTTAATGGGGCAAAAAATCCATTAGTAGCTGAGCGGTGGATAAACTCCTTAGAAAAAATATTCCACGCCTTGGGGAGTAGTGAAAGGGAGAAGGTTTCATGGTAGTCTACAGCCTCACTGGAGATGCTGATCAATGGTGGTCGCTGATTGAAAACACAAAGGAAGATGAAGAAGTATCAAGTATGTAATGGAGGATGTTTATGAAAAAATGTTCATAGAAAAATACTTTCCACATGACCATTGAGCAGATATGGAAATGTAATTTCTGAGTCTGAGGCAGAAGGAGGATAAGAATGTCGCAAAGTATGAGGCTAACTTTACAAGGTTAGTGAGGCATGATGCAGATTATATACGTAACCCAAGAAGTAAGATTGATCATTTCTTTGATGGGTTAAAACCTTTTCTCTGTCGAGCATTAGTCTCACAATCCTTCTCAGCGTACGATGATATTGTCTCGTGTGCTATCAAAACGGAAAAGGAATTCTTTAAGTATTATGACTTTAATGCAAAGTAAGAAAAGAAGAGATCTTCTAATCAATCTGGAAATGGAAATAAGGGGAAGAAGGGAAAAGTTGAATATCATACCTGCAGTAAATGTGGGAAGAAACGCCCCGGTACTTGCTTGAAGGGAATGGGAGTCTGTTACAAGTGTGGTGAAAAAGGCCACTATGCTCATGATTGCAAGGTAAAGAAAGTTGCTATCAATGTGGAATGCTATAATTATAGAAATATGGGACATTATGCAAATGAATGTCCTAAGCGTCAGGGGAACTTACCTCAGAAGAGGCCAAGGGATCAAGGCCAAGCTTATGCTATCACTACTGCTATGGTTGAAGCTCCAAAAGATGTGGTGTCAGGTAATTTAATGGTTTCCTCAAGTTTAGCAATAGAATTATTTGATTCCGGATCATTGCATTGTTTTATATCTTCCCAGTTTGCTAAGAAAATTAGATATTTCCAATTTGATTTAACAAGAGAATTGTCAGTCAAAACTCCTAAGGGAAGTATCATTACAACAAAGTTTTGTGAATAAGTCCCCATTAGAACACATAAATATTCTTTATCCGCTGATCTCATTGTCATACCTATGATTGAGTTTGATCTAATCCTAGGTATGGATTGGATTTCGGACTATGATGCAAAGATTTATTGTAAGAAGAAGGAGGTTACAATTTTTGATGATGATGATAAGGAACACCTTATTTTTAGAGCAGAATCGTCACCACCTAATTCTTATTTAGATCCACCCCCAGTAGCTCAACTAAGTTCAATTATTGGGGAGTAATAGAAGGAAATGACTAAGGGTGAGAAAAGAATGTTCAAATAGAGGATGTACTTATTGTGAATGAATATGTATATGTGTTTCTGGAAGATTTACCTGGGCATCCTCCAGAACGAGAAGTTGAGTTTTACATTGATTTTATTCCTGGATCGAGGCCTATATCGAAGACCCCTTATAGAATGACCATGGTGGAATTAGTTGAACTAAAGAAACAACTAGAGGAATTGAGTAATAAGGGATTTATTCGCCCTAGTTTTTCTCCATGGGGATCCCTTATCCTTTTTGTTAAAAAGAAAGACAGATCTATGAGGTTGTGTGTTGACTACAGGGAGATCAATTCTATAATAATAAAGAACAAGTATCCCCTACCTCGCATTGATGATTTATTTGACCAATTGCATGGAGCTAAATAATTTTCAAAGATTGACCTTCTATCTGGATACCATCAGTTGTGTGTGAAGAAGGAATACATTCCGAAGACAGCATTTCGAAAAAGATATGAGCATCACGAGTTTACAGTAATGCCTTTCGGATTGACTAATGCACCCTCTGTATTCATGGATCTAATGAATAGAGTTTTCAAGGAGTATCTTGATGATTTCGTGGTGGTATTTATTGATGATATTTTGGTATACTCCAAAATCTACGAATATCATGAAAATCACTTGAGTATTATCTTGAAGACTCTTAGAAGGCATGAATTATATGGGAAGTTTAGCAAGTGTGAATTCTGGATTTAGGAGATTTCTTTTCTTGGCCATATTGTCTCTAAGGGTGGAATTTCCTTTGATCCTTCTAAGACCAAGGCAGTCCAAGAATGGCCCGCACCAACGAGTATAACTGAGGTACGCAACATTATTGGTTTGGCCAGTTATTATCGACGTTTTGCCCGATTGGCATACCCATTAACGAAGCTCACACATAAAGGGGTTAAATTTTTCTGGACAAAAGTGTGTGAAGAATGTTTTAAAGAACTGAAGAGAAGATTAGTCAGCGCCCCTATATTGACTCTACCATCAGGGAATGATGGGTTTGTTATTTATAGAGATGCATCAATGAAGGGACTTGGTTGTGTCCTTATGCATAATGATAGGGTTATTGCCTATGCAACATGACATCTAACAATTCATTAGTATTACTATCCTACTCATGATTTCGAGTTAGTTGTTGTACTCTTTGCCTTGAAGATAAGGAGACAATATCTCTATGGTGAAAAATGTGAGATATATACCGATCACAAGAGTTTGAAATATATTTTATCACAAAAAGAACTCAACATGAGGCAAAGGCGATGGATTGAACTACTCAAGGATTGTGATTGCACGATACACTACCACCCAGTTAAGTAAAATAAGGTTTCATATGCTTTGAGTAGAAAAGATCATGGAGTTTTGAACATGATGAGAGTGGAAAGGGATCCTATTTTAATGGATATAGTAAAGATGGATAATGGAATCACCATGGAGGGTGAAACCTCAAAACGTTTTCAAATGGTTGCCAAAACATCATTACTAGAAAGGATAAAGTGTTCTCAGGCCAATGATGAAGAGTTGAAAAATAAGATTAAAGCTATGAATTATGGGCAATTGAGTGATTTGCGTATGAAGATGGAATTTTGAAATCTGGGTGGAGACATTGTTTTCCCGATATACCTAATTTAAAGAGGGAATTGTTGGATGATTCTCATAGTTCCAATTTCTCTTTACACCCTGGGAGCACCAAAATGTATAATGATTTAAAGGGAAGTTTTTTGTGGGACATCATGAAGAGGGAGATTTCTGATTTTGTGTCAAGATGTATGTTTTTTCAACAAGTGAAAGCTGGAAGGCAACTGCCTGGTAGAGTATTACAACCACTTCCCATACCTGAGTGGAAATGGGATAATATAACGATGGATTTTGTCATGGGACTACCAAAGACTCCTAGAAGGAATGACACAATATGGGTTATTGCTGATGGTCTCATGAAGTCAACACATTTTAATTCTAAAAGGTAAGATCTTCCCCTTGAACGTCTAGGAAGACTATATATTAATGAAGTTGTGAGACTTCAAGGAGTACCCCTATCGATTGTCTCAGATCGTGATCCTCGTTTAACATCATGATTCTGGAAAAGTCTTCAGAATGGATTGGATACTGAACTTTATTTGAGCACTGCTTACCACCCTCAAACAGATGGACAATTAGATAGAACTATTCAAACATTACAAGACATGTTGAGATCATGCTCACTTGACTTTCAAAGAATGTGGGATCAATATTTACCTCTGGTAGAATTTTCCTATAACAATAGATTCCATTCAAGTATTCAGATGGCACCATACGAAGCGTTATACGGAAAGAGATGTCACACACAAACCTATTGGGATGACGTTGGTGAAGGAAAACTTGTAGGCCCAGAACTGGTGGAGGAAATTATGGAAAAGGTGAAAGTAATCCAAAAGCACATCAAGGCAGCTCAAAGTAGGCCGAAGAGCTACACCGACAACCAAAGGAAGGATTTGGAATTTCATGTAGGAGATCATGTTTTTTTGAAGGTATCTCCATGTAAGGGAGTTATAACTTTCGGTAAGAAGGGTAAATTGAGTCCCAGGTACATCGGACCCTTCGAAATTCTAGAACAAATTGGGGCTGTAGCTTACCGTTTGGAAATGCCGCCAAGTCTCTACAAAGTTCATGATGTATTCCATGTATCACTGTTGAGAAAATACATGCCTGACCCAACACATGTACTCTCCATTGATGAATTAGAACTGGAACCCAATCTATCTTATTGCGAAGAGCCCATCAGGATTCTTGATACATGAGAAAAAGTGCTAGGAAACCGGACGACTCGTCTGGTAAAAGTTCAATGGAGAAACCATAAGATGGAGGAGGCAACGTGGGAACCCGAGGAACTTATGATGAAGAATCACCCGAGTCCTTTTATACAGTGATATAATATGAAATTTCTAGGATTAAATTATTTGACGGAGGAGAGAATGTAATACCCCAAGCTTCCACGGTACACTTCTCTTTAAATAATATAGTAGTGTGTGTTGTACACAACTTCGAGTTCTAACACACACCACAACCAATCAAAGTAGTCGTTATGAATAGAAATACCTACTTTTTGAAATTTTATAAATTTTAACTTTCCAAATGGACTTCGTTTTTGTATTTGGAATATCGAAATAATCCAAAGTTGAATTTTTTGTAATTTTCTGAGAACTTCTAATTTTTATTATAAATAGTGAAATATACTTAAAACAACTTTTTAAATAAAAATAATTTATAGTGATAAATTATAATATTGGGTGGTTTTAAAGTATAATTAGAATATATTTTTACCATTTTATCCAATGATGGTCATTATAATTAATTTAATATTGAAATTGGACATAAACAATTGTCAATCTTTTGATATATATTGTTTCTTAAAAACACGCTATTTGTTGTGACAGTGGGAATTAATTATAAAAATAATTAATGAAAGTTATATATTTTGGGTCTTTTAAAATAGACATTATTTTTGAATTTGGAATATCAATTATAGATTAGGGTGAAATTTTGGCATTGTTCTGAAAAACTTCAATTTTTGATGAATAGTGAAACCACTAAGTGGTAGTTAAAAACTAATTTTTCATTTAAATGAAAAATTACAACATCTGTGGTTTTATTTTCAAAAATCCAACATACATGGTATTCATTAGGAAGTAAAATATGGTTCAATGGGATTAACATAATTTTTTGGTGAATAGTAACTTTTAAGTTTAATTAATCGCGATTAAAGGTAATTAGTGAAATTTAAGGTAAAAATGATATTATAAAAATATGGAAATACCATTACACTTGTCCTGCACTTATCGGACGAGTCATGGCCGACCAAGATAATCCATGGGTCAACTTGGGGACCCCATGGAGCAACTTGGGTAAGAAAATGAAAATAATAACTTTTTATTTAAAGTAAAAATAAAATTGTCACAAACATGAGTTGTTATACTAAAACAATTATTACATGTGGTTATATAAGATAAAAATTCTACTAAAAATAATATTTGGAAATCAAAAAAAATTTCATACATCATGATATTTTTTTTATAATTTTTAGACATTAAATTAATTAAATATTTTATGACACCATGATGATGTAGTGATTACCTCATTAATTAACGATTTAAATAAAATGAAAAGATAATGTAAAATCTAAGACTTACACTTGTCAAAAACCTATTGGATGAGTATATTTCGAAACCTTATCAGATTATCTCTAAATATATAAGTGTGGGACCTTTAAAATCCAAAACTCATTATATAATAATGTAACATTTCAATCGTTCCAAGAGTGCCCCTCCTCTCCTCTTATAAAAGGCCCCCACCACTACCACCTTACTCACACCTTCAAAGCCTTTTTTGTTCGGCCAACCTCTGCTAAAATACTCTCTCAACATCTCTCTCTTACTCTTAGAAGCCTCACATTGGGCAGAATTCGTCCCAAGGAAGCCTTTGGCTCGAATCAAAAAAGAGTTACCTGATTTTAAGGTAATGTCTTCTCTAATGTTATTTTGTTTTATTTTGATTCTACAACCCCTTAAACTCTTTTTATTCCTCTGTTTTGTAACAAAACCAGTATCTTAAATATACTAGGAAGTTTTTATAAGAAGGAATCGAGCTACACTTATAGACACCTACATCTAATGGTTAAAGAACATACTATTTCTGTGGATGGTGAATTTCTGCCTCACGAAACGATGATTGTGCAACACTCACATAACACCTTAAAAGGTGGCCATTAAGATGTAATTATATTTATATATGATATATAATATGTTTATTTTTTAATTAAGATTCTGTATTTTTCATTTATGGCATACCTTTATTTTTTCCATTATGGGTAAACGCGATATCTTCATTTTAGGAAGTGGGGAATACCGCCCCCTCAAAGTGATTTGAATCGTTAATGCCATATGTGGGATGTAAGAAGGATGGTTTAAATGGTATTATACATTATATTATACTGGAATTATATTATTCCTGTATATAATTATAACTTCATTCCATTAAATACGAAATAGAAATGAAAGTAGCGTTCATGCGTACGTACGGCTTACCGTCTCCATGAACGGTGCATTTCATTTCTTACCTCTAAATGTTATGTAATATTATAAATGCATGTATATAATGGATATACATGATATATATTATATCTATATCATTAATATAATTCTAGAGATAATGGATATTCTACCACATAAAAAAATTGTAAATATAAGAATTTTATGGTTGACTCAAGTACCAAAGATCAACAAAACGACTGTTATTAACTTAAATGACTACATAATTTTCATACCATTGTAATAAGTGATATAAAAGAAATAATGAACTTGAAAAAGGTTATTAAGCATGTAGAGATTAACTCTAGTTTATTATTCAGGAGTTTAAAGAGCGGTCGAGTCAATTCGGAAACGAGGTAAGGGAATTTCTTAACCCAATTTCCATTCTTTGGGTTAATCTCCTACTTTCATGATATTATTATGTCCTATCTTGTATTTATACTTCCTTTTTGTGTACTTATAGTTAATACACATAATAGGTCTATTTTATTTAAAAAATGATATTTTTAAGGGACTTCATCTCAATCTCCTTTCATTGAGGCATACTTTATTTTATACACAACTTACTTTTATACGGTGTATAAACCCCTTTGACTTTTACTTTTATTCAAAGGTATCATTTTATACAAAGAGTTTTTACTAAATGAAAAAAGAAATTTTTTTCTAACGTATGCGGTGACAAAGACTTCTCCTTCGCCGTGACTATTATTTGAGTTTCGTCTTCCTCTATAAGCGATAACTTTTTTTAAATGAAAAATAAATACCATGATTTTATTTTATTTTATTTTGGTATTGAAAATAGTTTTTAAAGTGTTGTTTTATTATATAAATGTGTTGTATTGATATCTTGTGATTGAAAGGTGGAAATGTTATGTTTCCTTTATGCATGTTTTATGTTATATGATTATGTTATGGTTTATGATATGTTTAAAACTGTTCATATGAGGAATGAATTGGACTTAATATGTGACAGGAGGAGCCTGCTATAGCTCCTCAATGCATCAGTAGGTCTCATGAGACAAAATAGTGTCTTGGAATGAGGCCTTGAAAAAATCTTATTTGTATTCTTGGCACGAGGCCTTGGCTACGTGGTTATGATAGTCTGGAATTATGCATTCCATCATTATGAAAGTGGTTATTGATATTTCATGTGATTATTCGACTAGTAGAATATCCATGTGAGTAAGTAAATGGAGTTATTTAATTTTATTTTTTCCATATTATGCTGATGATAAAGTTTGAAAAGCCTTTTGTTTTAGTTATACATTTCCTTAAATGTTATTGATTATTTATGAAAGCATCCGCAATATTGTTATCCTTTTGGAGAATCTGAGCTCACCCCTTCCAATGTTTTAATTTTCCAGGATGTAAAGAAGTATATTATGAATGACCTGCAGGGATAGTATGAGGGGATATGAAGACAAGATGTTGTATTAGTTTTGTTTTACTTTATGATGTAATTTATGAATTTTTAATTTATCTAGTGTTTCCAAGGCAACTAAACAAATCGGTCTTTCGAGACTTGATCTTTTGTGATCATTCCAATGTTACGCAATAATGCACCGACTCTGGGTAACTAGGGTCGGGTGTTACAAATCTGGTAAATAAGTATAAAAATAAAATTATAATAAAAATAAAATACCATAAAATAAGTCTTAATCCTTTTGGATGACATATGTCTAACCATGGTACTCCTTGGGGTCAATTTTCGGACCCCATGGAGCCACATGTGTGTGATAATGTCATGTTATAAAGAAATAATTTAAATTAGTAAGAAATATAACATAAAAGAGTATACATTAATAAAAAATTTTAATACAGTTCTATATAATAGATATATTTGAATTTAAACATTAATTATATGTTTTGAATTATTTCCAACATCATTTTATTTTATTTATAATTTTTAGAAATTAAATAAATAAATTTATTTATGACACAATGTTGACGTAGTTATTTCTTAATTAATAAAGGATTCAAATAACTGTTATTATAAATATTAAAATAAATAATATTTGACATAATTAATGCCATAAACAAATTATATAGGTGAATATGACATATTATGATTGAATTAATGTTTTTTTTTCATGTAATCATGTTGTTATGAACATATAAAAAAAGTCAAGAATGAATAGTGTCGAAAATTGACATAAATTATAACTTAAAATATATAATAGTATATTAAATGATATTAAATTCATAAAAATATAATATTCAACAAAATGGTTAATATAAGTCCTAATATGTCACAAAAAACTTTTTTGGGTCTTTTGAAATTATATGGTTTTTACATTAACCCATAATGTATAAATAAAATTTATTATAAGACTATAAATGGTAAAATAAATATTAAACCAAAAAATAAGGATACAAAATATTAAAAATATTCCTAAAAATTATTTTATGAATGTTATTTGAACGAAAATCATCTTATCATCCAAAAAATGAGTTTTTAACCATTTGTAACAGAAATCGAATTTATAATAAATTAATATTTCAAGACAATCCAAAAGTACCCATCCTCCCTCTTATGAAATGAAACCACCACTACCCACATAATCACACCATATGATCAACATAATGATGTAGATGATCAATTACAAGAGGGAGTGATTTTTATGTTTAAAAAAATTTGTTTATAACCATAAGGAAAACAATGTTTAACAAAGTTAAACAAGGTAAATTCATAAATCTTTTTTTAGTTTTACAAAACAAACATGATAGGTTAGAAAGATATTGTTCTAGACATGAATCATAATGAATGATTAAAAGGAAAATATTCTGCTTTAAAGAATATAAAATCTTAATTATCAGAGTACATAAATGAATGAGAAGTTATAAAAAAGTCATACTTTCTTTCATTATAAAAATACTGCGCAAATAATGTTGAAAAAAAACTAGTAACAAGTATGAAATCATGTAACCCAAAGAGCAGGGTATCCAACAACCTTGAATAAAGGCCCCTGGATTAATACATTCATGAAATTCAGTCTTTCCCACAAAAAGGTAATCCCTCAATTGGAATATCAGAATATTTCTATCTATCCCTGCGATCCCTCGATCTTTAAGGAAGTCGGTACCTCTGTCTTCTTAACCCCAGAAGCCCTGTACTGCACTTAGTAATAATCAGAGTCGCATGAAGCAATCTGAATAAGACTTCAGAACCGCTCAAAGCATGGGAGTCTCTCTCTCTCTCTCTAGAAATTACTTTAGCTCCATGCAATCCCTTGAGTGATAGAACAATTGTGAGATCATTCAACTGAGCACATAATTATAGGCACTTATCCAATGGTCGACTCCCTCCTCCAACGGCCATATTTTTCTTTTGAATCATAGAGAGACCTATACACATGTCACTCAAACAATGGATAGTTATAAATATATTTTATTACATAGTTTTATAAGAAGTATAAGAAAATGAAATTTATTATCCTAATTTAATTTTTGGAGTATAAGGAAAAATAGAATTCAGAATTTAACCAAATAAATATATGGTGTCTAAATGACATGGATATTCAGATTCTGCATTCCAAAGAATTTAGAAGATGAATTCTACAGATTTATGAATTTGAATTCCTATGAATTCAGAATGTAACCAAATAAATATTTGGTGTCTATAAGACATGGATATTAAGATTCTGGTTTCTAATGAATTCAGAATTGTATTTCTATAGGTTTATCATTTTTAGTTTTAATAAATTTGGAATTTACATTCTAAAGAATTTAATGTCCAAATTCTAAGGAATTCAGTATCTGAAGAATGAGTAATTCTGAGTCTGAATTCTTAGGAAGTCGGAGTCTGAATTCTAAGGAATATAGAGTCAGAATTATAAGGAATTCATTGTCCGAATATTTTGAAATTCAGAGTCATAATTATGAGGAATTCAGTTTCTTAATTTTAATGAATTTGGAACATGAATTTCAGAGAATTTGGAACCCGAATTTCAGAGAATTCGGAACATGAATTTCAGAGAATTCGGTACCTGAATTTCAATGAATTTGGAACCTGAATTTCATTGAATTTGGAATATGAATTTTAGAGAATTCAGATTCTGAAAATTGAATACTCTATATCTATGTATTTATAGGAATTAGAGGTTTAAATTTGAAACCAAATATTTCCTTAGTAATAAAGATGAGTTGTATTTAAGGAGACTATAAATTGAACAATGAAAACAACGGTAAGGATAAAAATTCCCTTAGAGGAGGGAAATTTTCATTTTGAAAATAATCATTAGGAAAATATAATTTTCCTTAAGATAATATTTTTTTGATTTTCAAAACATATAGAAATGAAAAATTCCTACGGAACCCTTATTGACTCAATAATGTCCACATTTTTGGAAATTACAAGCATCCTTATGAAATAGAAAATAAGGATATAGAATTTTTCATTATGAACATAAAAGAAAAAATTATCTATCATTACATATGAATCCTAATGAATTTGATAACCACCCCCCCCCCCCCCCACATTAGTTTTTAAATCTGTAATAATGGTATTCATGACATCCATACAGAATTTTTCTTATTACATAAGGAAATATTATTTGATAAAAATACCATTTATACAGACTCCCCCTTACCTCAGGAATTATATTCATTATATATTATTCCTTTTATAATTACTTTTTGTCCCTATGTTATTTTCAAAAAGGAATTGAGAGAATGAAAAAAATTATAGTACCTCAAAAAATTATTACTTTTAAACAATACCCATGATGAAAAACCAAATGTTTCATTATAAATGGAAAAATTTGTACAATAAAGGTAATACAAAAAAATATCAAAGTTATGGAAAAAATCCATTCACCTATAATCCTTTGGAATACTCTTCTTGACAATGGCTTTTAGATTTTTATGCTCCTCATGATCATCTTCATAATGATTGACCAGCTGATCATGATCTCCATTTCTCTTCTCCAAAGAATTGGTCTTTTCTTCTCGAGCCTTATGAATTTATGTCCGAGTCATCAAAAATCTCTTCTTGCTTACTAAGAATTTCATCAAACACAATGTTGAGATCTCATTACCTCTTCTGATTCAAAGCAACTAAATTATGTTTCCCTTTAAGATCCTTGACTCCTTGCTTCTGAACTGTTTTTTCAAGATTGAGATTATCATCCAAACATGTAGTAAGGTCTTTGATCTTGACATCATTGTTATCAAAATAATCCTTGACATTCTCTTCAAATTAATCAAATTTATTTAGATCATCAATTGTCTTCTTATACCACTTAGTAATTTCATTGCACGACAACATGTGTGCATCATACCCAATGTAGAAGGATTTATAATCATCCTTATGCCTGATGAACTTATCCATGTGCTTGGAAATAGAATATGATTTCTGATTAAGTGAGTGTTGAAGCATCTACAACCTTGAGTATATAACCAGAAACAATGGAATGGTATCATCCAACTTCTTCAAAAATTGGACCACAAAGTCAGGTCCTAGAGGGGACGATTAGGAATCATAATGTATTTTTTTAAGATTCATTATCTATATATTTATCTTCTTTCTATAAAGAACCACCATCATATTTATTCATCACCCTGGTATTCCTTGGTGTATCAACCAGAACTAGTTTTCCCTTATCAGTTAACAGAATGTTCTTTTCGACTTTTGGAAATTCACGTTAAATATCTGAGAGTTGTCCTATTTTTTCTTCCTAAACATTCACATTCTCATCATCTTCCACCATCATATTTTTGTTTACTTATTCATGACCCACTTCTTCTTTTATTAGGGTAGAATGGTTTCATGATTTGGATTTAGAAGTCTGGATAAATAATTTATTAGATGCAATATCTTTTTCATGATTTTCATCAACCTGCCTTATGAAATCATCAGTGTCATCCCCTTCTTACTCTTCTTCTATATCCTCTTCCACTTCCTCTTCCTACACCATTTCATCATCTTCAACTAGTTCCGGAATCCCCATTTTATTTCACAGAGTCAACAGAAGTGATTCTGGCAGAAATGATTCTGGTACCTGGACTTGTTCCGATACTTTTTTAGTGTTTCAAAAGATATTAAACTATTTCATCCTCTTACATCTTTATCCTCTGCTACATTATATTTTCATGCATCTCATGTCCTCAATAGTATTAATCATAAATTCTTTTTCTTCAATAGTGTCCAATAGGAAACCAGGCTCCCCTTACTTCCAATTCTTCTTGTCTTATCTCCACTTTGCAACCACTTCATCCTAAGAGGTCTTTTGTTTCTTAGATTTTGGAGGTAAGGATTTTGTTTCCTAAACTGTAGGAGTTTTTCATTCATTACCCATTCCATCACAATTCTCTTCTTCCCACCTTTCATGGGAGTCTCGACCACTTTTAGTTTCTTTGATAAAGCTTCAATTTTAGATTTGGAGAAATCATATAATTCACTGGATTCACTATTGAATCCAACCTTTATCGTACTCAAGGTGTCTCCACTGTACAATGTAACCATGAAATTTCTTGGCTAAGTGCCCCAATAAATTTTTGAAAAAATCAAGATAAAGAACTTTGATCTTGGAAACAATATCCAAATACATAATTATATGAGACATGATAGTTTCATTCTTGATATTTGATATTTTAAGCAACATATACAACACCAGATTAATCTTCTTGTGGTTCAACAGAAAATCTAGAACGTAAATGTCACTTTTCTTCATGGTGTCCTTATCCCATCCTATGGGAATGATAAATCATCGAACCCATAACTCTAGAATACAAAAATTTGTAGAATGATGGTTGATCTTCAGTTTCATACCACTTAACAAGTCAAGACACTCTAGAGCCTTCACCTTATTAAAACATCCTAAAACATCTGGTATCTTGTGGGTGCAGAATTCAGCTTCTCCCTCATAAAGAATTACAATGATATTAGTACTCATTCTGAAAGAGAGAGATTATTTATTTCCCATAACACATACAACAAAACTTATCTTTTCCATATTCCACAAAAACACTTATGGTCTCATAAAATTCTACCAGGAACTACAGATACACCAGATCCCGTCCATTTGGTTTTTCTATACACAAACGTTCCCAGCCATTCAACTTGATATTCTTTCAAATAAGTGAATTATATTTGGAAAAGAACATCAGATCTACTAACTCTTCCCGATAGATCTACCATTCACATATTTCCTGTACAGATGGCATTTTCTTCTACAGGGAGTCTTTAAAATACATTCGGATTTGGGGAAGCCATAGAATTACAAACAAGCCTTTTGTAAAGAATAAGAGTTACATCATTTAAATCATGATTACCAATGTGGGACAACCATCATGGGGAGCCTTTATATAGGCGTTTGAGGTGACCGTTCATATTCAAAAAATTATCCAATGGTTGAAACAATCACAATTTGATCTGACGGATGAGATGAAAGATGAAGAAGTATTTTGTTAGGTTCCGATATTTTGAGGTTTTTGAGATATAGGAATAGGATTTTAGGAAAACGGAATCTTAAAAATTTTATTAAAACAAGATGAAAATACAAACAAGTAAAATTTCATTACAATTTTTTTAATGGAATCATGCCTTCTGGATTGTTAGGAAAATTATTAGTAATAAGGAATATTCTTCTTGAAGAACATTAGATTATAGAAAAAATTTCTTTGGAAAGAAAATGTTGGATTTCAGAATTATGGGTTTTGAAGAAAATTTATTATTAAAAATAATTGATTATGAAAAATTATTATTACAAAAAAAATTCATTACGATAAACTGTGAATATCAATAAAATTAAATACGAAAAATAATTATTATAAAAAATTTTGATTACCAAAAATTTTGGTTATGAAATATTTTTGTTACGAAATATTATGATCAGTAAAAATTTTGGTTAAGATAAATTTAACTACGAAATATTGTAACAAAAAAAATTTAATATACCAATCAAATTTACCCCCCTTTTGAAAACGAGTTTCTTAATGTAAGAATACAAGTTTCAACCCAAAGATAATATGGAAGATTACCTTACAGTTATCATTCTTATATTTATTAAATATATTCAAATCTATCAAATGATAATTATTTTTTGAAAATATAATCATGTTGATCTTCCATTCTGATAATCTGAAGAATGATATCTCCTTTTTGTGTGTGATCCCGAAGAAAATGATGTCTAATATCTATGTGTTTTGCATATGATTTATGTTCAAGGTTTGTTTCTTTGGGATTTCGCACTAGTGTTATGTCAAAATATCTATGGTTTAGTAAAACTCACGACATATTTTGTGAGTATGTGTTGTATCCACAATTATTCTCCAGAACAACTTACATATAATAAAAATTTAGCTTCAGTAGTGGTATGTTATACTGAGTGTTTATTTTTTCATGACCAAGAAACTAATGAACCTCTTATGAAATTAGAAGATCCAGATGTACTTTTCCTACACATTATACACCCACCAAATCCAGTATCGAAAAATAATTTAAAAAAATAATTTAAAAAAGAATAAAAGAGTCTTAATCCATGGTTCCCAAAAAACAGGAAAAAATTATTTTCACTACATTTAAATGATATTCCATAAGATTGGATTTATATGTTCTACATAAGAATACTGAAAACATTAAATCTAGATGACATGTTGTAATGTAAAGTAAACTTCATATCAGTCCACTAAATGATGTTCTATCTACTAGTATCCCATCTATATCAAGATCAAGATAATTTGAGGTATCGATTGGAGTACATATACTTTTAGTGTCATCATATCCATACTTTTTAAGATGATATTTAACATACATATGCTGAGATATATATGTTCATTCTAGTTTTTGAGAAATTTGAAAACCTAGGAAAAATGTTAACTCACCCATCATACTCATTTCAAACATAAATCTCATTATATTAACAAACGAATCAGTTAAAGATAGCATAGGGGAAACAAATATAATGTCATCAACATACAATTTGAACAATAAAAACAATTTTCTTATCTTTATTTATAAGAAGGGTTGGATCTTCAGTTCCCTTGACATAATTTTTTTTAATAAAAATCATGTAAGTCTATTTTTCCATGCTCTGGGGGCTTGTTTTTGTCCATAAAAAAGCTTTGGTAGGTTTGAAAACTTGTTCAATTTGTTTTCTCTCTTTTAAAACATGACGGGTTTCAACAAAAACTGGTTCTTGAACATATCTGTTAAAGAAAGCACATTTTACATCCATTTTAAATTGTTTGAAATTAAATAATGCTGAAAAGAAAAGTAAAATGTGAATAGATTCAAGTCTAGCTACTAGATAATAGGCTTATTCATATTCTATTCATTCTTGTTGATTTTATAATTTAATAAATAATATAGACTTATTTCTTAAAATGATTCAATTTTCAACACATTTATTCCTGAAAAACCATTTTACTCCAATTACAGAAGTTTCTGTAGGTTTTTCAACTAATATCCTGACTTTGTTCTTTTCGAATTCATTTATCTCATCCTGCATGGCTTTTATCCAATCATCATCACAGAAATCTTCATTAGTACTTTTTTGTTATAATAGGGAATATAATTCTAGATGTTATACTTCATTTTATAAGGAACTTATAGTCCATGCTGGTTGATTTACATCACCAATGATACTATCACTAGGATGATTCGTTCAAACAACTAATTTGGGTTTTGTAAAACCTGTTCATCAACATATGGTAGGAAATCCTCTAGGGTAAATGCTTCTAATATTTTTTCTTGAATAATTTCCTTATCACAAAGACCATCTATCAAGGGTTGAAAATCATTTTTTAAAAACAAATCCAAATATATAGGTTGTTGTTGTTTAAAAAAAGGGTCAGTTTCACCAAATTTATCATTCACTTTTTCCTCAGTAGTATAAGTACTTTTATTAAAAAAATTCTATAATCCATAAAAGTTTTTAAGTAGACTATAATAATTCTCTCATCATATTTTGATGAAAATTTGGGTAAATTATCTTTAGTATTCACAAAGATCAATTTTCAACCAAATACACTGACGTAGGAAAGTTTATGTTTTCTACCATTCAACAATTCATAATGCGTTTTGTTGTGAAAATATATAATCAAAACTCAATTTATAATATTGTAATAAGTACATAGAACATCATCCCAAAAGTGTTTATATATAAAATATTCAATCAACAGGGTTCTATTTATCTCTTGAAGAATTTTATTTCTTCATTCAACAACACCATTCTATTGAGGAGTTCTTGGTGTTGTGAATTTATGAGTAAGGTATATTTTACAATAGAAATATTCAAAATCAGAATTTTCTAATTCTTTTCCATGACCTCTATGAATAGTTAAAAATGAAAATGTTTTCCTCATTTTTAACTTGGTCTCTAAAAATTTTGAAATAAGGAAAAACTTCATATTTATTTTTTATAAAATAGACCAACGTAAATATAGTGTAATCATTAACTAAGACAAATATTTATTATTTTCCTCCAATTCTTCCAATTGGTGTTGTACAAAAAAGTTCAATATGCATTAATTGTAATGTTTCAGAATTTAATACTTCACCGATTGATTTAAAACTTAATTTTTGTTGCTTGACATATTTACAAGTATCAAAAACTTTTAAAGAATCAAATAGAATCCCCATTAGATCCTTACCAAGTCTTTTTATAGAGAGTTTACATAGGTTCCTATGAATAAAGTGTCCTAACCTTCTATTCCATAACCATGAATGATAATCCTTTTCACTAAGGCAACGTAGATCTAAGTTCCAATAGTCTTCTAATTTTTGTGTGTATACATTCTCTTGCATATAGGAATAAAGAATAAAACCATCCATTGAATTTTTTACTAATCATTTTCCAATCGTAAAATTGAAATGGTAACCTTCATCACATAATTGACTAATGCTAATGAGTTTTTTCATAAGACCCATAATAAATAAAACATTTTAAATCAATGTTTTCCAAGATTAATATTGTTACATATAACAAATATTTCGCCATGAGCATCATCTCCTAAAACATTATTTCATCCTTTCTTATTTATAATAATTTCAAATATGTTTTTACCTGTCTTATGTCAGGAACATCTACTATCCTTATAACATGTATTTTTGTTGGTACTATCATTATTTTCCTGAAAATAATAGAGTTAGACATTCAGAGTCTAAACATTCATGGATCCGGAAATTTCAGAATGTAAAATTTTAGGTATCCCCATTTTCATAGAAAAATATTATATATGAAAACATAAATATTGGGTTTTGTATAAAGAATAATGTTTCTCCAAATTTCCTCCACACTGACATTTAATGAAAAATATTGTACTATGGAGAAAAAAATAGTTATTACTAAAAATAACTTTTGAATGTGTATAACCAATACGTGAAAGATTCTATAAAGGACGAATTTTGGAATACATATTTTAAACAATTTCCTTACCAGAGGTAAAGTTTGGAAAACAATTCCTCATAGAAAAAAGTTCTGACTGTAGTTTTATTACCATATTTTTATCTTAAAAACATGATTTTTAGAACTAGGGTTAGTATCTAATAAAATTTATTATGAAATTAAATTTTCATGATCCTCATAATGTTTAACATTCTCAAAATAATCTTCCTCAAGATTAATTTAAATACATTAAAATCAATAGATTACATATAATGATCTTTAGAATGATCTGATACTATTAATTAAAATAGGTAATCTAGTATTTTCCTAATCATGATTTATATTGAGTTTCGAATTTTCATTATCAAGATGTTTAGAAACCTAGACACATCTTCATAAGAAGGTAATGTGTTATCTTTTTATGAGGAGTACTCATCATCTTTAGATTCATAGTATTTATAATCAATATAATTTTCAATCAATGATTCATTAGTAATAGATTAAACATTGTGTACCTTGGCCATTAGACAGTGATTTTCAATTTGTAGTTTGGCTAGAAATCTATGATTCCTCTATTCAAAAGATTCACACTCTGAGGATTCATTAGATGAGTCATCACAACTGGCACTCTAGGTGTCATTATATTTCAAAAAATTATTAGCTTTAGCCTTGTAGTACTAATTTCTATTTCTCTTAGAATGCTTCTCCTATCTATATTATTCATAAGAAAAGGATAATTTGGACTTACATTCCTGGAATGTTTTCATTCATAGTAAGTGGATTCTGAGCCTTTCTTATATTTCCATTCTTTTTTCTTAAATATATATGGAATATATTTCTATTCAACTATCTTGTTCATCCTTTGAGCCAGATTAGCAAGATCATTTTAAGAATGTTCACTTTCACTAGATTTAGATAAAATAGTGACTTTATTATACTTTGATCATGTAACGCTTTCTGAAGACTTGGATTTAGTAATAGTAAATTCTATACTTCAATTTCAATTCTTCTTCTAATTCACATCAGAATATCTTTTAATTCATGTCTCATGTTGAAGAAGGGTTCCAAAAAGTTCATCAACAGTAATTTGAGATAAATTACAATTATCATCAATAGTGGTTCACTAAGATTTCCACTTAATATTCATAAAATCAATAATCATCTCCACAATAGCTTCATCATCCGGACCTCTCCCTCCCATATATTGTATACTATTCACAATAGTCATAAATCAATGTTTCAATTTGCAAACAATTTCTGCATAGAGAAATAGATATTCATGATATTCTTCCCTAAGAATATCTCTTCTATTTTCTATAACATTGGATATTCAAAAATGTGTAACATCCAATTTCTTCCTGATACAATTTGTGGCTTCACAAGAAAATATATGCCTATATATTCATGGTCATGGAACACAACAATGTATTACATTCCTTTTATTTTAGTTGATATTTTGACATTTCTTGATTGGTAAAGGTTCTGACATCCTTATCCAGAATCTTGTAATCATCAGTATGTGTGAACAAATTGTCCATTCAAGTAAAAATAACAAAAGTCATCATACAATATTTCCATTACTTATAATCATTTCCATAAATTATAAGTGGTCTTGTTAGATTTAGATTGTTAATTGAACCAACAAAAATTCATACCATTTTTATAAGAAAATATATATCCATAAAAACTTTTTAATAGAAATGGTTTGTTAAAAAGGTTAAAAATATATAATAAAAACATAAGCAAGAATAGTTTAGAATGAAAATTTATAACAAATAAATCATTACCAAGAAAACTTATATGTGAATTTTTGTATTTCGAAGAGTTCCTATTATACCAATTATAAGATCAAAATAAGGATATAGATGATCAATTAAAATAGGTGGGTTAATTTTGTGTTTAAAAACATTTGTTTTTAACCTTAAGGAAAACTATGTTTAACAATGTTAAATAAGGGAAATTCAAAAAGGATCTTCTTGTTCTACTAAATAAATGTTCTAGGTTCTGGAAATATGGTTCACAAAATGAAACATAATGATAGTTTACAAGGAAAATATTCAAACTTAAATCATATATAATCTTACTTATCAGAGAACAGAAAATAATGTGAAAGTATAATAATGATATAATTTATTTCTGTAAAAAAATAGAGTGGGAATAAATTTGAAACAAAAAAATTAACAAGTATGAAATCTTTTAACACAAAGAGTAGGGTATCCAACAACCTTAGATAAAGGTCCCTTGAATTATACATTAAAGAAAGTCTGTCATTCCCACACCAGGGTAAACCCCTGATATGAATATCGGAATCTTTCATGCTATGTTTTCAGGCCCTCGATCTTCAAGCTAATCAGTACTTTTGTCTTCCTATCCCAGGATTCCCTCTATTGTACCAAGTAATAATTATAGTTGCACAAAGAAATCTGAACATGTTGTTCATAACGAAAAAAAGAAATAGAGACTCTCTCTCTATAAATCACTTCAGCATCATGGAATATCTAGTGTGATGCAACAGTTTTGAGCTCATTCAAATGAGCTCATATTTATAATCACTTCAACAATGGTCATCTCCCTCCTCCAACGGTCTTATTTTTACTTAATTCTCGTAGGGACCTGTTCCCATGTCACTCATAAAACGGTTAGTTATAAATAGAATGTATGACATATTTTCATAACAAGTATAAGGAAAATGAAATTTATTAACCAAATTTTTTTGTGGAGTCTAAGGATAAATAGAATTAGGAATATAACCAAATAAATATTCAATGTCTATAAGAAATGGATATTCATATTCATTTTTACAAATAATTCAGAATCTAAATTCTATTGATTTTTGTGTCTAAATTCCAATGAAATTAAAATTAGAATTCTATAGAATTCGGAGTCTGAATTCTATGGAATTATGATTCATAATGATGTGGAATTCAGAGTCTGAATTATGAATAATTCAGTCCTAATTTTAGGGAATTCAGAACCATAATTTTAGAGAATTCGAATCCTGAATTTCAGAGAATGAGGAACCTGAATTTTAGAGAATTCCGAACCAAAAGTTCAAAGAATTCTGAACCTGAATTTAATAAAATTTTAAATCATAATTTCAGAGAATTTGAATTCTAAAAATATAACACACTATATCTATGTATTTATTAGATTCTGATGTTTTTAATTTGAAACCAAATTTATCCTTATTAATAAAAATGAGTTGGATTTACAGAGACTATAAAATGAATAGTGAAAACATTGGTAAGGATAAAAAATTCTATATAAAAGGGAAATTTCCATTTTGAAAACAATCCTTAAGAAAATATAATTTTCTTTAAGATAAAGTGTTTGTGAGTTTCCAAACATTGACAAATGGAAAAGTCATAAGGAACCCTTATTGACTCTAAAACTCCTCTCAAGCCTCTTGACTCATCCAATATCTACTAAAATAATATCCCAACATTCCTCATTTCCTCCTAGAATCCTTATCTTGGGTAGAAGTAAATTCAAGAAATCCTTTTAGATCAAATCAAAAGAAGTTACCCAATTTAGAGGTAATGTCTTCTCTCGTGTTCCTTTCCTTTATTTTCCTTATCCACTCCGTATGATCCTATAATTATTTTATTATATAAAAACACTAGTATAATCAATTTATTAAAATTTTATTAGGAGATTTATTCAAATTAAAATTACACACACCTCTATCTAAGGTATACGATCATACAGTTTCTCTGTTCTGTGAACTACGGCCTCACGAAACGATGATTGTTCAATTTTATCTTAACACCTCTAATAGAATCCATTATGATAGAACTATATTTATATATGATATTTATTATATTTAAATTGTCTCCATTATTCTATAATTTTAATTTATTTTATACATTTATGCATTCCATGATGTGTAAATATAGTAATTTTATTTGAGGTAGTTTGGACTACCTCCCCCTCAAAGTGATAGGACTCGTTGATTCCACACATGGAACTTATAATGGATTGAATTAAAAAAATTATGTAACACATATAAAAAATACATTATATTGGAATTATATCATATATATGTATCATTTATTTTTCAAAATTTAATATTAAAAATAAATGAAAGTGGTGTTCATGCGTACAAACGGCCTACCATCTCCAGGAATGGGGCATTTTATTTCATAATCCAAATGATTATTAATATTATTAATACATTTAAACTGGATATTTATTATATTTAAACCCTGAATATGGGGATGATTGACATTTGAATACATTGAAAACATACATCAAAACAATTTCATTTTCAACTCATGTACCGAACATCGACAAAATGACCGATATTAACTTCAATAATTATGTAATTTTTATAACATGGAAATCAGGGGTATTAAATGAATAATAAATTTAAAAAATGTTTTGAAGAAGGTAGAAATTAATCGAAATTTATTATACATCAATATAAATAATGAACGAGACAAGTCAGACTCAAGGTAAAGGACTTCATGTAATATCCTTTTATTGGGGCATATTTGTATTTATATATGACCTAATTATATACAGTGTATAGTAAACCCAGTTTAAATTTAATTTCATTCAAATGTAATATTTTTCAATGATGTGTATTACTAAATGAAAAAAGGAATGTTTTTAATATTTACGGCAACAATGGCCTCTTTTTCTCTATAACCGTTATTCGATAGTGGCTTCCTCTATAAGCCTGAATTTTTTTCAAAGGAAAAGAAATCCATCATTCCCTTTATGGGTGTTTTGGTATTGACAATGGATTTTTAAATTGATTGAATATTTCAATATCTTTAAATGATTTTCAGTGAATGAAAATGAAATTTTAAATGTGGATATTTTCAATATTTTATGTGTTATGATTATATAATGGTACATGAACATTTGACGGGTGGTTCTATGATAAAAAATGAGGGGTGGTTACCAGATAAAAAATTGGTAGTTGGTTCTGTCATAAACTACAGGCATGTGGTCACATTACAACCTCCAATGAATTCGGTATGGATGTCCGTCATATGGCTATTTCATTTAGGGATATGAGTGGAAGTAAACCATATGGTTATTCCATTTTAGTATATTTATGTCCCAAAATACATATATATGCTCTATGTTGCTTTCTATGGGATTTATTGTAATCATTTAGTTAGAAAAGATTAATAAATGAGGTTATGATCATTAACGTTAATTTAAAACTACTTAAAGATGAAAATTATTACAATATGATAAGGTATACATGGTTTTCATGTTATCCCAAGACTAATAGTTTTCCTTCTTTATGAATCCCTTACTAAGATTTTTATGCTCATTCCATTTTCTTAAATTTTTTCATAGGACTCAAAGAAGAATATAGTCAACAATGGGATCAAGGAAAAGTCACGTTGTTTAAAAAATGAAATGAAACATGTTTATTCTTAAATTGTTTTTGTTTTATGAAAATGAATGGATAGTGATTAGAAGTGTCTACTTGTAATATTCAAGTTGTTATGTATATGTTATGATATAGTTATCTAAATATCTAAACATTAAATGATCATCAATGTGACTTAAGAAAAATTATTGACTTCTCTCAAGATTATGTAATGATTAATCTCGGGGCCTTATAGTGGGTATTAGAGGTCAGGGTAAGAAACATTAGGAGTTTGAATATTTTTAAAAGAACATCAATAAATTATTTTTACTTTATAGTAAAATTGAGATGATACAGAATTTGAAGATTACAACATTGCTTCATCTAGGATATGTTTTTCAGAAATTTTTTGCAGTGAAAACATTACATGTATACTGGGAAAGCCTACATAGGGAGATAACTTTAAAAATCAACTTCTTGATATGGTTAGACTCAGAATTGAACAGTTTTTTTTCAGTGATGGATTTGATGAATTAATTGATAAATGGTGGTTGTGTTTATATATCATATTTTTGAATTTTCTAAAAGCCGGGAGGAACATGAAAGTCACTAAAGAATATTTTTCAAACCATAATGGAAAAAAACTATTTGGAATGATTGTTAATAGTGAATTTTGGTTGCAATATTTATTTTCCTTGGACATATTGTTTCTAAAGATGGCATAACTATTGGCCCTTCTAAAACAAAATTTGTTGAAGAGTGGCCAATAACTACCATTATAACAGAGATTTGTAGTTTTATTTTATTTGAGGGTTACTATCAAAGGATTTTTTAAAACATTCCTTCATTTTCTAGCCCACTATCTTAGATTACATATAAGGGAGTTATTTTTATCTGGACAAAAAAATGTGATGATTGTTTTAAGGAACTAAAAATAAGATTGGTAAATGCTCCAGTTTTGGACTTTCCTTCTAGGAATGTTAAATGTTTTAGATACAGTGATGTATCATTGAAAGTAATTGGTTGCATCCTAATGTAGAATTACCAGGTAATTGCTTATACTTCATGTCAGGTGAAACCACATGGGATAATTTACCAAATAAATGAGTTTGAATTAGCGGTTGTTGTTTTTGAATTAAAAATTTAAATGCATCATTGTTATGGTATGAAGTTTAAATACATACTAATCATAAAATAATAAAGTATATATGCACTTAGAATGGTTTAAAAATGAGATAGAGGTGATGTATTGAATTAATCAATGATTATAATTGTATGATTCATTACCTTCCAGAAATGTCAAATATGGTGGCTAACACATTGTGTAAAAAATGTTATACTACAATGACGATAATATGTATTGAATGATTTTTTTTTATTTGATGAATTTTGGATTAAAAAATGATGGTGGAGGAAATTCTTCTGTACTGTTTCATGTGGTTGTTAAATCATCTCTATCATATAGAATTGTGCAGGGCCTGATGAAGATACATAGTATTAAAAGAAGTTGTAATTTGTTCAGAAGGGTCTGTTACCTGAATTTAATATTGATATTGAATAAGTTTTGTGTTTTGGAAGGAGATTACATGTGGCTTGGGATTCACAGTTGAAGAATGTGTTTTTATGTGATGTTCATTGCTCTCTGTTTTGAGTTCATCCTAGATTTACTAAGATGTACAATGATCATTGGGAGTATTACTGGTGGGATGGAATGAAAAGTTATATTGAGGAATTTCTCGTAATATGATTAATTTCCCAATAGGTTAACGAAAAGAAGTAGTTACCTGAAGTTATGCTTCAACCTTTTCCAGTTCCATAGTTGAAATGGGAAAATTTGCCTATGGTTTTTATTAGCAGCATTACCAAATACATGTCGAGGTAACAATTCAGTCTAGGTTATTGTTGATCGATTTACTAAATCTGCTCATTTTCATCCCTTTCCAGATACTTTGCCTCAAGGTAAGAAATTTTGATTGTATATTAAAGAGATATTTAGGATACATGGATTTACCCTCTCTATTATATCTGATCGTGATCTTATGATCACTTCTATATTTTAGAAATGAATTTAGAAGTAAATGGGAACCGAAAAAAATATTTTTACAGCTTTTCACTGTCAATCAGATAGGAAATCGTAATGAACAATTCAGATTGTGGGGGATATTCTATGTAAATGTTCTATAGAATACCAAGGATGTCAGTATCATCATCTTTCTTTAGTTGAGTACTATTAGAATATCAAATTTCATTCTAGTATATAGATGTAACAATTTGGTGAATTATATGGGAAGTAGTGTCGATGTCCAGATTTTTGGGATGAAATAGTTGAATGGAAGATGATGGGCCTAGACTTGGTAGAAGAGGTGGAAGGAAATGTGTAGTTGATTCAGAAGCACATGAGGACCGCACAGATCATGAATAAATGTTATGCTAATAACCAAAAGATGGATCTTTCCATCCAGGTAGGTGATCATGTATTTCTGAAATATTCTCCAGGTTAATGTGTGACGAGTTTTTGGAAAAATGGAATGATGAGTCAATGTTTCATTGGACCCTATGAAATCACTGAGAATTTTGTATCAGTTGCCCAAAAGGTGGATTTACCTCCAATTTAATCCCAGGTACACAATGTATTTAATGTCTCACGGTTGGGGAAATATATACCGGATCCATCTCAGGTTTATAGACTATAGGTATTTCATTTGTAAGAGAATCATTGGTATGAGGAAGAGCTTGTACAAATTATTGACAGTAGAGAAAAAGTGTTTCTGAATAAGGAGATACATTCAGTATTGTTTTTGTGGTTAAACTACATTTTTGAAGAGTCAACGTGGGAATTAGAAAGTGATATAAGGGGAAAATATCCCCACTTATTTGATTTGTAAATACAATTTTGGCACTAGAATTTCACAAAGGGGAGAATGAAGTAGCATCACAGGTATTTATGGAATCATACATTTTCATATATACTTATATTAATGAATTTGATATTAATTTTATGATAAATGGATTATTTTTCTTATAGTTTACTCGACAAGAAATGATGGGTTTCTCCGAAATCCTACGTTACACACAATAGTGAATTATACCAAAAAATAATATTATAATTTCATAATTTTTTAAAATAGTTGTTAACACTAAGACATCGTATATCCGAGAATGTACAAAACTAAATGAAATATGATTATACATGTCTGTTAAATTTTTTACATTTATCAGAAAAATTTTAGAGGGCTACAGTGAGAATGAATGCAATTTTAAGCATAAAAAACTATAATATTTTTTAAAGGTTGTTTTACAACCGTTTTATGGAGAACCCTTTTTTAATATAGTATTATTTTTAAATTTTATAATTTCAATTTGAAAAAATTAAATAATTTTTTAGAAACGGTACATCAAAATATAATTTGGTTGAAAGTTTGATATTTTTCTGATGAAATTCATATTTTATTGAATTGTGGAATATAGTCAATTTTTTTTCAAAACATTCTTTTAATCTAATATATTTATCTAGTTAAATATTTCTTTTAATTGGTTTTACATATTAAATAGATTAAAATTTAATCATTTAATACAATTTATATCATTTTAATTAGTTCCCCATTGAAATTGGATATAAAACCTTGTTAATATATTGATAGTTATTACTTATTAAAACCACACTTCCTAGTTTTGATGAGTAGAATTAATTTTAAATTAAATTATTCTAATTAATTTTTTTGATATTGTAAAAATAGATTCCATTTTTCGAATCATAAGGTCTAAATTTTGTAAATATGTACCTTTCATTTTTTGACATTATGAATAGTAACTTTAGTAATTATTTTTATTTTCCATGGTTAAAGGATAAATTTAGAAATTAAGGTTAAAAAATAATATTGTAATAAAATTAAACCACCATAACCCATGTCATAATTCTATTTTATGAGATTTTTCTGAACATTTTCATCCTTGTTCCATATTAGGATCCCTTGGAGCCACTTGGCTGTGATAGTGACATGTTATAAGAGTTAATTTAAAGTAAAGAAAATATAACCTAAACATGTGTCTTTTAATAATGAAATTTTAATATAGGTTATTATAACATATATATTTAAATATAAACATTAATTGTAAATCTAGAATTATTTCCTAAATCATTGTATTTTAATTATAATTTTTAGACATTAAATTAATTAATTTATTTATGACACACTAATGATGTAGTGATTGTTTCATTAATAAAGGATTAAAATTAATGATATTATAAATATTAAAATAAATATAATTTTACATAATTAATGTCATAAAATAATTCTCTAGATGAATATGAAAATTTAGAGTTAAGTAAATGTTTTTATTATAAATAATCAATTTGTTATAAATTTTAAAAATGTCAATTATGAATACTGTTCAAAATTGTCATAATTCATTACATAAAATATAAAATAGTTTATTAAATGATATTAATTTACTAAATATATAATAGATGTTAAAATGGATAATATAAGTCCAAATATGTAATGAATGACTTTTTTTTATCATTTTACATGATACGGTAATTACATTATACCATAATGTGTAAATAACATGATATCATTGTAAGATTAAAATGGGTAAAATAAAAAGTAATCCCAAAAGATAAGGATAAAAAAATATTATAAACATGTCAAAAAATTATTGGATGATGTTTATTCCAACCAAAATCATCTAATATTATAATTAAATTCTTTTTAGAGTATTCTATTATCGAATGTGAATTTATAATAAATTAATATTTCAAGACCTTCCTAAAGTGCCTCTCTTCGCTTTTATAAAAGACCACCACCACTACCCACTTACTCAAACCTCTCATGCCCATTTTCTTGTCCAAAATATGATTAAATAATTTCATAACATCCCCCCATTTATCCTAGAATCCTTAACTTTTCCAAAAGGCAATTCAAGAAATTATTTTGGATCAAATCAAAAGATGTTAAATGATTAATAGGTATCGTCTTCTCCCTTTTTCCTTTAATTTATTTTCCTTTACCACTCCCTATGATATTTTTATTCTTTGATTACATAAAAACATCATTTTTATCATTATATTATGAATTTATTATGATAATTAATCTAATTACACTTACATACACATCTATTAAATGAATGTGAACATATTGTTTCTATGTTCGGCAAACTACTGGCTCACGAAACTATGATTATCCATTTTTCTCCTACCACATATCATGGTGTACATTATGACTAAATTTTGTTTATATATGATATATATTATATTTATATTGTACCTAATCATCTTTAATTTTTATTCTCATCCTTCCTTTATGCTTTCCATGATGGGTAAATATGATTATTTCCTTTGAGGAAGTGAGGACTACCACCCCTCAAAGTGATATGACTCATTCTGCCATACATGGAACTTATAAAAGAAGGAATTAATAAAAATAGGTAACATATATAACATATATATTATAATATAATTAAATGTTACCTATATATCAATTAGTTTACATTGAATTAATATGAAGAAGAAATTAATGTACCATTCATGTGTATGTACCATCTACCATCTCCATGAATGGTGCATTTTATTTAATATCCCCAAAAGTTATGAAATATTATAAATTCATATATAATATATATATATGATATTAAAATACCATATATGGTAATGATAGACCTTTGACTATATTGACAATTTACATCAAAACAAGTTCAATTTTTAATCATATACTGAACATCGACAAAACGACCGATATAAACTTAAATAATCATAATATATTTATAACATGTTAATAAGTGATATAAAATGAAAATTAAGATGAAAATGGTTCTGAATAAAGTATAAATTAACATAATTTTATTATTCAAGAAATTAAATAATGGAATAGACAATTCAGACTCAATGTAAGGGACTTCTTCTCAATCTCTACTCATAGAGGCATATTTGGATATATATACATCCTTATTTCATACGATGTATAATAGGCCCATTTGAATTTTAATTTCATTCAATTTGAATATTTTTCTACAAATAATTTTTTTAAACGACAAAATGAATGTTTTTAACATATGTGGTGACAAAAACCTATCTATCTCAATAACCGTTATTTTATATATTCATCCTTTATAAGGATTAATGTTTTTAAATGGAAAATAAACAACTTGTTACCTTTTTGAGTGTCTTAGTATTGAAAATTGTTTTTAAATGGATTTAAAATTTAAAAAACTTAAATTTATTACTTATGATTTCAAATGAAAGGTTAATGTTCATATTTGAAATATTTTATGTGTTATGATTATATAATGGTACATGGTCATTTGACAGGTGGTTATAAAATAATCCAATTATGGGTGGATATGAGATATTATAAATGATTGGTGGTTCTATGATAATCCATGGGTGAGTGGTTACGCTACAACATCCAATGCATTGTGTATGGAGGTCAGCCATATGGCTATTCTATTAAGTGTTATGTGTTGAAGTAGACCATATGGTATTCAATTTATGTATGTTTATGACTGAAGTTTCTTTTATATGTTATATGTTCCATTATATGGGAATTATGGTAATATTTTAGTTACAAAAATGCTAAGCAATGACATTATATTCAGAAAATAATATTTAATACTTCTTGAAGGTGAAATTTATTATTTTATGTTAATGTATTCATGGTTTCCATGTTATCCCAAGACTAATATTACTCCTTATTTTTTTATACCTTTATGATATTTTTATTCTCATACAAATTTTTGAAATTTTTTCACGGGACTTAATGAAGAATTTTGTCAAGGATAGGATCATGGAAAAAGTTGTGTTGTTAAAACCTGAAATGAAACATGTTTCCTTTAAAATAGATTTGTTTTATGAAAAAATGGATAGTGATTAGAACGATCTACCTACATATACATGTTGTTGTTTATATTTTATGACCTAATTCACTAAATCCCTAAACATGAAAAGATCCTCTAGGGGAAATAAAGTCAAAATATTGTATTATGTTAAGATTAAGTAATTTTTAAGGATGGGGCCTTACAAAAATAACTATATTTGGAATATATTAATTAAATATATTTATAATATATTTAGTATAATGCTTAACATTCATTTCATGTGTTCCCTAGACATGATAAAAGAACAAATCTAATTTTATGCATAAAAGAGGAATTTTTCTAAAAAGGTTGTTTTGTACCCCATTTATGGGGTACTTATTTAAAATAAATATATTGAAAGTCTTATAATTTATATTTTAAAAAATAATTTTATTATTTTCAATAATGATATCTAAATTTACATTGGGTGAACTTTTTGAATTTTTTTAAAATGATTAATGTTTTAATGAATTGTGAAAGTACTTATTTTTATTAAAACCATATTTTCATTAAAATACATTAAAAGGTATATATATTTTTTGGATTATTTTTTTAATTAGTTAAATATAATTTTAAATTATCCAATTAGGGTTTTTAAAATTATTTAATACATGAATTATTTATAAAAAAAATACTTTTTCAAAGTTTATTTTTTTGAAGAACTATTTTTCGTGGTGTTTTACTAGTTTTATTTTAAATTAAATTATGAAACACATGTATTTTGAATTAAAAAAATTTATTCCAAAAATTTATTCATTTGTTACAATTTTAGGGAATGGGTCCCTTTTCCAGTATGAATAGTAAACATGGTAAAATATATTACCAGGATAAAGGGTAAATTGGGTTATTTAAGTTAAAAATAAAAATATAAATACTACACAAAATATATAAGACATTCTATAATTTAATTTTGAGGATTTTAATTATACCATTAACACCTAATGATATAAATTTACATTTTTATGTACCCTATCCAATTAATATTATTATATAATATTTAAATCGATGAAAATCTCAAAATGTCACCTTCTTTGTCTTAAATAGCATTTATGTGTCCATATATGGAAAAAATAATGATATGAATGAATAAAAGATAATATTGAACATAATTTATTTATTTTTTGATATATGAATTTATTTTTAAATATTATATGTGAAATAATAACCATTAATGCTTATGAAACTGTAGAGAATTGCTTGTGCAAGGAGATGAAAAATCAATAAAATTATTGTAATTATAATGATAAGAACCATAAAATTATCATTATAATTGAATAAAAACTATTGTATTAGTATATATAGACCAATATCATTTAAGGTACTAATTAATGAACTTTTTTTTCCACATGGAAATTATTATGACATTTATAAAATATACTTTAATGTAAAGTTAATGTCGTTACATTCATATTTTTAATAACAATAAAATTTTCAAATTAGGGTTTCATACTAAGTTAAATTAGTCTATAAATATTACATGTAAATACAAATATATTTTCTTCAAGATTGTAATTTATTTATAATTTCTATTGTAAAGTGATTTGATTAAATAATTACACACTTATAATGTTGTAATTATTCAGATTCTGAAAAAATCAAATATTTTTTATTTAAAATATTAAATGAAATATAATATTAATTAATAAATGTTCCCCTTGATTTTTATTGATTATATATTCCCCAAATGTGTATGAAAAAAAAATCAATGTTACCTTGTAATCATGAAATTTTTAAAATTCCATGTAATGAATAGTGTCAATAATAACATTAATGGTCATTTATAAATATAATATTTTATTAATTTAATTAAAAACAATACAAATATATTAAAAATTACTAAAAAATTTAATATTGTATAAAATGTAATTATCTTTGTATCTATGGTTATAATTTACACCACTTGATTAAATATTAATATATTTTAATATTGAATATTTTGATACATTCCTTAATATTAAAATTTGATAACTAAGGGTTAACCAAAATGATAAGATTTAAAATAATACCCAAACATGAATAAAATTTATTATTTTATAATATTACAGCCTTATATAATCTTATATTTGAATCTAAGGAATTTTTGGTGTGTCTAGATTGAGATTCAATTTATTATAAATTAATAATTTTAGAAATTCTAAAAGATTCCCTCACTTAAATTATAAAAGGGAATCACCGTCCTTAATTCTTAACATCACATTGAGTATTCTAAATCATCCAAAATCTATGAAATTTATGTTTCCACTTCCCAAGTCACATTTTAGAGGTGTTGGTTTTCCAAAAATACTGACTATAGAGTCCATTAGAGGATATGTAATGGAGCCGTTTCAAAGAAGAGGTAATTACCCTAACAGATCACTTTATTTTTTACAGTTCTATTCCTCCACTGAATATAATATATAATATATATATATATCATAGAATAATTTCTTAACTATCCTAAATATTTTTAAATTTTATAATCATTATGAAGACACCATTATACAGCCCCTTTCTTATAAAACAAGAAATGAATGTATCGATCTTGCATATGTACGGCTTACCATCTCCACATTGAGACACAATTCATTTTCAATCACCATATTTTATTAGTGGTAGTTATGATGGTTTAAATTTTTATAAATGATAATTATAAAATTATTATACTTATTTAGTTATAATATCGTCTCAACCTTTTTACCATCTAATGGTTATCGGAATGATAGCATCGCTCATGCATTCGTATGGCTTACCATCTCAATGATGTGATGGGATTCATTTTTCATATATATTTAACATAGATGGTTATAATCAGTAATTTTATGATTTTATATGATATATATACTATAAAAATTATTCTAGAATGATAATATACCATCTAATTATGTTTCTTTAAATATGATAAGAAAATGAAAATATAGTGCATGCGTACACACGGCTTTCCGTCTCCCTGAATGATGTATTTTATTTTATATCTCTATATTTTTTGAATCACCCTGATTACATATATAATACATATATATGATATTTATACCATTATTATTGTTCTATACATGATTAAATCATGATCTATGTAAGGGGACCATAGATAACATGTCAAAACATGAATGAAAAACTAAGCGATTATTACCCAAAACATAACATGAAATTGTTTTTAAGAAAGTAATATAATGTTCAATCTAAATCATATATTGTATTATATATGTTAATATGTTTATGGGGTAGATTTATTTCAAACTTATATTTATTACACATGTGTTTTGAATGTATATGAAGGAAGTCAATACTAATTGTAAGATATTTTTTTCTGACTTTTATTTCTATGGACACTTTTCTTATACAGGACATGTTTCTTCTGTGTCGTTTACAAACTGAACATTAATGTATTTTATGAGTCATATCCTAAATTATATTTTATTTTAATGTAAATATAATTTTTTTTCATGTTGTATATGATTATAGTAATTATAAAGTCGTAAGTGTTAATTTCCCAAAAATCAATATTATCTGAGATCATTTATGCATATGTATTTACTGGGGATTATTTTTCTTCCACGTACATGTCTCATAAAAATGTTTTTCAAAATATTTTTACTATACTTATATAATAGAGTAACATCATTTTTACCCATATTTAAATATTTACTAAATTGTTTGAAAGAAATATTTTTTTCGTTTTATTAACAAGGTACTTTGTAACGTTTTCAGAAAATGTATGAGAAAAATGTTTTTAAAATCCTAAAGTAATGATTTATTTTCCTATTTTTATGAAATATTAATTCCATTAATCTTCCCTATTAAGATTAAAATGGTATTTTAAAAGAATAAATTTATATTTTACAATTGTCTATCATTTTAATAATAAATTATTTTCAAAAAATAAAGGCTTTTTTCCTTAATAATTATTTCAAGTGATCTCTTATAATTGTCGTCCTTCCAAGATAATGATATTTTATGTTACTTCTGCTTTAATGGTGATATTAACCAATTATACCATTCATACCAATTTTATTAATGGTTTATGTTTATGATAAATTGATGAATATGAATTATGTTTTTTTCTATGAGTTATGATATGATGAAATGTCATTGAGAACCATATCTTTTTATGGGTTCAAATAAGATAATTGATTTATGTTATTATGTTGTGAATATATATATTTTTCACTATGTGATGGGTGAGACCTATAAATCCCACCAAACCATTAGGTAAATATTTATATTACATGAGACAGACAATACTGAAATAAGAATTGGGATTGGTTTAGTAATATATGACAATAAAGGGAGTAAACATGGTTCAGTAATAATGGAATAGAACAAAGAGTAAACATTGTTCAGTAATATTGTTCTGGAATGAGAAGTGAACTTCATTCAGTAATCTACTTTTTCTTCTATTATTGTCTTTGCAGTGAGCCTTGGATAATATGAAAAAAAATCATTTCTTATTTATATTCTATAGTTTTATATCTTATGTTATGATCTTATGTAATATATTCTTTGATACTTTATAATATTAAATAATTTATTCCATGACACAATATAATGATTATTTGATATTCATGTGATAATTTTCAAATTGTTTTTTATGTTCTTATGTATTTGGATTATGTTATGATTTGATATCTTCTATATTTTCCATTACAATGAATTTGAGATCAACATTTTCTTATGTTTCTTTTTCTTAGGTTATATTGAAATATGTTAAATATTATTTCAATATTATTATTTCACATGTATTATTTTGATGACTTATCATGAAATATTAAAATCTAGACACATTGGGAGGTTGTGTCAATTTTTAGGAACCATTATTTTTTGAGTACATGTTGACAAGAGTATGTACTAATTCTCATAAACTCAAACCCTAATAGTTATATTGGTATGTAAGAGATAAAATTTTTTATTTATTATGTTCTATGTTTTTATGGAAAATCATTAGCTAAAAATATTAAATTTTATGTACATTTCACCAGATATGGATGTGCGGATTTTAGGCGGCTACAGAATCTTTTATATATATTTTTCAAGAAAACTTTTTTTAAGGGAGATCATTCCTTTGCAACGGTAGGATTCTGTGAAATTTTGATACTATATGATTGAAGAACTCATAATATTATTTTAAATTATATATATATAACTACTATTTAATTTAGTGAACAATTTTTGAAAGGGACATCGTTGTTATTTTTTTTATTAATAATTATAAATAATTAGATAGATCGTTGTTGTTTTGGGGTTTTGTTGTTTTTTTACTCCACATTTAGGTTAAGGTTTATCCCTCTAAAACCACTTATTAGATTTAGATCCAATCTATCAATTTTATGTTTTATTTTTCAATTAATGATGTATTTTTTAAAAATAAACTAGGAACCATGTCATATCCCTATTTAAAATGACCATTAAAATTTTCTTCAAGACATTGACAAAGTCATCATAGAAATGAATATATTCACATAAATGTTAAGATATAACATCATTGACCAATAAAAATTATACATTTCAATAATTTAGTCCAATTCATGGAGTATATAAAACCATAAGACATTGGCTCAATTCCAGGGCTAACTGATCAGTATTCCTTGGATTCCATCTCCACAGGGACCAAGATGAAATAGTGAATGGTTCCAAATCCATTTTGGAACATTGAATTTTGTATTTGTAATTTTTTGGTAAATAAATATAGTTCAATTCATTTTCCATGAATGTATGATACCCTAAAATTATTTCACATAAATGGATAAAAGATTCATGAAAAGTATTTCCCAAAACTAATAAATAATTATAGTTTAAAAATATTATGATTAAAAATTATCAGATAATTGTAATATCTCTTGAGTAATTAACAATCAATAGATTAAATTTTTGTTAAAATTATCAATAGTGTGGAGTCTAATGATTTGTGTTAGAAATTTGGGTTTTAATACCTATAACTACCTGATTAATCTTTTGGGGATTATTGATTTCATATAATTTTATTAATTTACACTAAAGGGTTTTATTTACCTTATGCATGGGATGAATTTGAATTTGTGGGATTGTAGTAATAGTTTTATTTTGTTTAATAATAGAAGCTATGAGTTTTGTAGAGAGTTACACATCAATATGGTTTGAATGTATTGATTCAGTGGATGTAATAATGATTAAAAACTAAATAATTATTATTATCCAATCTTAACTAATGAAACATGATAAAATATGGTGATATTAAATCTACTTTTAAATAAATTCCTCATATTAGGTTCTTTCAGAAAAACACTTTTCAAGACCTTGATCATCCAACAAGGTATTTTCATTCTATGGTTGGATTCCATTTGATTATTTTTTATAGTATTATCATTTAATGGGTATCCATAATAGGATTAGGTTAATATTTTGGTGAGTTATATTTGTGTTACAAGAGTAATATTATTGATTTTATCAATATGGAGGATTGCGTAAGGAATTCTCTACTACACAATCTGAGAGTCAAATAAGAAAAAGGATGAAACATAAACTAATATAAATTTGGGATATAGAAAAAGATTAATTGTACCCATGTTTAGAAACTATGTATAAAACAAAAATGAAGAGTCATTCTATAAAATTACAATGTTAGTATGCCACCACCAGTACCTCAATATTTCTCATTCATGATCTTCCCATTCCATGTGACCCCCATGATCTTCCTCCTCCCTATGACCTAGAATAACTTCATGATCTTCATCATCCCTATGGCCATCCTCCTATAACATGACTACCCACATCCAAAAGATCATTTTCCATCAATGATTCTATGAAATATGAAGCCAACATCCCAATGACCGTCCTCTCGAAAAAAAGTCAATCATATCTTGCCCAATCCCCCAATGAGATTCCTCCCCACCTCCATTTATGAAACAACTCCAATATGGCCCCCCAACCTCTACATGACCCACCTCCTCCAAATTGCATATATAACGATCTAGAATGGAAACACCAACTGATCTCCTGACACTCATTATTCTACATATTCACCATATCAACCCACTCCTCCGATGTAGTCACCCAACCAACTCGATTTCCCACTTGAGGTGTGCCACGCCCTCAATATCCCTTTGCGCTGATGTTTTCTCGCTAATCCCATTTTTTCAGCCATTTGGAAATCATTCCTTCCAAAATTTCTCATGATAAATTCTTTCCTCCTTCTCTATTAAATTATAGCTACATAACTAGTTATAATTTCCATCATATTTTCTTTTTCAGGGATTATAGAAAATAGTTTAATTATTTTTGTTTTTATCCCCTATCTAGAAATTTAAATGGATTTATAATAATGAAATTCATTTTTGAACATAAATTTTTGTCCTTTTCTCCCTGTAGAAATAACTATTTTGGATTCCATTTTATTATTCCTATTACATAATGTTATTTTCCCATTATTTATACATGATTAGACTATATTCGATGCATGATGTGGTTATATTTTATTATTGTTAGTGAGTTTTCTATATTTAAAATTCATTAAATATTGTTTATATTTTTCTATATTTTATAATTAAATTTTATCATGTGTTAATAATGGCTACTTTTACAGGATACATTATTTCAGTTTTAAGAATGATTACATTGATTTCCCATTTTCTATTGACATTTCCTATGAAATCATATTCTATAGTAGGATAATGTAATTATATTTTAATATATAACATTGTTAAAATACATTTCTTATTTATAGAATCGTGTTATTTTCACGATTTATTCTTTTTTTCGTTCATCCTTCCCTTGATGGTCGATAAACATAATAATTATTTTTAGGTTTTCCTATTAATCGGAAAAAATTATAATCTGATATTTTTTATTAATATGTGAATTTGTTCCCTATGACTTTGATATAATTATTATCCATAATTTTTTATATTAATGTAGATTTAATGTGATGTCTACCTATTATTTTCTATATTATCATTTATATTCTGATCATTCCAACCTTCCAATAATACTAATATTACTAAGATATTACATGTATAAAAAAAATTTGCAACTAATATAATAGTTCCATCTCACAATGAACGATATTATAATAGTCATTGAAAAATGTTTATATCACATATCCCATTTTTAAATTTCTTTTGTATAATAGTATCACATTGAAAAAAACCATTTCATTCCATTTATTTAAAAAATATAATTTCAAAAGCAACTATATTATGTAGTTTATATATTTAAAAAGTAATGTTCATCATAAATTACTCCACGAAATAGAAGAAAATATATATTTTAATTAAAAAATTATATTTTTATGTCATTTATATATTCAATAAGAAGTAATCTTATTAAAATACAATGATTGATCTAAGAAGGTATATATTCAATTTGGTGTACATGTTAGTCTAAATATATTCCCTTTTGTATTTACTATTTTTCAAGAATTTATGTTCTTAATAAAGTTCTATATTTTAGGATGGTATATTATTGAAAAATAATACATGTTGAAAAGACACTATTTTTGTTTATTTATGTATTTTAAAATGTATGTTCTTGATCGAATTTTATGAGTTGTGCAATAAAGTATGAATATTCTTAAAGAAATAAAATTTCTATATTGCTTATATATTTAAGAAACCATGGTCTTCATAAAATTATATGATTATTTTGAGTAGGTATATATTGAAGAGGGTGTACATGTTATTGTCTCAATATATTACATTGCATTGCTGTTATTTTTCAGCTATACATGATTATATTTTCTTGATAATCCTCTATTGCATATGTTTGGGTGAATCTTTTACACATTCCAATCTTTTTTCTCAAACAATACCAAAGTGTATGTGTTTATTAACATATATAGGAATAAAATTTACTTTATTTATATCTTCAAAAAATTTATGTTCTAATAATATTTTTCACATTTTATAAACCATTTTTATCAGTATTTTGTAGTCACAGAACCCATTAATTCCTTAAACCCTACTTTTAACAGAAAAAAATTAGAGAAATGGATTAAAAATAACCCTCATTTTCCATGATAGGAAATATCATAATTCTACTTAGAAATATCCATGTATCCCCAATAAAGATAAATGTATTTGTCTTCTTTTTTTTGTGATTAGTATTCTATGTCTATATGGTTTCTAATTTGTGGGTGAATTTTTTATAATTTAGGATTCTTTGAAACATCAATTGAGATTGAGAATGTTTTCATTCCATTGTAGGTAACACTTTTTAGTGGAATATTTTAAAATAAAATTCATGAATGAAATAGTCATAATTAAATATTTAAAGATGTAACTTTTTAAATAATAAATATTAAAATATTGTCCTTTATGCACTCAAGCTAAAGGATTTATAGTAAGTTATCAATATGTTACATCAAGAAACCTAATCCTTACCCATATATGCTCTAATTTTAAATGTTTGGCTGTCAATACTCAGACAAAATATGGGTGTATAAAATTTTATAAATTCTACAATTAATGGTTTGGTGAACCATTTTGGGATGATAAGAAAAAAATGATTTAATGGCTTCCCTTATAGGTTTCTACTTATCAAATGAGTGTATATATATACATAGAATATATATCCAATAATTTTTATCCTAATATTTATAAAATATTTATATATGAATATAGGTATATATATTAACTTTTTATATTTTTTATATTTTTAGTCTTATATATTTATTGAATAAATTTATATAAGAATAATATTACTAGCTTTATTCAAACAATTATATTATTAATTTTTTAATAAAAAAATTCAAATGCTAACATGACCCATGAAAATGAAAAGGGGACACTATATAATGATTTACCTTCAATTTTTTTAAGGTTATTACCCACACATGGTTGTCCTTTCTTATATTATTTCATCAAAATTTATGATTTCAACATAATTGAGTGATTCTAACCAACATACTACATATACTTTCTCTTTTATTAACATATTTAATGATTTTTACAAACAACCTAAGGTGTGTTCAGCATCACTAATATTATAATAATTTAAAAAAATGAAATCTCAAAAAACAAAAGTATATCAAAATCTGAACATTACTATGGTTATTTATCATTAATTTTAAATGTACTATATTTCTCCCGACATGAGAAATTTACACATGGTCTCTACTATAAATTTTTTTACTAATTTTCCCTACATTTTTATTATCACATGTAGCTTAATTTGGAGTAGTTATTTTATGTTATATTGGAAAATAATTGATGTTATATTAGTACAGAATCAAATATTATAGTTGGAGGGTATAAAAATTAATATATTGGCATTAAAAAAATATTTTTCCATTATCATTTATTTTTGATGAATTTCACTATTTTAATGACTTCTAATTTTTCATAGTTTTAAGAATGAAATGATTAGTTGATGACTAAGAAAAATCTCGTGGATTTTGATTACAATGATGAAATATATATGAATTTAACGGGTTTAATATTTCTTTTATTAATTCTGGTGGATTTTTTTGATGTATAATGTATTTTATATTGAAAGAAAAATATTATATTTAATTGTGATTTAAGTAGCTTTAAAAAAATATAATATAGGTATTATAAGTTGTTTTAAAAATTGGACTTAATAAAAAAATGGGTCCTAAAAAATCTTAAAAAATGCAATTCACTATATGAAATTATTATCATTTTTTATTGAATATTTGATAATAGATGTCACTTTCACTTAGTTATTGTTTAGTTTCCAATGATAGTTCAATCCATTTTATCTACTATTTGTCGTGAAACACATTGGATGAAAAAATTATTGTGATAAAAAATTCTTTTTCAAATGATTATTTCCTATCTATTATCATAATTTAGGTTTTCAAATATTTGGTATTAATTGTTCCCATTAGTGTGTGAATTCCTTGAAGGTAGATTCATGTACAATATTTTATTACTAAATTGTTGTCTTTTTTTATGTAACGCTGTTTTTTATTTAAATACAGAATCCAAAAACAATAAAATATATAATTAAAATAAACACATATAAATAGAGTAAAAATACTCAATGATACTGAATTGATTGACTGATGAACTGTCAATCACAATATCTATGATTGAATGTGAATTTTTTTTATTCTTCTTTCAGTGTGGGATTACTTCTTCTGTATTAGTGTGATTTTTTTAATATCACTAATATATATGTTGTAATAATTTTTATTTATTCCAATATATTTTTATTAGTATGTTTTTAGGCAATAATCATTTGATATAAATATATTATCATAGAATTTATGGGGATAATATCTTGATCCTACAATATTTTGATATAAGAAACCTAATCGTATGTCATTTCTATTTCAATATATTATATTGAAGAGGTTAAATCAATGAAATTATTTATTATGGATTAAGATATTGATACCTTTTTCTAATTGGGTTAATGTAAAATAATTTTCAATTTTTGGAACCTAAATATCATTTTATTAATATAAAAATTATTACCAAATATAATAGGAACCCCATTACATTGTTTCAATCAATACATTTCACTTGTTTCTTTTTTCATGTTAAATTTATATACTTTTCATAGTGTTTTACCCTCTACATTATTACATTTACTCTATAATGAAACATACATTAGTCTATTTGAACTATTTATCTTAAATAGTGTACTTATTTTTGAGAATATTTTAAATCATAAATTCACTTACAACAACCCTCTTGAAGCTACTTATCTTGGACAACATAATAGTTAATAGGTATAAAAAGGCTATAAAAACATCGATTAGTCATCTTATTAGTTATTCAATTATGTATTAAATATACAATGAAAATGTATTACAATAATTTTGTATGTGGGGTTATATTTATTGGAATAGAGAATGTTTGAAACCTAGTACCCACTAGGTTTCATGTTAGTATAGCTTAATCTTTGTGCAGCCAAATTTTTCATTGTATTAAGTAGAAAAATTGGTATAGTTTCTAATATAAAAATATAATTATACCTATGTATGATCATTGAAAATCTATCATATGTTACTAAATTTCATTAGATATAATGCAAATATAGATCAATCTCTGCGATGATCCAAAAAATATTTCTTTCTATTGTAATATCAATGAACAGATACAGAAAATATGACATGATGATAAATTATTATTCATTAGAGATGAAAAAATATATATATTTGTTCCAAATAAAATTACATATCTTCAACAAATATTTTTTCAACACAAAATCATGTTAACCATATTCATCAAATCATCAATTCATATGCAGTACTTTTCATCCAGATGAACTCATATCTTCTCAAAATGGTATCATATTCCTTCCTGAAAGTATAAATCATGTTAAAAATAATCGTTAACACAATTTAAGTCTTTTATCAAAAAATAAGATAATTAATTCAATAAAAAATTACCATTTATTTCCTCACAGGGTTCTTCATCTAATGTAATATCTCTAACAACTGACTCAAGTACTATATCAATGTCTTCCAAGAACTACATTATCCAAATACAACTGACCTAAAGAATATGATTATTTTCTATAAAGTATAAATCTTGAATATGATGATCAAATGAAAACCTCATTACAGTCTTATATTCTTCCCCATAGAAATATATTCAATACAAAACAAAATGGTATCACTTTGACTCACTAAAAACATAGAGCTTTTCTGTCTATTGTGGTGAACAGTACTAGAAGTCAGAAAGTACAGTGTACTTTACCCCTTTTATTAGTGACCGAAAACCTGTTTACGTGGGACTCCAATAGAACATTAATACTCTACTAAATTCACCAAAAAATTTAATTTCCCTTGAAATCAATGAATGAATTTTGACTTTGTCAACTCTTATCCATTCACATCGAAACATATAAAATCATCACCCCTTATTCTCAAAGATCCCATTTTGAATTTTAGTATGAAAACAATTGATGAGAAATATGTGGGTATGATCATCTGAGTCATATTTTCTTAATCCAATTATTGAATATGATTCTAAGAACCAATTAGAATCAAAATATTGTATTTGAACATTAATATCTCCCTCGACAAATCATTAAGAAATATCTATTTTCAAAAACTCATCCAAACAAAAAAATTCAACCCTTTTCAAGTGGTTGACTACATTTTTTACCATCCTCTTAACTTCTTCTCTTGTCCCACTTGAAAACATCACTTTATTCATAAAATGTTGTATGTATCATGACTTCAGGACTTTAAATTTCTTTGAGAATAACTTTAGAATTTTTAGACATGGATTAGAAACTATCTTAACATTCAACCCATTACAACTTCTTTATATTCTTCTCATCCCTAGTAAAATATTTTTTTAATACAATTTGTTTGGATACAATAAACTTGGGTAAGATTATTCTGGATAGGATTTTCCTGAATATGATTTTCTAGAATACGATATTTTTTTGGTATGATCTTTCTAGGTACAATCATTCTAGATATGATCATCATGGATAATATTTTCCAGAATACGATCTTTTCTGGGAAAAATAATTCCATGTATGATTATTCTAGAATACAATCGACACCATCTCTTATTCTTCTATCACCACTGCTTCATTAAATGTGACCACCTCTTCAATTGTCACCACTTCTCAAATTGTCACCACCTTTTCAATGGAATCACATTTTAAATCATAACAACTATTTCAATAGGTACCACCTATTCTAAATATCCCCAACTTTTAAAACATCATCATCTTTTAGAAAAACAACATTGTCTCTTCAATCATAAGAATCAATTAATTTTATTTCATTCAAATTCAATTCTTTAAAAAAACAATCGGTATCACATATTTTTCAATGCTACTTGGATATGATGAATCTGGATACGATACTTTTCTGATCAGAAGAATCACTAACACTCCTCATTTCTTCCATAAGTCTAGAATCACATGTTATCAATTCAACATATAATTTATATGAAATGTAAATCAGTAATTCATCGTCAAAATTGAATCATCGTAGTCAAAGTGACTTTGATTTGCATCAAATAAATCTCTTCTTTCAAACCAGATACAATTCGAATCCAATCAATTCTTCATTACATTTTTACCAATACTATTACCCTATTTCAATCCTTTTAAATACCAAAACCTCATTATGATTAATAATGTGAGGCTGATTATTATCAAAACACTGATCCAATTATTTTGAAAAAAATCCTCATTTTGATTTTTCCATAAAAAAAGTTAGTCAATATCTAAAAAACATTACATGATTATAAAAGAAAACACTTGATTGAAAAATACCTTTATCATCATCTTGGTCCCAATAATATCTCCCTTTGGATATTAGTGTTAAATAAATTTCATAAATCACTAAAAATTGTATCCTCATGAAGTGGATCACCTATCAACAATTCTAAGCCTATGTGAGGTAACTCATTCTATAAAACAAGAATAATTAACAGAAAAATCGTGATGTCCAAAAGAAGTTATTATGATAAAATATTCACCTTTCTTCCTCAACTGTTTTCAACATCCCTAAAATACAAAATAAATTATTTCCTACAACTACTCCAAAAAACACTTAGAATAGTTCACTCATAAAATAATACTAAATAAACAAATTACCCACAACTCTCTCTTTTATATTAATGATTTATGAGATAACAAAATTATCCACTTGACAAAACAATCCAATGTTAATATGAATGATGGGATAGAAACACAAACGTCCACCTTGAAGATATAGGGTTTTGACACCCATGTTAAACATCAATTTAGAAAATGATTAATTCGGTAAATGTTTTGTGAATATATAAACATTTTTTTTATTATGAGGAAACATATTAAATATTCAATTAATTCTTATCCAAATTATCATTGATCAAATAATATTTGATATCAATATGATTTGAATGATAATGTTGGAATGGATTCCTATTGAGACTAATTGTGCTTCGATTGTCACAACACTGGATCGGGGGTAACATTACATGAATAATTAAATCCTCCATTTTTTTTATTCACATATGTTGTGTAGAGTCTTGAGTGGTAGAATAATAATGATATTCATTCATGCAAGGAGTTAATTAGTTTTTTTTTGAATGACAACAAACCCAATTCATCCCCATAAACAATAATTTGCCAAATATGGATCTCCTATAATCAACATTTCTGTAATGACCCATAAATTTCAAGGAAAATTTTTTCTTAATTTATTTGGAATTTTATGAGTCTGTGGCTTCAAACGGAACCTGATTCTGAGGCCCAGTGTGCCCGGAATAAATTTCTGAAGTTTAGCTCGGGTACGTTCAGTGAACGGACGAGCGGGTTTTTCTAACTTTTGATCCGGTGCTCAGAATTGAAATCTGAGGGCACAGATAAAACCGCATTGCCGATAAATTCTTAGGAGGACATTTCCTGAAGGTACGTTTTCTCGGGAGGAGTTGTTAAAAAAATTGGATTTAAATGTGAAGAAAATAAAATTGTGTTACAATTTTATTTCACATTCTAAGTTGTTATAAACTACGTATGGAAGTTGGGTGGGACCCACTTGTTGATAACTACCCTTTAGAGAATAAAGGTGGGGGTGGGTCCCACATGATCCCAACCCCTCACTTTCCCTAACTCCGCAAACCCCCCACTTAATATGTGTAACTCATCTTAACTTTTAAACTTCCCATTAATTTGGTGACTTCCCCTCTCCTCACATTTAATCATGCCAACACACTAATAAAATTAATTGAATTATGTTTTTGAGTTTTGAACTCATGGCATGACTTAATAAAATAAGAAGAGCTTATTTTATTTTTGGGGGTTATATTGGTTGTGTGGGGAATTGGAGGAGATATAACTTGCCTTCTTCATTGGAGAACGCAAAGAATGTCAAGACCTCGATGAAGAACGATGTCACCGCAAGGAGTGATTGACGTGTTGTTCTTCTCCTCTCTATAGCCAGTGTGAGATGCCATCTACCTTGGATGTATGCCAACACCATCAACCATGACACTGAATTTTGACATCGTTGTGGAGGTAGGGGTTGATTTTACAATTCAAGATTTTTTTACGATTCTTCGTTAAATTACCGGTCACCTGTTATCAAAATAACGGGAGGAGGTCGGACCACACGAACACGGCCGAACCACCACCCCATTTTTTGTTCTTGAATTTCTTCGTGGCTTGGAACAGAGGTAGCGCGGTGCAACAACACCGCGCTGGAACGAGCGAACCGCGGCTGGAGCGGGCCGCGGTGAAGGAGCACGGCGCCTGTGAAGCCGAAGGAAGCTGCGGCCAAGTTCGGGCCGCGGTGGAGGGGTGTGGCGCCGTCTCGCCACGCCGGTCAGACAAGGGTCACGACCTAAGGCCACAGCAGTGTAGAAGATGGTGGCCGGACTCAGCCGGCCGCCGGCGCTTCGGAAGGTGGGACTCGCGGTGGTCCTGCAGCGTCACATCGTCGGGCCATTACGGTCGGCTATAATCCGGAAGATCGGGGGTCGTAACCCCCGTAAGGTGGAAAGTGAAAACCCCACAGGGGTTCGCCATTTCTCAATCATGGGGGCATCACCCCCTCGCATTCCGCTCGGTCGAAGGATGAGCTGCCGGCCACGCAGGCCGGCCCGCCCGCGTCGGGCCGAGCCACCCGCACAGGGCCGGACCCCTGCGCCGGCTGGGCTGGGCCGTGCCTACCAGGCTGGGTCGCACCCTAATGGGCTGGAACCAGACCTAGGTCATGTCGGCCTAGTTCGGGCCGACCCAGGGGGTATCGGGTCGGGTCGGACCGGGCCTGAACCCCCTAATTTCAAGACATATCCGTTCAAACGCCCATAACATGGGCTACCGACCTCTGATTGACGCACTGTTAGTTGAGTAGAGATCCTATGATTGAGAGGGTCATTTCGATATATTACACTCAAGGTTTAGGAGAACTTTGGGTATGGTCGGGTAGGTTCGAACATGAAACCAACCGGGCCCTCGGGGAGGAAACACTTATAACATGAGCTCCGGACGTCCGATTGACGTGCTGTCAACTTTGTTGGATTCCTCTTAGTGAGGAAGTTCTTTTGGATTTTCCGCTCGTGGTTTGTATGAAGTTGGAGTATGGTTTGGTTCAATTTGACTTAAAAACCAACCGGTCCCCTTGGACGAAAATGCAAATTACTCTCAGATCGGGCGTCCGATTGACACGGCTTCTGTCGCGTTGAGTTCCTTTCGACAAGGCGGAACTTTTGGATACATCAAATCCATAATCCATGTAAGTTTATGTAACGAACCCCTTTTCTCGTAGAGTGGACCCTCCCGGAATCGAGCATGTTGTGTGCGGGAACACTAGAGCTAGCTGCGACGAAGATGACGACTTCTGTATTGGGATCCTCTGTGGATTCGACGAGGAAGACTACTGTAATAGGATCCTCAGTGGGTTCTACGTGGATGATTGTCGTACTAAGGATCCTCTGTGGGTTCGATGAGGATGACTACCATACTGGGATCCTCCGTGGGTTTGACGAGGACGACTATCGTACTAGGATCCTCCGTGGGTTCGACGAGTACGACTTTTGTACTGGGAACCTCCGTGGGTTCGACTACTGTGCTGGGATCCTCTGTGGGTTCGATGACAATGACTACTATACTTGGATCCATCGTGGGTTTGGTAACGATGACTACAATACTTGGATCCTATTTGGGTTTGGAAAATGAGAAGATTCAGAGGCTACATCTAATCATCTCCACCCCTCTTCGTAAATGGATACTTGTGTGAGCTGAGTCTTGACTTTCAATCCTTATCTTCGATATGATTGACATGATTTCCTATGTGGATTGGGACGTACCTTCCTATTTGGATTGAGTTATACTTTCTTGTGTAGACTAGATTGTACTTTAGCTCATGAGTTGGAGCAGAACTAGAATTGATGAATTTGGTATATGTATGGGCATATACCTATGTATTGTTGGTTGATACTTGTTTTCATAACTTTCCTTTGTTTTTTATCCTTTGTGAATTTTGGGAGACCTTTATGATTCTCGGGGTCCCTACTGAGTATCATATACTCACCCATGTATGGGCTTCGCCCGCACTACGATGTGTTGGTTGCAGACGACGGACAACACTGATCATGGATGAGGCTTGAGGAGCAGACGGTACCCGGAGGTGGACTATCAGGTGGGACGTACATTGAGAGGACGACTGGACTAGAGTAGCCGACGAGTCTGACTGTACTCACCCATCAGGTGGGAGTTCCTAGAGGACATCCTGGCGGATTCTGCTTGTCTTTCAGTTGTTGTACTTTACTTTTCAGTTGTTCTGCACTTTCAGTAGGGTTTCTATACTGGCCCATTTACTTTCCAGCACTTACTTGTGTATAAAATTTACTTTGTGTTTACTTCAGTTTTCATACTCTGTGGTGTTCATTTTCTCTTATAAAGGAAATACCTTCCATTTTATCGAGATTTATGCCTTTGGTGCTAGTCGCCAGCACCTAGCCTATGGAAGGCGGGCTTGGGGTAGTCATGGCACAGGCCTTGAGGATGGGTCATGAAAAATTGGTATCAGAGGAGTTCGGTTCTTCCGTAGAACTGAGGACTCTGGTCTCTCTTCTATTTGAAGCAATAGTGTTAAGGGTATTGAGTGTGGTTATCAGTCCAGGGAGTCCAGTGCTGGTGTGGCGGCCGACGTATCCATACACCGGGACCCCGACTTCTAATTTCTGAATCAGTGCACAAAAACACTTATTCTGTCTGTCTTTAAAGAGTTTCCTTTGTGATCGCATTGAGTTAGCTCACCAGGTATACTATTTGACTATGGAACACCTATTCCTTAACATGATGCCACTACGAAGACAGCCAGTTAGGGTTCTCGAATGAAAGTACACGATAACAGCCCACTGAGTCCTAGCAGTAGAGGCCTCTAAGGTTACAAGGTGACATAGATTCCCAGGCAGTAGTGGACTGGATGGAGGCAATTTCTAGAGTTTTCCCCCTAGTTGAGACACTAGTAGAGTGGATGGTGGACTCAGCTACTAGTGTTTTCCAGTGAGTGACCATGAGGTTGGTCTGTATAGTAATAAGGCCTCGGTATGTGGATCGATGCCTGAGATACTACCTTAGGGTAGTCTACCAGCTATATCACTACCTGTTGGTCTACAGTTACAACTGGAGGTACCGGTAGATGACACATGTAGGATTAGTACCTCACACGTGTTTCAACATCAGATATCCTCAAATTCTAAGGTGAGCCCGACTCTCAGGAAGTTGAGGAATGTCTTGGGGAGTTGGATGATAGTTTTTCTAGAGCTTATATAGCTACGGCAGAACGACGTGTCGGTAGCTGAGTATTCGTCGAGGTATACCGATCATTCTGAGTACTCGATGAATACGATGCGAATAGTGCTTCAGGTCTCGGACTTCTGAGAGTGGTTTGTTTAAGAAAAACCGAGCCAACACTTTTTCCTCTATGAATTCCTACTCACGCTAGGGTTCTATAGAGAACCTTTGTGGTTGAATGTTTTTTGACTAATCGGATACAGCTAGAGGATGTTAGTAGTGGAAGAACATGGAACTAGAGCCAGTTTCAGAGACTTGGGCATGTAAATGTTTCAAGAAGATGAAGTGTTAAGGACAGATGAATCTGTAGAGCAGCAGACATGGAATCAGAGCTAGAGTGAATCATGAGGTGGTGTACATTTAAACATGTTACAACCACCCAATTTTGTAGTCCCCACCAGGCTCAGGGAGCTGGATGGAAGTGGAAGAGAATAACTGCATGCGGTTAAGGAGTGTGACCCAAGGGTTCTAAGAATGATTTGATTTATGGCATGTGTCAACTACTAGCTGTTTTATCAAAAGACATAGGTACCAATAATTCCTACCTTCCACGAATCATGTCCCAGACCAAGAGTTTCTGGTTAAGCCATTGACTTGACCCTCACGTCTGGAGATACCTTTGGGAGGAGACTCGATAATCACACTTACGCCGACGGTGTGATATGAACCTTGATGCAAGAGTTTCGGTTGGAACCTCTTGGTGGAATCATTGAGTCCTTACGATGTTGGTTCGAGTATGGACTGGGAAACCACAGTTCATACACAGATTGACGGTATTAGGCAAAACTGTTTTGGTTTATCTACAATGTTGGGAAGGGGTATTGCTTGGTCGGCAGAATGGAAAACCCAGGCAGCACAGGATAAAATCATGCATAAGAGGGTGCATTCGATCACTCAGGAGATGGCCAAAAATACCTTTGTGCCAGAATTCTCTAGAGTTGCGGCACCACTTCTAGCAGAGCTTTCAGGAGCTAAGGTAGAGGTTGACCAGTGCTCCTATCCAAAGGGCGTTGGTTACATAGTTCACTACGACACATCATGGACCGTACTCAGGTGTGTCCTGATGTAGGAGCGGGTAGTGATCGCCTATTACTCACAATAGATGAGACTGCACATAGTAGACAAGAGACCTAAGCTCATAGGTGGTGGAGACTACTAGAGTTCGAGGATGGAGACCATTAGTTTTTTTGGGTCTCACCTCGATGAGGTCTAAGGAGATTTGGAAAAGGCAGAATGTAATCTCTGAGATTCTTCGGACCTTTCAAGGTCCTCATTAGGGTAGACGAGGTGGCTTACCATCTGGCCCTTCCACCTCAGTTGCACCGGGTACACAACGTCTTCCACGTATTTCAGCTGAGGAGATGCGTGCATGAGCCGACGTATATCATCAACCATGGGGATCTGGGCATCGATGATGGAGTTACTATCACATGGTTCCAGTAGAGGTTGATGATCGATAGGAGCGGATCCTACGGGGATGGTCGATTCCTCTTGTGTGCTTTTATTGGTAGCGCGGGAACTTTTAAGAGAGCACGTGGGAGCGGGAGGCTCATTTCTGTACTCGGTACCTCCTTTAGTTTCCCTAGTTTGTGTTATAGCTTTACAGGGACATAAAACCCTAAGGTAGGAGTAATGTAAAGACCTGGAAATTTCGAGGAAATTTTTTTCTTAATTTCTTTGAAATTTTACGAGTCTGTGGCTTCAGAAAACACCTGATTATGAGGCCCAGTATGCCCGAAATAAATTTCTGAAGTTTAACACGGGTACGTTCAGTGAACGGACGAGCGAGTTTTTCTAACTTTTGATCAGGTGCTCAGAATTGAAATCTGAGGGCACCGATGAAACCTCAGCACCGGTAAATGCTTAAGAGGACCTTTCCCGAAGGTGTGTTTGCTCAAGAAGAGTTGTTAAAAAAAGAGGATTTAAATGTGAAGTAAATAAAATTGTTTTACAATTTTATTTCATATTCTATGTTGTAATAACCTATGTGTGGAAGTTGGGTGGGACCGACTTGTTGATAACTACCCTTGAGAGAATAAAGGTGGGGTGGGGCCCATATGATCCCAACCCCTGACTTTCCCTAACACCTCTAAACACCCCACTTAAGATGTGTAACTCATTTTAACTTTTAAACTTCCCATTAATTGGGTGACTTCCCCTCTACTCACATTTAATCAAGACAAAACACTAATTAAATTAATTGAATTATGTTTTTGACTTTTGAACTCATGGAATGACTAAATTAAATAAGAAGAGATTATTTTATTTTTGGGGGTAAGATTGGTTGTGTGGGGAATTGTGAAGGTTCTGAGCACAGTGGAAGCGCGTTGGTAGGGCTATCCCAACATCAATTTTAATGTTAAAGTATGTTCAATCCGAGATTCATCATTATATAAAATGCCAAATCTTCGAAATAAAACGACGAACGAAAAGAAAAATAAGAGTCTCGGAACCCTTGAGGTAGGATCATCATATGTTGATTATATTTAATTTAATTAATTCATACGAATTACCTCGATCGAATTCTTTCTTCGTTGATGTATCCGGTCACAATCCTATGATTCTTCATTTTGTTGTAGAATCCAAGTGCAGGATTCCTCTAGCGGTGATCCACATGTTCTCCACGTATCTCCGGACATCACCTAAGGGAACTCCGGGTACTAGTGCGGAAGGACCTTCGCTTGCGATGTTCATCTTCGATCGCCTTGATCCGGTGGAAGATCTTGCTTTCGTAACTTGAAAGCATCCTTTGTGGAATGGGAATACTCTCTTGACTTGAGAGTGTTTCCAAATCCGTTGTGCAAAACCAAAAAAATGGATAACCCTCTTGAGAATAATGTAATTGGGATTTATAATACGTATAATAATAAAATGAATTAATTTCTCATAATCATTTAGTCATTTCATTTAATTATTAGTAATACCCTATGTCTTAATAATGAAAGTTCACCATCATTATTACTTGACATGCATCCAACGTATTAAATTTAATATCATTTAATTAAAAAAACAATATTTTCTCACGAATCCCAAAAAAAGAAACTACACGGCGTGTATATATAAATATACACGGCGTGTACTTTTATTTTTCAGTTTTATTTATTTCATCCATCACATTTATTAGACCTTGAGTAATGTGTATTTATTTCTTAAATAAATGTAACTGCATTACTCGCTAATAAATATATATATTATTTCACCCACTATATATTCTCTCAAACAACTAGTGTCGAAATAAATGCGATTAGACATCCTCGAATAATTATTAAACCACAATCGGGAATAATCTTTATTCAACTTGTTCAATTAATATTTAACTGAGATATATGGACACACTTAGTGTGTGACCCTCTAGGCCTCTTTCTCAGTGGAATTAGGCGGAGACTACCTAAAGTCCAAGGTTAGCGTCCATCAACATGATAAGGCACCCATAGAGAAAGAAGTTAACGCTACAATAACGTGTCACCTCCTATGAATGCTTACCGTGTAATATAATCTCATTGTCTCGATATCTTCAATCATGTGGGTTTCATGCTAGTGCCATCAACCCATGTGCTCGATTATTATTTCTTTGAATTTCGAAAATTGAACTCTCCCATACCGTACCATGGCCAGGGATTTATTTAGGCTATATAAATTCCATCAAAGGGGCTGAGATATCTACTTCAGTTATGGAACAGAATGGACAAATCCTTTCTCTCATTATCTATTAATACAGTATTACTCGTGACGCACCCAATGTATCCTACCTCGCTGCGAATAGTGTGTCGTCACAGTTTTCGTCAATAAATCTAAGTGCGCGAGTTGTAATACCCATTAATAATAATCCAAAAGTCTAAGGACCAATACACACGTCTGCAGATAGGAACATCCAATGACATTATGAAATGTGTATTTACTACTGGTGGGTCCCGTTCTCATAATATCCACCTAGATATTACCAAGGTCACACACCATGAGAAGGCGCCTCAATGTTTTATGAGTCCTCACCCCTAATGACCTGTATTATTTGTGTCCCTCAAATAATATCATCCGTCCATAGAACATATATTCAAGAACATTGTTATGGAACTTCTGGGATCTCATCAAAGCATGGATCCTCTATGACCCATTAATGAAATAGTAGTTCTTATGACAGTATCACATGAATTGTCACGCAGAAGAACAATCAAGATGTGATAAGGCTTTTATTAATGAATAAAGTAAAAAGTAGTTGGTTCTAGACCACCAACTACAACAGACTCCCACTTGGTCTAGAGCCAACTGCTAACAACCTTTAACCCACTAGCTCTCACAAGATATTCATGCTTTTGCTGAGATAAGCCTTTAGTCATGGGGTCCGCCACGTTCTCTTCCGTGGACACTCTACTCACTACAACTTCAACCTGTTGATATAAATCCCTCAAGAGCTGATACTTCTGGAGTATGTGCTTTGTCCTTTGATGTGACCTTGGTTCTTTTTCAAGATCCACCGCTGCAGTATTATCACAATACAATGTAATGGGATCTTTACTACTAGGCACCACATCAAGCTCCTGGACAATGTTCCAAATCCAGGCGACTTCCTTGGCTGCATCATAAGCCGCTATATACTCAGACTCCACTGTAGAATCGGCAATAACTAGCTTCTTTTAACTCTTCCAGCTCACATATCCTCCATTAATACAGAAGACATATCCAGATAGTAACTTTAGATCATTCTGGTCTGTTTGAAAACTAGCATCATCACACCCTATGATGACAAGCTCCTCGTCTCCTCTAAACACTAGGAACATATCCTTAGTTTTTCTCAGATACTTATGGATAGTCTTAACAGCAGTACAATTTTGTTCTCCTAGATCTACTTGATATCTTCCTACCATGCTCAGTGCATAGGAAACATCAATCCTAATACATAACATCGCATATATGATGGATCCTACGGCCAAGGTGTATGGGATCCTGCTCATCCTATCTTTCTCTTGTTGTGTCTACGGACACATTTTCTTAGAAATATGTAAGCCACGTGACACTGGAACCAATCCTCTCTTGGATTGTTCCATACTAAATCTCTTTAGTATCTGGTCAATTTATATACCCTTAATTATTCCTAGAAGCCTCTTGGATCTATCAAAATTGATCTTTATCCCTAGAATGTAGGCTACTTCACCTAAATATTTTATGGAGAAGCATTTGTTAAACCAGTCCTCAACTGACTGTAAGGCTGGTACGTCATTTCTAATAATCAATATTTCATCAACATATACTACTAGGATAACGACCACATTCCCATTAAACTGCTTATAAACACATGGCTCACATTCGTTCTTAATGAAACCAAATTCCTTTATGGCTTCATCAAATCGAATGTTCCATGACCTGGATGCTTTCATAAATACATAAATGGATTTCTGCAACTTGCAAACTCGTTTGGCTTCACCTGGTGTCACAAACCCTTCTAGTTGTGTCATATAGACATCTTCCTGAAGGTTCTCGTTAAGGAATTTTGTTTTGACATCCATATGCAAAATCTCATAGTCATGGTAAGCTGTTATGGCAAGTATGATTCTTACAGATTAAAACATGGAAACTAGCAAGAAGGTTTCATCATATCCAATTCCTTGATGCTATTTTAATATGTTAGCCACTAGACTTGCTTTATAGGTTCTAACTTGACCTTCCATGTCCAGATTTCTCTTGAATACCCATTTTCATCCAACATGCTTTACATCAACTAGCACATCGACCAGAACCCAAACTTGGTTCTGATACATGGAATCTATCTCATAATTTATAGCTTCTAGCCAGCTTGCAGCTTCTGAGGTTTCTAATGCTTCCTTGCAGGAGACAGTCTCATAATTGTCCAAAAATAATGATTCACCAACCTCGGTGACTAGGAAACCAAATCTCTCTAGTTCCCTTACCTCTCTTGAGCTCCTACGCAATACTTGGGTTTCTGGAACCTCTTCCACGGGGTCCTATGGAACTTTTTCATGTACCAACTCTTGTGTATCTTGAGAATCAACTTTGTCGATGTCAATCTTTCTCCCACTATCCTTCATGAGGATGTGCTCCCTCTCAAGAAAGACGGCTTGTCTGGCGACAGTCACTTTCTTGTCATGAAGATTATATAGGTAATATCCTTTCATTTCCTTGGGATATCCTATAAAGATACAATTCATGCCCCGTGGTGCTAGTTTGTTCCCTAACAAGGCCTTAACAAACACCTCGCATTCCCAAACACATGTCTACGACAATGTGGGTTTCCTTCCATTACATAACTCGGATGGAATTCCATTTTCTGCCTTAGTTGGTACTCGGTTTAATGTGTATGCTACGGTTTGTAATGCATATCCCCAAAAGGATAATGGAAGATCCGCATGACTCATCATTGACCTCACCATGTCCAACATGGTGCGGTTCCTCCTTTCACTAACACCATTCCACTGTGGTGTATAAGGAGGTGTGAGCTGAGATAGAATCCCAGAGTTCCGTAGAAGATCGATGAACTCTTGGTTCAGATATTCTCCACCCCGATCCGATTGAAGCTTCTTTATCTTCTTACCAAGCTGATTCCTTACTTTATTCTTGTATTTCTTAAATTTCTCTAAGTCTTCTGACTTATACCTCATTAAGTAGACAAATCTGTATCTACTCAAATCATCAGTAAATGTAATGAAGTAAGAATATCCACCTCTAGATTCTATTGGAAATGGTCCACATAGATCCATGTGTACCAATCCTAGAAGCTCTGTGGCCCTTTCACCCTATCCACCAAAAGGCGTCTTTCTCATTTTACCTTGTAAACAAGCATGACGTCTATCAAGTAGTTTTAGCTCAGTTGAGCCTAAATATCCATCTTGGCAGAGCTTCATCAAGTGCTTCTCGTTCACATGACCAAGGCGTTGATGCCACAACTAGGTGATGGATGAGTCATGTGAGTTTTTTTGTTATATGTTGCCAACATTTGGTTCTCGTAATTTAATACATTAAACCCATTATTCAAATATTCTATACATAACATACGTTGTATTTATAAAAGAGACAACCCTTATTTCAAAAAATGAAAACAGATCCATCCATATCCAAACAAGATACAGAAATTATGATCTTGCAAACACTAGGCACAAAATAACAGTTTGGTAAAACAAAAATCATGCCAATTGGCAATGAGAGGTGGTAGTCTCTAATAGCCAATGCAGCCAGCCTTATGCCATTGGCTGCTTGATGATCCACCTCTCCTATGGTGATCTTTCTAAATCTACATGGTTCTTGCATTTGAATATAGATGTGAGACCCTAAAGCTGTATCTAATACCCAATGTGTAGAAATAGAATGATTGCATTAGATAACGAACACACCTTTAGTGTCCCCACGCTTCTGGGTGTAGTTCCTCTTCCAGTGGCCCTACTTGCCACATGCAAAACACACTGCCTCCCGTTCCTTGCCCTGCCTCTGGATCTTCTCTTTCTTGGAGGGATGGTGCCCGAGGGCTTCAGATCATTTATAATTCTTTGGCCCCTTTTCCTTGTCCTTCCTTTTCTTGTTCACCATAAGGAACGCGGGTTTTTCACACCCCATGTCCTTATCTACCTGGAGAATCAAGGTCAGAAGCTCCGACAGACTCTTCTCATTTCTGATCATATTATATTTGAAAATGAAGCTAGAGAAGGTATTGGGCAGTGATGATAGGATGAGTTCTGTATGCAACTCATCCGGTAATTTAATCCCTAAGATGTCCAGGCGTTCAATGTAGCCAATAAGCTTGACTACATGATGCCCAGCTGGTGTAGACTCTCTAAGCTTCATGGTGAACAATGCATTGGAGATCTCATATCTCTCTTGTCTCGCCTTCTCTTGGTAGAGATCCTTAAGGTGAGACATCATGCTATATGTGTCCATGTTTTCATGTTTCTTCAAGAGCTCATTAGACATGGACGATACTATGAAACACTGTACATATGTGGCATCATCCATGTGTCCCATATTGAGAGACAATTCCTCATCACAGGCCTCTTTCCCAGGCGCAATTGGAATAGGCTCTTCCAGCACATACAATTTCCTTTTTTGGCGAAGGACAACATGTAAACGTCTCTGCCACTCTTGGAAACAGGTGCCGGTGAGAAGTTTTTCCTTCTCGATTATGGTGTGCAATGATATGTTTGAAATCATTTTCTTTCCATATTTACAAATTAATCTGAGAAAAATTTTAGTACTTTATTGCAAAATTGAGACAAATAAATTAAATAATACTTATTAGTCTCCCACTATTTTATCGAAATCAAATAGCCCTCACCATTGAATTTGGGATATCATGTTTCCTGAATATTCTAGTGGCAAGGATCCATATTTCCCTTCGCATTACCCAAACTAGGGTTGGTCAAGCAACTTTAAGGGTTTTAGGTAGGCATTCCAAATTCCAACTGCACTAACTCGCAGCTGCTTGATCTGCTAAGTGGACTCCCCAATCCTGAAATCCTTTTATTTTGGATTTCCTCAACCTTTGCCTCTTGGCCACACCAAGTTATATTGTGGCAGTCAACCCTTCATATGAACCAAGGTAAGTCAGCCTAAAACCTTGAATTAGAATTCCCCGATAATTGAAAGCACCCCAACTATGGTTTGTCAAGCACTTTGAACTATAGTTCGATTCTAACCAAGATTATGGAAGGTTGTATCGACTTAATATTTATTTTGAGGGATTTTATCCTTATACGTAAATTTCCATTTTATTATCTTTGATTACATGCTTGTTAAGATTAAGTGGGATATACTAAAGTGATTAACCATTTCTAATATAATATTTACGTATAAACCGATTTTTATTTTAGTTCCATCTTGCATGCTTGTTATATTCATTAATTGTGTGATCATGACAACACACCCACAATAAATATACCATGCAACTGACATAAATAAATTAAATGGTATGAGCATTAGCTTGTTCTATTGGTTATTTTATCTAGCGGTTGATAAACTAACCCAAGACCTAGGGGAGAAACACCTTGAACCTTGCGGGTTCATGTTTACAACTTTCCACCTGTCCAACTTTGTATCTCCTTGGATTGGTTTCACCTCAGATCCTGACTTGAGCCTCCTCCACTATCTTGGTAGCTCCATGAATTACATATGAATTTATCTCACACACAGCTGAGGAGTAAAAAGGGGATTTTGCAAAAAAAAATTCCTTGGGTGCGCAGACCCTACATATTAATGAGGAGATGCCTTGCTGGACAACAAAGTTAATTTAAATAAATAAATTAAATGAAACCATTCACATACAAAGGTCTTGGTCTAGCTCATTATCATCCATACATGCAACGATATTTAGGCATAAATAAAACTAGAATTCATTTCTTTAATCGTTCTTTTTTAAGATAAATCATGCTCGAATCAATTAATTATCTTTAATTAATCAATCCTTTTATCTTAAACCCTTTTCTAAATTTCATTGAGACTCTCATCCATCATAATTTTAAACAAATAAATTTCTTTTAAAATTATCCTTGTACGTAACTTGTACCTTGGAGGCAACCCGGTGAATTCCCATTCATTACACAGATGTTAAATTAAACACAGATATATATAACACCTATCACGTGTTGTGCATCAGCTTTATGCCTACACTATGTTACACGTCTTAGGGGTTTTTATAATATAATAATTAAATTTTAATAAATCTGCGTAATTTGGGTGAGTACACAGCGTGTAGTTTTGACTACACGGCGTGTACTTTTCTTCATCGTCCATCTGAAGTACACGCATGGGGACATGGCGTGTTAATGTACTTAGGAAATTTTAGGAGTACACGGAATTTTCAGTGGACACACGCCGTTTAGTTTCTGCGTTACATGGTTTCTAGCTGGGCAAGCCGTGTACGGGGTACACGGCCCAACCCGAACCCGAAGGGAATACACGCCATGTTCAGTTGTACCACCCAGTGTGTAATCCAGAAACCGTATGCCACCTGTTTCCAGTCAACATACGGTGTCATAAATGACCTCAATACACGCCCTGATTTGGCGGATCGGTCAATGCATTGAACCTAGACTACACGACATGTATTTCCGAATACACACCGTGTATTCTGGTGTTGTACGGCCAGAAACGTTTGGCTCCTCAGTATGAGTTCTTCTATTTAATTTTAATCATAATTAAAAGAAAAAATCATTTCTATGAGGTGAACTAGAAATGAGGAAGGAGGAACAGATCTCGAGATTCAGATTTCCACAAAGATTAAACATGAATTTAAATAACTAAATTATTAAAAGCATAAATCACCAACGAAAAACTAAATAATTATAATCAAAGATATAACCTCCCTCTGATACCACTTGAAGGTTCTGGGCGTAGCGGAAGCGTGTTGGTGGGGTTTGCCCAAATTTAATTTAAACGTTAAAGTACGTTCAATCTGATATTCGTCATGATAGAAAACGCTGAATCTTCATAATAGAATGAAGAACGAAAAGACAAAGAAGAGTCACAGAACCCTTGAGGTAGGATCATCATATGTTGATTATAATTAGTTTAATTAATTCATAAGAATTATCTCGATGGAATTCATTCTTCGTTGATGTCTCCGGTCAGGATCCTATGATCCGTCATTGCGTCGTATAATCCAAGTGCAGGATTCCTCTAGCGGTGATCTACACATGCTCCACGTATCATTGGATGTCGCCGAAAGGAACTCCGGGTGCTAGTGCGGAAGGACCTTCTCTTGCAATGTCTGTCTTCGATCGCCTTGATCCAGTGGAAGATCTTGCTTTTGTAACTTGAAAGTGTTCTTGGTGGAAAGGGAATTTTCTTTTGACTTGATAGTGTTTCCAAATCCGTTGTGCACAACCAAACAAATGGCTAACCCTCTTGAGAATAATGTAATTGGGATTTATAATACATAGAATAATAATATGAATTAAATGCTCATAAGAATTTAATCATTTCATTTAATTCTTAGCAGTACCCCATGTCTTAATAATGACAGTTGACCATCATTTTTACTTGACATGCGTCCAACGTATTACATTTAATATCATTTAATTAAATAAAAATATTTTCTCACGAATCCCAAAAAAACAAACTTCACGGCATGTATATATAAATATACACAGCGTGTACTTTTATTTTTCATTTTTATTTATTTCCTCCACCACATTTATTAGTCCTTGAGTATTGTCTATTTATTTCTTAAATAAATGTAACTGCATTACTCCCTAATAAATATATATATTTTTTCACCCACAATATATTCTCTCGAACAACTAGTGTCGAAATAAATGTGATCAGAAATCCTTGAATAATAATTAAACCACAATCGGGAATAATCTTTATTCAAATTTTTAAATTAATATTTAATTGAGATACATGGACACACTTAGTGTGTGACCCTCTCGGCCTCTTTCGCAGTGGCATTAGGCGGAGCCTACCGAAAGTCCAAGGTTAGTGTCTAGAAACACACCAAGGAACCCATAGAGAACGATGTTAACGCCACAATGATGTGTCACCTCCTACGAACTCTTACTTTGTAATATAATCCCTTTGTCTCGATATCTCCAATAAAGTGGGTTGCATGCTAGTGCCATCAACCCATGTGCTCGATTATTCATTCTTTGACTTCCCGAAATAGAACTCACTCATACCTTACCATGGCCATGGATTTATTTAGGCTATATCAATTCCATCAAAGGGACAGAGATATCAACTTCAGTTATGGAACAGAATGGACAAATCCTTTCTCGTATTATCTATTAATGGAGTATTACTCGGGACGCACCCAACGTATCCTACCTCGCTGCGAACAGTGTGTCATCACAGTTTTCGTCAATAAATCTAATTGCGCGAGTTGTAATACCCATTAATCAAAATCTTAAAGTCTAAGGACCAATACACATGTCCGCAGATACGAACATCCAATTACACTATGAAATGTGGATTTCCTACTGATGGGTCTCATTCTCATAATATCCACATGGATATTACCAAGGGCGCACACCATGAGAAGGCGCCTCAATGTTTTATGAGTTCTCACCCCTAATGAAATGTATTATTTGTGTAGCTCAAATAATATCAACCAACCATAGAACTTATATTCAAGAATAGTGTTATGGAACTTCTGGATTCTCATCATAGCAGGGATCCGCTATGACCCATTAATGCAACCGCTGCCCTTAGAACATTATCACATGCATTGTCCCACAGAAGAACAATCAAGATGTGATAAGGCATTTATTAATGAATAAAATAAAAAGTAGTTGGTTCTAGACCACCAACTCCAACAAATTAGAGGAGATAGAACTCATCTTCTTCATTGGAGAATGCGAAGAAAGTCAAGAGCTTGACGAAGAACGTCGTCACTACAAGGAGTGATCGATGTGACATTCTTCTCCTCTCCGTAGTCGGTGTGAGACGCCATCCACCTTGGACGTACGCCGATGTCGTTAACTGCGACACTAACTTTTGACATCATTATTGAGGTAGGGGTTGATTTTACAATTCAAAAATATTTGAAGATTCTTCGTTAAATTATCGGTCGTCTGTTATCAAAATAACGGGAGGAGGTCGAACCGCATGAACACGGCCGAACCTCCTCCCCTTTTTTGTTGTTGAATTTCTTCGTGGCTTGGAATGGAGGCAGCGCAGTGCAACGACACCGTGAGGGAACGAGGGAACCGCGGCTGGAGCGGGCCACGGTGAAAGGGCGTGGTGCCGTCGCGCTGCGCAGGTGAAGCCGAAGGAAGTGGCCGCCAAGGCTGGGCCGCGGTAGAGGGGCACGGTGCCGTCACACTGTGCCAAAGAACCATGGAGGGTCGCGGTCGGGGCGGGCCATGGAGGAGGGTCACGACATTGCAGAGGAGGGTGGCCGAACTCAGTCTACCGCCAACGCATTGGTAGGCGGGACCCGCGAGGGTCCCGCGGCGGCCGGGTTGTGCCACGCCCTAACGGGCCGGACCCGGACCCAGGTCGGGTCGACCTAGATTGGGCTGACCCAGGGGGTATCGGGCCGGGTCGGACCGGGCCCCATCCCCCTGATTTCCGGACAGATCCGTTCAAACGCCCATAACATGGGCTACAGACCTCTGATCGACACACTATCAGTTGCGTAGTGATCCTTGGATCGAGACGGTCATTTAGGTATATTACACTCAAGGTTTTGGAAAACTTTTTGTATGGCCGGGTTGGTTCGAACACGAAACCAATCGGGCCCTCGGAGCGGAAACGCTTAAAACATGAGCTCCGGACATCCGATTGACGTGTCGTAGACTTTGTTGGATTCCTCTTAGTGAGACGGTTCTTTTGGTTTACTCTGCTCGAGGTTTGGACGCATTTGGAGTACGGTTGGGTTGGATTTGACTTAAAAACCAATCGGGCCCCTGGGATGAAAAATCCAATAACTCTCAGACAGGGTGTCCAATTGACTTGTCGTCTGTCACGTTGAGTTCCTTTCGATGAGGCGGAACTTTGGGATACATCAACTCTGGACTCCATTTCAGTTGATGTATCATCCCCCTTTCCTCATGGAGAGGACCCTCATGGAATAGAGCATGCTGTGTGCGGGAACCCTAGAGCTGGCTGCGACAAAGATGATGAATTCTGTATTGGGATCCTTCGTGGATTCGACGAGGGTGACTATCATACTAGGATCCTCAGTGGGTTCGACATGGATGACTATTGTACTAGGTATCCTCTATGGGTTCGATGAGGACGATTACCGTACTGGGATCTTTTTTGGGTTCGACGAGGATGATTACGGTACTGGGATCCTCCGTGGGTTCGACGAGGTTGACTATTGTACTGGGATTTTCCATGGGTTCGACTACCATGTTGGGATCCTTTGTGGGTTCTATGACAATGACTACTATACTTGAATCCTCTGTGGTTTTGGTAGCGATTACTACTATACTTGGATCCTACGTGGATTCGGCATAGGAGATGATTCAGAGGCTGCATCTAATCATCTCCACCCCTCTTCAAAAATGGATACCTGTGTCAGCTGAGTCTTTACATTAAATCATTATCTTCGATATGTTTTACTTGATTTCCTGTGTGGATTGGGATGTACCATCCTGTGTGGACGGATTTATACTTTCTTGTGTGGACTAGATTGTACTTGAGCTCGTGAGTTGGAGCAGAACTAGAATTGATGACTTTGATATATATATGGGAATATACCTAAGTAGTGTTGGTTAATACTTGTATTCGTATATTTCCTTTGTGGTTTATCCTTTGTTGATTCTGGGAGACCTTTTGGAGTCTCGGGGTCCCTACTGACTATCGTATACTCACCCCAGCACGGGCTTCGCCCGCACTATGATGTGTTGGTTGGAGACGACGGACAGCGCTGATCGTGGCTGAGGCATGAGGAGTGGATGGCACCCAGAGGTAGACTATCAGGTGGGACGTACACAGGGAGTAAGGCCAGACTCGAGGAGCCAACGAGACTGACTGTACTCACCAATCAGTTGGGAGTTCCTAGAGGATGTCCTTGTGGTTTCTGCTTGTCTTTTAGTTTTTGTACTTTACTTTTCAGTTGTTCTGTACTTTCAGATGGGTTTCTATACTGTCCCATTTACTTCCCAGCACATACTTGTGTATACAGTTTACGTTGTGTTTTCTTCAGTTTGTATACACTGTGGTGTTTGTTTTCTTTTATAAAGGCAATTCCTTCCCTTTTATCGGGATTTACGCCTTTGGTTCTAGTCACCAGCCCCTGGCCTATGGAAGGAAATCTTGGGGTAGTCACAGCAAGGGCCCTCAGGACGGGTCGTGACAATTTCCTTCCTAATCTGCATATGAATACCCATTATAAATCAGTAATATCTTAGCTAGAATACATGATTCGGAATTGTTTTGTGCCTTTTATGTATTTGAGAATTATTTTTCTAGTAATAAGAAGTGAATTTTTTGGAGCACTCTATAATCCATCACACCGGGTAAAAGCATACACAATGTCATCTCTTGAGTCACTCAAGTACAATAGTCTTCCAATCATCTTGTCATACACTTTCTGATCCACTTCATTCCCATATCCATATTTACTCAGATTTTTTCCAATGAAATGGGTGTGAAAATTTGTTTTAAAATTTCCATGTAGAACCTCATTAGAAGTTCATTAGAAAAATTTTCATTGTAGAGAAAATTGTATTCTTTATTTCGATGATTTTTTATCCAAGAATGTATTTCATTTCCCCATGTAAGGAAATTTCAAATAACTTCTTTATATCTTTAGAAATATTTTCACAACTTATTTCATCATTTACATAAAATATAATATCATCAACATAAATAATAACAATGAGGGAATACTCTTTGATTTCTCTGATATAAATATTTTTATCCACTATTACTTTCCTTAAATTCATCTTCCTTAAGAATGTATTCAATTTCGAATTCAATGACCTCAGAGGTTGTTTTAGCTCATACAAGTATTTCTTCAATATACAGACGTAATTCTCATTATTCCCAAAAACAACACCACATGTTTGTTCAATATTCAATTCCTCTTCAATATCACCATTCATAAATGTGGATTTTACATCCATTTGAAATATATTGTAGCATCATTAGGTAGTAATACCAAGAAGGATTCTACTTGTTTCTAATTTTTCCACTAGATAAAATGTTTCATTGAAATCAATTCAGTTATTTTTTTAATACCCTTTGCAAACCAGTCATTCATTGTTTATTATAACCTGCCCTTCTTCATTCATCTTGATCCAGAAACCCATTTTTGCTAATAATGCTTTTTCTTTTAGGATTTTTGTACGAGTTCCCAGGTATTGTTCTTTTCAATCTGGATAAATTCTTCATTCAAGGCTTGACCCCATTCTGGATTGTCAAAGACTTCATTCACATTATTCTGCTCTACTTTTGAATATCAAGAATTATGAGTAATTGCATTTGTTTTTCTCCTTGTTTGAACCTGATAATGTTTTTCTCCAATTACATTCTAATCTTCCACTTGCTTCCTCATCCAAGGATGAGATTTTTGAGAATCATCATCATAACTTGAAATATTTTAGTTGGATTCTTCTTTTTGAGAGTGAATACAATTGAATTTATTCTCATCATAATTTTTTTTCTTCAGCTTCCTTAGTTACCTTGTCTTCCTGAACATATTTATATTTCTCAACCTTCTCAATTATTTCACATCAAATGAATCAATAATTCAATTTGTTTATTTGTTAAAGAATATATACCCACTACCTTATGATGAATATCCTTGTAATATTCTATCATCGCCTCTTAGCTAAAATGTTCCATAGTTTCCACCTTTATTCATTACAACTCATTTACTACTGAAAACCCAAATGTGTTTCAAACATGGAGTTTTTTCCATGAAATAATTAATATAGTGTCATAACCGATTAAGCCATGTAGGAACAATGGTTCTGAATGTGAACAATAGTACTCAATTATTTCCTCCAAATGTAATGAGAGTGGCAATGTGCAAGTAACATGGTCCTTCCCATTTACACAAAAAACTTTTGTTCATTCTTTCAGATACCCCATTTTTTTGGAGAGTATTTGGGGAACTATACTCATTCTGAATTCTATGTTTCACAGGATAGTATTTAAACTCTTCAGTTTCATATTGCCCACCCTTATCTATTAGCAACATCTTCACTGAATACTCACATTCCTTTTATGCTTTTCTTCTGAAACATTAAATAATTTTAAAGCGTCTGATTTAGGTTTCATATTCATGAAAAAAGTAATGTGATTAAAATAATAAATGAATGTAATGAATTAATTATCTCCACTTTTTGATTGTTTGTTCATTGGCCCACATATATCAACTTTTATCAGCTCTATGTGTTGTTCTGAACAAATATCTTCATTCATATGCCCATAATTTGTAATATTTCCTTTTTGGAAGATTGGGAAACACCAATATCATCATCTTGGATATTTAGGAATGTCTGAAACACTGTCTCTTTTGAATTTCTTACTCATGTTTTTTTGACACATGTGTCCAAAAATTTAATGCCACAATTAATTTTCTTCCACCATACTCATGTAACCATAGTTATTTATTTCACCAATCTGAAATCGATTCCATTTTGTATGTTGGACTCTTGCAACAATCTTCTCATATTCATCTTTTTGAAAACAAACCCATCATTCTAAAAGATAATTTTGTTACCATCATTACTCAGTATTGAAAAACTCATCAATTTGTGTTTCATCCCATCAACATACAATGTTTTATTGGAATCCATCTTTTCATTTCTAGTGATGTTCGATCCAATACCTTTGATTTTCAACGATTCATCAATGAAAAATTTCATTGTTACTTCTTTAAAATATTCATCATTCTTTAATATTTCAATGTCTCTTTTTGTGTGAGATGAACACCCACTACTATGTATCCATGTTCGTTCTCCTTTTGTGGATTTCAATGTAGATTAAAAAAGAAGATCATTTTCTCCATTCTTTTCTTTCATTACTTTAGACCTCTGAGAATTGAGAATCATTTTCTGATCAGGAAACAAAACAAGACATCCTTTTTTATGATTTATAGGTTTTTCAAACCATTCACAAACAGTTTCATGGGGTAGGAAACTATTTTCAATAATTAATCCAAGATTCTATGATTTAATTAGAGAAATATTCTCACCATTATTTCTTTGAGACAATTTACACCCCCTTAATATTTTTCTTTCATAACATTTGGGATAATAGTAATGTATTTGTTTGAACCAACACATTCCTTCCAAGTGTCTGAATCCGACAAAATATTAGAAATATCCATGGAATGATTATTTTCCTATGAAATATCCAAATTTATTAGAATTTTGAATATGTTTCTCATAAACAATATCACATCTCTTTGTTGAACCACTATCATTTTTAATATCAATCAGATTCTTCATAAAAATTTCATATATTCTAAATCCATATTCTTTCAAAAAAAATTCAGATTCAAGTTTCAATAAATGTTTATAATTCTGATTATTGATATTTTTGCCAATATACATGAATTTCCAAGAATTATTCTTTTTAGAAACAATTCCATATTTATTTTCACTCCTTTATGGTAACTTTTGGGGAACATTCTCTAGTTTCTCATTTCTAGAACATTAACCAACCTCAATGATATAGTTTTTGAAACATGTGTTTCTCAATTAATATTTTTAGAGTAATTTTGGACAATTCCCAAAACTACTTCTATCTACATTAGTTTATCCTCCAGATGATCATTACAATTATTTTCATTTTCCTGATATTTTTTAAAATCATCAATCTATTTCCCCAAAATTTCTCTCTTATTAGTAAAAGGCTATTTATTTATTGATAATTCATCTTCCAACTATTTTTATTTTAAAGTATTATGATGTTTCTTGGAGATTCTTTCAACTCTATATTCAAATAGATTTCATGTTGACTTTATTCTTCTTTTGAACTTCAAATTTCGTAATTTTCATCATGCACTATTCCTATAAATGTATTTTCAATATATATTCAACTAAATTTTCCGATTCAACATCCCTCCTTTCTTCATAATCATCATTAGATAAGAATATTCTTCTTTTGGATTTGAATAAATTATTTTATTTTATGGTGGAATACAACATTCATTTATCACACTATTTCTTCAATGATCTTCTTGGATTTCTTTCTTCTTCATCGTTATCTTCATTATTATTTATTCGAGGAAAGTTGTCTATAATGTGACCAAATACTCTACATTCAAAAAAAATTAATGGATGTTTCCCTTTGATCACCCCTGTACATTTTTTAACATTTTAATAAAACAAGGATATGATATCATTAATACTTTTATATACCTCATTGTCAGAGTTAGAGTCACCAACTTCTTCTTCAATAAGAATATTATACTACATTTATTTCTTCATAGCCTTGAAATATGTTTCTCATTCAATATTTTTTCTCATATCTTTCTCTCTTCACATTTCAGAAGTGATAAGAGTGATATGGAAACCATGAATAGGTAGTGTCTTGAGATCCCTATCATCTGATGAATAAACTATTTCATCGAATTGTTAAGTTAGGATTCTCAAAATCTTTTTAAAAATAGTATATCCATCCATCTTCTCAACAAGAAAACTGATATTACTCCCAATATCATTCACCCTAGTAATGAAATCCCCAAAAATATCATGGCCACCCATATTGAAGTTTTATACTTCTATATATATATTTGATATTTTAACTTCTTGTATTTTTTATTTCCTTTATATATGTTTTTCAGTTTTTCATGTATACCTTTGGTTATGGGAACACCTTTCACACATCGGAACTCTAGTTAATAAATTGATGATATTAAATTATTTTTATCCCTTACATAATTCTTAAGATTATTCTTATCAATAGGCGTAAGTGGAATGTTGTCACCAATGGGTGGAAGCCCAATAGTTGCATCTCTAGGAACAAAACAACTGATAGATATATGCTCAGACAATAATCTAACCTTCCTAGTATGATAATTCATTCCATCAAATATCGTAATTCCTTTACTATTAACATGGTTGAAATTATACATTAGCAATGAATAGTGAAGGAAATATCTCCTTTGATACCACTTGAAAGTATCCAGTCAGTGAATTGTATCACTAAGATGGGGAGGGGTGAATCAGTGATACTGTTTTTCTTTTTCGATTATTTTCAATTGAAAAAATATTTCCCTCCAGTTAAAGGTTCTATTCCATATGAAAAAAAATCAAACTTAGATCCACAAGAACTCATGTATTTGTAAGGTTCATTATTCAACAACAATATCTATGTACTTTTGATAGTTTTAAAATGATCCAATAACATAAAATATACTAGAAAACAATCTTGTATTATAATGAGTAGAATAAATCATTACACTCACATTGGATTAGAAAACAATCCCACTAGCGTGTGTTCACTCTCTTATCCCAATATGTAATGAAAATCTTTTTGTAAAAACTCATGTTACCTATTATTAATTTCAATTCAAGGAATTTATTCAATTGAAATACAATTCATCAATTTCATACCCAGAAGAAATGTAAGAACCACCTAGATATAGTTAGGAAACATTGAGTCTTATTTTCATGGGTCTAATACTCCCACTCTAAACCTCCGAGTATGATTATTTAAACAAAATTCTCTCAATCCAATTTTCTGATAGAATTCAATAGAAACGATTCAGCACCACGTCAATACCTAGGTATGATAAAAAATTGTACAATTATTCCTTATCCTAAAAATCATTAGTAAATAAAACCCCTATATGAAAACCATGTTCTGATTAATTCAGCATAATACGAACATCAGCCAAATACAATTGACAAGATGAAAACGATAAGTCCTGAATATGAGGATCAGTTGAATAAAATGTTAAGATCATGTATTCTTCCCCACCGAAATGTATTCAATACAAAACAAAATGATATCAGTTTAACACACTGAAAACTAAAAACAATTCTCTCTACTTTGGTGAACAATTCCATCACTCAGAATGTACAACATACTTTCCCCCTTTTATAGATGACACAAAATAAGTTTAGGTGGGAATCCCAAAAAAAATATCTCTCTCAGATAAATTCATCCAAAATGAAATTTCCCATGAAATATTAGAATAAATTTTGACTTCATCAACTCTTCTCAACACTACTCAGAACATCTACAATCTCCAGCCCTTCTTCTCCAATCTCCCATTTCAAATGTCAGTATGATAAAAATTGATGTGAAATACATGGGTATGATCATATGACTCTTATTTTCTCAATATGATTACTGAATATGATTCTCATAACTAATTATAACCAAAATCTTGTAATTCAATGTTAATATCCCCCTTGAAAAATAATTTAGTAGTCTCTTTTCTTCACAAAAATCATCCAAACAAAGTAATTCATCGCTTTTGAAATGTTTGAATACATTGTTTATCATCTTCTTCACTTATTCTCTTGACCCAATTGAAAAAATCACTTCATTCACAAACATGTGCTTATATCATGACTTCAGGACTTTAAATTCATTTTAGAATAGGTTTAACATATTGAAACATGTATTGTAAAGTATTGTAACATTCCATTAATCCCAACTTCTTTCTTTTCTTCCCAACCTAAGTATGATCATTAAAAAATACAATTTTTCTGGATACTATCATTCTGGATACGATTTTCATGAATACAATTTTCCATAATATGATCTTTTCTGGGTACGATCATTCTAGGTATAATCATTCTACATAAGATTGGCGTGGATATGATTTTCTAGAATACAATTTTTTCTGGGTATAGTCATTTTGGGTAAAATAGTTCTGGAAAAAAAATTGGCATAATCTATAACACTTCTATCAACACCACTTCTTCAATCAGCATCACCACTTCAATTAGCACCACCTTTTCAATTCAGACCACTTTTTCAATCATTGCCACATTTTCAATAGGTACCACCTTTTCAAAACAACATCACCTTTTAAAATGAAATTACCTTTCAAAACAACATCCCCATTTATGATATCACTGAATCTTAAATCATAATGATCTCTTAATTTTATATCATTCTGATATAATTGTTATGAAAAACAACCAGTATCAATTATTCTCTATGCCACATGGACACGATAAATAGGGATAGGATACCTTCCCGGTTAGTGACATATCTTCCGCTACCCCTTTCTTCCATAAATCTTCCATCACATGTTCTCAATTAAACAAATTATTTATATAAAATAAAATTCGGTAAAACATCATCACCATTGAAATATCATAGTCATATTCACTCTGATTCTCCATTAAAACAACTGCTCCTTTCATATTGGATCTAGAGCGAATTTGATCGATTCCTTGATATGATCATTACCAATACCAAACCCTTTTACAATCCTTTTCAAAACTAAAACCTCATTATGATGGATAATATGAGTCTGATTCTTATGAAAAATTTAATCCAATTATTTTGAATGAAATCCTCATTATGATCTTTTCCATTAACAAAGTTAGTTCATTACCAAAAAAATCCTTGACACCAAAATACAACACATGAATTCAAAACATCTTCACCATCATCTTGGTCCCCAAAACATGTCATCCTTTCCAGGTAAACACTCATGAAATGTTGGGAAGACATTAATGAAATGGTGGGAAGAAACCATGGAAATTTTTGGCTGATACCCAAGATATTTTGGATGGACACAGATGACATGTTAGGTAAAAAATTAGGAAATATTAGGAAGACACCATAAGAAATGTCATTCCTATCCAGCAATAGTACCTTGACAAGTTCCTTCAATCCTTGTGGACCCCAAAAATTGATTATTAACTTAGAAATTATCTATTTATATGGGATATGTCTATAATATTTTAGGAATGTATAATCATGAAAATTTATTGGTATTATGGGATACTCATTCTATACAGACATGATTAGAAAACCCATTATGGTTCATAGTCTATATCCATCTGAGAGTAATAGTCAGATATCATACAATGGTCATCCATCCAAGTATTATACCTTCTTAGAACATTAGGATATTAATAATCTATTTGATATTCATCTTCAAAGAAAACTCATCAACAGGTATGGAATAATTGATCTAAGTGAACTCTAATTCATGTCAAAACATCATACATAAGATTCCTTTTTAATAAATACAATCCAATGGGAATCCACCTTAGTGAATGTCCCTCTATGCCTTCAATACATTCTCAATTATCCACTCATGGTTTATACTTTAAATATTTATAATGGAAAGTGTTGGATATATTCAAATGGAAAAAAATACTGGTATAATCCCCTAACATTTGGAAACCTTGGGGATAATAATAATCTAATTGAATGTAATATTATATCCCAAATCATCATCAAATCACTATAAAAAGGGGAATACAAAACCCAAAAAATTCAATGTAACAATCCAAGGTTTTAAAAATTAATTTAAAATAATTAATGTTTGTTTTAATTATATATTTATTACGATCCTTTGAACATAATTTTCACCTTCTATGTTTTGAATTTCAATAAATGGTCAACTACAATTATCACCAGTAAGTTATTTAGAGTCTAATGGAACCAAACTTATTTTCTATGAACAGTAACCCACCCTTATGAATTGTAATAAGAACCTAATTAAACGTAAATTTTATTATTATTTTATTTTCTTATGTATTTAAGATTATGACATCTTGGTTAATTTTTCAGTGTGATATAAAGCATTTATAGAATTACAATTGTTAATATTTTTAATAAAGAATAATTTTATTTAAAAATTAAATTAATAATATAGAGAATTATTTTTCAAAAAAGGTGTTCATTTTTTAATTAAAGATGTCGACAAATGGTTATAGTGAAATTTTCGGGTTTTTATGAAATTCTAGAATTTTTTTGAATAGTAAAATACAGTAAAATACCATATATTAAAATTATCAGGTAAATACACTATTTATGACATCATAATTGATTTATGACTACTAGGTTCAAACTCACATGACATTATTAACATCTAGGGTCACAATAATTATGATTATTCATAGTATTGATCAAAAATATTATAATGATTATTAAAATAATGTAAATTACCTCATCTCCTCCACTAAAATTAACTCCTTTATTCCCCTATGCCTCTCAGACCTCCCGTACCTTTAGCCTAAACTATTTTATTCCCAATACACCATCCAAGGTTCTTCCCCATTTCCTTGAGCTACTGGATATACCAAAAGACCAAAACCAAATTCCTTAAGAGGAATCTGAAGGATAAGAGATAAAGAGGTAAACGAATTATTTTGTTTTCTTTCTCATCTTTTTTATTTTCATTTCTAATCTTCTTATTTACTCACCTACCCTTGTTCAAGAGAAATTAATGATCCAATATGGTAAATATTAATGTTTCATCATTTATTTGGTAGAATCACCATTATAATTATTCTCTTCTCCCAGTTATTCATGATATTAAAACATCATCCGTGATGTATCGATTTACCGATATCGTGGACGATGTCATTTCAATTTCATTTAAATTCATAAAAATTGGTCATGAAAAAATTATTATTGTTGAAAATGATTATAATTTATGTATTATGACATATATATGGTTCTGGAACCATTTTTTACCCTAGTTTTTAACTTATAAAACCAAATGATTACTTTATGATCGAAGACTTTCCAAAATGACATAAACAAATATCAATTATGTTTTAACATATGAATAATCCTCATGTAAGAGTTTGAAATGATAAATTTTATAATTTATGGGTCTATAATTATGTAAATACCATTCCATTTAAATTTTGGAGTTTTACAACAAATCAAACATAATATCCATCATGAACTGATTGTGGAAATATTATAAAGAACACAACTAAAAGAATGGAAGGAACAAAATACTAAGGGTGAAATGATGTAATAAACTGGACATATATGGTATTATAAACATGGTTTTGTTTCTATATGAAATTAATAACACTCCTTTAACCATTATACATGAGGTTTAAATGAGTTTTAAGTATGAAAAAACCTAACTTAAGGGAATTCTTAACCTGATTTCCATTCATTCGGCTAAACTTATACTTCGATATTTATGTGTTATTAAAAAAACTTTGTGATGGTTTTTGTTTATATTATTTTTAATTATGTTTATTTACAATGTATATACATATTCCATCCATTATATTATGTCCTAACTTAATTATATGGTATTTCTATGGGGATTTTCTCTTAAAATCCTCTTTTAAAATACTGTTTTACAAATTAAAAAATGTAATGTTTTTATTAAATTATTCGTGTTATATAATAATTTTCTAGATTATGGGAATTGTTTATGAAGAAGGTTGGGAACTATATTTCCATCCAATTCATTTGGTATGTGTATTTCGGAGTTCAATCGTAGGGTTAATCAAAGTGTAATTGCGATGGTTAAAAAAATTGTCAGGTAGCAGTGAGGGTTAAAAATTATAAGGTTGCAGAGAGGGTTACATGATTATATTTTTAAGACACCTTTATGATTATATTTATGTTCTTATGTTTTGTGTGGACCTTTTGGAAATCACATATATCATAATGTAAGTATATATGGGTGAAAATTATTTCTTTTTGAAAATGATTTCATACATTACAATTATTAATGGACTAATGTCTTCTTTCCTTTATTATACCATAATGGGATTTTGGTTCCCATACCATGTTTTCAAATGATTTTAATAGGTTAAAAGTATGTGTAGGAAAAATAATGACGCCCTATTAAATGATTGAATAATTTTATGAAAATTGTTTTATATTTCAAAAAATTGATATTTTTGAAGAAATTAATATTGTTTTATGGTATCCACTCTATATTAATACAAAATGTTATGAATTTATTATGTCCCAATTCCCTAAATCTATAAACATGAAAATTCCATTCATATTAAAGGAAGTAATTTCTTGACCAAATTCACGATTATGTAATGTAATAAGGTCGAGTTCTTATATTTGGTTTCAAATGATGGTTTAGATAACATTAGGGGTTATGAGGATGTTAATATAATACCAAATTTTTTTTACTGTATGTTTAATTTGAAATTATATAGAATTTAAATATTACCTTTTTTCTTCGAATAAGGTATTTTTTTAGAATTGTTGTATGTAGAAGAAACAATGAAGCTAAAGAGGAGAGGCACTGAAAGAACGTCATCCTTCCGAATCTGCAGCTTGGAATTGTAGGGAATGGAACAGAGGAGTTTGTGATAGTAATGTCACAGCTAATTCCAACAATAAATGCTGGTGGCATCCATTCAATATAAAAACAAGTGTACCAAAAATGAACATGATATTCTTGTAACATTTTATGAGACTACTCTGTCCTTCTATCAATGGATTGTCTGACCCAATAGTGGATGAAGGATGGATTGAAGCACTAAAAAAATATTTTATGTTATGGGATTTTCAGCTAATCAAATGGTATGTATTTACATTTATTGTTCTAAAGGTGAAGATGGTCATTAGGGTTCAATGGTATAGAATATCAGGGATAGAGAGGATATTGATGCCTTAAAGTGGGATGAATTTAAAAGTTCTTTCCTTGAAAATTATTTTAATAAGGTTTTTCGACTTAGGATGGAGAAGATATTCCTTGAATTAAAGAAAAATGAGGAAGATTCATTTTTTGTGTATGAAGAAAACTTCACCCGAATAGTGAGGTATGCTCCAAATATTTTAATGGATATTTGTTGAAAAATCAACCGCTTCTACTCAAGACTAAATCCATGGTATCAAAGGATGTTTCCCTCCTATGAAATAAAATTTTATGGGAAACTTTTATGATGTGCTGAGAGGGTAGATATAGTGTTGTTTATGATCACATGTATTTTGGAAACAAGGAGAAGAAGAGGTCAAGAGGGCAAGCGATGGGTAATAATCATCTAATGAATTATGACAGTAAGAAAATACAATTTCCAATTTTTGAAAAGTGTGGATAGAAGAACCCTAGGGAGTGCCATACCATAACTAGGAAGTGTTTTAGATGGGGAAATCTTGGACATATTGCCTGATATTGTAATGAAAATAATCCTAATTCTAATCCAGATTATCAAACTGTTATGTGTTTGAAATGTGTTGATATGGATCATTATGAAAATGCATGCCCAAAGAGGTATCCAAATGATGCAAAGAATCTATAATATAAGTTGAATGTTTTAGTGAGATCTTTTTTTACTGCTTCAAGAGATGTCAAGCCATCCAATGAAGTTGTATCGGGAACATTTTTTGTTTACTCATATTTTTCAAAAAATTTGTTTGATATGGGGTTTACAGATTCTTTCATTTCATAGAAGTTTTTGGTTTAATTGGAAATATAAACTCAACAAATGATACTAGATCATATTTTTAATACACCATGGGGAAATACTATAGCAAAGAAGAATTATAAGAATCATTCTATTGTTATCTATGGAGTGACATTATAGGAAAACCTTATTTTTTTCTCTTAGTTGAGTTTGATGTTGTTATATAAATGGATCATCTTTCTCATTATCATGTTATGATTGAATATAGATAAAAAGAAGTTTTTTTATATATTTTTTCAGTTTTTGTACAATAATTAACCCATTGAATTGGTTACATATCATGAAGCTGAGAAAATGTTGAAATATGTAAATTAAAATTAACATGACCATATTGTTGAAATAAGGGAATTTTAAATATTAAGGATGTGAAAGTGTTAAATTAATACCTTGATGTTTTTCATGATGACTTACTTGGTCTCATACCTGACCCAATATTTGATTTCAAAATAAAATTAGCTCAAAATGCTAAGACAATTTCAATGAACCGATACTGTATGTCTAAAATAGAACTTCATGAATTAAAAATCAACTACAGGGTTTTCTTGATAAATGCTTCATTCATCCTAGCACTCCACCATGGGGTGTTCCTATTTTTTTGTTAAAAATAATTACGGTTCCAGGAGACTTTTTGTTGATTATAGAGATTTGAATAACATCACTATTAAAAACAAGTATCATTTTCCTCATATCGATGACTTGTTTGATCTGGTCATGGGAGCTCAGCATTTTTTTATGATTTAAATGAGATACAGATACCATCATCTGATGGTGAATGAGGATGACATCTTGAAAACAACTTTTCATACTAGATATGGGCATTATGAATTTGTTGATATGCCATTTTGGTTAAATAATGAACCTTCTATATTAATGAATCTTATGATTGGAATATTTCATGAGTTCATAGATATATTTCTTGTTGTGTTATTGATGACATTCTCCAATTTTCTAAGACTAAAGATTGCATAAAAACATCTAAGGGTTGTTTTTCAAACCTTAAAAAAATGAAACTTTATGGAAAATTCTGCATGTGTGATTTTTGGTTGCAAATTTTTTTTCTTGGAAACATTGTAAATAAGGATTGAATAATAGTGGATCCTGCCAAAAAAAGGGTGGTTGATTAATGGCCAAGTCCCACAAATGTTACAGAGATGTTTTATTGGATTTGCAGGTAATTTTTGATGGTTTATTAAAAACATTGCACAGTTATCTAGAACGCTAACCAAGTTAAAGAAAAATGGGTTAAATTTATTTGGACCAAAGACTGTGATTTTTTTAGGAACATAAGAAATGATTGGTTAATGCTCTAGTTTTGGACTTGCATTCACAAAATGGTGTGTTTGTCATATATAGTGATGATTCATTGAAGGGAAATGGTTTTGTTTTGATGCAGAATGATCATGTAATTGCTTCTTCTTTATGATATCCTCATGAGTTAAATTACCCCACACAAGATTGGGAATTCGTATCTGTTGTCTTTTCATTGAATATTTGGTGGCATCATTTATCTGGATCCAAATGAAAAACATATTGTAACCATTAATGAATAAAGTATATATTCACTCAGATTGAATTAAACCTGAGGTAGAGAATACAGATTGAACTGATAAAGTATTATGATTGTATGATAAATTACCATTTGGTAAAACAAAAAAAGAGTGATATACCTTGATTCAAAAGAATAATGAATCATAAATCATGTTACGTCTGGAACATGATCCCATGATTAATGATTTGATGAATTTTGTCTTATAATTTTATAGCTCATGAAATACCTATGTTGTGTTTCAGATTTTAGTACAGTCATCGTTATCAGACAAGATTAAGAACGAGATAAAAGAAGACTGTGGGCTATAGAAATATTCAAAAATGATTAAAATGGTCAATTTTCTAGAATTAACATTGATAATGATTGAGATTTATGATTTGGTAAATGGTTGTGTGTGCATTGTTATTCCCATTTGAAGAAAGATTTATTGTATGAAAATCATTGTTCTCCATTTTCAGTTCATCCTGACAGTACTAAGATGTACAATGACCATGGGGAGTATTATTGGTGGGATGAAATGAAAAGGGATATTGCTGCTATTAACATTGAGATGTTTGATAGGAAAACAAGTTATTGTAGAGCAGTAGTTAATGAAGGGGTTGAATTATCCTTTTCCAATGCTAGATTAGAAATGGGAGAATGTATCAATGGAAATTGTGGTGGGACAACCAAATAAATATCAAGGTTTCAATGTGATTTGAGTTATTGTTGATCGGATGAAAAAATCTACAAATTTTATTTCTATTTGAGATAAAATGTTTATGGATCATCTTTCTCAACTATACCTCAAACAGATTTTTAATCTAAATGGAGTTCCTCTTTCCATTGTATCTGACCGAGATCCTAAGTACACTTCGAAATTTTGGTCGGGGCCTCAGAAGTCGTTAGGCATAGATTTAGATTTCTGTACAATTTTTCATCCTCAATCATATGGATAGCTAGAAAGAACAATTCAGACATTGGAGGATATGCTTCAAGATGGTTTAGTGGACTACTAGGGAAGTTGGGATCCACAACATTCATTAGTTGATTTTTCTTATAATAACAGTTTTTATTCCAGTATACTGATTTCACCATTCGAGGCATTGCATGGGAATATTTGTAGAACTCCATTTATTTGGGATGATGTTGTTGAACGGAAGTTGATGGGACTAGAATTTGTAGAGGAATTTGCAGAGAAAGTGAATATGATCCAGCAACACATGAGGACACCTCAATGCAGGAAAAAAAATTATATAGACAACATGATGAAAGGCTTTTCCTTTGAGGAAAGTGACCATGTTTTTTAAAATATTTTTATGGATAAGTGTTATGTGTTTTGGTATGAATGGAAAGAAAAGTCCATGGTTCATTGGAATATATGATATTCTAGAGAAGGTTGTAATAGTCACATATAAAGTGGATTTGCCTCCATTTTTTTCTCAAGTAGACAATGTTTTTCATGAGTCGTTGATGAGAATGTATGTTCCTGATTCATCTCATGTTTTGATCCCAGATGCAGTTCAGATGGAATGGAACCTTTCTTATGAAGATAAACATGTTCAAATTATTGATTGAATGGAACATGTATTGAATAATAAGCTAATTCACTAAGTAATGGTTTTTTAGGAGATACCGCCTGGTTGAAAAAACAACATGGTAGTCTGAAAATTCTATGAAGGAAATGTACCCTCAATGGTCTAATAAAGTCAAAAAAAATTGAAGACACAATTTCTAAAAGTTGTGTATAATGTAACACCCAATGTTTTTAAAAATAAATTTAACTGCATGATATTTTGGTTTTATAAGGATCTTTATAAGCATCCTTTAAACATAATTTTCCAGCTTCTTTGTTTCAAATTTTAAAAATAACCATCAATAATTGTGATTGGTATGTTATTAGGATTCTAATGAAACCAACATGATTTTTGGTGAATTGTAACCTACCCTTATGAATAGAAACATGAATAGTAATATTACCCTGATGATTATTAAATTTTATTATTATTTTATTGAATTATGTCATCAAGATAATGACATCTTGGTTATTTTTTTAGTGTGATATAAAATCAGGTATAGTATTAAAATTGTTGAATTTTGAATAAAGTATGATTTTAATTAAAAATTATATTGATAATATTTGCAAAATAAATTTAAAAAAATAGAGTTTTTTTGGGAATTATAAGTGTCAACAAATGGTTAGGGTAAATTTTTTGGATTTTTCCTAAATTCATGAATATTTTATGAATAGTAAAATACGGTAAAATACATTATATTAAAATTATCAGTTAAATACACTTTTTCGTACATCATAATTGATGTAATCCCACATGGTTCAAACTAAAATACCATTGTTACTATTTTTGGTCACATTAATTAATTCTTCTCATATTCTTGATCAAAAAATACTATAATAATGATTAAAATAATGTAAATTTCCTCCTCTCCTCCACTATAAATACCTCCCTCATTTTCCCCTTCCTTCCCCACCTCTCCAACATTGATCCTTACATATTTTCTAATCAATACTCTTCCCAAAGCTCTTCCCCAGATCATAACACTTTTGGTCTTACCAAAAGTCCAAAACCAAATTCCTTAAGAGGAATCTCACAGAGAAGAGATCTAGAGGTAAACATCCTCATTTGTTTTATTTCTTTTCATTTTTATTTTCTCCTCTATTCGTCTTCATTACTCTCCTACACATATCCAAGAAGAATGAATGATCAAATATCTTACATATTATGGATTTCATCATGTTTTTTGAAGACACACCAATATAATTCTTCTCCACTCCCACTTATTCATTAAATTAAAAAACTATAAGTGATTCGTCGATTTACAAAAATCGTGGATAATGTGATTTCAATTTTTTTACATTCCTCAAAACAGTTCATGAAAACACTATAATTTTTAGAATGATTATAATTTTTTTTATTAATTATATATGGTTTTGGAATCATTTTTTACACATGTTGTTAATTTATAAAACCGAATGTGTTCTTTATGATGGAAGAATTTCCAAAATGTCCTAGAAAAATATCTATAATGTTTAAACTTGAGAATCATCCTCATGTTAGAGTTAAAAATGAAAAATCATATCATTTATATTTATGAGATTATATAAATACCATTTCAATCCAATTCTGGAGTTTCAATTCCAATCGAAATGAATATCAATCATTAACCGATCATGGAAATCTTGTAAATAACCCAGCCAAAGAATTGAAGGAAAAAATACTAAGGGTGGAATGATGTAATAAAATCGTCCTATAAAGTTTTATAAACATGATTATATTTATGTAAGATATTAATAAAAATATTTTTACAATAAAACATGAGGTTTAAACGAGTTTGAAGTATGAAAAATCAGAGTTAATGGAATTCTTAACCCAATTTCCATTCTTTGGGATAACCTTATACTTCATTATTTAGGTGTTATCAAAATTGTTTGTGACATCGGTTTTGTTTATATTATGTTGAATTATGATTATTTATAGTGTGTATACATATTCCATCGACTCTATTATGTCTCACTTGAATTATATGGTATTTCTATGGGGATTTTTTTTAAATCCTCTTTTAATGTTCTATTTTACTAAATTCAAATGTAATGTTTTTACGCAAGTATTTATGTTTTATGATTATGTTATAGTTATTTTAAATTGATTATGAATAATGTTTGGACCTATATTTCCCTCCAATTCATCGGTTTTGTGTTTGTAGGAGGTCAGTTGCATGGTTACTCAATGTGTAACTGAAATAGTTACACAATTGGAATGGTAGTCATGGGGGTTACAAATTATAAGGTATGTGAGTGGGTTACTAGATTATGTAAGTAATGACCCAAGATACCCTTATGGTTTTATTTATGTTCTTATGTTTTGAGTCAACATTTTGTAAATTTCAGGTCTAAAAAATTAAGTATATATGGGTGATAAGTATATCTTTTTGAAAATGCTTTCATATGTTACAAGAATTCATGGGAAAATGTGTTCATTCCTTTTTTTATCCCTTACTTTGATTTTTGTGCTCATACCATGTTTTTAAATGTTTTTCACAGGTTATAAGGATGTGTATGATGGAGGAAGAATAGTGAAATGAATGATGAATTGTCAAGAAAATCATATAATATTTGATATGTTTTATATTTTGGAATAAATGAATACTATTTTATGGAATCCACACTGTATAAATGTGTAATGTTATGAATTTATTATGTCCCAATTTTCTAAAGCAATTAACATGAAAGAAATCCTCAATGTGAAAGGAAGTGATTTCATGAATTAATTTAAGATTATGTAATGTAATAATGCTGGGTCCATATATTCAAAGACTCCATTGAGGTAAAATCATTAGATACTAATATTTTCCAAGCTCCCACTCCACATCAAAACCCAATTTTTGAAGATACATCACTTATGAACTATGATAAATTTATATTACCTTATTAATAATATTTTCATTGCAACCTAAATAAGGAAGAAAAGACATCAGGATATTCAACCACACAACACATTCCTGAAACCCCTCACAAACAAACCACCCTTCATGTCTTTGGGTCGCTATTATTCTATTACTCGAATCATTATATATCAAATATGAATATACACCAATGTCTCCAAGCTTGGGGTGAGTATAAAATGAAGTATATTTTCCTCTTATGCCTTCCCAAATCACTACACAATGATAGAATATTTTATAACTTTTATATTAAAATGTTTAAAAAATTAAAGCACTTTATTTCAAATAAAGCTAGTTTTCTAGAGAAAACATTACCAAATTAAGAAATTTTCATGAAAAAAACCAAACATGTCTTTAAAACCATTTCACAAAGACATTTTTCATATCCCATTCAATTCCCTACAACCTTACATCGACACATTCATTACTCGGGGATAGTTACCATAAAAATGAGTGGTTTCTAATTGGCCTACAAATTTAACCATATATATTGTTCCCCAATGGAACACAACCCTTGTACAGGGTCATGTCAATGAAGATGAATTGACAACAAATTTTTATTCATAGTCACATTCCAAAAAAACAATTTCAACCCATTAAAATAAATTATTTCTTTATAAGAAAATTTTTTATCAACTATTTCCTGAATCAAAAAAAATTATTATTTTAATTTCATGATTTTCAAATCATGAAACAAGAAACTCTTCACAATAACCAATATTCAACAATTTCACAATCACTAAAGAGGGGTTTAACCAATATTTTAACCTAAATTATTCAATTAAATTAAAAAAAATTAAATCAACATGAAATGATCCTTAATGTTTAAATAATATAAGCTGATAGTGAAGCCACATACCTTGAAACCTTAGGAAAAAATTCATTACAAAACATAAATATAAAAAAAATGGATTTTATATTCCAAAACACATCTTAGATGTTATTACCTATCATCGTCATAACCGTATCTCATTGTGGTTGACATAAAAATAGAAATATCTCCAACGGATTATATCAATGAATCCATGATATGGAAGAAGAAGAAAACTAAGGAAAACTACCATGAACATGATCTTAACAAGGAATCCAGTCCTCCAAAGCATAAAGAATCACTAATAGATCACTCTCAGGTCAAGAGGAAAGGTTTCAAAAACCATCGTATGAAGATAAAAACATGTTAGTGATAGATTAGTGGAAATAAATAGGGTTCAATTGTGTAATAATAAATAGATTCCAAATTTTTGGATCTAATATATAAGACTACACGGTTAGGAAAATCATGCAAAAACTGTGTGCATGCCCCTTAATCTGAACACCCCTCAGATGGTTAGATCATGTGGTTAGGAAATCTATTTACCAATAATAATAATTTCATATGATCAAAATTGCATGGTTTCTCCTATGTGATATCACGATTTTTTCAAACTATTCACCAAGCTAGTTCCTATGGTTTCCCTTATCTTGATTTCCTGGAGGTTTTTAATGATTTATAATAACTATGATCAGCCCGCAATCCTATAGAGAATCTCCCAAAATAAGTAAAAACTCCTGAAAACATTCCCAACCCTAACTTAATTATATTATATACATCAAATACAAATAAATAGTTAATTACCATAAATAAGGGGTGATACATTTTCCCTATATTAAATCATTCCGTCATCAGAATGTTGAAAATATCCATTACCCTGAAATAACATGGGACAATTTTCCACCATTTCCTTTTACCTTTCCCATGATTCTGACTAATTTAGAAGATTATAACATAAAACTAGATCTAGGATACATGAAACAACTTATGAACTAAACTAGTCTATGGTGGAAAATCCATCCAATATGCTACCCCACCTTCCTGTTCAAGTATATCAAATGGGAATTTTTATAAAGGATATAATTTTCCCTCCTTTCCAAAATGAGTATGCCTAATCATTGGAGAGATTCTCAAGAACACCTGATCACTCAACATGAACAACAATAGTAATTGATGATGATCATCACATTATCTATCATTTCTATGAGCCATCTCCATTATCTTTCTAACCAACATAATATTATATGTTTTCTATTTCCCAAGGCTTGTTCAAAACAATGAAGCCTCTTTAATTCCGTCCCAAAAAAATGGATAATGAAATGGATTCCCATACAATGCTTTAGAATGAGCCACATGTATCTAGGTCTAATAACTGTTGATATAAGTGAACTCCATAAATGGTATGTGATCCTCCTCTAAGGCACCAGAATCTATTACAAAATCCCGAATAATTTATTTTATCTTTTGTATCATCCTTTAAGATTTTACATCCACCAAGAGATGATACACCATACACGTACACAGCTGTGTCCCAAGGGGTTTATATAAGTATTTAAAGAAATGATATGTAAACCATATGTATCGATATTATTATATAAAAAATGGAATGAAATGTATCTTTACAACTTCCTGGAAATACATTTAAAACATGTCATCCACTATATGAGATCCATGATTATGGGTTGAATGGGCCTACTTTGTTAGATGATCCACTATCACACATATGGAATTGTTTTTTTGAACCATTATTCGGAACCTGTGACAAGAACAATGGATTTATATTCCCATATTCACATGAGGGTTGGTAAAGACTACAATAAACTCATTGGTCACTTGTGCACTTCCATAACCTACTGAAAATTGTGGAATCTCATTAAAAAATCAGCCACATTTCATTTCAAACCAACCAGCAAAAAATAAATTTCAATGCATTATACATATTTTTTATTTGAGGATGAACAAACCATCTCTAATGGTGGTAATATGAAGGTGTTTATATAAATATATATGAACGAACATCAGAAATCTAATCCATTAAAATAGACTCCCATCCATATTTTTTCCCTCATTGGTCTCCACACTATTGAATTTTTACCTCATAGATACACTTTTTGAATTAGATCTATGTGACCTTTTAAACATATATACCATATAAAGAAAAAAATAAACCATAAAAACATCAAAGATACCTAATTATTCACAGTCCAAGTGCATGTTAGTTATCACTAACATCAATTACCACTGATCTGAAGCCTCTTTCAACAACTAACCTTATGAATTTATAATTAATTAATCTACCATGAAATTTAATTTTCTCATTGTATACATCAAGCCAATGTAAAACACTTGGAGATACTCCACACATATTCTTTCATCTTGTATTCAAATATTTTTGAGATAAAATATGTTTCGTGCTCTTATGATCCATAAACAACATAATTGTTTATGAAAATAGTTAATGACTAAATGTCTTTAAAACATGAACAATTGAATGCAACTCTACATTGTGTGTTGGAAATTTCTTATCAAGAAAATGTAACATCCATTAACCATAAGAAACAACATAATAACCTTTAATGAGAACACACCTCAACCTCGATCATGAAGCATCAAAATACACCATATACAATTTTTGTGATTCTGGAAATATCTTTATTGGTGATAATGTAAGTCAAACATTATGCTCTTGAAATTTACTCTAACATTCCACGTTCCATTATAATGGAACATTTTTCTTCAAGTTTTTATCAAGGTTGAAGAATGATGTAACTTCCCCGACCCGGAAGCCACTAAACTGGTGCCCTGAGCCAGCTAGTTACATGACCTTAGCCGCACCTCCCCATACGCCAAAGGCTTCCAACTAGCAGTAGGGGTCTATGTAGTCATGTGGGGAGACTATACCCACTTTTTATTAGAGTAAGCCACTACAGAAAAAACCAATAGCGGAAACAATAATCAGTTAACAAGCAACTTGAGCAACAACCAATTCCAAAATTAAATATTCCATTTCATACTACAAGTGAAAAATAAACAAAATACCAATATAAATACAATGACCAAAATCCCCAAAATGGTCTCGAATCCAAGTTTAGATCCTCCACCAAGTGGTACCCCTGCCACTCACTATCTAGCAATGACCCTTGACCTTCTCTTGGCCTACAAACTTGTAGTCTGCACAGGTACCCAACGGCAGCCCGAGTAGGGTGTTAGTACAACTCAGCAGGCCACCACCAACGGTGTCTACAAAATGTCCACTACAAACTGGTAGTTCATGCAAAAGGAAAATGAATGATAATTGCCAAGTAATTACTTAAGGTTCTATTATCCAGTTTAGAGACAAAATCATTGCCATTCCATTACCATTCATTTATTACCATTGACCATCACTTACCATTTTATCATATTTCCAAGGGCTAATCACATGCATTATGATACATGGGTCTAAGGCCAACATTCACATAAAAGAGGGTAAACACCTTTTTATCCTATCTCACTAGGACTAACTTCCTCATAGAAACCATAACATCACCTTGAAGCCTCAGTCTGGGTGGATGCAACTATTAGGAGAAAGGATCCCCAGTCCCCATTCCTAACCCGTGCATTTAGGGCGGAGTTCCGAGCATTAGTCTTCGCTCGACCCGTGGACATAGATCCTCAAGTCATAACCCACACTACCAAGCCATTTTCACAGGCTTATATATAAATGTATCCATCAACGATCCATACTATTTCCCCTTAGACAAAGCATTCACAACACATGAGAAATTCACATCATGCCTTAACCCATTAACACATTACCATTTCACATCATTTAACCATTAACCCAATTCCCATGTGTTATGACTATTTCACTAAGCATTCAATAGTAGACCCATAATTCAACCCATTATGGTCTTTAATCAGTTTACACATTAACCCATTTAACCCGTTCATCATTCCCATGAATCAACCAGTCAACCCATTCCAATTAACCGTTAGGTTATTTCCAAATCTAGGTGAATCACCATACTTCTATTCCAACTTCAACCAATCATGCCGACATATTCTTCAAGGTCCCTACCATTTATTACAACAAGGTCACTTGTTTAAAAACAAACCCTAAGCCCGGGGAATGCCGGCACATCCCATGGATGGCCCCAATTAGGCCATGTCCATCCCAACACATCCCACGAGGATCGTGAGGGTTCCCATATACCATTTGAAACATCATTATTACCAACATGCCAAGGTTATTCAAAACATAACCAATGGGAAACAAGAACACAACATAAACATACACAAATACCCAAATAACCATGGGAGATAACTTGTAGACCACCAACCTCGAAACTGCGGTTAAACGCACCCTCAATCGATTCCTTAGACCTCGATCCGGCCAATGTTTGATGATTAAACCTAAAACTCTCCCAAAAGATAGGGTTATAGAGCATCAGAACAAGAGAGAGAGAAGATACAAACCCTAAATCAAAAAGAGAAGCAAGGATGAGGTTAGCCTTACTCGAGCATCGATCCGCAACAAACGGATCCAAAAATGCTTTAGAAACAAGGGAGATCGATCTCTTGGAGCTCTTGGGTGGTTTGGTTCGTCCCTAGGGTAAAGAGGGTGGAATGGGATGAAAATTCCGAGTGGGGTTTAAAATCCCAGAGAAAAAATTTTGTAAATTTTCCCTACATTAAGTGGCTGCACGGTTTGTCCGCATGGTTTGGAAAACCATGTGCAAACCATGTGCATGCCACTACCCGGAGGTGGAGGAGTCACAAGGTTTAGCCGTACGATTTGGAAAACCATGCGCAAACCGTGTGTTCGCTTTTGTCCAGAGGAGGTAGGGTCACATGGTTTCTCCTACGCTGGCCACACAGTTTGGCTGACCGTGCGCAGGTCGTGCGCCTTGGTCTGCTTTTCCCAGACATCCCTTCTTCCGTGCCCCGAGCCCCCAGAACACCCTCAAGACCTCTCAAACATTCAAGAAACCTTTTAATGTCCAAAAATAAAGGGTTTAACCCAAAACACAACAAAAACATACCTTTCCAAAAACCGGGATCTTAAAACCTTCCCACCTTATAACGGCTCATCCCCGAGCCGAGTTCCCAATCCTCATTTCTCCACTGAAGAGAAGAGTTCGGGCCACTAAGCCCACACATCTGATTCATGCTCCCAAGTTTCTTCCTGTACTTTCCCATGCTTCCATAGTACTCGCACAAATGGCACAACCTTGCCTTACAAGACCTTTTCACTATGATCCACCACACGAACCGGATGCTCCTCAAAGGACGCATCTGCCTCAAGCTCCATGTCCTCAATATCAACCACGTGAGATGGGTCAGGGTGATACCGTCGAAGCTGCGACACATGAAACACATCAATAATCCCACTAAACCGCTATGGAAGAGCCAATTGGTAATCCAATGGTCTGATCCTCTCCACAATCTCAAAAGGTCCCACATACCTGGGCGCCAACATACCCTGCTTTCGAATACGATGGTGACCCAACTTTGGAGACACCCGAAGGAACACCTTATCACCCACCCCAAACTCACGAGGTCTCCGCCTCCGATCTACATATGACTTCTTCATACTCTGAGCCGTAGCCATTTCCTTCCTGGTCAACTGAACTCTCTCCAAAGTCTCCTGCATGAGACTCAGTCCCATCAACTCAGATTCACCGGCCTCTACGAACACAACAGAGATCTACATGGTCTCCCATAAACCTCCTCAAACGGTTCCATCTAAATTGTAGCCTGAAAACTGTTGTTGTAGGAAAACTCAACTAATGATAGATGCATCTCCCAAGAACCACCAAGGACCAAGACACAAGCTCTTAAAATGTATCCCAACACTTGGATCGTACACTCCGACTGCCCATCCATCTGCAGTTGGACAACCGTAATCAAAAACACTTGCGTACCCAGTGCCTTCTACAAACCTTGACAGAAACGCGACGTCAAACGTGGATCTCGGTCCGAAACTATGGTCTGCGACACCCCATGCAACCGCACTATCTCCCGAACATACAGTTCACCCAACTGGTCGACTATGAAGGTCTCCTGAATCTGTAATAAATGTGCCACTTTTGATAACCGATCCAAAACCACTCATATTGCATCATTCTTTTGCGGAACCCTCTGAAGAACCAGAACAAAATCCATTATTACATCATCCCACTTCCATTCCGGAATGGGCAATGGATGCAACAACCCACTTGGGCATTGATGCTCGGTGATAGAGAAAATATTTTCAATTTATTTATATTTAATATCATTTTTTTAAACCCAAAAAAAGTGTTCCTCTAAGATAAAATGATTCATTTTTTTGATATTGGTGTTATTTTGAACTGAATAGTAAAAATTGGCCATTTTTTATATTTAACAGTTTTAAATTATTTCTGTAATTTGGCTATAACATTATCTACACGGATCCAAATTAAAAAATTCATTTTTTTACAGATTATAAATATCCAGGGATTCATTTACTATTTTTGGACTAAAAGATGAATCAGACATATGGAAGCTCAAAAGAAGCTCAGAAGTTGGAGAAAGAAAACTGTTTTCAGATCTACCTAGTTTTGGTGTGGGCTTCATAACTCATTAATGGTGGGCCCAAATTTTGTGAAATTCAGTGGGTGGACGTTAACGGAGTTTTGGAGAATCATTTATGAAAGAAGGGCCATGTGAATCGGCCGTTTATGGGGTCATTAAATAACTCTAATCCGGAGGATTTCGTTTTTGAGAGGCTGACTGGACAGAATAAATTCTCAAAGTAAAACGGCCATAACTCTCGGAATACATCTCCAAATCCGCTGAGCTTTTGAGGGGACAAGGAAACGGGAATTATGAACAACATTAAAGAAGGAATAATTGCTTGAAGATGTCATTTAATGGGGCTAAAATGCGTCAACATCCGGGGAAAAATTTCTGGCTCTAAAATGAGGAGAGCTCCACCCTCTCAAAGCATCTTATTCTCCATCCCATTCCTTCCGGGACACCAAGACGGAGAACATTTCGGCTTTCTATTTTATTTATTTACTTTTTCATAGTTTTTTAATGCCATCTTCTTCCCCATTCATCTCGATTACCCTTAATATGGTGGGGTAAACATTTGGAGTGATTGGGGAAGGGTTGGTTTTCTACATTGTAATGTTTGAGTTCTTGGACGCAATTGAATAAATTTATTTCATCTTCAAATTTTTTTTCAACTTCTTATTGTGGATTTTATTATCAAGTACGATCGTTGTTTAATATAAATTAATTTATTGATTTTTTCCTTGGTAAAATAATCATAATCTCCCTCCACTAATTTCTGGTTTATATACGATGGAATAAACCAAGAATTTGTGGTGAAGTACTCAACGATCGTCAGTACATGTAAAAGGTATAGTGAGTGTTCATGATTTTTTGGGATAAACAAAACCCGATTGGGTATTGGACATTTCAATTAAGGATATTCAATACAACTATTTTACACATGGAAGGAGAGCTGACCAAACCAATATCTTGGTATGGTTTTCTTTCATAATAATAATTTCCCCAAGGAAGTGAGAGGAAACGATTGTGGAAACTCTCTTTAATCAACTAAGATGAAGAGGATTGAATTAAATTGAATGAGGATAGAATTAAAATTAGGAAACCAACCCCGACCTAATCGCCCTTTTTATTTCATATTTTTTTCAATTATTTGAAATTTAAATTTCTTTTTCAAAAGCACAATATTTTTACCCCCGTTTTAAAGTGACAACCCGTTTTGTGTGCACTCCTCTTCGGGAGACATCCTAGGTCAACCAAATTACTATAATTTTAACTTAGGAAATAATTTTTTTTCCACACCCTACAATAGGCGTACATCACTCAGCCTTCACCTGCTGGCAGGTAAGGCACCATGCCACAAAGCCCACAACTTCCCTTTTCATTCTAGGCCACCAAAACTGCCTTCGGAGATCACGGTACATCTTGGTCAAACCAGGATGCACTGCCCACCTTGATGCATGGATTTTCACATCAAATCTTCCCACATACACTTTGGCACAACCACACGATCACAGACACGATCAACACCATCCACGCCGACGGCCCAGCCAAAAGGTAGCTCCCCACCGTTATGGTTTTCTCCCATGGCCATGCACTTAGGATCATCATGCTGACCTTCCTTAACTCAACTCAAAAGTGTCGACTCCAACATTAAGGAACCAAGAGTGACCAGACCATTCTCCTCCTACACCTCAAGGTTCATCTCTGCAAACAAAGCCATCACCTTCCATTCGGTGCTAGACTCCTGAACCTCTTGCTTCTGAACCTTCCTTCTCATGGCATCAGCAACACTATTTCCATTTCCTGGCATGTACACCAACTCAGAGTCAAAAGGCTGAAGATATTCAACCCATCTCCATTGCCGAAGATTCAGATCCCACTGGGAGAAGATGTACTTTAAACTGTAATGGTCGGTAAACACAGTAAACTATTCTCCCAACAAATATTTCCTCCAAAACATCAAGGAATACACTACTGCAGCAAACTCAAGATCATTAGTGTGGTAGTTCCACTCATGGGGTCTCAACTGCCTTGACCCATAAGCCAAAACCCGCTCATCTTGCATCAACACAGGCCCACGTCCGATTCTGGATGCATCACAATACGCGATGTACTTCCTACCCAGCTCAGGTAATATCATGATAGGTGCGGTCATCAACCACTTCTTCATCTCTTAAAAAGCATTCTCACAAGCCCAAGACCACTCGAACCTGATTCCCTTCCTGGTCAAGCCAGAGATTGGTGCTGCCAAGTGAGAGAAATCTTGAATGATCCATCAGTAATACCCGGCTAAAACCAGAAAAATATGAACATTAGAAACACTCTTGGGTTTCTCCCAAGATACAACTGGCTGAACATTATCTAGATCGACTGACACACCTACCTCTGAGATGTTGTGACCTAGAAAATTCACCTCACCTATCCAGAATTGACACTATGACAGCTTGGCGTATAGCCAATGCTCTCTTAGCATACCCAAGATGATGTCAAGATGTTGGGCATGATCATCGTGAGTTATCGAGTACACTACGATATCGTCAACGAAGACAACAACAAACTGATCTAGATACGGATGAATGATCTGGTTCATCAAATCCATAAACACTATCAGTGAATTGGTCAAGATGAGAGGCATTACCACGAACTCAAACAACCCATACCGTCTTCGGAAAGCTGTTCGTGGTACCTCAGAAGACCTCACTCTTAACTGCTCTTAACCTGACCTTAGATCAATCATAGAAAACACTGATTCACCCCTCAACTAATCAATCAAGTCATTAATTCTAGTATGAGGCTACTGATTTTTCACCATCATCTGATTCAACTTCTGATAGTCAACACACAGCCTCAACGGCCTATCAACCTTTTTTACAAATATCACAGGAGATCCCCAAGGAGACGTACTAGGATGGATAAACCCCTTATGCTCCAAATCTGCAAGCTAAAACATTAGTTCCTAGAGTTATGTCGGTGCCATTTGGTATGGTGGAATAGAAACTGGCTCTTCTCCCGGCTGCAACTCAATCGTGAACTCAACATCCCTCTCGGGTGGTAACCCCGAGAAATCCTCAAGAAACACATCCTGAAACTGATCCACCACAAGAGTAAAACTAGGTTTCCCCCTCCCTCATCATCATCAGGCATGATACATCCACTTGAGTCATGAGTCCACTCAAATGTTGACAAAACGACCTCACATTCCCTACTCGAACATCCCATTTTCCATGGTGGAAATAGGAGTCACCCTCAAGAGACCTGAACGATATTTTGCGATGATAACAATCTATGTGAACCCAATACAACACCAAAAAATCCATTCCCAAGATTAGGTCAAACCATGACATCTTGAAAATGAAAAATTACCATAGAAAACGATACCCACCAAATTCCAAGGCGCATTCCTTGCACTGCTTGAAATCCTCAACCCGCGCTCCCAACGGGGTATCAATTGACATCACTCCACACACTCCCTCAACATGTAAACCTAGCACTACCAAAATATGAGCAGAGATAAAAGTGTGTGTGGAACCAATTTCAAAAAATGAACTAACAAATGTAGAATCTACAAGGATCGTACCGCAAAAAGTTGATGGTCTAGCTTCTCCATTACCAGGCGCAAACTGAACTACCTGAAGCTGATTTACCCCTCTACCCTGGGCTCCAGCCTGAGTACTCTGTGATACACTTCCCTGCTGGCATGAGAGATCTTGCCATGGAGTTCCACATTCACCGCCCCTACCAGTACGACCTGTGGAGCTCCAACTCCCTGCCTTATACAGGGCTACTGATCCTCTTCCTGTATCTGGTATCTGCTTTCACCATCATGCTCCCCAGCCTGCCGGGGATTCCTACAGAACCTCTACACATGTACCATCCTTCCACATGAACGACACTCAACTGGAGGTCAAGGACACTGACCACGCATATGCCCCGGCCTTCCGCACTGATAGTATAACACCCAATTCCCACTCTGAGAGGATGGCCCTCACTTCTGGTCACCTTGCTAGAAACGTTCCAAACGACGCTTCTGACCTTCAGAACTTGCACCACTTGTCCGCCCATCATGCACGACAAGGCCACCACCTGAAGCTCCCTTAAGGTACCCTTCAGAGATGAGTGCATGATCCATCACCTTTGCAAACCACTTCAAGAAAAATATATTTAATTGAGACCTGATCTCATGTCTCAGCCCATCTCGGAAATGCATTGCTACCATTGCCTCATCCTCATCTGACACCGGGACGAAGCGTCGCAGATCACTGAAGCGACTACCATAGTCCATCACCGACAGCGATCCCTGGGTCAGGCTCATAAAATCTGTATCCCGCTCCAGCCTCAATGTCTCTGGGTAGAAATGCTCTAGAAACATTTCTTGAAAAACCTTCCATGGCATCCCATCAGCCTGCTCGGTTTGAGCCTGAATGTCCCACCAATGCCTAGCCTGGCCCAACAACATTTAAACGGCTAGCTTTACTTGCTTTTTGATAGGGTTCTCTAGATGATCCAATATCTTCAGGATAGACTCTACCCAGAACTCTGATACCTCCATCCCACCCTCTCTGGTGAATGTCGGAGGGTGCTGTAGCTGGAATTCCCTGGTCAGCTCAAACATACTCGGTGCAAACCACACTGGGTCACAATCCATCATCTGCATAAGGCGAGTCAAGTTCTCTACGAACTAGTCTTCTCTACCTTCATTGATCACCACATTTTCTTGCTCCTCTACTGGAGGAGTGTTCTCATCAACATCCTCCTTTTTCACAACTGGTACCCGACATCGTGGTGGCATTTCTCTACAATGCCAAGCACAAGATTTAGAATTCACACCATAAAACATTCACGACTTCATAAAACGGTACTCCCTATGAGCCACAACAACCCACTTTCATTTACTAATTCAACAACATTAACACCTCAAATTCAGCGCCCCGACCATCCCTACCGTGGGCCATTGATTACATGGAGTAAGAAACCATACAATATCACCAATATCACACAACTCTTTACAAAAACATTTTCCACTTCATTTCAAACCCTTATTTTCTTTAGACATCATTTACCCACTTTTTTGAATTCATTCTTCTCATTATTTCTTAGTTTCATGAAATGCATGATGCACCCTACTTTCCTTCCTCACACACCCACCCCATGTGTGTGCCTAACACAATGAATATCTCCTATCTCCCTAGGTGCCTACAATGATTCATGAATGCAAACCCTCGTGCCTTTTAGACCGTGAGCCAAATATCATAAAACAATCACATAAAACCACATGTGTATCACCCAACGGTGAAATATCATCAACTGTAACAACATACAACCAAGAACAACATTTTCCACCTAGGGTGACTTGGGTGTTCCCTCGTACATGGGTTAGCTACTCCCAAGCACGATCTCATTACCAAGGCCCGACACGTCTTAACCCTTGGATACTAAATCCAAATAACAAGAACTCAGATAAGGAGAAGAAAGACCTCCTCTAATACCACTTTGTAACGTCCCCGATGTGGAAGCCACTAAATCGGTGCTCCAAGTAGGGTGGCTACATGACCATAAGTGCGCCTCCTCGTACGCCAAAGGGTTCCAACTAGCAGCAGGGGTCTATGTAGTCATGTGGGGAGACTATACCCCATTTTTATCAAAGTAATACACAACAGAAACAACCAATAGTGGAAATAATAATCAATAAACAAACAACTTGAGAAACAACTAATTCCATCATTAAATATTCCATGTCATACTACAAGTTAAAAAGTGAACAAAAGCCCAAAATAAAGACAATGACGAAAATCCCTAAAATGGTCATGAATCCAAGATTGGATCCTCCGCCAAGTGCTACCCATGCCACTCAGTATCTAACAAGGACCCTTTACCTTCTCCTGACCTGCAAACATGAAGTCTGCTTTGGTACCCAATGGCGGCACGAGCAGGGTGTGAGTACAACTCACTAGGCCGCCACCAACGATGTCTACAAAATGTCCAGTACAAACAGGTAGTGCTTTCAAAAGGAAAATGAATGATAATTGGAGAGTTATTACTTAATGTGCCATTAACCTGTTTAGAGGAAAAACCATTTCCATTCCATTACCATTAATTTATTACCATTGACCTTCACTTACCATTTCATCACATTTCCATGGGCTAATCACATGCATTATGATACATGGGTCTAAGGCCAACATTCACATGCAAGAGGGTAAAAACCTTGTTATCATATCTCACTAGGATTAAATACCTCATAGCAACCATAACCACGCCTCGAAACCTCATTCTAGGTGGATGCAACTGTTAGGAGAAATGCAACTCAGTCCACATTCCTAACCCATGCATTTAGGGTGGAGTTCGGAGCATCAGTCTTCGCTCGACCCGTGGGTGTAGATCCTCAAGTCATACCCCACACTACCAAGCCATGTGCATATTCTTATATATATAAGTACCCCTCAACCATCCATACCATTTCCCCTTGGACAAAGAATTCACAACACATAGGAAATTCACATCAGGACTTAGCCCATTAACACATTACCAGTTCACATCATTTAACCATTCTCCCAATTCCCATGTGTTATGCCTATCTCACTAATAATTCAACACTAGACCCATAATTCACCCCATTATGGTCTTTAATCCGTTCACACATTAACACATTTAACCCATTCATCGTTCCCTTGAATCAACCAGTCAACCCATTCCAATTAACCCTTAGGTTATTTCGAAGTCTAGGTGCATCACCTGACTTCTATTCCATGTTCATCCAATCATGCCAACATATTCGTTAAGGGCCATACCATTTATTACAACAAATTTCACTTGTTTAATAACAAACCCTATGCCCGGGGAAAGCTGACACATCCCATGGATGGCCCCAATTAGGTCAAGTCCATCCCAACACATCCCACGGGGATCGTGAGGGTTCCCTTCTCATCCCCAAAAGGTAGTCAATAAAATTCTCCCCATTACCTTGAATGAGGCTCAAAATCATTATCTTCTCATATCCGTGTCATTGAGGTTGTGTGACGCATATCTACAACACCTCAAGAGCCCACTGACTATTCAACTAAATCATATTATGATCACTAATATTATATTCCTCCTCATAGTAGTATAGAGAATGATTGCATGAACTCTACTATTGAAATCATCTGTAGTAAACCTCCCCATAGTGATAAATATATATTGGGAAATGAAATATTCCCCGTACCAATACACATTTGTATAGATAGGTTCTCAGAACACATACATCTCCATATAGACAAGTGATCCAAACAATTAGTTTAACCTTATATTATTCTCTGTCAACATAAAGAGCAATTCACCTCGATCAATAAGTGACCCATAGAATATATGTATATATATATATATGGTTTGACCAGGTGTAGAATAATAATTCTAATGAAGAATAGATTGACTTGGATATATGGATAGAGTTATCTTGAAATGACCTCCAAAATATGTTATGTCCCATAACCACAAAAAGCTATAAGATCCCAATTGAGCTAGAGAAGGTGTGAATGGCTTACTTATGACAGAACATGTGGTTGACTCATCATCGGTTGAAGGATAAACATCTACCTTATCAATGATATAATGTAAATTTCAAGATTATAAATACATATAGTTATCAGTTTTAATGGGTAACATTCCTTATATTCTCATTCTTAATGATGGACGAGAATGAAAAACTCTTAAGAAGGGATTGTATCTTTATCAGAACAACTCTTCATTGACAAATTTCTATATCCTTGTCAAATGTGCATATCAGAGGATGGGGAATGTATGGATCACATCACTCCACTATTTCCCACGAGAATATAATCTCTGTAGATATTGATTTTTTAAAATGTTATAGCTACAGGATAAATCATGGTACCAAGGAATGCTCAAGAATGTTGGTCAATATAGTAATATTACACCACATAGATGTTTTAAAAACAACATTAATGGAGGGAGAGTTCAACTAAAATATGGTAATGTTGGTAGGTTCAAAAAATTGGGAATTATTTTATAACTCAGAAACCAATGTTGTTGACTACCTAACATATTCTAGTAGAATATTACTCTATTCATATGCAACAATTCATCCCAGTTAATACATGAGCATAATTTCACCAAATCAAATGGATTGCAATAGAATCTATCATAATAGATGTCAATGTGATAACCCATACCGCAGGGTTGGTGGAATTGATACCACCTCCGACACCCCTAGAGTCACCAATACTTATAAGGATCTCACTTATATAAATACCAGCTTCATTCCAAACCCATCCAACATTGATGGGGGCATTTTTATCTAAATTTCCAATTCCAGGTTTATCACTCCCCAAGAGGGTCCAGGAGAAATTAGTAGAAGTTCTGGATCAACCCAACACATAGGGATGGGGGAATTTATATCTAAATTTTCATCTCAGGTTCCATCATATCCTCGACTAAAATGATAAAATTCATAATAAAAGGATCTGAAAGTGCCCATAATGGTTTTGAACCATCCTCAAATCATAGGGATGGAGGAATATTTATTATTATAATCACCCTATATTTAATCACTATTCTCCAGGTTGGGAGGTCCAAATCAATAGTTGGTATCCCATCCATTCCTCCTACCATAAGATAAATATTTTCTTTTTGGGGGACATTTAAAAAACCCGGGATTAAATTCTATTAGGGTTACTATTCATAGTCCATGGTAAGAGGATCTTATGTTAAATTCAATAAAACCTTATAAATATAATAATCCATAATTTTACAACATGAATTGGGGTTATAGAAAATACATGTATGCAACCCTCCATGGAAAATTCAGTGGCATAGAGTCATCCAATTTCATGAGTGTAATGGGAAAAATTCCATTTTCAGATACACCTCAATAAATGTTATCTGCACCAACATAATAATTAATTTATATCAAGATATAAATGTAGATTATTGAAATGTAGAAACCATGCCATGACAGGTGGGTGATCTAGATTTTCATACTGAGTTTCCACATATGATTAATTAGGGAAAGATAGAGAACCTAGAACTTATGAATGATGAATTTTCACTTATATGTTTGAAACATAAAAGGATAAATGTAATGGTATGTATACATCCCACTCTCCACCCAGAGGGTCCTAATTTCACAGTACACCTAAACTATTGGCACAATTTGAGAATGAGATTCAAAATATTAGACAAATCAATGAGAAACTACGTAGAAGAAAAATTTTCACTAGGTATCATCATTAAAAATAGTTGTATATCCATAATCCCATATGTTAATAGATATATTACAACACCCAGATATTTTGTGAATTACTATTTTTTAATTAAGTTAATCTATTTGATATTTTTCATTTGACGCTACACTAAAAACAGTTTATTTTTTATTAAAGCACTATGTCTGGATTTCATTATATTAAATAAAAATTTAATCATGAACTACATGGAACATAAATTTTAGAATTATCTACACAAATATCTAATGCAATCTCATGTTACACCCATGACTGAATTTCCTTGATGGAATACGTAACACGCAAAATTGAGTGTTAGCGAACAATAATTCATTGTTAAAATGTTATTATTTAATAAGATATAACATGGCCAATATTTGAATATTATATGATTAAATAAACTATGTATATATATTTTTTAATTCATCTTTTACCTATTAATTAGAAAATAATATAGAATCCAAATGAATATATGGGGATATGTTTTATAAAAGTCAATTTTTATGTGAAAAATGTGATTGATATTATTGAGTTAAATCAATTAATAATTATGAATGATATTATTTATATTTAAATTTTATATATTCAAAAATATATTTTTGATAATCATAAAATAGATTTGACAAATATAAGATAATATCAAACCCAAATGAATGCTTAATAACCTATATTTTTATAATAGAAGTTTTACTGCCTCTTAATAGGGAACACATTTTAAATAAAATCTTTGGAAGCCTTATAGATTTAATATATACAAATAAATGTAATATTTGAAAGATCAAAATAAAATAAGGCTAGGATAAATTTGTGGTATATTTGTATAATGTTTCATTTTTTATTAATAGTTAAAAATACTGAACTTCAATTCAAAACTACTTTTTCAACTAATTCATTTATAAGGTTAAATTAAATTTAAATTTTTTTGTAAAGTTAAATTGGTTAATAATATTATACCTTATTCAAATTTAGATCATTGGAATAAATTTCAGATTGAATATTCGTATAAAAATGTAGAAATATTTTGGACATTTTTACATTAAAAACTGGTAGTGTCATCATGTCAGCAAAATTATTTTTAAAATTATTTTCATCCAGTTATATGATTTCTTTTGTAAAATGGATTCCATATTTGGTATCCAAATAATTTATAATTACTAATAATGTTAACATGGTTTTTGGAAAAAAATATTAGTGAATGTGATTGAAATTAATTACATCAATTAAGAGGAAAATTAGGTTAACAAAATATTAAACCATTAAATAGAGACCCAAAATAGCCCAGAATCATGAAAAAAACCAATTTTATTTCCATAATTCGTCCATTATTATGTTTTTTATGTCTTTTTTTGTATAATGGGGGAATACCTAACTTCTTTTCAAAAATGACATCTGTCATTTCCCTTCCCAATAAAAGGCCACCACATCCCCCACTGATTTACACCTCTCAAACCACTTAGGTTTGGAAAATCACATCCCAATACACTCCCCAACATCCCTAACATATTCCTATAATGATACCCCTTGAGTAGAAATAAATCTATGAAAGGATTTTGGAAAAAACGAAAAGGAGTTTCCCAATTAAGAGGTAACGACTTCTCTCAAAATCCATTATTTTTTTTAATTCCCACCCCTCCACTATCTTTAATAAATTCTTGTATAAAAACACAAGTATCATAAATATAATAGTATTTTTTTATATTATTATTTAAAAATTCACTTATACATGCCTTCATATAAATGGTAACAAACATATTATTTATGTGTACAGTGAACTACCGCCTCACAAAATGATGATTGTTCATCTTTCCTTACCACCTCTCATGGTAGAAATTATGACAGAAAAACTGTTTAAATACATTATATATTATATTTATTTTTTATTTTAACCTCTGTAATTATTTTACAAATCATGTATTTTTTACTTTATTTTTTTTTAATATGATAATTTTGTTTGAGGAAGTGTGTACTATCGAACCCTCAAAACAATATAATTCGTTCACACACTATATGAAATATAATAAGGATGATTTTAGAGAACTTATATAATATATATACAATGATAATTATAATTTAATGATATTATATAAATATATGTCCATATATTTGATTATCATTCTTTCTTTCAATAGGACAATAAAAACAGAAAACATCATTTATGCGTATGTACGAATTACCGTATCCTTGAACAGTGCATTCCATTTCATACTTATATATTATATAGATAATTATAATAAACATATACTGAATATAAATTATATTTAAATAATTTCTTACATTTTATAAGTCATTATATAAATTTAATGACCAAATATATAAAAAATTAAGACACATGCGAAAAACAAAATATATATTACAAGAAGCAAAATCATAAAATATAATTCTTAAAAAAAGGGTAATGAAAGATCATAACAAAACCATATATGTTTTTAGATATAATAATATTATTTTGTAAAATATTTATAATAAAATTAAATTTATTATACAATAATCGTGTATGAGTACGAAGAGAGTCAAGACAAAAGGTAAGGTAATTTAATCTCACTAAATATTTTAATGAGATACATGACTTATTTACCACTCACTTAATTTTTATGATGTATGTACTAAACATTAATATATTATATTTATATTATAATTAAATTAATTTTTATTTAAATATCCATTTCATGAACTTTATTTTATGGGGTTTAAGTTTGAAAAGATTCCAAATCGGAAAGACAGTTTTGCCTCAATTTTTCATCTTCGATACTCGTGTTTTTTTATGCACCTAAATTTATTTTTTGAGGAGTATATACATTAATTATACATGTTATATACAGAATATACTTATTTTCATGATTTTTTATGATTCATATAATGTCATTTTCTTACATAGAGTGTATGATCCCATGTTATAAAGAGATGAAATGTTATTAAAAAATCTCATCGTTTTTCAAGATTGTTTATTTTTATGGTTACATTGATTAAATATCATGATCCATATCTCATAAACACTCATGATTACTCTTATCCTCCAGTTATAAATGATATATTTATGTATTGGTATCATTTTTCAACTTTCATGGTACATAATATAGTTAAAGATGTTTTTTTCAGAAAGCCTGACATTACCATCTCTTTGGTCAGAAATTTATGTCCCTTAAAAACAATTTTTTCTGAAAAGGGTTTCCAAGATTATTATCATATTTTACTATAATATTTAAAATACATTTCACTCCTTTTTTATTTTACCATTGATTTTAACGGTATCATCATTTGTCTTATTGAACAAGATATTTGTTAAACCTTTTACAAAGAACCAAAATGTTCTTCTTACCTCATCTAGCATGTATGGATTTACCCACCATCCATTATGTGAAGATTATGTTTCATGTTTAAAAGTTTTATTTTTTAGAATTTTTTTTTAAAAAAATCAATGAAATGGTTTCCATACATTTTCTTGATTTCGTTATGATGTTTCAATGAATTTTTCATGAAGAGTTTTTTTTCAAAAAAATTTAATGAATTTTTTGAATATTTTCCTGGAAATTGGTATTCAAAATGATTTCAATGATTACTTTAAATATTTTTAATGAAATTACTTTTAAAAATGTTTCAAATTATTCCTTTTTATGGTTTTCAAGGAAATTTGATTTGATATTTTATTCAAAGATACATTTATATGTTTTCAGATGGAATTTATTTTTTAAATGTTTTAAATATTTATTTATAATATTTCAATGTATTTTCAATGGAATAGTTTTCAGAACATTTTTGAGCTTCTTTTGTAAGTTTTCAAGGTAAATGGTTTTCTAAAAAATTCAAGATTCTTTTTTAAGTTGTCAAATCAAATGGGTTTCAAAATGATATCATGTATTATTTATATGTTTTCAATGTATTTTATACGTAAATTATTTTCAGAGGGTTTTATATATTAAATAGCGTTTATCAAAAAAGAAATGATATTTTCCTCAGGACATGTATTTAAATGATATTTAAAAAATATTTTATATATAAGATGAAATATATTTATATTAATGTTTCCTTTCTATGAAATGATTCAAAGGTTCAATTCATATTCATTATATGAATGTATTATACTTTATTTCATGGTCATTATAAAACCCATTTCTCTTTCATGAGATATATGTCTATGAAATCTATTTCTCTTTCATGGGTTATATTTTTATGAAACACATTTCCCTTTCACATGATATATATTTATAAAATCCATTTATCTTTAACATGTAATATGTTTATTAAATCTATTTCTCTTCTATGGCTTATGATTTTCATGAAATGATTATGAAACATGTGTCTTCTTCTAGAGGTCATGATGTTATTACATATTTATGATATCCTTTTCATTTCATGGGTTATGATATGATTTTTTTATGATTTTGGGTCACATGTATATATGGTTTCATTATAAGATGGGAGGGACCGATATCTCCCTCCAAAGCATTGCTTAATGATTTAAATTTCATGAGACGGACATGGCAGGAATGAAAAAAAAACATGATTTAGTATTACAGGGCTAGAATGAGAAATGATATAGGTTCAGTATTATAGGGCTAAAATGAGAAATGAACATGGTTCAATATTACAGGATTGGAATAAAAAATGAAGATGGTTCAGTTTTACAGGGAATGAATGAGGATTGAAATCAGTTCAGTAATATAGAGAAGGAATGGAGAGTGAACCCAGTTCAGTAAAGGACATTTTCGACTAAGATGGCATTATTAGTGATGTCTTCACAACTATAGAAATCATAATATATGCTTATGTGTCTTCTACAATTACATGTTTTATTCCTATGATATGCTTTCATATATTATGTTCTTTATTTCCTTATGATTTGTGTATTATTAATCGCCAATATTTCATCCATGAATCATTAATATTATCATTGATATGTAGGGTATGATCTTCGATTTCATGATCATGTTCTCATACCCTGGTGCTCATTATTATGATTACACGTCTCCCTTGAATAGCCTTATTTATCATCTGATTACACCACAATTTATATTTCCTTTCATAGGTTATGATGATATGTATTATGTTTACTATGTCTATAAAGGGTTAATGTCATGAAGAACCTAGTGGTAGATAATTTAGTTCATTTATGTACCAGGGTTTATGTTTCTATGTTTCTATAGGAACTAGACTAATATGGTCTTTGGGAGTCTTTTTGTTTAATATTTTTATTATTCCAAAGAAATTATGTTTTGTTGTTGTATGAAAATCAAGGGTCGATATAGTTCTAATACATATTTAGAGTAGAATTTGATCAATTGGACAACTCTATATCCTAGACATCAGTCTATAAAAATTATAATGTAGAGATTTATCATGACTATTCTAGATTATGGTGATAAAATCTCATTCATTTAGGTTGGATATATATCCTAGAAAATCTCAGTAATTAGTTGGATATGAAAAATGGTCCATCTTATCAAGGGACACCCAATCCTTTTATATGAGAGGCAGTTTAGATAGAGATACATCTCGAAATAATCAATGAAAATGAATGCATGTTTTATTTAATTGAATCTATTTAATGGTGATGTGAACCCACACATCTATAGAATAATACATATCCCAAATGGGTGGATGACCCTTTTACCTTTTCCAAATTATGGTAATCATATCTTCTATAATATTCATGGTGTGGAAGATCTAGCACAAAATCTCAAGCACTTCAATGTTTAGATATTATCCAATGATAGGCCCTATATGTTAGAAGGAGGTGAAAAAACTAAGATGTGTGGTATTGAATCAAATATGTAAAACCTTGTTTTGTTATAGTAGCCATCTAGTAGGATCCATTGTGGGTTGGGAAGACCTCATTCATGAATCCAGTTATCAGTTTAGTTCCACGTTATAGAAAAAAACTTTTTGACCTAAAAAATTGAAAATAATGTTAAAATGAGAGGGTTTTCGAATTCATTGCATGATGGAATGGTTTAACCTATTCCCAAATTATCCCCAAAATTCAATTGATGTTGTCGTAAATATTTGATGAAAATCATCGTGATGTGATGTAAAAATGTTTGATTTGAAGTATCTAAGTGGATTCAATGTGATTGAAAAGATGACACAACACCCAAAAGATTCCATTCAGCAGACTAAGTCCAAATTTCATACAATGAAATCAATATAAGGAAAAAGTTTTGTAAGGAATGTATTGTGACAATTACCCTCAAAAAAGTATCAGTGTTTATTCATAAACCAATGTAGGCCCCTAAATAATCTGGTTCCTACCATCATGATGAAGAAACAACAACATCACCTTTTACTAAAAGAAAAATGAGATCCAGGTCACCCACAATTTTTGGAATTGTTGAATAAAAATTATTTCTTCCAAAATGATAAGTTCCATATTTATTTCCCTATATCCATAGAAAATAATCTACTCATGCTTCCAAATCCCAAGAAACCGAGAGAGTTCAACCTCAATGATCATCTGAACTACTTCCCTATTCATAAGAGTTTGGGTACACTTTCCATGGTTGTTATTTCATTATAGACATCTTCTAGAGTCTGGTTCAGTATAGATAGGTGATACTGGAAAAGTCCACAACACATATAAATTTTGTAACCATCTCTCTACTTTATAAATATGGTGATTAGAAATAATTTACTACTATGAATGGAAAATTGTATGATAACCGGATGACTTGAAAGACGGTTGATCGAGCTCCTACCACCTTGAGAAAATAGATTCATAAAAATACAATGATCTTAGCAGCTATAGAGGATTAATTGAATAAAACTACTAAGGGAACCCCTAATCATTTTAAACATAAAATTAAAAAATTGAATGAGTATTATCCGACCCCCACACATGTTCTATCTGTTGTAGATGAATTTCATTCAATATTAATAGTATGGTAACCACCCCACAAAATTGATCCCCCATAAAATCAAGAGATTATTAGTTATTTTTATATAGTTTGGTTAAAATATCTCTTCTATGATGATGAATACACATATGTGTATGAGTTCCCCATACATGACCAGGGAGATGGAGGAAGGGGACATAGAAGTTAAGGATTCTTGGGACAATAAATGTGTGACCGGAACCCATATTTTAGTCTCCTGTCCATAGAAGCCATATATTCTCCTATGTCCTAAGGGAAATAAATAAAACAATCCCAACCCAACAAGAGGATGGATATTCCTCAGATCCCTCTAATGATAACTCTAGCCCAATAATTTTACATGATCGAGTATTGGGGATATATTGTACGATCATCCTTGAAAAAGGGTGAGGATAGTGAAACATAGTCCACTAGTATAAGATGCTCCATCATGCTCTTCTTAACTTTTAAACCCTTCAAACTCAAACACCTCAACTTATGAGCCAAATAATATAGAAAACCCACACCATGGTAAGTTCAAACATGGTATCAAACACATGATGTTTTAAAACAATTTGATGTTGTCCCAACCATACTCTCCCCATAGATAGCCAACATATTTCAAAATAATTCTGATATAAACTCATCCAGACCCTCCCTATCCCACTAATTCTTGAGATAGATGTTGATACATTTGATATTTACTGAGTGGATATAATGTTATTATAATTTCGTGCAACCATCACATTCTTATAGTGGGGTCATGAAGATTTTTTCCTTGGACATATCATAATAATGATTATTTTAGGAAAACTCAATAATATCAACATCCGAACGTCCCTATTTTATAATGGTTTCATGATCAATATCATCCATATTTGGACCCTCTGATGTTCGAGATATAGGGATATGTTCTAATATCAAAAAAATCAGACAATTTAATTGTATGATAAGAACCATCAAGTGCTTCTTAGGATGAAAAATATTAGGTTTTGTTCGAGAGTCTCAAATCTAATACTGAGTTCATGGTTATCCATCAAGACATGTAATATGATGTTATTATGGGATATCCTTGGCATCATAACCATATAGTGGAACCTTAAATATATCATTAATTATTTAAATATGCCCATAAAAGGAATGTTCGGCATACTAAATGGTGAATGTTCCCACATTGAGTCTTGTGATTCCATATATGTTGAGTATGGATACAATAGTTAGGAATTAACATAAGCAATGGTGGATGATAATATATAGGTTATAGCCCCCAGTGTCATGGGAACCACCACTGTGGATCCATGGAGTTTTCTTGACATTGATTATGTGTTACCTATAATCCTGATTGAGGTAGTTGATTTAATCCCAATAAGCTATAATGAAAGGAAAACATCATTGTATCTTGTCTATGTAATAGCAGTCACATTAGATTAAGGAGATTCATCAAAAGGGAAACAAGTTAATGTTAAACTAGGATCTAATAATTCCATTCCATAATCAGAATAAATTTTTGAGTCCATAAATATATTCTATGAAGCTTCGGATGTCTAAGATTTTCCTTCCCATGGTGTTAATATAAAAGAAAATAAGTGTCCCCAGAATCTCTCTACAATGAAAATATTAGTCCTGGATGACAATGTCTCTTCAAATGGCCACTCTAACTATGATAGTGATAAAGAATCCCTCAGATTACCCACCATTTCAGAAAATGACACCATGGACTCAGATATGGAAGAAGAAGAGGATAATAGCAATAAATACAATCTCACATTTGATGAAGTTTTCTACACAACCATTTATAACCTTTGGTAGGTGAATCATGGTAAAGAAGAAGACTCGTGACCAATGTTGACTAGTTCCGGCAGGACTCTATGTGAAAAATAAATATAAAATGAATATATAGATCTTCATCGATATGTATTATATTGGAATTATATAGGACTACATGGTCCAAATGTTGATATGCCTATACCACACCTGGGCTTACCTGATGACCATCAAGGTTTCATATTGGAAGACTTGGGGATACATGATCCCTTGATTAATGAATTGTTGAATTTTGGTTTATAATTTTATAGTGAAAGAAATACCTCTATTTTGTTTTAGGTTTTAGTGAATTCATTATTATAATAATGAATTATGAAAGCGCAAATAGAAGACCATGAGCTATAGAAAAGTGTATAATTGGGTAAAATGGGTATGTTTCCTGAATTTAACCACGATAACGGTATTGTTTTATGATTTTCTAAATGTTTGTGTTTGCCTTGTGATTCCCAATTGATGAATATTTCTTTTGTGACATTCATAGTTCTCCATTATCTGTTCATCCTTACTTTATTAAGATGTAAAGAGACCATTAGGAGTATTATTGGTGGAATGGAATGAAAAGATATATTGTTGATATTACCATTGAAATGTTTGACATGTCAACATGTTAAAGAAGAGAGTTAGTTACCGAAGGGGATGATACATACATTTCCACTGATAGAGTGGAAATGAGAGAATTTATCCATGGAATTTATGGTGGTACTATGAAAATACTTCTAGAGGTAAAAACATGATTTGGGTTATTGTTGATCAGCTGACAAAACCATCACATTTTTTTTCTATCCAAGGTACAATGTTGTTGGATTAGCTTTATCGATTGTACCTCAAAGAGATTATCTGTATATATAGAGTTCCATTTTCTATTGTATATGACCGGGATCCTGGGTTCAATTCTATCTTTTGGAAGGGACTTCAGAAGTTGTTAGGCATAGAATTAAATTTTAATACAACATTTCATCCTGAATCAGATGAGTAGTCAGAATGAACGATTCGGACATCGGAGGATATGCTTCGAACATCTTCAATGGACTACCAGGGATCTTTGTATCAGCATCATTCTTTATTTGTGTTTTCATATAATAACAGTTTTCATTCCAATATATAGATGGCACCATTCAAGTCATTGTATGTGAATCAATGTAGAACTCTACCTTTTTTAGATAATGTTGGGGAAATGATATTTATGGGACTAGAATTAGTAGAGGAAGTAGCTGAGAAAGTGAAGATGATCTTGCAACACATGAGGATAGCTCATAGTAGGTAGAAACGTTATGCATACAATAGGAATAAAGGATTATCCTTTTGAGGAAGGTGATCATGTGTTACGTAAAATCTCTCCATGGAAAAGTGTTATGTGTTTTGGTAATAAAGGAAAGATAAGTCCATGATTCATTAATCCTTATAAAATTCCGGAGAAGGATTAACCAGTTGCCTATAGAGTAAATTTTCATTTGATTTTATCTTAGGTACACAATTTTTTTCATGATTCAATGATGAGAAAGTATGTGTTAGATTCATCTAATGTTTTGATCCCATAAGGAGTTCAGTTGGAAGAGAATCCTTCTAATGAAGAGAAACTAGTTCAAATTCTCGATTGAACAGAACAGGTATTTCCAAATAAGGTAATCCACTAGGTAACTATATTGTGGAGAAACCACATGGTTGAAGAATCTATATGGGTGTCTGAAAATGCTATGAGAGAAAGGTAGCCTCACTTGTTTAGTATGTAAATAAAATTATGATGATGCAATTTCTAGAAGGTTGGGATAATGTAACACCCAAGGGTTTTAAAAATAAATTTAAATTCATTAATGTTTGTTTTATGTAGATATCTATAACTATCCTTTAAAAATATTTTTTCTACTTCAATGTTTTGAATTTCGAAAAATGGTAATCAGTAATTGTGATCGGTATGTTATTTGCAGTCTAATGAAACCAACTTGATTTTGGGTGAATTATAACAACCCCTTATGAATAGAATTATGAATAGTAATATGACCCTAATGAATAATAAATTTTATTAATATATTATTTTCTAAATGCATTAAGATATTAACATCTTGGTTAATTTTCAATGACATATAAAAGTAGTTATAGAGTTAAAATAGTTAATTTTTTAATAAAGTATGATTTTATTTCAAAATAAAATTATTAATATATATAAAATTATTTTCGATAAATGGAGACTATTTTTGAATTTGAAACATCAAAAAATGGTTAGAGTTAATTTTTGGGATTTATCTGAAACTCATGAGTTTTTTATGAATAATGAAATACATTAAAATACTATATCTTCAAATTGTGAGTTAAATACACAATTAATGACATCATAAATGATGTGATACAACTTTTTTCAAACACAGATTCCATTATTAATATTTTTTCACATGAATTAATACTATATTATAGTTTTTCTAAAAAATATTATAAAAATGATTATAATAATGTAAAATTTATCCTCTCCTCCACTATAAATACCAACCTTATTTCTCTCTTCCTCTTATACCTTTAAATCATTGATACATAACTATATTCATTACAACACTCTTCCCAAGTCTCTTCCCCACATCCTAACACTACTGTTCTTACCAAAAGCCCCAAACCAAATTCGTTAAGAAGATTCTCAAGGAGAAGAGATCAAGAGTTAAGCATCCTCTTTTGTTTTCTTTCTTTTCTTTTGAGTTTCTATTCAATTATTCTTCTTTCCTCGCCTAACCATATCCAAGAGGCATGATTGATATAGTATTTTACATATTATGTATTTATTCATCTATTTTAATTCTCCCGATTATACTTCTTCTAATGTCCCACTTATTCAAGAAATTAAAACATTGTCTGTGATATGTCGATTTACCGACATCGTGGACGATGTGATTTAAATTTCATTTACATTATTCAAAATTGGTCATGAAACCATTATTTTGGTTGAAATTGATTATAATTTATTTATTATAAAATATATAAGGTTTTTTATTTATTTTTAACACATTTTATTAATTTATAAAACCAAAATTGTTTTTATGATAAAAAAATTCCCAAAATGATCAATACAAATATAAAAAACATTTGACTTATGAATCATTTTAATGTCATAGTTAAAAATGATAATTTGAATATTATATAATTTTGGAATTATGTAAATACCATTTCATTCCATTTCTAGAATTTCACTACCAATCGACTGGAATATACATCATGAACCTATCATGGAAATAATGTAAAGAACACACCCATAAGGAATGAAGGAACAAAATACTAAGGGTGAGATAATGTAATAAAATTGCCATATAAGATATTATAAACCAGAATATGTTTTTTTAAGATATTAATGACACTCTTTTAACCATTAAACATGATTTTGAAATGATTTTGTAGTAGTAATAACACTGGGTAAGGTTATTCTTATCCCAATTTCCATTCATTGGGTTAACCTTATACTTCGATATATATGTGTTATTAAAAATGATTATGTGATGGGTTTTGATTATATTATGTTTAATTATGAGTATTTACTATGTATATGTAACAACCTGAGATTTTATGAGAATTATTATTTTTCATTTCTTTGATGTCTTTTGTTGTACGCTACACCAAGATTATCTTGCTCTATACGCAACACCGTATTAGCTTGTAGTGTACGTAACACTATTCTTGGATCGTGTTACACACAATTTCAAGTTCGTTTGATAGTAGTTATTCTACGCAACATTGAGTGTATATATATATATATATTCAAAGTATAAATGAAATATGATTGGATTCTGTTATACGCAACAACAAAGGAGTCTTTCATTACACACAACCTTGACATGGCTTTCTTTACATGCAATCGCGACCTTCCACGATAGCGTGTGTTGTACGCAATACTGAGTTTCACTAAACGAGATATTATTATAATATTATTTTGATCTAGCTGTTCTGAATAGTAATACCCACTTTTTGAAATTTTATAAATTTTATCTTTCAAAATGGACTTCATTTTTTGATTCGAAATATCGAAATTGGCATAAGGTGAATTTTTGGTATTTTTCTAAAAAATTTCAATTTTTGATGAATAGTGAAAACACTAGGATACTATTTAAAAACTGAATTTTTATTTAAATATTTATTTATTTTATTTAAATTTATTTTAGTTCAAAATTGATACATAATATCGATATAAGTTTAATTCAATTCATTTGAGTCATTCTATAATAATTTTAGATATATAAAAATTTTGTTGAACTTTTCACCGTCTTTTACCCACCTCCTAGGAGAATTTGAAAATTTACATAAAACTTAATTTTACTGCTTCTGTGAGTGGAATTTCAAAAATCTGAGAGACACGGTTAATATCAAGGAGTAAAATTTGGTTCAATAAGATAAAAATAATTTTGCTGAATAGTAAATTTTTTCTTTTATTTACCACGGTTGAAAGTAAATAGGGTAATTAAGGGTAAAAATGATATTATTATTACCCTAAAACATGTCTTAATTCTATTGGATAAGTGTAATTTGACCAAAAACAAACTTATGTATAAACTATTACACTTTAGGTCCACTTGGATTAGAATAGGACACTTATTATTATTTTATTTAAAGAAGAGTTAAAATAGTTAAAATCAAAGTTTGATAACTAAAAAATTTTAATATAGGGTTATACAGAATATAAATTCAACTATAAATATTCATTAGAGATATAAAACTATTTCGTACATAATGGTATTTTATTTATAATTTTTAGACATTAAATAAGTTAGTTTATTTATGACACAATGATGATGTAGTAATTACCTTATTAATGAAATATTAACATAATTGTTTTATAAATACCCAAATAAATGTAATTTGAGACTTTATGAATAAAAATAATTTACTAGGTTAATATGACATGTTATGATTTTCACAAAAATCAATTACCAAATAGTGTAAAAATTGACATAAAATAGTTTTTAAAACAAATATTATATTAGTAATTGTTATTTTATTCCTAAAATTCTATGGTTCAGAAACATGACTTAGATAAAGTTATATATATTAATAATGAACCACTTGTGGTTATTTTGGCTGGTTATAGTATGTTAAGTAACCATATAGTGTAAGAAAAAAAGAAGACACGGTAAAAGTTAAATTATTTAACTAAGAGTTAAATTTAAAAGATAATTATAAGATAGTAACTTAAACTTGTCTAAAACCAATTTTTTGAGAGGATTTCGACCCATCCCCACCTTATATTCGAAATAAATCAATTTTGAGCTATTAAAAACAGAATATTAATTAATTATAAAATAATATTTTAAGTTTTCGTAAGGTACCCCTCTCCTCCCTTATAAAATGGCACCCCTTCCCTCTTCTCTTCACACCCTTTTGAGCCTTGAAGCTTGGAAAACCCCTACCCATTTCTCTTATCCACTTCCCTAGAAACATTATTGAGGTTATAGTCTTCTCAAAAGATCAACTCTACTTCCTTAAGAGGAAGCTTAAAGGAGGTGCGTCGAATAAGAGGTAGTCTCTTCTTCCGATTCTCTCAAGTTTTTTTCTACTTCTACTTCTTCTTCTCTAGTTGTCTCATTATAAAGTAATAACATCATTATTAATTATATACTGATATGTTATTATAAATATGAAACAAACCTATGTCACCTTCTATCCATCCTACAGAAAATGAAATCACCGTGCGTGCATACTTACGGAATACCGTCTCCACGCCGTGGTGTAATCTGTTTTCGACCACCACCTTACTTGGATGGGTATAATGGTGTAAATAAATAACTATATATAATTATTGTAAAGTGAAATTGACTCTGAAATATTATAAATACACTTAAATACAATTACACGATCATGGGAATGATATCATCACTCGTGCGTACGTACGGACTACCGTCTCCACGACGCGATGACATTCATTCTCCATGTTAACCATCCATGAATGATTATAAAGTATATATAATGAATAATAATGAAATATATGACATAAAAAGGATACTGGATTTATTTATATATATATGTGTGTGTGTGTTTTTCATCTACTTAATTCCATTCAATTCAATAAGGAAACAAAAACAGTGTTCATGCGTACGTACGACATACCGTCTCCATGAATGGTGTATTTCATTCTATTCATTGATCTATCATATATATATATATGTATATTCTGAATATATATTATATATAAATAATTTTTTATATTCTGTAATTAATTAAATCAGGATATAATTAATAATATGAAGAACAACAAGTCCAAACACGTACGATAAATAAAACGATTTTTCCCAAAACGCTGCTTTAACATGGAACTTACAAAAGAATGGGTAATATAAAGTCATAAGTGAACCATATAAGATATCATAACACTGAATATGATTTTGTAAAAAGTCAATGAAATTATTTAAATCATTATCCAGGAGGTTAGGATACGTATAAAGCATATCGGACCTATGGTAAGGGATTATTTTTCCAATCTCATTCTTATCTGGGATTGTTTATTCGTAAGTATTTACTGGGGTTATGTTTATTATCCATGTCCATATGTTCTCAAAATGTTTTCATAAAATGTTTACATTTCTTCCATGTATGTTTAAAGTCATTCTTACCCTTTTTTTTACTTTTACCAAATCGTATGGAAGGAATATTTCCATTGTTTACCATACAAGGTACTTTTTGACTTTTCCAACAAAAGTATGAGAAGAATTTTATTTTTAACGTATACTGCGTGAATGGATTTTTACGGTTTCATAACGACTCATTTTCATGAATCTAGCTCTACAAGATTTTATGACTATTTTCAACAAAATACTTTTCTTTTAAAATTGCATGTAATTCTGTGAAAACAAAATGATTTTGAAGAAGAAAGTATATTTTCCTCAAGAATTCATTTCAAGTGTTTTCTCGAAACCAATTTCCATCTAAGATGACATTATTTCATATGTGTATGCTTTAAGTATAATGTCTCTATGATTTACATGGTGTCAATTTTCTTATGATGAAATATCCATTTGTTTTATATGGATTATGTGATGATGGGATTATTTTATGAAACCCATTTTATTCTTTGGGTTATGATGAATGTTTTAAGTTTATTTTGTGGCACAAGTAAGAATGATTTCATTATGAGATGGGTGGGACCGATATCTCCATCCAATACATTGGGTAATGATTTATATCTCATGATATATACATGGATTAAATGGTAAGTTAATCTGGTTCAGTAATACTGGACTAGAACGAGGAGTGAACTCGATTCAGAAAGGGACTTTGTCCACTAAGATGGTATTGGCACCAATGCCTTGTCTACTATGGAAATCATATCATGTGCTTAATGGTTTCCACAATCACTTGTTTTATTACCAAGATATTCTATCATGATTGATGTTCCTTTATGATATATTTCTTACGTACTTCCAAGATTTATGTATTTTCTCTAGATTTTGATGTTTATATTTTATGTTCAAGTTTTTTCATTCAAATGTTTATGGATGGTTTTATGTTCTCTATGTTTACCCTTACTGAGAATTTGAGATTACCCTTTTTATGTTTTCTTTTCCCAAGGATATAATGAAAGGTTGTAGGTAATAAAACCAAAAAGGGGAAGATCTTTATGGCAGATGTTGAAGATCCTTCACCATGATTAGAAGATTATATTTCAAGTTTCCAAAGACACTAAACTATTATGGTCCTTCAGTTTATGTTTTTGTTATGTAATAGATATTCCGAAAAATTAATTTAATGTCCGTGTATTTCAAGATTGGGTCTCTACAGTTGGTATCAGAGGAAAGGTTTAGTTAACCTTTGGAAACTAGGATGCTAAAACTTTAGTGAAATCCCATGAAATATTTAATGTATGTCTAGGGATGTCCCAAAGGATAAGTATAAGTATAGGTTATAGTCCTAGAATTATGGTAAAGATATTATAATTTAACCTAAGATGTTAGATATTGATGGTACTCCCCCTTTATTATGTTGTTTTCCCTAGCATGATTTTTTCACTCACACTATTCTTTTTTGGGTTTTAGAAAATTGCTGGAAACAGGAAGATTCATGATAATGGAGGATATGATGGACAATGGAATGATATTCTTCATGAGCAACCAAATGAAACGGGATTTTGAAGTCCAAACATCGTTATTATGCCTAATAAGAAATCTCATAATATGATCAATAATCTCAACTTTGGTATGTTTCCTAACTCAGATAATAAGAAAATGATGGAGTTTCATGATGACCATAGAGGAAATAAAGTTCAATTTCTCTTTATTAAATAATGTGGGAAGAGGAATAATGGAGAATGTTTCAAAGGAACTACAAGATTCTTTGGTTGTAGAAAATATGGACACAAATCCTATAAGTGCAAAGGAAAATGTTCAGTTAACACCATAGAGAAGGATAATGGTATTCCTATGACATCAACAATGATTAGATGTTTTAAATGTGGAATGTATGGGAATTATGCAAACCAATGACCTAAGAGAAAATCTCATGAAGAGAAACAGCATGGTCATATGGGTATTATTTATGTAGATGATGATGAGGAGACTACAAATGATATATGAGATGAAAGAAGTGTTGAAGCTTGGTCAATGGTTTAAAAAGAAGTGGAATGATTTATGTTTATCAAGAGTTATGTTGTATAGGTAATTTAATGGTACTATGGAATAAAGACACTTCTAAGGATTGTTACACTATTGTTTTTCCTAAAGTATTTGAAAGTATATGTTGAATGGTACCGGTAACCATGAAAGGTTATTCAGATATTTTTGGAAAGTAGATGATATGCGCATAATGATGGTATAAAGAGATAATGAGATGTCTGATAGTATTCATGAGCTCATGATTGATATAAAGACTAAGTGATATCATGGTTTGAGTATATAGTATTTTTGGGATTTTGGTATGTGGAAAGTGTTAACTTTTGACAGCACTCATGTTTTCACTAAGGTTCTATGGTAATTCATGTTTCAAGAGAATACATGATTAAGGTATTAACATGTTTGGAATGTGACCAACAAGATATATCGTATGATAAATGATGGTATTCACAAGCTCGGTAGATGAAATTTCTAGTAATCATTTTCTTTATACTATATGATTGGACAGAAGTATTTTCAATCAGCTTAATGGTTGGAATGGATAAAGTTGGACATCAGATAGAATTTTTTAAGGCTAGAACTTTTTTTTGATATTATTTATGGAATGTTATAATAATGTAGTTTTAAAAAAAGGACAACCTGCAGGATGGGTGACAACCCATCGCGTCAGACAAGGCTGTGGAAATTGAACCCACAACTGAAGTACGATATGCCTTAATTGCATACCATTGGCCAACAGAATGTCCCGGGTTAGTAGAAACTAGTTTTATTTTATTAAGCGACATGATTGTTGGAATCATATAAGAATAATCTCACCATAGATGGAATTATGTATATTTAATAATTTTTCCTAACCTTTTTGTGATAGAAATAGATTGGATGACTTATCATTCTATCGCATGATCTTCTAACACTGCATGAATGAAAAATTAAGGTTCATTTCTTTAAATAGAGATGAAGTGGAAATTTTTCTTTGAATGATCAACAATGATATTACACTGAAATCAATTAAGTATTTCTCCTTATGTATATGTTCATCAATGTTAGGGAAATGACCTTGGAAACCAAAAATGTTTTCCTAGTGCTCTTATATCTGATGAATCAGATGGTACCTTAGATCATCACAAATTTATGGATTTTTGATTGTTGGATTTTTTATAGCCATGTTCTCTACAACTCTCCATCAGAACCTGATAGTTAAATTTCTCTTCCATATCCATATTTTCACCTATGTTCTCTTATGTGGAAACCCAGGGAGATGTTAATTTGGGTAATCGTTACGTTTCATACATTATTTTTTAAAATTAAGCTTTAGTATTCATATTTACGATATGGGTTTCTATTAAATAAAATTTCAAGTAGTAAACGATTTATAAACCCGACGAATTTTGAGGGAAAAATTCATTTTAAGGGGGGTAGAATGTAACAACAAGATATTTTATGAGAATTATTCTTTTTAATTTCTTTGATGTCTTTTGTTGTACACTACACCAAGATTACCTTGCGCTATACGAAACACTGTATTAGCTTGCAGTATACGCAACACTATTCTTGGATCGTGTTACCCACAATTTCAAGTTCTTTTCATAGTAGTTATTCTACACAACATTGATTGTATATATATATATATTCAATTAATAAATGAAATATGAATGGACACTGTTATATGCAACAAAAAAGGAGTATTGCACTGCACACAACCCTTATTTGGATTGATTTACACATAATCGCGACCTTCCATGATAGCGTGTGTTGTACGCAATACTGAGTTTCACTAAATGAGATATTATTATAATATTACTATGAACTAGCCGTGATGAATAGTAATACCCTCTGTTTGAAATTTTATAAATTTTATCATTCAAAATGGACTTCATTTTTGGATTTGGAATATCGAAATTATCTTATGGTGACTTTTTGGTATTTTTCTTAAAACTTTGAATTTTTGATGAAAAGTGAAAACACTCGGTTACTATTTAAAAACCAAATTTTTATTTAAATTATTATTTATTTTATTTAAATTTATTTTATTTCAATGTTGATACATAATACTGATATAAGTTCAATGCAATTCATTTGAGTCATTTTTTAATAATTTTAGATATATACAAATTTTATTGAACTTTTCACCGTCTTTTACCCAACTCCTAGGAGAATTTGAAAATTTAAATAAAATTTAATTTTACCGCTTTTGTGAGTAAATTTTTGAAAACATGAGAGACACGATTAATATCAAGGAGTAAAATGTGGTTCAATAAGATAAAAATATTTTTTTTTGTGAATAGTAACTGTTTACTTTTATTTACCATGGTTAAAAGAAAATAGGGTATGTAAGGGTAAAAAATTTATTATTATTACCCTAAAACAAGTCCTAATTCTATTGGATAAGTTTAATTCGACCAAAAACAACCTTAGGAATAAAATATTACCCTTTAGGTGCTCTTGGATTAGATTAAGTCACTTATTATTATTTTATTTAAAGAAGAGTTAAAATAGTTAAAATAAATGATTAATAACAAAAAATTTTTTAATATAGGGTTATACATAAGATAAATTCCACTATAAATATTCATTAGAAAGATAATAATATTTCCTACATAATGGTAGTTTATTTATAATTTTTAGATATTAAATAATTGAATTTATTTATGACACAATGATGATGCAGTATTTACCTTATTAATGAAATATTAAAATAATTGATTTTATAAATACATAAATAAATTTAATTTGAAACTTTTTATGAATTACACTAATTTTATAGGTTAATATGACATTGTAGTATTGATTTAATTAACTTTTTTCGAACAAATCATTCTGTTATGATTTTCACAATAATCAATTACCAAATATTTTAAAAATTGACATAAAATAGTTTTTTTTTAAAAATATTATATTATTAATTTTTATTTTATTCCTAAAAATATATGGATCATAAAAATGAATTAGATAAGATTATATATAATAATAATGAACCATTTGGGGTTCGTTTGTCTGGTTATGGTAACTTTATTAACCATATAGTGTAAGAAAACAAGAAGACATGGTAAAAGTTAAATTATTTAACTAAGAGTTAAATCTAAAAGATAAGTTTAAAATAGTAACCTAAACTTGTCTAAAACCTATTGGTTGAGAGTATTTCTACCCATCCCCACCTTATCTTTGAAATAAATCAATTTTGAGCTATTAAAAATCGAATATGAATTTATTATAAAATAATATTTTAAGTTTTGCTAAGGTGCCCCTCTCCTCCCTTATAAAAAGGGCACCCCTTCCCTCTTATCTTCACACCCTTTTTAGCCTTGAAGCTTGGACAACCCCTGCCCAGTTCTTTTATCCACTTATATAGAAATATTCTGTAGGTTCGGGTCTTCTATGAAGACCAACTCTACTTCCTTAAGAGGATGCTTAAAAGAGGTGTGTCGAAGAAGAGGTAATCTCTTCTTCCGATTATTTAAACTTTCATTCTTCTTCTACTTATTCTTATTTAGTTGTCTCATTATAAAGTAATAACATCAGTATTACTTATATACTGATATGTGATTATAAATATGAAACAACCCTATTTCACCTACTATACATCCAACGGAAACGAAATCACTGCGTGTGCGTACGTACAGAATACCGTCTCCACGCCGTGGTGTAATTTGTTTTCGACCACCACCTTAATTGGATGGGTATAATGGTGTAAATAAATAACTATATATGATTATTGTAAAGATATATTGATTCTGAAATATTATACATACATTTCAATACAATTACATGATCATGGGAATGATATCAATGCTCGTGCGTACGTACGGACTACCGTCTCCACGACGCAATGAGATTCATTCTCCATGTTAACCATTCATGAATGATTATAAAGTATATGTAATGAATAATAATGAAATATATGAAATAATAATGTCACTGAATTTATATATATATATATATATATGTATGTATGTATTTCATCTACTTAATTCCATTCAATTCAATAAGGAAATGAAAACAGCGTTCATGCGTACGTACGACCTTCCGTCTCTATGAACGGTGTATTTCATTACATTTATCGATCTATCATATATATATATGTATATGCTGAATATATATTATATATATATCATTTTTTAAATTATTTTATTAATTAAATCAAGATATAATTAATAATATCAATAACAATAAGTATAAACACGTATGATAAATAAAACGATTTTACCCAAAACGCCGCTTTAACATGTAACTTACAAAAGAACGGGTAATATAAATTCAAAAGTGAACCATATATGATATCATAAAAATGAATATGATTCATTAATAAGTCAATCATATTATTTAAATCATTATACAGGAGTTTAGAATACGTATGAATAATATTAGACCTAAGGTAAGGGATAATTTTTCCAATCACATTCTTATCGGAGATTGTTTATTTGTAAGTATTTACTGGGATTACGTTTATTATCCATGTATATATGTTCTCAAAATGATTTCATAAAATTTTTAATTTTCGTCCATGTATTTTTAAAGTCATTCTTACCTTTTTTTTACTTTTACCACATCGTATGGAAGGAATCCTTCCATTGTTTACCATATGAGGTACTTTTTGACTTTTTTGAAAAAAGTATGAAAAGAATGTTATTTTTAACTTATACGGCATGAACGGATTTTTACGGTTTCATAATGCCTCATTTTCATAAATCTTACTCTACAATATTTTATGAATATTTTCAACAAAATACATTTCTTTTAAAATTACATGGAATTTCATGAAAAGAAAATGATTTTGAAGAAGAAATGATATTTTCCTCAAGAATTCATTTCAACTGTTTTATCAAAACAATTTTCCATCTAAGATGACATTATTTCATATGTGTATGTTTCAAGTATAATGTCTTTATGATTTACATGGTTTCACTTTTCTTATGATGAAATATCCATTTGTTTTATATGGATTATGTGATGATGGGATGATGTTTATGAAACCCATTTTATTCGTTGGGTTATAATGTCTGTTTTAAGTTTATTTCGTGGCACAAGTAAGAATGATTGTATTATGAGATGGGTGGGACTTATATCTCCCTCCAATCCATTGGGAAAATATTTATATCTCATGAGATAGACATGGTTGGAATGGTAAGTTAATCTGGTTCAGTAATATAGGACTCGAATGAGGAGTGAACTCGATTCAGAAAGGGACCTTTTCCACTAAGATGGTCTTTTCAGTAATGCCTTGGCTACTATAGAAATCATATCATGTGCTTAATGGTTGCCAAATTCACATGTTTTATTACCATGCTATTTTATCATGATTTATGTTCATTTATAATATATTTCTTACGTACTTCCAATATTTATGTCTTTGCTCATGATTTTGATGATTAGATTTTATCTTCATGTTTTTGAATTCAAATGATTATGGATTGTATTATATTCTCTATGTTTACCCTTACTGAGCATTTGATCTCACCATATTTATGTTTTCCTTTCCCCAGGATATAAAGAAATGTTGTAGGTAAGAAAACCAAAAAGGGGAAGATCATTATGGGATATGTTGAAGATCTTTCACCATGATTAGAAGATTATATTCTGAGTTTCCAAAGACACTAAACTATTACAGTCCTTTAGTGTCTATTTTTGTTATGTATTAGATATTCCGCAAAATTAATTTAATTTCCATGTATGCAAAGATTGGGTCTCTACATTATATATATATTCAGTCCACTCTATTTATTATTTCTTGAATTATATTATATTTCTATTGGGATTTTATTTTAAAATACACTTTTTAAATTCAGATTTACAATATCAAAATGTAATGTTTTTATGAAATTATCCATGTTGTATGATTATGTTTTGGTTCTTGGGAATTGATTATGAAAAAGGGTGGGACCTATATTTCCCTCCAATTCATTGGGTATGTGTATGTATGAGGTTGGATGTATGGTTAATCCATGTGTAACTGCGATCGTAACACAAATTGTAAGGTGGACATGAGGGTTACAAATTGTATGATAGCCAAGATGGTTACAAGATTATATAAGTAATTAACCAATATAGTTTTATTGTTATATTTATATTTTTATGTTCTATGTCGACCTTTTAGAAATATCAAGTTTCACAAAGTAAGTATATATGGGTGACAAATATGCCTTTTTGGAAATGATTTCATATGTTACAAGTATTTGTGGGCTAAGGTGTTCTTTCCTTTTTTTATATCCCTTACTAAGATTTTCATGAAAATACAATGTTTTTTAAATGACTTCCACAGGTTATAAATATTTTTAGGACATAGAAAGAGCCAATTTATGTGATAGAATAATTTTCATGAAAATCATGTTATATTTGCAGAGATTTATATTTTGGACGAAATGCATATTGTTTTATGGTATCCACTATGTATAAATGTATAATGTTATTAATGTATTATGTCCCAAATATCTAAATCTCTTAACAAGAAAAAATCATCAATGTGAAAGGAAGTGTTTTCTTGAATAAATTCAAGATTATTTATTGTAATATATCTGGGTCGTTATATTCAAAGTCTCCAATGAGATAGAATCATTAGCGCCCAGTATTCTCTAAGCTCCCTCTCCAAATCACAACCCAAGGTTTAAAGATACATCACCAATGAACTTCGATGCATTTCCGTTACCTTATTATAGAATTTTATTTACAACCTAAAAAGGAAATAAACATGTCTGGAAACTCGACCCCACGATACACGCCCAAAATCCCTCGCTCACCAACCACCCTGCGTGCCTGCGGGTCGCTACCTTTCAATTACCTAATTCATGATATTTCACATATGAAAATACACCAATGTCCCCAAGAATGTGGTGAGTATAAAACATAGTATATTTTCCTCATATTACTTCCCAACTAATTAAAATATGATAGAAGATGTTAGTAAATTTATAAAATCATGTTAAGAAAATTATATCACTTTATATCAAATCAATAATGTTTTCTAGAAATTTTATTTCCAAATTAATTAGTTTTCATTGAAAGAACCCAAAAAATTCTTTCAAACCATTTCAGATATCCATTTTTCATAACCCATTAAATTCTCTATACCCCTACATCCACATATTCATTACATGGTGATAGTTCCCATACTCATTAGTGGTCTGTGATTGGTATGTAAATTGAGCCATATATAATGTTTTCCAATTGAACACACCCCTTTTACAAGGTCATGTCAATTAAAATGAACAGACACTAATTTTTTGTGTTAGGTCACATTCCAAAAAAACCATTTCAATCCATATAAATAAAACATTTCATTTATTGGAGACATTTTTATCAAACTATTTCCTTGATTCAAAAAATGTAATATTTTAATATAATCATTTCAAAATCATGAAATAAGGATCTCTTTACCACAACAAATTATAAACAATGAAAAAAACATTCACTAAAGAGGGTTTTCAACAATCATTTCACATAAATTTGGAAATAAAAAAATAAAATCAATTTGAAAAGATCATTCATTTTTAAATAATAGGAGTTGATAGTGAAGCCACCTAGCTTGAATACTTAAGAGATAATTCATAACCACACAAAGAAATTGAAAAAATGGATTAGATCTCCCAAAACACACCTTAAGAATTTATTACCTATCATCATCACAACCATATCTCATCATGGTTGACATCACAAAAAAATGATCAAGCCCAAATGGATTATATCAATGAATTTAATATAGGTAAGAATAAGAAAACTATGTAAAACTACCACGAACAAACACATAACAAGGAGTAGAGGCCTACAATGCATAAAGAATCGCCAACATATCACACTCAGGTGAGGATTAAATGTTTCTAACACCATCATAGGAAGATAAAAACATGTTAGGGTTTGATTTGGGGAAGAAATTTGAATTAAATGGGTAATACGAATTATATCCCCAAATTTTTTATCTAATCTATAATGCTACAAGGTTAGGAAAATCATGTGAAAATCAAGTGATAATACCTTACTCTAAACACCCATCACATGGTTGGATCACATGGTTTAGGAAACACATACTAACACTACTAACCGCATATCTTCAAAATCGCATGGTTTCTCTTATGTGGAATCTTGGTTTTTCCAAATCGTACACCTACCCAGTGCCCATTGTTTCCCTTTTCAAGATTTCTTGGATGCGTTTTTTTGTTATCTACTAACTATGATCAAAGCACAAGGCTATAAAAAAACCCCCAAACATTTAAAAACATTTCAAAACATATCCAAACCTAACACAATTATATTATATAATTAAAATACAAAAAAAATAGTAATTTAAATTAAATTGGGTGTGGAAGATACACTAAATAATTAATCTTTCCTTCAGCAGAATTTTTAAAATCACTATTAGCCTTAAAAATCATTAAATTTTCCAAACTTTTATTTTCCCATTCCCATTTTTCTTACCCATTTTGAAAATTAAAACATAAAACTAGTAGTTGGATGTCGCTTTTCCCATGTAAGACATTTTCTAGACAATACACAACCCACACTGGCACATGAACCAATGAATCTTATGGCTCATAGACGATGAGATCCCATCAAATCACTTGTTCATGATCAGGATGATACTTATTTTATTGATATACATGAAACAAATTATGAACTAAACATAATAGTAGTGCTAAATACAACCAATATGATACCCCACCAACCCATTCAAGTATGTAAAATGGAAAAATGTATCAAGGATATAACATTCACTCCTTTCCAATATGATTATTCCAAAACATTGGGTAGATTCCCAAAAAACACATGATCACTCAAATAGAACAACAATGGTTGATGATGATGATCTTCATACAATTTCTGATTACACTAATCCATCTCCATTCTGTTTCTTATATATATAACATTATATATTTTCTTTTTCAAAAGGCTTTTTCAAAAAAATAAAGTCTCTTCAATTTCATCCCAACAAAGTGGATAATGTAAAGGATTATTATTCAATTCTTCAGAATGAGCCATATGTATCTAGGTAAAATAACAAGTGTTATAAGAGAACTCCAGAAATGTTAAGTAATCCTCCACCAAGCTTCTAAAGTCTATTACACAAACCCAAATCATGTATTATATATTGTGTATCATCATTTCAGATTTTATATCCATCTAGAGATGATACACCATACTTGTAGTCATCTTTTTTCTAAGGGATTTATATTAATATTTCTTGAAAAGATACATAAACCATAAGTATTTATATAATTATATCAAAAATGGTATGAAATTTCACTTTAACACATCTTGGATATATATTTTAGATATGTCCAGCACTATATGAGATTCTTGATTATGGATGGAATGGGTCTACTTTGTATGGATATACTCTATCACCCCCATGGAATTGTGTTTCCGAACTATTATTGGGATCCTAGGATAATATAAATGGATTTATATTCCCATATTTAAATGAGTATTAGTAAATAAGGAAAAACTAATTGGTCATTGGTTCTCTTCCTTAACCTACTGACAAGTGAGGAATCTCTTTACAAATTCATACAATTTTCATTTCATTCCAACCCACAAAAAAATTAATTTCAATGCATTATAATTATTTCTTATTATAGGATGATCAAATCATCTCTAATGGTGGTAATATGAATAAGGTGTCACAAAAATGATATATGTTGACCACTCGAAATCTAAACAAAAAAAATAATCTCCCATCCATATTCCTTCCCTCAATGGTCTCAAAACAGTTTATTTTGTACCTCATAGAAATAAAATTTTAATTACATGTGTGGGGCCCTTTAAACATATATACCAAATCATGAAAAAAATAAACCATAAAAACTACTTTGATACCTAATTCTTCAATGTCCAAGTGTATGTCAGATATCACTAACATCAATTGAAATTGATCAGATGCCTCTTTTAACAACTAACCATGTGTATTTATAATTAATGAATCAAAAGTGAAATTTAATTTTCTCATTGTATAACTCATGACAATGTCGAAAATTTTGAGATACTCCAAGAATATTCTTTAACACATATTCAAATATCTTTGTGAGAAAATATGTTTCAAAATATTATGATCCCTAAACAGCACAATTATCTATGAAAATATGTAATGATTGCATGTCTTCAAAACATGTATTGCTGAATCCATCTCCACATTTTGTGTCAGGAATTTATTCTCACACAACTGTAACTAAAATAAACTATATGAAACCACATAATATCCTTTCCTGAGAACACACGACATCCCATATCTTGAAGCATCACAATCCACCATATATCATCTTCCAAATTCTAGAAATATCAATCTTGGTGCTAATGTACGTAAAACATTATGCTCTTGAAAAGTCTTCTGTCATTCCGCATTCCATTATAATGGAACATTATTCTCTGAATATAAATCATTGGTGATGAAAGTAGTGAAAATTGATCTAAAAGAAATGTAATAACTAGAAAATCCAAGGAAACATCATATCTGAAAAAATTATTTGGAAGTTTCCTAGGGATCACAACCTATATCATTTCTAGATGCATGGAAACAAATGTTCTAGAGATGACATGGATAATTAAATGTATCTATTGTATCAAAAAATCATAATTTTAATGTCTTGAATATAGATGATGATCCCACAAGATTCCCAAAATTATCACCAAGAGTTTCTTATGCTCATCCTATATCTTTAAATACACCAATATGTCATCCAAAAAAACTGGTAAAAAAGAATACAGATACCATTGACATGTCTGATTCATGAATTCCATAAATACTGATGGTGAATTCATAATACCAAAATGGAAAAAAAATCTCATAGAGGTTGTATTAACTTCTAAAAAATGTCATTGTAATATCCGCCTTCCGAATATGAAATTGGTGAAATCCTGATCACAAGTAAATTATAGAAACCCACTAGGCTCCAATAAATTAATCAAATATATCATAAATTAAAGGAAGTGGATACTTATTATTTATCATAACATGGTTAATAATTTGATAATAAACACACAATTTATGATTTACATCCTCCTTTTTCAGAAACAAAACTGGAACATCCTATCAAGACATACTAGGATGAATGAAAAATTGACTACCCAACTCATCCAATTGAACATTCAATTCCCTTAATTATATTTTTATCATTTTATAATACTATATGGAAATAGTACTGATCCCTAAAAGGATATAAATCATAAACTCGACTTATCTTGTGGTTTTAAACCCTCATAAATTTTTGGTAAAAACATCATGAAAATAGTTATGAATTGATGGAAAATGGAAATTCTTGTTCTCATCCACCGATGAAAAGGTCAAAGATGTGAAATAGTAAGATATGGTTGCAACTGATGGTTCCAACAATCATTCCTCATCTGCCATTACATTATTCTCTCTTCTAAAGAGATGTTTGATTCCATCAGTAGTTATTAAACTAACCATTTGGATATTACAATCAATGTGAGATTTGAAAATTTTTAACCAATTTATAAATATGATTGTGTTATATAAATCCATATCAATCATAGGGAAATCACATATCAACTCATATCCATAAATAGTTATGGACCATTATTTTCATATAATGTCCCTATATTCTCTTTTAAAAATAGGATTAGGAAGTTTCATAATAGAAGACTCCATATCAACATGAAATCCAAAATGTTCAATATCAAGAGATGTAAAAAATAAATTGGATGAACCCATATCAATAAAATATTATATAAGGATAGAATTTAAAATAATTTTACCTCTCAACATTGATAGTCCTGATTGATCATTCGCAATCACTTTCTTTGCTCCATATAATTATTACTCACTATGAAATGTTATCTTATTTTAATTATTGTTATTTCCCTTTTTGAGGAGTCATGGTATTCTAATAATCACCCTTGAGATATTTATTCTGCTGAGGAGAATTAATTTATTTTTCTTGTCCTCATGAATCATACAACATATATGATACATGACACATGTCATTAGAACCCATGATTGGAGCACTATGACAATATCACTAAAGGATCCCCATGTGATTGAAACAATGGAATAATCTATGATCTTCCAAAAAATCTTTGTTCATGTTTTCAAATGAACCACAATGAAATCATCCAACTTTACCCTTTTGTTTTGGAACAAGATTCACCGATTCAACTATCTAATTATGAGTTATACCACTTCTATAGAAATATTTGTCCCTCTTCCAATTATTCATTGTGTTTGGTTCCCCACTCTTTCCCATATGTATCAACATGGATCCTCAACCGATAGTTCAGGAGATGTCCCTTTCTACTATCATCTTTCTATTGACCATCACAATATATTCTATTATAAAAATCCTAAAAAAATTAAACCAAATTCTGGCCTCAACCTCGATTCAAAAATAAATTCCTTTAAGGAAACACTTAGAGAAACATTGAGTACGATGAATAACAAGTTCACAAATTTAACCACATACTCTTTCATTTATATTTTCTCCTTCTTCAATCTAAAAAAATTATTCCTGTAATTATGGATGTTGGGGGATGGAATTTTTTGTTGAACAATTGTTTAAAATACACCTATGTAAGGAATTTTTCTAATTAATAATTATATGATAAATCCCACCAATTGAGTGAAACATTCGATATCATGTATGTTGCCCATATTTCGAAAACATTTCCAAAAGAATCATATTTACACAAAATCATAAATCATTACTCAAGATAAATGTGCACTCATAGTGGGAAATATTTTCAAACAATTCATATCATGACCTTATCATCTACTAAACCAATGAGGTTGAAATTATACTCCTAGATGTTTCTCAAAATACTAATATACCCAAAATCCCCTTTATTATGTGGTTCATAAAAAATAGGTTACTTACACATCATTATTCTCTACATTTGTTATCCAGCAATCCTATCTCATTTCTACCCAACAAAGTAAAATATTAAACCATATTGACATTTAACTCCAGGAATAAACAAATTGATACCATTTGTAACTTTTTTCCCATACTCATTATCTTTAGAAGGTGTAAGAATATTACTAGGCCTTACGTGACATCCCCAAGACACCAATGGATGGAAATAAATTCCATGGATTTCCTAAAAATTTGGGGTAATTTTCCCTTGTAGAATAAAAATAAAAAATAGATAATCATAACCAACAACCACTATATGATGCATGATAACAATGTAGTAAAACTTAATGTAATCCAATCCAAACCATTATATATCAGAGTGAAATGTGGAAACCAAGATCCCATTATTAGAATACAAAGCAAAATACAAACCCCAAAAAAATTTGTAGACTCCAATGACATAATCTATAAAGCTCCGAATATGTTCCATGATCCAACACAACAACATTTCTCAAGGTATAAAGAAGCATAACTAAATAAATGGGATACCTCACTATTACCAGTTTCTATATATATTTCATATGAAAATTCTCTGCGGTTCCCAAGAATGGGGTGAGTATAAAAATCAGTAGGTTTTCCAAAATTAAACCCCCTATCACTCTACTAGTATAGAACATGTTATCAAATTCATAAACACTATTTAAAAAATAATGTTGTTTATATCCTAGTAAAACCGTTTTCACAATCAAATAACTTTCCAAAGAAATATTTTCCAATGAAAGTAACAAATTAATTCTTTCAAACCATTTCACAATTATATTGTTCATAACCTATTCTATTCCACACGTCAAAATATGAATTTCTTGGTGAAAGTTACATTCTCACGAGTGGTCTCTCATAGATGTATTGAGTCTTTACAAGGTAACCGTATACTATTTTACCTAATGGAAAACACCCCTTCTACCGGGTTTAGTTAATGAAAATAAACACATTCCAACCATTAATGCCAAATCAACCATTTTATGAAATTTTAATATAACATTTATTTCATTGAAAATGATTCTATCAAGAAATTTCCATGAATAAAACAAAGAAATATGTTAATATCATCATTTTAATATGAAGAAACAAATATCATTGAACAACAACCAATTTCCCATAATTTCACAAACCAGAATTAAAGAGGGTTTATACTAAGGTTCTCACATCAATTTCACAATTAAAATCAATCAAAGAATTAAATTTGATATTAGTAATTCATGTCCTAATAAGAGGATTTGATATTAAAGACACATAACATTAAAAAACTAATATAAAACAAATGAATACATAATGACATCAACAGACATGGATTAAATATTTTAAAACCTGACATAGATCTCTTTTTCAATCATCAATAGAACCATATCTCAACATTAATGGGTATAAAAACATGTATTTTTCACCAATAGGATAGATCCATGAATACAAGAGAGGTCAAAAATAAGACTATTTATAACCACCAAGAATGGGAGCTTACCAAAGAATCTAGGCCTCCAATGCTTAAAGAGTCACCAGTAGATCACTCTCAAATAAATTTGAATGTTTTATAAAGACCAAGTAGGAAGTGAAAAACATATAAGGTTTATATAAAGGTAAAAAAATTATTAAAAGTTTAATAAATATTAGATCCAATATTTGTAAATTATGTTTCTAACAATTCAGGGTTTAGATCATGGTAAAAAAAATTGTGCATAGATCTTGTACCAACCACTACCACCAAAAATCCCTTTAATGGTTGAATCTCATGGATAAAAAAATCATGCACCAAATATGATAATACATTTTGTTCGACATCCCATGGAAACTCCTGGGTGGCTGAATGGTTTTTCAAAATTGTCCACCAACCATGTACCTACATAGTTCCCACTATTTCTTTTTCCACGGTTTCATGGGGGAGTTCGACGGTCTCTACTAATTGTGATCAAACTATGCTCCTCCAAAAAGGCCCCATAAATATGTAAAAATCATCCAAAACTTCCCAAACCTATCCCAATTACTTTAAATACATAAAATACATTAATAAAGGGTTAATTACCTGAAACTATGAGTGTTGTAACATGTCCCTTATACTTATGTGGTAATTCTGATCACTGGTTATCCCTTTTTTCTCACACTAAGAAAAACTCATGTGGGATTAGAGTTTTTCAGTGGTCATATCCCACACATCATAAATTCCCCCCCCAGCTATAGATTACAATTTTTATATGCCACATTTAGTGACATGACACTGTTTTACCCACATAAGGGAATCCATCTTGGTGTATGTCCTTAAAGAATTCCCATATTGATAAACCCTGGGGGAATAAACCTCACTTGAATTAATTTTATGTCATTTCCAATCAAATGGTTTAGGATATAATGATATATGATGAATTTCAATCTTTTCATAATCATGAAACATGGGACACATTCTTAAAAATTTACCCAATGACTAGTTCTAGGTATCCATATATATGAAATTTCAAAAATGTGTTAAACTCACATCTTAGACTTGAACAAACTACATGGGTTTTTATTCTTATTATAAACATAACAGGTAAGATTATTCCGGAAGGATTAATCATATTCTAGAAACACTAATAACTTTTCAGGATGGTAGTAACCTATATAGTTCCTTGTTATACAACATTAAGATATAAGCATCTATACATTTTTTAGTAATAACCAAAAATATATATACATATTTTGATTCACATAGATTATTTCATCTATAGAACCCACTTTACATATATAAGAATGAAACACATGATCATTTTATTAGGGTAACCATCCCTCTATCAGGACATGGTGTAGATTCAAAAATATATCATAAATCTATTCATGAGTCTCAGAAAAGACAATAATTCACCAAAAAATTGGTGTGATGATCCCAACATACCCTTATCATGACCAATGTGATTCCCTAAGAAACATTGCGTTTAAATCCCTAAATGATCGGCTGCCAATGGAAGGAAGGCTTGTACCTTTTTATGGATGTGTGAGTTGTTGGGAGTTTATATGAGGGATAAAAATGGTAATCTTGATATGAATTCTTTTAGAGCCATACCATCAACCTCTATAATAAATAATCATTGCGCATACTTCTTTTTATGTAATAAAAAATAGTAAACCCATTTTGATAGAATGTATAGATAGAATAACTGAATCATTATTGGCATTAGGTATCATGTTTCATAAATATTGGGAACCATCATCATATTTATAAAGGAAATAATAAATGTTACCTCAAGGTAAATATCTCAAATAATAAAAAATATTAGCTAACTATGCTTCATAAAATTTTGATACATGTATCCTGTGAAAATGAAAATATTACCTCTAATAAGAAAACCATTAATAATAAAACATAATTTGTATTCCCTTGGTATTGGCTATTACCATTTTGAATGTTCTAACTGGGAAAACATTTCTTACCAAGAATAGGAAATCAAAATTTTATTACCCATGAATTCAAAATTTATCATGTTCTACACCTACAATTACACGTTGATTAGGGAATTTGTTCCTTATTATCATTATGACTTCCAAAAAAATCTTTAATAGACATCTTGACCCACAATCATGACATTATGAAGTGATTGTTCTAGACCCATATCTATAATAGAATCATTCACTAGTCAAAAAACAACCTCAACCACTTAGAGACTTAATATTCATTTATATAATATGATGGTTCTAGAATACCATCGAAATGGTATGATCCCAAACCTTTAGGTTTCCCATAGAGGTATCTCGAAATTGAATCCAAAAATAATATCACATTTAGGGAAGATACAAAGAAAACAGTTTCACTTATCGCCACAACTAATTGTTTCTTAATCTTATCCCCAGAGCACAAAAATAAAAAATGTCCATATATTATGATGGTGGATCATGGAGTCACCTATAGATCCATCCCGTAACAAGAGAATCCTAATAAGGATCCTCCCAACCTATGTCACCAGGGTATTCCCACTAGTGCCCCTCAGTACCCTACTAGGGAACCACATAAAAAATTTCTACAATGGAAAATAATACATGTGTGCCAAAGATGTCTTTATAGGCATGGAAATATATAGATAATTAGTATTGGAATCATATCTATGATTCTAATAATGAATCCCATCAGTATATTACAGTGATATTAAACATGAGGTTTCATATCCCTGCTCACTCATATCACGTATGAATTAATATTATTTTAGATATAATGGAGGATGCACATAAAATGTCCCCTATTCTTGAAGCACATTCTTATATTCCAATTCCACATGGAGGATATAAGTGGGATTATATCACTAAAATAATATAATAAATCATTGAGTATATATTCCATAATGAGAATTTGTATGACTAGATTAAAATACCCACTTTTCTAACGTGTCGCTATTTATTAGAAAATATAGAATAACTCATTCAACATATTAATTCATCATTACAGATGTAGGGACATGAACATAGACATATCCCAATAGCCATAGTATCATATCATCCAGATTAGTATGAACAATATGATACTCTAGAGAAATCACTCATTCATACTCCAATATAGGAGGAATATTAGCATATTCTATTAATGAAGAGGAACAGGGCGGGGCTCATATCCTCATTCTAACTAGAATACCCAAACATTATCAGGAACATGACATGAGATATGAACAAATTCCTATAAAAGACGGGTGAAATAATCCAATGGTGCATGACTGGGATCATATCCCCACTCGAACCCAGTGTTTTCAATAAAATATATAAATAACCTTAGATCAAGTTGATATCCATTTCAATGAAGCTAATAATTATGTTCATAATGCTTACAGATTCTATGCTCATATACCAACTTCGGCAGCTGAACAACTACACCAGTATCCTTCGAAGTCTATATAAGAGGAGTCACCTATTATTTATCCCATTTAGGAGGTCCAAAATTTCATTTAGATGAGGAATACATATTTGAACCATGCTCATACCCCCACATTAGCATGGATTTACCAGTATATTCTACAAATCACCCATAGGTATGATTATATTCTTACTGATAAAATTGAAGTTCAACACAATACTATTGTGGAACCTCAATAACATACTCACATTTCCTATAACACTAGATGGTTATCAAAACATTTCAGAAACTATCATGAATCATATTCATATCCCTTCTCAACCCCAAAAGTTAGTTTATAAAATTATATCCACTACATAAAATAAAGCTCATAATCGTGATCTTCTCATTCCCAGTGTCTTGTGGGTTGTGTGACACATATATAAAACACCTCAAGGTGTCGTCAAATATTCATCAAAAGTACAATATGATCACTAATTTGATATTCCTCCCCATTGTAGTATATTGAATGATTGTAAGAACTTCAATCTAGACATCCAATGTAGTCAACCTACCTATGGTTATATATCTATTGGGAAATGAAATAATCCCCATATTCATAAACATTCTTATAGATAGTTTATCAAAAAACATACATCGTCATATGGATAGGTGATCAAAACAATGAGTTTAACCCTATATAATTCCCTATTAACATCAACAGCAATTAAAAATGATGAATATGTGACCCATAAAATAAATAAATCTGGTTTGACTTGATTGTGGATTATAATTCGGATGAAGAAGAGACTGGAATGGATATATGGATAGAGTTATCTTAAAATGACCTCTAAAATAAGTTATTTCCCATGAACACTTAAATCTACAAGATCCCAATTGATCTGGGGAAGTATTGCATGCCTTACTTATGATAGAACATGAGGGTGACTCATCAACCATATAAGGTTAAACATCTCTTTTATAAGGTATCTGAGGTTTATTTTTAGATTATAAATATATATAGATATCAGTTGTAAATGGTCACATTCTCTGTATCCTTATTCTTAATGATGGAAGATCATGAAAAACTCCTAAGAAGTGTCTAAATCTATATCATAACAACTATTCGTCGACTGATTTCCATAGCCTCATCCAATGTGTATATCAGAGGACGAGGAAAATATGGGTCACTTCACATCACTATTTACCTCGATAATAGAATCTACCTTGGTATTGAATTTTATAATGTTATATTTATAGGATAAATTATGGAACCAAGGAACACTCATACTTGTTGGTCAATATAGCTAGATTCCCCCACATAGATGTTAGAAAAACATCATTAATAGAGGGAGAGGTCTATAAACAAATGACAATGTTGCGATGTCATAAAATGGGAATTAATTTCAGACACATAACCCAAATTTGTGGACTACCTAATAGCTTCCAGTAGAAGATTAAACCAATCATATGCAGCAATTGAACTCGGCTCATAAATCATCACAATTTCACCAATTAAAATGTATCACAATAGAAACTACATAATAGAAGTCAATGTGAAAACCCATCCCATAGTGTTGGTGGAATTTATACCACCACCTCCACCCCTCGGGACATCAATCCCTAAAAGTTTCTTGATAATATCAATACTAGATTCATACCAAACCCATATGATGTAGATGGGGGTATTTTTATCTAAATCACAAATTCAAGGTTCAAAACACCCCAAGAGGGTCCCGGATAAATTATCAACAGTTCCAGATCAACCCCAACACACTTGGATGGGGGAATTTATATCTCAGTTTTCATCTCAAGTTCCCCCATACCCTCGACTAAAATCCTAAAATCATTAATAAAAGGATATAAAAGTTCCAATAATAGTCTTTAACCATCCCCATCTCATAGGGACGGAGAAATATGATTTATTATAATCATACTATAATGAATAATTATTCTCCAGGTAGGGAGGTCAAAATAAATAGTCGGTATCACATCAATTCCTCCTGCCACTAGAGGAAAATTTTATTTTTGGGGGCCAATTAGAAATCATGGGTGAAAAATATATTAGGGTAATTATTAATAGACCATGTCATGAGGAGCTTAGGTTGAGGGAAATCAAACCTTATAAGGGTAAAAATCGATAATTTTCCAACATGAATTTGGGTTGTATAAATGACCTGCATACAACCCTCGATGGAATTGTAAGTGGTGTATAGTCATCCAATTTCATGGAGAGTAATGGTAAAAATACCATTTCCAAATATACGTAAATTAATTTCATCACCACCAATAAATAAAATTATTTCCATAAAGATATAAATTTAGAGGATTGAAATTTAGAAACTATGACATGATAGGTAGGTGATCTAGACTTCCAAAAAGAGTTTGAACATCTGATTAATTAGAGAATGATACATAACCTAGAACATATTAATGATGAATTTTCACCAACATGGTTGAAAAAATCATGGATAAAGTTAATGTTATATATACATAACACTCTCCACCCCAAGGGTCCTAAGTTTTCTTTTCATATGAATTATTGGCATAATATGATAATGAGATGAAAAAAATCAAATAGATCAATGAGGAACTACATAAGAGAATCATTCCCACTAGGTATCACCATTAGACATTTATTAATATCCCTAATAAAATTTATTAGTAGATATCTTGTAACACCCGGATATTTTTTGAAATACTGTTTTCAAATTAATTTAATCTCTTTGATATTTTTCATTTGACGCTATAATGAAAATAGATTATATTATATAAATGCACTATGTCTAGATTTCATTATATTAAAAAGATAGTTAAGGATGAACTAAATGAAACCGAAATTTTTTTCTTTCTCTACACAGAACAATGATTCTAGTTTATGTTACATGCAAGACTAAATTTCCTTGATGGCATACGTAACAGGATGGACCGATTGTTACCGAACAAAAATAAATTATTAAAATATTATAATTTAATAGGATATAACATAGCCGTGAATTAGAATATTATAGGATTAAATAAATTATTAATATATAATGATAAATTCATTGGTTAACTATTAATTTAAAATAATATATAAACCAAATAATTATAAGGGGGCATATTTTTTTAATGACTATTTTATGTGAAAATTTTGATTTATATTAATAAGTTAAATTAATTTATAATAGTGAATGATATTAACTAAATTTATATTTTATATATTCAAACAAATATTTTTTGATAATAATATAATAGGTTTTAAAAATATAAGATAATAATAAACACAATTTTATGCTTAAAACCATATATATTGATAATGGAATATTTGTTTCCTTAAAATCGATAACCCCTTTTAAATACAATTTTAGCAATATTTATTTATTTATTATATAAAAATATACTTAATATTGGAAATATAAACATAAAAATAACCTTAGGATACATTTTTTGTATTTATTTATAGGTTTCCATATTTTTAATGAATAGTTAAAAATACTGAACATTATTTGAAAACCGATTTTTCATCTAATTAATTTATAGGGATAAATTATATTTCAAATTAGTTGTAACGATTAATTATATAATAATTTTATAAATTAATCCAATTTAGGTCATTGAAATCAATTTCACATTGAAATTTTTTATAAAAACATAGGAAATCTTTGGAAATTTTTACATCAAAAACCCACAATGTCGTCCCATCAGCTGGATTATTTTTAAAATAAATTTCTTCCACATATGTGATTTGTATTTGGAAAATGGATTTCTAATTTTTAATAATAATAATTTATATTTTCTAATAGTGTTAACTTGTTTTTGTGTATAAATTTTCGTAAAGGTGATTAAAAATAATTACAACAAATAAGAAAAAAATCTAGCTAACAAAGTTATCAACATTAAATATGAGACCCAAAACAGCCTAGAAACATATAAAACCCCATAATTTGGCCACAATTATTCCATTATTATATTATTTATTGTATTTTTAGGTAAAAAGTGGGTATGCATAACTTGTTTTCAAAAATCTCAAATGTGTAATTTCCCTTCCCAATAAAAGGCCACTACATATCCCTCTACATTACACATATCAAACCACATAGGATCTGAAAATATCTTCCAAATAATCTCCCGAACATCCCTAAATTATTTCTAGAATCATCCCCTTGTGTATAAATAAATATATGGATGGTTTTTGGAACAAACCCGAAGTTTTTTCCGATTTAGAGGTAAAAACTTCTCTCCAACTCCTTTATTTTATTTTCATTCCCCACCCCTCAATTAACTTTATTTCATGATTATATAACAACACCAGTATCATAAATATAATAGTATTGTTTTGTGCTATTTTTTTAACCTATACTTATACACACCTTCATCTAATTGGTAACAAACATATTATTTATGTGTACAACGATCTACCACCTCACAAAACGAGGATTGTTCATTTTTCCTTACCAACCACAATTGATGCAAATTATGTTGGAAAAAATATTTATATATGATATATATTATATTTATTTTTCCTTTAATCATCTATAATTCTTTTAAAAATAATTTCTTTTTTACAATCTGTTTTGTGTTAATATGCTAATTTTGTTGGAGGAAGTGCAGACTATCATCCCTTCAAAGCGATGTGATTCATTGACACACTACCTGGAATGAATTAAAGATGAGTTAAGTGAAATTATATTGTATATATACCATGATATTTCTAAATTAATTATATTATATACATATATGTACATATATTTCATTTTATTTCTTTCTTTCAATATGATAATAAAAAGGGAAAACCTCATTCATGAGTACGTACGACTTACCGTATCCATGAACGGTGTATTACATTTGATACTTATATATAATAAAGATTATAAAAATAAAAATCTATTGAATATAAATGATATTTTAATAATTTTATACATTCTATAAATAATTATATAAATATAAGGACCAATTATATTAAAAATTAAGACACATATGAAGAACAAATAAGATATTTCTTGAAGCGAAATACTAAAATATAATTGTTAACAAAAGGGTAATGTAAGGTCATAATAAAACCATATCTATTATTATATATAATAATATTATTTTTTAAAATGTTTATAATAATATTAAATTTATTATACAATAATCTTGTATGAGTACGATGAGAGTCAAAACACAAGGTGAGGTAATTTCTTCCCATTCTTTATTTATGTGAGATACATGCCTTATTCACCACTCACTTCTTTTTTATGGTGTATTTACTAAAAATGAATATATTATATTTCTATTATAATTAAAATTATAGGTCTTTACATATAAATTTTATCAACATTTTTTTATGGGGTTTAAGTTTCAAAAGTTACCAAATCGGTAAGATAGTTTTGTCTCAATTTTTCATCTTTGATACTCGTGTTTTGTTATGCACCTAAATTATTTTCTGAGCTGTATATATATCCATTTTTCAAGTTAAATATAGACTCATTTATTTTCATGTTATTTTATGATTGATATAATTTCATTTTATTACATGGAGAGTATGACCCCAAGTTACCAAGAGATAAAAAATTAAGAAAAAAATTTCATCGTTTTTCAAGATTGTTTAGGTTTATGTTTACTTTCATTAAATATCATAATCCATATCTCAAGAATAGTTATGAACATTATTATCCTCTATATATTCATGATATATTAATGTATCGGTACCATTGTTCTACTATTTGGTAGATATAATAATTAAAAATGTTTTCCTAAGAAATCTTGACTATACCCTCTCTTCTGTCAAAAATTTATGTCCCTTCAAAGCCATGTTTTCTTAAAAGGGTTTCCAAGAATATTATCATAATTTACTATAATATTTAAAATATCTTTTCTATTTTTTTTATTTTACCTTTGTTTTTTAGGGTATATTCATTTCTATATTTTAAAATATATTTTTCTAACCTTTTACTAAGATAAAGTAATGTTATTCGTACCTAATACGACATGTATGGATTAACCCATTATCATTTCTATGAATATTTCTTTGCATGTTTAAAAGGATTATTTTTCATAAATTTATATAAAAATAATAATTATCAAATAAATGTTTTCCCAACATTTTCATGATTTCATTATAATTTTTAAATTTATTTTTCATGAAAAGTGTATTTCCAATTGTTTTACTTATTATTTAATAATTATTTAATTAAAATTTTAATAAAAATGTTTTGAAGGATTTCCTTATATGTTTTTAAGGAAATTATTTTTTAAATTTTTTATAATGCTTCCATTATAATTTTTCATCGAAAATTGATTTGAGAATATTTTCAAAGCTATCTTTATACATTTTCAAATGAAAAATATTTTTAAAATTTGTTATATATTTATATATAATATGTCAAATTATTTTACAAGTAATATTTTTCAAAAGATTTTTTTTCTTCTTTTAAATGTTTTCAAGGTAAATTGTTTTCAAAAACAATTCATGCTTTTTTTTTAATTTTTATGTAAAATGGTGTTCAAAATTATTTCATGTCTTCTTTATTAAATTTCAATTTTTTTTCTATGAATATTATTTTCATGTGGTTTTTTTTATTAAATATCCATTATCAAAGATGAAAATATATTTTCCTTAGTAAATTTATTTGAATGATATTTAAAAATTATTTTCAATATAAGTTGTCCTTTTTTATGTTACTCATGCCTTTCGTGGAAATGATTTAAATATTCAATTCATATTATTTATATGAATGAGTTATGTTTGATTTCATCACCTTTAGGAAAAAATTTCACTTTCACGACTTATATGTTTAGGAAATCTATTTCTATTTAATGGTTTATATGTTTATGAAACTCATTTCTCATTCACGAGTTATATGTTAATAAAATCCATTTCTCATTCATAGGTTATATGTTTATGATATCCATATCTCTTTCATGGGTTATGATTTTGATGAAATGATTATGAAACATGTTTCTTCTTATACAGGTTATAATATTAATACATATTTATGATATCCATTTAATTTAATGGGTTTTGATATGATTGTTTATAATTTTGTTTCACATGTATGTATGATTTCATTATGAGATGGGTGGGACCTATATCACCCTCCAACAAATTTGGGTAAAGATTTATATCTCATGAGGTAGATATGGATGGAATGAAAAATGAACTTGGTTAAGTATTATAGGGATGGAATGAAAAATGATCTTGGTTCAGTATTACAGGGCTAGAATGTGGAATGAGCATGGTTTAGTATTATATGATTGGAATGATAAATTATGTTGGTTAAGTATTATAAGTAAGTAATGAGGAGTGAAATCTGTTCAGTAATATAGGAATGGAATGGGGAGTGAACCCATTTCAATAAAGGACATTTTCTACTAATATTGCCTTGGTAGTGATGGCTTGACTACTATGAAAATCATTATATATGCCTATTTGTTTTCTACAATTCCATAATTTTTTCCAATGATATTATTTCATGTATTATGTTAATTATTTCTATATGATTCATGTCTTATTAACTATCAATATTTTTCCATGAATTATATATATATTCATTGATATGTAGGGTACGATTTTCTATTTTCATGATCATGTTCTCATTAACTTTCTCTCATGATTATGATTACTTGTCTTCCTTATTTACCCATATTGATCATCTAAGCACAACACTTTTTAAATTTAATTTCCCATGTTATGGTGATATGTATTATGATTAATGTTTCAAAAAGGGTTCATGTTATGAAGAACCTATATGGAAATATGTTGCAAATTTATGTACCAGGGTTTATGTTTCAATATTTCCAAAGGCATTAGACTAAATAGTATTTTTGAGTCAATCATTTTAATGTTATAATTATTGGAAAAAAAATTATGTTTTTTAATGTATGAATCTCATGGGTCTCAATAGATCTAACCCACGTTTAGAGTATAATTTGAGAAATTTGACAACTCTATATCCAAGACATATGTCTATATAAATTATAATGTAAAGAATTATCATGACACTCATATATTATAGTGATAATATCTCTCTATATTATTGTGATCATTAGGTCCAAGAAAAGATCAATAATTAGTTGGATATGAATATGGGGCCACCTCACCATGGGTCACACACTCCTTGTATATGAGAGGTAGTATAGATGGTGATACCTCCAGAAATAATCAATGAAAATGAATCCATGGTAGATCGAATGGAATCCAAAGAAGGGTGATGGGAACCAGTATAACCTGAGAATAATACATATCCCAAATGGGTTTCCCCCTGCCCAATTATGGTAATCCTATCTTTGAAAAGTTTTATTGTGTGGGAGATCCAAAACAACATCTCATGCACTTCAGGTATTGATGCAGTCTAATGATGGGCCCTCAAGATCAGTTGGAGCCGGAAAACCTGAGATGTTTTGTATTGAATCATATAGTTCAAACCATGTTTTGGTAAAATTAACTTCTATTATAATCCATTTTGGGATATAAAGACCTCCTTCATGAATCCATTTATCATTTTAGTTCCACGTTATAGAAAACAACACTCTTTGACCTAAAAAATTAATACAATGTTAAAATGAGAGGGTTTCCCAATTCATTGAAATATAGAAAGGTTTATCTTAATCACTAATTATCCCCAAATTTTAAGTGAATTTGTTATAAATAATTGCAGAAAATCATCACGACGGTCATGAATTTTTTATCTTATTGATGTATCTAAATGAATTCAATGAGTTTGAAAAGATGAAAAAACACCTAGAAGATTCCATTCAGCATATCTAGTCTAAATCTCAACCCATGAAATCAATATAGGGAAAAGGGTTTTGTAAGGAAGAGACTATCACTATTACCCTCAAACAAGTATCAAATTCATTTCATGAACCAATGTTGGACAAAAACATCTGGTTCCCCCAATCATGATGAATAACCAAGAACATCATCATTGACTCTATGAAAAAATAGATTCGGGTCACCAAAATTTTTAGGAATTGTTGAATGAATCATATTTATTATGAAATGATATGTTCCTTGGTAATTTCACTATATCCATAGAGAATAATCTACTAAAGCTTACAGATCCCAATAAACCAAGATATTTCAACCTCAATTATCATCCTAACTACTTCACATTTCATAGGAGGTTGGTTACACCATCCATGAATACTATGTCAATATAGACATCCTCAAGAGTCTGGTGGATTATAGATAGATGATACTAGATAAGTCCCCAAAAAATATAAACTATTTAACCATCACTCTACCATAATAATAAGGTGATTAGAAATAATTTACTACTAGGAAGGGATAAAAGCCTGATAACTATATGACTTGAAGGATAGTTGATCGATCTCATGCCACCTTAACAGAATTCATTCATAAAAAAACTATTATCCTAGTAGGTATGGATGATTAATTGAATAAAACCTCTGGAGGTATCCTTAATCATTGTAAACATAAAATTAAAAAAATATAAAGAGCATTATCTAACTCCAACAAATGTTCTAACTCTTTTTGGCTTCTTTCATTAAACCTCAATAGAATGGGAACCACCCCACTAAATTGAACCCCCATATAATGAATAGATCTTTATTAATTATGTTAATATTGTTCACCTAATGGATCCCTTCAATGATAATGAATACACATCTATGTATGAGTTACCCATACATGACCTGGGAGATGGAGGAAGGGGACATAGAAGCTGAGGATTCATGGAACAATACAGGTGTGGTCGGACCCAATATTTTAGTCTACTACAAATGGAATACATATATGCACCCAAGACCCATGGGAAAGAAATAAAACTATCCCAACTGTAGGATGTATATTCCTCATATCCCTCAAATGACCATTGTATCTAAATAATTTTACTTCATCAAATATAGGGGATATATTGCTTGATCATTCTTGAAAAAGGATAAGGCTTGTGCGACATACTCCACTAGTAGAAGATGCTTCATCGGGATCTTCTCGTCAACCAGACCCTTCCACCACAAACACCTCATCTATTGATACAAATAAGAGGGAAAACCCCCACCATGGTAAGATCAATCATTGACACAAAAGCAGAATATTTTGAAACAATTTAATGTTGTCCAAACCATACTATCCCTATAGATACCCACCATATTTTAAAATAACTCTAAGATAATCTCATAAATTCCCTCTATAACCCACTAATTATTGAGATATAAGTTGTTAAAATTGAGGTTTATTGAGTGGATACTATGTCATTAGAATTTCATGTCACCATCTCATTCATATAGTTGGGTCATGAAGAAGTTGTGTAGGTACATATAAGAATAATGATTATTTTAGGAAAAATAAAAAATATAAGAATCCAAACATTCATATTTAATAATGGTTTCAAGATAAATATCATCCATATTTGGACCCTCTGATGTTTGGGATATAGGGAGAGGTACTAATATCGAAAAAAATATAACAATTCAATTGTATGATAAGATCCATCAAGAGCACTTAGGAAGAACAAAATTGGGTTTAGTATAGGAATATCACATCTAATAATGAGTTCATGTTTATCCATAAAGACATGTAATATAATGTTCTTATTGGAATTCCTTATCCTCATAACCATATAGTGGAACCTTCAATATATCATGAAATCTTGATATACCCCATCAAAGGAATGTTTAACATACTACATGGTGATAGTTCCCCCTTTGAGTCTTATGATTACATATATGTTGAGGAAGGATTCCATAATATTTAAGGAAAATAAGCATTGGTGGATGGAAATATAAAGGTTATAGAACCCTATTTTCATGGGAACCATCACTACAAATCCATGGAGTATGCTCGACAATGATTATGTGCTACGTGTAAACTTGGATGAGGTAGTAGATTTAATCCCTATAATATATTATGAAATGAGAACTTCATTGGATCATTCCTATGTGATTGTGGTCAAATTAGATGAAGGGGTTCATCAAAATCAGAACATTTTAATTTTACTCTAGGTTATGATAATTCCTTTCCACCGTCAGAATAAATTGATGAGTCCCTAAATAAATTCTACGCATATTATGATATCCATGATTATCCTTCCCATGGTGGTAATATAAAAGAAAATAAGCATTACCAGAATCTCACTACAATGAATCTATTAGTCCTGGATGGAAATGTCTCTTGAGATGGCCACTCTTACTATGGAAATGATGAATACTCACTCGGATTCCCACCATTTTGAAAAATTCGTCCACAGTCTCAGAGATGGAAGAAGAAGGAGAAGGCCGCAAGAAATCCCATCCCACATTTGAGGATATCGTCTCCAAAACAATGGATGACCTAAGGTTGGTGATTCTAGGAAAAGAAGAAGATTGTTGACCTATGTTGTGTAGTTCCTCTAGGCCTCTCAATGAAATATAAATATAAAATTAATATATAGAGCCTCATTGATACATATTATATTGGAATTATTTAGTAATACTTGTGAAAAATAGTGATATTACTACACACCACTAGGTATTACCTGTTGACCATCGAGGTTTCATGTTGGAATCCATGGGGATACACCCCACTCATGATACTAAAATAGAATACAAAGAATAAAAATTTATCAAATATAATGTTTCTTCCGAAGTGTAGTACAAAAAATTCATTACTTATATCATTCCAATTAAGGGATAGAATAGTTATATATTGGTGTACATTGATTTAAGAGATCATAATATACACTCCTTGAAGGAATATTTCCTATTTCAGATCACAAAAATTTGGATCAATGGATCTTCTATCTTCTAGCCCTTTTCATTAATAGATTCATATTAATGGAATAATCAGATAAAGATGGTCCCATAGGAAGAGGAAACCATCATCTTCAGATCACCTTGGGGGATATTTTTCTATATGTTCCTTCACATTAGATAAAATAACATTTATTCTACATAGTAATGATCCATGCATCATATTGTATTCCGTTCTTCAGAAGAATAACATTTTGTTTTGATGATTCCCAGGTTTTCAAAAGTTGACATCAATGTGATCACCTCATCATATTTAATAAATCATCATAAAGATGAGGAATCATAGTGTGAATATGAATCCTTTGAAGTGTTCATTTAGATAAATGTTAGGTAAATTTCTTTGATATATGATATTCATCCATGGCATCGAGGTCGATATGGAAAATACTAGTATAGTCTGAGAAATTTCACAACTTAGAATCTTAAATAACTAAGGGGTTCCAAGGTAACCTAAAAAGCATTCGACATTTCAATGCTACATGGTTATAAAATCATGATCCTTTACCAAGTTTATGAATAAGGGTTTCACCTACCGATGTGATGAGGACTAATAAAATTCTTTTGAGAATATCATGCGTTACATATGACACCCAATGACCTTAATATCATTGATAGAATTTTATCCTACTATCATATATATAATACTTATATATGATCAATCAATTCTCTCCTCACATAAAAAAATGTTGTTCTGGATGAATACAACCTCAACTACATCATTTCTATCATTCCAGCCATTTAGAATAGATATTTTGAAATCAATATGAACTTACTCATACTCATATTTTCAATAGAAAATATGACAAATCCTATGTAGTGTCATAATGTCTACTTGTTGTCACTTATTGACCATATCATGTTCATATGTGGCTGCCATATCTTTATTGGGAATCTTTACTGATAAGAAATTATTCTATAACAATATAAAATTTATTTCATGTCATTGAATGTAATTAAATAGATGGCCCTGGTTGATTTCCTTCTAATCATAACACCATAAAAAAGCACACATATATACACCAAACATGTAGAAAAAGATGTTTTCTATGCCCATAAAACTAACCAAACATGATAGATATATTTGTATGATGCATCCTAAGGTTCTATTATAGATAGGATGGAAAACTCGAACAACAATAAGGTCAGTTTAAGGATTTTTTTATCTCTGTGGAATAAGAAAATGTTACCTACTATTTTTTACTATCCAAAGGAAGCCTAAATAATGAGGTAGAATACAAATCTTTCGATATCAGGTTTAAATTAGTCATATAGCTACATATAGCTTACATTACCATTAAAGGGGATTTGGAGATAGTTATCAGAGAAAGAAAATTTATTATACCATTACGAAAGTAGAATTGACCCGTTAAAAAGGATGCATTAGAGGATTAATGAAATAATTACATTTTTACCCAAAATTCCATCGTGTACCTCAATAACAAAATCATCATTCCGATACACTAGCTAATGAAACAACAATCTTGGATCAACTTGATAAGTATGAAGCAGATATCCACATCACACACTTATGGATGGTCTCATTAGTAATCATTTGTGAAATGGAAGAAGTATATAAGGTCATAACTTCCCATGAGCATGAGGATCCAGCATCCACCCATAGATAGAGAGAGAACATTGTTGATTACCTCAAAAATGGGACCCTATTGTTACATATATCCAAATGGGAAGAAAATTTATGTTGAGTAGCTAACCATTACCCTCATGATATTCCAAATGGGAAAAATCCCTATACAAATGAGTATTTGATGGAATCCTCCTCATATGAATATCAAAAAAAGATATTCCCACCATTATGGGATGTGTTTGTAGGATCATATGGATCTCATTATTTTTATACCAGAATCCCCAACTAAATTAAGAGGCTTTTTTACTAATATAAAAGCATGATATACTATAATGTGGATTCTCTATGAAATTTCATGCATTACGTATTCAGGTATATATCATCTATAAACCCACATAGGTAAAACATATTTCAAAATTTTCCTCGTTAATTTTTGTATGATTATTGGAAAATATGGAGCTATATACCCCCACAAAAAATCAAAATTTTAATAATATAATTACTTCAACAAAATTCATTTACAAATGGTATTAGGTAATATAACTCTAGGATATCGGGACAAATAATATCACCAACTTCATAAATTTCAATATTATCACAATATTTGGGGTGCCTCACAATATATTGGAAGATAATAAATCAAAATTCTATTCTACAAAATTTAATAAATTATACCACGGGTGCAACAAAAAATACAACCATTCATCCCGATATCATGTAGTGTGAAATGGAATAATAATGTTTCTCAATAAGACACTGTCAAACATACTCTAGAAAATTGCGTAAAAGTATATGATGTCCTTGAAGAAAAAGCTACTTTATTCATTATTGGACTACTATAGAACTAATAAAACTACCATACATGTGATTCTATATTCATTTTTTACATTATTCATGAAATTTTTCCTATAGAAGTCCAATTTTCATTGATCCGGATAGTTATCTTTGGAAAACACTTACATGATGAGAAATCAAAAAATTGGTCAGATGAGTTGGAATAGGTTTATGAGAAAAGTGTTTATACACAACGAAACAATGATTTTCATCATAATAAAATCACAAGAGACTTAAATAAAATGTTTCACCTCCACTAATTCATTAAAATAAATAAATATTTGATCTTAGATCATTAATGACACTTGGAAAAAACCTCTAAATCTTGAACCCATTCTGGAAGGGCTTACATCATATTAAAGGTCTATTTTAATGGAGATTAATAATTTTTCATAATGGATGGGTTTTACATAACTCCCACACCAATTTAATGTTTCTCAAAATGTAGTTTTCATAGATACCATCAAGCATCTTATGTCTTGGAATCAAGAATATAAACTACATTACAACCTTTTTCCTTACTACATGATGATAAAATTCATATAATATGTCAATTCCACATGATTTTAAAATACATGGATGATTTTTTAACTACATGAAATTAATATGAAATGAAAATTTCCTCACTGTATGACACAAAACTATATGGATAACATTACATCACCAATGGTTCACTAATCATGATCTTTATATTTTCAAAAGAAAAATGATCTACACCCATCATTTTGTATGAGTCGGATCGACCTAGGGAATTACCCCATTCAAGACCAACTTATGTCATGATTCATATTAATTTAGTAAACATAGTGACACCTAATTTCAAATTCCTAGGTCTATAACCAATGTAATTAGTAAATAACCACCCCCCTCTCTATTAATGGGTTTAGACTTACAAGAGATTATTCTATTCATGAATAACATATTTCTTGATTCCCATTATTACAGGATTTATAGTGAATCCCAATCCCAAATATTTTCTCTAGCCACTATATCAGTAAATATCCCCAAACCTTTTCATATGTTTCAGACATAAATAGAGTGTTTCATATTCAAGATCTACATGTGGCATGATTCCTATTACAACATGATAGATAGAAAAACCTATATCCCAATTACTTTGTCAACCTATAATATACGTGGAAAAAAATGACCCCTATTCATTTATGTCAGACTTATATGGAGAAGTTTACATTCAATAACCAAGTATGTATTGATGTCTATTTCAATAGAATATGTAGTGAATCCAAAATCCAAAACCATATGTCCATCCAAAATATCAATAGGAATAAGTCCCGCCCCCCTCCCCCTCTGCTTATGGGTTAGACCTATGTGGATATTATTTTCATTCAAGAACATCATGTGTCTTGATTCCTTATATCTCAGGATATGTAGTGATGTACAGATCTCAAATCCTTAGTCTAGTCACAACATATATAATTATAATAATTCACCCCTCCTGGAAAATGGAATTTTCCAATACCGGGATATATCTGATAACTATGTGTGTCTTTAATCCTAACATCAAATGATACTTCCTGATGCATAGATCCACCATTCCAAGACCATATAAGAGTTATCATGACTCCAAATCATGATCCCTTCCTATGATTTATATATTTATAAAGGGTAAAGTACAAAGTAAATTTTGAACAACCCAAGTGATCCATGTCATGAACTTTCACCTAAAATAACCAACATCATGGTTATCCATTGTTTTTCACAACATTCATGGATTATGTTATCTTAGGGATCTAAGACAGCCACATCAGGTAGTTCTATTTAGATTTTTTTTGGGATGGGGAACAATTTCATAGTTTCATGATGATAAAATACATATAAAATTCGATGTTTCATGACATTAAACAAAATGAAAATTTCCTAGTCACATGATGTTAAACAAAATGATAAGAGGACTTCATTCCAAATATATTACCCCCTGATGAATATGTATCCAAGAATTGCATGTCTTATCCATATGCCTTATATATGAGATCAATAAATATTGTAATAGACTATATGGATCCCAAAAGATCTTTTTTTCTCATTCCATATTAAGTATGTTTATATCATCAGTATATGAGTTGATAATAACCAATTCATCGAATTCATATCCTTATATTGGAATCCCAGGGACCTTAGGCTCCCTTTATCTTTGTTATCCCCTATATAAATCTAGTAATAGTGATTCTGTAATACAATGGGCCCCACTAGGATTCATAGGTGAATGAAACAAATTCCTAATAGATTTTTCTATAATATTTTTGGTTCCATGGGAGAGTCCCCTCATAAACCTGAGAGTTATTTTCTAGATAGTGTAGAATATGGGATTATTCCATTATCAATGATTGGTATATACCCATAGGGTTCCACCGCCTGTCAAATCATATATTATTTGGTTATGATTTACATTATACATTACATAACCATTCAAGCATATTTGGATACTCTCAATGTTACATATTTGAGCATCAAATATATTTTAAAAGAGATATTATGAAATTTCATTCTTGTACCCTTTTCATTTTAGGGCATTCTTCTTCTATGAAGAACTTATTTCCACGATTTAGTTAATCCTCTTGGTGTCACTTCCTAGTCAAATGATGTAAAACTACATGAGAACATCATAGTTTCATAACATTAAAATTAATGACAGATTGTCCATCTCATAAGAACTAAAATTTCTTAAATAAGGTTATACTATACATGCATCTATGCTAGGGTACAGTTTTTAATTTCCATAAAAGAATAAAAAATTAAAATGAACTATTCTTACATACGATCTTAATCTATATAAAATACCACTTATCCATGAATGAGGTCAATACAAACTAAGGGATAAAAATAGAATACCCATCTCTCCTACATAAGAGTAAGATATTTACAGAGGTTTCTCCCTAATGGAGTTTATTGTTGTATAATTTCTACCATTATAATATTCATAGGGAATCCTTGGGAATTAAATTCATAAAAATTATGTACGATTTTTTTTAATAGGGAAATGTCATACATAATCACTATGTTAACATGTGATATAGTTCTATGTACAACATGCACGTGCATGATATAAATATGAACATGAAGGGATCCATAAAATGGGTAACCATTAATAAGAATGTTCATGGATCAAATGTTTTTCCCACATATATATTCCCCAATCTAGTTAAAAGTTCCCCAAGAATATATTTCACTATTTCACATTAGTTCATATGACCTAACCATATGATGCTAAACTGAAAGGAATAAATCCTTGTCACCTCTCATTAAACTGTATGAGAAATGAGTCCCCACTACATGATGATAATCTATACAAACCATCATCTATCATCACTCCTAATTAGTGGACCATAAGATACAGAACCTATTCCAGCAAAGTATGGGGCGATTACTTTACCTTTCTGAGAACCAAAATCTATAAATCAAACATTATTTGTTGAGTGTCTCTAATTGCAGAAAACATTCACTATCCCATAGAAACATACACTCATATTCAAGGGTCCATTTTTGTCACTATCCATGTCTTCACATGGTTCCATAATATGAGCAATAGACCATGAACCAAATGTTTCTTTTCCTTAAATAAAAGGGATATTGATCCTTGTGATCCATATCATCATCATAGTGGATCTCATCACTATAGAGTGATTCTCAATAATCCAATACATGATTGAAACTTACAATTAGTCATAATTTTATGACATTAATCCCTAAATAACAACACTCTCATGTTTTTCTCAAAATGATGTCAGGGTACTCTTGACCATTGGAATCCTAATGATGTTGTTGTATGACACTTACCTAATTTTAGTTCCACATCTATAATGACCATAAACATTGTTAACATTGACCAAATCAATATGAATATAATGATTATACTTTTATCGTACATATCACAGGAACATAAAATACTTGTGAAAGAGACAAGAATCCTCTTTGGATGAAAACCAGAAAAGGGTATTTGATAAAAAGTTATGACTCTATTAAAAACAAATCATCATCGAATGAATTTATGAAAAAATTATAGCATAAATTGACAAGTAATAATGATCATGGGACCCACCTTCTGGCCTTAATGAAATCTAATATATGCTCACTAGACCCCCTTGTAAAGGAAAAAGTTAGGGAAATGGTTTACCACATCTCATCACCATGATAATGAATTCGGTATATAATGAAACAACTTTTCGGGTTCTTGAATCCTTCCTTAATATTATATTTTCCCTAAACCACCTTCATGTGTAATGTTTGTGCTAAAACAAAAGAAATCCATTGGTTGATATCATTCTTATTGAACCCCATATACCTTGATTTATACTTCTCTTACTTATCCCTTTTATAAAACTTGTAACAGGTACTTACTGTTCAAAAGGGACCATACTAGGATTCACTGGTGAATGAGACAATGCATATGAGATTTCTCCTAGAGGACGATTAGTCCCATAAGAGGTATGCCTCTTAAACCAATGAGTTATTATCATGGATACATAGAATATGGACATTTTTAATTACCAATGGTTCAAATTTACCCACCAATTTCACCCATTAGTTGGCTTAGATATTCCTAAAACATGATTTTCAATCCCCATAACTAGAATATTCCCAAGGATTTGAAATTATTGATGTTATATCACCCGGTATTGTACACTTTATCAAATAGATATTGTGATATTCCATTCCAAAACCTTCTTATGTATGAAACCGTGTGAATTGATTCCACATCGAATAAGGATAAATATTCCCTATCTGGAACTAAACTACCCCATGGTGCTAGTTCCATTATTGGGTAGATGTTTTCTTCATATTCGAATTCATCATCCAAATGGTGGAATATTCACATATTTTCCATAGGAATTAGAATATAGTGGAAACACTTCAAATTAAACATGGATGTAATACCTTTTAGAATATGCATAAGGGCCTATAACCCATTTTCTAGAGGCATAGACTTTTTCTAGGAAATGAACATCAATCTTCATGATCCCTAGCAACTCCACAGTTGAACTCATAACCTCGAAGAGTTTTGTGGTCATACTCAACATGTTTGACCCATTCCATATTCACCAGTTCAATCTCCTAGATACCGGATTTACACAACTCATATTCTTAGTATACGTATGGAATTTGTATCCCTCAAATTCTAGTTTCCACCAATAACCATTAAGGTAAGGATACATGGTATCATAACCCATCAATAACATTCACTCTTCATGTTTTCTACAAGAATACAGGGTTTAAAAAAAAATATGAACATTCATTATTCAGTATATCAATAAAGAATGCAGGATATCAGAACCCTCCATGGAAACTCAATATTCATAATCCCATTTAGGATGAAGGGTTCTAGAACCCTTCATTAAAACCCATCATACACTACCAATAATATAATTTCATAGGTAAAAGACCATAAAATAGAAAAAAATACGGTCTATAAAAATGAACCTAAACTATAGCACCATATGGTCTAATCTATAAGACCTCAAACTATAGTAATATATAGTCCAAGTTAAAAGTAACAAAAAAATAAAAACAACCGGTTTGAGATAAAATACTCTAAATGATAATAATATGTCAACTAATATAAAATACCCTAAACTATAAAAATCTATAGTTTGAGATATAAGTCCCTAAACCATAGCATTGGTTTATTTTTCGAGAACTAAAACATCTAATTAAAAGATACATAATTGTCCCTAGGTTGAAAACCCCAAAAGGTAACCCTTTTAAAAATATAATTCTATAAGTTCTAAATATGCACTTTGTGTGTTCTATGAAACAATGATAACATATGAAATGGAATATTCAAAAAACATTTCATGATAAAAAACTCGTGAATGGTAATCCTAAGAAAAATCCTTTTCCACGAGTGCTAAGACATCACAATATAATGATTAGAAAGAAATTTGGTAAATATAAGAAAAATATTCTAATCATGTAGGTATCATTATTTTTCTCAAGAATAATTTAATATGTGCTCTCTAATTCCATTAGCACAGGAAAAAATATGAGCACCATCTCTTTGTATGAAACACCTAGGAGGACTTCATTATCATTCATATATATAATAATGTGTCCCATAATAACATTAAAATAAGATTCATTAAATTCCTAATGAAATAAATTCTGTAGGGGGATTTGGAGAAACCCCTAAAAGTTCTCCACAAACATTTCCATGTTATGGAACAAGTCCTAAGTGATTGTATTTTAATAATGCATAATGAAATATGATAATGATTTTTAGGGGTGTGATCATTATTTGAAAATTTGAAGGAGTTTTATTATTATAATAATTATTATTATTATGAATTTAAAAATTATATTAATTATACTAAAAAAATAAAATGGAACTGTTGATTTTCTTCAAATAGTTTCATATCATGTGATTGAAAAATGATATCATGTATTTTCTTCTTCAACCTCATGGTAACAAAGTCACAAATTTCTTATCAACCATTTAATTTATATCCTTTACCATCATAACCTATAGTGGATGATCTCCACTAAACCACAACCACCCATGATTAGATCTCCATATGATATGTGGTTATAAAAAAATCACATATTTGATATTCTATTGGATGAAGAAGAATCATCATCTATGTGATTAAAAATAATGTTAGCAAAGAATAACCACGTCTACATGACTATGTGTGCAGTAGAAAATCATTTAAAATCACATTATGGATATGTGACTGTGATAAAAGTAGTGAAAAATATATGAGTTGAGCATAAAAATCACAAATATATTCATGAATTTACACGAGTCCACCAGAAAGAGTGTGTAAAATAGATGAATATGATCCACTATGAAAATAGTGTGTCCATAAATATCTTATGTGTGATGAAATTCTATATTGAACATATGAAATTCACTTTTTAGACTATGTGATGACAATAAGCCTCTATAAGATGTTATGATCACACAAATTCATGAATGGTCATTAGGATCTTGGGATGTACTAATGTCGAGATCACATTAATGGTTTACTAAGACGTACATAGAGATGGGAATATCACATAAATTTCAATGTTTCCACCATGAGGAAGAATGGTAGTGCACAATACCTCTAGTTATAGGATTTACTTCTACCTTGTTGTCTTTTCCTTGTAGAAAAACCAAGGATTTAACCTCATCATGTATAAATCCTCCAAACTTTTCAAATTTGTTTCTTGTGTAACCTCATCCAATATAATTCCGACACAAATATAGAACCATAGATTCATTATAGATACCTAATTCATATAGAAGAATATACTCAAATAGCATATATTTTTTGAAATCATAAAATTTTGAACCTCAATGTCATCTGAGGATAATTTGAATAACTGATATCCTCGGGTCTGTGCAATGTCGATGTGATGAATTTTTTATCATGTTTACAGGACCCTTCATGGTTCTTAGAGAATATAATTCTTATTTTCTAGGAAAATAATTATTTTGAGCCCACATAAAGTCTACCTTAATAATATTACACAAGATTGCATAAGGGTTACATTAATAATCTAATATGAGGCCACATGACTTCATTCATGTAATGAGTTAAGGTATCATGTAATTGATTACACAAAGGGAGGAAACCCCATGTAACATATCACATGAAGTATCTTGATACCATCAGGTATTCATGCACTTAACAAAATAATTCTATGATCTATCATATCTGTACTCTATAATGTGACTTGAAATTAAGTGCATAGAATGGTCTTTACATCACACAAAAGAATATTGAATTACAGCATACCCTTTTAGGTGAGTAATTGGGAAGATAAATTAAATGTTTATCTATTATTGATCACTAATTAGTTTATTCGGTGCACCATGAAAGATTATAAAAAATAACACTCATTTCAAAATTCACCATATCAATCTGGTGGAAGTCCAATCCATACAGAATAAATATTTATGTGAACATGAGAATCTCCATGCAACACTTGATTCCATCATGTTAAGTTAACATATATTTCACACATTTGTGTTGTGGGAATTAGAAGTGAATTCTTCCTAAAACTCCAAGTCTTTATCCACATTAAATGATCAAGGGATTATTTAAACGACATAAAATTCCATTATATAATCCACGGACTTCATAGAACCATCAAAATACTTGGGTTATTTGAAAAAATCATGAAATTACATGTAAAAATAATCATTTAACCCATTGTTATGCATCTCCATTGTTGATGTTTACTTTTTTTACGATGCCTTTATGTGAACTTTGGTGTGGGAATTTCATATTCCTTGATTATGGACCCATAATAATGGGAATACTCTATAGTCTTGTGTTATATATTCCTTGACATGGAATCCCTTCGACATGAGGCCTCAATAAGAAACCAAACATGAAACTAAAACCCCTAGATACATGATGTCATCATGAATATTGGGATGTGATCCAATAACCCTTATCCCATATGGCTTGTAACCCCCTGATCATGTTATGTCATCAACTGATTTTTTATCATTTTATTCCTTTTATTATTCCAAAAAAAATTTAAAATCATGCAATACCCCTCTAGAGTAATAGTTTCACATAGCAACCCTCCTCAACAATGCACATATTATATCACAGGATTCAGTATTGATCAAGTGACACCCTGACAGACACCCAATGGGTAAAATTTGAGGATTTTGGAAAATAGGACATAAAATTTTGGAAATTTTATAATATTCTCATGAAAGGGTGTTATTCTACATTTCATGTGAATGGTGGACACAGACTTCATGCTCACTCCCTTGATCACAAGAAATCCCTACCAATAGGATGACTTTATTGCATGAAATCCAATAAACATATCATGCTTGTCATGTGAAGGATCTCAGGAATTCCCATTTGATCACGTGACACCTTGATATATATTCAATGTATAACACCATAGTAATTTTAAAATAATAGATAAAAGTAATTTACCTTATTAAAATTAGAGTTAAACTATTTTTCTTAAAAATGTACCCTTAAGAATAAAGATGATATCGATAAGTCCAAAAAATAAGTCACCCTCGATCACATGAAGTCCTCCTTGATAAGTTTTCTTGATTTCAGGAAGACTCCTTATCATGTGAGCCTCATATTTCAAAGTCCCCATGACATGTTTATTTGATTATGTGAAATCCCTTTAACAAGACAGTGTTCTATTAAATATGATGATTACTTAGTGATCTCAACATCGTTATTCATCATGTGATATAAAGACAACACCATGGATTGCCCATTGCTATATCACATGAAATTAATGTTTATCCACTGACCCATGTTCATATATTTGATATATGTGATGTGAAAAGCAATGTAGATCAAGTGCAGTAAGGCCTATAAATTCCTCCCCCATGGAACAAAAAACAGATACATAAGACTGCATAGGTGAGAGAGGTTCTCTAAAAGTAGATACAAACTCAATCACAATAGTCTTTTATGATGTAATCATAGATAGTTTCTTAAGGGATCATGGAACAAGTATATATGTATCATGTGATCACCCTATTGATGATAAAGATGACTTTATATACACTAGACAAATTATGAAAAAGTGCATATGCATGTTGAGTTTGTCATATATTGTCTTAATATGATAATACCTAAAGAACATCGAATAATTTATTTGATAATGTCATAAAAATATGGAATACTTATGTGAATATGGATATAATTATTTCCCTGAAACTAGATCATGTGATTCACATGACCAAATAATCAGTCATGTGACAACAGTCAAATATGTCAGCTAGGCCATGCAACAATATCATGACATGTCATCATGGTCATGAGACACTCCTCCTGATATGTCATCCACGTCATGCGATATAATCCATACATGTCCACCTATTCACATGATGTCATCCAGTCATTCCTTCAAAGTGATGTTAATTCATCTATACATTTCATTCATGTCATGTGAAAGTCCTCCATAAAAGAACACAAGGTCATGTGGAATCCCTCTTATATGTCATCGTTTATCATGAAAAAGTCACTAGACATGTTATATTTTATCATGAATAGAATCCCATACATGTCATCATTTTCATACGATAGATCATTGACATAGGATATTCGATCATTAGAACAACACCAGGACTTGTCTAGTTTATTATAATAACACTCATGACATGTTGGGAATCCACTCAAGATATGTCACACATAAACCCTATTCATTTCAATCATACACCCTTTATATACAGGATAGACACATAGGATATGTTAGGACTACAATCAGTATGTTTTAGGAGGACACCCCAAAAATTAAACCTTTTCTAGTAGGAGTACTTGGTCATTTTCTCTAGAATAATGTCACCCCAAACAATGACTCCATGGTTGGGAATTTCCCTTTCATATGGAAATTGTCAATTATGGATTTGGAATGGATACTCAAAAAATAATATGTGTAATATGGAATCCTAATTTACATAAAGATATACTCAACTAACAACTAAGGGTTCCAACTCATTATCCATCAGGGGGTAAGGGTGGGATGTCATCCATTTGGAATCGATCTATGTATAATAACCTACCCTTCCTAGACCATTGGAATAATAAAAATCCATTAAACTATGATCACCTATACTAAATAATTCTAGTATCAGGAAAGTATGAACAATGAGAATCCTGATTCATGTCCAAAAAGGATATGTTGGTTGCCTTTTTATAGCCCTAACTCTATTGACATCCACCTTGTTGTATGTTTCTCCAAACCATCCAAACATAACCATATGGGAACTCCTGGTTACAAATAATTTTACATAATATATTATGTTTCAAATTCATTTCAATGGGTATCCATCCTAGTTATTCACCTAACATTCCTAAACCTCTGGGATAATAAAAATTAGTTCGAGTGTAATCACCTGTCTAAACACAAAATTCGGTCATGAATAAATGAAATATTATAATTTAGGTTCTTATCCAAATAGGAAGTTAAGAATGAATTCATAAGACCCATGATCCAAGGGGAATTCATAATAGTTTATGACCCTTTTATTCTCAGACAATCTATTCAATGAGACATAAAATCTCTTTTGTGTTTATCACTCTTCCTTATCCATCAGTAGAATGGGAATACAATTAAACTATGAGGAAAATTATTCTTGAAATAAATATGATATGATGAATTCCTTAATAATTCTTGATCTTGGAATCAAACACCCAATTTGTTCCACCCCAGTGCATAAGTCCCATATCCATATGTGGTCAGAATGTTCTCTTTTTATAGTTGTCTATCACACCAGTCATGACTGAAATAGGTATAGGGAATTATGATGATCATTTCACTCACATAATAAATTTACATATGCTAGGGAATCATAAATTGGTAAGCCTCTTACAGTGACATGATACAATTTTTCTAACACTAAGGCCTCCACCTCAGTGTAAGTTATCAGAAAATTCACGTACTTGTAAACCATGACCCAATAACCCTAACATGTAATAATTATTTATCACCACACATCAGTAGGTTGAAGAAATTTTGAACTATGAAGTCATTGATTCATATTTTAATAAGGATATGTAGGATGCCTTCAAAATGTTCAATATCCATTCTCAGTGCCCAATACCTCTCACTATGGCCTTTATAAAGGAAGTTAAACTACATGGTGTGGAATAAAAATAACTACTTGTGTTTTAATTATTATTATAAATATGATATGTATGATACCTCATAGGCATTAGGTATCAGCCAAGAAATAGTATTCACCTCCATTGATGATATTAAACTATTGAATTCCTGGTTATATGGCTTCAAAATATAATTAGTTACCCATTACTAAGATACAGTGGGAAATATATAGAGATACTCAGATATATAAATATGGTCTTATCAATATAACCCGTTAACATGAAGAATGATTCAACACCTGATAATTTTATTTGGGTAACCAATCATGCAGAGATATTTGGGAGACATTCCTGAGCATAACATATATCTCTAATATATTCCTATAATTAGAAATAATTCTCCCCAAAAATGGTATTATGAGCCCAGTCTCCCATCCTCTCGACCAATGTGAGATCCTAATTTTCATTGGGTTTGAAACCCCAAATGAAAACGAACCTTGGGACAGTAGGATAGTACCATGTTATAAATGTGGGAGACTATGAGACTTTAAATGAGAGAGAGAAATGGTATCCAAATGTGAATGATTGTGAAACCACACAAGAACCCCCAAAAATACATCATTATATGGAATAAATCATTTTATGAAAACAAAAAATGGTGAACCCAGCATGAAAACATGTAATGAGTAATTAACTGAATCATTATTGGAATTGGTCATCAAGTGTCAAAAACTTGGGGAATCATCCACATATTTTTGAAAGACACAACTCTTAAACCCATTTTCATTCCATGGGTAATTCTTATTTTTATTGTTTATGATTTATTCACGTACATAAGAACACATATACATGCACAAGATATGAATTTTATGGGTGGTCTAGGAATTTTATATCCCCCAATGCATTGGGTAATGTTTGGATTTAATTGGATTTCATGTATGGGATAATATAGTGAACCTATTCCATTATAAGACTCTGTAAACCATGTTATGTTTTCTCAGAAGTTAGCCTTGACTTATGTTTATGTCATAATTTATGTTTTCATCACATTTTTATGATTATATGATCTTATGAAACCATTTTGTTTATGCTATTATCCCATGTGATTACACTTGAGCCTATCCTTTTGTGATATCATTTTAATCCTTTTACTCAGATTATTTTTCCATATCATGTTTATTACCGAACATTAATTTTTTAGCTCATCCCTTTCTTTGAATGTTTTTCTTTTATTATCCCATGAAAAGTTTTGGTCCTCTAAATGGTTTTGGAGCTCATTATATATATAAAATAATTTTTTTTATTTTATCCTCACTCAGATGTGCTAGGAACATATTTTTCTAAATACTCTAGGCCTCATTATTTTTGGGTGTATATTCTACCAATGGATTAGATATCTAGATCCCATTTCTATTTTCTCACAAGGATTATTGATGTTCTAAATTCTTAATAAATCATCCATTATATACATGTTGTCATTTTTATTTACATAATCTGATCAAATTTATTAAAAAACATTGATATTGTTTGATGTGATAAATCCATGTACTCTATTACATTTTTTTACCTTGAAAAATATCCACTCCATTTTCTCATGTGGTTCAAGTTCACTCCGTCATCGATTAGCTTCAATGAGTTTTGTGCATTAATATATTTCCATATATAGTTAGTGAATAAATTTCATCGTGTATTTTTGTTCACAATTTGTAGTATATATAAACTATATGTAATATACATTAAATCTATTACCCAATATTATTGATTTCCTTTAATTTATTAAATGTTATTTTTTAAGAGTTTTCTATAGATTCATCGATAAAAAAATACTTTGGTTTAAATTTTGAAAAAAAAATTATTGAATTAAAAAATTATTAATTTGGATCCTTTAAATAACTTTAGAGTCAACCTAGACTTTATGATATCATAAAATTATGTTATATTAGTAATAAATTCTCTTGTTGGAATTTTTTAGGATTCACTGTAATGACGATATAATATTCACTATGATCACATAATTTACTATAGATATATTATTTTTCATTTAAGCTACATAGTTTTTTTTTCGGATGTTATAATCTATGGATTCAATTCAATATAGTATTAACTTCTCAAAATAAGCTCATCTTCTAAATTTTATGTGATCTTGAACACATAGAATGATGATTTGGATTATGTTTCCTTGAGTTCATAAATTATATAGCCTATACATTATCTGCTATATATTAGATTAATCTATATTGTTTAATTGATATTTCATAAGATGAAATAACATCAAATGTTTTATCTATCATATTATATTGGATTTGGGGTTGTATCAGCATGGTTATGTAACATCTTTTAATTAGAAGAAATTTCTTCATAGTGATGTGTTACAACTTATGTTCATGTGATAATGTACTCGAATATTCTCTCATTAGAATGAATTAGATTTAATAGATGCACATGGTTCAATGAAGTACAATGCTGGTGCGTTGTATCCTTCTATATATATGAGATGAGTCTACATTGGAAATGGGTTGTAATCTATCTTTTCCGACCAAAATTTGGTTTTAACCCAATCAGAGACTTATCCCCAAAATTTTAATCCTCCATATCATGAAAATTATACCTATATTTCTTAAATTGATACATTACCTTAATAATGATTTATTGATAAAAAATAGTCACCCTAAAAAATCATTTATCATATTATTTATTTAATGAATGAAATTCAATTAAATGATGCATTGAATTGAGATTTTATCTCTAAAACCAAAAAAATATTGTAACATCCATATACTATCTAAAATTCAATGAAAAAATGATAAAATTTTTAAATTAAAAGATTTTACCATGAAAAATTCTTATTTAATTCATGGATTTTGGAATCGACCAACGATGGAAATAAGTAAATATTTTATTGATTGGTTTGTAGGAAAATGACCACAAACTAAGCATTCCAAAATATTAAATACTATTTGAGTTCATGGTTTATTAGTTTCACTTCATGGTTTAGGAAATTATGCAGTTGGAAAACCCATTTTTTAGTAATCCATTATTCCCAGAAGCTATACTGATGCTTAACTAGGACACTCGAACACATTATTAGTCATATAATAAGTAAAAAATATTAGTAGAACTCATTCTGGGAGTAAATTTTCATCAATGAATCCATGGGAAATATATGAGAATAAATTTTTACACCACTATTAGCTTTTTTAAACTCTTAGTGGTCTCGCTTTTTCAAAAATTCCATTGAATATAGGGATAACATATTTATTGGTAAATGGTATTTTTACCATTCAATGATGTTTAGTTGTGTTGTCTATATAAAATATAATTGTCTTATTGTTGTGATTTAGTGAATTAGATAAATAATATTAACTGAATTATTTATGATTTTCAAGGTCATATCATGTAATTAATTTTATGTAAATCTATAGTGAATTGATGTGTGGGAAATAATATAAATCATTCTTCTTGAAAATATTTATCATTGTCACTATATTTATTTATGGGGGGTATAATTATATTTTCATTAGATTTTTGTGGTGTCATTATAAGTATGTGTATGAAAAGATCTAGTGGGTGTAGAATTTACCTTTCATAATTTTAGTAGATGTTTAATTAATTCAATAACAATTGATTTTTTTGGATAAAAATAGTTACCGTGTGTCTAATTTAATATTATATGTTTTTTTATTATATTGCCCTTTTATTGTTATTTTTACTAATAAAAATGGGATTAACCAGGGAAAGGCTTGGTGTATGGTTGAGGAAATTGGTTGGGGGGTATGTGTGTTTTGAATTTTTTTTGGTATTTCAATTGAATTCATTATTTCAATCAAGACATTTCATGGTAATCACTAAACTATTTATTTTTTAAACTCTGAATCCAATAAAAAATTCATGATTGTGGAACATTTAAGAAATCCACACATTCTATAAGGGATTATATTAAATCCTTTTTTCAAATTTTCACCCAATTATTCAATATTTGATCCCGTATTTTATTCATATATACTATTTCAGACTCTCCATAAATTTTTCTTCATAAAAGGGATATAGGATATCATTTTATAACTATTTATTACAAAAATACTAGGATGAAGTCTCTCCAATTTTATATTTCTGGTGATATCCTTGTTAGGGTCATAGACACTCAAGTCAATGGCTTAGGATATTAAAATTTGATGATTTTATTTATGAGGAGTCTAGGTGTCCAATGATGCTATTAATATATTTTCGTATGTTGAATGTTGACTTCAGTGAGTATTTTATGTTTGGTATTTTGTTCCCACGTTATTTTTATTTACAACATAGAGGCCAATTTTATTGAAATCTAATTATTCTTTTTATTTCTACCTAATAATTTTTATAAATATTAGTTGAATTATTACATCCCAAAGAAAAATTATTTTGAGTAAATTTTACTGTTTATTCCAACAAAGTGATTGATGAAACATTAAATTGATGTTTTCCATAAAACCATGATTTTTACAAGATTATCAAGGATTTTTTATGGAGATGGATTGTGAGTGTTAAACCTTTATGTTTTTAAAATGTGTTTTTGGGTATTCTTTTTGTTTTAGAGAATGGTTTATAGAATATTATCATTGTTTCATTTTCATGTGTTTTCCTGGGTTCATGATGACTATTTTCTACAAAATTATCAGTTTTACAATGTTTCATATGCCTATATTGGGGAACATAGATTGTAATGTTGTGTGTCAACCTTTTATAGTGTGTTGAAATTCCAACCCTTTTGTTTGGACTTTTCATTTGGTTATTTCTGGAATTTGGTTGTATTGAATTGATCATGGAATGGATCCCATGAAGAGAATTTTGATGTTTTAATTGGTTATTTATGACTGAATGAGTGTGTTGGTTTTTTTCAATTAGAAATCTTTTGGGTTTTCTAACAAATGATTGGGGTGAGTTGTGTGTTCATGATTCTTCATCATAAAATTACTAATTTTACATTCCTTTTTTTATATAAATGCTTGAGCTAATATATTCTTTTTAATTGGTGTGTGAGGGAAGTATTATGAAAATACTATTTGGTATGAATACACATCCCCTTTATTTGTATCTTTTTGTATATTTTGGTCAGTTTTGGTAAATTATTCATGTTGTTTACTTGACTTGGATGGTCATGGGGCCAATAGGAAAGTAATTATTAGTTGTGCTGGTCAGTGAATTGATTTATTTTATAACTGCATTTTGGATAACATATATATGAACATATTGTAGCCTTTTAATCATGATTTACTCTATTATATACCCCTTTTATCTTTTTTATTTTTTACATATTGTATTGATTAAGTTTGTTATACATAATTTCCCATCCAATATGTGTGTTTTTTCATATTCCATTTTCATTAGTATTTTAGTGAATAAGGTCAAGGGATATGTATCATTTTGGTATAACCTAACTATTAACTTAATGTAATTTATAGTTGGATAAGTTTTCATAATAATATATAATAATATATTTTATATATTCAATATTATAAAAAAAATTCATTCCATAATGAATTCATTTTCCTTCATGTCCACTAGTTCACAACCAATGAATTCTAATTGATGAATATCATATATTAAGAAATAATATACATGGGTTTAATCATTCATAATAATATACGAAGGAGGTAGATATAGTTAATAATCCATATAATTTATATAATATAAAATATAATAATTTGACATGAAATATGTTAATGTATTACATTAATTCCTCAATGCATGATTTATTCGATTCAATCACCAACAATAAACACTAACATTATAAATATTTGATTAAAAGTGATAGATTGAAATTATAACAGATAGATAGATAACAAACATTTAATCAACTAAAATTGATCTATCATTTTATCATTGAACTGTAATTGATAATAAATTATTTAACCACTTAAATCATATAAATAAGTGATCGATATGTTGATCCAAAAAATACATTAATGGGATTTATTTTTATGAAGTATTCCTAAATGTTTTTATAAATATTTTTTAAACATGTCTTCAGAATCTTCTATAGAAGATCCAATGTATAATATTTAACCCTTTAATATTTACATTGGTATAATAATTATATGTAAAAATTTTCCATTCATTTTCTTATTGTATCTAGTTCTTAATTATACATGAGAACCCATGGGGTTTTACAAACATTTATAAGTTGGTATTTACGTCTCACATTTTTTAAAATGAATGACACAGACCAATGCCTAATTGATTCTTATAATCTACCACATGTAAAAATATACAATTTCATCAAAAAAAGGTCTGTTTAATCATGAGGAAAGGATATAATTATTTTACATATTCAATAATTACCTATATAGAGTTTCATCATTTACATGATATAAGTATCTCAATCTTAAATTAAACTATAACTTCTTTAAATTTTCATATATGAATGAGAAATGGCTGAAATATTACTATAGTTATTTCATACTCTTCATGTTCTACCTTATTTGAATGTATTCATGAATTTGGTTGAGTCATATCTATCTTTATATGTGACTACAATAGCTATTATAGAATATAGAGAAATATTATATTGAATCATTAGATATAAACCTTGTTTGATCCATCAATGTATTTCATGACCTCTTATAATATGTTTATATAAACCGAATTTTCAAATAAATAGTCACAGAATAATTTTAACCAAAACATTTTTATTACAAGATATCCCCTCCATTATTACTTCCAGAAAAATTCAAATAAAAATTATTTAACATGTTCCTATCATTGAAATAATTCACTAATTGAGAAATCATATTCATCAATCATGAATACATTTTCCTTATTAATAATACTGAATATTAAAAATGATGAAATTGATGGTTCATGTGATAATAGGATATCATTTTAATGTTTATGAGATAAATGGAGTTCATTAACTATTTAAAAATGATAATTTTCATTGTGGGAATAATTATGAAAACTATTGATGAATAACAGTAGTGAACCCCCTTAATGTGTTGTATATTTTTTAAAAATAAATCTATCTTTTTATTCATATGGAACATGGTTTACAATTATTATGTATGTTTTGTACATATTGAATAAGTTATTGTTAAATAATGAAATCAAAAGGAGGTTATTTTTGAAGTTATATTAGAGTTTTGAAGAAGCATATGTGAGATGGAACAATTATATAAACTAAGTATTGCATACATTTTCTATGTTTCTGTGGAAGTAAAAGTGTAAATTTTTTTTATTTGAGAACGGAAAATATTTCCATTCAAAATTATATGGTTGTTTATCAATATGTGATATAAATAATAATCATTATGTTAAGGGGATGTCTATTAAAATAGGACCAAAATTTGAGCACCAATACTTGGTAAAATAATTAGATGGTTATAAGTGATGTGAACATAATTATGATATGGGTATATGATAAGTTTGTAAATGTGAGGTTTTGTATGTGTGATTTATTATTATATATATTTGAATAATGATTTATAATGATTAATTCAATGTGATTTTAGAACTAAATTAACGTAATATAAGTGATTTAGTATTTTCATAAGGTTTAATATAGAAATTTCTTTTAATAGTGAATTAATTTATACAATTTTTTTATTTTCATGATTTGAGACATAATTTTATTGAGGAAATTCATATAATAATGTTCATAATTAATTATTTTATTTATAGTAATAAGAAATGTTTTTTTAACACATCAAAAAGAAAATTCAATAAAAATATTAAAGAGATAACTACCTCAATTGGGGATCATAAGAAACATAAAATTATAATGAAGATGAGAAGTTTATTACGACTATAATGAGTTTCAATTATATATTTTGGTTTTAGATATAGTAAAATGGAGAAATGTATATTATAATTAATTGGGATTAACTTAATGTAACTTAGTGAAACAAACATGTGTGATCAGTATGTTAATCACTATTGTGATATTAATTATATAGTGAAAATCAAAGTATAATGATTATATATGTCAAAATGGAATATAAAAATATCTCATTGAGAAAGGATAAAAATATTTGAATAGGTTTAGAGGATTCAATACCCTTTATTAATTAATTTGTTATATTTTTTGGTTCCAAACAAGTAAGGATTGTGTTTTTTGTTGAATTAGCACAGATAAGATGAAATATATGCTCAAAGAGAAACCTCTCTATAGTTCCTTCCTAATTACACCACAATTTCCAATATTTCATCTTGTTTAATGTATAAAATTATGTTTTCATGATTTTTAAGGATAAGATTATATGAGATATTATTTTCAATGTTGATTAAATTACTACATGGTTTCTGTAGAGATGATGTTTTTTTATAGATGTATATATTGTTTTTATAGTGGTTTGGTGATCTATTTTTATGGGGTTAATATCTATAATAGTGTAAAACCAAATTATATTTTATTTTTTCACACTATAGTTTTGGTCAAAATGTATATTTGTAAATAAATAATCTTTTATATTTAATAAAATATATATTTGAGTCACAATTAATTAATATGAATATGATGGTCTTTCTATTGATAAATGAATATATAAATAATGGTATCGAATTAATTATTTAATATGGTTTCAAACATAAGTGGGGTAATTTTTATATTAATATTCAATGGAGAATAAATGGTAGAATAATTTTTATGTACATTATGTTTACTGAATAAGATAACGACATTGTGTGGGGTTTTGTAAGGAATTATATATAAATATATGCTTGCATAATTCTATATTCCCCCACTAGAGTCATAAAACCTAACTAATCAACATATAATTACTTAGGTATGTGATTAACCTAACATATCAATGTTGTGATAGGAACATTTTATTAACAAGTCCCACTATCATACTATCCCCAAATATTTGGGTTTGGTTATGTTGTTGTGGTATGAGGTGAACCTGGAAGTGGTTGTGGTATTATGATGTTTCAGTTGTGGTAAAATGTGGGATATATGTATGGGATGTTATAGTAGTTCCATAAGATTCATTAATAGGATTTTAAGAATACTAGAATTGTGAGAATGTGTGTATAAATTATGATTTTATTCTTTTTTATTTATTCCATTTTATATATAATATATGCTTAGATTTGGTGATTGTGATGGAGAATGATAGGTTTTTAGATTATTATAGGTTTGGAGCACATATCAGGTACATTTTTATTAATAAAATATTTAGAATAATATCTATTCATTATCATGATATTTCATAGTTATTAACCTTATGATTATAATTTTATGGTTTTCTTTATATCAATAGGTATATTCCATTTTATTTATAAATTTTATGTTTTTTGGGATATCAATTTATTTTTCATGACTCAGAGGTCGGTGTAATTTATTGGAGTTATTATTTCTTTATTATAAGTTTATTTATATGTATTAACCACATAGATCATATATTTTATTTAATATGATTTAATAAATATATATTTTATAATTTATATGGATGCTTTTTTAGTATATTTTTATTGATTTTATGTTTTGATAAATCTATTTTGGTACATATTTAGATTAATAGGGAATTTACTCACTTATTGTATTTTATATAAACTTAATGCTAGTGTATAACACATGGCCTATTGGAGGAGGGCATCTAGGGTCACACACAGTTTCATTATTGACCTTATTGGGGGTCATAGTAGAGTCATGTCCATGTAGAGTATTATCATATACAAGTTTCATTATTTTAGGAATGAGTTTAGGATCGTAGCATGTGAGGATTAAATTAATTGATTTAGTTGATAAATGGTATGTTTTACCTTCATATGTGATGTAATCCCATGTTGACATATAAGATAATGAATGTCCATTATCATCCAATTTAATGACATTTATTATCTAAAAAATATTATTAAAAATGTGTATACTGATTGTTGGATAGAAACTAATAACAGTTAAATAGATAATTATTCTTTATACGTGTGTTTGGGTTTGGGTTTTTTTGGAAATAAAAAATATTTAATGAAAATACATTTAATTATTTTATATTCTTGGTTTTCTAAAATATTTTTAATATATATATTTGGAATGATAAATATGAATTCATATAGTTGAGGAAGATGATGTGCATCAAGAATCAAATGTTATTTGAAGTATGATTATTATAGAGTTTGTTGATTAATTAATGAAAAATCTATATTAGTTTTTGACATATAATTTACCAAGTTATGATGTATCCATATCTAATCTGATATAGAGTAATAGGTATAGGATCTAGAGGCTAATTTTATCCTAATTTTAGGAGTAATAATGTATTGGTTTCCGTTGGTAGTTAATTTATCATGGGGTAAAAAACAATTGGTGGATTATCTCTATTAGTGATAATGATGACTTAGAGGTTACATAAGAGATGTTTAAGATATATCTTGAGAATTAATTTTGTTCATATATATTGAAATGACACACATAGATTTATCAGGGTCCCGCCTGGGTAAATTATATGCTTCAAGAAACACAATAAGACTACATCTAATAGGATAATGACTAGTGAATATCACTATGTAGGCATAACAGACATATTGGAGGACATTGCCTTATGAATTTAACACACACACACACACAAATCTCCATAAAAACTAGAGTAAGGTATAATATAAAACAATTAAATAATATTTTCATGTATAACGTATGGAATACCATAACCCAGAATGATATCATTAAAGTATTTATGAAAAAATATAGGTTGATTAACCAACACGTAGGTATAACCTAATAAGAAGAGTAAATATAGTCATAGTATGAAACCAATGTTATATTAAAAAATCCTTCTACCAATGAATATACGTTCCACTAAGAACAGCCGACACCAGGTCCTTTTATATCTATATTTCATAATCTATCATTCGCTTATGTCACAAGACATGTGGGTAGAGACCATAAAGTGGGTATGTTTATACATACATAATAGGAAACCATGAAATAACCATGAAGTATTATAATAATGGAATATATTACATTATTCTATATCCAATAATGAAAACCATAGGATAAGTCCTTTATTTGGTCATATATTGATTGAAATCCAAATTATAGTATCAAACTCACAGAAATAATAATAACTTGGCATCTAAAAAATTTATCTGGAAGTATTAAGTTCCACATGAAGTTTTCCCATAGATTCTTTTATAGGATCCCCTCTGCATGACTATTGGTGAAATAGAAACCAATGTGGATGATCCACTCTCTATCCAATCTCTATAAATGAGTAGAATTAAACTATTTTTATTGATAACTATCTTTTCCGAGATATTCATATGTGTGAAATTATACCCCATTGATATATGATGTCTTCCCATAAAATGAGGGGAAATACATGATCTATCTAATTCCATTGGAAGAGAAACCCATCCTCAAATGCACATGTTATATATACTGACTCTAAAATAATATCCTAGTCTTATAAGTGATGTAACAACCATAATATGGAAAATAAAATTTTTAATGTAATTACCCAACAAAAAAGTGAGTGTGTGGTGTATAGTATAGTTTCACATTGTTTCATCTCAATGGGGTACTCATCATATACATCTTTGTTGAATCCATTCCATACAATGGGAACACATGGTGGGGCCTCACACAAATGATTTATAAGGAAACATATGTCCCTGATCATGTACTCAGGTATCACACTCACCTGGATGAGTTGGGACCAGATGAAATATTACTTAGTTAGATAACTATGTGATATTTAATTCCAAAATAAATCGAAAACACCACACTAGAGGGAATTCATGTCATGATTTCATCTGATATACATGTTGTGTAGTCAAGAAAAATTTAAAAAATTATGTTTGTGATGTGTGTTCTACTTGATTTCTCTCCATTGGATAATATAATGAAAATCAAACCTATAACACTTTTTTCCAATATATCTATCATCATATATTGGTAGTAATTTTTATTTCAAAAACAATGTTTTGGAGAATATAATTTTTTATCACATCCCATTTAAAAATCGTCCCAAAACATTCCCAAACTCACAATATTATCATCCCAAACCCTTCATTATATTTATATCAGCAACATATCACCTTGGTTTCTCCATAATCTATTATTCCAAACCCACAAAAATTATCATATGAACCAATTATTGATCCTAGATTTAATTGGGTTAATATTTTTGTTCGAACGATAAGTCAAATGAATACCATTGTTAATCAAATATTAAATGGAGGGACAAAGCCATGAAACAAAAAAGTGATAACCAACAGTAGCCTTATTTTTAGCCTTCATTATTTGATGTAATTTTAATAAAAATATTCAATATATATAAATCTACATTTAATTAAATATTGAAATAATGTATTGGAAATCATCAATTCTAAATTAGTTTATTTGAGACTTTTCTACAATACCATAGATATAAAATATTGAGATAAAATCATGAATAAAATTATATACCGCAATAGTGGTTTGATCATTGGGGAAGAATACATACGGTATCGATGATTTCAAATAACCCACTACATTTTTCATTGACCCTTAATACTATGTTTATACGCAAATGAGTTATCACTACATCTCTCTCTCTCAATTATCAATGGTTATGCATCTAAACCTAGTGATTTTTGTGAGGGGAACATATTAGAGGACACATTATTTATAAATTTCATATCAAATAAATATATTATATTATATTATTTATTTTAATTCTCATGTGATATAACATTATCCCAAAACCTATTGTTAATGTAACTTAAATCACAGAAAGGTTAAATCCCACATTACTAACTCAATAGCTATCCCCATTTATCCATTCAAGACTGTGATTATATGATATATTATAACACTCACATGATAATAATTAAATATATAAATAAATATATATATATAAAAATTAAGGATCAAATAACCCTTATAATTAAACCATAACTATAATAAAATATGAAGGCATTCATAATGTTTTCAAAGGGTCTAAACCCAACTAATGTGGTTGTTATATTATTTTATCCTTTAACACATTCATCCCTAAAATAAAATATTCCAAAAATATTTAATGCTACAAATATCACATCTAATTATCATTCTCCCACAAGCTCTATAGTAGACTCATAAGCTTCAACTATATAATAACTAGGGGAATTTCTCAACCCTAGTGCATCCCCTCCAACAAATCATCAATCGACCCTGGGTACAAAATAAATTATCCCCCATTATCAATATTTATTTTTCCCATATTAATAATTTTTTTCAAATTGAGAACATATCTATTTACTTTCAAAACAAGGAAGACATCATGGACACTATCTAGTTGTATGCATAATTACAGGTTATATGAAACCTTTCCATCATTATTAATTATTTTGAAAGGATTGATGTTGTTTGGAGAAAGATTTACCCATTATATAAATCTATAAAAGATATACCAATTTTATATCTTTTATAACACATGATCATTGTCCATAAACTCCATGATTCTCCATTTATCAACTTTATACGAATTATTAGAGATTTATACTTTCATCATCCAATTTAAAATGATATGTACCTTTTTATTCCTCTCCCATGCTAATAATAGTTTTGTTAGTGACGAGTCATCCATTTCAAACTAGTATAAATGTACCCTATAAGGCCTTATATAAAGGTCCTCAAATGTTTCCATGGCAATCATGTAGTGATATATGTTGATATATAAAAATTTACATAGTGTAAAATGAGTATAACATCTTTGATCTATATCCAAAACACAATCCCTTCACATATCCCCCAAGAATTTAATGGTCCATTCATTATTGACATAATACTGAGGGTGAAAATCTAAACTCCTTCACTATAGAGTCAAAAAATCTTCATATAATTCTTCCAATAAACAGGATGTAAATCAGGAATCATTATTTGAGAAAATAATCAATAATAATTAATAATTTCATAGATATTCTCCATGTACAAGAATCCCCGACATTATACTAAACTTTGCTCCATGGTAGTAGAAAAATGAGATGGAATTGTGATTCCATATACTATCCCCTAAATGGTATCATGACCTCTCACTGACTATGGTAGTCCCATCACAAAATCCAATTTAATTTTTTCCTATTTACTCCCTGGAACCTTTAGGGGGACAATCAAACATGCATAAACCTAATTATCAATTTTTAACTGTTGATATAGAATGCATCATGAGACCTGAAACAAAATGCAACACTTCTTAGATAGATACCGTAAATGACATCAAATATCATTGTATATATTTTACACACATGTATAATACACTATAGTAAATGAATATAACTCTACAAGAACAACCTCAAGATAAAATATTTGAAAAAAGTCCACTCTTGTAGTATGATAACGTGGTCCCCACATTTATAGAATCCATCAGGATCATGTCTAGTAGAAATATGAACATAAAATACCTCTCCATAATCATCACCATGATGATCTTCCCTCAGACACATGAGAATAGAAGGGGGCACATGAATCAGTTGAAAGAATTATTCACCATCCCTATACCCATAATCCAAGGATAACTATGGTAATACGAACTACTATGACTCCTCACCCAGATATTTGTAATTGGATTTCATACTAAGAGAATATTCCACCAAATTTTACATTCCAATATTATAAACTATCTCACAGATGTAATCATCTATGAAATATTAATACCACCTCAATTTTCTGTTGGGATATCTCTTTGAGAATATTTACCCGAGACACCTATAATTAAAATAAAAATAGAAAAATACTCCAAGAATGTAGTGTCACCATTTCCTCTTGGAAAAACCCTACAGTTTTATGATCCTTGTATTGGGTTACGTAGTTATTCTCAGGGGTTATAATCTTCCTAGAACTATAGGTTATCACTAAATGCCTCAACATAAACACACAAACAGTCATTCTTTAGGAGGTACCAAAACAAAATATGTACTCACCCCCTCTTATATAAATATCAATATAAGATAACACATCAGCCTCTACTGTAACACATAAAAGGATTTCTAGTACTTCCAATACCAGGTAAAATATTTACACTATCTAGTCAAGGTATTCAATGGTGATTAAATCCTAGAGGAGTATGCAATGAATAAAATATAATAACCCTAAAAAATACTAAATATCCATACCTATATTATGTTCTTGGGTTGCATCCCTAAATTAATTTCCTCAATCATCATTGGTTCCACGAATTCACCATTCTATGATATGATGTGTCATTAAATTTTGGCCTATTTAATCTGTAACTGAGACTTTGAGAGTTTTTTTATAAATTTGATTCTCCCAATGTACTTCAAGTACCATATTATAATGCTCTAGCAGCTTAGCCTCTAAAACAATGTAAATGAAAATGTAATCAATAATTACTACCAAAATTCAATATAAGAAAACATATAAGATCCAATTCCCAATTCCCATAAAATCTAACTATGTGTTTATCATCCCTAAGTGAATTACTGCGTAACCATAATGACTATATTTTCATCTGAATACCTTATTTGATTTTTCATAATCATGTACCCATAATATGTGATAGACATACCTAAATCGAATCGTCAAGTTCAACGTGGACACTCTCAAGTGGTTGTAAAGGTAAATGATTCTCACTAGAGGATATTTATTCATTTTTGTTAATAAATCCATCTATTGATAATCCATACATTACATCAAGATCCCTTCTTCATTAATGGATAATTTTATCTAATTTTCTTATGGGGACATAATGGTTTGGATGAATCCTTTCGTCTAATGGTCATCTAACTATACCCTTATCTCAAAAATTACACTAGGAGTTATCTGATATACTATTGAAAATATAGTGATTGTCCCTAGATGCACGTAAATACAATTTTAGACAACTTGGGGGAGGATTTAAACTTGGTACATCATTGGGAAAGACATTTGGGGAATTCATTTCTATAATGGGGATCCAATATCCCCTATGTTTGTTACACTATGGTCTGGGATATCAAACTAAAAATAGATTCACTATACTATACTTCATATGAGACCGACTTACTCTATCAGTTAATAATTCACTCATTTGAATTAAAATCATGATTTTTATTTCTAGTTTCAAAAATATCCACTAAAAAAATAAAACTACGAAAGGACAAAAGATGAAAATTCTATACCATGAATTTCTTCATAAATTTACATCACGTTTTTGAAATGTTCCCATAAGATAACTTCTCCACCATGTGGAAAATGATAATTTAGATCAGAGAGTCTGATAATATAATCTTCAATAGTATTAGTATTAGTAATAAGATTTGATCTAGAGGTATACTTTTATATTCGGTTCTACGAAAATTGAAAATAAAAAATATAATGGCTCCTACATGTTTCTATCAATGTTGATGCTAAAGTAGTGATTAAAAAAATCATACCCTATATTATTCTATGATACTTTAAGTCATATCATTCAACATTCTACATATATTGGTGTCACAAAATTCCATATTCTTTATCATAATTGGGACCACCTCAATGTGGTGGTGAAATTATCATATCATAAGTCCAACTACCTTTTAAAGATATCTAAACTCCTCTAACAAGACCAAAACCCAGTAGTTACTCCATATCGAGGAATTTCTTCGATATCTATGGTCCATCCACAATCATCCAATCTGAATCCTTAATATATGTTAGAAACTTTCAATATATATGACCTTACTAATCATGGAATAACAATTCCTCTCCTTCAACTGAGTAGAATTACACTATAAACCATGGGCTGTAGATTCCATATTCTGATACTCGATATAGTGAATCCTTATTCTTTGTGACCTTGAAGCCTGTTGTTGATAACAAAATTCTAAATTCTCATCTACCATGTTACTAGAATAAACACTAGATGAATGTTTATAATCATATAAAAAGAAATACTCTACATTGGAGCACTACATTAATCCGATATAGTGGTTATACCAATGATAACAACTTAGGATTCAATATTTATGCATAGAAGTCACTCTAATGTTCGTTATTAAAAATACACATCATGATCCAATTCAGGAGTGAATCGAATGATGTTGGTAATCCATGAAACCTTTCCAAATACCAACATTACTCATTACTAATAATGAATAATAATTTGAACGAATACTGATCTTATAATCTCTATGATGTAATCCTAAAAGAGGCAATAAAGATAAATCATTGAGAGAGCATCATCATAGTGATCCTAAATTATAAAGCTCAACAAAAATCTTACTGATCCAAAAAAAAAAATCAAAACAAGCCCCATAATAAGATCTTTGAGTGAGATAGAATAATTATACCATAGTGTCTAATGATTCCATCTCATCTTATGGGCCAAGACTACACATGAACTAGGCAAAGGTAGGCCTCTATAACTCATGAAGTAGACTCATCCACTAAACATCATAATCTAGAACATATGGTGTGATCTACTCTCTATAATGGTATAAAATAGCCAAATTCATTTATGTGGGTAGGTTTACTCACTACTCGATGGGTGAAAGTTCCTTCCACTGTTAACTCAGAGGGAACACCACTAGAACATGACCTTGAAATGAGACCTCACCACTTATAAAATCCTTATCATAATCATATCACGAGATCTGTGATGGTGATATATATAAATCCATCATGAAATAGTAAATATTTACCACACAAAAAAAATTATATATGTGTAGATATCACAATATGGTCATGTAAATGACAAACCATTCATATATGATGCATGTAAAATTATTATCCCAGCAATTTGTATCCTGGTGTACTGAGTTAAGAAAGGGGTTATGTGATCCTAGTGAATAGATAAGTCAACCACAGCACTATCACTAGGCCCCTTGGCATGAAATCCAAACTTGAAACACTTATACTCCTTTTCCCTAAATTCCAAACAATATATTCACATGAATACTAACACTAATAATCATCCTAATAAAAAACCATAAATGATCTGACTCTATTTAAAAATAACCTATTAGGGACCCACCTAGTCTGAATATATCTCATACGTGACACTTGAAGAATGACTAAAATATGAATGGGGTGGGTAACTAACATTGAGTAGGTATATCACACATATGAGAGGCCTATGATTAATGCACCCACAAAAATAGACACAAAACTATATCTCCCTACACACTAGTGTAATGTAAAAAAGAAAATACATAGAATAATAAATCTTGGCACAATCTCCATAATCCAAAATCCATGTATGACATATTTGATGTAAAGAGTTAATAATATAGGCTCAAAACCAAAAAACAGGTTTAACAAGACATGTTATAGAAAAACTATCTCATCAAACAACAACAAGTCTACCAAAAAATCTCACTCGCATAGCTAACATGTGCCATTAAGAACCACCCACACAAGGTTCTCATAGATATATGATGTTTAGCCTATGATATTTATAATAAATACCAATTTTTGGAATATATCATAGTGGGTTGAGTATATATATTCCCAGAGTAATATAAAAATATAATTTCTAAAATAATTAATCGATACCCAACCTCTAGAATCCCATTGTGGTTTATGAAATAGTCAATTCAATGAAAGAAAAATATTGCCCCAATATAAAAAATTAGGTTTTACCAAACAAGATATGGAAAATCACTATCACAACCCAACCACAAGTCTCCACACAAATCTCGAAACCATATATACTATGCACCATTATGAACTAACAACACAATGTCCTCATATGTATTTTTTTCTAGATAATGAAATTAATATGAAAAAACATGTTCGGGGAGATCCCATGTAGGGTAATAATATAAATACCCAGTAGGACACCCAAATATCAACACGAATTAATGAATCAAAGAAAGAGTACTGTGGAAATGAAAACAACTACGAAAAAGTAAAGGAGAAAACATATATATTCTCAATGAATAATACACATACTAGTTTAAATTAATAAATCATCCCCAACCAAATAAATTCACATCCATACCATCCAAACCATAAGACTAAAGAAAAAACATTTTTATTCCCGTAGAGGATACTAGAGGATCCCTACAACATGAATATGGGTTAAAACAGTTAGTGGTGGATCTCTTTAACTTTCGATCGCCATGGATAGGAAAATATTTACATTGGTGGAGTATCATTTTTATATCCTTGATATAACGATTGGTGAAATAATAATCTATATATAGAGGATCCCTTCCTCCTAATTATGTGTGAAATATCTCCCACTTTGATATTCCATTGATGGAATATTTCATCCCTAAACACATATGGTTGAATTACTAACTAATAATTATGATCAATGTCCTAATGGGTGAAATAAAATTTATATTAGGGAATTATAATGTGAAAATATATGTATAATGTAATAATAATATTACTAAATGATGTAAATCATGTGAAATAGGTATATATAGTGTGTCGCCTCCATGTGGGTACTTAGTGTGTAACCCATCTATGAGAGATGTGTCCCACTGAGGGTACATGGGTTGTGGATCAACTCACATGGTTCATGGGGATACACACATCCATGGTGATTTAATCCAAGTACATGTCGACCATGCTCGATTAGGGTAACATAATCTTTTACTCAATAAAATAGCCATGTGATATTTACCACTTTCCTAAAACCTTAGTATAAACATAAAAGAAATTAGTGATATGTATTCTTATGGTGTTACCATCATAAATTCTTTCCAAAAAGTTGATTATATCCATCCTTTAATAGAAAGTCGAAACCCATCACATCTCTTCGATAATCCATTTTCTCGTACACCATAAATCATGAAACCAAAATCCACCAATACTTCTTCTAATTCCCATCATCAACATAATACCTCAACAACTCCATAATACATGATTTCGAACATGTACAAATAACCAAAAACATATGATAAATCATGATATGATTATGAATCTCATTTTTTATAAAAATACCAGCCAAATTAATACTAATAATCTACAGATGTAGAATATCGGTAAAAATCCAAGATAAATAAATTATAAATAAATGATGTATATGTTTAGATGGCCTTAATATTATTAAACAATATGAAGGGCAATATTATATATATATATATAATACAATCATGAATTAAAAAATGGAAATCATTAATTCCATATTAGTTTATTTTGGACTAATCCCTAATCTAATAAATATAAATAGTGGAGATAATGTTAAAAAAAATTCCCTTCATCGTGAGAGGATCTATCATTGGTGAAGCAGATTTACATTAGATTCACCATTGATGAGTCCATTGCATTCATCATCGACCATTGATCCCATGTTCATCTTCCAACATATTCACTACTGTAGCACCCTCTATTTATCTTTCCAACCCTCAATTATCTATAGTTATGTTGGTATCCTAAGAGAATTATAAAAAAATGGAATATATTTATGAACACCTTAGGTGATCAAATTAAAAAAAATAAATTATAAATATAACATATTTTTTTTATTCTTCTAATGATGGTGCATCACTCAAAAATTTATTGTGAATGTAACTTATGTCTTGTAAAGGGTAAATTCAACCATACAAAATCAACATCGGTCCCTTTTTTCTATCAACGAATTTGATTATCTATTATTAAATACCATTCATTACTCAAATTATATATTTATAAAAATTTAAACACTAAATAAAAAGAATAAAATGATTCATGATAATTACACCATCACAAGAATAATATATGAGGGATCTCATTAAATTGTCAAAGGGTAAAAACCAAAACAATGGGACTGTTACATGAAATTTGTGTAATTATGTTAATTTATCACTGTATAACATAATAATTTGAGCGTACATACACATTATGTGAAGATCATGAACTTTATAGACTATTCTTATGATCTGCTAATATAAGAGTAAGTCTAGGTATTTCCTATCAAGGAGATATATTACTATTAAATTTGTTCTCATGAATATTGAGAATATTTTGAAATACATAACATATAAAAGTTAATTATAATATTAGAGTTATTATATCTATATATATATTTATGCTATAGAGAATGGTTTATACTTATCTTGATAATAGTGGTTTTAACTTGTGAGGAGTTTCACATTGTATGATTTCTCAAATTTATATGGAAATATTAGTTTCTAAACATATATAAATAACTAGTAAGTGGTGTTTTATTTTTCGGGTGTATTTGAACATCCTTAGTAAACATTCATGAGGTTTTATTGTGTTTATCTTGGGTATTGTAGTGTAATTATTGATGGATTTCATTAGTTACATAAATACATTAACAATTGTTTCCTCCACGTACATATACACTGCTACCTTGTCAAATTATATTGAAGATAACTATGTGAAATGGAGTTGGGATATGATATTTTTGGATACTTTTCTATCCCTAGGGACATTGAGTTGAGTATAGATGCAGTGGTGATTAAAATATTTGGTTATGTAGGGGAGGTGAAAAATAAAAAGATATACATGTCATGAAGTTTCCAATACTAAAATTTATATTAATAATTTGATATATTATTTAATTATACTATAGACTAAATTATTCAATGATTGAAAAAAACACTTTACACTACTATAGAATACATTCTATAGGTAGAGTTTTGGTGGTTATAGTGAATAGAATTCCTTCAAACCAGGAGTTGCCTATTTTAATTTATAGATTTTATAGATTATAAAATATAAGAATGGTCCATGGGATAATATAGGTTCAGCAATATTAAATTATTATTTTCCTCATGTTATAAATATAATAATATATTATCAACATTTGGATGTATTAGTTTTTTTTTCAATTCATCATCTATTGCATTAAGATATGGGTGTTATTCTCCAAAGTTATAGGTGAACATGAATTTTTTATGGATAATTTAACTAAATGAAAACTATATAATTTTATTATATAATATTTATATATCATGATACTGAATTTGATGGATGTGAAAATAGTGGTTTTGATGATTGTTGTGGAGGTGTTCTTATTTGTGTTTCCCAAAGAGGTTGTGTCACTTCCCCCTCAATACGAAATCATTTTTGGGATAGGGATACAACATAATTTATCATATAATCTATAATAAAATTATAATAAATTATGTTTTGATATACTAGAATCGTTAATACTGAATGTTTTATTGAATCATGTTATCTAGAGTATTGTTTCTCATCATTAAGATCTATAGTCCCTTACAATGGTGGATGATGGTATGTTGTAAATTTTTTTTCATTATATATGGTTTAACATGGTGAGTAAATGATATTATATATAAACATGAGGACTAAATAATTAGTTGAGTAATAAAAATGATAAATATGGTTCTAAAGTATTGATTATTAGTCAATGTATCATCTGCTACAAGTTAAAGAGGATAATTATAAGAATAATATTTGTTAATGTCAATATGGAAATTTCAAAGTAATCATGATATCATATTGATATATGAATTAAATAATAGTATTCAACACAGTTATTCACCAGATTTCTAGTGATCCTCATATTTTTTTAGTATAGTATATCAAAAATATCCTTGTGTATTATTAGGTGAGGATGAGAATGTAGGGAATTTTAGGGCTATTTTATCAATCCAAAAGTGACTCACATTTTATGGAATCTTAACTAGGAATATGTTATACACATTATAATTTTAATTCCTTGTTATTGTAATATCTAATTAATTTATAATATATTATCTATTATAAATTTTAATAGTCATTTATATTGTAGTACCCATGATTTTTGGAATGGTATGTAACCTTATTATATTTTTTTAATTATTAATAGAGGTTTATGTCAAAATTACGGAATATTGTCACATATTTACACCATTTAATGATAAATAAATGACTTTATCAGGATAAATAAATTGTATGAATAATTTGAGTGTTTCACAAGGAAGAGAAATGATTATATTTTCCTTAACATTAATTATTAATGGGAAATATTTTATTTTATTATGATGTATTCTATCCTAGATTAATATGAATATTGATTCATGAGATGGAAGGTAAATTATGTGTTCCAAAAATGTTATAAATAGATGATCCAAAATTTTACACCAATGATCTCGATCATTTTATGGCCATGTTATCTCAAAATATTATGAGTCGTTATCTAACCAAAGAGTTCCTTATGGTATTTACATATCATTAAATACTCTGGTATATCCTAAATTAGTGGGATATGAATTTATATTATAAAATATTGGAATATTTCATCTAGGATTATAATTTTTGAAATCTGATACATTTATGAAATGTAATGTGGTTTCTAATATATTGAGTGTGATGAAATATAGACATGTTTATCATGAGGTTTATATGATTGGAAGATGTTGGATTAGATTTTAGTCAGGAATTTGGAAATGGATGATAGTATTTGTGGAGTTTTTCTATATATTAAAATAGTCAAATAACCATTATTTTAGCTCATAGAGTAATCCTTGATGGGGAATCCTATGGTGGAGTTGTGGAGAGAATGTATTTTTCCTACATTTCTTTATAAAAATAAAACATGAAAAAAAATTAAATAAAAATTTATTTTCCTTGAAAAAAATTTCATTTTATCCTTAGTATTTATATTCATATACATTAAATAAATGGCTGGTCTAAAATCCCATTAAGTGGATTAATAATATCGACAGATGAAGATACACGAATCAATTGTATATAGATGAAAATAATAATGATCATTAAATCATAACCATGGGATCAACAATATAACCATGGTTGAAAAATTTGAAAAAGTAATAGAATTTTCAACATTCGTAATAAAATAATATCATAACATAGGGGTCAAATACCACAAATTTTTTGTGAATAAGTAAAGTCTAATTTTCTCACATAACACACATTATAAATTCATCAAAACAAAATTGTAAACAATGATAGAATTAAATTTACACAAAACCATATAATCTCATGGGATATATCACATTTCCAAAATCATTGGAATGATATATAATCCCAGTCTCACCCATCAAATTATAAAATTATCATAATCATCTATTCCACATAAAAATAAAACATATAACAATCCATGTCTTGAAAAAAATACCTAGAATGGAATATGATTCATAAAATTTCCATAAATTATATAATAATAAGTAACCATTGGGGTAACCAAATGAATAAGGGGGATAATATTTTTTTCATAAAAGATCAAAATTATTTTCTAGAAGAAGAATCATATAAAGAGATATCAATGAGATGATTTAGAAAATAATGTTTATTTGATGAATTTTTTTATTGAATAATTAATTTTCTCAATAAGGATGAAGAATACATATCTCAGAGATAAATAGGGAATAAGTAGTAAAAGTAAAATTTGAATATTTTAGATAATAATACACACTAAAAATAAATATATATATTTGATAACATAAAAGGAATGTGTGTGGTTCAAGAGTACCATCTAACTATGGTCATTATTTGTTTCACTACATTTTTATCCATATATAATAAACATATATTTCTTGACATGTAAAACTAGTAGTAAAATTTGTTCAAATTTATGACTCTTTAACAATAATAATAATTAGATTTTCTTTGTTAATTTTATTTGTTATATGTGACATGATTCAACAATATATTTTCTCTAAAATTTCCCATATTGTTTCAATTTTTTGATAATATTATATTTCTCTTAAAAATTTTATATAATTTTCTCCCAATTATTTTAAATATATATATTTATTTATTATAATTAACTAATTATAATTTAAGATAATTTCGGTGATAAGTGGAGAGATATAAATTTCTTCATAGGGAGTTAACCAACATTTAATTATACGTTTCGAAATCAAGAGTAGAATGATATAAAATATATGACAATATTATAAATAAAATTTTAATAAGATATTAGCATTACCATGATCATAATAACATAAAATTTAATTTTTTTAATAAGGTTGGAATTATAAACAAATAAAAGGATGGGTAATTAAAAAGGTAACATGAAATAAAAAGAAAAAATGACCATTTCACATTCTTGTAGTTTTTCATTTTCCATTATACTTAACTTCATGAATTCATACAGTTTTATCAATATAAAATGTCTATAAGGATGGTAATAAATCTAAGAGTGGTAATTTGGGATGTGATTTATCTTTGAGAAGAATAACGGATTTGGTTTTCCAAGGGTTTAGAGAAGGTATATTTATACAAGAGGAGAGGGCAATTTTGAAAAGAGTATCTTAAATAATATATAATTTACTAGGTAAAACATGTAATAGTGAAATTTTTAACAATATTAATTATTTTTTAATTGAAATATTGGTTTTTAATTCATTAAAATAATTTATAAATAGAATCTATTAGTTTATTAAAAACAATCGTGAGATAATAGAAATTTTGTTGGTGGGATACTTTATACATTAGATTTTATAAATATTATTTTATGTTTTAGAGTTTGAATTTCATGTTTTATTTAACTTATTAAAAAACTTATTGAGTAAAATATTCTAGAATTGGTTATTTCATTATTTTATCCTCAATGATTTAATTTTAACCATACTGAATATGTAAAAAAATTGATTTTACCATTCACTGAAAAAATGAAATCATCCAAGAATTATCAGAAAAACACCCTTAAAAATTTAAATATTATTACTCTGGAAATGTAATTAATTATTTTAAAAATAGTTTTCTAACACGGGTCATCATTATTATTATCATAAAAATTATTGATTATATAAAATACATTTAAATACAGATTAATAAAAAATGTGTTTATAATTTTAATTATTTCTTAAACATAATATTTATTTCTAGAATGAAAATAGTTAATTTTTTTAAATAATTCATGATAAATATTATTTATATTATCATTCTTCTATTTCAATGTAAATTTACTATTCGAACAACTAGTTTACTATTTTTGACTATCATGTTACAATTCCTAAAGGTGATATTACTATTCTAATGGTCATGTTACCTCTATTAAATACCCCTTAATTCCTTAATTCATCATTTAATTAAAATTTTCTCATAGTTATTCGTTATTCAAATCAAAAATATCAATTGGAATACTAATTTTTAGAATTATTCATATGTTTTTTTTCAGTGCTTTAATTATTCAATGGGATTAAGATTATAGAAATTTTCTTATTTTTATAATTTTAATTTTTCAATTATTTTACATAGTTTATAATTTTAAATTATTATGGATATATTAATTCAATAAATTATGTTTTCAAAATTAATAGAATGATTTATTTGTTTATTTTTTGCATTCTGCATCTGTTTAGAGTTCATTATAAACATAATTACGAAAAAAAATATTTATTCTGAAGAAAAATACAATATATATATATATATATATTATATTCGTCCAACATTAATTATTTTATCATAAAAATTTCAATTCATATCCATAGTTGGGAATTGATAATGTAACTTTGTTTCATTACCTCATAAGGTTCCAATGTTACTTCTTCATACATATGACTATTCTAAAGAATGATGATGAGGTTAGTTATACTTTTTTACAATTTTATTTTGTATTCTAATATATTCACTAGTCTCTATATATATAAAAAATCATTCACCAATTATACCACATTAATATTAGTTACACGTAAAGGATCATGTATTTGATTTTTTAAGATTGATATGGGGAACACATCATGAACTTCAAAGAAATTTAGAGGATGTTATAGAGGATAATCCAAAAATCCTATGTAATTAATGGTCTCAAATGAAAAATGTACCTAGGAATATATTTTTTCATATTTATAAACCAATTTACTTTATCCCATGGGGATATTTGATGAACAAAAATATTTATACCACAAAACTCCAAAACCCTTCGAAAATTATATAAATAACTATTTTATCAACATTGTGTAGTTTTAATGAGTTTCTAAATAGCATAAACAAACTATGACATTTCTATAGTAAGATCCTGTTTGAGAAGTATATGTTCACAGAAATAGATTAATAATGAATAATTTTTACCTCACATCCCATTTAGATATTCATATGGGTCCATTTGAATTATAGAATAGATGCTAATATTTTTTTAGAACACATGCATTGAGAGATGTTGATCCCATACTCCAATAAATTCTACAATTCATGCTCTTAAAATTTCATCAAGCGTATGATTTTTTTTCAAATTGGTAATTAATCTAGTACTGAAATGTCGTAATAATGTTTAATTATGTATTCAAATTATATAAAATATTTATCTAAAATTTATATTTTTTCCTTGGATCATGATAATATACAATCAAAAGTAATTTTCTAGGAATACTCTTTTCCTTTTTATATATCATTTTATGTTCATCAAGTGAGAAATATTCCTTGACAGTAATGAATAGGGAGATCATATTGATTTTATCCACCACATAACATATCGCATTTCTTCTGTTGGATTTATTTTGGTGACCCATGACTATTTCCATAGTGATTTTATCCCATTTAGTTATTTTTATAGGTAATGGATTCATCATAACTTTGGAAATTTATCACTCTTATTTAACATGAATGAATACTATGCACTTGTAATTTTACTCAACAATAAATTTCATTATGGTATACCACCATATGTGATCTAAATTTTTACACTAAATCATGTTAATTATTGCATGAATGAATAAAGATGAGATATGTATAATATCTAAAATCCAATACATTATCTCAGGTGACTATACAAATAAATGACTCATGGAAAACTGAAAGAAATCAATATTTTCGATATTTATTTTGTTAAATATCACATTTTCAACAATTATGTCCTTTTTCTTAGGTTCTGAATCATTCATTTATGACTCCTTGATCTTTTCTAAGATTAATGGTTAAGAAATAATTTTGGAACTGTAGGATATATTCCCTCCTATTATTATTTTTAGCTCAATTATTTATATATCCATGGTTATATATTCTTTCCTAATTGTAATCATAGATAGATTATCATGTTCATTTCTATTAAGAGAAATTGATACCTTTTTCATTCCATGATATAGGTTAATTGAGAAATCATAGCCCATAGTCTTCTCTAGACAACATTTTTATTCATCAAAAGATATTTCATAAATGAAAATATACATTATAATATATTCATATATATATATATATATATCACACTTACCTATATAGGTAGTGCCTCTAATTCATTAATGAGAATATTATATATGAATACATAAAATCATGATTTTTCGTATTTCTACAAACATATCATCAATTTTCATGAGGCATGGTCTATTACACTATCATTCTTCATGAGTATACAGACCATCCCTTTCATTAAAGCATCATTGTATATAAAAAATACTTCTCCATTTTAGTGTAGTTTGAGTATATTTGAGTCGAATAGCCACATAATGTGATAAATTAAACATTCTTCAAATTCATGTGACCAAATATACAATACCACATTCTGTATTAATTTAGTTATTTAGCAAGATAGTCATGTGATGTTTCTCACAAATTTTTGGTAGAACATAGTATTTCCAAGATAATTATAGATCACTGTACCTATTGATGGTCAATGATATTCCAAAATTTTCTTAATATTTGAGGGAACTATATAAATTCAATCGTTAGTGATCACATTCCATATTTATGTGACTTTCTATATCCAAAATTAACAGTTTTTTAATATATTATACATCCATTAATTTCTTAATTTATCCAACCAAATCACTGAGAGATATAATTATGCTTCATATCGCACAGAGTACATTTTAATTACATAAGTAAAACCTATCCAAAATTTTTCGATCAAGTATCAAATGGCTCTTCTCATAATGTCTTGGAAAATTATAAGGGTCATAGTGCTTTTTAATGGAATCAAAATGAACTTATAGTCTCTTTAACTTGTTCAAAATGATATCATTTGTAAATATTTTTTCTTCACCTATATTTTATGATATCCTGAAAAAATATCCTCCTTTTAGAAGTACCACACTATATGATTTAGATTGAACATGTCATTAATCTTTGGTAGGGGTTACTTGTTTTTATCGTGATCTGTTTGAGCTCCTATTAATTGACGCATAACCAAATCGTTATATTCGTCTCCATCAATATGAACATTGAATCACCACATGGTGATGCACTATAGTGTATGAACCCTTTATTCAAATGCTATTATTGTGGATTATTTAACTCTAATTGTATATTTATGAGTTACTATATGGAAAATTATAGATGAGAATGTCTCAATGAATTTTTTCTATTATGATATATTTCTCACATTCTATGGGATGTCTGGGAAACTATTTAGGAAATACATTACTATGTTCCCATAAAATGGGAATCTATTAATGGCTGTTTCATTCCTTAAACTCAACCATAAGATTAAGGTTTTCTTGTTTATATAGTATCAACACCCACTCCCCTGATGGATTTTCTAATGATGAATGGTGATATTTCATGCATTTTTATAGGAGAAAGGGATTGTTAGGATATTGAATAATATTACATTTTACTAATAGTTTTTTTAGCTATATATAATGAGATAAAATAATTTTTTTTATAATATAAATATTTTACAAATGGAGGAATATCATATTCTCATCAAGAATCACCCCAGGGACACTAACTAGAGAACTGCGAAGCACATGGGATGAAATGAATAACCACTAGGTGTTTTCAAAAATAAATCTACTTCAAGGTATTATGAAGGTGATTCAATACTCTCTAATAAATGTTACATATAAAGAAATTCAAAGAAATATAATCAAATTATATATTCACTATTATTGTATGAATATTATTTGTACCTTGTACAAATTCATATCCATGATCCACTAAGTGGTTATTATTGCATAATATTTCCATTTATACATTAATATATGTGTTTAGAAATTTTTATTACCCTTTAAAAACATTGGTTTAGTGAAAAAAGCGTGTGAAGTTACCATTCTACTTATTGTTGAATCATTGAATAATAAGTTGTGCATTATGTGATTCTCATATTTTCTTAATCAAGTTTTCTAGTATCCTTATGTCTCATAAATTTATATGTTCATTATGTAATTATCTCCCAAACATAATGAACTTTATCATTTCATTAATAAAATTTAATGGATTTTTATTTCCACATATTTGAATATGGGTTTTTGGATCTTATTTTTTCCATTATCATTAAATCCTCTATCTTGAAACTCCATTGTTCAATTCATACCCCCATGTACATATGACTGTTATCTAAACAACATATGTACATTGAGGGAACATGAATATATTATTTCACATCAATTTTCATCTTGGATAGCTATAACCTTTTAGATGTGTTGTTTTAGACCACTAAATAATCAATCTATTTATCTATAAATTTATAACATAACCTAAGGTGTACATTCTAATACCCTTTTGATTTGACTTATATGTCATGAAAGATTCCTTCTCCTTTTAATAATGATATTGAAATTATCTCCCTATGTTTGAGTGATGATTTTCACGTAAATAATTGTTTAGGAAACAAATTTATCATGTATTCCCACTCTATTTATTATATTTAATCATTCAACACCATATTGTTGAACAATGTCCAATATTAATAAGATTCTCCATCTAAGTGTAAGAATACTAGAGTAAAATTCTCCTCCTAAAAATGATGGAGAATATAGAAGATATATTTCATTAATTTAACCTATTTTTTATGACTAGTGGATTGAAAAATATTCTAAATTATTGTTTTTATTGTTTCATAAAGGTACGATGGATAATTGATCATTATTGGGTTAATGTAAGATGTTAAACATGGTATATGTTATTAATCATATCTTGAGAAAAATGAGAAAATGATGACCTTAAATATTTAACTCCAACTAACATTTTAGTAGGAATTTCATTCAAAAAATCTCTATATTGTCCCTCATGTGTTTTTTCGGTTGATTATTTTAGTTCCCACAATTTACTAAAATTGAAAATATTATCATAGAATACAAATCAATGAATCATTAATTAATAATTTTATGTCATGTGATAATAAATTCTAAATTCATATCCAATAATTTTTTATAACTTGAATTCCAATCCATTCTTTTAGAATCAAATAATTCAAAAAATATCTTTAAGAGAAATAATTATTTAAGTTATATATCGATCATTATGTTTTATAAAAGGAATGTGATTAAAAAAATCACATCCCATGAGATTTTCTTTCCAGTTTTGCAGTATTAAGCCCAAATGTTTTGCATAGAGTGTAGATTCAGTTGAAAATGAATCATAATTTTTCATGGTGATTACACTTATGTGAATCCATTCCATTGGCACATCCACTTTCTAGTATCCAAACATGAATGTATTTTCTAGGAAACCACATAGTCTATATATTGTAAAAATTTCTGGTTGTCTTCTTATTTACCCTAAGTATTTTCACTTTGTTTTTTTTTATATAAGATAAAAAGGTCGTTAATCTAGTCTCCATGTACAAACTATAGGGACCATCATGTTACGCGTAATATAAATACATCATTTTTTATATAAAGAACATAATAATAAAAATACTTTCCATGTATGATTGGTTCTGTATCTCAGGAAAATTTAGGTCAATACATCACTTTTTCATAATAAAACATATTTTTTAAAATCCTTCAAAATTGTTTGCAAAAAATATCTCATTTTATTAGTAGTTAATGTATTCAGCTGAGGATATACATCAATTAAATGGTAGATAAAAAATCCTAGTAATATGAAGAATAAAATTGGTGTAAGAGGATCCATGGATCAATATTACATGGGTGATAAGAGTAATCATCACCATATGATAATGGTTGGGTAATAAAAAGAATAAATAGGGAATTATTTCTAATTGACATGGAATTCGGAAGACATATAATTACAAAACAACTTAACATAGTGGTCAAACAGCACTAAGATATTGTAAAAAAATCTACTGTCATGTTCACACATAACATATGTGTATAAATGATAACATCATAATTATAAAGAAATATGTAATCATGTTCATGAATAATACATTTTTTTTAAAATGGTTGTGGATGAAGCCTCATTTATTATTTAATGCAATGAAAAGAACTATTTAAACTAGGTAGAGGAAGATCCATTACATAGTCTGAACGCCCTGTGGGAATTTAGCCCATTACATGGCTCGTAGACCAATATTTTTGGCATAATTCCCATTCTGTGAATAGTGTTTATACTGTACTCTACCTGCTGTAGTATTGCACAGTATCTACCGCTACTACAGTACCCTGCCGCCACTATAGCGACCTTCTGCCACTACAGGGCCCATCGTTGCTATAGTAACATTGTTGGTACAGTACCTACAATAAATCTACAATACCTTGTGCCCAATGGGTGGGCTATATAATTCAGGGTAAACCTATGACATCCTAAAATGATCATAGTCAAGTCTTCCACATGGAAAGAAAACATATAAAATTACACTTTATGAAATAAAACAATGGAAATGGATGGGATTCATTAATATTTCATAAATAATTTATTAATGAAAAATATCTGGAGTTCCTAGATGACTTATAGAGATCGTATTTAACTGTGGCAGATCAACGTTAATTGGGTGAATAATATGTAACACACGAGTAGTCAGTCAGTATTGTTTGGAAAATATTTTCTCTCTTAAAAATCATTATATTTGGTCATGAATTTTTTTTCAAAAGTTATAACTTGTATATCCCCAATAACAAAGTTGAAATCAATAGATAGATGTAATATTGAGATAATTAATTAAGAATACATACTAAAAATGATTTATAGTAGATAAACCAGAAGGAAATATTTGTGTTTAAGAATTCCACTTAACATCGATAATAATTTATTTAATCACTTTTTTCCATATACAATAAACTTATGTTTATTAAAACATGGAGAAATGTAAATTATGATCAATTATTTCACTGTTGATTAATTATAAAAATTGGATTTTATTTTATAGTTATATTTTTATGGATGAAATTTTTTGATAATATATTTTCTTTAATATATATCTTTTTAAATTTTTTTATGAATTTTTTTATTTCTATTTATAAATTAATAATTTTTTTTCCAAAAGATATTAAATCAACAAATTTATACATGTATATTATAAATAATTTATTATATTCCACCAAAAAGGTGGTGATAAAGAGAGAGTTCTAAATTTTCTCATAGGTGGTTAACTGACAGTTAGTGAGACATTATTAAATGAGTAGAATGGAGATTTATAATATGTAATTATATTATAAATAAAATGTTTACAGGATAAAAACAATTTCAAAATCATATTAAAAAAAATTATAATTTTAGTGTGATTTTTATAAGAATTTAATAGAACTATTTTGAATTGTAAAAGTATAATTAAAATAAAATGAAAAATGAAATTACATTTTTTCAAACTTATTTCTTTTCTGTGAACCAAAACATCTTGAAATATTTGCTTGTAATAACCCTAGAAAATCCATAAGCATTTTGAGGGTATTAAGATAGAAAATGTGGGTATAGTAATTTATTTGATGAGTATATGGTATGTTATTTCAGAAGGAAAGGAACAAGGAGTACTAATACATGACTAGAGGGTTATATTTAGAATACAACATTGAAATAAATATATGTTACATGAATGACCATTCAATAGGGATATTTCAGATATTATGAATTTTATATTTTTTTAAACTATCAATCTCTATTAAAGAAACTGAGGTCAACCTATACCATCACTCGAGATTCCATTCCAAAAGGCTCAAGGAACAACCCCAATTTCCATTGCATGGAGACAAGAACAACATCATCTAAAAAACCTCTTATAAATAGTATTACCTATGGAAAACCACAATAACTAACCATGAATTAGAGGAACACACTATCTGAATAAATGAGATTCATTTATATGAATATATAACATGAGTTAATGAATTAATGACTAAAGATATATATCATTAGCATCTATACATCATTATTTCTAACTATTCATAATTAAGAAAAACATAGGATATCCATTATCAAAAATCAAAAATAAAATGACGTATCATAAAAATTATGGTCAATACATATCATCTAGACTAAAAAAACCAAATTATATATGTGTGATATAATGTTTGTGATATAATGTTTCAGCCATCATGACCATCCTTAAATGATGGTAATCAAGAAGATCCACAAAATGAAATGTTTAGTTGAATTTACCCATGTCATGAAAGAAATGACAGGATGTTACAAAATGATTTTGTAGGGGTGAGGTGAAAATCCTAGTATGATACGACTATGAATAAATAAAATGTTTTTAAGAATGGGAAAAAATACTAAAATTATTTTCATAATATATTTTCTTATTTTTTTAAAAATTTATGTAAAAACATTTTCTATTAGAAAATCATTTTCTATAAAAATTACTATGTTTCAAAACATGAGTATATATCTATAATATAAATTTACAAGTTAACATGATATTTAAATTCTCAACACACCGACACATGTAAAAAATATGGGAATATGTATATTGAAATTTATATATGTAAATAATTGAACATGGGAATGATCATAAAACATATCAATAAATCAAGTAACTACTATCATGAAAATAAAAATAAAAAAAATAGGAATATATAATGTGAAACTTATTATCAAACCATAATTTTCTAGTGTGGATTCATCTAATAAAGGGTTTGATAATTGGATAAAAATGTGTAACATGTTTTAAATCTAATTTTTTTCTTCCCCATTCCCATATTATAGGAGGTCACTCAGTCTCTTTCTCAACATCTTAGAAGCTCACTCAGTATTCCTCCCATAGTATTACATGGTACATTGTAAAAAAATATTTTCACTATGTCTTCCTACTAATGACTTACCCATACCCATGGAAACCAAACTATTTGTCTAATTTTTGGACATAGTCATGCTACCTCATGTTCTACTTAATGGAAAACATGTTATTCTATAAAAAGTTCCAATCACATAAGTAAATTGCAAAACCAATTTCATAAACCATTTATTATAATAATATGTCTACAATTCACAACAATAAAATACTACAATGAAAAAAATTAAAAAATTCTTTTTAATGAATTAAACAACATTATGTAATTTTAACAAACACATGGCATATATTAAAGAATAAACTATTTTCAAAACATATTTAAAGAATCAATATGTCAACAAAAACAATGAATCAATTAAATCATGGATATAAATTCAATAAATAGTAATTTTAAAGTAATTTTTTTGTACAATATCCAAAGGAGATAATAAATTAGAGGGTTGACATGTAAAAAACACCAAAACAATTAAAACAAGTTCAAAACAAATTACAAAATTTACACCATCAATGAAAAGAAATATATTCAAGTAGGGAAGGTCCTCACAAACTAAAACATAGATAAAAAAATAAAAAACCCCCTTAATAAGACCATATTATCCTAAAAATATTTCATTGGGTCTCACACATTAATGAAAAAGGAATGAAAAAGGTATAATATTGGAAAATGAAAGGAGAAATAAGGAATAAATAAAACTTATCATATTTAAATTCAAAATTTGGAGAATGAGATCAGCCAAAAATATTATAAGAAGAGCTACCCAGCTAAAGGAGAAGGAAACATGGTGGGTATGAGAAATTAGGCGGTGTAACATAATACTCAAAAGGGAAGTGAAATATTCTTCAATTCTTATTGATCTGGAGACAATATAGGTTTATCCCTTATGGTTTTAAAAACCCTGCAAGAATTTATATTTAAAAGAAAAATAAGACAACAATGATTTTGGGTAATCCTATAAGGATTCCAAAACCATTCATATGTCTATTTCTAAAAAACAATGCAGCAAAAATTCAAGGTATGATTACATGGTCAGAAAAACCATGACCAAGATATGAAAAAAGGATTGAACCCCAAAACAGCCCTCCCAAATGGTTAGGCACATGGTTAGGAAATCCATTCTATAACCATGTGCTATAACTCTTTTACAAAAAATTAAATTTTTTAACCCTGGGGAAATTATAAATCTAAGAAGAAATAGATAAATAAAAAGATTCTTAGATAAGAAATTCTAGTGACCTGAATGATCTAACAGACATAAACACCTTATAGTTTTATACCCCCACAAATTCTTTATACATGCTCATAAGAAAACATGTGAGGTTACTACCCCCTCACTAATTCTTAATACTCCAATGACTCAGTGTTATCACTATGAACCTTCTAGAGAACATTGACCAACCAGATCTATTTATCACAGATCACATTATTCTGATAATCTACTATCTATACTAAAACAGGCTTCCTCCATGCCTACGTGTCGCCTTCCAAAAGCTACACGTCACCTCCAATTGCAAAAAAACCTCCTTCCCAATTAATTTCCTCCTACGATGGGATTCACAAATCCCCCACGACCCCAAAATCACGTGGTCCTGTTTAGGGTTTCTTTTGTGCATCTATTTTTTATGACACTCTACCAAATTTCCTCTCATGTCCTCCCTCTGTTGCATGTCGACTCTCAACAAGCTTCTGGTTTTCTTCGTGCATCCTGAATAACTCGACAGAGCCTGCGGTATCAACCGCAGTTCGGTATGGTTTGTGATTGACTTCTCTTACATTCAAGTTTCTTCCCATATTTATTCTCACAAATCACTTCATAGTCCCTTTCTTCCCTACATCATTGGTATCAGATTATTCATATGCTTCATCGACTCCAGTAATGATCTTCCAGCTCACAATTTACTCAAGAGCCACTCTGCTTGAAATTTTACGCTCGCAATTTCCGGCTGAAGATTTAATAGTAACTTTGTTCTCCTTCGCTAGCGATTTCCATCAGAACTACTCCCGCTCCCTCTCCCTCTCATTCATTCACGCTCTTAATTTCCCTTCAACATTTCACACTCCCGAAAGCCATTATTTTCAATTTCCATCCTTCGCATCATTCCCCTTTAAATCTAGTATGAATCAATCACTTCGAACCACCCCATGCTTCCTATTTTAGTGGTAGGTTAAATGTATCACCCTGCATTTTTTAAATTATGATTATTTCACTACCATCCTACTATGTTCTACGGAAATGAAGACAATTGTGCTGGCGGTCACAGTTCTCCATCCTCAACTATTCACATTTTTGGTTTTCGATGCATAGTTTGGCACCTCTATCACATTTCTCCTCTGTCTAGCACTTTTGTTGGGTATCCCTTTGATAATTTATTCCTTCAACGTCGATTCAGACTAATACTATTTATTTGACCTCTATCTTCTCACCAGCGATTCCATGTTATCAATGACTATCAACTCCTTCAAGCACTCCTCCAAATTATGGAATGAATGTCTTCAATTTACATGCATAGAGAAGAACAAACAAAAGAGTCATATCATTTATGGATCAATAAGGATTGATCCTATTATTCTTTAGCAACAAATTATTCATTTGGATTTTATATATGGATATAGAATCATCAATTTTATATTGTGTAGAACTCAAGGGGTTAATGATGCAGCGATAATCATGCGCTTCTAAAGTTTGGCTTGACACCACATGAAATTGACTTCAATGTGTTCAAATTTGTGATTGCTAAAAAGCATGTAAAGAATGAAGTTGTTAATGGTAATATCAATAACATTGAGAAATTCTTATACTGTCATAATGATTTGAATGAGTCTATTTTTTAGAGGGGATTCATGTTTTTGTTGCAGGTTTTTGTGGTCCATGAAAAGGATGAACCGATTTTTGGTGGCTATGTGTCTTATACATCTTTTAATCAATTCTTCCTTTGAGCGACTGCCTTGTAAGTTAAATTTAGACATGTATTTATATAGAAATATTTTATTATACTATTTATATTTTGATTTATTTTATTATACCTGATACCCATATGTCTAAACAATCATTTCTGTTTCCATGTTTTCAAATCTTAATCTACTATGTTACAATGGATATTTCAACTTGCATGATTCATTGATTTTATTGACTTTTCTTATATGAAATGTATCTTATTTCATTTTTACTATTTTAATTTGTTGAGAATAAATTTTAATTACTCTTCATATATAATTTATCCATACTACTACAGTGATGAAGTCTGAGAACAGTGGGAAGACATGTTTCAGAGATCTTTGGAGGAGATGTGGTAGATTTTAAACATTGCTTCTATTTTGATACTACAAGAGTATGGAGTTTAGTATGTATATTTTTTCAATTCCTTTTGAGTTGGGATCAAATAAATGTAGATGTAAATTCAATCATTGAATACTTATGGGTTGAGGTAGTTGGGACATTCTATATTATTTGAAAATACAAATTTCTATTTCTTTGCACCTCAAAAATAAAGGTTGGGATTTCCCTATTGAACAGAATCAACCAATTACCAAACACATCGCGCACACAGTAATTTCATCTGCCTATCTTCTCTGTCAAAATTTTCTGAAGTTTTCATCTTTTAATTTGACTCTATTCATACTAATTTCCCATTCTGTTTTACAATCCATTTCTTATTCAGGGTGACAGAACTCAGAATAGAACATATGTTTAAGAGTTGCAAGCATATACATGAATTGAATTCGACCAGTTATAAGGTATATGTTAAAATATAAAATAAGGGGTTATCACATATCTATTCGTGATTCTAGCTAGGTTTGTGTGTGTGATACAAATAAATATTACAAACACAAGAACATATTATGAGTTGAGATGTGTTTTTGAAATGATCTTTGTTGTCTTGAAGATTATATTTATGTTGAAATTTTCAATTGATTTGTTGTTTCCCAATCACCTTGGTGTATGAAGGACTATCGTCCACAGATTTTTTTTATGATCACATTAATACCTAGAAATAAATTTTATGAATACGCATATATATTATATGCATTAGATTGATTGAACTACATTCTGAAAATAATCACATCCATTGAGTAGTTGACGGATTTTGTAAATCCTGGAAATCAAAAATTCCTATTAGTGAAGTATGATCTTCCTTGAAACAACTGCTATAGATTTCGGTTTTTTGGTCACAATGCATTCTATTCTAGTTAGGAGACCAAGTATCTTTGAAAATTTGATTATTTTATGTTTCTTCTTCCTTTTTAATTAGCTATACTGTTTCCTTTTTTTATGATCACATTCATACCTAGAAATAATTTTTATGAATGCACATATCTATTATATGCATCGGTTTTTTTGAACTGCATTCAGAAAAAAAAAATCACGTCCATTAAGTAATTGAAGGATTTTGTAAAGCCCAGAAATCAAAATTTCATGTTACTAAAGTATCAAAATCCTTGAAACAACTATTATAGATTTCTGTTTTCTGGTCACAATGCATACTATTCATGTTAGGGGTCCATGTATCATTGAAATTTTGATTCTTTTATGTTTCTTCTTCCTTTTTAATTAGTTATACTATTTCCTTTTTGGGATCTCATTATGATTCTACTAGATTTTAAAATTATTATTTTTGAATATTCCCATAATATCATCTATTTATATTTATAGTACTTTTTTAAATTATTATTCAATGCAGGAGTAGGCTATATTGATGTTTAATGGAATTTAAATTTAGGGTGTATCATTTTACTATTTTTGGAGAGCATCAACACATCAGCATGTGGTTTACTATATGAACTTGAACTCATCTTCTGTGACGTGAATCTGAATGCTTCTCTCGAACAAAAGAGCTAAAAAGTAATTTTCATCAACAATAATGAAAAGTATATCAGCAGATTTAATGAATGCTTTTTAGACATTCTGGTAAGAGTGTATAAAAATTTCTATTTATATTAGAAAACCAAATAGACAAAATACTAAATTTTTCCTCATTATTGAACAGGGAGAAAAAAGCAATGCATCTTCATAAGTAGTAGAGTCGAATATATCCAGGTAAAATTTCATTGGTCTTTAATTTTTTTATTAACAATTGAAATTATTATTACTGTTATGTTAATTTTAACAATTCATGATTGGAGGATCAAAATATTAAGTCTTCTCCATGGACTTCAAGCATTATCACACGAGTTGATACTACAACCTTGAATATGTCCACTACTTAGGTATTAAATAGTTATCTTTAATGACTACTAAGTTAATTCCATTAACATAAACACATGTGTATTAATTAAATATAGAATGTTTATTCTAAGTCCTTCAAACAAACTATTCTTTCCATCTCATAATTGTCTATAGTTACAAGAGTGTGTACATTTAAATATGAGAATTGTCATAAATATTTCAATTTTTTATATTTGTTTTATCATGACAATGAACTACAAAGATGGAACTAACACCTTCTCTAGTAACCATTTTTGAAAAACCTCTTTATCATGTTATATGTACATTTTTAGTATTTGTGCTATCTTCTTAAGATCCTACATTACTTAAATTTGATGACAAACATGTTTTTCATGTAATCTTCTGATTAGTGAGATTTTTTCTATTTGTAATCTATAATATTTTTGGAAAAACATGTTTAATATTACTATCATCTAAAAATTGATAACATTTCTAATGATTAGTGTTTATTTTGACATACATGTTTAACATTCTCGAGTAGGTAGGTAATTTTTATAGATTACAAATAAATTTCCCATCGCATTATTCTATCTGAAAGATATGAATTTTATTGGAAAACAAGTTTAATATTTCTATGATCTATAAAATATACATTCTTAACATTTTTATTAATTTTTGAAAGAAATTTAACATTTTCTCACAAAATATGTAATTTTTTTGCAAACATGTTTAACATGTCTGTCATGAAATCTACCGATTATTGTGATTTTTCAAAATCATGTGTATCATTTAATCTATTCATTTTTTGAACTAGTTTTAGTTTATTGAAGACTACAGTTCATAGAAATCCACATAAAGTTTAAATTTGTATTTTATAGTTGGATGATAATATATTTTCAATAATTGTAACAAAGAATTATGAGATAAAGCTTTAAATATTTAAGTTTGGTTGTAGGGTACTCTAGCCTGGTGGAATCAATTATGGTTAAAGCTGGTTAGGGGGGAGGGGAGGGGCTGTGCAGGGGGAGGGGATGCGAGGGGAAGAACTGGGTAGGGTGGAGGGGGCTGGTTGTGGATGGGGATGGGTAGGGGATAGGGCTGGGCAGGGGGAGGGGTTGTTGGGGGAAGGGGCTGGGCAGTGTGGAGGAGGAGGTGGGAGTGGGAGGATCTTGGAAGTGGTGGGAGGACAATCTGGGCAAGGGGAGGGGAGGGGAATAGCTGGGTTGGGTGGAGGAGGAGGGGGGATGTACTGGGAAAGGGGGGAGGAGAAGCTGTGTAGGGGGAGGGGAGGGGATAGGTAGGGCAGGGGGGATGGGAGGGGAGGGGTAGAGGGGAGGGCCTGCTTAACAATGTTGATGTTTGAAATCTCTGTTTAAGTGGTCTAAAGTTCCTATGATTTCTATTCAATTGTTCAGTTTTCATAGAGAATCATGAGTACCCATGGCTGATTATTTACCTAATAAGCAGTATCACATATCATTTTCATAATATATTCACTATCATTCATCTTATTTCACCAATATCTACTTCCATTCATTTTTTTTATATTGTCTTCACTGTTATTCTGTTTTAATCACATTATTTGTTTCTGGTTTCTATGATTTTGGTTCGACCATTATTCTTTGGTTTATAGTGTTTTGTAATTTTAATCAGTTATTCAATTATAATGTTACTTATATGCATCCAATTATCATTAAATGTTTTTGGTTATGTCAATAATAGATTTGTTTATATTTCATTAAACTATGATGATGTTTGAAATCCTTGTTTAAGTTGTATAAAGTTCCACTGATTTCTCTTAAACTGTTCAGGATTTGTAGAATTCTAAAAGTATATATTTTTTCCTGATAACTCCTAATATACTTCATAATAATATGAAGTTTGTTGCATTGAAAATGTAAGGCTGTTATCTATATTTCATTATACTGCATGACATGATGAAATTTCTATTTAGATAACATTGAAAATGAATGGTGTTCTTAAACATTCCAGTTATTTTCTATTTCATGTTTTTTTATAGGCCACTACTCGCAGTGAGTGGAGGCCTTCACTGAACATGTAATTGGCTACACCTTCAACAATTTATGTGAGATGAGTTCTCCATTTCCATGGATTCACCTACACATATCTTGAAAAAACTATTAAGCACACATGAAATAGGATTTTTATCCTCTCATACTGTACACCAATATAGAATATTTCACATATATTATGCATTTCAGTATATTTCAATCAGTTTCCACTATTTTAGATTGTTAAGTGACTCATATTTATTCATGTAAAACCAAATGTGCATGCAATGGATGAATATTCAATAGAGATTCAAGGTATTTGGTGTTACTATATGATTATATTTATTACTGACCATGCATTCAAGGTCAGCGTACCCACTCCATGTTAAATCAAGTGTCCACACGCTATTTCCACCTCATGGTCAATATAGTTACCACATAATATGATTTTTTTTACAATGTAATTATCATTTTATAGTTATTTAATTATTGTTTTTAGGTTGCGAGGAGTTATGATACATCATGAAGTGAGCACAAGTTGTTTTTAAACCTAATGCATTTTGTTTTTATAGGCCTCTAATTGTAGTGAGTAGAGGCCTTCACTGAACATGATATTGGATACACCTGCAACCATTAATGTAGTATGAGTTCTCCCCTTCCATGGAATCACCTACTCAGATCTTTAAAATACTCTAAATATTACATCAAATAGGATTAGTATTCTCTCACATTGTATACCAATATAAGAGATTGCACATATATTATGAATTCCAATATATTTTAATCAGTTTCTGTTTTTTTCGATTTTTATGCGACCCATGTTTATTCATGAAAAACCAAATGCGCATGCAATGGTTGAAAATTCAATGGATAATCAAGGTATATATAGTTATTATATGATGATATTTTCTACCATCCATGCATTCAAGATCATTATACCCACTCCATGTTAAATTAAGTGTCCAATATCTATGTCTACCACATTGTAAATATGGTTACCACTTAATATGGGTTTTTACAAGGTAATTATCAATTTAAAGTTATTGAATTGTTATTTTTTAGTTACCATCAGTTATGCTACTTCATGAAGTGGGAAAATGATATTTTTAAACGTAATGAATGTTTTTTATAGGATGTTATTTTCAATGAATGGAGGCCTTCAATGAACTTGATATTGGCTACACATGCAACCATTTATACAGCATGAGTTCTCAAAAAACTATGGTGATCAATTATAAGTAGTATGTTCCTTCATTTAAAGGAAAATGAAGTCGGAGAAGATAGGCCAACTCTATTTTTCATATCGGTAATGCATATAGAATAATCTACCATTAATTTCATGTTTATAATAACTTCCCATTGTATATTTCATATTAGACATTCAAAATATTATTTATTTTCAATTTTCTACCCAACTGTTGATTGTGTTTTCATTTTTTTGTGCTATGATTTATTAATGGTTTTATTTAGAATGTAGAAAAACATGCTTCGTATTTTATATTCACCCTCATATTGTAAGTGGGTCCATTGCAGGAGTCCACTGGTTTGCAAATGAAGAGATTTAATGGATAGATGTTTACTTTTGGTTAAGCTGGTTTGTCAATGCCTTCATTTTTAATCATTGCTAGAGTTGTGTATTACATATTTTTTCTTGGTGTTTTACTACTCCAACAATAAGAAATACTTTAAATAGATTTTAGATTTTGCAGGTTATGTTCGAAACGAGGCTATTTGAAAATATGGTAAGATTCAAATGGCTGAATGGTTTGGTTTGTTTAATTTTCAGTATTATTTTCTCTATCTCTGTTTGCATGGTCGTGTGATTTTTCAAGCATAGTAGAGGGAGAAAGTGGTTCTATTGTGTATGTATAATATCTAAAAATGTTTTCCAGATTTGTAACCTATTTCTACAAACATGTGCAGCTACCAGATTACTACCAACCAGCAACATCCAAGACTTGTCTACTACAGCGCCACAGGAACCCAATTTTGGAAATTTTTTACTACCACAATTTATTGAATTTAGTTTCATTCCAAAGGGGAAACGATATACTACTACAGTATTATGTTACTATAATATTTTTCACCCAACACTTTGCTAAATAAACAATGTTTCCAAATAATCTGTTTTTGTTTCCATGTGTTATATTGAAAATTTACTCTGAAAAAATTGTGGTTTTAGTTTGAATGTTTCATTTTTTATATTACTTCTTCATAATTGATCTAAATAAAACATAATTTATCTTATTTTTCGTTGTTGACAATATAATACTATTCCATTTCATATTAACTTTTTCTATTTACTAAAATATTGATTTCTACTTTTGACTACAATATTGAATTTTTAGTAACACGAATTTTTTTTTTCAGTGCATTGAGTACAATGACATTACATTTTTTTAAATTAAGTAGAACCATACTATTTCATTGAAATATAATTTCAAAATAAAATTTAATAATCCTGTAAATTTTAGAATTTCATACTTTGTTTCTATGAATAAATTTATAATTTCAATATATTATTTATTAATTTTCATTCTGTTTCACTTTTGGTTCCTTTGTTGTTAATTTTATATAGAAGGATGCCCAGTATCTAAATTTTCTTCCTCAATTTCAGAAACTTTTATTCCTCATTATGTATGTCATTTTCTTTTCAAATATATTCAATAATAATATAACATATTATGTTTTATAAAGATTAATCTATAGTTAATAATAAGAATTATTTTATAGTGTTGTGCATCGCACGGGTGGAGTACTAGTATAATATTTGAATATGAATATCTATAATTCTTACATCTAGATACACCTCTAAATATTTTAATTATACCACATTATATGGGTGTGGTTTATATATTTTCAACTAGAATGCATGAATGACATTATGAACCATGGTAAGGAATAGTGGAAACTCTGACCAATGCAATAACATCCCAAGATTATCCATAATTCTAAAAATCTAACATAATCTGGCATTGGATTCCCATGATTTCCTATGAAATGATTTACTTATCAAATATATAATATTAGAAAACTAGCTCACTGACTTATATCACTAATGGTTGATGATTTCAATTTTTGTAAAACTTCTGGTGACTCTAAGATAACAATATCCTTTTCTGAATCAATAATAGATTCTATATTTTCTCCAAGATGATACTAAATACTAACATTGAACACTCACTAAACTCATCCACACCCAATGAGGAATATTATGGATTCCCATACGATCCCTAAAATTGGATTGTCCTAATCGAGGATTGATAATTGTGGTTTTACGAAAAAAACACTTAATGATTGATTCAAATTCCATGAACACCTGATATCAAGAAGAAATTCCATGACATATTCCCCAAGAGTTTATATATTCTACTTATACATACCATTTTTCACTGGGTGGTGCGTTGTGCAAAAAAATCTGGTTTCCTTTTATAAACAAAACCCCTTAAAAATAAAATTACATTCATGGGAATCCTATTAAAAAACGGTCACAGAAGTCACCCCATGAAGGGTAAAAACTTCTCAAGAATACATGTACTCATGATCATATACATTCATCAAATCTCTGACAGGATATAATTTGGATGATTTCGTAAAACAACCAATAATATATCATTTTATGTCATTCCCACTATTTGTATGATTTATGTGAAGCATAAAAAATCTAATGAGATTTCATCCTACAGATACAGTCGAAATGAAATATTCATAAATTACTCAACCACTCATTAATGATCAACCTTGATATCATAGAATTTAATACTTCAAGAAACCAAATTTATAATAGATCATTGTATTTCAAGCTAAAACAGACCTAAGCCTCAATGTATATATATTTTTGGTAGCCCTGAATTTTAGGGCCCAACTAAGAAAATACCCATAATGCATTACCTCCTACCTCAAGGAAAAAGGTATCACAAAAAACTTCATAAAAAGTATAGAAACATTGGTATACATGGAAAAATAAATTGAGGTAACCACACCATTTAAAACTATGAATATATTATAGAATTAAAATTCGTATTCATTATCAGGAAGAACCTAGTTTACAAGAGAGGGTGTGACCTAGAAACTTCCCAAATATACAAACTACCATTACCCCTGATTCTCCAAACTCAGATGAGTAAGTCGACTAATCAAACCCAACTCATCCACTGGTTAATAACAAACCATGGCCATAAATGTTTTTCTCAAATCATCAATTACCACATTCCCCATTCCAATGGTACGAGCAATATCAAAATAAAAACTTTAATGATGATATACCTAAAATAATTGACTATAGTTCTCATCCCCTTGGCTGGAAATATATTTTAGTGTCATATGATTGTTTAGAATTTATAATTTTCTAATTAGAGGTAATGGCACCTCATCTTCAACAAATGAATTACACTTTACAATTACAAGTAATGGTTGGTGTGATATTGTTCATGTGGGAAAATATTCCATGAGATATAAGCATCCAGAAAGTCATATGGAAAAAACACTCAACCCAATCCCAAATTGATGGAATTAAATAACATTTCATAAGATTTTATTGGATCTTGAATAATAAACAATTGTGTGAATGAAAAACAGGAAAACAACCCTTCAAATGAACTATGGGAGTTCTCAAACTAGTCAAACATCACCCATTTCCTAGTAAAGGTTTTCAAATGATAATATATAATTGAAAATAATCACAAAATTGTCTATAATTCCCATCTTTGTCACAAAAACAACTAATATCAAAAAAATTATTTGGTTACTCCCAATAAAAAATAGCTTGAATCTTCTTGGGATCCACCGAAACCAATTTCTCAGAAATCACATAACACATTAACATCACCTATAAGATCCAAAAATATCATTTGGATATATTTTCATATATATAATGTCCTCTCAATATTTTCAGAAAACCTCCATATAGTTCTTGTGGGCATCCTCTATCATAGAATAAATCATGATATCATCAACTAAAATGACCATGAAGTAATATTAAAAGCACAAAAATATCGGGTACCTCAATCCAATTGAGAACCTATGATAATTGGTATGGAAAACTAACATAACCAAATATTCAAAATTCCCACACCAACTTCAAAATATTGTATTAAAAACATCCTCCTTCAATACCCTCAATAGATGATACCCATATACCAAGATGATCTTACAAAACCAATGAGATCCAATTCACAAATCAAAAGGATACTAAATTGTGAGTGATATTAATTTATTCAATATAGTTGCATAATTATGATTACAACAATCTATACGATGTCGAAGAATCCCATCTAACAACTTTTTAAATTAAATTAGAAACTCCCTTGGTGACATGCTAGGATAAATAAATATTGTGGCCTCAAGATACTCTAATTATTCTTTGAACACTATCACTTCATATTGATCAATCTAGTAAGATAGAAAGTAAATGGTGCTAATATCTAGGAGTATACCGTTAGTGAAATCAACAACTTTGTTGGGAAACAACCAAATAATATCATTTAAAAACATATCTTGTTATTGGTCCATGAACACATGAAGACAAGTAACAAAACTATTCCATATGATCTCAATGAACATTAAGCAAATCTAACATGAGATTAATACAATAAATGAAACAGCATACCATTACTTACCAGACCATGGGACCCACTCTCTCATTGAATAAGTGAATTATACCTTCATGATATATAAATAAGACCACATTATAATATAAATGAATCTGATCCATAAATATAATCACCCAATCAATGGGGATTTTGATATTGAAAAAATCATGGTCCAAGAAAAAAAATCTTGCACTACTTCCACATTAGTGATTAAGACATGAATCTCAAGGAACATAAAACCATGGTTATACATCCTACTCAGTGGGTTATGGAAAAACATTTTATTGTTAATTTTTTAATCTTTAATTCCCAAATCATCATGAAACATTAATGATGTGAATGAATGAGAAACACCCATATGAAATTAAAAAAAATCAAGGAGGAGTAAATAAAAATTGTTTCACTTATGGTTGAATTTTAAAAATTATAAATTATAATATAAGATTATATTTAAATAATTCAATGTCCTCGATATATTTCTCCATAAAAAACACTAAACATTAATGAAACCATGAAAAATTAAGTTATATTTTAAATTTTCAAGTATAACCATTACAAATATAGCCATTGAATTTATAAGAATGAATAGGTATAAGATATTTATAAATTATATATATATATATATAATAATTTATACCATTAATGTGAATGAAATTAATTAATTTTACCTAATATGACTAATAAGATCATTTTTTAGTAAAACAAATTTGTAAAAAATAATCATTTATTTGATGATAATATTTATTTCAAGAAATATAATATAAAATTTAAATTATTTTTTATATTAATAATTTTTTAATACCAATTTAGTTGTTAGATGATAAGATATAACAATAATAATAGTTAATTTTGGAAAATATTATTTTCCAATTTAAATGGTTTTAAAATTATGTTTTATGATTTTATAAAAAAATTAATTTTTAAATTTTCCTATATTAAACTATTAAAAAGATAAATAAATTTTGAATTAATTATATCATATTTAAACTAGCATTAATTTTTTAGTTTTTTCTAAAAAGATATATTTTTAGCAAAAATATATATTTTTTAGGAAACTTGGGATTTGCATGAATTTTCAATTATATAAGAATGGACTAAAAAAATTTAAAAAAATTTAGTGGAAATTTTGAATTTTATAAAGCACAATATTCATTAAAAAATATTTTCAAAATTATAAAAAACTATAGAAATCATTTTATAAATAATTAGAATTATACTTTAATTGAAAAACAATTTTTCTTTTCTTTTCTTTGAAACATATATTTCCATGAGATATTTGGTTTTTGATTTCCATGGAAGCACCATATCACTTATTTGTTTTATTATATTAAAATTTATGTCATTATACTTAATATCTAAAATAAATTTACCATATATATAAATTTTATGACAAAAAACATTATGGTTTTAAAAAAAATTCTTACATGATTATGTGTTTTTATTTTAAAATAAACATTTCATATGATTATAAATATTATTTAAAAAATCAATTTCAAATTTTAAATAATTCTCATATTGGGTTAAAATTTCAATCATAATCATTTCCACTATAAAAATTAATAATCTTTGTAAAACCACATTTTGGTAAAGGAACAAAGGTTTAGTAAATAAGTCAAACAAATATCAATGGAGTTTCAATAAGATGTTTTGGAGGTGAGTTTCCACCGAAATTAATTATAATATCCCATTTTTTCAATTTTTTGGACTTTGATAAATTAGTTGTAACATTATATTTTTGAGAAGTTAATGGTTACTCCCAAAACTACAATTTCCTTAAATTATTAAAGGATAAAATCTTCCACAGATCATAAAATTCCACCCATTATAATCCCCCCATAAACATTATCCATTTTTATCAACCTAGCACCCTATAAAATGATCAAAATATTTTGGTCACCATTATTTATCATAATACCTTCATTTCTAAGGAAACTTTCAAGGAAAATTGTAGTCCCCAACATGATTGTTATTAACTAACTTATGTTTTTCCATAGTTATATTATTTCAAATTTACTCTATACTAATATTTATAATGAAATTATAATAATTTACATACTATAAAATTACTATTTTAATGTTATTATAATTATTTATTAATATATTTCATCCACTAATCAAATGAAAATAGTTATTCATGCGTTGTGAAAATTACTACTTTGACGACATAACACATTTCACTTTCCTTTAATATGATACATTTATGAATATAAGGATGGTACTGGCTAATAGATATTATGTTTATTATATCACTATGAAATTTTATTAAAAATTTACGAGCCTATTAATGGTATGAGGGTCATTAATTTAATCATTGGAAATAAGTATAATAACAGTGTTAACATTTATTCATATTATGTCATATTATCATATACTTTTTTTTCTTTTACATATATAAAATTAGGATATATTATAGTAATAAATAATAATAATAATAATAATTATTCCCTATTATTATATTTAATCTAAACCATCCCATAATCATCCATTAATCATGGTATTTTCATCTTTGGTACAATTCAACCACCTCTTTTAAAAATACTATACATTTATTTCATGGGTCATTATGATAACATATTTACTAATGTAATATGACATAAATATTTAAATTAAGATTTTTTATTCTGGTATGGTTGTATTATTATTTTATTCAATGATAATGAAAAGACATTTTTATTGTTAAAAATCATCAAAACATGCTTGTTATCAATTTTTTATTTAGGAATAAATAATAAAACATTCATGAAAAGATTTTTGAATGTAGTAAATAATTATAAAACATACTTAGTAGTATGATTAATTTCCATTTAATTAAGAATATTGGAATAAGAAAGAATATGATAATCACAATTATTAATATAGTATAGATGATCATGACCATAAATATACGATGATGAAAATACAAGTAAATAATATAGTGAATGAATACTTATGAAAATATGAAAGAAAATTATTATGAGTAAGAATATAAATTATTTTATTATGATTGATATTTTTTTGAAACAAGAGGTTGAATTACATTTTGGAAATTTAGAAAAAATTCTAATGGTTCTCATATATAATTCATCTCTTTGAAACATGTTTGGAATTATGAAACTAATATAAATTATTATTATTTATATAATAACTATTTCCTATATAATATCATGAATTATCATTTAAAATTATATTTTAAATTATATTTCAATCCCACTCTTTTAAGTAATTTAGAATAATGTGTCACTCATACGACAAGTATTTTTATTATCCCAGATCCAGTTCTTTGGGACATTTACATGTTTTATTTCATGATCCATTTAAGTGGTGTTATATTAATTTAATATCACATGAATGTTACATAATTTATTCTATTTTATATTATAAGAGTTACTAGAAAAATAATATTTCCTTATTGAAGTGGTTATTGATTCGGTTGTTTTACTAGTAGTGAGGTTTTTTGGTAACTCAATTTTCAATAATTGAGTTATGAATGTTCATGGAACTCATTTCATATATATTATGTTTATTCTACAATATGATTTTATTATATTTTATTCTCTAATTTTTTCTTAGTTTATATATACATACTGTATAAATCCTTTAAAAAATATTGGTCACATCATGGAATATGTTATTTTGAAACCATTCAAATTCATTCCCATGATATATTATTATCATGTTATTCAAATATTGACATAGTTATATAATAATAATTATATATAATGTGAACATCATGAATTAAATAATATATATTTTATTATGTTTCCCTAGAAACAATATTATTCTATGATCATAAAGAAATTTATTGACATTCAATATATATTTTTATTCCAATAAAATGGTTTATAGAAATATGATTATGTATTGGTTAACTATCCACCATCTTCAACTGGATGGGTTATGAAAATATTATCCATTATATTAACCTGGTTAAAATTATTTCCATTATATATTTCACTATTTCAATATTGAAAATCAGTAGTAATTTTACACTATAATGATTGACCATAAAACATTATTTTCTATTTCGGTTATAATAATGTTATCCATTTTATTAACATATGGATTATTATTCCAATTCGTTATGATTATAGACTAATAAAATTGTATTATTATGTATTTGATTTTCCGATTTTTCATTATACGGATATTCACGTTTTAATAAGTATTAGGTTCCTCATGAAATGTCATTAATGATCATAATTATTATTATGGGGAATAAGTTTGACTAAATCATGGGATGGGTGAGTCATGGAATTATATAACCCAATGATGTATTGATATATATAATTAGAAAAAATTTGTTTAGTGAATTTGTGTATGCCTACACAATTTTGAATGATTTTTTCAATGCAATCAATATATGAGGTAAATGGCATTGGACAAGGAATTGATATAATGTTTTTCATGTCGAACAATATATATTACATAAATATTATATTATTATTTTTTATTTCCATTTTTTCATTTTTTATAACATATAACATGTTCTCAGTTTCATGTTGATTACTTCATCTTGTTTTGTAGAGATTTTTTCAATTATATTTATCCCTAATTACTACACGATTTATTTGTTGATATGTTTCCCTTACTATGTATTTTATCTCATCCATTTCTTATGTTTCTATTCCCCATGTTATGTATAATAATATTACACATATTATATTTAGAAGGATATCATGTGTGGAAGAATTTATTAAATATGTTGAATACATGATAAATATTCATTATTTTCTTATATACAGTGAAATAAAATGTCCCCCAGTTATGAAAGACATGGGTTTTATTAGTTTATCATGTGTCTTAATTCCTAGATGATCTATACCTGATATGATTCTTGATATATAAGATATGAAGTAATAATATTAGATCATGTAATTAAGATAGGTTATATCTAGGATTTTACATTTGGTATCAAAGAATATACGTAATATAAGGGTTTGTAGAACCAGATCTGGTAGTTTAGATTAGGGGTGTAATAGTTGGGATAAATAAAATTTTTATATAACTTTAGTTATTAAAATATTTTTATGGAAAATTATAAGTTCATATGTTAAGGATGATCATAATATATTACCCTTTCAGATAAGTATATGATTTAATGTTAAGGAAATATTGTAAATTTTATTTAAGTATTAGGATTAAAGAACATCATTGAAGAAATAGAAATAAGTCTCTATCTTGGATAAAATCATAATTTTTTATTAAAGTATAGATTCTATGGTTTTCCTAGGAATATATCAATGATTGGATACATTTGTGAAATAAATGAACCTGGGGGTAATAACCAAGAAAATGGTTGGCGGTGCATTAACTAAATAATCATATAGATGTATGATGACTAAACAGAAGGTTACACACCATGTGATATTATCTTGGTGGATATGAATTAGTTAGTCTCATTTTCATTAAAAACTATTTTTAAGGATTTAGGAAAGATTTTATCTATTTAGCTAGGAGAATCAAATTTAAAAAACAATATGTATAATGAAAGATTATACAATGAGAGGCATAGTTCTATAGTAATTTATCATATTTTGAAAACAAAGGTGTAATATGAGGATTCATATTTAAATTAATTTTTTCAAATTCAATTTTTTGGATATTATCATAACCATTTTGGTTTCAGTATTTGGTTAGAACAAGATCATGATGATGCAGCTAAGATATTATTTTATCCAGAAGACACTCTTTAATATAACCAGACAAGGGATCATATGTAAATTGTTAATAATTTTAAAATATTATAAATATGATGAAAAATGATATTTTTTTAAACAAACATATGTTATTGAGGTGAATGTCATAATAGAAATTAATTATATATACTCTTTTGTATTATAATTATTATTTATATTTATCAATTATATTCTGGAATATGCTTAAGGTTTTTTCGGATTATGTGAATCATCTATGGATAGCTCTTTAATAGTTTATCATTAGAGGTTTGGAAGAATATAATAAATTATATGAGTAGCTGAAAAGTTTTTTTAATGGTTATATTTTGGGGAAAACAATTAAAGAATGAATGATTTTTATATGGATAACTTTTAGGTTTACTATATACATAATATTTAGATAATAAAGAGTTGTTAGAATTTTTATAATTTTCTAAGATTTTATTGGTAACCATGGGAATATAAATTTTTTCATGATAATTTTTGTATGTTCATCACATTCTTTGGACAAGGATATATAATGAATATTGTATCAACATTTTAAATAATGATATATACTAATTGAGGATTATAGAGTGAGTTAATTTTTCGGTGAATATAAAATATCATTATGGTTTAAAATCATAAAGATTCAAATATATTTATGGAATGTTATGTTATTGAGATTATACAATTAGAGTATATACATAATTTGGTATTTGATTATAGGAATGAATAATGTTGTTTGAAATAGGATACATTGGAATATGAGGTAATATATTTCATTTGATCATTGGGTTTATAATATTTAAAAAAGATCATGGTAATCATGTATCTCTACTTTAATGATTTCATTAATATATATGAGATAAATCAACTCAATGATACCAACAATGAACCATGAATGATATATATTTCAAAAAAAGTGATATAGGTTGAACTGAGTCTGATAATATTTGGTTTGTAAGAACTATTATCTAACATGATAGTTTTATAAAGTGACATATCTTGAGGAAAAAATTTCACCTCAATTATTTATGATAATTAATTTATAATAATCATTACTCATATTAACTCTTTTGGTTTTATTAATGGAAAAACATATAATTAACCACGAGTTTGAGGGATAATTTGTAGATTACCAATATGAAAAAACCAATAAAAAGGGATCATGAGTGAGAAACCATGTGATAATACCACACTATCTATAAAAAATATGAGCAAAAACGTCAACTTAGTAATATCTGAATTACAAAATATGAGAGAAATATGGATTCTCATGAAATATCATTAAGAAAAGATAATGAAGGAAAATAGATTTAATTTCCAATATGTTAAAAATATTTGATGAAACATTGGGGAAATTTACTTAAAGGACGGATATATTCTATTTTTAAGGATTTTAAGGTCATTAAATTACCATGTGTAAGGAAAATACATATTCTAAAAAATAATTACTAATAAGAGAGATGAGATCTATGAAACTAAATGTACCAATCCATGGTCCAGTGTGGGAGATTATTACCAACAAACATGAAAATATGGAACATCCATTGTAAATTCTACAAATGAATTAGATTGTGATTTTTCACTCTTTATTTTTGATATTCTTATGTCATATAAGTTTTCCACAACTATTAGATATTAGGTAATAAATAAAAACCCTTAGTGGAATTATTATCACATAAATAATTTATCGAGTCTACGTAAAGATACTCTAAATGGATATAGGTCATACTATTATTCAATTTGAAACTAAGAATCAAAAAAATTTATTTATAAATTAGTCATAAAAACTTTATATATATATTAATCTAATTTTACATCCTTAAAAACCCATGATCCATAAATAATTTATTTAGTCTGTGTAAATTTACTTTATATGTATCTAGATCATATTGTTATTTTATTTGAAATAAGTAATTACTTATATCTCTTTATAAATTTGTCATAATGACTTTATATATATATATATCTCTCTCTCATTATGAATCCTAAGTAGTCCCATGATCCTCTAGTGATGGTTGTATTATTTATTTGTTCCCAATATAAATAACTATCAGTCAAATTGAGGTGACATGCTTTATTTATGTTTGAAGAACATGAAACCTAAAATTTATAATATATGATCACATTTAAATAATTCAACGAGTCTGATATTGTGATATGAATAGAATATTAAACATAAATAAAATAGTGATTTACTAAGATATAATAGAAATATTTAATTACAACCATTATGATCCTAGAGGTTTAATTACTGAGAATTAATATGAGTAACCATTTTATGAATTATATGAATATAGAAAATAATGGAATCAATTATTATGAATAAAATTGAACTAGTTTACCCAAAATTACAGTTAAAAGCATTTTTAAAGGTAATTTTCTAAAAAAACAATCTTTAATGTGATATGAATTTTTATCAATAAAAAAATATTATTATCAAAATATTATGATTCATATTAATAATGTTTTGACAAAAAAAATGTTGGTAGTTGTTATGAAATGATTATAATAAGAGTGAATTTTTCAAAATTGTATTTTTCTATTAACAATGATTTTACATTATATTTTATTATTTTATTCAAAAAAAATTATAAATTGTGGAATTTTAAATTAATAAAATTTAACCGAAATTATCAACTTTTCAAATAAAAAATGACTATGTTTGAATTTTTTATATTTCGCTAAAAGGATGTCTATTAGTTGAAAAATATTATTTTTTAAAAACATATAATTTGTATGATATTGTTTTAATATGGTATAAAACATTAATTTTTTTATATACTTTTACTTAATAAAATATCATTTTTAAGAATAAAATCATTCATTTTAAAATATAATTTTAAAATATAAAAACTTATGAAAATCATTTTAATTTTTAATTAAAATTATAAGTTAACATAAAATCTAATTTCACTATTTTTGATGAATTAAGTATTTTTAATAGAGATTGGGTTATGTATTTCCTTGGAAGCCTCATATCCTTTATATTTTTTATCATAATTCAATTTATATAATTAATATCACTATCTAAGAAAATTTTTCCTTATATAAATTTAAATCCCAATGACATCATTTCCTTATAAACTGTTTTTAAATGAATAAAGGTACTTAATTTAAAAATAAAATTTAATTAAATTATATTTGAAGAAAAAATTTATAGATAATTGCAATTATATGTATCAAATTGGTATAAAATCTTGTATCATACTCTTTATCATTATAATAAATTACTAATGTTTAAAAATTAATTACAAAGGTAAAAGTGAGTTCAGGTAAATGGAAAAACAGTAAAAAATACAATAGAACATAAATGTTTTTCTAAAAAGGGATTGGTTGAGGTTATTTTCAACACGCGCTCATTTTAATGTCATCTTTTTTCAAATTTTTGTCCTTTTACACTTGAAAAGTAACATTATAGTATTTAGAATGTTATGTTCCTCCCAAATTTACTATCTCCTTGCCTTACAAATGTGTGACATGTTCATCACTCCAATACACACCGTTACCCCAATTTTCCCCATGAAACTGATCCATTTTTATTATCATGTAACATGCTAAATATTTAAAAATATTCATGTAACCATTATTTTTCATAAGGACTTCATTTTTTAGGACACTTCCATGGAAAATTGAAGTCCATGAAATCAGTATTATAAAGTAATTTTCATTTATCCCTATATATATTCAGAAAATTTTTTCTATCCACACTAATATATTGATATTAGTATCATTTATATAGTTTAACGTTACTATATTAGTGGTATTAACATTATATATTCATATACCTTATCTATTTAGAAAAACAAAACCATCATTCATTTGTTGTGAGGACTTCCACCTCAACGACATAACATTTGTTCCCTTCATTATATTTCAAGGATGGATCCACAGAAAATATTGAATGAAAAAAATTATTTTGATGATAAAAATATAGTGCATTTATGGAAAATTTAATATCCAATTACTGATATGATCATTAAACTATCATCATTAATTTAAACTTTTAAAATAATAAAACAAAGAGGATAACCCATTATTCAAATTGTGTAATATTTTTGTATCAATTATATTTTTTTTCTAATACCTATAACTTATGATATATAGAACTAATAAACAATAAAAAATAACACTATTGTTCTTGTATAGTGATATTATAATTGAATAATCATATAATAATACATTAATCATACTAGTTTCTTGTTTGGGTTGGTTTAACATACCTATATGAACAAAATTATAAATATACATCATGGATTACTATAAAACACATTAATTATTATAATATTATATAAATAAGAAAATAAATTGATTCTGTTAATAATATATCAATATTTAATTCATTATTTAAAAAAACACAATTATATTATAATGAATAAAAAACATGATTCTTATCAATTTATTCTTCAAAGATAAATACTAAAAGACTCGTGAAATTTATATCAATGTAATAAAAAATTTAAAAACATCCATACAAGTAACCTTAATGACCTATTAATTATATAATGTTTAATAATATTGAATATCAACATTTTTATTTTTAAACCAGTATAAATGTTCAGGACTATAAACAAATGTTGTGGAAAATAAAGATAATTAATTTAGAGATTAAATATAAATAAATAGAAAAAATGAAATCGGATTTGAGAAATGATCTTATTTAATTTTTTAGGATAGATATGTTTCTTATACATAAGGTTTTGTTTTTTTCTAAAATGGAGGAAAGTATGTTAGGTTTCATCATCTCCAATTCAAATTTTTGAGACATGTGTGATATTATTCATTTAATTTCAATTATGTGGTGTATATAATTCCTATTTTATATATCATATAATGAATTGTATTTTAATATTTTTATATTTTATATTTAATTCCCTCTATATAATTTGGATTTGAATAATGGATCACTCAATACAAAAGTGTTTTCTTGGTCTAAATTTTTATTTTCTGAGATTGCATAAATTTTTTGCACCATGTTGTATTTATATGGTTTTATATTTACATAAAATACCCTAAATTATCTATAATTTATTTAATTTTATTTCTATATTTTTACTTATTGAATCATTTTTAATTATTTGTGTGGTTGTTAATTTAGTTAATTCCCCATTTAGGAGGATTTTTAATAACAAAATTTTCATTTGTGGAGCAATAATCATTCTGTGAACATATTTCATATAAGTTGAGTATATTATATTATTTATTATATTATACGGTATTATCTCAATATTTTATAGGGCCATTAATTCCCACCAAATCAACATTTTGTGAAATATATCTCCTTTATTGACATATGTTCTTTTGAAACCATCAACATTTTTTCTCTGGTTAGGTTAGGATCATGTTATTATAGTATTGACTTATCTGTATACTCTCAGAAATATATGGTTTGAGCATCCAATTGAACCTAATTTATATTGGTTGATTTCCATCTAGAAATAAATTTTTCTTATATACATGGGGAAATGTGTTGTAATTATGTATATTGTAATTCCAATATTGATGATTATTAGCAAATTGATATTGTATTTCTAACCACCCACCTTCTTCCCTCAGATGGGTTATGATTATGTTATCCCATTTAATAACATGGGGAACAAAATTGATGTTACATATGTGACAAACCAAATTAATCCTCTTAAATAAATACCATGTTATATGGTTTCTATTCATGAATCCCCAAAATAAAAAAAAAAATATTGACCACTATATGGAACCCACAGAATTAATACCTATAAATAGTGGTAATATAATTATAATATATATATATATAAGAACAAAACAAAATAAAATGTTCCTTAAATAGTGAACTCAGTTAGTAATGTTATGAAATTTATTAATATATTTTTACACATAAAAAGTAATTTATAAAATGGGTATTTTTTTATTTTTGATATATTATTAATAATACTTATTTTAAAAGAATACTCAAAACGATTCCTTATAAAAGATATTTTTCATTATATTTTTTGAGTTTATTTTAATGACAACTTATTATATTTTAAAAAGACATTTGTAAACAAATCACATAATTTTTGAATTTATAAATTTAATATTAACATAGTAGGAGTGTTTAATTTTTTATAATATATTTACTTTATAGTTTAATATTGAATAAAAACATTTTTAAAGATTCAATGGATAAAATAAAATAAAAATTTAGAAATATTTTACTTAAAAACTATATATCATTCATTCAATATTATGTATTTTATAATATCTTATTTGAATTTCAAATCTGTATTTGGAATTTAAAAAAAACATTATAAAAAAGGTTTTTATATTAAATTATAAATTAGTAATATGAAATTATTTTTTATTAATTGAATAAATTTAAAATTATTTTAAATTTATAATATTTATTTCAAGTTATCTAAAATGGGTCATCATATTTTCAATAAGGAAGTTTAAGTTACATTTGGTAAATATATATTTACCATGGTGAAATGATTTTTTTCATCTAATAATTATTTTTTTAAAAAAAATGAAAAGTAATTGAATAAACGTTATATTAAACATGTAGTATAGTTTTTCATCATATTTAAAAAAATAAAACTATTTAAATTGTAAAACAATGTTGACTAAGACTATGAACACTTAATGAATACCAATACATTTAAAAAAAGTTTTTACAACGTGATATATTTTTTGATTTAAAATAATATATTATCCTATTTGGATATTTAATTTAGATAAATGGATACCAAGATTAATTTATAATGTTAAAAAATTAATTATGGTCTAATTATATTTTTAAAAATAAATTAATTTTCAAGATAAGTATTTAATTGTCAGTAAATATTTTTTTAATGACTAATATAAGGTAGATTGAGTATTCTTAAATTAAAATAAACATTAAACGTATAGAAATATTTTTTATTATTTAAATACATACCTACATTTCTTATCAATATTAATTCAACTAACTTTCCAAACATTAATAGCTTTCTATTCTGACGATTTACAATTTTTTTTGTGAAAATTTCCCTTTTCATACTTATTAATGGGATATCAATTCCACCATTGCAATACTAAGATAATATTCCAAAATTTACAAGAACCCCGGCTAAGATTTTATCTCCTTGAATTTCTTTACATGTCTTAATTTCCTTGGTCACCAGATATTATCTTAGGTCATTAAATTATAATGCCTTCATCAAGATTATGTTTAGGGTCATAATGTAGGTATCACATCTTTCTTAGCTTTTATTTTCAATTATTTCATTTATAAAATATTTATAACTATATTTTAAAAATAAAACCATCTTAATAAGTTTGTAGATATTTTAATATAATAATTTTCTAACCACCGTTTATTCTCTTCCATATAAAATGAAAAAAAATAATCCTCTTTAATTTTTTTGTAGGGATTACCACCACTATGAATTAGTGATTTCAATTTTTCATCACCACTTATCAAGGATGTTATTAATTATGGTACTGGATAATAAATATTATATATATAATTTTTTTATGATTCATAAATTATCAGTTAATTACCACCATTATCCCTCTGATTTATTGAGAATCAAAAATGTTAATCATTCGTAGTGTGGACAACAACCTTCACCAAGAATCATTTTTTAATTTTTTTTAATATCTAATGAAATATTTGAAAATATTTTCCACCATAATAAATAATTTTTAATAATATAAGTATTATTATATAATATTTTTAATATGTCCATATAAACACTTTCAGGATCATACTCACTAATTCAGTTAAAGAATGTTATAGTTTTGGTTAGTTTTACCTCCAAGATGAACGATGTTAAGATATTATATCATGAATGATTATGAAAAATAAATTATTGGAATAACAATATATAAATATTTAAATAATTATTTTTTATATTTTATTTAATGGTTTTCAAAATATTTAACTCATTAATTAAGGAAACACAGTTTATAGGTCGAAAATAACTGAAAAATGATCCTTGCCGATTTCATATTCTAGGATAAAGATTAATGTATTAATAAAATTAAATTAAAACATCATAAATCCTTATAAATCATATTTTATAATAAAATATACTATATTTTAAAAATAAATTTTATAATAAGAATGAACATTGAGACCACTACAATGAAACTACAATATACGATCAATAATATAGACCCATGTTGGGCAAAAATAGGAGAAGACTAAATAATATTCATGTAGATAATTACTTAATTGAAAATTATGAAATATTTTATGTAGGAATATTTTCCTAAAATAATATTTGTCAAATATTTTTTTACATGATTTTTTAGTGCATTTGACAATGTGGGGAAACTATGTACGGGTTTCTTTTTGTCAAGTTTGAATCCCTTTAGACATATATATTCTATATATATAGTTTTCATTTTTTATAGTGTAAATAATATCCAATTTTTATTTTAATCAGTATTTAATTATATTTCATGATGAAAATTATCTTATTTTGTGTTAATTATCTCTTAGGGTTTTTATTAAAAATATACCAAGGTTTTAATTGTATTTATATATTCAATTTCCATTTCATTTTCTCACAGCGTTTCTAATATGCATATAATATCCAAGACTTCGTTAATCCTAAATTTAACTAATTTTATTTGGTTTTTTAGAATGTTCAATGATGAAATTTAATTACATTTTCAATAACTAATTATTAGATAATATTTTTTATAAATAATAATGCATCATTTTTATGAATAAATAAAATTTTTTATGATGGAAATTTTCTTCCATATTTTATATCAAAAAATTATAATCCTCTCATTGGGGAAAGATAATATATTTTATTTTATTTTATTACCATAACCATATTTATCCCATTATAATTTTATTTTTCATACTATTTTTATGATGTGAGAAAATGGTTTTTAAAATATTAAAGAAAACAAGTTTTTATAATTTCAATGTCAAATTCTTTCACATCCACTACACATTTTTTATTTCCCCTAAATCACTTAAAGGATATATTATTTCGTCTATTTATAATATTTTAAAAAAAATATTTCTCCTTACCTCCAAAAAAATGATTACGAATATATTTTTCTCTTCATCTTTCATAGTAATATTTGACATGTTTTGTAAAACAGTAATATTTCAACTTTTATTTTTATTCTATGGTTTATCTATCATGAAATAATTTTTTGATCATTATACGTATTTCATTATCATATGATTCCATGGTAAAATTATATTTTTATGATCCTTTATGTTTATTTTATAGGATTTTTAGAATGATTAAGAAACCCTATATTTTCCATAGGATCAACAAGATATTTTTATGATTAAATGTATGTGGCACACAGTAAGGGTATGATCCATCTAATTTTAGACATTGTGGATTTAAAAATTAAAATCAATTCAAAGGATCCCTCTAGAAGGATTGGATATATTTTTCTACTAAAATATTAAATCCGGGAAAATTCAATATGTGTATGTTTTTTAAATAATGAAAATGTGATTCAATGACTATGTGTGGCTTTTTTATAGTTTGGATAAAAATTATAATTAATTCAAGGATAAATGGTTTGAGTTAAAAAAAATTCTAGTGGTACATACACTCAATACATACACAACTTAAAAGGGATTCATGCCATGATAATACACTATGAAATGAGCCATTAAAAGTTGAAATACCTCAGGGTTTATGAAAACCCTATAGAATATCCCCGAAACCCTTGGTGGCCTGTTGATTTATCTTATAGAATTTTTGAATACATTTGAATGGGATAAATTCTTGGTTTCCCATGATCGTCTGTGGTGATCCAAGTTATTTTTTACCCTTCCTCTCATGGAACTTCAATTTGGATCCTCTTGATTATTTATTCCCTGAAATGGTGGTTTTTCTCCATTTGTATTGAAATGTTATTTTGGAGGTTTGCTATTGAGGTGGTGGTATGACATATATAGAAGTTTTTGGGAGGGGTGATCGAGATCCCTGAAGATGATATGTTCTCATCATAAAACAATTTATTCTGTTAAGGTAGATTTTGATGCTAAAAAATATTCAGCAAGCTGCTCAAGAGTCACTGGTCGACGGAGTGTTGAGAAAGCCACGCTAGTGGTGCCAGTCGACTGAGCATCAAGAAATCAACATAAGGTGGGAAAATCATTAGAGTGGCTGGGAATACCACATAGGAGATCCGGTCTTTAGAGTTTCCTAGAAAACCACTTGGGGGCCTATTGTTTGAGTCGCTGGGAAAACTGCAAGGGCTTTCCGGTCGATATAGCGTCGGGAAACTGCACTGGAGGAGGCCAACATGGAGGTGGGGGTGCCACAAGAGGCAGCTGGAATGGAGAGAGTAGCATTGTGGAGGAGCGGATCTGGTGGTGGGGATATGGTCACCGAAGGAAGGGCCTCCATGAGACATAGAGGAGCCACATAGGAAGCAGTAGGGTGGTCCTGTTACGAGACATCCACCAAATGGTAGTCCTCACCTGGTATCTGTCATCTTCATATTGTGTTGTGCACCGAAAAAGCAGAATGCTGGTGTGGGTGGGCAAGGACCATTGTGGAGGTAGGTGCTAGACAAGATGAATGGGGGAGGGAACACTGGGAGGGACCATCATATGAGAGTTTTCGCACGGGAGGTGTTGAGGCGGGAGGTGTCGGAGGCTGGTGGGGCTGGATCAGCTAGGAGGACCATCACTGGAGAGATGTTTCTTATGAAGGTATCTCATAGGGGGGTGACGTTGCACGTGAGGGTGATGTGGTCCATTACAAGAGACAGGCTCTTTGTGGGTGTTCCAATGACGAGGTTCTGCACCGGTGTGCCGGTGCAACGGAGGAGCCGCGTAGGCTTGTGGAAGCCCGGACAAGGGAGCTGGTAGGGGGAGACGTCTTGGACGGGCCTAGGGCCACCACCCCTAGGGAAATTATAATGAAAAAAAACTAGATAGGTAGAATTCAATAGGAGGGAGGGTTTTGGGTTAGACCCCCTATGATAACGTTTTGAATGATAAAGTGGGGTGAACCTAATACCCAAGATCATCTCTAAAGGAGGCCTTGAGGTTCATTTATAATGAATACTAAAGACCACACCAGAACACAAGTCAGATGTGGGATGCAGACTCCAAAAAAATTTATATATATAAATAATATAATTATAATAACTACAAAATAAATAATAACATAATAATAATTGAATAACTATTTTAACTAAATTAATAATATTATTATTCTATATTATTACAATACTAATTACAAATTATGTATATATATATATAATTAATACAATATAAATAAATTTTTATAAGTTTATAATTAAATATTTATAATAATAATAATAAATTAAAAAATTAAATAGATGAATGATAATAATAAGTGGTATACACAAATAATATTATATACGGTTACTAATTTAATATAGTAATATTAGGTCTTTTATGTATTTTAATTATACACTTATTGTCACCTTTTTCACTACAAATTTTTTATTTCCTTTTTTTGATTGAATTAGGTGATCATACGGGGATAGAGCATGATATATGGTACAAGTTGGAATTTGATTATGAGGGGGTTTCCTCTTAATTGATCATCAAGGAGGAATAAGTATAGTAAACATGTCATGTGAAGGTGAGAGGGGCATTCAGATGCTTTGACAATGACTCGGGGCGAAGTCTAGAAGAATATAGAAGCATTTGGATATAAGGGAGAGACCATACATTTGAGAACCATCCAAAAGGATCATATTACTAAATCTTCTCAATTCAAGGGACATTAATGAAAACATTACCATGTCACCATGGTAATAGGTAGGAGTAGATATCGAAGATTAAACGTTTATAGTTTCTCTTGATTTATCATGGAGAATGAACACTCTTCTCTTTGTTCATTTATTTTTCAACATTTTCTTCAACATGTACTTTTTATTTCATAACATTAAAATATATTGAACTCTAACAATATTATTGGAAAATCTCTATAGGCGAAATAAGGTGTGCTGGTCAATCTTTTTTCCTTTGATCAGGTATTGTTCTTATATTGGATTATTTTCTCCCTCATGATAATCAATTCATTTATAGAATATCATGAATCCGTGAAAATTAATATCAATTGGGATTAATTGAAAATTTATTTCATTATGAGGATTTCTTTGAAAAATGAGTCAAGTTCAAGATATATTGTAACACTGATTTGAAGAGAAAATTTTAATTTGGTGATTGTCAATTTTTTCCCATTATGTGATTGAAATATTTCTATAGCTGATATAATGTAGGTGTTATTCTGTCAACAATAGAAATGGTTACTAATACGATCTAAATCATTGAATCAAATCCAGAAAAATAAATTCTAAGTATGAACAAGAAAAATAACTATAAAAACTAACCAGTTGATTTCCCCCTTTTCCATCAATTTGACATTCTTAGTGTTTTTGTTGTTTCTTCTATCTTCCTCTTCAGCAAGTATTCACTCCCAATCACATTCAAACTAACACAACATTAAACCATTTCATTATTTCATCAACATCATTCACTTTCATCTGTCTATTTTTATTTGATTTCTATTTTTCGTTGTTATTTATCATTAAAGAACAACTCAGTCCATTCTTTTGGTTAGACCCTCTTACCATAGAACTTGTTATAGGTTGTATGTAAGATTTTATAAATATTTAATTTTCATGAGTTCAACGAAGATCATCTCTAATTTTGGGACCATTTTTGTAGAAGACACAGGCGACCAATTTTCAAAAACATAAAAAAATGTTCATATAAAAAACCAAAAAAAATTGAAAAACAAAAAATTGAAAAAAAATCATAAATATAAAACCACTTCCGAAAAATAAAAAAAATAAAAACAACTGCCAAAATAATTCTTCCAAAATATTTAGAAAAAATTATCAAGCATCTGTTTACACCCTACATCTAATTCTAAGATCATTGAACTTCCAATCCTGAGTATGAGAAACACCTCAAATTATTAAAAAAAGAGATGTAAAAATAGAGGATAATAAAGAAGTTTAGAACCTAATCATCAATAATCAACAACATGGAAATGTGAATCGACTTGGTAATGAAATAGTGGAGAGGCATAGTTGTAGAGAATTTTTACTTCCTTCTATTTCTAGAAACCATTCACGCATTAGGCTCTCACCTTGGTCTAGAAATTATGAAATCAAGCAATAAATGTTGTCTTAGATGTCGAAAATCAAAGGAATGAACAGTGAAGATTCCCTTGGCTTCATTAGTGATATCTATTGTAGGATCAAGAAAATTACACTTAGAGGCCTGAGTGAGGAATAAATAATTAAGTGAAGTGTTCCCTTTTTCCCTCAAGAGAAATTAAAGAACCCAATTTCAAAATTTAGAGGATGGAATCATTGTCTCTTGGGATCAGGTCTATAAATTTTCACTAATAAATTCTATACTAGTTGAATGAAATATTTGATTATACAAAATATATTTAGTTTCATACATGATGAGGGAGATTTATTCTATTAATCATGGGATTGATTTAGGGTATTGATAAGGAAATTTCCAGCCCCCCAGTGAACTCCCCAATTCTTCATGGACAACTTCTACAACAGCCTCAACCTTATCCCCCAATCATTGGTGGATCTGTCTTCTAGAGGGGTATTTAGTGTCAAAAAATATAATGTGTTGAAAAAAAATTAAATACTTTGGCACAACACTAACAGCACAAATTCTCTTAAAGAATAACTACAAGAGGAAAGATCCCAAACCTATTCCATAAGTTGATGCACATACTGCTATGGTTTTCAATGAAGACTCTCATAATACATGTAGGGAGTAATGAAACCATTGTGGTGTGTATGGGAACTAATAGTCCTAATATCTGAATTTTTACATGCTTTTTCAAGCTATTAAGTGTTATATTTTTTCTATATGTGGACTTCGGATGAATTCTTCGTATGACACATTTTAAAACATCTACAAGTAGGGTACAAGAACCATTCAAGTTATTCATGGAGGGATCTGGGTGTTCTTTTACATGATTCCCCTCATAGTTTATATTAGCCACCTAGGTAGTAGTTTGAATCCCAATGCATTATTCACTCATCCAATTCAAAATATGAAGTGAAAGGACTATTTCAATTATTTATATTAATATTTAATTAAAAAATGACCACAAATTACATTGAAAAAATGATAATGGAATAATTAATGATAAATATGAATATTCAAATGGGATAGTTGTCTTGGGAGGTTGGTAGTAGAGACAAATTTAAGATACCAAGTACCACAAATGAAACTCCTAGGGAACATTCCTTGGATTTGACCACCATAAGTGATTTCAAAACCCATAACATGCCTTGTAATGATCCTAAAACATCTAAAAATGAAAAAAATGATTGAATCTACAAATTTGAATAAGGAAAATGATAAATATGGAAAACTGGACTGCAACACTAGAAACCCTCTAGTCGATACTATTACAACATAAAAAAAGAAAATGGGTTAGAAAAGAAAGAAAATAATGGTATGAAAAATCATAAAGAGGAATATGATGAGATTCCCAAAAAAAATAGAAACATTATCCTATAATCACTTTTCCAAATAAATAAAAAATGAATACCATTATTCTATGTTTTTGAAATTTCTGAATTTGTTCAAAAAGATGAGAATAGAAATTTCATTCCTAGATTCCTTCATTCAAAGGCCATATTATTTAAAATCTATCAGTAAAATATTCTAAAAAAAACAAGAACATTTTTCCACTAACTGTTTGATAGGGGAGGGTATTGTTCTGTTATTGAATATTATACCTCCTAAAATTCAAGAATTACGGATATTTTTTTAAACATTTCATATAGTGGTAGAATGTTTAGTTGTTTCTATGACTTGGGAGATAACATCAATTGGTTTACTAGGTCTTTGATTCATCACTAGAGATTAGCAGTACCCCAACTCACTACTATTGACGTACATCTTACTGATTGGTTCATCACTCAACAAATTGTTAGTGTATATTACATGCTAGTAGGAGTAGGTAGACACCTTATTCATGGTGGATTTCTCATACTAGATATAGAGTGTGATGAGGAGGTTCCTATAATTTCTAGTAGTCTCATCCTATCCATATTAGGAGGTTTGACTGATGTACCAATTGGGAAATTAATTTTTTACATGGGAGAGAAAAATAATGGTTTAATTTATTAAAAAAAGGGTATCCACTGACATAGTGTTTCACTGAGATGAGTTGTTAGTAGATAATGAATCTGCTAATGAGGAGGAATAACAGTTCTTTAGGATGCTAGAGGTGATTATTTGTGAACCCAGGATCCCTGCTAAAACCAGAATTGGGATCATCTCATGTTAATATAAGGATACTGTTGATGAGTATGAGGGGGATTATCTAGAACATCTGGTTGAGTTTTCCTTTGAACACATTTTACCCCCCAAATAAGAGTCTAAATGTGAGTACCTTTTTAAAGAAAGTAATAGTGATGAAGATGAATCCATCTACACTACCTTCATTAAGTTGCGTCATTGATACCTTGGTCCACCAATGACCAAGTGCCTTCCCTCAATCTGTGAACCACCAAATACAGTGCTCAAACACCTCATTATTCATTTGAAAATACTTTTATATGAGAGAGCTCCACACTTCTTATGATTACCTCATCAAATATATAGGTAATTGAAGAGTATAATCTATTGAGTGTTTTGAGTAAATTTGTGTCTGTTTTTTGGCTGGTGAATTTCAACCATAATGTGAATAATCTCATCATGATGATTTCATAAAATCCTAATAGATAATTTGTGAAAACCAAAAGTGGAAGCATAAATAAGACTTATCCTAAACTTGAAGGAAGGGTTCTGAAATGAATTTATCATATTGTTTAATTCTATTATAATTTTTTCCAATTTAAAATAGTCTTTGGGTTAATACATTCATGGTATTCCCTAAGAAGAGTGGATTAATTATTTCCAGAAACTTGAAAAATAACCAAATAGAAACAAGTGGTTTGAAAAAATGGAGGGTTTGTAAATATTAATGAAAAATTAATACTATTGAATGGAAGGATCATTTTACCAAGACATTTTTTACTTAATGTCAGAGAGTATAGATAGAAATGTTTTTTTTTTGTTTTCTAGATAAATATCCATGCTATAGCCAAAATTTTATTTCTCTTGAGGATTAAGAGACTTCCAAATTCACATGTCCATTTGTTTCATTTTCATACCAGAGGATTCCTTCGGATTTTGTACTAATGTAGCCTCATTTTAGAGATGAGTGATGAAAATTTTATTAGATATTATTTAAAAACAAATTGACGTTTTCGCTGATGATTTTCTTATTATAAGAATATGATTTGAAAATATAATTGAATATTTGGTAAATGTGTTTCAATGATGAAAAGACAGAAATATAGTTTTGAATGGAGAAAAGTTCCAGTTTGTAGATATTTAGATAATTTTTCTTTGTCACAAAGTTTCTAATATGGTGATGGACTTTCCTAATGAAAATATAGAGGTCATTGAAATGTTTCCCCCACATAAAAATGTTAATGGAATTAAAAGATTAATATAACATGCTTCACTTTACTAGAGGTTCATTTTGGGAATCTTCATGATTATAAGTATCATATTTTATGTTATAGTTAAGGACACACACTTTCTTTTTAATAATAAATACATTAAGTCTAATAACATTATCATGGAGAAGCAGATTACCTCATAAGTGATCGCTACCCCGGACTAGGAGCTCCCAATTAAAGTAATGTGTGATGCAACTGACCTATCTATGGGTTCATTTTTGGGGAAGTGGGAGGATAAGAGTCCACATGTAATTTATTATACATAAATATACTAGATTATTCATTTAATAACTATTGCGCCAATAAAAAGGAATTATATTCTCTGATGTTTTCTCTTGAAAAAATAATAGAGTACATGATAGGATCCAAATTGATAATTTTCACTGACCATTTAGTGCAAAAGTACCAATGAGAAATAAAGGACTCACAACCTTGGCTAATACATTGGAAACAACATTTGAAAAAAAATTATCTATTTATTATGTTTTTGAGGGGGCATAAAATGTGTAGGAAGATCAACTGTCTAGATTTCTCTACAATCAAATTGGGGAACCAAGATAGATAACTACATTATTTATTGATGACAATTTTTTTGGATTTTGTGTAGTAGTATACATTATGTTCAAACTATTATTAATTTTTGGCTATTTTTGTCATGCAAAAGGGTATTTTATATAACTAATGAAATAGGTTTATTTCTTAATTGAAAAATTATTTTTGTAGTGCCCTATTCTTTTCATGATATGTGGTGTTGTTATTTTGAGGGGTTGTGTTAATGATGAAGAAAAGTTTCCTGTACATTAGATTAGTCATTAATCACCTTAGGCTAAACATCACGAAGGGAGGTTTCTACTATCCGTCATTTTTCAAATAGGCTAGGGATTTAGACATTAGTTGTGACAAATGTCAAAGGATTGAAAATATATGATGAAGGAAAGATCGTCCTCAAAAATTAATTCTAGAGGTTAATGATTTTGATGTATGGGTCATGGATTTCATGGTACCATTTCTATATTCACATGGGAATGAATACATTCTTTTGGATGTGTACTATGTGACTAAGTGGGTTGAGGTAGTGGATCTTCCCAACAAATTTAAAGCTATTGAGGTTAATTTTTCCAATAATGGCATTCCCTAGTTTATATTTCTGTGATAATTCATAAAAAAATGGGACTCACTCCATGAATTATGTTTTAAAGAAAATAGTCGAAATAGATGGATTTTATCACCTAAAATGCACCACATATCACCAACATGCCGGTAGGATGGCTGAAGTATCTAACAGTGAGCTCAACCATCGTTTCAACAAGACTGTTTCTAGCTCATGAATGGATTGATGAATGAAATTGGATGAAACCCTATAGACCTAAAAAACATACAAGACTCCAATAGGCCATAGGTAGGTGGTGAGCTGCCCAAAAAAACAGGTCGGGCTAGGTGGCTGGGCCACGAGCTGGATGCAACAGACTGGGCCGGCCCATGGGAAGGGGTTCTAGCCAGATTTTGGTCAGACTGGCCCATGTTGGGCCAAGACACCTTAATGGATCATATCTCTTGAATGAAGTGTCTAATTGACCTGAAGTCTATGGCCCCGAGTATCTCTCTTCGAAATATATCTTTTTAAACCAGTATGAGTATTTTATGATTTGGTTTCATTACTTAGTTGCATGAAATTCCTAAGATTAATAATAATAACATATTTATTATTAATATGGGTTCTTGTATCAGACATAACTTCCACACGCAATGTCTGATTAACGCGTTTTCAGTGGCATAATGACCCTAGATCTAGTGTAGACTCTTCAAAAAAAAATTGGGTTTTTAAACCAATGATAGGGTATGGGACCCATGGGTCCTGGTTAGCATACTTTATGGTGATATGCTACATTTTTTACCCATTATCCAATTTGGACGAACAAGTAGTCCATATTGAGTGTTTTTTCAAACGGATTGTAATGTTGTGATCCATATAATTTGTTACGGGATAGAAGTGTAGGCCCCACAGGATTTATATCGAGCACAATGTGGTGACATACAACTTTCCCATGGGAGTTCTATTTGGTGAATTTAAATAGTCAATGTTGCCTATTTTTTTGCAAGGATTGAAGCGGTGTGATCTATTTGGACATAGAGAGTGTTTTTCTGATTTCATTAAACGAGGAAACAAGAATGAAATATTGGTGAAAGATAATTTTTTTGTGATTGAATAGAAATTACATCTTGGGTCAACTTCAACTGTTGTGATATTGGAGAAGATGTTTTAAGAGATGCGATCAAATGTTTCGGGTCGTTGAGGAGGTGTCTCGATGAAGTTACATTCTTCACCCTCCAGACTAACGATGTGTGTCACATAATCTTCAGCCTTTTGACTAGTTCTTCCTAGTACTATAGGAGTACACCGGCATGCATAGGGGTACTGGTTCATATTATACTACCCTTGAATGGCTAGGTACACGGCCAGGCGGTGAGGTAGGTGCCCATGATGTGTGGGCCCCACATGCGCCATGTACTACTTTACAAATTCACCTCTCTCATATATCCTTCATGGGACTTGGATTGTGGCTCGCGAGTAGCCTATCATGAGTGTTTTATTCTAAGTAGGATTGGATGGTTTCCTCTATAGTGGCTTATGAGTTACGATGCAAGATGTTCAGAGTGTGACGCCCATTTAGAGCAGAACCTAATAACTACAGCGATGTTATTCATGAAAGGTACCATCTAATAGGAATGTTCCATGTTTCTCAATGCTTTTTCGTGTGATACCATGCTACAGGGATGGATAGAGTTACTCAATTATATCCCAATAGGTACCATCCATCTGGGATGGCCAAATATCCATGATGCTTTTCCAATAGATACCATCCAGCAAGGATGGCCAGACCAGTTTTGGGCTTACCCACCAGATGGGATGGGAAGTGGGTCCCTAATGGCAGTTCCAAGTGGAATCCCCTAACGCAATTGGGAGTGGGTTCTCTATGAACTTGAGTAGAATCCCCATGACACACTAGGGTGTGGATCCTTCTCTATGATTTTTTGATCCCTTAGATATGCCACATAGTGATGAAAAATGGTTTGACGTGATTTTGGACTCTCGAGAATGACTGTCACTTTTCCCACCCAGAAGCAACATTGAGATGCAACATAAAAGTGTGAGGTCAATTCAATGCCTCCCAAAAAGGATATTATCAAGGTTCATTGATGGATTCCCTTTGATATTTAGTTCATAGAAGACTTATGTGATTATAGGCATCGATGGTGGTTACTTCTATAACAACTGGATAAAATTATTTTGGGTTGAGCATGTGAGTTGGAGATCCCCTTACTCTATCATTTGGGTTTCATTGACTGGTCATATATATTTTCTATTTTCATTACCCACTCCTTGGGTTTTGGTTACTCTCTATCTAGGAGAGGAATATACACGCATGGTATGCAGTGTGATTTTTGTTTCATGCTTCTTGTGGTTGGACAAGTCTACTATCCTCTTATATGTAGTTAAGACTCGATGATAAGTTAGTCTTCTCACCATTTCTAGCTCCTTGTGTTTTGATGTGTTTAATTCACTCTCTTGTTGGGTTGAGCTACACTTATTTTATTTTACATTGTTCTATCAACTGCAACCCTATTCAATAATTTTTTTTCTGCTCCCTTGTTCCATCGACGCATCCTACTGATTAGTTTCATACTCTCCCATTCTTCATATTTTCCATCACATGGTGTGACCTTACATGTGAAATAAATGTTGATTGGGACATTAGATGAGCTTAGGGACACATGGTTCTTGGACCATGTACTAGGGTCGTATATTGGGATCTAGGAGTGTGTATCTTTCAGTTGTTTAACATTTCCACATGTTTCTAGGTTGTGGAACTTTTCTGGTTGGTGTGTAAATTTTCCTTTTCCCTTTCATTTTACTTTTCTGCACTTGTATTTTTTATAAGTCGAGGAATACTTTTGGTTTGTATATAGTACGGTTGTGTCATTTCCTTTTTCCTCTTCACATTTTCATTGAGTTGGTTCTGTGTGTGTTTAGGTAGAAAGGAACCCCCCCCCCCCCAAGTTTTGTATACCTTCAATACTGGTCATCAACCCCTAGGCCATGGAGGCAGGCATGGGGTAGTAGCGGTGCGATCCTCGGTATGGGTCGGGTCATCAAGAAGTGGTATTTGATTGAGTTTTGACCTTTGGGACATTTTTCATATGGTTCCCTAAAAAGGTCTTGGTTTGGTGTAGGGAAAAAATGTAAAAGTCCTTCAATAAAAGCGTTCATGATATGGAGTCAAGTGATAGTACGGTCGGTCGACGTATCCATCTACCAGGACCCTAATTACCAGATTTTCGACTCAGCACCCCGAGAAACTCATTGTAGAGAACAATGGTACATGAATCCTATAGGATTGAGTCAATAACTGCCCTTCTTGAGTCAGATCACTACTGGAAAACTAACCTATAACAACGGTTTGGAACTGTTGGTATAGGCCTCCAAAGTGTTGGTATAGCCTATACCAACGGTTTGAAGAACCGTAGGCAAGTAAGCCTTTGGGATAGGTCTATACCAATGGTTTTTGGAAAACAGTTGGTATATACCTATACCAACGGTTTTGAAAACTGTTGGTATAAGTAATATGAAAATCTATACAAACAGTTCCATAAAACCGTTGGTATATGTATTTCCAAAAAAACATCCACTGGGATTTGATCCCAGGACCTCCAGTTTATCATTGACGACCTAACCACTAACCTAACATGACTTTTGTGAACATAATTTCATAAACATATATATGTATTATCATAATTATTTTAAATTTTGATTTATAGAATATTCTGGTTAAGAGGATCCTATAAAAAATCAAAGAACCTATACCAACGGTTGTCAAAACCGTTGGTATAGGTCCCTGGAATCTGGATAGTGATGTTGATATATTGGGGAATTTTCCCAATGGTTTGTCCAAACCATTGGGAAATCCCACCCTTTCCCAAAACCATTGGGAAAAGTGGCCACAAAGTGGGATTTCCCAACAGTTTGGACAAACCGTTGGGAAAGGGGGTATAGAAGTGTTGGGAAAAGTCACATTTCCAGTAGTGGATCCTCATTGTTGTAGTTGATATATAGATATATATATATATGTGTGTGTGATCATCTAACCACGGTACTCCATGATAACATTCAGGATGTATCTGCAACGATAGTTATCCAAGATAAAAGGTCTTGTTCATTACGACGATTCTGTGAGTGTTGAGGCCTCAGTTCAATACCCATCATAAAATCCCTATTCTCCAGTTGGGTAGGTAGCATCACCCCCCACCTCTTGAGTAGTAGAAAACCCTATCAGAGTGGGCTGTTGATGTGTGCATACTAAGTGCACATCATGAGTTCCAACACCAAATACTTTTGATGTTCCGTGGGGAGACATGCCCTCAGACAATAGAGGTTTTAATAGAGTCATTGGTACACATCATCAAGATTATATGAACATCAGTAGATCATATGGTGGCTGTCATATCCATAATTTTTCATAGAGAATCTCGGTGTTAGTGGATCTAGGTTACTCAGATTCATGATCAGTCGACGCTCTCATGGGATGACTTTAAACATTTTTTTTATGATTACTACCGCTCCTGTTTACACTCCATTCAACATCTGGAGATTCTCTAGTATTTAATGGGATGGAGGATAGTGACTGAGTATGCGACTAGATTCACCGACCATCCACTATACTCTCTGGGCATTATCCATGATAGCTACTTACAAGCAATGAAGTTTGATTAGGGTATTTTTAAAGAGATCCATGCTATTGTAGTACCCTTGTGCATCCTCCCCAATGCTGAGGTGGTAGAGATGAAATTGATGACAAAGGGCTTCATATCAGAGGGATTCCTTACAACTAGTTGCTGTAGTGACTTCAATAGTGGTGGGACATCTTTCACCACTAGCAGTCATTAGTCGATAAATTCTCGACATAAGAGGCTTCCCGATAATCAATATCAGGCACAAAGTCTTATAGTGCTGAGATATCATAGAGCACGAGGATAGCCTGGGGAGGGTCGATGAAATGCTTGTGACTGGTAGGGTCAACTGGAATGAGGCTACATGACCAGACGTGATGATAACACCAGGCATGTAGCAGGTGGACCACCACAGTAGATACAATTCCATGAACATTTTTTTCCCTAGGGTGGTGGTGCTGGCGGAGGAGTTGGGGATGCTGGAGGTGGGGGAAAACATTATGAGGTCTTTCCACCACCGCCAGATGGCCCATGTTAGGCTCAAATAAGCTAGATGCTGGGGCCCCAGACAGTAGTAATCATTGGATTTATATTATCTTACAGATCTTGAGATGATAAGAGGTACACCCTTTATCTCTTATTCTTTGTTGGAGTAGAACATTTTTTGACACTTTGTGAAGTACACTTATCTCCCTTCTCCCATCCTGAGGTTTTATTGGGTGACAATGGTTTTCGGTGTAACCATTTGTTGGTGTTGTTCAAGGTAAATTTAAATGCATGAGGAAGTGGGGTACTTACCCCCACCGAGATGCATTTTTGTGAATATAGAAAAACCATTAGAGAGAGTCAGTTCCACCCAATGTGGGTTGTATTGAGGTATGGGGGATGAGTTCCTCTAACTTGTGTGATTAGGGAAGGGTTGTGTGGTGGAGTGTCTGGGTAGGTTCTGGCATTGTCTATGGTGTTTTTCTGTATGACATCTTATTTCATGAGATTCAACTAGTGGGATCGGTAGAGAGCTTGTTTTGGGGATTAATATCCTTCCATGAGGGGAAAAGACGCATGAGGTATGAAAGGTGTTTTCTATGCATAGATTCTTATGGTAGGGAGAGTTTACACACCTAACATGTTCATTGGTACATTGTGTACTCAACATCCAATACTGGAAAATGGACCTATCCCCACGGTTTTCTCCAAAACCGTGGTGATAGACCCCCCCTATACCCACGGTTTTGGAAAACCATGGGTACAGGTGTCTATTGAAGACCTATACCCACGGTTTTCCAAAACCGTGGGTATAGGAGGGTCTATCCCCACGGTTTTCCCAAACCGTGGGGATAGGTCCTGAAAAGTGACCTATACCCACGGTTTGGGAAGATGGTGGTATAGGGGTACCTATCCTCACGGTTTTTGGGAAAACCGTGGGGATAGGTTTGGGATAAAATTTTTATACCCACGGTTATGAAAAACTGTGGGTATAGGTCACTTTTGTGTGCGCGGGAAATTTTTTTTTCTGTGGGAAAGAAATTTTTTTTGGCAGGAACCCTATACCCACGGTTCTTCCCTCTATACCCACGGTTTTTATAAATATATTTAACTATATATATATATATATATATATATATATACATATAGGTGATGTTAGTGTAGTGGTTAGACGCGGTGTTTGCAGCGGAATGGTCGCGAGATCGAAACTCGGCGCCTGCATTATTTTAGGACCTATACCCACGGTTTTGAAACCGTGGGTAAAAGCCGTTGACACTGTGACAATTAGATATGTTTTGGTGACATGGTGGCAGGACACCTATACCCACGGTTTTGGAAAACCGTGGGTATAGGCTGGGGACCTATCCCGACGCCGTTCCAGCCCATGGTTCCCAAAATCGTGGGTATAGGCTACACCCACAGTTTTGGGGGCTATACCCACAGTTTTGAACCGTGGGAATAGGTTGTTTTTTCCAGTAGTGATCAAGTATTGATACTACATTTTTCAATTATATGTCGTGGTGATGGAGTCCCCATGAACAGAACAATGCGACTCACTATCTCGTACTACTGGTGGTGGTATTAGCCTTGATAATGTTAAGACACTACCTGCTATGAGAACGCTTTGTATTTTCATAGGCCACTGAAGAATTAGGTACGTATTCACCTAGAGATAAATGAACCTGAAGTATCGATGCTGTTATAAATTCCTACAAGACTGCAACCTTGACATAGTTAATAGACAGGGAATGGGAAACATTGCAGTAGATTCCCTTAGCAAGAAGTTCCAGGATATCCAATAGGGGGAATTTTCAGAGTAGTAACCTTCCCAGAAGTTGACCCTGGTGGACTATGATGGTACAAATTTTCTTCATATAATGGTGTTTACTCCTTCTCTTCGCGAGCATGTAAGAGAGTCTCGGTTGTGAGACATCGACTGTGAATTATTGTGTGACTAGAAATCCATCTGTGTTTCACCAGATGAATATTCTGATTTAGGGGATCATGGTACACTATTCTAATAATATGAAGTGTTTTCATTCATGAAGAGGGATATAGTGGTTTTATCGGGGGTAAAATATCCCTCAAGAGTCCTTGGGTCAATCAGGACTATGCAAGGATATGGTGAGGTTTCCTGCTACCTTACCCTACCCCTATAGTTGTATTGGGTGCACAAATTCTTCCATTTTTCATAGATGAGGAGATACATACATGTTCTAATGCACATTTTCAAGAAGAGAAAATCTTATTAAGACATACCCTCCCTTTGGTTTGCGTGTTGTGGAAGCACAAAAATGTGCAGGTTTTGCTGGGAGTGGGATAGCTGGGTGAGGCCCAGTATCTCAAGTTGTGTTCCCTAGTTTTTCATTTTGAGAATGAAAATATTGAAGAAGGGAATGATGTAGAGACCCTTGTTTTTTCATGTAAGACATTTGAATATTTCTAAATATATTTATAGAGCTAGGCTTTGAGACATCATGCAATTATGAGGCCAGGTGTGCTCGGAATAAATTATAGAAAAATATTTATTATATTTTACATTATAAACACTACAGAAATGAGATATCTCTTAAACAGTAGCTCGGAAAAAAATCATAGGCCACTGTTGAGTCCGTAATGTGGAATTTACCCCAGCCGGGGTATAACTTTTGTCGGTGCAATACATCTGTGAGAAAAGTCACCTAGAGGAAAAGTACTAAATAGAATAATTAAACATAATTATTTTATGTTGAACACCAAATCAAATAACTTCCATATGGGTAATAATATTGGAAATCAGAGACCAATTTTGAGTTTAGAATGAGGTGTTTTTCCTATGCACGACATAAAAAGAGGGGGCGCAGGAATTTCATATTCTGCTTCGGGCGGGGCTTCTATAATTTAAAGATCTGGGAATTATAAGTAGGGTGAACCTTTATTTCTCTTTCTCCCTCTACCAAGTCTCTCTCTATCCTCTCTCTCAACCATTCCTCATCTGGTTGAAGAGAAATCTCTACTGATACCCCGATGGATCAAAGAAGAATCATAATGAATGTGTCAGCAGCGATAAACTGATCTATCGAGGTGGGATTTCTACTCCTTTTGAGTTCTAGTGCATGTTTTAATTATAAAATACTTTGTATCCAATTTTTATCATCCTTTTGATTGTCTTCACTGATGTACACACTAACACGACCATCAAATACTTAATGAAAATCATTTTATTCGGCTTCTTCTTCGTCCTTCTTCATGGAGATCATCATCAATTATATTCAACGCATCAAAACACTAACAGATCATTGAGCAGATGATGGAACTGTGAATTTTTTTCCCTCTTGATTCCAAAAGTGGTATCAGCTTCATTTTTGAGTAGTCTGGGATGTTATGATGGTATGCAGAAGGGACCACCAGTGTAAGGCAGACTGGTGGCGGTGGCACATGGTGGCTAAGGAGGGCAGCATGGTGTAGTGGCCATTGAAGGAGAGGCCTGAGCATGCTCCATCTTCAGTGCGGCTGGGCATGCAACAAAGACCGTGTTGGAAACGAGGCAGAAAGTTGCATGTGTGAGGCAGAGGGATAGAGCATGTCGGAATGGAAGCTCCAGCTCAGCTGGAACTATGATAAGTCTACATAGCAAGGAGCTGATGGCAGGTGGTAGACCCTAGGGGCGGTAGAGACCCATGCAGTGTGGGTCGCAGTGTTGGAAAGGGGACATGCAGAGTCCTGAGGCAGAGCACAATCTGGCACTACCGGATGGCTAACACTGCAGGCCGCGGACCGAGAGTAGGCAACCACGTCGAACGAGTCGGGACATGCGGTTGGGACATGAGCCTTCTGCAACAGTCTTTGTTATCTAGGGTGGGCTGGCCCAGGGAAAGGGGGTCTAGCCAGATTTTTTCGGAACTAGCCCAAGTTAGGCCAATACCATTTAAAAGGTTGTATCTCTTGCACAAAGTATCTTATATACACACCATCTGCAGCCACAAGTCCCTATTTTCAAGAAAAAAAATTTTATAATGGTTTGGGACGTTTATGTTGTGGTTTCTTTTCTTGGTTTCATGAAGCATATTTGTTTAATAATAATAAAATATTTGTTATTATTCGGTGTTCTTGTATCAAACCTATCTTCTAAATGAGACATCCAATTAATACGATGTCATTTGTAACATGACCCTGGATCTTGTATAGAATTGTCAATACTACTTTAGGGTTTTTAATCCACTGACAGGGTGTGGGCCCCATACGCCCTGGTTTTCGCTCTATACGATGAAATGTTACTTTTTCACTGGTAATCTGTTTTGGATGAAGGAGTAGTCCATCTCGATAATTTTTCTGAGAGGATTGCAATGGAATAATCCATATAATTGATTTTAGTATCGATGCATTGGCCCAATGAGAAGTCATTCAAGAGAAATTTTGTGAGGTGAAACTTTCCCACTGGAGGTCTATTTGCGGTGTTTAAATAGCCGATCTTACTTTTTTCTGCAAGGATCACAATGGTGTCATATGTTTGGATGTATAGATCATTTTTCATGATCCTATTAAATGTCAAAACATGAAAGGAAAATTGGTGTATGATACTTCTGCCATGTTTGAAGAGAACCCATGGCTTGGGTAAAATTAGACACTTGAGAGAGTGGTGATGTTGTATAAAGAGATATGGTAAAATGTGTTGGGTAGTTGAGGTTGCTTGTCGACAAATTTTTTTTTCTAGTCCCTTCATAATAATAATGAACTTCATGCACTCATTGACCTTTTTACTAGTTATTCAACGCACTCTGGGAGTACACTGAAACACCTATGGATACTGGTGTAGTGTTTATTACCTGATAATTCTTATGTACATGACCAAAAGATTAGTCAGGGAAACATGATGTCTGGACCAACCCATCATAGTTTAATCCTCCTTGCACTCTAGGGTAGAGATCCTCTACTATGATTTTGTGATGCCTTGGCAGTGCGACATAGTGAAGATACACGGTTCGACCAAACTTTGAACTCTTTATAAAGAGGGACTCTTTTCCCACCAAGACACATCCATTAGATTTTACCTAAAACCATGAGGGAAATATAGTTCCACCCAAATCAGATAGTGTCAAGGTGTAGTTATTGAGTCCCTTGGACTTGAAGTTCAGAGAGGATGCACGAGATGCTAGGTATCGATGGTGGTTACTTCAGTAACTATTGGGTACGCTTTTACTAGGGTAATCTTATGATATGTTGATCCCCTAACAATATCATTCTTGTTTCATTGACTAAGAATATATATATATATATATATATATATTCTATTTCCAGTACCCACTCTATGTGTTTTGGTTACTCTCCTTCCAGGAGTGGCGAAGATGCGTAAGGTATGCCACATGTTTTTCATGTCTAACGTCTTATTACTGGACGAATCAAATATTCTTCTATTGTTATTGAAGACATAATGATATGGTCATTCTATCACTGTTTCTAGCTCCTTGTATTTCGATGAGTTTAATTCACTTTGTTTTTGGGTTGGTCTGCAATCCTTTTAATGTTACTTTTTTTATCTACTAATCCCCTCTTCAGTACGTCTTTTTCTTCTACCATGATCTTTTAGGTGATCTTACTGATTATTTTTTATTCTCACCCCTTCTTGGGAATTTGGAGAATATGTTGGGCCCATGCTGGGGACATACATGTGGATCGAGACGTCAGAGGAGCTTAGGGATGCATGGTTCTTAGATCATTTGTGATGGTCGTAGCTTGGGATCCATGAGTGGGTATCTCTCGGCTATTTTACTTTTCCACCTGTTGCTATGGTGTGGCACATTTTTGTTTGGGCATGTATTTTTCCCCTTTCCCTTTCAGATTAATTTTCTATGATTCCTTTGTTTAGTGATTGATACAAAATTGTGGATTATATAACACTGTTTTATCTTTTCCTTTTTCTCTCTCCAATTTTTCATTGATCTGGTTTTGTGAATGTGTATAGATACTTTTTCAATGGCCTCCCTGAGTATTTTATTCCATCAATTCATTTCACCATCCTCTGGCCTATGGAGGCATGCTTGGGGTAGTTGTGGTTCGAACCTTGATATAGGTAGGATCATGAAAAAGTTGTTCAGTCCGAGGGTTTACCCTTTGGATGTTTTTCAGACGATTCCGTAAAATGGTCTTGGTTGTGTCATTTATTTTTCTTATTGAGTCATCTCCCCATTGTTATAGTTGATATATATATATATATATGCTCATATGATGGAAGTACTCCATAATAACATTCTGGATGTCTCCATGATGATAGCCAGCTAGTATACAAACATTGGATCATGATGATGATTCTGTGAGTGACAAGGCCTTAGTTCAGGACCCAACATGGCATCCCTTTTCACCAGGAGGGTAGGAAATTGCATCTCCACCTATTGAGAATCAAATATCCATAGTCGAGTGGGTTGAAGAAGTGTGTAGGATGAGTTCACATCACGAGATCCAGTGCCACAGACAGCTGAAGTTCCATGGCGAGCTAGACCCTCAGAGAGTATAGGCTTAGCTATAGTTGGTGGTCCATATCCTTATACTTGTACAAACACCGACATATCTGATAGTGGAATTAGAATCCGTTCTTTTGACAGAGTAGATGGGCATTAGTGGATATTGGTTACTCAGATGCATAATGATTCGACATGCTTGTGAGATGAATTTTTTATATCTTTTTTTTGGAGGAGTACTACCCCTCTTGATTTCACTCTGTTAGACTTAACGGTATTATCTGGTTTCAGTAGGGCAGGATGATAGTGACTGATTACATGACTAGGTTCACAGAACATGCACACCACTCTCTAAACATGATCCATGATGGGTACTTCCAATTATGGAAGTTTGATCAAGGACTCAATATAGTGATTTGTGCTATCGTATTAACCTTTTTCATGCCCACATATGTAAGGGTGCTTGATTAGGTGCTGGTGATAGAGATCACTCTGCCAGAGGGATGCCATGAAGCTGGTTGTCGCAGTAGGTGCAATAGAGCTGAGACATCTGCAATAGTTACAAGGCATTAGTTAACAAGATATGGATGCAAGTGGCCTCCCCATAATCGGTCTCAGTCACGCAGTCGTATAGGGTCGATACAATGCAGAGCATGGGGAAATTTTGTGGAGGGATGGTGTTATTCTTGTGACATATGTGGTCACAGGCCAAGAGACTGCCCAACCAAATGTGTTGAGAACACCAGGCGGGCATTAGGTGGAACACCTTGGTAGAGATAACATTGTTATCATCATTTTCCCTCGGGTGGTGTTACTTGAAGAGGAGAAGGGGAAGCTAGAGGTTGAAGTGACATTATGAGGCCTTTCCACCACCTCTAGGCATCCCACTTCGGGCTCAAGAAGCTGTAATTTGGGGCCATAGACATTTGAATTCTTTGGATTTCTATGATTGTAAAAAGCATGGGATGTTAAGAGGTACTCCCTTGTATCTTATAGACTTTAGAGTAGAACATATTAAACATTATGTCAAGTACATTTTTCTCCCTGCTCCTATCATGACATTTTATAAAGGTTATGTGGTTAATTAGTGTAACACTATTTTTCTTTTTTTCAACACATCATTAAATACACGAGGAAGAGGAGTCCTTCGCCCCACTAAGATACAATTTTGTAATTCAAGAAAAACTGTGAGGGTGAGTCAGTGCCTCCCAAAGAGGATTGATTCGACGTGTGGGGGATGTGTCCCTCTGGCTTCTACATTTAGGGTGGGGTTGTGTGGTGGGGTGTTAGAGCAAGTCATGGAATTTCCAGTGAAATATTTCTACTCGACCACTTTTTTTTGAGATACCATTAGTGGGATCATCAGAGTGCCTATGTTTGGGATTAATATCCTTCTAAGATGGGAAAATATGTGTGGGAAATTCCACATGATTTTTGTGTCTTTCCTCATTCTATTGGATGAGTTTACTCACCTACCATTTTCATTGGAACCTTGTTTGCTCAACATCAAGCCTTGATACTGGAGTTATCAAGTACAAGTTGAGGTGATAGAGAACCCATGAATAGAACTATGCAGCTCACTATCTCGTGCTAGCATAATTTGTCTTTGTCCGGATAATGTGGAGATGATACCTTTTGAGATATATCTTTTTGGTTTTATAGACCTCTAAATTTTCAAGTACGTCTTCCCCCAAAGAGACCTAAACCTGATGTGGAAATGATGGCTTAACATACTACTGGACTACAACTTCGAGATCATCTATACTCTGGGAATGGGAAATTATTTAGTATATTCCCTTAGAATAATGTTCTAAGCTCACATAAGGCAGGAAGTTTTAGAGTAGTTAGCTTCCCTGGAGTTGACCCTATTGGAGAAGAACGGTACAGTTTTTCTTCAGTTAAGGGTGTTGACTCCTTCACTTCCCAAGCATGTAATAGAGTATTGGTTGTGAGAAAGACTATGAAATATTGTGTGGCTAGATATCATTGGATGTTTCAAAAGATTGATATTTTTAACGGGTAATCACGATACCATGTCATATGGACATTTAGTTATTTCGTTCATGACATGGGATGTAGTTGTTAGTTCTAGTGGTAAACTATCCCCCGGGTTTTTTAGGCTTTTCAGGACCATGCAAAGAGATGACGATGTTTCATACCATCCTAACCTACCCCCAACAGCTGTTGTGGGTGACTGATTTCTTCAACCTTTTACATTGGATTAGATATGTGTGTGTTACGATGCGCATCATCAATAAGAGCATAACTTATTAGGTAGGACCCTCCCATTGGTTCATAGGCAGTGGTAGCATGAAAACGTGAACGTTTTCCTTCAATAAGAAGAGTCGGTTGTGACTTACTCTCCTGAGTTTCATTCACTAATTTTTCTATTTGAAGATGAAAATCATGATGAAGGAAATGATGTAGAGACCCAGATTTTTCCATGTTAGATTTAGAATATTTCTATATATATTTCCAGATCTAGGTGCTGAAACGATGAAAAATTCTAAGGCCCGGTGTTCCTAGAATAAATTATACAAAAATATTTGATATATTTTATACAGTGAACACTACCATAATGGGATATCTCTAAAAAATAGCATGAATCATAAATGTGAGGCCACATTTGAGTTCATAATGAGGCGTTTACCCTAGGAAAGTTATAAATTTCTCGTCGTGAGACCTATATGATAAATGTAACCAAGGGGAAAATCATAAATAAAATAATTACAATTAATCATTTTATATCAAACACCATATCAAATAATATTCAGAGAGGGACTCATATTATAAATATGAGATTGTCATATAGTTCGGAAAGAGATGTTTTTCCAAAATGTGACATAAAATGAAAGGGTGTGGGAATTTTATATTTTTCACCAAGCAGGATTCCTATAAATAGATATTAAGAGTATTAGAATTAGGGTTAACCATTATTTCTATTTTCCTATATACTAATTTTCTATCGCTCTCTCTCCTCCCTCTCTCAACCATGCTTCGTCAGATCAGTGAGTGATCTCCACTGAATCCTCAGCGGATCGAAGTGGAATCACAAAAAATGTGTTGGCGGGGATAAAAATATCAATCGAGGTATGATATCTTATACCATTGAGTTTTGATTCATGTTTTAATTTTATAATCCATCATTTTCTATTTGTATCGTTGTTTTTATTGTCTTCATTGATGGATGAACTAACATGACCATCATATCCTTGCTGAAAATCATTTTATTCTCTGAGTTCTTTTTTGTTCATCATAGTGATCTTTTCATTGATGTGTCTAAACAAAAACAGATCATTGAGCAGGGGATGGTACTATGAATTTTTCATCTCGATGATTCCAAAACTGGTCTCAGTATAATTTTCAAGAAATTGGGGATGTTGGGGTGGTACATAGAAGGGACAACCCAAACAAGGCCGACCGATGACGGAGGCCATGGTGGGCGGCATTGAAAAAATAAAATGGATGGTGAGGCCAATGTGGGGTACAACGTCATTACAACTCGGCAGATACAACATAAATATAGCGTAGCCAGGAGGTGGGGTCATGGGGAAGACCTGAGGGCTGAAAGTGATCCACACAACATGGTTCATGGTGTTGATGAGGGGACATGTAGAGTCCCAAGGCGGTGCGCGGTCTTGTGTAGCCGGATGGAAGAGGATGCATGCCACGAGCAAGGAGCAGGCCGTCCAAGAGAATGAATCGGGCCGTATGGTTGGGCCGTGAGCCGGCTGCAACGCACCAAGCCATCCCAGGGAAAGGGGGTATGGCCAGATTTTTCCCAAACTAGCCCATGTTGGGATGAGACCCTTTAAAGGGTAATATCTATTGAATGACAAGTTTGTTTGAGGCGCCGTCTATGTCCACAAGTCACCCACTTAGTGATATATTTTTAGACCAGTTTGGGAATTTCATGTTTTGGATTTGATTGTTAGTTTAACGAAACAACTGTGTTTAACATTAATAAAATATTTATTATTATTCAGGGTTCTGGTATCTGACATATCTTCTAAATAGGATGTCTAATGAACGTTCCATAAGAGACAACATGACCCTGAAATTGTGTAGAATTTTCAAGACTAAATTAAGGTTTTATGTCACTGATAGGGTGCATGGCCCATGAGTCCCGGTTCACATTCTTTATAGGGAAATGTAACTTTTTCACCAGTTATTTGTTTTGGACAAATGATTAGTCCATCTTGAGTATTTTTATGAGAAATTTTCAATGGTGTGATCCATATAATTTGTTTCAGGATCATGGTGTGTGAGAAATGGGGTGTCATTTAAACACAATGTGTTGAAATTAAACATTCCCACTAGTTGTTTTTTTGGAGTTTAAATATTTGATATTGGGTGTATTTCTGCAAGGATCGAAACAGTGTGATCTGTTTGGAATTATAGATCATTTTCCATGATCTCATTTAATGTGGAAACATGAAAGGAATATCATTGGAAGATCCTTTTTCGTGTATGAAGAGAACACACAGCATGGGTTAAAATTGACTCTTCTAAGAGTAGAGAAGATGTACTAATAGACGTGGTCAAATGTTCTAGGCCATTGAGGAGGCATGTCAGCAATGTCACATTCACGACCCTCCAAACACACGAGCTATGTTGTGTGCTAATCTACACTCTTACTACTTGTTCCATGTACCATGGGAGTACGTTGACATGGCTAGGGGTACAGGTTTATAGTTTAGTAGCTGGGAATGGCTTGGAACATGGCAAGGTGATGAGTTGAGGACACATGACATGCGAGACCCACAAACATTGTGTATTAATTTAAAAATTATTTTCTCTCATATATCCTTAGATGTACTTAGAATATGGATCATGAATAGCTTATCATGATTGTTTTTTCCACGTAGGATGCAATGGTGGCCAATGAAGTGTATTACGGGTTAGGATGCGAGATATTCCGAGTGTGATTCATATTCGAAGCGGTACTCGATGAATGTAATGAAATTCTTCCCATGAGGAACCATCCAGAATGGGTGTCCATTATTCCTCGATGCATTTCTGATTGGTACCATCCAACATGAATGGCTAGATTTCCTTGATGCCTTTCTGAAAGGTACCATCCATTAGGGATGGCAAGAGTTCCTTGATTCTTTTTCGAGAGGTACCATCCAGTAGGGATTTCCAGAGATCCTCAATAATTCTTTGAGATAAACCATCCACCTGGGATGTTAATACAAGTTACGGTCTTACCCTATAGCTGGATTTGGTAGTGTGTCTTGATGATAGTTCCAAGTGTAATCCACCTAACATTAAAGGGAGTGGGACCACGCTGAACTATAGTGGAGTCCCCTAGACACAATAGATTTTGGATCCTATACTATTAGTTGTTGATCAATCATTTATGTGCAATAGTAACGAGATTTGGTTTGACATAACTTTCAACTCTCGAGAAAGTGGGACACTTTTCTTACTATGACGTGACCTAAAATCGTGAGGGCGAGACATGTTTTCCCAAAGTGGATAGTCTCATGGTGCGGTGATTGAGTCCCCTTGACTTACCATTAAAAGAAGTCATGTGAGATTCTAGGAATCGATGGTCGTTACTTCTAGAACTGTTGGATAATCATTTCATGGGATGAGCGTGTGAGATGGAGACACCCTTACTCTCTCGTCTGGGTTTCATTGACTAATAATATTAATATATATTTATATTCTATTTATAGTTCCCACTACATGGGTTTTGGTTACTCTCCTTCCAATAGAGGAAATATGTGTGGGGTATGCCATGTGATTTCCATGTCTTTCTTCTCATGGTTGGATGATTCTTATAACGACCCATACTTTACATACATTGTTAATACTTCGAAATTGAAGCACACTTATTACAACATATGACAAAACCACAAAGGACCGTATAGGTATAGTGTCTTTAGAAACTGGGAAACATAAACAACTGGTTCATAAATCTTCTACAGTGTCTCCCATTTATTTCATCATATCTAGGGTCCCTTTTAGCATATTCTACTTAATATCCATCTTCCTGGCCTGGGGAAAAGAAAACATAAAAGGGTGAGCTCAAATGCTCAGCAAGGGCAAATAAAGGAAATAAAAATCATATCATATCTTTTTGAAAATTAAAACCTGCAAAAGAGATCATAATATCTTAACATGGAATAAATCATAGAAGTGAAAATGAGATCCCCATAATCATAACATAAAACTTGAATCTTTGTGGCATGCACACATAATCATGGAAAATCATTTCTTGTTAGTCATGACTCATTGCCAAGACTATCTTAGTGGACAAAGTCCCTTTCTGAACCGAGTTCACTCCTCGTTTCAGTCCTGTATCACTGAACCGAAATAACCTTCCGTTCCAGCCATGTCTATCTCATGAGATATAAAATCATTACCCAATGCATTGGAGGGAGATATAGGTCCCACCCATCTTATAATGAATCCTTTCTTATGTGTGCCACATAATCATAAAACATACATCATCGCATAACACATATAACAAAAATGGGATTCTTGAAACATCATGACATCATAAATCAATTCATATATGATAAAGGAATTCATAAACATAATTCCATCACAACATAGTCAAACCAATGTAAAAATATGGATAGAAACAGAACCCTTTATTATCTTAGATGGAAAATAATTTTGATAAAACACTTGAATTGAATTCTTGAGGAAAATATCCTTTCTTCTTCAAATACATTTTTCCTTTCATAACATGTCATACAACTTTAAAATAAAAGAAGTTGATTAAAAATAAACTTGAAAACTTGAAAATGAAGCTTCTTTGAAGTAATGTTTTAAAAATCCATTCATGCCGTATAAGTTAAAAAAAACATTTTTCGTACTTTTGTCGGAAAAGTCAAAAAGTACCTCGTACGGAAAAATGACAAAAGATTCCTTTCATATTCTTTACTAAAAACTCACCTAAGGGTAAAATTGGATTTAAACTATTTCAAGTGGATGGAAACAATATTACATATTGAGGGAACATGGATGTGGATGATAAAATACACCCCAGTAAATACTTACGAATAAACAATCTCGGATAAAAATGAGATTGTGATATTTCCCTTACCTTAGGTCCAATTTGCTTTGTTCGTGTCCGAAGCTCCAGTATAATGGTTTAAATAATGTTATTGACTTATTCCAGAATCATACATATTGATATGAGATCATATATGGTCAAATTATTAGCTTCTTGTTAGTAATATTTCATTGTTACTTGTTACTCGGGTCTTTATAACTTTTTGTTCTTATGCGTGTTTTGTCGAATAAATTCTTATTCTTATCTTTAGGTTATAGATAATTCATTTCCAGAATGGTATTAGTGTAGTATATACCATATTCATTCATTCAATTCATTTATACAATCATTATGAAATGAAGATCATGTAGAACGAGTCGCATCACATCGTGGAGACGGTATTCCGTACGTACGCACGAGTGATGATATCGTTCCTATGATCGTGGAATTGTATTGGAGTATATATATATATTATTTCAGTATCAATATTACTTAATAATAATCATATATAGTTACTCATTACACCATTATACCCATCCTTGTAAGGTGATGGTGGAAAATAGATTACACCACGGCGTGGAGACGGTATTCCGTACGTACGCACGCGCGGTGATTTCATTTTTCTGTAGGATGGATAGAAGGTGAATTAGGGTTGTTTCATATTTATAATAACATATCAGTATGTAAGTAATACTGATGTTATTACTTTATCATGAAACAACTAAAGAAGAAGAAGTTGAAGAAGAAAGAAATTGAAAAGATCGGTAATGGATATTACCTCTTCTTTGGAACGCCTTTTTGAATCCTCCACTTAAGGAACTAAGATTGGTCTTTGGAGAAGACCAGGACCTCTAGGATTATTCTAGGGAAGTGGAGAAGGGAAAATGGCAGGGGTTGGCCGAGCATGAGTGCTCAAATTGGTGTGAGGAGGAGGGGGAGGAGGTTCCCTTTTATAAGGGAGGAGAGGGGCACCTTAGGAATATCTCAAAATATTATTTTATATTAAAGTCAAAATCGGTTTATAATGGTTCCAAAGGGTCTTATTTCGAAGCTAAAGTGGGGATGGGTCGAAATCCTATCAACCAATAGAATTTAGACAAGTTTAGGATATTATTTTAACCTTATCAATTAGATTTCACTCTAAGTTAATTAATTTAACTTTTACCGTGTCTTTTTGTTTTCTTTCACTATATGGTTAATACTCATACTATAACATGCCAAACGAACCCCAAATTGTTTATTATTAATATATATATCCTTATCTAAGTCATTTGGCCGAACCTTAGATTTTTAGGAATAAAATAACAATTAATAAAATAATATTTGATTTAAAAACTATTTTGTGTCAATTTTGACACTATTTGATATATGATTTTTGTGAAAGTCATAACAGAATTATATGTTCAAACCAAGTTGATTAAATCAATAATAATATATCATAGTAACCTAGAAAATTAGTGGAATTCATAAAAAGTCTCAAATTACATTTATTTTGGTATTTATGTTATCAATTTTGTCAATATTTCATTAATAAGATAATTACTGCATCATCTTTGTGTCATAAATAAATTAAATTATTTGATGTCTAAAAATTACAAATAAAATACCATCATGTATGAAATCTTTTTAGCTTTCTAATGAATATTTACAATCGAATTTATCTTATGTATAACCCCATATTAAAAATGATTTACTTATTAAACTTTGATTTTAACTATTTTAACCCTTCTTTAAATAAATTACTAATAAATGTCCTAATCTAATCCAAGTGGGACTAAATGGTCATATTTTATTCCTAAGTTTGTTTTTGGTCGAATTACACTTGTCCAATAGAATTAGGACATGTGTTAGGGTAATATTAATATCATATTTACCCTTAGTTACCCTATTTACTATTAACCGCGGTAAAAAAAGTAAAAAGTTACTATTCACCAAAAAATTATTTTCATCTCATTGAACCACATTTTAGTCCTTGATATTAACCGTGTCTCTCGGATTTTTGAAATTCCATTCACAGAAGCGGTAAAATTAAGTTTTATGCAAAATTCAGTTTTTAACCTACCACTTAGTGGTTTCACTATTCATCAAAAATTGAAAGTTTTCAGAAAAATACCAAAATTTCACCCTAGGCTAATTTCGATATTCTGAGTCCAAAAATGAAGTCCATTTTGAAAAATAAAATTTATAAAATTTCAAAAAGTGGTTATTACTATTCATAACGGCTAGTTTTAATAGCATATTGTTGTTTAGTGAAACTCGGTATTGCGTACGACGCAAGCTATCGAGGAAGGTCGCGATTGCGTGTAAAGCAAGCCAAGAAAGTGTTGTGTAGAAAAAGATTCCTTTGATGATTTATATAACATAAAAGTCTCGGGTGTTACATTCTACCCCCCTTAAAAAGAATTTCGCCCTCGAAATTCGTCACTTTGCAACAAACAAATGAGGATACTTCTCCCTCATCATATCCTCAAGCTCCCATGTAGCTTCTTCAAGTTGGTGGTTTCTCCATAAAACTTTCACCAAGCGAGTGGTCTTGTTTCGTAGGACTTTTTCGCTACGATCCAGAATCTCAATCGGCTGTTCTTCATAAGAAAGATCTTGCTCCAGCGGTACAACTTCTGAGCTGAGTACATGTGAAGGATCTGGTATGTACTTTCTCAGGAGAGATACATGGAACACATCGTGAACTTGAGAGAGATTCGGTGGAAGCGCCAATCGGTAAGCTACCTTCCCAACACGATCCAGTATTTCAAAAGGACCGATATATCTAGGGCTCAACTTCCCCTTCTTTCCAAATCTCATAACCCTCTTCTAGGGAGATATTCGTAAGAACACTTTATCACCCACTTCAAACTCTAGGTCTTTTCTTCGGTTGTCGGCATAACTTTTCTGTCGACTCTGAGCTGCTCTTATGTGTTGTTGAATAGATCTGACCTTTTCTGCCATTTCATCAACGAGATCAGGTCCTAATAGCTTTCTTTCCCCAACTTCATCCCAGCAAGATGGAGTCCTGCATTTCTTTCCATAGAGAGCTTCATAAGGAGCCATCTGAATACTGGAGTGAAAGCTATTATTATAAGAAAATTCCACCAAAGGTAGGTGTTGATCCCAACCTCCTTTGAAATCCATAGAGCAAGCTCTCAACATATCTTCTAGGGTTTGAATTGTTCTCTCAGACTGACCGTCTGTCTGGGGATGATAAGCAGTGCTGAAACTCAACTCTGTATCTAGAGTATGCTGAAGACTTCGCCAAAAATTCGAGGTAAATCTCGGATCTCGATCAGATATAATAGAAAGTGGTACTCCATGCAATCTTACCACTTCCTTTACATATATCCTGGCAAGCTGATCTAGAGAGAAATCCTCTCTAATAGGAATGAAGTGTGCAGACTTTGTGAGACGATCAACTATGACCCAGATAGCATTATTGCCTTTGGATGTTTTAGGAAGTCCTGTGACAAAGTCCATAGTGATGTTTTCCCATTTCCATTCGGGTATGAGTAATGGTTGTAACATCCCCTTAGACTTCTGTCTCTCAGCTTTAACTTGTTTACAAACCAAGCATCGAGAGACATATTCAGCAACATCTCTTTTCATGCCATCCCACCAGAAGTACTCTTTCAGGTCCCTATACATCTTCGTGCTTCCAGGATGAATAGAGAATGAAGAACTATGAGCCTCATCCAGCAGCTCTTTCTTTAATTCGGGGATGGGAGGAACACAAACCCGATTCCTGAACTTTATTATCCCATCACAATCAAGGTTGAATTCAGGAACATTTCTCACCTTCTTTTGTAACTCGACATCTTCTTTCTGTGCCTCTTTAATCTTCACATGTATAGATGGTTGAACATTCATTTGAGAAAGATAAGATTTTTCCCCTTCCATTATAATTCCAAGATCCATCCTTTGTAAATCCATAAATATTGGATGTTTTGTGATCCTCATCATTGATAAACTAGCATGGTCTTGTCGACTTAATGCATCTGCCACCTTGTTTGCTTTCCCAGGGTGGTAATGGATTGAGCAGTCATAATTTTTAATCAGCTCCAACCATCTTCTTTGGCGCATATTCAGCTCCTTTTGTGTGAAAATATACTTTAAACTTTTATGATCAGTATAAATATCACACCTTTCACCATAAAGGTAATGCCTCCAAATCTTTAATGCAAAGATTACCGCAGCCAACTCCAAATCATGTGTTGGGTAATTTTTCTCATGGATTTTCAACTGTCGTGAGGCATAAGCTATCACCATATCATTTTGCATAAGAACACACCCCAATCCCTTCTTGGATGCATCACTATAGATTACAAACCTTTCTCCACTACAAGGCAGTGTGAGCACAGGTGCACTGGATAACCTTCTTTTCAACTCCTTGAAATTCTCTTCACATTCCTCTGTCCAGACAAACTTAACTCCTTTCCGAGTCAACTTGGTGAGTGGATTAGATAATCGTGAAAAATCTTTTACAAAACGTCGATAATATCCAGCCAAACCAAGAAAACTTCGGATCTCAGTTACTGTTGTTGGTCTTGACCATCTTTCGATAACCTCTGTTTTTGCGGGATCCACAGATATCCCCTCTTTTGAGATTATATGACCCAAAAATGCAACTTTTTGAAGCCAAAATTCACACTTGGTAAATTTGGCATAAAGCTTCTCTTTTCTCAGGGTCTTCAATATAATTCTCAAGTGATCTTCATGCTCTTCCTTTCTCTTTGAATAGACAAGAATATCGTCTATAAAGACTACCACAAATTGATCAAGATAGTCTCTAAAGACTCTATTCATTAGATCCATGAAGATAGCAGGGGCATTAGTAAGACCAAATGGCATCACTATAAATTCATAGTGTCCATACCTTGTACGGAAAGCCGTCTTTGGTATATCCTCCCTTTTGACCCTTAATTGATGATACCCTGAACGAAGATCCATCTTGGAAAAGTATTGAGCTCCGCGTAGTTGGTCAAATAAGTCATCAATGCGTGGGAGAGGATATTTGTTCTTGATAGTGATCTTGTTAAGTTTTTCGATAATCAATGCAGAGTCTCATTGATCCATCTTTCTTCTTAACAAATAGAACAGGTGCTCCCCAAGGTGACGCACTAGGGCGTATGAATCCCTTATCAAGATTCTCTTGGAGTTGCTTCTTCAATTCCTGCAACTCAATTGGGGCCATTCTATAAGGTGTCTTTGAAATAGGCAAAGCACCCGGTACGAGTTCTATTGAAAACTCAACTTCACGATTTGGTGGAAGACCCGGCAATTCCTCCGGAAAGACATCATCAAACTCCCATACAATGGGCATATTCTTAATCGTGAGTTTCTCACCAACTATTTGAGATAAATAACCTTCATTTAGTGGAATCAATACCCATAAGATGGAAGAAATTTCCACTGGAAGGTTATGTTCATCCTTGCATTGATAGACGATCGTAGGTTGATCTGGAATATGAAATGTGACTTCCCTTCTTTGGCAATTGATATGAGCTCCATGTAGAGAAAGCCAATCCATGCCAAGAATCACATCAAATTCCACTAAAGGAAGGATCACAAGATTTGTAGGAAGCACATTCCCACAAACATCGATCGGAGAAGAATTATAAACTTCTGATGCGATTGATGTGCCATTAGGTGTTGTCACAGCTAACTCAACATCTAATTGTTGAGGTAATACGGTGATACCCTTAGAAAATTTTTCAGAAATAAAAGAGTGGGTGGATCAAGAATCAAATAAAACATTTGCTACTTTAGAGTGGATGGTAAGTGTACCTTTCACCACATCGTTATCGTACTCCACATCGCTGATAGAAATTGCATGTGACTTTCCTTTGTCTTTAGCCTTAAGAGTTTGTTGACGTCGACCATCATCATCAACCCTTGGATTTGGGCATTGATTGGCATAATGCCCCATCTCCTTGCACTTGAAACATTGAAGTGTAGCAGGTTCATTCTGTGTATCCCTTCCTTTGTTTGCATCATTAGACATCTTCTTACCATTATCACGGCATTCAAATGCCCGATGACCTTCCTTTCCACATTTAAAACAGTTACTTGTCCCTTTAAGACAACTCCCTCCATGTTTCTTTCCACACTTTGAGCATAAGGGAAAGTTCATCTTCTTTTCCGTGTGCTCTTTAGATTTTTCTTTGAATTCCATCTTCCTCTTCTTATCAAACCCATGTGACTGATGGGTTACTCCAATCTCCATCTCGACTTTGAGAGCACATCGAACGATTTCCTCGTAGCTATTGAAGTCCCTTATGGATAACGCCCTTCGAAGACTTGGTTTTAAGCCACTAAAGAATCGATCGATCTTACTCTCAGGTTGGATAATAATACCAGAAGCGTACCTTGAAAGTCTTGTAAAATTTGCTTCATAGGTACTAACAGATTCATCATCCCTTTGCTTCAGTTCAAGGAACTCTTTCTCCATCTTTGTTCGGAGAATACGATGGAAGTACTTATTGAAAAATAAGTTCTTGAACTCGTCCCATTCCATAGACTCAATTTCATCCCTTTGCCTTGTATTCTTAACAAGATTCCACCATTGATCAGCATCTCCTTCCAAACGATACACTGCTAGGATGAATTTATCATGCTCAGAACATTGAAGAACTGAAAATATCTTTTCAGTAGTACTAATCCATTGTTCAGCAACTAATGGATCAGTAGACCCGCTGAAAGATGGTGGACGCTGCCTCATGAAGGATTCAACAGAATGTTGCTCCCTCCTTTGTTCGTTTGGAAATCCTGCATGATTCATAGCTTGAGAAAGTTGTGTGAGAATGGCTACAAGATTTTGCATTCCAGCTCCCATATCGTTTGGTTGCTCAGGGGGACAATCATTGCATTGCCCATCGCATTCCGCATTAACACGGTTCCTTCGGGTTCCAGCCATTGACTAAAACTAAGAAGAATAGTGTGAGCAACACTAATTATAATAGGAAACCACATAATTCAAGAATAAAATTTTCATGCTTATGGTCTTATCCTAGGTTATTCAAGGCCATTTCTAAAACACTAAGATTGTGTACTATGCTTAGACTTATCCTTAGGGTTCTTACTAAGGCTTTCACATCCTAGTTTCCAAAGGTTGACTATACCTTTCCTCTGATACCAACTATAACGACCCATACTTTACATACATTGTTAATACTTCGAAATTGAAGCACACTTATTACAACATATGACAAAACCATAAAGGACCGTATAGGAATAGTGTCTTTAGAAACTGGGAAACATAAACAACTGGTTCATAAATCGTCTACAGTGTCTCCCATTTATTTCATCATATCTAGGGTCCCTTTTAGCATATTCTACTTAATATCCATCTTCCTGGCCTGGGGAAAAGAAAACATAAAAGGGTGAGCTCAAATGCTCAGCAAGGGCAAATAAAGGAAATAAAAATCATATCATATCTTTTTGAAAATTAAAACCTGCAAAAGATATCATAATATCTTAACATGGAATAAATCATAGAAGTGAAAATGAGATCCCCATAATCATAACATAAAACTTGAATCTTTGTGGCATGCACACATAATCATGGAAAATCATTTCTTGTTAGTCATGACTCATTGCCAAGACTATCTTAGTTGACAAAGTCCCTTTCTGAACCGAGTTCACTCCTCGTTTCAGTCCTGTATCACTGAACCGAAATAACCTTCCGTTCCAGCCATGTCTATCTCATGAGATATAAAATCATTACCCAATGCATTGGAGGGAGATATAGGTCCCACCCATCTTATAATGAATCCTTTCATATGTGTGCCACATAATCATAAAACATACATCATCGCATAACACATATAACAAAAATGGGATTCTTGAAACATCATGACATCATAAATCAATTCATATATGATAAAAGAATTCATAAACATAATTCCATCACAACATAGTCAAACCAATGTAAAAATATGGATAGAAACAGAACCCTTTATTATCTTAGATGGAAAATAATTTTGATAAAACACATGAATTGAATTCTTGAGGAAAATATCCTTTCTTCTTCAAAAACATTTTTCCTTTCATAACATGTCATACAACTTTAAAATAAAAGAAGTTGATTAAAAATAAACTTGAAAACTTGTAAAGGAAGCTTCTTTGAAGTAATGTTTTAAAAATCCATTCATGCCGTATAAGTTAAAAAAAACATTCTTCGTACTTTTGTCGGAAAAGTCAAAAAGTACCTCGTACGGAAAAACGACAAAAGATTCCTTTCATATTCTTTACTAAAAACTCACCTAAGGGTAAAATTGGATTTAAACTATTTAAAGTGGATGGAAACAATATTACATATTGAGGGAACATGGATGTGGATGATAAAATACACCCCAGTAAATACTTACGAATAAACAATCTCGGATAAAAATGAGATTGTGATATTTCCCTTACCTTAGGTCCGATTTGCTTTGTTCGTGTCCGAAGCTCCTGTATAATGGTTTAAATAATGTTATTGACTTATTCGAGAATCATACATATTGATATGAGATCATATATGGTCCTATTATTAGCTTCTTGTTAGTAATATTTCATTGTTACTTGTTACTCGGGTCTTTATAACTTTTTGTTCTTATGCGTGTTTTGTCGAATAAATTCTTATTCTTATCTTTAGGTTATAGATAATTCATTTCCAGAATGGTATTAGTGTAGTATATACCATATTCATTCATTCAATTCATTTATACAATCATTATGAAATGAAGATCATGTAGAACGAGTCGCATCACATCGTGGAGACGGTATTCCGTACGTACGCACGAGTGATGATATCGTTCCTATGATCGTGGAATTGTATTGGAGTATATATATATATATTATTTCAGTATCAATATTACTTAATAATAATCATATATAGTTACTCATTACACCATTATACCCATCCTTGTAAGGTGATGGTGGAAAATAGATTACACCACGGCGTGGAGACGGTATTCCGTACGTACGCACGCGCGGTGATTTCATTTTTCCGTAGGATGGATAGAAGGTGAATTAGGGTTGTTTTATATTTATAATAACATATCAGTATGTAAGTAATACTGATGTTATTACTTTATCATGAAACAACTAAAGAAGAAGAAGTTGAAGAAGAAAGAAATTGAAATGATCGGTAATGGATATTACCTCTTCTTTGGAACGCCTTTTTGAATCCTCCACTTAATGAACTAAGATTGGTCTTTGGAGAAGACCAGGACATCTAGGATTATTCTAGGGAAGTGGAGAAGGGAAAATGGCAGGGGTTGGCCGAGCTTGAGTGCTCAAATTGGTGTGAGGAGGAGGGGGAGGAGGTGCCCTTTTATAAGGGAGGAGAGGGGCACCTTAGGAATATCTCAAAATATTATTTTATATTAAAGTCAAAATCGGTTTATAATGGTTCCAAAGGGTCTTATTTCGAAGCTAAAGTGGGGATGGGTCGAAATCCTATCAAAAAATAGAATTTAGACAAGTTTAGGATATTATTTTAACCTTATCAATTAGATTTAACTCTAAGTTAATTAATTTAACTTTTACCGTGTCTTTTTGTTTTCTTTCACTATATGGTTAATACTCTTACTATAACATGCCAAACGAACCCCAAATTGTGTATTATTAATATATATATCCTTATCTAAGTAATTTGGCCGAACCTTAGATTTTTAGGAATAAAATAACAATTAATAATATAATATTTGATTTAAAAACTATTTTGTGTCAATTTTGACACTATTTGATATATGATTTTTGTGAAAGTCATAACAGAGTTATATGTTCAAACCAAGTTGATTAAATCAATACTAATATATCATAGTAACCTAGAAAATTAGTGGAATTCATAAAAAGTCTCAAATTACATTTATTTTGGTATTTATATTATCAATTTTTTCAATATTTCATTAATAAGATAATTACTGCATCATCTTTGGGTCATAAATAAATTAAATTATTTGATGTCTAAAAATTACAAATAAAATACCATCATGTAGGAAATATTTTTAGCTTTCTAATGAATATTTACAATCGAATTTATCTTATGTATAACCCCATATTAAAAATGATTTACTTATTAAACTTTGATTTTAACTATTTTAACCCTTCTTTAAATAAATTACTAATAAATGTCCTAATCTAATCCAAGTGGGCCTAAATGGTCATATTTTATTCCTAAGTTTGTTTTTGGTCGAATTACACTTGTCCAATAGAATTAGGACATGTGTTAGGGTAATATTAATATCATATTTACCCTTAGTTACCCTATTTACTATTAACCGCGGTAAAAAAAGTAAAAAGTTACTATTCACCAAAAAATTATTTTCATCTCATTGAACCACATTTTAGTCCTTGATATTAACCGTGTCTCTCGGATTTTAGAAATTCCATTCACAGAAGCGGTAAAATTAAGTTTTATGCAAAATTCAGTTTTTAACCTACCACTTAGTGGTTTCACTATTCATCAAAAATTGAAAGTTTTCAGAAAAATACCAAAATTTCACCCTAGGCTAATTTCGATATTCTGAGTCCAAAAATGAAGTCCATTTTGAAAAATAAAATTTATAAAATTTCAAAAAGTGGTTATTACTATTCATAACGGCTAGTTTTAATAGCATATTGTTGTTTAGTGAAACTCGGTATTGCGTACGACGCAAGCTATCGAGGAAGGTCGCGATTGCGTGTAATTCAAGCCAAGCAAGTGTTGTGTAGAAAAAGATTCCTTTGATGATTTATATAACATAAAAGTCTCGGGGTTACAATTCTACACTCATGCTATGGGTAGTGAAGAATCTATGAGATGTTCATCTTCTCTCCATTTATAGATCCTTGTGTTTGGATGAGTTTACATTAATCTATTGTTTGGATGAGCTACACTCATTTTAAATTTCCTTTTTATATCTAATTATACCCATTTAGTATATATTTTTATCCCCCATTGATCCTTCGGGGCATCCTTTTAAGTATTTATATACTCACCCCTTCTTGGGATTTTCCTACACTTGGTGTGCCCTAGTAGGTGAAAACGGGTTGATTGTTATATTAGAGGAGCTTAGGGATACGGGGTTCTTTGACTACGTGTGATGGTCGTAGCTTGGGATCTAGGAGTGGGTCTCTTTGAGATGTTTTATTTTCCACCTATTGTTGGGTTATGTAACTTTTTTTCACTGGAATTTATTTTTCCCTTATTCTCTTTTAGATTACTTTTTTGTACTTTTTCTATTTAGAAGTCGATGCATACTTGTCGCTTATATATAGAAGCATTGTATCTTTTCCTGTTTCCTCTACACTTTTTCAATGAGTTGGTTTTGTGCATGCTTGTACAAAGATAAAGGCCTCATAGATTTTTTATGCATTCATCACTTTTCTCCCGAACCTGGCTAATAGGTTCGGAATTGGGGTAGTTATGTCTAGAACCCCGGTATGGGTCGGGTCGAGACAAAGAGGTATCCGAGGGATGTTCAACCATTGTGATGATGTTCAAATGTTTCCATAAAATGTTCTTGATTGGGATTAGGGAAATAGATTTTAACTCTATCGACAATGTCTCATAGGCTAGAGAGTCATGTGATGTTATAGGCAGTCAACTTATTCATTCAACAGGACCTCTATTTCCCTCTTATCGAAACTGAAAACCCATACACTCATTGTAGGGAACAATGATACATGCATCATATATGATTGTGTCATTGAATTTTTTTTCTTGAGTCACCTCCCCATTATTATAGTTGGTAGATATATATATATATGGTATCATATGACCATGGTACTCCTTGATAACATTCACGATGCCGTTGTGATGACGGCCAGCAAGGATACCATCTCTAGTCAGTGACGAAGATTCCTTGAGTGAAGAGGGCTCAGTTCAGGACCCATTATGTGATCCCATTTCTCCATGTGGGCAAGTAGTAGAACCTCCACATATTGAGCATCAAAATCCCCTGTATATCTATTTGAGGACGTGCGTAGGCTGAGTGCATAGGGCTACTTCCAGTGTCACAGACCACTGAGGTTATGTAGTGATCCAAATCCTCTTAGAGAAGATGTTTGTCTAGAGTCGGTGTTCCACATCATTAGGCATGTTTAGACACTAGACAAACAGTTAGTGTACTTCATAGCCAACCTCTTTCACTGAGTAGATGGGCATAGTTGGAGCTTGGTTACTCATATGCATGATGATTCGACACTCTCATGGTGGCTTGTATGTAAACTGTTAGATCATGTAGTGGATGTTGAAGTAGTTTGGTTCTGTTATGTTCATATGATGAGGTGGTAATGCTCATGTGATAGAGAGATCTTTGAGAGGTATCATGTGGGTGGCTATTCGGAAAAATCTTTTTCCTTTTCTATCTATGTTTGGTATTGAATTCTTGAGGATGAGAATGGTTTGATAGTTATCTAATGTATGTTTCTAGATCAATCCAATCCATCAATTTGTGTATTACCAATGTTGAATGTACTCAAAGGAGTCCTAGAGTATTTCTAGAGATGTTTGGCTGCTAAAAGTCGGGAGAATGAAGAATTCATGATGTGTATATTTTTCATGTCATGGATATGAAGTTCATGTCTTGTGGAAGTTCAGTTATGGGGGTGTATTTTTATGTGAATTTCTTCAATGTAAACTGGTATCATCTTTAGGAAACATTATATAAGTACTCAAACCTAGGGGTATCATCTTTTAAAAAATCACATTAAGGAGCTGACTCAAATGGAAATATTGGATGTCGTTTGAAACCCGACTAAAATGTTCAAATGGGATCACAGAGTGAACGTATGATACTCTATTTTCTAGGGGTGTATGTATATCCTCTTTACATATCAATAAGTTCTTTTTCACAGTGCTCTGCTCACATACATGGATGGAAAAAATTTAAAACAAAAAATTGATGTTCCAAGTAGTAACAATTGAGATCATTAAGGTGAGGGGAATTTTTAATCTTGATGAAGAATGAGAAAATTGATTTGTATAAAAATAATTTGAGACATAACAGTAATTTTTTAGAAAAAATTAATAAAAATATATTATTTTGGGAACCTAGGAGAAAGTGAAAATTGAATTTTCCTTTTATTAAGGATTTAATTCCAATTGATCTAACCTGTTATCCCTCATAGAATTGAACCCTGAACTAGAATTGAAATATGGATATAGGTGACATCATATAAGAGTCATGGAATCTTTCACAATGAATTATTTTTGTGTTCTCTCAATTTTTAATGGTTGTTTCATGTTATTTTGGACAATTTTTTTACATTACTGGAAAAGTATGACCTGATTTTATTCCACTATATTTAACAGTTTAGATATCATCGTTTTGAATTCACTATGAAAATAGATTTACTCTATTTTATAAATACAAAGACAATCATTTGTTTGAGTAAAAACAAACATTTATGCATAAGGGAGTTTGATGTGGATGACTTTCAATGCACATTTCCACATCATTTTTTATACGTTTTGTATTATAGATATCAATATAATGTATTTTAATTAATAATTACAGAATTTTTTCATTTTTTACCTTATTAATAAAACAGAGATTATATTATTCATATATGTTTTATAATGTCTATTTTATTCATTTATAGTGATTTTAAAATTAAATTCATCATTATATTTTAAACTTAATTTTTTTATTCTTTTTTTTTGCTTAATTATAGCTTTTTATTTCTGTTAATTCACTCATTATCTAATTTTTTGTTTTTAAAAATTACTACATCATTTACAATTTTATTTAATTAATTACTTATTTAATTATTTTTCAAATTAATTATAATAAGTTGAATAATTTTTTTTAATTAATTAATTTTTTCTATTATTACATTCATAGTTTATTTAAATCATTATATTAATGATAGAATAAATAGTTTTGTTTTGTTTCTGTTTTTTTTTCAGAATAATTATATTTGTTTATAGAAAGGCATTTTTTTGTTAAAATTCATTTGTTGTTCATAGTTAAATTTTTTAAGTATTTTGGTTTATTATATTTAATTTTTTTAATTATTATATTTTATTATTAATTTTACTTATATTCATATTTCAACGAAATTATTTTCAATAATTTTCATCTTAATAAATTTTCTTTTTCATTCTATCCCTTTTATAATTAATTCATTTTTTTGAATTGATATTTTATTTTAATATAACACATAATTAATTTATTCTCTGTTTATTTATAAATAGTTTAAATTTTTGTATATTTAATTTATCCCATTAAAATAATTTCATTTATTTTTTACATATTATTTAAATTATTTCTTCTTAAGGATCATTTTTCATCCAGCAGATAATTGGCTGACCACCTCCAACACCCTCATTATCCAATAGATTTCTATTGTTGTACAGAACTGTGGCTCCCAACCTGGTACCAGAACTCAACAGTGGTTCATTTGAGTCACTCTAAGAACCCCCAATGGTGACTCTTGGGTCATCACTAGAACCCTAACATACATCACATGCACCCAATGACTACATGCTCGACTCACCTTCATGAGGAGTATTCGCTGCTCTGACCCACCATCATCACTACCTTCTCTCAATGTTTTGTCCACCGCTATACCCAAATCGATGCCATCCCTCACCACTTCTCCCATTTTCACCCCTTCTTACTGCTACTACCTGATGGTGACTTGAGCAGTCACCTCTAGACTCCTCTTCCATACATCGGTAGCTCTAACATCCTCTACCAGCACAACCACACATTCTTCCACTATTCATGATACGCATTGATCCATTTACATCATAACTCCTCCCATGATACCACACAAAAACCAATACCACCATCAACAGTAGGGGATCAAAGAAATGAAGAACAATAAGTCAAATTGAAGACTCCAATACGCCGAAATTTCCATAAATCCCAAATCCAATAAACTAGAAATTATACCCGTAATGTATTCGGACCCGTCATAAGATCGATGTTCTTCCACCATAAAAGAGAAAGATGATGATGGTGTAAGGGCACAACATAGGTGCGTGCCACCATAAATCACAAAAAAAACAGAGAAAAATGATGAACACTATGATTTTAACATGTTTCAGAAGGATTTCCAACATCCATAGATGAAGTGGAGTCGTTCTTTATTATCCCTATCTTTAGATAAATTTGGAGGATCACCAACAGAACCATATTACAGAGATTTTAGTTTATAGGATTCATATCACAATTTAACGAAGAATAAAACATTATCTTCTCCTGTTGGTTTGGGTAGCTCATATACCCCGGGGAAATCCTTTTACCACCTCCTACAGTCCATGAAATCTGTTGTATGTCCATGGCCAGCTTCCCACCATGGAATACTTTTTCATGGAGTAGTATTTGACAAAAATATCATGAATCACATATTCAACAAATCAATCCCCCAAATTTGGAGTGATTCCCACAAATTTCCCCCACATGACGTATTTGGGTTAGAAACCAAACCTGGAGTCTCCTTGTAGGCATTGAAAACATCATTGGAAAATAATACATGCTTCTTCACAGTAGATGATGTGGTAGTTCTACCATCTTTAATCGAGATCGGGATGACTTCAGTATCCATCAAATGATACAGCCCTTGGTACTCCTTCCTAGTAAGCATTCCAGCATCCCCACTTGAGACTTCTCACACTCCACCTGCTATGAAAATCTTGAAACCTTTCAAATCGAGCCTATGTAATTATACCATGGTTCCATCTCATCCTCAGAACGAATTTCACTTCAGCCAGCTTATGAACTCCTCCGTTGTGTGTCTTCAATTTCATTATCTGGACTCCTCAAACCCTGCATGTTGACCCATCACCAATTCGCACTGAATATATCACCTAATTAAAAGTATGAAACATGTCTTTTGTTTAAGAACCTGGGTTTTCAGAACGGGTCAAAATCCTGACCCTGTTTGAATTATTGACTATTTTCTGAGGAAACTGGAGAAAATGCAGAGTTTCTGGAAATTTCCAGACTACACGTCGTGTACTTTAAGTACACGCTATTTATGTGTAGGCGAGTGACCGGCCGTGTGCTCACCGAGTACATGCAGTGTGATGACCGTGTAATAGTTTCTTACTACACGGCGTGTAGCTTTTAACAAGCCGTGTAGACCCTCGACCGTGTGAGGCCATACATGGCATGTAGGTCGTTGGCCAGGTAAGACCCAGGGGCACACCATGTTCCCTTTGGACACGCCGTGTAGTCTAGCCGTTTATGAGGGATATACATGGCATGTGGGTCTGTCAGCGAGTAAGAGAAGAGGAACCCAATACACGCTGTGTACCCAATGGTACACGCCGTGTACTCATGTCAGCAGGTTCAGAAAGTTTGTCGGAGGAATCCACCATCTTTTGAACTATTAAATGAAATTTACACGACATGTAGTCCTAATGTAGACACCATGTACTTTCTTTTTTTTCTTAATTCGGTTAGTAGCCTCGTTTTTGAGGCAGAACACCCCTCCGCCCTGATACGCGAACCGGGCCGGCCGAACCCCATTTCTCCTCCCGATCGTCCGTCTGAGACCAGTTTTGATTGCTTATTAGTGAATTTGAACCCCCTCGGTATGGCCTCGATTCTTCTTTGGTCGTTTCGTCTGATTTTCATTTTAGAACGAGTTATATCCCTTTGAGCGGTTTTGAATCTTTTGTAGATTTACCGTGTTTTAGACCGAATTGGCGGGTGTTACAGGGGAGTAACATCATGCGAGTCTTAGGTAGGTGGTGCATACCTCATTTTGTGTTTTTGTGGTTGTTTGGGTGAAGAGGCTCCGACACGTTTTTGGTTATTTTTGAACAGGACCCGTTTTATCTGCTTTTTCATATTGAATTGTTTATGGGACGTCTGGGATGCCTTTGGGTATGCCTGGTTACCAGTTTACGTGAGCGGGGCCAGGTGAGTGGTTGTGGGTCATCGGGGCATTTTGGTCGGGGAATTCCAAAATGGTTTTAATTGAAATATGATTGGTATAAACTATTTAGTTTAATTTTTTAAAGCCTATTCTAATTGTTAGAGGCATTTAAGACCTCTTTGCTGGTATGGGACGATACTTGGTATAGTGCAATTCGACTGTTTAGTTGGTTTTTCCTGGTTATGTTTTCTGTATAACTATGTTATATATGCGATTATTGAATTGCATATGCTAGACCCTTTGGGTTGTGTTGGGCTTGGCTCGGTTACGCTTGAGTGATGCTGATCATAGGTTGGGGCTTTTCCCGGGTTACTTCGGGTGGTTTTGACCATGGGATTGGGCGTCATGGACGTCGGTTTGAGGCAGTACGACTGTCAGGTTGGGCATGGCCCGGGATACATGGGTGGCGATGCCATCGGACTTGAGCGACATGGTCGCATGTGACATGAGGTGTCAGATGTTTTGGTGTCTTAGGACTATTATGGTGATTACCGCTCACCGGGACTTTGAGTAGTGTGCACACAGAGATACTCCGTGATGAGGTGGTTTTGACCACTCGTGTGGGTAGAGGCCCTCGTAGTTGCGGTTAGGTTTTTTTGGTTGGGGGTGCTTGCCGTAGAAAGCCACGTGGGAGGTGAGGAGCCATTAAGAAATGGGCGTGCCATTGGGACGTCGATACTTGAGACACGAGGTATCAGGAGGGACATGGTGTCAGGTTACTATTTGTGGGCGTGCCTTCAGGACGTCGGTACTAGAGACCCGAGGTGTCAGGAGGCACATGGTGCCAGGTTACTATTTGGGGCGTGCCTTCGAGTCGTCGGTACTTGAGACACGAGGTGTTAGGAGGCACTTGGTGCCGAGTTACTATTTGGGGCATGCCTTCGGGAGGTTGGTACTTGAGACACGAGGTGTCAGGTGGCACACAGTGCTGGGTTACACGACAGAGATTCTGGCGGTGGCCGATGTAGGTGACACTCCATGGGGGCTGTTGAGCACCAGTGGAGTTTTTATTTATTTGGGCATTGTACTGATTACTTCTTTCCTGGTAAATGCATTACTGCTTAAACACATATATTTGGTATGCACCGTTGGGTGGTATCTTGCTGAGATTTGTCTCACACCCTGCACAGGCCCTTCGGGACACGTTCAGACTTCATGGATTTTTGTGCAGGAAAGGAGCCAGCTTTAGGAGCTGGGTTACGTTAGTTGTTGCATGGAGATGGTACAGACCTTGAGGTCATTCCTAGCTGAGGTTTACTTGTTGTGTTTACTTTCTTGTATCAGCATTCTTACTTGTTGTAGCTACATTTGGTTAGCCATTGGCGCCCTTTTGTATGTTGAACTACTTTTTATGAATGTTTTACTATTCAGTAGTAGTTACATGTTATCATCATGTTGTTGTGTTATTTCCGCTGTTGTTGTTATAAATATTGCTTCGGCTGTTTGTTGATATTGGATATGCTTCTGCTCTACGGGTCTGGTTCGAGTCTGCTGAGTCTTTCTTTCAGCTGCATCTTTACTGTTATACTCTGACCAGTACCCTTACTATGATCCTCCGAGAGGGTATAGACTCCCCACTATACCTCTTCAGAAACTCGTTTCTAGTTGACAGCCTTTGGCGTTTAGGGGAGGTACGCCTAAGGTAGTGACACTCGACCCGCTCGGCACTGTTCGGGTGGCTGGTTACTTGAGGTGTCGTGGGCATCGGGGCATCATGGATGCGGGTTACTTGAGGTTATGTGGGCATCGAGGCATCGTGGATGCGAGTTACTTGAGGTGCTCAGCATTGGGACCTCATGGAGGCAGACACCGATGCGGTGCGGGTTACGTTGTGTGTCGAAAGTGAAAAAGGAGCACCAATGGGGTGCAGGGGTGACGAGGCATCACAGGAGGACTATGCATCCGGAAAACAGGTTAGTAAACCCTGTTTTCTTTATTATTTGTTGGGTTGGGACCGGGTAAGTCAATTCCTAAGGTGGGGATCCCCCTTGAGAAATTTAGCCGGAACCTTTGAGACTGAGGTATTCCGGGTTGTTTAACTAGGATCAGCATGTTCGGTGTCCTCTCCTGGTTTCGTTTGGTAGCTCGGGGACGAGCTACATTAAGGTGGGGAGTTTGTAAGAACCCGAGTTTTCAGAAAGGGTCAAAATCCCGACCCTGTCTGAATTTTTGACTGGTTTCTGAGGAAACAGGAGAAAATGCAGAGTTTATGGAAATTTCCAGACTACACGCCGTTTACTTAACTACACGCCATGTATGTGTAGGTGAGTGACCGGTCGTGTGCTCGCTGAGTACATGTCGTGTGATGACAGTGTAGTAGTTTCTTACTACACGACATTTAGCTTTGAACACGCCGTGTAGTCCCCCAACCATGTGAGGCCATACATGGCGTGTAGGTCGTTGGCCGGGTAAGAACCAGGGGCACGCTGTGTTCCCTTTGGACACACCGTGTAGTCTAGCCGTGTATGAGGGATATACATGGTGTGTGGGTATGTCAACGAGGAAGAGAATAGGAACCCAGTACACATCGTGTACCCAGAGGTACATGCCATGTACTCATACCGGCAGGTTTGAAAAGTAAGTCGGCGGAATCAACCATCTTTTGAACAGTTAAATGAAATAAACACGGCGTGTAGTCCAAAAGTACACGCCGTGTACTGTATTTTTTTCTCTTAATTCGGTTAGTAGCCTCGTTTTTGAGGCAGAACACCCTTCCTCTACCGGTATACGCGAACCAGGTCGGCCGAACCCCATTTCCCCTCCTGATCATCCGTCCGAGACCCGTTTCGATCTCGGACTAGTGTGTTGGAACCCCCTCGGTAAGGCCTCGATTCCTCTTTGGATGTTTTGTCTGATTTTTGTTCTAGAACGAGTTATAGTCCTTTTAGAGGCTTTGAATCTTTTGTAGATTTACCGCATTTTAGACCAAATTGGTGGGTGTTACTAGAGGAGTAGCATCGTGCGAGTCTCAGGTAGGTGGTGCATACCTCATTTGGTGTTTTCATGGTTGTTTGGGTGACGCGACTTCGGCGTGTTTTCGGGTATTTTTGAGTGGGACCCGTTTTATATGCTTTTTCATAATGAATTGTTAATGGGACCTCTGGGATGCCTTTGGGTATGCCCGGTTACCAGTTTGTGTGAGTGGGGTCGGGTGAGTGGCCATGGCTCATTGGGGAATTTTGGTCGGGGAATGCCAAAATGGGTTTAATTGAAATATGATTGGTATAAATTGTTTAGTTTAATTTGTTAAAGCCTGTTATAATTGTTAGAGGAATTTAAGACCTTTGTGCTGGTATAGGAAGACACTTGGTATAGTACAATTCGACTGTTTAGTTGGTTTTTCCTGGTTATGTTTTCTGTTTAACTATGTTATATATGAGATTGTTTAATTGCATCTTCTGGACCCTTTGAGTTGTGTTGGGATTTGCCCAGTTACGCTTGAGTGATGCTAATCACAGGTTGGGGATTTTTCGGGGTTACTTTGGGGGGTTTTGACCATGGAATTGGGCGTCATGGTCGTCGTTTTGAGGTAGTACGACTGTCAGGTTAGGCATGGCACGAGATACTTGGGTGGCGATGCCATCAGACTTGAGCGACATGGTCGCAGGGACACGAGGTGTCAGATGTTTGGTGGCTCGGGACTATTTTGGTGATTACCGCTCACCGGGACTTTGAGTAGTGTGCACACCGAGATACTCTGTGATGAGGTGGTTGTGACCACTCGTGTGGGCCGAGGCCCCTGAAGTTGCGGTTAGGTTTTTTTGGTTGGGGGTGCTTGCCGTAGAAATACACGTGGGAGGTGAGGAGCCTTCAGGAAATGGGCGTGCCTTCGGGACGTCGGTACTTGAGACACGAGGTGTCAGGAGGCACATGGTGTCGGGTTACTATTTGTGGGCGTGCCTTCGGGACATCCGTACTTGAGACACGATGTGTTAGGAGGCACATGGTGCCGGGTTACTATTTGGGGAATTCCTTCGGGACATCGGTACTTGAGACACGAGGTGTCAGGAGGCACTTGGTGTCGGGTTACTATTTTGGGCGTGCCATCGGGACGTCTATACTTGAGACACGAGGTGTCAGCTGGCACACGGTGCTAGGTTACACGACAGAGATTCCGGTGTTGGCCGAAGCAGGTGACACTCCATGTTGGCTATTGAGGACCAGTGGAGTTTGTATTTATTTTCGCATTGTACTGATTACTGCTTTCCTAGTAAATGCATGACTGCTTAATCACATATATTTGGTACGCACCGTTGGGTTGTATCCTACTGAGATTTGTCTCACACCCTGGACCGGCCCTTCGAGACGCGTGCAGACTTCATGGATTTATGTGCAGGAAAGGGGCTAGCTTCAGGAGCTGGGTTACTTTAGTTGTTGCATGGAGATGGTACAGACCTTGAGGTCATTCCTAGCTGGGGTTTACTTGTTGTGTTTACTTTTCTGTATCGGCATGCATACTTGTTGTAGCTACTGTTGGTTAGCTATTGGTGCCCTTTTGTATGTTGACCTGCTTTGGATGCATGTTTTACTGTTTAGTAGTAGTTACATGTTATCAGCATGCTGTTGTGTTATTTCCGTTGTTGTTGTTATAATTATTGCTTCGACTGTTTGTTGATATTGGATATGCTTCAGCTCTGCAGGTCTGGTTCGAGTCTGCTGAGTCTTTCTTTCCGCTGCATCTTTACCGTTATACTCGGACCAGTACCCTTACTATGATCCTCTGAGAGGGTATAGCCTCCCCACTATGCCTATTCATACCCTCGCTGCTAGTCTGCAGCCTTTTGCGTTCTGGGGAGGTGCGCCTAAGGTAGTGACATCCGACCCGCTCGGCACTGTTCGGGTGGCTGGCCGGGTCTGGGATGTTACATTTTGTCATGAATATCTATGTTGAGATCCAAAAATCCAACACCCATCTATCTTCCTTTGTATTTTGACCATGCTCGCTCATCCTTTTTAAAATGAAAGACTCCAGCTTCATGTGACCATTTCTTTTACAATAATGACACAACACTTCTCCCCCTTCATCTTTCCCATTTGAGTGAAAATATATTGTTGTCACATGGTCTTAATCATCTACCGATAATTCCATGATGTTCACATCCTTCTCTTCAACATTCTCTTTCCGAGCAACGTACTGTTGGTGCTCTTCACATACACTTTTATAAGGACCCTTTTTATCACAATAGAAACATGTGATTTCACTAGGATCACATCCCCTCTATTTTTGTTGCCATTTTTACTTTATAAAATTCGATGTAAGCTCCTCCCACATTGATCATATCGCATCCCCATGATTTTCTCACCTGAATACGTCATAGGTCTTCGAAATGCCTTCAATTTTTGAAGTGATGTTGTCACCTTGACCAGATTCAATGTTTCTTTCCCCACTAAAAATGCAGTCAGATGTCCTTCAAATGAACATGAAAGATAAGAAAAATTCAAAATTTATTTTTCTTCCTCTCCAACCTCCACACAGAGCTCCAATAACTATGTCAGATGTTTCTTATATTTGTTGGTTCGATCAAACAGATTTGTTCACTCATCCATCCATTATTGGTATAATTTATTCACTAGGAATATTTTTTTGGTGAGAGATTTCACAATATATCACCGCTCCAACTTCTTCCAGGTCTCCATTAGTGAGGTATTGTCCAACGCTAAGTATTTTAACACATTCACCTGACACAATCGAATTGTGATGAGTACCCTAATATCTAGATCTTCCCAATCATTGTTACTAGTTGTCTAGAGGTTTTCTCTAATCAACTGTCTGATCATGCCCTACCACTCAAGATTATATTTCAACGTACTTTTCCACATGTCGAACTTGTTCTGACCATCGAATTTCTTAATCGTAATTTTGGTAAGTGATCCGCCACCAACCAATGTCATTGTCGCAAAACACGGTCACCACTGTCAATGATACGTCCCTTTGAAACCACTTTAATGATGGAAAATTGTGAAAATATAACTACACTAATGCATCCGAAATGTTTGAAATAGTTGGAATCGACTACCTGATCGTCGAAATCGGACACCGATTGTCTGAGATATTGCCAAAACAAATTCAACAGTTCAAATCGCATGATGACGTAACAATGACGTGGTGCTGACGTGGAATGCCAAAGAAGCTACTAGAATCTCACCAGATTTTTATCTGGTGGCATGAACAATACCATCTTCTCTAGCACATGTTTACTATTCACCCACAATTTTGACCAAACATTTAACGAGCCTATCTCCTTCCTTTTAGCTTCGTTTTCAACGCCACTTGGACTTTTGGAATCGTCTTGTTGTCCTCCTCACCGATCTGGCATCAGATAATTTTTCTGACAACTTTTGATTTTCTGATCACCAGAAAATCCTTCTACCAGTTCTCTATGTTGACTCTGATTGCTTAATGTCCCTTTGATAACACATCTAAGGGCGCAATTGTGGTATGTGCCGCCGAAAAGCAAAAAAATGGAGAAAACGGAAGATTAATTAGATTTTAACATGGTTCGACAGGTTTCACTACATCAATGGAATATGGGATGTCATTCTCTTTTATCACTCTATCTAGATAAATTCAGAGGATCATCAACACACCCAGATTACACAGAATTTAGTTGATGGGATTCAAATCCCCTTTTAATGAAGAAGAAAACATCATCTTCTTGGTTGGATTTGGTATCTCATTTACATATAAGATATCCTCCTACTGCCTGCTACAGTCCACGAATGATGTTGCATGTCCCGGGTCGACTTCCCACCATTGAAGACTTTTTCATGGATTCATTTCCCACAGAAATCCCATGAATCACATATTCCACCATTCATATTCCCAAATGTGGAGTGCCCCCCCCCCCCCCCACCGATGAATATGCCATTGGGACGGCCCTCGGGCAAGCCCAGAGAGCCCTCGGGTTAGGGAAACACTCAAGAAATAAAAAAAAATATTAAAGGGCATCGATTTTATATTTTTATTGTATCTCAATGTATGTAGGGAAAAAAATTTATACCGGACTAGGGCAACTGAATTTTCCTGTCCGCTCAATTGAGACTCCAATGTGCGCTGTGTTGGCTATACAAGCCGAGAAATATGAGAGGAAGAATGGAAGAGTTAGAAAAATTGTCACACGGCACAAAGAAACTTTCAAGCTTTGTATTTCACACAACTTCACAATTTTTCACAATTTTCCGAATTAAAAATTCAGGCTAAAATTACATCAATTTATAGACCCACAACATTAAATGCCTAGCATTTATGTTGGTACAAAGAAAGACCAAACCATAAAATACATAGAATCTATGACAGTACAAGGAAAGACCAAAATATTAAATGCAGAGCATTTATGACAGTACAAAGATATTCCAAATCTTTAAATACAGAGCATTTAAATTCATTCAACGAAAATAAATGAAGGCGGACCCATAGAAAAAATGTGCAAGAAATAAATGACGTTGCAGGCAGCTTTGACTCGTGGATTTGGTTTGCAATTCCAACACTCCCCTTCAAACCAAAACCGGCTTCATTCTGAGCATCATTCTGAGTTTTTTTAATACATCTGTCAGTAATGACTTTGTGAAAATATCCACCAGGGTCATTCTTCTTGATGTAAACTGCATGCTCATATGGAAATTTGGTGAAGTCGTTCTCTCGAAGATAGCTGTCAATGCGTGCATTCCAAGAACGAGGATCCTGCTTCAACCCATAAAGAGCTTTCTTCAGTCGATACACTTTGTCTTCCTCCCCTTGCATAACAAAGCCTTCAGGATGGTCTACATAGACCTCTTCCTCTAGAATTCCATTCAGGAATGCAGACTTCACATCCAATTGGTAGATCATCCAACTGTGATGAACAACAAGAGAGATAATCATTCTCACAGTGTCAAGGCGATCAACAGGAGCGAATACTTATTCATAGTCCACCCCATACTTCTGTTTGTACCCCTTTGCTACGAACCTTGCCTTGTAGCGATCGATTTCACCATCAGCATTTCGCTTGATCTAGTACACCCATTTGACACCAATGGATTTCTGGTTATTAGGAAGTGTGGTTAGCTCCCATGTGTCATTTTTCTCTATGGCACGAATTTCTTCTCCCATAGCCATTCTCCAACATTCTTCCCTTGTGGCTTCCTGAAACGTCAGAGGCACAAGATCTGCATACAGGCAAAAAAGATTTACCTCTTCAGTTTTTTCATAAATGTCGCTTAATGTTTTCATCTTTATGGGTGTCATGGGTGAGGATGATCTCGCCAAATTTTGACTTGATGGAGTCCTTTCAGGAGTGATGTAATGTCCTCCCGGACTCCTGTGTACTAATGATGTGCCTGGGGATAGTGTTGCTGGTGTTTCCTCCTGATGATCACGCCTTTCTTCAAGATCATCTGTTTCGACTGGAATCTCTTTGTTTGGTTCTTCATCATTCCACTTCCAAGATTCTTCCTCACTAAAGACCACATCTCTACTCACCACTAATTTATTGGTTAGTGGATTGTAGAGCTTATAGGCTTTAGACTCTTCACTGTAGCCGATGAAGATGCACTTTTCACCACGATCATCAAGCTTCCTTCTTCTCACTTCTGGAACTTGAGCGTAGGCAACACACCCGAAGATTCTTAGGTGTGCTACACTCGGTTTGTAGCCACTCCATGCCTCTTGTGGTGTCAGGTTTTTGACGCTCTTCGTTGGGCACCAATTGAGAAGATAGGCAGTACATGCCACTGCCTCTTCCCAAAAGTTCATCGGCAAGCCTTTCTCCTTCAACATGGTCATCGTCATGCCGAGGATGGTGCGGTTCTTCCTTTCTGCGATGCCATTCTGCTATGGCGTGTAGGCTGTAGTGTATTGCTGTTTGATGCCATGTTCCCTACAGAAATCTTGAAATACTTTTGAGGTGTATTCTCCACCTCTGTCAGATCTGAGTACTTTGATTTTGTGGCCACTTTCAGTTTCAACATGTGCTTTAAAAGTTTTAAAGGAAGTGAAAGCGGAATATTTTTCTTTAATGCATTACACCCACAACTTTCTGCTGAAATCATCAATAAGGGTAATAAAATATCTATTACCTCCAAGTGACGGTGTTTCAAGTGGTCCGCAGATATCGGTGTGAACCAACTGAAGTGGTTCCATTGATCTTCTAGACAATCCACTTGGAAATGAGTTCCTTTGTTGCTTGCCGAGTGTACACGCCTCACACACATGATTTGGAGCTCCAATCATTGGCAAGACACGCACCATGTTTGATGAGGATAGAAGTTTAAGCCCACTAAAATGCAGATGTCCAAATTGCAGATGCCATCTCCATGTGTCATTCTTCATGAGTCCCAAGAGACACTCCTCGGCCTTTGTGTTGATATGCAGCGGAAACATGTGATTCTTCGCCATTTAGACTTGAGCGACAACTCTCCTATGAAAATCTCTTATAGACAAAAGAGAATTTTCCAAGTGTATGACATACCCCTTCTCAAGAAGTTGGCCGAGACTGATGATATTATTTTTCATACTTGGTACGTAATATAAATTAGAAATGTAATTCGACTCTGCATTCTTCAGATAGATTTTGATCTTACCTTTTCCTCTCACGGGTACCTTGGATGAGTCTCCAAAACTCACATCGCCATGAACTTCTTCGGTGAGTTCCTCGAACAGTTGTTTCTTACCACTCATGTGGTTCCTTGCACTCGTGTCGAGATACCACACATCGGGGCATTCACATGCCTTTTCTTGTGCGAGGAGGAGTGTGGTACCTTCTACTTCATGATGAGATGCTTCGGCATAGTCAGATCGTTCATCATGATCCACTTTTCTCCAACAATCAGACACATAATGGCCAAATTTCTTACAGTTGTGGCATTGAATGTTCTTTGCGTTTCCACCACCACACGTGAATTGTCCTCCACCATTCCCTCTTCCACGAAAGCTGGTAGGATTTTGTTTCTTTTGTTGATGGCTTGGATAATATCCACGCCCTCTTCCTCTTCCACGATGACCGCCTCATTGCGTATGGCAATTATTTTGTTCTTGTAGAGTCAACTTGGACTCCAAGGCATGCTCTATTGTTGAACCGGTATTCTTTTACATCCGTTGCTAATGAACCTTCAACGACCCCATCAGTTCTTCAATGGACAGTTTCTCCAAATCCATTGATTCTTCGATTGCCACAACCACATTCTCAAACTTGGTTGTGAGAGATCGAAGTGATTTTTCGATTACTCGAATGTCCTCCATTTTTTCACCATTCCTTTTCAAAATGTTAAAAATAAAAATAAATCTTGAGAAATAATCGGAAATGCTCTCACCTTCTTTCATGTGTGCCGCTTAAAATTCCACTCTTAATGTTTGAAGACGTACCCGCTTCACTCGATCAACACCTTTGAAGATGGTGGCAAGTGTATCCCAAGCTTGCTTGCTTGATGTTGCTTCGGCAATCTTTTCGAACGTTGATTCATCCAACCCTTGATAGAGGAGGAACAACGCCTTGTCGTCTTTCTTTCTTTTATTTTTGAGGGTCATCTTTTCTTCATTCGTGAAGGCAGCTTCTTCCGCCATAGTGGGTACAACATACCCGTCAGTAACGATCTCCCATAATTCTTGTGACCCGAATAACGCCTTCATTTGGATGCACCACCTTTCGTAGTTGTCCTTAGATAGCTTCGAAACTTGCGGCTGGATTGCGGCCATCTTAAAAAAAATTAGAGGATCTTGGTAACTTGCCTTTGATACCAGTTTGTTGGCTATACTAGCCGAAAAATATGAGAGGAAGAATGGAAGAGGTAGAAAAATTGGCACACGACACAAAGAAGCTTTCAAGCTTTGTATTTCACACAACTTAAAATTTTTTCACAATTTTCCCAATTGAAATTTCAGGCTACAATTACATCAATTTATAGACCCACAACATTAAATGCCTATAATTTATGTTGGTACAAAGAAAGACCAAACCATAAAATACAGAGAATCTATGACGGTACAAGGAAAGTCCCAAATATTAAATGCAGAGCATTTATGACAGTACAAAGATATACCAAATCTTTAAATGCAGAGCATTTAAATTCATTCAAAGAAAATAAATGAAGGTGGACCCATGTAAAAATGTGCAAGTAATAAATGATGTCGTAGGCAGCTTTGTCTCATGGTTTTGGTTTTCAATTCCAACACGCTGCTGCTCAAGCTGGTAACCCACCTGGACAGAAGACCCACCGTCAACCACCACAACAAGGAACCTTCGACACTGGTTCCATGTCGCTTATTTATTCCCCATCATGTACCACCAGTTGATGAATCACACACCGATTAATGATTTAGTATTCGAAAGTTTAGACGAGTGAAAACTGCATTATCTTCCATGCCGCCAGTACCTCCTCCTCCCCTCGCCGAACTGCCCCTTTTCCCATGTGCCCCCTCCACTTTTAATTATATATATGTAAATATAATAAGTAGAATAATAATAATAATAATAATATATATATAATATTTTATTCTATTAATAATTTTATATAGGATTATTTGGTCTTTTATATATTTTTAATTATACATTTAATATCGTCTATTTTCCTCAATTTTTTCTAATTTTCTTTTTTTGATTGAATTAGGTGCTCTTGTAAGTAGGAGTGTGATTCGTGGTAAATGTCGGCATTCAGTTTGAAGAGTGTTTCTCTCCAGTGATTGTGGAGGACGAATAATTATAGAAAATGTGACATGAAGAGGTGAGAGATAAATTCTGAAGTTGTGATAGTGACTCATGACAATAGTTAGAAGAATACAGAAGCAGCTAGAGACTAGGGACACCCCTTACATTCGAGAACCATCCAGAATGATTAGATTACGACACCACCATTTCTTATGACATTCTAGATCATGTTACCACTTCACCATTTCTTCATGGAGAAGTGATCATAGATCTAATGTTTAGAGTTTCTAGAGAATGGGTAGGCAAAAAGAACATTCTTTAATACGTTCCTCTATTTTCAATTCATTTTCATCAGCATGTACTCTGTTGTCTAAAAATATTTTAATATGCTGAACTGTACCATGATTCGTGAATAATCTCATTTGGGGGAGTAAGATGAGGTGCTCAATCTGATTTCATTTTTTCACATATTCTTTATATAATGGATTCTTCTCTCTCTCTTGACAATCATTTCTTTTATAAAATATCCAGAATCATTGAATGTTGATCTCAATCAGGATTAATTTTTCTTCAGTCTGAGGATTTCATTAAAAAAACGCATCATTTTCAATAGAGATAAACACACTACGATCATATGACAATTTAAACATAATGATTTATTATTTGTTCTCATTTTGTTGATTGAATGTTCTCTAGAGTTGATAAAATGTAGTGTAAAATACCATGATTGGATTTTATCTGACTCGAAACCCATCTCAATCTGTGATAAGACTCGAAGGGTTCTCCCAACCACCATTGTTTAAAAACTAGTGGCGGGCCTCAAGAAAAGACAAGAGGGAACAACTTCAGCCCAAGAAACCAGGATCTAATAAAATGAACCAGACATGCCAGAATACCTAAAAACTAATTATAAAAATACCTGAACAAGGGGAATAACCTGCAAAATAGTTCAAGTCTACCAGCACTGAATGGTGCAAGTAGGGTTTAAGCTTGACAGCTCAATAGGAAATCACCAAATAATCCATGTGTTTTAGTTTCTTCCATTAATACTTGATTGAAATAAATTTATAAAAATAAGTTTTTAACATTTTATTAAACAAACATAGATTTCGTTATTTAAAAACCAACACATGCCATCTTCGATTTTGAAAACAAATTACCAATTTATGAACAAAACCCAAACAAAATAATACTAGGATATCCTAAAAATAAATAATCTAGTTTAGCAGAAAACATAGTATAGAAAGATATAAACAAGTAGATATAGTAAGTAACCATGAGCTTTCCTAAACATCCCTAAAATACCTCTGAATGTACTCTGTTCGAAATCACCTGTTGATGTATGATGAAGCCCCTAATCCTATAAACAGCTCGCTTCTCTAAACTAGTCTCACCAGTGGCACAACTCACCTAGCCTAAAAACAAATCAAGTGGGTACTGACCCGTCTAATCAGGGTTGATCAGCAACAGTCACTTAATATTCTAAAAGACACCCCACAACCAATAGTAATAGTAATAATGTTTAAGTAGAAGGTCCTCGCATGCGTGACTCACATTACCTATCATCACCACACTTAACTACCCCGAACACGGACACCCTATATGATAACCCATAATGGGATATCCCTCTAATAGAAGTTCCATATAAATATATATATATATATATATATATATATATATAAACAATATCATTCAATCTTCCAATCAGGCCATCACGTTATATAAATCATCAACCATTTCACAAAACGTTTTGATGATGTCTATCAAGCATTTACACTTCCAAAGCCATGTTCCATTTCCAAACCAAAATAAAATGCATGCTCATTGCAAAATTTATTTTAAACAATTTACAAAACATCACATTCACACACACAATGCTAAATGTGCCTTTTTATTCCCAAACTAATTTTACTTCAATGTTCTTCCAAAACAGAGATAATAATTCAAAAAATCATTAATTATAAAAAAAATCAGTTTCATTCCAAAACCAAATAAATTTAAAACCCAATTTATAAAACCCAAGGATTAAGGGAAAAACCAACATTAAATTGTCATCTTTATTTGAATTCACATCCATGACTGCACCTGGTGCACCTATGGATGTGCCAACATCCAATGAAAAACTGTAATATCCATGAAAACACTCAATAACAATTTTAAAAATAACACAACATTCATTCAATTATGACCTAAAACTCACATAATTTGATACAGACATAGGCAATACCATTAAAACCCATGGGATCCCTTTAAACATATTTATACACATCTACCGGGCAATCAAATTACCAAATTATACACCCAACATCCAATTTACAATCTAAAAATACAACCACATCATGAATATGGATAAATAATTCTCTAAACCCCCAACATCATTTTAAATGAACAAAAGGAATTTCATCAAACACCCTTGGTGCCATAAATCTATAAATAATGAATGAATCCCATTGAAAAACTATTTTTACAAAATTCAACCACCATAGAAACACTTTAATAAACTATCAAAATGAACCACATGTAATGTTTAAAAATTTATTAAAAGAACACAAGTATCAATGAAATGAATAAGAAAGACAAAACATGAATTATCTTACCTTCCGGTGAGAGAATGCAACAGAACTCTTAGAGGAGGTACATTAGGGTCTTGTAGATGGTCTATAAACCCTAGAACCCAAGAAAATTAAGTCACAATCAAACCCTAATTACTAGGGTTCTTCCAAATAAGAAACCCCCAATGGGGAACCCTGAAATTGAATGTGAAAGTCGGGGATATTCACTGGAGGGGGAGAGGGGTGGTTGGATGTGTCTCAAGGAGGGACGCCCACTAAAGGGGAGCACCGTGAGTGTAGGTTGGCCGCGTGAGAGAGGGTTCTTGTGAGGTAGGGGGCGCGAGAGTTGGGAGGCACCGTGTGAGGGAGGAGACACTGCTGGAGGGAGCTCCAAACGAGGTGTGTACCATAACTAGTGGGGTGGAAAGGGGGGTGTCGCACTTAGGTAGTGGGAAGGGAAGGGGGGACTCATTATGGGTGAGGGGGGAGGAAGGGGAAAACCCAAATAAAAATCTCAATAAATTAATAATATTAAGAATGTTAGTAATAATAAAAATCTTTTTAATTAAAAAAATTATCATTTTTAGTATTATTAATTTTTTTTATATTTCATTTAATATTATTTATTTTGAATTCAGGAAAACCGCACAGTCACCTAGGCCGATAGCATGGTAACTATTAACCATGCGGCTCTCATGCGCTGGCCTAAAACACACAAATATTTCCAAGCGATAATATTTTTAAACCGGGACCCAGACTCAAAAATCATCCAAAATATTTGAGACCAAGAAAAGAATAAAATAAAAGATTATCTAATGTCAGGTTTTGATAATTCTCCCCACCACATACACATTCTACCCCTAGAAAGTCACCATGCTGAATGTTAACTAAAATTAAATTCTCTGCCTAATAAAAACTGAGAGAAACCATGAACCTCAAGGGGAAAATTCATTCTGCAAGTCACACCCAACCGATCTAAAAGAAAACACAACCTAATAATGTGGGGATAATAGAAGGACGTTCTACCCACCACAAGGATCGCACTTATATGGGATCTTTAAAACCGAAACAACACCACCAAAATTAAAATAGAAAACCCACTACGGGGTAACCTGATAAACTGGGAAATTGGGAACTAACTCGATCTTTCCACATTAACCAAATTTTTTTATTGCAACTGGGAACATAGGGAACTCACAACCCAAATTAATCCATCTTCTTTAGCATGAACGAAACAACTCCACCACAAGAACTAAAATAGGATCCTGATAAAAAAATACTCAGTATATCGGGATGTTGGGGTGGTGTAACTTTCTATAAGGACTAACGACCGTCTTTACAATGGTGAAGAACAACACCATGGGATTTAGGAAACATTTCACACACATGTCGAACCCCAAAACTAAGGGAAAACTCACGAAATGGGATTCATACAAAACAACGAACCGAAAATTCCAACCATCCATCTCAAATAATCCAACCATCTCCAAACGATCAGTAAAAAAATTGGAACCAACCGACACAAGGTTTAATGACACTAAAAGAAAAATGAATGATTCAAATAGTCACATTAAAATGGGCATGATAGTTATGATTACAATAGAACATGTCCATTATAATCTCCCAAGGAAACGATGAAATTACAATGATTAAAATACTTCAAAACAGAAAAAGAAGAATGAGAATAATTTAAATGGACCAATCCCAACATGAAAAACAAAATCCAGGCAGAGGCTTCCAAAACCCCCACCAACCCTGATAGTGGACATGCTTCAGTCTGATACCTTTGGCTGGGGCTTTAATGGATGAATCATCTCCTGCCTCAAAGTCAGGCACTATAATCCTCTGGTTACAACGTCTTGTCCATGTAGCACTTCCTGCAAAACATCTCCAGATGACAGAAAGAACTGCAATGATGGAAAGTCTTCGGAGGGATGTGACAAGATGGCATCGAATGACCAAACCATCCTCAATAGTGGAACACCAGTTAACAGTCTAATGAACTAGAATCCAGAACCAATAAAAGATATTCCGTTGAGATGGGTTCTTCTGTAATGCAATTCTCTCTAGTTTGGGAACCTTTAAGAATGATGGGAAACACTAGATTGTATACTGTCTGCTCTTTTGAAACCAACTCATTGAAGTGATCATCATAAGACTTCATCGTCTTATAGACTTGTTATATATAAATGAGTTCTTACCGTTTCTTCAAATTCATCTCCTCGAGTATGAACCATCGGAAAGAGAGTGTCTTAAAAACTTCACATGTCATCCCAACTTGCAATAATGGTGGGACAAAAAATTTCCACAAGAACATGGTAGACCCTCAACCAAACCCAAAACAATGTGAACCATAGGAACCTCGGGATTTCCCCACAACCCAAAGACCTAATATACCTCTCCAAAACACACCATTTCCTCTAACATACCTCAATCACCAAGATATAAAAGAAACATTCAAGAAGAATCCAAATTGGGCTTTCCTCATTAGAATCCTTGTGGACCTTTTTGGGTGGCATTTTATGAAAATCACATAAAACACAAAACAAAAACCAATATCAAGTAGACACATAATAAAAAAGTGCTCCTAAATCCAATAGTAATAATCTCAAAAACCAAACAAAACTAAACACCATAAAAAAGTCCTTCTCAAAAACCGCCATGTTCATTTATGTTTCAAAATTTCATTCTTCAAAGGCCACTTTTCCAAATTCTTAAACCCCCTTTTTATAGAAAATTTAAATTTACAAGATCATTTACCCTTTCAAAGACACATTTAAGAAGAAAATTCCAATCCATTGGTTTCATATAAAAACCCATGACATCCCAGAAAAGTCACACATGTGTTCTTTCGATTCTATCTATACGTTCCAACACACACTTTCTACACACATACCCTCACATGTGAAAACATCCATACTGAGTAATGAGGGTCTCACCAAATCCATTTTATTTGAAAATCCAATAATTTTCCAAATTATCGACCAAAAACACTTTAATATTTTATATCCCATTATAGAAAATCATACTTCACCGGACAAAACAAAGATAAGTCCCCACCCACACAAAACCACTGGAATGTGGAACTAGTGTTCATGCCTAACCTAGTGACATGGTAGTGATTCGTGCCCCAAATAAGCCATAAAACTATGAGGACCTTGAACCATTCAAATGGATATCACTTGGGTCACTACACTATGTGATGTTAAAACATGAAATGCTATCACCTCTATTGTCATCCCTCAATCCAAAAAAATGATTAGAAGATTCAAATTCTAGACTACCCCTAGAAATTAAAGGTTCCAAATGAGAAAGGGTTCATGATTCCCTTACCATACCTACCTACTGATTCCATAAAATCCTAATCTCCATTCACCAGACACCCCAAATAACAAGGGCCTACAATGATACCATTTTTTCTCAAACCGAGTCCAGATGTCATTTTACCCAACACCCATCCCGATCCATGATAAGGCACGGAGTGTATTCCTGATCTCAATAGGCTGAAAACAAGTGTTGTGCATCAATACAATACAAGAGGGAATAAATTCATCCAAAGAAACTAGGATCTAAAAAATGAACCAAACACGCCATAAGAGCTAACAGATGATCATAAATAAACAGCTGATCAAGATAAAAAATATATCTGAATAATCAAAAACTAAATACAAAACTAAAAACAAAACCACACTACCATGATATCTATTTGATCTCAAGGTCACCACCATCTTATACTAACCTGCTCCATCAATGATCTTAAGAACCAAGGACCTGAACAAGGGGAATAAACTATAAAACAGTTTGGGTCTACCGATGTCAAATGGTGCAGGTCTGGTGTGAGCTAGACAGCTCCGTAGGCAATCGCCAAAGAATCCATATTTTTTCTTTCTGAAAAACATTCCATTAACAATAGTTTTAAATACATTTTTAAAAATAAGTTATTCATATTTTATTAAACAATCATAGATATCATGATTTAAAAACCAACACACACCATGTTCCATTTTCAAAAAAATATCAATTTCTGACCAAAACCCAAATCAAATAATACTAGGTTTGTGCTGAAAATAAATAATTGGGGTATGTAAAAAACTAATTTCAGAAAGATAGAAACACAAAGATATCAAATATAACCATTAGATTTCCTAAACATCCCTATAAGTCCCTTGGATGTACTTGGTTCGAAACCACCTGACGACGTTTTGTGAAACCCCAAAGTCTATAAGCAACTATCATCTCTAAACTAGCCTCACTAGTGGCACAAACCGCCTTACCTAACAATAATTCTAGGAGGTACCAACCCATCATATCAGTTTTGATCAGGAACCGTCAATCAATAATCTAAATTATTCCCAGGAACACATGGTAGTAGTAGTATGATGTATGTAGGAGGCCCTCACCTACATGACTCACCTTACATGATGTCACCTCACTTGGCTAAACCAAACATGAAGTCACTATATGATAACCCATAAAGGGATATCTCTTATATAGAGGTTCCATATATATATATATATATCAAATCGTTCAATGTTCCCACCGGGCTGTCACATCATATAAACCTTCAACTATTTCACAAAATGTTTTAAATATGTAAATCGATCATTTAGACTTCCAAAACCACGTTCCATTTCCTAAAAAATTCGGAATCATTGAACAATGTATTTCAAACAATTTACAAAACAATCACTTTCACAATCACACACAATCACTTTGACAATAACACACAATCACATTCACAATCCCACAATTTTCAACCGTTTCTCTTTTTCATCTCCATCATTCACTATTGTTTTTTTGTTATGTTTTGATTCTTGTTTTGTTTTGTTTTTTTCATTAAATAACAACTCAGTCCTTTACATGTTTTTTCAACCCTCTTACCATAGTACTTGTTATATGTAGTAAATAAAATTTTGAAAACAAGAAATTAGAATGCATTCAAAGATGTTCATATCATCATTATCATATTTACCTTTTCATACTTGTAGTTTCTTTTTCAGTTTTTTTAGTATTGAATGACATTTCACATATGCACTGGTGATTTTGTTATATGTATGACATGGTTTTTATTGGTGTATATATATTATATATCTCTTCTCCATTTTCTTCTAGAGAGCAATTCTTCCCATATATTTTATTATTATACACTCGATGCTAGTCACCAACCTGGGGCCCACATGAAGTGGGGATCAGTCAGTCGACATCTCTGTTCACTCTTTCCAGCCTAGGAGGGGTCCTCATTTGTCATGGACCGTCCCCCGGGGCCCATGTCGTGACTACCCCAAGCCCGCCTTCCATAGGCCAGGGGCTGGAGACTAGCACCGAAAACCATTTTCCCTATATATGGGATGACATTGCCTTTATAACCTACAAACTCATGTAACCAGGAACACAAAATATACAAACAAAAGGAAACTGTAAAATCCAAATAATGTTGAAAGTAAAAGGGGTCAGAATACAAGCACAACAGTAAAGGTACAAGTACAATGGGAATACAATACAACTGAAGAAAGTGAAAGGACAACTACTGGATCATCCTCTGAGGTTCCTACCCGAAGGGTAGGTACAACTTTCATCCTCATCACTGCATGTCTACCCGTCTCCTCTACGTACCAACACATCATATGGTCTACCTCCAGGTATCATCTAGAACTGCTACTCTCAGCCTCAGTCATCATTGTCCATCGTCTGCATCCAACACAACAAGGTGCGGGCATAACCAGTGCAGGGATAAGTATAACGATACTAATTATGGACCCCAAGACCCTGAAAGTCTCAGAAACCCCACTAAGGATAAACCACGAAGTATGAAATCAATATATAACCCTACTTAGGTATATGCCCATACATATACATAAGTTATTAAGTAATCCATCTCATTCATGACGAAAACATAGAGGTACTTATTATCCACTAAATAAGGCTAATATTAATTTTTAATATATATAATATTCATGTGTTTTATTATTCATAAACACCATTTTATATATTTTACACTTTGAACATCATTTCACATTAAGATTGTAATTCCTTGTTAAAATGCACTATTATGTGGTACATTTTTTAACATCATTTTAAGTACCCAATGATATTGATTTTAGTTTAATATTTAATTTTCAGGTTTCTAATTATATTGGTAATAATTAATAATTGTAAAGTGTAGGAAGATTCACATTAGAAGACCACCAAAATGAGATTTCATGCAAACAATTCCGGAGAAGGATGATTGGACACCATCCCTCTAATGAGCATGTGAGGACCAACATACAGTCCCAATGAAGCCCATATTTCTTGGGATGCTAGAAGACATATGATAACACATAATTTTTCAGGATCCAATGCTAATTATGACTACATTGTGGTTATTCAGGCAGCCCAATTTGAAGATAAAATTATGGGCCAGATTCTGCGGCTCAGAAAAATAGCCCACCATTTTACACATATCTCGTTAACCATAAACTATTTTGGGCTGAAAACTTACAGGAGGTTTGATAACATCTGGAGATTAATGTGTTTATTTTATGGACCACTCCAATTCAGCCATCTATAAGGTCTTCTAGGTTCATATGTTCGGTGGTTGCAAGCTGGCTTCCACCTCGGGTCCAGAGTGGAAAAGTCCAAATTCCACAAGCTTTTGACCACACTATGCCTACCATAATCAAGTGGGATTCATTTTCCTGTTGGATTCTCGACCCAAGGATCTAAAAATTTCTATTTAAGGTAGTGGTGATGGTGGAGTTTTTCTTCTTTGAGCGTTGTTTTCATCATAATGTTATGCTGCCAATTTGTCTTTGTAACATTCTTCCTTCACATGCAAGTTATTTTTATTCATCCTAGTTTCTTAATAAAATTTCCTCTCATACTATTATTATGTTCTTCTCTATATCACTTTTAGACTGTTTCCTCAAGGTGTGAATTTATTCACACCAAGAATTGTGAAATTATTCACACAATGGTGGTGTAATAATTTTCTTTTTATTGTTCTCTATACTTCTTTAATTCCTCCCTCATGAGTCTACATACTGCTTCTTTTGAAACCATAGCATCAATGGAGGGATAAACCACATATGGGTTGATCCAAGGGAGTAGAAAGGGTCTGTATTGGATGTTATTTATCACCCCATTAATGTATAATCACTTCTTTTAATTTATATTTTTATTTGATGATTTTAAAACATCTTCGTCCTTGTTGAATTTTAAAGCCACATACTTCATGTTCTAATACAAACCCTTACCTTGGAGTGCCCATAAATTTGATCCTCTAAGTGTATAAGAGATTAGTATTATGGTATATTGGTATAAAATCAGTAAGTGATAAAGTTTTTTTATCTCCTTAAATGAACTCAACTCAGATACAAGAAATTGAAAAATTTGAAAAGGGAATACGTCCAATCTACCCCAAGTGATAACCTAGGATCAACTCATTCATGTAAATTTAACTCACTTAAGTCTCTTATAGTTCATTAAAACCATCTTAAATCAACCCATGTTGGCCACGTCATAGCCAAAAACAATCCATAGAATAAACGTTTCTATAGGTACTTCTTAGGTCTCTGAGGATTCGACTACCCAAGCTAGACTACAAGACCGTCCTACCTTCTTCTTTTGGGTAAATTTGAGCGAGAATAAAATTTTGGTACCATTTTTGGGGACCCAAGTAAGTTACCTTAGACACTAGCATCGTCTTCTCACCCCACATTCTCTATTCTCACCCCCATCTCTCTTATCATTACCCCTTTCTATTTTTGTGTGTCATGAGAATCTAGAATCCAACTTTCTATCTTGTCCAATGGAGTATCGTAAAGATTATCATGTCACAGACTCTTGTTGGAATAAAATGGAAAATAAATATTGGGAATCCCATAAATTAGAAAATTTATTTGATCAAACCTTGATTAATTACTACAAAACTGGTGAGATGTACAATTAGTGGGATAATGATTGTTTAAAGGATCAATTTCCATCCCTCTCGAGTATGATTGAAGTGATAAAACTTAATGAAGGTCACGATTCAAAAACTCCTATACAGCCTAATCCTAAAAAAATGATTGAAAAATTGTGTAATCCAATGCAGATAATGAGTTCTGAGGTATCATCTTTGAGATTATAACTACAATGCATTAATACTAGTGAGGAACTCATCTATACACCAACAGTACCTTCCAAAACCTTATGTGGAGTGTCAATTTTCCAACAAACATCTCATGAATTTATTGAAGATCCAACCTTTGGATTTGGGGTAGAGGATTTGAATCAAGAAATTTTTGAAGGGTCTTTAAATCATGAATAAATTGATTTCATGTATTCACAAGAGGGAAATTTGACATCATGGATTGAGTCTCCTAAGTATAACTCTAATGACAATTTTTCAAAAACACCAATACATGAACCATTGAGAGAAATAAAAAACATTGAGTCCATACCCATTTCGAAGAATATTTTTTCAAAATTTTTGGTTGAATATTCTATTCAAAGGAACCAATTTTTTTTGAGAAATTTGGAAAATGAAACTGTGTTGGATTCAAAATCTCAACCTGTGTTTGAATGTCCTATGCAACCCAATATAAAAATTATTATCCTTCCTCCCCCACCCAAGTATCCCTTCATAGGTTATAATCAAGAGCTTTCAATTGGAATTCATTATTCTCTTGAAAAAAAATAAGTTGGAATGATCATTGATTTCTTAGGAAAGACTGCAGAGGAATCTAGGTCAACCATTTATGATATTCCTTGGATTTTACCACTCATTGTAGAATATAGGTTTGTACATGACACAATTCTAAACAAAGTATAAATATCAATAAAGTATATGTGGAGAAATATGGGGTCCTTAAAATGTTGAATGTTGGTATTGGATAAGTAAGGGGGTTCATGTCGAGCTAGAGACATTAAACAAAGAACTGCATGAGAGGAAAACCATGGTTTTCAATTTTCCAATAATTTTTTTGTATTAATCACCTTTATATTTTAAATAAGACTAATGAATCATTTTTATATTTAAAAATAAAAAAAATATTGTTGACCTATTCTTCTATTATGATTATGGATGGGTATGAAAGGGGAGAGCCATATTCATTCATGTCACGTGATGTGATCCTTGAGTAATACCTTACATAGAAATTTAAAAAGAAGACAATGTATCATCAGTTTATTTTATTTTATTTTTATGTGTTTGTAGGTTAAAATAAAAATACAGAAAAAATAATTAAAAATATAATAATAATAATAAAAAGGGGATACGTTGTAGGCCGTGGGGAAAACCCCATCACAACCAGCGAAGATGAGGGGAATCGAACCCAGGACTAAAGGGAGATAGGGTCATGCGGCGACTTTTCCCATGTGGAGGGCGGCCACTCTCAGATCGGGGTTCGTTCTTCTGCGGTGAGGGTGTTCGGGTCCCCAGTGGGCTCGGGATCGATTTCTTCCGCTGCACGATTCGTGATCTGGTGTGACATTGGGGTGGTGGTCCTTCTCGTTGGCGAGGGCTATGGTTCTGGTGCGTTAGGGTTATGGTCTGATGCGACATTGAGGTGTCTAAGGCGGCGATGGGGTTTCAATCCGGTGCGCTAGGGCGTGATATGGTTTCCGCGATGTTGGGGGCGTGCTCTGGTGTGGCTCTAGGGTTGCTACCCAAGCAGCCTGGGGTCAATTCTGGTGTGTCGCCGGGGCGACATCCTTATCTCTTTCTGTGGCATGGGTCGCGTTCTCCTTCTCCCGTGGTGTGGGGTCAAGATGGGTTTCCATCTCTTCTTCCATGACAAGGAGTTGGATCCGGTCTTCTTCAACGCCGGGGTGGGGTTCCTGCTTCACGGTGAAGGGGTGGGTTCGTCTGCTACATTGTGTTTCGGTAGGGGTTCCATGGTGGGTTTGCAGAGTTCTCTGTGTGCGGGTTCGAGGGCGGCGTCGGGTCCTGTGGTGCGGATGGTGAGGATCTAGTTTCTCTGAAGGTTTTCTATGAAGGTTCTTCTAGACTTGATCTGGTGATGACGCTTCCAATGGTCTTTCTGGAAACCTGCAGTGGATGTTGAACATTGATGGGTTTCTCTCTGGCTGTAGGTTTACACGACAGGGGTGTGGCTCGAGGTGGCATTCTACCCGAGACGCCTTGGTACTCGTGTTTGAAATGTTGGAATGGTTTTTGAGTTTTGAATTTGGATGGTTGAATATGTGGCTAGAGTTTTTGGTTGTAATTTGGATCATTTTCTATTTGGTTACTGGTAACCCATAAACTGGTTTTGAGAAAATGAAAAAAAATTAATTTCTGGCTGGAGTAACAAGAACTTCAACTTCAACCACCAGGTGAATTTCTTTCATGTTTATTATTTAAAATTCTTTTTATAACTCATCTCCTCTATCTATAACCCCTTATAAATTTTATTTTCTTTAAACACTAGGGACAATGTTATTTTATGTTGGGGGGAGATATAAAAAAAATGCTTTTGTGTCAAAAAAATTGAATGATTTGAAAAAAAGTGTGCCTTAATAGAACAAAATATTTCTTTAACATTGAACATGGTAATACACATTGCACAATTTGAAACTGAATATAAAATAATTTAGCATGCCCTGATTCTTATTTTAATCCTTGTATAATTTCATGAAAATTGATTTTGGAAAGTGTGGTGGTCCAATGTGATATTTCAACATTTATATTTTCATCAAATGAAAAAAACGATCCTAATGCATATCCTTTTGATAGTGGGGGATTAGTTTGAGTTCATGGGGTCCCCCAAATAAATATCATCGTTCTGGTAATCATTTTAGTTTTAAATTGAGTATTCAATAAAAAAAATTAAAAAAACAATAAATTTGCGCGTAGAGAAATGAAATGACCTAAGGCATGGATTTCGGCACTCATGAATCCATAGTTTTCTGGCACAGAGTTAGTAATTTTATCTCTATTTTTGGTAATTTGATTATTTTATTGAGTTAACTCGAGATGATGCGTGAGTATGTGGGCCTCACTTGGTGCCCAAAGGTATTTGAGCCTGGTAGTCATCGACAAAGTCTCTTGACAGGGGTTGAATCTTTTGAGCGCAATTTCAATTACCATGGAAAAATTGAAAAAAAAAAACAAAAAACAAAAAACCCAAAAACAATAAAAAACTATATAAAATAAAAAAATATGAATACTCATCTCAATATTGAAATGTGATTCCACCTAGCGCTTCAATCATTTCCCTCTTGAATAAAGATGAACCCCCATGTCTAATGTGATGCACAACCCATCATCACTCTTAATTGATATTGGAAGATATATGGCAATGAATTTGAACAAAGGAATAGGCTTGGAATTGAGATCTTCTTATTAAACTATTATGTACTAAAATATTTTGATGGGTTTCATGATTTTTTGGTATAATTTGTTTTGGTGATCATTGTGTATTAAAATGTTTTTGGAAAAGGGAATTCTAATTTCATATTATTGAGATACATTTTTCTCAGGACTAGAAAATATCTTGTTAGGGGGTGTGATTAGCCACTAAATAAGGATAATATTCATTTTTAATATATATATTATTCATGTGAATTATTATTCATAAACACCATTTTAGTTCATTATACACTTGGAATATCATTTCACATTAAGATTGTAATTCCTTCTTAAAATGCATATGTGGTACATTTTTGAACATCATTTAAAGAATCCAATGATCATGATTTTATTATAATATATTTTTTTAAGGTTTATAATTATATTGGGAACAATTCATACTTGTGGATTTTTGGCAGATTCACCTTGGAAGACCACCAAAATGGGATTTCATGCAAACAATTCTGGAGAAGACAGATTGGGCACCATCCCACGGATGAGCATGTGGGGCCCAACATACAGGCCCAATGAATCCCAAATATCTTTGGATTCTATAAGACATATAGAGTACCAAATTATTCTTCAGGAGCCAATGCTAATTCGACCTCCATGGTGGCTATTTAGGCGGCCCAACTTGAAGATAAAATTCTATGCCAGATTCTGCGGCCTAGAAAAACAACCCACCATTTTACAAATATATCGTTAACCATAAAATATTTTTTTCTGAAACTTTATAGGTTATGGGATATCCTAAGATTAATGTTTTTCTTCTATGTCCCACTCCAATTCTTCCTGCTAGAAGGTCTTCCAGGTGCATCTGTTCGGTGGTTTCATGCTGGATGCCACATCGGGTTAAGAGTGGAAAATTGCAAATTCCATAAGCTTTCCACTAGCCTAGGCCTACCATAATCAAGTGGAATTATTTGTACTGTAAGAGGTTCGACCCAAGGCTCAAAAAATTCCTATTTAAGGTAGTGGTGACAAAGGAGTTTTTAATCATTGAGCTTTGTTTTCATCAGAATGTTATGCTTCCAATTTGACTTTGTAACATTATTCCTTCACATGTAAGTTGTTTTAATTCATCATAGTTTCTTAATAAATTTTTTTCTTCTACTATTATTATATTCTTCTCTATATCGTTTTGATAACAGTGCCTCAAGGTGTGAATTTAATCACACCAAACATTCTGAAATTATTCACACAACGGTGGAGTGATCATTTTTTTATTTTTTTTCTTTACTTCTTCAATTCCTCCCTCATGAGTATACATCCCGCTTTCATTGAAACCATTGTATCAATAGAGGGATAACCCACTTATGGTTTGATCCAAGGGATTAGAAAGGGGCTGAATTGGATTTTATTTATCATCCCATTAATGTATAACCACTTATTTTAATTGATATTTTTATTTGATGATTTTAAAACATCTACGTCCTTATTGAATTTTAAGGCCACGTACTTCAAGTTATAATACAAACCTTTACCTTGGAGTGCTCATAATTTTATCCTCTAAGTGTATAGGTGATTAGTATTATGGTGTATTGGTGTAAAATAAGAATGTGATGAAGTTGTTTTATCTCCTTAAATGAACTCAACTCAAATATAAGAAATTGAAATAATTGAAAAGGGAATACGTCCAATCCATACCAAGTGATAACCTAGGATCAACTTATTCTTTTAAATTGAATTAACTTAAGTCTCTTAGAGTTCATTTAAAACCATATTAAATCAAACCATGTTGTCCACTTCATAGCCAAAAACAATCCATAGAATGTATGTGTCTGTAGGTACTTCTTAGGTCTCTGAGGATTCGACAACCCAAGGTATACTACAAGGACATTCCTACATTATTATTTTGGGTAAATTTGAGAATGAATCAGGTACTAACTCAGCTCACACTAGTATTTATTCTAGGGGTAGTATCATGTAACATTCCCAGTCACAACATCGAACACCTCGACTGCTGGAGAACTCCTCCTCTATCTAGTACATTGGGCTAGCCCTGTCACACAGAGGAACATCCCACTAACCTTGGACTGTTGAGGTACTCCTTCTGTCGAGAACTGTGGGTCTGCCACACCACCAAGGCGATCCCCACCATGGGTCTTCCACATCACAAAGGTGTTACCCTCATATCCTGCTGAGGTACTACTCTTATTGAGTATCGTGCATCTGTCAAGTCACCAAGGAGCTCCCCACCATGGGTTTTCCACGTCACCAAGGCGCTCTCCACCGAGCCAGTTGAGTCACTCTGAGTCGAAACAATCAGCAGTCGTCATGTCTCAGCCAATCGCATGGTTCCGTATATATCACCCTTGGGGAAACTGTATCCCAAGCCATAGATCAACACTCCAACATCCATGAAGTCCCACGAAGAAGTATTTCAATGGTCTTCCACATTATAGGGGTCTCAACAGAACAAATGGCGTGTCAATCGGATGCCCGAACTGTGAGTTATTAGCCTTTTAGTCCCGGGGGACCGGTTGGATTAATGCTCAATCCAACCTGACTATTCCCCATCTCAAACCAAATATTAGGGGGGTATACTCAAAGGGTCTGACCCATTCCATGATTTCCAGCACTGTTGACAGTTCGTCAAATGGGCGTCCGGTGCCAAAGTTATGGCCAAAAGAAAGTAAATGGGTCATAGTGGTCCTGGGTCCGGTTTGACCCGGTCGGCCTGACCCGCCAGGTCTGGCCTGACCCATAGTGCGGCCCGAACTGCTGGGTCCGGCCCGGCCTATGCTGGGTGGCCTGGACGCGAATGGCTGCAGGGTTTGTGAGGGGCGTCGAGACCGTGAGGGCTGCCGGGCGGCAAGGCCGTGGGGCGGTACAGGTAGCCACAGGGGGTGGGGGGGATAGCTTCAGGGAGATGTGGAAAGACATGGGGTATCTCGGAGAACGAAAATTGTAGCTCGGGAGGTAGTGGCTCAGCGGACAGTGGCTTGGCTCGGCGGACGGCGGCGGCCCGACGGATAGCGGCTCGGCTCGGTGGAAAGCGGCGACGGATTGGCCCAGTTGGCGGCAGTGGCTCGGTGGACGACGATGGCTGTTCAGCTAGGTTGGCATCAGATCGTTAGTTTGAAGGGGCACAGTGAGGGCGGCTCCACCCGGGGGGGGGGGGGGGGGAAAGCGAGTGCGGTTCGGCCCGGGGCAGCGCGACGAGGGTGGTTCGGCCCTGGGCGGCATGAAGCGGTGAAGGCCATAGGTGGAAGTTCCAATTCGTTCATCACCTTCATCATCATCATCCATTGTGAAGAACACACAATTCAACACAATAATTACAAAGAGGACTGGCCATGTTACTTTGATCCACACTCTCCGCATTAGAGCGGTTTCAAGCGGCTATTATACTTGAATCACAAGAATATTAAGAACGGGTAAGGGAAAATAATTCAAACACCCTCCCTTCAAGATTTTTCAATTTAATCATTCCCAATCCCGCAAAAGAAAATCATTCATAGATCAATCTAAATAGAGAGTTGATCTATGTTCATTATTTTAGAAGATAAGAACATGGGAATATAAAATCACATAAAAATATACCCCTACCTCGGGATATTAATTGACGGAGAACGCGAGGAAAAAGATGAATCATTGGGAAAAGATGGACGTCGGTGTCATCAGCATTTCCTTCGATTGTCGGTTCGTCCATCGATGGACATCATTCGATGGAGTTTGGAGAAGAAATCTCTGAAGGAGAGGCATTATTCATTGGCGTTCTTCGTTGGATAGATTTTCTCCCGAAGATCCTCCTCTCCCAATTCCACCAAAATGAAATGGTAGAACCAAAATAATAAATTATTATCTATTATGTATGTTGGCATATAATTAAAATTGGGTTAATTAATCTCATAGGTTGGAATAATTAAAGTGGTGTGTTGGCTTAATAAATTAAGGAGGGCTGGCACAATTAATGTCGAGGAAGCTTATGAGGATCCTCCACATTAATGAAGGAGTTGAAGAGTTTTAGGCCTCAGGTGGTCTCTACCACTATAACCTCCCATAGGAGGTTATGCTCTAGTGGTCCCCACCACCATAACCTCTAATGGGAGGTTATGGTCTGGCAGTCCCCACTTCCCAACTTCCACAAGGAGGTTTTAACAAAAAAAATAAAAATAAAATTTTGTTTAATTTTATTTTTATTATATTCTTTCATGAAAACCCCACAATCTAACTTCCACCCTCGACCAACTATCATCGAGGTGAATGTCTCTTCATGAAAATATCGGCACTGCGAGTTCAACGGTGCCCTCAGATTTCAATTCCATGAACCGGTTCAAATGTTAGAAAAACTCACTCACACGTTTACTGAACATACCTGAAATAAGGTTTATAAATTAAATCCAGGCACTCTGGGCCTCAGAATCATGCGATGTCAATTTTCGGGGACCTATAAAATTCACATTTAATTAAAACAATTATATGGAAATTTAGGGTCTTTACATTCTCCCCACCTATGGGATTTATGTCTCTATAAGATACAACTCAATGTAAGGGAACAAGTGGGGGTCCTGAGCACGCATCTGAGCCTCCCAATCCCATGTCCCCTCCTGGAGGTTCCTGTATTTCCAACAAACGTGCACTAGAGGTATTGACTGTCCATGAGGGACCCACTCCTTTTGATCCTCAATATCTTCTGAAACATCTGTAAAATTCTCATCATCGTCGACATCTATCTCGCTATGGTCGATGATGTGAGAATGGTCGTGGAAGTATCTTCTCATCTAGGATATGTGGAAGACACTGTGCACCCGGTGCAACTGAGGTGGAAGATATAAGCGGTAATCCACCTCACCAACTCTATCGAGGACCTGATAAGGTCCGATGAACGCTAGAGATAACTCGACAACTCGGCTAAATCACCGCAAACCTCATCGAGTTGAGACCCGTAGAATTATGTGGTTTCTATCCTCAAACTATAGAGGTCTTCATCTCCTATCGGCATACAGCTTCTACCTGCACTGTGCAGTATTTATCTACTCCTGAATGATCTGCACCTTCTCTGTGGTAGCTCATACCATCTCTAGTCCCACTAGTGATGACTCCACTAGTTTAGTCCATCACCAATGCGATTTGCAAGGTCGCTCGTACAACGCCTCAAAAGGTTCCATCTCTATGGTGGAGTGATAGTCATTGTTTTATAAAGACTCCACCAAAGGTAAGTGATCCTCCCAACTGTAACTGAACTCGAGGACACAAGCACACATTATGTCCTCGAGGGTCTGAATGGTCCTCTCATTCTGGACATCCTTATGAGGATTGAAGGCGGTGCTAAAATGATTCAGCGTCCAAAAAGCCTCCTGCAACCCCTTCCATAGAAGGGAAGCAAAACATGTATCACGTTCAGAGACAATCGTCGAGGGTACTCCATGTAACCGCACAATCTCCTGTTCCTAGAGGCATCACAAGATCTCTACTAAACCCTACTCTCTTATCGGTAGGAAGTGGGATGACTATGTTAGTTGGTCGACGATCACCCAAATCAAGTCATGTCCCCTTGATGTATGTGGAAGTCAAGTCACGAAGTCCATGAATATCACATCCCTCTTCCACTTTGGGATCTCTAAAGGCTGAACCAAGCCCGCTATTACCTGATTCTCCCCCTTCACTTGCAGACAAGTGAGGCATTGAGAGACAAACTCTGCAACTTTTTTCTTCATTCATGGCTACAAGAGCTGTCGTCGGAGGTCCTGGTACATCTTCGCTACTCTTGGATGTACCGCTAGAGGGTATGTGTGGAACTCCCTCAACACTTCCTCCTGAAGTTACACTGGCACCATGGTATGTCCTCTAAAGAGGATGACATGCTCCTGACAATCACAAAATCCATTAGGTTCCCGCCCCATGGATATCTAAGCACGCCATGCCTCACAGTCATCATCCCCTCATTACGCCTCCCTGAATCGAAGAAGATGTGGGGGAGTGACTGTAAGAGACTGAAGAAAATCCTCTCCATCTCTATCCACAAAGGATAACTTCAAAGTGGCCAGCTGCTATGTCTCATTTCCTAGAAGCTGTATACCAGATCTCCCGCTGAGGGCATCTCCAACAGCGTTCCCATTCCTAAGAGTATATACTATCTCGAAGTCATAGTCTTGGAAGCACCCAACCAAATGTCGATTCCTCAGGTTCAGGTCATTCTGAGAGAAGATATACCTGAGACTCTTATGATCAGAGTACATGGTAAAACTCTCACCCATCAGATAGTGTCGCCACATCTTCAAGGTGAAGACCACTTCTGCTAACACCAGGTCATGGATAGTGTAGTTCAGCTCACGTTGTCTCAGCTGTCGAGAACCATATGTGATCACTGCTTTCTCCTACATCAGGACACATTTGATTCCTATCCTTGATTCGTTATAGTAGACTATGTACCCTACGCCCTCCTATGGAAGCCTCAATATGGGGGCACAAGTCATACTCTACCTCAGCTCTTGAAAAATACACTGGAATTTCTCCGACCAAACAAAGGGTTTCCCTTTATTTTTCAAGGTTGATAGTGGTGCTAAAATTATGTAGAAATCTAGAAAAAGCCTCTGGTAGTATCCAGCCAAACCCAGGAAACTCCATACCTTCACCACACACCTGGGTGACACCCATGTAAGTACTGCCTCAATCTTCGCTGGATCAACTGCAACTCCAACCTCCGATATGAAATGTCCTAGGAAGTGAACCTCTCAGACCCAGAACTATCACATTGAGAGCTTACTATATTGTTGGGTTCTATAAGAGTGTGTCTAGTACCACCTGCAAATGATAGGCATGCTCCTCCTCAGTAGCGGAGTAGATCGAAATGTTGTCAATGAAGACCACTTCAAAGATATCGAGGCATGACTGAAAGATAATGTTCAAGAGTCCCATTAACACTTCTGGAGAATTGGTCATGACGAATGGAATAACCAAGAACTCGTAATGTCCTTACTAAAACCTGAAGGACATCTTTTGCACATCCACATATCACACTCTAAGCTGGTGAAGCCTGATCTAAGGTCCATCTTCGAGAACCACCTTGATCCCTTCAGCTGATCAAAGAGGTTGTCAATCCTCAAGAGTGAGTAACTATTCTTCACAGTCACCTGGTTCTGGCATCGATAGTCAACAAAATTCCTCAATATCCCACCTTCCTTCTTGGAAAATAGAATCAGGGCTTCCCAGGGAGATATACTAGGCCGAATGAATCGCTTCCCCTACAAGTTCACTAGTTGTACCTGCAACTCATGAAGCTCCGCAGGAGCCATCTGATATGCTGGTGTAGATATCAGTGTCGTCATGGAATACAAGTCAATGTAGTAGTCCACCTCTCTGAAAGGAGGTAGACCTGAGACATCATTAGGGAAAACATCAGTGTTCTGGTCCACCACTATAGGATAGCTTGGACTCTCCACATCAAGAGCTCCGAGGGTAAGGATAGCCAACTGATGAGTGATCAGATGCACTCTCCTCCGGGTAAGCCCATCCTCCACTGAAAAGGCTCCCTTATCACCGATGAAGGTAAACCAGGTCCCATCCGTGCGGACACACCGCACCTTGTACCTAATACAGATAATATGAGCATGGACTGTATATAACCTTTCCACACCCATGATGACGTCGTAAGTCCTCGATGCTGCTACTAGGAGATACCCGCCGAAGCTCTCGCCTCCTAGATTAAGCTCACACTATCGGAACCAGTTTTTAATAGTCGAATCTGATCCCATAAGAGTATTTAGCCGTATGGATCAAGCCAACGACTCTGTCAAAATCTCTGAGCTCTGAATGAGGGGAGTGGTAAAGAAAGAATTACTGGCACCTGTGTCTATAAGTACTATAACTAAGGAGGTGTAGACCCAGATCATACCTTATATCATACCCGGAGCCCCGTGATCGTAGGCCTCAGCTTCCTGGAGATGAGCTACCTCTTGTCCACCCGATCCCTATGGTCGGGGTGGACCACCTGGTCGTGGTGGAAGTAACATCTCGAATCGTCACCCACCGCCAACTGCATGACCAACTCCACTTCTACATCCGACTGCTCCCTGCGGACCTCCTCGTTCAAACCTCTGTCTATACCTGGGAGGTCATTCTAGTATATGTTGATCATTCGTACGATGTTTTAGATAGTCACGAGCCATGTGACACTGACCGCCACATGTGTAACACTGATTACTCTCGGTATTACTGTCTCTGCCTTGGGTTCCCCGCACAACCAACCCTGAGTCGTGTAGTCATCCACCTGTAGGTCTGGTCCTCTTTGAACTCAATGAAAAATTTCTGCTTCCAGCTGTAGAAGACTCTGCAACAAGATGACTAGTAGTGGGTCTTGCTGATAGTGACTACTCAGCAAGGAAACTCTCCACCAAGAGGGATCTCTCTAACACACTCGCTAGAGTCTGGATGCTGAATGAGATCATCGAAGACCGTATCTCTCACCTGGATGCTACTTGGAGGTATGGGTTCTGATGAATTGGTCCCACACCATATATGTGGAGTAAGGTGAGAGGTTGGTGAACCATGTTGAATACTGAGCTATAGTCATGTTTCCCAGCTGCAGATGAAGAATCTATTGTATGTGCACTGCGCGAAGAGTCACTGGAACAAACTCTACCCGAAACAGGCTCTCGAAGTCTGCCGAGAGAAGTGTCAACTGATCATGAACTTGGAGCTTCAAGCTCCACCATCTACCTATTTCATCTTGTAGAATGATGGCATCAAGGATCCCCAAGAGATCGGATGGTGTCCCTACAATTCGGAAGGCTCTCATCATAGCCTCCAGCCAATTCTTAACCACCTGCGGGTCCATCACTCCCCTGAACCTGGGTGCCCTCTTGCGCTGGAACTCATGCAATGCACTCAAGCGGCGTGCATCATATACTTCTGGTGCCGGTGGAATCGATGGCCCAACAGGGATTTGTACCGCTGGTTCCTCCGCTAGTGCCATTATTGGAAAAGGTCCCTGCAACGAGGCCTCATCGCTCGGTGGGCTATCAGGGCGTACCACACTTAGAACCCTAACTGGCTGTCTGTGTGGAGGCATCCTGAAAATAAACAGGTGCGCCAAGGTTAAAAAAAGATATACATGGTGTGTTGACTCAATAGATCACAAAGAAAACTTTTGAAAACACACACGCAATCAGTTTTTTCATGCACTGAGTTGGAAATCAGAAGTCTGGGTTCTGGTGTATGGATACATCGTCCACCGCACCAACACTGGACTCCCTTAACTGAAAACCGCACTCATTAACCTTAGCACGATTTATTAATAGAAAATATTAGAGTCCTATTATTTCAGTAGAACCGAATCCACTGATACCAATTTTTCACGACTCGTCCCCCGGGGCCCATGCCATGACTACCCCAAGCCTACCTTCCATAGGCCCAGGGTGGGCAACTAGAACGGAAAGCCATTTTACCTAAATCTGGGAAGGCATTTCCTTTATAACCTGCAAAATCATGTAATGAATCACACAAAAAGATAAAAACACAAGAAAACTATATAACCAAAAGAGTGTTGAAAGTAAAAGGGGCCGAAATACAAGCCCAACAGTAAAGGTACAGGAACAACTGAAAAACAATACAACTGAAGAAAGGTAAAAGACAACTACTGGATCATCCTCTAAGGTTCCTACCTGAATGGTATGTATAGCTCGCCTCCTCAGCACTCCAACTCCACCCATATCCTCTATGTACCTACATGCCGTATGGTCCAACTCCAGGTAACATCTAGCCCTAGTACTCTCAGCCTCAGTCAGCACTGTCTATCATCTGCATCCAATACAACAAGGTGTGGTCATAGCCCGTGCAAGGGTAGTATAACGAAACTCAATAGGGACGCTGAGACCTTCAAGTTCTCACAAACTACACAAAGGATAAAACACAAAGTATTAAATCAACAGTTAAACCATGTTAGGGATATGCCCATAGATATACCTAAGTAATCAGGTAATCCATATCAATTACGAGGAAAACACAGAGGTACTAACTTATCTCACAACATGATTTATTGTAGGGGTAGAATCATGTAACATTCCTAGTCACAATGTCGAACACCTCGGCTAATGGAGAACTCCTCTCCTACCAAATACATTGGGCCTATCACGTCTCATATAGGTGCTTCCCAATAACCTTGGACTTCTGAGGTACTCCTCCTGTTGAGTATCGTGGGTCTACCACGTCACCAAGGCACTCCCCACCTTTGGTCTGCCGCGTCACCAAGGCGCTCCCCCTCGTATCCTACTTAGATACTCCTCTTATAGAGTACTGTGGGTCTGCTAAATCACCAAGGTTCTCACCATCGTGGGTCTGCCGCGTCACCAAGGCGCTCCCCATTGGGCCATTCGAGTCACTCCAAGTCGAAATAGTCATTTATCGTCAAGTCTCTGCCAGTCACAAGGTTCCATACATATCGCTCTTGGGGAAATGATTCTCAAGACAAAAGTCAATATTCCAACTTCCAAGAAGTCCCACAAATAAGTATCTCAAAGGTCCATCATGTCATCGGGGCCTCAACTTAATAGACGACAAATCAATCAGATGCTTGGTATATGAGTTATTATCCTTTTAGACCTGGGGCCCCAATTGGATTCGTTCTCGATCCAACCTGATAGTTCCCCATCCCAAACCAAATCATCGTGTGGTATACTCAAAGAGAGCGACTCATTCCATGATTTCAAGCGCCGCTGATATTTCATCAAACGGACGTCAGGTGCCAGAGTTATACCCAAAATAAAGTAAATGGGTCGTAGTGGGACTGGGTTCGGTCCGACCCAGTCGGCCGACCCGACCTGGCCTACGTTGGGCGTCTCGGCACGCGCTAGCGGCCCGACCCACAGGTCGGTCCGACCCATGCCTGGATGCCCAATCATGATGGTCCGCGGTGTCCATGAGGGGTGTGGAGGCTGAAAGGGCTACTGGACGGCGTGGTAGCAGAGGGCCGCTAGGCGGCATGGCCATAGGGCGGCGCAAACATCCACGGGGTGACGCGGATAGCCACGGGGCGGCGCGGATAGCCGCGGGGCAGATCGGTGAACGGTTGTGGATCGAATGATGGAAGCAACAGCGGCTCAGCAGTTGCTGGATCAGCTCAGCAGACGGTGGTGGCCTGGTGGACGACAGGTGAGCATGGCGGACGGTGGTGGCAGATCAGCCCTATTGGCGGTGGTGACTCGGTAGACAACAACGACTCGGCACAGTCGGCATCGACTCGACGTCTCGGAGGTGTGCAGTGAGGGCGCCTCGTCCTGGGGGGGGGGCAGCGAGGGCGGTTTGGCACAGGGCGGTGCAATGAGGGCGGTTCGGACCAGGGTGGCACGGAGCAATGGAGGCCGGGGGCGGTGACTCTGTTGCCTTCATTTTCTACATCATCATCATCCACTGCGAAGAACACACATTTCAATACATGAATTACAGAGAGGACAGGCCATTTTATTTTGGCCCACACTATCCGCATTAGAGCAGTAGAAAGTGGCTATTATACATTAAACACAATAATATTAAGAATGGATAAGGGAAAACAATTCAATCACCGCCCCTTCAAGATTCTGCAATTTAATCATTCCCCATTTTGCTAATGATAAATATTCATGGATCAATCTAAATAGATAGTTTATCCACCTTCATTGTTTTAGAAGAGAAGAACGTGGGAATGTAAAATCACTTATAAATAAACCCCTACCTTGGGTTTTTCATTGGTGGATATCGCAAGGAAGTATACGGATCGTTGGGAAAAGATAGACGTCGGTGTCATCCGTGTTTTCCTCGATTTTCCATTCATGTGTCGATGGAGATACTTCGACAGAGTTTGGAGAAGAAATCTCCAAAGGAGAGGCATTCATAGTTGGTATTCTTCAATGGATATCTTTTCTCACAAATCTCCCCCTCTCCCAATTTGACAAAAATGAAATGGTATCCCCCAAATAATAGACTATGATCTATATTGTTTGTTGGAATATAATTAAAATTGGGTTAATTAATCTCATAGGTTAACACAATTCAAGTGGTGTGTTGCCTTAATAAATTAAAGAGGGTTGTCATAATTAATGTGGAGGAAGATAAAGAGGATCCTCCACATTAATGAGGGAGTTGAAGAGGTTTAGGCCTCGGGTGGTCCCCACCACCATAACCACTCATAGGAGGTTATGCTCAGGTGGTCCCCACCACCATAACCTCTCATGGGAGGTTATGGTCTGGCGGTCCTGACATCCCAACTTCCACAAGGATGTTTTAACAAATAAAATAAAAATAAATTGTTGTATAACATTATTTTTATTGTATTATTTCATGAAAAACCCAAAAACTAACTTCCACCCTTGACCACATGTCGTTGAGGTGAAAGTCTCATTAAGTGAATACCAGCGCTACGATGTAAATGGTGTCCTAGAATTTAAATTCCGAGCACCAGTTCAAAACATAGAAAAAATCGCTCACACGTTTACTGAACGTACCCGAAATAAAGTTCAGAAATTCATTATGGGCACTCTGGGCATTAGAATCACGCACCGTCAATTTTTGTGGACTCGTAAAATTCCCATTTAATTAAAAAACATAAAATGAAATTCTAGGTCTTTACATCATTAGGGAAGGTAGTCATGACATAGTGGTATAAAAGGATATGGTTGAGGGAAATGATAGAGTTTGGAGTTTGGAATAGGAGATATTACATGTATTGGTAGGGAAACAATGATATGTATGTCTAGTAAAAAATTTAAACACAGGATATCATATGGTACTGAAGTATTATATCACCCTTGTGATATGATGCACAATCCAATATGTTTATCCATCCATCTTAATGAATTAATACTAGATGTATGGTGGAGAACTAGAAAATTATCATGCGCCATTCTTATTTATGAATATTCTTGAAATTGAATGACACTTGGATAGATTAAAACCATTACAATATAAAAAAATGTGAATTAATGCTTAATATTATATATTCTTGTTTTAGGATCTTTAAAAGGTTGTTAATTTTATCAAATTTTTCTATGTCAATGTCCTCATATGGTTGATAATAATGATGTTTACCAGGATTTGGTAGAATATAAATGCAATTTGGAGGTCAATAATGATGAAAATTGGAGGAGGAAACTCTGAGAGTTTCAATTCTAGAGTCTATATAATAATGAGGATTCTTCTTTAGATTCAGTCATACATGAATTGTTAGAGGAGTTTGAGATAACATTCCTGTAGATATATTCTTGAAAGGAGGGATAAGATTCACTAGAAATGACTATATTTTTTGGAGCATCAAGGTTGTAGAGACCCAAGCTTGACGTATGGAAAATTTCATTTATTTTGCAGAATACATAATACATGACACAAACAGACACCCTAAGATTGTATTAGTTTAGTGTGTTTGGAAACTTGGGAGAAAATCTTCTAATCATAGCGAATGAACTTCAACATCTCCCATATTGACCTTCCTCTTTTTTCCAACCTAAAACCTATCATTATACCCTGGGGAAAAGAAAACATAGAAAGGGTGATTTCAAATTCTTAATAAGGGTAAACATGGAGAACATAAAACAATCAATAAAAAATTGACTATAAAAACATGAACATTAAGTTTAATCATCCAAATATTGAGTCATGAAATAAATCAAGGCGGTATGTTAAGCATGGATCATAAAGCAACATTAACGATGATAGAATAATAATTGGTAAAAGAAATCACCTCTTCCTCAACATGCCACCTTTAAATTTTTTCTTAAGGCACTAGAGTTGGTTTTTTGAAAAGAAAAAACCTCTAGAATGTATCTAGGGTTGTTTAGAAAAGAAATAGTCTTGGTTTGGCCAAGCATGAAGGCTCAAAATAGAGTGAAGAGTAGAGGAAGGAAGTGCCCTTTTATAAGAGAGGAGTGGGGATCTTTAAGAAAGTCTTAAAATGTTAAATTTTTATAAATATAATTTGGATATAAAATGGTCAAAAAATTATTTAATTATCAGATAAGATGATTTTGGTTATAATACCTATAATCCAAATAATATTAGACAATTTTGAATATTTGTTTGTCCTTATTTTTTTGGTTTAATCATTATTTGACTATTTTTAATCTTATCGTGATATCATGTTATTTACACATTGTGGATTAATGTGATAACCATATCATGTAAAACAACACACAAAGGTTATTTATGAAATATTTATACATATGTTAATAATTTTTATGAATCTTATATTTTTTGAAAATTAATATTATTTAATAAACTATTATATGGTTTAGTTATGAATTATATCAATTTTGTACACTATTCATAGTTAACTTATTTTTAAAATTCATACCAACTAGATTCCAATGAAAAGAAGACATTAAATAATCCCTAATATGTTAATTTCATATATAAAATTCTTGTATGGAATCAAAATGATCAAATTAAATTTTTTATAATATTTATAAATTCATTTATTTTATTATTTCATTAATGATGTAATCAATACATCATAATTGTGTTATAGATAAATATATTTATCTAATGTATAAAAATTATAAATAAAAAACAAAAATTTAGGAAATAATTTTATATTTATAATGAATAACTGTAGACATATACATATGTTATATAACCCTATATTAAAATCTATTTAGTAAAAATACATGTTTAGTTTATAATTATCATTAGTTTAAATTAATTGTTATAAAATGTAATTTTCACGTCCAAGTGATTACATGGGGACAAAAATAGAACCAAGGATTCCTATGGTAATAAATATCTCATCCAATAGTATTAGGGCATGTGTTAGGGTAGTCTAATATTTTTATAATATCAATTGTTTCCCTTGTTTACAGGATTTACCCTTTTAACCATGATTAATAAAATAATTACTGAAGCTACTTTTTAAAATGTCTAAAAATACAATGTACAAATTTACACACTATGTACCTCCTGATACCATATATGGAATCCATTTTTCTAAATTAAATACATATATGTTGTAGTAATTAATTTAAAATTAATTTCTGTTGTCAAAACCAAAAAGAGGGTTTTTAAGAAGTTATAACAATCAAAAGATTGACATGTATTTATATCCCATTTAAAAGTGAAATAATTAATAATGACCAACATTGGGTTATATGATATAAATATAATTCAATTAAACATTAATTCAAATTAAAAATATAATCTAACTATACAAATAAATTTGATAAAAATGCAGTTACGAGTTAAAATACAATACTTTTTACTATTAAATTAAATTTTATTTTATTAGAAAAATACAAAAAATTAACAAATGTAAATTATTATGTCATTATTCCAAAGAAGAAGTTTATTTTTTCATATTTAACTTATAAAAGTTTCAAAAACATTATTTAAAATTGGTGCTCCATCAAATGGCGGTAAAAGTGCATTTATTTAAAAATAATTATTTTATCCAAAAAATTGATTTCATTCTCATAACATGTTATAAAAAAATATTAAGATAAATTATAATGTTATTTAAAATTTATGACATGGTTAATAATATTCATAACAACTAGTTATACAATAGTTTAATAATATATCTTTGTTTAGTGAAATTTACTATAATATATAACACAGGTTATCGAAGAAGGTCACTCTTGCGTGTAACGTAAGCCAAGTCAGTGTTTCGTGCAATGCATTAATCATTTAGTGTTTCATTTAAAATAAACCAATATTAGTTCATTTATACATTGAAAAAACTCTATACTCAGGGTTTCATGAAATGAATTCTATGAAAGGAACATGAAATTGTGTGCAACACAAGACAAGAATAGTGTTGCGTATACTTTATGCTAACAAAATGTTGGGTATAATGAAATATAATCTTTTTGTATCATACAAGAGAAGTGATAAAAGACATTAAAATAATATATCTTATAAAATCTCAGGGTGTAACATTCAACCCCCATTGAAATGTATTTCACCCTCAAAATTGGACAGGTATATAAACGGTTTTCTTCTTGAATGTTTCTTTCATTGAAATCCCCACAGTAAAAAGAGATACAAAAAAATAAATTTTAATGGAATGTTAGAAACATAACGGTTACCCGAAATAACTCATCCCTGGGTTTCCACATAACAAAAGGTAGGTGGTATGTGAAAACATGGATATATAAGAGAAATCTAACAATTAATTTTTGATTGTTAGTGATAGAGAATAAGGTTTGGAGAATGTTAACTAATAAAAGTAAACTACCAGAAATCCATAAATCTATGATGATTGAAGGGCCCATCTAATTCATTAGATAAAAGGGTATTATGATAAAAAATTTGGTTTTCAAGATCTTTTACCTAAATTTGATGACTTTTCCCTGAGAATAAATACTTACTTGATTTTGTTACATTCTCATCATTGTTCGTGCCTTGAACAATTTCGACTTCATCTCATATATAAATTAATTATATCAAAATTTTCATTCTTGAAGTGTTAGAAGATAATTCGGTAGAATGATAGGTCATTACATCTGTCTCAATATAAAGGTTAGCACAAGAAATCAATTATGCATAAGTATGACTATAGTGAGATAATACATTAATCTAAAAATCCTCAAATAGAATATAACATATACAATCTATAATTAGATTGCATTAAAATCCTTTGAAATATATAAAACATAGAAATAGGTGATGTAAATTGACAATACATTTATCTCCCATATCTCATAAAGTAGTTATTGGTTGTCACATTCGAAACATGTGAATACCTTAATCATGTATTCCTTAGAGTCAGAGTAACAACAAGAATTATCAGATATCCTTATTGAAAACATGCATGTTTCCTTGTTCTAAAACATTTTAGATATATTCCTCATGAACTAAAAAGCATTATACTTCATTGATGATATCATAACTCTTTTGACAATAACTCCATAATTAGATTTCAAGAAACTAGAATCATCCAATTTACTTAGTCAAATCCAACATATCTTTATCCAAAACTCATTATCATAACATAAAGGATATATTAAAGGTTATATTACCCTTAATAATTTGTTCTCCAAGTATATAACCTTACCATTAAATAAATTTTCTATCTATTTAAAACTATTAATCGCATCATTTCCAATCCTTATACTGAAAACACTTATATATTTCATGTTATACATTAAATAATCATTGAATTATGAAACATATACACCTCAGACATCAAACATTATTTTGAAACCATTACTCATGATCCATCATTCATATTTTCTAAAAACTGAACATGTATTTTCATTTCTCAACCTCATGCTTTATAGGTTCAATGTAAACATTACTAGAAGAACATTACATACCTTTCACATATCGTTTACAATCTCTTTATCCTCAACGGTATGACAAATACTCGTACCATCATCATGATTCTCTTTATGAGATTTCCATGTAAGAAATTGATATTCATAATTCCCATAATTTGTACATTCTGAACATTAATTAGTTATATATGTTCTATGTATTCTTGGAAATTGACTAAGATCAAAATGTAATGTGTGAGAAATAAATATCATGTATTAGAGACACAAAAGTTAGGTAAATTACTTATAATATTTAAATCAATGAAATCTTCATTTTAACCCTAGGTTATTCATTATTATCACAATAACCTTGGTTTGTAACCCATAATTTACTTATCCTTAGAACACCCCTAGAAATATCCTTTTCAATATCTCAAGGAACCTCACTAATGTTTTCACATCCTTGTATCCAAATATTGAATAATCATTCTTTTTAATACCAACTGTAGAGAACCATGCTTGGCATAAATGGAAATTGCATTTTTTTATGGAATGCATAATTTATGACACAAATAGTATCCCAAATAATTAATTAGTATTGTGTAATTAGAAATGCAGGACAAAATCTTCTAATCATGGTGAAAGATCTTCAACCTCTTTCATAATGATCTTCCCAATTTTCCTTCCTAAAACCATTATTTATACCATGGGGAATAGAAAACATAGAAAGGGTGAGATCAAATAATCTTTAAGGTTAAACATGGAAAACATAAAATAAACCATAATCATTTGAATGTAAAAACATAATCATAATGTTTAATCATTAAAATCATAAGTCATGAATTAAATCTGTGTTGTATGTAAGGCATGGATCATAATGGAACATTAACAATGATAGAATAACATTGGCATAAAACATGTAATTGTTAAAAACAAATAAGTCCATAATACTATCTCCATAGTACCTAAACAATTTCTTCCAAGACCATCATAGTGGACATAGTCCATTACAGAACCTGGTTTACCTTTCATTCCATCAATGTATTACTGAACCAAATTTACTTTCCCATCCCGCCATTTATTACTAAACCGAATTTAGTTTCCATTCCAATCATGTATATATCATGAGATATAAATATTTACCCAATGAATTATGGGGAGATATAGGCCCCCCTATCTCATAATGAAATATTTATTACATGTTCCACAAAACATAAATCATTCATCATATCATAACTGATGAAATAAAATGAGTTTTATTAATCATAATTCCATAAAAACAAAATCCATATAAATGATCATTCCTTTATTAAAACAATAAAATATTATTTTTAATTGTTATGGAAACATAACCCTATTTAAGAGAATAATCATATATGGAAAATAATTTTGATAAAACAACTAAACTTAATTCCGGAGGAAAATATCCTTTCTTTTTCAAAAACATTTTCCTTCCCAAAAAGTACACTAATTATTAAAATAAATGAATTTTATTCAAAATTAATGTGAAATAACATATATAAAGCTTCATGGAAATAATTAATCATCAAACCATAAAAATCCATTCATGCTGCATAAGTTAAAAAAACATTCTCCTCATACTTTTGTTGTAAATGTTAAAAAGTACCTCATTTGGTAAATGTAAGAACGATTCTTTCCAAAAAATATAGTAAAAGTCAAAATGGGTAAAAATGACATTAAAAGTACATAGAATAATAGTAACCATTTTATTATAATATTCTTATAAAACATGTAAATGGATCATAAATATACCACTACTAAATACTTACATATAAAAATTTTGTATAAAAATGAGATTTGAAAATTGTTCCCTCAACATAGGTCAGATTTATTCCGTATGTGTTCGAAACAATTGTATAGTGGGTTTAAAAATATTATTATCTTGTAATAGAACCAATTTAATATTTATGATATCATATATAATTCCCTTACGACTTTATATTACCTGTTCAATTGTCAATTCCTTGTTAAAAAAATGTTTTGGGTAATAAGTGTTTTATTTATTGTAGTTGTTTTGAATTATTGTTATTGATATTATTACTTATATAATAATTTAAATACTTCCATAATGTAAAAAATGATTTATATATCATATATATTCAGTATATATATTTATATAATAGATATTTAAATGAAATGGATTACGTTTTTCATGGAGATGGTAGGTCATACGTACACATAAATGTTGTTTTCATTTCCTTATTGAATTGATGAGAAGTAATGAAATGGAATATATATATTGTAGAATTATTATTTAATATATTTCATTATTATTCATTTTATATACTATATAATCATTGTTAAATTTTTAACATGGATAATGAATCTCATTTTGTCAGGGAGATGGTAAGCCGTACGTATGCACGATCGACAATATCATTCCCATAGTTGTAGAATGGTATTGAAGTGGATGGTGTATAAAATCTCAGAATTACTATACTGTTATAATAATAATATATAGTTATTACTTCGACCATTATACCCATCCATGTACGGTGGTGGTTAAAAATAGCTTACGCCACAATTTGGAGACAGTAAGTTATACGTACACACTCGTGGTGATTTCGTTTTTTGTAGGATGGATAGATAATGAAATATGGTTGTTTCATATTTATAATAAAATTTAATTATATGAGTGATAGTTATGTTATAAATTTATAATTAAAAAACTAATGAATATTATGTAGATGAAGAAAGAAATTTGAAAGATTCATGAGAAGAGATTACCTTTTCCTTCACAAGCCTCCTTTAAATATCCTATTAGGTCACTAAAGATGTTCTTTTGAGAAGACCAAAACCACTATAATTAAACAAGAGATGTTTATAGGATAAATGGTGAATTTTTGGCATGGATTTTAGGCACAAAATAATGTGAAGAGGAGAAGGAGGAGGTGCTCATTAATAAGGGAGGAGATGGGCACTTTAGGAAAGCCATAAATATTAATTTATTATAAATTAAATTTCAATTTAAAATGGTCCAAAGCTTATTTAATTCGACGATTAGATGATTATGGTTCTAATACCTATAATATAATAATTTTTATATAATTTTTCAATATTTTCTATCCTTATCATATTGGTTTAATATTTATTTTACACTTTTAATCTTTCTGTGATATCATGTTATTTAAACATTGTGGGTTAATGTAATTACCATATAATATAAAACGACCCAAAAAAGATACATATGACATATATGGAATTATATTAAACAGTTTTTATTATTTATATTTTTATTAATTTAATATAATTTAACAAATTATTTTATGTTTTATTTTATGAAATATGTCAAATTTGGACTCTATTCATACATGAATTTTTTTAAAACACAACACAACCAGATTCCTTCGAAAAAGGCATTAAATCATCCCTTATATGTAAATTTCATCCATAATATTTGTTTATGGCATAAAAAAGTTCAAATTAAATTTATATGAATATTTATAAATTCATTTATTTGAATCTATCATTAATTAAGTAATCACCACAACACAATTGTGTCATAAATAAATATATTTATCTAATGTATAAAAGTTATAAAAAAAATATCATGATGTAGGAAATAGTTTTATCTTACTAATTAATATATAGGCCTATATATCAGTTATATTACCCAATATTAAAATCAATTTTTCAAAATATATATGTTTAGTTTATAATTATATTTTGTTTAAATTAATTCTTACAAAATGACATTTTCACATCCAGGTGAATCCATTGGGTCCCCAAATCGATCCAATTATTTACATGGACGAAAATATCTAATCCAATTTGATTTTTACATGTTTTAGGGTTGTTTAAAATTATTCAAATATTATTGGTTTACAATTATTTATGATATTTACCCTTTTAACCATGGTAAATAAAATAATTATTGATGTTACTATTCTTAATGTCTAAAATTAAAAGGTACCTATTTACACAATTTTAAAATTATTATTCCAAATGTGGAATCCAATTTTCCAAATTCAAAACATAGAATATGAAGTAATTAATTTAAAATCAATTCTCATTGTCAAAACAAAAAAGTGGGTTTTTTAAGAAGTAATAATTATCAACATATTGACATATGTCTATGTCCAATTAAAAAGTGAAATTACATCCAATGCCAAAAATTTTATTACTGGATAAATATATAATCCAATTAAACAATAAAACCAATTAAAAATGTGTATTCCATCAAAAGGCGGTAAAACTGCCTTTTTTGAAAAATACTTCTTTTATCCAAAAATTGATTTTGTTCTCATATCATATTCTATAAAATGTTTAAGATGAATGGTAATGTTATATAAAATTCAAAATGTGTTTAATAGTATTCATAACATCTAGTTATATAATATTTTAATAATATATCTTTATTTAGTGAAACTCAGTGTTGCGGCCAACACAAGTTATTGAGGAAGGGCGCTCATGCATGTAACACAATCCAAGTCAGTGGTGTGTGTAGTGAAACATTTCTTTGTTGTTGCGTATAACATAATCGATACATAGTTCATTTATAAATTGAACAAAAATCAATACTCAATCTTCCGTCGAATGAATTCTGTCAAAGGAACATGAAATTGTGTGCAACACAAGCCTTGAATTGTGTTGCGTATACTGTAATCTAATATGGTATTGTGTATAGAAAAAGAAGATCTTGGTATAATGTAAAAAAAATTCTTCAAATACAATAAAATTATCTATCTCATAATATCAGTGGGTATTTCAATGGAAATGGTGGTTATTATTCCATGTGGATCATAATGAGTCGATAGTCTCATAAGAGAAGGTATGTGAACAATAACAAGAAGGTTGTTATTTTTTTATGGAGAATGAATCTAGTCACCTTGAGGCACTCAACATTTGACAGGGGATTTATAGCGAGCAAGAATCTGTGATCCATTTCATGGCCCTTCTACGATATGATTCAGACATATTACCAGATAAGGATGCAAGGGATATGAATTTAATGTATGATTTTCATCTAGATATTTAGTGTCATGACACCCCATTTATGCTGAAGGCTTATCATGAGGTACTTGGGAGATTTTAATTCATTGAGAGGAAGTGGACTAGAACCATATCATCATGAGAGGATAGTCTTCTAGATTTTTTATGATGTAGTTCTATTGTCTGAGGTTTTCTATTTCCAAGACATGAGATAATTGAGTCAGCTAGTTTTAGGTACCTACCCTCATCAACACATTTATCCATTGGTTGAGGCGCTCAGACCAATGTCAAGGGATCATATTTCTAATTTTCTTATAAAGACTTATATCATTAGTAGCAATAGTGCCTGATATTTCCAAGATGTTATAGTTCACCATCAGTTACAATTTAGTTCCCTCCATTGAAATAGTTTTAGAAGAAGTAATAGAAGAATGGTCTTAACATTTGGTATCAGTTGTGAGAAGATAAGATTGGTAGATTACAACCTAGAGATACAACTCTCCCTCATAGATAATATTGTTGCAGTGTATGTGGTCGTCAGCTGGGTTAGAGAATTCATGGAGTGGGTTTTAGTAAGATTCATGCATTTACATTGAAATCAATGGGAAAATCAAATGTCAGTCATGGTATCCTTGTCTTATTTTATGTATGTGATCATCAATTGATTGATTCGGGATCTATTCACTCTACTATATCACCAAACCTCATACATGATTTGGGTAATGAGGTTGAGAGGCTTCTTGTTAACTTTTAATTGACTACACAAGTTGGTGGTCCACCTGACTTATATAAAGTATTTAAAGAACTTGATCTAGTGTTGGGGAAGTTCCACTCTTGTAAAGGCCTGCTATTTTTATAGATATATCCATATGACTTCATACATACAATTTATTGGTTATATTTGATATAGGATTTAATTGATTACTTTAGGGGGTTGGTTTTGTTCTATGTTATGATAGAGAACCATTAGTGTTTATTAGTGAGACAGACCTACTGATGTGTCAGAGGTGTGCTCCTCCCTTATCAACATTGATGAATGTGATGATGTTGAGTTCGTTTGATTTTCATCAATCGATGTATCTTATGTTTATGTAATAGTATAATGATTTCTTTCTAGAGGAGTTTGTAGCATTATATCCTCAATGAGAGAACATGTATGGGATATTACAAAATCCATGTCTATCTCCTATCTCAGTTTATCTATATAGGATGAAACCTTATGATTTGTGAGATATATGAGTACATCATGGTACCATATTGTTGTGAGGTTTTGACTAGTTTAGTGTATCACCTTGGAGTGAAACTGTTTTTTCATTAAGATAGAAAATGGTGGTTTACAGCTTTGTATTGATTATCACCAAATGAACATGGTGATGGTAAAGAGCCTCTATCATCCTCCATGAATTTATTATTTATTTGATAATATGGTGGGAGGAAGTTTGATATCAATGATTGATTTATGGATATGACACAATTTGATGTGGGTGAAGAGTTAGATATCTATAAGACCACCTTTCATTGTTATCATGGTCATTATGAGTTATTTGTGATTTTATTCAAGTTTTTGATTACTCCATCCATATTCATGGGGTTGATGAAAATAATGATGAGAGAGATCCAAGATATGTTTATGTGGTTTTCATTGATGGAATACTTGTGTACTATATATCCATGGAGGACTATGAAGAGTATCTAAATATTGTTTTTGGAGTTCATATTCAAGAGAAATTATTTATTTAGGGGTTGAAGTGTGATTTAAGGGCTCATGATGTCCAATTCTGGGGGCATATCATGTCTCAATAGGGAGTAGATTTGGATGTTTTGAAGACTGAAGATTTTTTTTTCATATTATCCCAGGATAGTAGAATATGTGTAGTGTTTCCATAGTCATACATGCTAAAATATGAGGTTCAAATACAATAACTCCCTTTCTTTGTATCCTATGACATCCTTGTATAGAAAGGATCAAGAATTATTATGGACCAAATTTTGTTAGGTAGCATTCGAGTACCTTAATGAGAATTTAGTTTGAACTCTAGTCCATTTTTTTTAATAGAGCTAGATTAGTTTGTGTTTTTTATTATAATAGTTGTTTTTTGTTAGGGTTTTTTTTCATAAAAAGAAGATCTGTTTACTCTAATGGACCTTAGAAGTTGTGTCCCTAGGAGTGTAACTATTACACCCATGATCTTGAGTTGGTGGTAGTGGTTTTTACATTGATTTTCCTACAAAAGTACCTCATCATTGAGCATTTTTCTCTTTTTACAGACCATAGGATCCAAATGTATGTCTTTTACCAATGTGAATTGAATATACATCTACATCTATGGATGGAATTATTATATGATTAAGGAATTTATATTTCATATACATGTAGAAATGGATATTTTGTAGCTGATGCACTGAGGAGGAAATCACATAGTGATGTCATGTGGGAATATGATTAGTCACTGAAAGTGGCAAAATTTAATTTTTAATATCTTTATATTCATTTTTCCAAAGTCCATAAACATTTTTTTAGTGCATTATATAAATAGAACTTCATTTCTAATCTAAAATGCCATTCATGTTTAAAATGAAAATTTGGGCCCAATAATTCATTTGTTTGTGGAAAAAATTATATTCATTTTATGAATTTTAAATTTTGGGATATGATTGACCACTTTGTTTGGGACATTTTATCTTTTAGGTCCGATGGATGAATCCCAAGGGAAGATGGATAATTTTTCACCCGAATGCAGAAATTTTCTAGAGAAAGCATAATGGGCCTAAGGCCCATCAAAAAAATGTGGGGCCCACAAACCAATCCCAATGAAGCTGAAATTTATAAAGTAGAAAGATAAAAATATGAGGATCATTTTATTCAACTATGGCCAGATCTAATTCAGAAATTTTCAGGATGATAGAGGGATCTGAAGCTGAGATTTAAATGGTGGACCCGACATTAATGCGCGTAAATCCGTCCCACAATTTCGACCATAACTTCCAAAGGGATGACCGAAATTTCCGGAACATTTTACAGCTTATATAGGACACATGAAATAATATATTTGTATTCTAGGACATCTGATTATTCAGCCTCTTTAAATTCCAAATACACACGTCAAAATGGTGGATGAATCTGGACGAAATTTCCGGGTCAACTTCGAAACGTCAAAATCCCTTAATTTTCTCACCTTCCTTTTGACTCACTAAATTAATGGGGATGGAATTTATTATGGTGGGGTGTCTATAAGGCTCATAATATGCCTATATAAGGATCTGGTGGTGAAGGTAATTATCATCATACATTTTTCTTTGAATCTATGTTTTTCTTTTCATTGTAATTTCCCGATTTCATTTTGTAATGGCATCATCAATTTCTCTAATGTATGATTTTCATTCACGTTTAGTATTTTAATAAAATTTCTTATTCTACACTTTTTATTTTCCTTTTCTTCACATGTTGATTTTATTGAATCGAAGTGTGAATTTATTCACACCCGCACTTGTGAATTCATCACACAACGGTGGAGTGTTCGTTCTTTTAATAATATTATTCTTCTTCAATTCTCCCCCATAAGTCTACATCCGACTTCCATTGGTAGAATAGAATCAATAGAGGGATAACCTCTTAAAGGTTGATCCATGTGATTAGAAAGGTCAAGGATTGAATGTTATTTCATGTACTTAATATTTACATCTATTCATTATTTTAGGATTTCCATTTTCTGAGTTACATTCTTTCTCATCTCTTCCAACTTTAATGATGACACATTTTGAGTGCTAGTACGATCTATTTCATTTGAGTTCTCAATAAAGTGATCCTCAAAGTGAATTGGTGATTGGCCTTGGAATTGTGTAGGGATTAAATTAGTGAATGATTTGGAAGAATTATCTCATTTTTTGGATATGTCTTGAATTAATTACATGAAATTTTCTAAGAAAATAAATTCATCCAATCCAGCCCAAGAAAAACCCTAAGATCAAACCACCATCAATAATTTTTTATTTCACATCATTTTTATTATATGTTATTTAAATTGTATCTTTATTTTTACAATTAAAATCTACCTCAAAGTTGGATACTTCATAGCCAATCCATCAACAAATCATAGTGTCTCAAGGTTTCTTCTTCGGTCCCTGTGGATTCGATCCCTACTTGTACTTCAATGACTGATTTTACCAGTAGAGTAAATTTGGGCGCAAGCAAATTTTGGCGTCGTTTCTGGGGACCCAAGTAAGTTTTCTTAGACTCCCACCTTCTATTATCACCTAACTTCTCTTTTCTCACATATATTTCTCTTTTCGTTTCCCCTTTCATTTTTCTTGTGTCCAAAAAAAAATAAAAATCCAAATTTCATTCAACTCCAATGGAGATTCATCAACAATTTCCTTTCATAAACTCGGGTTGGAATAAAATAGAAAATCAACAATGGGAATCCCCTCACATATAAAATTACTTTGATCAACACTTGAATGATTACCCCACATCCGATAACATGAATGATCTTTGTGATGATGAATGTTTAAAAGATCAATTTCCATACCTATCAAGAATGATTGAAAAGATAAATACTGAGGAAGAACATGATGTCCAAACATCTATCAATCATATTCAGGAAAAAATTATTCAAAAATTGTGTGGACAAATGTAAAAAATGAATTAATAGGTATCAAGTTTGAGACTAGAACTACAAAGCATTAAAACTTGTGTGGATCTCATTCCCACTCAAACCATACCTACCTAAATATTGAATGAAGAATATTGTAACACACAAACCCCCCATGCCTTTATTGAAGAACTAACCTTAGGAATTGGGATAATTGGAGAGGATTGAGGATTTTTTGAAGGGTTATTAAATCAGGATGAAATTGATTTCATGAATTCACAAGAGGAAAATGTTTCTTCATGGATTGATTGTTCGGAATATTTATACAATATTGATTTTTTAGAAACACCAATCATAGAACCATTAGGAGAAATCACAAACATCAAATCCATAACCATTCATTAAACTCATATAGAAAATTATGGGGTTAAATATTCAATTCAAATGGAACCAATTGTGTTGGGAAATGTTGAAAATGAAATTGATTTTGATTCTAATTCCTTATCTGTGATTGAATGTCCTATCCAACCTGAACTCAAAATCAATGTCCTTACTTCCCCACTGAGGCATCCCATCATTGGTGATTAAAAAGACTTTTCAGTTTTCATTCATCCATATCATGAAATCAATAATTTAAGAATTATCCTTGGTGTCTTAGTCAAGACTATAGAAACAACTCGATCAACCATTACCGAAATTTCTTGTACATTCACACTCATTATTAAGCATGGAATTTCACATGGAAAAAATTATAAAAAAAGACATAATCTAAATCCTATTGAGGTGGATAAATATGGGTTCATTAAAAATTTTAAAGTCAGAATTGGATAAGTTGGGGGGTTCAAGTCGAGCTAACGATGTTAAACAGAAGCACTGCATGGGAGGAAACCTATGGTTTTCATGTTTCTAATAATTTTAAATAATTTTCTTTTTCATATAATAAATTACCATAGACTGTTTACATGTTCCTCTTTTATGAGTAATGATGGGTATAAAAGGGGAGCTCCATATTCATTTGTGTCACGTGGCGTGATCTTTGAGTAATACCTTACCCAGAAATCTAAAAAGAAGACAATGTATCATCAGTTTATTTTTTTTGTTTATTTTTATGTTAAAAAAAATAAATGGACATGTCGTAAGTAATAAGGAAAATCCATTCACCACCATCTAAGCTGCTAATACTAAAATCCAGGATTGAACGGAGACTGTGGCATGCGCTATCATCATCAAACACCAGGTGAATTTGTTCCATGTTTATCATTTTCAAATTTCTCTTTGAACTCCTCTCCTACCCCCATCTAACTATTCTTTTCTTTAAACATTGGGGAAAGTGTTATTTTATGTTGGGGGGAGATAAAATATGTTTTTATTTATTTATTTATTTATTTGAATAAAAACATGTATGAAAAGAAAAATTCTATTAACCTTGAACATGATAACACACATTGAAAACTATGAAATTGGATATCAAATAATTATGAATGCCTTGATTTTAATTTTAATGCATGTTTAAGTTCATGAGCATAGTTTTTTGAAAGTGCGGTTGTCTGATGTGATTTTTTCAAAGTTTACATTTTCATCATCTTAATAAAAATGCCACAATGCACGTCTACTGGATCATGGGTGTAAATTTGAGTTCTTGGATCCCTTTCATTATAGAATAGGGTTCTAGGGTGACTTTTAGTTTAATTTGAGTATCCAAAAAAATTGACCACATAGAGTAATGTTTTTTCCAAATGCGTGGTGTCCGACACTTGGGGATCGCGACTCCATAATTGTCTTGCTCAGAGTTTGGATTTATATCTCTATTGTAGAGCAAGGAATTGACAATATGTGTAGCGTCTGACACTTGGAGATCGTGACACCATAGATGTCTTTCACAGAGTTAGTCTTTTCATATCTATTGTGGTTAAAAAAATAAAATAAAATAAAATCAAAAAATTAAAAAAAAATGGATACTCATATTAAGTTTTATTGTGATTCCCACCTAGCGCTTCAATTTTTCCCCTTGAACAACAAAATGAGCCCCATATCTTTTATGATGCACAACACTTTATCATGCTTAATTGGAATTGGATGAAATGTGGCAATGAATTTGAACAAAGGAATGGTCTTGGGCTTGGGATATGCTTATTGAAATATCATGTTTTAAATTATTTTGATGAGTTTCATAATTTTTTGGTTTGAGGACTTTGGGTGAGCAATGTGTATTAAAATGTTTTTGGAAAAGGGGATTTGAATTTCATATTTGTAATTTATTTTTCTCGGGACTACATGAACTCAAGTTGGGGGGTGTGATTAGTCACTAAAAGTGGCTAATATTAATTATTAATATATCTATATTCATTGTTCCAAAGTCCATAAAATTTTTTTTAGTTCATTACATGAATATAACTTTATTTATTATCTAAAATTCAATTCATGTTTAAAATGAAAATTTGGGCCCAATCATTCATTTGTTTGTGGAAAACATTATATTCAATTTCTGAATGTGAAATTTTGGGATATTATTGATCACTTCGTTTGGGACATTTTATATTTTAGGCCCTATGGATGTATCCCAAGGGAAGATGGATAAATTTTCACTCGAATGCAGAAATTTTCTAGAGAAAGCATAATGGGCCTAAGGCCAATCAAAAAAATGTGGTTCCCACAAACCAAGCCCAGTGAAGCTCAAATTTATACAGTAGAAAGATAAAAATATGAGGATAATTTTATTCAACTGTGGCTAGATATAATTCAGAATTTTTCATGATGATAAAGGGATCTGAAGATGAGATTTAAATGGTGGACCTGACATTAATGCGCATAAATCCGTACCGCCATTTCGACCATAACAACCAAACGGATGAGGAAAATTTCATGAAATTTTTATAGCTGATATAGGACACACAGACGAAGATATGTGTCTTCTAAGAATTCTTTTATTTGGCCTACTTGAATTCAGAATTCACACGTAAAAATGGTGGACGAATCTGGACGAAATTTCTGGGCCAACTTCGAAATGTCAAAATCCCTTAATTTTCTCACCTTCATTTTGACTCTCTAAATTAATGGGGATGGAATTTATTTTGGTGGGGTGTCTCTAAGGGTCCTAATATGCCTATATAAGGATCTGGTGGTGAAGGCAATTAGCATCTATCATTTTTCTTTGAATCCATGTTTTTCTTTCAATTGTAATTTCCCACTTTCGTTTTGTAATGGCATCATCAATTTCTCTAATGTATGTTTTTCATTCATATTTAGTATTTTAATAAAATATCTTCTTATTCAATTATTATTTTACTTCTCATCACACATTGATACCATTGAATTGAAATGTGAATTTATTCACACCTCCACTTGTGAATTCATCACACAACGATGGAGTGTTCGTTCTTTTAATAATTTTCTTATTCTTCAATTCTGCCCCCATAAGTCTACATCTTGCTTCCATTGGTAGAATAACATCAATATAGGGCTAAACTCTAAAGGGTTGATCCAAGTAAGAAGCAAGGTAAGGGATTGAATGTTATTTCATGTACTTAATATTTAAATCTATTCGTTATTTTAGGATTTCCATTTGATGAGTTACATTATTTCACATCTTTGCCAACATTAACGATGACACATTTTGAGTGCTAGTACGATCTATTTCCATTGAGTGATCATTAATGTGATCCTCAAAGTGAATTGGTGATTGACCTTGGAATTGTGTAGGGATTAAATTGGTGAATTATTTGGAAGAATTATCTCATTGTTTGGATATGTCTTGAATTAATGACAAGAAAATTTCAAAGAAAAGAAATTCATCCAATTCACCCCAAGAAAAACCCTAAGATCAACCCACCATCAATAATTTTTTAGTTCACATCATTTTTATTATATGTTATTTAAATTATATCTTTAGTTCTCCAATTAAAATATACCTCAAAGTTGGCTACTTCATAGCCAATCCATCAACAAATCATAGTGTCTCAAGGTTTCTTCTTTGGTCCCTGTGGATTTGATCCCTACTTGTACCTCAACGACCGCTTTTACCAGTAGGGTAAATTTGTGCGCAACCAGAATACAAGGATTCATGGATTGTAATGGAAGAAATATATACTATTCATCTAGATATGTGGTATGTTTGAGGTTATTATTTAATTTTCTAAATGATAGTACAGTCATATTTTATGTATTTGGTGGAGGATTCCCTGTTGGGGGATTCTGAGGTGGAATTTTGGAGAGAATGAGAAATATTTTGTGAATCCCCTAATAGATAGTCTCTATATGAAAAATAGTATGAGATATTTCAGAAAAGTATTTCAATCCCTTCATGAATTCCTGAAATGGTTCTCCATGAGTTCTATAGAACACCCTTATAGGAACATGTCGATGTGATAAAGATGTACCAATATTATAGATGTAATTTTCTGTTTCGTTTTTTAAATCATGCAGTTGTAGTGTTTGCTTCTCAATGTTTTCTCTTCTAGTACGATAAGGCTGAGCATCATGTTCCCAATAGTTTTCTATAGCCATTAGATGTTCCCCAGTGTATGTGGGTGGGAATATTTACCGATTTCCTTAATGGTTTACATAGATCTCATGGAGATTATGAAACAATATGAAGGATATTATATCGTTTAAATAAAAAATGAAACATTATAGGGGTCATTGAGTCAATCACAGTTTAGACTGTGTTGAGGTAGTATTTAGAGGAGGTTTTGTGACTCTATGGAGCACTGAGGAAGATTATTTTTGATCAATATCCATAGTTTACATTAAGGTGTAGAGAGGTATCCAAAATTATTTTCTCTCTCAGATATTCCTTAGAACATATTTTCATCAACAGATTGATGGAAGACAGAGCATACTATCTGAACTCTTAATTTTCATTGCACTCTAATTTCTTGGATTTTTCTGGTTCATGTATGATTCAATTTATCATGGTTGAGTTTTTATACAAAATGGATTCCACTCCACCATTGTTATGGAACTTTTGGAATATGTGTTTATCCAACATTTAAGTTTACTATTTTATTGTACTTGGGTAAGAGAAACATCATATATCATGATATCAATTGTAATTTTTTTGACAAAGATTTTTTAGTTAATTTGTTAGAGGATGAAGGAAATAGAAGAAAATATGAAATACTACTTATGGATCTAGATATTAGAGATCACATGTTCATGAGGGCAACTCCTAATTGTGCATAGTGAAGGTGTAGTCGTGGGAGTAAGCTCCCCCCTTATTTGTTGGACATTTGAGGTGTTGTCCCATGTTGGAGTTGTGTAGTATCGAATATAACATCAGACATAGATGATAATAATACATTATGGTTTTGAAATGTAATATATATATCATGAACTCTATTAAATCTCTTAGGTAACCTACTGGGGAGAGAATGATTTTGATGATGATGAAACCTTTTAGGAACCACCAATTGATATCCAGGAGCATGAGGAGAATGTGGTCCACATGAATTCTATACCCTTGGTTCATTTCATGTTGAAACATGATGGTGTGGAGGTGAGAGACTGGGAACATGAGTCATAGATGACCACCCAATACTGGGAGCTATTTAATATTTAGATCATCTCCTGAACACTTTATTTTATTTATGGATGCTAATTTTATGATTTTTTAGAATTTTTCCTCTTGCTTCTTATAGTTAACCTTCATACAATTGGAGTGGTATATACTGTAGTATAATGTTTATGAGCAGGGTTTTATTGTTGTGTGTTTTCAGTATTTTAATATGATGAGGTGGCCGAGCTCTTGTAATAGAGAGATCCATGAGAGGTATATCATTGGGTGGCTATATAGAAAATAACTCTTCATTTTCTCTCTATGATTGGTATTGGATTCTCTAGGATGAGAATGGTTTGTGAGGTATCTTTTGTAAGGTTACAGATCTGTCTATTCCAACCCTTTTTGTATTACCAATGTTTAAGGTACTCATAGGAGGCTTAGAGTGTAACAACCAGTTCCCTGTGACAGCACATACACCCCGCCTTAACATGGCCGTCAGGTCCTCGCCTACCAGGTATCACCAATTGCCCCACAGACACGTGGGGCCCACCACAAGGTCCACCCACATGCCCGAAAAGGACATCTGACTAATGAATGTCCCCACAGGCTAACACATGTCCATTCCAGTGTGCTTTGTCCACACTCACACACACCCTGGGAAACTTCCAGAAGGTCACCCATCCTGATCACTACTTCAGGCCAAGCACGCTTAACTGTGGATTTCTAATCAGACAGGCTTCCGAAAAGAAATGTACATCATGTTGACATGAGTCATATCATTTAGTCATTTAACCCTGTATCATTTGGGGATGTTATAATCAACCACATTTAGAGCACAACGTCCTCGTTGTGGGCCCTACATCTCAACCCAAGCAGTGCACTATACTTAAGGCTTGGTTCCTCCACTAATACGAAATGTAACAACTGGGTCCCAGTGACAGAACAGACACCCCGCCTTTACATGGCCGTTGGGTCCTGGCCTACCAGGTACCACCAGTTTCCCCACAGAAACCTGAGTGCCACACCAAGTTCCCCCACATGCCCGAACATGACATCTGACTAATGACTGTCCCCACAGGCCGACACCTTAACATGGTCGTCGGGTCTTGGCCTACCAGGTACCACAAGTTGCCCCACAAACAAGTGGGTCCCACCCTAAGTTCCACCTACATGCCCGAACAGGTCATCTGACTAATGACTGTCCCCACATGACAACACATGTCCTTTCCAGTGTGCTTTTCCCTCACTCACAAACACCCTAGGAAACTTCCCAGAAGGTCACCCATCCTGATCACTACTCCAGGCCAAGCACGATTAACTATGGATTTCTAATCAGACAGGCTCCTGAAAATAAATGTGCACTTTCTTGACATGAGTCATATCATTTAGTCATTTAACCCTGTATCATTTGGGGATGTTACAATCACCCCCCTTTAGAGCACAACATACTCATTGTGGGCCCTACATCTCAACCCAGGCAGTGCACTGCACATAAGGCTGGGTTCCTCCTCTGATACCAAATGTATCAACCGGGTCCCAGTGACAGAACAAACACCCCTCTTAACATGGCTGTTGGGTCCTAGCCTACCAGGTACCACCAGTTGCCCCGCAGACACGTGGGTCCCACCCCAAGTTCCACCCACATGCCCGAACAAGTCATCTGACTAATGACTATCCCCACAGGCCGACACCTTAACATGGCCATCGGGTCCTGGCCTACCAAGTACCACCATTTGCCCCGCAGAAACCTGGGTCCGACACCAAGGTCTACCCACATGCCTGAACAGGCCATCTGACTAATGACTGTCCCCACAGACAAACACCTTAACATGGCCGTCGGGTCCTGGCCTACCAGGTACCACCAGTTGCCCCACAGACACGTGGGTCCCACCCCAGGTTCCACCCACATGCCCGAACAGGTCATCTGACTAATGACTGTCCCCATAGGCCAACACATTTCCTTTCCAGTGTGCTTTTCCCTCACTCACACACACGCTAGGAAACTTCCCAGAAGGTCACCCATCCTGATCACTACTCTAGGCCAAGCACGCTTAATTGTGGATTTCTAATCAGAAATGCTCTCGAAAAGAAATGTGCACCTTGTTGACATGAGTCATATCATTTAGTTATTTAACCATGTATCATTTGGGGATGTTACAATCACCCCCTTTATAGGACAACGTCCTCATTGTGGGCCCTATATCTCAACCCAGGCAGTGCACTGCACTTAAGGCTGGGTTCCTCTTGTGATACAAAATGTATCAACGGGGTCCCGGTGACAGAACAAACACCCTGCCTTAACATGGCTATTGGGTCCTGGACTACCAGGTACCACCAGTTGCCCCACAGACACGTGGGTCCCACCCCATGTTCCACCCACATGCCCGAACATGACATCTGACTAATGACTATCCCCACAGGCCAACACCTTAACGTGGTCATTGGGTCCTGGCCTACTAGGTACCACCAGTTGCCCTGCAGACACATGGGTCCCACCCCAGGTTACACCCACATGCCTGAACAGGTCATCTGACTAATGACTGTCCCCACAGGTCATCTGACTAATGACTGTCACCCATATTGATCACTATAGTAGGCCAAACACGTTTAATTGTGGATTTCTAATCAGGAAGGCTCCCGAAATGAAATGTGAACCTTGTTGACATGGGTCATATCATTTAGTCATTTAACCCTGTATCATTTGGGGATGTTACAATCACCCCCATTTAGAGAACAACATCCTTGTTGTGGGCCCTACATCTCAACCCAGGCAGTGCACTACACTTAAGGCTGGGTTCCTCCTCTGTTACTAGATGTATGAACTAGGTCCTGGTGACAGAACACACACCCTGCCTTAACATGGCTGTTGGGTCCTGGCCTACCAGGTACCACCAGTTGCCCCACAGACACATGGGTCCCACCCTATGTTCCACCCACATGCCCTAACATGACATCTGATTAATGACTACCCCCACAGACCAACAACTTAACATGGTCATCGGGTCCTGGCCTACCAGGTACCACTAGTTGCCCCGCAGACACATGGGTCCCACCCCAGGTTCCACCCATATGCCCAAACAGGTCATATGACTAATGATTGTCCCCACAGGCCAACACATGTCCTTTATAGTGTGCTTTGTCCTCACTCACACACACCCTAGGAAACTTCCCAGAAGGTAACCCATCCTGATCAGTACTCCAAGCCAAGCACGCATAACTGTGGAGTTCTAATCAAACAGGCTCCCAAAAAGGAAGGTGCACCTTGTTGACATGAGTCATATCATTTAGTCATTTGACCCTGTATCATTTGGGGATGTTACATATAGTATATTAGGGGTTGTTTGTATTCTAAAATTAGGGATCATGGAGAATTCATGATGTTTATGTTTTATATGTCATGAATATGTGGTTCACATCTTGCAGAAGGTTGGTTAATGGGATGTCATTTGATGTGAATTAATCCATAGAACAATTGACTATAAAGACATGATTATAGATGGATTAAATGCCGATACATACACAAAATTTAATGGTTCCATGCCTTTGATATCTATAAGGATGTGCACCTTTATATGTTGTAGTTTCTCCACTTTTCTCAAACCCTTAAACATTTCTCCTAAATCCTAGGGCTTCCATTGAGTCTCTATTTAGTTCTTTTGGAATTTCTTAAACATAGATCGATTCATGAATTCCTTTTTTAAATTTTTGATTATCCATGTAATTTTTTATGTGTTCTTTAATATTTCTTTGATCAAGATCATCCCACATTTATTTTAATGATAGGGAATATTATCTCCATTTTTGTAAAAAAATTTCTTTATTTTTTTTGGTGTGGTTATGGAATTACATCGTTGGATGGATGAAACTCATACTGGAGGGTTGATTGAGATCTAAAATATTTTTTTGTTTTTATATGAAGAATGTTGATACCTGTTCTGTATGGGATTTGTTTCTTCCCCTTTTTATTTTCATGAAATCGTATTTTTATCATTGATTATCCTATTGGATGGAAATTGAATTAACCTAATAATTGTTGAACTATATTAATAATGAATTCATTATAGTGATCCCATGTTCTTGATTTCTACCATGATAAAAATTTCCATATTTTTTTCTATATAGCATGCTATCTCTATTATGATTATAATATTGACTAAAATTTTGATCTTTGATAGAAAATGGTAATGAACATATACCCATTTATAATTTTTGGTTGGATATATAATTAATGATGATCCTTGTAAATTGAGTCTAGTGTTCCTTATAATTTGAATTCAATTAAAATATATAAAATGCACCTGATTATTTAAATGTTTTCATCCATAATAATTAAGGGGATGATTGATAGATCATTTTGAGAATATTGAAACGAATAGGAATGTTAATTAGAATAGTAGTTGTCTATTTTTTTCAAAACTGGATTTTATGCAAAGATCATGTATAAGTTTTAATCACTTACTATAGATTGATGTCATTGGATACCCATTGTAAAAACCATTAAATTATTAATTGGATAATTCAAGATTAAATAATAATATGTTATGAGGTAAGGAAAATAACTAAGTATTGATTTTACAATCTATATGAGAATGATGAGTATCTTATTTTTAGAGTTGTGAGAGAATGTTTTGTGTGAATGATATATGCCATATTTTAGGGCTAGGATTTACATATTGAAAATGGTTTTTTTCGACCTTTAGATGTGTTTTAAATGAATTTTTCTCTATGAATTTTGATATGAGCATGGTATGAAGGATGTGATATGGGAAGGGGGGCCTAGTTGATGTGGTGGCAGTTGATGCTTCTGATAGTGAGATGCAGAAGGATTTTGGTGTTGGTGTTTGTTATGTAACAAGATACATTGAAATAGGTAGAAGATAGGAATACCCATTATTGTGATAAACATGGATTCTTTCTTGAAATGAATTAATTTAGTGTTTGATGGCTGGGTTTCTTGTTCTTTCTACATTCTTTTCCCCACTGCCTATGGCAGTTGGATGTTATTGGTTGCTTGTTTCCTGTCAGTGGTAGCATATGATGGTTTTACTAGATCACCACGTTTATGTAATGATGTTAATAATGAATATTAATTTTTAATCCAATGGGGTTAGTGTTTATGGTATGAAAATGTTGAAAATATGTTAATCTTGAGAAACAATGGACTCATTTTGGATTATGAATGGAAGGAATGGGCACAAACTTGTTGTTCGCTTAATTTACATTGAAATAAATTAAATCGTTAATTTAAATGATAATAAAAATTTTAATGAATGGAAATGAAAAAATAAAATATGTAATTTTTATAGATCATTAAATTATTATGTTCATATAGGATATCTAGTCCCCAATAGTGGCAATTGGGTGTCTGAGAGTAGATAAATATAGTTGATATCAAGACTACGTTATGTCCACAATGTGGTTTTTATGTATATTATATATTTTATATTCTATAATTTCATTCACTTCCTACACATTTCAGTTATTGAAAATGATATCCAGTGGACTCTAGGATGGTGTCTTCCCCAACATCTTAGTGGGAGGATGGATGGATAACTACACCCTCTAGACCCACTCTCTTCTCTAAGTAGTTACTTATACTAGTATACATGATAGCTAGCTTCTTGTTATTTTTATATAGAGGTTTGAAATGGATTTTGGTTATTTCACAGACATGTAAATTCAGATATAGTATGAAAATTATTTTTTTAGTTGTGGAATTTATTGACTATGATGGCTTGAGGTACATACAAGGATTATGGGATGTGATGGATTATTGTATAATACCTGATGCATGATACATTTTATATAGGAGGTGATGGATCCAAAAAAGTTCATGGTTACTATATACAGACATGGGGACGGGATGTTGTGATTATGTGATACACGATGTATATTTTATGATTCTTTTCCCATGTGTCTATGAGCTGTCTTATTCAAGAGTGGGATGGCTCAAGATGTGTGACATTACGGATGAGAGGAAATCTTGGGGGAGCTGTATTAGAGTCCCCTTGATGTTTCATTATTATATTATATACTCTCAAGTACGCTATTCTTGGTGAGATTTTACCATGGATAGTCTTGAAACATAGTATACATGTTTAGGTGACGAGTTAGTTTCATTATTCCTTACTATACATTATCATGAATAAATGATATTCAGAATGAGATGAAGGAGGATCCTACCATGTATACAGTTTAACTCTTCCTTGGTAAATATATATACTATATTCTTGTCACCCATTGAATGTTAGAGATCGAGTGGATATTACTATATTGTAGTTTTGAAAGACCAGTTTCATAATTGTGGTCATAAACATGTTTAAATTTTTTTACGTGCAGATTATTATTTATTTTCTTCCATACTGAATTACATTTCATATATGAAATTGGTTTTTATTTATATATATGAGACTGTGTTGATTTTTCTATTTGTCTTATCTCTCTCTAACATATGTTCTTTTATAGGGTGATGCCACCATCTGTATACTTATTATACCCACAATGCTAGTTGAAAACATGACACCAACTAGAGATGGGACCTATGTAGTCACAATATACATTCACTCATTTCTATCTTAAGATGGGTACTATTGGGGTAGGGGATGTGATATGAACATATGTGTGGATGATTATGGTTGGGGTATAATATCACACTTCAGTGAAATTATTTGAACATACATACCATGATATATTCATTCATTGAAATATTGTATTTATTCAAATATGTGTCGGCATAAAGGGTTTCCTCACATTTCATGAATATACATAATGTTTTTTAAATAGTTCTGAGAATAAGTGGTTATCATACATGGATTTTCCCATGATTGTCGATGTTCAAAATTTTCATGTTTCCCATAAGGTTATGAAACATTTTCATATTATTAATAATTTTTTAAAGTATTTTCAAATTCATTATTATGTTATCCGAATTTTTTAATATGCATTTCATTTCCATGAAATTCCATGTTTTCATGGACATCCCTTATATGAAATTTATTTCACACATTATGTCTGGATCATATGTTTTCATATTATTGATATCTGTTTTAGGAAATGTCATATATTTTATGCTCCCATAATGATAATTTTTTTATCTTATGCTTCTCTATCATGTTTTATGATTCTCATAAGTTATCTTATGATATTTTATTAAGATATATATGCCTTAAAATTTTATTTATGTTTATGATCTAATATTTTTTGATATTTATTTTACCATAAAATGAATTTGAGGTCACCCCTTTCTTATGTATCCACTACGTAGGTTATGTAGATGATTACTTCATATGATGTTTCTAGGAAAGTGTCAATATGATAAAAATTATGATAAAATTTTCACTACTATTGTGAAATAATATTCTTATGTGGTCAGTATCTAAGACACTAAACTTTTTAGCCTTTGGGTTATGTAATTATTTCTAGTATGTTTTATTTGTATCATTATATATTCATATAATTTGTGTCTTTTAAATCATGGGTCACAATAAATTGTATCAGAAGATGGTTTAGATATTTTTAAAGATTAGTTTAGTTATTTTTTATTATTTTAGAGAAAATTTGTGAAAACCCTTGGGATTAGTCTAATTATATGATGATATCATGAAATATAAGTTAATTATTGATTTGTTTGTCTTCTATAAGGATTCATCCATCAATAGATACTACAATTTTAAGAGGATATTGAACAAATAAACCTATGGGTAATCACCATGAAAGTGGTCGGTTGAGCATTGACTTGATCATCACCAAATTTAATGATGATATTTTTTAAGGCTACAAAAATGGTTTGGAGCTCCCTAAAAGTATGATTTGGTAGATCATTTTCTTATTAAAAACCATAACATATGATTGATTTTCTAGTTATTTTGAGGGATTATTTTTCAAAATATATGATATCCCATCATAGTGTTTCCCATGTCAAACTATGATTGATATAGGTCCAACCAATAGACCTATAGGGAAACATGGTATTGTAAAATAATGATAATTTTTGGGATGTAATTCCTTTTATGATAATGATAATTCACATTATTATTAACATTTTTCAGTCCTGTCAACCATTTTTGGTTTCATTGATGGATAAAACCAGATGATACAAAGTTATCCATTAGCATGTATGACAATTATATGATTTACACAAAAATAAACCCATTGGGATGTGTTATAGATTGAAAATTTTGGGTATTATGCTAAACCATATATCATGAAAAATTATTAAAAATATAAATTTAGTTGAAATGAAGAGTGATCCAAATAACAGAATGATGGTGGATTACATAAATTCAAGAAATAAAATTGATAAAAGAAACATTATTAAACAACCTATATATTAAAATGAGAGATGTATCATCATGAGAATTTCCTCAAAGAGACTATAATATGATTTACCTGTAGTAATGGAGGATATAGAGCATCATATTGTTGAGGGAGTATGATGTGTTCAACTATCTTGAGGTAAGAATATGGAACTCATGCTATGGAACCACTAATAATTCAATTTATTATGTATGGAGGACTAGATAATTATTAAATCCAATTTTCTAGTCCAATAATTCCTAGGATGGTAGGACTCCACAACCTTTATCACTTGGAGAGAAAATAAGAACCCATACATTGACTATAAATGAAGAAAATTGTGGAAATTAGGTGTTCAGTTACACTCCACCTTTAATTAGTTGATGTTTATTTGCTATATCAACCATATTGTGTCTAGGTTGTTTACAGAGAACATTATATAACATACCTCAATGATTTTTATATTAAGGAAAACTGTTAGTTTTATTATTAATATTTTTGTTGGAAATAATCAATATGAAGATAATGAGATACAACTCAAAAAAATTATTCAATTTATTAAATAGAGTGGATATCATCACATTGAATCCACATTAAATTCTATAATAGGGGAAAAACATTTTAAATAAACTAGGACCATCTATTTGTGAAAAGATAACTATTAATTATCAATAAAGAAAACAAAATCATTCATATTGGATATAATAGCTAGTTTTTGTTAAATTTATTTAAATTCATAGCAAATATAAGTGTTTTATGTCCTCTGAATGATATTTAGAATCATATATTGAGGCATGTGTTACATTTCACCAATTTTATATAATCATTAATGTAATTGATTATTAAATTTTGAGGATGAATTAATGGCTGAAGAATGTAATAACCCATGTTTTTATCTTTAAATTAATATAATGTTATATGGTTTATCCACATTAAACAATAAAAACCATACCAATAAATAATTCTACAAGGTATCCATATAATTAATATATATAAAATTAAAATTTAATTATAAAATATATAAAAATGAATATATATGTGTGGGAAACAAACATTATATTAAATATTGAACTAAATTAATACATCTATGAAAATAAAGATAAAAATATTTTATTACTATAATATATTATATAAAATGGATTTTTTTATGATTAACAATAGTTTTATAATAATACTTAGCATTCTAAAAAATTATTCCCTTGAAGAATGATTTTTTTCAACATATTTTATGATTTTATTATAAAGACAAAGTAAAAAACATAGGTTTTTGATTTTATAAAATCAAAACCATTTTTGGATATATCATGTTCATATTAGATAAATATGTGATTTAAGAATTTTTCAAATGTAATTAATTTTTTGGTGAATAGTTCAAAATAAGGTTTCTGAAAATACTTGGGGTTTTATAACCTAAAGCTGAATAATCATTTTGTAGATCATATATATACACCTTATGAAACATAATATATTTTAAAATATAAATGTTTAATTCCAACCAATATTTGATATTTTAAAACATGATAAATATTGAATGAAAAAAAATTATGTAAATCATATATTATCATTATATATATATTTGCTATAAATTAAATCAAATAAAATGGATTTTAAATTTAAAATCTTGTTTTCCAAATTATATAATATGGTTCAATGTATTTGTAGGCATGAATATTAGGTTACCTTGGTAATATAATCGTAACTTTTGAAAAAAAATTATTTTTCAAGGAATAATAATTTTCTAAATATTGTTTAAATTAAAAATTAAATGAATTAATGATAAATTAAATATCTAATTTTTTTTCTAAATATATATCCAATGTATTTAAAACTATAATTTCTGGTAATCAATGATAAATTATACTAATAAAACATTGTGATTAAAACAACATTTTTTCTAAAAAATATTTTTTTCAAAAAATTATATGATTTTATCTAAAATATATTTTATCATATTGGGAAATGGAATTATGATAAATTGAAACATAATTAAATTTAATAATGATTAATTTTTTAAATAATTTACTTATTATATTTTTAGGAAAAACAATTTGGATGATTAATATTTAATTAAGACTAATAAGTGTTTTAAAAACTAATTTATTGGTGCTCGAATTTCCCAAAATTATCATGACCATTAGACCTTCTTGAAATCAATTTTTAGTTTGTAATATAGATCACAGAAGTCTTACCAACCTCCCTTAAAACAATTCACCAAAATTTCATGCCTTTAAATTTTTACCCATTACTTTTCATTCATATCTATTGAAATTTCCTTGTAATTGATGTCCTATGCACATAGTAATTTCAATGGACACTATAAATTAGGGTACGTCTTTCAAATATGTGGTCTTAATCAATAAGATGTTCAACGACTCAACATTGGTATCACATCATTTGTAACATTTCATTCTTATTAATCCTTTTCTAAAAACTCTCTCCTTATTATAATAATTACACATGAATAATTACTATCCTGATATGTTATAATAGTAATGGAACAAAAATTAATATATCTTTTCTATCAACTATTAAAATAAAGAATCATCGTTAGTGCATGTTCATTGATTATGAACTCCATGAAGAAATTTTTTTATTTTTTCATCACAAAAAATTGTGGTTGTTTTAGATGATAGTTTTGTTAAATAAAAAGTATATATATGTATTATTTAAGATTCTAAAACCATGTATTAATTCTAAATTACCCCTCTCATTTGTTTAGAAACAAAAACACTTATCATGTGCTGTGTAAATAGCCTCCTCCTCAAAAAATAAAATTTTCATTATTTATCAAAAAACCCAAAATAGGAATATAAATAATAATACATAAATATAATATCATAAATATTTTATTATTATGATATTATTTCAAAATAATCACCTCCTTAACTATTCACAAAAATCAAGTTAATAAATTTTAATGTTTTGGTATGTTTGACCACCTTTTTGAAAAATGATATAAAATTATGTTATGTAAGATTATGAGTACATAATTACTAGTATTATTTTATATAAATATTTGAAGAATTAAATTTTGGGTACCTGAATAGTAATTTTTTACTCTTTATCTAAGAAAAATCCATTTATAGGATGAAAATCACCCCAAAATTATCGTTAACGATTTCATTCCATATGATAAATATTAAAGTACTAATGAATGGACATTTTAAATCCATAAATAATTATAATTGATCCATTAAATAATCATTAATGATCATTGAATGGTAATTATTGGAATAATAATTAACATTGATACCACTTCTATGAAACTACTACTAATGGTCAAAACTATAAGCACACATTTTGGTAGTGTAGAAATATACTAAGTATTAATCATGTATATAATGATTATAAAATAATATTATAAATAGTATTAGGAATTTATATTTTTTATATATAGTTTATTATGATCATATTTTTTATATAGGGTTTGAGTACATTCAACAAAACATTAAAACAATTTATGGGTTAGTTTGTATCAAATTTGAATCTGCTAAGACATATTTATGCTATAATCAATGTTTTATTTTGGATGGTTTTAATACTACACCATTTTTATTTTGAATCAAGATATAATTTTTATTTATCAAGTGATTTTTTTATACCTTATTCATTCTCTATTAGTTTTTTAATGAAAATATAAATGGGTTATATGGGTTTTAATTAACTCAATTTTCAATTCATTAGGTCATTGAATTTTAACTGGAATATAATATTAAATAATTATTATATCATTCCATTATGCCATTTAATTTGGTATTATATTTTTTTATTCTCAGTATAAATTATTTATTATTCTAAATATACAATTCCGGGATAACATGTTTTCCATAATTTAAGTGTTTCTTTTGAATGAAATATTCTAATTCTTACCAAATAATCTTTTTATCCATATTTTCCATCTTGTCAATTTTCTTCTGTATATTAATAATGATAATATGGATTAATTTATATGATACTTATAATTATCGTCACCCCATTTACAATGTAATGTTAAATACTTTTTTTATTATTTTTGTAAGGGTATTTAAAATTTTAACGAAATGTTTTTTACAACTTTTTAGAATCAAATGTTTAATCTTCTAGTCTACATTTTATGATAACCACAATGTATTTAAAATGATATTTAATTTATACTATTTATAATATTGTTTCTCAAAAGGTTTATTTTTTTTATTTTTACTGTATTTTCGACATTTCATTTTATAAAAATGATTGAATGGTTTTGTGAAAACATATGAATTTAAATTACGTTTTCTTCAATGGATTTTCTTTAATTATGTGATGTTTGATAATACTCAATATGTGATTATAATTAAATTATATTTGAAAATGATATTTTTTAGGATGTTTGATGTTTATTTTATGTGATGTTTTTGTACGGTTATTGAAACCTGTTATATTTCCATGGGTTCATTATGATATGTTTAGGATTGATTTTAATCATAATTCATATTCATAGATGATAATCGGTGTGGTCCAATATCATCCTGAAATATATTGGTTCAATATTACATCTCATTAGATATTAATGTTTGGAAATAAATAATTTTTCACATAGTCTTGTACGTGATGGGATTGATCATGTTTCATTCATGGACATAATATGTCTTTTCAAATAGAATTTGCATAATTTTTCTCTAACACAACATTTTCAATGCTTTTGGGTTTTACAATTTTTTATATTGGTCATAATGTTATAAGAAAAATTAATGTTTTTGAAAAATTTATCCACATTACCATGTTTTTTTATCAAGTAATGTCAATTTTTAAATATGCATTTTATTTATGTGAAATGTCATTTTTATGACATTCATACATTATTTTTAATGTATTAAAAATATTTATATCATTGTAAAATGGTTTAAGATTATAGATATGTGTTTTGTTCAATGAAATATATTTTATTCTTACATAATTATTTTTTATGAAATTATGTATAGACATAATGTTTTATGATTATCCAGCATTTTCATGTGATCTTTTATTAGGATAGATGCGCCTTCTTCTTATTATCCCACATGTTTATGATCTAACACATTATCTTATTTTTTTCTATTTATGATAATTTGAACTCACACCTTTATTGTGTTTACATTCCCTCTGTTACGATGATGATTATGTCATGTGAGGTATATAGAAAATCTTTTAGAGGAGCCTGATTATGGATTTATGTTCACAATTTTTGTGGAATAAAATATTTTTATGTATAGTCTCTTGGATATTAATTATAGCATCCCACCTTTTTATCACATAAAATTTCATTACATTATACAAAATCAAGGATCTTTAAGGTTTAGTGTCTTGGAAACCAGGAACTTAATACATGGCGACATAAAAAATAATTCCTAAAAACTTGAAAGGCTTCTTCATTTGTTCACCGTAAGTTCATTAAAACATCTCATAACCTGGGAGCATACCTCAAATGAAAGGGTGAGCAGAAGGCCCAGTAAGGGAAACAAGGGATACATTTTAAATGTGAACTTGAGACACATCAATAATTTCATGATAAATAACTTTAAGGCATGAGAAATAGATCATGAGGAATATCATAATAAAAATAACGTGTTTCATTACATGAAGATGTGGCTACAACATTTAACATAGACAATAATTTCTGTATCACCAAGGTCCATCCCCAAGGTTTCATTAAAAAAATTACCAAGGTTATTCACCAAGGTATCGTTAAAATGGTCATCTCTAGAGATTAAGTCTTTACCCAATGCATTGGAGCGCTATTAGGGAACACTATTAATTTGTATTTATTATCATTTTATCCACATATATCATCATCATAAATTTCATAAATAACCCATATAGTAAAAGAAATGTGTTTCATTTCATAATCACAACGTTTTAAAAACTGATTAAAAGACATGATCTTTATGTCATTTTAAACCCACGAAAAAGGAAATAGGGTTTCATGTATGTAAATACCAGAATTAAAACAGAAAATTTTTATATATATTTGAATATACCTATAGTAGAATGATATTTGAGTATTAAATTAATAAAATAAAATAATTTGAGAAAATGAGAAAGACATTTTGAGACAAAAATTATGCACCGTAATGGCTATGATACAGGGTGTTAGAAAATATTGAAAAGAGAGGGGACATCGTCCACTCACTCGTAAATGATCCATAAAAAAGTATATGGACAGAATATAAAGGATATAAGAAAATGGTAATGAAATTTTAATTACATACAAGATGAAATGAAAAACCTGTAAGGAATACAAAAACAACATTTCTCTTATGAAAATTCGGCAGCCTAACGACGTCACTTAAAACTTCAAAAATTGAATTGATGAGATAAAATATGGTATCTCATCATATGAACATTAAAGAACAATATTATGGATATATATATATCATACCCCCAACTTAATAAAAATGAACTTGAAATATTTGACATGAAAATAGAACTTGAAGATGAGAAGGGTGAAAGAATCCCATATGAAAAATCGGCAGCCTAACGACGCCACTTAATCATTCTTAAAATGAATTGATGAGATCAAGGGGGTCTCTAATCATATGAAAATGAAAAATACAGTAGTATTAATATAAAATAAGATCCCCAACATATGAAAATGGAGCTTAAAATAAATGACATAAAGGAGAATACCTGAAAAGAAAGAGAGAGGCAGGATCCCTTACCTTAATACGAAACGCTTAAAACTCGAATGTCGGGACCTTGAGGGCTTGGGGGAACCTTGGGAGGACTCCTTGGGAGGTAATGAGACCCGATATTCGTTGGGGGGGGGAGTTGGGATTGATAACTAATGGAGTAAAGGGTGGGTATTTATAGGGAAAGGGAGGTGATACTTTAATAATTTCAAGGAACACCTCACTGGTTGTTTTGGAAAAACCATGGGCTTGACCATGGAATTTCCCATGGTATTAGGACATGTGGGACCCCTAATACAATAATTCATACACTTTGGTCGAACAACCTTAAAAAAAACTCATGATATCATCATGATACAGTCATGATTTCATTAAACATACCGAAACCCTAATCTGTATTTTTACTATTCACTGAAAAATTAACTGTTTCAGAAAAATCCAAAAAATTCTCCCTAACCCTTTTTCGACGTATAGAATCCAAAGATGAACTCTATTTTTGAAAAAAAAAATTAATATTTTTAATTTAATTATTAATTAAAATCATAATTTATTCAATAATTATAATACAAAATCTATAACTCATTTTTTAACACCTTGAAATTTAGTCAACATTCCCATACCTTATAACCTTATGAAAATAAAATAATAATGTGTTTTACTAATTATAATGGTCACATTAATATTCACATTACTATTTATATTACTATTCATAGGGGCAAAAATTACTATTCACCAAAAATTATTTTGATTTTAATGAACCACATTTTCCCTCTTAATTACAACCATGTCTGTCAGATTTTTGAAAATCAATTCACAAAATAAGTTATTTAACAATTAAACTTCCTTTTATTGTTCATAAAAACACTATTCATAATGCACTATTTATCAAAAAAAGAAACTTTTTAGAAAACATCCAAAAATTCATCCTAGATTAATTTTGACATTTCCAATTCAAAAATGATGTATATTTTTCTATAAAAACTCTCTATGTAAGGGAAATCTTTGAAATACCATTTTAACTTCTAAAATAAATTTATCAAAATTGTCTTAATAAACTTATTTTTTATTCAATAAAATCTATTTATAACATACAAATGATGAAACAATTACTTTATTAAAACAATAGGATTACATATTAGGGATTTGAAACATATCCCCTTAAAACACCCGCATACGACCTCAGGGTAAGGTGTACGATGGTGAGAGATTATTGGGGAGGATCGAATAACATTTCCCTAGTAGTAATCTCCACTAACTTGAAAACCTCCAGTAGGTGATTCAGTTCAATCTTAACACGTTGGAGTTCGTCTTGGGCTTGGTCAAGAGCGATGCCCAGTGATGCCACTTCCTTCCCAAGCTCAGACAAATGGTCTTCATATGGTTTGAGTCTACTGGGTGAGGCCATCAACTCTTATTTCTGAATTTACCATTATTGTATCCAATTAATATATCATACTATTCAAAAAGTTTGGGTCGTTAAATTCTCCCCTCCTTTAAAAAAAGTGTTTCCTCGTAATTTGAACTTGAGGTCAGAAGCTAAGGGTTTGATTTTTCAAAATAGATTTATTGAAATCCCACATCGAAAGAAGGATTAATGAGACCTCCATTATAAAACACCGAAAGGGTAGTTCAAAGGTCACCAGAGATAACACCTACTATGGTTTCATCTAAGAAAACATAGACATGGAAGAGAAGACACACCATCAAGTCCTGATAGAGTGTGACACAGAACATGATTAGGAGAGTGTTTCCAACCATGAAGCCATAAATCTGCGATGATCTAAGAGACCATTGGATTTATCATAAAAATGTACTAGGGTAGTACCTTTTATTATTATTATTATTATATTATTTTTTTTGTTTCAATATCCTTCCCTAGAGTTTAAAAAAAACAACTTAATTTATAGACTAAGAACATAATTAAACATACTTACTTACATAACATTTAACAAATTCCACTGCAAACTCATCTTTTCCTCCAAATGATGAGTGTTTAAGATTATTTTTTTGTACCTAAAGCACTAGAATCAACTTCAAGACAAGTTCTAGAGAATCACATAATCCACAAAAGAATAACTATCTATTTCTTATACCTTTAAACATTATTCCGAAAACAGAAAGCGTAAGATTAAACAATTCTTCAAAAATAAATAACCCCATAGGAAGAATAATACTTTTAATCTTCAAAATTCCATTGTAGTACACAAAGTTCAACAAAGACAATTCCATAAATAACTGTCCTTATAATTCCTCAAAATAAGACAAACTAATATTGAAACCCAAATATAAGAAGGATTTGATAACAAAGTCTTCCAAGATAAATTTTATCAAAAATCTCCAAACAACCTCAACCACTCTTAATGTATTATAACAAGAGTAACTAACTTAATCACATTTTCCCCAAGATAAGTTAATCATTTCCATAAGTATCCTAAATTACCATAAGTATATAATATAATCATAAATTCTTCAGAATATAAGTCAATATTTACTTCTCAAAGAAAAAGCTATAGTAATCTATTTACCTTCATGATATTGGGTTCCGAAATTAGTGAAAACATTCCAAAATAATATTCATCTCTTAATCCCCTAATGATTAATTTTCAAGAAGAAAAACTTCACTACATCAACATGTGATACATAAAAATAGATGTTTTCACTAATGATATAAAACCATATTATGTAGTGACTTAATGTTCTTAGAAAACATTAAAGACATTCTCATATAGCGTAAAATAAAATAAGACATGATATATACAAATATTGCGAAAAGAATACATATACTTTAGTCATCATGATCCATCCTAGCATCAGACATGCATTGTTCCCTTGTCCTTGGAGATTGTTGATGCTCATCTTGTTTCTCATCCCTTCCAAAAAAGAATTTTCTTGGATAATGTCCATCTTCTCCACATTTACGACATTGAACAGTATAAGGTACATTAGATTGAACCATATCTCCATTCATCATATTATCCATTTTTTATAGAAATTGGGTACATTATGCCCTATCTTCCCACACATAAAACATCTCCCTGTTCCTTTGTGAAATTTTCCTTGGTGACTCTTTCCACACATTTTTCACAAAGGAAAATGGGTCTTCTTTCCCTTATCACCTTTATCAGGTATACATCCTTGAGACTCCGTCTTCCTCTTCCTTGATGAATTTGGGCATTCAACTGGGTACCAAATGTTAATCATGATTTTTATAGCTGGTTTGGCATAATCACAATATGTTCAACTTGATCTCTCATCATATCTGTCGTAATAATAGAGCAATCATCACATTGCCTATCACATTTGTGGTTGGGACATGTTCTCCTATCTCCCTCCATTTACTAAGAAAAAGAATTTAAAATTAGGGGGTATTAAATACTTATCCAATAATCATGAAATGGAAACTTTAAGCATGGAAGGATAAACTTGTAAAAGAAAAGTATATCCTAAATTTTGATTCCTTAGGTTCCAATCTAGGTTATCCATGATCATAAATTCATATGTGATTATTTATTTTATTTGATATTTATTCCATTAATAATGATTCATACTAAGCTTATGAGTTTACCAAATCGTATCCCCTGGGAGTGTCAAACCAAGAGTGAAACAAGACCCGTTGTTGTGTACCAGGTTACCCCGGGTCAATCCTGAAACACCTTGTCGGAGTTTTCACTCCTAGCTACATCTGTGCCAGAGCCACCTCTACTTGTTCGTATCCAGAAAGGGATTTATTTGTTTGGAAACCACTAACTCAATACTTCACCAAAATACTAGGATATTTTCCTTTATTTAACCTTTTCCTTAAGAAACCTTGTAATGTTTTCAAATCCTAATTTCCAAAAATAACTAAACCATCCGCTGATACAAACTATAGCGTCCCTCTTTTTTATCACATAAACTTTCATTACATTATACAAAACCAAGGATTTTTAAGGTTTAGTGTCTTCGAAACCATGAACTTAATACATGATGACATAAACCATTATTCTTAAACTCTTGAAAGACTTCTTCATTTGATCATCCTAAGTTCTTTAAATTATCTCATAACCTGGGAGCATACATCAAAGGAAAGGGTGACTAGAAGGCCCAGTAAGGGAAACAAGGGAAACATTTTACATGTGAACTTGAGATACATCAATAAAGTCATGATAAATAACAATAAGGCATGAGGAAGAGATCTTGAGGAATATCATAATTAAAATAACGTGTTTCATAACTCAAAGAAGTGGAAAAATAATTTTACGTAGACTATAATTTCCGTATCACCAAGGTCCATCCCCAATATGTCATTAAAAAAATTACCAAGGTTATTCACCAATGTATCGTTAAAATAGTCATCTCTAGAGATTCACTATTTACACAATGTGTTAGAGCACTATCAGGGCACACCCTAACTTGTTTTTATTATCATGTGATCCACATATTTCATCATCAAACATTTTATAAATAACCCATATAGCATAAAAGAAGTTGGTTTCATTTCATAATCATAACGTTTTAAAAACTTCTTTGAAGACATGATCTTTATGTCACTTTAAACCCACGGAGAAGGAAAGCGGGTTTCATGTATGTAAATCCCAGAATTAAAATAGAAAATATTGATATATATGTGAATACCCCTATAGAATAAATAGATTTGAGTATTCAATTAATAAAATAAAAGAATTTTAGAAAAAGAGAGAGACATTTTGAGACGAAAGTAATGCTGTATAACGATGATGTTATAGGTTTTAGAAAATATTGAATAGAGAGGGGACATGGGTCACCCACTCATAAATGATCAATAAAATAGTATAGGGACTGAATATAAAGGATATAAGAACATGGTAATGAAATTTGAAAGTCATAACATATGAAATGAAAAACTTGGAAGGAAGACAAAAATAAGATTTCTCTTATGAAAATTCGGCAGCCTAATGGCGTCACTTAGAACATCAAAAAATGAATTGATGAGATAAAATAGGGTATCTCATCATATGAACATAAAAACAGTATGACGGATATAGAGATCACTCACCAACATAATAAAAAGGAACATTAAAGACTTGAAATGAATATAGAACTTGAAAATTAGAAGGGTGAATGAATCCCTTACAAATATTTGGCAGCCTAACGGCACCACTTAAACCTTCTTAAAATGAATTGATCAGAGAAATTTCGGGTATCTCATCATATGAAAATGAAAAGGACAGTATGATGAATATAAAAGAACATTCCTATCATAAGAACATGGAGCTTAAAATAAATGACATAAAGGAGAATACATGAAAAGAAAGAGAGAGGTGGGATCGCTTACCTTAAAACATAACTCTTAAAACTCAATTTTCAGGACCATGAGGTCTTAGGGGAACCTTGGGAGTACTCCTTGGGAGGTAATGAGACCAGATCTTCGTTGGGGTAGAGTTGGGAGTGAAAAATAAAGGAGGAAAGGGTGGGTATTTATAGGGAAAGGGAGTTGATACTTTAATAATTTCAAGGGACACCTCACTAGTGGTTTGGCAAAACCATGGGCTTGCCAATGGTATTTACCACGGTGTTATGCCAAATGGGACCCATAATAAAATAATTCATCCCCTTTGGTCGAAAAAACTTCAAAAAAACTCATGAAATCATCATGTTGCAGTCATGATGTCATTAAACACAACGAAACCCTAATATGTATTTTTACTATTCACTGAAAAATTAATTGTTTCAGAAAAATACCAAAAAGTATCCCTAACACCTTTTCAAGGTGTAGAATCAAAATATGAACTCCATTTTTTGAAATCAATTTTCTAAATACTTTTAATTTAATTATTAATCAAAATCATAATATATTCAATAATTATAATTCAAAATCTATAACTCATTTTTTAACAACTTGAAATTTAGTCAACATTCTAATACCTTATAACCTTATGAAAATAAAATAATAACATGTTTTACTAATTATAATGGTCACATTAATATTCATATTACTATTCATATTACTATTCATAGGAGTAAAAATTACTATTCACCAAAAATTATTTTGATTTTAATGAACCACATTTTTCAGCTGAATTACAACCATGTTTTTCAGATTTTTGAAAATCAATTCACAAAAAAAGTTATTTCACAATTTAACATATTTTTACTATTCATAAAAACACTATTCATCAAGCACTATTCATAAAAATGAAACTTTTTAGAAAACTTTAAAAAATTCATCCTAGATTAATTTTTACATTTCCAATTCAAAAATGATGTTTATTTTCCCATAATAACTCTCTATGTAAGGGAAATATTTGAAATACCATTTTAACTTCTAAAATAAATTTATCAAAATTATTTTAATAAACATATATTTTATTTAAGAAAAGATAGTTATAACATAGAAATGATGAAAAAATAATTATATTAAAACTATAGGATTACATATTAGGGCTTTGAAACATATCCCCTAAAAACACCCGCATACGACCTCAGGAAAAGGTGTGCGATGGTGAGAGAATCTTGGGGATACTCGGATAACATTGCCCTAGTAGTAATCTCCACTAACTTGAACTTCTCCCATAGGCGATTCCGTTCAAGATTAACATGTTGGAGTTCAGCTTGACCTTGGTCCGTAGCGAAACCCAGTGATGCCACCTCCTTCCCAAGCTTAGACAAATGGGCTTCATATGGTTCAAGTCTACTAGGTGAGGCCATCGACTATTATTTCTACATTTACCATTATCGTCTCCAATTAATATATCATATTATTCAAAATGTTTTGGTCGTTACATTAATCATTTCAGTACGTAGGTTATGTGACTGTGACTAATAAAATTTCATGTAGTTGTGATGGGACATTTTCGGTGGACAAAATTTCCATCGTAAATAGTCCACCGACAACACCTATTTGCGACTATTTTATATATATGTCAAAAATATGTTTGGTTGAATTTTCTACCGCCTAGCGTGAAAATCATTCACAGTGGGAATTTGAGAAAGATTGAATAATCCATCCAAAACTCACTTTGATTATAATTTATTTGTGATGGGAATTGAATTTTGTTTCAATTAATTTTCAATGAATACATTTTTTGCGATGGAATTATTTCTGTCGATATTATAACATCGCAAAAAGTATCGTGTTTAACAAGTCGCTGCACTCCTTTATTCTTCCACCTCTTGTCTTCCTTCCACCCGTCTCCCAAACATAGTAGAACCCTACCAGCCGCCCACTTAGTGCATCCCCAGAAAGCTCTATTTCATTCAATGTTTTGGTGATTTCAAACCCAATCATTATGGTATGGAATCTACTTCGGTCATTTATCATTTTTTTTATTTTCAGTAGATTTATAAATTGAAAACCCATAGGATAAAAATTTTACCCTATATTTTTGATTTATTTGACATATAGGGTTAGTATAAATTTATAATTGCATATTTCAGTATTTTAATTACGGAAAAATTGTTTTAATTGGATTTAAAATATTTTGCGCAATGCTTGATCATTAAACTATATAGACGTTGCTTGGTGTTTAAGGTTGTTGAAACATTATTATTTTATATTATATGAAATATGATTATTATTAAAATATGCTTTAATTTTGTATTTGTATGACAATATACTGGTTTCTTCAACACTTAGATTTCTTTATTTTTTCTCAAAGTTTTAGGGCTGTAGGAAATTAATTATAATTGTACACATTCAGTGTTGGTTATTTTTTTATTTTATTATTCATTTCCTTTGTTTCCTCGTTCCAAATTCTTTATTTCATGTGTGTTATTGTATGTCTAAATATTTCTATGTCTAAATATTTTTTATGTTAATTTTTTTGCACGTGCATAATAATAATATTTTCAATCGCATAATATTTTATTATATTTATATTTTTGTTCTCATAATATTTGTTTACAATATTATTTTTTTATAATAATGTTTTTATAATAATTGTCTTGGAGCATATGCATGTGTTTTTGTAAGCCTAAATATTTGTATGTATAAATTTAATTGATTTATTTTTAACAATGATGTTAAAAGTAATTTAAATAAAAATTTTGAATAAAAATTATTGTAAGTAGTTTTAAAAAAAACATTAAAAAATTGTATAATTGAAAAACAATGTAAATTTAAAATAACATATATTTAGTAAAATCATATTTAATAATAATCAAGAGAATTTTTTGTAATAGTTTTTAAAAAAATATTACAAATATAAAGAATTATTATATATTCATAAAAATATTAATTATTAAAAATATATTATTAAATAAAATATTTAGTAAAAATCAATAAAAAATTTATTATATGTAATAATTAAAGAGTCATTATTATTAATAAATTCAAAATATATGTGATAATTATAAAATGATAATAATTTGTAAAATATTTATAATAACACAAAAAAAAGTTTATAAATTCATAATAATCCTTATTAAATGTTGTATTAATTAAAATAATTAATAAAAATATTTCAAATAAATGTTGTAAAAACACCAGACTCACAAAACTATTATAATACATTTAGGTTAAAAATTAAATATTAAAAAATTATTATTTCTAAATAATTATGAATTAAAATTAATTTTTAATTAAAAAATATGAACTCAGTTTTATTTATAAATTATTTATATAAATTATATATTCAAGGTAATGAATATATATATATGTATATATATATATGTTTATATTGATTTGATATTTGAATATCTGTTTATAAAAGAGTTAGAATATATTATTATGATTATTAATTAAGAAATAGTGATATATTTATAGTAATTATTAAAATTATAATAACAATTTAAATAATTAATAGTAATCACTAAATAATTTAAAATAATTTAGATAATTTTAACATATTTTAATAATAATCATAATTACATAATAAAATTGTAATAATAAAATAATAATAATAATTTAATAAATTCTAATATATATATATATATATATAAGCATTACATAATTTATAATAATTTAAAAAATGAATAATAATCATTATATATTAATAATTACATAATTTATATTAATTAAAAATAATTAGTAATAATCCTTACATAATTTATAATAATAATAATAATTACATAATAAATAATATTCATTACATAATTTATAATTAATTATGAGATATATATAGTAATTGTTAATTAATTAATAATAATTTCTTATTAATGGATAATTAATTATAATAATCCATATTAATAATTTTTATTAATATTTTAATATGTATTTATATATATAAATAAATAATTATGTAAATATTATTACCAAAAGATTAAAAATGATACCCTAGTGTGCGATGTAACGAAACAACCAAGGAAAACAAATGTTACATCGCACCCAATGTAAAACACACATCCCAGACCCAATTGTGATATCTAATTTATCATACGATACATATATTGGAAGATATATTGAATTTTTATATTAATTTATAATAAAAATATTAAATGAATTATGCTCACTTACAATGTAACTACTAGATGCTCACAGATATAATGTCATATCTAGGACAAACCCCACATCCCCGACCCAACGGTGACCTCCAATATATTATATGAGACACCATTCAAGAGATATTCTATTATTTTTATAAAATATCATGTTTCTTATATAATATATATAATATTTTTATTTTTATCTACACCGATCATTTATGGGCCCCATAAATAAGTGTTAACCTAGTGCCTCACACTGCTCATATTTCATATAATATTACAAGATGGTAAAATATAATAACAATTTGAAACTAGTAAAAATGATCAAAAATAATTATTCTTATTCTAGTTTTTTAAATAACTATGGACCCAAGATTTATAAAACAATATCTATTATTTTCTCCTGATTAGATAAATAGTTTCAAAAATTCAAACGGATCTGGTTTAAATCCTATCTAAATTGATATTGTTGAATCTGTTATATCATTTTCATTTTAAAATTTAGATATTCTATCTGAATGAATAATTAAATGTCTATGTTAGAAATGAGGTATTTGGACTTTCAAAACATTTGACAATGTTGGATTTCATCTATTTCTTTACGATTTTCAGAAAGATTATATATTTTTTATCATCATTGTGAAAAGATTTCAGTATAAAATTCATATTTTATTGGTTCCCAATACATCATTTTAGAATTTAATACATGAGGTGGTTGTTACATCGATTTCTTAAACATAAACTTAGAATGGCATTCAAAATCCAGAATCTAAACCTTGTTACTTTTACAATTTGTTACAATCCACTGAGGATTCCTTATATTTGAAATGCGGGTTGAGAAAAATTGAAGTTGTTACCAAATTTATGTCAATAAAAATATATTTTGGAATGTATAATAATTGTTCTGATCATATTTTATCATTGGTAAAGTCATTTTTTCTTGGCAGAAATACATTACCTGCATGTTTCTATGAATGTAAAATATCGGTAGATTACTTGGTTCTAATTTATCAGATGATCCATGTACATTCAAATGGCTACATCTTATAATATGGTGACTATAAATTTTTGGTTAATTTTCTATCATGTGGATAATCATGGTATAAAGTGGAACTACAAGGAAAGTCTAGAGTTCCTATGAAACTGTTGAAATATTTTCCAATTACAACTCATTTACAGAGTTTATTTATGTCTCACAACACAACTGAATTTATAACACGACAAAAATAAAATATTTCCATCACAAAAGTCTCAAATCATCCAAGTGTTGGTAAATCATGGAATCATTTTGATCCGACATATATTTCTATTTCTGTAAAACCTCAAAACATTTGACTAGGTCTTTCTACTGATGATTTTTGTCAATTTGGTTCTTATGGTAGTCAATATTCGTGATATCCAATTTTCATTACTCCTTAAAACATTACTCCTTGGATGTGGATGAAGGAACCATATATATAATTGACGTTGTTAATTCCCGGACATCCAAAGGAGAAAATTGATGTTTATTTGAAACCTCCAATTTATGAGTTAATTTCATTATGTAACAAAAATGTGACTAAATTTTATATAAATGCATATCAAAATTTTATATTGAATGTTTCATTAATAAGGACAATCAGTGACTTTTTGGCGTATGAAATGTTATCTAGATGGAGCAGACATGGTCTAAAATTATGTCTGTACTATATGGTTGACACAAAATTATTATGATTTGGAATGGGATAATGGTTAGATAATTTGATTGTCATTGATTATTTCTTGCTTCATATTATCCTTTTTAAGAGACAAAATTAATTTTACAAAACATCAAATTGAAACAGATGCACATGAAGTAGTACTCTCAGGTAATCATGGAAAATCTGTTATCTCTTCATTCCCTCATGTATCTTTTGGACCAACCATAATGGAACAAAATATAAATGGTTTTGAGAGAGATTAGAACTAGATAAATAAGTGTTTTTGGGAGTTTCCATATTGGACTAATTAGTTGGTTTGTCACATGATAGATGTAATTCATATTGAGAAGAATTATTTTTATAACATGTTTTATACTGTGTTGGACACACCTAGTGGGACCAAAGATAATGTAATGGCACTATTATATCTTTCAAATATTTTTAGATGTCCGGAATATAAATTATTTAAAGAATAAAGCCCTCATAAATTAGTTATTACAAAATACTCATACCCACATAGTAAAGAAAACCATTTAATATTTTGTCAATGGATTAGATATTTGAGGTTACCATATTTTTATGCTTATAATTTTGCTCATTTCTTCATATATGGACATATTAATGGTTTAGAAATTCATGATTTTCATGTAATAATTGAATTATTACTGCCTTTTAGTCTTAGAGGGTTACTGATTTCTTCAATATGTAATGTTTTAACCAAGATATAATTTTTTCTAAAATATTTGTATAGAAAAAATGGATTATAATGCATTTAATTCCTTCAAAAAAGTTGTTGTTTTAATTTTAGGTGAATTGGAGAAAATATTCTACATAAGGTTCATTCATTGCATGGAACATTAAATAATTAATTTTCAATATGAAGATAAATGTGGAGGGACAATACAATTATGCTGGATATATTCATTTGAGAGATGTATTCAAAAACGAAAGAAGAATGTATGTAATAAAACACCAGTTGATTGTTCAATTATAGAATTATATTTCCAAGAGGAAATTTCAAATTTATCATCTTATTATTTTGTGTTGGAAGATCCTTCAAAACATAAATATATGGGTCACAATGTGAAAAATGTTGATGATGTCATAGAACCTCTATTTTTAGTTTGTAATCATTTTAAGGATGGTTTAGTGGTTATAATTAGCGATTATTTAAAGATTATGTCTATATATAGATCATACTTATGTTCTGCTGAATTTTGAATAAATGACACAATTTGTGCAGTAAGTGATAATTTTTTATTATTTTGATAAATATTTTAAAAAAATATATTTATTTACATTATCGTTTTGGTAGACACTATGATTACCATATCGAAAATTAATTTATTAAAATTATATTTTCTTATCTTGAGGAACGCCGTTAACAAAATTTTGCATATTGGTTTCAAATACTAGTAAGTAAATTTTTATTATGGAATAATAAATAAATTTTTTAGTGATATTAGTTCTTAATTTTTTTTACAGGTAAAAAAACCTGAAAATTAAATTAAATTTCTATAATGTTTGCTCAAAAAATCTCCATCGAAATTAGAAATATCTTGTAATGGGTATGTCGTTAATGGAATTCGATTCCAAACAGGAATGTATATGGTGACCCAAAAACATCAAGTAATAGTGGTGTTCATTTGAAAGGATACCATAATAAGGAAAGTAAATTTTACTTTTATGATATGCTAGATGAAATAAGTGAGTTTTGTTATATGTGACCAAATTATGTTACAATGTTTAAATGTCATTGGTTTGATACTGATCTGGGGGTGCATGTTCATCAATGACATGGAGTCCTTGACATTAAATATAATAGTCTTCTTGCATCAAATGAAACATTTATGTTGGAACATCAAATGCATCATGTTTAATATTATAATTACTGTGATGTTTTGGGAGATTTGAAGGACTGGTGTAGTGCGATACAAATGAAATTAGGTCAGAATTAGTTTATTGAAAATGAAAATGGATATGTGGAAGTGCAACATATTGATATTTTTCAAGAAACATCCCAAAATATATCTCTTGACTTACGAGATATAAATATCGATGATGAAACCCCTCAATTAAAGGCCAGTGATATTGATAATATAGATGATGTAATATGGGATGGTGAAACTGAAAATCTTATGGATGTTGAAAATGATGAAGATGAGGATTAAGACATTGATGTCGATGACAATGGTGATGAAGATGAATATTGAAGTATTATATTCATGTCTTTAGTTATATGTAATTATCATATTATGATTTTTACATGTTATTTAAATTTCATATTTGTATTAGAAATTTCTTATAGGTAACATTATTTTATATTAACACTCATTAGTTTTTTATATTTCATATCTGTTTTAATAATCTCTTAGTGGTGAGAATATTTCTTTCAGATTTTGGAGATGATCCTCATGACAATTTATTACGTTCAATCATTGATTTAAAACTTCTTGATGATGAGCCCAATTCAAGTGATCCACCTCAGGCTGGAGCACCTACTAGGAGGGGAATAATCTTTCTCGATTACTAATTTCAGATCCTATCTCAGAGATATTACCATCTAATAATTTTGATCTTCATTTACAGACATTTTTTGAATTGTTTAATAAGAAATTTATTTTATATTAACTAAGTTAATTATTTTTTAAATCAATTTAATTATTATATATAATTTACAATTTGATTTTTTTTTTGAATTTAACCACTGGCCATGCTGGTGAAATTCTATGAAATTACTATTCTGAGCGATGGGTGTCCTGGTACCTGGTACCCATCGTCGTGTCTGAACAGATGTTTGACCATTGGATTTTATGTTATTAAATAATATATACATTTTTAAAATTTATTTAACTACTTACATTTTATTAAATTTTCTTGTAGAATTTATTTTATCCTATTTCTGATAGTCAGATAAGTCCTATCTAAAAGGAATGGGATGCTTGTATACATCGGTTCTATTATAAGTTTGTACACAACATCAAAAAGCGAGCGATGGATAAAGATTGTGCAAGAATCTTCAATCAGTCTTATGTCTCCCATTGTCTCAAATATATATTATCTCATATTGGGACATCTTGGGATCCTTCTGGATAAGAGAGACTTTTAGAAGGAGATCAACAATTTGATGTCAGAGCCTGGGGAGACAATAGGTCACCCATAGGGCCAGGAGTTGAACATTTCGCATACATCGATGACCTAAGTATGTGATATTATATATTAATGTAAATTTATTTTAACTATAACATGTTCATTATATTATATAGGTTGCTATTGACCCATATATTACAGAGTTTGAAGTCTATAAAAAGATGTATTCTGATCCCCATATAGGATAATTTTTAGGCGAACAACAACGCCATATTCTGTTTAGAGATATTATTAAAAAAATACATCAATATTATTGTTATGGTTATTCAAATTTTTCATTTTATTTAAAAGTAAACATATGATTATGTGAATTCTAACTCACATTTTATTCATGCGATGACAAAACAAGATATCACTACTGATTTAGGTTTCGATGAGGTGGCTTTGATACAGGTTACTTCAAAGGGCGTCGAGAAAGGTCGACTGATTGTTATTTGTTCTTGACTGAAACATATGTTTTATTATGTTACATCTGCGATGACATCAGTGAGAATGAAGGGTGGTCTTCCAGATTTATCATCGATTCCTTCATCTAATACACATTATGAGGAAATTTTGAGGGCTAATAATGAGACGATACAATAGATGCAGAAGCGAAGGGAGCATGAGTGTTAGAAGAAGTGTTCGAAAGGTGAGGAGATGATGGAGTATAGGAAAAATCTTTCGCGTGGTGTAGGAATGCAGTTTCCTCCCCTAGGTCCGTCAAGTGATTCTTCTCCACCTCACCCTAGTTGAGGATTTTTGAAAATTTTCATGACTGTTTTGTAATTTTGCTTGATAAACATATTATATTTGAAATTATGTACAAATCTTATGTGTGTTTTAATATTTTTAAATATTTTTTTTATGTTTTTCAAAATTTCAAAATTTTATTTATTTATAAATACATTAATTATTTATTTATTAATTTTTTATTAAAAAAAGATTATTTATCCATCGAAAAATGGTTTTGCGAAGGCTCATTGAAAAAGGGTTATAAATAATATTTTGGGATTCTTTTATGATGGAATTTATATCCATCTCAAAAAAAATTCTGTGACAAACAATCAAAAATAATTATATTTTTGACACCTTCTTCCATGACAGGTTGTTTGTGACAGACAACTATTGAAAAAATTAATTTGCAATGAGAATCCATTTTAAATACACCATCGTAATTAAAAGAAATTATTCTTGAGAATTTGTGAGATGTATTATTTTTTTACATAGATTATTGAACTATTTAGGTCATGTTATTCCTGTGTATCTCTGCAGTATAATCTTTTTATAATACAAATGATTCTTGGAAAAATTTCTATGTAATTTTTGACAATCCAACTTCTTTATCTAGATGGGTTATGAGCATGTAATCTCTTTTATTGACATGGGGAAAAGTGTGTTCAATTTTATGATTATTTACTACTTATATAGGGTGATTATAGGAATTATTTCAAAATATATAATCAACTAGATAATTAATTTTTATTTTTTGTGAGGTAACTCAATGAATGTTATGAAATTTCATGATGAATCCTACATTGAATCCATTATCTTAAATTAGGTGATGGGTTGGGAATATAATCAAATAGCTCATTTATGCATCTATAACTCTCAAGAGAGAATTTTTGTGTGTGTATTTGGTGTATTATTTCCCAATATAGCAATATTACATGACTGGATAATTGATGATAAGTAAATTTCTTGGAAAATGGCCTTGAATTTAGGATTGTAACTTCTCACATTTTGAATTCCATTAATATGAGATAAATATTATTGATATCCATGATTTCATTTCATTTCGTTGATACAAAATGATCAAAATTTCATGTTGATTATATATTCATGTTGTTCACTTATTCATACCACAATATTCATGCCATGTTTCTTTAAATTATTGATTCGGTTATATATGTCACTTAATAACCATTTAATCTCAGCCCTTTCATAGGATTCAATTTTCTTGGTTATACAGAACTGTTGTACATGAAACATACATTAATGGATAACGAATATGGGTTAAATTATGGGTGATATTTAAGTATTTCCATGAAATTAGTAGATTCATACATATAATTTAAAAATATCTATTAGATGAGAAAGACATGAACATAATTGGTTTTTTATGTCTCCTAATTCTATAAATATCTAATCTTATAGACGTCATGATTTTTAAGAAATAAATTAATATTTTCATATTTTGTAATTAACGATTTTTATACTCAATATTTTAAATATGTTATCAAATTGAGAATGTAAATAATGTCTTTTTGACAACAAATCCCTGAGGGATGGTTTTAGGAAATCATATTTGGTGTCAATAGAAATGTTTAGACAACATTGGATGTTCTGATTTTTTTGCAGATAAAATGTGGGTCAATAATCTGTGGATGATAATAATAGATTACCCCTTGTATTAGGTATATTATTTAATGTTATGGAAATAATAAACATTTTATTTACAGATTGGGATAAGAAAATGTCAGGGAAAACCCTAGTATTATATCAATCTATTGGATTACCTCCGGATGTTTTGGTAAAGTAGATATTAATTTTTTCTCATAGAAATCAAATACTTCTTTGAATAATATAGAGTGGATGTGGCTATATAACTAATACAAATAGGGGTAATAACCAATTTTTTTTGGATGATCATTGAAATAACCATCGCTCTAATGCATGATGAGTGGGCCTATGAATTCACACTTAGAGTGACACTCCTAGGGCCTTTTATTAAGTTAATAACATTCTCCATATAGTCTATTAAGATGGATTTTAGAGTGTTTTTATGTAATTATAGTAGATAAAATAAGATAAAAATTATCATAGATAGACAAGGATTGAAAAAACAAGGACATAGGTTTATCTTAATGCATCATATATTGAAGCTAAGAAAGGTATCTATCCAGAAAAAACAATGTCTTATATATGAATAATGTATCATGTATAAATGGATAAGATTATTTTCATATTACTTTTATGATAGAAATATTTAGTTTCATTGTATAAAATTTTATAGTGAGGTTGATATCATAGTAAAAATTAATTATAGTAAAAACATAAATTTTCATGGTTCAATATTTTGTAAATTCTAGGGAAACTTATGAGACCAAGCATTGAGATGACATGTGACTCTGTGGCCTGGAGTGCCCGAAAGGATCCATCGAAAAATGTTATGTTTTTAAATAGTGTGTGTGAGTAATTTTCTAGGAGAAGTAGAATAAATATTAAATGTGTACCCAAATTAAAAATACGAGGGCGACATTGCGTTCAGAGTAATGGGTTTACCATAGGTACAACTTAAGCTTAGTCGGTGCAGGTCCACAATGAGAAAACCCAACAAATGGAATAACCATAAATAAAATAATTAAATTATATTAAATATTTCTGAAATTCTTATAAATCATTAATGATAACTAATATTGAAAGTTAGAGAGTACCACTGAGCTCGTGTGTAAGGGAATTCCTTGGTCAAAGCCTATCCTCAACCAGCGTTGTTCAATGGTAAAAGATAATTTTTGGACATTTTAATGGAGAATAAAATAAAATTAAAGATGTTAATTTTATTTTCTTTTTATGTTTCACAGTGTGAAGGTGCTGTGACACATCGACTGAGCTACCATTCCCATTTCATAAATGAATCAGAATACCAATGGTGTTTCAAAGTGAAACAAAAATTCTGAAATGTGATAACACATTTCCTGCATTACTCAGGGGATGGCCCAAGAGGTTTCTCTAAGGAATTGGAGGAATTTCGTTGGCGACCGATGAATGAAGACAAATAAAGGATCACCAACGACGATGGATCGTGACATCTCTCAATGGATCACTAACCATGATCGAATACCAACACTGACCAATCTTGTTTTCTAGGTAGGGTTTGTTATTTAACTCCCATCATTTAGTCATCTTTGAATTCCTACGATGAATGTGAATCGATCAATGAATGGATAGATTCACAGATCGTGTTAATTGTTGTAGGATGGGTTTCACCTTGTAGGGTTTATTAGGGATTGATGATCATTTGATGGATTTCTAGTTTTTTCAACAATTTATTGATCCTTCTAAGGGATTAGATCAATCCCGGAATATACAAGTGGTCGATGTTCAATCCTCAGATTTTTTATTCTTTTTTTTCCACATTTTCTTTTCATTATTCATGAGTTGATGAATGATATATCGTTAAAAAAATGTTTCATGGCGTAATCATCCATCATCATTTATTTGTAATGGACACGACCCGGTAGAGGTCTAATGATGACGATGGTGAATGGATCATGGCAGTGTGGTAGATATCATCACTCAACCAACATTTCACTGCGTTGCATCGTAATGAGGATTCAAACCCATCAAGATGAATAATGCGACTCAAGTACTCCTGAAAAATCATCCGGATTGATGAAAGGACCACCAGATCCATTCCGGTGGACCGCATTATTCCCCACTAATGTGCCACTTTGGAAGCACACTAAATTCATGAAGGAGACCCATGAAATCAACCATGGTTGGTGATTAGTGGCTGTCAACCATGGCCAGTGCATGTTCTATAGATGGGATTGGTGTGCCCCACCATGCGGCTGGAGGCCACGGTCTAGTCAGACTGTAGTAGCGACCCACAAAAATGGTCATGGGTGAGACGCCACACACACCACATTCTTGGTGGAGAAGCCAAACCTGATCTAGTGGACCGGGTTGGACAGGTGGTCCGGCCCCATGCCAGGATAGGTCGAACATGGCAGTCGGGTTGGTGAATGTCGAGCCAAATCATGTCGGGTCAGTCTAAATGAGCCGGACTGGACCCTGACCCAACCAAACCTTTTTTTATGAAAGCCATAAATTTGAAACCATATGTCTGATTAACGAGCCATTTATGTCATTTGGACCCTCGCGATGAGGCGGTCTTATTGAGATGGCATGTTGGGATATTAGTAAAGGCAATTATAGGTGTAGAGTCGCACCATTGTTCTTTCCTCGACGGTTTGGTATGGAATTGCATGACAATCCCCTTGAGATATGAGTCCCAGATATAGTTGAAAATCCTCCTTTGGAATATATTAATACTCTATCACCAAATATAGAGTTTGCTGGGTATTGAAGAAACCTCCGTGTTTAGGGTGTTAATTATCTATCTTGTGGGTCATAGCATATAGTTTTTTATATTCGTCAGAATCCCCTATGATACGAACTTTATAATAGGTTTTGTGGCATTCCTTGTGAACCCCCTAGGGTGTGGTGTAATACAGATTTGGTTTGTGGAATTATTCAGAATCCCTTATTTGTATATCATGACCATTGAAAAACATTTCCTATTTGGGTAGGGCCCAGGTTAGCGGAGATTTATGACTAACGTTTTGCTGTGACATACCTTCTCATTCATCATGGATGGATTTTATTGATCTGAATATACTTTGTGTATGTATGGGTATATACCTATGTAACGAGGTATGATTCATTACTTCTTGACTTGACCTAAACAACATGCTTTGGGTAGTTCTCAGTGTGTCTTCTTTGGGTAGGGCCCAAATTAGTAGGACCTGTTATAAGGGTCACTGATGACATTATAGCTCAAGGAGAAAGTTCTCTAGGAAGGATCATGCCTTGAGATTAATCCAATGACCAAGGATTTGGATGTTATATCAAGACACATTGTCTCAGTGAGACCAGATGTCTTTGGGAAACATTTTGATGTATGAAGACAATATGTTCTCTCTGATACTATTGGTATACTCATTCTATATGGTTACTATCAGATATATCGAGGAGTGGGATCTCTTAAAATTGAGCATTCTATGAGTGGGACCATATGGTAGGCAGTGGATGAGATGTTTCATCTTGGAATCCTTTATGAGTATAGCTAGATTTACTTGTCAAATGTTTGTTGACATATACATGTGTTGAGATGACAATACCTTCTTGGTGGTGTTTTCTGTTGTGGTAATTTAATTTATATTTCGGGGTCCCCTACCGATTAATTTTTACTCACCCATTCATGGGATTTTCTCACATGTTTCATGTGTTCTATAGTTTACTGATGCATTGGTGGAGTCCATGGAAGTGTAAGACCCAAATTATGACTGCACTGTTCCTTATGATATCAGATGAGAAGAGGTGTTTCTAGAATCATCCTACAGAAGCTCCAGGGACCTTGTTGTAGGCCATACATCCTAGTTTTCTATTGTTTAGTGGGATCATTCCTAGCCCCCTTTTAGTTTACAGCTTTACATTCTGTCATACTGTATTATTGGGTTGTAGCATGCATATTCTTTACTTAGTGCTTTCAATCTCCAAATTTGTGGCTTATATTTGTGTTGGTTTATATTTTATTATTAAAATTCCTCCCATTTTGGGATATTTCTATATGGTGCTACTCTCCAAACCCTAGCCTATAAGAGGTGGGATTGGGGTAGTCAAGACATGGGCCCTAAACGATGGATCATGACAGAGTGGAAGTAGAGCAAGTTCAGTTCCCCTTAGGAACCATATGTTTGGGAGATTTGTATTGGGAAACAATGTTATGTGTTTCATGTTTATCTTTCAGGCTAGGGACTATAGTTTAGGAGAAGCAGCCAATGTATCTATATACCAGGACTCAGGGAACCTATTTTCTGACTCAGTACATGAAAAACCTGGTTTTAGGGAAATTATTTTACATGCATCATATAGGAATGGGTTGTGTTTTCCAAGTCATTAGTGAGTTAAATCATGAGGCATACTCTTTTAGCTTTGATATATCTTGTTATCCTCAAGATGTGTTCACAATACCACCCAACGAGTTTTCTGCATCACAATCAGGAGTTAGTCCAATACTCGAAGAGGCCTCCCTGATGGGAGCTTGTCACATAGCAGTTCTTCATCAGGATTGTCAGAAGGTGGATGGTTCTAATGATGATCAATTAGCAGACCCACATTCAGTGGTTTAGGTGGATGCATCTTTTCATTCTGATTTATGTATGGTTCTTTTGGAACTAGATGTTGAAGCAAAGGGTTCGAATGTGTATCATAGAATTTTGAGTCATTGATCGCCTAGAATTAATTGTCATCCAGCCCTAACAATTGCAGGTTAACAACATAAGCCGATGAACCAATGGTTTTGTTATAATTTCTAGGGACATGATAATTCCCAAAAGGAAAGACTTTTATATGATTGTTCTAAAAGGGGGAATCTGGAGTGATATTTTCCCACAATTCATGCTGTTGTCAAAGAGGCATTTGACGAACAACCAAAGAAGATGCATCGATAAGGGATGACTGATCCATATGGTGGAAGACAAGGCATGATAGATAGGGAAGAAATAAGAGGTGGCTGAAATTTCAACTTGTTACTACTACCACCTCTACTTGGTACCCAACATGCTCCAGGAGTAGGGGGACAGGGTAGGAGACAGATGTAGGCTATCAAGGCTTATGACCCCTAGACTCTAGGAATGATTCAAGGTATAATATGTGTCATTATACACTAATTATAGTATTTATAGACACTTCTAATAGTGATTTACATTCCTTAAACTTTTCTTGTTTGATACCGAGAGGTTCAAGTTAAACTATTTACTTGATTCTCAAGATCAGAGACTCCGAGTGATGGAGTCCCAATGACCATGAACTGGTGCCAAATGTGTGACCTGACATTTAGAGATTAGATTTTGCACTGGGATCTCAATGTACTGGCGTGTTGGCCTAAATAGGTCATTCTCTGTGTGAACTAAATATACAACTCATTATAATATTGATTGTTTTAGGCAAAAGATGTGGTTTGTCAATGGTGATGGAAATAGATTTCCCCATTATTGGCAATGTTGAAATCCTTGCAGCTCTTGATGGACTCCAGAAGATGATGGTGTAGAAGATTTATATTATGTTGGCTTGTCTAACCCTTGGTATAATGGATTCTATGTGTTCTTAGGTTTTTTTGTGGAGGTAGTGTATAAGGACGTCTTACTAGAATATGTTCCAGCTTTACATCTCTATCAATAGATAGACTACTGCTTTAGTCTACACCTCTGGTTGATTGGATATTTACGTCAATTTATAAATTGGCTCTCAAATAGATCCATGAGCTGGGGGAGAATAACGGGTAACTTGTAGATAAAGGGATTAGTAAGACCCAATGTTTCACCAGGGGTATCCCGAGGTGATCTTAGTTAATGAAATACTTATGTTCTCAAGATCCTAGGTTGGGCATGCGAGAAATGCGAGGTTGGTCATGGACATACTTCGAGAGAACCATCTACATTCAAATATGTTGAAATGTCCACCTTGGATTCAAGAGGTATTATGTTTCATGGAGATTTCACTTTAGAGGGTAGAGTTTTGGTGAATCTAGTTAATGTTTGGAGAAATTTTGATTGGAAAATTTATGCGAATCATAATCATGACTTAGCAGTGGTGGTATTCACATTGAATATTTGGTGGTGCTACCTGATTGGAGAATGATACATCGTCCACATATACCTCAAGATTATCATGTATGTCTTCTCTTATAGGGATCACATATTGAGATAGGGGAGATACCTAGAATTTCTATAGCATTTTGACTTGGATTATTTTTATAGTCCCAGATGTGGAATGTGGAAACAGATTCTCTTTGCAATAATCCATTTAGCAGTTACTAAAGAATGCATTGGACTAGCTGGAATCATTGAAGTTATCCTTCGTGGATGGTGGTGGAGCAGTTTATCTCCTGTCATGGGTTGTTAGTTGTCCCTTCATAAATGAGTCAGCGAGGCACAACTCAGTGATACTGACTGGAAGTCTCTACATGTTCATTTTTTCTCAAGGAATACCCCTGATGGACATTCGATAGGTGGAGATCATGTTATTATTTTCAAGCGATGCACAGTTTTATAAGTAGACACAAAGGGAGGTGAGATTCATGTGGTTATCATGGAGGATTCTGGGGATGACAGAACATGTTGATGTTGGGATAACATATTGAGATAAAACCAGAAATATTGTTTGAATCAATTTTGTGGGTTGTCAACTCACTGTTTCATGACACAAATCATTCTAGGAGTATCTACTTCCCTTCCTCAGGGTACCAAGAAGGCAGTGTGAAGGTATATCGATGGGTTTCATGACGGGTTTACCATGTATGTACCGAAGTCACGATATCATTGGAGTGATCATTGACCAACTCACTGAGTCGACCCACTTCCTAACTACCATGTAGCAGAGTTTAGTAGATGGCTTGGAATGCCTCTACGTGTAGGAGATAGTTTCTTTCCATGGAGTTTTGTCAACGATTGTTTCAGATCATGAGGATTACTTTATATCCCAATGATGGAAGGGATGGGAGAATTCATTTATAGAGGCTTTGTAGGTCATCTAGGATTAGATGAAGTATGTGTAGGGGCATTTGATGTTTTGAGCCTGAAAAATGAAGATACATTTAGAGTTTGAGGAATGAGACCATGTCTTCCATTAGGTAACACCTCAATGAGGGTTACCGATGTTTTTATAAGGTGGAATGTTATCTCTATTGATAATAGTCCCTCCTTTAGGTGCTATGTGGAGCTGGAAAGGTATCTTAATACTTGGAACAACCCCGCCATGGGACCATGTACATTGCATCTTCCACATATCTCAACATAAAAGTTTCACTCATAATCCCCTTGCACATCGTAATATGAGGAATGCTTGACATCGATGATGGAGTGTTTTGGGTTAAATTTCCAATGAAATCTAAGGATCCTTAGTGGATGATATTTTAACTTGTTTCATGTTCAGAGGTAGAATGGAGATATTAAGAGGAGCACGTTAGAGTAGGAGGCTCAGATTCATGCTCAGTTCTCTCACTTTTGTTTTCGAGAAAACCTTATTTTCATTTTCAAGGACGTAAAGCCATATGGTTGGGAGAACGTACTAACTCATATTTTCATAGTTCTATTTTTAGAAAAATTGTTGGAATGTTACTATACCAGGCACTGAGACAATATGCGATTCTGAGGCCCGTAGTCCCCGTAATGATCAATCAACAAAATATTATGTATTTAAATATAATTCATGAGGAGCTATCGAAAAAGTGTAATAAATCTTAAACTATTATCAGGATCAATAATTTGAGGGTACCATTGTGGTCAGAGCAGTGGGTTTTCCCTAGGTGTGACTTATGTTAAGATAGTGCTGGTATCTAGTGAGAAATATCAAAAATGGAATAACCGTAAATAAAATTATTAAATAAAATTATTTCATTTTTCAAACCATTATAAATCCTTAAGATTGACTCAAATTAAAAATATGTGTGTACCATTGAGCTCATGAGGATGTGATTTCCATGGGTAATTCCTAACCTAGACACGTGCGGGTCAAGGGTAAAAGTTAATTTTTGGACATTATAAAAGTGAACAAAATAATCATAAAGAAGATTATTTTATTTCATTTTTCCTTTTATCAGTGTGATGAAACTATTACTTAGTGACAGAGAAACTAGTCCCCATTCATAAATGAAGTTATGTGGAAACATTGTTTCAAATTGAAACAGTAATGTTGAAATGTGTTAATGTGTTTCATCCTTTAATTTGGGGACAACCCAATAGGTTTCTATGGGGATATGGTGGAATTACATTGGTGATAAAATAACAACTATGAATGAAATATCACTAATGAATATAGATTGTGACATCTCTCAATTGATCGACAATAATGATCGAACCCCAACATCAACCAATCCTATTTTCTAGGTAGTGGTTGTTATTTAAATTACATCAATTCCCCGTATTTGAATTGATATGATGAATGTGAATCGATCGATGAAAAGATCGAATCATAGAGTGTGCATATTGTTGTGGGATGAATTTCACCTTGTGGAGTTAATTGGGGATTGGTGATTGTTTGATAGATTTTTGGTTTGTTCGTTGTTTTCTTGATCCTTATAAGGGATCAAATCGAGACCGGAATGAACAAACAGCCATGTTTTGATCCTTGAGATGCTTATTCTGAGTTTATACAAATTTTTCTTCACTTTAATCATGTGTTGAGGAATTATCGATCATTTTGAAACCATTTTGTGGAACAACAATCTGATGTCTTGGATCTGGAATGCCAATGACTTGAAGTAGGTGCAATGACGATGGTGGTGAACTGATCGAGGTGGTATAAGGGATATCATATGTCAAATGACATTGAACCATGGAGAATTTAAATGAGGATTCAACCCCCTAAAAATGATGAACATGACCCGAGAACTCTGTAAAGTCTTCTAGTTTGAAGAACGGACCATCAGATTGTGTCCGGTGGACCGCAGAAGGCCCCAATAGTGTGCCAGTCCCTGGGCCATACCATGTTGGGGTCTTACCGTAGCAACAAAGGTGGCCCATGGAATCCACCGTGAGTGGTGATCAGAGGTCACCAATAATGGGAAGTGGTAGTTTGGCGGAGGTAGGTAGAGGTCGCGGTCCAGTGGGACCATAGTGGCGACCCGCGACAACGATCACAGGTTGGACCTAGTACCCACTGTGTCCTGGGAAGAGAGGACCAACCCACTCCTACTGGACGGGTTGCTCAGGTGGGCTGTCCCCAAGCTGGGACCAGCAGGCCGGGCCACTGCAGTGGGTCAGGTCAGGTTGGGCCTGCCCGACTGGGTCGGACCGAACCGAGACACGACTGACACAATTTTTACAAAAAAGATACATAACATTAAAATTGTATGTCTGATTGATGTTCCGTTTGCAGAGATGGTACACTCAAAATGATGTGGTACTTTAGAAATGGATTTTTTGTATTTTAGTAAAGACCATTATAGGTGCAGATTCCCCACTATGTTCTTCCCTTGAGGGTTTGGTATGACATTACATGATAATCCCCTCGACAGATGTGTCCTAGATATAGTTAAAAATCCTCCTTGATACTAGAGTGGTACTCTATCACCCATATGGAGTTTTTTAGGTATTGAAATGAAGTACGAGCATAGGGTGTCAATCATCCATATAGTGGGCCATATCCTAGAGTTCGTGATATTCCTCATAATCCCATACGTTACAAGCCACATCATATGGTTCATGGTGTTCTCTAAGAATCCTATATTGTGTGGGGTAATACAGATTGGGTTTTCCATATTATTCAGAATACACTATCTATATATCACAACCATTTACCAACAATTCCTCTTTTGGTGGGGCCCAAGTTAATAGAGTTTTATGAGTGACGTTTAGCTGTGACTTAATTCCCTTTCATCATGGATGGTTTTGAGTATATCTGGATGTCATTTGTGTTTGTATGGGAGTATATTCAGGTATTGATATATGATTCATTCCTTAATGTCATGACCAGACAAGTGTCCTTTATGTAGTTCACTGTGTGTCCTCTTTTGGTGGGCCCAATTTTGCGGGACTTCATTCCAGGGTCACTAATGACTTAATAGCTCAAGGAGTGTGTTCCCCTAGAATGAGAGTGCCTTGAGCCGAATCATGTGACCAAGGATTTGGATTTGATATGGAGGATCCTTATCTTAGTTTGACAAGATGTCTCAGGGATTCTTTATGACATATCAGTACTATATGTTCTCTTAGATACTTTTGGTAGACTTTTCTACCTGGTTACTATATGATTGCTCGAGGAGTGATATCCTGGAATCGAGCATGCTACCAAAAGAACCATATGGCTGGAACATGATGAGACATTATGTCTAATAATCCATTACAAATATGCCTAGATGTTCTTGTTATATAGGTTTTCGATGTATACCTGTGTTGAGTTGACTGTACCTTCTTTGTGGTGTTACATATGTGGTCTTTTAATTTGAGTTTTGGGGTCCTCTACTATGTGTTACTTTACTCACCCCAGAACAGGCATTTCCCTTACATGTTGTGTCGTTTACAGTTGATTGAAGCTCTAGTGGAGTCCTAGGTGGAGTGGGACTAGGACCTTGACTGGATGGTTCCTTGTGATATCATATTCCCTGAGGTGCTTCTATTAGCTACCAATAGTAGCTTCAATGACTTTGTCTGTAGGTTAGACTTTATAGTTGTCATTATTTTAGTGGGATCGTTTATGGCTCAGTTTCAATTTAATACTTTACTTTTTGTCGTACTCTATTTTTGTGTTGTTGTGGTATGCTTGAATTTTCTTTACATAGTTTTTTCACTCACCAGAATTGTTGCTTGGATTTTGGTGTGTGTGTATTGGATATTTGGAAAATGCCTTCCATTTGTGTAATATACCTACTTGGCACTAGTTTCCAACCCCTGGCCTATCGGAGGCGTTCTTGCGGTAGTAACGACCCAGGACCTAGTTGTTGGGTTGTTAAAGTTCTTGATAATCACAGATATTATCATTTGTGTTGGTCAGAGTAGGACACCAAAGAGGGGGGGATTGAGTTCTTATAAAAATTTCAGGTAAGTTTTTTTTTAAAATCCAACAATTTAAAAACAAAATAGACCAGTTAATCAATGAAACAGATATATAAAATCATTTCTTACTTGAAATATTTCTCATTGATTGAATAATTATCAGCTAATTTAATTTATGAGATTAGTTTAACTTTTGAAATCATTATATTAAAGAAATTCTAATGAAAACACTATATAAGATTAACTATCGAATAAATTAATGTTTTATGATTTTAATTAACAAATAAAAAAAGAAAATATAACTTTGAACATAGCAGATGAAACAAGAGGTTCAATCTCAACCAAAGAATTAGTATTATCCACTTGGTGAACTGTTTCCACTAAGTAAAATATATATATAAAAAGACTGATCCACACCATAGATTGTGTTTTAAAATAGCAGACAATCTGTCCAGGTCAATTAGACCTATAAAACTGGTTTACATCGAAACAAAATATAACCAGGTCACACATAGACATCTTCCAATATTATATGTTGTAGTAAAATGGTGTATGATAGTAGTAGTGAGATGATATCAGGTATTGTACAGTTTTTCATAGGACACAATGTGTGTTTTTTAAAAAAGATACACACACTTCTCAAAGTATTATTAAAATAGTATACAACATATTGGAATATAATAAGAATATATTCTAAGTTATCCGAGTGTTGTTCAATGGAGTTCTAGACTCTTTGAATGTAGCCGATTTTTTTCCCAGGTCCTCTTCCAGAAATAGGCTATGATACAAAGATTTGTGAGTTATGTTTTCTAGTTTATAATTTAATGATATTTTCTTCCTAGATATTCTTTTTGAGTTGCTGCTATTTCTAGGATGTTCTCAAGATGGTTCATAGTGAGCTCTTCTTTGGCTCATAGAAATCAAGATGTATTATTGTTGCTCTTATCTGTGTTCTGGTGTGTGTCTCTCTCACATCTTCTTCATCCATTGCACAATAATATATTAATCCTCAGGTGTGTGCTTTGGCCAATAAGAAGCACGATTTCCACACCTCGTACCTCGTACTGTCTGCTAACATGTCTGCAGGAATCATTAATAATATTAGTATCATTAAATATCTCAAATAGGACTATTACAAATAACATTGAATTTAATTGAAATAAGGAAAAAATGGATATTCATGGGATGATATCACAGTCATAGGATACATAATAATGGTGTCATGGGAATGGTGAGTCCAGAGCAATGCCACAGCCAGTGAAGATTCCTCCTTTTATTATAAGAGGTTACTCCTGACCTTCTTCTCATACATAGTGAAAATTTTGAATCAGTTAGAAAATGAAATAGAGTTTGAGAAGTGGTGTCATGTTTTTTGTGAGAAATATTTTCATTGGCAATGGTGTCCTTGAAATAGTGTCTGCTCCATTGAAAAAATATTGAACTAGTGACATGACACAATGGTGTCAAATACTTTTTATGTTTTGGAACAGGTAAAATGATACAACGGTGTCGCAAAAAAAGTGAATCACTCTTTATCAACTTTTTGACTAAAACCTGCGACCATTTGGTGTAATGACCCAGAAATTCCATGTAATTATTTTAATTATATTGAATATTAAGAGTCTGCGTAAATTTACAGCGCGTGATTCCAAGACCCTATGTGCCCAAAATGAATTTATGAACTTTTGTTCGGGTACGTTCATTAAACATGCGAGTGTTTTTTATCATTTGAACCAGTGCTCGGAATTGAAATTTGAGGGCACCGTTGAACTCACAGTGCCAATATTCTCTTAAGGAGACATTCACCCCGATAGTAGTTGGTCGAGGGTGAAAGTTTGTTTTCGTGTTTTTCATGGAATAAAAATAAAATATAAAATAACTTTTATTATATTTTTATCCTCCCAATTTTGATTCTTAAAGGTGGGGACCACCTGACTCTTGAACTCCTACTTTAATGAGGGATGTGACCTTTGGAATCCTCTAAATTAATAATGCCAACACCATCATAATTACTGGAAAACTCTATTTTAAATTAATGAAACGTAATTTAATATGTTGGTTATTCATTTTTTTGGTGGAATTGGGGAATGTGTTAAAAAAGGGGAATTGGGAGAGAACTTTGGAGGAATTCTTATTCTCCATTGAAAAACGTTTCTCTAACAAAGAACATCGACGTTCTCCAACGACTTCGGCTCCTTCCTCGTGACATCCTCCATTGTGGGAAGTCATCAACAATGACAAATCGTCGTCCATACTTCCATCATAATGATGTCAAAAATCCTTTGATGTAGGGTTTGATGTTTGAAACACCACCTTACCCATTCTTAATGTTCTTCGTGATTCAATAGTTTTTGAATAGCTTGCTACCACTCTAACGCGGAGGGTGTGGTCAAAAATAACATGGCCAGAACTCTCCGCAATATCTTGTGGTTTTTTATGAAATATTTGATATGGAGAATGATGGAAACCAGTGTTAGATATTGGAACTGGTGGGGCTCGAGGATGGCGGCCATCCGTGAAGATAGTAGTGGCACAACCGTGCCACCGGAGAAGTGTCGTGCCCCATCGGCCGAGTCAGAGCAAGGGTGGTGGGTGACGGAGGCCGACCGCACGATGGGGTGGCGGCATGCATCAGCATCACCCGGTGAGCAAGGGTGGCGGCTTGTGCTGTGACAGAGAAGGGAAGGGGGCCAAAATTTGAATGGACGCGGAGGGGCGGTACAAGACGCGTTGCCGATAGGAAAGGGGCCGGCCATTTCATCTAGCCTTGCTGGACCGAGAGGGACCCACGACCGGTCCCAAGTGCTGCTGGAAACAGAATGGCTTCGACCGTTTAGTGAGTGGAAGCCAGGGCACGTGACTCCCCCCCGTATGCACCCAGGCCGGGACACCCAGTGTGGGCCGGGCCAGGCCGGGTCAGTCCGTCTGTGTCAGATAGGACCCGGACCAGTTTCGACCCTATACGTTCTTTCGCCCATAACATATGATACATGCGCCTGTTTGAAGAACCATCTGCGGTGCCAAAAACCTTGGAGTGAGATGGTCCTTTTGGTAAACCCCACATGAGATTTGGATAATCTTAGGGTACATTCAGGTTGGATCGAGCACTAATCAAACTGGGTCCTCGGGACTAAAAGGCTAAAAACTTACAGAGTGGGTGTATTATTAACACACCCTCTATTGAGTTGATACCCCTATTACATGGCTGTCCTTTGGGATAATTCTTCATGTAACTTCATGGAAGATTGAGTGTCGACCAGTGGCTTAAGGATAGGACCCTCCTGGAGATGAGAATGCTTTGTGAGGGAACCCTGTAGCCGGCAGTAACATGAGAAATGGATCCTTCATGGGTCTGTAATTAAGGAATCCACAAGGATATGCTCTAGGAATCCATGTGGGTATGATGATGTACTAGGATCCTATTTAGGTCTGATGATGTACTTTGATCCAGTGTGGTTTTGATGATGTACTAGGATCCTACATGGGTCTGATGATGTACTAGGATCTTGTGTGGGTGTGACGATGTAATTGGATCCTGTGTGGGTCTGACGATGTACTAGGATTCGGTGTGGGTCTGACGATGTGCTAGGATCTTGTGTGGGTTTGACGATTTCCTAGGATCAAGTATGGGTCTGAAGATGTCCTAAAAACCTCTGTGGGTCTGATGATGATTCAGGATCCAACATGGGCCTACCACTTAACAGAGTAATATGATTCAATAGTTATATCTAATAATCATTACTACTATACCTATGTTATACCTGGTATGATTCGACTCATTACCTTCATGGTGATACATTTGTGGTATTCATCTGGGTGGCGTAATTTTGTGGTACATTCCTTCGTGGTGATACCATGGTGGTAATATGTTGTGTGGTGTACCTGTGTGGTACATACCTTCGTGGTATTTCTTCCTTTGTGGAACAGTTGAGCATTGGACTTTTGATTAGGACCCTGTGTTTTCTCATTAGTGAGATGGGTATATTTAATAACTTAGGTATATGTATGGGAATATACTTAAATAGGTTTGTTAGTTTATTTCATGCACTGTGGTTTATCCTTTGTGGACTTTGTGAGACCTTGAGGGTCTCGGGGTCCCTACAGAGTATCGTTATACTCACCCCTGCATGGGCTATGCACGCACCCTGTTGTGTATGGTGCAGACATCGGACATCGCTGAATGAGTACAAGGGTAATAAGACTAGAGGTATCTCAGAGGTGGACCTTAGAAGAGGTGTACCTCATAGAAGACCATTTGAGATCTATACATACCATTCAGGTAGGATTCTTGGTTGGTGATCACAGGAGCTCTTCAAGTTTACTTGTAATTTTCAGTTTCATGTAGTTTCCAGTTGGGCTTGTATTCTGGACCCTATTACTTACTGTACTAAATCTATTTACTATTAAGTATACCTTGTGTTCATATCCACCAATGTGCTTGGTTTTGTGTGTTTATAGGTTATAAAGGCAATGCTTAGGAAAATAGTCCTTCGGTGCTAGTCGCCAGCCCCTGGAATATAGAAGGCGGGCTTGGGGTAGTCATGAAACGGGCCCCAGGGGGTGGGTCATGGAAAATTGGTATAAGATGAGTCGGTTCTACCATAGAACATTGGTCTCCGAACTATTAATGACAATAGTGTTATGTATAGTGAGTGTAGTTCTCAGTTTAGGGAATATAGTTTTGGTGTAGAGGCCTGTGTATCCAAACACCAGGACCCTGACTTCTAATTTCTGACTAAGTGCATGAAAACAATGATTGTGTGTGTGTTTTAGAGTGTTTTCTTTGTGATCTATTTCATTCAGCTCACCAGGTATAACATAATGACCATGGTGCACCTGTTTCTTTTCAAGATGCCTGCATGCAGACAGCTGGCTAGGGTTACGAGTAGAGTACATGAAGATAGCGCACCGAGCGATGAGGCCTCGGTGTAGGGCCCTCTTTCAGTTGAGGAACCAGCAGAAGAACCAGTGGAACCATTGCCCGTTGGGACACCGATGCCACCAGTCTGAGCAGTAGAGAGTGCACGTTGCATGAGCTCATTTCATGAGTTCCAGCGCCATAGGCCACCTAGGATCAGAGGTGAGATGGACCCACAGGCGGTTGAGGGTTGGTTGGAGGCTGTAGTGAGAGTTTTTCGACTGGTAGAGACACTATCCAACCTCACGGGGATCATTTTCACTAGTCTTATACTAGAAAAAATAGGCATATGGTGGAGGATGATTCTCTAGGTTCATGATGAGGTGGCACATCTCTAGGAAGACATTGATGGCCTGTTGCGGACCGAGTTTTTCCCAGCGACCCTTCGCACAGTGCGCATTCAAGATCTTCATCATATACAGCAGGGCATCATCACTATGGCTCAGTACTTAGCGAGGTTCACAAACCATTCATGCTACTCCACTGATATGGTATGGGACCCCATATTTAGGGCTTGGACCTTTGAGCAGGGACTCTGGTGGGAGATCATGGCTTCGATGATTTCTCTCAGCAACCCGATGCAGGTGGGGGTGTTAGGGAGAGCCCTCTTAGTGGAGATTTTTCTTGCTGACCAGTCACCGACAGAGAGACCCCCCACGGGAAATCACATAGCATAGTCTTCTGTAGATAGCAACAGACAGACATCATAGAGGTCCAAGAGGACCATACCTACAGGTGTACGACCGCATGACTCAGGATTGGATGTGCGGGGCACCGGAGACAGAGTCAGTAATTCGAGGATCAGGCGATCTTTCACTTGCAGCGGGCCGGGTCACATGGCTCATGACCATCCAACCCACATTACATATGATCCATAGACAATCGAGGGACTTCCCAGGCAGAGACAGAGGTTTGACTGAGGAGTTCCGTACGATATAGGCGGACGTGGCAGAGTAGATGGCTGTGTAGCTGGTGGTGGGCAATGATTCGAGAGGTTACCACCCCACCACCAAAGGGTCCACCCCATCCACAGGGAGTAGGTGGACAGGGTCGAGCGTAGACCCACACAGCTAAGGCCTATGACCATGTTTCTCTAGAGATTATACGAGGTTAGATCTGTGTCTACTCCACCTTAGCTGCAGTACTTATAGACACAAGTTCAAGTCATTCTTTTATTTCCACTTCCCTCGTTTGGAGGTCGGAGATTTCTACAGAGTCGTTGGCTCGATCCTTATGCTTAGAGACTCCTATGAGAGAAGATATGATGATTACACAATGGATTCGGTAGTGTTATCTTACTCTTGGAGGCGATAGTATCGGTTGGGAACTCCTAATAGTGGCATTGAGGCCTTACGATGTCATCTTGGTTATGGATTGGTTATCTATAGTCCATACTCTGATTGACTATATTAGGGGCAAGTGCAGTGTGTCCATAGGGATGGGACCAGGTTTACCTTCACCTGTGAGAATGGAGCCTTTCCAATACATGATTTACTTACCCATAGGAGGGTACAGTCGATTACATATTAGTTAGATAGCCTTACAGTCAGAGTGGTTGATGTGGAGAGTCCGATTTATCCTGTATTGGTGGACCAGTAAGCAGATGTCTTCCCTGATGATGTTTAGAGTCTACCTCCTCATAGAGAGGTGGAATTTTACATTGAATTGTACCCTAGGAGGACACCTATATCTACACCTACATATTTGATGTCTCCCACAAAGCTTTGTGAGCTGCATGTATAGCTGAGGGACTTATAGGGGAAGCTGTTCATCTGACCTAGTGTTTCTCCATCGGTAGCCCCGATTTTGTTCACTATGAAGGAGAATGTGAGCTTGGGGCTTTGTGTTGACTATAGACGCCTCAACTAGGTGATCATGAAGAACAAATACCCTCTTTGTAGGATTGAGGACCTCTTTGATCACCTGAAGGGAGCACAATGGTTCTCTAAGATATACCTTAGATCAGGCTATCACTAGCTCAAAGTACGATACAAGGATGTAAAGAAGATGATTTTTAGATGTCGGTACAACCATTACGAGTTCTTGGTTATTCCATTCGGTGTGACCAATGCTCCAGTAGTGTTTATGGTACTTATGAACATGATTATTCATCCATACCTTGATCACTTTGTGGTGGTCTTCATTGATGACATTCTGATCTACTCAGCTATTGAGGAAGAGCATGCCATTCATTTGCAGGTAGTACTGGACCCACTTCGAGAGCACCAGATTTATGAAAAGATCTCGAAGTGCCAGTTCTAGATCCAAGAGGTTCACTTTCTGGGACACGTCACCTCAGATGTTGGAGATGAGGTGGATCCAGTGAATATTGAGGTCGTTCATCCTTGGGAGCCACCCAAGAGTGTGATGGAGGCACAAAGTTTCTTGGGTTTGGATGGATTCTACAGGAGGTTTGTGCCAGATTTCTCCAGAGTTGCAGCACCATTATCAGCGTTGATGAAAAAGATGCAACCCTTAGTTTGGTCGGAGAGATGCGAATGGTGTTTTCAGAAGTTGTGGTAAAGGATGACTAGTGAACCCATATTGTGGCTACCAGAGGCGGGAGTAGGGTATGTAGTCCACTACAACGCATCAGGGACTAAGCTCGGATGTGTCCTGATGCAGGAGTGAACAGTGATCGCATATGGTTTTCAATAGCTGAGACAACATGGGATGAACTATGATATCCATGACGTGGAGTTAGAAGTAGTGGTTTTCGGCTTAAAGATGTTATGACATTTCTTGATGTGAAATCATTTTACTATCTACTCAGATCACAAGAGTCTCAGGTATATCTTCTCTCAGAAGGACATGAACCTGAGACAACGATGTTTGCTTGAGTTCATACTGGACTATGACTTCTAGATTTTCTATACTCTTGGGAAGGGGGATATTGTAGTAGATTCAATCTGCAAGAGATCTGATATACAACATCTAGGTGAGGCGACGGAGCAACAACCCGCTTTGAAGATATCCATTTTGGATCAAGATGGAGCATCTTTTCTTCCGTCTCTTATAGTCACTCCCCCAATTCATCAGCGAGTTAGGGAAGCATAGCACGGGGGTGCTGACTACGAGGCCCGAAGTGCTAATATATCCACATGAAAAAAACCTGATAGATTTTCTGAAGGTGGGGAGTATTTCATCCTTTTCAGACGTCATACCATGGTACCATTGTCACTTCAGAAGGAATTTTTGAAAGAGTTTTACACATCTCCTCTAGAGGTACATCTAGGAGTTTCTAAGATGTACCGGGACCTTTAACAACAACACTGGTGACTGAGAATGAAGAATGTATTAGTAGAGTTTGTCTCTCGGTGCCTCACTTATCATCAAGTAAAGGCAAGAGCGTCAGGTACCACGATGCATAGTTCATCCTTTGGAGGTTTCAGAGAAGATGTGGGATGGAATATCCATGTATTTCATGAATGGACTTCCACGTACATCCATGGGACATGATTCTATCTAGGCGATCGTTGACCAACTCACCAAGTTGGCCCACTTCTGATCGATCAGAGAGCATGGTTCCGTAGAGAGCCTGTGACGCCTCTATGTGGAGTAGATTGTGTGGAAACATGGATTACCCTTGAAAAATGTCTCTGATCATGATGTATCTTTTACTTACTGGCTATGTATGGGGTTACTTGAGGCTTTTCAGACACAAATTTGTTTGATCACCACCTTTCATCCTCAGAGGGATGGCTAGACTGAGCAGACTATTCAGACCCTTCAATACATGCTACGTGCTTGCATCCTCGACCTCGATCACAGTTGAGAGGATCAATTTCCTTTGGTGAAGTTCTCATAAAACAACAAGTCTAACTCTACAATTGGGATGGAACCTTTTGAGGTGTTTTACGGATGACCATGCATACCATCTTTGTGCTGGACTGACCGAAGGGAGTCAGAACTCGTGGGACTAGAGAGGGTACAGGCTACCAAAGAAATGGTACAGATCATCCAGGAGCATATGAAGACTGCACAGAGTAGGAAGAAGTCTTATACTGATAAGAGACAAAGACCTTTGGTGTTTATATGATAGAGACAACGTCTTTCAATAGGTCTCACCTTGATGTGGTTTACTGATATTTGGTTGGGGAAACAAGTTATCTCCTAGGGTCATTGGACCCTTCCTGGTCCTCAACAGATTTGGCAAGGTGGATTACCGCTTATCACTTTCCCCTCAGTTGCACCGGGTGCATAACATCTTCCATGTATCCCAGATGAAGAGATATGTGCATGATCCTACCCACATCATCGACCATGTAGAGATAAACATCAATGATGGTGCGATGTTTGTAGAGGTTCCAGTAATGATTAAGGATCGACAAGAGTAGGTCCTTTGTGGGTTGTCTATACCTCTGGTGTGCATTTTCTGGCAGCACGAGAACCTCTAAGAGAGCACATGGGATCAGGAGGCTCAGATATGTGCTTAGTAACCCCACTTGTTTCCCTAGTTTTTTTGATGTGGCTTTCAAGGATGCAAAGCCCTGAGGTGGGGAGAATTTAAAGACCCATGAATTCCATGTAATTTTTTTAATTATATGGAATATTACGAGTCTGTTAAAATTTACAGCCCATGAATCTGAGGACCGGTGTTCCTAGAATGAATTTCTGAACTATTTTTAGTTATATTCTGTAAATCTGTGAGTGGGTATTTTTAACATTTGAAATGGTGATCATAATTGAAATATGAGGGCACAGTTGAACTCGTAGTGGCGGTATTCGCTTAGGTAGACTTTCACCCCGATGAAAGTTGGTCGAGGGTGAAAGTTAGATTTTTTGTTTTTTCTGGAATAAAAAAAACAAAAATTAATTTTTTTTATTTTTATCCTCCCAATTTGAATTCTAAAAGGTAGGGACCACCTGACTCTTGAACTCCTCCTTTAATGAGGGAGGTGACCTTTGGTATCCCTTAAATTAATTCTGCCAACACCATCATAATAAATGGCCAACTCTATTTTATAAAAACGAATCATAATTTAATATGTTGGCTATTAATTTTTTGGTGAAATTGGGTAAGGTGTTTCCAAAGGGGAATTGGGAGATAAATTTGGAGGAATTATTCTTCTCCAGCGAAGAACACTACTCCAATGAAGAACGCTGACATTCTGTAACGACTTTGGCTGCTTCCTCGTGACATCCTCCAATGTAGGACGTCTTCAATAATGAACAACTAACGTCTGTTATTCCCTACTCACAATGTCAACAATCCATCGATGTAGGGTTTTATGTTTTAAATACCCCTTACACATTCTGGATGTTCTTCGTGATTCAAATGTTCTTGAACAGCTTGCTACCTCTCTAACGCGGAGGGTGTGGGCCAAAAGAACATTGTCCGACCACTCTACAATAAATTGTGTTTTATGATGCAATCATTGCAATGAAGGAAGGTGAAAAAATGCAAGATATTGGCTTTTTTGGGGCTCATGAACAACGGTTGACAACACAGATGGCCGTGAAGATAGTAGCGGCGCAACCGCGCCGCCAAAGAAGGTCTGCGGCCCATCGGCCGTGGCGGAGTAATTGTGGTGGCCTGTGGAGGCCGAACACATGAAGGGGCGGCAGCGCGCATCCCTGCCGCCGGGAAAGCAAGGTCTATGACTTGTGTCACAGCTACAAAGGGTAGGCGTCTGACATTCTGCTGAGCACGGACGGGCGATGCATGACCCGCGATGGGTCACGCTTGACACTGGCGACCAAACAACTTCATCTATTCGGTGAGTTGAAGCAGGGGGCACGTGACTCACCCCCGCATGCATCATGGCTAGACCGCCAGGCCGACCCACCCAATGCATGCCGAGCTAGAGCCAGCGCGCTGGCTCGACCCGAACCGGGTCGGCCCGGACTCAGACCAGTTTCGACCCTATACGATCTTTCACCCATAACATAATCTACGAGTGTCTGTTTGATGAACAGTCTGCGGCACCAGAAGCCTTGGAGAAATACAGTCCTTTTAGTATACCCCACATGATATTTGGATAAATTCGGGGTACAATGAGGTTGTATCGAGCACAAATCCATACAGGTCCTCAGGACTAAAGGCTAATAACATATAGACCGGGTGTTTGATTAACGCACCATCAATTGTGTTGAGACCACTACTACATGGAGGTCCATTGGGATAATTATTCGTGGGAATTTGTGGTAGTTGGAGTATCAACCTTTGGATTAAGGAGCGGACCCCCAGAGACGATCAAGCTTAGTGTGGGAACCCTGTAGCAGGCTGTAACATTAGAAATGAATCCATCTTGGGTCTTCAATTGAGTATTCCACATAGATCCAATCTACAAATCCATGTGGTCTGATACTGTACTAGAATCCATTGTGGTTCTGACGATCTACTAGGATCCTGTACGGGTCTGAATATGTACTAGGATCCTCTATGGTTCTGATGATATTCTAAGATCTTATGTGGGTCTGACGATGTACTAGTATCCTCTATGGGTCTGGTGATGTACAAGGATCTTGTGTGGGTTAGATGATGTACTAGGATCCTGTGTGGGTCTGATGATTTACTAGGATCCTCTATGGGTCCGATGATGTACTAGGATCTTGTGTGGGTCAGATGATGTACTAGGATTCTAGGTGGGTCTGAATATTTACTACAAACCTTTATGGGTCTGATAATGATTTAGGATCCATCTTGGCTCTTCCTCTTAACATAGTAAGATGATTCAATAGTTATATATAATCATATTTACTATCGTACCTAAGTTATACCTGGTATGAGATGAGTCCCTACCTTCATGGTGATAACATTGTGGAATTCTTCTGTGTGACATACCAGTGTGGTACTTTTCTTCATGGTGATTCCTTGGTGGTAATCTTCTGTGTGGTGTACCCGTGGGGTGCTTACGTTCAGGGTATTTATTCCTTTCTGGAACAGTTGAGCTTTGGGATTTTGAGTTCGACCTTGTGTTTCCTCATTTTGGGATGTGTATACTTGATAACTAAGATATATGAATGAGCATATACATAAGTAGGGTTGTCAGTTGATTTCATGTTGTGGTTTATCCCTTGTGTATTTTGTGAGACCTTGAGGGTCTCGGGGTCCCTACTGAGTATCGTTATACTCACCCCTGAACGGGCTATGCCCGCACCCTGTTTTTTTGTGTGCAGACGACGGACAGAGCTAACTGAAGATGAGGGTACTATGACTGGAGGTAGCTCGGAGGTGGACCATAGACGAGGCGTACCGCAGAGATGACCGTTCGAGTGCTGAACCTACAATTTAGGTAGGATCCTTGGCAGGTGTTCATAGGAGTTGTTCCAATTTACATGTACTTTTCAGTTTCTTGTACATTCTAGTTGGGCATGTATTCTGGCCCCTATTACTTATGGTACTCACTCTACTTACTATTTAGTTTACCTTGTGTTCATATCAATTTGTGTTCTTACTTGTGTGTGTTTAAAGGTTATAAAGGAAATTCCTTCCCGGTTTTAGTGAAATATGCCTTCAGTTCTAGTCTCCTGCCACTGGCCCTTGGAATGCAGGCTATGGTTAGTCACAACATGGGCCCCGGGGGACAGGCCGAGACATTTTATCATAGAAACATTGACTATTATGGAACGTTAACAGAGACTCATACTTTTCGAAATATCTTCAATATTTCATAAGAACTAATACTCGAATAATGGATTAAGATTAAACATTAGAATAATGAAACATTATAGTACAAATAAAACATGATTTAAAAGAGTTAAACATGATTTCTGAGCATTATAACAAGATTATTCCAAGAATATTCTCCTTTCTTATGATCACAAATCATGTAATTTAAATCCATACACTTCATAATGGAATAAAATTTCTTCCTAACATATCAAACATATTATATGATATTAATACAATAAATCAAGACAGTCCATTAAAGTTTTAGAGAATATATATAAAAATAGCATATATTATAGTTCTTCTCCCCCATTTGGGAGTATAAAAAATAATATTAGAAAAAGATAAAGAAATACAAAATGAAATATATTATTAAATAAAAGAGATATCACATTTCATTGATTATACTGACAGAGTATAGTAAAATCACAAAAAAATACATCTTATCCCTATAAAAAAATCATCCATCACTTCTCTTCAAATTACGTAGACTTTCCTTTATCCTTCTCACATATAGAAAGAAGGGGTGAATCATGTGTTGAAGTAGAAGTGGTGGATGGAATAGAGCTTGAAGATAAAGATACTCCTTCAATAATAGAAGAGGAAATGATCAGTGGAGATGACGAATGAGGTAAAGGTTTCTCATGGATGACTAGTTTGATCTAGTATAGAGCCTTAGTAGGGGTCATGTGAACTAGAGAATATGAGGTAGAAGAAGAAGGAGTTGTACATAAAAGTAGGCCAGGTCTGAGAGGAGCAGTTGTAGGAGAAACAATCGCTATGAATTTAACATGAAAATACAGCTTCAATAGGTTTATGAAATCCTTGATGATATCACCACCATACTCCATGGATTTCTCGAATTCATCCTTATTTTCCATAAACATATCATGATTAGAAGTAAAATACTTCAACATCATGATTAGATCACTGAATTCTTGATTTGTTAGAGGGAGACTCGAATTCTCCATCAGGTATTGGAAATGACTTCTCAACTTGTGATTGGTATAAATATTATTAAAATATAATTCCACCTTATTTTAAATATCTACTTGAGAATTAGTAACAATCATGGAGTAATGTCTAACCATATCAGGCACATAATCCTTGTACATTGCAATATTACTGAAACTTTTCTGACATGGACCCCCAACGAATATTTTATGATATTCTCTAATCACAAATCTAATAAAATCACTTTCCAATGGTTAATAGGATTGAAAATAAGCACATGGAGTTGATGTAGTCAAGGATAGAGCATTAAGCCTTTTATGAATAGTCTCTAAAGAACATTTATACTCATCTTTCAGTAAATTGATTGATTCCACTTGTACACACATTTCATTTTCTATATTGGTGCGGTTCATGAACACTTTTTCAACCATTGAAATCAAATTTGGTTGAATATGAGATAAACCCTTCTCTGAGAGCATGTCATAATTAGCCTCACTTAGGCAAGAAATAGAAACTATTGTTGGAGATTCTTTAAAATCCTTCCTAATATCATCAATCAAATATTTTAAGGAATTAAAATCATCATTCATTAGTTTATTTTCAATACTTTTTTCTTCTATCTCATGGAGAATTTCAGTAGATTTTTCCAGACTAGCTTCTGTATAAGCAATGCAACATCTCTTTATTGAGGTTAGTCACAGGAATAGGTTGTGACTTTATAATCTTGCTAAAACTAGAAAATAAATTATCTCTAAAATAATTTAATTCATCATGGCTTACATAACTAGTGGTTTTTTGAGTGGGATCTAGAACATAGACATGTAATTCCTCCTTAGTAGATATCAATTCTTAATCTGTGATTGGTTTTAGTTGATACATAGTTGAGATTTCAATTTCCATAAACAAGGAAATCTTAGAATAATCAACATTGAAATAACATGGAAACCTATACTAGGTATCCATTGAACATGAATACATAGGATACTATACATAAAACTGTTCCAACTAGGGTTCTCTCCCCCCAACCAATTATAATCCAGTAGGGCTTAGAGACTCAGTTTTTTGATCTCTTTCCATATCTTTTGTTATAAAAAACTCAACCATACTTCATTATAACCTAAAATCATGTTCCATCCATACTTAAGTAGGTAAAATGAATTCTATTTCTATACAATTTTTATGTATATTGTTAATTTTAAACATGTGCTTCAAAAATTTCTTCACCTTTATCAACATCTTCATCATTGGATGTATTTTCTCCATTTTTACCTTTATAAACATTGTAGAGTACAAAATATATAGAAGGAACAACTTGAGATGGTTCAGGAGATCCATGGGGAGGCTCTTCAGCCTGTTTGAAAATATATTGATCTCTACTTTCAGAAAAAACACCAGATTCTTCTCTAGGAACATAAAAATCAATGCCTTCATTTCAATATTCCATAAACACATATGATTCTAAACCAGGATCAGTGATATCCTTAGGTCCTGAATGGTTCTAAACATGATTGAAATACCCATACATCCTTTCATTGTCTTCAACCCATAATGTCTCCCACGAATTCATAGTAATTCTAATTTTCCTGTATATAACCTTAGCTAGAAAAAATCATAATCCTCAACAAAAAATTCATCCTTCCCTACAAAACCCTTAACTAGATGCATAAAATAAATGAATCTTGAATAGAATAAGAAGCCTTACTTTGAAGTTTCTTCATCAAATCACACATGTGAAGGACAAGGTACTTGTAGAGATTTATATTGGGACCATTCCCCTAGAGATGAAACAAGTATATTTCTTGATATTTCAGAGTATCATATCCACCTTTCCTTGGACATATCAGGTGTTGAATATATTTGAACAGTAATATAGTCTCTCCATCAAATTCAGCAGCAATTTCCCTTCTTCTTTTTCCATATCCACTCACGTGACCCAATGCCACTTCTTGGCTAAATATGTCAGTTGGAGGTGGATGGACTCTTTTATAGTCCTCAAATATATGTTCATAGGGGCACTCGTAAAGATGCATCCCATAACAATAAAGAAAAAACACACCTTTTTTCATTTATACAACTACTAACCACAAAGTTATCCATATAATTGAACACAAAGAATAAATTCTTATAGAACTCAAAAAAAAAGATTGGGGTATATTGGTATCTTCACTTTTGTAAAAAATTATAACCATCTATGTTCTTCCAAAACTATAAGAAAAAGTGACATACTTGAGGGAATCCATTTTTCACACAATTCCTTTTCTGGCACAACAACACGATCTGCTTGTCCGGGGTTCACCAATTCCTAAGGCTATGTTATTAAAACTCATTTCAAATTAATTAACAACGTAAACTTATCTGGAGTTGAGGAATATGGGAGCTTCATACTTGGAATTTCGGACATGCATATAGTTTTTTATGAAGAGAATGGATTTTGAGAGAAAGTGGTTTCAGTTTTGGGAGTAGAGAGCATGAGTGAGGAGAGAAGTGGAGTGATGGGTTTTATCATTTAAGGATTTGAAAAGTAACAAATTAAAAAATATAATATAAAATTGAAATAACATAATTAAAAATGAGATTTAGGAAAATATAACTAAATATAGAAAGATGTGTCATAAAGGTGAGACCGGAATGTGTAGTAACGGTGGAATCACAATTGGGGGACTCTTATCGGAGAGACAAAAATTATTGAGACCTAAAATAGGGAGGTAGTAAATTGTGAGACAGTAAGTGGTCACTCAAGATTGATCATTACCAATTCATGTGGGATGTATATATTTATTTTAGAACAAAATATATTAGTAAAAATATTTGCATGCTGATGTTATATTCCAATGAATTCATATGTAATAACAGCTTTTTTCTAATGGTCACTGGAAAAGTGATGTCTTACATCAATATATTTTATTATTGAATAAGAAATTAGATTCATAGTGAAGTTAATAGAACATGTGTTATAAAAATTTATAGGGACATGTCTAAATTGATATCTATAATATATTAATGTGTGTTTCATCAACAAAATCGGATCACAACAACTACCAAAATCATTGTATTAAATTTCAACATTCGATAATGGAACATAATTTTTCTTTTTTACTACACAATGATACTAGTAAATTTCCTAAAAAGTGACATGTTTAAGAGATAATTCTTCTATCTAACTTAAAAACCCAAAAATCATCCTAAAAATAACTAACCTTGTCATACAATTTTCCACTTGGATAGAAAAATTCCATGTTGGTAGTATGATTGAGGTATTTGATAATTCTTTTAACAGCCGTTGAATAAGATTATTTAGGATTATCTTGAAAACGAACACACCTACACACCCTAAACATAATATCTTTCCATCTATTATTCAAGTATAGAAAACATCAAATCATACCATTGTAATTTGTTTGATCCACATAATTTCCATTTTCACCATGTTCTAATTTACATGTGGTGTTCATAAGAGTATCAATTCTTTTAATGCTATCCAATAAAAAATGTTTTAGAATATATTTGGTATATCTAATCTAATTTAAAATAGTTTTTTATTCATTTTGAATGATTTTAAATTCATGAATGAATTCCATTTCACCCATTTAACTCATTTCAAACTCATTTTTCATCATTTCTAAAAATTGAACACATAAATAATTTTCGGAATATCCAAAAATAATAACATCAACATATATTTGTAGTACTAAAAAATATTAGAAAAACATTTTATAAAAAGAGTAGGATGAAATATAACTTTTTAAAAACTTTTAAAAAGGAAAATCACTGATTCTATCATTCCATGCTCTTGAACCCATTTTTAAACCATATGAAGCATTTATTAAAAAAATAACATGATTTGGAAAATAAGGGTTTGTAAAAAAAGGTGTTGTTCCAAAAAAACATCTTCAACTGTTTAACAATTTAGGAATGCACTCTTGATATCTATTTGATATAGTTTCATATTTTGATGTGCTATATATGCTAGAATAATTTTAAAGGATTCAATTCTAGCAACCGGTGAAAATGATTCTTCATAGTATATGCCTTCTTCTTGAATATATCCTTGTGAAACCAGTATAACTTTATTTATCAAAATGGTACTAGATTCATCTAATTTATTTATATGAACCAACTTATTACCTCTGTACAAGGTGACTTTAGGTCTATCAACTAGTTTCCCAAATTTATTTCCATCAAATTGATTCAGTTCTTCTTACATAGCCATTACCCAAAATTAATCATTTATTGCATCATTGATGTTCACAGGATTAATATGTGGCCAAAAGGATTGATGTTCAACTAGGTTTCTTTGAGAATCTCTAGTTTGAGTTCCTTTTTATAATTCTCCAACTACAACATCTAAAGGATTGTTCTTAAGGGTATTTGTTGGTTTTGAAAAAGAAGGGGTGGTAATTTCGACTTCTTCAATAGGATTGGGTTAATCGTGAATAGAGTTTGGAAAATTTCTAGAGATGGATGAGTTAACAGGTTGCTTAATAGTAGAATCAGAATATTTTGTAGTTATTTCATGATTGGAAAAATCATCTTCAATACTTTCTAGTGTGGCCTTAGATTCTTGTGGATTTGTATCATCAAATTTTACATGTAAATTTTCATCCACACACTTGGATCCTTTTTTAAGGACTCTATTGAGTATTTTAGAGATTGAGTAGCCTAGAAAAATTCCTTCATCACTTTTGGATCCAAATTTATCATGATTATCATTATTTATAAGAATATATACTTTTCAACCAAAAAAATTAAAGTAAATAACATTGGGTTTCCTATAGATCCAAAACTCATAAGGGGTTTTCTTATTGATAGGTCTAATCAAGAATCTATTATATATAAAAAATTGTATTGAGAGATTTATCCAAAAAGTAAATAGGTAAATCATATTTATTAATCATAGTTCTAGATATTTCTAGTAATTATTTATTTCTTATTTCTACAACACCATTCTGGTGGGTTGTTCAAGGTGTAGAAAAGTTATGACCATATCCATTTTGATTGAAAAATATATTCAGACTCCTGGTTTTAAAACTCGTGACCATGGTTTCTCCTTAAGGATTTAATCCTAATACCACTTAGGTTTTCTACTATTCTAGAGTAATTAATTAAATGTGATAAATATTCACTTTTTGAGCAATAAATAATGTCCATGTATATCTAGAGTAGTCACCTACTAGGAAATAAAAATAGAGCTTCCCATTAAGACATTAAACATTATATGGTCCATAAATATTCATGCGAACCAACGTAGGATGTTGAAAATATGAGACTTATTTATTTTGTTTGAATGATATTTTGTGTTATTTACATTTCTGACAAGGATTATAGACTTTTTCATTAGGGAATTCTAGGTTGGGTAGATTATTGACTAGTCATTTCCTTGTAATATTTCTAAGTGAATGAATAGTATGATGTCATAAACATTTATTGTAGAGCCAATACCATTTATGAAAACCACTCAAACAATAAAAATTTTTAGAGTTTAAGCTATTGAAATCAACAATATAGACATTAGCATTCCTAAAAGCTATAAAAAAATTATTTTTCTAAATAAAAACATTACATGAATCATTTTACAATTTAACATTGAAACCATCCTCACATAACTGAGAGATGATAAGAAGATTATATTTTAATCCATCAGAAAAAAGATCCTTTGAAATTATAATTGAATTATAATTACCAACATGGATGAGGAAAATTATTTTTCATATTTCATTATTTGTAAATGTGAAATTCCCACCATCAGCCTTTATAAGATTCTTGAATAATGAATAATAAACTCTCTCATTCCTTGAATATCCACTATCCAAGTTCCATAAAATATTACTGGAGATCATCAAGAAGCTTACCTAAAAATGTTACATAACCAAGAAAAGAAAATTGTACATAGACTTGTTTGGGTCTAGTAATATTAGAAACAAATTATTTCGAAACCAACATTTGATTCATGGGATTTCTATAAACAATTTTTATGGTATTGGAAAAAAACTATATTTGTCCTATAAAAAATATAAATTGTAAATGATTGTCCACTGGTAGAAATTCCAGAATTTTTTTCAATTCTAGGAATGATAATAAATTTTCCATATTTTGACACAATATTGTATTTGACCAGATTAATTTACGCTAGTTGGTATCCAATACCAATAGTGTACTTTAGTGAAACTTCTTTACCAAGAATTTTTGTGAGGGTGTTATTTACATTGCTAAAATTTTATATGTTCTTTTCAATTTCTCATTTGAATGATTAAGATCAATGTTCTCTTTTAGAAGTTCAGAATTATTTTCTTTTTCCATAGTATGTTTACATTTAACAGTATAGGTAAGAGAATGTTTTTTGTTTAAAAAATTATATTTATCTATTAACTCATTACATGTATCCTCCATAATTTTGAAGTATTAAAACAATTATTCATTAGACATATTCTCAAAATCAGATTCATATCCAAAATATTATGAATAATAGGTAGGATATTATAGTGTTACATAAGATGAGTTTTTTAAAACACATGTTGTATTTATTGGCCTTGTCATCATGTGAGGACTCTAAGTCATTGGAACAATCCTCTGAAGCCCTCCAAGTGGGCTTTATTGTTTTCTTGTAACTTTTCTCTTTATACTAATATTTATTCTTATACATTAACATTAGGCAACCATACCCTACATTTATTTTTATATAACATTCATAGAAAACAATATAATTTGAATTATCAATTTTGTTCATGTCATTTTTGGAGTATCCCTTATTGTCATATTTACCTTTGTAGATGGGATTACTAAAAAAATATTCTTTCTATAAAACATTTTAAAAATTCTAGAATTTGATCCATTTTATCATCACCATATGATAGTTAATATTCATTTCTTTTACTTTCATAATGATTTTGTACCTTTACTTTTCATTATTTTTGGATGTAGCGGTTTTGAAATCCACTGACTTTATCATTGGTTCATCATCTTCTTCCTTGTTGACCTTTAATTCTACCTCATAGATCACTAGCTTTCTTATTAGCTCCTCGAGTAGAAATGTAATGATAACATAGGATTATATAATTGAGACTGAGGTTCTCATCCATCTATTTGGTATATATTTGAGAATTCTCATGAATTGTTCCTTAGTAGTAACTTCCTTTCCCCGAGAAATCATAGTATTTTTTTGGGGACTGAGAATTGTTTTTGTATTATAAAAACACAACATTGCCCACAAAACACAACCAAGGCAAGAAAAAAAGGGATAGATTCATCAAGATTCATCGTAATGTTATCATATTTAACATTATATGTATTATGTCTCATTTACTTAACATTAGCCTTTCATTCATGTGAAATAGCTAGAGTATCCCAAATTTCAGGGGTTGTTTTACATGAAAAAGTCCTATTAAATTTTTCATATCTTAATCATAAATATAATGAATTAATATATTTGAATTTATTCTTATAATATGGATTAGTTGGTTCATTCCATTATTTTCTAGAAGTAGTAGGAATCTTTTATTCATCAATAATGGATGACCAAATATAAAAAAAAATACTTTCTAAATGCATTTTATTCTCAAATTTACACCGATCATAATTAATTCCATTAAAAAATAAGATATATTGGTAGCATCAACTTTTTATCTTTTAATCATAGTAAATAATAATGTATAGATTTTATATAGATAAAAATTTAGAAGTAACCGAAATTTAGAGATCATTAAAACAAAACTAAAATAATAGTTGAAATTATTTGAAAATAAAAATTTAGAAATGGCCTCTAATATAAAATTTTAGTTGGAGTGGGACACTCAAGAGGGGGGAGGGGGTGAACAAAGATGATACAAAGATTAATGATAAAAAATTTATTTAACAATATCCCAGTTAAAAAGAACATGCAATTTAATCAATGTAGATGATTTGTAAAATCATTGTTCGTTTTAATGATTTCTCAAAAAATGATTAATTCTTAGTTAAAGTAATTTATGAGATAAATTTCAAATTTTAAATCCGTATAAAAAAATTTATTTGGAAAACACTATCTAAGATTATCTATCTACGAGAATTAATGTTTTATAATTTTAAGAAAATAATTTAACAAATAAAACAGATCATTGAACACAACGAATAAAACAAGAGGTTTACTATGAACAACAAATTTAGTAATATTGCTTTTCTAATCACCAAAAAATAAGAATATATATATATATAAATAAGATTTATCCACATCCTATATAGAGGTTTACAACAGAATATATGATGTCTAGGTCAACTTGAACTCTACCATAGTTTTACATGGGAAAAAATATAACCAGGTCACATAAAGACCTCTTCCACAGTTATGCATGGGTGTAAAATGGTGTATGAGAGCAGAAGTGAGAGGATATCCTGTATTTTATACTTTATAATAGGATACATTGTGAGTTTTTAGTACAGATACACACAATTATCAATCTAATAATAAAACAGTACGCACCATATAAGAATAAAATAAGAAGGGAGTAGAAATGATCTGAGTATTGTTCTTTGCAGGTATGAACTCTTTTAATGTATTATGTTTTATGATCAGTTCATCTTCTAGAAATATACTTATAAATAGAGTGTCATGATTTATTTTCTCTGGTTTCTCGTTTAATGAGTTGTTTCTCATATCTCTTTTTGTTCTTTGAGTTTCTTTTTCTACAAGGATGTTTGTAGGATGGTTCACAATGAGTCCTTATTTATCTCATAATAATAAGGATGAATTATCCTATCTCTTCCATGTGGTATGTTGTGTGTCTCTCTCACATCTTCATCAGATCGTGCACCATAATATTTTAATCCTTAGGTGTTTTTGTTTTGGATGACAAGATGCATGATTTCCACACCTCATACCTCATACTCTCTACTGAATTGTATGCATCAATCATTAACAATATCAGTATAATTAAACAGATAAAATAAAATCATTAGATATAAATTTGAATTTAATTTAAATTAGGCATAAATGGATAAGTATGGAATGATGTCATATTAAGTGGTGACATAGGAACTGTTAGTCAGGAGTAGTGCCACAGTCAGCGGTGACTCATCTTTTTCTTCTAAGCAGTGCCTGCAGACCTGTTTCTCATACATTATGAAAATTTTGAATTGGTTACGATATGAAACAATGTTGAGGCAACAATTTCAACTCTTTATTAGTAAATGGTTTTACTGGAATCAGTTTCATTTAAATTGTGAATGTTCCTTTGAAATTTTTTTGAACCAGTTACATGATACAATGGTGTCTAGTATATTGATTGTTATGGAACAGGTAGCATGATACCATGGTGTCATAGTAAGACTGACTCATACTTTACTGATTATTAATCAAAACTGAAATACCATTTAGTCATTGCAACAATGACTATGAGTTCACCTTATCAGTAACTTATAATTTACCAAATATCTGCAATATGTCTTAAAAAGTAATACTCAAAGAAAGAATTAATATTAAACATGAGCATAATGAAACTTTACAGATCAAGATTAAACATGATTTTAAATATTTAAACATTATTTGTTAGAAATAAATAAATTGGAGCCCCACAATTTGTGATTGATATTTATCAATTATATTTTGGTACTTTAAATATTTATGCGATAATAATGGGTGGTTTTATGTTGAAGATTTAAGTCAGATAGTTTATATTAAATTGGGATAGATAATTGATTAATGATACTATTTGTTATGTTCATCATAAATTTTGGACGTTAATATATAAATACTTGTGTATGAACATATGACCATGTGGTAAATACTTTTTTAGTGTTAATTAAAGAGTTGGTTTTATAGGAATAAATAATCTCATTACGGTTTAATGTCATAGGAATTCAAATTGGTTTTGCGAAAGGTATGTTGTTTGGGGTTAATAATTAGAGAATATAAGTACATGGTTTTATGAATGTAGGAATTAATAATATTTATTTATGAAGGATATGTGTTATTTTGAGTGTATATATTTCAATTATTAATTGGTTTAGAAAATTTTAAAAATGTTCATGGTGATTTGGGCTCTCTATTTTATGTATTTTATTAATATATTTGATAGAACCCAATTCAATGTAAACATGGTTGTACAAAGAATGATATTTGTTAAACAGAGAGTGATATATGATAAACAATGTGTGATACAAGTTGAGTTTCATAGACTCTATGATAACATTAATGTGTTATAAAGTGAGACATCTTGAGGTTAAATTATCTTATTTTTATTTATGAAAATTAACTTAAATTATGATCACTCATGTTAACTATTTTAGTTTGAATAATGGATGGAACTAGATATAACCATGGGAGTGACATAAAATGCATAGATTACAACAATAAACAAACCACGTGACTTTTCCAATCTAACTATCATTAAATATGATTAACAATTTTAAAATAGTTTAATCCCTAAACACACACATATATGAAAATGATATAATAACATGAAAAATAAACTAATTAAGACAATAAAGGAAATAATTATTATATTTCCTATATGTCATTAATTTGGGATGAAACATTGGGAAACATTCTATTATAGGATGAGTAAATACTATAAGTATGGATTTGAAGACCAAAAAACTCACATGTTTAAGGAAAAGGGAAAATCAACAAATGTAATTACAAATATTTTATGAGTGTTCTGCATTATTCTACCCAATACCCCAATCTAAGGGCCAACAAGGGATATATTCAGCAACAACCACATGACTAGGGAAAAGACTACAGAACTACTTCTAATGAATCTTAGTGTGAGATTTCATTATAGAATATCTAGTGTCCTATTCCGTTTCTTTTTTCATCAAACAAAAAATAGAAATTCATAAATAAAAACTCATTATGGTAATATTATAATATAAATAATTTTTAGTTTTTTTGTATTTTATTCATTAGAGATATGCATTTTAGTTGATATTTGTGTTTAATTACGAATTATATAGATCTATTTATAAATATATTACTTTAAATATACATATAAATAAATATTATTATATATCTAAAATAAATCTATAATAACATGGTACAATGTGATGATACCATCCCCCTAAATATTACCCCTCTTGAAATGAAAATGGTTGAAGGGAGATGGTAACAGACCGAGTCCCTAGGGAAGTATGCCTCCGGATGGAGACTGGTATAGAAATAATATCATAAATATAAATGGGAGCTATTTAATTTAAATATATCATACAAAAGAGAGATATATATAAATACACTAATTAACTCCTTCTCGTACAAAATATATAAACCCTATGTAAATACATATAATGAAATACATGAATAATATAACTGAAAAATGGTGACTAATATTTATAAAAAATGATAACATAATAGTGATAATGTAACACCCGAGACTTTTATGTTATCAAAGGAATCTTTTTCTACACAACACTTGCTTGGCTTGCTTTACACGCAATCGCGACCTTCCTCGATAGCTTGCGTCGTACGCAATACCGAGTTTCACTAAACAACAGTATGCTATTAAAACTAGCCGTTATGAATAGTAATAACCACTTTTTGAAATTTTATAAATTTTATTTTTCAAAATGGACTTCATTTTTGGACTCAGAATATCGAAATTAGCCTAGGGTGAAATTTTGGTATTTTTCTGAAAACATTCAATTTTTGATGAATAGTGAAACCACTAAGTGGTAGGTTAAAAACTGAATTTTGCATAAAACATAATTTTACCGCTTCTGTGAATGGAATTTTGAAAATCGGACAGACACAGTTGATATCAGTAAGTAAAATGTGGTTCAATGAGATAAAAATAATTTTTTGGTGAATAGTAACTTTTTACTTTTTTTACCGCGGTTAATAGTAAATAGGGTAATTAAGGGTAAATATGATATTACTATTACCCTAAAACATGTCCTAATTCTATTGGATAAGTGTAATTCGACAAAAAACAACCTTATGAATAAAATATGACCATTTAGGCCCACTTGGATTAGATTAGGACATTTATTATTAATTTATTTAAAGAAGAGTTAAAATAGTTAAAATCAAAGTTTAATAAGTAAATCATTTTTAATATGGGGTTATACATAAGATAAATTCGACTATAAATATTCATTAGAAACCTAAAACGATTTCCTACATAATGGTATTTTATTTGTAATTTTTAGACATTATATAATTTAATTTATTTATGACACAATGATGATGCAGTAATTATCTTATTTATGAAATATTGACATAATTGATGTTATAAACACCAAAATAAATGTAATTTGAGACTTTTTATGAATTACACAAATTTTCTAGGTTACTATGATATATTATTGTTGATTTAATCAACATGGTTCGAACATATAATTCTGTTATGACTTTCAGAAAAATCATATATCAAATAGAGTCAAAATTGATAAAAAATAGTTTTTAAATAAAATATTATATTATTAATTGTTATTTTATTCCTAAAAATCTAAGGTTCTGCCAAATGACTTAGATAAGGATATATATATTAATAATAAACAATTGGGGGTTCGTTTGGCATTTTATAGTAAGTGTATTAACCATATAGTGAAAGAAAACAAAAAGACACGGTAAAAGTTAAATTATTTAACTTAGAGTTAAATATAATTGATAAGGTTAAAAGAATATCCTGAACTTGTCTAAATACTATTGTTTGATAGGATTTCGACCCTTCCCCACTTTATATTCGAAATAATACCCTTTGGAACCATTATAAACCGATTTTGACTTTAATATAAAATAATATTTTGAGATATTCCTAAGGTGCCCCTCTCCTCCCTTATAAAAGGGCACCTCCTCCCCCTCCTCCTCACACCAAATTGAGCACTCAAGCTCGGACAACCCCTGCCATTTTCTCCTCTCTACTTCCCTAGAATAATCCTAGAGGTCCTGGTCTTCTTCAAAGACCAATCTTAGTTCCCTAAGTGGAGGATTCAAAGAGGCGTTCCCAAGAAGAGGTAATATCCATTACCGATCTTTCAATTTCTTTCTTCTTCAACTTCTTCTTCTTTAGTTGATTCATGATAAAGTAATAACATCAGTATTACATACATACTGATATGTTATTATAAATATGAAACTACCCTAATTCACCTTCTATCCATCCCACGTAAAAATGAAATCACCGCGCGTGCGTACGTACGGAATACCGTCTCCACGCCGTGGTGTAATCTATTTTCCACCATCACTTTACAAGGTTGGGTATAATGTTGTAATGAGTAACTATTTATGATTATTATAAAGTAATATTGATACTGAAATAATATATATACACTCCAATACAATTCCACAATCATAGGAACGATATCATCACTCGTGCGTACGTACGGAATACCGTCTCCATGATGTGATGTGACTCGTTCTACATGATCATCATTACATAGTAATTATATAAATGAATTGACTGAATAAATATGAAATATGTTACACTAATACCATTCTGGATATATGTTATATATAACCTTAAAATAAGAATAAGAATTTATTCGGCAAAACACGCATAAGAACAAAAGGCAATAAAGACCCGAGTAACAAGTAACAATGAAATATTACTAACAAGAAGCTAAGAATATGACCATATATGATATCATATCAATATGTATGACTCTGGAATAAGATAATAACATTATTTAAACCATTTTACAGGAGCTTCGGACACATACAAAGCAAATCGGACCTAAGGTAAGGGAAATATCACAATCTCATTTTTATCCGAGATTGTTTATTCGTAAGTACTTACTGGGGTGTATTTTATCATCCACATCCCTGTTTCATCAATATGTAATATTATTTCCATCCACCTTCAATTGTTTAAATCCATTTTTACCCTTCGGTGAGTTTTTAGTAATATGTATGAAAGGAATCTTTTGTCATTTTTCGTACGAGGTACTTTTTGACTTTTCCGACAAAAGTACGAAGAATGTTTTTTTTAACTTATACGGCATGAATGGATTTCTAAAAAATTATTTCCAAGAAGCTTCCATTACAAGTATTCAAGTTTATTTTTAATCAACTTCTTTTATTTTAAAATTGTATGAAATGTTAAGAAAGGAAAAGTGTTTTTGAAGTAGAAAGGATATTTTCCTCAAGAATGAAGTTCAAGTATTTTATCAAAATTATTTTCCATCTAAGATAATAAAAGGGTTCTGTTTTTACCCCTATTATTACATGGATTTTATTATGTTGTGATGGAAACATTTTTATGAATTCCTTTATCATATGTGAATTGTTTTATGATGTCATGTTGTTTAAGAATCCCATTTTTATTACATGGGTTATGCGATGATGTATGATTTATGATTATGTGGCACACATAAGAAAGGATTCATTATAAGATGGGTGGGACCTATATCTCACTCAAATGCATTGGGTAAAGATTTTATATCTCATGAGATTGACAGGGATGGAACGGTAGGTTATACTGGTTCAGTGAAACAGGACTGAAACGAGGGTTACTCGATTTAGAAAGGGACTTTGTCCACTAAGATAGTCTTGGCAAAGAGTCATGACTAACAAGAAATGATTTTCCATGATTATGTGTGCATGCCACAATGTTTCAAGTTTCATGTTATGATTATGGTGATATCATTTTCACTTCTATGATTTATTCCATGTTAAGATATTATGATCTCTTTTGCAGGTTATGATTTTCAAAAAGATACGATATGATTTTTATTTCCTTTATTTGCCCTTGCTGAGCATTTGAGCTCACCATTTTATGTTTTTTTCCCCAGGTCAGGAAGATGGATATTAAGTAGAATATGCTAAAAAGGACCCTAGATATGATGAAATAAATGGGAGATACTGTAGAAGATTTATGAACCAGTTGTTTATGTTTCCCAGTTTCTAAAGACACTATACCTATACGGTCCTTTGTGGTTTTGTCATATGTTGTAATAAGTGTGCTTCAATTTTGAAGTATTAACAATGTATGTAAAGTATGGTTCATTATAGTTGGTATCAGAGGAAAGGTATAGTCAACCTTTGAAAACTAGGACGTGAAAGCCTTAGTAAGAACCCTAAGGATAAGTATAAGCATAGAACACATTCTTAGTGTTTTAGAAATGGCCATGAATACACTAGGATAAAACCTTAAGTGTGAAATTTTATCCTTGATTATGTGGTTTTCCTATTATAATTAGTGTTTCTCACACTATTCTTCTTGGTTTTAGTCAATGGATGGAACCGGAAGGAACCGTGTTAATGCGGAATGCGATGGGAAATGAAATGATTGTCCCCCTGAGCAACCAAACGATATGGGAGCTGGAATGCAAAATATTGTAGCCATGATCACACAACTTTCTCAAGCTATGAATCATGCAGGACTTCCAAAAGAGAAAAAGAAGGAGCAACATTCTGTTGAATCCTTCATGAGGCAGCGTCCACCTTCTTTCAGCGGGTCTACTGATCCATTAGTTGCTGAACAATGGATTAGTACTACTGAAAAGATATTTTCAGTTCTTCAATGTTCTGAACATGATAAAGTCATCCTAGCAGTGTATCGTTTGGAATGAGATGCTGATCAATGGTGGAATCTTATTAAGAATACGAGGCAAAGGGATGAAATTGAGTCTATGGAATGGGACGAGTTCAAGAACTTATTTTTCAATAAGTACGTCCCTCGTATTCTCCGAACAAAGATGGAGAAAGAGTTTCTTGAACTGAAGCAAAGGGATGATGAATCTGTTGGTACCTATGAAGTAAATTTTACAGGACTTGCAAGGTACGCTTCTGGTATTATTATCCAACCTGAGAGTAAGATCGATCGATTCTTTAGTGGCTTAAAACCAAGTCTTCGAAGGGCGTTAGCCATAAGGGACTTCAATAGCTACGAGGAAATCGTTTGATGTGCTCTCAAAGTCGAAATGGAGATTGGAGTAACCCATCAGTCACATGGGTTTGATAAGAAGAGGAAGATGGAATTCAAAGGAAAATCTAAAGAGCACACTGAAAAGAAGATGAACATTCCCTTATGCTCAAAGTGTGGAAAGAAACATGGAGGGAGTTGTCTTAAAGGGACAAGTAAATGTTTTAAATGTGGAAAGGAAGGTCATCAGGCATTTGAATGCCGCGATAATGGGAAAAAGATGTCTAATGATGCAAACAAAGGAAGGGATACACAGAATGAACCTACTACACTTCAATGTTTCAAGTGCAAGGAGATGGGGCATTATGCCAATCAATGCCCAAATCCAAGGGTTGATGATGATGGTCGACGTCAACAAAATCTTAAGGCTAAAGACAAAGGAAAGTCACATGCAATTTCTATCAGCGATGTGGAGTACGATAACGAAGTGGTGAAAGGTACACTTACCATCCACTCTAAAGTAGCAAATGTTTTATTTGATTCTGGATCCACCCACTCTTTTATTTCTAAAGAATTTTCTAAGGGTATCACTGTATTACCTCAACAATTAGATGTTGAGTTAGCTGTGACAACACCTAATGTCACAACAGTCGCATCAAAAGTTTATAATTCTTCTCTGATCGAAGTTTGTGGGAAAGTGCTTCCTGCAAATCTTGTGGTCCTTCCTTTAGTAGAATTTGATGTGATTCTTGGCATGGATTGGCTTTCTCTACATGGAGCTCATATCAATTTCCGAAGAAGGGAAGTCACATTTCATATTCCAGATCAATCTACGATCGTCTATCAATGCAAGGATGAACATAACCTTCCAGTGGAAATTCCTTCCATCTTATGGGTCTTGATTCCACTAAATGAAGTATATTTATCTCAAATGGTTGGTGAGAAACTCATGATTAAGAATATTCCCATTGTACGGGAGTTTGACGATGTCTTTCCGGACGAATTACAGGGTCTTCCACCAAATCGTGAAGTTGAGTTTTCAATAGAACTCGTACCGGGTGCTTTTCCTATTTCAAAGACACCTTATAGAATGGCCCCAATTGAGTTGCCTGAATTGAAGAAGCAACTCCAAGAGAATCTTGATAAGGGATTCATACTCCCTAGTGCGTCACCTTGGGGAGCACCTGTTCTATTTGTTAAGAAGAAAGATGGATCAATGAGACTCTATCACTATCAAGAACAAATATCCTCTCCCACGCATTGATGAATTATTTTACCAACTACGCGGAGCTCAATAATTTTCCAAGATTGATTTTCGTTCAGGGTATCATCAATTAAGGGTAAAAAGGGAGGATATACCAAAAACGGCTTTCCGTACAAGGTATGGACACTATGAATTTACAGTGATGCCATTTGGTCTTACTAATGCCCCTGCTATCTTCATGGATCTAATGAATATTGTCTTTAGAGACTATCTTAATCAATTTGTGGTAGTCTTTATAAACGATATTCTTGTCTATTCAATGAGCAAGGAAGAGCATGAAGATCACTTGAGAATTATATTGAAGACCCTGAGAAAGGAGAAGTTTTATGCCAAATTTACCAAGTGTGAATTTTGGCTTCAAAAAGTTGCATTTTTGGGTCACATAATCTCAAAAGAGGGGATATTTGTGGATCCAGCAAAAATAGAGGTTATCGAAAGATGGTCAGGACCAACAACAGTAACTGAGATCCGATGTTTTCTTGGTTTGGCTGGATATTATCGACGTTTTGTAAAAGATTTTTCACGATTATCTAATCCACTCACCAAGTTGACTCATAAAGGAGTTAAGTTTGTCTGGACAGAGGAATGTGGAGAGAATTTCAAGGAGTTGAAAAGAAGGATATCCAGTGCACCTGTGCTCACACTGCCTTGTAGTGGAGAAAGGTTTGTGATCTACAGTGATGCATCCAAGAAGGGATTTGGGTGTGTTCTTATGCAAAATGATATGGTGATAGCTTATGCCTCACGACAGTTGAAAATCCATGAGCAAAATTACCCAACACATGATTTGGAGTTGGCTGTGGTAATCTTTGCATTAAAGATTTGGAGGCATTACCTTTATGGTGAAAGGTGTGATATTTATACTGATCATAAAAGTTTAAAGTATATTTTCACACAAAAGGATCTGAATATGCGTCAAAGAAGATGGTTGGAGCTGATTAAGGATTATGACTGCTCCATCCATTACCACCCTGGGAAAGCAAACAAGGTGGCAGATGCATTAAGTCGACAAGACCATGCTAGTTTATCCATGATGAGGATCACAAAAGATCCAATATTTATGGATTTACAAAGGATGGATCTTGGAATTATAATGGAAGGAGAAAAATCTTATCTTTCTCAAATGAATGTTCAACCATATATACATGCGAAGATTAAGGAGGCACAAAAAGAAGATGTCGAGTTACAAAAGAAGGTGAGAAATGTTCCTGAATTCAACCTTGATTGTGATGGGATAATAAAGTTCAGGAATCGGGTTTGTGTTCCTCCCATCCCTGAATTAAACAAGGAGCTGCTGGATGAGGCTCATAGTTCTTCATTCTCTATTCATCCTGGAAGCACGAAGATGTATAGGGACCTGAAAGAGTACTTCTGGTGGGATGGCATGAAAAGAGATGTTGCTGAATATGTCTCTCGATGCTTGGTTTGTCAACAAGTTAATGCTGAGAGACAGAAGTCTAAGGGGATGTTACAACCATTACCCATACCCTAATGGAAATGGGAAAACATCACTATGGACTTTTTCACAGGACTTCCTAAAACATCCAAAGGCAATAATGCTATTTGGGTCATAGTTGATCGTCTTACAAAGTCTGCACACTTCATTGCTATTAGATAGGATTTCTCTCTAGATCAGCTTGCCAGGATATATGTAAAGGAAGTGGTAAGATTTCATGGAGTACCACTTTCTATTATATCTGATCGGGATCCGAGATTTACCTCGAAGTTCTGGCGAAGTCCTCAGCATACTCTGGATACAAAGTTGAGTTTCAGCACTGCTTATCATCCCCAGACAGACGGTCAGTCTGAGAGAGCAATTCAAACCCTAGAAGATATGTTGAGATCTTGCTCTATGGATTTCAAAGGAGGTTGGGATCAACACCTACCTTTGGTGGAATTTTCTTATAATAATAGATTTCACTCCAGTATTCAGATGGCTCCTTATGAAGCTCTCTATGGAAAGAAATGCGGGACTCCAACTTGCTGGGATGAAGTTGGGGAAAGAAAGCTATTAGGACCTGATCTCGTTGATGAAATGGCAGAAAAGGTTAGATCTATTCAAAAACACATAAGAGCAGCTCAGAGTCGACAGAAAAGTTATGCCGACAATCGAAGAAAAGACCTAGAGTTTGAAGTGGGTGATAAAGTGTTCTTACGAATATCTCCCTGGAAGAGGGTTATGAGATTTGGAAAGAAGGGGAAGTTGAGCCCTAGATATATCGGTCCTTTCGAAATACTGGATCGTGTTGGGAAGGTAGCTTACCGATTGGTGCTTCCACTGAATCTCTCTAAAGTTCACGATGTGTTCCGTGTATCTCTCCTGAGAAAGTACATACCAGATCCTTCACATGTACTCAACTCAGAAATTGTACCGCTGGAGCAAGATCTTTCTTATGAAGAACAGCCGATAGAGATTCTTGATCGTAGCGAAAAAGTCCTACGAAACAAGACCACTCGATTGGTGAAAGTTTTATGGAGGAACCACCAACTTGAAGAAGCTACATGGGAGCTTGAGGATATGATGAGGGAGAAGTATCCTCATCTGTTTGTTACAAAGTGACGAATTTCGAGGGAAAAATTCTTTTTAAGTGGGGTAGAATGAAACACCCGAGACTTTTATGTTATCAAAGGAATCTTTTTCTACACAACACTTGCTTGGCTTGCTTTACACGCAATCGCGACCTTCCTCGATAGCTTGCGTCGTACGCAATACCGAGTTTCACTAAACAACAGTATGCTATTAAAACTAGCCATTATGAATAGTAATAACCACTGTTTGAAATTTTATAAATTTTATTTTTCAAAATGGACTTCATTTTTGGACTCAGAATATCGAAATTAGCCTAGGGTGAAATTTTGGTATTTTTCTGAAAACTTTCAATTTTTGATGAATAGTGAAACCACTAAGTGGTAGGTTAAAAACTGAATTTTGCATAAAACATAATTTTACCGCTTCTGTGAATGGAATTTCGAAAATCCGACAGACACAGTTGATATATGTTAGTAAAATGTGGTTGAATGAGATAAAAATAATTTTTTTGGTGAATAGTAACTTTTTACTTTTTTTACCGCGGTTAATAGTAAATAGGGTAACTAAGGGTAAATATGATATTACCATTACCCTAACACATGTCCTAATTCTATTGGATAAGTGTAATTCGACCAAAAACAACCTTATGAATAAAATATGACCATTTAGGCCCGCATGGATTAGATTAGGACATTTATTATTAATTTATTTAAAGAAGGGTTAAAATAGTTAAAATCATAGTTTAATAAGTAAATCATTTTTAATATGGGGTTATACATAAGATAAATTCGACTATAAATATTCATTAGAAAGGTAAAAATATTTCCTACATAATGGTATTTTATTTGTAATTTTTAGACATTAAATAATTTAATTTATTTATGACACAATGATGATGCAGTAATTATCTTATTTATGAAATATTGACATAATTGATGTTATAAACACCACAATAAATGTAATTTGAGACTTTTTATGAATTACACAAATTGTCTAGGTTACTATGATATATTAGTGTTGATTTAATCAACTTGGTTCGAACATATAATTCTGTTATGACTTTCAGAAAAATCATATATCAAATAGTGTCAAAATTGACACAAAATAGTTTTTAAATCAAATATTATATTATTAATTGTTATTTTATTCCTAAAAATCTAAGGTTCGGCAAAATGACTTAGATAATGATATATATATTAATAATAAACAATTTGGGGTTCTTTTGGCATGTTATAGTAAGTGTATTAACCATATAGTGAAAGAAAACAAAAAGACACGGTAAATGTTAAATTATTTAACTTAGAGTTAAATCTAATTGATAAGGTTAAAATAATATCCTAAACTTGTCTAAATCCTATTGGTTGATAGGATTTCTACCCTTACCCACTGTAGCTTCGAAATAAGTCCCTTTGGAACCATTATAAACCGATTTTGACTTTAATATAAAATAATATTTTGATATATTCCTAAGGTGCCCCTCTCCTCCCTTATAAAAGGGCACCTCCTCCCCCTCCTCCTCACACCAAATTGAGCACTCAAGCTCGGCCAACCCCTGCCATTTTCTCTTCTACACTTCCCTAGAATAATCATAGAGGTCCTGGTCTTTTTCAAAGACCAATCTTAGTTCCCTAAGTGGAGGATTCAAAGAGGCGTTCCAAAGAAGAGGTAATATCCATTACCGATCTTTCAATTTCTTTCTTCTTCAACTTCTTCTTCTTTAGTTGTTTCATGATAAAGTAATAACATCAGTATTACTTACATACTGATATGTTATTATAAATATGAAACAACCCTAATTCACCTTATATCCAACCCACGGAAAAATGAAATCACCGCGCGTGCGTACGTACGGAATACCGTCTCCACGCCGTGGTGTAATCTATTTTCCACCATAACTTTACAAGGTTGGGTATAATGGTGTAATGAGTAACTATTTATGATTATTATAAAGTAATATTGATACTGAAATAATATATATACACTCCAATACAATTCCACGATCATAGGAACGATATCATCACTCGTGCGTACGTACGGAATACCGTCTCCACGATGTGATGTGACTCGTTCTACATGATCATCATTACATAGTAATTATATAAATGAATTGAATGAATAAATATGACATATGTTACACTAATACCATTCTGGATATAAGTTATATATAACCTTAAAATAAGAATAAGAATTTATTCGGCAAAACACGCATAAGAACAAAAGGCAATAAAGACCCGAGTAACAAGTAACAATGAAATATTACTAACACGAAGCTAAGAATATGACCATATATGATATCATATCAATATGTATGACTCTGGAATAAGTCAATAAAATTATTTAAACCATTATACAGGAGCTTTGGACACATACAAATCAAATCAGACCTAAGTTAAGGGAAATATCACAATCTCATTTTTATCCGAGATTGTTTATTCGTAAGTACTTACTGGGGTGTATTTTATCATCCACATCCATGTTTCATCAATATGTAATATTATATCCATCCACCTATAATTTTTTAAATCCATTTTTACCCTTCGGTGAGTTTTTAGTAATATGTATAAAAGGATTCTTTTGTCATTTTTCGTACGATGTACTTTTTGACTTTTCCGACAAAAGTACGAAGAATGTTTTTTTAACTTATACGGCATGAATGGATTTCTAAAAAATTATTTCCAAGAAGCTTCCTTTACAAGTATTCAAGTTTATTTTTAATCAACTTCTTTTATTTTAAAATTGTATGACATGTTAAGAAAGGAAATGTGTTTTTGAAGTAGAAAGGATATTTTCCTCAAGAATGAAGTTCAAGTATTTTATCAAAATTATTTTCCATCTAAGATAATAAAAGGGTTCTGTTTTTACCCCTATTATTACATGGATTTGATTATGTTGTGATGGAAACATTTTTATGAATTCCTTTATCTTATATGAATTGTTTTATGATGTCATGTTGTTTAAGAATCCCATTTTTATTACATGGGTTATGCGATGATGTATGATTTATGATTATGTGGCACACATAAGAAAGGATTCATTATAAGATGGGTGGGACCTATATCACCCTCCAATGCATTGGGTAAAGATTTTATATCTCATGAGATAGACAGGGCTGGAACGGTAGGTTATACCGGTTCAGTGAAACAGGACTGAAACGAGGGTTACTCGATTCAGAAAGGGACTTTGTCCACTAAGATAGTATTGGAAATGAGTCATGACTAAAAAGAAATGATTTTCCATGATTATGTGTGCATGCCACAAAGTTTCAAGTTTCATGTTATGATTATGGTGATATCATTTTCACTTATATGATTTATTCCATGTTAAGATAATATGATCTCTTTTGCAGGTTATGATTTTCAAAAAGATATGATATGATTTTTATTTCCTTTATTTGCCCTTGCTGAGCATTTGATCTCACCCTTTTATGTTTTCTTTTCCCCAGGTCAGGAAGATGGATATTAAGTAGAATATGCTAAAAGGGACCCTAGATATGATGAAATAAATGGGAGATACTGTAGAAGATTTATGAATCAGTTGTTTATGTTTCCCAGTTTCTAAAGACACTATACCTATACGGTCCTTTGTGGTTTTGTCATATGTTGTAATAAGTGTGCTTCAATTTTGAAGTATTAAAAATGTATGTAAAGTATGGGTCGTTATAGATAATGAGGCCCAAACTTCTCCGAGAAAATCATGATCTAGTAAAAACCATCCCAACCTCCAACATTCCCCCGATCACCTGAAAAATAGTTTATATATGTTGGATGAGTATAAGAGATATACTTAGTAGGATCCTCCACAGAGCCTCTAATATATAAGATAATGAAATTATACTAAAACATAATGATCAAAAATTTAAATTAATTAATCTCCTAAATAGATATACTTTGTTACCAGATTCATGATTGATATCCCTAAAAACAATCTCATAAAACAGAAAAAATAATATAATAATAATCAAGGTTACATCTCCACCTAGTCCCCACTGGTTCACTATTATTCCCCAATATCTTATGTACATTGACATCTCTCTCCAAAAGATTAATCTTGAAGACGCCTAGGCTATGTTTAACATTATTCATATTATGAATCACATCATCTCATAATCCCATCCATATCTCAATATAGTAACTGAGTAATTTTTGAGAGCGACCATAGATGATATGATGTGTATTGTATTTCAGGTATTATAAATTAGCCATCACAACCTATACACAATGTATGTTACCTCAAGCCATCATATCCTATACACATCATACCAAAAAAAAATCCTTTGGATATTGTATCATGTGATACATTTGTGAGAAATAAAAAAACATATTACATCTATCTGACAAAATATATATGAATTCTAACCACTATGCATATTAGTACATAATATTATAGAGAGAATAGAGAAGGGATAGGTTTAGTCAACAATCAATTCATCGCCAACAAAGATGTTGCGGGAAAACACCATCCTAGAGTCTGCTGGGTGTAATTCACCCTAAACTATATGTTTGGGTCTATTTTATATCACAAATAATATAAGATATAATATTTATCACAACCCCACTATTGACATAACCTAGTCCCCAACTCAACGGTAACTATCATCCCTTTGACACCAGGGTACCTCTTTTACATACTACATGTCCTATAAGTAATTTTTTTTAAAGGATATACTATAGGTTAATTATTTACTTTTTATAGTTTATCCCTTATTTAATAAAATAATTATACATTAATTATCCTCATTCCAAATTACATTACATTATCCATTAGAATGAAGTACTTTCCCTCTAGGAATAATCCAACCTGAGTCCACCATTTTACTTGAGTAATAGCAATGAATTATAGCAAGAACCAACCCCATGATATATGAATATTAATTAACAATTACAAACAATCCAAAAGTTCATATACACTAATAAATATACTAAGATACAATCAATGAAATGAAAAAAACACATTCGGACACCACATGTAGTGAGGAAAGGAATGAAAAACAGTTTTCCAACCACCTATTAAACATATTCATTAATAGTAAGAATCTAGATTAATCATAATAGTACTTAATTACAGATACATCCCATTCCGTCATATCGGGTTTCATCTGTAAAACCAACATCAATATCACCATGCATATCACCGTCACTAGCATAGACTGCTACCAGAACCTTGGGCCTCCCTTCCCATGTCTCATCAGCCATCGCAGGCTATAATCACATATATATGCAAGGATAACATCCATATAAATTAAAAGAAGGTAAAAAACAACCAACAAGTTATACATGATGGATTGGTCTAAAAACAAGGCATTTATTCTTTACATTAAAGTGATCTCACTTGACCCTGAACACATGGTTCAAAGATTTCATAAGAAAAGGGTAAATCATGGCCCCAAAAAATAAATTTTATATAAAAAAAATTATTCCAAAAATTATTTTTCAATTCAATTAATAATGGTTCCAACTTCGAGTATCCTATATCATTGGATGTAAAAAACTATCAAATTACTAAAATATTATTTTAAGCATTTTATAGCTCTGAAAAGATTTAAAGAAAACAATATATCATTTAACATACCTTTAAATATATTATCCACAACAATAATCATAACATAAAATTATTTTAGAAAAATTCATCTACAAATGGAAGAAAAATCATTATTTAAACATGCACATTGTATATTTTGATTCAAAAAAAATTATAAGTATCTTCTGATTTATTAAACATGCCTCTTTACTAATTTTTTATTAAAGAAACCAATTATTAAAAAAGTTAGTTTCTTAAACAATATAATTAAGAAAAAAAATCATAATTCAATCACAATAAACATTCTAAATAGCATTATATAGATAACACACTATCTATTAAATCAATATGAAAACTATTACCATAGTGTAAGTCATCAACATCTAATTTACTTATCCATAAATCTATTTCATTATTTAATCCAATTAATTCATTATTAAATGAATTTCAACACCATATAAGGGGATAAACTATAGTCAATTATTGATTGTAGAGAAATAAATTAGAAAATCAACTAATCCCCTACCTCATAATGTCACCGTTATTCAAACAAGAACATATCACAAATATAGATCCTTGATCACCTTTCCCACTAGATAAATAAACCCCTGAAATGATATATTTACATAACTGAACTGATAATAATAATATATACTACATTATAATGATGGAGATCACACACATTATCATAGAATTATAACAATAAAGGGAAGTATAATAAAAAAAGAGAAACTAATGAAAAAAACGTTGAAGTAACCTTGAATCACAATAGACTAAAACAAATTATCTATTGATTAATATCTACAAAAATATTATTTAAAGACCTTCTATAATCACTCTAGGAGACTACGTTTCATGCTAAATGAGTTGGATAAAATCGGGGGGAGGATCACTGTGGTATTTATAAGTTTAATGAAAAATGGAAGACCATGAAGTTGGCCCTTAGAACATGCTGTAGAACTACCAGACATGGGTTATAATAGGGATCATCCAAAGGGACCATGAAGAAACCCCCTTGGTTAATGATGAATGATAGATCCATGGATGGATCCATTGACTGTCTAGTATTTACCAGACATGATTGACTATGTATCAGCCTATAACCCATTGATTATGGACCCTCTAATTGGAAGAACTACCCAAAACCCATATGTCACAGCCTCCTTGATCTATGATAGAACTATCAAAACTAGGGAATGGTTTAGGTTATAGCCAATCAACATGATGTGACTACCCCTAAAATAACGTATCTTCAAAACTCTTCCAAAATCTCCCAACACCACAACCGAAGCTCCACCATCATATAATTCAACCATCCTACACCACCTCCATAACCAATACACCATCATAGAAATTATCATGTTATATCCTAAGGATCCATGTAGAAAATGATTATTTTAAGCTTAAATCCATCTACATTACTCCAAAATACCTTGAAAATCCATTAAATCTTCTCCAAGAAACTCTAATTTTAAAACTCACGTTGGAAGGGCTACTAGTATTTTTACCTTATATAAGATACATCAAAAATAATTAATTTCCTTTATTATTCAAAACTAATCTTATAGAAAACGAAAGAAAACTGGTCTTTTTAGTAGAAACCCCATGATATAACTCTCATGGATACCACACGATAACATAACAACCTCCGAATCACTCCCTTTGGGGAAATACCTCTCAAATGGGATCAAGGATAATAACAAACATTGGACCAATAGAAACTAATCAAATAATACTGAAAAGGTCCAAATTAATGAAATGAGAAATAAGGTAATATCTAAACATCAAATATATTAGGGTATCGAGAAAATATTTATGAACTATTTCCTCAGTTACTCATATCCACAACACCGTGTAACCCCAAGAAAAAAACAAGGGAATATAATTCCCACCAATAGAATCTCCCATTAGTCCAAGGTCTCTACATGCCACTCCATGAAGTTCACATCATCATCAATGTCTAGATCACCACAATAAATGATTTGAGTGTTTTTAGAAATCAATAAAGGAGCTACAACTGATGAAAAAATCATGTATTTGGCTCATCAATGAGGGAAGTTATATCGGATATTCTACAAATACAATATGCTCCAACTCCAAAAAAGGTATAAGTAATCAGGAAGAAAGATTACTCCCAGGGCCATAACGTCACTACCCACGATGAGATGTCACCTTCATGAACACATGATATCAAACTATAAATTCTAGAGGGCTGGTCATATGATTATCACATTACATCTGATGATCCTATGACACATTCAGCCTTCCAAAAGTAACCTGAGCCAACTTTGTCTTGTTTTAATCTAGCTCCAAGATAATAATTGATGACTCTTAAACCCCATTATAGAACAATAAATAATGGAATGGACGTCAATATAAATATTAAATTGGTTCTATACCAATAGTTGAGTGAAAAAAAGATACTGTAAGAAAACTCAACAAATGGTAGGTACCTCATCCATGAACATCTAAAATCCACTACACATGAATGAATCATGCCTTCATGAGCCTGGATTGTATTCTCTATCTAAAAGTCCATATATATGTGAAAAGAAATGATAAAGAATAACTGAGATCCAAAGAAATTTTGGAGACCTCTCTATATTTTGTATTTAAAATTAGGATCAATATCATAGAAGATAATCCTATGGACTCTGTGGAGTCTCACCACAATCTCATGATACTACCACGACAAAAACTCAACTGTGTTTGACTCACTGATCACTATAATGTGGGTTGATTTAATAAATCACTTCACTATAACCCATATATAATTGAAAACTCCATGTTATTGAGGTAAACAAATAATTAAGTCTAATATAATGTCCTCCCATTTCCATTAGGAAATATCTAATTGCTATAGAAAAAAATTGTGTACCGTGGTGCTCAACCTACACCTTCAAGCAGACCAAACATCAAGATATCAATTCTGAAACTACACCCTTAAACCTAGGCAACCAAAAATCACTTCTTAAGATCATTACATATTTTTTCATTCTAGGATTTACCAATAAGGGTGATACATGGACCTCATAGAGAATCATTTCACACAATTCCAATTTGATGAAAATACTACCCTAAATCAATACCTGTTGATGATCATCAATAGACCAACAATCAGAGGTATTATTAAAAACTACTCAGTCTCTACATACCTCAACCTTAGAATCCCCTAGATGGTACTCGTCCATTTACATATATAAATATATCTTCACTTTCATTTTTAAAATAAAACCTCTTTCTCCTACTTATCCCAAATCTCAATGGAACAATGAGAATTTATCAATCTCTCTAAAGGAATCTCCATAACCATGAACGAAATCAATAAGTTACTATATACTCAACACATCAGCTACAACCATCCCCATTAATGGTGTATTTTAAATCTTATATTATTAAATTTATATGAAATAAACCCACTTTTATTGTCACTAGTCCATGTAATGCTGGGAGAAGACATAATATAGGCTTTTATGAGTGGAAAAAACAAAAAAACATTCTGGTGAGGTAATGTTTTGACAACATTATTTACAACACAACTTGTATCAACTTAAGATCATTTTCAGAATAGTCATGATAATGGATATGTAACTTATAAAACCCTTATCGAACAACTTATATATACTTCATTATAAAAATTGGAAAACCAAAGATGTGAAGAATCATAGAAAAACACAATCTAAACTCACTCTACTAGGAAAAAATGACTAGAGTGCAACCAATATTTAATTCATGCAGTCAAAAGCTTCATGAAACTAGTTATTCCTCATGAATTCCTAATCTTATATAGTTATGGTTGAATGGGGAGTAAAAACATGAGAGAAAAGATATATGAAATTTATATAAAATCGGTAAAGACTATGTAACCTCTACACTGATATAATAGAGTTTAGGGATTCCCAAGAAACAACTACCTCTATCATAGAAATATCATATCCACACCATGAGGGGTTTTAAAATTCTCAATCAAACAAACAACCCTATTAAATAACTAATTGATCAATTTTTTTTAAAATATTGATGATGAAGAACACCCTAAATGACACACAAATGCCCAATATTCTCTTCAAATAATATAAATTATAGAAGGATGTCATCGATGAAAAGAACCATAAACTAATTCTAAAACTCTATAAACATAGCATTCCATATATCTAACAACACCAATGGATTTTTAATTTCCATTAATGGAAAATATTGATCTTCTAATGACCATGATTTCATTAGAAAGATGTAATTTTAATTTAACATTTCAGGTAAATAAAGATTAATAAATTTTATATAATTATTCATATTCATGAATTAAATATTAAATTTACTTTAAAGGGGTTTCTATGTTCGATGGTGTACCCAATACGTAACAACAAGTTTATTTGAAATCTAACATTGAACACGAATAATATAATATCATTATTTTAAATGGTAGTTAATTTCAAGTCATTGTATTGGTGGGAATAAATAGAACTAACTAAAATATTTTTATACATGTTTGTTAAATGTTTCTACATTTATCAAATAAAAGTTAGGGACTTAAAATATGAATGAATCTAATTTTCAGAATAAATACTATAATATTCACTAAAAGGTCAATTTACCACCTTTTGATGAATAACCCTCTTTAAATATAATTATAGTCACTTTCATATGATATATTTGACCAAATAAAATTCTATTTTAGATTTGGGAAAAAATATTTATTTGGGTAATTTTTTTGGTATTTTTCTGATAAAATTTATTTTTAATGAATATTGAAAAATACTGAATTTTAATTCAAATGTTCATTTAAATATAATTTATTTACATGGTTAAATTATATTTTAAATTTTTTTTTAAAGTGTAATTATATTATGGTTTTACCATTTAATCCAATTTTGGTTATTGGAATTAATTTCACTTTGAAATTGGACAAAAACAAGTGTCGATCATTTGATAGTTATTGTTTCTTAAAAACACGCTATTTGTTTTGACAATAGAAATTAATTTTAAATTAGTAAATCCAACATCTATCTTTTTAATTTGGTAAAATATAATTAATTTTTTATTTTTTAATGTCAAATATATCTTAGGCTTAATTTTTGGCAGTTTTCTGAAAAACTTCAATTTTTGATGAATAGTGAAACCACTATGTAGTAGTTAAAAACAGAAATATTCATTCAAATGAAATTTTACTACTTCTGTGGATTGAATTTTGAAAATATGATGTACTTGGTTGTTATTAGTAAGTAAAATTTGGTCCAATAAGATAAAAATACATTTTTGTTGAATAGTAACTTTTGACTTTTATTTACAGCAGTTATAGTTAAATAGGGTAATTCAAGGTAAAACGAATATCATAACAATAAAAAATTACCTTAAAACTTTTACTAAACATATTAGTTGAGTAATTTATGACCATGGGTATCATTGGGTCGATTTTGGGATCCCATGGAACCACTTGGGAGTGATAATGACAACTTATTTTAATTAAAAGTAAAGACAAAAATGACATAAACAAATGTCTTTTGGTAAATTAATTTTTACATAGGGTTATGTAAGTTATCCTTTCAACTATAAAGATTCACTGGAAAGATAAATATATTTCCATAATCAGGATAATTTATTATAATTTTTAGACATAAAATATATTAAATTATTTATGACACAATAATGATGTAGTATTACCTCATTAATAAATGATTTAAATAAATATGATTATAAATATTAAAACAGTATCGAAAACCTGTCCAATTTTTATTGGATGATTTTATTTCTACAATGAGTCATCTTATCTTCGACTTTAATTAGTTTTTTACCTTTATAAACCGAATATCATTATATAATAAAATAATATTTTCACACATTCCTAACGATCCCCTCCCCCCCCTTATAAAAATTCCTCAATTATTACTCATTCCTCACACCTCTCAAGCCCCTTAGATCATCCAACCTATACCCAATTAATCACCCTAAATCACTCTCATCCTCTTAGTGGACTTACCTTCAGCATAAGGCACTTCATGTATTCCTTTTGGTTCAAACCAAAGGGATTTAACCAAATAAAAGGTTATGACTTCTCCTAAATTCATTTCTTTTACTTTACTTCTCCAACCCCCTAAACACTTTTTATTACTTTATAATATAACCAAAATGTTATCCTATATATACTAGGATATTTTTTTGATAATTATTATAACTAAACTTAGACACCCACCTCCATCTAACAGGTGAAGAACATACTATTTCTGTGGATGACAAACTAACACCTCACGAAATGATGATTGTTCGATTATATCCTACCGCCTCACATGGTGGAAATTAAGATTTCACTGTATTTATATATGATATATATTTTGTTTATGTATTCTTTATGCTTCTTTATTTTCCATTTATATCATTCCTTTATGGTATCCATAATGGGTAAATGAGATAATTTCATTTGAGGATGTTCGGACTACCGCCCCCTCAAAGTGACATGACTCGTTAATTCCATTTGTGGGACATATAAAGGATGGAGTTAATTATATTATATATGATATTATATTTTAATTATAATATAAATATGTATCATTTTGTTTTAATTCCATTAAAATAAGAAATACAAATGAAAGTAGCGTTCATGCGTACGTACGGCTTACTGTCTCCATGAACGATGCTTTTCATTTCTTACCTCCAAATTTTATGTAACGTTATAAATACATGTATATACTAGATATATATGATATATATGATATATAAATCATTAATATAATTCTGTATATAATGAGATTTTTACCAGATGAACAACTTGTCATTATAAGAAGTCCATTTTTTACTCAATTACCAAATATCGACAAAATGAATGTTATTAACATAAATGATTTCATAATGTTTATAACAAAGAAATAAGTGATTTAAAATGACTAATAAACTTGAAAAATGTTCTCAATAAAGTATATATTAACTTTAGTTTATTATTCTAGAGATTAAAGAATGAACGGTTCAAGTCAGAAAAGATGTAAGGGACTTCGTCTTAGTCACCATTCATTGAGACATAGTTTGTTTTAATACACGACTTTATTTTATACACTGTATAAACACATTTTACATTTCATTTCATTCAGATGGAATCTTTTTCAATGAAGCGTTTTACTAAATGACAAAAAAATAATTTTTCTTTTTTAACGTAAGCGGTGACAATGACCATTTCTGCCATTGCGAGTATTATTTTATCTTTGGCTTTCTTAACAGGGCGTAGTGTTTTTTTTAAATTAAAAATAAATACCATATCATTTTTTACGTATTTTTCTATTGAAAATGGTTTTGAAAATGGATATTTTATGTTAATATATTTCAATGATATATTGTGATTGAAATATGGAAATTTCATCTATCATTTATGTTCATTTTATAGGGTAATGAATATATCATGGTTCTTGGGAATTATTTACATATATGGGTGGTTCCGTGATAATACTAGGGCGGGTGATCCCGAGTTAGCTCTCCAATGCATTGGGTTACATGACGGAGGTAAACATGAATGTTTCTCCTAAGGGATTTAGGGAATATACTTTGGTCGGTATTCCATATGTAACTACCTATGTAGCTGTGATAGCTAAAATGTATGTATGATATGAATTCCTCTAGTTACCTTTATGATTTATGTTTTCAATGTGTTATTCATAAATCTTATGATTTCATGAGGTATGTTAAAGAGGTTATGTTATGTATGAAATGATGAACTAATGTTTTCATTCTTTATTTTATAACCCTTACTGATCTTTTTATGCTCATCCCAAGTTTTGAAATGTTTTTCACATGACCTAAAGATGAATATGGTCAAGGATGGGATCAAGGAAAAGTAATGTTGCCTAAAACTTGGGACTAGACATGAATCTTTTTTTGAAGATTTTTTATTTTATGAAAAAAAGGAAACTGGGAACAAGTGTCTACCTTGTAATTTTTTAGAAGTAATTTAATAGCTATGCATAATTCTCTAAAACTCTAGACCTAAAAGGATTGTCACTGTGAAATATTCATTTAATTCAAGATTATGTATTTTTTAAGGATGAATCCTTATATTTTATTTACTCACCCTTCAACCACATTGGATAATATCATGATTTCATATTTTTCATTGAGTGAAAGATAATTTTAAATGATCGAATAAATAATTTTAATATGGAATGGAATTGTGGTTCTTTATTTTCACTTGGTTAAATTAGATATAATTAATATAGAGGCTCAAAATGACATTAGTATTTTTCACGAAAAAAATTGATGATCCCCAAGGTCAAAAACGTAGAAAAAACCCTCACATTAATATTAATCCTACCATATCTGATGTTCTTACAAATTAGAAGTTTCCATCATACATGGAGACCATAATATAGGATAATCATCCCATTATAGCTTAATCAGAAACTCAACCTCCCCATGAGTGGGAAGAACTGGAACCTCCTTAGGAAAGGAATAAGGGAAAATTTCATAACACTAAGAAACACCATTGGATGAAACCCCAATGAACATAGAAACTACTCAACTATCAAAGAAGATAATGATAATGTATTACTTCATCCATAGAAGTTCCTTTCTTGATTTTATAACTACTGTCTCTCCATCAACATCCTAGAACACCACCCACATCTATAATAAATCCACAATAACCTACTGTAAATAAAGACAATCCATACCAAGAATTATGTAGTAAGGTTGTATTTGGAAATATAAAAGGTTCCGAAAGAGTGATTCTGACCTATCACTAGCTCACTATCTCTATAAAATTTATAGAGATAATTTCTACCACCAACAAGTGTAGTAAATTCCAAGGGCGCTAGAAGTATCTCGACCACATGTCCCAATTCATGGATGTGGGCAGGGGATATGAATGAATCTATAGCTCATGAATCAAAAATGGTATGTAACCATGTAGAAAATAGGAAAATGGAACCTCTTCTGATATTTGGATCACTCGATGGAGGAAATTCTAGAGTACGAATCTGACCATGATCTGCTCCAGGACCTCTATAACCAGGATGATGACCACCTCCACGGACATTCCCTACTCTATAAGGATGAGTATAATATTAGTGATATCTTATTCCCACCCTGTATACTCTCTGATAATCCCATCCTCTAACATCATACTATTATTCCGTGGTTTATCTTCAACAATAGTGAAACATGAATTGAAACACCTACGACATGAAATATTATCATAATGTTTTTCAATATCACTATTGATGACCTCATCATCTATATAAAATCATCCATATTATTCCATGGAATATTAATGAGAGGTTCCACCCCTAGGGAATAAAGATGATAAGGGATTTTACCATCCCTCAAATTATTAAAAACTCTTCTTTCAATGATCTTAGAAATCTATGACCAAATATCTTCTTCAAGAAGAATCCTGATGACTGTGTTCTCAAATTTAACTAGTTCTAGACAATGGACTATCAAAATCATATTCTATTTCTATCACCATGAGATAAATTTTCGTTATAAATTGGGTGACTCTATGTGAGACCATTGAACACAAATAATCCTTGAAATGTGTATCCATGGTCTCCTCATCTAATTTTTTATTGATGAATATCAGTGAAGGGTCCTTAAATGGATCCAAAAATCCCATATGATAAAACTACCAAGTCTAAGGGTATGATGATCTATGGAAATATTCACCTTTATAGATATAGAAATAAACTCTTCTTAAAACTAGTCCCTAAACTTATCCAATGATACAACAAAATCATTTTTATTCACAAAGAAGAAGATCCACCCCTGAATTATTTCCCAACACATCATCTCCAAGTACAAAAAAATATAAAAGCCCTATTGATCATGGATCAAACTGAATGATATCTCAACCTCATTTAACTAGAATTTTATAATTAAGTTTAAAATGGTGCCCTAATTCTTCAATATATTTTGGTTATAAAATTTGAATAGTGTCCTCGTCCAAGTTTCATTTCCGTCAAACTCTACATTTGGGTTATCTACTAGCACATCCTGTTAAACAAATACTATGTGAAGCTGATGGGGATCTCAACATGGAGACATAGACATGAAAGGTAAAATGATATACTATTAATCTTGGAATATATTATATAAAATAATATTTAATTATTTTCATTATTTTTTTAAAATTAACATATTCCCAATATTTACCCACTTCACACAAAGGCACAAAGATGATTGATGGTGATTCATTCATAGGTATCTATCCCATATACAATATCACTCCCCTAAATAGGCTAATTAATAATAAATTTCCATGAATAATATCATAGGGGGGTATAAATAAACATGAATTATCCATATTCTCATGTTTACATTGTTAATAAAAATATATAAAAATATTCCCAAACCAACCCATGAAATCTGGCATATTCTTAAAGGAAATATCCATCATATAACTCATTCCGAACAACTAATTCCACCCATTCACATCTATATTCCCCCATATATTACCCCTCCTCAACAATAAATGATATTAGGGAAATGGTAGCTTCCTGTATCCCTCATCCAATAGGCCCAGGGTTTCTGATGAGAACTATGGGTATACTAAACCTACTAATGTGAGGAATTACCCACTAAATGAACATGTAAAAGAGATAGATAGTACATATACATCTATCAAATAAATCTCATTTAGATGAATGAAATCCCAAGTACATTCATGTAATGACACATAAGACTAATACTATTAAAAAATTAAACTAGAATAACAAAAATAGTAAACTCTATAGTGATTATGACTCCAAAACCTCTTCTATAAAACCATGAGATATTAAAATCCATATCATTATTTAAACCATAACTAGTGAACTGAAGAATTCTCTAAATATAACTATGGTGAGAATATCATGTTTACTCAGTAAGATCATCCCAAGAGCCTCTTTTTCCTAAAAAAAAATTGAATGATACTAAATTCTAGTTAAAAACAATTAAAACTACCTCATCACCTCAATAGGTAATATATGTTCATAGCATCACATTGGTGAACTATAAAAAAGTTTCTTATATAAGATATCTTGTGTTGTAATCTCATTGTTTATCATAAATTCTTATGATTCTGATTATAATGATTAAATATTATTATATACCTATGAAAAAACTCATTAATTTTTTTTTCTATTCAAATTTTATATATAAATAATATATTTTTATTTCATTTTGTTCTCTTTATGTACTATGTAGGACATAAGATTTTTTTTGGAAAACTGACATTATTTACCTATTCAGTCAAAAATACTTTCCCTTCCATACCCTTGTTTTAGAGAAATATTTTAAAGATAGGTTTTAATTTTTTCCCATGAATGTTTAAATTTATTTTTAATATTTTCTAATATTTTCTAATATTTTAAAAATAATTAATTTTTTTCATTTTTTGAACAATGTAATTTTTAAATTTTCTCTAAAATGTGAAAGGAATCATTTTTTTACATGTATGATGTGAATAATACTTCCCACTTTAATTATCAATCAACGATTTATTGTTTCATCTAAATGATTCCAAGAATTTTTTTTAAAAAAAAAATATTTCGATTATATTTTGGAAATTTTTTGTTTTTAAAAATTTTATTTTCAAATTAGAAATGATATTTTCCCTATAAATGTTCTTAATGATATTTTAATGGTATTTATTTTAATTAATAAAAATAAAACTTGATTATAATTGTGATACAATGGGGATATGATCTAATGAAACCATATCACTTCTTCTCGAGATGGTTTTTGATTATGATGAATTTTTTTTGAAACCCATTTCATTCCCAAGGGTTATGCTTATGAAACCCATTTCTTTTCCATGGGTTATACATTGATGAAATTTTTATGAAACACATTTCTTTTCAATTATGCTATGATAAATATTTTATGAACTCACAGAGAACATTTTTATGATTTTCATTATGTATTTGGTTGGCCTATTATTACATAGACCTTCAATTATATGGGTAAAGATTAATTTTCATGAGATAAAAGGGTACATGGGAGGTTATCTCAAACCCAAATGATGGAATATAAAAGGTTATCCCAAGCCAAAATGAGTATAAAAAAGATGTTATCCAAATCATGAAGGAAGGTATATGGAAGTTTATCCAATAATGATGTAGGTATATATCTGGTTAGACAAATATTAACATCTTATGAATATCTTGGCGAGTATACTTAACATAAGATCTTAATTTCTTATGTGTATTATAAAAATATAAGTCATATGAAAATCTTGTGATCTCATGGAGTATGTTCACCGATTCCTCTATGACCAATGAATTATGAAGACCAGCATTTTTTTAGGAATCATAATTACGATCTACGATATTCAAGGAATAATTTTCAAATTTTATTCTCATGGTATCTTATCTATATGGTAATGTTATGTTTATTTATACTTCATTTACCATTACTTTGTATCTAAGGCCACCATTTTTTATGTTTCCATAATATATTTTATGAATAAAGGTATAATGTATGTTATTTCTTATATGGATTCTAGTTATGAAGAACATATTTGGGTATGATGTTGTTATCTTGTGAACTCGTCGTTTATGTATCCATGTTTCAAAAAATACTAGACCTATACAATTCTTATGTGGATCGTTATGCTATGAAATTAATATACATGTAATAAGATTTAATATCTATGTAAAAAATGTGTGGATAAATATAGTTGGGATTTGAGAAATGTTTATTTATCCTTTAGAAACTAGGATGCGAACACTTTAGTATAAACAGTTTGGAAATTCCAATGAATAAGAGAACATAATTATTATTATAAATAAATCTGTACTATTTTATTATAAAAACATTATTTTATTTATTCTATAATGGTATGTGGTTCTCCCACATTTATACTTATGCGCAATAAACCTAATGATGGAATATTGTTAATTTACATGATTATCACGTAGTGCATGGAAATGATCCTCACTACTAACCTTTTTTGACACTCCTAGGGGATATATATTGGAGATTAAAAAAACCTTTTATGAACTACCATGAAGTATTTGAATGGATAATTACCTTGAATGAACTAGGTTATATATAACATGTCCTAGATTGAAAATACGGTGTTTTTATTTAGACATCCTATAACTTTTTTTAAGAAAAATGTGTTTTTCTACAATGATAATTATTTCTCACACAATAATTTTTGGTTTTAGTCAATGGTTAGAAACAAAAAGAATAATTTGAATGATGAATTTGATGAACAATTATTTTTTACCCTAGGGAGACACAATATAATCTGAGTTTTAATGAATAATATAATTGTTATCTTTAATAAACATTCATAAACAACAAATAATGTTCAACATTAAAATGAGAAAATGATTTAATAATGTTTAGTTGACCCCTTCATGATGTAGTATCCATCTTCTTTTAGTGAGTCCATTAATTGAATAGTTATCAAGAAATTTATTTATACCATTGAAAATAAAATTTCCAAAATCTAGTGTTCATAGAATTAAAAAGTAAATTTGGTAGTCTGTCACTAAGAAGGTGAAAAAAATCAATAGTGGACTATTATCAAGAATAAAAGGAAAAAAGAATAAATTGGCTCGATAGCGTGAGATTATTTTAAGATATTATTTTTCTATATATAATTTCCTCGTAATATTTATATGAAAATGGATATGTAATTAATTGATTTAAAAAATAAGGATAACAAATATGATGGTTTCAATGGGGAAAATTTTACATGGTATCGAATTTATACTTCTAGTGTCATCATCAAACCTGAATGTCTGGTAGATCAATTAATTAGGGGCTCAAAACTATGTATCTGAAAGGAATTATCCACAAGATACTATTATAGATATGGAGAAATATTTTGATGTGCAATCAAGGAATATGTGTAAATTGGATTTATACATCAATATCATTGTTTTGAAGGGAAATTAATGTTGGAACACAATGGAAACTATATAAACCACACAATAGTGATTCAGATTCATAGACTGTTAAAATTATGATAACTGATGCTTAAATATGAAGGATAACGAAGATGGTAAATGTTAACAACTTATTATATTGAGATATGATGGTAAATATCTTTTAACCACTATTTCTGATGATGTGTGTTACTACAACATAGTGAAAGGTACACATATCATTCATTATAGAAATTTTTTTTTATTTTACACTAGATCTACCCATTATTTTTATCAAAAGAATTTTATAAGGGTATCAAAATTCTACCACAATGATTAGATATATAATTTGTAGTTATAACCTCCAAATAAATGATAATAACATGTCATGTCAATAAATATTCTATATATGATGTTTGTGGGAATTTTCATCCTCTAAATATCATTATTCTCCCTCTAGTTGAATTTGTTGTTACCTTAGGAATTTATTGGACTTAACTATATCAATCACATAGAAATTGTAAATTAATGGATGTAAAACAAGATATTACTAACAAGCATATGATCATCTATCTATGTGATAATAAATATAAACATCCAATGGATATTTTATCAATTTAATGGTCCTCGATTCCCATTCAAAAGGGGTGTTCATCTAAGATAGTTAGGAATAAATTGAAAAATAATTATATTACTATTGTGATATAGTTTTATGATTAATATTTTATTATTTTATTATTCATTAATTAATTCACGAAGTTGAGTTTATATAAGAACCTCTACATGGTTATACACTGATTTCAAAGACTCTTTATATATTGTCCCTATTTCAGTTATAGAAACTAGAGATGAATCTCTTGGATAATATTGAAAAGGGATTCTTGGGAAAATGTTTGTAACATTGTGAATAAATTTTAATTTTTATTAATATGATATATGGTTTGATATGAATCTACAATGATAATTAGCTACTAAACATGATCATGATGAAGAACAAGTATACTGTATTCTATATTGATGACTTGTTTGATAAATTGAATGGATATAAAAAAAATTCTAAGATTGATCATCATTATGCATATAAAAAATTTAAGGCCAGTAATGAGGATATACCCTAGATAGCCAATGGTACAAATTATGGACACTATGAAAATATTGATTCCATTTTGTCATACTAATCTCCCATATCTTCATGAATTTAATAAATATAGTGCTTATAGACTATAGTAAGAAATTTGTGGAATTATTTATTTATTTTATTATTTTATATTAAATTACAATGGATGTTCATGAATAAAAACTTCATAATTTATTGAAGACAATAAGGAATGATAAGATGAATGAAAAAATTACAATGTATGAATTTTAGACCCAAAAGGTTTCATTTTTTGGTCATATAATCCTATGAGTGTGTATATAGATGGATCCCCAATTGAAATAGGCTATTAGACATTGTCCTAGACCCACCATGGTTACTATGACCTTTAGTTTTCTTATTTTAGTTAGATATTATTGACTACTAGTTAAAACTATCTCACTAATATCCTAACCACTGACTATATTAACTCAAAAATTATCCATGTTCCTTTGGTTGGATAAATCTGAGGAACATTTCAAGGACCTAAAGAGAATATTAGTCTGTGAACATGTATTTATAATTCTTTATTGTGGATAATGGTTTATAATATATAGTGATTCATCAAATTAGGGATTGGAATTTTTTATCATGTAGAATAATATGGTCATAACTTCTTCCTAACGATAGTTGATGGTTCATGAGAAAAATTACCATCCAATGATTTGGGGTTTTCAATGAAAATTATTTCATTAAATACACATAATAATGATCATTATAGTGAATTGGATGATATATAAAATTATCATAAAATTTAACATATATTTTCACTTAGAAATCCTTGAATATGCACAAGATAATATGGTTAGAAATGATTACTGATTACGAGTACTAAATACATTATGAAATTGTTCAATTAAACAAGGTGGTTTATTATTTGAGTTTAATGGATCATGATTTCTTATCTATAATAATGATCTAAAAGGATACAATATTTCATGATTTTTAAATGATGGATGTCAAATTCAGGAAGGAAGGGTAGAAATCTTATCATTATTAAAATAAGTTTTCAACCATTATTGAATTGACGATTAATGAGGTGCATAAGTAATATATAGAGTTTTAGAATAATATGATAAATTTTCCAATGTTTAATATTGATTACGATGGAATTATATGTCTTAAAAATTATTTATGTATTTTTTTATACTAGATTTAAATAACGATCTATTATATGATACTCGAAGTTCATCATTCTCTATTAATCCTGTATGTAAAAAGATATATACATTTATGAAATAGTATTTCTGGTGGGTTAGCAAGAAGATAGATATATCATAGTTTTTATCTCTATTCATGGTATGTAAGAATGTTAATATGGAGATACAATAGACAATGGGGTTGATACAAACTAGTACCCATACCAGAATGTAAATGGGAAAACATTAACATGTATTTTATTGTCAGACTATCTAAATCATATTAAGGACATAATTCAACATGGTTTGTAATCAATCCCCTTGTGAAGTCACCAAAATTAATTTCCATGAAATTAGATTTATATTTTGATTATATTTTTATAATATACCATAAATTTGAGGTATGATTTATTGGAGTACCACATTCTATTAAATTTGATCTAGATCTACGGTTTATCTCGATGTTCTTATGGAGACTTCAATATGATATAAATAAGGATATAATTATCAACACAAGATATTATCGTCATAAATATGGTCAGTCTAAGATAACAATTCTAAAAGTAGAGGATATGTTGAGATTAGTTATTAATGATATCGATGGTGCTTCAGATGATAACATTCATCTAGTTGTTGTTTTTTACAATTACAAATTTTAATCAACCATTAAAATGGATCCTTATGAATCCCAATATAGAAATAAGTATAGAACTACCATATCATTAGATTATGTGGGATAATGAATTCTATTGGGACCTGATTTATTAGAATAAATGTAAGAGGGTGTTAGATTCATTTAGAACTACATCAAGGATGCTCAGAGTCAATAGAAAATATATATTGTCATTCATCGGCATGAACAAAAAATTTATGTTGGGGATAAAGGTTTTATAATAATTTCTCCCTAGAAGAGAATTATAGTACATTGAAGGAAATTAAATATTTTCCATTGGTATATTGGCTTATTTGAAGATTCATGATCTTGATAAGATGATATATTTTCATTTTGCGCATCCATTGATCCTCTCTAAAGTTCACAATGTGATCCAGATATGTATCTTGAGGTAGTGAATAACTAACCCTTCACACAAACTAAACATAGAAGTCATACAGTTGTTGTATGATCAATCATATTTGGAACACCTAGTGGATATTTTGGTTCATAGAGATAATTTTTTATGAAACGAGACCATTCACTTGGTAATTTTTTTGGAAAGGGCCTCACATTGATGAAGCTATATGGGAACATGATTATATGATGAGGCATATGTATCCTCAGTTTTTTATCTAATTATTGTAATTTTTACAGAAAAACAAATTTTAAGGGCCGTATATTGTAACACCAATTGATTTTTTGAAATATGTATTCCAATAAAATATTATTTTTTTCAATAGGTTTCAGGACTCACAACACCGAGTATTAATGACATGTAACACAATATAACAATATAACCTAGTAGTTAAATTTACGTGTATGGATATGAATATATATACTATGAAATTTTTATGATTTTCACATTAATAAAATAATTTCATTCATTATAAATTAAATACAATTTATGGAAAATATATTCAAAAATTAAAAGAACTGTTTTTATCAAAAACTATTTTTATGCAGAAAAGTTGATTCTATAATAATAAATTAAAATATTCATTACTATGGAAAGATTTTAATGAAATAAATATATTATATTTTCATTTAAATGTTTTATCATTCATATATTTATTATATGAATGGGATAATAAAAAATACAGTTTTATGTTTAAAAGTATTATTTGTCCGAAAATGGATTCGTATGAATTTGAGGAATTATTTTAAAAAAACATTCTTCCACATTTAGATATTTTTTCTAGAAAAAAATAAATTCATTTTAAAATAATTAATTCATAAATAACTTAGAGAAAATGTTTTCTAAATTTATGAAAATTATAATTTTCTAAAGAATAGTAAAAAAATAGTGATTTTTATTCATAATAACATTTTCAGTTAATGAATTTAAGAAGATTATTTTTCTGATGAAATGTTTTCAAAAATAATATTGGTTCATTTATTTTTTGTGTAATCAAATTTATTTAATTTTAATTAATTAAATGTTTATTTTTATATTACATATTATTATAATTATGATAAATTTTCATTAACACTACACTCTTTCATCACATATGTGTGATTAATTTTAAATCAAATTCAACCTCTTATCATAATTGAATTTGATGAAATAGATTAAATATTTAAAATCAGCATAAATATAATTATATATTAAGTTCAACGTAATTTCTAGTCATAATTAACATCTAATACTCTATAAATTATTTATCCCTTATGAGGTTTAAATATTTTTACTATGAGTAAAAATAAAAAAAATATTTTAAAAAATTAAATGAAAATAAGTATAATCCTTATTTAATTTCCATATTTTTACCTTATATCATCTAATTTTTATAAATGATCAATTTGGGAGCCTAGTTTTATAAATGTGACATGACATTATTGTAAAATTTTGAAACTTTTCAAGTGTTTAACTCACCCCAATTATAAACTGGAAATAACCATAATTATATCATAACCATATTTATAGTCTCGTGTTTGATACGAAAACCATCATTGGAGGACGTTAGGTATAATCCCAACAAGGCTCTCCCAAAAAGTTGTATACTTTATAACCTTGTGTTTTCAATTTATTTGTTCATCCACCATCATCAAATCATATTCAACAATTCAAATATAGCAGAAAATGGATATCAAATAAATTAAGGTGTTATTATTCTAATGAAATAACCTATATCTAACTCCTCTTCCATGAAATGTGAAATACAACAATCAATTGTGTGTATTGAATACCACCGCCTCACGAACTGATGTAATATATTTTCTATCATTTCCTCAAATAGCTATATATAATTATGGGTTTAATGTATATATATGATATGAAAGACATAATTATACTTCTATAATTATTATGTATATTAATAAACGGCTCTAGATACCATCCAAACTAATACCTGACCCGATATGTGGCTTGGACTGACGGGTGTTCCCAATCCGCATAGGATGGAAACTAGTTCCCAGGCATCATAGAGCTCCATTAAGAATGAATTTCAGCATAATAACAATACTAACATCATAAATAAATGAACATTCCATAAAAATAAACTTCTTAATGTTTTCATAAGTACTAGAATATGTGTCATGTCAAATTTTTTATATTTTAAACAAGGAAAAAAATTATAAAACTATGCGTGGGATTAACCGGATGAAAAAACCTCCATGTTACATGTGTGTCAAGACCACCATTCCATCACCACCACCACCTCCCATAATAGTAACCACTAATAATATAAATCATGACCACCTACATAGATGTCCATTCATTTACTTAAGTGGGAAATACTAAGGTCTCTACACACATGAGGGTGTATATAGGGTGTTACCTCACATCCCTAATAGGATACCACTAAGAATGTATATTCAATTAAATTAAAATATAATTTTATTTTTAAAATAATGAAATAGTTTTATTTAAATTTGTCAAATCATTATTTCAAAAGGAAAAAAACATGAAAATAATAATTTAAAATAAGTAAAAAGATTGTTTAATCATTATGGGTAATCTGTAAATAGTTTAGATAATTGATACTAAGGATCCAAACACCTTTTAATAAAACCATATAATCCTTTCTCATTCATGAGACACTAGGGAGGATTATTCCAATGTTCCAGCAATCCCCAAAGAACCATCATTTGTTTTGCTAGTATTGTAGTATATACTTGTTGGGGACCCCGATCATTACCCTGCCAACTCAACTAGTGTACTAGTCCATAGAAACCCACCTAGATACCCAAGGTTCCCATGTTATCTATCTGATTTTTATATAAAAAAAACCTCACTGTATAATCAAAATACCAATTTTAAAATTACACACATGAGAGAAACAACTATTTACAAAGGGGAAACCCATTTTTAAGTATTAAAACAAAAATAACATTTCAGAAAATACCATTTTCTAGCACACACACAATTTTGAAAAAGATATGGAAAGGAAATAAAGAAGAAAAAAATAATCAATTAATAGAATGTAATTGAGCCACCAACCATTTATTAGAAACCAATGAAATACTATTAGAAACCACTGGCTGCATCAAGAGAGAACCCTATATTAGTTAGAACACACAAAACGGTAAAGATTCATCATAAATAAATGAAAATTATCCCATGTATGGTCAGAATAATTGCGATAGAAAATAAAACCCAATAAATGATATAGGTGATATTATGGGAAGGGAATAATAAGTAGAAACAATGGTCTTAAATTTAGTTTCATGAAGAATGATTACCCAATCCACCAAACAATTATTCCAAATACCAATGGTGTAAGAGAGGAAATGTTCCTAGGGATGGTGGTGGTCAAATGGGGTGGAAGGAGGGGTTTATAGGGTGTAACATAGGGAGAGATAGAATTAGAATTTCAAAATTTTTATGAATATGGATGACCATACAATTTGGCTGCATGGTGGGTCAAACCATGCATAGAACACATGGAACCTCTATCCAAGAGGAGGTCTAGGACATATGGCTTACCTGGAGGGTCACACGACCATGTGGCCATGATACTTTCACTATCTGGATTTCACGATTTTACTTAGGATAACACAATTTTTCAACTACTACTGCACCAATCATCTTCCTAATTCTATCTACCCAAAATTATTTATTTTTCCTGGAAAAATTATTGAGAAATATATGAAACACAAGTTAGAAAAAAAATAAAAGAAAATGTACCTCAATGAACACACGGAGTGTTATGATTATCCCATGAAGAAACCATTTCTCCCTTGGAAATTCAATCTATTTTCTGATTATAGAATATTTGATGATACTTCTCTTTTAAACAAGAATTTTGTTCCCATGTCTGATGCTCATCATTTTTATGTAGTAAAAGGACCTAAACTAGAGTAATATAATTTCACTTTTGAACATGTAAATTGGAATATAAAATCCCAATTGGTTTATCAAACACTTACAGATTTGGTTCTAGCACATTCTCTTCCCAATTCATCTTGTGATACGAGTTCAAATTATAATTCTTCAATTAAAATACATGGAACATTTCATGAGTCAACATCAAATGGGAAGTAAATCCAATCGAAAATCCACACAATAGTTTCTATTTGTATATCAAATGGTTTGATGTATCTAGGAATATGATTCCCATACATACCAATATGGTGATGAACATAGCGAGGAGTAACCAATAGAATCACTTAGTCCCTTAATGAATACTCTATGGATACAAAATGATGATCGAAATTGGATTTATGATGCCTTTATACTATTAAAAACTACTTCACAATCTTCTAAATTTTTCTAAATGTTTCATGTACATGGGTTGGTAATAGTAAATATGTCTCTCCCACTTCCTTTCAAAACATTTGATAGAATTGGTTGACCATAATGTGCCTCAAATGGAGCCATCCAGATTGTGTATTGTTAAATTTTATTGTAAAAAAATCCCCAAACCCAGGATGGTTATCCAAAAATCCTTTGAAGTCTAAAATTCATGCATAATTTTCTTATTCTTGTATGTGATTTTTCCATTCATCATAACCATCAATTTCGGGGTAGTACATTGTACTAAGCATTACCCAAGTTCTTATTTAAATTTTAAGGACTTATTATAATTGGGAGGTAAATGGGGGTAATTATATAAGACAATAACCAATGGAAAACCTTGATTCTTAAAAATTCACTACAAATAAATCCCACTGAATTATTCCACCTTAGTGGAATCCTTATTCGGGATGAAATGGGTGGATATGTTCAGATTACTAATAACCACCCAAATAGATTTCCTACCCTTGGTTGTATGTGCCAACCCAGTGATGAATTCCATAGTGACCTCATCCAAAATCCGATTATGAATAGGTAGTGGATGAAGAAAACCTATGGTCTTCTTGTTCACGAATGTAATATTAAGACAATTGTAATATCTACATAAGAATCCCTCTATATTATGGATTATACCTGGCCACCAGAACTAGAAACAGACATCATAAATCATCATGGGTGTCCCAACATTAATAGATAATTTAGACTAGTGGTTATCTTAAATCTCCACCTTCCATAGAGACAAAGACACAACAAAAGACTCTTTATGTAAAAAATTCCCCTAGAAGATATCAACCACTCATCAATCACCTCCAGACTATATTGATGCTGCATGGATCATTGCAATATCTAATCCATGTGAAATTCTTTCAAAATTAGTTCAAGAAGAGAGGGAATCAGCTAAATTCTAACTAAGAACATACCTATACTATGTACCTTGGATTTTAAATACCTATGAGAAAAAGTCACACCATATTTCACTCATTACTAGAATCCTTCAATTCATGAATCAAAAACTTCATGATCAAGTCAACAACCAACACATTTCTGCTGATATCAATGTCAAACCATTATATGTATTTGACCCTCCAGTGCATTCTTAGATTCAGGTTTTTAGAAGAATATGTTGTCTATGATATTCAGAGCAATGTAGACCTTGAAATTCACAACAAATAGATAGTGATTTCAGGATTGAGAATCATGTATAATTGAAACTAGATCGATGTCATGGGTATGTAAATATTTTCATGTGGTCAGAGTTTGGATGAGCTTTATGCCACCACATTGTAAACTTTTATTTAGAAAAATCCCAAAAATATACCTAAAGAATCATAATAAACTATGCAACTATTTACAACATCAGTTATAATCAAAACGAGGGAAGTGGTAATACATTGAATGATCCCATTAAAGGATTCATGGAACTCTGGAATGCATGTGAATTTTAACCCTTGTTAGTTGAGAGACATCATGGATGAGGAAAAATGATAAAAATATGATACAAAACAATTGTAATATCCTACCAGGAATAAGATGCTTCGGATCTCAAAGGTATACTTTGACTATTCACATGACATCACTACTTGATTTTATACAAATCAATTGAAACGCCATATTCTAAGATCACATGCCCCGTGAATTTAACCTCCCAGATCCAAAAAACCAAATATCAATAATTTTTCGTTGAAATTATGACCCTAATGCATGCCTAAAACAATCCTTTCCTGTTTAACATGATAATCGTCTCTTTTGAAGTAAACCAGGGTATCATCCCCAAGTACCATGATGATGCGTAATTATATTTAGGAAATAACGAGTTTATAAGTTCCATGAAAACAATAGGATTATTCTGCACACCAAATGGAATAATAACATACTCCATGTCGACATACATACTTCCAAAATATTCTATACGAATGTTATCTTATATGACCAATATCAGATGATTCATGGATCACATATTGATGTTGGAAAACAATCATCACACCTTGATCTAATCAAGGTGTACATTGAATCGTGGAAAGAGGAATTCATTATTTATTGTAGCATTGTTCAATTTTTTATAATCAATTCAAAACAATTTTAATCCATCATCCCTTTGGGAAAATTTCACTATTTCAACCCAGTGTATGAATGTTAGGTGAGTGAATCATTTGGATTTTAGATCATGTTGTTGTAAAATTAATTTTCACAACTCAATGGGGTCAATATAGTATTATTGAAATGATATTCGTTGTTTCCTAAACTATAGATCGAACCTATTCTTGTGGTAATCCCAAAAACTCCTTTGGAAACACCTATATGGAATCATCCACCACTGGATGTAATCAATTTTCAGAACCCTTCTCATTATCTTCTAGTATAAGAGGAAATACATAACAATAATGGCTTAATATATATGAAATTTAAGGTATGTCTCATCCAATCCATGTATCCCATTTAATGTGGAAAACCCGAGTACTCCCATCAGGTTCCATGAAATCCACCTACCATCGATAATAATAGACATGGTTCGTTAAGTACAGAATCCAATACATTACTAGGTTCTCATCAAAGATGTTCAATTATAGAACAATAAAATCCCATCCCTACTAGACCTATGAAAGGGTAATGAAACAAGGAATTCATCTAAAACAATATTGATTGTTGTTTCCATGATGCATATCTAACCACACGTAACATGGCATAAGTTCCATTGTATGTTTCAATGAGTCCACAATGAGATTACATATGAAAGAATTAAAAGAACTAGTATCAAATAAAGAAATGATTATGGATGTTGTGATAAATATTATATATGAAATTTTTTAAGGACCCATACCTGAATCCATAGGAATCTAATTAACATAATAAAGGATCCATGTCTTTGTTCGAGCTGAGGGTTGACAAATAACTTACAGTTCATCAATAAGAAGAATCTACCCAATAAATTATCAATACTTGTCCCCACAACCTCCAAGCTACGAAACCAAAAATATAGATGGATATGATTGAACTATTGTTCCCTAGAAATCCAAAGATCTAATTCTAATTTGATATATGGTAAAATTAATGTAAAACTAATGCATGTTCCCCAAGTGTTAACACTAATGGAATCACTGGGGAAGAGCTGAACACGATTTATTATAAAGGGACAATGTCTCTGGATAGTATTACATATTAATGATAGCCTTGAAATTCTACCCACCCATCTACACATGTTTCCCATATTTAACTAACGTCTTCAACCACCTACGACTACGCCCTTACAAAATAAATGAAGCACAAGATTTGATAGAATCAATTTTCAGAAGGAAACCAAATATCCTTTCAATTTTTTCAAACTAATATTTTTCATCCTTGAGATACATATATCTCTAGAAGGAAGTGTGTTAATTCCTAAAGAACCCCTAATCCCTAACATTTTATAGGATTGATCTAGTTTCCTTATATCGATAAATACTAGTTTCTACTCCCTAATTCAAATCTAGGGTAGCCCAAACCACTTCCTCAACTAAATAATTATCAACTAGTGAGCTAGAACACTATCTGGAATCATCTTATGTCTATATGAGAGGTATCTAGGGAGCCATGATACTAAAAAAAATCCACAATCCCAATTTAAACAATCAATACATCGTCCCAAAGAAATCCAAAAGGTAAATAATATAATCACTTCTCAAAAATAAAGACATCAACCCAGAACAATAAGTTTTTTAAATTAAACCACTATACTATTCCTTAGTATCCACGGTTAGTCTATAACTTATGTACTACACCAAATGGATTTTTCAACCAACCATAGAAATCTGAAGGACTATTACAAGGTGTCATTTCTAGATACCACACTCATAATTGAATCCATAAGAACCAATAGTCATATCACATTTCTAACTAGTATTCCAAAATATCACGACTTAATGAATTTCAGAAACCAATTTGATACCATTTTTTCACAACATTGATTGGGATTTCATCCATACAAACACCCAACATGGCTTGTGGCATACCTCATAGTGTGTTCCCAATCCCCACAGGCAAGAAACTGATGCTGAACCATCTTGGAAATACTTTGTGAATTATTTTTACCAATATAACAATACTAACATCAACAAAAAAAAACATTTCATGAATACAACATCCATAGAAACCTCTCATGGACTAGAAATTTTTTATATTAAAAAATTACATTTTGAATCATGGAAAAAATTTCCAAAACGGGAGGGGATAAACTTGATAAAAAAACACTAAATGTGACATGTTGGATGACACCACCATTCCACTGTTACCAGCACATGAAAAAAAGAGTAAATGTTAATAAGCTAAACTACTATCACCTATATGGGTGGACTTTCCTTTTTTTGAGTTAGATAGAACATGTTCTATTTACATTCAAGAGTATATGTATGGTGTGAGATCACATGTGTAGTAGGACACCACCATTAAGGTACAATGAATCACATTAAAATATAAAATAACAAGCTAGTTCTAAAAGGAAGATAAAAATTAATTTAATGAAAAAAATATTTTATTTGGAAAAGAAAACAAAAAAAGGTTAATTAAAAAATGTAATGAAAAAATTACGAAACATAGGTAGAACCTATAATGTATGGTAAATTGGGACCTAGGGTCCTTATACCTATATTATGCATCAATATATTTCACTATCATGCGTGATCCACTAGAGAGGTCTATGCCAATTTTCTAGCTGTTAGTAAAGAATAATCATGTATTCAGTTAGTGTTTTAGTGTAATCTTTACACGGAGAACGATTCATTTCCCTTTACGAATAAACATGAATACTATTCCATAACAAATAACATATATACCTAGGATTCCCAAGTTCCTAATCAATTTTTCAAAACATAAAATAACCCATTGTCAAATCACATCTACATTTTCTTAGATCCACGAATGAGAGAAACAAACATTACCAAAGGGAAATAATATTAATCTTTAAACCAAAAAACACCTATTAGGACACCATTTAAACCCCAAAACACAAATATTAGATACTTTTATAATCCCCATACATAATACTAAAATCATCAATTATTATAATGGAATAATACCACCTACCTTTTACATGAGACCACCCATATCATTTTGGAAGCCATAAGCTACACCAAGAGGAGACCCAATGGAAAACACACAAAACCATCATGATTAAACCCAAATAAACGTGATTGTAACAATTTTAGGTCATCATCATCCCTATATAAAAGATAACTAATGATATAGGATATGATAGGTCAAGAGAAGGGTAGAAAAAGAATAATAATCAAGGACATTACAAGAAGAATCTTGTATAAATTTAAACAAAACCACCAAAACATTGATACCAAATAGGATTGGAGGAGGAGTTGTGAGAAAAGTGTTTTCGAGGTTAAATGTGGAGAAATGAGGGGGTTTGGGTGATAAAATTAAGGGATGTTATAATTTTAATTTCAAAATATATAGAATCTAGAACGTTGTATGGTGTGTCACACCATACTCCAACCATGCATAAATACAATTAACGATGAATGATATGTATAGTGGTTTATATTTCATGGTCATAGAACTATTATCATATCTCAGAACCCTTTATAGTTCAACTATTTAGGTCTCATGGTTTTCATAGGGCTATTTTATAGTTTCCCCTAACCATGCTCAAACCATGTGCCACCTTCTGTCCGCACAAAAACCAATAGTTTCCATCGAAAATGACCAGGAATGTTATGGAATAGATGTAAGAAAAAACAAATTCACTCGAATAATACTATTTCTATGAAAATATCACATCTACCTTATTACCTTTTAATGTTTTTTAAAATGAAAACGTCTCTCATGTATACATGTGAACTACCTCCTCAATGAAGTCATGTGGTTCATTTTTCATTTTATTTTTACCTATATTGTAATATAGATGTATTTTATGAATATATATTTTATATTTTTTAATTGTTATAATAAAAATATAAATATTTTTTATCATTCTTTTATTCCATTTATCTAGAAAATGGATATAGCGTTCATACGTATGTATTTCCTACTGTCCCCAAGGACGATATAATTGATGTTCTAATATCTATATTTTATTGATGAACATAAATATGTGTATAATAAAAATATATGTTTTTTATATCATGATTAATTTTTCTATATAATATAACTAATATAAATTAAAATAAACCAAACTATTTTAACAAAACAGATATGAATAAGAAAGCATTATCAGGGGGAATAGAGATTTTGATAAAACATTGTTTGTAAGTAGGTTCTAAATAGTAATAATTAAATAAAATAAAGTATGAAAAATATTATTATATTTCTATAATAAATGTATAATATATATATATATATATATTATAAATTAATTTACAATATGTAGGACGGAAGTAAATACATGAGGATATGATTTTTTGTCAAACTTTTATTTCTTTGGGATAATTTCCATATTCACCACTCATTAATTTTATGTTGCGTATATACTACACATTTTTCATGAAATATCATGAATATTTTTATTATAATTTTATGTAATATTTCAATTGATTCCATTCCTCTATTGGGATTAGGAATCAATATTTACTTAAGTGATACGGGTTTTTATATTAAAATCACTTTGTTTATTAGGACCATTTAAGACTATGATTCCAATTATTAAATAATTTGATATATTTAATATATAGTTAACAATGGGTATATTTCCTGAAATAATAATATTTATTTTTTTGAAACATATTTTATTTCAGTGGGAAATACCGCGATGACTGTTTTTTGATCTTGTGGCACACATATGTATGATTATAATTATGTGATAAGTAGTCCTATAATTATATATACCTCCAATTTATTGGGTAATTATTAAGGTTTTATGAGCTCAAAGGGTAATGGGAGGTTATACCAAACCAATAATATGGTACATGAGATGTTATCACAATCCCAAAATAAGGTACATAATCGGATATCCAAAGCCAAAATGGTGGTACATGGGAGGTTTTTCCAAGCCTGAAGTAAGTACACAGGTGGTTATCTCAAACCTGACATGTTATGAATATTATGGTCATTATAATTCAAATAATATTTTCTATAATTTTTTTATTCCATAAATTTATATATTAAGTTATTGTTATTATATTATGGCTTATTTTCTATGATTCCAATTTGATTCATGTATTATGAACTATGATGATTTCATTCCTAAATAAATATTATGATATATGATATGTTGGGTATGATAATTAAAATTATTCTCATGTTCTTGTGACCTTATTCTCATGTTATGTTGAGATATTCATCATTTACCATTAATGATAACAGAAGCAGACCCATTATTTTGTTTCCTTTCCCCAGCTTATGAAGAAAGTTATTTTTTATGATATGACAAATATTGGTTATAGTTATAAATAACATAATTTGAGAAGATGTAGTTCACTTATGAAGAACTTTTCCCTGATTTGATGTCACTAAAGATACAATACATACATTATTCTAGTGTGGATCATTATGTTATTTAATGAAAATGAACCTAATAAATTGTAATATCTATATATAAAAATTATGATTCATTATAGTAACAATTTAATTTTTGGGAACTACCCTAATCCATATAAATGTTTCATACATCAAATTTTATAACTCATTTCATCATAGCCGATACACTTTGTATGGTGCCCCCAAGAAATCACTACATATAAACAACATACCTAAAATAATCATTTGGATAACATATTAGGAGACACATGTGTGTTAAATAAACACAACTCATTAAAACCCTCTATATAAACATATATTAAATCTAGTGATTTTTCATAATAACAGATTATATAACCAATAGAAGAGAGAGGAGTTTGAGGTTGTTTTTATCAATCAATCCCACATCAACCATTATTTTTTGGAAAACACCCACCAAGAGTCCACTGAGTGTAGCTCACACTAACCAAAATGTGTGTGGTTGAATATGAAATCACATATAATACCAGATATAATATATATCACAACCACACTATGGTAACAATGCAGTTTTAGAATAAATTGAATGTACTATATCTTCGAAAACCAACATCCAAGATAATGTCGTGATATCCTATAAGAAAAAATATCATTTTATAGATCTACATTTTTTTACTTCATTAATTTCTATAATTTATAGTTTCTAAAGTTATTTATTAGCCTCTAATTAACATATTTACATATTACCTAACATTATCCAATAGTGTAATGACCATTCCCCCCCAAGCATAATCTAAACTAAGTCTATGATTTAAGTTGTGTTATAATATTATGTTACTGCAAGAACCAACTCCAAGGTTTAAGGGTATTAATTAATTATTATTACACTCTATAATACCATGTACTATAGGAAACTACATAAAACTCCATTAAAGAGCTACAAGAAAAAGCACATCTAATTATCTTAAATAGTAGGGAAAGGAATGTACATAAAATAAGATACTTGACCAACTTAATGTTAAATGGATTCATTAATAACAATGTTCCAACATAATCAAAACATTCTTTAAACCCAACATCAATTTGACCAATAAACTCTAGTTACATCCCAAATATCCACATGAATATTACCACACATCATACCCTTATAAGTGACAATGTATACCATAACATTAGTCCTCCCCACCAATGTCTCATCTATCATCCTAAGTTGACATAACATCACATAGAATGGTCCACATCCAAATCACATGATATAAGGCCACATAACAACCAATATGTTCATCACCGTATATAATTCCTAGTTTTTGGTATGAAAATATTTCGTTATTCTTTTTATGTATATAATGTGTGATGGTGTTGAAAAGTAGATTTTGGAGAAATATTGAGAGTTTTTGGGGATTTTATAATGGTTCACAGGTGGTTCACAGTTTATGTAAAATGTGCCAAAATTGTAGCAAACCATTCACATTGAGACATGGGAAAAAGTAAAGGCACATGAACGATGAAATGTTTACCCAAACCATGTATCTACTTAAAAGAAATCGTGTATTTTGAAAGCTGGATTTTTTCTTTTGAGGCAGTTGCTTCAGCACCATTGGTGCATGTTTGGAGACTTTGAGGGCTTTGTATGTGTTGGGTTTTCAAAATCTAGTGGCTGGTTCATGGTTAGCACTTTGTTTTCCCAACCATGCAACTCAACCTTTCTCGGTAAAAAACCACTTCCTTAAAAAGTGGATCTCACTCATTTTTCCATTAACTCATGGTTTTTTTCATCTATGAAGCCTGAAGATGGGAATTTTCATTCCCAAAGGTCATGAAAGGTTCTACTATAAATATTTAGTAAATATGAGGCTTAAATGGTGATTAAGAGATGATTCCTTGGGAAAAGTCTTCGTTCTTCTTCAATAGTGTGGTTTTTCATAGTTATCCATCGATCCATCTTTCAGTTTCATAGATCTATGACCACAGTGTGTAGATCTAAGGGTGTGGATGCCAAATTTGTTTACAATATGTCCTTTTGATGACAGGGTAAGTGATCTAAGTTAGATTCGTGGGGTTTTCAACCAGCGTTTGTGTCGTTTTTCATAATGTTTATCATTTGCTCAATAAATCTCGAGTTATGTGACTTCAATATTGACTCCGTTATTTACAAATTGAAGGCATAGTTCCAAATTAATTTTTTTTAATGGAATAGGCTATGATCTTGACGTTAATTTTTTGTTGTAAATGATCTTTTGTGATAGTTGAGAGAAATGTCGAAAATTGTTCATTTTGTGGAAAATTAAATTGGTTTCTGGGATTCAAAATGTATATTTTCTAGAATTTCAGTAAATGGTTTAATTGATATCTTTTCAACAAAAGTAAGTTTTTATTGAAATACATTTTCAATGGTATGTTTTAATGGTTTTTAATAAAAGTTTCTTTTTATTGAAATGGTTTAAATTATTGGCTTGGTATTGGTATTGGTAATATATGGTTTTGTGTGTTCAAATGGATTTGGGATGGATAAGGTTAATATTTCTCCCATTCCATTCAATAATGGATACATTTTAAGGCTTTATCCAATATCAAAATTGGTTCATTTAATTTTGTGTGTTCATGTTCATTCGAGGAAGAATGTTTTATGGAGTATCCCCCATCATTCTAGGATGGATAAGGGTAAGGGATTTCACATATAAAAATTGTTAAGAGTAAAAGGTATCCCCTCATAATTCTAGGATGAATAAGGGTTAGTTATTTCTAACATAAAATGGTTAAGTCCAAGAAGTATCCCCTATAATTTCTGGGATGAATAACGTTTAGGGATTTCCCCAAACAAAATGGAATTTATGAAATGGGTTTCAAGGAATTGTACATTTACATTCCTTAGAAATTGTGGTAAACTTGAGAAAACTATATTATGGGAACTTTCTTATATTTTAGTATTATTTATTTTAGAAATTTATTTATAAAAATATTTTTTATAAATATGATAACTTGTCATATAATAGTGGAATTAGTAGGAAATCCATTTGGGAAAACCAACTGAGTTTTAGTACACACCCCTTATTTGGAACATCGATGATTTTACAGAAGAAATTTATCAGGATATAGATAAAGGTAATGTGTGACACCTCATTACCACTACTTCGTGATACATGGATTATTTTGTGGATTTGGATCATGGAGAATTTTCTGCTTTCTCGTTATGTGGATTTTTTGATACATTTAGTTTATCTTCCGCTTTTTAAAATTGATGCTACTTTTTATTAATTCATGGTATACATTAGATGGTTTGATATAAATGAAATTTTTGATATCTATTTAATTTTTATCTTGCATCATGTAGTGTTTTATTTTTTTATGGTTCGTTGGTAGGTTGTATTAATTTTCAAAGGGAAAATCATCCACCATGAATATTAAATCCCTTCAGAATTTATTTCCATACTTTTGAAACTTGGGGATATCACTTATGTCCATGAAATGTCTGACTGTGTCACATATATGAATTTATTTTGTGGGATTTGTCCTTTTATTTTTGGCCTACACATTTTTATTGAGATTTTCATGGAGTTTTTTGAAGAAAAATGTGAAGATTTAGTTGGAAGACCATGGCACATGGTTGGAGTGCTGTTAGTATTTACCATGGACCCTACCCAAGAAATCATAAATTACATGTCTAGGTGAGATATAATCTACCACACAACCAATTCATGGTTAGCCAGACCAAGCGCTTCGACCTAGGTACCTGTGCTGAAGATGGCCATTTTAGGTAGCAGCTATCACAAGACCAGCCCATGGTTAGTCAAACTGTGTGGGCCTACCGTACAATATGTTTTGCTTGGATAAAAGGGGATGAAAAGTCTCTGAATGGGTTTTCAAAACGTCTGGACTAACCATACATCCACTCCAGGTCATTAAAATTGGGTTTCAAGTTTTCTTTCCCCCCAATTATAATCCCTAAACAAAATATTTTTCATCCCACTCACAATTCAACAACATAGGTTCCTCCCTCATTCATCTCCCACCTCCAAATATTCTATTTTGTGGCATATTTTGTATGATTCCCCCATGATTATTTATGTGGGTTTCTTTATCCCTTGTTTTATTCCTCCAATCTAGGTGTTTCCCCATATTTATTTGGGGTTCTCTTGTCTACAAGGTAGGGATATGATTTTCGGGTTGAATCTTGTTATTTGGGGTTCAATATTGATATTATAGGTTCAATCCTGCTTCCTTGTGCTACGTTTGAGGTGCGATTTCTGTTTTGCACATGATTTTCATGATTTCTACACCCAAGGTAGGTTATTCTACGCTTAAAAATTATTTTACGTTTTTTATGCTATCATGTGGGTTTTATGTGTTTTATGATCTACGTGGTTGGTGAAAAATGGTGTTTTGAATAGATTTGGTATGAATTTGGTTTGATAATAAATTTTCTATATGAAAATGGGTTCATTTCTTGTTTAAAGCGTTGTTGGGCCTCTTGAGGGAGTTTCATAAATAAAGAAAGAAAGTTATTAAATTATGCAAGTGATGTAAATCATATTGTGAAAGGATTTTGGAGTGTGGTTTATTCTAAAAGAGTACTTTTGGAGTGAAATGGATGAAATAATGTATGTGTTACATTGTTTGTCTTGAATAATGTTAAGGTGATGTGTTAGGTTACATGTAGAACTTACATGCGCATAAAGGGAATCCTGGGTAACTAGGTGGGAAGTCTAAGACTAGTATGCTACTTGAAATAGATTTGGTTATTCCCAAATTTAAATTATAGGATTGAAAAATAAAACTCTAACTATACATTATGATGATTAGATACCACTATACCCATGGGGTTTTCCCTCCTAGTGGCTTGTGCATGAGAAATCAGAGGTCATGGTTTCTATACCACCCTGTTAATGAGATACATAGTACCATGTGTCCCATTTATTGCTAGTGCCTATAGGGTTCTCCCGTTACTAGTTATCTGTGGTGATACTTTACTCACCATCATCATATGGTATAATTTGTGTTTATTTCAAATGAAATCATAGTTTTTTTTTAAAAAAAATTACATAAAATTTGTCTCTATCATTTTTTTATGCAACATGCCGATTTCTTATTCTTATAATGTTTATAGAATGTAATATTAAATTGGGTGTAATATTTCTGAACTTTATCTTACACCATACTTATACATTATGGTGTAAGTAGACTTGGTTAGGTTTGACACATTTAAAATAGAGCTGTTTCAAGATGGTGGATTAGGTTTTTAGAGGACATCTCAGTGCGGGGATGATGTTGATGGCTTGAGGGAGGTTATCATCATCTCAAGTGGTGATTTTGGGGATAGATCTCATTTCTTATTTTCATTTTAGCCATTTTGTTCCTAGTATAAATCAATTAAATTGAATCTAGAAAAATTTGTATTCCTTTTTTGGTATTGAGTTCTTGGTTTTATATTATTTATTTGTTGGTATTTTTGTGGTTATAAAATCAGGAAAAACCATCACCATTATTCTTCATTGATACACAATCATTTGATTCTATTCCATGGGGATCAGGAATGCCCTTTAAGACATGTCATTGATCAGGATGGGTGCTGGTTTGGATGAAGGCCTGGCTAGGTTTATTACAAAATGGTATCAAATAAGTTTAACTTTTGGGAAAATTTATTTGGGATGAGTCTAAAATTATCAAATATAGGATGAATGGGGCTCATTGTTCTAGATGTGAGTAGGGATCTTATCTATCACAATACATGACATGCCGCAGGTCGCCATGAGATGTTCGGAAATCAGGTTTGACTTCTCCTCCATTTGAGACGTACATGTTGCAGACTGTGCGAGGACATTGGGTGGGGGTGAAGTTGTATGGTTATCATATCGGCATGAAGAGTTTTATTTATATGTATATTTTTGATATTGTTGATAATTTTTAGATTTTTTGTATTTATGGTTTTTTATTATTGTTTCATTTGGTAGAAACATGCCACCGGATAATTCCCATGCAATTACAGGATTAAGCCAGAGAGAGTTTTCCCCCACAGCTTGATAAGATGTTAGTGGAAATTGTAGTTCAGATTGTTATGACACCAGGATAGTGAGTAGGTTCTTGACTTGCTCCAGTCTGAGAAGAATAATATTGTCCTATGATAGAGAGATCCTAGGATTTCCTTAATAAAATACCTCATTCATTCCAATGTAGCACGAAACCTCAGTAATCAGAGGATTGGACTGAGAAGATACAGTGCATGTTTGAATTCATCAACACTCATGAGGAAGTCAAGGTGAAATGTGGCTTGTACATTCTAAAAGGTTCTAGTTAGAGGTGGTGGGACTTAGTGTTCTAATAAGGGAAGCATGAGAAGATGATCTACAATGTCTTCAAGGTTTTCTTCAACGAACATTATTTCTTGGAGGTATTGGATTGTTCTAGATCTCAGGAGTTTGTTGATCTTGTTTAATGGGACCAGTTGGTAATGGTGCATGCCAACCGATTTACTAAGAAATTTTGTTATACACCTGAAATAGTTTCCCATAGGTAGATGTAGGCATAGAGGTTCGATATTGGTTTGGGATAGATATATATTCTTAGGTTTTCATGATCATGTTAAAGACCTGTACTGAATTATTTGATCAAGCTTGTATGTTGGTGATTGATTAGAATGGATGGTCTAGTTCTTCTAGGGCTATGACAATGATAGACGGAATCAGTTTATCTTATAAGAAGAGGAATTGAGAAGTGCTGGGGGAAAAGGGAACTAGTAGTTTGGGTCACTCTTCTTAAAAATATTCATCCATGGCCTCTGATGTTGGGTCGTTAGTATGCCATCAGGGCGGAAAGGTAGGGCACATTAGACTTGTGTATGCCTCTCCTCCCAAACCTTTCCTTCAGTGTGAAGCTACAGGACACCTAAATCTCTTTTAAAAAATGAAGATACCATATCAGAGAGGGTTGGGATCTGTAGACTACAGGGGGAAGTTAGCTCAGTTTCAGTTGTCTAAGATTGTGGGACCATAGTTTGGTCGTCTTTGTGGTAGGACTAGATATTTTTCTAGTCTGAGTTAGTTCTGGAAATGTATATAGTGTATTTGTTGTTTTAGAAATAGGCAGAGACCAAAAATATTCATTCCATGGATAAAGCATCAATGGGATGAGATGCAGGGTCCTCGATAGTTTAATGGACCATTTTGATTTCATGTTCAATATCATCTGTTTTAATTGATTCCCGATCTTCTATTTCTTTTATCATTACTTGTCTTGTGAATTTGTAAAACCACCCAACTGAGCATATGTACTTTGAGATATATTTGGTAATGATATTGTGTTAAAATAATGATTAGGGTCTTAGGTTCCAATATTGTTCACCCTTCATGCCAGGGGTTGAGTTGGAATGGGATTTTCTGGTTTGGGATATGGAACTTTTATATTTAGTCCTCGAAATAAATTTGATGGTGTAAATTCAAGAACATATTGATTTTTCTTGGTGGAGGGTATGTTTTATGGCACATGAAGGGGTACTCATGTTATTTTGGAGTGTGGGATCCTCATTCGGGTCATGTTGGACCTCCACTCCTGGAGTTGGGTATTCATATTTTGTAGTAACCATAAAACTTGTATGAGGATGATGGCAGTGCTCATAATGGTAAATTACCTCTTATAGTGGATGTGTTCCTAGAGGTATCATATATTTCGTTTTAAGATTACCCCCGTAGCAGTATATGAATTTCTCGATTGATTTGGTACAATGGAAACAAACTATATCTCTTCCCTCATATCGTATGACCCCATTGAATTCAGGAAATTTATGATACAGTTGGATGATTTGGAATCTAATGGATTCATTCAACCTAGTTTCTCTACTTATGCCAGCCCAGGCTTGTTTTCCAAGAAGGCTGATGGATCTCTCTAGTTGTGTATCAATTACCGAAAGCTGAATACGTTAACCGTCATGAAAAAGTATTATTTTCCTCTAATTTATGACTTATTAGACAAAATAGAAGAAGAAATGTAGTTCTCTAAAATAGACTGCATTCTAGTTACCACCATGTCATGGTGAAAGAGGAGGATATTCAGAATATGACCTTCCAATGCAGGTATGGCCACATTGAGTAATTGTTCATGCATTTGAGGTTGATGAATACACCTATGGTTTTTATGGTTTTCATGAATAGGGTGCCTTGCGAGTATCTTGAATATTTTATCATTTGATTCTTAGATGACATCCTAGTTTACTATGGATCCATGTATGAGTATTGAATAATTTTAAAATCATTTTGGGAACATTTTGAAATCATTATATTTTTGAAAAGTTTTCAATGTCCGTGTCCTGGATAAGGGAAGTGATGTTTTTGGGCCATGTGATCTCAGATTACGAGGTCTTGGGAGACCATAATAATATCAGTGTGATTATGTCATGGGATTAGTTAAATAATGTGTTTGATATTAGATGTTTCCTCTGTCTGGTAGGTTATTACAAAAGATTATTCCAGACGTCTCTCAACTCTATTCTTCCATGAGAGTGCTAACCCAAAAATGAGTAAAGTTTTAATGGGGCCTAAAATGTAAGTCATCCTTTAAGGCACTGAATCAGTGGTTTACTATCTCACCTATGTTGATCATTCCAGAGTTGGGAAAGGAGTACGTGGTTTATTGTGATGGATCAGGTATGGATATTGAGAGTGTACTCATTCAAATTGATCACGTGGTGGAATACCGTTCTATCCAACTCCATCCACATGATAAGAAAAACCTGAATCATGAATATGAATTAGAAGTGGTGAAATATGACCTAAAAACATGGCATCCATATATTTTTAGGTATAATTTTTCATTTTACTCTGATAATAAGAGCTTATCCTACATGTTCTCCCAAATGGTTCTAAACATGAGGCAATGTCATTGGATTTAGTATTTGTAGGGGTTTGAATTTGATATCATCTATACCCCAGGAAAGAGAAATGTGGGGGCCAACGCCTGGATCAAAAAATTACTAGTGAATACATTGAGGATGTCTAGTGAACAATGGACCTTGATGGGATGTTTTCCTAGATTCACTCGGTGATCAAGGAGAAAAGTGGGGGTGCGTTCTTGGATAGCGTTTTGTTTGCTCCTTATCTTTTGTGGTTTATTTAGTAAGAGAATTTGGGTGATGAGTTATGCCAGTTGTCTGTGCAGTTCCTTCATGGTGGGGAGACATCTCACAATTGTTCATTGTCTCCAAATAGAGTTCATTGTTTTAAAGGATGTTTTTTTGTGTCGTTGTCCTCGAGGAATGCGGTGATGTAGAATATCTACTGGTCATAGTGGAATATTCATCCTGGAGCTACAAAAATTTATTATGATGTTCTTCATTGGTTCTAGTGTTTAGGCATGACAAGAGATATAAATGACTTTGTATTAATGTTTTATACATGTCAACAATCAAAACTAGAGCATCAAATTCCCTCTGGTTTTCGTCAATAATTACCCATTCCAACATGGATGTGGGAAAAAGTATCCATGGATATAATTATTATATTTCCTTGTACACCTCAGTGAAGAAATTTTATTTTGGGGGTGATAAAAAAATTGACCAAATCATCCCATTTCATTCTGATCAATGATTCAGCTAAAGTGGATGAGCATGGATGATTATATGTTTCAGAAGTGGTCAGGATTCTTGTTGTTCCATCATCAATTAATTATCATAGGGAGCCACATTTCACCTATAAATTATTGGAAGTACTTCAAATGGAATTGGGTTAATTGATAAAGATGATCATAGCATATCATCCTCAAATGGATGGTCAGATGGAGCGGGAAAATTAATCTCTGGAAGACATGGTTCATGCATGTGTCTTGGATTTTGGTGGACTATGGGATTAACATTTGGGATTGGTCGAGCCTGAATATAATAAGAGTTACCAATAAACTTATTTGAATGGATATTTTTTAGTTTCTCTATGGTTGGACTCGTCGGTCACCTTTGTGCTGGGCTGAGGTGGGTGAGACCTCACTTTTGGCACTGAGTTTGGTGTATGAGACTTCTTAAAAGGTCAAGTTGATTAGGAAACAATTAATTACTGATGAAAGTCACAATAAATCTTATGGAAATAAGATTCATCGATATAATGAGTTCCCTATGGGTAAACAAGTGTTCATGATGGTGTAATATCGTTTTCTTCATCGTCGTTTGGGTATGCACCTGAAGCTAATGACATAGAATGTTATACCTTTTTAGATCACTGAGAGGATTGGAAAGGTGGAATACAAGTTGGATTTTCACTCTCATTTGACATAAATTCAAGACATATATAATATATCCCAATTGAAAATGTATAATCTGGACCCAACTCATGTGTTGATTTGGGAATAATTTGAATTATATCTCGACATGTCCATGTTTGAATAGAAAGTGCATGTAGTTGATTACAAAGAGAAAGTGTTTTGTGGGAAGTCTATTCCATTGGTGTATTTCCTTTATAAAAATGATACTGATATGAATAATAATTGAAATTTGAAATTGTGGGGTGATCTAGAGTACCATTTCTTATTTTGTAATTAGGCTCTAAGTTTACTTTCTAGGGAGAAAAAGTTTTCATGGTTGGGAGAGTTGTCACATATGTAAATTTCATTTGATGTATTTTTCTTTTGATTATTGGCCTACCCTTTTCCCTTGGGTATTTATTTGATTTTCTAGAAAAAAAATATGTCTATATTGGGTTGGAATACCAATATTCATGTTTGGATAATGATTAGTATTAACTATCCACCCTACCCAAGTAACCGTGTGACAGGTTTCTGGTTGATATTAAAGCTATCACATGGACAGTGTATGTATAGTCAGAGCATTTGCATCATACTGGGTACTGATGTAGCGGATGGATGATTGAGGAAGTAGCTATTGAACGACCAGTGCACAGTTAGTCATACTGTGTGTGGTGATCGTGTGGTAGGATCTAGAGGGATAGAAGGGGATGCATGACCTTTTCATTGTTTTTTAAACCATGTATCATGTCGATGTCATTAAAAATTTGGTTTTAGGTTTTACCCCTCCTTGAGATTAAGCCCTAACCCCTTATTTTTATTCCCACTCAGGATTATCCTCATTATTATCCTCCCCTCATCTCTCTTACACCTCATAATAATTAATTTATTGGTGGATTTGGTGTTATTATTCCATGATTCTTCAAGAAAGTTTCATTCTCACTTGTTTTATTCCTCCAATCAATGGTTTTCTTGCTATTTCTTTTGGGATTCACTTATCCTGTTGTAGGGATACTATTTTATTGTTGAATCATGATCTTCGGGGTTTTATCTTATTATTATAGTTTAGATCTTGCTTCTTTGTTAGGAGGTTGTGGTGCGGTTGGAGGTTCATACTAGATTTTAGGGATTTGGACACCCAAGGTAGGTGATTCTATGGTTAAACATTATTTTAATGTTTTTATGCATTATTTTGTATTTATATGTGTTCTATAATCTATGTTGTTTGTGAAAAGGGGGGTTTTGAAATTAATCAGTATGAATTTGGTTTGAGATTGGCTTTTCTATATAAAAATTGGGTTATTTCTTGTGTAATTCCTTATTCTGCCTCTTGAGGGAGTTTTATAAATATTTCAAGATGGTTTTTAAATTATTAAAGTGATGAAAATTGTATTTTTATATAATTTTATTATGTTTTTTATTTTAAAAGAAGATTTTGGGTATGCATGTGATGGAATAATGTACGTTTTCATTATTTATCTTCCATAATGTGAATGTTATGTGTTATATTACATGTGGAACTTACATGACCACAAAGGGAAACCTGGGTAAGTAGGTGGGAGAACTAGTAATAGTACACTTGTTAAATCTAAAGTGGTTAATCCTAGATTCAACTAGTACTATGGAGGATGAATACACTATCTAAACATTGTGATGATTTGTGACTACTAGCACCATGGGGTTTCTCTTCCTAGTGGATCCTACACGGTAAAGCAGTAATAATGGATTCTATACCACCCTTTCACTGAGATAAAATGTACCTAATATCCCATTTCTAGAAAGATCTTGGAGGGTTCTCCTATGACTATTTATCTAGGGTGATATCATATTTTCTATCAACATAAAGTATACTTTGTGGTTATTTCAAAATCAATCATGGTTTTCTTTAAAATTATTTTCAATAAAATTTGTATCTTGATTTTCTTTTATAAAAATGGAAGTTCATTTATCTTATAATATTTTTATCATTGAATCTTATATTGGGTATAATACAACTAGGATTTATATCACACACTAATTACACCTTTGGATTTAAGTAGACTTGGTTATGTTTGAAACAGGTAAAGACAAAGTATTTGGAGGTGGTGTATTGGGTTGCTAGAGGTCTTCTTGATGTGGGGTTGATGGTTGTGGCTAGATCGTGGTGATCCTCTTATCTAGTGGATATTTTTGGGATATATCTTGTTTTAGTTTTTATTACTTCCATTATCGTCATGGTTTAAAACATGTAACTTAAATTTAGAAAATTGTGTATTCTTTTTTTGGTTTTGAGTTCCCAGTTTTGGATAATTTATTTGTTGGTTGTTCATAGGTTATAGAATCAGGTAAAACCATTCCCATGATTCTTCATTAATACATGGGAACTTTTTTCTAGACCATGAGGATTGGGAATGCTCTTCGAGTGATGCCCTGGACCGAGTCAAGCGTTGGTTTAGAAAAAAACCTACCTTGGTTCATGTCACACTACCCAATGAAGCCATTGTGAAAAAGAGGGATTTTTAAAATGGTATAATTTTTGTTTTGTCCAAAAATCTGTTTGATATAATTGGAATCAACTTATTCCATTCCTTGTAAAACAATTAGTCATTAGTTCTATCATTCTTGGAGTTGAATTTCATTCATGTCTATTCCTTGAGATGGGTACATAAAATGGAGTATGATTCTTAGGATATGGAATATTGAGAATAAAAATACATAGCTAACATTTTTATGCTAAATTTCATGTTATTAAGGATTTGGTTACATAAATATTTCAGAGACACTTCTATGTTTCAAATCTCTTTGTTATGGTTTTAGCCGATGAGATGAGAATTCCATGCATTAGAGGAATGAATTCCCCACTAGGAATCCATAAATCATTTTTGTAATGATTTATGATTTTGGGTAATCGGTTGATTTTTGAAAAAGGTCAAAATTATTTTCAAATGAATGATTTTGAAAACTAAATTGGTTATAATATTTTTAAAATGGTAATATTTTCCAGAGAATGTAGATTTTTTATCATGAATGATTGAACATGGAAAATTATGACTTTGGGAAATCATTTTTATGATAGTATGTTATGTAAGAATTTGAAAATTTTAAAACATAAGTTAACAGATTTTGAGACATATTATGTTTTTGTGTTTCTAGAAAATGGACCTCAGTAGGTGTTATAGGAACCATTTAGAAGAGGGTGTTGAGAATGTGGTTGCACCTGAGCCACATGTGAACCTACTGTTGGTGAAAATCATCACACATGATTTTCAAACTACTGACTCAGGACTATAATTGAACAATATTTTTAGGATATATATCATTTTTGAAAAACCAAGTGGAGGATGTATGTTTTTATTTATAAAAATATGATAGAAATCTAATAGTAAGAGCAAGAGTAAGAGGGACACCTATTCTCAATGAGGTGTAACACATTAGAATCAAACCACATGAGGTGCCAGACATGCGAGGTGTGGATTCATATGGATTCACATGCACAGGTGAGGCTTCGACTGAGCCTTATCTCGATGAAGGTCAATCTTTCTACACTATCATTGATTGGAATTGGATTTGTGAGGCTCTGGTTACAACATCCCTAGTCATTCGCTAGATGGATCTCAGTGAATTCATGTTGCGTCTCATGGTGTTCATCGGATCTGTGTCTGTATCATTGTGGCGCAGGGGGGGGATGTCCCTTGGTTCTTTTCTAGCAGTCTTACAGTCCTTATAAATGTTTTATATGTGTTTATATATAATTTTATGATTGTGCTGGAATTTTTTCTTTTTTGGAGTGGTGGTTCTGTTGGAATAATGTGCAACGGGTGTGACTGTCACTCCCAAGAGATTCTTCATATATGTGTTTTTCTTGTGTCGGAATCTTCTGATAGTAAGTTTTTGGTTCCAATAAGAATGGATTCATGGCCGTGTGGAATTTATGGTTCATACCATCCCAGACCCCCTCATTTGTGATGTTCCTTTGGTGTGGTGTTGATCCACCTAGTCCCATGTGATGATGGTTTGGCTTTAGATTCCCTGGATTATCTTCCAGCTGCATCAACAACTACAATGGTGGATGATGTCTTATGGAGTGTGATGGATTTCATTATGTCATGATTCACATTATTATGTGAATGTTGAAAGGGTTTTAGAAGCTTTGTTACATGATATTTGCAATGACCCCAATGGTGGGAAGATAGTGCACCCGGATTGAGCACATGGAAGTGGACCTAGAAAAGGATCTAGAGCTGGCTGATCATCTGTGCAGATATTCACATTTTTTTTGTTTGAGAGGGTATAAAATTTTCAATTGGATTGGGCCTAGTATTTGACATAGGAAACTTGTTTTCCAAACTACCATACAATGGCAGAGAGCTTCATCATGTTTAAATGCTAGGGAGGGGGAGCTCCATGATTTTAGTCTATTTTTTTTACTTTAACATCTTTCCAGTTTTATTTGTATAATTTCCATGATGTATATATGGGTTTCACCATTTTCCCCTTAAAATAGTGTTTTATAAAAAAAATTATGGCCTTTAGGCCATTGGATGAAATCCTCATAAGAAATTAATCATCCCCCAAGAACCAAGATAAAGCATGGATATTTTTAGTGTGGTTCAATGAATCAAATCAATCGAGTGTTTATGAAACAACTGAGTGAATTCCACAATTGCAACCAATTTGGGAACCTCATGTTCTATTGTTGTATTGCTCTGAGGTCATGTGTTCGGAACCCTTCTCAGGTGTAACTGGTGTTGTATGTTTTGACAGGGAAAGGGAAGAAGAATACCTATCATAAATAGAATTGAGCTAGCCATAGTGACTCTTGGAATACCATGAATCTTCAATAAAGGAACTCACAACAAGGCAATAGAAAACAAAGTTCAGTAATGAAGAAATTATATGGAGCTGATTAGGTTAGTGTGGGTGATCAGGATGAACTATTTATGGCGTGAGGAACAATTATTTTAAATTTTTACCTTATGAAATTATTGTTTGATACTATTTCATATCATTCTTCATTTATTCTCATATTCATTATATTCTATGTTTAAAATTGGATTTGATTCCATTTGTGATAAAAAAAATCAAACTCCTATTTTTCAATGAGATTGTCAAGCCTTTATATGTATAGCATGCTATATAACCTTTGATGGAGTTTAGATTAGATGTGGTTTTTATGTTCTTAAGATGGAGGAATTTTATATAATTCTAGGAATGGATTGGTTGAAAATGTTCACAGATCACATTGATTGTTATACCAAAAACATTAGTTTTATAATAGAGGATGGAATCTAACATCTCATTTGAGGAGAAACATATGTGAAGGAAAGTGAAATGATCATGTTGTCCCCAGAAGTGGGAATAATCTTTTACTAGTTGGTAGCATTGACAATTGGAATTGATGGAAGATATTAAGAATAACTATTTTATTGTTGTCATTGATCAGTTTTTGTTGTGTTTTCCAAAAATATCTCTCGGTCACCACAAGTAAGGGAAGGGGATTTTATGATAAATCTCCTCAAAGGGAATAGTACTATGTTATATATATATTATCAAATAGAAGGAAAATGTAAGGGTATTGAATGTGTAGTTTGAAGAGCTGGAAAGCAAGGGTTTCATTCAGTCGAGCACGTCTCTAGGGGCAACACAAGTCTTGTTTGTAATGAAAGAGGATGACACTCTAATGTTTTTTGTGGATTATCATAATATTTACCAAGTTAAAATAAAGTAAAATATTCACTTCCATGCATTGATGATTTTTTAGATCAATTTAGTAGAGCTTAATGGTTCTATTATATTGACTTGTGATCAAGATATCACCAATTGCGTGTTGAGAAGGATGATATTCTGAAAATAGATTATAGAAGAAAATATAGCCACTATGAATATGTGGTCATTCATTTTCGTCTTATGAATTCAACTGAAGTATTATTGAACTGATGAATTGGATATTTCAGTGATATCTAGATTCATTGGTTCTCGTGTTTGTGGATTTCACATTGGCGTATTCAAGGAGAAGTCCTGAGCTTAAGCAACACTTGGAGACATTTTTGGGAATGTTGACAGACCATCAGTTGTATAAAAAACTATCAAAGTGTGATTTTTTGATAAAATAGGTACACATTCTTTTCCAAGTAATTTCTAAAAGAGGTGTTTTAGTGGATCTGAAAAATATTGAATATGTTATCTATTTACAACCACAGAAGAATGTATTTAAGATACAATGTTTCCTTGGTATCACTTGTTATTACTGATTCTTATTTCATGACTTCTAATGAATATTTTTTCCTATGAATGCTTTTAAAAATAATATTTTTTCTTTATAATGGACTGAGGAATCCCATTATTCATTATTAGAGTTAAAGGATCATTTTACATCAACACTTATACTAATATTTGCAATATCATGACAATGGTATGTGGTGTATTGTGAGGTTTTGGGATCTCTATTGGGGTGTGTTCTCATTGAAGGAGACCATGTTGTTGCTTATGGATAAATGAATTTTAGGGTTATTGATAAGAATTACACAACACTATATAATTGAGTTAGCTTCAGTTTTCCATGATTTGATGACCTGGTGTCATTATATATTTGTTGAGAAACTTATTATCTTTACAGATAATAAGATCTGAAAACATATTTTATCCAAGTGGTCTTTGAATCTAAGGAAATTAATATGGATGGAGTATCTCTAATAGTATTACTTTGACTTGATATATACACCAGAAAATGGAAATTCGGTGGTAGATGCATTAAGAATAATTTCATATTCTCTATTGGAAAAAGATGCTTCAGCTGAGTGGCAGCTGAAGTTAGTCCTAGCCAACATAAATGTGGAATGTAAAGACAGAGGTGATGTTGTGAGTTCATTTTCATTTATAGTGGTTCTTGATTTGTTAAATATGGTAAAGGAGGAACATAAATTTGATGAAAAGTGTATTCTAATGAGTTCAAAACACAATGGTAGGGAGACCAGTGAGGGATGGAGGCTTCATGGGAATTCAATGTGGTGGTTCAAAAATTGGACTTTTATACCTATGTATTTTAGAAACCTCTAATTCATTATTAACACCATTAGAGACGTGATTTTCATCTGGGAACATAGATGATGTATAATGAATTGAAATCATAGTTTTAGTGGTCTGAAAAGAAATATAAGATGGTTGAGTTTGTTTCATGATGCTTAAGTTGTCAGCAAGATAAGATATAACATCAGTGACCTAAAGGTATGTTGTAGTCTTTACCAATTAATATATGGAAATGGGAAAATATAACTATGGATATTGTTACTGGTCTTCCAAGAATGGTTCCAAATCACTATTACATATGGATGATTATGGAACAGCTCAAAAAGTCATCCCATTTCATCCCTATTTGTGAATCTAGTATGGTGGAGGATCTGTCCAAAACCTATATCCAAGAAGTTATAAAGAGACATGGCATACCATTTTCAATTATATCAGACTAAGACCAGAGTTTAACTTCTTATTTTTTCAAATCCTTATAGAAATACCTTTGGAATCAGATGAACATGCGTACAGTGTATCATCCTTAGACAGATGACCAATATGAAAAAATTATAAAAATGTAGGAAGAAAAGGTTATGTCTTGTGTAATGGATTTTAGTGGCTAATGGGAAGAGCACAAACCATTAGATGAGTTACCATATAATAATATTTATCAGGCCTCTATAAAAATGGATCCATTCAAAGTGTTGTGTTGTAGTCCTTGTCATTCTCAACATTGATTGGTAGAAAAAGGTGAGACTTCACTAGTTGGGATGAGTATTGTAAATGAAACAACAGTGAAGAATTAATTGATCCGTAAGATGATGTAAATGGATCAATGTCATCTAAATTCATATGAATATCATCATTGATGGTTTTTTTCATTCAATGTAAGTAATCATATGTTCTAGGTGATTTCTATAAGGCTAGGAGATTGATGTTTTATTATGTAATAAAATTTCCCTCCTCGATATATAGACTGTTTTGAGTTAATAAAATGGGTTGGAGAGGGGGAATATGAGTTGGAATTTCGACCATGTTTCATTGTGTAACTCAATATGTTTCATATATATCATTTGAAAAATAATCATCCTAACTCTGACCATGGGAACAAATTGGATCAATTTGACCTAGAACTAGATGATTCGTTGGTACATATCATAGTGTAGATAGTGGATTGGAAAGAGAAAGGCTTTCATTGAAAGAGAATCAATGTACTATAGGTTCTATGTTATAATGGTCATATTTAAGAAGAGACTTTGAATGAGAGAAGAAAAAAAATAACATTTGATGGTACTCTTTCAGAGCAACACAGGTTTGCAACATTCTAGAGATGAAATTCAAATGTTTCTTAGGATGTAACACCCACATATTCTGGTATGAAACCCTTTATTTATTATTTTTTTCTTTTAATGTATAAGGTAGAGGTATGGGAATGTTTGGAGAACTTTTGAGAGTTTTTTGGGGATTTTCTATAGGATCACATGTGGTTCATGGATTGTGGAAACCTTGATTCAATTTCAAGAAACCATTCATAGTGAGATGTGGGAAAACAGAATGGTGCATATGCAGTACAAGGATTACCCAAAATATGCATCCACTAAAAAGATACCATTTTTTTGAATTATGGAATTGGTATTTTCGAGGTAGTGGCTACATCATGGTTGGATCACGGTTTGGATACTATGTGAGTTGAATGTTCAAGGGTTTTCCTTAAGGAAGTGACTAGCGCACTTTTTTCTTTTCCATGTGACTAAACCAGGCTTGAAAAAAATCCACTTCATTAAAAAGTAGATCTCACTCATTTTTTACATTAACCCACTCTTTTTTCCTCATATGAAGCCCTAACTCAAGATTTTGATTCTCCAAAGGTCAAGGAAGGATCCCACATCGATCTAGAGGAAATATGAAGGCTTCCCTTGGTGATTTAAAGTTGATTCATCGAAATAAGTCTTCATTCTTTTTCGTTCATGGTGCTTTTCATATATCTTCATCACTCCAAATCTCAATTTCTTATAGATAAACCCATTTCGGGTAGATCTAAGGAAGTGGTTTACAAATTTTTTTATATTTGATATTTTTGATGATAGGTTAATAGATATAATGTAACACCCCAATATTTTATGAGAAAGTTTTTTTTAATTTTATTGATTTATTGTGTTGTATGGTACACCAAGATTATCTTGCGCTATACACAACACCATATTAGTTTGCAGTATACACAACACTATTATTGGCTTATTTTACGCATGATTTCATGTTCTTTTGATAGAATTAAACACTGAATAAAGATTTCATTCAATGGAATAGTATTAGATTATGTTATACACAACACCAAAGCAATCTTTCACGCAACACTGATTTTTCTTGTGTTACACGCAAAAACGATCTTCCTCGATGGATTGCGTTGTACGCAATACCATGTTTCACTAAACAACAATATATTATTATAATATTGTTATGAACTAGCTATTATAAACTGTATTAACCACATTTTGAATTTTATATCATTATCATTCATCTTACATATTTTCTAGAACATGGTATGAGAGAAAAATTAATTTTTAGGATAAATGATGTATTTTTCAAAAAATGCATTTTTGTCTCCTTTTGATAGGGCACCCATTTAAATCTAATTTTTGAAAAGTTTATAATACCAATTTGAAAAAGTAAATTTTTTATTTTTAATCATGATATAAAAATTTATGTTGGATGATTTTTTGATATTATAATGATAACCTTCATATTTTGACGAATAGTAAAAATACGCAAAATTTTAATTAAAAACAACTTTTTTCATCGAGGTAATTTATATGGTTAAATTGTAATATTGAATGGTTTTAAATTATAAATAGAAGATATTTTAAACATTTAATATAATTTATTTCATTATCATTAATTTTACATTGAATTCATAGGTAAAACATTTCAATCTTTTGCAATGTTTTAAATAAAAACCAATTTTTTCTACAACATGATTAATTTTAAATCATTTACTAAAACGTCTATTTATTGATTTTGGAAAAATGGATTCCATATTTTGAATAATTAAGTCCAAATTATATTAATATACTAATTTCCTTTTTAGACATTATCAATAGTAACTACAGTAAATTTTATTTACAATATTTAAAGGTAAATCAGGTAATTAAGGGTAAAAATTATATTATAAAATTACCCTAATGCATACCATAATATAATTGGAAAATTATATTTTATTCTAAAATATAATTGGGTAGAAATGGTATCTATTGGAATCCACTTGGATGAGATTAAGACCATTTATTTATTTTATTTAATGGAAGGGGAAATATGTCTCACTCAAACATTAGATAATTAAAGGATTTTTAAAATAAGGCTATAAAGAATATAAATTCGATTATAAATACTAATTTTAAAGATAAAATGTTAGTCTATATCATGGTTATTTATTTGTATTTTTTAAGAAATATATAATTCCATAAATAGCATATCCATTAATGATGCATAAATCATTTATTTATTGAAAAATCAATAATATAGTTTTTATTAAAATAATAATACCCATAAAAATGTCTGAAACACTTTAACAAACCTTATTTTTCGAGTATATATAACCCATAAGCATCCATGTGTCAACTTGTGGGCAATTTTGTGCCTTATAAAAGAGATTATGACATTTTTATTATTTTATTTTAAATGATGTCAAAGTTGTCACCGTCATAAATTAATAAAGATAAAATTTTAAAAGTTGGGTGTTTTGGAAGATAAATTCGAATAAAAGTATTCTTATGAAATGTGTTATATTTATCTTTATCATAGTATGTTATTTTTAATTTTTATAAAAAACAATAATATTAAATAATTATACAAAAAATGATGTAGTAATTATTTTATGAAGAGAAATATCAAATAAATAGTTCTAAAAATATTAAAATAAATATTATATGAACTAAATAATGTTCTTGACTAATTTTATATATGGATATAAAATGTTAGAAATCTATTAAATATTTTTGATCGACTCTATAATATATTTGGATTTTATTTAAATTCAAATAAATGAATAGTGTAAAATTTGACATTATTGATATTTTATATAAATAACATATTATTAAATTGTTTAAAAATCTCAAAATACATTAAAATTTTAAAATTGAAATTTAAATGGTCGAAAATGTCATAAAGTATCCAATTATGTACAATTCACAACACATAAGTAAGTATTTATAACCATTTAAAATTTAGAATATTATTACCACAAATAAAATTAAATATATTATATATCGATAAATCAAAATGAAAGGGTTTAAAATAAAACCAAATAATGTCTAAACTTTATTGGTGGATGAGATTACAACCCTATCGTATCTCATATTCTAATTTGATTAAATTTGGATGTTTTTATGTGGGTTTTGAGTTTATTATAAATTTATATTTTTGAGGTTTCCAAAAGTGCCCCTCTACTCTCTTATAAAAGGGAACCTCCTCCGTCTTCTCTTCACTCTATTTTGGGCCTTCAAACTTGGACAAAACAAGAACATTTCCCTTATAAACTTATCTAGAAACATACTATACGTCATGGTATTCTTCAAAGGCCATCATTAGTGCCCAAAAAAGTGGTTTAGATGAGGCGCGTTGAAGAAGAGGAAGTATCATTTACCGATTATTTCATAATTACTTCTTCTTCTACATTATCTATATTATTTGTTTCATTATTAAGAAATAACTCCAGTATAAATTGTATACCTATATGTTATTATGAATATTAAACAATCATATTTCACCATTTAGCAATCCTACAAAAATGAAATTACTGCGTGTGCGTACGCACAACTTACAGTCTCCACGCCGTGGTGTAATATCTTTTTCCACGTCCGCCTTATTTGGATGGGTATAATGGTGGAAATAATAACTATATATTATTATAATAACATGATTCTAATTATGAGATATTATATAATCCACTCTAATTTCATTCAATAATTATGGTAATGATATCATCACTCGTGCATACATACAGATTACCGTCTCCATAACGCGATGAGATTCATTCTCCATATTAACCATTCAAGAATGATTATAAAGTATATATAATGAATAATAATGAGATGTATGACATAATATGTCTACCGAATTTATGAATATATATATATATATGTCATATACTAACTTCCATTAAAGTCAATAAGGAAAGGAAAACAAAGTTCTTGCATACGTACGACCTATCGTCTCCATGAACAGTGTATTTCATTTCATTTATCTATCTATGATATATATATATAATGAATTTAAATATGATATATAAATTATGTTTTACATTCTGGAAGTAAGTAAATCATGATAATATCAAGAACAACAAGTCCAAACATGTACGATTATTACCCAAAACATTGCTTCAACATGGAATTGACAAATGAATGGGTAATATAAAGTCATAAGTGAATAATATATGATATCATAAAAATTACTCTTATACTCGAATAAGACAATGACATTATTTAAATCATTATACAGGAGTTTCAGACACATACAGAAGAAATTGGACCTAAGGTAAGGGATAATTATTCCAATCTCATTCTTATCTGAGATTGTTTTTTAATAAGTATTCACTGGGGTTATGTTTATCATTCATATCCATTTTTTATATAAAATAGTTTTCATAAAGTTTTTACTATTCTTCCATGTATGTTTAAATCCGTGTTTACCTTTTTTAGACATTTACTATGTGGCATGGATGGAATCATTATTTTGTTTACAAGACGAGGTAATTTTTGACTTTTCTGGAAAATGTACGAGGATAATGTTTTTTTACCTTTTACAGAGTGAATGGATTTTTATTATTTCATAATGCCTTATTTACATAAATATTCATATACAAGATATCATGATTATTCTCAAAAAAATTATTTTCATTTAAATTACTCGTCATTTGGAGACAAGAAAATGATTTGAAAGAAGAAAGGATACTTCCCTCAAGAATTCATTTCAAGTGTTTTATCATATATAATTTCAATCTATAATGACATTCTTTAATATGGTTTTATTTCATGTATGACGTCTCTATTATTTACATGGTTTGATTTTTCTTATGATGAAATTATATCCATTGTTTTATATGGATTATATTATGACGGGATGATGTTTTTGAAACCCAATTTATTCGGTGGGTTATAATGAATGATTTATGTTTATTTTGTGGCACCTAAAAGAATGATTTCATTAGGAGATGGGTGTGACCTATATCTCACTTCAATTCATTGTGTAATTATTTATATCACATGAGATAGACATGGCTGGAACAAAAATTAAATCTGGTTCAGTATTACAGAGTTGGAATGACAAGTAAAACCGGTTCATTAATGGACTTTGTCCACTATAATGGTCTTGGCAGTAATGCAATGACAACTATGGATATCATATCATGTGATTAATGGTTTTCCATAATTACATGTTTTATTCACATGCTATTTTATCATGATTATTGTTCTTTTATGATTTATGCCCTATGTACTGCCAAGATTTTTGTAATTACTGAAGATTTTGATGTTTTATGTTCATGTTTTTACATTCAAATGTTTATGGGTTGTTTTATGTTCTCCATGTTTACCATTACTGAGCATTTGAGCTCACCCTTTTTCTGTTTTCTTTTCCCCAGGATAAAAATAAAGGTTTTAGGTAAGAAAAAAAGGGTTAGATCATTATGGGAGAAGTTTAAGATCATTCACAATGATTAGAATATTTTATTCTGAGTTCAAAAAGACACTAAACTAATATTTTCTTTGGGCGTCAGTTATTGCTATATATTAAGTATTCTGCCAATGTAATGTAATGTATATGTAAGTAAATATTTGGATCTCAAGATTTGGTATCAGAGCGATGGTTTAGTGACCCTTTAGAAACTTGGATGTGAAAACTTTAGTGAGATCCCTATATATATTTCTATGGTTTGTATAGGGATGTTCATATGGTTAAGTATAAGTATAGGTTAGAATCCTAGAATTATGATAACAATCATGAATAACCTAATATTAAATGTAAGATGTTAGAGATTGAATTTACTCTCCCGTGATTATGTTGTTTTCCAAGTATGATTATTCCCTCACACACTATTCTTTTTGGGTTTTAGAAAATGGATGGAAACATGATGTCACGACCCGTCCTCGGGGCCTGGGCCGTCACTACCCCAAGCCCGCCTTCCATAGGCCAGGGGCTGGTGACTAGCACCAATGGAGAATTCTTGATAAAAGGGAAGGCATTGGATTTAAACCAGTAACACAACTAGTCTAAACACAAGCAGTAGAAGAAACAATTAATAAAATAGAAATGAAAAGTGTGATGAATGTATGTGGCCATAGTACAAACCCAACTAAAAAACAAGTACAAGAATAAGTAAACAAAAAGAAAAATACCACCTGGATCATCCGCCCGAGAATTCCCACCTGAAGGGTAGGTACAAATCTCGATCGACCCATCCCTGAGGTACGTCCCATCTCGTCTAGCTCCAAGCAGCCTCCCGTCCGTTACCCTCATCCTCGATCACTACTGTCCATCGTCTGCAAATAACCCAACAAGGTGCGGTCGATGCCTGTGCAGGGGTGAGTATAACAATACTCAGTAAGGGACCCCGAGACCCACAAATGTCTCCCAAAATCCACAAAGGATAAACAATAGTAGGAAGATACAATCAAAAAGTATCATCCAACACTAATTAGGTATATGTTCATATATATACATGAGTTATCAATCACAGTCCGGCTCCAAATCTCGAGCCCAAGCACAAACCATTCCACAAAAGATGTAAAGTCATTCACCCGATGATAATGGTTGAAAGAAATGACTCAGCTCACACAAGTATACATATTTCGTAGAGTGATAAAGATGATCAGATGTAGTCACTGATTAATTTAATCTGTCAGACCTACAAAGGATATAGGACCAGCTAAGCTGTCAGACCCACACAGGATACATGACCAGCTATTCTGTCAGACCCACACAGGATATAGGAACATAATTCAGAACTGTCGAACCCATGGAGGATCCCTGTACAGTAGTCATCACTGTTGAACTTACAGAGAATTCAAGTATAGAAGTTATAGTTATCGAACGCACAGAGGATTTTGGTACAGTTTTCAATGCTGTCAAACCCACATAGGATTTTGTCATCTTAGTCGCAGTCATCCATAGGGTTCCCGCACAAAGCACGCTCAATTCTATAAGGGTCCGATCCTTGAGCCAAGTTTCGATACATAAACTATCAGTAAGACCTTATTTGATGTATCTCGTAGTTCCATCTCATCATAAGGAACCCAATACGATAGACGACGTGTCAATCGGATACCTGGTCTGAGAGTTGTTGGAATTTTTGTTCATGGGTCCCTATTGGTTTTTAGGCTCAATCCAACCCGAAGGTACCCCAACTACGTCCAAACCTTAGGTGGAGTATGCCAAAAGAATCGCCTAACTCCAAAATTCCATCCCCACAGAAAGTACATCAATCGGACACCTGTAGCCCTAGATGTGGTGAAAAAGGTGTAAACGGACAATGCGGGTTTGAGTCTGGTCTGACCCAGTCGAACTGACCCGGCCTGACCCAGTCTGAACCGGTGTCTGACCCGGTCTGCATGTTCGACCCGGTCTATGGGTCCGACTCGGTCTGAGGAAGCGACACGAACCAAGGAGATGGACCGACCCGGAAAGATGGCCCCACCTGATGGGAGGCCCGGCCCGAGGTGGCTCGGCTGAGGGGCGGCCCGGCCGCGGGTGGCCCAGCTGAGGGCGGCCTAGCTATTGGTATCCCTGCTGAGGGGAGGGCTGAGAGAGGGGAGGAACGACCTTGGGCGGCCCTTTTGAGGGTGGCCCAACCAAAGGGAGGCCTGGTCGTGACGGACCGACTCATAGTGGCCCGACCGGCCATGTGAGGGTGGGTGTGCTCCCCCGGTTTGTCGAACAGAACCGGCGCACCATGCTAGTTCGGGAGCCGCGTGACCGGGCTGGTCCCACTGGTCCGGCTCCACGGCGGCCGGCTCGGCCGACCGCCTCTGCACCTACACTACGACCAGATGGTGTCGCGGTCCTACTGCCCTCCACAGGCAGCAACGGTGTCGCACCTCCACCGCCGCGACCCGACCTGGCTACGACCTTCGTCTCCACCACAGGACGTGACGGTGTTGCGCTTCTCCATTCATCGTGGCCCTCTCGGCCACGGTTCCTCTTTCGTCCGCCGTGGTTCTTCTCTGGCGCGGTGTGATGGCATCGTGCCCTTTCGGCTCCGACTCCGTCATCATCAAACAAGAACCAACGGAGGGGCATCGGGCCATGTTTGTTCGGTCTGCACCCTTTGAATTAGGTGTTAACAATTCGCCATTGTCGAACAAAAATAAATGTCGAAGAACGAGGGTAAAATTCATACAATAAAATCATCAAATTCCCCTACCTCTTAATTTGTCGTTGAATGTTGTCGAGTCACGGAAGACGAACGTCGCGGAAAACGGACATCGTTTCATCAACGTTGTAGGAGGTAGAGCTCGGTGAAGACGAGTCGAGTCGACACTCTCGGTGTACTTTGTGGGTGGCGGTGCTTCCCTTCCTTGCTCTAGGCGAAGACGGAAGAACACGATGCTTTTTTTTTGAAGATGAGAGGTGTTCTTCGTTTGAATAGAATGGTGTTCTTCCATTAGTTCTCCAAAGAAAGGTAAGATTAAATAATAGAGATTTTTCTCTATTTTTTTTATTGCACAATAACTCAAGAGTTATCCTTCATTAATTGTGACAACACATTTGATTAAATGTGGAGGAATGGATTCAAAATTAAAATAATGGAGGTGGAGATATTCAACATTAAATTGGGAGTGTTGGAAGTTTAAGAGACTCTCATAAATTAAATGAGAGTAACATGGTTGTTAAAGCGGGTTCAAAATGGAGTGGGACCCACCTAGTTATATCCTCCCAAGGGAGTTTAGGGTGTGGTGGGACCCACCTCTAACCTCCACTTGGTGGTTTAAACACCAATAAAATAAAATTATGTCAGACATAATTTTTATTTAATTTATTATGAATCCCCAAGAAATTAACTTTCAACCTTTATAAAACGCAACTGTGGTAAAGGTCTCATTAAGCTAATAATAGTGCTGCGAGTTCAACGGTTCCCTTGTATTTAAATTCCGAGCACCGGTTAGAAAGATACAAAATCATGCATGTACGTTTACTGAACGTACCCAAACAAATTATCAGAAATTGATTCCAGGCACACCGTTCCTCAGAATCATGCGCCGTCAGAAATCGCAGACTCGTAAAATTCACATATATTGAAGAAAAAAATTTCCACAGAATTTTTGGGTCTTTAAATTCGCCCCACCTAAGGTCTTTACAACCCCATAAGCTACAAAACACAATAGGAAAACAAATGGGGGTACTAAGTATGCATCTGAGCCTTCCGTACCCATGTGCTCTCCTGGAGGTTCTCATGCTTCCAACGAATGCGCACCAGAGGAATCGACCATCTATACAGGACCCACTCCTATCAATCCTCTATCCCCACTAAAACCACTGTGAATGTCACCCCGTTATCGATGTGCAGCTGCCCATGGTTGAGGATGTGGGACCGGTCATGCACGTATCTCCTCAGCTAAGATACGTGGAATACGTCATGCACCCGCTGCAACTGAGTTGGAAGAGCCAAGCGGTAAGCCACCTCAACTACCCGGATTAGGACCGGAAAAGGACTGATGAATCGTGGAGATAACTTGCTACCTCAGAAAAATCTCCATCGACATCATCAAGGTGAGACCCATAGAAATACATGGTCACCTCCCTTGAACTTCATTGGTCTCCATCTCCTATCAGCATAGAAATTCTTACTGCTTTGTACGGTCTTCATCCGCTCCTGGATGATTTTCACCTTCTCCATCGTAGTGTGCCCCATCTCTGGTCCATCATGTACTGACTCCACTAGGTTAGTCCAGCACAGAGGTGATCTGCAAGGTTGGCCGTAAAGTGCCTCATAAGGTTCCATACCAATGGTGGAGTGGTAGATGTTGTTATACGCAATCTCTACCAAGGTTAAGTGATCCTCCCATCTACGACTGCAGTAGAGGAAACCTACATGGAGCATGTCCTTGAGAGTCTAAATAGTCCTCTTAGTCTGACCATCCGTCTGAGGTTGGAAGGTAGTGCTCAAGCGAAGTTGCATCCCAAAAGCCTCCCGCAACCCCTTCTATAGCCGGGAAGTGAAACGATCATCTCGATCAGAGATGATCCTCAATGTCACACCATGAAGTTGTATGATCTATTATATGTAGAGGCGTCCCATGCTCTCTACTGAGCCCAACTGTCTGATCAGTAGGAAGTGGGCCGACTTGGGGAGTCGGTCAAAAATCACCCAGATAGAGTCATGTTCTATAGATATACATGGAAGTCCCATCAAGAAATCCACGGATATCCCATCCCACATATACTCTAGGACCTCTAACTGCAGAACCAAGAATGCTGGAACTTGGTGCTCCGCCTTCACTTGCTTACAAGTGAGGAATCGTGAGATAAACCCTGCTACTGCCTTCTTCATACCTGGCCACCAGTGCTATCGTCGGAGGTCCTGATACATCTTCGCTACTCCAGGATGTACCGCCTGAGGGGAAGTGTGGAACTCCCTAAACACATCCACTTGACGTGAAAGTAGTACCATGGTCTGTACTCTGAAGAGAATTATGTGCTCCCCATCTTCAGAAAATCCATCAGGTGCCTACCCTGGGGATATCTGATCATGTAGAATCTCACAGAAACATCCTCATGCTGTGACTCCCTGAATTGCTGAAGAAGTGGAGGAGTGACTGTGAGGTACTGCAGAAAGTCTGCTCCATATATATCCACAAAGGATATCTATATCGTGCCCAGCTTCTCTATCGCCTCTCCTAGTAGCTGAATGTCTGATCTCCTACTGAGAGAATCTGCTACAACATTCCCCTTCCCAGGAGTATAGAATATCTTGAAGTCATAGTCCTAGAGGAACTCGATCCATCATCGCTGTCTCAGGCTCAGTTAAATCTGCGAGAAGATGTACCTGAGACTCTGGTGGTCAGAGTAGACTATAAAAAGCTCGACCATCAGATAGTACTTCCACATCTTCAAGGTGAAGACCACTGCTTCTAACTCTAGGTCATGGGTAGTGTAGTTTTTCTCGTCCTGTCTCAACTTCCGTGAACCATACGTGATCACTGCTCACTCCTGCATCAAGACACACCCATGTCTGGTCCCTGATGTGTCGTAGTAAACTACATACCAAAGTCCCTCATCTGGTTTCCTCAAGATGGGTGCACTAGTCAACCTCTGCCTCATGTTTTGAAAGCACTTCCCGAATCTCTCTGACCGCACAAAGGGTTTCCCCTTCTTCGTCAATGCTGAATCTAATGCTGCAAATCTGGAGAAATCTAGCACAAATCTCTGATAGTACTCATCCAGACCCAGAAAACTCCGTACCTCTGTCACAATCCCAGGTGGCTCCCAAGAATGTACTGACTCGATCTTCACTGGATTCACTGCAACTCCAACCTATGATATGTTGTGTCCCAAGAAATGAATCTCTCGAATCCATAACTGGAACATAAAGAGCTTATCATAAAGGTGGTGCTCTCAGAGTGTTTCTAGTACTACCCGCAAATGGTAGGCATGCTCCTCCTCAGTTTTCGCGTAGATCAAAATGTCTTCGATGAAGACTTCGACAAAGCGATCGAGGTAAGGCTAGATGATCATGTTCACGAGACTCATGAACACTTCTAGAGCATTGGTTATGCTGAAGGGCATAAACAACAACTTGTAGTGGCCATACTGACACCTGAAAGCCATCTTCTGCACATCCTCGTCTCAAACTCTGAGCTGGTGATAGCTTGACCTATGGTCTATCTTCGAGAACCATCATGATCCCTTGATCTGATCAAATAGGTTTTCAATACTCGCGAGTGGGTACTTGTTCTTCAAGGTCACCTGATTCAGGTGAGGGTAGTCAACACACAGTCGCAAGATCCCATCTGCCTTCTTGGAAAACAAAATCAGAGTTTCCTTGGGTGAAACACTGGGTCAGATAAATCCCTTCCCCTCCAAGTCCTCCATCTCTACCCACAGCTCATGAAGCTCGATGGGGTCCATCCGATATGCTGGAGTAGATATCGGTGCCATATCTAGGTACAGGTCAATGTAGAAGTCTACCTCTCTGTGTGGAGGTTTTCTTGGAACATCATCAGGGAATGCATCCATGTAATTATCCAACACTATAGGAAAACTCGGACTCCGCACATCAACCTCTCTGAGGATGAGACTATCAAACTAATTTGTGATCGGCTGCCCCCTCCTCTGTGTAACCCCATCCTGCACTGAAAAGGCTCCATTCTCGTCGGTGAAGGTGAAACTAGTCCCATCCGTTCGGATACACCACACTTTGCACCTAATACAGTCAATATGTGCATGAACTGTGGATAACCAATCCATACCCAAGATGATGTCATAAGGCCTCGACGCTGCTACAAAAAGATCCTGACCGAAGCTCTCGCCTCCTAGAGTAAGCTCACACTACCGAAACCAGTGCGTAATCATCGAGTCTACTCCTGTAGGAGTCTCTACCCGTAAATATTGAGCCAACAGCTCCGACGGAATCTCTGAGCTCCGAATGAGGGAAGTGGAAATAAAAGAATGACTTGCACATGTGTCAATATGTACTGAAGCAAGGGTGGAGTGGACACAGATAGTACCTTCAATCATCTTAGGTGCACCATGGTCATAGGCCTTGACTGCCTAGAGTTGACCCCGCCTCTGTCTGCCAGCTCCTTGTAGTCAGGCTGGACCTCCTGGTGGTGGTGGTTGTAGAGCCTCGAAACATCGTCCACCTACCACTACTTGGACAGCTCCTCTGCCACATCCGCCTACTCCCGGAAGACCACCACGGTCGATCCTCTGCCTATTTCTAGAAGGTCCCTCTACTGTCTGTTGCTCATCTTCATGGTATGTCGGGCAGTCACGAGCCATGTGGCCATGCCTACCGCATGCATAGCACTGCCGGGTCCTGGTATAGCTAGCTCTGTCTGTTGTCCCCCGCACAACCGAACCTGTATCCTGGGGTCACCCACCTGATGGCAGGGTCTGCTTGGACCTCTGAAATCTATCTACTGCCAGCTGTAGAAAACTCCTCTATGTGTCGTCCTGTGGTGGGTCTCTCCACTGGTGACTGCTCACCTAGAAAACTCTCCACAAGAAGGGCTCGCTCCAGCACCCCCACCTGTGTTGGGATGCTGAGGGAGACCATCGAAGCCCTGATCTCATGCCTGAGTCCCAGCTCGATGGTCTGGGCCCTGAAGAATGGGCCCCGCACCATATCCATGGAGTAGAGCGAGAGGTCGGTGAACCTCTCTGCTTACTGAGCTACTGTCATGCGGCCCTACTGCTGATGATGTAACTCTTGAATCTGCTCCGCACGAAGGGTGGCTGGAAAAAACACTGAGCGAAAGAGACTGTCGATGTCTATCTAGAGTAATGATGCCTCGCTATACACCTAGAGCGTCAGGATCCACCATATGCCTGCTGCTTCAATCTGGAGACATGTTCTAGTGATCACCATGAGGTCGGCTGGTGTCCCTACCAATTTTGAAACTCTCATGACAGCCTCCATCCAATCCTCAGCTGCCTATGGGTCCTTATCTCTCTAGAACATAGGCGGCCTCTAGCACTGAAACACATTCAACGCACTCAGACGGTGTACACTCTCTAAATCTGGAGCTAGTCATTTCGGTGGCACAACGGGTAGTGGTACCGATGGTACCTTCGCTGTGATGGGGCCCTACACAGAGGAATCATCGCTGAGTGGGTTACCATCTCGTATGTAACTCGGGACCCTAGTAGGCTACCTTCGTGGGTCCATCCTGAAAAGAAACAGGTGATCCATGGTTAAAACAGTATACCTGGTGAGCTGACACAGATTAATCACGAAGGATACTTTTTAAAAGGGAATACACACACAGTTAGTGTTTTTGTGAACTGAGTCAGAAATCAGAAGTCAGAGTCCTAGTGTATGGATACGTCAGCTTCCGCACCATCAGCGGTTGCCCTAAATTGATTACCACACCCAAAACACTGAACACACTTTTTGTTAAAAGAATCTGAGACTGAGTTCTGCGGTATAAATGACTCCTCTAATACCAATTTTACACGACCCATCCTCGAGGACTGTGCGGTGACTACCCCAAGCCCACCTTCCATAGGCCATGGGAGGGAGACTTGCACTAAAGGCGAATTCTCAATAAAAGGGAAGGAATTTCCTTTAAACATGTAACACACCCAGTCTGAACATAAGAAGTAGAATCAACAAGTATTAAAATATAAAATAAAAGTGTGATGAATGTATGTGGGCTAGAATACAAAACCAACTGAACAACAAGTATAAGTACAAGTAAAAAAAAGAAAAACAGATCCTAGATCGTCCGCTCAGGAATCCCACCTGAATGGTAGGTACAAATCTTGATCAACTCGTCCCTGAGGTACTTCATATCTAGTAAAGCTCTGAGTAGCCTCTCGTCCATCACCATCATACTCGATTACTATTGATTTTTGTCTGTACGAAACACACCAAGGTGCGGGTGAAGCCCGTGAAGGGGTGAGTATAACAGTACAGAGTAGGGGACCCCGAGACCCCAAAAAGTCTCCCAAGATCCAAAAAGGATAAACCAAAGTACAAATATAAAATCAAGAAATATCAAACAATCCTACTTAGCTATATTACCATATATATACCTATGATATCAATAACATTCTGGCTCACACTCTTGAGCCCATGCACAAACCAGTCCATAAAGGAAGTAATGTCATTCACCACGATGATAATGGTTGAAAGACATGACTCAGATCACATAGGTATACATCATTTTTAGAGTGATAGAGATGATCAGATGTAGTCAATGATTCATCTAAGCTGTCAGACCCACATAGGATACATGACCAACTAAGATGTCGGACCCACATAGGATACATGACCTTATATTATGTCAGACCCACATAGGATATAGGAACAGAAGTTAGAACTGTCGGACCCATGGAGGATCACTGTACAGTAGTTATCGCCGTCAAATCCAAAAAGGATTCTGGTAAATTAGTCATCTTTGTCGAACCCACAGAGGATTCTGGTAATGTAGTCATCGCTGCCGAACCCACATAGGATTATGTCATCTTAGTTGCAGCCAGCCCTAGGGTTCCCGCACACAGCATGCTTGATTTCGGGAGGGTCCACTCCTTGAGACAGGTTTTGATACATCAACTATCACAAATACCTGAGTTTATGTATCCCATTATTCTGTCTCATCATAAGGAACCCAACATGACAGACGACACGTCAAACAGACGCCCGGTATGAGAGTTATTGGCATTTCTGTTTCAGGGGTCCGATTGGTTTTTAGGCTCAAACCAACCTAGCCATACCCCAAATATGTCCAAACCTCTGGTGTAGTATGCCAAAATAATTGTCTCACTCCATGAATTCCATCATCGTAGGTAGTACGTCAATCAGACACCCGTAACCCTAGATGCAGGAAAAAAGGTGTAAACGGTCATAGTGGGTCCGGGTCCGGTCGGACCCAGTCGAACTGACCTGACCTGACCCGGTCTGAACCAGGGTCTGACACAGTTCATGGGTGTGACTCAGTCTAAGGAATAAACCCATGCCAAGGAGATGGACTGACCGTGGGGCGGCCTGGCCGAGTGGCGGCCCGGCCGAGGGGCGGCCCGGATGAGGGCGGCCCGGTCTTGGGAAGACCGATCATGGGCGGCCCGGCCATGGGCGGCCCGGCTCATGGTGGTCTGGCCGGCCACAGGAGGGATGGGGTTCCCCCTGGTTCATCGAAAAAAAACTGGTGCACCATGCCGGATCGGGAGACACGGGACTCGGCTGGTACTGTTGGTCCGGCTACACGGCAGGCTGTAGCCTCCGCACCTCCACGGCGGCACGGCGATTCCATACTCCTGATGCCCTCCGCACGACGCTACAGCACTGCGCCACCACCACAACAACCTGACTAGTCCACGGCCTTAGTCTCCATAGCACAGCACGACGAGGCATCACATCTTCATCCGCCACGACCCTCCCGACCGTGGTTCCTCTTTCGACTTCCGTGGTTCTTCTCCGGGGCGGTGCGATAGCACCGTGCCCTTTCAGCTCTGTCTCCATATTCATAAAACAAAAACCAACAGAGGAGTGTTAGGCTGTGTTTATTTAGCCCACGCGCTGCACATCAGGTGACAAAAATTGGCCACAGTCGAACCAAATTAAATGTTGAAGAACGAGGGTAAAATTCATACATTAAAACGATCAAATCCCCCTACCTCGTATTTTGTCGTTGAATGTTGTTAAGTCGCAGAATGCGAACATCATGGAAAATAGACGTCATTCCATCAATGTCTAAGGAGGTAGAGCTCGGTGAAAATGAGTCAATTCGACGACCTCGGTGTACTTCCTGGGTAGCGGTGCTTCCCTTCCTTGCTCCAGGAAATGAAGGAAGAAAATGATGCTCATTGTTCTTCATAGATGAGAGGTGTTCTTCATTGGAATAGAATGGCATTCTTTTAATATTTCGCCAACAAATGTTAAGACAAAATTATAGAGATAGTTCTCTATTATTTTTATGGCACAACAACTCATGATTTTTCCTTCATTAATTATGAAAACACATTTGATTAAATGCAGAGGAATGGAATCAAAATTCAAACAAGGGAGGTGGAGAGTTTCAACATTTAATTGGGAGTGTTAGGAGTTTAAGATACTCTCCTCAATTAAATGAGAGTTACATGGGGGTTAAAGGGGGTTCAAACAAGAGTGGTCCCCACCTAGTTATATCCTCCCAAGGGTGGTTAGGGTGTGGTGGGCCCCACCTCTAACCTCCACTTGGCGGTTTTAACCACTAATCAAATAAAATTATGTCACACATAATTTTTATTTAATTTATTAAGAATCCCCAAAAAATTATCTTCCAACCTCGATAAAACGCAACTGTGGAAAATGACTCCTTAAGCGAATACCGGCGCTGTGAGTTCAATGGTGCCCTCAGATTTTAATTCCAAGAACCAGTTCAAATGATATAAAATCCTACACATACGTTTAGTGAACATACTCGAACAAAACTTCAGAAATTGATTCCCGACAGACCGGGCCTCAGAATAAGACGCCGTTAGAAACCGCAGACTCGTAAAATTCACATGTATTTAAGAAAAAAAAATCAACAGGATTTCTGGGTCCTTACACATGAAGATTCATGTTAATAGAGAATATGATGGAAAATGTAATGATATTCTTCATGAGAAACCAAATGAAATAGAATTTTGAAGTCAAATCATAATTATTATGCCTAATCATAAATATCATAATATGATCAATAATCTCAACATTGGTATGTTTACTGACTCTTCTAATAAGATAATGATGTAGTTTCATTATTATCAAAGAGGAAAAAAGTGAAATTTCCCTCAAATAAATCATATGTGAAGAGGCATCAAGGAGAATGTTTCAAAGGAACTAGAAGATTCTTTGGTTTTGGAAAATAAGGACACTATGTCATTAATTGCAAAGAAAAGGTTCAGTTAACACAATGGACAAGGATAATCATATTTCTAAGACAACAAAAACTGTTAAATGTTTTAAATCTGGAATGTGTAGGCATTATGAAAACAAATGATCTAAGGGAAAATCTCATGAAGAGAATTAGAATGGTCAAATGGGTCTTATTTATGTTGATGATGATGAAGAGACTACAAATGATATATGAGATGAAAGAAGTATTGATGAATAAAATCAAGAAGCTCAGTCAATGGTTTAAGAAGGTAGTGTAATGATTTCATGATTATCAAGAGTAATGTTGTATAAGTAATTTCATGGTTCTACAGAATAAAGAAACATCTAAGGATTGTTACGCTATTGTTTTTCCTTAGGTTTTTTAATGTATATGTTGAATTGTACTGTTAACCATGAAAGTTTATTCAAATATTTTTGGAAATCACCTAATATGTTAATAATGAATGGAAAAAGAGATAATGAAATGTTTGATAGTATTAATGAGCTCATGACTCATGTAAGGAAAAAGTGATATCAGGGATTGAGTATATATAAATATAAGTATTTTGGTATGTGGAATGATGTAACTTTTGACAAAATTCATGTTTTCACTAAGGTTCTTTGGTAATTCATGTTTCAAGAATACATGGTTAAGGAATTCACCTGTTTCGAATGTGACCAACAAGATATATCTTATGATATATGGGGGATAAATGATGGTATTCATATGCTTGTTATATGACCTTTCTAGAAAATCTATTCTTTATACTTCGAGTTTGGACAGAAGAATTTTGGATAAGCCTAATGGTTGGAATGGATTAAGTTGGAAATCAAATAGTATTGTTTAATGCTAAAAAAAAATTTCAATATTATTTATGGAATGTTATAATAGTGTAGTTTTAGAAAAATGACAACATGAAAGATGAGAAAAAAACCATCGCGTAAGACAAGGTTGCGGGAATTGAACCCACAACTGAAGTACGACATGCCTTTGTCGTCTTCCACTATCCTACAAGAAGTCCCTGGTTAGTCAACATTAGTGTTATTTTATTATGTGGTATGATAGATGAAGTATAAGTCCATTTTCAAGATCATATACGATTAACCTCACAATTTATGGACTTATGTAAATTTAATATCCTGGGCAATCATTTTTGTGGTAGAGACATATGGAATGGTCTATCATTCTATCACATGATCTGCTAACACTTGCAGAATGAAAAATTAAACATCATTTCATTAATTAACAGATGAAGTAGAAATTTTTCGGGGAATGACCAATGATGATATTACAGTGAAATCAAGTAAGTATTTCTCCTTATGAAAAAATTCATCAACTTTAGGAAAATGATCTTGAAAATAAAAAATGTTGTCCTAGTAACCTCATACCCGATGAATCCGATGGTACCTTAGGTCATAAAAAATTAGTGGCTTTGTGATTGTTGGCTTTTTCATAGCCACGTTCTCTACCACTCTCCATCAGAACATTATGGTTAGGTTTTCTTACATATCCATGTTTTCTCGTATTCTATCCTATGTGGAAACCCGATGATGAGTTAATTTGGGTAACCGTTATATTTTTTACATTAATTTTCAAAATTATGTTTTAGTACTCCTTTATACGATGTGGGTTTCTATAAAAGGAACATTTATGTATTAAACCATTTATAACCCCGAAGAATTTTGAGGGTGAAATTTATTTTAAATGGGGTTGAATGTAACACTCCGAAATTTTATGAGAAAGATTTTTTTAATTTTATTGATGTATTGTGTTGTATGCTACACCAAGATTATCTTTTCTCTATTCGCAACACCGTTTTAGCTTGTAGTATAAGCAACACTATTACTGGCTTATTTTACGCACAATTTCAAGTTCTTTTGATCTAATTCAACAATGAATAAAGATTTTTTTCAATGAAATAATATTAGATTATTTTATACTCAACACCAAAGGAATCATTCATGCAACACTAACTTATCTTGCCTTACATGCAAAAAACGATATACGCCGATGGCTTGCGTTGTAAACAATACCGAGTTTCACTAAAAAACAATATATTATTATAATATTGTTATGAACTATCATTTATGAATATTATTAACCATATTTTGAATTTTATAACATTATTATTCATCTTAAATATTTTCTATAACATCGTATGAGAAAAAAATTAATTTATCAGATAAAATAAGTATTTTTTAAAAAATGCAGATTTGTCGCCTTTTGATGGTGAACCCATTTTAAATATATATTTTTTGATACGTTTATAAGTTAAATTTGAAAAATTAAACTTTGTTTATTGAATCCGGATATAAAAATTTATGTTGGATAAATTTTTGACATTATTCTGAAAACATTCATATTTTAATGAATAGTAAAAATATGCGAAATTTTAATTAAAAAAAACTTTTTTCATCGAGATAATATATATGGTTAAATTATAATATTTAATTGTTTTAAAGTATAAATATAATATATTTTTACCATTTAATATAAATTAGTTCATTATAATTAATTTTACATTGAATTCATATGTAAAAACATTTCAATCTTTTGCAATGTTTTAAATAAAAACCTGTTTTGTTCGACAATGGGATTAATTTTAAATTAATTATTGAAACATCTGTGTCTTGAATTTGGAAAAATTGATTCCATATTTGGAATAAGTATTTCCAAATTATGTTAACATGCAACTTTTATTTTAAGACATTATCAACAGTAACTACGATAAATTTTATTTACCACAGTTAAAGGTAAATCAGGTAATTAAGTGTAAAAATAACATTATAATATCACCCTAACAGTTGACATAATATAATTGGTTGATTATATTTCATTATAAAATATAATTAGGTCGAAATGGTATCTATTGGAACCCAAATGGAGAGGATTAAGACCTTTAATTTATTTTATTTAAAGGAAAGTGAAATTTGTCTCACTCAAACATTAAATAATCAATATATTTTTAATATAAGGTTATAAATAGTATAAATTCTATTATAAATAATCATTTTAAAGAAATTTTTTTTTCTATATCATGGTAATCTAGTGGTAATTTTTACGAAATATATATTTACCTTAATATCTTATAAATTAATGATGTAGAAATTGTTTATTTAGTGAAAAACCAATAATATAGTTTTTATTAAAATAATAATATCCCAAAAAAGACCAAACACATGACCTAACCTCATTTGTCGAGTATATATGACCCATAATCATCCATGTTTCAACTTGTGGTCCATTTTAATCCTTATAAAAGATATTATAACATTTATGTTATTTTATTTTAAATGATGTCAATTTTATCACATTCATAATTTAATGAAAATAAAATTTTAAAAGATGGGTGATTTAGAAGATAAATTAGGATAAAAGTATTATTATGTGATATATAATATTTATATTTATTATAATATTTTATTTTTAATTTTTATACAACAAATAAGTATATTATATAATTATACAAAAAGTTGTAGTAATTATTTTATTAATAGAAAAATCAAATAAATGGTTTTAAAAATATTAACATAAATATTATATGAACTAATAAATTTTCTCCAAGAATTTTATATATTTATATGACTTGTTATGAATCTATTAAATATTTTGATTTGACTATATATTATATTTGTATTTTATTTAAATTCATATAAATTAATAGTGTAAAAATTGACTCTATTGATATTTTATAAACATAACATATTATTCAATTGTTTAAAAATAAAAAAAATATTTAAAAATAAAAAAATGAATTTTATATGGACTAAAGGTTCATAATGTATCCAATTATGGACAATTAATAGCACATAGGTATGTATTTATAACCATATAAAATTAAGAATAATATTTTCACAAATAAAATTATATAGATGAAATAAGGATAAATAAAAAATATAAGGTTTAAAATAAAACAAAATATGTAAAAATTTTCTTTGGTTGATTATATAAAAACCCTATAGTATCTCATATTCAAATTTGAGTCACTCTGAACGTTTTTATGTGGGTTTTGAGTTTATTATAAATTAATATTTTGGATGTTTCCAAAAGTGGCCCTCTACTCTCTTATAAAAGGGCACCACATCCCTCTTTTCTTCAATCCATTTTGAGCTTTCAAAATCGGCCAAAACCTTACCATTTCCCTTATCAATTTTTCTATAAACATACTATAGGTCCTGGTATTCTTCAAAAACCAACTTTAGTGCCCTAATAGGTGGTTTAGAAGAGCTGTGTCGAAGAAGAGATAATATCCTTTACCGATTATTTCAAACTTATTTCTTCTTCTACTTCTTATATATAACATGTTTCATTATTATGTAATAAATAAAGTATCAATTTTATACTGATATTCTTTTATTAATATGAAACAACCATATTTCACCTTCTAACCATCTTATGAAAAATGAAATCACTACGCGTGTGTACGTACGGCTTACCGTCTCCACACCGTGGTGTAATCTATTTTTCCACCACCACCTTACTTATATGGGTATAATAGTTGAAATAATAACTATATATTATTATTATAACATGATTCTAATTATGTGATATTATATAATCCACTCCAATTCCATTCAATAATTATGGTAATGATATCATCGCTCGTGCGTAAGTTCCGATTACCGTATCCACGACGCGATAAGATTCATTCTCCATGTTAACCATTAAAAAATGATTATAAAGTATATATAATGAAAAATAATAAGATATATGACATAATATTAATACTTACTTTATGTATATATATATATTTCATCTACTTAATTCTATTGAAGTCAATAAGGAAAGGAAAACAACGTTCATGCATTATTACGACTTCTCGACTCCATGAATAGTGTATTTCATTTCATTTAACTATCTATTATATATATATATAATTAATGTATATATGATATATGAATTATGATTGAAATTATATAAGTATTTAAATCATGATAATATCAAGAAGAACAAGTCCAAACACATATGATTATTACCTAAAATGTTGCTTCAAAATGGAATTGACAAATGAACGAGTAATATAAAGTAGTAAGTGAATCATATATGATATAATAAAAATGAATATGATTCTTGAATAAGTCAATGATATTATTTAAGTCAATATGCAAGATTTTCATACACGTACATAAGAAATTGGACCTATAGTAAGGGATAATTATCCCTATATCATTCTTATCCGAGATTGTTTATTCGCAAGTATTTATTGGGGTTATATTTATCATCCATATCCATGTTTTATATGAAATGTTTTCATAATGTTTTTACTCTTATTACATGGGTGTTTAAAGTCTTGTTTACCTATTTTTGACTTTTACTATGTTGTATGGAAGGAATCTTTCTTTTGTTTACCATACGAGTTACTTTTTTACTTTTATGGAAATAGTACGAGGAGAATGTTTTTTAACTTACACAACATAAATAGATTTGTACGATTTCATAATTCATTATTTTCATAAAGAATCCTATACAGTATTTCATGATTAGTTTCAACAATATTTTTTTATTTAAAATTTCATTTCATTTTAAGACATGAAAATGATTTTATAGAAGAAAGGATATTTTCCCCAAGAATTTATTTCAAGTGTTTTATCAAAACTATTTTGTATATTTGATGAAAATATTTAATATGGTTTTATTTAAATCATAATGTCTCTATTATTTACCTGCTTTGATTTTTTTATGATGAAATTATATCCATTTTATTTTATGGATTAGGTTATGATGGGATGATATTTATGAAACCCATTTTATTTGTTGGGTTATGATGAATGATCTATGTTTATTTTGTGGCACATGAAAGAATGATTTCATTATGAGATGTGTGGGAACTATATATCCCTCAAATGCATTGGGGAATGATTTATATCTAATGAGATAGACATGGATGGAATGGAAAGTAAATCTGGATCAGTATTATAGTGTTGGAATGTCATGTATAAACGATTCAGTAATGTAATTTGTCCACTATAATAGTCTAGGAACCAATGCCTTGGATACTTTGGATATCATATCATGTTATTAATTATTTTCCAAAATTACATGTTTTATTCCCATGCTATTTTATATTGATTATTGTTTATTTATAATCTATTTCTTTTGTACTACCATGATTTATGTCATTACTCATGATTTTGATGTTTAATGTTCATGTTTTTATGTTCAAATGTTTATGGGTTGTTTTATGTTCTCTATTTTTGACATTACTGAGCATTTGATATCACCATTTTTATGTTTTCTTTTCCCCAGAATATAAATAATGGTTTTAGGTAAAAAAATGGTAAGATCGTTATTGGAGATGGTGATGATCATTCACCATGATTAGATGATTTTGAACCGAGTTTCCAAAGACACTAAACTAATATTGGCTTTGGGCGTCTATTTTTGTTATGTATTAAGAATTTTCTGCAAAAGTAATTTAATGTCTATGTATTGAAAGCTTTGGGTATCAACAGTATGAATCAGAGAAAAGGTTTAGTTACCCTTTGGAAACTAGGATGTGAAAACTTTCGTGAGATCCATAACGGATATTTCTAAGGTATGTCTTGGGATGTTCCTAAGGTTTAGTACAAGTATATGTTACAATCCAAGAATTATGATAATGATCATGAATACACTAGGATTAAACCTAATATGTTAGAGATTGAATGTACTACACCTTAATTATGTTGTTTTCCTAGTATGATTTTTTCCCCACACACTATTCTTTTTGTGTTTCATAAAATGGCTGGAAACAGGAAGTTTATGTTAATAGATAATATGATGGTAATGGAATGATATTCTTCATGAGAAACCAAATGAAATAGGATTTGGAAGCTAATACATCGTTATTATTCTTAATCATCAATATCATAATATGATCAATAATATCAAATTTGGTATTTTCCTAACTCATATAATAAGAGAAAGATGGAGTTTCATGATGATCATAGAGGATTGAAAGTTCAATTTCCCTCATGTTAATCATGTGGGAAGAGGCATCATGGATAATTTTTAAAAGGAACCAGAAGATTATTTATTTGTGGAAATGAAGGGCACAAATCCAGTAATTGTAATGGAAAGGGATCATTTAACACAATGGACATGGATAATGGTATTTCTAAGACATCAACAATAGTTAAATATTTTAAATTTGGAATGTACGGGCATTATGCAAACCAATTCCCTAAGGAAAAATCTCATGAAGTGAATCAGCATGGTAATATCGATAATATTTATGTTAATGGTGATGAAGAGACTACAAATGATATATAAGATGAAAGAAGTGTTGAGTAATAAAATGATGAAGCTCAGTCAATTTTTTATGAAGGTAGTGGAATGATTTCATGTTTATGAAGAGTAATGTTGTATAAGTAATTTCATGGTACTATGGAATAGAGAAACATCTAAGGACTATTACACTATTGTTTTTTGTTATGTTTTTTAAAATATATGTTTAATGGTATTAGTGACCATGAATTTTTATTCATATATTTTTGGAAAGCACTTAATATGTGCACAATGAAGGGATAAAAAAGATAATGAAATTTTTTATTGTATTAATGAGCTCATGACTGATATAAGGAAAAAGTGATATCATGGATTGGGTATATTGAAATTTGTGTATTTTTTTATGTGGAAAGATTTATCTTTTGACAACATTCATGTCTTCACTATGGTTCTATAGCAATTCATGTTTCAAGAATACATGATTAAGGTATTCACATGTTTCGAATGTGACCAACAAGTTATATCTTATGAAATGATGGTATTCACATGCTTTTTATACAACCTTTCTAGAAATCATTTTCATTATACTTTCAGTTTGGACAGAATTATTTTGGATAAGTCTAAAGGTTGGATAGAATTAAGTTGGACATCAAATAGTATTGTTTAAGGCTACAATTTTTTTTTCAATATTATCTCTAGAATTTTATAATATTGTAGTTTTAGAAAAAAGAAAACATGAAGGCCGGGCGATAAACCATCACATCAGAAAAGGTTACGGGAATCAAACCCACAACAGAAATGTGACAGGACTTTATCACCTACCACTAGCCTACATGAAGTCCATGGTTAGTAGAAATTAGTTTTATTTTATTAAGTGGTATGATAGATGAAGTATAAGTACAATTTTGGAATCATATAACAATTTAACATCACCATAGATGAACATATGTATATTTAAAATCTTGTGATAACCTTTTTTGTGATAGAGACAGATGGAATGACCTATCATTCTATCTTATGATCTGCTAACACTTCAAGAATGACAAATTCAACTTCATTTCTATAAATAAGAGATGAATTGGAAATTGATCAGGGAATGACCAACGATGATATTACACTAAAATCAAGAAAGTATTTCTCCTTATGAAATAATTCATCAACATTAGGGAAATGGTCTTGAAAACCAAAAATGTTGTCCTTGTACCCTCATACCCGATTAATCTGATGATACCTTAGATCATCACAAATTTATGGCTTTGCGATTATTTGTTTTTTCATAGCCATGTTCTATACCACTCTCCATCCGAACATGAGGGTTAGTTTTCTATTCCATATCCATGTTTTCACCTATTTTATCCTATGTGGAATCCTGATGATGAGTGAATTTAAGTAACCTTTATATTTCTTACATTAATTTTTAAAATTAATCTTTAGAACTCCTTTTTATGATGTGGGTTTCTATGAAAGAAAATTTCATGTATTAGACAATTTATAAAACCGAAGAATTTATTGGGTTAAATTAATTTTAAGGGGGGTAGAATCTAACACCCCAAAATTTTATGAGAAGGATTCTATTTAATTTTATTGATTTCTTGTGTGGAATGCTACACCATGATTATCTTGAGTTATATGCAACACCGTATTAGCATAGAGTATACGCAATACTATTATTAACTTATTTTAAGGACAATTTCGAGTACTTTTGATAGAATTCAACACTGAATATAGATTTTGTTCAATGAAATAATATTAAATTATATTATATGCAACACTAACTTAGCTTGTGTTACATGAAAAAGTGACCTTCTTAGATGGCATGTGTTGTACGCAATATCGAGTTTCACTAAACAATAATATATTATTATAATATTGTTATGAACTATACATTATGAATAGTATTAACAAAATTTTTAATTTTATAATATTATAATTCATCTTACATATTTTCTAGAACATGGTATGCGAAAAAAATTATTTTTTCGGATAAAAGAATTATTTTAAAAACATTGCAGTTTTGTCACCTTTTTGATGGCGCACCAATTTTAAATCTAAAATTTGACAAGATTATAAGTTCAATTTGACACAGTAAACTTATTATTTTGATTCAAGATATAAAAATTTATGATGGATAAAATTTTGACATTATTCTGATAACCTTCATATTTTGATGAATAGTAAAAATACGCTAAATTTAAATTACAAAAAACTTTTTTCTTAGAGATAATTTATATGGTTAAATTATAATATATAATTGTTTTAATGTATAAATAGAATATATTTTACCATTTAATATAATTTATTTCATTATCATTAATTTTACATTGAAATCATTCGTAAAAACATTTCAATCTTTTGTAATGTTTTAAATACAAAACCCATTTTTTCGACAATGGGATTAATTTTAAATTAATTATTGAAGCTTATGTTTCTTGAATTTGGAAATTTATTTTCCATATTTCGAATCAGTATGTCCAAATTATGTTAACATGCTACTTTTTTTATACATTATCAATAGTAACTTTGGTAAATTTTATTTATCACAGTTAAAGGTAAATCCGGTAATTAAGGGTAAAAATAAAATTATAAAATTACCCTAACTCTTTCCATAATATAATTGGATTATTAAAAATCGTCCAAAAATATAATTGGGTCAAAATGGTATCTATTGTAACCAACATGGATGGGATTAAGACCTTTAATTTATTTTATTTAAATGAAAGTGAAATATGTCTCACTCAAACATTAAATAATTAATGTATTTTTAATATAAGGTTATAGATTACATAAATTCAATTATAAATACACATTTGAAAGAGAAAATGTTTTTCTATATCATGGTAATTAAGTTTTAATTTTTATGAAATATATAATTACCTTAATATCTTATACATTAATGATGCTGAAATTGTTTAGTTAGTGAAAAAACAATAATATAGTTTTTAATAAAATAATAATACCCATCAAAAAGACCAAACCCTTGACCAAACCTTATTGGTTGAGTACATATAAACCATAATAATCCATGTTTCGACTTGTGGACCATTTTAAGCCTTATAAAATAGATTATTACATTTATATTATTTTATTTTTAATGATGTAAAAGTTGTCACATTCACAATTTAATAAAAATAAAATTCTAAAAGATGAGTGTTTTAGAAGATAAATTCAGATAAAAGTATTTTTATGAGATGTATTAGATTTATATTTTTTATAGTATTTTATTTTTAATTTTTATACAACAAATAATTATATTAAATAATTATACAAAAATTGTTTTATTAATTAATTTATTAAGAGAAAAGTCAAATAAATGGTTCTAAAAATATTAACATAAATATTATATGAACTAATTAATGTGATACACGAATTTTCTAGATTCATATGACATGTTATGAATCTATTAAATATTTTTTTGACTATATATTATGTTTTGATTTTATTTAAATTCAAATAAATGAATAGTGTAAAAATTGAAAATATTGATATTATTATAAAAATAACATATTATTAAATTGATTAAAAATCAAAAAAATATATAATGATTAAAATATAAAAATTATATGGTAAAAAATTTCATAATGTATTAAATTATGGACAATTCATAGCACATATCTAAGTATTTATAACCATTTAAAATTTAGAATATTATTACCACAAATAATATTAAATAGAACAAATATGGATAAATCAAAATTATAAGGTTTAAAAAAAACAAAACATGTATAAATTATTTTGGTTGATGAGATTAAATCCCTATAGTATCTCATATTCTAATTTTAGTCACATTGGAAGTTTTTATGTGGGGTTTGAGGTTAATATAATTTAATATTTTGGAGGTTTCCAAAAGTTCCCCTCTACTCTCTTATAAAATGGAACCTCCTCCCTCTTCTCTTCAATCCATTTTGAGCATTAAAACTCAGCCAATCCCTGACCATTTCTCTTATCAACTTTTCTAGAATCATTCTATAAGACCTGGCCTTCTCCAAAAACCATCTTTAGTGCCCTAAGAGGAGGTTTAGAAGAGACGCATCGAAGACGAGTTAATATCCTTTACCGATTCTTTCAAACTTATTTCTTCTTCTACTTAATCTATATTACTTGTTTAATTTTTAATTAATAACTCCAATATCACGTTTATACTGATATGTTATTATGAATATGAAACAACCATATTTCGCCTTCTTACCATCCTACAAAAAATGAAATCATTGCACGTGCGTACGTATGACTTACCGTCTCCACATCGTGGTGTAATATATTTTCCCACCACCACCATACTTGTATTGTTATAATGGTTGAAATAGTAAATATATATTATTATTATAACATTATAATTATTATGAGATATTGTATCATCCACTCCAATTCCATTCAATAATTATGGGAATGATATCATCGCTCGTGCTTACGTAGGGATTACCGTCTCCACAACGCGATGAGATTTATTCTCCATGATAACCATTCAAGAATGATTATATTGTATATTATGAATAATACTGAGATATATGACATAATAATGCTACTTAATTATATATATATATATATGTCATCTACCTACTCCCATTGAAGTCAATAAGGAACGGAAAACAACGTTCATGCGTTCATACGACCAATCGTCTCTATAAACGGTGTATTTTATTTCACTAATCTATAACCTCTATATATATAATTAATGAATATATGATATATAAATTTTGCTTTACATTCTATAAGTATGTAAATCATGATAATAACAAGAATAAAAGTCCAAACACGAATGATTATTACCCAAAATGTTTCTTCAACATGGAATTGACAAAATAACGAGTAATATAAAGTTGTAATTGAATCATATATGAAATCATAATAATTACTATGTTTCCTGAATAAGTCAATGAAATTATTTAAATCATTATACATAAGCTTTAGACACGTATATAAGAAATTGGAGCTAACGTAAGGGATAAATATTCCATTCTCTTTCTTATCTGCGATTGTTTATTCGAAAGTATTTACGGGGGTTATATTTATCATCTATATCCATGATTTATAAAAAATGTTTTTATAATTTTTTTAATCTTCTTACATGTATGTTTAAAGTTGGGTTTACCTATTTTTTAATTTTACTATGTGATATGGAAGGAATCATTTTTTAGGTTACCATACGAGGTACTTTTTGACTTTTCTGGAAAAAGTTTGAGGAGAATGTTTTTCTTACATATATGACGTAAATAGATTTTTATGATTTTATAATTCATTATTTACATAAAGCTTCCACTACAAGATTTCATGATTATTTTCAACAAAATTATTTTATTGTAAATTTCATGTCATTTTGATACATGAAAATGATTTTAATGAAGAAAGGATGTTTTCCCCAAGAAATCATTTCAAGTGTTTTATCAAAACTATTTTCCATCTATCATGACAATATTAAATATGGTTTTATTTCAAGAATAATTTCCTTATTATTTAAATGGTTTGATTTTTTTATGAAGGAATTATATCCATTGTTTAATATGTATTATGTTATGATGGGATGATGTTTATGAAACCCATTTTATTCATTGGGTTATAATGAATGATTTATGTTTATTTTGTGGCACACAAATGAATGATTTCATTATGAGATGTGTGGGATCTATATCTCCCTCCAATGCGTTGGTTAAATATTTATATCTCATGAGATAGTCATGGATAGAATGGAAAGTAAATATTTTCCAGTATTACAGGGATGGAACGACATGTAAACCTGGTTCAGTAATGGAATTTTTCCACTATAATGCGCTCGACTACAATGTCATGGCTACTATGGATATCATATCATGTTCTTAATTGTTTTCCACAATTAAATGTTTTATTTCCATGATATTTTATCATTATTAGTGTTTTTTTATGATCTATGCCTATTGTTCTGCCATGATTTAGTTCATTACTCATGATTTTGATGTATTATGTTCATGTTTTTACATTCAAATGATTATGGGTTTTTTTATGTTCTACATGTTTACCATTACTGATCATTTGAGCTCACCATTTTTATGTTTTCTTTTCCCCTGGATATAACAAATGGTTTTAGGTATGAAACAAAGGTAAGATCTTTAGGGGAGATGTTGAAGATCATTCACCATGATTAGAAGATTTTGTACAGAGTTTCCAAAGACAGTAAACTTATATGGACTTGGGAGTCTATTTTTGTTATGTATTATGAATTTTCCACAAAATTAATGTAATTTCTATTTACGTAAACCTTTAGGTCTCTACAGTTGGTTTCAGAGTGAAGGTTTCATTACCCTTGGGAATCTAGGATGTTAAAACATTAGTTAGATCTCTAGAGATATTTCTAAAGTATGTCTAGGGATGTTTATAAGGTTAAGTATAAGTATAGGTTAAAATTAAAGAATTATGATAACGATAATGAATAACCTATGATTAAAACTAAGATGTTAGAGATTGAATGTACTCTCCCATGATTGTGTTGTTCCCTTAGTATGATTTTTTCCTCACACACTATTATTTTTGGTTTTTAGAAAATGGCTAGAAATAGGAAGATTCATGTTAATGGATAATATGGTGGTCAATGTAATGATATTCATCATGAGTAACAAAATAGAACTAGATTTGGAAGGCAAAACATCATTATTATTCCTAATCAGCAATATCATAATTTGATCAATAATCTCAAATTTGGTATGTTTCCTGACTCCTCTATTTAGAGAAAGATGGAGTTTCATGATGATCATAGAGGAAATAAAGTGAAACATTCCTCTTGTAAATCATGTGGGAAGAGGCATCAGGGAGAATGTTTTAAAGGATTAGGAAGATTCATTTGGTGTGGAAAATAAGGACACAAATCCAATAATTGTAAAGGAAAAGGATCAGTTAATACAATGTACAAGGATAATGGTATTGCTAAGAAATCTACAATGGTTAAATGTTTTAAATTTGGAATGTACAAGAATTATGCAAACCAATTCCCTAAGGAAAAATATCATGAAGTGAATCAGCATGGTCGTATGGGTAGTATTTATGTTGATGATGATGAAGAGACCACAAATTATACATAAGATGAAAGAAGTTTGAGGAATAAAATGATGAAGCTCAGACAATTTTTTATGAAGTTAGTGGAATGATTGTGTGTTTATCAAGGGTAATGTTGTATAAGTAATTTCATTGTATAATGGAACAAAGAAACATCTATGGGTTGTTACACTATTGGTTTTCCTTTTGTTTTTTAAAGTATATGTTGAATGGTACTGGTAACCATGAATGTTTATTCAGATATTTTTGGAAAGCACCTAATATGCACCTAATGAAGGGATAAAGAGATAATAAAATGGTTGATTGTATTAATGATCTCATGACTGATATAAGGATAAAGTGATATATTGTTTTGAGTATATTGAAATTTTGGTATTTTGGTATTTGGAATGATATTACTTTTTACAGAATTCATGTATTCACTAAGGTTCTACGATAATTCATGTATCAAGAATACATGATTAAGGTATTCACATGTTTCGAATGTGACCAACAAGATATATCTTATGATATAAGGCTGATAAAAGATGGAATTTACATGATTGTTATATGACTGTTCTAAAAAATAGTTTTCTTTATACTGTGTGTTTGGACCGATGTATCTTGGAAAAGCCTAATGGTTGGAATGGATTATGTTGCACATCAGAATGTATTGTTTTAAGGATAATTTTTTTAAATGTTATTTCTAAAATGTTATAATATTTTAGTTTTAGAAAACAGTAAAATTGCAGGACGGGCGACAACCCGTCGCGTCAGACAAGGTTTTAGGAATCAAACCCACAACCGAAGTGGAATAGGACTTTATTGCCTACCACTACACTATAAGAATTCTCTGATTATCCGAAATTAGTTTTATTTTATTAAATGGTATGATAGATAATGTATAAGTCAATTCTTTGGAACCATATATGATTAACCTCACTATAGATGGACTTATGTATATTTAATATCTTGGGATAACCTTTTTTCTGATAGAGATAGATGGAATGACCTATTATTATATCGCATGATCTGTTAACACTTCATGAATGAAAAATTCAAATTCATTTATTTTAATAAGAGATGAATTGGAAATTATTTATGGAATGACCAATGATGAAGATTACAATGAAATCAAGTAAGTATTTTTCCTTATGCAAAAATTCATCAACTTTAGGGAAATGATCTTGAAAACCAAAAACATTGTCCTAGTACATTGAAATCTGATGAATCAGAAGGTACCTTAGATAACCACAAATTTTTTGCTTTGTGATTTTTGGATTTTTCGTAGCCACGTTCTATACCACTCTTAATCAGAACAAGATGATCAGATTTCTCTTCCATATATATATTTTCACCTATTTTCTCCTATGTGGAAGCCAGGTGATGAATTAATTTGGGTAACCGTTATATTTCTTACTTTACTTTTTAAAATTATGTTTTAGTATTCCTTTTTATGTGTGGGTTTCTATGAAAGAAAATTTCATGTATTAAACCATTTATAACCCCGATGAATTTTGAGGGTGAAATTCATTTTAAGGGGGGTAGAATTTAACTCCCCTAAATATTATGAGAAATATTTTTTTTTAATTTTATTGATGTCTCGTGTTGTATGCTACACCAAAATTAGATTGCTCTCTACGCAACACCATATTAGATTGCAGTATACACAACACTATAATTGGATTATTTTACACAGAATTTCAAGTTATTTTGGTAGAATTAAACACTAAATATAGATTTTGTTCAATGAAATAAGATTATATTATTTTATACGCAAAACCAAAGTAGTCATTCATGCAACACTGATAGGGCTAACATTACACGCAAAATCAACCTCCCTCGATGGCTTGCATTGTACGCAATATCGAGTTTCACTAAAAAACATTGTATTATTATATTAATTTTATGAACTAGCAGTTATGAATAGTATTAACCACATTTTTAATTTTATAATATTATCATTCATATTACATATTTTCTAGAACATGGTATGGGGAAAAAATTAATTTTTCAAATAAAAGTGGAATTTTTAAAAAATGAATTTTTGTCGCATTTTGATGGTGCACCCATATTAAATCTAATTGTTGAGAAGTTTATAAGTTCAATTTGAAAAATTAAAATTATTATTTTGAATCAGGATATAAGAAATTATGTTGGATAAAATTTTCACATTATTCTGATAACCATCATATTTTGATGAATAGTAAAAATACACAAAATTTTAATTAAAAAAAACATTTTTCATGGAAATAATTTATATGGTTAATTATAATATTGAATTATTTTAAAGTATAAATTGAAAATATTTTTACCATTTATTATAATTTATTTAATTATCATTATTTTTACACTGAATTCAATGGTAAAAACATTTCAATCTTTTACAATGTTTTAAATAAAAACCAGTTTTTTTCAACAACGGGATAAATTTTAAATTCATTACTGCAACATTTGTGTCTTGAATTTGGAAAATTGGATTCCAAATTTAGAATTATTAGGTCCAAATTAAGTTACTAAAAAAATATTATTTTTAGACATTATCAATAGTAACTACGGTAAAATTTATTTACCACAGTTAAATGTAATTCAGGAAATTAAGGGTATGAATAATATTATAAAATTACCCTAAAACTTTCCATAATATAATTGGATGATTATATTTCGTCCTAAATATATAATTCAGTCAAAATTGTGTCTATTGGAACCAACTTGGATGCGGCTAAGACCTTTAATTTATTTTGTATAAAGGAAAGTGAAATATATCTCACTCAACCTTTAAATAATTAATGTATTTTTAATATAAGGTTATAAGGAATATAAATTCGATAATATATAATAATTTGAAATATAATTTTTTTTCTATATCAGGGTAATTTATTTCTAATTTTTAATAATTATATAATTTCTTTAATAGCTTATTCATTAATGATGCATAAATTATTTTTTTAGTCAAAAATCAATTATATATTTCTTATTAAAATAAAAATACCCATCAGAAAGACCAAAAACTTGACCAAACATTATTAGTCGAGTATATATATCATATAATCATCCAGGTGTCAAATTTTGGACCATTTGACACCATATAAAAGAGATTATGACATTTATATTATATTATTTTAACTGAAGTCAAAGTTGTCACCTTCATAATTTAATAAATATTACATTTTAAAAATTTTGTGTTTTTGAAGATAAATTTGACTAAAAGTGTTATTACGAAATATATTAGATTAATAATTATCTTAGTATTTTATATTAAATTTTTATACAATAAATATGAATATTAAATAATTATACAATAAATTGTAGTAATTATTATATTTAGAGAAATATCAAATAAATGGTTCTAAAAATATTAAATTAAATATTATATGAACTAATTAATGTGATCCATGAATTTTATAGATTCATATGACATCATAGGTATCTATTAAATATTTGTTTCGACTCTATCATCTGTTTGGATTTTATTTAAATTCAAATAAATGAATAGTGTCAAAATTGACACTATTGATATTTTATAAAAATATCATATAATTAAATTGTTTAAAAATCAAAAAAATATTTAAAAATTAAAAATTGAAATTTATAATGTCTAATATATCAATAAGTATCTATTTATGTAAAATTCACAACACATCAGTCAGTATTTATTACCATTTAAAATTTAGAATATTATTACCACAAATAAAATTAAATAGATTAAATAAAGATAAACCAAAATTATAGGGTTTAAAAAAACCAAAACATGTCTAAATTTGATTTTATGAAGAGATTAAAACCCAATAATATCAAATATTATAATTTTAGTCACATTGGATGTATATATGTGGGTTTCAAGTTCATTATAAATTAATATTTTGAAGGTTTCCAAAAGTGCCCCTCTTCTCTCTTATAAAAGGTCACCTCATACCTCTTCTATTCACTACATTTTGATATTTCATACTCAGAAAAAAAATGCCCATTTAACTTATAAACATATCTAGAAACATACTATAGGTCCTGGTCTTCTTCAAAGAGCAACTTCAGTGCCCTAAGAGGTGGTTTAGAAGAGGCACGTCGAAGAAGAGGTAATATCCTTTACTGATTCTTTCAAAATAATTTCTTATTCTAATTCCTCTATATGATTTGTTTAATTATTAAGTAATAACTCCAGTATAACTTATATACTGATATGTAATTATGAATATGAAACAACCATATCTCACTTTCTATCCATCCTATGAAAAACAAAATCATTGTGTGTGCGTACATACAGCTTACCGTCTCCACGGCATGGTGTAATCTGTTTTTCCACCACCACCTTAATAGGATTTATATAATAGTGAAAATAATAACTATATATGATTATTATAACATTATACTAATTATTCGATATTATATCAACCAATCCAATTTCATTCAATATTTATGGGAATGATATCATCGCTCATGCGTACGTACGGATTACCGTATCCACGACGCGATGATATTCATTCTCGATGTTAACCACTCAAAAATAATTATAAAATATATATAATGAATAATAATGAGATATATGACATAATAATGCTACTGAATTTATGTATGTATATATGTCATCTACATACTTCCACTGAAGTCAATAAAAAATGGAAAATAGTGTTGATGTATACGTACGACCTATCGTCTCCATGAATGGTGTGTTTCATTTAATTTATCTATATATTATATATATAATGAAGTTATCTATGATATATAAATTATTGTTTACTTTTTTTATATAAGAAAATTATTATAATATCAAGAACAACAAGTTCAAACACGTAAGATTATTACCCAAAATGTTGCTTCAACATAGAATTGACAAATGAATGTTAAATATAAAGTCGTAAGTGAATCATATATGATATCATAAAAATTAATATGATTCTTGAATAAGTCAATGAAATTATTTAAATCATTATAACAGAGTTTCAGACACGTATAAAAGAAATTGGGCTTGAGGTAAGTGATAATTATTTCAATCTCGTTCTTATCCGAGATTATTTATTCATAAGTATTTGTCGGGCTTATATTTATCATCCATATCCATGTTTTATAAAGAATGTTGTCACAATGTTTTTAATATTATTCCATGTATTTTTAATGTCATGTTTAACTCTTTTTTAATTTTACTATGTGTTATGGAAGGAATCATTCTTTTTTTACCATAAGAGATACTTTTTGACTTTTCCAGAAAATGTACGAGGAGAATGTTTTTTCAAATTATAAGTCTTGAACAGATTTTTAAGATTTCGTAACTACTTATTTACATAAATATTCCTCTATAATATTTCATGATTATTTTGAACAAAATTATTTTCTTTTAAATTCCATGTCATTTGGAGACAAGAAAATGATATGAAAGAAGAAAGGATATTTTCTTCAAGAATTAATTTTAAGTGTTTTATCAAAACTATTTCTCCATATATGATGAAATTCTTTACTATGGTTTTAATTCATTCATAATGTCTATATTATTTACATGGTTTTATTTTTTTGATGAAATTTTATCCATGTTGTTTTATATGGGTTATGATATGATGGGATGATCTTTATGAAACCCATTTTATTCTTTGGGTTATGATGAATGATTTATGTTTATATTGTGGAACATGAAAGAATGATTTCATTATGAGATGGGTGGGACCTATATCTACCTCAAGTTAATTAGGTAAATAATTATATCTCCTGAGATAAACATGGATGGAATTGAAAGAAAATGTGGTTTAGTATTACAGGCCTCGAAATGCAAGTAAACCAGGTTCAATAATGGACTTTTTCCACTATGTTGGTCTTGGAAGTAATGCCTTGGATATTTTGGAAATCATATCATGTGATTAATGGTTTTACACAATTACATGTTTTATTCCCATTCTATTTTATCATGATTAATGTTACTTTATGATCTATGACTTATGTTCTACTATGATTTATGTCATTACTCGTGATTTTTATGTTTCATGTTCATGTTTTTACGTACAAATTTTTATGGGTTGTTTAGTGTTTTCCATATTTACCCTTACTGGGCATTTATGCTCACCCTTTTTATGTTTTCATTACCCCAGGATAGAAAGAATGGGTTTAAGTAAGAAAAAAAAGGTAAGATATTTATGGGAGATATTGAATATCATTCACTATGATTAGAAGATTTTGTATCGAGTTTCCAAAGACACTAATCTAATACTATCTTTGGGAATTAGTTTTTGTTATGTATTAAGTATTCCGCAAAAGTAATTTATTTTCTATATACGTAATGAATTGAGTATCTACACTAAAGTAGGTTTGTGGATTTTTGAACCCGGTTTTGTGACGTTTTTCTTATTGTATATCATTTTAAAAAAAACTCTATAGGTACATGGATTCAAACGTCAATACCCTATTTATAACATGAATTATTAGTTTCAAAATGAATTTTTTGATTGAAATTCAATGTGATATTGATGTGAATTTTATTTTGGAATCCCTTTTTAGTGATCGTTTAGAGAATTGAGGAAAATTGGCCATTTTTGTAGAATTTTTAATTGGTTTCATGATTTTAAAATTTATATTTTAAAGAATTTTGGTAAATTTTTTCATTGAGATATTTTTTAAAAAAATGATGGTTTACTGAAATATATTTGAAATGGTTTGTTATAAAAGTTTCCAATTAATGTACGATTTTATTCAAATGGTTGGTTTGGTGTTGATATTGGGAATAAATGGTCGTGTGTGTTCATATACATCTAGGATGAATAAAGGTAAGAAGCCTCCCCCATCATTATAGTATGGATAAGGGTTATAGATTTATTCCTCATCAAAATTGGATCATTTATTTGTGTTTTTTCATGTCTATTCATGGTTGAAAAAGGTGTGTAGTCTCCCCTATCACTCTGGGATGGATAGGGGTTAGGGATTTCTCCCATCAAAATTTTTATGGGTAAGAAGTATCCCTAATCATTTTGGAATGTATTAGGGTTAGGGATTTATCAAATAAAAATGATAATATGTGAGAATTCTCCCCCATAATTTATGGAATGGATATGGGTCAGGGATTTACACCACTAAAATGGAATTTATGAAATAGGTTTCAAGGTAATATACATTTACATTACTTATAAATTATAGTTATCTTGAGAAAAATGTTTTATTGGAACTTGTTTATATTTTGGTAAAAACTATTTTAGAATTTTTTTATATTAATATTTTATATAATTCTGATAACTTGTTCTATCCTAGTGGTGTGAGTAGGGAAGTCATTGGGGAAAACCTACTGTGTTTTATAACTGACCCCTTTTTTAGAACTTCAGTTCTTTTGCAGATGTCATTTATTTAGATAGAGAAAAAGGTAAATTATCACACATATTTACCACAACATCATGATAATTGTGCTATTTGGAGGATTTGGAGCTTGGAGCATGTTAAGCTTTTGAGTTTTTTCCATTGGGACTGGTAGTTTGTCTTCAATTGTTTAGTTTGCTGTTAGTTTGTCTTCTATTGTAGTACACATTTGTTAGTTTTATATAAATGAAATTTGATTTCATTTGTTTTCATATATCATTTACTGTTTTATTTTATTAGGTTTTTGTGTTGGGTTATTTTAATTTTCAAATATAAAATCATCCCCAATGTATATTGAATCCCTTCGGCATTTATTTAAAACATTTATCATCATGGGAATGTTATTTAAGGCCATGTAACATCTCACTTCCTGATTAAGCTTATGAGAATAAGTATCATGTTTCAATAATTTATAATTGGAACTAAAACAATTCATTTATTATTTTCACGCAAACAAAATCATTTGACCCCAAATACGAGGCATTTAGAATTCATCAATAAATATGAAATATTAGACCTCGAACAATTATCCTTATCAATGAAAATATTTTATTCCATATTGAATTAACTGATTCAAATATCATAGGTTTCAACTATAGGTAACATAATTCACCAGCTATAATAATCTATCAAATTAATTAATCATTCTCGTTATTGTTTTATATGTTTTACTATCACCAATGTATAAATGTCATCAATTAACATGAATTTTAAAATATGATACACAATAATAATCATGGATTTATATACATTTAGATAGGTTAATCAACACATGGATGTATATATATTATTTAATCATCCACTAAGAAATACTTTCATATTCATAAAATTATAATAATCACCATTTTATTAATCACACATCTTCTTTAATTAATTTAACCGAACACATAATAATTTATATCTTAATTTTCTTTAATAAATTTCTCAACAAAAAGACGATAATATATGAATAAATAACATTATAAACAACAAAACACATATAACACTCTATTTATTAAATCAAGGGTCACACCATCACAATGGAAAAAATATCATGTGATATTTATAACCATAATCCAATTTAGTTCTTTTAAAAAGTTAATTATTTATTAAGATAATTCCACCACCATTATAATGGATAAATCATGGGAAATTTATTATTTCAAATTTATTAGTTATAAAATAAATAAATCACATACCTTGAGATGTCAATGTTATTTGTATGAGAATGAAACAATAATGACGATTAATAATCTCATAACCTTTTAGAAAACAACCTCTCTCTAATGATAATTTTCTCCAATAGTTCTAAAAAAATGATAAACTCCATTAGAAAAATGGTGATGATATTCCATATCATGAAAAGAAAACACATGTGGAAACTACATCATATAGAAAGAAACCTATAGAATAAAAGCTAGTACTCACTTTGGAACACAACTGATTTGACTCAGGTTGCTGAGGATTATTCCCTATCTAAAGGGGATTCTATTTCATTCCAAAATAACTCTAAGGTGCTTAGGGTTTGAGAGAATATAGTAGGAGAGAGGTGGGGTTGTGTGACTCTAGTGAAATTATTTTATGACTAACAATATGAAGACCACAATACATCCCCTTGGACCACGCCACAAAACTACCCGACCTAGGGAATACAATAGTAGAACCCAAGGGATCACTCTATAACGCCCTTTATTAATGATATGTATAAGGCCTCTGACTAGATCAAAAATAATGATCCTACATACCCAAGGGGAGGTACTATGATGCAAACTACATCCCATGGTATAACCACCCCTTATTAGGTAGTTCTTCCCAAAACCCCAATTTCACCAAACCCTCCCTAAACGCTATAGTTGTTGATAATAGGGAAGATCTGATACCACAAAAAACCACCACCACACACCCCCAAAAGAAGTGACCTTTAAAATATTCCATTAGATCTCTTTTGATATAGTCAGAGCTCTTTTTATGTAGAATCCATCCAACCTATGACATAACAACAACCTCTACAAAGAAGTAGAATGTTTTATAGTGATTCCTTGGGATCTGTTCCTTACACGAAGTATGAATTAAATATTATCTATCTATAGAAATTTATAGGAGTAAAATTGTGTGGATAAAATTTATTTAATGTGGGGAGAATGTAACACCATGAAAATAAATATACGATTTCATTTGAATAATTAAATTAGTTTGATATCTTTCTCCCCATATAAGATCGACCATAAATGAAACTGATATATATTTTGATAAAATATTAATATTTTTTTATTACCATTTAAAACATATCTATTTATACATCAATAAAGATTAAAAGTATCTTCTTTATGAAATATATGCATATATAAAATAAATTCTAATTTTAATTTGAATGAAACTTAATTAGATTAAATAAAAGTGAAAAAAATTTCATTTATGATTTAGAAAATTATTAATATAATAAATGGAAATTTTAGAAATATACCATTATATTATAGAAAAAATACAGTAATGAATAATTTTTGTTGACATTAATCATTAATTACCAATAATTAATTTGCAAGTTCACAATAAATATGAATATTAATTTTTAATATTTGAAAATTGCATTTTCAATTTAAAATTAATTATCAATTATATTTTCTATTTTTTTCCAAAAATGAATTTATAATTACATTATTTTGAAAATACATAATAAGAACTTATTTTTAAATACCTCATATAAAAATTTACATGGAATGAATTTTTCATTTTCTTGGAAATTGTAAATGTTTAGTCGAAAAATATACTTATCTCAAAAATTTTAATTTGTGTGTCTTTAGGTTTTTAGAAGAATAAATATGAAATTTATAAAAAAAAATTAAATTAATAAAATATTTATATTAGTAATATCATTAATTATTTGAAAATATAATTAGAACTTGAAAAAACTAATAAAAATCAATTTTATAACAAATTAATACGATTCATTAATATAAACACTATTTCTGGTCATTTATTTGAATCAAGAATATTCTAAGGATGTTAGGTTTTTTCGTGCCATGGAAGACTAAAATACTTTTTCGATTTTATAATTATTCAATTTATGTAATTAAAATCTATTTTTAAATTTTTTTACAAGATATATAATTTTTAAGCTTATAAATGTTGCTTCTCTATTAAAGGATTTTTTTGATTAAGTGTATAGTTCATTAAAAAAATCATTTCAAACCATTAAAAATATTTTTTGATAAAATAATTTTCAAATTAGAAATTAAAATAAATAAATTTGGTAAAATGGCCCATCTTATTATTTTTCATTAAAATTAATTACTATTATTTAAGGAATAATTACCACAGTAAATGTACGTTTGGGTAAAAGGAAAAACGTTAAAATAGAAAATCATAATCATTTAATATTGTCTACAACCCTTTCCATCACATACAAAAGGGAAACTTATTCTTCACATCATGAAACACATTTACCAAGAAATTATCTTTGAAATAAATCAATTTTTACCCTCAAATAACCCTATCCCACTTTAAAAATCATATGGTCTCCATTTGTTAGCATAAGTCTTTCATTACCAAGGATACATCCAAGGAAAATTCTTGTCTGAAACATGAGTATTATCAACCAAATATATTTTATCTATAATTATATTAATTAAAATTGATTGTAGATATAATATTATAATGATATTATAATCATTCACATACTATAATGTTACTATATTATGTTTTTTATCACTACTTAATTATATACCCCATTCATTAAGAAAAACTGAATCGTTTCTTGGTTATTGTGCAAACAACCGCCTCCAAAATGGAAAAACATTCATTTTCCTTCTCTTCTTTATAAGTATGGATCAATGGATGGTCTTTAAATATAAATATTATTTTTTAGATATCATTATTTCTTTTTGTTGAAAAATTTAATAACCTATTAATTATATGATCAACAAAAAATCTTCATGAATTTAATCTATTAAAATAATAGCCTTTTATTCTAAATGTCTAATATTTTAAATTAGTTATTAATTATTATACATTATGAAAATAAATAAATAAATAAATAAATATATTATATTAATTAAAAATAAATAATATAATTATTTTTCTGGTATATGAAATTAAAACCGAACAATATCATAAAAATTTGTTAATTATTGAAAGTTCATGGTTGTGTCAATTTAATCACCAATTTGAAAAAATAGTAAATTTGTGTAATGTATGACTATAATAAATTATTTTTTTTGAATTATATGATATTAATATTTAAATAATTATTTTTTATGGTTATGTAAAAAATTAATTCCTTACTTATGAAAACACACTTCGATTTTTTATAATCACTGAAACATGCTTCTTATAATCTTCTTCTTCAAGGATAATGACTAAAAAACAAATGAATGGATTGAAAAAAATTATAAAAAAATTACGAAAATTAATTTAATAACATTATTGAACTTATAATGAAAATATTTTTAATAATAATAAACACCGACACCATCATTATGAAACTATAAAAGACGATCAATAGTATAAACCCATGATTTTGAAAGTAACAAAGAATTTATTTTGAGGATGAATATTTATGAAAATTTTTTGTGAAATTGATTTTATAATGGTTATGTATTATGTTATAATGATAATAATATTTTTTATAGATATTCTTGAGGTTTTTCCTGTAATTCATTAAAATAGGTAATGGTCTTTAATACCAATGTCCTATATTTGAGATATTTTTATTAGTATACAAATAATTTAACTTATTTGGTGTATATAGAACCTATTTTATATATCATCTCCAAAATTATATTTTAATAATGTTATTTTATGTTCAATTTAAATACCACTCTTTCTATGGGGGTTTCTATTTTTTTTACTCAAGCCACAAGTGTTTAGTTATTATCAATGTTGATTCATTGAGAATGTTTCATATTATAGACCATGTTCTCATTGTACATTGTCATATTGATTAAATATCCCATTAATTATCTATAATATATTTCATTGTTTTAAATGGGATTTACAAGTTAAACTATGATTCTATAAACAAGTGGACATTGATTCAATTGTTTCCCTGGTAGTGATGATTTTTTAACTCAATTATTATATATTGATGTGTTATAATCATTTGAACTAATTTTATATAATTTTATTACATTAATCCTATATATGGATTTTTGTAAATTTATCCAATTATATTTATGGTATATAAATTCTTACCACATAATTACATTCAAAAATTATTCTCACTTCTAAGGATATGTTATTTTAAAACTATTAATTTTATTTCTCTCGATGGATTATTATTGTGTTATTCATGTATTTAGTAAATAGTATACTCATTGGTCTATATAGTTTGAACTTAAAATTTCACATATTCCATATTTTATGATTCTAACATAGGAATAATTTTTTTCTGTTGAAATTGGGAAGCTCATTTTAATTATTTATGTTTTTATTCAAATACAAATGATTATTTGGTAGTAGACTATGAATTATTTAACATTATTCCGTCTTCTTATGGATGAATTATGATCATATTATCCTTTTTTTAAACTGAAGAAAATAATTAGTGCTCAGTATATTTTAATTATAACATTGATAATTTTTAGCATGTTGACAATGTTATGTTTTTCCATAAACCTGCTTATCTAAATAGGTTGTGGTATTGTTATTCTATATATTAGTATGGGGAATGTATTGGAATTATTGATAATATTGAACACTTAAGTAGGTTGATTATGTTATTAATTTCCATATTTCCATTTACAAGGATAGTGATGCTTTATTGATTATAACTCTCATATTGGAATTGTATGAATTGTGTTGAGGAGTCTTATGGTGAATGAATTAGACATAATTAGGTGATGGGTGTAGCTTGAAATTATATAGCCCCTCAATGCATCAAATGATATCCTGAGACAAAAATAGCTTGAATATATGTATTTTCCGACATAATTTATATCATGATTGTGTTGTCATAAAGTAGGAAATATCATACAATACGGCCTTTATAACAAGTTTTTGATATCTCACATTATGTATTCCATTAGTATGAGATCAATATTATTGATATTGATATTTTTAATTATTTTCTTTATTATAAAAATTCCCTGGTTTTATTTATAATTATGAATTCTTGTTGTTTAAATTTTCATACAATAATATTTATTCGATCATTAGGGTATGAATTATTTGGTTATATGTTTACCTTACAGAGAAATTTAACACATCCTTTTTTTATTTCATTACCTAGGATATGATGAAAATTATCACACATTACATGGTTAGAAGGATGACATGTGTAGAAGAATTCATGGGAGATTTTGTTGACTTATCATGAATAAAATATTTTCTTATATATAATGAAAAATATTTCCATTAGTTGAAAAATAAATGAGATTTATTAGTTCATGTTCGGTTCAAATTCTCTAAATCTCAAAACCTAAAAATATCATCACGATGTAAGATATGAAGTAATTTCTTTTTATTTTTTAATTAAGGATAGTTATATCATGAATTTTATATGTTTTATTTATTTTAGTATGTAAATTATGTTATTATTGGACAAGATCTTGGTCTAAGGGTATGTGTTATAAAATAAAATCCCAAATTAGTGTCATCGAGTACAATATATGTTGTATAAAAATGCCTTAAATAAATATGTCCCGATATCAGAATCTATTAGTGAGAATATACAATAAACAAAAAAATTATATCCTAGAATCATGTAAGAATATAATCATAACTAAAATCTATTCTTAATGAAGAAAAAACTACATTCCCTTAAGGGGGAATTTTACCGAAGCAATGATACTGGTCAATAGGCCCACACTGATGGAATATTGAGCCTCAGGGAAATGAAGAATGGTATGGATATATATTCAACATAGGTAATTGACCATTGAAATACTCATTGAATAAACAACTGTCACTAGGCCTAATGAGTGACGTTCACTCTAAGCACTACCCAATGAGTATCATCTCACTTCCTCTCTTAGCAAGATAAATATATCTTTCTACCACACACTAAAGGAAAATCACTAAATCCAATCACCCTGGATCTTTATACCTCTACCATATCCACAATATTAACCACCTCATAATAGGATGATATGAAATAATTGATGATAATCAACATTATTTTATACTTCAAACAAATTTTAAAACACCATGAGTTAAGATAATCATTCACGAGTAGATATGGAGACACATGAACCAATTCAGTAAACCATGAAGCATACTCTATTACAGAATAACCCCTTCCTCCAATATCATTAAATCATCTGCATTTATCACCCCTAATGTATCTAGTTATAAATAATGATTAAAATCCTTTTTAATGTATTCAATGTGAATCCCTTTTGCTGCTTCCCTAACAACATTGATTAAAACAATTTCCTAGAAAATCCTTATAATAAATATTTGGTATGGACGAACTTTGGGGTCTAGGGGTCTTGAGAAATGTAAATATTTTATCACTCCATTTTGGTCTCTCCATAGGATTTTAGATTTTATTATCATCATATAAAACCAGTGGTTTTTTTAGTTAACTTATATTAAAGGTCAAATAAACATTTTTGATCTCCAAAAACATCATGTATTATGGAATGGATCATACATTTTACCATCTCCACTAAATATAGATCAACTATTGGATTTCCACATGGAACATGCTCTGAATCTCTCTCTTTGCACCTATATGTGGTGCTTCATGGAGGTATTATCTACATTATAAAAGACACAAGCATATTCAATACACACATAAATGTCAAAAAATATAAATTTAATCGTATTAAACACCCATAAAAAACCTCATTCAATGATCATAATAATCGATAAAAATTTCAAATGAAAAATGGTAGAACACATTTAATATTGAAACCATTTTCCATGATGAATGGTTTTGCTGCATTGTTTGGAAAACCATATGCCAATCATGAATATTCTACTAAAATGAAATAGATAATGATATATGGGTTCTACACAGTAAATAAAAACCATGAAAATAAATCATGTGCATTATATTTCACCCCATGATTCTCCCAAAAACATTACAAAACACACATTCTCACCATATAATTAATATTCATCAAGTGTGTCTATAAATTCAAATAAAAAAAACCAATTTTATAGCTTTATACATAAAAAACACTAGTACACCCATTGTAACATGATATTGGAAACCAAGAATAGCTAGAATAGAGATCCTCTACTCCAACATATATTTACCTAACAGTCCTACATCCATTTAATCATTAATCCCTCGTCCCAAAAAATGTAGGCTATGAAACAAAATTTGTGTAATCAAGACCAGTTCAACCTATCCTATCTACCAAGATATCTCTCTTGGCCCGAAATTCATTCTTGATATCCATGGGAAAGAGATATGAACTAGATTATCACAAATTACTTTTGGTAACATATTCATTCTTGGAAAACTGAGATGAACAATCCATGAATAAGATGGCCACAGTATCTAAAAAACCAAAATAAATGAAATGAATATATACCAACGTTAAATGTTGAAAATACTATGGAAATCATAAAATCACTATATATATAACATTTCATAGTAATACATACACATAATATCCATAGTTAAATTCTCAAATTCAAAATAGTAGTAATGACCCAAACATGAAATATATAAATTCCCAACTACTATAATATCATTAAAGTTATTCATGAGATAAACTCTATGTGAAAATGTATCCTATAACATAAACAACTCGAGATGATGATAATAATCAATTTCCACTAAATTACATGGTTTTATTGCCTTTAATTGTGTACTTCAAAAAAATATATGTATACATCAAAAGTTGAAAGCCGTGTGTTTCTGAAAAAATTCCAAGAATGATACCACAATGAATCTATATGTATTTTAACATTGATATATAATAAAACTTTTTGGAAAATCCATTTCTGAAAACCCTATACATCTTTAAATATATTAAAATCATTTTGTTGTTTTAATCATGTTTTTCCCATTTTAACATTATCAAGGTCACAAAGTTTTGCTACAGTGACTATTCATAATGTCCAATAATTAAAGAATCCCATTTTAAAAAAATTAACCTCCTTATTCGAAATATGAAATCCATTATTCAAAATTTAATCTCTATAAATGATAAAAAAATAAAAAAAATAAAAAAATAAATATTGAATTAAAACATGATTTTCGGAAAATTTATTTTTAATCATAAAGATGACCTTATACCAAAATAATTTTTATTACTGATTTTTATGAAATTAACAATATTATTTCTAACTAAAGGATACTTATATTAATTTAAGAAAAAATTAAAAACATAATGGTTCTTTTAAATTACATCATTTAATGGAAAAATGGATTTTCTATAAAAATATGTATTTCACAATTCCCATACAAATCAATCTATTTAGAAAATATTAAAAAATAACAGTAATATATGGTAAATATTTAGGTACTAAAAATTAAATCTATATTATCCTCGTCTATTTATAAAAAATAGAAATTTTACTTTTAAAAAATTTCATATAATACTCGGTAAAACCATTATTTGGAATAAAATTATTATATTTTAGTTTGAAAAATATATTAAAATCAATAATGATTATGAGGCCATAAAATGTAATCATGAAAAATACTAATAAATGGAACTTATTTATTATTTTCATTATCTATGTTTTCAAAACTAGAAGATTATAAAACAATTTAATTATTAAAGATGTATTTAAGGAGTATAATAATACATTTTTGAAATTCTATTTAGAGTTTATAAACCGAATCACTACTACAAAACCAAAATTTAATAGTGATGGTATTTATCAGTGCTATAAAAAAATTTAGATAAATGTAATATTTATCAGTGCTAAGGAAATAATCAATAAATTTAATCTTTTATCAGTGCTTTTTAAATTGTTAAAGGGAACCATTATCAAAACAGAATTTTTACCCCTTATTAATATTTTTTTTCTTCATCACTTTTTTAGTGCAGATAAAGGTATGAAAATATAAAATAAAATAATAAAACAAATAAAATATAAAAAATGAGTTTAATTTAAAAGATATTGAAAAATCTATAAATTAAATAATTTTTTTATAAAAATGAATATTTTGGATATACATCATTAAATATTAAAAAATTTATTTATTAGATAATTATGATAATTAATTATTTTAAATAGTATATATTAAATATATATATATATAAATTTATAAAAATTTATATAAATATGATTTATATATTACAAAAAAGTTATGTGCTTTACATTAAATAGTCATATATATACTGAATAATGGTTTATAATTAAAAATTAATATGAATAAAAAAATATTGACTAATTGCATAGTACTCAACATATAATTGAATTTTGTTTGATATATCAATTTAACATAGATTAGATCAGTGTTATATTGATTTAATATATACGTAATTAATACAATTTTATATATAATGCACACATGTAAAACATATCCAGTTCTTTAGTATTGTTTATGTGTAATTATTCTTAATTTATTCATTTTCACAAATATTTAACATATATACATGCACATAAAATTAGTATTCATTAATAATTTTAAAAATATATTTGTAAAAAAAATATAAAAAAATATATTTATAAATTTGCATTTAATATATAAATACAAATATATATTTATAATTATAATTGTTTTAAAAGTATTTATATAATTATATATATTTACATAATTATGAAATTTATTATAAATTTATTTAAATAATGAATATATTTAAAATATTTATATATATTTATTAAACCAATATATGTATAATTATATAAATATATACAATGATATAAATAATCTTTTTAAAAATATTTCTGTAAATATATACTTATAATATATATATTTAAAAAATAATATATTTACTATATTTATATTTATATATATAGGGTAACTATATATAAATATTTACACTTTTATATTTAAAATTATATTTATAAATCCTTTATCATTGCTTAAGTAATAAGGGATGAAAGAAGCATCTTTATGAGCACTTTTTTCAGGATGATAAACACGAAGCATTATCAACACTAAGAAAGCATTTGTAAAATCAACATTTATCAGCTCTAAAATTTTAGCACTGAAAAAGACCTACCTTTATCATCTCTTATTTGTAAGTAATGATAAAAGTGTCCCAATCTAATTTAAAATGGCTAACAATTTGTGAATGGTATCAGAAGCCTTCCATGGAAGTCACTCGATACCAGTGCTCCTCTATGTCAATCAAAATTCGAATCACACCACTCAACATCCTCTCAAACACCTTTTCCGACATTCGATGTTCAGTTTATGTTAGGTTTTCCACAGAGGGGTTTGTATTTTTTTCATTCTAGCGTGGTACCCCTTCCGATTTTCTTTGTATGTCTGTAAGAACTCAGATCTTAGTTTTAGGTATGTTAGTTCTTTTCTGGTCGTTTTTGAGAAAAAGAGGAAAATATGGAAATTTTTTAAGTACACTCCATGTACTTTAAAAGTACGCATTGTGTACTTTTATAAAGCGCCAGGTCGTGTGCTGGCCATGTCTGGGCCACACCCATGGTGTGTAGGGGTGATATGGAGGCCGCTTAAAGAGGAGTACAGAAAGGCCAAGTACACGTCGTGTACTGTAGAACTACACGCCGTGTACTTTTTTTTTATTAAACTCACCGGGGTCGCGCCTCATCGATGAAAACATCTTCTTCTTCAGGTTATTCGATAGAGAGCACCCTGAATGGCCGCGAACATCCTCCGAGCTCCCAAGCCTTTTTATGTTTTCCAAATCGACCGCCGTCGATTGCGTTGGAACCACAGTTGTGAGCTCTTCCTTCTTCATGAGTTTCATTCCTTGATTTTTCTTCTTTCACAAGATATCATGGGTTGAATGTTTTGTGTGTTTTCATAGACCTAGGCCATTCTACGGAGAATCATGCCTCGTGGTCATAGTAGTTTGATCTACTAGCATCCAGGTAGGTGGTTTGTGCCTTACCTTGTGAAGTCTTTGTGTTTTATGTGAAAATTAAACCAATACCCGTGAACGGGGTAATGCGGGTTTACCTTTTTTCCCCTGTTGTTTTTCTGCCTTGCTTGTATGTTTATGTAGAGGAAATTTGATCTTGTTTGTGTACAGCTCCTACTCTTGGATGTTTTTCCATGCCTTGTTCTATTTGTGACCTTTGGGTCTTGTTAGCCATTGGCCGATATACCTGTTTTCTATTCCTTATGACAGTAGGATGGAATTAGATTCTTGGCATGCTTGTTTCTGTAGACTGAATAGCCAAGTATAACTACAGGTGTATTTTGGTTAGCCAAGTATCTCTACTGGTTTACTTTGGCCATATAGCATTATTATGCACTGACTGGTAGGAGACCATGTGGACTTGGTGCTATAGAATATGAGGGATAGACTGAATGAGCTTCCCACAGAGTCTTGTATATTATAGACTATAAGGGATAGACCGAGTGAGATTACCAGAGAGTCTTGGATATTATTGACTATGGTGGTAGACTGAGTGAGCTTCCTAGAGTGTCTTGGAAATTATAGACCACAAGAGGGTAGATCGAGTGAGCTTCCTCAAAGATTCTTTAATTGTTTGAATTTCATTAAAACCTTTCCAGGCTAGAGAAGGAATTCACTGAGTGTGCTTACTTAGAGAATATTTGATAGACCGGAGACTATAGAAGGAATTGAACGAGTGAGCTTCCTCAGAGAGTTTCTAGAACTTGGCACTATAAGAGGGTTAGACTGCGTGATCTTCCTCAGAGAGTCCCTAAATACCCAAGACTATAAGGGTAATTGACCGAGCGAGCTTCCCAAGAGAGTCTTATAATTTCTTCTGACCAAACCAGAGGTTTTAGGCTGAGTTCCCTGCCTAGAGGGTTGTGGGTACTTCTTGGATATGACTAGAGGGGTTTTCTGTGAGTACTTCCCAGAGGGGTTCCTGTTGTGGTCAGCTATTTGTTTCATTGCTTCTTGTTGTTCTGTGGATTGATCACTATTTTATATCACCCTGTTACTGCTTATTGTTACTACTTGCTATTTACTATACTATTTACTACTTAGTTTACTATTACCTGCCATATACTCATTGACTGTGAGGCATAGATCTTCGGGTGGTTTCATACTGGGATTTAGTCTCACACCCTATTTGGGTTATTCTTTTGGTCCCAAACTGACTATGTTGTTACAGGTACAGACATGGGAAAGCGCCCTTCGAATTCTGGTAATTTATTGCTTTGGAGAAAGAGGGAATGAGACCAAGAATAGGCTTGCGATGCTGAGGATCTGTTTATTCTTTTCTTTTGTACTTGTTTTTTAATATTTGTTTTCCTACATTGTGACCTGTTTTGCAATTTTCCAAGATTTGTATCTTGCATCATTTAATATTTACATATGTGCTCTAGTTATTATTGTTTGAGTCTTCTGCTGTATATTTTTGTTGGATATTTACTGCTTCTCCTATTGCATGTTTTATTTACTTCCGTTGTGTACTCTGCCATTGAGGGAATAGTTTCCCTACTATTACACCCAAGGCCCTTGTTTCTAGACGACAACATCTAGTGTTTGGGGAAATGCGATTGAGGCCATGTGACCAATTGGGTACGGGGCGCCTCTGGGTGGATTCCGGAACCAGGACTTTATAATGTGGTATCAGAGGATTTCTTTTCTCTTTATTTACTATTTGGAGCCTTTATCCATGGATAGGACGGATTCAGTACTTGGTAATAAGGTGTTCCCGGGAGTAGCTAACCCGTATATAGGGAAAATCCAATCTACCTCGTTTATTACAGTTTTATAGTTTTGAGATTTTACGGTTGATAAGATTTCACCTAGAGTGATCCACATGCACTGTGTTGGTATTATTGTTTCTATTGCGGTTTTATTTCTGTCGAAACCTGATGGTATGATGGTATACCATCTCATGCATTATATAGACAGTTGTTAGAAATCACATGCCATGCATACTAGCCATGCCATCTAGGGAGAATTAACGATTTCATGTTGTTGTGATAGAAGTGGTGTAGATTATGCATGCTGTTATGATAGATGCATTGATATAATCCTTACAGTTTGATAGAGAAATTTTTTTTACTGTACTCTGCTTAAATGAATGCCAAATTTATGTTCTTGAGGTGTTATGGGACCTCATGAATCGGAAGTTGGTGGATCATTGAATTGTTTCCCTTGTATATGATATGTAGGAGATTTCAAGCTTTGATTCGTGGGGAGTATGGCCCCTCAAGGATTAGAATTCGGAACCTTCAGGTTTGATTTTCATTGTTTTCTGGGCTTTGGTGCAGTTTCTGAGCTACTACCCGGAAGAACCCAGAATACACTGCGTGTACTTGACTACACGTCATGTAGTTTTAATCTGTGTCACTGACTATGTGAGCAGAAACGCGTGGTGGTGAAAGAGTTTCCAGAAACACACAGTGTACTGTAGTTACACATTGTGTAGTAGTGAGCTGTGTAGCCGGCCGTGTCACTAACAACACAGGTTGGGAAAGCTCGTGTCGTAAACGCCGTGTTGAGTATGAACACTCTGTGTATCCTTATTCTAAATACCTGGTCGTGTCACGAACAACACGAGTCGGTGGAATCCTCTCATATACATGCCCTGTTTGTGCGGAACACACCGTGTAATGTTCAGCCGTGTAGCCGGCCGTGTAACTAACAACACGGGTCACTGAAACCTTGTCTACTACATACCGTGTCTTTAGTGAACACGCCGTGTAGTCTAGGGTTAAGAGGACCATGTGAGTTAGCCATGTAAGGAGACTTGAATAAAATAATGGAGGTCATGTACATGCCGTGTGTAGGGACAACACGCTGTGTAGTCAGGGGTGTTACACGACCAGCTATGGTAAGGTACATGTCAATGTGTCTGGCTTAAGAGGACAGACCTTGTTGTTTTATACAGGTTGTGTAGTCGAGTTTTGTAGAACTTTTTTTATTTTCTCCTATTCTCGTCTTGTACTCTTGTGTTCATAGTTTTTGATAATCCTGATCTAAGGTCTTCTTTTGATCTTTCAGAGCTATGCCTCTGAGACGTCCTCCAGTTGTATGTCAGCTGAAAAATGGTGATCAGACACCGGATATGGCCGATCAAGAACCTCCTGTAGATCCTCCTCTTATTACAACCTTGGCACCAGGAGTTATACCAATTGAAGGCGCCGATGCACAGTTCAGGGAGGACTTCCTAATGATGATGCTTACCTTTTAGGGAGTGACACCTCCTGCCCCGTCGATGGCTAAGTTGACGTGGGTTTTCCTATAGCAACATCCTCCTACTTTCTCCAGGGATGGAGGACCCGAGGCTGAAGAGTCGTGTTTAGAAGCCACGATGATGATCTTCGAGCACCTGGAGATACCTCTAGAGAAAAGTGAAAATATTTATACTTATATGCTCTGAGACACCGCCAAGAGGTGGTGAGAACTAATCTCACAGTTAGGGCACCGACAGAGTATGACTTGGGGTGAGTTTCGTATCGTCAGAGGGAAGATCTATTCATCACAGAGGCGAGTTGGATGTCCAGGTGGGTAGAGATGGACCAGTGGATCATGGGGTAGGAGGATTTATATCCCAGATTTCCAGTCCTTTTCTAGATGACCAGGAGACTACACAGTTAGACATTCCTCCAGTAGTGGATCGTTTCAGGGATGTATTTCCAGAGGACTTTTCATGTTTTCCTCCGAAGCATGAGGTAGAATTTTCTATTGAGCTCATGCCAGGAGTGGAACTGGTGTCTATTCCTCCTTATAGGATGGATACACCGGACTTGCAGGAGCTCAATAAGCAGTTGGAGGAGTTGCAGGCTAAGGGATTCATCCGACCCAGTACATCTCCTTGGGGTTCGCCTGTCCTGTTTGCGAAGAAGGCAGACGACACCCTTACACATTGTGTGGATTATCGGAAATTGAACTAGTTGACGGTCAAGTAATGATATCCCTTTCCGAGGATAGATGACCTCTTTGATCAACTTCGATGATCCAGAGTGTTATCTAAGAATGATTTCTGATCCGATTATCATCAGTTGCACGTTAGACCATCAGATATACCTCTTACAACCTTCAGGAGCAGGTATGGTCTATACGAGTATATGGTTATGCTGTTCGGTCTCACGAACGCACCGACAGTTTTCATGGAACTGCTGAACCAAGTGTTCTATCCATACTTGGATTCATTCATGGTGGTTTTTGTGGACGAAATCTTGGTATACTCTCACACTCTACACTACCATGCTACCTATATTGATATCATTCTGAGTACATTGAGATAGCTTTAGTTGTATGATAAGCTCTCGAAATGCCACTTTTGGATGGATCAGATTCACTTCTTTGGTCACGTTATCTCAGAGGAAGGTGTATCACTTGACCTAGAGAAAGTGAGAGGTGTAGTTTCCTGGAAGCAGCCGAAGAATGTCTTTGAGGTGCGGAGTTTTCTAGGGCTGGGTGGATACTACATGTGTTTCATACAGAACTTTTCACACCTTATAGCACCACTGACAGTCCTGACCAAGATAGGTGTGAAGTTCTTATCGTCAGATTATTGTGAGACAACCTTTCAGGAGATAAATGGGAGGTTGATGTCAATACCAATACTAGTCTTTCCAGATTTGGGCAAGATCTATATAGTATACTGCGGTTCTTCATGTGTCGGACTGAGTGTTGTGCTTATGCAAGGAGATGGAGTTATTGCATATGGGTCTTGGTAGTTGAGGCCGCACGAGAGGAATTTCCCGACGCACGATCTGGAGTTGGAATCTGTTGTTCATTCCTTACGCTGCTAGAGAAATTACCTTATAGTAGATAATTTTGTGGTTTTTACCGACAAAAAAAGTATCAAGTACATTTTCACTCAGCGTTATATGAATCTGGGAAAGCGTAGGTCGGTCGAGTTTCTTCAGTCCTTCGACTTTGAGATTGCCTATACACTGGGAAAGTGAAACGCAGTGGTAGAAGCGTTGAGAAGGAGAACCCAGATTCAGGTAGTTCTGGAGGCTAGTAGTGAGTGGAAGCTTATGGCACTGTTCTCTGAGATGCATTTGGAGGTGCATGAAAAACAAGGATATAATTTTCTATCTTATGTAGTTGTTACCTATAACCTTCTTGATCGGGTATGGATGAGGCAACTATCATACTTTGAAGGCCTAGTCCTACGGGAGAGTGTTTAAGGAGAGGATACTCTTCCTCGATGGATAGTGGGAGAGTATGAGATCTTGCATTTACAGGGACGCGTATGGGTGCCAATAGACATACATGAGGAACTGATGTGGGATTTTCATTCTTCAGTTTGGGCAGTTCGTCATAGTGTCACCAAGATGTATCATGATATACATTGCCAGTACTGGTGGCCAGGTATGAAGAGAGATGTTTCTTGGTTCGTCGTGAAATGTTCTACTTGTTAGCAGGTGAAAGTGGAGCATCACCAACCAGTAGATCTTTCACAGTAGTTAACCATTCCGGAGTGGAAGTGGAATGATGTCGTGATGGACTTCATGACCGAGTTACCGAGGTCACATAGAGGGAGTGATACTATTTGGGTAGTGGTCGACAGGCTTACGACAGATGCTAACTTCTTTCCGATTAATCAGACCTTCAGTGTTGATGAGCTTGGATGGATGTACATCCGAGAGATTGTACGTCTGCATGGAGTTCCGCAACACATTATTTCAGATAGGGATGCACATTTTACTTCTCGGTTCTGGCAGGGTCTTTAGTAGGCTTTGGGTACACAGGTACTTTTGAGTACAAAATACCATCCCCAGAAAGATGGAAAGTCCGAGAGTACGATCCAGGTGCATTATGGTATTCTTAGAGCATACATTCTATACATTGGTGGTCCTTGGTAGGAGAATATCCCTCTTGTGGAGTTTTCCTATAACAACAGTTTTCAGGTGACTATTTAGATGGCACCATACGAGGCATTGTACGGT